>BSYR01000008.1:30677500-33177500 GCA_030270665.1 Hibiscus trionum
ACACAATAATGTTGAAAAACCTCAATTTCTGTACTTTTTACTCAGTTAAAATTCCAACGGGTCCATTAAAAGACCTATTTAGACCAGCTCGTCCGAAACCTCTACAAAAAGGGATCAAAACAAGTTTTAATCAAATTTTAGGAGATCATGTAATTGATTAGGAGATTTTCAACACAATTATATTCCAAAACCTCAATTTCTGTACTTTTTACTCAGTTAAAATTTCAACGGGTCCATAGAAAGGCCCATTTCGACCCGTTCGTCCGAAACCTCTACAAAAAGGACTGCAAAAAAAGTTTTAATCAAATTTTAGGAGTTTATGTAATTGATTACGAGCTTTTCAACACAATTATATTGCAAAACCTCGATTTATGTACTTTTTACTCAGTTAAAATTCTAACGGGTCCATTGAAAGGCCCATTTAGACCTGCACGTCCGAAACCTCGACAAAAAGGACCGCAAAATAGTTTTAATCAAATTTTAGGAGTTCAAAAATTCATTAGGAACTTTTCAACACAATTATATTGAAAAACCTCATTTTTATAATTTTTACCCAGTTAAAATTGCAACGGGCCCATTGAAAGGCGCATTTAGACCTGCTCGTCCGAAACATCTACAAAAAGGACCGCAAAAATGTTTTATTCAAATATAAGGAGTTCAAATAATTGATTAGGAGCTTTTCAACACAATTATATTGCAAAACCTCAATTTCTATACTTTTTACTCAGTTAAAATTTCAACGGGTCCATTGAAAGGCCCATTTCGACCCGCTTGTCCGAAACCTCTACATTAAGGACTGCAAAAAGTTTTAATCAAATTTTAGGAGTTTATGTAATTTATTAGGAGCTTTTCAACACAATTATATTGCAAAACCTCAATTTCTATTCTTTTTACTCAGTTAAAATTCAAGCTGGTCCATTGAAAGGCCCATTTAGACCTGCTCGTCTGAAAATTCGACAAAAAGGAACGCAAAATAGTTTTAATCAAATTTTAGGAGTTCAAATAATTGATTAGGAACTTTTCAACACAATTATATTGAAATACCACAATTTTATACTTTTTATTCAGTTAAAATTCCAACAGGCCCATTTAGACCTCCTCGTCCGAAACCTCTACAAAAAGGACCGCAAAAATGTTTTATTCAAATATTAGGAGTTCAAATAATTGATTAGGATCTTTTCAACACAATTATATTGCAAAACCTCAATTTTTGTACTTTTTACTCAGTTAAAATTCCAACGGGTCCATTGAAAGACCTATTTAGACCAGCTCGTCCGAAACCTCTACAAAAAGGGCCGCAAAACAAGTTTTAAACAAATTTTAGGAGATCAAATAATTGATTAGGAGCTTTTCAACATAATTATATTGCAAAACCTCAATTTCTGTACTTTTTACTCAGTTAAAATTCCAACGGGTCCATTGAAGGCCCATTTAGACCTGCACGTTCGAAACCGATACAAAAAGGACCGCAAAATGTTTAAATCAAATTATAGGAGTTAAAATAAATGATTATGAACTTTTCAACACAATTATATTGCAAAACCTCAATTTCTATACTTTTTACTCAGTTAAAATTCTAACGAGTCCATTGAAAGGCCCATTTAGACCTGCTCGTCCGAAAATTCGACAAAAAGGACCGCAAAATAGTTTTAATCAAATTTTAGGAGTTCAAATAATTGATTAAGAACTTTTCAACACAATTATTGTAACGCCCCGGTTTTGGGCTCAGAAGTTTTGGGCGTTGACCGGTTCGGTCAAAGTGCTGATCGAATATATAAAGGTGAAATTAGGAAAGCCTAGTTCGGGTTGCATTAAAAATATGGAAAAATGTTCTAAAATCATCTTTTAATATATAAAAGTGAACTGTGAAATCAATTTTGGAAAATGAGGTTCGGAAGGGTGATATTTTGGCTGGTGACCAAAATGTAATTTTTGAAAGTTGCGTGACTGTTTTATAAAGGGTTGAAACTTTGAATCTTTAAGGAGCTATTATTCCAAAAAGTAGTTTCTCCAGATTTTTCTAAGATATTTTAAGCTATATTCTGATTTTAAAACATATCAAAAGAGGAGGGAAAGCCATTTTGGCCATTTTGATAACTAACTTCCTATTTTCTTTTCTCTCATTTTCTCTCAACCCAAACACTTTCATTCCAGAGAATTGTTTCTGATTTTCTCACCTAAATCTCTCCTTTCAACTCTCTTTTGATTCCTAATCATCATATCTACAAAACCTTATCATTTGCTACTTGATTCATCAAGGTTTTTGAATCCAAAAAGAGGAGAAACTCAAGTTTGGAGGTAAGAACGTCCTTCTCCTCTAAACTCTCAGTTCTTTACTGAAATTCCTAAGTTCTCAATCCTTGATTTGTGATTTGTTAAAGGCTTTTCAATTGAAATCTTGATTTTGGCTTAAAATGCAAGATTTGCTTGATTTTGGTGAAATTTTCGTGTGATCTGTTTGGGCAGTGTTTTGAAGTGTCAAATTGATGTTAAATGAATGCTAAATTGATTAGAAGTTGAGGTTTAATTAATGCAATCCCGGATAGGTTGAATTTCCTAAGTTTTGCTTGAGTTTTTGGTTGTTTTTGGAGTGGTCTTGGTGATCTGTTATACCTGGAGGTATAAGGACGTGTTTGTGATCATTTTGAATGTTAATTGATGTTTAAAAATGGTTAGAAGTGATGGATCTTGGCTGGGTTAAGTTTCGGAAGTGTTTGGTGGTGATTTCGGTTGTGTTTGGTAGCCGAAATGTTGGATTTGTGATGAGCAGCGAGTTTAGTTGTGTTGCTGGTGTTTTTAATGCATAGTGATGCATTAATCTTCTGTTGTTATGTGCTTGAAACAGGGGAGGAAGATCCGTGAGCATTTGAGGTGGTGTGGAAGGTTTCGGATGCTTGGAAGGCTTGTTGGCTAGCCTTGTTTTGTGTATCGGTGAGTGAAGTTGGGTTTTCAGCTTTTAAACCAAGGTTTGGAGGTTTTGGGAGCTTAGTTTAAGTCTAAACAACTTTGCTAAGCTCAAGAGTAAGTATATGGATTTTCGCTCTTGGTTTGTGTTGTGAATTGGCTTTAAAAGCAATTGTGTTTGGTGGTTGCAATGCATGTGATTTGCATGGTTTATATTATGTTTTGAAAGCATATTTTAAGCATGGTTTAATGCTGGTTTTGAAAGCCATATGTGAAGGATGCTCAAGGTAAGAGATCCTTAGTTTTATACATTGAAAATGTGGTTTTGATGCATGGTGTTGCATGTTGTTCAATGGCTTTGTGTAATGCTTTTAAATAGTGGATTGATGATGGTAAATGATGGTTTTTGCATTATGATTATGCATGTGAATCATTGGACTAATGTGGTAAGTAGGTTATATTGGCAAGTGATGTAAATGGTTCTTGGTTTCTTTGATCGGATATAGTTAGCCGGCTATAGGATTGGGTGCACCGTGAATTAAGTCGCCTTGGAGGTGGAGTGGTTAAGAGTGAACCGGTAAACTCCCTTCAAGTATCCTAACGAGATGGTTAAGGTCATAATGGAGGTTCAATGCCCATTCGAGGACCTTGGTTAAGCAAAGGTTATATGGTGGTTAAAAGTCCATATATGGGAACCTTGTGCTTGTTAAGATCACAATGGTGGTGTAAAGTCCATGTGTGGATCTTGTGTTGGGTGTCCCGGATCTCGTTAGTGATGTTATACAACTACCAATCGGTGATGTTAAGGTTGTATGGTGTTTAAAAGTCCATACATGGGAACCTTGTGCATGTTAAGGTTGTATGGTGATTAAAGGTCCATACATGGGAACCTTAGGAAAGTTAAGGTTGCATGGTGATTAAAAGTCCATACATAGGAACCTTGTGAAAAGTTAAGGTTGTATGGTGTTTGAAAGTCCATACATGGGAACCTTGTGAATGTTGAGGTCAAATGGTGTTTAAAAGTCCATTTGGGGACCTTGGATTGGTAGTGTGTATGAAGCGTGGGGACAACGCTTGTGATCCGCGTATCCGATTGGATGTTGAGTTGAAAAGTGGATGTGGTTGATCACTTGGGAGCCAATATAATGTTCTTGATTATGTTTAAGCATGAGATGCTTGAAAAGATGCATGGTTGCATGAAAAGTGTTTAATGCTTGTGAATGCATGTTTACTTGTTAAGTTGAACAAGTGTTGATTATCATTTGGTAAATGATGCATGTGTGCATGAAATCTCTTTAATGCATTGGAGTTTTGTTAAGACTTGTTTTAAAAGGCATGTGATGATGATGTTGTGGTTCATAAGTTGCCTTTGTTTAATGCATGTGTTGGATTGATTGAGTAAATGGTTTTAAAGGGTTTCTTGCTTGGAATGATTTTCAAGTATAAGAAAGGTATGTTATGAAATGGAAGTGTTTTCCAAAGTATGAATTTAACTTTGCATATGGGTTTATGCATGGAATGGTTAAATGGATGATTTTGCAAATTATGCCTTGAAAAGGTTTTCTTAGCTTGCTAAGCTAAGGGTTGGTTTTCATGTTTGAACAATGCATGGTTTAAGCATGTTGTTGAAAAGGGGTTTTCAAACTTTGCTTGGTAAACAAATCGAGTTGCTTTTCAAAGAGGTTTTATGACTCGCTGCATTGATGGTGTTTTGGTTTTGAGCATTCCTCACTAAGCATTATGTGCTTACGCTCCTTTTTGTCCATCAATGCAGATTCTTGAAGTTTGGACAGCGAGAAGCAAGGGATTCAAGGAGGACTCCATTTGAGATGTATGTCTCGGTGAATAGCTATAGTTAATAAAGGCATTGGGGTAGAATCTCTTGGGTTAATGTTTATGTGTTCGTATATGTTCGGACAAGGATGGTTATATGTTGTTGTTAATGTTGTTGGATCATGTTTTGGCTTATATGAGATGGATTTGGAGATTTTGTGTTTAAATGGTTGCTTGTGTAGGAAGCATGCCTATAGAATTGGGGTTTTACGTATATGATGATAATATGTTGAATTGTTGATGCAAGTATGTCTCTTATATGTTGAAATGCATGATGGTAAAGTTTGGTGGCTTTTGGAGTATGTTCGGATGGTCAATTGTGTGTTTAGGCATGTCTTTTTCTGCATTATGTGCAGGGCGTTTCGGAACAGGGACTACCGTTTCGGAACGGATGCCCTGAATCAGCCCAGGCGTCCGAAACGGTAGACACCGTTTTGAAACGGAAAGCATTCTGCCAGCCACCTGTTTCGGTACGCGTTGCGGAACGGCCCCGCGTTTCGAAACGGGCTCTGCCTGTTTCGGAACACGTGACCGTTGGGGGCTGACAGTGGCAGTTAAATGTTTTAGAATGTTTGCATTTTGGTCCTGAAACTTGTTTGTGCAATTGTATGAGTTTGGGATGTCCGTTTAAGCTGAAATTTGGCGGAGAAGCATGAAACTTGATTAATTTTAAGTTGGTAACTTAAAATCTGGTTAAGTCCTTAAAGTTTTCAGAATTTATAGTTTGGTCCCTAAAGTTGTTAATTGTTCAATTGGGTCCCTGTTTGATCTCTGATGTTTGTAATCTTCGAGTATGTTGTTGTGAGATCACATATAAGGTTAACGTGCATTTAGACAAGATAAAAAAAGAAAAAAAAGGGTCGTTAATCAAAGTTGACTTTCGGGTTGACTTTGGTTTTCCCCGTGTGACTTTCTTAATTCGGGTCAACCGTCTGGGCCGGGTTAAGGGGGTTACAATTATATTGAAAAACCTCAATTTTATACTTTTTATTCAGTTAAAATTCCAACGGGGCCATTGAAAGGCCCATTTAGACCTGCTCGTCCGAAACCTCTACAAAAAGGACCGCAAAAATGTTTTATTCAAATATTAGGAGTTCAAATAATTGATTAGGAGCTTTTCAACACAATTATATTGCAAAACCTCAATTTCTGTACTTTTTACTCAGTTAAAATTCCAACGGGTCCACTGAAAGGCCCATTTAGACCATCTCGTCCGTTACCTCTACAAAAAGGGCCGCAAAACAAGTTTTAATCAAATTTTATGAGATCATGTAATTTATTAGGAGATTTTCAACACAATTATATTCCAAAACCTCAATTCCAACGGGCCCATTAAAAGGCCTATTTAGACCTGCTCGTCCGAAAACCCTACAAAAAGAACTGTAAAACAAGTTTTAATCAAATTTTAGGAGTTCATGTAATTGATTAGGAGCTTTTCAACACAATTATATTGCAAAACCTCAATTTCGGTACTTTTTACTCAGTTAAAATTCCAACGGGTCCATTGAAAGGCCCATTTCGACCCGCCCGTCCGAAACCTCTACAAAAAGGACTGCAATACAAGTTTTAATCAAATTTTAGGAGTTCAAATAAATGATTAGGAGCTTTTCAACAAAATTATATTGCAAAACCTCAATTTCTGTACTTTTTACTTTGTTGAAATTTCAACGGGTCCATTGAAAGGCCCATTTCGACCCGCTCGTCCGAAACCTCCAAAACCTTTACAAAAAGGACTGCAAAACAAGTTTTAATCCAATTTTAGGAGTTCATGTAATTGATTAGAAGCTTTTCAACAAAATTATATTACAAAACCTCAATTTCT
Organism: Hibiscus trionum; assembly: GCA_030270665.1. Lineage (NCBI taxonomy): Eukaryota > Viridiplantae > Streptophyta > Magnoliopsida > Malvales > Malvaceae > Hibiscus > Hibiscus trionum. The sequence continues at coordinate 30,684,060 of BSYR01000008.1, forward strand.
ATACTTTTTACTCAGTTAAAATTCAAACGGGTCCATTGATAGGCCGATTTAGACCTGCTCGTCCGAAACCTCAACAAAAAGGACCGCAAAATAAGTTTTAATCAAATTTTAAGAGTTCAAATAATTGATTAGGAACTTTTCAACACAATTATATTGCAAAACCTCAATTTCTATACTTTTTACTCAGTTAAAATTCAAACGGGTCCATTGAAAGGCCTTTTTAGACCTGCTCGTCCGAAACCTCAACAAAAAGGACTGCAAAACAAGTTTTAATCAAATTTTAGGAGTTCAAATAATTGATTAGGAGCTTTTCAACACAATTATATTGCAAAACCTCAATTTCTGTACTTTTTACTTAGTTAAAATTGCAACGGGTCCATTGAAGGCCCATTTAGACATGCACGTCCGAAACCGATACAATAAGGACTGTAAAATGTTTTAATTAAATTTTAGGAGTTAAATTAAATGATTATAAGCTTTTCAACACAATTATATTGCAAAAGCTCAATTTCTATACTTTTTAAACAGTTAAAATTCTAACGGGTCCATTGAAAGGCCCATTTAGACCTGCTCGTCCGAAAATTCGACAAAAAGGACCGTAAAATAGTTTTAATCAAATTTTAGGAGTTCAAATAATTGATTAGGAACTTTTCAACACAATTATATTGAAAAACCTCAATTTTATACTTTTTATTCAGTTAAAATTCCAACGGGCCCATTGAAAGGCCCATTTAGACATGCTCGTCCGAAACCTCTACAAAAAGGACCGCAAAACAAGTTTTAATCAAATTTTAGGAGTTCAAATAATTGATTAGGAGCTTTTCAACACAATAATATTGAAAAACCTCAATTTCTGTACTTTTTACTCAGTTAAAATTCCAACGGGTCCATTGAAAGACCTATTTAGACCAGCTCGTCTGAAACCTCTACAAAAAGGGATCAAAACAAGTTTTAATCAAATTTTAGGAGATCATGTAATTGATTAGGAGATTTTCAACACAATTATATTCCAAAACCTCAATTTCTGTACTTTTTACTCAGTTAAAATTTCAACGGGTCCATAGAAAGGCCCATTTCGACCCGCTCGTCCGAAACCTCTACAAAAAGGACTGCAAAAAAGTTTTAATCAAATTTTAGGAGTTTATGTAATTGATTACGAGCTTTTCAACACAATTATATTGCAAAACCTCAATTTATGTACTTTTTACTCAGTTAAAATTCTAACGGGTCCATTGAAAGGCCCATTTAGACCTGCACGTCCGAAACCTCGACAAAAAGGACCGCAAAATAGTTTTAATCAAATTTTAGGAGTTCAAAAATTGATTAGGAACTTTTCAACACAATTATATTGAAAAACCTCATTTTTATAATTTTTACCCAGTTAAAATTGCAACGGGCCCATTGAAAGGCGCATTTAGACCTGCTCGTCCGAAACATCTACAAAAAGGACCGCAAAAATGTTTTATTCAAATATAAGGAGTTCAAATAATTGATTAGGAGCTTTTCAACACAATTATATTGCAAAACCTCAATTTCTGTACTTTTTACTCGGTTAAAATTTCAACGGGTCCATTGAAAGGCCCATTTCGACACGCTTGTCCGAAACCTCTACATTAAGGACTGCAAAAAAGTTTTAATCAAATTTTAGGAGTTTATGTAATTGATTAGGAGCTTTTCAACACAATTATATTGCAAAACCTCAATTTCTATACTTTTTACTCAGTTAAAATTCAAGCTGGTCCATTGAAAGGCCCATTTAGACCTGCTCGTCTGAAAATTCGACAAAAAGGAACGCAAAATAGTTTTAATCAAATTTTAGGAGTTCAAATAATTGATTAGGAACTTTTCAACACAATTATATTGAAATACCACAATTTTAAACTTTTATTCAGTTAAAATTCCAACGGGCCCATTAAAAGGCCCATTTAGACCTCCTCGTCCGAAACCTCTACAAAAAGGACCGCAAAAATTTTTATTCAAATATTAGGAGTTTAAATAATTGATTAGGATCTTTTCAACACAATTATATTGCAAAACCTCAATATTTGTACTTTTTACTTAGTTAAAATTCCAACGGGTCCATTGAAAGACCCATTTAGACCAGCTCGTCCGAAACCTCTACAAAAAGGGCCGCAAAACAAGTTTTAAACAAATTTTAGGAGATCAAATAATTGATTAGGAGCTTTTCAACACAATTATATTGCAAAACCTCAATTTCTATACTTTTTACTCAGTTAAAATTCCAACGGGTCCATTGAAGGCCCATTTAGACCTGCACGTCCGAAACCGATACAAAAAGGACCGCAAAATGTTTAAATCAAATTATAGGAGTTAAAATAAATGATTATGAACTTTTCAACACAATTATATTGCAAAACCTCAATTTCTATACTTTTTACTCAGTTAAAATTCTAACGGGTCCATTGAAAGGCCCATTTAGACCTGCTCGTCCGAAAATTCGACAAAAAGGACCGCAAAATAGTTTTAATCAAATTTTAGGAGTTCAAATAATTGATTAAGAACTTTTCAACACAATTATATTGAAAAACTTCAATTCTATACTTTTTATTCAGTTAAAATTCCAACGGGGCCATTGAAAGGCCCATTTAGACCTGCTCGTCCGAAACCTCTACAAAAAGGACCGCAAAAATGTTTTATTCAAATATTAGGAGTTCAAATAATTGATTAGGAGCTTTTCAACACAATTATATTGCAAAACCTCAATTTCTGTACTTTTTACTCAGTTAAAATTCCAACGGGTCAATTGAAAGGCCCATTTAGACCATCTCGTCTGTTACCTCTACAAAAAGGGCCGCAAAACAAGTTTTAATCAAATTTTAGGAGATCATGTAATTTATTAGGAGATTTTCAACACAATTATATTCCAAAACCTCAATTCCAACGGGCCCATTAAAAGGCCTATTTAGACCTGCTCGTCCGAAACCCCTACAAAAAGAACTGTAAAACAAGTTTTAATCAAATTTTAGGAGTTCATGTAATTGATTAGGAGCTTTTCAACACAATTATATTGCAAAACCTCAATTTCGGTACTTTTTACTCAGTTAAAATTCCAACGGGTCCATTGAAAGGCCCATTTCGACCCGCCCGTCCGAAACCTCTACAAAAAGGACTGCAATACAAGTTTCAATCAAATTTTAGGAGTTCAAATAAATGATTAGGAGCTTTTCAACAAAATTATATTGCAAAACCTCAATTTCTGTACTTTTTACTTTGTTGAAATTTCAACGGGTCCATTGAAAGGCCCATTTCGACCCGCTCGTCCGAAACCTCCAAAACCTTTACAAAAAGGACTGCAAAACAAGTTTTAATCCAATTTTAGGAGTTCATGTAATTGATTAGAAGCTTTTCAACAAAATTATATTACAAAACCTCAATTACTATACTTTTTACTCAGTTAAAATTCAAACGGGTCCATTGATAGGCCGATTTAGACCTGCTCGTCCGAAACCTCAACAAAAAGGACCGCAAAACAAGTTTTAATCAAATTTTAGGAGTTCAAATAATTGATTAGGAACTTTCCAACACAATTATATTGCAAAACCTCAATTTCTATACTTTTTACTCAGTTAAAATTCAAACGGGTCCATTGAAAGGCCGATTTAGACCTGCTCGTCCGAAACCTCAACAAAAAGGACTGCAAAACAAGTTTTAATCAAATTTTAGGAGTTCAAATAATTGATTAGGAGCTTTTCAACACAATTATATTGCAAAACCTCAATTTCTGTACTTTTTACTTAGTTAAAATTCCAACGGGTCCATTGAAGGCCCATTTAGACCTGCACGTCCGAAACCGATACAATAAGGACTGTAAAATGTTTTAATCAAATTTTAGGAGTTAAAATAAATGATTATAAGCTTTTCAACACAATTATATTGCAAAAGCTCAATTTCTATACTTTTTAAACAGTTAAAATTCTAACGGGTCCATTGAAAGGCCCATTTAGACCTGCTCGTCCGAAAATTCGACAAAAAGGACCGTAAAATAGTTTTAATCAAATTTTAGGAGTTCAAATAATTGATTAGGAACTTTTCAACACAATTATATTGAAAAACCTCAATTTTATACTTTTTATTCAGTTAAAATTCCAACGGGCCCATTGAAAGGCCCATTTAGACCTGCTCGTCCGAAACCACTACAAAAAGGACCGCAAAACAAGTTTTAATCAAATTTTAGGAGTTCAAATAATTGATTAGGAGCTTTTCAACACAATAATATTGAAAAACCTCAATTTCTGTACTTTTTACTCAGTTAAAATTCCAACAGGTCCATTGAAAGACCTATTTAGACCAGCTCGTCCAAAACCTCTACAAAAAGGGATCAAAACAAGTTTTAATCAAATTTTAGGAGATCATGTAATTGATTAGGAGATTTTCAACACAATTATATTCCAAAACCTCAATTTCTGTACTTTTTACTCAGTTAAAATTTCAACGGGTCCATAGAAAGGCCCATTTCGACCCGTTCGTCCGAAACCTCTACAAAAAGGACTGCAAAAAAAGTTTTAATCAAATTTTAGGAGTTTATGTAATTGATTACGAGCTTTTCAACACAATTATATTGCAAAACCTCAATTTATGTACTTTTTACTCAGTTAAAATTCTAACGGGTCCATTGAAAGGCCCATTTAGACCTGCACGTCCGAAACCTCGACAAAAAGGACCGCAAAATAGTTTTAATCAAATTTTAGGAGTTCAAAAATTGATTAGGAACTTTTCAACACAATTATATTGAAAAACCTCATTTTTATAATTTTTACCCAGTTAAAATTGCAACGGGCCCATTGAAAGGCGCATTTAGACCTGCTCGTCCGAAACATCTACAAAAAGGACCGCAAAAATGTTTTATTCAAATATAAGGAGTTCAAATAATTGATTAGGAGCTTTTCAACACAATTATATTGCAAAACCTCAATTTCTGTACTTTTTACTCAGTTAAAATTCCAACGGGTCCATTGAAAGGCTCATTTAGACCATCTCGTCCGTTACCTCTACAAAAAGGGCCGCAAAACAAGTTTTAATCAAATTTTAGGAGATCATGTAATTTATTAGGAGATTTTCAACACAATTATATTCCAAAACCTCAATTCCAACGGGCCCATTAAAAGGCCTATTTAGACCTGCTCGTCCGAAACCCCTACAAAAAGAACTGTAAAACAAGTTTTAATCAAATTTTAGGAGTTCATGTAATTGATTAGGAGCTTTTCAACACAATTATATTGCAAAACCTCAATTTCGGTACTTTTTACTCAGTTAAAATTCCAACGGGTCCATTGAAAGGCCCATTTCGACCCGCCCGTCCGAAACCTCTACAAAAAGGACTGCAATACAAGTTTCAATCAAATTTTAGGAGTTCAAATAAATGATTAGGAGCTTTTCAACAAAATTATATTGCAAAACCTCAATTTCTGTACTTTTTACTTTGTTGAAATTTCAACGGGTCCATTGAAAGGCCCATTTCGACCCGCTCGTCCGAAACCTCCAAAACCTTTACAAAAAGGACTGCAAAACAAGTTTTAATCCAATTTTAGGAGTTCATGTAATTGATTAGAAGCTTTTCAACAAAATTATATTACAAAACCTCAATTACTATACTTTTTACTCAGTTAAAATTCAAACGGGTCCATTGATAGGCCGATTTAGACCTGCTCGTCCGAAACCTCAACAAAAAGGACCGCAAAACAAGTTTTAATCAAATTTTAGGAGTTCAAATAATTGATTAGGAACTTTCCAACACAATTATATTGCAAAACCTCAATTTCTATACTTTTTACTCAGTTAAAATTCAAACGGGTCCATTGAAAGGCCGATTTAGACCTGCTCGTCCGAAACCTCAACAAAAAGGACTGCAAAACAAGTTTTAATCAAATTTTAGGAGTTCAAATAATTGATTAGGAGCTTTTCAACACAATTATATTGCAAAACCTCAATTTCTGTACTTTTTACTTAGTTAAAATTCCAACGGGTCCATTGAAGGCCCATTTAGACCTGCACGTCCGAAACCGATACAATAAGGACTGTAAAATGTTTTAATCAAATTTTAGGAGTTAAAATAAATGATTATAAGCTTTTCAACACAATTATATTGCAAAAGCTCAATTTCTATACTTTTTAAACAGTTAAAATTCTAACGGGTCCATTGAAAGGCCCATTTAGACCTGCTCGTCCGAAAATTCGACAAAAAGGACCGTAAAATAGTTTTAATCAAATTTTAGGAGTTCAAATAATTGATTAGGAACTTTTCAACACAATTATATTGAAAAACCTCAATTTTATACTTTTTATTCAGTTAAAATTCCAACGGGCCCATTGAAAGGCCCATTTAGACCTGCTCGTCCGAAACCACTACAAAAAGGACCGCAAAACAAGTTTTAATCAAATTTTAGGAGTTCAAATAATTGATTAGGAGCTTTTCAACACAATAATATTGAAAAACCTCAATTTCTGTACTTTTTACTCAGTTAAAATTCCAACAGGTCCATTGAAAGACCTATTTAGACCAGCTCGTCCGAAACCTCTACAAAAAGGGATCAAAACAAGTTTTAATCAAATTTTAGGAGATCATGTAATTGATTAGGAGATTTTCAACACAATTATATTCCAAAACCTCAATTTCTGTACTTTTTACTCAGTTAAAATTTCAACGGGTCCATAGAAAGGCCCATTTCGACCCGTTCGTCCGAAACCTCTACAAAAAGGACTGCAAAAAAAGTTTTAATCAAATTTTAGGAGTTTATGTAATTGATTACGAGCTTTTCAACACAATTATATTGCAAAACCTCAATTTATGTACTTTTTACTCAGTTAAAATTCTAACGGGTCCATTGAAAGGCCCATTTAGACCTGCACGTCCGAAACCTCGACAAAAAGGACCGCAAAATAGTTTTAATCAAATTTTAGGAGTTCAAAAATTGATTAGGAACTTTTCAACACAATTATATTGAAAAACCTCATTTTTATAATTTTTACCGAGTTAAAATTGCAACGGGCCCATTGAAAGGCGCATTTAGACCTGCTCGTCCGAAACATCTACAAAAAGGACCGCAAAAATGTTTTATTCAAATATAAGGAGTTCAAATAATTGATTAGGAGATTTTCAACACAATTATATTGCAAAACCTCAATTTCTGTACTTTTTACTCAGTTAAAATTTCAACGGGTCCATTGAAAGGCCCATTTCGACCCGCTTGTCCGAAACCTCTACATTAAGGACTGCAAAAAAGTTTTAATCAAATTTTAGGAGTTTATGTAATTGATTAGGAGCTTTTCAACACAATTATATTGCAAAACCTCAATTTCTATACTTTTTACTCAGTTAAAATTCAAGCTGGTCCATTGAAAGTCTCATTTAGACCTGCTCGTCTGAAAATTCGACAAAAAGGACCGCAAAATAGTTTTAATCAAATTTTAGGAGTTCAAATAATTGATTAGGAACTTTTCAACACAATTATATTGAAATACCACAATTTTATACTTTTTATTCAGTTAAAATTCCAACGGGCCCATTAAAAGGCCCATTTAGACCTGCTCGTCCGAAACCTCTACAAAAAGGACCGCACAAATGTTTTATTCAAATATTAGGAGTTCAAATAATTGATTAGGATCTTTTCAACACAATTATATTGCAAAACCTCAATTTTTGTACTTTTTACTCAGTTAAAATTCCAACGGGTCCATTGAAAGACCTATTTAGACCAGCTCGTCCGAAACCTCTACAAAAGGGCCGCAAAACAAGTTTTAAACAAATTTTAGGAGATCAAATAATTGATTAGGAGACTTTCAACACAATTATATTGCAAAACCTCAATTTTGTACTTTTTACTCAGTTAAAATTCCAACGGGTCCATTGAAAGACCCATTTAGACCTGCTCGTCCGAAACATTTACAAAAAGGGCCGCAAAACAAGTTTTAATCAAATTTTAGGAGATCATGTAATTGTTTGGGAGATTTTCAACTCAATTATATTCCAAAACCTAAATTTCTGTACTTTTTACTCAGTTAAAATTCCAACGGGCCCATTGAAAGACCTATTTAGACCTGCTCATCCGAAACCTCTACAAAAAGGACAGCAAAACAAGTTTTAATCAAATTTTAGGAGTTTATGTAATTGATTAGGAGCTTTTCAACACAATTATATTGCAAAACCTCAATTTCTATACTTTTTACTCAGTTAAAATTCAAGCTGGTCCATTGAAAGGCCCATTTAGACCTGCTCGTCTGAAAATTCGACAAAAAGGAACGCAAAATAGTTTTAATCAAATTTTAGGAGTTCAAATAATTGATTAGGAACTTTTCAACACAATTATATTGAAATACCACAATTTTATACTTTTTATTCAGTTAAAATTCCAACGGGCCCATTAAAAGGCCCATTTAGACCTGCTCGTCCGAAACCTCTACAAAAAGGACCGCACAAATGTTTTATTCAAATATTAGGAGTTCAAATAATTGATTAGGATCTTTTCAACACAATTATATTGCAAAACCTCAATTTTTGTACTTTTTACTCAGTTAAAATTCCAACGGGTCCATTGAAAGACCTATTTAGACCAGCTCGTCCGAAACCTCTACAAAAGGGCCGCAAAACAAGTTTTAAACAAATTTTAGGAGATCAAATAATTGATTAGGAGACTTTCAACACAATTATATTGCAAAACCTCAATTTTGTACTTTTTACTCAGTTAAAATTCCAACGGGTCCATTGAAAGACCCATTTAGACCTGCTCGTCCGAAACATTTACAAAAAGGGCCGCAAAACAAGTTTTAATCAAATTTTAGGAGATCATGTAATTGTTTGGGAGATTTTCAACTCAATTATATTCCAAAACCTAAATTTCTGTACTTTTTACTCAGTTAAAATTCCAACGGGCCCATTGAAAGACCTATTTAGACCTGCTCATCCGAAACCTCTACAAAAAGGACAGCAAAACAAGTTTTAATCAAATTTTAGGAGTTCAAATAATTGATTTGGAGCTTTTCAACACAATTATATTGCAAAACCTCAATTTCTGTACTTTTTACTCAGTTAAAATTCCAACGGGTCCATTGAAAGGCCCATTTAGACCCGCTCGTCCGAAACCTCTACAAAAAGGACAACGAAAAAAGTTTTAATCAAATTTTAGGAGTTCAAATAATTGATTAGGAGCTTTTCAACACAAATATATTGCAAAACCTCAATTTCTGTACTTTTTACTCAGTTAAAATTTCAACGGGTCCATTGAAAAGCCCATTTAGACCCGCTCGTCCGAAACCTCTACAAAAAGGACCACAAAAAAGTTTTAATCAAATCATAGGAGTTCATGTAATTGATTAGGAGCTTTTCAACACAATTATATTGCAAAACCTAAATTTCTGTACTTCTTACTTAGTTAAAATTCTAACGGGTCCATTGAAAGGCCCATTTAGACATGCTCGTCCAAAACCTCGACAAAAAGGACCGCAAAAATAGTTTTAATCAAATTTTAGGAGTTGAAATAATTGATTAGGAGCTTTTCAACACAAATATTGAAAAACCTCAATTTTATACTTTTTACTCAGTTAAAATTCCAACGGGCCCATTGATAGGCCCATTTAGAACTGCTCGTCCGAAACCTCTACAAAAAGGACCGCAAAAATGTTTTATTCAAATTTTAGGAGTTCAAATAATTGATTAGGAGCTTTTCAACACAATTATCTTGCAAAACCTCAATTTCTGTACTTTTTACTCAGTTAAAATTCCAACGGGTCCATTGAAAGACCCATTTAGACCAGCTCGTCCGAAACCTCTACAAAAAGGGCCGCAAAACAAGTTTTAAACAAATTTTAGGAGATCAAATAATTGATTAGGAGCTTTTCAACACAATTATATTGCAAAACCTCAATTTCTATACTTTTTACTCAGTTAAAATTCCAACGGGTCCATTGAAGGCCCATTTAGACCTGCACGTCCGAAACCGATACAAAAAGGACCGCAAAATGTTTAAATCAAATTATAGGAGTTAAAATAAATGATTATGAACTTTTCAACACAATTATATTGCAAAACCTCAATTTCTATACTTTTTACTCAGTTAAAATTCTAACGGGTCCATTGAAAGGCCCATTTAGACCTGCTCGTCCGAAAATTCGACAAAAAGGACCGCAAAATAGTTTTAATCAAATTTTAGGAGTTCAAATAATTGATTAAGAACTTTTCAACACAATTATATTGAAAAACTTCAATTCTATACTTTTTATTCAGTTAAAATTCCAACGGGGCCATTGAAAGGCCCATTTAGACCTGCTCGTCCGAAACCTCTACAAAAAGGACCGCAAAAATGTTTTATTCAAATATTAGGAGTTCAAATAATTGATTAGGAGCTTTTCAACACAATTATATTGCAAAACCTCAATTTCTGTACTTTTTACTCAGTTAAAATTCCAACGGGTCCATTGAAAGGCCCATTTAGACCATCTCGTCTGTTACCTCTACAAAAAGGGCCGCAAAACAAGTTTTAATCAAATTTTAGGAGATCATGTAATTTATTAGGAGATTTTCAACACAATTATATTCCAAAACCTCAATTCCAACGGGCCCATTAAAAGGCCTATTTAGACCTGCTCGTCCGAAACCCCTACAAAAAGAACTGTAAAACAAGTTTTAATCAAATTTTAGGAGTTCATGTAATTGATTAGGAGCTTTTCAACACAATTATATTGCAAAACCTCAATTTCGGTACTTTTTACTCAGTTAAAATTCCAACGGGTCCATTGAAAGGCCCATTTCGACCCGCCCGTCCGAAACCTCTACAAAAAGGACTGCAATACAAGTTTCAATCAAATTTTAGGAGTTCAAATAAATGATTAGGAGCTTTTCAACAAAATTATATTGCAAAACCTCAATTTCTGTACTTTTTACTTTGTTGAAATTTCAACGGGTCCATTGAAAGGCCCATTTCGACCCGCTCGTCCGAAACCTCCAAAACCTTTACAAAAAGGACTGCAAAACAAGTTTTAATCCAATTTTAGGAGTTCATGTAATTGATTAGAAGCTTTTCAACAAAATTATATTACAAAACCTCAATTACTATACTTTTTACTCAGTTAAAATTCAAACGGGTCCATTGATAGGCCGATTTAGACCTGCTCGTCCGAAACCTCAACAAAAAGGACCGCAAAACAAGTTTTAATCAAATTTTAGGAGTTCAAATAATTGATTAGGAACTTTCCAACACAATTATATTGCAAAACCTCAATTTCTATACTTTTTACTCAGTTAAAATTCAAACGGGTCCATTGAAAGGCCGATTTAGACCTGCTCGTCCGAAACCTCAACAAAAAGGACTGCAAAACAAGTTTTAATCAAATTTTAGGAGTTCAAATAATTGATTAGGAGCTTTTCAACACAATTATATTGCAAAACCTCAATTTCTGTACTTTTTACTTAGTTAAAATTCCAACGGGTCCATTGAAGGCCCATTTAGACCTGCACGTCCGAAACCGATACAATAAGGACTGTAAAATGTTTTAATCAAATTTTAGGAGTTAAAATAAATGATTATAAGCTTTTCAACACAATTATATTGCAAAAGCTCAATTTCTATACTTTTTAAACAGTTAAAATTCTAACGGGTCCATTGAAAGGCCCATTTAGACCTGCTCGTCCGAAAATTCGACAAAAAGGACCGTAAAATAGTTTTAATCAAATTTTAGGAGTTCAAATAATTGATTAGGAACTTTTCAACACAATTATATTGAAAAACCTCAATTTTATACTTTTTATTCAGTTAAAATTCCAACGGGCCCATTGAAAGGCCCATTTAGACCTGCTCGTCCGAAACCACTACAAAAAGGACCGCAAAACAAGTTTTAATCAAATTTTAGGAGTTCAAATAATTTATTAGGAGCTTTTCAACACAATAATATTGAAAAACCTCAATTTCTGTACTTTTTACTCCGTTAAAATTCCAACAGGTCCATTGAAAGACCTATTTAGACCAGCTCGTCCGAAACCTCTACAAAAAGGAATCAAAACAAGTTTTAATCAAATTTTAGGAGATCATGTAATTGATTAGGAGATTTTCAACACAATTATATTCCAAAACCTCAATTTCTGTACTTTTTACTCAGTTAAAATTTCAACGGGTCCATAGAAAGGCCCATTTCGACCCGTTCGTCCGAAACCTCTACAAAAAGGACTGCAAAAAAAGTTTTAATCAAATTTTAGGAGTTTATGTAATTGATTACGAGCTTTTCAACACAATTATATTGCAAAACCTCAATTTATGTACTTTTTACTCAGTTAAAATTCTAACGGGTCCATTGAAAGGCCCATTTAGACCTGCACGTCCGAAACCTCGACAAAAAGGACCGCAAAATAGTTTTAATCAAATTTTAGGAGTTCAAAAATTGATTAGGAACTTTTCAACACAATTATATTGAAAAACCTCATTTTTATAATTTTTACCCAGTTAAAATTGCAACGGGCCCATTGAAAGGCGCATTTAGACCTGCTCGTCCGAAACATCTACAAAAAGGACCGCAAAAATGTTTTATTCAAATATAAGGAGTTCAAATAATTGATTAGGAGCTTTTCAACACAATTATATTGCAAAACCTCAATTTCTGTACTTTTTACTCAGTTAAAATTTCAACGGGTCCATTGAAAGGCCCATTTAGACCATCTCGTCCGTTACCTCTACAAAAAGGGCCGCAAAACAAGTTTTAATCAAATTTTAGGAGATCATGTAATTTATTAGGAGATTTTCAACACAATTATATTCCAAAACCTCAATTCCAACGGGCCCATTAAAAGGCCTATTTAGACCTGCTCGTCCGAAACCCCTACAAAAAGAACTGTAAAACAAGTTTTAATCAAATTTTAGGAGTTCATGTAATTGATTAGGAGCTTTTCAACACAATTATATTGCAAAACCTCAATTTCGGTATTTTTTACTCAGTTAAAATTCCAACGGGTCCATTGAAAGGCCCATTTCGACCCGCCCGTCCGAAACCTCTACAAAAAGGACTGCAATACAAGTTTCAATCAAATTTTAGGAGTTCAAATAAATGATTAGGAGCTTTTCAACAAAATTATATTGCAAAACCTCAATTTCTGTACTTTTTACTTTGTTGAAATTTCAACGGGTCCATTGAAAGGCCCATTTCGACCCGCTCGTCCGAAACCTCCAAAACCTTTACAAAAAGGACTGCAAAACAAGTTTTAATCCAATTTTAGGAGTTCATGTAATTGATTAGAAGCTTTTCAACAAAATTATATTACAAAACCTCAATTACTATACTTTTTACTCAGTTAAAATTCAAACGGGTCCATTGATAGGCCGATTTAGACCTGCTCGTCCGAAACCTCAACAAAAAGGACCGCAAAACAAGTTTTGATCAAATTTTAGGAGTTCAAATAATTGATTAGGAACTTTCCAACACAATTATATTGCAAAACCTCAATTTCTATACTTTTTACTCAGTTAAAATTCAAACGGGTCCATTGAAAGGCCGATTTAGACCTGCTCGTCCGAAACCTCAACAAAAAGGACTGCAAAACAAGTTTTAATCAAATTTTAGGAGTTCAAATAATTGATTAGGAGCTTTTCAACACAATTATATTGCAAAACCTCAATTTCTGTACTTTTTACTTAGTTAAAATTCCAACGGGTCCATTGAAGGCCCATTTAGACCTGAACGTCCGAAACCGATACAATAAGGACTGTAAAATGTTTTAATCAAATTTTAGGAGTTAAAATAAATGATTATAAGCTTTTCAACACAATTATATTGCAAAAGCTCAATTTCTATACTTTTTAAACAGTTAAAATTCAAACGGGTCCATTGAAAGGCCGATTTAGACCTGCTCGTCCGAAACCTCAACAAAAAGGACTGCAAAACAAGTTTTAATCAAATTTTAGGAGTTCAAATAATTGATTAGGAGCTTTTCAACACAATTATATTGCAAAACCTGAATTTCTGTACTTTTTACTCAGTTAAAATTCCAACGGATCCATTGAAAGGCCCATTTCGACCCGCTCGTCCGAAACCTCTACAAAAAGGATTACAAAACAAGTTTTAATCAAATTTTAGGAGTTCATTTAATTGATTAGGAGCTTTTCAACACAATTATATTGCAAAACCTCAATTTCTGTACTTTTTACTCAGTTAAAATTTCAACGGGTCCATTGAAAGGCCCATTTAGACCTGCTCGTCCGAAAATTCGACAAAAACGACCGTAAAATAGTTTTAATCAAATTTTAGGAGTTCAAATAATTGATTAGGAACTTTTCAACACAATTATATTGAAAAACCTCAATTTTATACTTTTTATTCAGTTAAAATTCCAACGGGCCCATTGAAAGGCCCATTTAGACCTGCTCGTCCGAAACCACTACAAAAAGGACCGCAAAAATGTTTTATTCAAATATAAGGAGTTCAAATAATTGATTAGGAGCTTTTCAACACAATTATATTGCAAAACCTCAATTTCTGTACTTTTTACTCAGTTAAAATTTCAACGGGTCCATTGATAGGCCCATTTCGACCCGCTTGTCCGAAACCTCTACATTAAGGACTGCAAAACAAGTTTTAATCCAATTTTAGGAGTTCATGTAATTGATTAGAAGCTTTTCAACAAAATTATATTACAAAACCTCAATTACTATACTTTTTACTCAGTTAAAATTCAAACGGGTCCATTGATAGGCCGATTTAGACCTGCTCGTCCGAAACCTCAACAAAAAGGACCGCAAAACAAGTTTTGATCAAATTTTAGGAGTTCAAATAATTGATTAGGAACTTTCCAACACAATTATATTGCAAAACCTCAATTTCTATACTTTTTACTCAGTTAAAATTCAAACGGGTCCATTGAAAGGCCGATTTAGACCTGCTCGTCCGAAACCTCAACAAAAAGGACTGCAAAACAAGTTTTAATCAAATTTTAGGAGTTCAAATAATTGATTAGGAGCTTTTCAACACAATAATATTGAAAAACCTCAATTTCTGTACTTTTTACTCAGTTAAAATTCCAACAGGTCCATTGAAAGACCTATTTAGACCAGCTCGTCCGAAACCTCTACAAAAAGGGATCAAAACAAGTTTTAATCAAATTTTAGGAGATCATGTAATTGATTAGGAGATTTTCAACACAATTATATTCCAAAACCTCAATTTCTGTACTTTTTACTCAGTTAAAATTTCAACGGGTCCATAGAAAGGCCCATTTCGACCCGTTCGTCCGAAACCTCTACAAAAAGGACTGCAAAAAAAGTTTTAATCAAATTTTAGGAGTTTATGTAATTGATTACGAGCTTTTCAACACAATTATATTGCAAAACCTCAATTTATGTACTTTTTACTCAGTTAAAATTCTAACGGGTCCATTGAAAGGCCCATTTAGACCTGCACGTCCGAAACCTCGACAAAAAGGACCGCAAAATAGTTTTAATCAAATTTTAGGAGTTCAAAAATTGATTAGGAACTTTTCAACACAATTATATTGAAAAACCTCATTTTTATAATTTTTACCCAGTTAAAATTGCAACGGGCCCATTGAAAGGCGCATTTAGACCTGCTCGTCCGAAACATCTACAAAAAGGACCGCAAAAATGTTTTATTCAAATATAAGGAGTTCAAATAATTGATTAGGAGCTTTTCAACACAATTATATTGCAAAACCTCAATTTCTGTACTTTTTACTCAGTTAAAATTTCAACGGGTCCATTGAAAGACCTATTTAGACCAGCTCGTCCGAAACCTCTACAAAAGGGTCGCAAAACAAGTTTTAAACAAATTTTAGGAGATCAAATAATTGATTAGGAGACTTTCAACACAATTATATTGCAAAACCTCAATTTTGTACTTTTTACTCAGTTAAAATTCCAACGGGTCCATTGAAAGACCCATTTAGACCTGCTCGTCCGAAACATTTACAAAAAGGGCCGCAAAACAAGTTTTAATCAAATTTTAGGAGATCATGTAATTGTTTGGGAGATTTTCAACTCAATTATATTCCAAAACCTAAATTTCTGTACTTTTTACTCAGTTAAAATTCCAACGGGCCCATTGAAAGACCTATTTAGACCTGCTCATCCGAAACCTCTACAAAAAGGACAGCAAAACAAGTTTTAATCAAATTTTAGGAGTTCAAATAATTGATTAGGAGCTTTTCAACACAATTATATTGCAAAACCTCAATTTCTGTACTTTTTACTCAGTTAAAATTCCAACGGGTCCATTGAAAGGCCCATTTAGACCCGCTCGTCCGAAACCTCTACAAAAAGGACAACGAAAAAAGTTTTAATCAAATTTTAGGAGTTCAAATAATTGATTAGGAGCTTTTCAACACAAATATATTGCAAAACCTCAATTTCTGTACTTTTTACTCAGTTAAAATTTCAACGGGTCCATTGAAAAGCCCATTTAGACCCGCTCGTTCGAAACCTCTACAAAAAGGACCACAAAAAAGTTTTAATCAAATCATAGGAGTTCATGTAATTGATTAGGAGCTTTTCAACACAATTATATTGCAAAACCTAAATTTCTGTACTTCTTACTTAGTTAAAATTCTAACGGGTCCATTGAAAGGCCCATTTAGACATGCTCGTCCAAAACCTCGACAAAAAGGACCGCAAAAATAGTTTTAATCAAATTTTAGGAGTTGAAATAATTGATTAGGAGCTTTTCAACACAAATATTGAAAAACCTCAATTTTATACTTTTTACTCAGTTAAAATTCCAACGGGCCCATTGATAGGCCCATTTAGAACTGCTCGTCCGAAACCTCTACAAAAAGGACCGCAAAAATGTTTTATTCAAATTTTAGGAGTTCAAATAATTGATTAGGAGCTTTTCAACACAATTATCTTGCAAAACCTCAATTTCTGTACTTTTTACTCGGTTAAAATTCCAACAGGTCCATTGAAAGGCCCATTTAGACATGCTCGTCCAAAACCTCTACAAAAATGTCCGCAAAACAAGTTTTAATCAAATTTTAGGAGATCATGTAATTAATTAGGAGATTTTCAACACAATTATATTGCAAAACCTCAATTTCTATACTTTTTACTAAGTTAAAATTCCAACGGGTCCATTGAAAGGCCCATTTAGACCTGCTCGTCTGAAACCTCGACAAAAAGGACCGCAAAACAAGTTTTAATCAAAATTTAGGAGTTCAAATAATTGATTAGGAGCTTTTCCACACAATTATATTGCAAACCCTCAATTTCTGTACTTTTTACTCTGTTAAAATTCCAACGGGTCCATTGAAAGGCCCATTTCGACCCGCTCGTCCGAAACCTCTACAAAAAGGAATGCAAAACAAGTTTTAATCAAATTTTAGGAGTTAATGTAATTGATTAGGAGCTTTTCAAATCAATTATATTGCAAAACCTCAATTTCTTTACTTTTTACCCAGTTAAAATTCCAACGGGTCCATTTAAAGGCCCATTTCGACTCTCTCGTCCGAAACCTCTACAAAAAGGACTGCAAAACAAGTTTTAATCAAATTTTAGGAGTTCATGTAATTTATTAGGAGCTTTTCAACACAATTATATTGAAAAACCTCAATTTTATACTTTTTACTCAGTTAAAATTCCAACGGGCCCGTTGAAAGGCCCATTTAGACCTGCTCGTCTGAAACCTCTACAAAAAGGACCGCAAAAATGTTTTATTCAAATATTAGAAGTTCAAATAACTGATTAGGAGCTTTTCAACACATATATATTGCAAAACCTCAATTTTTGTACTTTTTACTCAGTTAAAATTCCAACGGGTCCATTGAAAGGCCCATTTAGACCTGCTCGTCCGAAACCTCTACAAAAAGGACCGCAAAACAAGTTTTAATCAAATTTTAGGAGTTCAAATAAATGATTAGGAGCTTTTCAACACAATTATATTGCAAAACCTCAATTTCTGTACTTTTTACTCTGTTAAAATTCCAACGGGTCCATTGAAGGCCCATTTAGACCTGCACGTCCGAAACCAATACAAAAAGGATCGCAAAATGTTTTAATCAAATTTTAGGAGTTAAAATAAATGATTATGAGCTTTTCAACACAATTATATTGCAAAACCTCAATTTATATACTTTTTACTCAGTTAAAATTCTAACGGGTCCATTGAAAGTCCCATTTAGACCTGCTCGTCCGAAAATTCGACAAAAAGGACCGCAAAATAGTTTTAATCAAATTTTAGGAGTTCAAATAATTGATTAGGAACTTTTCAACAGAATTATATTGAAAAACCTCAATTTTATACTTTTTATTCAGTTAAAATTCCAACGTGCCCATTGAAAGGCCCATTTAGATCTGCTCGTCCGAAACCTCTAAAAAAAGGACCGCAAAAATGTTTTATTCAAATATTAGGAGTTCAAATAATTGATTAGGAGCTTTTCAACACAATTATATTGCAAAACCTCAATTTCTGTAATTTTTACTTTGTTAAAATTCCAACGGGGAAAAATTCTAATGGGTAAAAAATTCCAACGGGTGTGAATGAAAATTCTCTCAATTTCTCTCTCAATTTTTCTCTATACCTTCCCCCTCTCTTTTCCCCCCTCCCTCCTTATCTCCGCCTTCTTCCGCCATACCCTCCGCCGCCATCCATGCCTCCTCCCCCTCCCACTGCCATGGTGGTGCTTGCTTAGCACATACACGATGAAAGTAAAAACCACCCACCATGCCCGGACGATTTTTTTCTACTTGTTACTTTTGTACTTATCAATGGCAATCACAATGCTTTTGCACTGGCACTGGCCAACCACTGCCGATCAGGCATATGATGCTATCCACAAGCATCACTCAAATGCTGGGCCATCAATTATGGTGCCCTTCGATAGCCCTGCCTCTTTTTACAGAGCACAGGCAATTTCCTGGTCTTTACGACCCTGTATCATTTCCCTAAACAGCAGCGTCATGCTGGGGGAATTTTGGTTCCATTCTTTCCCTTATACCATATCTTCATTAACAGTGGATGAATCTGCCTGCATGCACACGTCCACACATGAAGCAATGCAGCAGACTCGTTCATATCGTTATTCATTACTGTTTTTAGAATAGACCATCAGTATTTTATCCTACTTATTATCAATTGTCTTTCTTCAGACTCATTACAATTTAGAAACAAGTGTCCTACTGCTTGTTCATGGTCACCAATTGTGTTTCAAAACACTATTGTTCATTTACCAATCGGATCACATTGCTGGTGCTACTACAGCCGCAAGACGCCGGACGGAAGCTTCGTCTCAGTTGTTCCACAATTTTAGGAGCCCGTGATACTGGCAGTTAGAGAATATATTTCTCGTTATGCACCGGAATTTCAAAATTTCGTATCTCGGCTCTGCATGGGAACCTAACCCTCATGCACGTACCCTACTCCCATGCATTTCGGAAGCTTCCCAACAAGTTTTATTAAATCTTAATATATTCCTATTCTTTTGGGATTCTTCGATTTTTGGAATTTATCTGGGCAAAATTATAAATTATCACGATTTAACAATTGTGGATAATAAAATTCAAAGTATTTTGGTCATCCCTTATCTGGATAATCCCTCACCTACTAGGATTCTATTTGAATTTAAATTAATATTATCTTTTAATCCCATGATTATCAGGATATTATTTAAATTCAAATTCCTTTTAAATTATCTTGATAATCCCACACTTTCTAAGATTCTATTTGAATTTAAATTAATATTATCTTTTAATCCCATGATTATCAGGATATTATTTAAATTCAAATTCCATTTAAAATATCTTGATAATCCCACACCTTCTAGGATTCTATTTGCATTTAAATTAATATTATCCTACAATCCCACGATTACTAGGATTCTATTTAAATTTAAATCCATATTATCCTATTATTATTTGGATTATCCACAATCCTCAACATTTAAACAATCTTTTCATTTCCTAGGGACCTCCCCTCATTATATACTGACCATTGGTTGTATTCTTCACCTTTATGCGATCCACTACCCTTGTGTGACATTTACATCCAACCTCAAGCACTCTCTCTTGCTACAACGTTCTCATATGTCCCACCTTTCTCTTATGGCTTCCACAGACTCTTTTCTCTCCCGTTTTGACAACCTCCAATTTACTGCGGAGGAGAAAAACATGATATGTGCGCCTGCTTCCACGAAGGTCGTTCCCCTCGATGACTACAAGTCGTCTCTAATTGGGAAACTCTTCAACACCAAAGATTTTGATGAAACTGCCTTGGTGCGCGTTTTAACCTCTATATGGAAAGATGATAAACTCTCATCGGTAACGACTCTGGGCTCTGGTTATTTCCTCTTTAAATTTGAAACCAAGCCCTGCAGGGACGATGTTCTAAAAAGAGGGCCCTGGACTTTCAAGAAGGATTGGCTGGCACTCCTACCAGTTCAACCAAAACTTACCATTGATGGTTATCTCTACGACCAGATAAGAATCTGGGTGCGAATCCTTAGGGTGCCAATAACCATGATGACTAGAGTTACAATGGCTAATATCACCGGACGAACCCTTGTAAGTGGGATTGGCGCAGTTATAGGGACAGACTCCCGTCAGTCGGATGATGGGAACATGACCAAGTTTCTTCGTGTCTGTGTTATTATCGATGTACACAAACCGTTGCGTCGGTTTATAGCTGTACGCATCGAGGACGAAGATCCTCAAATGCTACCGCTTCAATATGAGAAGCTACCCACATTCTGTCATGGGTGTATGTTACTTCGAGCTAGCTGGCCCGTCAACCAAGCCCTCGACAGCCACCGGTATCCAACTCTATATCTATATTTTTCTCTTTAGGGTTTGGCCCTCTATTTTCTTATTCTCTATGCGTTGCATGATGCATGCATTTTTATGAAGCTCATGCTCAATAATCTCACCCTTTCTCAGGTGCAGGACCAACAACAAAGAAACCAACAACCACCGGTATCTTTGGATAATTATCATGCAATTTTATTCGAAGAAATATTTTCTAATATTTATCTACTATGCTCTCTTCAACGGCACTCTCCTAACTGTCGTTGCCTTCCTTTCTGCTCCACAGGAACAGATCGCAAAGGAAAAAAGGTTGTTGTTGCTGACGCCGCCTCAGCCACGCTGATGTCGGATTCTGCTGCAACAGAACCGAAGGACGAGGCTACTGCAGTGCCCACAGCTGTCGCTGCTACTAATTCCATCGATGCTGTGGCACCCACGGGTGCAGACGCACTGCTGGACCAGACGGCCCCAGCTGCCCTTGATGCACCAATGACGAACGCAGGAGGCGTTCCCAGTGGACAGCATACCTCACCCACTGTTGGCATTTCAGTTGAACCCCTTGACGTGGTCCCTCTTGCTGTTATACCTGCTGATGCAGAATCAGCCAACACTGGATCTCCCAACACTGCCCAAGTTGCAGGGATTGATGATGCATCATCCACCCCGCCCGACAAGCGGTTCGTGCTGATTGATGGTGAAGGATTCCCAGTGCCTACTGCCGTGCCTGCCAAATCTACCACTGCTGGCCACGGCAGCAATGCTTATGAGCCTGTCAACCCGGAGTTCGAGGATTGGCTTGCTACCACATCGAGCCCTCCGAAGGGTGCAACAGAACCTCGCAAGGCAAAGCGCAGCCCATCCCCAGCTGCGCCCACTGTGGCTAAGCGCCCGCGTACCTCCCCCAAGGTTCAAGCAAGGCCGGCAAAACCCGGAGCACCATCTGAAAAAACTACCAAACATACTAAAGCTGGGATGAGCAGCAAAGTCTCTTCGGCGGCGGTTGATATTCAACCCCGCCGAGAGAAATGAGGATATTTTGCTGGAACTGCCGTGGGCTTGGTTCACCAGAGGCAGTTCAAGGTCTTGTTTCCTTAGTCCGGAAGTTGGAACCTACAATTATTTTCTTGTCTGAAACTAGATTGTTTAATTTTGATTTTGAACGTTTAAAATTCTTTGGATATGACGGGTTGCTTCCATGTGAAAAGCAGCCCAACTTGCTCTGGTCTTTTACTATTATGGAATAATAATACGTCTCTGGATCATTTATCGTATTCTGATCGTTACATTGATTCAACTATAACAACTAGTGATGATTGCTTTCGATTCACCGACGTCTATGGGTACGCAGAAACTAGCATGAAATATAAGACGTGGGAGCTCATAGACTCTCTTCGTAGCAATTCACCGTTGCCTTGGCTAATTGGTGGAGACCTAAACGACATTTTATCCGACTCTGAAAAACAAGGCGGATGTCGCAGACCACAATCACAAATCACCAACTTTCTAGATTGCCTTGCTCGCAATGGAATTTTTGATTGTAAACCCTGTTCGGGATGGTTCACATGGTCTCGAACGGGACCCAATGTTGCATCCGTTTGTGAACGTCTAGATCGATTCCTTGCTTGTAATGCATGGCTAAATGCACACCTAACATTCCAATGCAGGAACGTTTTCTCTCCAGATTCCGATCATTATGTCATTCTCATGGACACCAAACGTGTTGCTCCCCATGAGGTTCGTTCCCGGCATGATGGCGATCAATTTCGCTTTGAATCTTGCTGGGCAAATGACCCATCATGTATCAAAGCCTTCCACCAAGCATGGTCAAACGCGTCAGGCACCCTCCTTGACAAATTGACTATTGTTGGAAGCCACTTACATGATTGGCAAACGACTCGTCGTTTCAAATCCAACAACCGCATCGCTGAGCTTCAACGCCAGATTAATTCTTACATGCGTCGACGGCAGCTATCACCTAAAATGCTGCTCAAACTAAGAGATGCAAAATTGGAGCTTTGACGCCTTTTGGACGCACAAGAGGCCTACTGGGCTCAACGTTCTCGTGTTACCTGGCTATCGCAAGGTGACAAAAACATGTCCTTCTTCCATGCCAGGGCGTCTAAACGAAGGAAAAAGAACACTATACGTGGCCTCTTTGATGTAAACCAAACATGGCATACCGAGAAACTTGAGCTCCTTCGGATTGCCTCAGATTACTTCCAGGTTTTGTTTACATCGTCTAATTCGACTTCCTCTCCCCTTCTTTTGGAACACATCAGCCCAGTCGTTAATGCTGCAATGAATGATTCGTTGCTTCGACCTTTCACTGAAGACGAGGTAATCACAGCTTTCCAGGATATAGGTCCCAGGAAAGCTCCGGGTTTTGATGGCTTCCCTAGTAGTTTCTACAGGCAATACTGGGATGTCATTGGGCCCGAGCTCGTCCAACTTTGTTTGCGTCTTTTACGAGGGGAAGAGGACATGGCGACGGTTAACAAAATGATTATTGTCCTCATCCCGAAAGTGCCTGACGCTTCAAACATGCGTCAATTTCGGCCGATCAGTTTATGCACTGTCATTTACAAAACCATTGCCAAGGTTCTTGTGAATCGGCTCAAACCTATCTTACCGTCTTGTATCAGTGATGCACAGGCCGCTTTTGTTAGTGGCAGGAACATCACTGATAATATTCTGATTGCACATGAACTTGTTCATACCCTTCATTCTAATAACGCTTCGATCTATCAAGGGGCTGCTTTGAAATTAGACATGGAGAAGGCCTTTGACAAAGTTGAATGGTCTTTTCTTAAAGACGTAATGATACGTATGGGATTTGCATCCGACTGGGTACAGTTGTTACTCCGCTGCGTATCCACTGTTTCCTTCTCAGTCCGTCTTAATGGCGCTCTCTCCCAAGAATTCTCTCCGACTAGGGGAATCCGGCAAGGCGACCCCCTCTCGCCTTTCCTTTTCCTAATTTTCTCTCAAGGGCTTTCGGCGGCTCTTGAGGCCGAACAGCGAGCGGGACGACTCGTCGGCTTACAGGCCAATCGCCGAGGACCGCGGATTAACCATCTCCTCTTTGCGGACGACAGCATTGTCTTTTTCCGTAATTGCCCAACGGAAGTCCAGCGATTAAAGGAGATTCTTCGTTTGTATGAATCACCCTCGGGCCAATCTGTCAACTTTGCTAAATCGACTGCCTTTTGTAGCTCTTCCTGCTCGGCAACCTTCTCACAGGCCCTTCAGCATACCCTTGGCATCCGTTTGGTTGATGACCCTGGTACTTATCTGGGGATCCCTCTCCTCGTTGGGAAGAACCGAACGGCCAGTCTTGGGTTTATTCGTGACAAGGTCAACTCACGCATGGCTAAATGGGATACTAATTTGCTCTCATACAATGGGCGTGAAATTCTAATAAAATCAGTGGCACAAGCTATACCTCAGTACGTCATGTCCTGTTATCTGCTTCCGCAAAACATTGTCGACGATGCGACACGCTCAATTCGTCGATACTCGTGGTCGGGTAGAAGTAACAAGAAAGGATGGCCAATGCTGTCCTGGGATACCATGTGTACACCCAAAGCAACTGAGGGAATGGGCTTCCGTGACTTACGGGACTTTAACATTGCTCTTCTTGGGAAGCAAATCTGGCGACTGATTCACTCGCCTGATTCCCTACTTGCGAGGGTCCTACGATCCTATTATTACCCCTCCGGCAATATTCTGGACGCGAAAGCTGACCAGCGCGCCTCATTTGCCTGGCGAGGCATCTGGCAAGCCATGCAACGCTTGCAGCCAGGTTTTTTCTGGCGGCCCGACATTGACAGTCGAATACGTATCCATCGAGAACATTGGGGTGGGGCCGTTGGTCTCTCCTTCTTTGGTAACTATCAGGATAATGAGGAGATACCCTTGCGTTGCGGTGATTTTATGATCCGCCATCACAACTCTTGGGATGAACATAAAGTTCGTCAATACTTTGACTGGGATGATGTTACCAACATCTTGTACGTCCCGATATCCGATGAACGTCGTGATACTTTACTGTGGGGCTTTCACGATACTAACATTTATACAGTACGCTCCGGCTACCTCTTCCTGCGTAGGCCCTCAAGGCCCCTTGAGCGCCCGTGCCCACTCTGGAAGATCATTGCTAAATCTAATATGCTTCCGAAGGTTCGCACCTTTGGATGGCGGGCAGGGCGGAGTGCTTTACCAACTGGTGGCCGTCTTGCTGCTCTGGGGATGGGCAGTGGCATGTGCCCATTCTGTCCCTCGATTCTTGAAACTGCGATTCATGCATTTCGAGACTGCCCTGGCGCCGCCGAGGTTCTAAGCCTTGCTGGCTTCCCCTGTGCGTTATGCGACAGCACGGCCACCTCGGTTACCCTCTGGCTCGAACAGGGAGCTGCACTTCTATCTCGCACACAATTCGATCTTCTCCTGACTACCTTGTGGAATCTATGGAACAGGAGGAATGATTGGGTCCATTCTCAGCGTCTACAACCCCCTTGGCTTACTCTGATGAACTCACAGGAACTACTTCGCGACTACATCTCGGCCAACTCAGACCATACCACAACGCGACCTCAGACGGAGCCAGCCCTTTCCCAACCTGTCTGGAGACCACCACCGGCTGGGACGATCAAAATCAATGTCGATGGCGCGTTCAATGCAGCTACGGGTTCCGCTAGCATTGGTATTGTGGCTCGTGACACCACTGAGCTATCTTGCTAGGACGGGCTCTCTTCTTGGTTGACACCGCAGATTCTCCATCCGCGGAACTCCATGCTATCATCGCAGGAGTCACACTCGGTGCAGACCCTGGCTGGCAAGGGTTTCATCTTGAGTCGGACGCAGCCCTGATAATTAATAGGCTACGTCAAGCCGGCCAGGATGCCTCCCCCCTTCAGCGGCAGATTCAGACAGCTAGATCTTTCTTTGATACTGTCACTGGTTTATGTTTACTTTATGTACCGCGTACAGCTAATGCTTTAGCTTACTATATCGCCAATTGGGCCCTTCATTCTAGACCCTCTTTGTATTTTGGACCGGGCTTGCCCGATGATTTGCGAGCATTTATACCGGTTGTTCACCAACCACCATGATTTATAATATATTTGGGTACTCTTTTCCCCTCCTAGGACCCTAACTAGGCCAGCCCAGTAAGGATTAGTAGGGTTTTTAATGAGGCCCTTTCTTCAAAAAAAATTCCAACGGGTCCATTGAAAGGCCCATTTAGACCAGCTCGGCCGAAACCTCTACAAAAAAGGGCCGCAAAACAAGTTTTAATCAAATTTTAGGAGATCATGTAATTTATTAGGAGATTTTCAACACAATTATATTCCAAAACCTCAATTTCTGTACTTTTAACTCAGTTAAAATTCCAACGGGCCAATTAAAAGGCCCATTTCGACCTGCTCGTCCGAAACCTCTACAAAAAAGACCGCAAAACAAGTTTTAATCAAATTTTAGGAGTTCAAATAAATGATTAGGAGCTTTTCAACACAATTATATTGCAAAACCTCAATTTCTGTACTTTTTACTCAGTTAAAATTCTAACGGGTCCATTGAAAGGCCCATTTAGGCCTTCTCGTCCGAAACCTCGACAAAAAGGACCGCAAAATAGTTTTAATCAAATTTTAGGAGTTCAAATAATTGATTAGGAACTTTTCAACATAATTATATTGAAAAACCTCAATTTTATACTTTTTATTCAGTTAAAATTCCAACGGGCCCATTGAAAGGCCCATTTAGACCTACTCGTCCGAAACCTCTACAAAAAGGACTGCAATACAGGTTTTAATCAAATTTTAGGAGTTCATGTAATTGATTAGGAGCTTTTCAACACAATTATATTGCAAAACCTCAATTTCTGTACTTTTTACTCAGTTAAAATTCCAACAGGTGGGTGTGGGGCGATGAAAATTCTCTCAATTTCTCTCTCAAATTTTCTCTCAAACTCTCCCTTCTTTTTTCTCCCTCTCCTCCTTATCTTCTCCCTTCTCCGCCTCCTCCTCCTCCTCTTAGCCGCCTGCTTCCGCCCCAATTTCCGCCGTCATCCATGCCTCCGCCCTCCCCCTTTGCTTTCATCATGGTGCTTGCTTAGCACAAATATGATGAAAGTGATCACCGCCCACATCGCCCGGAGGAATTTTTTCTACCCACCAATTCTGTTTTCATCTTTGATGCATTTTTGGCTTTGGCAATGGCCACACCCTGCCATTCAGGCAAATGATGTATTTTATGTACATCACACATATGTTGGGACTTCATTTTTGATGCCCTTCGTAAACCCTGTCTCCATTCAGGGAGTACAGGAATTTTCCTGGTCAAAACGACCTTGTACCCAATCTTTTCACAGCAAATTACCGCTGGGGAAATTATTATTTTTGAATGAATCAATCTGTCAGTGGCTGTTAATGCAGGAAATTCATTCATTTACTTCTACGATTTTGTTACTACAACAAAATGATACTATATTAGTTTATGTTTACTTCATCATCAGGTCTACAATGATATGGATTTTAAGTTCTAACACGATGCATGAGCACCGTCAATTAAACCGACAGACCGGGGAGAGGGTGGCCGTTAGCCGCCGAGCGACAGCAGCCTTATTGCTTCACAACTGTTGGAGCTCCAGATATGTTTCACTCATTTTTTGGAATGGTGAACTGCCACGTCACAAGTCTGCATGGGAGACTTTGGCCCATTCACGTGTACCATGCATTGCATGCAAACCGGTGGAATCCCACCAAAAAAAAATCACATTTTAACTTATTCCTTTTTCTAAGGGATTCAATATCTTACTACGATTTTAATATCGTACATAATAATCTTAAAATGATGCTTTATTTACATATTATAGATATTAAGATACAAATGTATTTTTCTATTTATTATGTAGATAAATCCATCCACTATAGGGCTCTATTTGAGTTTAAAATAAACTTATCTTTAAATCTTAGGATTCAAAAGATATTATTTAAATTCAAATCCTTTCCCTACTTCCTCACTACTCTATTTGAATTTAAATTCATATCTTTTTATAATCTCATGATTATAAAGACTCTATTCAAATTCAAATTATTGATTACATTATCTGTGAATCACAAGTTGGTTAGGATATTGTATAAATTCAATTTATCCCTATTTTGGGATAAAATTCTTTGTGGTTGGGATTTAATATTATCCTATAATACTAGTCTTTCACTTGAATTAAAATTACTATTCCCGTTTAATCTCAGGATTATCAAGATAGTAATTAAATTCAATTTTTTCGAATATCATCTTAAAAATAACATTGAATTTAATTTAATATTCTCTTCTAATATAATGTTTATCAAGAGATTACTTAAATTCAAATTCCCTTCTCCTTATCTTACATCACTACGCATAGTAGGAAATTATACAAATTCAATTTGTTTTCTAATATGGGATAATCTATATGAATTTCAATTAATTCTAATTTTTAATCTTACGATTATTTTTTGGATATTAATTAAATTCATATACATTTTAAAATTTCTACGGAATTTTAAATTCCATTTCCCATTATCCTATCCTTATCGAGCCTATCCATTTACTCAAAGGTTTGAATATTATTCTCATTTCATAGAGATTTCTCGCCTAAGTATATTGTTCACTAGGCATTTTCTCCCTCTTCCCACGCTACACTTAAGTTGTGTGAAACCTCTCTCAATTGTCGAGTACACACAAGCACTCATGGCTTCCACCGATTCCTTTCTCTCTCGCTTTGATAACCTTCAGTTTACAGCAGAAGAGAAACATGTAATCTGTGCCCCTGCCTCAACAAAGGCTATTCCCCTTGACGACTACAAATCGTCACTCATCGGAAAACTGTTCAACACACAAGATTATGAAGAGAATGTTGTGATGCGACTCTTCACTAATATTTGGAGAGAATACAAGCTCTCATCGGTAACATCTCTTGGCTCTGGACATTTTTTGTTTAAGTTTGAAACTAAAGCTTGCAGGAATGTTGTCCTAAAAGGAGGGCCCTGGACTTTTAAGAAAGATTGGCTTGCAGTCTTACCTGTGCAGCCAAAGCTCACCATTAAGGGATACCGATATGACCAGATGCGAATATGGGTAAGAATACACAGAGTTCCGATCGCTATGATGACTAGCGTTGTGGTAGCAAATGCCACTGGCCGAGCCATTGGCGGAGGGATAGGTGCAGTAATCGGGACTGACTCTCGTCAATCGGAGGAGGGGAATATGACTGAATTCCTCCGAGTCCTAGTCATAATTGATGTACACCAGCCGATGCGACGGTTTGTGTTTGTTCAGCTTGAGGAGGATGAAGACCCCCAGATGTTGCCTATACAATATGAGAGTCTACCATCTTTCTGTCATGGATGTGGTATTTTGTGCCACCTTAAAGCCACTTGTGTGGATTTTAAGGATGACAAAACCGTGCCCCAACAGTATGGAGATTGGTTACGTGCC
Organism: Hibiscus trionum; assembly: GCA_030270665.1. Lineage (NCBI taxonomy): Eukaryota > Viridiplantae > Streptophyta > Magnoliopsida > Malvales > Malvaceae > Hibiscus > Hibiscus trionum. The sequence goes on from BSYR01000008.1 coordinate 30,713,270, forward strand.
CCGGCACCAAAGAAGAAATCTAAAATAACTACCAGAGGAAGGGTTAGTTATTTTGAGCCTGCAAAGCCTTCGATGGCAAAAAATGGTACATGGCTATTTTACAATATGTACTCACTTTGGAATGGGATTATGTTTTATTATTTTTGCCTTCCATTTTACACTGATTTACATCATCTTTTTGCCTCATTGCAGGTGAAGGATCAACCAAAGGAAAACACATCAATACAGGTATCATTCACATATTATCCTGGAATTGTTGTAGTTTTTTTCTACTTAGTGGGAATTTTTCCTACTATTTATATTTACTATTCCCTTTGTCGATTCTGCTACTCAGGAACAGAACGTAAAGGAAAATCAGTGGCGGTAGCTGATGCTGTCTCAGCCATGCAACATTCAGAAGCGGCAGCCTCGGCTTCGTGGAAGGAACGCATCCCAGGGCAGCCAGCCACTGCTGATGCCAAGACCGCTGATACTGCAGCACCCCTGGGTGCGGAACTGATACAGGAGCAGCCAGTTGCCAAGGTCACTGATATTACAGCACCCCTGGGTGCGGCAACGCTGCAGGAGCAGCCAGTTCCATTAGAGCCTGCTGCTGCCTCTGAGGAGCGAATGGCGGATACGGATGGGGAGGCCACAGGACAGCTCTCGGTAGAAGCTCTTGATGTAGCCCCCATAGCTGTCATCCCTGCCGATGCGGAATCAGCAAATACGGGAGCCCATGATGTTGCCAAGGCAACCACAATGGCTGAGGATGTATCTTCCACTCCACCGAACAAGAGGTTCGTCTTGATTGATAATGAAGGCTTCCCGGTGCCCACTGCAGTGCCGGCTAAGTCTACTACTGCTGGACATGGAAGTAATGCTTTTGTCAATCCAGATTTTGAGGATTGGCTCGCTACTTCATCGAGCCCACCAAAGAATGCTGTCGAACCACGCAAGGCAAAACGCAGCCCTCCCTTGACTGCTCCTACGTTGGCTAAACGTCCACGTACCTCTCCAAAGGTTCCTCTACGACCGGCAAAGCACGGAACAGTTCCTAAAGAAAAAACCAAACACTCTAAAGCTGGGATGAGCAGCAAAGTCTCTTCAGCGGCGGTTGATATTCAACCCCGCCGAGAGAAATGAGGCTCATGTGCTGGAACTGCCGTGGGCTTGGTTCACCAGAGGCAGTTCGAGGGCTTATTTCAATGGTCCGCAAATTAGAACCTTTGATTATTTTCTTATCTGAGACTCGATTATGTAATTTTAATTTTGAAAGATTGAAACTTTCTTTAGATATGGAGGGCTGCTTCCATGTGAAAAGCAGTCCAAATTGCTCTGGTCTAATATTACTTTGGAATAATAAATTGAATGTTGATCTTTTATCGTATTCTGATCGTCATATAGATTCAATTGTTACATCTTCCGATGATTGCTTTCGTTTTACCGGAATCTATGGATTTGCCGAAACTAGCATGAAATATAAAACGTGGGAACTCATTGATTCCCTTAGTAAGAATTCACCTCTACCTTGGTTAATTGGAGGGGACCTAAACGATATTTTATTAGACTCCGAAAAACAAGGCGGAGGTCGTCGACCGCAATCACAAATCACCAACTTCCGAGAATGCCTTGTACGTAATGGAATTTTTGATTGCAAACCATGTTCGGGTTGGTTCACTTGGTCGCGTACTGGGCCAAACGTTACACCTGTTTGTGAACGTCTGGATAGATATCTTGCATGCAATGCATGGCTCAATGCCCACTTAACTTTCCAATGTAGGAATATTTTTTCTCCGAATTCGGATCACTATATCATTATTATGGACTCTAAACGTACTACACCCCATGCGCATCGTGGCCAATATGATGCGCATAATGGTGACCATTTCCGATTCGAGGCATGCTGGGCAAAGGACCCGTCATGTGTCTCCACGGTTCACCAAGCGTGGTCCAACGCGTCGGGCACTCTACTCGACAAACTGGCCGTCGTAGGGAACCAATTACATGATTGGCAGGCGGCTAGAAGATCCACCTCCAACAATCGCATAGCTGAACTTCAGCGTAAGATTAATTCCTATATGCGTAGGAGAAGACTGTCACAAAACACGTTACTCAATCTCCGTGACGCAAAGTTGGAACTTAAACGCCTTCTGGATGCCAAGGAAGCATACTGGGCACAACGTTCTCGAGTTACCTGGCTTTCGCAAGGTGATAAGAACACTTCCTTTTTCCATGCTCGAGCTTCTAAACGACGGAAAAAGAACACCATACGTGGCCTTTTCGATGGGGACCAAACTTGGCATACGGAGAAACCTGAGCTTCTTCGAATAGCATCCGAGTATTTTCAGGATTTATTCACATCGTCTAATCCAAGCCCCTCTCCGGTGCTCTTGGAACATATTACCCCAGTGGTTAGTGCTGAAATGAATACATCTTTGCTACGACCCTTCACTGAAGAAGAGGTCACCGCAGCTTTCAGGGATATAGGCCCTAGGAAAGCCCCAGGTTTTGACGGCTTCCCTAGTAGTTTTTATAGACAATACTGGGACGTCATAGGACCTGAGTTTATACGCCTTTGTTTGCGCCTGTTACGAGGCGAAGAGGATATGGCAACGGTAAACAAAGCTATCATTGTCCTCATCCCAAAGGTGCCCGACGCCTCAAACATGCGTCAATTTCGACCAATCAGCTTATGTACTGTTATTTACAAGACCATTGCTAAGGTTCTTGTGAATAGACTTAAACCTATATTACCATATTGTATCAGTGATGCGCAAGCTGCTTTTGTCAGCGGTCGGAACATTACTGACAATATTTTGATTGCGCATGAACTTGTGCATACCCTCCATACTAATACCGCTTCGATATATCAGGGGGCTGCCTTGAAGCTCGATATGGAAAAAGCTTTTGATAAGGTTGAATGGTCTTTTCTCAAAGACGTAATGTTACGCATGGGGTTTGCATCTGACTGGGTACAATTACTGCTCCGATGTGTATCCACTGTTTCTTTTTCAGTTCGGCTTAATGGCACTCTATCCAACGAGTTCTTTCCGACTAGGGGAATTCGGCAGGGGGACCCTCTCTCGCCTTTTCTCTTTCTAATCTGCTCCCAAGGGCTTTCAGCGGCCCTTGAGGCTGAACAGCATTCGGGACGTCTAATTGGGTTACAGGCCAATAGACGTGGCCAAAGAATCAACCATCTGCTCTTTGCGGATGATAGTATTGTCTTTGTCCGTAACTGCCCAGGGGAAATAGACCAATTGAAGGAGATTCTCCGGCTGTATGAGGCATCCTCAGGTCAGTCAGTCAACTTTTCAAAGTCGACTGCATTTTGTAGCTCCTTCTGTTCGAGGGACTTCACACATGCGCTCCAACATACTCTTGGCATCCGTTTGGTTGATGACCCTGGAACATATCTGGGTGTCCCTCTTCTTATCGGGAGGAATCGAACGGCCAGTCTTGGTTTCATTAGAGACAAAGTCAATTCTCGCATGACTAAATGGGATACTAACTTGCTGTCGTACAGTGGGCGTGAAGTTCTCATTAAATCAGTGGCGCAAGCTTTGCCTCAATATGTAATGTCATGTTATTTGCTCCCACAGAACATTGTGGATGATGCGACGCGATCAATCCGCCGTTACTGGTGGACGGGCAGAAGTAACAAAAATGGATGGCCAATGCTCTCCTGGGATACTATGTGCACACCCAAAGCTGCGGGGGCATGGGTTTCCGTGATCTAAGGGACTTTAATATTGCCCTCCTTGGGAAACAAGTCTGGCGACTAATCCACTCGCCCGACTCCTTACTCGGGCGGGTCCTTAAATCACGCTATTATCCATCCGAGAATATTATGGAGGCAAAAGTTGACCACCGAGCCTCCTTTGCTTGGCGAGGTATATGGCAGGCTTTGCAACAATTACAATCCGGTTTCTTCTGGAGACCTGGAATTGATAGTCGTCTGCGCATCTATCGTGATAATTGGGGTGGATCCAGTGGGCTCTCCTTCCTTGGTAGTTATCAAGATCACGAGGAAATACCCTTGCGATGCGGAGATTTTATGATTCGTCATCATAATGCATGGGACGAACATAAAGTACGTCAATATTTTGACGAAGATGACTAGCCAACATATTGCACGTACCAATAACTGATGTCCAACGCGATACTTTGCTATGGGGCTTTCATGATACCAATATTTATTCCGTACGCTCCGGTTACCTTTTCTTACGAAGGCCCCCGCGACCTCTTGAGCGTCCGAACCCTCTGTGGAAGGTTATTGCTAAATCCAACACACTCCCGAAGGTTCGCACCTTTGGATAGCGGGTAGGACGGGGTGCGTTACCCACAGGTGACCGACTTGCGACTATTGGATTGGGCAACGGCATGTGTCCGTTCTGCCCTTCGATGCTTGAATCTGCACTTCATGCTTTCAGGGACTGTCCAGGCGCTGCTGAGACACTCCGCCTTGCAGGTTTCCTGAGCGCTCTTCGTGATGGCAGCGCCACCTCGATGTCACTTTGGTTGGAACAAGGAGCTAGGCTCCTCCCCTGCGCACAATTTGATCTCCTCCTAACTACACTGTGGAATCTTTGGAATAGGAGGAATGAATGGGTCCATTCTCAGCCCCCTTGGCTCACCTTGATGAACTCACAGGATCTACTTCGCGATTACCTAACGGCCACAGCAGGCATTCCCACGACGAGGCAGCAACCGACGACAGCTCTTTCCCCACCTGTATGGAGGCCGCCGCCAGCTGGATCAATCAAAATCAATGTTGACGGTGCTTTTAACCCTTCTACAGGATCGGCTGGAATTGGCATCGTGGCCCGTGATGCTACTGGAGCTATCCTGCTTGGACGAGCTGTTTACTTGGACACTATTGCAGATTCTACGTCGGCAGAGCTACGGGCGATATCGGATGGCGTCCAATTAGGAGTGGAGGCGGGTTGGACTGGGTTTCTTCTTGAATCAGATGTGGCCCTGCTGATCAATAGGTTGTGTAGAACAGGCGAGGATGCCTCCCCTATTCAGCGACAGTTGCAGGATACTAGATCTTTAATTGACACTGTATCAGGTCTTAGTTTACATTATGTACCGCGTGGAGCTAACGTTTTAGCTCATTCTATAGCCAATTGGGCTTTGCATTTTCTTTCATCCATGTATTTTGGGCCGGGCTTGCCCGATGCTCTACGAACTTTTGTACCGGTTGTTAACCAACCGCCTTGATCTATAATATATTTTGGGCACTCTTTTCCCCTCCTAGGGCTTTGCTGGGCTAGCCCAGTAAGGTTTAGTGGGTTTTTTAATGAGGCCCTTTCTTCAAAAAAAATTCCAACAGGTCCATTTAAAGGCCCATTTCGACCCAATTGATTAGGAGTTCAAATAATTGATTAGGAGCTTTTCAACACAATTATATTGAAAAACCTCAATTTTATACTTTTTACTCAGTTAAAATTCAAACGGGCCCATTGAAAGGCCCATTTAGACCTGTTCGTCCGAAACCTCTACAAAAAGGACTGCAAAACAAGTTTTAATCAAATTTTAGGAGTTCATGTAATTTATTAGGAACTTTTCAACACAATTATATTGCAAAACCTAAATTTCTGTACTTTTTACCCAGTTGAAATTCCAACGGGTCCATTGAAAGGCCCATTTCGACCCGCTCATCCGAAACCTCTACAAAAAGGACTGCAAAACAAGTTTTAATCAAATTTTAGGAGTTCATGTAATTGATTAGGAGATTTTTAACACAATTATATTGCAAAACCTCAATTTCTATACTTTTTACTTAGTTAAAATTCCAACGGGTCCATTGAAAGGCCCATTTCGACTCGCTCGTCCGAAACCTCTACAAAAAGGAATGCAAAACAAGTTTTAATCAAATTTTAGGAGTTCATGCAATTTATTAGGAGCTTTTCAACACAATTATATTGCAAAACCTAAATTTTTGTACTTTTTACTCAGATAAAATTCAAACGGGTCCATTGAAAGGCCAATTTAGACCTGCTCGTCCGAAACCTCAACAAAAAGGACGGCAAAACAAGTTTTAATCAAATTTTAGGAGTTCAAATGATTGATTAGGAGCTTTTCAACACAATTATATTGCAAAACCTCAATTTCTGTACTTTTTACTCAGTTAAAATTCCAACAGGTCCATTGAAGGCCCATTTAGACATGCTCGTCCGAAACCTCTACAAAAAGGACCGCAAAACAAGTTTAAATCAAATTTTAGGAGTTCAAATAATTGATTAGGAGCTTTTCAACACAATTATATTCCAAAACCTCAATTTCTGTACTTTTTACTCAGTTAAAATTCCAACGGGTCCATTGAAAGGCCCATTTAGACCCGCTCGTCTGAAACCTCTACAAAAAGGACTGCAAAACAAGTTTTAATCAAATTTTAGGAGTTCATTTAATTGATTAGGAGCTTTTCAACACAATTATATTGCAAAACCTCAATTTCTGTACTTTTTACTCAGTTAAAATTCCAAAGGGTCCATTGAAAGGCCCATTTAGACCTGCTCGTCCGAAACCTCGACAAAAAGGACCGCAAAACAAGTTTTAATCAAATTAGAGGAGTTCAAATAATTGATTAGGTGCTTTTCAACACAATTATATTGCAAAACCTCAATTTCTGTACTTTTTACTCAGTTAAAAATCCAACGGGTCCATTGTAAGGCCCATTTAGACCAACTCGTCTGAAACCGATACAAAAAGGACTGCAAAAAAAGTTTTAATCAAATTTTAGGAGTTTATTTAATTGATTAGGAGCTTTTCAACACAATTATATTGCAAAACCTCAATTTTTCAACATAATTATATTGATTAGGAACTTTTCAACATAATTATATTGAAAAAACTCAATTTTATACTTTTTATTCAGTTAAAATTCAAACGGGCCCATTGAAAGGCCCCTTTAGACATGCTCGTCCGAAACCTCTACAAAAAGGACTGCAATACAAGTTTTAATCAAATTTTAGGAGTTCATGTAATTGATTAGGAGCTTTTCAACACAATTATATTGAAAAACCTCAATTTTATACATTTTACTCAGTTAAAATTCAAACGGGCCCATTGAAAGGCCCATTTAGACCTGCTCGTCCGAAACCTCTACAAAAAGGACCGTGAAAATGTTTTATTCAAATATTAGGAGTTCAAATAATTGATTAGGAGCTTTTCAACACAATTACATTGCAAAACCTCAATTTCTGTACTTTTTACTCAGTTAAAATTCCAACGGGTCCATTAAAAGGCCCATTTCGACCCGCTCGTCCGAAACCTCTACAAAAAGGACTGCAAAACAAGTTTTAATCAAATTTTAGGAGTTCATGTAATTTATTAGGAACTTTTCAACACAATTATATTGCAAAACCTAAATTCCTGTACTTTTTACTCAGTTGAAATTCCAACGGGTCCATTGAAAGGCCCAATTCGACCCGCTCGTCCGAAACCTCTACAAAAAGGACCGCAAAACAAGTTTTAAACAAATTTTAGTAGATCAAATAATTGATTAGGAGATTTTCAACACAATTATATTGTAAAACCTCAATTTTGTACTTTTTACTCAGTTAAAATTCCAACGGGTCCATTGAAAGACCCATTTAGACCTGCTCGTCCGAAACATCTACAAAAAGGGCCGCAAAACAAGTTTTAATCAAATTTTTGGAGATCATGTAATTGTTTGGGAGATTTTCAACACAATTATATTCCAAAACCTCAATTTCTGTACTTTTTACTCAGTTAAAATTGCAACGGGTCCATTAAAAGACCCATTTAGACCTGCTCGTCCGAAACCTCTACAAAAAGGACAGCAAAACAAGTTTTAATCAAATTTTAGGAGTTCAAATTATTTATTAGGAGCTTTTCAACACAATTAAATTGCAAAACCTCAATTTATGTACTTTTTACTCAGTTAAAATTCAAACGGGTCATTTGAAAGGCCCATTTAGACCTGCTCGTCCGAAACCTCAAGAAAAAGGACCGCAAAACAAGTTTTAATAAAATTTTAGGAGTTCAAATGATTGATTAGGAGCTTTTCAACACAATTATATTGCAAAACCTCAATTTCTGTACTTTTTACTCAGTTAAAATTCCAACGGGTCCATTGAAGGCCCATTTAGACCTGCACGTCCGAAACCGATACAAAAAGGACCGCAAAAATGTTTTAATCAAATTTTAGGTGTTAAAATAAATGATTATGAGCTTTTCAAAACAATTATATTGCAAAACCTCAATTTCGATACATTTTACTTAGTTAAAATTCTAACGGGTCCATTGAAAGGCCCATTTATACCTGCTCGTCCGAAAATTCGACAAAATGGACCGCAAAATAGTTTTAATCAAATTATATTGAAAAACCTCAATTTTATACTTTTTAGTCAGTTAAAATTCCAACGGGCCCATTGAAAGGCCCATTTCGACCCGCTCGTCAGAAACCTCTACAAAAAGGACCGCAAAAATGTTTTATTCAAATATTAGGAGTTCAAATAATTGATTAGGAGATTTTCAACACAATTATATTGCAAATCCTCAATTTCTGTACTTTTTACTCCGTTAAAATTCCAACGGGTCCATTGAAAGGCCCATTTAGACCAGCTCGTCCGAAACCTCTAAAAAATGGGCCGCAAAACAAGTTTTAATCAAATTTTTGGAGATCATGTAATTGATTAGGAGATTTTCAACACAATTATATTCCAAAACCTCAATTTCTGTACTTTTTACTCAGTTAAAATTGCAACGGGCCCATTAAAATGCCCATTTGGACATGCTCGTCCGAAACCTCTACAAAAAGGACCGCAAAACAAGTTTTAATCAAATTTTATGAGTTCAAATAATTGATTAGGAGCTTTTCAACACAATTATATTGGAAAACCTCAATTTATGTACTTTTTACTCAGTTAAAATTCCAACGGGTCCATTGAAAGGCCCATTTAGACCCGCTCGTCTGAAACCTCTACAAAAAGGACTGCAAAACAAGTTTTAATCAAATTTTAGGAGTTCATGTAATTGATTAGGAGCTTTTCAACACAATTATATTGCAAAACCTCAATTTCTGTACTTTTTACTCAGTTAAAATTCAAAAGGGTAAGCGGCTAAGTTGTGGGCCAAATGTGGGAACCTTGGGAAATGAAAATTCTCTCTGAAATTTCTCATTTCCTCCTTTTGCTTTTTCTCTCTCTTTCTCATCTCCTCCACACCAACCACCACCCTTTCCGCCACAATCTTAACACACTGCCTCCACGGCCACCACATATCCACCACCTTAACCGTCATCCCCGGTCAGCATTTAACCACTGGTTTTGGTTTCTTGCCTCCGACAACCACTTTACCATTCCTAGCAACCACTCTCACTACCAGAGACATCGGTGGCCTGCCACAATCAGAGCTGATTTAGCACAGGTACGTTCTCTTTCCCTTATTAGTTTTATTTTCTTTTCTCAATGGTGTAATTATTTTATAATTACCATCTTAAGGATCAAACCGTGGTTCGATCCCATTGGCCACATTTCCTATAATATCTTCGCATTAGGGATGTGGATTCGGCATTGGCCGGGTTATGCCTCTTATCTAAGGCCCCCGACAGTATGGCCACAATCCTGGCTCTTGAAGCCTTGCAACCATATACTCCATTCTTATGAATGGGACCTCTCCTGGCCCCCTGGGCCTTGTAAATCTACTGTCTTATTCGAAAGTTTTAGGACAATGGATCCAATGAAACGGTGGCAATTGAGGCTCTCGTGGCCAGCCCCTGGGCATGGTACGCCTAATATTCATGCTGCAGGCATTTCCATGCATGCAGGACAGAGCGTACGTATCTGCGTCCATATTCTTGAAAATTCCATGCAGTTTGCATGGCACATGCAGGCGGAATGCATGGAAGCCACTGCACGCACAGGCCACCATAGGCGATGGCAGCAGTGGCCTTGGCAGCTGCCGGTGGCTGGCACCCTCCGACCACCGTTAGTCCTATCGTTCTCCAAATCCCGAATTATCAGTGATACCCATGTTAAAGGCCTATTTTTACGGGATTTACCTTATTTTAAAATTATTTGGAGATTTCAACTAGGAATCAAACGCTACCTAACTTCATACTTCCTATTATCTAGGAATATCGTTGGGACCCCACCATTTGAATTCCAATCAAACTTATATTCTTTTATTAGAATATTTTTATGCAAGTTGGATTCTCACCCTAAAGATAGGAACCCTTATAGAGTCCTACTCTTTTACTCCTATTGGATCACACTTTATCCGAATCAACCCCATCTCCTAACTTTGAAACTATCTCAAATTTTAAGGGTGACGCATCGCACGATATATTTTTGTGAGTTTTTTTGGAGCAGTATCCCACGTGATATTTCCGCCCTAGGTTGTTTCCTCACTCGAATTCCTTACTCCAAACATCCACAAACAATGGCATCCTCGGACTCGTTCCTGGACCATTTTGACAACCTACAATTTACTGCTGAAGAACAGGCAGTGGTTTACGCCCCAAAGGCCACCAAGTCCATTCCTTTGGACGACCAACGCTGCTCTCTACTAGGGAAACTCTTCCCAACGTCGACACCGGACGATTCAACTCTTGTGAAGGTCTTCAAGGCTGTTTGGAAAGAGGACAAGCTTATCTCAGCCACCATACTTGGCTCGGGATATTTCCTTTTCAAGTTCGAGACCGCTGCAAAAGTCAGGGATATCCTCAAGAGGGGGCCCTGGACGTTTAAGAGAGATTGGCTAGCCCTCACTCCCATCCAACCCCAGCTGACAATGGAGGAATACAAGTTTACCCACATGCGGATATGGGTCCGTATCCTACGTGTCCCATTAGCTATGATGATTGGCGACACAGTGGCTAATGCATCCGGGCGTGCTCTTGGCTGTGGGATAGGTACCGTGATAAGCACCGACACTCGCAAAGATGATGAGGGGAACCTCGTACACTTTCTACGCGTAGGAGTGCTCATTGATGTTAATCGGCCCCTAAGGCGAGGCGTTGCTCTTGCTGATGAGGAGAACCCGGATAAACCCAAGATGCTTCCGGTTAGATATGAGAAGCTTCCCAACTTTTGTCTTGGCTGTGGAATGTTGTTTCTTCTACGTGAAACCTGTGCTGCATGCAAGGATAAGCCAAGTGAGGGATTGCCATACAGTGAATGGTTACGTGCACCGGCTCCTAAGCCAAAGGTGAAAACAAATGTTAGAGGACGGGTCCGATATTTCGAGCCCGGTTCCTCTTCTACCCGGCGTGAACAATACACAGGTTCCTCCCTTTTCTTTTTTGCGCATATCGGCTTTTGGATTTGGTCAACAAAATTATATTCCAACGATATGCATATCTATGGTATTATACGCGTTTTGTTTGTTGGGTACACCTTCGTATTTTCCCACATTTCTAATACATATTTATGGCATATCATCTTTCTTTTGCGCGCGCTTTTTCGTGTTCATGGTTGGATTATCAGCATGCCTTTATATTTTTTAAGTTGGCCATATTGTGCATATTCTTGGATTGAATCATTTTTATATCGTGTTATTTACAGTGATTATTTATGGACTGCATATGCCTTTTCATTGGCAAGTTTGATATACGGACAGTGTATTGTATCTGTATGGAATGTATTTTGGCCATACCTTTCATCCTCATTTGGATTTTCCTCATCATTGTCAGATTCTGCTGCTGTCCCTCCAGGGAACAATGGGAAGGGTAAGGCTGCTGCCACCCCACTGGCCACTCCGGAAGTGGCAAAAGGTTCACCCTCGGTGAAGCCGGGAGTTGGTTCTTTGAATCTCGAGGAGGATGACTTATTGGGCGAGGAAATTGCCACCCCTCCTACAGATGCTGCAGCGCCGCTGCCGACTGAAGGAACAGCTGTTGCTGTCCTTGTTGTAGCAGATGTAGATGCTGTCGCAGCACAACAGGAGCCGCTCGACGTTTCACCTCTGGCCATGATACCAGCTGATGCTGAATCCGTGATCCATGAATCAAGGGATACCGACGTTGAGATGGAACGAGACCTGCAGCTTCACAAGTCCGACACTCCGCCGGACAAACGCTTTATCTTGATCGATAAGGATTCTTTTCCTGTGCCAGTCGCGGATGATACGGCCACGGGGGAAAGCTCGAATACAGGGAAAGGCCCCAGGGACAAGGGGAAAGAATCGGTCAACCCGGAATTTGAAATTTGGTTGGCTGCCACAACCGACAAGGGTCCGGATGCTGCAGCCCTAAAGAAGGCTAAACGCACATCACCCAGTATCACTGGTGGGATAGCCAAGCGCCCGAGATCTTCACCACTGGGGGCCAGAAAAGCAGTGAAACAACTTGAGAAAAATGAAAGGAAAGCTGGGATGAGCAGCAAAAACTCTTCGGCGGTGGTTGACGGTCAACCCCGCCGAGAGAAATGAGAGCCATATGTTGGAACTGTCGGGGACTTGGTATGCCTTCGGCAGTTCATGAGCTTCGTGCTATTGTTTCACGATTAGGTCCAGATTTAATTTTCCTGTCTGAAACTCGTTTGAATTCTTTTAAATTTGAGTCCATTAAACATTATCTTGATATGGAGGGTTTTTTTGCTGTGGACAGCAGCCCGACTTGTGCAGGCTTATGCCTGTTTTTTAATAAAAATATTACTCTAGATTTTCTCTCGTCCTCGACGAGATACATTGATGTTATTGTGAATAGCTATAACTGTCGTTTTCATTTTACGGGTATTTACGGGTACGCAGCCACAAACATGAAAAAATACACGTGGGATCTTATTGATTCCCTTAAGACAAAGTCATCTCTCCCTTGGCTCATCGGAGGTGACTTAAATGATATCTTAGATGATTCGGAAAAACAAGGAGGCAGTCGTAGGCCTCGTTCTCAAATTCTAAACTTTCGTGATTGTTTAACGAGGAACAACTTGTTCGATTGTAAACCAAACACGGGATGGTTCACTTGGACCCGCACGGGACCTAATGTCGATCCGGTTTGCGAACGGCTTGACCGTTTCTTGGCATGCTCGCAATGGATGCACAACTTTCCCAACTATGGTCAGTTTCACACCTTTTCTCTTGAGTCGGATCATAGTGTCATTATATTGGACACCGAGAATGCCCCATTATCGAACCGATATACCCAACATGCAGGGGACCACTTCCGATTTGAAACATGTTGGGCCCATGACCCAGCTGGCATCCAGGTTTGTAAAACCACTTGGGCTGCCACACAGGGGTCCCTTTTGGACAAACTTTCTGCGATGGGCCATTCTCTCCAAGAGTGGCAACATGATCAGCGCAAATTGTCCACTCTCCGCATGCAGCAGTTGCAACGATCTATCAACAATCTTATGCGACGTAGACATCTATCCCGAAAAGCTCTTTCCACTTTGCACACTGCGAAATTGGAGCTCCGGAAATTGTCAGTGGCTAAGGAGGCTTATTGGGCCCAACGCTCTCGCATCTCCTGGTTAACCAATGGGGATAAAAATACCAACTACTTTCATGCGAGGGCCACTAAACGACGTAGGAAAAACGCAATCAAGGGACTTATGGATAATACCGGAGCTTGGCAGTCCTCCACTGCTGACATTTTACGAGTTGCGTCGTCGTATTTTAAAGATATTTTTTCATCCGCATATCCGGTGTCCTCACCGGAACTGCTGAACAATATTCTGCCTACAGTAACCACAGCTATGAATGATACTCTTCTTCGGCCCTTCACGGTTGAGGAAATCCGTGCCGCTTTTCTGGATATCAATCCTAAGAAAGCACCAGGTATTGATGGTTTCCCCAGTAGTTTCTACAGACAGCATTGGGATATGATTGGTCCGGATTTCCTCTCTCTATGCATGGATCTCCTTCAAGGGAAAGCCGATATGGCATCGGTTAACCGATCAATCATAGTGCTTATACCCAAGACTACGGACCCCACCACCATGAAGCACTTTCGTCCGATTAGTCTGTGCACAGTCATATACAAGACGATCTCTAAGGTTCTGGTAAATCGCCTGAAACTATCCTTACCTTCTTGTATCAGCGATTCGCAAGCAGCGTTTATCAGTGGACGCAATATCACCGACAATATTCTAATTGCACATGAGCTGGTACATACCCTTCACTCTCATGGCACACTATCCTCTCAAGGAGCGGCTGTCAAGCTCGATATGGAAAAGGCCTTTGACAAGGTAGAATGGTCCTTTCTAAGGGATGTCATGCTCCGTATGGGGTTCGCCCGGGATTGGGTTAACCTTATCCTACGTTGCGTATCCTCGGTCTCCTATTCGGTAAGAATTAATGGCACGATATCAGAGGAATTCTTCCCTTCCCGGGGTATTCGTCAAGGTGATCCTTTATCTCCTTTCTTATTCCTAATTTGCTCCCAGGGACTATCAGCGGCCCTGGAAACGGAGCAAAGAGAAGGACGCCTCTCCGGTCTTAGTGCCAGTCGTCATGGGCCCAGGGTTACACACCTACTATTCGCTGATGATAGTATGGTGTTCCTTCGCAATGATCCAGCGGAGGTGGATAGATTGCGTTCCGTCCTTTCCCAGTATGCCTCGTCTTCCGGGAAAACGGTAAATTTCGACAAATCTACCGCTTACTGCAGTAATGGGTGCTCTTCCGTCTTTCTCCATACTATGCGCTCAACTTTGGGCGTCCGACTAGTGGATGATCCAGGCATATACTTGGGAGTCCCCCTCTTAATAAAAAGGAATAGAACTGCATCCTTAGGCTTTGTGTGAGATAAAGTCCAATCCCGTATGAGCAAATGGGATAATAGTTTCCTTTCATATAGCGGTCGAGAAATCCTCATTAAGGCTGTCGCACAAGCTATGCCACAGTATGTGATGTCCTGCTACCTTTTACCACAAAACATTATTGACGATATTACTATTTCCATACGGCGTTACTGGTGGTCCGGGCGTAGTAATAAGCGTGGCTGGCCGCTTTTGTCATGGGATACCCTCTGCACGCCCAAAAAGGTGGGAGGCCTAGGTTTCCGCGACCTGCGATCTTTCAATTTTGCCCTGCTGGGGAAGCAAATTTGGCACTTGCTGTCACACCCGGACTCTTTTTTGGCAAGGGTCCTTCGTGCTAAATACTACCCATCAGGCGACCTCCTGAACGCCTCGGCAGACAAGCGGGCCTCTTTTGCATGGAAAGGTCTGCAC
This sequence comes from Hibiscus trionum, assembly GCA_030270665.1. Lineage (NCBI taxonomy): Eukaryota > Viridiplantae > Streptophyta > Magnoliopsida > Malvales > Malvaceae > Hibiscus > Hibiscus trionum. The sequence continues at coordinate 30,728,404 of BSYR01000008.1, forward strand.
CAAACTATCCATCTCCTGAGGCCTGGTTATTTCTGGAGACCCGAGACTAAGAGCTCGATACGTCTACTCAGTGATACATGGGAAGGGGATAAACCCATTACGCTTTTTGGACAATATGAGGATACTGACGAACTCCCAGTGCGCTGTCGGGACTACATGTTGCGTGACGGTGCCTCTTGGGATGAGCCCAAAATTCGAAATGCCTTTGATAAGGATGATGCGGAGAGTATCCTTCGGGTGCCGATTTATCAGGATAGACCGGACAAGTTGGTTTGGAGTCGCCATGACTCTGGGACCTATACTGTTAGGTCGGGATACTTTTTTCTCCATCAGCCGGCGAGACCAGTTATGCGCCCCACACATTTATGGAAAGTAATATCCAAATCTCCGACTTTACCTAAAATTCGATCCTTCAGCTGGCGAGCGAGCCGTGATGCCTTACCCACGGGGGAAAAGCTCCGAGCGATACATCAAATGGATGGACATTGTCCCTTTTGCCCTACGGTGCTAGAATCCGCTATTCATGCCCTACGGGATTGCCCAACTGCACAAGATGTTCTCCGCCTTGTGGGGCTTCCGTTGAGCGTCTCTACCAGTCATACCAACTCCATTATGGCTTGGCTTTCAGAAGTATCTTATTGCTTGGACTCTTCGGGGTTTGCCCTGCTCCTGACCACAATATGGAATATTTGGAACCGTCGTAACGACTGGATTCATTCCCACAGGCTTCAGCCAACATGGCTTACCGCTATGAATGCTACAGGTCTTCTACAGGAATACGCAGCCGCCAACGCTCTCCCCGCCGTGTCAACCGCCATACCAGCAGCAGCCCCCCAACGATGGACGACACCTAGACCGGGCTGTATCAAGATCAACGTTGACGGAGCTTTTCATCCAGGATCTGGTGCTGCAGCCATCGGAGTCATTGCTAGGGATGCAGCTGGCTCAATTGTTGGAGGTTGCGCAGTCCACGAGGCAGGCGGTCATGATGCCACTATGGTTGAGCTACATGCCATTGTTGCGGGTATCATGTTGACCCGAGATAGAGGGTGGGGTGAGGTGACCATTGAATCCGACTCGGCTACGGTGATCAACAAGCTCTCACGCACCGCTGCGGACAATTCCCTTCTGGGACCACAGATCGCAGAGACTCAGTCTTTGCTTCGGTCTTTTCCTTTAATCACTATATCTTTTGTACCTAGGTCGGCCAATTTTTTGGCCCACAACTTAGCCGCTTGGGCTTTACGCTCTGCCTCTTCGGTGTACTTTGATTCAGTCATTCCTGATTGTATTAACGTTGATGTAATGGCTGATTCTCAGCCCTTTTCTTGTTATAATAATAACAACACTCAGGGCACTCTTTTCCCCTTAGGTTCACCTTGTGCTTCGGTACAAGGTGGTTAGAGGGGTTTTTAATGAGGCCCTTTTTCTTCAAAAAAAAAAATTCAAAAGGGTCCATTGAAAGGCCCATTTAGACCTACTCGTCCGAAACCTCGACAAAAAAGACCGTAAAACAAGTTTTAATCAAATTTTAGGAGTTCAAATAATTGATTAGGAGATTTTCAACACAATTATATTCCAAAACCTCAATTTCTGTACTTTTTACTCAGTTAAAATTCCAACGGGCCCATGAAAAGGCCCCTTTAGACATGCTCGTCCGACACCTCTACAAAAAGGACCGTAAAACAAGTTTTAATCAAATTTTAGGAGTTTAAATAATTGATTAGGAGCTTTTCAACACAATTATATTACAAAACCTCAATTTCTGTACTTTTTACTAAGTTAAAATTCCAAACGGGTCCATTGAAAGGCCCATTTAGACCTGCTCGTCCGAAAATTCGACAAAAGGACCGCAAAATAGTTTTAATCAAATTTTAGGAGTTCAAATAATTGATTAGGAACTTTTCAACACAATTATATTGAAAAACATCAATTTTATACTTTTTATTCAGTTAAAATTCCAACGGGCCCACTGAAAGGCCCATTTAGACCTGCTCGACCAAAACCTCTACAAAAAGGACCGCAAAACAAGTTTTAATCAAATTTTAGGAGTTCAAGTAATTGATTAGGAGCTTTTCAACACAATTATATTGAAAAACCTCAATTTCTGTACTTTTTACTCAGTTAAAATTCCAACGGGTCCATTGAAAGACCTATTTAGACCAGCTCGTCCGAAACCTCTACAAAAAGGGCCGCAAAACAAGTTTTAATCAAATTTTAGGAGATCATGTAATTGATTAGGAGATTTTCAACACAATTATATTCCAAAACCTCAATTTCTATACTTTTTACTCAGTTAAAATTTCAACGGGTCCATAGAAAGGCCCATTTCGACCCGCTCGTCTGAAAACTCTACAAAAAGTACTGCAAAAAAAGTTTTAAACAAATTTTAGGAGTTTATGTAATTGATTACGAGCTTTTCAACACAATTATATTGCAAAACCTCAATTTATGTACTTTTTACTCAGTTAAAATTCTAACGGGTCCATTGAAAGGCCCATTTAGACCTGCACGTCCGAAACCTCAACAAAAAGGACAGCAAAATAGTTTTAATCAAATTTTAGGAAGTTCAAATAATTGATTAGGAACTTTTCAACACAATTATATTGAAAAACCTCAATTGGATACTTTTTACCTAGTTAAAATTGCAACGGTCCCATTGAAAGGCCCATTTAGACCTGCTCGTCCGAAACATCTACAAAAATGACCGCAAAAATGTTTTATTCAAATATTAGGAGTTCAAATAATTGATTAGGAGATTTTCAACACAATTATATTGCAAAACCTCAATTTCTGTACTTTTTACTCCGTTAAAATTCCAATGGGTCCATTGAAAGGCCCATTTAGACCAGCTCGTCCGAAACCTCTAAAAAATGGGACGCAAAACAAATTTTAAAAAAAATTGAGGAGATAATGTAATTGATTAGGAGATTTTCAACACAATTATATTCCAAAACCTCAATTTCTGTACTTTTTACTTAGTTAAAATTCCAACGGGCCCATTAAAAGGCCCATTTAGACATGCTCGTCCGAAATCTCTACAGAAAGGACCGCAAAACAAGTTTTAATCAAATTTTAGGAGTTCAAATAATTGATTAGGAGCTTTTCAATACAATTTTATTGCAAAACCTCAATTTCTGTACTTTTTACTCAGTTAAAATTCCAACGGGTCCATTGAAAGGCCCATTTAGACCAGCTCGTCTGAAACCTCTACAAAAAGGACTGCAAAACATGTTTTAATCAAATTTTAGGAGTTCATGTAATTGATTTGGTGCTTTTCAACACAATTATATTGCAAAACCTCAATTTCTGTACTTTTTACTCAGTTAAAATTCCAACGGGTCCATTGAAAGGCCCATTTAGACCCGCTCGTCTGAAACCTCTACAAAAAGGACTGCAAAACATGTTTTAATCAAATTTTAGGAGTTCATTTAATTGATTAGGAGCTTTTCAACACAATTATATTGCAAAACCTCAATTTCTGTACTTTTTACTCAGTTAAAATTCCAAAGGGTCCATTGAAAGGCCCATTTAGACCTGCTCGTCCGAAACCTCGACAAAAAGGACCGCAAAACAAGTTTTAATCAAATTAGAGGAGTTCAAATAATTGATTAGGTGCTTTTCAACACAATTATATTGCAAAACCTCAATTTCTGTACTTTTTACTCAGTTAAAAATCCAACGGGTCCATTGTAAGGCCCATTTAGACCAACTCGTCTGAAACCGATACAAAAAGGACTGCAAAAAAAGTTTTAATCAAATTTTAGGAGTTTATTTAATTGATTAGGAGCTTTTCAACACAATTATATTGCAAAACCTCAATTTTTCAACATAATTATATTGATTAGGAACTTTTCAACATAATTATATTGAAAAAACTCAATTTTATACTTTTTATTCAGTTAAAATTCAAACGGGCCCATTGAAAGGCCCCTTTAGACATGCTCGTCCGAAACCTCTACAAAAAGGACTGCAATACAAGTTTTAATCAAATTTTAGGAGTTCATGTAATTGATTAGGAGCTTTTCAACACAATTATATTGAAAAACCTCAATTTTATACATTTTACTCAGTTAAAATTCAAACGGGCCCATTGAAAGGCCCATTTAGACCTGCTCGTCCGAAACCTCTACAAAAAGGACCGTGAAAATGTTTTATTCAAATATTAGGAGTTCAAATAATTGATTAGGAGCTTTTCAACACAATTACATTGCAAAACCTCAATTTCTGTACTTTTTACTCAGTTAAAATTCCAACGGGTCCATTAAAAGGCCCATTTCGACCCGCTCGTCCGAAACCTCTACAAAAAGGACTGCAAAACAAGTTTTAATCAAATTTTAGGAGTTCATGTAATTTATTAGGAACTTTTCAACACAATTATATTGCAAAACCTAAATTCCTGTACTTTTTACTCAGTTGAAATTCCAACGGGTCCATTGAAAGGCCCAATTCGACCCGCTCGTCCGAAACCTCTACAAAAAGGACCGCAAAACAAGTTTTAAACAAATTTTAGTAGATCAAATAATTGATTAGGAGATTTTCAACACAATTATATTGTAAAACCTCAATTTTGTACTTTTTACTCAGTTAAAATTCCAACGGGTCCATTGAAAGACCCATTTAGACCTGCTCGTCCGAAACATCTACAAAAAGGGCCGCAAAACAAGTTTTAATCAAATTTTTGGAGATCATGTAATTGTTTGGGAGATTTTCAACACAATTATATTCCAAAACCTCAATTTCTGTACTTTTTACTCAGTTAAAATTGCAACGGGTCCATTAAAAGACCCATTTAGACCTGCTCGTCCGAAACCTCTACAAAAAGGACAGCAAAACAAGTTTTAATCAAATTTTAGGAGTTCAAATTATTTATTAGGAGCTTTTCAACACAATTAAATTGCAAAACCTCAATTTATGTACTTTTTACTCAGTTAAAATTCAAACGGGTCATTTGAAAGGCCCATTTAGACCTGCTCGTCCGAAACCTCAAGAAAAAGGACCGCAAAACAAGTTTTAATAAAATTTTAGGAGTTCAAATGATTGATTAGGAGCTTTTCAACACAATTATATTGCAAAACCTCAATTTCTGTACTTTTTACTCAGTTAAAATTCCAACGGGTCCATTGAAGGCCCATTTAGACCTGCACGTCCGAAACCGATACAAAAAGGACCGCAAAAATGTTTTAATCAAATTTTAGGTGTTAAAATAAATGATTATGAGCTTTTCAAAACAATTATATTGCAAAACCTCAATTTCGATACATTTTACTTAGTTAAAATTCTAACGGGTCCATTGAAAGGCCCATTTATACCTGCTCGTCCGAAAATTCGACAAAATGGACCGCAAAATAGTTTTAATCAAATTATATTGAAAAACCTCAATTTTATACTTTTTAGTCAGTTAAAATTCCAACGGGCCCATTGAAAGGCCCATTTCGACCCGCTCGTCAGAAACCTCTACAAAAAGGACCGCAAAAATGTTTTATTCAAATATTAGGAGTTCAAATAATTGATTAGGAGATTTTCAACACAATTATATTGCAAATCCTCAATTTCTGTACTTTTTACTCCGTTAAAATTCCAACGGGTCCATTGAAAGGCCCATTTAGACCAGCTCGTCCGAAACCTCTAAAAAATGGGCCGCAAAACAAGTTTTAATCAAATTTTTGGAGATCATGTAATTGATTAGGAGATTTTCAACACAATTATATTCCAAAACCTCAATTTCTGTACTTTTTACTCAGTTAAAATTGCAACGGGCCCATTAAAATGCCCATTTGGACATGCTCGTCCGAAACCTCTACAAAAAGGACCGCAAAACAAGTTTTAATCAAATTTTATGAGTTCAAATAATTGATTAGGAGCTTTTCAACACAATTATATTGGAAAACCTCAATTTATGTACTTTTTACTCAGTTAAAATTCCAACGGGTCCATTGAAAGGCCCATTTAGACCCGCTCGTCTGAAACCTCTACAAAAAGGACTGCAAAACAAGTTTTAATCAAATTTTAGGAGTTCATGTAATTGATTAGGAGCTTTTCAACACAATTATATTGCAAAACCTCAATTTCTGTACTTTTTACTCAGTTAAAATTCAAAAGGGTAAGCGGCTAAGTTGTGGGCCAAATGTGGGAACCTTGGGAAATGAAAATTCTCTCTGAAATTTCTCATTTCCTCCTTTTGCTTTTTCTCTCTCTTTCTCATCTCCTCCACACCAACCACCACCCTTTCCGCCACAATCTTAACACACTGCCTCCACGGCCACCACATATCCACCACCTTAACCGTCATCCCCGGTCAGCATTTAACCACTGGTTTTGGTTTCTTGCCTCCGACAACCACTTTACCATTCCTAGCAACCACTCTCACTACCAGAGACATCGGTGGCCTGCCACAATCAGAGCTGATTTAGCACAGGTACGTTCTCTTTCCCTTATTAGTTTTATTTTCTTTTCTCAATGGTGTAATTATTTTATAATTACCATCTTAAGGATCAAACCGTGGTTCGATCCCATTGGCCACATTTCCTATAATATCTTCGCATTAGGGATGTGGATTCGGCATTGGCCGGGTTATGCCTCTTATCTAAGGCCCCCGACAGTATGGCCACAATCCTGGCTCTTGAAGCCTTGCAACCATATACTCCATTCTTATGAATGGGACCTCTCCTGGCCCCCTGGGCCTTGTAAATCTACTGTCTTATTCGAAAGTTTTAGGACAATGGATCCAATGAAACGGTGGCAATTGAGGCTCTCGTGGCCAGCCCCTGGGCATGGTACGCCTAATATTCATGCTGCAGGCATTTCCATGCATGCAGGACAGAGCGTACGTATCTGCGTCCATATTCTTGAAAATTCCATGCAGTTTGCATGGCACATGCAGGCGGAATGCATGGAAGCCACTGCACGCACAGGCCACCATAGGCGATGGCAGCAGTGGCCTTGGCAGCTGCCGGTGGCTGGCACCCTCCGACCACCGTTAGTCCTATCGTTCTCCAAATCCCGAATTATCAGTGATACCCATGTTAAAGGCCTATTTTTACGGGATTTACCTTATTTTAAAATTATTTGGAGATTTCAACTAGGAATCAAACGCTACCTAACTTCATACTTCCTATTATCTAGGAATATCGTTGGGACCCCACCATTTGAATTCCAATCAAACTTATATTCTTTTATTAGAATATTTTTATGCAAGTTGGATTCTCACCCTAAAGATAGGAACCCTTATAGAGTCCTACTCTTTTACTCCTATTGGATCACACTTTATCCGAATCAACCCCATCTCCTAACTTTGAAACTATCTCAAATTTTAAGGGTGACGCATCGCACGATATATTTTTGTGAGTTTTTTTGGAGCAGTATCCCACGTGATATTTCCGCCCTAGGTTGTTTCCTCACTCGAATTCCTTACTCCAAACATCCACAAACAATGGCATCCTCGGACTCGTTCCTGGACCATTTTGACAACCTACAATTTACTGCTGAAGAACAGGCAGTGGTTTACGCCCCAAAGGCCACCAAGTCCATTCCTTTGGACGACCAACGCTGCTCTCTACTAGGGAAACTCTTCCCAACGTCGACACCGGACGATTCAACTCTTGTGAAGGTCTTCAAGGCTGTTTGGAAAGAGGACAAGCTTATCTCAGCCACCATACTTGGCTCGGGATATTTCCTTTTCAAGTTCGAGACCGCTGCAAAAGTCAGGGATATCCTCAAGAGGGGGCCCTGGACGTTTAAGAGAGATTGGCTAGCCCTCACTCCCATCCAACCCCAGCTGACAATGGAGGAATACAAGTTTACCCACATGCGGATATGGGTCCGTATCCTACGTGTCCCATTAGCTATGATGATTGGCGACACAGTGGCTAATGCATCCGGGCGTGCTCTTGGCTGTGGGATAGGTACCGTGATAAGCACCGACACTCGCAAAGATGATGAGGGGAACCTCGTACACTTTCTACGCGTAGGAGTGCTCATTGATGTTAATCGGCCCCTAAGGCGAGGCGTTGCTCTTGCTGATGAGGAGAACCCGGATAAACCCAAGATGCTTCCGGTTAGATATGAGAAGCTTCCCAACTTTTGTCTTGGCTGTGGAATGTTGTTTCTTCTACGTGAAACCTGTGCTGCATGCAAGGATAAGCCAAGTGAGGGATTGCCATACAGTGAATGGTTACGTGCACCGGCTCCTAAGCCAAAGGTGAAAACAAATGTTAGAGGACGGGTCCGATATTTCGAGCCCGGTTCCTCTTCTACCCGGCGTGAACAATACACAGGTTCCTCCCTTTTCTTTTTTGCGCATATCGGCTTTTGGATTTGGTCAACAAAATTATATTCCAACGATATGCATATCTATGGTATTATACGCGTTTTGTTTGTTGGGTACACCTTCGTATTTTCCCACATTTCTAATACATATTTATGGCATATCATCTTTCTTTTGCGCGCGCTTTTTCGTGTTCATGGTTGGATTATCAGCATGCCTTTATATTTTTTAAGTTGGCCATATTGTGCATATTCTTGGATTGAATCATTTTTATATCGTGTTATTTACAGTGATTATTTATGGACTGCATATGCCTTTTCATTGGCAAGTTTGATATACGGACAGTGTATTGTATCTGTATGGAATGTATTTTGGCCATACCTTTCATCCTCATTTGGATTTTCCTCATCATTGTCAGATTCTGCTGCTGTCCCTCCAGGGAACAATGGGAAGGGTAAGGCTGCTGCCACCCCACTGGCCACTCCGGAAGTGGCAAAAGGTTCACCCTCGGTGAAGCCGGGAGTTGGTTCTTTGAATCTCGAGGAGGATGACTTATTGGGCGAGGAAATTGCCACCCCTCCTACAGATGCTGCAGCGCCGCTGCCGACTGAAGGAACAGCTGTTGCTGTCCTTGTTGTAGCAGATGTAGATGCTGTCGCAGCACAACAGGAGCCGCTCGACGTTTCACCTCTGGCCATGATACCAGCTGATGCTGAATCCGTGATCCATGAATCAAGGGATACCGACGTTGAGATGGAACGAGACCTGCAGCTTCACAAGTCCGACACTCCGCCGGACAAACGCTTTATCTTGATCGATAAGGATTCTTTTCCTGTGCCAGTCGCGGATGATACGGCCACGGGGGAAAGCTCGAATACAGGGAAAGGCCCCAGGGACAAGGGGAAAGAATCGGTCAACCCGGAATTTGAAATTTGGTTGGCTGCCACAACCGACAAGGGTCCGGATGCTGCAGCCCTAAAGAAGGCTAAACGCACATCACCCAGTATCACTGGTGGGATAGCCAAGCGCCCGAGATCTTCACCACTGGGGGCCAGAAAAGCAGTGAAACAACTTGAGAAAAATGAAAGGAAAGCTGGGATGAGCAGCAAAAACTCTTCGGCGGTGGTTGACGGTCAACCCCGCCGAGAGAAATGAGAGCCATATGTTGGAACTGTCGGGGACTTGGTATGCCTTCGGCAGTTCATGAGCTTCGTGCTATTGTTTCACGATTAGGTCCAGATTTAATTTTCCTGTCTGAAACTCGTTTGAATTCTTTTAAATTTGAGTCCATTAAACATTATCTTGATATGGAGGGTTTTTTTGCTGTGGACAGCAGCCCGACTTGTGCAGGCTTATGCCTGTTTTTTAATAAAAATATTACTCTAGATTTTCTCTCGTCCTCGACGAGATACATTGATGTTATTGTGAATAGCTATAACTGTCGTTTTCATTTTACGGGTATTTACGGGTACGCAGCCACAAACATGAAAAAATACACGTGGGATCTTATTGATTCCCTTAAGACAAAGTCATCTCTCCCTTGGCTCATCGGAGGTGACTTAAATGATATCTTAGATGATTCGGAAAAACAAGGAGGCAGTCGTAGGCCTCGTTCTCAAATTCTAAACTTTCGTGATTGTTTAACGAGGAACAACTTGTTCGATTGTAAACCAAACACGGGATGGTTCACTTGGACCCGCACGGGACCTAATGTCGATCCGGTTTGCGAACGGCTTGACCGTTTCTTGGCATGCTCGCAATGGATGCACAACTTTCCCAACTATGGTCAGTTTCACACCTTTTCTCTTGAGTCGGATCATAGTGTCATTATATTGGACACCGAGAATGCCCCATTATCGAACCGATATACCCAACATGCAGGGGACCACTTCCGATTTGAAACATGTTGGGCCCATGACCCAGCTGGCATCCAGGTTTGTAAAACCACTTGGGCTGCCACACAGGGGTCCCTTTTGGACAAACTTTCTGCGATGGGCCATTCTCTCCAAGAGTGGCAACATGATCAGCGCAAATTGTCCACTCTCCGCATGCAGCAGTTGCAACGATCTATCAACAATCTTATGCGACGTAGACATCTATCCCGAAAAGCTCTTTCCACTTTGCACACTGCGAAATTGGAGCTCCGGAAATTGTCAGTGGCTAAGGAGGCTTATTGGGCCCAACGCTCTCGCATCTCCTGGTTAACCAATGGGGATAAAAATACCAACTACTTTCATGCGAGGGCCACTAAACGACGTAGGAAAAACGCAATCAAGGGACTTATGGATAATACCGGAGCTTGGCAGTCCTCCACTGCTGACATTTTACGAGTTGCGTCGTCGTATTTTAAAGATATTTTTTCATCCGCATATCCGGTGTCCTCACCGGAACTGCTGAACAATATTCTGCCTACAGTAACCACAGCTATGAATGATACTCTTCTTCGGCCCTTCACGGTTGAGGAAATCCGTGCCGCTTTTCTGGATATCAATCCTAAGAAAGCACCAGGTATTGATGGTTTCCCCAGTAGTTTCTACAGACAGCATTGGGATATGATTGGTCCGGATTTCCTCTCTCTATGCATGGATCTCCTTCAAGGGAAAGCCGATATGGCATCGGTTAACCGATCAATCATAGTGCTTATACCCAAGACTACGGACCCCACCACCATGAAGCACTTTCGTCCGATTAGTCTGTGCACAGTCATATACAAGACGATCTCTAAGGTTCTGGTAAATCGCCTGAAACTATCCTTACCTTCTTGTATCAGCGATTCGCAAGCAGCGTTTATCAGTGGACGCAATATCACCGACAATATTCTAATTGCACATGAGCTGGTACATACCCTTCACTCTCATGGCACACTATCCTCTCAAGGAGCGGCTGTCAAGCTCGATATGGAAAAGGCCTTTGACAAGGTAGAATGGTCCTTTCTAAGGGATGTCATGCTCCGTATGGGGTTCGCCCGGGATTGGGTTAACCTTATCCTACGTTGCGTATCCTCGGTCTCCTATTCGGTAAGAATTAATGGCACGATATCAGAGGAATTCTTCCCTTCCCGGGGTATTCGTCAAGGTGATCCTTTATCTCCTTTCTTATTCCTAATTTGCTCCCAGGGACTATCAGCGGCCCTGGAAACGGAGCAAAGAGAAGGACGCCTCTCCGGTCTTAGTGCCAGTCGTCATGGGCCCAGGGTTACACACCTACTATTCGCTGATGATAGTATGGTGTTCCTTCGCAATGATCCAGCGGAGGTGGATAGATTGCGTTCCGTCCTTTCCCAGTATGCCTCGTCTTCCGGGAAAACGGTAAATTTCGACAAATCTACCGCTTACTGCAGTAATGGGTGCTCTTCCGTCTTTCTCCATACTATGCGCTCAACTTTGGGCGTCCGACTAGTGGATGATCCAGGCATATACTTGGGAGTCCCCCTCTTAATAAAAAGGAATAGAACTGCATCCTTAGGCTTTGTGTGAGATAAAGTCCAATCCCGTATGAGCAAATGGGATAATAGTTTCCTTTCATATAGCGGTCGAGAAATCCTCATTAAGGCTGTCGCACAAGCTATGCCACAGTATGTGATGTCCTGCTACCTTTTACCACAAAACATTATTGACGATATTACTATTTCCATACGGCGTTACTGGTGGTCCGGGCGTAGTAATAAGCGTGGCTGGCCGCTTTTGTCATGGGATACCCTCTGCACGCCCAAAAAGGTGGGAGGCCTAGGTTTCCGCGACCTGCGATCTTTCAATTTTGCCCTGCTGGGGAAGCAAATTTGGCACTTGCTGTCACACCCGGACTCTTTTTTGGCAAGGGTCCTTCGTGCTAAATACTACCCATCAGGCGACCTCCTGAACGCCTCGGCAGACAAGCGGGCCTCTTTTGCATGGAAAGGTCTGCACCAAACTATCCATCTCCTGAGGCCTGGTTATTTCTGGAGACCCGAGACTAAGAGCTCGATACGTCTACTCAGTGATACATGGGAAGGGGATAAACCCATTACGCTTTTTGGACAATATGAGGATACTGACGAACTCCCAGTGCGCTGTCGGGACTACATGTTGCGTGACGGTGCCTCTTGGGATGAGCCCAAAATTCGAAATGCCTTTGATAAGGATGATGCGGAGAGTATCCTTCGGGTGCCGATTTATCAGGATAGACCGGACAAGTTGGTTTGGAGTCGCCATGACTCTGGGACCTATACTGTTAGGTCGGGATACTTTTTTCTCCATCAGCCGGCGAGACCAGTTATGCGCCCCACACATTTATGGAAAGTAATATCCAAATCTCCGACTTTACCTAAAATTCGATCCTTCAGCTGGCGAGCGAGCCGTGATGCCTTACCCACGGGGGAAAAGCTCCGAGCGATACATCAAATGGATGGACATTGTCCCTTTTGCCCTACGGTGCTAGAATCCGCTATTCATGCCCTACGGGATTGCCCAACTGCACAAGATGTTCTCCGCCTTGTGGGGCTTCCGTTGAGCGTCTCTACCAGTCATACCAACTCCATTATGGCTTGGCTTTCAGAAGTATCTTATTGCTTGGACTCTTCGGGGTTTGCCCTGCTCCTGACCACAATATGGAATATTTGGAACCGTCGTAACGACTGGATTCATTCCCACAGGCTTCAGCCAACATGGCTTACCGCTATGAATGCTACAGGTCTTCTACAGGAATACGCAGCCGCCAACGCTCTCCCCGCCGTGTCAACTGCCATACCAGCAGCAGCCCCCCAACGATGGACGACACCTAGACCGGGCTGTATCAAGATCAACGTTGACGGAGCTTTTCATCCAGGATCTGGTGCTGCAGCCATCGGAGTCATTGCTAGGGATGCAGCTGGCTCAATTGTTGGAGGTTGCGCAGTCCACGAGGCAGGCGGTCATGATGCCACTATGGTTGAGCTACATGCCATTGTTGCGGGTATCATGTTGACCCGAGATAGAGGGTGGGGTGAGGTGACCATTGAATCCGACTCGGCTACGGTGATCAACAAGCTCTCACGCACCGCTGCGGACAATTCCCTTCTGGGACCACAGATCGCAGAGACTCAGTCTTTGCTTCGGTCTTTTCCTTTAATCACTATATCTTTTGTACCTAGGTCGGCCAATTTTTTGGCCCACAACTTAGCCGCTTGGGCTTTACGCTCTGCCTCTTCGGTGTACTTTGATTCAGTCATTCCTGATTGTATTAACGTTGATGTAATGGCTGATTCTCAGCCCTTTTCTTGTTATAATAATAACAACACTCAGGGCACTCTTTTCCCCTTAGGTTCACCTTGTGCTTCGGTACAAGGTGGTTAGAGGGGTTTTTAATGAGGCCCTTTTTCTTCAAAAAAAAAAATTCAAAAGGGTCCATTGAAAGGCCCATTTAGACCTACTCGTCCGAAACCTCGACAAAAAAGACCGTAAAACAAGTTTTAATCAAATTTTAGGAGTTCAAATAATTGATTAGGAGATTTTCAACACAATTATATTCCAAAACCTCAATTTCTGTACTTTTTACTCAGTTAAAATTCCAACGGGCCCATGAAAAGGCCCCTTTAGACATGCTCGTCCGACACCTCTACAAAAAGGACCGTAAAACAAGTTTTAATCAAATTTTAGGAGTTTAAATAATTGATTAGGAGCTTTTCAACACAATTATATTACAAAACCTCAATTTCTGTACTTTTTACTAAGTTAAAATTCCAAACGGGTCCATTGAAAGGCCCATTTAGACCTGCTCGTCCGAAAATTCGACAAAAGGACCGCAAAATAGTTTTAATCAAATTTTAGGAGTTCAAATAATTGATTAGGAACTTTTCAACACAATTATATTGAAAAACATCAATTTTATACTTTTTATTCAGTTAAAATTCCAACGGGCCCACTGAAAGGCCCATTTAGACCTGCTCGACCAAAACCTCTACAAAAAGGACCGCAAAACAAGTTTTAATCAAATTTTAGGAGTTCAAGTAATTGATTAGGAGCTTTTCAACACAATTATATTGAAAAACCTCAATTTCTGTACTTTTTACTCAGTTAAAATTCCAACGGGTCCATTGAAAGACCTATTTAGACCAGCTCGTCCGAAACCTCTACAAAAAGGGCCGCAAAACAAGTTTTAATCAAATTTTAGGAGATCATGTAATTGATTAGGAGATTTTCAACACAATTATATTCCAAAACCTCAATTTCTATACTTTTTACTCAGTTAAAATTTCAACGGGTCCATAGAAAGGCCCATTTCGACCCGCTCGTCTGAAAACTCTACAAAAAGTACTGCAAAAAAAGTTTTAAACAAATTTTAGGAGTTTATGTAATTGATTACGAGCTTTTCAACACAATTATATTGCAAAACCTCAATTTATGTACTTTTTACTCAGTTAAAATTCTAACGGGTCCATTGAAAGGCCCATTTAGACCTGCACGTCCGAAACCTCAACAAAAAGGACAGCAAAATAGTTTTAATCAAATTTTAGGAAGTTCAAATAATTGATTAGGAACTTTTCAACACAATTATATTGAAAAACCTCAATTGGATACTTTTTACCTAGTTAAAATTGCAACGGTCCCATTGAAAGGCCCATTTAGACATGCTCGTCCGAAACATCTACAAAAATGACCGCAAAAATGTTTTATTCAAATATTAGGAGTTCAAATAATTGATTAGGAGATTTTCAACACAATTATATTGCAAAACCTCAATTTCTGTACTTTTTACTCCGTTAAAATTCCAATGGGTCCATTGAAAGGCCCATTTAGACCAGCTCGTCCGAAACCTCTAAAAAATGGGACGCAAAACAAATTTTAAAAAAAATTGAGGAGATAATGTAATTGATTAGGAGATTTTCAACACAATTATATTCCAAAACCTCAATTTCTGTACTTTTTACTTAGTTAAAATTCCAACGGGCCCATTAAAAGGCCCATTTAGACATGCTCGTCCGAAATCTCTACAGAAAGGACCGCAAAACAAGTTTTAATCAAATTTTAGGAGTTCAAATAATTGATTAGGAGCTTTTCAATACAATTTTATTGCAAAACCTCAATTTCTGTACTTTTTACTCAGTTAAAATTCCAACGGGTCCATTGAAAGGCCCATTTAGACCAGCTCGTCTGAAACCTCTACAAAAAGGACTGCAAAACATGTTTTAATCAAATTTTAGGAGTTCATGTAATTGATTTGGTGCTTTTCAACACAATTATATTGCAAAACCTCAATTTCTGTACTTTTTACTTAGTTAAAATTCCAACGGGTCCATTGAAAGGCCCATTTAGACCCGCTCGTCTGAAACCTCTACAAAAAGGACTGCAAAACATGTTTTAATCAAATTTTAGGAGTTCATGTAATTGATTTGGAGCTTTTCAACACAATTATATTGAAAAACCTCAATTTCTGTACTTTTTACTCAGTTAAAATTCCAAAGGGTCCATTGAAAGGCCCATTTAGACCTACTTGTCTGAAAATTCGACAAAAAGGACCGCAAAATAGTTTTAATCAAATTTTAGGAGTTCAAATAATTGATTAGGAACTTTTCAACACAATTATATTGAAATACCTCAATTTTATACTTTTTATTCAATTAAAATTCCAACGGGCCCATTGAAAGACCCATTTGGACTAGCTCGTCCGAAACCTCTACAAAAAGGGACGCAAAACAAGTTTTAAACAAATTTTAGGAGATCAAATAATTGATTAGGAGATTTTCAACACAATTATATTGTAAAACCTCAATTTTGTTCTTTTTACTCAGTTAAAATTCCAACGGGTCCATTGAAAGACCCATTTAGACCTGCTCGTCCGAAACATCTACAAAAAGGGCCGCAAAACAAGTTTTAATCAAATTTTAGGAGATCATGTAATTGTTTGGGAGATTTTCAACACAATTATATTCCAAAACCTCAATTTCTGTACTTTTTACTCAGTTAAATTCCAACGGGCCCATTAAAAGACCCATTTAGACCTGTTCGTCCGAAACCTCTACAAAAAGGACAGCAAAACAAGTTTTAATCAAATTTTAGGAGTTCGAATTATTTATTATGTAACCCCCTCGTCCCGGTCTGGTCGGATGACCGGTCCGAATGGGCCACACGGGGAAAACCGAAGCGAAACCCGTTAAGGTTCCCCCTCGGTTAGCAACCCTATTTTTTTTTTCTTTTTAATTTACTCTTCTCTAAATGCACACTTAATTCCTATGTGATCACGGCAACGGAAGACGAACATTCGCAAAATAGCAACTCGAACAACCTACGAAAAATAGCTCATTTTTGTGTAATTTAACAGGCCGTTTCGAAACACCCTCAAGTTGTATCGAAACGCCTTGACCTGGTCAACCTAACTAAACCTTCACAAGGAAGCCGTTTCGGAACGGGGGTCAACCGTTCCGAAACAACCTCTCTGGTCAACTTCTCGTGGTCAACGAGATTTGACCGTTTCGAAACACCAAGGACCCGTTTCGGTACGCCTATATCTCGTCAATTTCTCAAAATTCCAGTAGCAAAACCGTACCGAAACAGCCCCTATCCGTTCCGAAACGGCTGGCCAAAAGCAAAGGGACCGTATCGAAACAGGGTGGCCCGTTTCGAAACGCCCCCTGCCTGCAGACTCCATTTGACTGTTTTAAGACACAAGGATGCCCCAAAACACCGACAAAACACTCAACAACTCTCCAACAACATACTAGCAATTAATCCTATGGCAAACCATCCTACAAGCATGCTTTATCACCACCTAAACGAGACTAAACTCCAAGGTTAAACACCACAAACCATGCATTCATACATATCATAAAAGTAGCAAGCATTCACATAGCCCACACTTAGACAAATTCAAGATAGCAAAACTAATAAGGTTCAAGAAGGGCATACATCTCAAGCCTAATAACAAACACATACGAGGCATGGATTTAGACAATCACTCAAGCATTTGGCAAGATATATCATGCTTACAAAACAAGTCAACCATAGACATACATCAAGACTCGAATCAACAATTCCTATCCCATTGCTTAACTATTACATTCTATTTCTTAAAATTCATACGTTGAGCTCACCAAAAGCAACACTTGGAGACTTTCCCTTGCCTTTGCCACCCACAAGCTATTTATCTGCATTGTCGAACAAAAGAGAGCGTAAGCATAAAAGCTTAGTGAGGGTAAGCTCTTTAAAAACAAACCTCGACAATGCAGGGTCCAAGCACGAGCTACAACCGAGATGAAATGCATGTTCTTACCTCCGGTCCACACGAGCCATAATTCTAAATGATGCATGATCACATAATCAATATCATGTCATGCTCATCATGTTTAAATCCACAACACATGAAATCACATATATTAAGCCACGTTAGCAACACATCCCAAGTCACATTGGCTCACAATTAACCACATAATGGAAACATAACTACAATTCCGTATTGGCACCTAGCTATGACTCGAATACACGGATAACCGTTGGAACTCACATCCAGCAACACAACCATTACCTGGCGGTGGGATTCCACTCATCACCGTTCACGCGGAGGGGATTCCACTCATCCTCACGCCTCATTTCATGCGGAGGGGATTCCACTCATCCTCACGCCTCATTCCACGCGGAGGGGATTCCACTCATCCTCACGCCCGTCGATGGGATTCCACTCATCACCGACTAATGTAAATACAATTTCCGGGCGTACCCGTACTCCTCCTTGGTGACTCAACGCCACCAAGGCCACGCGTGACTTTTGACTCATGTGTACACACTAACATCCTAATGATCGATCATTTGTACCCAAGCATACTAGTGCCAATACTAACACATTCCACAATACCATTTATTAACGACTTCCGTGCTTAGCACGTACTCACCATGACTTACTATCATGCACAAACCACATTTCCATGCCTAGCATGTATTCACCATGATCCTCGGATCAAGCAATCACCTCATAAACTCATTTCACATGACAACACCTCATGTATATCATTAACAACCATATCACATCATATTTTGCACACGTGTATAAACATATCATATCTATCATTAACATGCATATAACAACGCATCCAACATGCCTCAACGTACATGTATACAACATATACATAATCAACATCATCACAATTTAACACGAGGCATATACAATCATTAAGGAGTGCAACCAAAGTCTCTAACTAAAGTTTGGGATTAGGCTACCACCCTAATCCCAACTCTAGGTGGGTCTACCAATCCCAACCTAGTTCACATGCTTGAACCAACACTTGAAAACCATTTAAAAGTATTTAACCACTCACCTAAGCTCCCAAGCTCAAAGACCAAGCAAGCGACCGTTCTTCAAATTCCCGGATTCACTTCCAACGCTTCACCGATGCCCAAACTCGGTTCTAATCAATCTCAAACACAAACAAAACATTCATAATCAATATCTCATTATCGGAATCAACCCGGATTAACATTAGCAAGCATCCAACACTCAAAATCAACCCCAAAACAGGATTTCCGAGCAGCCCTTAACACCCACTGAATTCTCCCATTTCAAACACCCAAACAAGCATCAATTACACCCAAAATGATCCTCATATATCATACTACCTACAGCCCCCAAATTCCAACCTTTAACAGCCCCTAAACCCACACTAAAACCCTCCAAAAACCCCTTGGAAACCCAAATCCGAAAATTGATTAAAATCATTTGAAATTTACATATGTAGCATCATTTGGCTCCTACATTCCATAACTAACCATAATAAATCATAATATTAAGATTAGCTACACAAAGGCACCATTTTTACTCAAAATATTCAAAACCTCTACTTTCCAAAAACTTCATGGTAATGAAAAAGAAGGGTACTTTTATGAAGGGGAAGATGAGGTCAACTCAAAAATGTCATTACCTTTTAAAAATCTTCAAAGATGAAGCAAGGAGATGATGGAATAGTAACCCTTCATGGAGAGGAGAAGGTGTCGTGAGTTTTGAAAGAGAGAGAGGGGAGGAAGATGAGTAAAAAGTGAATTTTATTTGTTTTGTTTTATTTTAAGAGCCAAAAGTCCTTTATACCCCTAATGAGATGGGGTATTCTCAATAGTATGAAAACCATGGCTAATTGGGGTTTAAATCTAAAGACATGGTCAACCCAATTAATAAATTTGAACACAAAACCTGAAACATTATTTAAATTATAAAACCGAGCCCAAATAATATTAAAATATTATTTTCACCTAACCCCTAAACTCGGGTGTTACAACTCTCCCCCACTTAAGGAAATTTCGTCCCCGAAATTTATCGGACAGGAAGAATCACAGAAGCTGTCTCTCCACACTTCCTTCCCACCACAACATATTAGCCAACTCATAGACTTACCACACAACAGCAGCTATCTAACACCAAATCTCAACTGATTCTTCGTTGCACGCAAATTTCAAACTCAACTCAATCTCTTCTACAACATGGCATGGAACAAATCCAACTCACACTTCTGAATCATAGATACATAAACCACCTCACCAACCTCTTCCTAACTCTGGTGGTAACCGTGACAAACGAACAACGAAACTAGTCTGACTCACAATCTCAGGCAGCACTGTATGAACACTTGGATCATAACCTTCACTAACTGAACATTTGCCTTCCACGGATAACCAGACACTATGCAAACGTCTTCAAAATAATCTAGCAGAATTTTCGGATCTCTAATATCCACTTTCATTACGAATCTTCCACGGATGTAACAAACTAGAAGAAACTGAAGCTCGGTCTTGACACGCTGGCAATTTACATACTTACTCTCATACTGAACCACACTATTTATCAACTCAATTCAGAAGTACTCGTCTTCATCCCACAATACGTCTTCATACTACTCGGATGCAATATAAACGAACTACCGTGTGCTTCGGCCAAAACAATACGTCTCATAACATTATGTCAATCGGTACAATTATTCTGTCTCTGAAATACAAAACTCTATCATCTCTGAAACTGTATTATGAAGGTCTTCCTACTACCATGCCTTGCACGTGAGGTGCCAAGAATCTGCCTTGCAACTGTTTCTCTTCAAGCATTCTGACTCAAGGTATGTTTAACATGAAACTTGGCCAAAAAATTACTATCATTTGGTAAGCTGGATTCGGCAAACACAATTCGCGATCCAACTACTAATCTAACAACAAATACAACTCGGAACATCGGTTGCTACGTTGACTATCTTCGGATGGTACTCAATCTTGATATTACAGTCTTCAAGCGGTTCTAACACTTCATGCTGTTCAAGTTTTCACCCTTCCTAAGTCTTCAAATATTTCAAGTTCTGATGATTCGTACATACTCACTGTGCATTCTTGCTATACAAGCTTTGTCTCTAAGTCTTCGAAGCAAATACAACTGTAACTAACTCTAAGTCTAGTGTGAGATAACTATTTTCTCGGTCTTTCAACTATCTTGATGAACAAGCCACAATCTTCTGTCTTGCATAAGCACACAACCTAACTCTACATGTAACACATCACTATGGTTTGCAAACTCTTTTTCTGATATAGACTGATTCAAGGTCGAAGCTCTCTTCAAGGTTTCTTTTGGTTTCTCAAGGGCCTATTGTCTCTTATCTAACCACACAATTGAGCATTCTTCTGTAGCCATCTATCAATGGTGTAACTATCTTCAAAAGACTATTTACAATTCTCTGAGAGTAACAAGGCTAGACCTAGGAACTGTAGATATCTGTCACAGTCTTCGATTTCTTCCAACTCATCATCTTCTTCTGCCTACTTGGGATTTTCTCTAACACACTCGGCTGAACTGCATGTCCTAGGAGAACATCTTCATTAACTCGGAGTTCACGCTGCATAACTTGACATACAACTGATTCCCTAAAAGGATCTACCACACTAACTTCAAAGCTTGTCATGGCCTTCCTCAAAAAGTGAATATACTCATATGTCATCTATGAGAACTACTACAACTGCTCAAGGAACTCGGGAAAATGTTCTGTTCAACATCTCTATGAAGATAACTAATACACCAGTCAAACAAAACGACATAGCTCAGAGCTCAAGGCGATTACATCTTGCCCCTAAAGCTGTCTTCGGTACTTCAACTTTTCTCACTTTTAACTAGTAGTAAACGGATCTCAAACTAATCTTCAAATAGACTGAAGCACACACTAACTGACCAACAGATCACTGACACTCGAAAACTGATGCTAATCATTCACTGTCACTTGTTTCAATTGTCTGAAATCTAAACATATTCTTGTATTGTCCTCTCTCTTCTTCACAGATTGCACTGTCACACGCTAAGATGACGTACTAGGCCTAATGAGTCTAAGGTCTAGCTAATCTCGAAGTTATTTCTTCAACATTCTCAATTCCTCCGGAAATCATAAGATATGGAGCAATCAAAACAGGAGTAAACTCGAAGACGGTCTCAATATCATACTCTTCCTCTCTAGACAAGAGATAGCCGACAATTCTTCCAAACACCTCTAGGAAAAGAAAACACAAACTATCCTATCATTATGCGGTCTAGTCTTCATTCAAAATCAAATTCATCACAATTGCTAAGCAAGCCTGTTGACTAAACTCAACCGATCTTTGACCTCTAAAGCTGGATCAACATTCAATAAGGAGTTCACATCCTCACCTACTACTACACTCACACAGAAATCTGCAACTTCAAGGCAACTCTCTCTCTTTGCCTCAACGTATACACTAACTCTGTGCTCTTCAAGCCAAACCTTGTCAAAAGGTACATCAAAACCGTAGGAAGACGATCACTTCTCATCTACTAGAAACTAGTGACTCTGAACCACCAACAAACATCTTCTGTACATCTTTCTGATCACTACTATCTCCCAAAAGGTCTAGTCACATGCGTCCCTACGTCTAAAATCTCAACAGAGATACGCCAAAATATTTGCACGCTCACACAAACGGACGATTCTGCAAAAGTTGTAACTTCACTAGTACACAACTGATAGTCTTCGGTCCTCTTGTTTTCAGACTGATTCTCCAACAAAATCCGACTCTTCTGGACTATTCGTAGAGCATTTCAAAACTTCAAAAACGCAGTTCTGGGCACACACAGACAACCATACTGGAAAACCACCCAGACGCATATTGGCCCCAAACACACAAATCGGTTCCCATTCACGGATACTGACTGACTGTCTTGTATGAAAACCATAGGTTGAACCCTAACGGTCACCACTAACACTTCTGAAATTCAGATTACTCACACGAGACCCCTACCTAGATCTCGCCAAAAGAATTGAGGTACTCATACCTACCTCATCGAGCACATTCAAACTTGCATGCTTGGTAACAACATACGAAAGTACGAACTCAGAACCAATCAGAAGAGACAAACTCAAAGCTGTACCATGGGCTTAACTACTATGACATCGATATCACCTTGACTCCCACTCATAGGTCTTCACTTCTTTTCACTAACTAATACTAGAATCGGTCCCATCGTCCCTCACCAACAAGAATCAACTTACATACACACGGACTCGAGCAACCAAATTGTACCTCAACTCCGGTACAACCATACTCCCCTACTATAGCAAAGAACTTCCTCCACATCATCCACATTATCAAAACCACAACTTCCACTTACCGATTCACGGCCCACACACTGGCCCTAAACTTACTAAAAGCAATAAATCAATCAACAATTTAACATACAAGTTGGGTGAGCAAAGGAAAGGTCCAAGTGGCTCAAGTATGATTTCCCTCACTTAAAATCCTTTTTCCGATGTAATAGAAGCAATGGGACTCTACTAAACATGTTTCAGACAAATCAGCACACATACATCCTTAACCAAGCATATAACAGGGCATACTTGCTAAACAAGCAACACACGCGCACGATCAGACAACATACATTCTCAATCAATCAATCATTCATCACGACATACACGGATAACAAACAACATGCTCTTAAACAAGCAATCAACATACTTGTCATACAAGCAATCATACTTACGAAGCAAGCAATCACCGTGCACATTAATCAAAACTCGAACTTACCTCACTTACCTGCCCAAGGTCTCGGTAACCTTAGGCTCTGATACCAACAAATGTAACCCCCTCGTCCCGGTCTGGTCGGATGACCGGTCCGAATGGGCCACACGGGGAAAACCGAAGCGAAACCCGTTAAGGTTCCCCCTCGGTTAGCAACCCTATTTTTTTTCTTTTTAATTTACTCTTCTCTAAATGCACACTTAATTCCTATGTGATCACGGCAACGGAAGACGAACATTCGCAAAATAGCAACTCGAACAACCTACGAAAAATAGCTCATTTTTGTGTAATTTAACAGGCCGTTTCGAAACACCCTCAAGGTGTATCGAAACGCCTTGACCTGGTCAACCTAACTAAACCTTCACAAGGAAGCCGTTTCGGAACGGGGGTCAACCGTTCCGAAACACCCTCTCTGGTCAACTTCTCGTGGTCAACGAGATTTGACCGTTTCGGAACACCAAGGACCCGTTTCGGTACGCCTATATCTCGTCAATTTCTCAAAATTCAGGTAGCAAAACCGTACCGAAACAGCCCCTATCCGTTCCGAAATGGCTGGCCAAAAGCAAATGGACCGTATCGAAACAGGGTGGCCCGTTTCAAAACGCCCCCTGCCTGCAGACTCCATTTGACTGTTTTAAGACACAAGGATGCCCCAAAACACCGACAAAACACTCAACAACTCTCCAACAACATACTAGCAATTAATCCTATGGCAAACCATCCTACAAGCATGCTTTATCACCACCTAAACGAGACTAAACTCCAAGGTTAAACACCACAAACCATGCATTCATACATATCATAAAAGGAGCAAGCATTCACATAGCCCACACTTAGACAAATTCAAGATAGCAAAACTAATAAGGTTCAAGAAGGGCATACATCTCAAGCCTAATAACAAACACATACGAGGCATGGATTTAGACAATCACTCAAGCATTTGGCAAGATATATCATGCTTACAAATCAAGTCAACCATAGACATACATCAAGACTCGAATCAACAATTCCTATCTCATTGCTTAACTATTACATTCTATTTCTTAAAATTCATACGTTGAGCTCACCAAAAGCAACACTTGGAGACTTTCCCTTGCCTTTGCCACCCACAAGCTATTTATCTGCATTGTCGAACAAAAGAGAGCATAAGCATAAAAGCTTAGTGAGGGTAAGCTCTTTAAAAACAAACCTCGACAATGCAGGGTCCAAGCACGAGCTACAACCGAGATGAAATGCATGTTCTTACCTCCGGTCCACACGAGCCATAATTCTAAATGATGCATGATCACATAATCAATATCATGTCATGCTCATCATGTTTAAATCCACAACACATGAAATCACATATATTAAGCCACGTTAGCAACACATCCCAAGTCACATTGGCTCACAATTAACCACATAATGGAAACATAACTACAATTCCGTATTGGCACCTAGCTATGACTCGAATACACGGATAATCGTTGGAACTCACATCCAACAACACAACCATTACCTGGCGGTGGGATTCCACTCATCACCGTTCACGCGGAGGGGATTCCACTCATCCTCACGCCTCATTTCATGCGGAGGGGATTCCACTCATCCTCACACCTCATTCCACGCGGAGGGGATTCCACTCATCCTCACGCCCGTCGATGGGATTCCACTCATCACCGACTAATGTAAATACAATTTCCGGGCGTACCCGTACTCCTCCTTGGTGACTCAACGCCACCAAGGCCACGCGCGACTTTTGACTCATGTGTACACACTAACATCCTAATGATCGATCATTTGTACCCAAGCATACTAGTGCCAATACTAACACATTCCACAATACCATTTATTAACGACTTCCGTGCTTAGCACGTACTCACCATGACTTACTATCATGCACAAACCACATTTCCATGCCTAGCATGTATTCACCATGATCCTCGGATCAAGCAATCACCTCATAAACTCATTTCACATGACAACACCTCATGTATATCATTAACAACCATATCACATCATATTTTGCACACGTGTATAAACATATCATATCTATCATTAACATGCATATAACAACGCATCCAACATGCCTCAACGTACATGTATACAACATATACATAATCAACATCATCACAATTTAACACGAGGCATATACAATCATTAAGGAGTGCAACCAAAGTCTCTAACTAAAGTTTGGGATTAGGCTACCACCCTAATCCCAACTCTAGGTGGGTCTACCAATCCCAACCTAGTTCACATGCTTGAACCAACACTTGAAAACCATTTAAAAGTATTTAACCACTCACCTAAGCTCCCAAGCTCAAAGACCAAGCAAGCGACCGTTCTTCAAATTCCCGGATTCACTTCCAACGCTTCACCGATGCCCAAACTCGGTTCTAATCAATCTCAAACACAAACAAAACATTCATAATCAATATCTCATTATCGGAATCAACCCAGATTAACATTAGCAAGCATCCAACACTCAAAATCAACCCCAAAACAGGATTTCCGAGCAGCCCTTAACACCCACTGAATTCTCCCATTTCAAACACCCAAACAAGCATCAATTACACCCAAAATGATCCTCATATATCATACTACCTATAGCCCCCAAATTCCAACCTTTAACAGCCCCTAAACCCACACTAAAACCCTCCAAAAACCCCTTGGAAACCCAAATCCGAAAATTGATTAAAATCATTTGAAATTTACATATGTAGCATCATTTGGCTCCTACATTCCATAACTAACCATAATAAATCATAATATTAAGATTAGCTACACAAAGGCACCATTTTTACTCAAAATATTCAAAACCTCTACTTTCCAAAAACTTCATGGAAATGAAAAAAGAAGGGTACTTTTATGAAGGGGAAGATGAGGTCAACTCAAAAATGTCATTACCTTTTAAAAATCTTCAAAGATGAAGCAAGGAGATGATGGAATAGTAACCCTTCATGGAGAGGAGAAGGTGTCGTGAGTTTTGAAAGAGAGAGAGGGGAGGAAGATGAGTAAAAAGTGAATTTTATTTGTTTTGTTTTATTTTAAGAGCCAAAAGTCCTTTATACCCCTAATGAGATGGGGTATTCTCAATAGTATGAAAACCATGGCTAATTGGGATTTAAATTTAAAAACATGGTCAACCCAATTAATAAATTTGAACACAAAACCTGAAACATTATTTAAATTATAAAACCGAGCCCAAATAATATTAAAATATTATTTTCACCTAACCCCTAAACCCGGGTGTTACATATTAGGAGCTTTTGAACACAATTATATTGCAAAACCTCAATTTCTGTACTTTTTACTCAGTTAAAATTCCAACGGGTCCATTGAAAGGCCCATTTAGACCCGCTAGTCTGAAACCTCTACAAAAAGCACCACGAAAAAAGTTTTAATCAAATTTTAGGGGTTGAAATAATTGATTAGGAGCTTTTCAACACAAATATTGAAAAACCTCAATTTTATACTTTTTACTCAGTTAAAATTCCAACGGGCCCATTGATTGGCCCATTTAGAACTGCTCGTCCGAAACCTCTACAAAAAGGACCGCAAAAATGTTTTATTCAAATTTTAGGAGTTCAAATAATTGATTAGGAGCTTTTCAACACAATTATATTGAAAAACCTCAATTTTTGTACTTTTTACTCAGTTAAAATTCCAACAAGTCCATTGAAAGGCCCATTTAGACATACTCGTCCAAAACCTCTACATAAAGGACCGCAAAACAAGTTTTAATCAAATTTTAGGAGATCATGTAATTAATTAGGAGATTTTCAACACAATTATATTGCAAAACCTCAATTTCTGTAATTTTTACTAAGTTAAAATTCCAACAGGTCCATTGAAAGGCCCATTTAGACCTGCTCGTCCGAAACCTCGACAAAAAGGACTGCAAAACAGGATTTAATCAAATTTTAGGAGTTCAAATAATTGATTAGGAGCTTTTCCACACAATTATATTGCAAAACCTCAATTTCTGTACTTTTTACTCAGTTAAAATTCCAACGGGTCCATTGAAAGGCCCATTTCGAACTGCTCGTCCGAAACCTCTACAAAAAGGAATGCAAAACAAGTTTTAATCAAATTTTAGGAGTTAATGTAATTGATTAGGAGCTTTTCAACACAATTATATTGCAAAACTTCAATTTCTGTACTTTTTACTCAGTTAAAATTCCAACGGGTCCATTGAAAGGCCCATTTTGACTCTCTCGTCCGAAACCTCTACAAAAAGGACTGCAAAACAAGTTTTAATCAAATTTTAGGAGTTCATGTAATTTATTAGGAGCTTTTCAACACAATTATATTGAAAAAACCTCAATTTTATACTTTTTACTCCGTTAAAATTCCAACGGGCCCGTTGGAAGGCCCATTTAGACCTGCTCGTCTGAAACCTCTACAAAAAGGACCGCAAAAATGTTTTATTCAAATATTAGGAGTTCAAATAACTGATTAGGAGCTTTTAAACACAAATATATTGCAAAACCTCAATTTTTTTACTTTTTACTCAGTTAAAATTGCAACGGGTCCATTGAAAGGCCCATTTATACCTGCTCGTCCGAAACCTCTACAAAAAGGACCGCAAAACAAGTTTTAATCAAATTTTAGGAGTTCAAATAATTGATTAGGAGCTTTTCAACACAATTATATTGCAAAACCTCAATTTCTATACTTTTTACTCTGTTAAAATTCCAACGGGTCCATTGAAGGCCCATTTAGACCTGCACGTCCGAAACCGATACAAAAAGGACCGCAAAATGTTTTAATCAAATTTTAGGAGTTAAAATAAATGATTATAAGCTTTTCAACACAATTATATTGCAAAACCTCAATTTATATACTTTTTACTCAGTTAAAATTCTAACGGTTCCATTGAAAGGCCCATTTAGACTTGCTCGTCCGAAAATTCGACAAAAAGGACCCAAAATAGTTTTAATCAAATTTTAGGAGTTCAAATAATTGATTAGGAACTTTTCAACAGAATTATATTGAAAAACCTCAATTTTATACTTTTTATTCAGTTAAAATTCCAACGGGCCCATTGAAAGGCCCATTTAGATCTGCTCGTCTTAAACCTCTACAAAAAGGACCGCAAAAATGTTTTATTCAAAGATTAGGAGTTCAAATAATTGATTAGGAGCTTTTCAACACAATTATATTGCAAAACCTCAATTTCTATAATTTTTACTTAGTTAAAATTCCAACGGGTCCATTGAAAGGCCCATTTAGACCAGCTCGTCCGAAACCTCTACAAAAAGGGCCACAAAACAAGTTTTAATCAAATTTTTGGAGATCATGTAATTTATTAGGAGATTTTCAACACAATTATATTTCAAAACCTCAATTTTTGTACTTTTTACTCAGTTAAAATTCCAACGGGCCCATGAAAAGGCCCATTTAGACATGCTCGTCCAAAACCTCTACAAAAAGGACCGCAAAACAAGTTTAAATCAAAATTTAGGAGTTCAAATAATTGATTAGGAGCTTTTAAACACAATTATATTTCAAAACCTCAATTTCTGTACTTTTTACTCAGTTAAAATTCTAACGGGTCCATTGAAATGCCCATTTAGACCTTCTCGTCCGAAACCTCGACAAAAAGGACCGCAAAATAGTTTTAATCAAATTTTAGGAGTTCAAATAATTGATTAGGAGCTTTTCAACACAATTATATTGAAAAACCTCAATTTTATACTTTTTACTCAGTTAAAATTCAAACGGGCCCATTGAAAGGCCCATTTAGACTTGCTCGTCCGAAACCTCTACAAAAAGGACCGCAAAAATGTTTTATTCAAATATTAGGAGTTCAAATAATTGATTAGGAGCTTTTCAACACAATTATATTGCAAAACCTCAATTTATGTACTTTTTACTCAGTTAAAATTCCAACGGGTCCATTAAAAGGCCCATTTCGACTCGCTCATCCGAAACCTCTACAAAAGGACTGCAAAACAAGTTTTAATCAAATTTTAGGAGTTCATGTAATTTATTAGGAACTTTTCAACACAATTATATTGCAAAACCTAAAAATCTGTACTTTTTACTCAGTTAAAATTCAAACGGGTCCATTGAAAGGCCCATTTAGACCTGCTCGTCCGAAACCTCAACAAAAAGGACCGCAAAACAAGTTTTAATCAAATTTTAGGAGTTCAAATGATTGATTAGGAGCTTTTCAACACAATTATATTCCAAAACCTCAATTTCTGTACTTTTTACTCAGTTAAAATTCAAACGGGTCCATTGAAGGCCCATTTAGACCTGCACGTCCGAAACCCATACAAAAAGGACCGCAAAAATGTTTTAATGAAATTTTAGGAGTTAAAATAAATGATTATGAGCTTTTCAACACAATTATATTGCAAAACCTCAATTTCTATACTTTTTACTTAGTTAAAATTCTAACGGGCCCATTGAAAGGCCCATTTATACCTGCTCGTCCGAAAATTCGACAAAATGGACCGCAAAATAGTTTTAATCAAATTTTAGGAGTTCAAATAATTGATTAGGAACTTTTCAACACAATTATATTGAAAAACCTCAACTTTATACTTTTTAGTCAGTTAAAATTCCAACGTGCCCATTGAAAGCCCGCTCGTCCGAAACCTCTACAAAAAGGACCGCAAAAATGTTTTATTCAAATATTAGGAGTACAAATAATTGATTAGGAGATTTTCAACACAATTATATTGCAAAACATCAATTTCTGTACTTTTTACTCCGTTAAAATTCCAACGGGTCCATTGAAAGGCCCATTTAGACCAGCTCGTCCGAAACCTCTAAAAAAAGGGCCGCAAAACAAGTTTTAATCAAATTTTAGGAGATCATGTAATTGATTAGGATATTTTCAACACAAATATATTCCAAAACCTCAATTTCTGTACTTTTTACTCAGTTAAAATTCCAACGGGCCCATTAAAAGGCCCATTTAGACATACTCGTCCTAAACCTCTACAAAAAGGACTGCAAAACAAGTTTTAATCAAATTTTAGGAGTTCAAATAATTGATTAGGAGCTTTTCAACACAATTATATTGCAAAACCTCAATTTCTGTACTTTTTACTCAGTTAAAATTCCAACGGGTCCATTGAAAGTCCCATTTAGACCTGCTCGTCCGAAACCTCTACAAAAAAAGACCCCAAAACAAGTTTTAATCAAATTTTAGGAGTTCAAATAATTGATTAGGAGCTTCTCAACACAATTATATTTCAAAACCTCAATTTCTGTACTTTTTACTCAGTTAAAATTCTAACGGGTCCGTTGAAAGGCCCATTTAGAACTTCTCGTCTGAAACCTCGACAAAAAGGACCGCAAAATAGTTTTAATCAAATTTTAGGAGTTCAAATAATTGATTAGGAACTTTTCAACATAATTATATTGAAAAACCTCAATTTAATAATTTTTATTCAGTTAAAATTCCAACGGCCCCATTGAAAGGCCCATTTAGACCTGCTCGTCCGAAACCTCTACAAAAAGGACTGCAATACAGGTTTTAATCAAATTTTAGGAGTTCATGTAATTGATTAGGAGCTTTTCAACACAATTATATTGCAAAACCTCAATTTCTGTACTTTTTACTCAGTTAAAATTCCAACAGGTCCATTGAAAGGCCCATTTCGACCCGCCCGTCCGAAACCTCGACAAAAAGGACCGCAAAATAGTTTTAATCAAATTTTAGGAGTTCAAATAATTGATTAGGAGCTTTTCAACACAATTATATTGAAAAACCTCAATTTTAAACATTTTACTCAGTTAAAATTCAAACGAGCCCATTGAAAGGCCCATTTAGACCTGCTCGTCCGAAACCTCTACAAAAAGGACCGCAAAAATGTTTTATTCAAATATTAGCAGTTCAAATAATTGATTAGGAGCTTTTCAACACAATTATATTGCAAAACCTCAATTTTTGTACTTTTTACTCAGTTAAAATTCCAACGGGTCCATTAAAAGGCCAATTTCGACCCGCTCGTCCGAAACCTCTACAAAAAGGACTGCAAAACAAGTTATAATCAAAATTTAGGAGTTCATGCAATTTATTAGGAACTTTTCAACACAATTATATTGCAAAACCTAAATTTCTGTACTTTTTACTAAGTTGAAATTCCAACGGGTCCATTGAAAGGCCCATTTCGACCCGCTCGTTCGAAACCTCTACAAAAAGGACTGCAATGCAAGTTTTAATCAAATTTTAGGAGATCATGTAATTGATTAGGAGATTTTCAACACAATTATTTTGCAAAACCTCAATTTCTGTACTTTTTACTCAGTTAAAATTCCAACGGGTCCATTGAAAGGCCCATTTCGACTCGCTCGTCCGAAACCTCGACAAAAAGTACCGCAAAACAAGTTTTAATCAAATTTTAGGAGTTCAAATAATTGATTAGAAGCTTTTCAACACAATTATATTGCAAAACCTCAATTTATGTACTTTTTACTCAGTTAAAATTTGAACGGGTCCATTGAAAGGCCCATTTAGACCCGCTCATCCGAAACCTCTACAAAAAGGACCACAAAAAAGTTTTAATCAAATTTTAGGAGTTCATGTAATTGATTAGGAGCTTTTCAACACAATTATATTGCAAAACCTCAATTTCTGTACTTTTTACTCAGTTAAAATTCTAACGGGTCCATTGAAAGGCCCATTTAGACCTTCTCGTCCGAAACCTCGACAAAAAGGACCGTAAAATAGTTTTAATCAAATTTTAGGAGTTCAAATAATTGATTAGGAACGTTTTAACATAATTATATTGAAAAACCTCAATTTTATACTTTTTATTCAGTTAAAATTCCAACGGGCCCATTGAAAGGCCCATTTAGACCTGCTCGTCCTAAACCTCTACAAAAAGGACCGGAAAAATGTTTTATTCAAATATTAGGAGTTCAAATAATTGATTAGGAGCTTTTCAACACAATTATATTGCAAAAACTCAATTTCTGTACTTTTTACTCAGTTAAAATTCCAACGGGTCCATTGAAAGGCCCATTTCGACCCGCTCGTCCGAAACCTCTACAAAAAGGACTGCTAAACAAGTTTTAATCAAATTTTAGGAGTTCATATAATTTATTAGGAGCTTTTCAACACAATTATATTGCAAAACCTCAATTTTTGTACTTTTTACTCAGTTAAAATTCCAACGGGTACATTAAAAAGCCCATTTAGACCTGCTCCTCCGAAACCTCGACAAAAAGGACAGCAAAACAAGTTTTAATCAAATTTTAGGAGTTCAAATAATTTATTAGGAGCTTTTCAACACAATTATATTGCAAAAACTCAATTTCTGTACTTTTTACTCAGTTAAAATTCCAACGCATCCATTGAAAGGCCCATTTCGACCCGCTCGTCCGAAACCTCTACAAAAAGGACCGCAAAACAAGTTTTAATCAAATTTTAGGAGTTCAAATAATTGATTAGGAGCTTTTCAACACAATTATATTGCAGAACCTCAATTTCTGTACTTTTTACTCAGTTAAAATATCAACGGGTCCATTGAAAGGCCTTTTTTGACCCGCTCGTCCGAAACCTCTACAAAAAGGACTGCAAAACAAGTTTTAATCAAATTTTAGGAGTTCATGTAATTGATTAGGAGCTTTTCAACACAATTATATTGCAAAACCTCAATTTCTGTACTTTTTACTGAGTTAAAATTCCAACGGGTCCATAGAAAGGCCCATTTCGACCCGCCCGTTCGAAACCTTTACAAAAAGGACTGCAAAACAAGTTTTAATCAAATTTTAGGAGTTCATGTAATTGATTAGGAGCTTTTCAACACAATTATATTGCAAAACCTCAATTTCTGTACTTTTTACTGAGTTAAAATTCCAACGGGTCCATAGAAAGGCCCATTTCGACCCGCCCGTTCGAAACCTTTACGAAAAGGACTGCAAAACAAGTTTTAATCAAATTTTAGTAGTTCAAATAACTGATTAGGAGTTTTTCAACACAATTATATTGCAAAACCTCAATTTATGTACTTTTTACTCAGTTAATATTCTAAAGGGTCCATTGAAAGGCCCATTTCGACCCGCCCGTCCGAAACCTCTACAAAAAGGACTGCAATACAAGTTTTAATCAAATTTTAGGAGTTCAAATAACTGATTAGGAGCTTTTCAACACAATTATATTGCAAAACCTCAATTTCTGTACTTTTTACTCAGTTAAAATTTCAAAGGGTCCATTGAAAGGCCCATTTCGACTCGCTCGTCCGAAACCTCTACAAAAAGGACTGCAAAACAAGTTTTAATCAAATTTTAGGAGTTCATGTAATTAATTAGGAGCTTTTCAATACAATTATATTGCAAAACCTCAATTTCTGTACTTTTTACTCAGTTAAAATTCCAACAGGTCCATTGAAAGGCCCATTTCGACCCGCACGTCCGAAACCTCGACAAAAAGGACCGCAAAATAGTTTATATCAAATTTTAGGAGTTCAAATAATTGATTAGGAGATTTTCAACACAATTGTATTGAAAAACCTCAATTTTATACTTTTTACTCAGTTAAAATTCCAACGGGCCCATTGATAGGCCCATTTAGACCTGCTCGTCCGAAACCTCTACAAAAAGGACCGCAAAAATGTTTTATTCAAATATTAGGAGTTCAAATAATTGATTAGGAGCTTTTCAACACAATTATATTGCAAAACCTCAATTTCTGTACTTTTTACTCAGTTAAAATTCCAACGGGTCCATTGAAGGCCCATTCAGACATGCACGTCCGAAACTTATACAAAAAGGACCGCAATATGTTTAAATCAAATTTTAGGAGTTAAAATAAAAGATTATGAGCATTTCAACACAATTATATTGCAAAACCTCAATTCCTATACTTTTTACTTAGTTAAAATTCTAACGGGTCCATTGAAAGGCCCATTTAGAACTGCTCGTCCGAAAATTCGACAAAAAGGACCGCAAAATAGTTTATATCAAATTTTAGGAGTTCAAATAATTGATTAGGAGCTTTTCAACACAATTGTATTGAAAAACCTCAATTTTATTCTTTTTACTCAGTTAAAATTCCAACGGGCCCATTGATAGGTCCATTTAGACCTGCTCGTCCGAAACCACTACAAAAAGGACCGCAAAAATGTTTTTTTTCAAATATTAGGAGTTCAAATAATTTATTAGGATCTTTTCAACACAATTATATTGCAAAACCTTAATTTCTGTACTTTTTACTCAGTTAAAATTCCAACGGGTTCATTGAAGGCCCATTTAGACCTGCACGTCCGAAACCGATTCAAAAAGGACCGCAAAATGTTTAAATCAAATTTTAGGAGTTAAAATAAATGATTATGAGCTTTTCAACACAATTATATTGCAAAACCTCAATTCCTATACTTTTTACTCAGTTAAAATTCTAACTGGTCCATTGAAAGGCCCATTTAGAACTGCTCGTCCGAAAATTCGACAAAAAGGACCGCAAAATAGTTTTAATCAAATTTTAGGAGTTCAAATAATTGATTAGGAACTTTTCAACACAATTATATTGAAAAACCTCAATTTTATACTTTTTTTCAGTTAAAATTCCAACGGGCCCATTGAAAGGCCCATTTAGACCTGCTCGTCCAAAACCTCTACAAAAAGGACCGCAAAACAAGTTTTAATCAAATTTTAGGAGATCATGTAATTGATTATGAGATTTTCAACACAATTATATTGCAAAACCTAAATTTCTGTACTTTTTACTCAGTTAAAATTCCAACGGATTCATTGAATGTCCCATTTAGACCTGCTTGTCCGAAACCTCAACAAAAAGGACTGCAAAACAAGTTTTAATCAAATTTTAGGAGTTCAAATGATTGATTAGGAGCTTTTCAACACAATTATATTGCAAAACCTCAATTTCTGTACTTTTTACTCAGTTAAAATTCCAACGGGTCCATTGAAGGCCCATTTAGACCTGCACGTCCGAAACCGATACAAAAAGGACCGCAAAAATGTTTTAATCAAATTTTAGGAATTAAAATAAATTATTATGAGCTTTTCAACACAATTATTTTGCAAAACCTCAATTTCTATACTTTTTACTCAGTTAAAATTCTAACGGGTCCATTGAAAGGCCCATTTATACCTGCTCGTCCGAAAATTCAACAAAATGGACCGCAAAATAGTTTTAATCAATTTTTAGGAGTTCAAATAATTGATTAGGAACTTTTCAACACAATTATATTCAAAAACCTCAATTTTATACTTTTTAGTCAGTTAAAATTCCAACGGGCCCATTGAAAGGCCCATTTCGACCCGCTCGTCCGAAACCTCTACAAAAAGGACTGCAAAAATAGTATTAATCAAATTTGAGGAGTTTATGTAATTGATTAGGAGCTTTTCAACCCAATTATATTGCAAAACCTCAATTTCTGTACTTTTTACTCAGCTAAAATTCTAACGGGTCCATTGAAAGGCCCATTTAGACCTTCTCGTCCGAAACCTCGACAAAAAGGACCGCAAAATAGTTTTAATCAAATTTTAGGAGTTCAAATAATTGATTAGGAACTTTTAAACATAATTATATTGAAAAACCTCAATTTTATACTTTTTATTCAGTTAAAATTCGAACGGGCCCATTTAGACCTGCTCGTCCGAAACCTCTACAAAAAGGACCGCAAAAATGTTTTATTCAAATATTAGGAGTTCAAATAATTGATTAGGAGCTATTCAACACAATTATATTGCAAAACCTCAATTTCTGTACTTTTTACTTAGTTAAAATTCCAACGGATCCATTAAAAGGCCCATTTCGACCCGTTCGTCCGAAATCCCTACAAAAAGGACTGCAAAACAAGTTTTAATCAAATTTTAGGAGTTCATGTAATTGATTAGGAGCTTTTCAACACAATTATATTGCAAAACCTCAATTTCTGTACTTTTTACTCAGTTAAAATTCCAACGGGTCCATTAAAAGGCCCATTTCGACCCGCTCGTCTGAAACATCGACAAAAAGGACCGCAAAACAAGTTTTAATCAAATTTTAGGAGTTCATGTAATTTATTAGTAGCTTTTCAACACAATTATATTGCAAAAACTCAATTTCTATACTTTTTACTCAGTTAAAATTCCAACGGGTCCATTGAAAATCCCATTTAGACCTGCTCGTCTGAAGCCTCGACAAAAAGGACAGCAAAACAACTATTAATAAAATTTTTGGAGTTCAAATAATTGATTAGGAGCTTTTCAACACAATTATATTGAAAAGCCAATGATTGTTTTATCTTTACTTCTAAACCTCTTAGATAATATCTCTGTTATACCA
Organism: Hibiscus trionum; assembly: GCA_030270665.1. Taxonomy (NCBI): domain Eukaryota; kingdom Viridiplantae; phylum Streptophyta; class Magnoliopsida; order Malvales; family Malvaceae; genus Hibiscus; species Hibiscus trionum. Next base: position 30,764,891 of record BSYR01000008.1, read on the forward strand.
CTGAAATCTGTTATTGTTTCATATATATATCGAGCCCTTCAAGGGAATTTTACACCAGCCTATTTCTTAGGATTCTCATTTATTACATATTACAATCTCTTTCAATACTCTTTCTATGATCATATTTCCATGACTCATCATTCGCAAGCTAGTTAAAATAGACTCCTCTCAGCTCAACCTAAGGAGTACACTTCAACAACTACTATAGTAATTTGCGACAAAACTCATAGATGCTATTCATACTTTCTTGTCTTTGTAATCCTTTCTCCCATCTGGCTGTCACAGAGATCCATCTCTATCTTGATATTTACAGGCCATGCATTGGGGATTAGTCTTATCACACCTTTTACCTTTGGGATTTATATTTACTTCCTGCATTTATTCTCCAAGTTAACCTTTATAATGTTGCACCTATTTTATCATACATGTGAAATGGCTCATCTGCAAATAACCGTCCCTTTAACAAACTGTTCAACCTTCTCATGTAATCCCTCAAATTTATATACTTCCCTACCAAATAATGCTCTCTTGTCTCCATGTGTAAAAATAAATCTATTCAATATTCCAAAATCTTATATGTGGACTATCATCTCTAAATCCTTGTTTGTAAGACACAAAATATTATATGAATACATGATATTGTTCCTTCCCTTTAACCTTATTATATGCCCTCTTTCTAAATGGATATTCACTATTGCTTATATGCTTTATTGGTATACGGTTTTTACATATCCTCATAGTTTTATTATGTGTAGTATAATTCTAAATAGACTTTGCATCATTACCTCTTTTTTTAATTGGCTCCCTCTTATACTAGTTAATCCTCCAACGTATTACCATCTTTTACCTGACAGTTTCTTCTATCATTTACTCTATAATATTTATCATTCTATTATGAATAATCTTTGCATGAAGCCCACTAATCTTTTTATGCTGGTCACTTTTATGCAGATTACGCACACTTTAGCTAATATAATCGGGCAATATTACGGGACGTCCCCCCTTCCCTTCTCTGGTTCTGTAATTTTTACTTAGTATTTAATTTTATTTATTTGCCCCCCTATTTGCTCATTTGGTCTGTATTAAATTTCTTATCCCCGCTTCCTCCTTTCCCTGGGTATTTATTTCTTTATGGCTGCTTTTTTTCCTGCTTTCCTTTTTACTTTGCTTTTCTTTCGTTTTCTTTTTATCCTTAGATGTATGTCTTCATGCTTTTACTCTGTTATGTATGCTTTCTACTATTCATCCCATGAATGTTTCCATATAGATTTATCTCTCTATTCGATTATCACTAAGGAATTCTATTCCTACTACGCTTCTTTAGGTGACTCTTTACTAGCCCAATTATGGGATTCTCTCAAACCCCTATCTTATAGGGTCCCTTTCTCTTTATATAACAATCAAATTTTCATACTTTCGAATATTTCTCTCGTATTTTCAAATACTATCTTAAATGGCCTACCTCTATTTACTCCGAACCTTTCTCCTCATAAATGTATTACATCTCTTCCCGGCCTTTTTAAAACAATAATATTTCAATTTTTTTTAATCAACTATTCTTTCCTTCCCTTCCTTACCTTTGTTATCAACCTTCCAATATTAAAAAATAAATTGATTACTAGGCTAATCAGTTATCCTTTAATTCTGCTTTCAAAAATTAAAAGTTACTCAGACTTTTCCTTTTTCTCAAGTAATACGAGTAATTATTTTCTTAATTACTCCCCTTATTTCTTGTCAAATTCTCTGACACAATTCCACCCGTGTCAAGAAATCAATCCCTCAATATTTGCTTTATCTTTACCAGCATTCATAAATAGTAATAAAATCTCTCTTTATTTTTATCTAATTATTGCTAATAGAATATCTTTTAATCAAAATAACTGTTATATTACCAAAATTGCTCAAACCTTTTATAATTACTTTTTTTATTATGTTAAATTTATTACTCTCCCTGAATTTACTAAAGTTTTTTATGTATTAAAATCAAAGTTTTCAAAACTGATTTCCTCCTATATTAAATTCCCATATTATTCAGCTGCTTTTCAATCTTTCAAAACTGACTCATGGGACATAAATCTTTCCATACTAAACTTTTATTCCTTTCCTTTTTTTGACACTTACCAAAGTACTATTATAGTCAACCACTTCTTTTTATACGTCCATCAAATAAGCACATTCTCACAAGTCTTCTCTTACTCTAAGCCTCTGCTCTCCCAACTTCCCTCTACTATGGCATCTTCATCTATCCCACAGCTAAGCTCTCTCAACCTCACAAATGAGGAAACAGAACTCTTGTATACTCCAGACTTTGGCTGGGACTTTGTCGAGGAAGACCCCAAGGCATGTCTTTTAGGATGTTTCATATCCTCCAAAACTGTTGACATCTACGCTGTCATCAACGCATTCGAAGGCATTTGGAAGCCAAACAACGTAGTATCCATCTCTGTCATTCAAGACAACTATTTGAAGATCAAGTTCAAGGACGTCAAGTCATGTTATGAGGTCCTTAATCGGGGCCCTTGGCTATATAAGGACGAATGGCTTGCCATTACTGAGTATGATCCTGCTAAGCCGCTTGGGGAATATTCCTTCAACTCTATGAGGATCTGCATACGATTCTTCTCTCTCCCATCCTCACTCTATGAGGACTTTGACCGCTCGCACCTTGTGGGACATGCCCTAGGGGTGATGGTTGGGAATGTTATCCGAACTGATACACGAGAAGCTGATGGAAACATGAAAGAATTTCTACGAGTGGAGATATTCCTGAACATTACCAAACCAGTTACTCGTTTTGTTTTCATAGGATCGGGTACAAACAAAACTATGTGTCGTATCCAATATGAACGCCTTCCCATCCTTTGTCCTGGCTGCGGAATTATTAATCATACGATTGAAAACTGCCCCAATCGAGCATCTCTTGATCTGAACAAGCTGCAATACGGAGAGTGGCTCTGCTATCTCCCTCCAAGGCGCCGCTCAGCTGGTACAAGGGGGCGTCTTCGATATGTCGAACCCGAACTCAACCAGAACAATCCGTTACCGAATGGTATATTCCCATACTTTTTTTCAAATTTTTCATCCTCTCTTCATTTTCGTTATAAATTTATTTTAACTCTACTATTTTATCTATTTACGTTATTATTTTTATCATGCCCAGTTAATCCTGCTCCAGTTGCTGCTGCCAACACTACTCCTATTCCAATTAATGAACCTATTGCTATGGGTATATCTCTTAATCTCCTCACCAACATTAACTTCCTATCCAAAAAATTCTCCTTTACTAAATTACTATGTTTTAACTCTACTGCGGGCTCTCTTAACGAGGGCGATGCCGCATCGTTTTCGGAACAGCCCACCGAGGATGCACCCAATACTGATACTGCCATGGGGGATGCCCCCTGTAAATGAAACACCAGCCACAGACTCCAAGCAGAAAGCCTCTCTTGAGCCCCAACCTTTGAACACCATCTACCCGATTCTTGAGGATGATTCTGATGGGGAATGGGATACAACTGATGATGGTGTACCAAGTCCAACTGCCCAGCAAATTAAGAAAATATAAGCTGAACTGCGTAAGCCCCCTATTTCTACCGATACCATTTTCAATGATTTTAACCACTGGTTACTGAAAAATTATCCAAATGATGCAGCTCCGGCCCCTGCTCCAGCCCCACCAAATCGCGGCATGAAACGCCGCTGCCCCATTCAAGTGTCGCTTCCGCCAAAAAAATCCAAATCGTCCTGTTCCACTCCAAAAGCTGGGATGAGCAGCTCTAAAAACTCTCCGGCGGCGGCTGATTCCCAGCCCCGCCGAGCAAAATGAAGATCCTATGCTGGAACTGCCAGGGTCTAGGACAAGCCCCGGTGGTTCAACATCTTCGAGATTATGTCCGGCAATCCATCCCGACGTTATTTTCCTATGTGAAACTAAACTCAATAATGTGGCTTGTAGCCAACTATGCATTTCTTTAGGTTATTTAAATGTTATTTCTATTCCCCCTTCGGAGGGGTATTCCGGAATCGCTTTATTCGCAATCAACAATATCAATATCAGTTTAATTTCTTACTCTCAGTGTTTCATACATTCTCAAATTACATTAGACAATTGCAATATGTTATTCACTGGTATACATGGCCACTCTGAAACAAGCCAAAAATATAAAACTTGGGAAATTATTGACTCCTTAAATACAAATAATAGCAATGTCCCTTGGATTCTAGGAGGAGATTTCAACGAAATCCTATCCGACTCTGAAAAACAAGGTGGGAGTCGTAGAGCTAGATCACAAATATCCAATTTTCGTCAATGCCTCTCACGCAACAACCTTTTTGATTGTAAGCCAACATCGGGCTGGTTTACTTGGTCGAAAGTTGGGCCCCTAACTCCAACTATTCACGAAAGACTAGACCGATTCGTTGCTAACTCGGCTTGGCAAAACCTATTTCCTTCATTTCACATCACAACGGAATATGTAGCCAAATCTGACCACTGCTTCCTGTCTCTTGACACATCCCCTGCGTTCAACCGTCCTCACCGCTCATCCAACACTTTCCGTTTTGAGAACTGCTGGGCCAATCATAAGGACAATATCTCAACTATTAAACGTACTTGGATAAATACCCCTGGTACGGCTATTAATAAAATAAATGATGTTGGTACAAACCTAGAGGATTGGCAGAATCAACAGAGACTCAAGTCATCTGGGCGTATTAAATTTTTAACGAAAAAAATTAACAAATTCCTATGTCGCCCTTTAACCGCTGCAATTGAAGACAATTACTTAAAATACCGGACTGAACTTAATAAACTGCTAATGGAACAAGAAACTTATTGGGCTCAAAGATCTCGTACACTTTGGCTTTCTCAAGGTGATAAAAATACGAGATTCTTTCATGCTCGAGCAAACAATAGAAGGAAAAAAAACTCGATCAATGGTTTATTTGACTCCAACTCTAACTGGTGTACAGCTGAATCGGACATCATGTCTATCGCTTCTAGCTACTTCCAAAATCTCTTTACATCTTCTAACACCCAAATATCCGATAACATCCTTAATAAAATTACCCCATCCATTACCCAGTCTATGAATGACAATTTACAACGCCCTTTCACTAAGGAAGAAATACTCCATGCTTTCCGGGACATTGACCCTAGGAAAGCTCCTGGTATTGATGGACTACCTAGTTGTTTCTTCCGAAAACATTGGGATATTGTTGGAGAAGACGTTACCAATCTCTGTCTCAACTTATTACAAGGCACTATTGACATGTCTTTGGTCAACAAAACTATTTTGGTTCTAATTCCCAAAATCAATGACCCGACTACTGTGAAACATCTTAGGCCAATCAGTTTTTGTACGGTTCTCTACAAGATAGTATCTAAAACCATTGTCAACAGAATGAAGCAAACAATTCCCATTTGTATCAGCCTTAATCAAGCAGCTTTTGTCCAGGGGCGAAACATCTCTGATAATATTCTTGTCGCCCATGAAATTATTCACAATATTAACTCAGGGGCAACCAAATCATCTCAAGGGGCTGCTCTCAAACTCGACATGGAAAAAGCTTTTGATCGAGTGGAATGGTCCTTCTTAGCAAATGTTATGGAACGCATGGGTTTTGCACCTAACTGGATTTCCCTTATAATGCGTTGTATTACCACAGTCTCTTTTTCAGTTAAAATTAACAACTCTTTATCCCCTTTTTTTCAACCTCAGCGTGGATTACGACAGGGATATCCTCTCTCCCCCTTCCTCTTCCTATTCTGCACGCAAGGGCTCTCTGCCTACCTATCTGCTGCTCAACAAACGAACATTCTTCCGGGACTTGGTGCATGCAAATATGGACCCAAAGTCAATCACCTTCTTTTTGCCGATGATTGTATGGTTTTCATCAACAACTCTACAACTGAAGCTGCTCATCTTAAACGAGCTCTGCAAACTTATGTTGCTACCTCTTGTCAAGCGGTAAACTTTGAAAAATCAACAATCTTCTATCATCCACGTACCCCATCTTCTATAAGATCTGCGATAAATAATCTCCTGCAAGTACGCGAGGTGTCCAACCCTGGGGGTTTATCTAGGTATTCCTCTGCTCATAGGAAAGAACAAAACCGAATCCCTTGGATTTGTGCGTGATAAAGTCCATGACCGTCTTTCTAGCTGGGATAAACATCTTTTGTCTTTTAGTGGCTGAGAGATCTTCATTAAAGCAGTCCTCCAATCCCCATCTCAATATGTTATGTCATGTTATCTCCTTCCACAAAACATCATTGAAGATATGACCACAGCTATCAGACAATATTGGTGGTCAGGTAAATCCAACAAAAAAGGATGGCATATGCTACCATGGAATAATGTCTGTTTACCTAAGGCTGCTGGAGGAATGGGATTTAAAGATTTACATGACTTCAATATTGCTCTTTTGGGTAAACAAATATGGAGACTAATTTTTGAACCAAATTCTCTACTAGGCCAGATTTATCGTGCTAAATATTTCCCTTCTGGGAATATCCTTGATTCCTCCAGGCCTATTCGTGGCTCCTGCGCATGGCAAGGCATGTACAATGCTATTCAACGCCTACTCCCAGGATTCCTATATCGCCCATGAATTAATAGTAATATAAGAGTTCATAAAGACATCTGGGGAGGTCATTCCCCTATTACCCTTAATGGGAATTATGAAATTTCGGATGAAGTCCATATCCGATGCCGTGATTTCATGATCCGTAACCAAACTGCCTGGGATCCTGCCAAAGTACATCGATATTTTACTCCAACAGACGCCTCCACCGTACTTGGTATACCGATTATAAATGATCAGCGGGACTCTATTCTCTGGTCTTCTAACGACTCGGGCATTTACTCTGTTCGCTCTGGTTATCTTTTCATACAACGCCCTGCGCTCCCACAAACTCCACCCAATCGTTTTTGGAAATTCCTGTAAAAAAATAAGGCATTGCCTAAAGTCAAAACTTTTGGATGGCGCATGGCGTCTGGTGCTTTACCAGTTGGTTCTAAAATGCAAGTCTTTGCTCCAGAATCGGGGCCCTGTCCTATTTGTGGTCATCATTCAGAGACTATTCTCCATGCCCTTCGAGATTGCTCAGGGGCCACCGAAGCTCTTCAGCTTTCTGGTATTCCCACTCGTCTTTACAGAAGTTCGGCTTCTTCTCCTCTGCAATGGTTGGAAGAAGCCGCCCATTTTCTATCCTCCGGTAAATTTGGTCTTTTTCTTACTACTATTTGGAATATTTGGAATAGGCGTAATGATTGGATTCATAATCGCCATTTGCAACCATCCTGGCTTACTGCCGTCAACTCTATTAGTCTACATAATGACTTTTACAGTGCAACTGCGCCTACCATTCCAGCACCTTCTTTCCTTTCTTCTACAAACTGGAGTCCTCCTCCGTCTAACCATATCAAAATTAATGTAGATGGGGCTTTCAATCCTTCTACTCGTGCTGCGGCGGTTGGTGCTGTGGCACGAGATTCTACAGGTGCAGTGGTGGGGGGCCTCGCCTTTCCGCTAGGCAGCCGTCCGGATGCAGTTACTTGTGAAGGTGAAAGCCTTCTTGCCGGAGTCACCTTCGCTCGCTCTCAAGGATGGTCTCGGATTATGCTGGAAACTGATTGTGCTTCCATTGCAAATAGAATCAACAATCCAGAATTAGACCTCTCCACGTTGGGGCCTCTTCTTCATCAAATTCGGGAATCTCTTCATGACTTTGTATCATCTTCTGTTTCCTTTGTACGCCGTGAGGCAAATCATGTAGCGCATTCTTTAGCGACCTTTTCGCTTGGCAATATGTCTGCCTTATCTTTTACTTCTGATATTCCCCCTTGTATCAATCATCTTGTAACAACTCTTTCATGAAATAAAAAATAGGCACTCTTTTCCCCTTTTTAGGGTCCTCTAGCTCTGCTTGAAGGACAGTAGTAGGGGTTTTTAACGAGGCCTTTCTTTCAAAAAAAAAAAATTCCAACGGGTCCATTGAAAAGCCCATTTAGACCTGCTCGTCCGAAACCTCTACAAAAAGGACCGCAAAAATGTTTTATTCAAATATTAGGAGTTCAAATAATTGATTAGGAGCTTTTCAACACAATTATATTGCAAAAACTCAATTTTTGTACTTTTTACTCAGTTAAAATTCCAACGGGTCCATTGAAAGGCCCATTTCGACCCGCTCGTCCGAAACCTCTACAAAAAGGACTGCTAAACAAGTTTTAATCAAATTTTAGGAGTTCATGTAATTTATTAGGAGCTTTTCAACATAATTATATTGCAAAACCTCAATTTCTGTACTTTTTACTCAGTTAAAATTCCAACGGGTACATTAAAAAGCCCATTTAGGCCTGCTCGTCCGAAACCTCGACAAAAAGGACAGCAAAACAAGTTTTAATCAAATTTTAGGAGTTCAAATAATTTATTAGGAGCTTTTCAACACAATTATATTGCAAAAACTCAATTTATGTACTTTTTACTCAGTTAAAATTCCAACGGGTCCATTGAAAGGCTCATTTCGACCCGCTCGTCCGAAACCTCTACAAAAAGGACCGCAAAACAAGTTTTAATCAAATTTTAGGAGTTCAAATAATTTATTAGGAGCTTTTCAACACAATTATATTGCAGAACCTCAATTTCTGTACTTTTTACTCAGTTAAAATTTCAACGGGTCCATTGAAAGGCCTTTTTTGACCCGCTCGTCCGAAACCTCGACAAAAAGGACCCTAAAATTGTTTTAAAAAATTTTAGGAGTTCAAATAATTGATTAGGAACTTTTCAACATAATTATATTGAAAAACCTCAATTTTATACCTTTTATTCAGTTAAAATTCCAACGGGCCCATTGAAAGGCCCATTTAGACCTGCTCGTCCGAAACCTCTACAAAAAGGACCGCAAAAATGATTTATTCAAATATTAGGAGTTCAAATAATTGATTAGGAGCTATTGAACACAATTATATTGCAAAACCTAAATTTCTGTACTTTTTACTTAGTTAAAATTCCAACGGATCCATTAAAAGGCCCATTTCGACCCGCTCGTCTGAAACCCCTACAAAAAGGACTGCAAAACAAGTTTTAATCAAAATTTAGGAGTTCATGTAATTGATTAGGAGCTTTTCAACACAATTATATTGCAAAACCTCAATTTCTGTACTTTTTACTCAGTTAAAATTTCAACGGGTCCATTGAAAGGCCCATTTCGACCCGCTCGTCCGAAACCTCTACAAAAAGGACTGCAAAAAAAGTTTTAATCAAATTTGAGGAGTTTATGTAATTGATTAGGAGCTTTTCAACCCAATTATATTGCAAAACCTCAATTTCTGTACTTTTTACTCAATTAAAATTCCAACAGGCCCATTGAAAGGCCCATTTAGACCTGCTCGTCCGAAACCTCTACAAAAAGGACCGCAAAAATGTTTTATTCAAATATTAGGAGTTCAAATAATTGGTTAGGAGCTATTCAACACAATTATATTGCAAAACCTCAATTTCTGTACTTTTTACTTAGTTAAAATTCCAACGGATCCATTAAAAGGCCCATTTCGACCCGCTCGTCCGAAATCCCTACAAAAAGGACTATAAAACAAGTTTTAATCAAACTTTAGGAGTTCATGTAATTGATTAGGAGCTTTTCAACACAATTATATTGCAAAACCTCAATTTCTGTACTTTTTAATGAGTTAGAATTCCAACGGGTCCATTGAAAGGCCCATTTCGACCCGCCCGTCCGAAACCTTTACAAAAAGGACTGAAAAACAAGTTTTAATCAAATTTTAGGAGTTCAAATAACTGATTTGGAGCTTTTCAACACAATTATATTGCAAAACCTCAATTTATGTACTTTTTACTCAGTTAAAATTTCAACGGGTCCATTGAAAGGCCCATTTCCACCCGCTCGTCCGAAACCTCTACAAAAAGGACTGCAAAACAAGTTTTAATCAAATTTTAGGAGTTCATGTAATTGATTAGGAGCTTTTCAACACAATTATATTGCAAAACCTCAATTTCTGTACTTTTTACTCAGTTAAAATTCCAACGGGTCCATTAAAAGGCCCATTTTGACCTGCTCGTCCGAAACCTCGACAAAAAGGACCGCAAAACAAGTTTTAATCAAATTTTAGGAGTTCATGTAATTTATTAGGAGCTTTTCAACACAATTATATTGCAAAACCTCAATTTCTATACTTTTTACTCAGTTAAAATTCCAACGGGTTTCTTTCAAAAAAAAAATTCCAACGGGTCCATTGAAAAGCCCATGTAGACCTGCTCGTCTGAAGCCTCGACAAAAAGGACAGCAAAACAAGTATTAATCAAATTTTAGGAATTCAAATAATAGATTAGGAGCTTTTCAACACAATTATATTGCAGAACCTCAATTTCTGTACTTTTTACTCAGTTAAAATTTCAACGGGTCCATTGAAAGGCCTTTTTCGACCCGCTCGTCCGAAACCTCTACAAAAATGACTGCAAAAAATGTTTTAATCAAATTTTAGGAGTTTATGTAATTGATTAGGAGCTTTTCAACACAACTATATTGCAAAACCTCAATTTCTGTTCTTTTTACTCAGTTAAAATTCTAACGGGTCCATTGAAAGGCCCATTTAGACCTGCTCGTCCGAAACCTCGACAAAAAGGACCGTAAAATAGTTTTAATCAAATTTTAGGAGTTCAAATAATTGATTAGGAACTTTTCAACATAATTATATTGAAAAACCTCAATTTTATACCTTTTATTCAGTTAAAGTTCCAACGGGCCCATTGAAAGGCCCATTTAGACCTGCTCGTTCGAAACCTCTACAAAAAGGACCGCAAAAATGATTTATTCAAATATTAGGAGTTCAAATAATTTATTAGGAGCTATTCAACACAATTATATTGCAAAACCTCAGTTTCTGTACTTTTTACTTTATTAAAATTCCAACGGATCCATTAAAAGGCCCATTTCAACCCGCTCGTCTGAAACCCCTACAAAAAGGACTGCAAAACAAGTTTTAATCAAAATTTAGGAGTTCATGTAATTGATTAGGAGCTTTTCAACACAATTATATTGCAAAACCTCAATTTCTGTACTTTTTACTCAGTTAAAATTTCAATGGGTCCATTGAAAGGCCCATTTCCACCCGCTCGTCCGAAACCTCTACAAAAAGGATTGCAAAAAAAGTTTTAATCAAATATGAGGAGTTTATGTAATTGATTAGGAGATTTTCAACCCAATTATATTGCAAAACCTCAATTTCTGTAATTTTTACTCAGTTAAAATTCGAACGGGTCCATTGAAAGGCCCATTTTGACCTGCTCGTCCGAAACCTCGTCAAAAAGGACCGCAAAATAGTTTTAATCAAATTTTAGGAGTTCAAATAATTGATTAGGAACTTTTCAACATAATTATATTGAAAAACCTCAATTTTATACTTTTTATTCAGTTAAAATTCCAACGGGCCCATTGAAAGGCCCATTTAGACCTGCTCGTCTGAAACCTCTACAAAAAGGACCGCAAAAATGTTTTATTCAAATATTAGGAGTTCAAATAATTGATTAGGAGCTATTCAACACAATTATATTGCAAAACCTCAATTTCTGTACTTTTTACTTAGTTAAAATTCCAACGGATCCATTAAAAGGCCCATTTCGACCCGCTCGTCCGAAATCCCTACAAAAAGGACTGCAAAACAAGTTGTAATCAAATTTTAGGAGTTCATGTAATTGATTAGGAGATTTTCAACACAATTATACTGCAAAACCTCAATTTCTGTACTTTTTACTGAGTTAAAATTCCAACGGGTCCATTGAAAGGCCCATTTCGACCCGCCCGTTCGAAACCTTTACAAAAAGGACTGCAAAAACAAGTTTTAATCAAATTTTAGGAGTTCAAATAACTGATTAGGAGCTTTTCAACACAATTATATTGCAAAACCTCAATTTCTGTACTTTTTACTCAGTTAAAATTTCAACTGGTCCATTGAAAGGCCCATTTCCACCCGCTCGTCCGAAACCTCTACAAAAAGGACTGCAAAACAAGTTTTAATCAATTTTTAGGAGTTCATGTAATTGATTAGGAGCTTTTCAACACAATTATATTGCAAAACCTTAATTTCTGTACTTTTTACTCAGTTAAAATTCCAACGGGTCCATTAAAAGGCCCATTTCGACCCGCTCGTCCGAAACCTCGACAAAAAGGACCGCAAAACAAGTTTTAATCAAATTTTAGGAGTTCATGTAATTTATTAGGAGCTTTTCAAGACAATTATATTGCAAAACCTCAATTTCTATACTTTTTACTCAGTTAAAATTCCTACTGGTCCATTGAAAAGCCCATTTAGACCTGCTCGTCCGAAGCCTCGAAAAAAAGGACAGCAAAACAAGTATTAATCAAATTTTAGGAGTTCAAATAATAGATTAGGAGCTTTTCAACACAATTATATTGAAAAAACTCAATTTATGTACTTTTTACTCAGTTAAAATTCCAACGGGTCCATTGAAAAGCCCATTTAGACCTGCTCGTCCGAAACCTCTACAAAAAGGACCGAAAATATGTTTTATTCAAATATTAGGAGTTCAAATAATTGATTAGGAGCTTTTCAACAAAATTATATTGCAAAAACTCAATTTCTTTACTTTTTACTCAGTTAAAATTCCAACGGTTCCATTGAAAGGCCCATTTCGACCCGCTCGTCCGAAACTCTACAAAAAGGACTACTAAACAAGTTTTAATCAAATTTTAGGAGTTCATGTAATTTATTAGGAGCTTTTCAACACAATTACATTGCAAAACCTCAATTTCTGTGCTTTTTACTTAGTTAAAATTCCAACGGGTACATTAAAAAGCCCATTTAGACCTGCTCCTCCGAAACGTCGACAAAAAGGACAGCAAAACAAATTTTAATCAAATTTTAGGAGTTCAAATAATTTATTAGGAGCTTTTCAACACAATTATATTGCAAAAACTCAATTTCTGTACTTTTTACTCAGTTAAAATTCCAACGGGTCCATTGAAAGGCCCATTTCGACCCGCTCGTCCGAAACCTCTACAAAAAGGACCGCAAAACAAGTTTTAATCAAATTTTAGGAGTTCAAATAATTGATTAGGAGCTTTTCAACACAATTATATTGCATAACTTCAATTTCTGTACTTTTTACTCAGTTAAAATTTCAACGGGTCCATTGAAAGGCCTTTTTTGACCCGCTCGTCCGAAACCTCTACAAAAAGGACTGCAAAAAATGTTTTAAACAAATTTTAGGAGTTTATGTAATTGATTAGGAGCTTTTCAACACAATTATATTGAAAAACCTCAATTTATGTTCTTTTTACTCAGTTAAAATTCTAACGGGTCCATTGAAAGGCCCATTTAGACCTGCTCGTCCGAAACCTCGACAATAAGGACCGCAAAATAGTTTTAATCAAATTTTAGGAGTTCAAAAAATTGATTAGGAACTTTTCAACATAATTATATTGAAAAACCTCAATTTTATACTTTTTATTCAGTTAAAATTTCAACGGGCCCATTGAATGGCCCATTTAGACCTGCTCGTCCGAAACCTCTACAAAAAGGACCGCAAAAATGTTTTATTCAAATATTGGGAGATCAAATAATTGATTAGGAGCAATTCAACACAATTATATTGCAAAACCTCAATTTCTGTACTTTTTACTTAGTTAAAATTCCAACGGATCCATTTAAAAGGCCCATTTCGACCCGCTCGTCCGAAATCCCTATAAAAAGGACTGCAAAACAAGTTTTAATCAAATTTTAGGAGTTCATGTAATTGATTAGCATCTTTTCAACACAATTATATTGCAAAACCTCAATTTCTGTACTTTTTACTGAGTTAAAATTCCAACGGGTCCATTGAAAGGCTCATTTCGACCCGCCCGTCCGAAACCTTTACAAAAAGGACTTCAAAACAAGTTTTAATCAAATTTTAGGAGTTCAAATGACTGATTAGGAGCTTTTCAACACAATTAGATTGCGAAACCTCAATTTCTGTACTTTTTACTCAGTTAAAATTTCAACGGGTCCATTGAAAGGCCCATTTCCACCCGCTCGTCCGAAACCTCTACAAAAAGGATTGCAAAACAAGTTTTAATCAAATTTTAGGAGTTCATGTAATTGATTGGGAACTTTTCAACACAATTATATTGCAAAACCTCAATTTCTGTTCTTTTTACTCAGTTAAAATTTCAACGGGTCCATTGAAAGGCCCATTTCGACCCGCTCGTCCGAAACCTCTACAAAAAGGACTGCAAAAAAAGTTTTAATCAAATTTGAGGAGTTTATGTAATTGATTAGGAGCTTTTCAACCCAATTATATTGCAAAACCTCAATTTCTGTACTTTTTACTCAATTAAAATTCCAACAGGCCCATTGAAAGGCCCATTTAGACCTGCTCGTCCGAAACCTCTACAAAAAGGACCGCAAAAATGTTTTATTCAAATATTAGGAGTTCAAATAATTGATTAGGAGCTATTCAACACAATTATATTGCAAAACCTCAATTTCTGTACTTTTTACTTAGTTAAAATTCCAACGGATCCATTAAAAGGCCCATTTCGACCCGCTCGTCCGAAATCCCTACAAAAAGGACTATAAAACAAGTTTTAATCAAACTTTAGGAGTTCATGTAATTGATTAGGAGCTTTTCAACACAATTATATTGCAAAACCTCAATTTCTGTACTTTTTAATGAGTTAGAATTCCAACAAGGTCCATTGAAAGGCCCATTTCGACCCGCCCGTCCGAAACCTTTACAAAAAGGACTGAAAAACAAGTTTTAATCAAATTTTAGGAGTTCAAATAACTGATTTGGAGCTTTTCAACACAATTATATTGCAAAACCTCAATTTATGTACTTTTTACTCAGTTAAAATTTCAACGGGTCCATTGAAAGGCCCATTTCCACCCGCTCGTCCGAAACCTCTACAAAAAGGACTGCAAAACAAGTTTTAATCAAATTTTAGGAGTTCATGTAATTGATTAGGAGCTTTTCAACACAATTATATTGCAAAACCTCAATTTCTGTACTTTTTACTCAGTTAAAATTCCAACGGGTCCATTAAAAGGCCCATTTTGACCTGCTCGTCCGAAACCTCGACAAAAAGGACCGCAAAACAAGTTTTAATCAAATTTTAGGAGTTCATGTA
Source organism: Hibiscus trionum (assembly GCA_030270665.1). Classification (NCBI taxonomy): domain Eukaryota; kingdom Viridiplantae; phylum Streptophyta; class Magnoliopsida; order Malvales; family Malvaceae; genus Hibiscus; species Hibiscus trionum. The sequence continues at coordinate 30,780,042 of BSYR01000008.1, forward strand.
ATTTATTAGGAGCTTTTCAACACAATTATATTGCAAAACCTCAATTTCTATACTTTTTACTCAGTTAAAATTCCAACGGGTTTCTTTCAAAAAAAAAATTCCAACGGGTCCATTGAAAAGCCCATGTAGACCTGCTCGTCTGAAGCCTCGACAAAAAGGACAGCAAAACAAGTATTAATCAAATTTTAGGAATTCAAATAATAGATTAGGAGCTTTTCAACACAATTATATTGCAGAACCTCAATTTCTGTACTTTTTACTCAGTTAAAATTTCAACGGGTCCATTGAAAGGCCTTTTTCGACCCGCTCGTCCGAAACCTCTACAAAAATGACTGCAAAAAATGTTTTAATCAAATTTTAGGAGTTTATGTAATTGATTAGGAGCTTTTCAACACAATTATATTGCAAAACCTCAATTTCTGTTCTTTTTACTCAGTTAAAATTCTAACGGGTCCATTGAAAGGCCCATTTAGACCTGCTCGTCCGAAACCTCGACAAAAAGGACCGTAAAATAGTTTTAATCAAATTTTAGGAGTTCAAATAATTGATTAGGAACTTTTCAACATAATTATATTGAAAAACCTCAATTTTATACCTTTTATTCAGTTAAAGTTCCAACGGGCCCATTGAAAGGCCCATTTAGACCTGCTCGTTCGAAACCTCTACAAAAAGGACCGCAAAAATGATTTATTCAAATATTAGGAGTTCAAATAATTTATTAGGAGCTATTCAACACAATTATATTGCAAAACCTCAGTTTCTGTACTTTTTACTTTATTAAAATTCCAACGGATCCATTAAAAGGCCCATTTCAACCCGCTCGTCTGAAACCCCTACAAAAAGGACTGCAAAACAAGTTTTAATCAAAATTTAGGAGTTCATGTAATTGATTAGGAGCTTTTCAACACAATTATATTGCAAAACCTCAATTTCTGTACTTTTTACTCAGTTAAAATTTCAATGGGTCCATTGAAAGGCCCATTTCCACCCGCTCGTCCGAAACCTCTACAAAAAGGATTGCAAAAAAAGTTTTAATCAAATATGAGGAGTTTATGTAATTGATTAGGAGATTTTCAACCCAATTATATTGCAAAACCTCAATTTCTGTAATTTTTACTCAGTTAAAATTCGAACGGGTCCATTGAAAGGCCCATTTTGACCTGCTCGTCCGAAACCTCGTCAAAAAGGACCGCAAAATAGTTTTAATCAAATTTTAGGAGTTCAAATAATTGATTAGGAACTTTTCAACATAATTATATTGAAAAACCTCAATTTTATACTTTTTATTCAGTTAAAATTCCAACGGGCCCATTGAAAGGCCCATTTAGACCTGCTCGTCTGAAACCTCTACAAAAAGGACCGCAAAAATGTTTTATTCAAATATTAGGAGTTCAAATAATTGATTAGGAGCTATTCAACACAATTATATTGCAAAACCTCAATTTCTGTACTTTTTACTTAGTTAAAATTCCAACGGATCCATTAAAAGGCCCATTTCGACCCGCTCGTCCGAAATCCCTACAAAAAGGACTGCAAAACAAGTTGTAATCAAATTTTAGGAGTTCATGTAATTGATTAGGAGATTTTCAACACAATTATATTGCAAAACCTCAATTTCTGTACTTTTTACTGAGTTAAAATTCCAACGGGTCCATTGAAAGGCCCATTTCGACCCGCCCGTTCGAAACCTTTACAAAAAGGACTGCAAAAACAAGTTTTAATCAAATTTTAGGAGTTCAAATAACTGATTAGGAGCTTTTCAACACAATTATATTGCAAAACCTCAATTTCTGTACTTTTTACTCAGTTAAAATTTCAACTGGTCCATTGAAAGGCCCATTTCCACCCGCTCGTCCGAAACCTCTACAAAAAGAACTGCAAAACAAGTTTTAATCAATTTTTAGGAGTTCATGTAATTGATTAGGAGCTTTTCAACACAATTATATTGCAAAACCTTAATTTCTGTACTTTTTACTCAGTTAAAATTCCAACGGGTCCATTAAAAGGCCCATTTCGACCCGCTCGTCCGAAACCTCGACAAAAAGGACCGCAAAACAAGTTTTAATCAAATTTTAGGAGTTCATGTAATTTATTAGGAGCTTTTCAAGACAATTATATTGCAAAACCTCAATTTCTATACTTTTTACTCAGTTAAAATTCCTACTGGTCCATTGAAAAGCCCATTTAGACCTGCTCGTCCGAAGCCTCGAAAAAAAGGACAGCAAAACAAGTATTAATCAAATTTTAGGAGTTCAAATAATAGATTAGGAGCTTTTCAACACAATTATATTGAAAAAACTCAATTTATGTACTTTTTACTCAGTTAAAATTCCAACGGGTCCATTGAAAAGCCCATTTAGACCTGCTCGTCCGAAACCTCTACAAAAAGGACCGAAAATATGTTTTATTCAAATATTAGGAGTTCAAATAATTGATTAGGAGCTTTTCAACAAAATTATATTGCAAAAACTCAATTTCTTTACTTTTTACTCAGTTAAAATTCCAACGGTTCCATTGAAAGGCCCATTTCGACCCGCTCGTCCGAAACTCTACAAAAAGGACTACTAAACAAGTTTTAATCAAATTTTAGGAGTTCATGTAATTTATTAGGAGCTTTTCAACACAATTACATTGCAAAACCTCAATTTCTGTGCTTTTTACTTAGTTAAAATTCCAACGGGTACATTAAAAAGCCCATTTAGACCTGCTCCTCCGAAACGTCGACAAAAAGGACAGCAAAACAAGTTTTAATCAAATTTTAGGAGTTCAAATAATTTATTAGGAGCTTTTCAACACAATTATATTGCATAACTTCAATTTCTGTACTTTTTACTCAGTTAAAATTTCAACGGGTCCATTGAAAGGCCTTTTTTGACCCGCTCGTCCGAAACCTCTACAAAAAGGACTGCAAAAAATGTTTTAAACAAATTTTAGGAGTTTATGTAATTGATTAGGAGCTTTTCAACACAATTATATTGAAAAACCTCAATTTATGTTCTTTTTACTCAGTTAAAATTCTAACGGGTCCATTGAAAGGCCCATTTAGACCTGCTCGTCCGAAACCTCGACAATAAGGACCGCAAAATAGTTTTAATCAAATTTTAGGAGTTCAAAAAATTGATTAGGAACTTTTCAACATAATTATATTGAAAAACCTCAATTTTATACTTTTTATTCAGTTAAAATTTCAACGGGCCCATTGAATGGCCTATTTAGACCTGCTCGTCCGAAACCTCTACAAAAAGGACCGCAAAAATGTTTTATTCAAATATTGGGAGATCAAATAATTGATTAGGAGCAATTCAACACAATTATATTGCAAAACCTCAATTTCTGTACTTTTTACTTAGTTAAAATTCCAACGGATCCATTTAAAAGGCCCATTTCGACCCGCTCGTCCGAAATCCCTATAAAAAGGACTGCAAAACAAGTTTTAATCAAATTTTAGGAGTTCATGTAATTGATTAGCATCTTTTCAACACAATTATATTGCAAAACCTCAATTTCTGTACTTTTTACTGAGTTAAAATTCCAACGGGTCCATTGAAAGGCTCATTTCGACCCGCCCGTCCGAAACCTTTACAAAAAGGACTTCAAAACAAGTTTTAATCAAATTTTAGGAGTTCAAATGACTGATTAGGAGCTTTTCAACACAATTAGATTGCGAAACCTCAATTTCTGTACTTTTTACTCAGTTAAAATTTCAGCGGGTCCATTGAAAGGCCCATTTCCAACCGCTCGTCCGAAACCTCTACAAAAAGGACTGCAAAACAAGTTTTAATCAAATTTTAGGAGTTCATGTAATTGATTAGGAGCTTTTCAACACAATTATATTGCAAAACCTCAATTTCTGTACTTTTTACTCAGTTAAAATTCCAACGGGTCCATTAAAAGGCCCATTTCGACCCGCTCGTCCGAAACATCGACAAAAAGGATCGCAAAACAGGTTTTAATCAAATTTATGAGTTCATGTAATTGATTAGGAACTTTTCAAATAAATTATATTGCAAAATCTCAATTTCTGTACTTTTTACTCAGCTAAAATTCCAACGGGTCCATTGAAAGGCCCATTTCGACCCTCCCGTCCGAAACTCCTACAAAAAGAACTGCAAAACAAGTTTTAATCAAATTTTAGGAGTTCAAATAACTGATTGGGAGCTTTTCAACACAATTATATTGCAAAACCTCAATTTCTGTACTTTTTACTCAGTTAAAATTTCAACGGGTCCATTGAAAGGCCCATTTCCACCCGCTCGTCCGAAACCTCTACAAAAAGGATTGCAAAACAAGTTTTAATCAAATTTTAGGAGTTCATGTAATTGATTAGGAACTTTTCAACACAATTATATTGCAAAACCTCAATTTCTGTTCTTTTTACTCAGTTAAAATTCCAACGGATCCATTAAAAGGCCCATTTCAACCCGCTCGTCTGAAACCCCTACAAAAAGGACTGCAAAACAAGTTTTAATCAAAATTTAGGAGTTCATGTAATTGATTAGGAGCTTTTCAACACAATTATATTGCAAAACCTCAATTTCTGTACTTTTTACTCTGTTAAAATTTCAATGGGTCCATTGAAAGGCCCATTTCGTCCCGCTCGTCCGAAACCTCTACAAAAAGGATTGCAAAAAAAGTTTTAATCAAATATGAGGAGTTTATGTAATTGATTAGGAGATTTTCAACCCAATTATATTGCAAAACCTCAATTTCTGTAATTTTTACTCAGTTAAAATTCGAACGGGTCCATTGAAAGGCCCATTTTGACCTGCTCGTCCGAAACCTCGTCAAAAAGGACCGCAAAATAGTTTTAATCAAATTTTAGGAGTTCAAATAATTGATTAGGAACTTTTCAACATAATTATATTGAAAAACCTCAATTTTATACTTTTTATTCAGTTAAAATTCCAACGGGCCCATTGAAAGGCCCATTTGACCTGCTCGTCCGAAACCTCTACAAAAAGGACCGCAAAAATGTTTTATTCAAATATTAGGAGTTCAAATAATTGATTAGGAGCTATTCAACACAATTATATTGCAAAACCTCAATTTCTGTACTTTTTACTTAGTTAAAATTCCAACGGATCCATTAAAAGGCCCATTTCGACCCGCTCGTCCGAAATCCCTACAAAAAGGACTGCAAAACAAGTTGTAATCAAATTTTAGGAGTTCATGTAATTGATTAGGAGATTTTCAACACAATTATATTGCAAAACCTCAATTTCTGTACTTTTTACTGAGTTAAAATTCCAACGGGTCCATTGAAAGGCCCATTTCGACCCGCCCGTTCGAAACCTTTACAAAAAGGACTGCAAAAACAAGTTTTAATCAAATTTTAGGAGTTCAAATAACTGATTAGGAGCTTTTCAACACAATTATATTGCAAAACCTCAATTTCTGTACTTTTTACTCAGTTAAAATTTCAACTGGTCCATTGAAAGGCCCATTTCCACCCGCTCGTCCGAAACCTCTACAAAAAGAACTGCAAAACAAGTTTTAATCAATTTTTAGGAGTTCATGTAATTGATTAGGAGCTTTTCAACACAATTATATTGCAAAACCTTAATTTCTGTACTTTTTACTCAGTTAAAATTCCAACGGGTCCATTAAAAGGCCCATTTCGACCCGCTCGTCCGAAACCTCGACAAAAAGGACCGCAAAACAAGTTTTAATCAAATTTTAGGAGTTCATGTAATTTATTAGGAGCTTTTCAAGACAATTATATTGCAAAACCTCAATTTCTATACTTTTTACTAGTTAAAATTCCTACTGGTCCATTGAAAAGCCCATTTAGACCTGCTCGTCCGAAGCCTCGAAAAAAAGGACAGCAAAACAAGTATTAATCAAATTTTAGGAGTTCAAATAATAGATTAGGAGCTTTTCAACACAATTATATTGAAAAAACTCAATTTATGTACTTTTTACTCAGTTAAAATTCCAACGGGTCCATTAAAAAGCCCATTTAGACCTGCTCGTCCGAAACCTCTACAAAAAGGACCGAAAATATGTTTTATTCAAATATTAGGAGTTCAAATAATTGATTAGGAGCTTTTCAACAAAATTATATTGCAAAAACTCAATTTCTTTACTTTTTACTCAGTTAAAATTCCAACGGTTCCATTGAAAGGCCCATTTCGACCCGCTCGTCCGAAACTCTACAAAAAGGACTACTAAACAAGTTTTAATCAAATTTTAGGAGTTCATGTAATTTATTAGGAGCTTTTCAACACAATTACATTGCAAAACCTCAATTTCTGTGCTTTTTACTTAGTTAAAATTCCAACGGGTACATTAAAAAGCCCATTTAGACCTGCTCCTCCGAAACGTCGACAAAAAGGACAGCAAAACAAGTTTTAATCAAATTTTAGGAGTTCAAATAATTTATTAGGAGCTTTTCAACACAATTATATTGCAAAAACTCAATTTCTGTACTTTTTACTCAGTTAAAATTCCAACGGGTCCATTGAAAGGCCCATTTCGACCCGCTCGTCCGAAACCTCTACAAAAAGGACCGCAAAACAAGTTTTAATCAAATTTTAGGAGTTCAAATAATTGATTAGGAGCTTTTCAACACAATTATATTGCATAACTTCAATTTCTGTACTTTTTACTCAGTTAAAATTTCAACGGGTCCATTGAAAGGCCTTTTTTGACCCGCTCGTCCGAAACCTCTACAAAAAGGACTGCAAAAAATGTTTTAAACAAATTTTAGGAGTTTATGTAATTGATTAGGAGCTTTTCAACACAATTATATTGAAAAACCTCAATTTATGTTCTTTTTACTCAGTTAAAATTCTAACGGGTCCATTGAAAGGCCCATTTAGACCTGCTCGTCCGAAACCTCGACAATAAGGACCGCAAAATAGTTTTAATCAAATTTTAGGAGTTCAAAAAATTGATTAGGAACTTTTCAACATAATTATATTGAAAAACCTCAATTTTATACTTTTTATTCAGTTAAAATTTCAACGGGCCCATTGAATGGCCCATTTAGACCTGCTCGTCCGAAACCTCTACAAAAAGGACCGCAAAAATGTTTTATTCAAATATTGGGAGATCAAATAATTGATTAGGAGCAATTCAACACAATTATATTGCAAAACCTCAATTTCTGTACTTTTAACTTAGTTAAAATTCCAACGGATCCATTTAAAAGGCCCATTTCGACCCGCTCGTCCGAAATCCCTATAAAAAGGACTGCAAAACAAGTTTTAATCAAATTTTAGGAGTTCATGTAATTGATTAGCAGCTTTTCAACACAATTATATTGCAAAACCTCAATTTCTGTACTTTTTACTGAGTTAAAATTCCAACGGGTCCATTGAAAGGCTCATTTCGACCCGCCCGTCCGAAACCTTTACAAAAAGGACTTCAAAACAAGTTTTAATCAAATTTTAGGAGTTCAAATGACTGATTAGGAGCTTTTCAACACAATTAGATTGCGAAACCTCAATTTCTGTACTTTTTACTCAGTTAAAATTTCAGCGGGTCCATTGAAAGGCCCATTTCCAACCGCTCGTCCGAAACCTCTACAAAAAGGACTGCAAAACAAGTTTTAATCAAATTTTAGGAGTTCATGTAATTGATTAGGAGCTTTTCAACACAATTATATTGCAAAACCTCAATTTCTGTACTTTTTACTCAGTTAAAATTCCAACGGGTCCATTAAAAGGCCCATTTCGACCCGCTCGTCCGAAACATCGACAAAAAGGATCGCAAAACAGGTTTTAATCAAATTTATGAGTTCATGTAATTGATTAGGAACTTTTCAAATAAATTATATTGCAAAATCTCAATTTCTGTACTTTTTACTCAGTTAAAATTCCAACGGGTCCATTGAAAGGCCCATTTCGACCCTCCCGTCCGAAACTCCTACAAAAAGAACTGCAAAACAAGTTTTAATCAAATTTTAGGAGTTCAAATAACTGATTGGGAGCTTTTCAACACAATTATATTGCAAAACCTCAATTTCTGTACATTTTACTCAGTTAAAATTTCAACGGGTCCATTGAAAGGCCCATTTCCACCCGCTCGTCCGAAACCTCTACAAAAAGGATTGCAAAACAAGTTTTAATCAAATTTTAGGAGTTCATGTAATTGATTAGGAACTTTTCAACACAATTATATTGCAAAACCTCAATTTCTGTTCTTTTTACTCAGTTAAAATTCCAGCGGGTCCATTGAAAGTCCAATTTAGACCCGCTCGTCCGAAACCTATACAAAAAGGACTACAAAACAAGTTTTAATCAAATTTCAAGAGTTCATGTAATTTATTAGGATCTTTTCAACACAATTATATTGCAAAACCTCACTTTTATACTTTTTACTCTGTTAAAATTCCAACGGGCCCATTGAAAGTCCCATTTAGACCTACTCGTCTGAAACCTCTACAAAAAGGAACTCAAAAATGTTTTATTCAAATATTAGGAGTTCAAATAACTAATTAGGAGCTTTTCAACACAATTATATTGCAAAACCTCAATTTCTGTACTTTTTACTCAGTTAAAATTCCAACGGGTCCATTGTAAGGCCCATTTAGACCTGCTCGTCCGAAACCTCGACAAAAAGGACCGCAAAAAAGTTTTAATCAGATTTTAGGAGTTCAAATAATTGATTAGGAGCTTTTCAACACAATTATATTGCAAAACTTCAATTTTTATACTTTTTACTTAGTTAAAATTCCAACGGGCCCATTGAAAGGCCCATTTAGACCTGCTCGTCCGAAACCTCTACAAAAAGGACCGCAAAAATGTTTTATTCAAATATTAGGAGTTCAAATAATTGATTAGGAGCTTTTCAACACAATTATATTGCAAAACCTCAATTTTTTTACTTTTTACTCAGTTAAAATTCCAACGGGTCCTTTGAAAGGCCCATTTCGACCCGCTAGTCTGAAACCTCTACAAAAAGGACTGCAAAACAAGTTTTAATCAAATTTTAGGAGTTCATGTAATTAATTAGGAGCTTTTCAACACAATTATATTGCAAAACCTCAATTTATGTACTTTTTACTCAGTTAAAATTCCAACGGGTCCATTGAAAAGCCCATTTAGACCTGCTCGTCCGAAACCTCGACAAAAATGACAGCAAAACATGTTTTAATCAAATTTTAGGAATTCAAATAATTGATTAGGAGCTTTTCAACACAATTATAATGCAAAACCTCAATTTTTGTACTTTTTTCTCAGTTAAAATTCCAACGGGTCCATTAAAGACCCATTTAGACCTGCACGTCCGAAACCGTTACAAAAAGGACCGCAAAAAAGTTTTCAAAAATTTTAGGAGTTCAAATAAATGATTAGGAGCTTTTCAACATAATTATATTGCAAAACTTCAATTTTAATAAATTTTACTCAGTTGAAATTCCAACGGGTCCACTGAAAGGCCCATTTAGACCCTCTCGTCCGAAACCTCTACAAAAAGGACCGCAAAAATGTTTTATTCAAATATTAGGAGTTTAAATAATTGATTAGAAGCTTTTCAACACAATTATATTGCAAAACCTCAATTTCTGTACTTTTTACTCAGTTAAAATTCCAACGGGTCCAATGAAAGCCCCATTTCGACCCGCTCGTATGAAACCTCTTCAAAAAGGACTGCAAAACAAGTTTTAATCAAATTTTAGGAATTCATGTAATTAATTAGGAGTTTTTCAACACAATTATATTGCAAAACCTCAATTTCTGTACTTTTTACTCAGTTAAAATTCCAACGAGTCAATTGAAAGGCCCATTTAGACCTGCTCGTCCGAAACCTCGACAAAAAGGACAGCAAAACAAGTTTTAATCAAATTTTAGGAGTTCAAATAACTGATTAGGAGATTTTCAACACAAATATATTGCAAAACCTCAATTTCTGTACTTTTTACTCAGTTAAAATTCCAACGGGTCCATTGAAAGGCCCATTTCGACCCGCTCGAACGAAACCTCTACAAATAGGACTGTAAAACAAGTTTTAATCAAATTTTAGGAGTTCATGTAATTGATTAGGAGCTTTTCAACACAATTATATTACAAAACCTCAATTTCTGTACTTTTTACACAGTTAATTTTCCAACGGGTCCATTGTAAGGCCCATTTAGACCTACTCGTCCGAAACCGATACAAAAAGGACCGCAAAAAAGTTTTAATCAAATTTTAGGAGTTCAAATAAATTCTAAGGAGCTTTTCAACACAATTATATTGCAAAATTTCAATTTTTATACATTTTACTCAGTTAAAATTCCAACGGGTCCACTAAAAGGCCCATTCAGACCCGCACGTCCGAAACCTCTACATAAAGGACCGCAAAACAAGTTTTGATAATATTTTAGGAGTACAAATAAATGATTATGAGATTTTCAACACAATTATATTGCAAAACCTCAATTTTTATACTTTTTACTCAGTTAAAATTCCAACGGGTCCATTGTAAGGCCCATTTAGACATGGTCGTCCGAAACCGATACAAAAAGGGCCGCAAAACAAGTTTTAATCAAATTTTAGGAGTTCATGTAATTGATTAGGAACTTTTCCACACAATTATATTGCAAAACCTCAATTTATGTACTTTTTACTGAGTTAAAATTCCAACGGGTCCATTGAAAGGCCCATTTAGACTCGCACGTCCGAAACCTCTACATAAAGGACCGCAAAACAAGTTTTGATCATATTTTAGGAGTAAAAATAATTGATTAGGAGCTTTTCAACACAATTACATTGCAAAACCTCAATTTCTGTACTTTTTACTCAATTAAAATTCCAGCGGGTCCATTGAAAGGCCAATTTAGACCCGCTCGTCCGAAACCTCTACAAAAGGACTACAAAACAAGTTTAAATCAAATTTTAGGAGTTCATGTAATTGATTAGGAGCTTTTCAACACAATTATATTGCAAAACCTCAATTTCTGTACTTTTTACTCAATTAAAATTCCAACGGGTCCATTGAAAGGCCCATTTAGACCTGCTCGTCCGAAACCTCCACAAAAAGGATCGCAAAACAAGTTTTAATCAAATTTTAGGAGTTCAAATAATTGATTAGGAGCTTTTCAACACAATTATATTGCAAAACCTCAATTTCTGTACTTTTTACTCAGTTAAAATTCCAACGGGTCCATTGTAAGGCCCATTTAGACCTGCTCCTCCGAAACCGATACAAAAAGGACCGCAAAAAAGTTTTAATCAAATTGTAGGAGTTCAAATAAATGATTAGGAGCTTTTCAACACAATTATATTGCAAAACTTCAATTTTTATACATTTTACTGAGTTAAAATTCCAACGGGTCCATTGAAAGGCCCATTTAGACCCGCACGTTCGAAACCTCTACATAAAGTACCGCAAAACAAGTTTTGATCAAATTTTAGGAGTACAAATAATTGATTATGAGCTTACTGGGGATTACGAAATCTCGGATGAAGTCCATATTCGTTGCCGCGATTTCATGCTTCGTAATCAAACTGCTTGGGACCCTATTAAGGTCCATCGTTATTTTAATCCAACCGATGCCACTGCCATTCTCAGTATACCAATTATAAATGATCACCGTGATTCTATTCTTTGGTTTCCTAATGACTCGGGTATTTATTCGGTTCGCTCTGGTTATCTTTTCTTACAACGCTCTACGCTTCCACAAACATCACCTACACGTTTTTGGAAATTTCTGTCCAAAGTCAAGGCCTTGCCTAAGGTCAAAACTTTTGGATGGCGTATGGCGTCTGATGCTCTGCCGGTTGGCTCCAAAATGCAAGTTTTTTCACCAAATTCGGGGCCTTGTCCTATTTGTGGAGGCCACTCGGAGACCATTCTCCATGCTCTTCGTGATTGTGCAGGGGCTGCTGAAGCCCTTCAGCTCTCTGGTATTCCCATAACCCTTTCTAGGAGTTCGGCTATTACCCCATTACAATGGTTGGAGGAAGTCGCCCATCTCCTATCCTCTGACAAGTTTGGCCTTTTCCTCACTACTATTTGGAATGTTTGGAATAGACGTAATGACTGGGTTCATAATCACCATCTGCAACCATCATGGCTTACTGCCGTTAACTCCATTAGTTTACATAATGACTTCTGTAATGCCTTTTCTCCTTCCAACCCAACGCCATCTTTTCTATCTCCCCCATGTTGGAATCCTCCTCCACCTAACCATATAAAAAAATGTGGATGGGGCTTTTAATCCCTCAACTCGTGCAGCGGCTGTTGGCGCTGTAGCACGTGATTCTACAGGTGCAGTTGTGGGTGGCCTCGCTTTTCCGCTAGGTAGCTGTCTGGATGCAGTTACTTTTGAAGGTGAAAGCCTTCTTGCAGGAATCACTTTCGCCGATGGACTCGGCTCTTGCTTGAAACTGATTGTGCTTCTATTGCAAATAGGATCAACAATCCAGGACTGGATCTTTCTACCTTGGGGCCTCTTCTTCATCAGATTCGAGTCTCTTCATGATTTTGATTCAGCTTATGTTTCTTTTGTACGCCGTGAGGCAAATCATGTGGCCCATACTTTGGCTACTTATTCGCTTAGTTCTATGTCTTCCATGTCTTTTCATTCTGACATTCCTCATTGTATCAAACATCTTGTAACAAATTTCTCTTTGATATAATAAAACCTAGGCACTCTTTTCCCCTTTATAGGGTCCTCTAGCTCTGCTTGAAGGACATTAGTAGGGGTTTTTAACGAGGCCTTTTCCTTCAAAAAAACAATTCCAACGGGTCCATTGAAAGTTCCATTTAGACATACTCGTCTGAAACCTCTTCAAAAAGGGCCGCAAAACAAGTTTTAATCAAATTTTAGGAGATCGTGTAATTGATTAGGAGATTTTCAACACAATTATATTCCAAAACCTCAATTTCTGTACTTTTTACTCAGTTAAAATTCCAACGGGTCCATTGAAAGGCCCATTTAGACCTGCTAGTCCGAAACCTCTACAAAAAGGACCGCAAAACAAGTTTTAATCAAATTTTAGGAGTTCAAATAATTGATTAGGAGCTTTTCAACACATATATATTGCAAAAGCTCAATTTATGTACTTTTTACTCAGTTAAAAATTCCAACGGGTCCATTGTAAGGCCCATTTAGACCTGCTCGTCCGAAACCTCTACAAAAAGGACCACAAAAAAGTTTTAATCAAACTTTAGGAGTTCATGTAATTTATTAGGAGGTTTTCAACTCAATTATATTGCAAAACCTCAATTTCTGTACTTTTTACTCAGTTAAAATTCTAACGGGTCCATTGAAAGGCCCATTTAGACCTGCTCGCCCGAAACCTCGACAAAAAGGACCACAAAAATAGTTTTAATCAAATTTTAAGAGTTCACATAATTGATTAGGAGCTTTTCAACACAATTATATTGAAAAACCTCAATTTTATACTTTTTACTCAATTAAAATTCCAACGGGCCCATTTAGACCTGCTCGTCCGAAACCTCTACAAAAAGTACCGCAAAAATGTTTTATTCAAATATTAGGAGTTCAAATAATTGATTAGGAGCTTTTCAACACAATTAAATTGCAAAACCTCAATTTCTGTACTTTTTACTCAGTTAAAATTCCAACAGGTTCATTGAAAGGCCCATTTAGACCTGCTCGTCCAAAACCTTTACAAAAAGGACCGCAAAAGAAGTTTTAATCAAATTTTAGGAGATCATGTAATTGATTAGGAGATTTCAACACAATTATATTGCAAAACCTCAATTTTGTACTTTTTACTTAGTTAAAATTCCAACGGGTCCATTGAAAGGCCCATTTAGACCTGCTCGATCGAAACCTCGACAAAAAGGACCGCAAAACAAGTTTTAATCAAATTTAAGGAGTTCAAATAATTGATTAGGAGTTTTTCAACACAATTATATTGCAAAACCTCAATTTCTGTACTTTTTACTCGGTTAAATTTCCAACGGGTCCATTGAAAGGCCCATTTCGACCCGCTCGTCCGAAACCTCTATAAAAATGATTGCAAAACAAGTTTTAATCAAATTTTAGGAGTTCATGTAATTGATTAGGAGCTTTTCAACACAATTATATTGCACAACCTCAATTTCTGTACTTTTTACTGAGTTAAAATTCCAACGGGTCCATTGAAAGGCCCATTTAGACCCGCTCGTCCGAAACCTCGACAAAAAGGACCGCAAAACAAGTTTTAATCAAATTTTAGGAGTTAAAATAATTGATTAGGAGCTTTTCAACACAATTATATTGAAAAACCTCAATTTTATACTTTTTACTCAGTTAAAATTCCAATCGGCACGTTGAAAGGCCCATTTAGACCTGCTCGTCTGAAACCTCTACAAAAAGGACCGCAAAAATGTTTTATTCAAATATTAGGAGTTCAAATATATGATTAGGAGCTTTTCAACACAATTATATTGCAAAACCTCAATTTCTGTAATTTTTACTCAATTAAAATTCGAACGGGTCCATTGTAAGGCCCATTTAGATCTACTCGTCCGAAACCAATACAAAAAGGACCGCAAAAAAGTTTTAATCAAATTTTAGGAGTTAAATAAATGAGTAGGAGCTTTTCAACACAATTATATTGCAAAACTTCAATTTTTATACTTTTTACTCAGTTAAAATTCCAACGGGTCCATTGAAAGGCCCATTTAGACCAGCTCGTCCGAAACCTCTACAAAAACGACCGCAAAATAGTTTTAATCAAATTTTAGGATTTAAAATAATTGATTAGGAACTTTTCAACACAATTATATTGAAAAACCTCAATTTTATACTTTTTACTCAGTTAAAATTCCAACGGGCCCATTGAAAGGCCCATTTAGACCTGCTCGTCTGAAACCTCTACAAAAAGGACCGCAAAAATATTTTATTCAAATATTAGGAGTTCAAATAACTGATTAGGAGCTTTTCAACGCAATTATATTGCAAAACCTCAATTTCTGTACTTTTTACTTACTTAAAATTCCAACGGGTCCATTGAAAGGCCCATTTCGACTCGCTCATCCGAAACCTCTACAAAAAGGACTGCAAAACAAGTTTTAATCAAATTTAAGGAGTTCATGTAATTTATTAGGAGGTTTTCAACACAATTATATTGCAAAACCACAATTTCTGTACTTTTTACTCAGTTAAAATTCCAACGGGTCCATTGAAAGGCCCATTTAGACCTGCTCGTCCGGAACCTTTACAAAAAGGACCGCAAAACAAGTTTTAATCAAAATTTAGGAGTTCAAATAATTGATTAGGAGCTTTTCAACACAATTATATTGAAAAACCTCAATTTCTGTACTTTTTACTCAGTTAAAATTTCAACGGGTCCATTGAAAGGCCCATTTCGACCCGCTCGTCCGAAACCTCAACAAAAAGGACTGCTAAACAAGTTTTAATCAAATTTTAGGAGTTCATGTAATTGATTAGGAGATTTTTAACACAATTATATTGCAAAACCTCAATTTCTGTACTTTTTACACAGTTAAAATTCCAACGGGTCCATTGAAAGGCTCATTTCGACCCGCTCGTCCGAAACCTCTACAAAAGTACCGCAAAACAAGTTTTAATCAAATTTTAGGAGTTCATGTAATTGATTAGGAGCTTTTCAACACAATTATATTGCAAAACCTCAATTTCTGTACTTTTTACTCAGTTAAAATTCCAACGGGTCCATTGAAAGGCTCATTTCGACCCGCTCGTCCGAAACCTCTACAAAAGTACCGCAAAACAATTTTTAATCAAATTTTAGGAGTTCAAATAATTTATTAGGAGCTTTTCAACACAATTATATTGAAAAACCTCAATTTTATACTTTTTACTCAGTTAAAATTCCAACGGGCCCGTTGAAAGGCCCATTTAGACCTGCTCGTCTGAAACCTCTACAAAAAGGACCGCAAAAATGTTTTATTCAAATAGTATGAGTTCAAATAACCGATTAGGATCTTTTCAACACAATTATATTGCAAAACCTCAATTTCTGTACTTTTTACTCAGTTAAAATTCCAACGGGTCCATTGAAAGGCCCATTTGGACCAGCTCGTCCGAAACCTCTACAAAAAGGACCGCGAAATAGTTTTAAACAAATTTTAGGATTTAAAATTATTGATTAGGAACTTTTCAACACAATTATATTGAAAAACCTCAATTTTATACTTTTTACTCAGTTAAAATTCCAACGGGCCCATTGAAAGGCCCATTTAGACCTGCTCGTCTGAAACCTCTACAAAAAGGACCGCAAAAATGTTTTATTCAAATATTACGAGTTCAAATAACTGACTAGGAGCTTTTCAACGCAATTATATTGCAAAACCTCAATTTCTGTACTTTTTACTTAGTTAAAATTCCAACGGGTCAATTGAAAGGCCCATTTCGACCCGCTCGTCCGAAACCTCTACAAATAGGACTGCAAAACAAGTTTTAATCAAATTTTAGGAGTTCATGTAATTTATTAGGAGGTTTTCAACGCAATTATATTGCAAAACCTCAATTTCTGTACTTTTTACTCAGTTAAAATTCCAACGGGTCCATTGAAAGGCCCATTTAGACCTGCTCGTCCGGAACCTTTACAAAAAGGGCCGCAAAACAAGTTTTAATTAAACTTTAGGAGTTCAAATAATTGATTAGGAGCTTTTCAACACAATTATATTGAAAAACCTCAATTTCTGTACTTTTTACTCAGCTAAAATTTCAACGGGTCCATTGAAAGGCCCATTTCGACCCGCTCGTCCGAAACCTCAACAAAAAGGACTGCAAAACAAGTTTTAATCAAATTTTAGGAGTTCATGTAATTGATTAGGAGATTTTTAACACAATTATATTGCAAAACCTCAATTTCTTTACTTTTTACTCAGTTAAAATTCCAACGGGTCCATTGAAAGGCCCATTTAGACCTGCTCGTCCAAAACCTCAACAAAAAGAACCGCAAAACAATTTTTAATCAAAATTTAGGAGTTCAAATAATTGATTAGGAGCTTTTCAACACAATTATATTGAAAAACCTCAATTTTATACTTTTTACTCAGTTAAAATTCCAACGGGCCCATTGAAAGGCCTATTTAGACCTGCTCGTCTGAAACCTCTACAAAAAGGACCGCAAAAATGTTTTATTCAAATATTAGGAGTTCAAATAACTGATTAGGAGCTTTTCAACGCAATTATATTGCAAAACCTCAATTTCTGTACTTTTTACTTAGTTAAAATTCCAACGGGTCCATTGAAAGGCTCATTTCGACCCGCTCGTCCGAAACCTCTACAAATAGGACTGCAAAACAAGTTTTAATCAAATTTTAGGAGTTGATGTAATTTATTAGGAGGTTTTCAACACAATTATATTGCAAAACCTTAATTTCTGTACTTTTTACTGAGTTAAAATTCCAACGGGTCCATTGAAAGGCCCATTTAGACCTGCTCGTCCGGAACCTTTACAAAAAGGACCGCAAAACAAGTTTTAATCAAACTTTAGGAGTTCAAATAATTGATTAGGAGCTTTTCAACACAATTATATTGAAAAACCTCAATTTCTGTACTTTTTACTCAGTTAAAATTTCAACGGGTCCATTGAAAGGCCCATTTCGACCCGCTCGTCCGAAACCTTAACAAAAAGGACTGCAAAAAAAGTTTTAATCCAATTTTAGGAGTTTATGTAATTGATTAGGAGCTTTTCAACACAATTATATTGCAAAACCTCAATTTTATACTTTCGTCTTCATTCTCCTGATTTACTTTTTTTATGTGAAACTAAACTTAAAAATACGGCTTGTAGCCGTCTTAGTTCTTTGCTAGGTATGAATTTGGTTTTTTCGGTTGATTACTCTGAACATTGCTCTGGTATTGCTTTATTTTCCTCGAATAATTATGATATTTCTATGCTTTCTTATTCGGATCGTTTCATTCATACTTATATTTGTTGCAATTCTTATTCGTTTTATTTCACTAGAATACATGGTTACTCTGAAACAAATCATAAAACTAAAACTTGGGATTTAATTGATTCGCTAAACAACAACGACGGTCTACCTTGGTTTCTCGGTGGTGATTTCAATGAAATCCTATCTGATAATGAGAAACAAGGCGGCTGTCGTCGTGCAAGATCTCAAATCAATAATTTTCGACAATGCCTCTCCCGTAATAACCTTTTTGACTGCAAACCTACCAAGGGTTGGTTCACTTGGTCTAAACTTGGGCCTAAAACTCCTACTTTATTTGAGAGACTGGACCTTTTTGTTGGAAATATGGCTTGGAAAGCTAATAATCCCAATTATAATATTATTTCCGATTTTGATGCTAAATCTGATCATTGCTTTCTACTCTTGAATACGGAACCACCACCTCTAACAAATTACCGACCCTCGCCATCTAAGTTCCGTTTTGAAAATTGTTGGGCAAACAACGACGACGGTATCTTTGTTGTCAAACAAACTTGGACTTCTACTAAGGGCAATACCCTTGATAAAATTAAAGCTATTGGCTCCTGCTTAGGAGATTGGCAATCCCAACAATGATTTAAATCCACTGGTCGTATCAATATTCTCACTAAGAGAATCAACAAATTCTTACAGCGACCTCTCTCGGCTATTGCTGAAGAAAAATACATTGCTGCCAAAACTGAGCTCCACAAATTACTAAATGAGCAGGAGGTGTACTGGGCGCAGCGCTCTCGTAACCTATGGTTATCTCAAGGAGACAAAAATACCCGTTTTTTTCATGCCCGCGCTACTAGCAGGAAAAAAAAGAATACCATCACTGGCCTTTTTGATGCAAACAACAATTGGTGTTCTGCCGACTTCGATCTTATGACAATTGCTTCCACTTACTTCCACACTCTCTTTACTTCCTCTAACCCTTCATTGTCATATCAAATTCTATCAAAAATCCCTCCCTCCATTACGCCTGCTATGAATGAGTCCCTCACTAGGGAATTCACAGCGGAGGAGATCATCACCACTTTCCGCGATATTGATCCAAGAAAAGCCCCTGGCATTAATGGCTTGCCTAGCGGTTTCTTTCGTCAACACTGGGATACGGTAGGGTCAGATGTCACCACACTTTGCCTTAATCTTCTCAATGGGTCAGCAGATATGGCTTCAGTAAACCAAACAATTTTGGTTCTCATACCTAAGATTAAGGATCCAACCTCTATGAGGCATCTCAGGCCCATTAGTCTCTGCACAGTAATATACAAAATTATTGCCAAGGTTTTGGTTAATAGGATGAAACATACTATCCCCTTTTGCATTAGTTCCAACCAAGTTGCTTTCGTTCAGAGACGTAATATTACAGATAACATTCTTATTGCTCACGAAATAATTCACTTTATTAACACTGGTACTTCTAAGTCTACTCAAGGTGCTGCTCTCAAGCTTGATATGGAAAAGGCCTTTGATAGGGTTGAATGGTCTTTCCTTGAAAATGTCATGAACCGTATGGGCTTTGCACCATCATGGGTATCTCTTATAATGCAATGTATCTCTTCAGTTTCTTTTACGGTTAAGGTCAACAACTCCTTCTCCCCCTTTTTTCGGCCTCAACGGGGTCTCCGCCAAGGTGACCCTTTATCCCCTTTTCTTTTCCTTTTTTGCACTCAAGGGCTCTCAGTTTTTTTGTCCGATGCTAAACTACATGGTCTGCTTCCTGGCCTTGGTGCCAGCAAGCATGGACCCAAGGTTAACCACCTTCTATTTGCAGATGATTGTATAGTTTTTCTCAACTCGAATCCAGAGGAAGCCGCTCACCTTAAATTAGCTCTCCAAACATACGCTTCTGCCTCTGGACAAGCAATTAATTTTGATAATTCCACTATTTTTTACAATCCACGCACTCCCAGTTCGACTCGCCATGCTATTAATTCCTACCTTCAAGTTCGTGAGGTCTCCAACCCTGGTGTCTATCTGGGGGTACCACTTCTTATTGGTAAAAATAAGACCTTATCCTTAGGGTTTATACGAGACAAAGTTCATGAAAGATTGTCCAAATGGGACAAACAACTCCTTTCCTTCAGTGGTAGGGAAATCTTTATTAAAGTTGTGTTACAATCTCTACCTCAATATGTTATGTCATGTTATTTATTACCCCAAAACATTATTGATGATATGAACTCTGCCATTAGACGATATTGGTGGTTTGGAAAAAATAACAAGAAAGGTTGGCACATGCTCCCTTTGGAACATGTGTGCTTGCCTAAATCAGTAGGAGGTATGGGATTTAGGGATCTCAATAACTTTAACATTGCGCTTCTTGGTAAACAATTATGGCGCCTTATCTGCGAACCAGATTCTCTTCTGGGTCAAATTTATAAATCCAAATACTTTCCTTCAGGAAACATCCTTAATGCATCTCGGTCTTCTCATGGATCTTTTGCCTGGCAAGGTATCTATCATGCTATGCAACACCTTTTAGGAGGCTTCCTTTATCGACATGGTATTAATAGTAACATACGACTCCATCAGGACAACTGGGGAGGCTCCTCAACTATACACCTTTATGGGGATTATGAGATATCGGATGAAGTCCACATTCGTTGTTGCGACTTTATGATTCGGAACCAAGTAGCTTGGGACCCTTCTAAGGTCCGTGCGTACTTTACAACGGCCGATGCCGACTCAGTTTTATCAATTCCTATTATCAATGATACTCGTGACTCCATCCTCTGGAGCCGTAATGATTCTGGTATTTACTCAGTTAGATCTGGCTACCTCTTTTTGCAACGCCCCCCAGAACCTAGAATTCGCCCTCTACGGATTTGGAAGTTTCTCTCCAAACTCAAGGTCTTACCTAAAGTCAAAACTTTTGGCTGGCGCTTGGGATCTGAGGCTCTACCTGTCGGGGTTCGCCTACAGGCTTTTGCACCAGACTCAGGTCCTGCCCCGTTTGTCATTCCGGTACGGAATCGATTCTCCATGCTCTCTGTGATTGCTCTGGTGCCTCGGAGGCCCTTCACTTGGTTGGCCTCCCTATCTCTCTAATCAACAGCACTGCGTCCACCGGCCTTCAATGGCTAGAGGAAGGTGCTTGCCTCCTTTCCTCTGACCTTTTCGGGCTTTTCTTGACTACTCTGTGGAACATTTGGAACAGGCGCAATGAATGGATCCATAACAGACATCTTCAACCCCCGTGGTTAATTGCTGTCAATTCCATCAGTCTTCATCGTGACTACTCTGTAGCTATATCTTCCCCTACCTCTCCTACCCCTTTGACGGTCTCTCCTTCTCGCTGGAGACATCCCCCTCGGGGGCACATTAAACTTAATGTGGATGGGGCTTTCGACCCTTCCACACGTGCAGCGATGGTTGATGTTGTGGCCCGTGATGAAATAGGGATGGTTGTCGGCGGTCTGGCTTACCCTTTAGGCAGTTGCTCAGATGCTATTACGTCCGAAGGGAAAGGTCTTCTTGCTGGTATTACTTTTGCTCAATCTCAAGGATGGAGCCACTTAATTTTCGAGACAGACTGTGCTTCTCTTACGAATAGGATCAACTCTCTGGGCCCAGATCTTTCTTCTATGGGTCCGACGATTCTGTAAGCTCAAGCAGCTTTGGATTGTTTTTCTTTTGCTCATGTTCAGTTTGTTTGCCGTGAGGCTAATATTGTTGCACATACTTTGGCTACCCATGCCCTTAGGACCGTGACTTCTATGTCTTTTGGGTCCATGTATCCTGATTTTATTCACAACGCTGTACTTTGCGAGGATTCACCTCGGTCTTTATAAATAAATTCTGGGTACTCTTTTCCCCTTTTAGGTTTCTCCAGGTCTTGTGCCTGGGATATTAGTAGGGGTGTTTAACGAGGCCCTCCTTCATCAAAAAAAAATTCCAACGGGCCCATTGAAAGGCCCATTTAGACCTGCTCGTCTGAAACCTCTTCAAAAAGGACCGCAAAAATGTTTTATTCAAATATTAAAAGTTCAAATAACTGATTAGGAGCTTTCCAACACAATTATATTGCAAAACATCAATTTCTGTACTTTTTACTCAGTTAAAATTCCAACGGGTCCATTGTACGACCCATTTAGACCTGCTCGTCCGAAACCGATACAAAAATGACTACAAAAAAAAGTTTTAATCAAATTTTAGGAGTTTATGTAATTGATTAGGAGCTTTTCAACACAATTATATTGCAAAACCTCAATTTCTGTACTTTTTACTCAGTTAAAATTCCAACGGATCCATTGTAAGGCCCATTTTGACCTGCTCGTCCGAAACCGATACAAAAAGGACTGCAAAAAAAGTTTTAATCAAATTTTAGGAGTTTAAGTAATTGGTTAGGAGCTTTTCAACACAATTATATTGCAAAACCTCAATTTCTGTACTTTTTACTCAGTTAAAATTCTAACGGGTCCATTGAAAGGCCCATTTGGACCAGCTCGTCCGAAACCTCTACAAAAAGGACCGCAAAACAAGTTTTAATCAAATTTTAGGAGTTCAAATAATTGATTAGGAGCTTTTCAACACAATTATATTGCAAAACCTCAATTTTATACTTTTTTCTTAGTTAAAATTCCAACGGGCCCATTGAAAGGCCCATTTGGACCAGCTCGTCCGAAACCTCTACAAAAAGGACCGCAAAACAAGTTTTAATCAAATTTTAGGTGTTCAAATAATTGATTAGGAGCTTTTCAACACAATTATATTGCAAAACCTCAATTTCTGTACTTTTTACTCAGTTAAAATTCCAACGGGTCCATTGTAAGGCCCATTTAGACCTGCTCGTCCGAAACCGATACAAAAAGGACTGCAAATGTAACACCCCAATTTTGGGCTTAGAAGTTTTGGGTTTGGACCGGACCGGTCGGGTCGCGGTTCGAATATAAAAGGGTGAATTTAGGAAAGCCTAGTTCGGGTTGCATTAAAAATATGGAAAAATGTCTTAAAATCCTCTTTTATTATATATAAGAGAAAGGTGAAATCAATTTTACAAAATGAGGTTTGGAAGGGTGACATTTTGGGTTAGTGACCAAAATGTAATTTTCGGAAACTTGGTGACTATTTTAAAAAGGATTGAAACTTTGAATCTTTAAGGAGCTATTTACCCAAAAGAGTTTCTCCAGATTTTTCTTAAATATTAAAGGATTAATTAATGGTTTAAAAATAAAAGTAAAAGGGAGGGAAAGATATTTTGGCATTTTCAACTAACTTTTCCCAAATTTCATTTTCCTTTTCTCTCAATTTTCTCTCAACCCAAACACATTTCTCCAGCACATTTTCCCTCTGATTTTGACATCCAAATATGAGATTTCAATTCTCTTTTGATCTCTAATCATCTCTTCAACAAAACCTTAGCATTTGCTTATTGGATTTTCAAGATTTTGGTTCCAAAAAGGGAGAAAACTCAAGTTTAGAGGTATGAACGTCCTTCTCCTCTAAATTCTCAGTTCTTTACTGAAATTCCCAAGTTCTCAATCCTTGATTTGTGTTTTATTAAAGGTTTTACATTTGTGTTCTTGATCTTGGCTTTAAAATGCAAGATTTGCTTTAATTTTGATGAAATTCGTATGATCTGATTGGGCACTGTTTTGAGATGTCATTTTGATGTAAAATGAATGTATAATTGATGAGAAATTGAGGTTTAATCAATGCAATCCCGGATAGGTTGATTTTCCTAAGTTTTGCTTGTGTTTTTGGTGGTTTTTGGAGTGATCTTGATGATCTGTTATAGCTGGAGGTATAAGGACGTGGTTAGATCCTTTTTGGATGTTAGTTGATGTTTAAGGATGTTTAGAATTGATGGATCTTGGCTGGGTAGTGTTGTGGAGTTGTTTGGTTGTGATTTTGGTTGTGTTTGGTAGCCGAAATGTGAGTGTTGATGTGAGCAGCGAGTTTAGATGTCTTGGTTGAGGGTATTAATGCATGATGATGCATTAATCTACTGTTTTGATGTGTTTAAAACAGGGGAGACATCTTCGGATCCTTGTGGTGTTGATCCGGAAGCTTGATTGGTGTTTCGGCAAGTGGCGAAACGGAATCGGTGAGTGGATTTTGGTTTTCAGCTTTGAAACCATTGTTTTGAAGGTTTGGGAGCTTAGTTTAAGTCTAAAAAACTTTGCTAAGCTCAAGAGTAAGTTTTCGGAAAAACTCTCTTGTTGGTGAACCATGTGTTGGTTGTGTGCAATGTGATTGTTTGCATGTTTTATATTCTGTTTTGAAAGCATATATAGCATGTTTATTTGCTGGTTTTATAAGCCATGTGTTGAAGGATTCTCAAGGTAAGAGGTCCTTGTTTAGAACATTTGATAAAATGTGGTTTTGTTGCATAAGGATGCATGATGATTAATGGCTTTGTTAAATGCTTTAAAACAGTGGATTATTGTTGTTAAATGATGCATATTGGCAAGTGATGTTTCGAGAAAGGTTAAGAACACTATGGTGGTTAAAAGTCCATAGGTGGTTCTTGTTTTAAGAACAACATGGTGGTTAAAAGTCCATGATTGGTTCTTGTGCTAAGGTCACTAAGGTGGTTAAAAGTCCTTGAGTGAGCCTTGTAAGGTCACAAAGGTGGTTAAAAGTCCTTGTGTGAGCCTTGTGTATTTTAAGAACACCATGGTGGTTAAAAGTCCATGGGTGATTCTTGTTTAAGGTCGCAAGGTGGTTAAAAGTCCTTGTGTAGACCTTGTGTATTTAAGAACACCATGGTGGTTAAAAGTCCATGGGTGATTCTTGTGCTAAGGACACAATGGTGGTTAAAAGTCCATGTGTGGTCCTTGTGAATTGTAAGATCACAATGGTGTTTAAAAGTCCATGTGTGAATCTTATGTTGATTGTTTTGAAATGGAAAGATTATGATTATCACTTGTGGTCAATATGACATGTTTAATGTAAAGCATGTATGCTTGTTTTAAATGCTTTTGTGCATGGTTAAAGGTTGTTTTGAACTAAGGTTATAAAAGTGTTTTATTAATGCATTATTGTGTTGTTTTAAATGAGAATTCCTCACTAAGCTATGTGCTTACGCTCTCTCTCTTTTCTTAACCAAAAAGGACCGAAAAAATGTTTTATTCAAATATTAGGAGTTCAAATAACTGATTAGGAGCTTTTCAACACAATTATATAGCAAAACCTCAATTTCTGTACTTTTAACTCAGTTAAAATTCCAACGGGTCCATTGTAAGGCCCATTTAGACCCGCTCGTCCGAAACCGATACAAAAAAGGACTACAAAAAAAGTTTTAATCAAATTTTAGGAGTTTATGTAATTGATTAGGAGCTTTTGAAAACAATTATATTGCAAAACCTCAATTTCTGTACTTTTTACTCAGTTAAAATTCTAACGGGTCCATTGAAAGGCCCATTTAGACCTGCTCGTCCAAAACCTCGACAAAAAGGACCGCATAACAAGTTTTAATCAAATTTTAGTAGTTCAAATAATTGATTAGGAGCTTTTCAACAAAAATATATTGAAAAAACCTCAATTTTTATACTTTTTACTCAGTTAGAATTCCAACGGGCCCATTGAAAGGCCCATTTAGACCTGCTCGTCCGAAACCTCTACAAAAAGGACCGCAAAAATGTTTTATTCAAATATTAGGAGTTAAAATAATTGATTAGGAGCTTTTCAACACAATTATATTGCAAAAACTCAATTTTTGTACATTTTACTCGGTTAAAATTCCACCGGGTCCATTGAAAGGCCCATTTAGAACTGCTAATCTTAAACCTCAACAAAAAGGACCGCAAAACAAGTTTTAATCAAATTTTAGGAGTTCATGTAATTGATTAGAAGCTTTTCAACACAATTATATTGAAAAACCTCAATTTTATACTTTTTACTCAGTTAAAATTCCAACGGGCCCATTGAAAGGCCCATTTAAACCTGCTCGTCTGAAACCTCTACAAAAAGGACCGAAAAAATGTTTTATTCAAATATTAGGAGTTCAAATAACTGATTAGGAGCTTTTCAACACAATTATATTGCAAAACCTCAATTTCTGTGTTTTTTACTTAGTTAAAATTCCAACGGGTCCATTGAAAGGCCCATTTCGACCCGCTCGTCCGAAACCTCTACAAAAAGGACTGCAAAACAAGCTTTAATCAAATTTTATGAGTTCATGTAATTGATTAGGAGCTTTTCAACACAATTATATTGCAAAACCTCAATTTCTGTACTTTTTACTTAGTTAAAATTCCAACGGGTCCATTGAAAGGCCCATTTAGACCTGCTCGTCCGAAACCTCAACATAAAGGACCGCAAAACCAGTTTTGATCATATTTTAGGAGTACAAATAATTGATTATGAGATTTTAAACACAATTATATTGCAAAATCTCAATTTCTGTACTTTTTACTCAGTTAAAATTCCAACAGGCCCATTGAAAGGCCAATTTAGACCTGCTCGTCCGAAACCTCTACAAAAAGGACCGCAAAAATGTTTTATTCAAATATTAGGAGTTCAAATAATTGATTAGGAGCTTTTCAACACAATTATATTCCAAAACCTCAATTTCTGTACTTTTTACTCAGTTAAAATTTCAACGGGTCCATTGAAAGGCCCATTTAGACCTGCTAGTCCGAAACCTCTACAAAAAGGACCGCAAAACAAGTTTTAATCAAATTTTAGGAGTTCATGTAATTGATTAGGAGCTTTTCAACACAATTATATTGCAAAACCTCAATTTCTGTACTTTTTACTCAGTTAAAATTCCAACGGGTCCATTGAAAGGCCCATTTAGACCTTCTCCTCTGAAACATCTAAAAAAGGATTGCAAACCAAGTTTTAATCAAATTTTAGGAGTTCATGCAATTGATTAGGAGCTTTTCAACACAATTATATTTCAAAACCTCAATTTCTGTACTTTTTACTCAGTTAAAATTTCAACGGGTCCATTGAAAGGCCCATTTCGACCCGCTCGTCCGAAACCTCTACAAAAAGGACTGCAAAACAAGTTTTAATCAAATTTTAGGAGTTCATGTAATTGATTAGGAGCTTTTCAAAACAATTATATTGCAATACCTCAATTTATGTAATTTTTACTCAGTTAAAATTCCAACGGGTCCATTGAAAGGCCCATTTAGACCTGCTCCTCAGAAACCTCTAAAAAAAGGACTGCAAAAATAGTTTTAATCAAATTTTAGGAGTTTATGTAATTGATTAGGAGCTTTTCAACACAATTATATTGCAAAGCCTCAATTTTTGTAGTTTATACTCATTTAAAATTCCAACGGGCCCATTGAAAGGCCCATTTAGACCTGCTCGTCCGAAACCTCTACAAAAAGGACCGCAAAAATGTTTTATTCAAATATTAGGAGTTCAAATAATTGATTAGGAGCTTTTCAACACAATTATATTGCAAAACCTCAATTTCTGTATATTTTACTCAGTTAAAATTCCAACGGGTCCATTGAAAGGCCCATTTAGACCTGCTAGTCCGAAACCTCTTCAAAAAGGACCGCAAAGCAAGTTTTAATCAAATTTTAGGAGTTCATTTAATTGATTAGGAGCTTTTCAACACAATTATATTGAAAAACCTCAATTTTATACTTTATACTCATTTAAAATTCCAACGGGCCCATTGAAAGGCCCATTTAGACCTGCTCGTCCGAAACCTCTACAAAAAGGACCGCAAAAATGTTTTATTCAAATATTAGGAGTTCAAATAATTGATTAGGAGCTTTTCAACACAATTATATTGCAAAACCTCAATTTCTGTACATTTTACTCAGTTAAAATTCCAACGGGTCCATTGAAAGGCCCATTTAGACCTGCTAGTCCGAAACCTCTTCAAAAAGGACCGCAAAGCAAGTTTTAATCAAATTTTAGGAGTTCATGTAATTGATTAGGAGCTTTTCAACACAATTATATTGAAAAACCTCAATTTTATACTTTATACTCATTTAAAATTCCAACGGGCCCATTGAAAGGCCCATTTAGACCTGCTCGTCCGAAACCTCTACAAAAAGGACCGCAAAAATGTTTTATTCAAATATTAGGAGTTCAAATAATTGATTAGGAGCTTTTCAACACAATTATATTGCAAAACCTCAATTTCTGTACATTTTACTCAGTTAAAATTCCAACGGGTCCATTGAAAGGCCCATTTAGACCTGCTAGTCCGAAACCTCTTCAAAAAGGACCGCAAAGCAAGTTTTAATCAAATTTTAGGAGTTCATGTAATTGATTAGGAGCTTTTCAACACAATTATATTGAAAAACCTCAATTTTATACTTTATACTCATTTAAAATTCCAACGGGCCCATTGAAAGGCCCATTTAGACCTGCTCGTCCGAAACCTCTACAAAAAGGACCGCAAAAATGTTTTATTCAAATATTAGGAGTTCAAATAATTGATTAGGAGCTTTTCAACACAATTATATTGCAAAACCTCAATTTCTGTACATTTTACTCAGTTAAAATTCCAACGGGTCCATTGAAAGGCCCATTTAGACCTGCTAGTCCGAAACCTCTTCAAAAAGGACCGCAAAGCAAGTTTTAATCAAATTTTAGGAGTTCATGTAATTTATTAGGAGCTTTTCAACACAATTATATTGAAAAACCTCAATTTTATACTTTTTACTTAGTTAATATTTCAACGGGCCCATTGAAAGGCCTATTTCAACCCGCTCATCCGAAACCTCTACAAAAAAGGACCGCAAAAATGTTTTATTCAAATATTTGGAGTTCAAATAATTGATTAGGAGCTTTTCAACACAATTATATTGAAAAACCTCAATTTCTGTAATTTTTACTTAGTTAAAATTCCAACGGGTCCATTGAAAGGCCCATTTAGACATGCTCGTCCGAAACCTCTATAAAAAGGGCCGCAAAACAAGTTTAATCAAATTTTAGGAGATAATGTAATTGATTATGAGATTTTCAACACAATTATATTGCAAAACTTCAATTTCTGTACTTTTTACTCAGTTAAAATTCCAATGGGTCCATTGAAGGGCCCATTTAGACCAACTCGTCCGAAACCTCTACAAGAAGGACCGCAAAACATGTTTTAATCAAATTTTAGGAGTTCAAATAATTGATTAGGAGCTTTTCAACACAATTATATTGCAAAACCTCAATTTCTGTACTTTTTACTCAGTTAAAATTTCAACGGGTCCATTGAAAGGCCCATTTCGACCCGCTCGTCCGAAACCTCTACAAAAAGGGCCACAAAACAATTTTTAATCAAATTTTAGGAGATCATGTAATTGATTAGGAGATTTTCAACACAATTATATTGCAAAACCTCAATTTCTTTACTTTTTACTCGGTTAAATTTCCAACGAGTCCATTGAAAGGCCAATTTAGACCTACTCGTCTGAAACCTCTACAAAAAGGACCGCAAAAATGTTTTATTCAAATATTAGGAGTTCAAATAATTGATTAGGAGCTTTTCAACACAATTATATTGCAAAACCTCAATTTCTTTACTTTTTACTCAGTTAAAATTCCAACGGGTCCATTGAAAGGCCCATTTCGACCTGCTCGTACGAAACCTCTACAAAAAGGACCGCAAAACAAGTTTTAATCAAATTTTAGTAGATCATGTAATTGATTAGGAAATTTTCAACACAATTATATTCCAAAACCTCAATTTATGTACTTTTTACTCAGTTAAAATTTCAACGGGTCCATTGAAAGGCCCATTTCGACTCGCTCGTCCGAAACCTCTACAAAAAGGACTGCAAAAAAAGTTTTAATCAAATTTTAGGAGTTCATGTAATTTATTAGGAGCTTTTCAACACAATTATTATGCAAAACCTCAATTTCTGTACTTTTTACTCAGTAAAAATTCCAACGGGTCCTTTGAAAGGCCCATTTAGACATGCTCCTCCAAAACCTCTACAAAAAGCACCGCAAAACAAGTTTTAATCAAATTTTAGGAGTTCAAATAATTGATTAGGAGCTTTTCAACACAATTATATTGCAAAACCTCAATTTCTGTACTTTTTACTCAGCTAAAATATCAACGGGTCCATCGAAAGGCCCATTTCGACCAGCTCGTCCGAAACCTCTACAAAAAGGACTGCAAAAAAAGTTTTAATCAAATTTTATGAGTTTATGTAATTGATTAGGAGCTTTTCAAAACAATTATATTGCAAAACCTCAATTTCTGTACTTTTTATTCAGTTAAAATTCTAACGGGTCCATGTAAAGGCCCATTTAGACCTGCTCGTCCGAAACCTCGACAAAAAGGACCGCAAAAATGTTTTATTCAAATATTAGGAGTTCAAATAATTGATTAGGAGCTTTTCAACACAATTATATTGCAAAACCTCAATTTCTGTACATTTTACTCAGTTAAAATTCCAACGGGTCCATTGAAAGGCCCATTTAGACCTGCTAGTCCGAAACCTCTACAAAAAGGACCGCAAAGCAAGTTTTAATCAAATTTTAGGAGTTCATGTAATTGATTAGGAGCTTTTCAACACAATTATATTGAAAAACCTCAATTTTATACTTTTTACTCAGTTAAAATTTCAACTGGCCCATTGAAAGGCCCATTTCAACCCGCTCGTCCGAAACCTCTACAAAAAGGACCGCAAAAATGTTTTATTCAAATATTTGGAGTTCAAATAATTGATTAGGAGCTTTTCAAAACAATTATATTGTAAAACCTCAATTTCTGTAATTTTTACTCAGTTAAAATTCCAACGGGTCCATTGAAAGGCCCATTTAGACATGCTCGTCCGAAACCTCTATAAAAAGGGTCGCAAAACAAGTTTAATCAAATTTTAGGAGATCATGTAATTGATTAGGAGATTTTCAACACAATTATATTGCAAAACCTCAATTTCTGTACTTTTTACTTAGTTAAAATTCCAACTGGTCCATTGAAAGGCCCATTTAGACCTGCTCGTCCGAAACCTCGACAAAAAGGACCGCAAAACAAGTTTTGATCAAATTTTAGGAGTTCAAATAATTGATTAGGAGCTTTTCAACACAATTATATTGCAAAACCTCAATTTCTGTACTTTTTACTCAGATAAAATTCCAACGGGTCCATTGTAAGGCCCATTTAGACCTGCTCGTCCGAAACCGATACAAAAAGGATCGCAAAAAAGTTTTAATCAAAATTTAGGAGTTCAAATAAATGATTAGGAGCTTTCCAACACAATTATATTGCAAAACTTCAATTTTTATACATTTTACTCAGTTAAAATTCCAACGGGTCCACTGAAAGGCCAATTTAGACCCGCACGTCCGAAACCTCAACATAAAGGATCGCAAAACAAGTTTTGATCATATTTTAGGAGTACAAATAATTGATTATGAGATTTTCAACACAATTATATTGCAAAATTTCAATTTCTGTACTTTTTACTCAGTTAAAATTCCAATGGGTCCATTGAAGGGCCCATTTAGACCAGCTCGTCCGAAACCTCTACAAAAAGGACCGCAAAAAAAAAATTAATCAGATTTTAGGAGTTTATGTAATTGATTAGGAGCTTTTCAACACAATTATATTGCAAAACCTCAATTTTTGTACTTTTTACTCAGTTAAAATTCTAACGGGTCCATTGAAAGGCCTATTTAGACCTGCTCGTCCAAAACCTCGTTAAAAAGGACCGCAAAACAAGTTTTAATCAAACTTTAGGAGTTCAAATAATTGATTAGGAGCTTTTCAAGACAAATATATTGAAAAACCTCAATTTTTATACTTTTTACTCAGTTAAAATTCCAACGGGCCCATTGAAAGGCCAATTTAGACCTGCTCGTCCGAAACCTCTACAAAAAGGACCGCAAAAATGTTTTATTCAAACATTAGGAGTTCAAATAATTGATTAGGAGCTTTTCAACACAATTATATTGCAAAACCTCAATTTCTTCACTTTTTACTCAGTTAAAATTCCAACGGGTCCATTGAAAGGCCCATTTAGACCTGCTCGTCCGAAACCTCTACAAAAAGGACCGCAAAACAAGTTTTAATCAAATTTTAGGAGATCATGTAATTGATTAGGAGACTTTCAACACAATTATATTCCAAAACCTCAATTTCTGTACTTTTTACTCAGTTAAAATTCCAACGGGTCCATTGTAAGGCCCATTTAGACCTGCTCGTCCGAAATCGATACAAAAAGGACTGCAAAAAAAGTTTTAATCAAATTTTAGGAGTTTATGTAATTGATTAGGAGCTTTTCAAGACAATTATATTGCAAAACCTCAATTTTTGTACTTTTTACTCAGTTAAAATTCTAACGGGTCCATTGAAAGGCCCATTTAGACCTGCTCGTCCAAAACCTCGACAAAAAGGACCGCAAAACAAGTTTTAATCAAATTTTAGGAGTTCAAATAATTTATTAGGAGCTTTTAAACACAAATATATTGAAAAACCTCAATTTTTATACTTTTTACTCAGTTAAAATTCCAACGGGCCCACTGAAAGGACAATTTAGACCTGCTCGTCCGAAACCTCTACAAAAAGGACCGCAAAAATGTTTTATTCAAACATTAGGAGTTCAAATAATTGATTAGGAACTTTTCAACATAATTATATTGCAAAACCTAAATTTCTTTACTTTTTACTCAGTTAAAATTCCAACGGGTCCATTGAAAGGCTCATTTAGACCTGCTCGTCCGAAACCTCTACAAAAAGGACCGCAAAACAAGTTTTAATCAAATTTTAGGAGATCATGTAATTGATTAGGAGATTTTCAACACAATTATATTCCAAAACCTCGATTTCTGTACTTTTTACTCAGTTAAAATTTCAACGGGTCCATTGAAAGGCCCATTTCGTCCCGCTCGTCCGAAACCTCGACAAAAAGGACTGCAAAACAAGTTTTAATCAAATTTTAGGAGTTCATGTAATTGATTAGGAGCTTTTCAACACAAATATATTGCAAAACCTCAATTTCTGTACTTTTTACTCAGTTAAAATTCCAACGGGTCCATTGAAAGGCCCATTTAGACCTTCTCCTCTGAAACATCTAAAAAAAGGATTGCAAAACAAGTTTTAATCAAATTTTAGGAGTTCATGCAATTGATTAGGAGCTTTTCAACACAATTATATTTCAAAACCTCAATTTCTGTACTTTTTACTCAGTTAAAATTTCAACGGGTCCATTGAAAGGCCCATTTCGACCCGCTCGTCCGAAACCTCTACAAAAAGGACTGCAAAACAAGTTTTAATCAAATTTTAGGAGTTCATGTAATTGATTAGGAGCTTTTCAAAACAATTATATTGCAAAACCTCAATTTCTGTACTTTTTACTCAGTTAAAATTCCAACGGGTCCATTGAAAGGCCCATTTAGACCTGCTCCAACGAAACCTCTAAAAAAAGGACTGCAAAAAAAGTTTTAATCAAATTTTAGGAGTTTATGTAATTGACTAGGAGCTTTTCAACACAATTATATTGCAAAACCTCAAATTTTGTACTTTTTACTCAATTAAAATTCTAACGGGTCCATTGAAAGGCCCATTTAGACCTGCTCGTCCAAAACCTCGACAAAAAGGACCGCAAAACAAGTTTTAATCAAATTTTAGGAGTTCAAATAATTGATTAGGATCTTTTCAACACAATTATATTGCAAAACCTCAATTTCTGTACTTTTTACTCAGTTAAAATTCCAACGGGTCCATTGTAAGGCCTATTTAGACCTGCTCGTCCGAAACCGATACAAAAAGGACCGCAAAAAAGTTTTAATCAAATTTTAGGAGTTAAAATAAATGATTAGGAGCATTCCAACACAATTATATTGCAAAACTTCAATTTTTATACATTTTACTTAGTTAAAATTCCAACGGGTCCACTGAAAGGCCCATTTAGACCCGCACGTCCGAAACCTCAACATAAAGGAGCGCAAAACAAGTTTTGATCATATTTTAGGAGTACAAATAATTGATTATGAGATTTTCAACACAATTATATTGCAAAACCTCAATTTCTGTACTTTTTACTCAGTTAAAATTCCAATAGGTCCATTGAAGGGCCCATTTAGACCAGCTCGTCCGAAACCACTACAAAAAGGACCGCAAAACAAGTTTTAATCTAATTTTAGGAGTTCAAATAATTGATTAGGAGCTTTTCAACACAATTATATTGAAAAACCTCAATTTCTGTACTTTTTACACAATTAAAATTCCAACGGGTCCTTTGTAAGGCTCATTTAGACCTGCTCGTCCGAAACCAATACAAAAAGGACTGCAAAAATAGTTTTAATCAAAATTTAGGAGTTTATGTAATTGATTAGGAACTTTTCAACACAATTATATTGCAAAACCTCAATTTTTTTACTTCTTACTCAGTTAAAATTCTAACGGGTCCATTGAAAGGCCCATTTAGACCTGCTCGTCCAAAACCTCGACAAAAAGGACCGCAGAACAAGTTTTAATCAAATTTTAGGAGTTCAAATAATTGATTAGGAGCTTTTCAACACAAATATATTGAAAAACCTCAATTTTTATACTTTTTACTCAGTTAAAATTCCAACGGGCCCATTGAAAGGCCAATTTAGACCTGCTCGTCCGAAACCTCTACAAAAAGGAGCGCAAAAATGTTTTATTCAAATATTAGGAGTGCAAATAATTGATTAGGAGCTTTTCAACACAATTATATTCTAATACCTCAATTTCTGTACTTTTTACTCTGTTAAAATTTCAACGGGTCCATTGAAAGGCCCATGTCGTCCCGCTCGTCCGAAACCTCTACAAAAAGGACTGCAAAACAAGTTTTAATCAAATTTTAGGAGTTCATGTAATTGATTAAGAGCTTTTCAACCCAATTATATTGCAAAACCTCAATTTCTGTACTTTTTACTCAGTTAAAATTCCAACGGGTCCATTGAAAGGCCCATTTAGACCTTCTCCTCTGAAACCTCGAAAAAAAGGATTGCAAAACAAGTTTTAATCAAATTTTAGGATATCATGCAATTGATTAGGAGCTTTTCAACACAATTATATTTCAAAACCTCAATTTCTGTACTTTTTACTCAGTTAAAATTTCAACGGGTCCATTGAAAGGCCCATTTCGACCCGCTTGTCCGAAACGTCTACAAAAAGGACTGCAAAACAAGTTTTAATCAAATTTTAGGAGTTCATGTAATTGATTAGGAGCTTTTCAAAACAATTATATTGCAAAACCTCAATTTCTGTACTTTTTACACAGTTAAAATTCCAACGGGTCTATTTTTCGGTTATGTATGGAAAGATAGAAATAAAATGACCACAATTTTGGGTATTCACTTAATTTTGCTAGGTATAGGTGCTTTTCTTCTAGTATTCAAGGCTCTTTATTTTGGGGGCGTATACGATACCTGGGCTCCGGGAGGGGGAGATGTAAGAAAAATTACTAACTTGACTCTTAGCTCAAGTGTTATATTTGGTTATTTACTAAAATCTCCCTTTGGAGGCGAAGGATGGATTGTTAGTGTGGACGATTTGGAAGATATAATTGGAGGACACGTATGGTTAGGTTCCATTTGTATATTTGGTGGAATCTGGCATATCTTAACAAAACCTTTTGCATGGGCTCGCCGTGCACTTGTATGGTCGGGAGAGGCTTACTTGTCTTATAGTTTAGGTGCTTTATCTGTTTTTGGTTTCATTGCTTGTTGCTTTGTCTGGTTCAATAATACCGCTTATCCTAGTGAGTTTTACGGGCCCACCGGACCAGAAGCTTCTCAAACTCAAGCATTTACTTTTCTAGTTAGAGACCAACGCCTTGGTGCTAATGTGGGATCCGCTCAAGGGCCTACTGGGTTAGGTAAATATCTAATGCGTTCCCCGACCGGAGAAGTCATTTTTGGAGGGGAAACTATGCGTTTTTGGGATCTGCGTGCTCCTTGGTTAGAACCTCTAAGAGGTCCCAATGGTTTGGACTTGAGTAGGTTGAAAAAAGACATACAACCTTGGCAAGAACGGCGTTCTGCGGAATATATGACGCATGCTCCTTTAGGGTCTTTAAATTCTGTAGGTGGCGTAGCTACCGAGATCAATGCAGTTAATTATGTCTCTCCGAGAAGTTGGTTAGCTACCTCTCATTTTGTTCTAGGATTCTTCCTATTCGTGGGTCATTTATGGCACGCGGGAAGAGCTCGCGCAGCCGCAGCGGGATTTGAAAAAGGAATTGATCGTGATTTTGAGCATGTTCTTTTCATGACCCCTCTTAACTGAGACAGGAGATCCAATGCTTAAGGTAGGAATCAATTTGATTACACTATATATATTGAAGGAATCAGTTGATATTTAAAAAGTATTCTGTTTTCCTTTCGTTTCAACTCATTTTATATCTAATATATTTTTTTTCTGGCTCGGCTATTCCACCCAGCCGAGACATTACCTTTTTTTTATTAATATTAAGATTCTTAATTAAGAAGCTAGGAAAAAGCAATAAAGAAAGAAATCTATTCATCAAGCAAAAGGAGAGAGAGGGATTCGAACCCTCGATAGTTCTTTGTTTCGAACTATACCGGTTTTCAAGACCGAAGCTATCAACCACTCAGCCATCTCTCCGAAAGCTAATTTCTATTTTATTTTGATTCCACCGAATCGAACATGGCCATATGAGTTGATACCATCACTATGTATAGAAAGATATCGATCGTGTGTAAACCTATGGGTCAATCTATTTATCTGTATATAATCTATTTATCTGTATATATATATATAGATAGATGAAATGCATAATCTAGCATGCTTATTTGTGAACGTGAAATAAAAAAATCACCCTCGACCCCATGTCCGAATAAAAGCGGTAAAGGGTTGGAAATAAGTCATATAGAATCAATCGATTCATGGTAAAATCCCTCTACCTGCATTTTTTGAATTTTTTTGGTCGATATGATAGAGGGATCAAATGGTATAGTTCTTTTGTTGGTAGCTTGGAGGATTAGAAACATGACTATTGCTTTCCAATTGGCTGTTTTTGCATTAATTGCTACTTCGTCAATCTTACTGATTAGTGTACCTGTTGTATTTGCTTCTCCTGATGGTTGGTTGAGTAACAAAAATATTGTATTTTCCGGTACATCTTTATGGATTGGATTAGTTTTTCTAGTGGGTATCCTTAATTCTCTTATTTCTTGAATCTATCCATTCTGGATCCAAAAATGACCCCTCCTACGAATTTTTCAGATTTTGAGACACATTCAAATTCAATATTCAATAATAATATAGAAGTAGAAGTTGCAAAAATGAAAGAAAAAAAAACAAATTAGAGGGGGGGTCCGTCAAACTTCTGTAATCTGTAACTTAAATGAAATAAATAGAATTTGAATGATGAATGAAAAGAAAATAATAAAATAGAAATAAAAAAATGAAATTCTAAATTATTAAATTATTTTAAATTATTATTTATTATATTTAACTTAAATTAAATTAAAATAATAATATATAAATAATAAAATATATAAATAATAAATAAGAATAAATAAGATATAATATAAGATAAGAATAATATAATAATAGATATAATATTAAAATATATAATATTATAAGAATAATATAGAAATATAGATTTATAAATCGAAATATATTAATATAATTATATATTAATATAAATATTATTAATTACTTAAAGTTAATAATAATAACAAATAATATAAATTAATAATAATTGATAATAACTTGTAATTTGATTAATTGATAAGCATTTGAATTGTTATATAATTTAGATTGTTAATTGGTTTAGTAGTGGAATTTGATCAAATCGCCCTGAACTGACGAAAGTATCTGTCCTAGCTCTGACCAAATATTCTTTCGTATCAAGAACGAAAATGCGGATATAGTCGAATGGTAAAATTTCTCTTTGCCAAGGAGAAGACGCGGGTTCGATTCCCGCTATCCGCCCAGGGCAATGTATTTAATATAAGAGGATAAAGGATTCGTTATAGTTGACTGTAATATAATACACCACCTCTAAAAGAAAAAATGACTAGTTAATTAGTTAATCTAGTTAATAAAGTCAAGTCTAAAAAAAGGACTTCAAAAAAAGTTTTAATCAAATTTTAGGAGTTTATGTAATTGACTAGGAGCTTTTCAACACAATTATATTGCAAAACCTCAATTTTCTGTACTTTTTACTCAGTTAAAAATCCAACGGGTCCATTGAAAGGCCCATTTAGACCTTCTCCTCTGAAACCTCTAACAAAAGGATTGCAAAACAAGTTTTAATCAAATTTTAGGAGTTCATGCAATTGATTAGGAGCTTTTCAACACAATTATATTTCAAAACATCAATTTCTGTACTTTTTACTTAGTTAAAATTCCAACGGGTCCATTGAAAGGCCCATTTAGACCTGCTCGTCCGAAACCTCGACAAAAAGGACCGCAAAACAAGTTTTGATCAAATTTTAGGAGTTCAAAAAATTGATTAGGAGCTTTTCAACACAATTATATTGCAAAACCTCAATTTCTGTAATTTTTACTCAGTTAAAATTCCAACGGGTCCATTGTAAGGCCCATTTAGACCTGCTCGTCCGAAACCGATACAAAAATGATCGCAAAAAAGTTTTAATCAAATTTTAGGAGTTCAAATAAATGATTAGGAGCTTTCCAACACAATTATATTGCAAAACTTCAATTTTTACACATTTTACTCAGATAAAATTCCAACGGGTCCACTGAAAGGCCAATTTGGACCCGCATGTCCGAAACCTCAACATAAAGGACCGAAAAACAAGTTTTGATCATATTTTAGAAGTACAAATAATTGATTATGAGATTTTCAACACAATTATATTGCAAAATTTCAATTTCTGTACTTTTTACTCAGTTAAAATTCCAATGGGTCCATTGAAGGGCCCATTTAGACCAGCTCGTCCGAAACCTCTACAAAAAGGACCGCAAAAAAAGTTTTAATCAAATTTTAGGAGTTTATGTAATTGATTAGGAGCTTTTCAACACAATAATATTGCAAAACCTCAATTTTTGTACTTTTTACTCAGTTAAAATTCTAACGGGTTCATTGAAAGGCCCATTTAGACCTGCTCGTCCAAAACCTCGACAAAAAGGACCGCAAAACAAGTTTTAATCAAACTTTAGGAGTTCAAATAATTGATTAGGAGCTTTTCAAGACAAATATATTGAAAAACCTCAATTTTTATACTTTTTACTCAGTTAAAATTCCAACGGGCCCATTGAAAGGCCAATTTAGACCTGCTCGTCCGAAACCTCTACAAAAAGGACCGCAAAAATGTTTTATTCAAACATTAGGAGTTCAAATAACTGATTAGGAGCTTTTCAACACAATTATATTGCAAAACCTCAATTTCTTTACTTTTTACTCAGTTAAAATTCCAACGGGTCCATTGAAAGGCCCATTTAGACCTGCTCGTCCGAAACCTCTACAAAAGGACCGCAAAACAAGTTTTAATCAAATTTTAGGAGATCATGTAATTGATTAGGAGACTTTCAACACAATTATATTCCAAAACCTCAATTTCTGTACTTTTTACTCAGTTAAAATTCCAACGGGTCCATTGTAAGGCCCATTTAGACCTGCTCGTCCTAAACCGATACAAAAAGGACTGCAAAAAAAGTTTTAATCAAATTTTAAGAGTTTATGTAATTGATTAGGAGCTTTTCAAGACAATTATATTGCAAAACCTCAATTTTTGTACTTTTTACTCAGTTAAAATTCTAACGGGTGCATTGAAAGGCCCATTTAGACCTACTCGTCCAAAACCTCGACAAAAAGGACCGCAAAACAAGTTTTAATCAAATATTAGGAGTTCAAATAATTGATTAATAGCTTTTCAACACAATTATATAGCAAAACCTCAATTTCTGTACTTTTTACTCAGTTAAAATTCCAACGGGTCCTTTGTATGGCCCATTTAGACCTGCTCGTCCGAAACCAATACAAAAAGGACTGCAAAAATAGTTTTAATCAAATTTTAGGAGTTTATGTAATTGATTAGGAGCTTTTCAACACAATTATATTGCAAAACCTCAATTTTTTTACTTTTTACTCAGTTAAAATTCTAACGGGTCCATTGAAAGGCCCATTTAGACCTGCTCGTCCAAAACCTCGACAAAAAGGACCGCAAAACAAGTTTTAATCAAATTTTAGGAGTTCAAATAATTGATTAGGAGCTTTTCAACACAAATATATTGAAAAACCTCAATTTTTATACTTTTTACTCAGTTAAAATTCCAACGGGCCCATTGAAAGGCCTATTTAGACCTGCTCGTCCGAAACCTCTACAAAAAGGAGCGCAAAAATGTTTTATTCAAATATTAGGAGTTCAAATAATTGATTAGGAGCTTTTCAACACAATTATATTCCAAAACCTCAATTTCTGTACTTTTTACTCAGTTAAAATTTCAACGGGTCCATTGAAAGGCCCATTTCGTCCCGCTCGTCCGAAACCTCGACAAAAAGGACTGCAAAACAAGTTTTAATCAAATTTTAGGAGTTCATGTAATTGATTAGGAGCTTTTCAACACAATTATATTGCAAAACCTCAATTTCTGTACTTTTTACTCAGTTAAAATTCCAACGGGTAGGGAACCTTGGGAAATGAAAATTCTCTCTGAAATTTCTCATTTCCTCCTTTTGCTTTTTCTCTCTCTTTCTCATCTCCTCCACACCAACCACCACCCATTCCGCCACAATCTTAACACGCCGCCCCCGCGGCCACCACATATCTACCACCTAAACTGCCATCCCCTGTCAGCATTTAGCCACTGTTTTTGGTTTCATGCCTCCGACAACCACCTTACCATTCCCAGCAACCACTCTCACAAACAGAGACATCAGTTGACTGCCACAATCAGAGCTGATTTAGCACAGGTATGTTCTCTTTCCCTTATTAATTTTATTTTCTTTTTTCAATGGTGTAATTATTTTATAATTACCTTCTCAAGGATCCAACCTTGGTTCGATCCCATTGGCCACATTTCCTATAATATTAATGCATTAGGGATGTGGATTCGGCATTGGCCGGGTTA
This sequence comes from Hibiscus trionum, assembly GCA_030270665.1. Taxonomy (NCBI): domain Eukaryota; kingdom Viridiplantae; phylum Streptophyta; class Magnoliopsida; order Malvales; family Malvaceae; genus Hibiscus; species Hibiscus trionum. Next base: position 30,820,762 of record BSYR01000008.1, read on the forward strand.
TGCCTCATATCTAAGGCCCTCGACAGTGATGCAACAATCCTGGCTCTTGAAGCCTTGCAACCATCTACTCCATTCTTATGAATGGGACCTTTCCTGGCCCCCCGGGCCTTGTAAAACTACTGTCTTATTCGAAAGTTTTAGGACAGTGGGTCCACTGAAACGGTGGCAATTGAGGCCCTCGTTGCTAGCCCCTGGGCATAGTACGCCTAATACTCATGCTGCAGGCATCCCCATGCATGCAGGACAGGGCGTACGTATCTGCGTCCCTACTCTTGAAAATTTCACGCAGGTTGCATGGCACATGCAGGCGGAATGCATGATAGTCACTGCACACACAGGCCACCATAGACGATGGCAGCAGTGGCACTGGCAGCTGCCGGTGGCTGGCACCCTCCGACCACCGTTAATCCTATCGTTCTCCAAGTCCCGAATTATCAGGAATATCCACGATAAAGGCCTATTTTTACGGGATTTATTTTATTTTAAAATTATATCAATACTCCCTTGGAGTTTTCAACTGGGACTCAAACGCTACCTAACTTCAAACTCCCTATTATCTGGGAATATCGTTGGGATCCGGATTTGTGACTGGTGGTCCCTACCATTTGAATTCCAATCAGACTTATCTTCTTCTTTTATTATAATAATTTTATGCAAGTTGGATACTCTCCCTAAAGATAGGAATTCTTATAGAGTCCTACTCTTTTACTCCCATTGGATCATATTTTATCCGAACCAACCCCATCTCCTAAATTTGAAATTATTTCAACTTTTACGGGTGAAGCATCTCACGGTATATTTTCGTGAGCATTATTTTTGGTGCAGCATCCCACACGATATTTCCATCCTAGGTTGTTTCTTCACTCGAATTCCTTACTCCAAACCTCCACAAACAATGGCTTCCTCGGACTCGTTCCTGGACCACTTTGACAACCTACAATTTACTGCTGAAGAACAGGCAGTTGTTTACGCCCCAAAGGCCACCAAGGCCATTCCATTGGACGACCAACGTTGCTCCCTATTAGGGAAACTCTTTCCTACGACGACACCGGACGACACAACTCTTGTGAAAGTCTTCAAGGCTGTTTGGAAGGAGGACAAGCTTATCTCAGCCACCATACTTGGCTCGGGATATTTCCTTTTCAAGTTCGAGACCGCTGCAAAAGTTAGGGATATCCTCAAGAGGGGGCCCTGGACGTTTAAGAGAGATTGGCTAGCCCTCACTCCCATCCAACCCCAGTTGACAATGGAGGAATACAAGTTTACCCACATGCGGATATGGGTCCGTATCCTACGTGTCCCATTAGCTATGATGATTGGCGACACAGTGGCTAATGCATCCGGGCGTGCTCTAGGTTGTGGGCTAGGTACCGTGATAAGCACAGACACTCGCAAAGATGATGAGGGGAACCTCGTACACTTTCTACGCGTTGGAGTGCTCATTGACGTTAATCGACCACTAAGGCGAGGCGTTGCTCTTGCTGATGAGGAGAACCCGGATAAACCCAAGATGCTTCCGGTTAGATATGAGAAGCTTCCTAACTTTTGTCTTGGTTGTGGAATGTTGTTTCATCTACGTGAAACCTGTGCTGCATTCAAGGATAAGCCAAGTGAGGGATTGCCATACAGTGAATGGTTACGTGCACCGGCTCCTAAGCCAAAGGTGAAAACAAATGTTAGAGGACGGATCCGATATTTCGAGCCAGGTTCCTCTTCTACCCGGCGTGAACAATACAAAGGTTCCTCCCTCTTCCTTTTTGCGCATATCGGATTTTGGATCTGGTCAGCAAAATTATATTCCAACGTTATGTATATCTGTGGTGTTATACGCGTTTTGGTTGTTGGGTACACCTTCGAATTTTCCCACAATTCTAATACATATATATGGCATATCATCTTCCTTTTGTGCGCGTTTTTTTCGATTTCATGGTTGGATTATCAACATGCTTTTATGTTTTTTAAGCTGGCCATATAGTGCTTATTCTTGGAATGTATCAATTTTATATCGTATTATATACAGTGAATATATATGGACTGCATATGCATATTCGTTGGCAAGCTTGATATACGGACAATGCATTGTATCTGTATAGGATGTATTTTGGCCATACTTTGTTTTATCCTCATTTGGCTCTTCCTCACAATTGTCAGTTTCTGCTGCTGTCCTTCCAGGGAACAATGGGAAGGGTAAGGATGCTGCCACCCCCACCCCACTGGCCACTCCGGACGTGGCAAAAGGTTCACCCTCGGTGCAGCCGGGAGATGGTTCATTGAATCTTGAGGAGGATGATTTATTGGGCGAGGAAATTGCCACCCCCCCTACGGATGCTGCAGCGCCGCTGCCGACAGAAGGAACAACTGCTGCTGTCCTTGTTGTAGCTGATGTAGATGCTGTCGCAGCACAGCAGGAGCCGCTCGACGTTACACCTCTGGCCATGATACCAGCTGATGCTGAATCCGTGATCCACGAGTCAAGGGATGTCGACGTTGAGATGGAACGAGACTTGCAGCTTCACAAGTCCGACACTCCGCCGGACAAACGTTTTATCTTGATCGATAAGGATTCTTTTCCTGTGCCAGTCGCGGATGATACGGCCACGGGGGAAAGCTCGAATACAGGGAAAGGCCCGAGGGACAAGGGGAAAGAACCGGTCAACCCGGATTTTGAAATTTGGTTGGCTGCCACAACCGACAAGGGTCCGGACGCTGCAGCCCTAAAGAAGGCTAAACGCACATCGCCCAGTATCACTGGTGGGATAGCCAAGCGCCCGAGATCTTCACCATTGGTGGCCAGAAAAACAGTGAAACAAGTTGAGAAAAATGAAAGGAAAGCTGGGATGAGCAGCAAAAACTCTTCGGCGGTGGTTGACGGTCAACCCCGCCGAGAGAAATGAGAGCCATATGTTGGAACTGTCGGGGCCTTGGTATGCCTTCGGCAGTTCACGAGCTTCGCTCTATTGTTTCACGTTTAGGTCCAGATTTTATTTTCCTGTCTGAAACTCGTTTGAACTCTTTTAAATTTGATTCCATTAAACATTCTCTTGATATGAAGGGTTTCATTGCTGTGGATAGCAGCCCTACTTGTGCAGGTTTATGCATGTTCTTTAATAAAAATATTACTCTAGATTTTCTCTCGTCATCGACGAGATACATTGATGTTATTGTGAATAGCTCTAACTGTCGTTTTCGTTTTACGAGTATTTACGGGTACGCTGCCACAAACATGAAAAAATACACGTGGGATCTTATAGATTCCCTTAAATCAAAATCATCTCTTCCTTGGCTCATCGGAGGTGACTTAAATGATATCTTAGATGACTCGGAAAAACAAGGAGGCAGTCGTAGGCCTCGTTCTCAAATTCTAAACTTTCGTGATTGTTTAACGAGAAATAACTTGTTCGATTGTAAACCAAACACGGGTTGGTTCACTTGGACCCGCACAGGGCCTAATGTCGATCCGGCTTGCGAACGGCTTGACCGTTTCTTGGCATGCTCGCAATGGATGCACAAATTTCCCAACTACGGCCAGTTTCACACTTTTTCTCTCGAGTCGGATCATAGTGTCATTATATTGGATACCGAGAATGCCCCATTATCGAACCAATATACCCAACAAGCAGTGGACCACTTTCGGTTTGAAACATGTTGGGCCCATGACCCAGCTGGCATCCAAGTTTGTAAAAACACATGGGCTGCCACACAGGGGTCCATTTTGGACAAACTGTCTGCGATGGGCCACTCTCTCCAATAGTGGCAACACGCTCAACGTAAATTGTCCACTCTCCGCATGCAACAGTTGCAACGATCTATCAACAATCTTATGCGACGTAGACATCTATCCCGAAAAGCTCTTTCCACTTTGCACAATGCGAAATTGGAGCTCCGGAAATTGTCAGTGGCTAAAGAGGCTTACTGGGCCCAATGCTCTCGCATCTCCTGGTTAACCAATGGGGATAAAAATACCAACTACTTCCATGCGAGGGCCACTAAACGACGTAGGAAAAACGCAATCAAGGGACTTATGGATAATACCGGAGTTTGGCAGTCCTCCACTGCTGACATTTTACAAGTTGCGTCGTCGTACTTTAAAGATATTTTCTCATCCGCATATCCGGTGTCCTCACTGGAACTGTTGAACAATATTCGGCCCACGGTAACCACAGCTATGAATGATACTCTTCTACGGCCCTTCACGGTAGAGGAAATCCGTGCCGCTTTTCTGGATATCAATCCTAAGAAAGCACCTGGTATTGATGGTTTCCCCAGTAGTTTCTACAGACAGCATTGGGATATGATTGGTCCAGATTTCATCTCTCTATGCATGGATCTCCTTCAAGGGAAAGCCGATATGGCATCGGTTAACCGATCAGTCATAGTGCTAATACCCAAGACTTCGGACCCCACAACCATGAAGCACTTTCGTCCAATCAGTCTGTGCACGGTCATCTACAAGACGGTCTCTAAGGTTCTGGTGAATCGCCTGAAGCTATCCTTACCTTCTTGTATCAGCGATTCGCAAGCAGCGTTTATCAGCGGACGCAATATCACCGACAATATTCTAATTGCACATGAGCTGGTACATACCCTTCACTCTAATGGCACACTCTCCTCTCAAGGAGCGGCTGTCAAGCTCGATATGGAAAAGGCATTTGACAGGGTAGAATGGTCCTTTCTAAGGGATGTCATGCTCCGTATGGGGTTTGCCCGGGATTGGGTCAACCTTATCCTACGATGCGTATCCTCGGTCTCCTTTTCGGTAAGGATTAATGGCACGATATCGGAGGAATTTTTCCCTACCCGGGGTATCCGTCAAGATGATCCTTTATCACCTTTCTTATTCCTAATTTGCTCCCAAGGACTATCAGCGGCTCTGGAAACGGAGCAAAAAGAAGGACGCCTTTCCGGTCTTAGTGCTAGTCGCCATGGGCCCAGGGTTACACACCTCCTATTCGCTGATGATAGTATGGTGTTCCTTCGCAATGAACCAGCGGAGGTGGATAGATTGCGTTACGTCCTTTCCCAGTATGCCTCGTCTTCCGGTCAAACGGTAAACTTCGACAAGTCTACCGCTTACTGCAGTCATGGGTGCTCCTCCGCCTTTCTCCATACTATGCGTTCAACTTTGGGTGTCCGCCTAGTGGATGATCCAGGCATATACTTGGGAGTCCCCCTCTTAATAAAAAGGAATAGAACTGCATCCTTAGGCTTTGTGAGAGATAAAGTCCAATCCCGTATGAGCAAATGGGATAATAGTTTCCTTTCATATAGCGGGCGAGAAATCCTCATTAAGGCTGTAGCACAAGCTATGCCACAGTATGTGATGTCCTGCTACCTCTTACCACAAAACATAATTGACGATATTACTATGTCCATACGGCGTTACTGGTGGTCCGGGCGTAGTAATAAGCGTGGCTGGCCGCTTTTGTCGTGGGATACCCTCTGCACGCCTAAAAATGTGGGAGGCCTAGGTTTCCGCGACCTGCGATCTTTCAATATTGCCCTGCTAGGGAAGCAAATTTGGCACTTGCTGTCACACCCGGACTCTTTGTTGGCAAGGGTCCTCCGTGCTAAATACTACCCATCAGGCGACCTCCTGAACGCCTCGGCAGACAAGCGGGCTTCTTTTGCATGGAAAGGTCTGCACCAAGCTATCCATCTCCTGGGGCCTGGTTATTTTTGGAGACCAGGGACTAAGAGCTCGATACGTCTACTCAGTGATACATGGGGAGGGGATAAACCTATTACGCTTTTTGGACAATATGAGGATAATGACGAACTCCCAGTGCGCTGTCGGGATTACATGTTGCGTGACGGTGCCTCTTGGGATGAGCCCAAACTTCGAAATGCCTTTGATAAGGATGATGCGGAGAGTATCCTTCGGGTGCCGATTTATCAGGATAGACCGGACAAGCTGGTTTGGGGACGCCATGACTCTGGGACCTATACCGTCAGGTCGGGATACTTTTTTCTCCACCAACCGGCGAGACTAGTAATGCGCCCCACACGTTTATGGAAAGTAATATCCAAATCTCCGACTTTACCTAAAATTCGATCCTTCAGCTGGCGAGCGAGCCGTGATGCCTTACCCACGGGGGAAAAGCTCCGGGCGATACATCAAATGGATGGACATTGTCCTTTTTGCCCAACGGTGCTGGAATCCGCTATTCATGCCCTACGGGATTGCCCAACTGCACAAGATGTTCTTCGCCTTGTTGGGCTTCCGTTGAGCGTCTCTACCAGTCATACCAACTCCATTATGGCTTGGCTATCAGAAGTATCTTATTGCTTGGACTCTTCGGGGTTTGCCCTGCTCCTGACCACAATATGGAATATCTGGAACCGTCGTAACGACTGGATTCATTCCCAAAGGCTTCAGCCAACATGGCTAACCGCTATGAATGCTACAGGTCTTCTACAGGAATATGAAGCCGCCAACGCTCTCCCCGCCGTGTCAACCGCCATGCCAGCAGCAGCCCCCCAACGATGGACGACACCTAGACCGGGCTGTATCAAGATAAACGTTGACGGAGCTTTCCATCCAGGATCTGGTGCTGCAGCCATCGGAGTCATTGCTAGGGATGCAGATGGCTCAATTGTTGGAGGATGCACAGTCCACGAGGTAGGCGGTCATGATGCTACCATGGTTGAGCTACATGCCATTGTTGCGGGTATCATGTTGACCCGAGATAAAGGGTGGGGCGAGGTGACCATTGAATCCGACTCGGCTACGGTGATCAACAAGCTCTCACGCACCGCTGCGGACAATTCCCTTCTGGGACCACAGATTGCAGAGACTCAGGCTTTGCTTAGGTCTTTTCCTTTAATCACTTTATCTTTTGTACCTAGATCGGCCAATTTTTTGGCACACAACTTAGCCGCTTGGGCTTTACGCTTTACCTCTTCGGTGTACTTTGATTCCGTCATTCCTGACTGTATTAACGTTGATGTAATGGCTGACTCTCAGCCCTTTTCTTGTTATAATAATAACAACACTCAGGGTACTCTTTTCCCCTTAGGTTCACTTTGTGCTTCGGCACAAGGTGGTTAGAGGGGTTTTTAATGAGGCCCTATTTCTTCCAAAAAAAAAATTCCAACGGGTCCATTGAAAGGCCCATTTAGACCTTCTCCTCTGAAACATCTAAAAAAGGATTGCAAAACAAGTTTTAATCAAATTTTAGGAGTTCATGCAATTGATTAGGAGCTTTTCAACACAATTATATTTCAAAACCTCAATTTCTGTACTTTTTACTCAGTTAAAATTTCAACGGGTCCATTGAAAGGCCCATTTCGACCCGCTCGTCCGAAACCTCTACAAAAAGGACTGCAAAACAAGTTTTAATCAAATTTTAGGAGTTCATGTAATTGATTAGGAGCTTTTCAAAACAATTATATTGCAAAACCTCAATTTATGTACTTTTTACTCAGTTAAAATTCCAACGGGTCCATTGAAAGGCCCATTTAGACCTGCTCCTCAGAAACCTCTAAAAAAAGGACTGCAAAAATAGTTTTAATCAAATTTTAGGAGTTTATGTAATTGATTAGGAGCTTTTCAACACAATTATATTGCAAAACCTCAATTTTTGTACTTTATACTCATTTAAAATTCCAACGGGCCCATTGAAAGGCCCATTTAGACCTGCTCGTCCAAAACCTCTACAAAAAGGACCGCAAAAATGTTTTATTCAAATATTAGGAGTTCAAATAATTGATTAGGAGCTTTTCAACACAATTATATTGCAAAACCTCAATTTCTGTACATTTTACTCAGTTAAAATTCCAACGGGTCCATTGAAAGGCCCATTTAGACCTGCTAGTCCAAAACCTCTACAAAAAGGAACGCAAAGCAAGTTTTAATCAAATTTTAGGAGTTCATGTAATTGATTAGGAGCTTTTCAACATAATTATATTGAAAAACCTCAATTTTATACTTTATACTCATTTAAAATTCCAACGGGCCCATTGAAAGGCCCATTTAGACCTGCTCGTCCGAAACATCTACAAAAAGGACCGTAAAAATGTTTTATTCAAATATTAGGAGTTCAAATAATTGATTAGGAGCTTTTCAACACAATTATATTGCAAAACCTCAATTTCTGTACATTTTACTCAGTTAAAATTCCAACGGGTCCATTGAAAGGCCCATTTAGACCTGCTAGTCCGAAACCTCTTCAAAAAGGACCGCAAAGCAAGTTTTAATCAAATTTTAGGAGTTCATGTAATTGATTAGGAGCTTTTCAACACAATTATATTGAAAAACCTCAATTTTATACTTTTTACTTCGTTAAAATTTCAACGGGCCCATTGAAAGGCCTATTTCAACCCGCTCATCCGAAACCTCTACAAAAAGGACCGCAAAAATGTTTTATTCAAATATTTGGAGTTCAAATAATTGATTAGGAGCTTTTCAACACAATTATATTGAAAAACCTCAATTTCTGTAATTTTTACTTAGTTAAAATTCCAACGGGTCCATTGAAAGGCCCATTTAGACATGCTCGTCCGAAACCTCTATAAAATGGGCCGCAAAACAAGTTTAATCAAATTTTAGGAGATAATGTAATTGATTATGAGATTTTCAACACAATTATATTGCAAAACTTCAATTTCTGTACTTTTTACTCAGTTAAAATTCCAATGGGTCCATTGAAGGGCCCATTTAGACCAACTCGTCCGAAACCTCTACAAGAAGGACCGCAAAACAAGTTTTAATCAAATTTTAGGAGTTCAAATAATTGATTAGGAGCTTTTCAACACAATTATATTGCAAAACCTCAATTTCTGTACATTTTACTCAGTTAAAATTCCAACGGGTCCATTGAAAGGCCCATTTAGACCTGCTAGTCCGAAACCTCTACAAAAAGGACCGCAAAGCAAGTTTTAATCAAATTTTAGGAGTTCATGTAATTGATTAGGAGCTTTTCAACACAATTATATTGAAAAACCTCAATTTTATACTTTATACTCATTTAAAATTCCAACGGGCCCATTGAAAGGCCCATTTAGACCTGCTCATCCGAAACCTCTACAAAAAGGACCGCAAAAATGTTTTATTCAAATATTAGGAGTTCAAATAATTGATTAGGAGCTTTTCAACACAATTATATTGCAAAACCTCAATTTCTGTACATTTTACTCAGTTAAAATTCCAACGGGTCCATTGAAAGGCCCATTTAGACCTGCTAGTCCGAAACCTCTTCAAAAAGGCCCGCAAAGCAAGTTTTAATCAAATTTTAGGAGTTCATGTAATTGATTAGGAGCTTTTCAACACAATTATATTGAAAAACTTCAATTTTATACTTTTTACTTAGTTAAAATTTCAACGGGCCCATTGAAAGGCCTATTTCAACCCGCTCATCCGAAACCTCTACAAAAAGGATCGCAAAAATGTTTTATTCAAATATTTGGAGTTCAAATAATTGATTATGAGCTTTTCAACACAATTATATTGAAAAACCTCAATTTCTGTAATTTTTACTTAGTTAAAATTCCAACGGGTCCATTGAAAGGCCCATTTAGACATGCTCGTCCGAAACCTCTATAAAAAGGGCCGCAAAACAAGTTTAATCAAATTTTAGGAGATAATGTAATTGATTATGAGACTTTCAACACAATTATATTGCAAAACTTCAATTTCTGTACTTTTTACTCATTTAAAATTCCAATGGGTCCATTGAAGGGCCCATTTAGACCAACTCGTCTGAAACCTCTACAAGAAGGACCGCAAAACAAGTTTTAATCAAATTTTAGGAGTTCAAATAATTGATTAGGAGCTTTTCAACACAATTATATTGCAAAACCTCAATTTCTGTACTTTTTACTCAGTTAAAATTTCAACGGGTCCATTGAAAGTCCCATTTCGACCCGCTCGTCCGAAACCTCTACAAAAAGGGCCACAAAACAATTTTTAATCAAATTTTAGGAGATCATGTAATTGATTAGGAGATTTTCAACACAATTATATTGCAAAACCTCAATTTCTTTACTTTTTACTCAGTTAAATTTCCAACGAGTCCATTGAAAGGCCAATTTAGACCTACTCGTCCGAAACCTCTACAAAAAGGACCGCAAAAATGTTTTATTCAAATATTAGGAGTTCAAATAATTGATTAGGAGCTTTTCAACACAATTATATTGCAAAACCTCAATTTCTTTACTTTTCACTCAGTTAAAATTCCAACGGGTCCATTGAAAGGCCCATTTAGACCTGCTAGTCCGAAACCTCTACAAAAAGGACCGCAAAGCAAGTTTTAATCAAATTTTAGGAGTTCATGTAATTGATTAGGAGCTTTTCAACACAATTATATTGAAAAACCTCAATTTTATACTTTTTACTCAGTTAAAATTTCAACAGGCCCATTGAAAGGCCCATTTCAACCCGCTCGTCCGAAACCTCTACAAAAAGGACCGCAAAAATGTTTTATTCAAATATTTGGAGTTCAAATAATTGATTAGGAGCTTTTCAAAACAATTATATTGTAAAACCTCAATTTCTGTAATTTTTACTCAGTTAAAATTCCAACGGGTCCATTGAAAGGCCCATTTAGACATGCTCGTACCAATAACTGATGTCCAACGCGATACTTTGCTATGGGGCTTTCATGATACCAATATTTATTCCGTACGCTCTGGTTACCTTTTCTTACGAAGGCCCCCGCGACCTCTTGAGCGTCCGAACCCTCTGTGGAAGGTTATTACTAAATCCAACACACTCCCGAAGGTTCGCACCTTTGGATGGCGGGTAGGACGGGGTGCGTTACCCACAGGTGACCGACTTGTGACTATTGGATTGGGCAACGGCATGTGTCCGTTCTGCCCTTCGATGCTTGAATCTGCACTTCATGCTTTCAGGGACTGTCCAGGCGCTGCTGAGACACTCCGCCTTGCAGGTTTCCCGAGCGCTCTTCGTGATGGCAGCGCCACCTCGATGTCACTTTGGTTGGAACAAGGAGCTAGGCTCCTCCCCTGCGCACAATTTGATCTCCTCCTAACTACACTGTGGAATCTTTGGAATAGGAGGAATGAATGGGTCCATTCTCAGCGTTTGCAGCCCCCTTGGCTCACCTTGATGAACTCACAGGATCTACTTCGCGATTACCTAACGGCCACAACAGGCATTCCCACGACGAGGCAGCAACCGACGACAGCTCTTTCCCCACCTGTATGGAGGCCGCCGCCAGCTGGATCAATCAAAATCAATGTTGACGGTGCTTTTAACCCTTCTACAGGATCGGCTGGAATTGGCATCGTGGCCCGTGATGCTACTGGAGCTATCCTGCTTGGACGAGCTGTTTACTTGGACACTATTGCAGATTCTACGTCGGCAGAGCTACGGGCGATATCGGATGGCGTCCAATTAGGAGTGGAGGCGGGTTGGACTGGGTTTCTTCTTGAATCAGATGCGGCCCTGCTGATCAATAGGTTGTGTAGAACAGGCGAGGATGCCTCCCCTATTCAGCGACAGTTGCAGGATACTAGATCTTTAATTGACATTGTATCAGGTCTTAGTTTACATTATGTACCGCGTGGAGCTAACGTTTTAGCTCATTCTATAGCCAATTGGGCTTTGCATTTTCTTTCATCCATGTATTTTGGGTCGGGCTTGCCCGATGCTCTACGAACTTTTGTACCGGTTGTTAACCAACCGCCTTGATCTATAATATATTTTGGGCACTCTTTTCCCCTCCTAGGGCTTTGCTGGGCTAGCCCAGTAAGGTTTAGTGGGGTTTTTAATGAGGCCCTTTCTTCAAAAAAAAAATTCCAACGGGTCCATTGAAAGGCCCATTTAGACCTTCTCCTCTGAAACATCTAAAAAAGGATTGCAAAACAAGTTTTAATCAAATTTTAGGAGTTCATGCAATTGATTAGGAGCTTTTCAACACAATTATATTTCAAAACCTCAATTTCTGTACTTTTTACTCAGTTAAAATTTCAACGGGTCCATTGAAAGGCCCATTTCGACCCGCTCGTCCGAAACCTCTACAAAAAGGACTGCAAAACAAGTTTTAATCAAATTTTAGGAGTTCATGTAATTGATTAGGAGCTTTTCAAAACAATTATATTGCAAAACCTCAATTTCTGTACTTTTTACTCAGTTAAAATTCCAATGGGTCCTTTGAAAGGCCTATTTAGACCTGCTCCTCCGAAACCTCTAAAAAAAGGACTGCAAAAAAAGTTTTAATCAAATTTTAGGAGTTTATGTAATTGACTAGGAGCTTTTCAACACAATTATATTGCAAAACCTCAAATTTTGTACTTTTTACTCAGTTAAAATTCTAACGGGTCCATTGAAAGGCCCATTTAGACCTGCTCGTCCAAAACCTCGACAAAAAGGACCGCAAAACAAGTTTTAATCAAATTTTAGGAGTTCAAATAATTGATTAGGAGCTTTTCAACACAATTATATTGCAAAACCTCAATTTCTGTACTTTTTACTCAGTTAAAATTCCAACGGGTCCATTGTAAGGCCTATTTAGACCTGCTCGTCCGAAACCGATACAAAAAGGACCGCAAAAAAGTTTTAATCAAATTTTAGGAGTTAAAATAAATGATTAGGAGCTTTTCAACACAATTATATTCCAAAACCTCAATTTCTGTACTTTTTACTCAGTTAAAATTTCAACGGGTCCATTGAAAGGCCCATTTCGTCCCGCTCGTCCGAAACCTCTACAAAAAGGACTGCAAAACAAGTTTTAATCAAATTTTAGGAGTTCATGTAATTGATTAAGAGCTTTTCAACACAATTATATTGCAAAACCTCAATTTCTGTACTTTTTACTCAGTTAAAATTCCAACGGGTCCATTGAAAGGCCCATTTAGACCTTCTCCTCTGAAACCTCGAAAAAAAGGATTGCAAAACAAGTTTTAATCAAATTTTAGGATATCATGCAATTGATTCGGAGCTTTTCAACACAATTATATTTCAAAACCTCAATTTCTGTACTTTTTACTCAGTTAAAATTTCAACGGGTCCATTGAAAGGCCCATTTCGACCCGCTTGTCCGAAACCTCTACAAAAAGGACTGCAAAACAAGTTTTAATCAAATTTTAGGAGTTCATGTAATTGATTAGGAGCTTTTCAAAACAATTATATTGCAAAACCTCAATTTCTGTACTTTTTACTCAGTTAAAATTCCAACGGGTCCATTTTTCGGTTATGTATGGAAAGATAGAAATAAAATGACCACAATTTTGGGTATTCACTTAATTTTGCTAGGTATAGGTGCTTTTCTTCTAGTATTCAAGGCTCTTTATTTTGGGGGCGTATACGATACCTGGGCTCCGGGAGGGGGAGATGTAAGAAAAATTACTAACTTGACTCTTAGCTCAAGTGTTATATTTGGTTATTTACTAAAATCTCCCTTTGGAGGCGAAGGATGGATTGTTAGTGTGGACGATTTGGAAGATATAATTGGAGGACACGTATGGTTAGGTTCCATTTGTATATTTGGTGGAATCTGGCATATCTTAACAAAACCTTTTGCATGGGCTCGCCGTGCACTTGTATGGTCGGGAGAGGCTTACTTGTCTTATAGTTTAGGTGCTTTATCTGTTTTTGGTTTCATTGCTTGTTGCTTTGTCTGGTTCAATAATACCGCTTATCCTAGTGAGTTTTACGGGCCCACCGGACCAGAAGCTTCTCAAACTCAAGCATTTACTTTTCTAGTTAGAGACCAACGCCTTGGTGCTAATGTGGGATCCGCTCAAGGGCCTACTGGGTTAGGTAAATATCTAATGCGTTCCCCGACCGGAGAAGTCATTTTTGGAGGGGAAACTATGCGTTTTTGGGATCTGCGTGCTCCTTGGTTAGAACCTCTAAGAGGTCCCAATGGTTTGGACTTGAGTAGGTTGAAAAAAGACATACAACCTTGGCAAGAACGACGTTCTGCGGAATATATGACGCATGCTCCTTTAGGGTCTTTAAATTCTGTAGGTGGCGTAGCTACCGAGATCAATGCAGTTAATTATGTCTCTCCGAGAAGTTGGTTAGCTACCTCTCATTTTGTTCTAGGATTCTTCCTATTCGTGGGTCATTTATGGCACGCGGGAAGAGCTCGCGCAGTCGCAGCGGGATTTGAAAAAGGAATTGATCGTGATTTTGAGCATGTTCTTTTCATGACCCCTCTTAACTGAGACAGGAGATCCAATGCTTAAGGTAGGAATCAATTTGATTACACTATATATATTGAAGGAATCAGTTGATATTTAAAAAGTATTCTGTTTTCCTTTCGTTTCAACTCATTTTATATCTATTTTTTTTTCTGGCTCGGCTATTCCACCCAGCCGAGACATTACCTTTTTTTTATTAATATTAAGATTCTTAATTAAGAAGCCAGGAAAAAGCAATAAAGAAAGAAATCTATTCATCAAGCAAAAGGAGAGAGAGGGATTCGAACCCTCGATAGTTCTTTGTTTCGAACTATACCGGTTTTCAAGACCGGAGCTATCAACCACTCAGCCATCTCTTCGAAAGCTAATTTCTATTTTATTTTGATTCCACCGAATCGAACATGGCCATATGAGTTGATACCATCACTATGTATAGAAAGATATCGATCGTGTGTAAACCTATGGGTCAATCTATTTATCTGTATATATATATAGATAGATGAAATGCATAATCTAGCATGCTTATTTGTGAACGTGAAATAAAAAAATCACCCTCGACCCCATGTCCGAATAAAAGCGGTAAAGGGTTGGAAATAAGTCATATAGAATCAATCGATTCATGGTAAAATCCCTCTACCTGCATTTTTTGAATTTTTTTGGTCGATATGATAAAGGGATCAAATGGTATAGTTCTTTTGTTGGTAGCTTGGAGGATTAGAAACATGACTATTGCTTTCCAATTGGCTGTTTTTGCATTAATTGCTACTTCGTCAATCTTACTAATTAGTGTACCCGTTGTATTTGCTTCTCCTGATGGTTGGTTGAGTAACAAAAACATTGTATTTTCCGGTACATCTTTATGGATTGGATTAGTTTTTCTAGTGGGTATCCTTAATTCTCTTATTTCTTGAATCTATCCATTTTGGATCCAAAAATGACGCCTCCTACGAATTTTTCATATTTTGAGACACATTCAAATTCAATATTCAATAATAATATAGAAGTAGAAGTTGCAAAAATGAAAAAAAAAAACAAATTAGAGGGGGGATCCGTCAAACTTCTGTAATCTGTAACTTAAATTAAATAAATAGAATTTGAATGATGAATGAAAATAAAATAAAAAAATAGAAATAAAAAAATGAAATTCTAAATTATTAAATTATTTTAAATTATTATTTATTATATTTAACTTAAATTAAATTAAAATAATAATATATAAATAATAAAATATATAAATAATAAATAAGAATAAATAAGATATAATATAAGATAATAATAATATAATAATAGATATAATATTAAAATATATAATATTATAAGAATAATATAGAAATATAGATTTATAAATCGAAATATATTAATATAATTATATATTAATATAAATATTATTAATTACTTAAAGTTAATAATAATAAAAAATAATATAAATTAATAATAATTGATAATAACTTGTAATTTGATTAATTGATAAGCATTTGAATTGTTATATAATTTAGATTGTTAATTGGTTTAGTAGTGGAATTTGATCAAATCGCCCTGAACTGAAGAAAGTATCTGTCCTAGCTCTGACCAAATATTCTTTCGTATCAAGAACGAAAATGCAGATATAGTCGAATGGTAAAATTTCTCTTTGCCAAGGAGAAGACGCGGGTTCGATTCCCGCTATCCGCCCAGGGCAATGTATTTAATATAAGAGGATAAAGGATTCGTTATAGTTGACTGTAATATAATACACCACCTCTAAAAGAAAAAATGACTAGTTAATTAGTTAATCTAGTTAATAAAGTCAAGTCTAAAAAAAGGACTTCAAAAAAAGTTTTAATCAAATTTTAGGAGTTTATGTAATTGACTAGGAGCTTTTCAACACAATTATATTGCAAAACCTCAATTTTCTGTACTTTTTACTCAGTTAAAAATCCAACGGGTCCATTGAAAGGCCCATTTAGACCTGCTCCTCTGAAACCTCTAAAAAAAGGATTGCAAAACAAGTTTTAATCAAATTTTAGGAGTTCATGCAATTGATTAGGAGCTTTTCAACACAATTATATTTCAAAACATCAATTTCTGTACTTTTTACTTAGTTAAAATTCCAACGGGTCCATTGAAAGGCCCATTTAGACCTGCTCGTCCAAAACCTCGACAAAAAGGACCGCAAAACAAGTTTTGATCAAATTTTAGGAGTTCAAAAAATTGATTAGGAGCTTTTCAACACAATTATATTGCTAAACCTCAATTTTTGTACTTTTTACTCAGTTAAAATTCCAACGGGTCCATTGTAAGGCCCATTTAGACCTGCTCGTCCGAAACCGATACAAAAATGATCGCAAAAAAGTTTTAATCAAATTTTAGGAGTTCAAATAAATGATTAGGAGCTTTCCAACACAATTATATTGCAAAACTTCAATTTTTACACATTTTACTCAGATAAAATTCCAACGGGTCCACTGAAAGGCCAATTTAGACCCGCACGTCCGAAACCTCAACATAAAGGACTGCAAAACAAGTTTTGATCATATTTTAGAAGTACAAATAATTGATTATGAGATTTTCAACACAATTATATTGCAAAATTTCAATTTCTGTATTTTTTACTCAGTTAAAATTCCAATGGGTCCATTGAAGGGCCCATTTAGACCAGCTCGTCCGAAACCTCTACAAAAAGGACCGCAAAAAAAGTTTTAATCAAATTTTAGGAGTTTATGTAATTGATTAGGAGCTTTTCAACACAATTATATTGCAAAACCTCAATTTTTGTACTTTTTACTCAGTTAAAATTCTAACGGGTTCATTGAAAGGCCCATTTAGACCTGCTCGTCCAAAACCTCGACAAAAAGGACCGCAAAACAAGTTTTAATCAAACTTTAGGAGTTCAAATAATTGATTAGGAGCTTTTCAAGACAAATATATTGAAAAACCTCAATTTTTATACTTTTTACTCAGTTAAAATTCCAACGGGCCCATTGAAAGGCCAATTTAGACATGCTCGTCCGAAACCTCTACAAAAAGGACCGCAAAAATGTTTTATTCAAACATTAGGAGTTCAAATAATTGATTAGGAGCTTTTCAACACAATTATATTGCAAAACCTCAATTTCTTTACTTTTTACTCAGTTAAAATTCAAACGGGTCCATTGAAAGGCCCATTTAGACCTGCTCGTCCGAAACCTCTACAAAAGGACCGCAAAACAAGTTTTAATCAAATTTTAGGAGATCATGTAATTGATTAGGAGACTTTCAACACAATTATATTCCAAAACCTCAATTTCTGTACTTTTTACTCAGTTAAAATTCCAACGGGACCATTGTAAGGCCCATTTAGACCTGCTCGTCCGAAACCGATACAAAAAGGACTGCAAAAAAAGTTTTAATCAAATTTTAAGAGTTTATGTAATTGATTAGGAGCTTTTCAAGACAATTATATTGCAAAACCTCAATTTTTGTACTTTTTACTCAGTTAAAATTCTAACGGGTCCATTGAAAGGCCCATTTAGACCTGCTCGTCCAAAACCTCGACAAAAAGGACCGCAAAACAAGTTTTAATCAAATATTAGGAGTTCAAATAATTGATTAATAGCTTTTCAACACAATTATATAGCAAAACCTCAATTTCTGTACTTTTTACTCAGTTAAAATTCCAACGGGTCCATTGTAAGGCCCATTTAGACCTGCTCGTCCGAAACCGATACAAAAAGGACCGCAAAAAAGTTTTAATCAAATATTAGGAGTTAAAATAAATGATTAGGAGCATTCCAACACAATTATATTGCAAAACTTCAATTTTTATACATTTTACTCAGTTAAAATTCCAACGGGTCCACTGAAAGACCCATTTAGACCCGCACGTCCGAAACCTCAACATAAAGGACCGCAAAACAAGTTTTAATCAAATTTTAGGAGTTCAAATAATTGATTAGGAGCTTTTCAATACAATTATATTGCAAAACCTCAATTTATGTACTTTTTACACAGTTAAAATTCCAACGGGTCCTTTGTAAGGCCCATTTAGACCTGCTCGTCCGAAACCAATACAAAAAGGACTGCAAAAATAGTTTTAATCAAATTTTAGGAGTTTATGTAATTGATTAGGAGCTTTTCAACACAATTATATTGCAAAACCTCAATTTTTGTACTTTTTACTCAGTTAAAATTCTAACGGGTCCATTGAAAGGCCCATTTAGACCTGCTCGTCCAAAACCTCGACAAAAAGGACCGCAAAACAAGTTTTAATCAAATTTTAGGAGTTCAAATAATTGATTAGGAGCTTTTCAACACAAATATATTGAAAAACCTCAATTTTTATACTTTTTACTCAGTTAAAATTCCAACGGGCCCATTGAAAGGCCAATTTAGACCTGCTCGTCCGAAACCTCTACAAAAAGGAGCGCAAAAATGTTTTATTCAAATATTAGGAGTTCAAATAATTGATTAGGAGCTTTTCAACACAATTATATTCCAAAACCTCAATTTCTGTACTTTTTACTCAGTTAAAATTTCAACGGGTCCATTGAAAGGCCCATTTCGTCCCGCTCGTCCGAAACCTCGACAAAAAGGACTGCAAAACAAGTTTTAATCAAATTTTAGGAGTTCATGTAATTGATTAGGAGCTTTTCAACACAATTATATTGCAAAACCTCAATTTCTGTACTTTTTACTCAGTTAAAATTCCAACGGGTCCATTGAAAGGCCAGTTTAGACCTGCTCGTCTGAAACCTCTACAAAAAGGACCGCAAAAATGTTTTATTCAAATATTAGAAGTTCAAATAACTGATTAGGAGCTTTTCAACACATATATATTGCAAAACCTCAATTTTTGTACTTTTTACTCAGTTAAAATTCCAACGGGTCCATTGAAAGGCCCATTTAGACCTGCTCGTCCGAAACCTCTACAAAAAGGACCGCAAAACAAGTTTTAATCAAATATTAGGAGTTCAAATAAATGATTAGGAGCTTTTCAACACAATTATGTTGCAAAACCTCAATTTCTGTACTTTTTACTCTGTTAAAATTCCAACGGGTCCATTGAAGGCCCATTTAGACCTGCACGTCCGAAACCAATACAATAAGGATCGCAAAATGTTTTAATCAAATTTTAGGAGTTAAAATAAATGATTATGAGCTTTTCAACACAATTATATTGCAAAACCTCAATTTATATACTTTTTACTCAGTTAAAATTCTAACGGGTCTATTGAAAGTCCCATTTAGACCTGCTCGTCCGAAAATTCGACAAAAAGGACCGCAAAATAGTTTTAATCAAATTTTAGGAGTTCAAATAATTGATTAGGAACTTTTCAACAGAATTATATTGAAAAACCTCAATTTTATACTTTTTATTCAGTTAAAATTCCAACGTGCCCATTGAAAGGCCCATTTAGATCTGCTCGTCCGAAACCTCTAAAAAAAGGACCGCAAAAATGTTTTATTCAAATTTTAGGAGTTCAAATAATTGATTAGGAGCTTTTCAACACAATTATATTGCAAAACCTCAATTTCTGTAATTTTTACTTTGTTAAAATTCCAACGGGGAAAAATTCTAATGGGTAAAAAATTCCAACGGGTGTGAATGAAAATTCTCTCAATTTCTCTCTCAATTTTTCTCTATACCTTCCCCCTCTCTTTTCCCCCCTCCCTCCTTATCTCCACCTTCTTCCGCCATACCCTCCGCCGCCATCCATGCCTCCTCCCCCTCCCACTGCCATGGTGGTGCTTGCTTAGCACATACACGATGAAAGTAAAAACCACCCACCATGCCCGGACGAATTTTTTCTACTTGTTACTTTTGTACTTATCAATGGCAATCACAATGCTTTTGCACTGGCACTGGCCAACCACTGCCGATCAGGCATATGATGCTATCCACAAGCATCACTCAAATGCTGGGCCATCAATTATGGTGCCCTTCGATAGCCCTGCCTCTTTTTACAGAGCACATGCAATTTCCTGGTCTTTACGACCCTGTATCATTTCCCTAAACAGCAGCGTCACGCTGGGGGAATTTTGGTTCCATTCTTTCCCTTATACCATATCTTCATTAACAGTGGATGAATCTGCCTGCATGCACACGTCCACACATGAAGCAATGCAGCAGACTCGTTCATATCGTTATTCATTACTGTTTTTAGAATAGACCATCAGTATTTTATCCTACTTATTATCAATTGTCTTTCTTCAGACTCATTACAATTTAGAAACAAGTGTCCTACTGCTTGTTCATGGTCACCAATTGTGTTTCAAAACACTATTGTTCATTTACCAATCGGATCACATTGCTGGTGCTACTACAGTCGCAAGACGCCGGACGGAAGCTTCGTCTCAGTTGTTCCACAATTTTAGGAGCCCGTGATACTGGCAGTTAGAGAATATATTTCTCGTTATGCACCGGAATTTCAAAATTCCGTATCTCGGCTCTGTATGGGAACCTAACCCTCATGCACGTACCCTACTCCCATGCATTTCGGAAGCTTCCCAACAAGTTTTATTAAATCTTAATATATTCCTATTCTTTTGGGATTCTTCGATTTTTGGAATTTATCTGGGCAAAATTATAAATTATCACGATTTAACAATTGTGGATAATAAAATTCAAAGTATTTTGGTCATCCCTTATCTGGATAATCCCTCACCTACTAGGATTCTATTTGAATTTAAATTAATATTATCTTTTAATCCCATGATTATCAGGATATTATTTAAATTCAAATTCCTTTTAAATTATCTTGATAATCCCACACTTTCTAAGATTCTATTTGAATTTAAATTAATATTATCTTTTAATCCCATGATTATCAGGATATTATTTAAATTCAAATTCCATTTAAAATATCTTGATAATCCCACACCTTCTAGGATTCTATTTGCATTTAAATTAATATTATCCTACAATCCCACAATTACTAGGATTCTATTTAAATTTAAATCCATATTATCCTATTATTATTTGGATTATCCACAATCCTCAACATTTAAACAATCTTTTCATTTCCTAGGGACCTCCCCTCATTATATACTGACCATTGGTTGTATTCTTCACCTTTATGCGATCCACTACCCTTGTGTGACATTTACATCCAACCTCAAGCACTCTCTCTTGCTACAACGTTCTCATATGTCCCACCTTTCTCTTATGGCTTCCACAGACTCTTTTCTCTCCCGTTTTGACAACCTCCAATTTACTGCGGAGGAGAAAAACATGATATGTGCGCCTGCTTCCACGAAGGTCGTTCCCCTCGATGACTACAAGTCGTCTCTAATTGGGAAACTCTTCAACACCAAAGATTTTGATGAAACTGCCTTGGTGCGCGTTTTCACCTCTGTATGGAAAGATGATAAACTCTCATCGGTAACGACTCTGGGCTCTGGTTATTTCCTCTTTAAATTTGAAACCAAGCCCTGCAGGGACGATGTTCTAAAAAGAGGGCCCTGGACTTTCAAGAAGGATTGGCTGGCACTCCTACCAGTTCAACCAAAACTTACCATTGATGGTTATCTCTACGACCAGATAAGAATCTGGGTGCGAATCCTTAGGGTGCCAATAGCCATGATGACTAGAGTTACAGTGGCTAATATCACCGGACGAACCCTTGTAAGTGGGATTGGCGCAGTTATAGGGACAGACTCCCGTCAGTCGGATGATGGGAACATGACCAAGTTTCTTCGTGTCTGTGTTATTATCGATGTACACAAACCGTTGCGTCGGTTTATAGCTGTACGCATCGAGGACGAAGATCCTCAAATGCTACCGCTTCAATATGAGAAGCTACCCACATTCTGTCATGGGTGTGGCATTTTATGTCATCTTAAAGCCACCTGTGCGGAATTTAAGGATGACAAGACGGAACCCCAGTAGTATGGAGACTGGCTACGTGCCCCTGCTCCGAAGAAAAAATCCAAAATAACAACCAGAGGTCGGGTATGTTACTTCGAGCTAGCTGGCCCGTCAACCAAGCCCTCGACAGCCACCGGTATCCAACTCTATATCTATATTTTTCTCTTTAGGGTTTGGCCCTCTATTTTCTTATTCTCTATGCGTTGCATGATGCATGCATTTTTATGAAGCTCATGCTCAATAATCTCACCCTTTCTCAGGTGCAGGACCAACAACAAAGAAACCAACAACCACCGGTATCTTTGGATAATTATCATGCAATTTTATTCGAAGAAATATTTTCTAATATTTATCTACTATGCTCTCTTCAACGACACTCTCCTAACTGTCGTTGCCTTCCTTTCTACTCCACAGGAACAGATCGCAAAGGAAAAAAGGTTGTTGTTGCTGACGCCGCCTCAGCCACGCTGATGTCGGATTCTGCTGCAACAGAACCGAAGGACGAGGCTACTGCAGTGCCCACAGCTGCCGCTGCTACTAATTCCATCGATGCTGTGGCACCCACGGGTGCAGACGCACTGCTGGACCAGACGGCCCCAGCTGCCCTTGATGCACCAATGACGGACGCAGGAGGCGTTCCCAGTGGACAGCATACCTCACCCACTGTTGGCATTTCAGTTGAACCCCTTGATGTGGTCCCTCTTGCTGTTATACCTGCTGATGCAGAATCAGCCAACACTGGATCTCCCAACACTGCCCAAGTTGCAGGGATTGATGATGCATCATCCACCCCGCCCGACAAGCGGTTCGTGCTGATTGATGGTGAAGGATTCCAAGTGCCTACTACCGTGCCTGCCAAATCTACCACTGCTGGCCACGGCAGCAATGCTTATGAGCTTGTCAACCCGGAGTTCGAGGATTGGCTTGCTACCACATCGAGCCCTCCGAAGGGTGCAACGGAACCTCGCAAGGCAAAGCGCAGCCCATCCCCAGCTGCGCCCACTGTGGCTAAGCGCCCGCGTACCTCCCCTAAGGTTCAAGCAAGGCCGGCAAAACCCGGAGCACCATCTGAAAAAACTACCAAACATACTAAAGCTGGGATGAGCAGCAAAGTCTCTTCGGCGGCTGTTGATATTCAACCCCGCCGAGAGAAATGAGGATATTTTGCTGGAACTGCCGTGGGCTTGGTTCACCAGAGGCAGTTCAAGGTCTTGTTTCCTTAGTCCGGAAGTTGGAACCTACAATTATTTTCTTGTCTGAAACTAGATTGTTTAATTTTGATTTTGAACGTTTAAAATTTTCTTTGGATATGATGGGTTGCTTCCATGTGAAAAGCAGCCCAACTTGCTCTGGTCTTTTACTATTATGGAATAATAATACGTCTCTGGATCTTTTATCGTATTCTGATCGTTACATTGATTCAACTATAACAACTACTGATGATTGCTTTCGATTCACCGACGTCTATGGGTACGCAGAAACTAGCATGAAATATAAGACGTGGGAGCTCATAGACTCTCTTCGTAGCAATTCACCGTTGCCTTGGCTAATTGGTGGAGACCTAAACGACATTTTATCCGACTCTGAAAAACAAGGCGGATGTCGCAGACCACAATCACAAATCATCAACTTTCTAGATTGCCTTGCTCGCAATGGAGTTTTTGATTGTAAACCCTGTTCGGGATGGTTCACATGGTCTCGAACGGGACCCAATGTTGCATCCGTTTGTGAACGTCTAGATCGATTCCTTGCTTGTAATGCATGGCTAAATGCACACCTAACATTCCAATGCAGGAACGTTTTCTCTCCAGATTCCGATCATTATGTCATTCTCATGGACACCAAACGTGTTGCTCCCCATGAGGTTCGTTCCCGGCATGATGGCGATCAATTTCGCTTTGAATCTTGCTGGGCAAATGACCCATCATGTATCAAAGCCTTCCACCAAGCATGGTCAAACGCGTCAGGCACCCTCCTTGACAAATTGACTATTGTTGGAAGCCACTTACATGATTGGAAAACGACTCGTCGTTTCAAATCCAACAACCGCATCGCTGAGCTTCAACGCCAGATTAATTCTTACATGCGTCAACGGCAGCTATCACCTGAAATGCTGCTCAAACTAAGAGATGCAAAATTGGAGCTTTGACGCCTTTTGGACGCACAAGAGGCCTACTGGGCTCAACGTTCTCGTGTTACCTGGCTATCGCAAGGTGACAAAAACATGTCCTTCTTCCATGCCAGGGCGTCTAAACGAAGGAAAAAGAACACTATACGTGGCCTCTTTGATGTAAACCAAACATGGCATACCGAGAAACTTGAGCTCCTTCGGATTGCCTCAGATTACTTCCAGGTTTTGTTTACATCGTCTAATTCGACTTCCTCTCCCCTTCTTTTGGAACACATCAGCCCAGTCGTTAATGCCGCAATGAATGATTCGTTGCTTCGACCTTTCACTGAAGACGAGGTAATCACAGCTTTCCAGGATATAGGTCCCAGGAAAGCTCCGGGTTTTGATGGCTTCCCTAGTAGTTTCTACAGGCAATACTGGGATGTCATTGGGCCCGAGCTCGTCCAACTTTGTTTGCGTCTTTTACGAGGGGAAGAGGACATGGCGACGGTTAACAAAATGATTATTGTCCTCATCCCAAAAGTGCCTGACGCTTCAAACATGCGTCAATTTCGGCCGATCAGTTTATGCACTGTCATTTACAAAACCATTGCCAAGGTTCTCGTGAATCGGCTCAAACCTATCTTACCGTCTTGTATCAGTGATGCACAGGCCGCTTTTGTTAGTGGCAGGAACATCACTGATAATATTCTAATTGCACATGAACTTGTTCATACCCTTCATTCTAATAACGCTTCGATCTATCAAGGGGCTGCTTTGAAATTAGACATGGAGAAGGCCTTTGACAAAGTTGAATGGTCTTTTCTTAAAGACGTAATGATACGTATGGGATTTGCATCCGACTGGGTACAGTTGTTACTCCGCTGCGTATCCACTGTTTCCTTCTCAGTCCGTCTTAATGGCGCTCTCTCCCAAGAATTCTCTCCGACTAGGGGAATCCGGCAAGGCGACCCCCTCTCGCCTTTCCTTTTCCTAATTTTCTCTCAAGGGCTTTCGGCGGCTCTTGAGGCCGAACAGCGAGCGGGACGACTCGTCGGCTTACAGGCCAATCGCCAAGGACCGCAGATTAACCATCTCCTCTTTGCGGACGACAATATTGTCTTTTTCCGTAATTGCCCAACAGAAGTCCAGCGATTAAAGGAGATTCTTCGTTTGTATGAATCACCCTCGGGCCAATCTGTCAACTTTGCTAAATCGACTGCCTTTTGTAGCTCTTCCTGCTCGGCAGCCTTCTCACAGGCCCTTTAGCATACCCTTGGCATCCGTTTGGTTGATGACCCTGGTACTTATCTGGGGATCCCTCTCCTCGTTGGGAAGAACCGAACGGCCAGTCTTGGGTTTATTCGTGACAAGGTCAACTCACGCATGGCTAAATGGGATACTAATTTGCTCTCATACAGTGGGCGTGAAATTCTAATAAAATCAGTGGCACAAGCTATACCTCAGTACGTCATGTCCTGTTATCTGCTTCCGCAAAACATTGTCGACGATGCGACACGCTCAATTCGTCGATACTCGTGGTCGGGTAGAAGTAACAAGAAAGGATGGCCAATGCTATCCTGGGATACCATGTGTACGCCCAAAGCAACTGAGGGAATGGGCTTCCGTGACTTACGGGACTTTAACATTGCTCTTCTTGGGAAGCAAATCTGGCGACTGATTCACTCGCCTGATTCCCTACTTACGAGGGTCCTACGATCCTATTATTACCCCTCCGGCAATATTCTGGACGCGAAAGCTGACCAGCGCGCCTCATTTGCCTGGCGAGGCATCTGGCAAGCCATGCAACGCTTGCAGCCAGGTTTTTTCTGGCGGCCCGACATTGACAGTCGAATACGTATCCATCGAGAACATTGGGGTGGGGCCGTTGGTCTCTCCTTCTTTGGTAACTATCAGGATAATGAGGAGATACCCTTGCGTTGCGGTGATTTTATGATCCGCCATCACAACTCTTGGGATGAACATAAAGTTCGTCAATACTTTGACTGGGATGATGTTGCCAACATCTTGTACGTCCCGATATCCGATGAACGTCGTGATACTTTACTGTGGGGCTTTCACGATACTAACATTTATACAGTACGCTCCGGCTACCTCTTCCTGCGTAGGCCCTCAAGGCCCCTTGAGCGCCCGTGCCCACTCTGGAAGATCATTGCTAAATCTAATATGCTTCCGAAGGTTCGCACCTTTGGATGGCGGGCAGGGCGGAGTGCTTTACCAACTGGTGGCCGTCTTGCTGCTCTGAGGATGGGCAGTGGCATGTGCCCATTCTGTCCCTCGATTCTTGAAACTGCGATTCATGCATTTCGAGACTGCCCTGGCGCCGTCGAGGTTCTAAACCTTGCTGGCTTCCCCTGTGCGTTATGCGACAGCACGGCCACCTCGGTTACCCTCTGGCTCGAACAGGGAGCTGCACTTCTATCTCGCGCACAATTCGATCTTCTCCTGACTACCTTGTGGAATCTATGGAACAGGAGGAATGACTGGGTCCATTCTCAGTGTCTACAACCCCCTTGGCTTACTCTGATGAACTCACAGGAACTACTTCGCGACTACATCTCGGCCAACTCAGACCATACCACAACGCGACCGCAGACGGAGCCAGCCCTTTCCCAACCTGTCTGGAGACCACCACCGGCTGGGACGATCAAAATCAATGTCGATGGCGCGTTCAATGCAGCTACGGGTTCCGCTAGCATTGGTATTGTGGCTCGTGACACCACTGAGCAATCTTGCTAGGACGGGCTCTCTTCTTGGTTGACACCGCAGATTCTCCATCCGCGGAACTCAATGCTATCATCGCAGGAGTCACACTCGGTGCAGACCCTGGCTGGCAAGGGTTTCATCTTGAGTCGGACGCAGCCCTGATAATTAATAGGCTACGTCAAGCCGGCCAGGATGCCTCCCCCCTTCAGCGGCAGATTCAGACAGCTAGATCTTTCTTTGATACTGTCACTGGTTTATGTTTACTTTATGTACCGCGTACAGCTAATGCTTTAGCTTACTATATCGCCAATTGGGCCCTTCATTCTAGACCCTCTTTGTATTTTGGACCGGGCTTGCCCGATGATTTGCGAGCATTTGTACCGGTTGTTCACCAACCACCATGATTTATAATATATTTGGGTACTCTTTTCCCCTCCTAGGACCCTAACTAGGCCAGCCCAGTAAGGATTAGTGGGGTTTTTAATGAGGCCCTTTCTTCAAAAAAAATTCCAACGGGTCCATTGAAAGGCCCATTTAGACCAGCTCGGCCGAAACCTCTACAAAAAGGGCCGCAAAACAAGTTTTAATCAAATTTTAGGAGATCATGTAATTTATTAGGAGATTTTCAACACAATTATATTCCAAAACCTCAATTTCTGTACTTTTAACTCAGTTAAAATTCCAACGGGCCAATTAAAAGGCCCATTTCGACCTGCTCGTCCGAAACCTCTACAAAAAAGACCGCAAAACGAGTTTTAATCAAATTTTAGGAGTTCAAATAAATGATTAGGAGCTTTTCAACACAATTATATTGCAAAACCTCAATTTCTGTACTTTTTACTCAGTTAAAATTCTAACGGGTCCATTGAAAGGCCCATTTAGGCCTTCTCGTCTGAAACCTCGACAAAAAGGACCGCAAAATAGTTTTAATCAAATTTTAGGAGTTCAAATAATTGATTAGGAACTTTTCAACATAATTATATTGAAAAACCTCAATTTTATACTTTTTATTCAGTTAAAATTCCAACGGGCCCATTGAAAGGCCCATTTAGACCTACTCGTCCGAAACCTCTACAAAAAGGACTGCAATACAGGTTTTAATCAAATTTTAGGAGTTCATGTAATTGATTAGGAGCTTTTCAACACAATTATATTGCAAAACCTCAATTTCTGTAATTTTTACTCAGTTAAAATTCCAACAGGTGGGTGTGGGGCGATGAAAATTCTCTCAATTTCTCTCTCAAATTTTCTCTCAAACTCTCCCTTCTTTTTTCTCCCTCTCCTCCTTATCTTCTCCCTTCTCCGCCTCCTCCTCCTCCTCTTAGCCGCCTGCTTCCGCCCCAATTTCCGCCGTCATCCATGCCTCCGCCCTCCCCTTTGCTTTCATCATGGTGCTTGCTTAGCACAAATATGATGAAAGTGATCACCGCCCACATCGCCCGGAGGAATTTTTTCTACCCACCAATTCTGTTTTCATCTTTGATGCATTTTTGGCTTTGGCAATGGCCACACCCTGCCATTCAGGCAAATGATGTATTTTATGTACATCACACATATGCTGGGACTTCATTTTTGATGCCCTTCGTAAACCCTGTCTCCATTCAGGGAGTACAGGAATTTTCCTGGTCAAAACGACCTTGTACCCAATCTTTTCACAGCAAATTACCGCTGGGGAAATTATTATTTTTGAATGAATCAATCTGTCAGTGGCTGTTAATGCAGGAAATTCATTCATTTACTTCTACGATTTTGTTACTACAACAAAATGATACTATATTAGTTTATGTTTACTTCATCATCATGTCTACAATGATATGGATTTTAAGTTCTAACACGATGCATGAGCACCGTCAATTAAACCGACAGACCGGGGAGAGGGTGGCCGTTAGCTGCCGGGCGACAGCAGCCTTATTGCTCCACAACTGTTGGAGCTCCAGATATGTTTCACTCATTTTTTGGAATGGTGAACTGCCACGTCACAAGTCTGCATGGGAGACTTTGGCCCATTCACGTGTACCATGCATTGCATGCAAACCGGTGGAATCCCACCAAAAAAAAATCACATTTTAACTTATTCCTTTTTCTAAGGGATTCAATATCTTACTACGATTTTAATATCGTACATAATAATCTTAAAATGATGCTTTATTTACATATTATAGATATTAAGATACAAATGTATTTTTCTATTTATTATGTAGATAAATCCATCCAATATAAGGCTCTATTTGAGTTTAAAATAAACTTATCTTTAAATCTTAGGATTCAAAAGATATTATTTAAATTCAAATCCTTTCCCTACTTCCTCACTACTCTATTTGAATTTAAATTCATATCTTTTTATAATCTCATGATTATAAAGATTCTATTCAAATTCAAATTATTGATTACATTACCTGTGAATCACAAGTTGGTTAGGATATTGTATAAATTCAATTTATCCCTATTTTGGGATAAAATTCTTTGTGGTTGGGATTTAATATTATCCTATAATACTAGTCTTTCACTTGAATTAAAATTACTATTCCCGTTTAATCTCAGGATTATCAAGATAGTAATTAAATTCAATTTTTTCGAATATTATCTTAAAAATAACTTTGAATTTAATTTAATATTCTCTTCTAATATAATGTTTATCAAGAGATTACTTAAATTCAAATTCCCTTCTCCTTATCTTACATCACTACGCATAGTAGGAAATTATACAAATTCAATTTGTTTTCTAATATGGGATAATCTATATGAATTTCAATTAATTCTAATTTTTAATCTTACGATTATTTTTTGGATATTAATTAAATTCATATACATTTTAAAATTTCTACGGAATTTTAAATTCCATTTCCCATTATCCTATCCTTATCGAGCCTATCCATTTACTCAAAGGTTTGAATATTATTCTCATTTCATAGAGATTTCTCGCCTAAGTATATTGTTCACTAGGCATTTTCTCCCTCTTCCCACGCTACACTTAAGTTGTGTGAAACCTCTCTCAATTGTCGAGTACACACAAGCACTCATGGCTTCCACCGATTCCTTTCTCTCTCGCTTTGATAACCTTCAGTTTACAGCAGAAGAGAAACATGTAATCTGTGCCCCTGCCTCAACAAAGGCTATTCCCCTTGACGACTACAAATCGTCACTCATCGGAAAACTGTTCAACACACAAGATTATGAAGAGAATGTTGTGATGCGACTCTTCACTAATATTTGGAGAGAATACAAGCTCTCATCGGTAACATCTCTTGGCTCTGGACATTTTTTGTTTAAGTTTGAAACTAAAGCTTGCAGGAATGTTGTCCTAAAAGGAGGGCCCTGGACTTTTAAGAAAGATTGGCTTGCAGTCTTACCTGTGCAGCCAAAGCTCACCATTAAGGGATACCGATATGACCAGATGCGAATCTGGGTAAGAATACACAGAGTTCCGATCGCTATGATGACTAGCGTTGTGGTAGCAAATGCCACTGGCTGAGCCATTGGCGGAGGGATAGGTGCAGTAATCGGGACTGACTCTCGTCAATCGGAGGAGGGGAATATGACTGAATTCCTCCGAGTCCTAGTCATAATTGATGTACACCAGCCGCTGCGACGGTTTGTGTTTGTTCAGCTTGAGGAGGATGAAGACCCCCAGATGCTGCCTATACAATATGAGAGTCTACCATCTTTCTGTCATGGATGTGGTATTTTGTGCCACCTTAAAGCCACTTGTGTGGATTTTAAGGATGACAAAACCGTGCCCCAACAGTATGGAGATTGGTTACGTGCCCCGGCACCAAAGAAGAAATCTAAAATAACTACCAGAGGAAGGGTTAGTTATTTTGAGCCTGCAAAGCCTTCGATGGCAAAAAATGGTACATGGCTATTTTACAATATGTACTCACTTTGGAATGGGATTATGTTTTATTATTTTTGCCTTCCATTTTACACTGATTTACATCATCTTTTTGCCTCATTGCAGGTGAAGGATCAACCAAAGGAAAACACATCAATACAGGTATCATTCACATATTATCCTGGAATTGTTGTAGTTTTTTTCTACTTAGTGGGAATTTTTCCTACTATTTATATTTACTATTCCCTTTGTCGATTCTGCTACTCAGGAACAGAACGTAAAGGAAAATCAGTGGCAGTAGCTGATGCTGTCTCAGCCATGCAACATTCAGAAGCGGCAGCCTCGGCTTCGTGGAAGGAACACATCCCAGGGCAGCCAGCCACTGCTGATGCCAAGACCGCTGATACTGCAGCACCCCTGGGTGCGGAACTGATACAGGAGCAGCCAGTTGCCAAGGTCACTGATATTACAGCACCCCTGGGTGCGGCAACGCTGCAGGAGCAGCCAGTTCCATTAGAGCCTGCTGCTGCCTCTGAGGAGCGAATGGCGGATACGGATGGGGAGGCCACGGGACAGCTCTCGGTAGAAGCTCTTGATGTAGCCCCCATAGCTGTCATCCCTGCCGATGCGGAATCAACAAATACGGGAGCCCCTGATGTTGCCAAGGCAGCCACAATGGCTGAGGATGTATCTTCCACTCCACCGAACAAGAGGTTCGTCTTGATCGATAATGAAGGCTTCCCGGTGCCCACTGCAGTGCCGGCTAAGTCTACTACTGCTGGACATGGAAGTAATGCTTTTGTCAATCCAGATTTTGAGGATTGGCTCGCTACTTCATCGAGCCCACCAAAGAATGCTGTCGTACCACGCAAGGCAAAACGCAGCCCTCCCTTGACTGCTCCTACGTTGGCTAAACGTCCACGTACCTCTCCAAAGGTTCCTCTACGACCGGCAAAGCACGGAACAGTTCCTAAAGAAAAAACCAAACACTCTAAAGCTGGGATGAGCAGCAAAGTCTCTTCGGCGGCGGTTGATATTCAACCCCGCCGAGAGAAATGAGGCTCATGTGCTGGAACTGCCGTGGGCTTGGTTCACCAGAGGCAGTTCGAGGGCTTATTTCAATGGTCCGTAAATTAGAACCTTTGATTATTTTCTTATCTGAGACTCGGTTATGTAATTTTAATTTTGAAAGATTGAAACTTTCTTTAGATATGGAGGGCTGCTTCCATGTGAAAAGCAGTCCAAATTGCTCTGGTCTAATATTACTTTGGAATAATAAATTGAATGTTGATCTTTTATCGTATTCTGATCGTCATATAGATTCAATTGTTACATCTTCCGATGATTGCTTTCGTTTTACCGGAATCTATGGATTTGCCGAAACTAGCATGAAATATAAAACGTGGGAACTCATTGATTCCCTTAGTAAGAATTCACCTCTACCTTGGTTAATTGGAGGGGACCTAAACGATATTTTATCAGACTCCGAAAAACAAGGCGAAGGTCGTCGACCGCAATCACAAATCACCAACTTCCGAGAATGCCTTGTACGTAATGGAATTTTTGATTGCAAACCATGTTCGGGTTGGTTCACTTGGTCGCGTACTGGGCCAAACGTTACACCTGTTTGTGAACGTCTGGATAGATATCTTGCATGCAATGCATGGCTCAATGCCCACTTAACTTTCCAATGTAGGAATATTTTTTCTCCGAATTCGGATCACTATATCATTATTATGGACTCTAAACGTACTACACCCCATGCGCATCGTGGCCAATAGGATGCGCATAATGGTGACCATTTCCGATTCGAGGCATGCTGGGCAAAGGACCCGTCATGTGTCTCCACGGTTCACCAAGCGTGGTCCAACGCGTCGGGCACTCTACTCGACAAACTGGCCGTCGTAGGGAACCAATTACATGATTGGCAGGCGGCTAGACGATCCACCTCCAACAATCGCATAGCTGAACTTCAGCGTAAGATTAATTCCTATATGCGTAGGAGAAGACTGTCACAAAACATGTTACTCAATCTCCGTGACGCAAAGTTGGAACTTAAACGCCTTCTGGATGCCAAGGAAGCATACTGGGCACAACGTTCTCGAGTTACCTGGCTTTCGCAAGGTGATAAGAACACTTCCTTTTTCCATGCTCGAGCTTCTAAACGACGGAAAAAGAACACCATACGTGGCCTTTTCGATGTGGACCAAACTTGGCATACGGAGAAACCTGAGCTTCTTCGAATAGCATCCGAGTATTTTCAGGATTTATTCACATCGTCTAATCCAAGCCCCTCTCCGGTGCTCTTGGAACATATTACCCCAGTGGTTAGTGCTGAAATGAATACATCTTTGCTACGACCCTTCACTGAAGAAGAGGTCACCGCAGCTTTCAGGGATATAGGCCCTAGGAAAGCCCCAGGTTTTGACGGCTTCCCTAGTAGTTTTTATAGACAATACTGGGACGTCATAGGACCTGAGTTTATACGCCTTTGTTTGCGCCTGTTACGAGGCGAAGAGGATATGGCAACGGTAAACAAAGCTATCATTGTCCTCATCCCAAAGGTGCCCGACGCCTCAAACATGCGTCAATTTCGACCAATCAGCTTATGTACTGTTATTTACAAGACCATTGCTAAGGTTCTTGTGAATAGACTTAAACCTATATTACC
The DNA here is from genome assembly GCA_030270665.1 of Hibiscus trionum. Taxonomy (NCBI): domain Eukaryota; kingdom Viridiplantae; phylum Streptophyta; class Magnoliopsida; order Malvales; family Malvaceae; genus Hibiscus; species Hibiscus trionum. The sequence goes on from BSYR01000008.1 coordinate 30,854,033, forward strand.
ATATTGTATCAGTGATGCGCAAGCTGCTTTTGTCAGCGGTCGGAACATTACTGACAATATTTTGATTGCGCATGAACTTGTGCATACCCTCCATACTAATACCGCTTCGATATATCAGGGGGCTGCCTTGAAGCTCGATATGGAAAAAGCTTTTGATAAGGTTGAATGGTCTTTTCTCAAAGACGTAATGTTACGCATGGGGTTTGCATCTGACTGGGTACAATTACTGCTCCGATGTGTATCCACTGTTTCTTTTTCAGTTCGGCTTAATGGCACTCTATCCAACGAGTTCTTTCCGACTAGGGGAATTCGGCAGGGGGACCCTCTCTCGCCTTTTCTCTTTCTAATCTGCTCCCAAGGGCTTTCAGCGGCCCTTGAGGCCGAACAGCATTCGGGACGTCTAATTGGGTTACAGGCCAATAGACGTGGCCCAAGAATCAACCATCTGCTCTTTGCGGATGATAGTATTGTCTTTGTCCGTAACTGCCCAGGGGAAATAGACCAATTGAAGGAGATTCTCCGGCTGTATGAGGCATCCTCAGGTCAGTCAGTCAACTTTTCAAAGTCGACTGCATTTTGTAGCTCCCTCTGTTCGAGGGACTTCACACATGCGCTCCAACATACTCTTGGCATCCGTTTGGTTGATGACCCTGGAACATATCTGGGTGTCCCTCTTCTTATCGGGAGGAATCGAACGGCCAGTCTTGGTTTCATTAGAGACAAAGTCAATTCTCGCATGACTAAATGGGATACTAACTTGCTGTCGTACAGTGGGCGTGAAGTTCTCATTAAATCAGTGGCGCAAGCTTTGCCTCAATATGTAATGTCCTGTTATTTGCTCCCACAGAACATTGTGGATGATGCGACGCGATCAATCCGCCGTTACTGGTGGACGGGCAGAAGTAACAAAAATGGATGGCCAATGCTCTCCTGGGATACTATGTGCACACCCAAAGCTGCGGGGGGCATGGGTTTCCGTGATCTAAGGGACTTTAATATTGCCCTCCTTGGGAAACAAGTCTGGCGACTAATCCACTCGCCCGACTCCTTACTCGGGCGGGTCCTTAAATCACGCTATTATCCATCCGGGAATATTATGGAGGCAAAAGTTGACCACCGAGCCTCCTTTGCTTGGCGAGGTATATGGCAGGCTTTGCAACAATTACAATCTGGTTTCTTCTGGAGACCTGGAATTGATATTCGTCTACGCATCCATCGTGATAATTGGGGTGGATCCAGTGGGCTCTCCTTCTTTGGTAGTTATCAAGATCACGAGGAAATACCCTTGCGATGCGAAGATTTTATGATTCGTCATCATAATGCATGGGACGAACATAAAGTACGTCAATATTTTGACGAAGATGACGCAGCCAACATATTGCACGTACCAATAACTGATGTCCAACGCGATACTTTGCTATGGGGCTTTCATGATACCAATATTTATTCCGTACGCTCTGGTTACCTTTTCTTACGAAGGCCCCCGCGACCTCTTGAGCGTCCGAACCCTCTGTGGAAGGTTATTACTAAATCCAACACACTCCCGAAGGTTCGCACCTTTGGATGGCGGGTAGGACGGGGTGCGTTACCCACAGGTGACCGACTTGTGACTATTGGATTGGGCAACGGCATGTGTCCGTTCTGCCCTTCGATGCTTGAATCTGCACTTCATGCTTTCAGGGACTGTCCAGGCGCTGCTGAGACACTCCGCCTTGCAGGTTTCCCGAGCGCTCTTCGTGATGGCAGCGCCACCTCGATGTCACTTTGGTTGGAACAAGGAGCTAGGCTCCTCCCCTGCGCACAATTTGATCTCCTCCTAACTACACTGTGGAATCTTTGGAATAGGAGGAATGAATGGGTCCATTCTCAGCGTTTGCAGCCCCCTTGGCTCACCTTGATGAACTCACAGGATCTACTTCGCGATTACCTAACGGCCACAACAGGCATTCCCACGACGAGGCAGCAACCGACGACAGCTCTTTCCCCACCTGTATGGAGGCCGCCGCCAGCTGGATCAATCAAAATCAATGTTGACGGTGCTTTTAACCCTTCTACAGGATCGGCTGGAATTGGCATCGTGGCCCGTGATGCTACTGGAGCTATCCTGCTTGGACGAGCTGTTTACTTGGACACTATTGCAGATTCTACGTCGGCAGAGCTACGGGCGATATCGGATGGCGTCCAATTAGGAGTGGAGGCGGGTTGGACTGGGTTTCTTCTTGAATCAGATGCGGCCCTGCTGATCAATAGGTTGTGTAGAACAGGCGAGGATGCCTCCCCTATTCAGCGACAGTTGCAGGATACTAGATCTTTAATTGACATTGTATCAGGTCTTAGTTTACATTATGTACCGCGTGGAGCTAACGTTTTAGCTCATTCTATAGCCAATTGGGCTTTGCATTTTCTTTCATCCATGTATTTTGGGTCGGGCTTGCCCGATGCTCTACGAACTTTTGTACCGGTTGTTAACCAACCGCCTTGATCTATAATATATTTTGGGCACTCTTTTCCCCTCCTAGGGCTTTGCTGGGCTAGCCCAGTAAGGTTTAGTGGGGTTTTTAATGAGGCCCTTTCTTCAAAAAAAAAATTCCAACGGGTCCATTGAAAGGCCCATTTAGACCTTCTCCTCTGAAACATCTAAAAAAGGATTGCAAAACAAGTTTTAATCAAATTTTAGGAGTTCATGCAATTGATTAGGAGCTTTTCAACACAATTATATTTCAAAACCTCAATTTCTGTACTTTTTACTCAGTTAAAATTTCAACGGGTCCATTGAAAGGCCCATTTCGACCCGCTCGTCCGAAACCTCTACAAAAAGGACTGCAAAACAAGTTTTAATCAAATTTTAGGAGTTCATGTAATTGATTAGGAGCTTTTCAAAACAATTATATTGCAAAACCTCAATTTATGTACTTTTTACTCAGTTAAAATTCCAACGGGTCCATTGAAAGGCCCATTTAGACCTGCTCCTCAGAAACCTCTAAAAAAAGGACTGCAAAAAAAGTTTTAATCAAATTTTAGGAGTTTATGTAATTTACTAGGAGCTTTTCAACACAATTATATTGCAAAAAATCAATTTTTTTACTTTTTACTCAGTTAAAATTCTAACGGGTCCATTGAAAGGCCCATTTAGACCAGCTCGTCCAAAACCTCGACAAAAAGGACCGCAAAACAAGTTTTAATCAAATATTAGGAGTTCAAATAATTGATTAGGAGCTTTTCAACACAATTATATAGCAAAACCTCAATTTCTGTACTTTTTACTCAGTTAAAATTCCAACGGGTCCATTGTAAGGCCCATTTAGACCTGCTCGTCCGAAACCGATACAAAAAGGACCGCAAAAAAGTTTTAATCAAATTTTAGGAGTTCAAATAAATAATTAGGAGCTTTCCAACACAATTATATTGCAAAACTTCAATTTTTATACATTTTACTCAGTTAAAATTCCAACGGGTCCACTGAAAGGCCCATTTAGACCCGCACGTCCGAAACCTCAACATAAAGGACCGCAAAACAAGTTTTGATCATATTTTAGGAGTACAAATAATTGATTATGAGATTTTCAACACAATTATATTGCAAAACCTCAATTTCTGTACTTTTTACTCAGTTAAAATTCCAATGGGTCCATTGAAGGGCCCATTTAGACCAGCTCGTCCGAAACATCTACAAAAAGGACCACAAAACAAGTTTTAAACAAATTTTAGGAGTTCAAATAATTGATTAGGAGCTTTTCAACACAATTATATTGCAAAACCTCAATTTCTATACTTTTTACTCAGTTAAAATTCCAACGGGTCCATTGTAAGGCCCATTTAGACCTGCTCGTCCGAAACCAATACAAAAAGGACTGCAAAAATAGTTTTAATCAAATTTTAGGAGTTTATGTAATTGATTAGGAGCTTTTCAACACAATTATATTGCAAAACCTCAATTTTTGTACTTTTTACTCAGTTAAAATTCTAACGGGTCCATTCAAAGGCCCATTTAGACCTGCTCCTCGAAAACCTCGACAAAAAGGACCGCAAAACAAGTTTGAATCAAATTTTAGGAGTTCAAATAATTGATTAGGAGCTTTTCAACACAAATATATTGAAAAACCTCAATTTTTATACTTTTTACTCAGTTAAAATTCCAACGGGCCCATTGAAAGGCCATTTTAGACCTGCTAGTCCGAAACCTCTACAAAAAGGAGCGCAAAAATGTTTTATTCAAATATTAGGAGTTCAAATAATTGATTAGGAGCTTTTCAACACAATTACATTCCAAAACCTCGATTTCTGTACTTTTTACTCAGTTAAAATTTCAACGGGTCCATTGAAAGGCCCATTTCGTCCCGCTCGTCCGAAACCTTTACAAAAAGGACTGCAAAACAAGTTTTAATCAAATTTTAGGAGTTCATGTAATTTATTAGGAGCTTTTGAACACAATTATATTGCAAAACCTCAATTTCTGTACTTTTTACTCAGTTAAAATTCCAACGGGTCCATTGAAAGGCCCATTTAGACCTTCTCCTCCGAAACCTCTAAAAAAGGACTGCAAAACATGTTTTAATCAAATTTTTGGAGTTCATGCAATTGATTAGGAGCTTTTCAACACAATTATATTTCAAAACCTCAATTTCTGTACTTTTTACTCGGTTAAAATTCCAACGGGTCCATTGAAAAGCCCATTTATACCTGCTCGTCCGAAACCTCAACAAAAAGGACAGCAAAACAAGTTTTAATCAAATTTTAGGAGTTCAAATTATTGATTAGGAACTTTTCAACACAATTATATTGAAAACCTCAATTTTATGCTTTTTACTCAGTTAAAATTCCAACGGGTCCATTGAAATGCCCATTTAGACCTGCTCGTCCGAAACCTCGACAAAGAGGACCGCAAAATAGTTTTAATCAAATTTTAGGAGTTCAAATAATTGATTAGGAACTTTTCAACACAATTATATTGAAAAACCTCAATTTTATACTTTTTACTCAGTTAAAATTCCAACGGGCCCATTGAAAGGTCCATTTAGACCTGCTCGTCTGAAACCTCTACAAAAAGGACCGCAAAAATGTTTTATTCAAATATTAGGAGTTCAAATAATTGGTTAGGAGCTTTTCAACACAATTATATTGCAAAACCGCAATTTCTGTACTTTTTACTCAGTTAAAATTCCAACGGGTCGATTGAAAGGCCCATTTTGACCCGCTCGTCCGAAACCTCAACAAAAAGGACCGCAAAACAAGTTTTAATCAAATTTTAGGAGTTCAAATAATTGATTAGGAGCTTTTCAACACAATTATATTGCAAAACCTCAATTTCTTTACTTTTTACTCAGTTAAAATTTCAACGGGTCCATTGAAAGGCCCATTTCGACCCGCTCGTCCGAAACCTCTACAAAAAGGACTGCAAAACAAGTTTTAATCAAATTTTAGGAGTTCATGAAATTGACTAGGATCTTTTCAACACAATTATATTGCAAAACCTCAATTTCTGTACTTTTTACTCTGTTAAAATTCTAACGGGTCCATTGAAAGGCCCATTTAGACCTGCTCGTCCGAAACCTCGACGAAAAGGACCGCAAAATAGTTTTAATAAAATTTTAGGAGTTCAAATAATTGATTAGGAACTTTTAAACACAATTATATTGAAAAACCTCAATTTTATACTTTTTACTGATTTAAAATTCCAACGGGCCCATTGAAAGGCCCATTTAGACCTGCTCGTCCGAAACCTCAACAAAAAGGACCGCAAAACAAGTTTTAATCAAATTTTAGGAGTTCAAATAATTGATTAGGAGCTTTTCAACACAATTATATTGCAAAACCTCAATTTCTGTACTTTTTACTCAGTTAAAATTCCAACGGGTCCATTGTAAGGCCCATTTAGACCTGCTCGTCCGAAACCGATACAAAAAGGACTGCAAAAAAAGTTTTAATCAAATTTTAGGAGTTTATGTAATTGATTAGGAGCTTTTCAACACAATTATATTGCAAAACCTCAATTTTTGTACTTTTTACTCAGATAAAATTCTAACGGGTCCATTGAAAGGTCCATTTAGGCCTGCTCGTCCAAAACCTCGACAAAAAGGACCGCCAAACAAGTTTTAATCAAACTTTAGGAGTTCAAATAATTGATTAGGAGCTTTTCAAGACAAATATATTGAAAAACCTCAATTTTTATACTTTTTACTCAGTTAAAATTCCAACGGGCCCATTGAAAGGCCAATTTAGACCTGCTCGTCCGAAACCTCTACAAAAAGGACCGCAAAAATGTTTTATTCAAACCTTAGGAGTTCAAATAATTGATTAGGAGCTTTTCAACACAATTATATTGCAAAACCTCAATTTCTTTACTTTTTACTCAGTTAAAATTCCAACGGGTCCATTGAAAGGCCCATTTAGACCTGCTCGTCCGAAACCTCTACAAAAAGGACCGCAAAACAAGTTTTAATCAAATTTTAGGAGATCATGTAATTGATTAGGAGACTTTCAACACAATTATATTGCAAAACCTCAATTTCTGTACTTTTTACTCAGTTAAAATTCCAACGGGTCCATTGTAAGGCCCATTTAGACCTGCTCGTCCGAAACCGATACAAAAAGGACTGCAAAAAAAGTTTTAATCAAATTTTAGGAGTTTATGTAATTGATTAGGAGCTTTTCAAGACAATTATATTGCAAAACCTCAATTTTTGTACTTTTTACTCAGTTAAAATTCTAACGGGTCCATTGAAAGGCCCATTTAGACCTGCTCGTCCAAAACCTCGACAAAAAGGACCGCAAAACAAGTTTTAATCAAATTTTAGGAGTTCAAATAATTGATTAGGAGCTTTTAAACACAAATATATTGAAAAACCTCAATTTTTATACTTTTTACTCAGTTAAAATTCCAAGGGCCCACTGAAAGGCCAATTTAGACCTGCTCGTCCGAAACCTCTACAAAAAGGACCGCAAAAATGTTTTATTCAAACATTAGGAGTTCAAATAATTGATTAGGAGCTTTTCAACACAATTATATTGCAAAACCTCAATTTATTTACTTTTTACTCAGTTAAAATTCCAACGGGTCCATTGAAAGGCCCATTTAGACCTGCTCGTCCGAAACCTCTACAAAAAGGACCGCAAAACAAGTTTTAATCAAATTTTAGGAGATCATGTAGTTGATTAGGAGATTTTCAACACAATTATATTCCAAAACCTCAATTTCTGTACTTTTTACTCAGTTAAAATTTCAACGGGTCGATTGAAAGGCCCATTTTGACCCGCTCGTCCGAAACCTCAACAAAAAGGACCGCAAAACAAGTTTTAATCAAATTTTAGGAGTTCAAATAATTGATTAGGAGCTTTTCAACACAATTATATTGCAAAACCTCAATTTCTTTACATTTTACTCAGTTAAAATTTCAACGGGTCCATTGAAAGGCCCATTTCGACCCGCTCGTCCGAAACCTCTACAAAAAGGACTGCAAAACAAGTTTTAATCAAATTTTAGGAGTTCATGTAATTGACTAGAATCTTTTCCACACAATTAAATTGCAAAAACTCAATATCTGTACTTTTTACTCTGTTAAAATTCTAACGGGTCCATTGAAAGGCCCATTTAGACCTGCTCGTCCGAAACCTCGACGAAAAGGACCGCAAAATAGTTTTAATAAAATTTTTGGAGTTCAAATAATTGATTAGGAACTTTTCAACACAATTATATTGAAAAACCTCAATTTTATAATTTTTACTCATTTAAAATTCCAACGGGCCCATTGAAAGGCCCATTTAGACCTGCTCGTCCGAAACCTCAACAAAAAGGACCGCAAAACAAGTTTTAATCAAATTTTAGGAGTTCAAATAATTGATTAGGAGCTTTTCAACACAATTATATTGCAAAACCTCAATTTCTGTACTTTTTACTCAGTTAAAATTCCAACGGGTCCATTGTAAGGCCCATTTAGACCTGCTCGTCTGAAACCGATACTAAAAGGACTGCAAAAAAAGTTTTAATCAAATTTTAGGAGTTTATGTAATTGATTAGGAGCTTTTCAACACAATTATATTGCAAAACCTCAATTTTTGTACTTTTTACTCAGATAAAATTCTAACGGGTCCATTGAAAGGTCCATTTAGGCCTGCTCGTCCAAAACCTCGACAAAAAGGACCGCCAAACAAGTTTTAATCAAACTTTAGGAGTTCAAATAATTGATTAGGAGCTTTTCAAGACAAATATATTGAAAAACCTCAATTTTTATACTTTTTACTCAGTTAAAATTCCAACGGGCCCATTGAAAGGCCAATTTAGACCTGCTCGTCCGAAACCTCTACAAAAAGGACCGCAAAAATGTTTTATTCAAACATTAGGAGTTCAAATAATTGATTAGGAGCTTTTCAACACAATTATATTGCAAAACCTCAATTTCTTTACTTTTTACTCAGTTAAAATTCCAACGGGTCCATTGAAAGGCCCATTTAGACCTGCTCGTCCGAAACCTCTACAAAAAGGACCGCAAAACAAGTTTTAATCAAATTTTAGGAGATCATGTAATTGATTAGGAGACTTTCAACACAATTATATTCCAAAACCTCAATTTCTGTAATTTTTACTCAGTTAAAATTCCAACGGGTAAAATTCTAACGGGTAGGGAACCTTGGGAAATGAAAATTCTCTCTGAAATTTCTCATTTCCTCCTTTTGCTTTTTCTCTCTCTTTCTCATCTCCTCCACACCAACCACCACCCATTCCGCCACAATCTTAACACGCTGCCCCCACGGCCACCACATATCTACCACCTAAACCGCCATCCCCTGTCAGCATTTAACCACTGTTTTTGGTTTCTTGCTTCCGACAACCACTTTACCATTCCTAGCAACCACTCTCACTACCAGAGGCATCGGTGGCCTGCCACAATCAGAGCTGATTTAGCACAGGTACGTTCTCTTTCCCTTATTAGTTTTGTTTTCTTTTTTCAATGGTGTAATTATTTTATAATTACCTTCTTAAGGATCAAACCGTGGTTCGATCCCATTGGCCACATTTCCTATTATATCTACGCATTAGGGATGTGGATTCGGCATTGGCCGGGTTATGCCTCTTATCTAAGGCCCCCGACAGTAATGCAACAATCCTGGCTCTTGAAGCCTTGCAACCATCTACTCCATTCTTATGAATGGGACCTCTCCTGGCCCCCTGGGCCTTGTAAATCTACTGTCTTATTCGAAAGTTTTAGGACAGTGGATCCACTGAAACGGTGGCAATTGAGGCCCTCGTGGCTAGCCCCTGGGCATGGTACGCCTAATACTCATGCTGCAGGCATTTCCATGCATGCAGGACAGGGCGTACGTATCTGCGTCCCTATTATTGAAAATTTCACGCAGGTTGCATGGCACATGCAGGCGGAATGCATGGAAGCCACTGCACGCACAGGCCACCATAGGCGATGGCAGCAGTGGCCCTGGCAGCTGCCGGTGGCTGGCACCCTCCGACCACCGTTAGTCCTATCGTTCTCCAAATCCCGAATTATCAGGGATATCTATGATAAAGGCCTATTTTTACGGGATTTATTTTATTTTAAAATTAAATCAATACTCCCTTGGAGGTTTCAACTAGGACTCAAACGCTACCTAACTTCATACTTCCTATTATCTAGGAATATCGTTGGGATCCGGATTTGTGACTGGTGGTCCCCACCATCTGAATTCCAATCAGACTTATCTTCTTTTATTATAATATTTTTATGCAAGTTGGATTCTCCCCCTAAAGATAGGAATCCTTATAGAGTCCTACTCTTTTACTCCCATTGGATCACATTTTATCCGAATCAACCCCATCTCCTAAATTTGAAACTATTTCAAATTTTACGGGTGAAGCATCGCACAATATATTTTTGTGAGCATTTTTTTGGAGCAGTATCCCACACGATATTTCCGCCCTAGGTTGTTTCTTCACTCGAATTCCTTACTCCAAACATCCACAAACAATGGCCTCCTCGGACTCGTTCCTGGATCACTTTGACAATCTACAATTTACTGCTGAAGAACAGGCAGTTGTTTACGCCCCAAAGGCCACCAAGGCCATTCCTTTGGACGACCAACGCTGCTCTCTATTAGGGAAACTCTTTCCAACGACAACACCGGATGACACAACTCTTGTGAAGGTCTTCAAGGCTGTTTGGAAGGAGGACAAGCTTATCTCAGCCACCATACTTGGCTCGGGATATTTCCTTTTCAAGTTCGAGACCGCTGCAAAAGTCAGGGATATCCTCAAGAGGGGGCCCTGGACGTTTAAGAGAGATTGGCTAGCCCTCACTCCCATCCAACCCCAGCTGACAATGGAGGAATACAAGTTTACCCACATGCGGATATGGGTCCGTATCCTACGTGTCCCATTAGCTATGATGATTGGCGACACAGTGGCTAATGCATCCGGGCGTGCTCTAGGCTGTGGGCTAGGTACCGTGATAAGCACCGACACTCGCAAAGATGATGAGGGGAACCTCGTACACTTTCTACGCGTTGGAGTGCTCATTGATGTTAATCGACCCCTAAGGCGAGGCGTTGCTCTTGCTGATAAGGAGAACCCGGATAAACCCAAGATGCTTCCGGTTAGATATTAGAAGCTTCCCAACTTTTGTCTTGGCTGTGGAATGTTGTTTCATCTACGTGAAACCTGTGCTGAATTCAAGGATAAGCCAAGTGAGGGATTGCCATACAGTGAATGGTTACGTGCACCGGCTCCTAAGCCAAAGGTGAAAACAAATGTTAGAGGACGGGTCCGATATTTCGAGCCAGGTTCCTCTTCTACCCGGCGTGAACAATACACAGGTTCTGCTGCTGTCCTTCCAGGGAACAATGGGAAGGGTAAGGCTGCTGCCACCCCACTGGCCACTCCGGAAGTGGCAAAAGGTTCACCCTCGGTGAAGCCGGGAGATGGTTCTTTGAATCTCGAGGAGGATGATTTATTGGGCGAGGAAATTGCCACCCCTCCTACAGCTGCTGCAGCGCCTCTGCCGACAGAAGGAACAGCTGCTGCTGTCCTTGTTGTAGCTGAGGTAGATGCTGTCGCAGCACAACAGGAGCCGCTCGACGTTACACCTCTGGCCATGATACCTGCTGATGCTGAATCCGTGATCCATGACTCAAGGGATGCCGACGTTGAGATGGAACGAGACCTGCAGCTTCACAAGCCCGACACTCCGCCGGACAAACGCTTTATCTTGATCGATAAGGATTCTTTTCCTGTGCCAGTCGCGGATGATACGGCCACGGGGGAAAGCTCGAATACAGGGAAAGGCCCGAGGGACAAGGGGAAAGAACCGGTCAACCCGGATTTTGAAATTTGGTTGGCTGCCACAACCGACAAGGGCCCGGACACTGCAGGCCTAAAGAAGGCTAAACGCACATCGCCCAGTATCACTGGTGGGATAGCCAAGCGCCCGAGATCTTCACCATTGGGGGCCAGAAAAACAATGAAACAAGTTGAGAAAAATGAAAGGAAAGCTGGGATGAGCAGCAAAAACTCTTCGGCGGTGGTTGACGGTCAACCCCGCCGAGAGAAATGAGAGCCATATGTTGGAACTGTCGGGGACTTGGTATGCCTTCGGCAGTTCATGAGCTTCGTGCTATTGTTTCACGTTTAGGTCCAGATTTAATTTTCCTGTCTGAAACTCGTTTGAACTCTTTTAAATTTGATTCCATTAAACATTATCTTGATATGGAGGGTTTTTTTGCTGTGGACAGCAGCCCGACTTGTGCAGGCTTATGCCTGTTTTTTAATAAAAATATTACTCTAGATTTTCTCTCGTCCTCGACGAGATACATTGATGTTATTGTGAATAGCTCTAACTGTCGTTTTCGCTTTACGGGTATTTACGGGTACGCAGCTACAAACATGAAAAAATACACGTGGGATCTTATAGATTCCCTTAAAACAAAATCATCTCTTCCTTGGCTCATCGGAGGTGACTTAAATGATATCTTAGATGACTCGGAAAAACAAGGAGGCAGTCGTAGGCCTCGTTCTCAAATTCTAAACTTTCGTGATTGTTTAACGAGAAATAACTTGTTCGATTGTAAACCAAACACGGGTTGGTTCACTTGGACCCGCACGGGGCCTAATGTCGATCCGGTTTGCGAACGGCTTGACCGTTTCTTGGCATGCTCGCAATGGATGCACAACTTTCCCAACTACGGTCAGTTTCACACCTTTTCTCTCGAGTCGGATCATAGTGTCATTATATTGGATACCGAGAATGCCCCATTATCGAACCAATATACCCAACATGCAGGTGACCACTTTCGGTTTGAAACATGTTGGGCCCATGACCCAGCTGGCATCCAAGTTTGTAAAACCACTTGGGCTGCCACACAGGGGTCCATTTTGGACAAACTTTCTGCGATGGGCCATTCTCTCCAAGAGTGGCAACATGATCAACGTAAATTTTCCACTCTCCGCATACGACAGTTGCAACGATCTATCAACAATCTTATGCGACGTAGACATCTATCCCGAAAAGCTCTTTCCACTTTGCACACTGCGAAATTGGAGCTCCGGAAATTGTCAGTGGCTAAAGAGGCCTATTGGGCCCAACGCTCTCGCATCTCCTGGTTAACCAATGGGGATAAAAATACCAACTACTTCCATGCGAGGGCCACTAAACGACGTAGGAAAAACGCAATCAAGGGACTTATGGATAATACCGGAGTTTGGCAGTCCTCCACTGCTGACATTTTACGAGTTGCGTCGTCGTACTTTAAAGATATTTTCTCATCCGCATATCTGGTGTCCTCACCGGAACTGCTGAACAATATTCGGCCTACAGTAACCACAGCTATGAATGATACTCTTCTTCGGCCCTTCACGGTAGAGGAAATCCGTGCCGCTTTTCTGGATATCAATCCTAAGAAAGCACCGGGTATTGATGGTTTCCCCAGTAGTTTCTACAGACAGCATTGGGATATGATTGGTCTAGATTTCCTCTCTCTATGCATGGATCTCCTTCAAGGGAAAGCCGATATGGCATCGGTTAACCGATCAATCATAGTGCTCATACCCAAGACTTCTGACCCCACCACCATGAAGCACTTTCGTCCAATTAGTCTGTGCACAGTCATTTACAAGACGATCTCTAAGGTTCTGGTAAATCGCCTGAAACTATCCTTACCGTCTTGTATCAGCGATTCGCAAGCAGCGTTTATCAGCGGACGCAATATCACCGACAATATTCTAATTGCACATGAGCTGGTACATACCCTTCACTCTACTGGTACACTCTCCTCTCAAGGAGCGGCTGTCAAGCTCGATATGGAAAAGGCCTTTGACAGGGTAGAATGGTCCTTTCTAAGGGATGTCATGCTCCGTATGGGGTTCGCCCGGGATTGGGTCAACCTTATCCTACGATGCGTATCCTCGGTCTCCTTTTCGGTAAGAATTAATGGCACGATATCAGAGGAATTCTTCCCTACCCGGGGTATCCGTCAAGGTGATCCTTTATCACCTTTCTTATTCCTAATTTGCTCCCAAGGACTATCAGCGGCCCTGGAAACGGAGCAAAAAGAAGGACGCCTTTCCGGTCTTAGTGCTAGTCGTCGTGGGCCCAGGGTTACACACCTACTATTCGCTGATGATAGTATGGTGTTCCTTCGCAATGAACCAGCGGAGGTGGATAGATTGCGTTCCGTCCTTTCCCAGTATGCCTCGTCTTCCGGGCAAACGGTAAACTTCGACAAGTCTACTGCTTACTGCAGTCATGGGTGCTCCTCCGCCTTTCTCCATACTATGCGTTCAACTTTGTGTGTCCGCCTAGTGGATGATCCAGGCATATACTTGGGAGTCCCCCTCTTAATAAAAAGGAATAGAACTGCATCCTTAGGCTTTGTGCGAGATAAAGTCCAATCCCGTATGAGCAAATGGGATAATAGTTTCCTTTCATATAGCGGGCGAGAAATCCTCATTAAGGCTGTCGCACAAGCTATGCCACAGTATGTGATGTCCTGCTACCTCTTACCACAAAACATAATTGACGATATTACTATGTCCATACAGCGTTACTGGTGGTCCGGGCGTAGTAATAAGCGTGGCTGGCCGCTTTTGTCGTGGGATACCCTCTGCACGCCTAAAAATGTGGGAGGCCTAGGTTTCCGCGACCTGCGATCTTTCAATTTTGCCCTGCTAGGGAAGCAAATTTGGCACTTGCTGTCACACCCAGACTCTTTATTGGCAAGGGTCCTCCGTGCTAAATACTACCCATCAGGAGACCTCCTGAACGCCTCGGCAGACAAGCGGGCTTCTTTTGCATGGAAAGGTCTGCACCAAGCTATACATCTCCTGAGGCCTGGTTATTTCTGGAGACCAGGGACTAAGAGCTCGATACGTCTACTCAGTGATACATGGGGAGGGGATAAACCCATTACGCTTTTTGGACAATATGAGGATAATGACGAACTCCCAGTGCGCTGTCGGGATTACATGTTGCGTGACGGTGCCTCTTGGGATGAGCCCAAAATTCGAAATGCCTTTGATAAGGATGATGCGGAGAGTATCCTTCGGGTGCCGATTCATCAGGATAGACCGGACAAGCTGGTTTGGGGACGCCATGACTCTGGGACCTATACTGTAAGGTCGGGATACTTTTTTCTCCATCAACCGGCGAGACCAGTTATGCGCCCCACACGTTTATGGAAAGTAATATCCAAATCTCCGACTTTACCTAAAATTCGATCCTTCAGCTGGCGCGCGAGCCGTGATGCCTTACCCACGGGGGAAAAGCTCCGAGCGATACATCAAATGGATGGACATTGTCCCTTTTGCCCTACGGTGCTGGAATCCGCTATTCATGCCCTACGGGATTGCCCAACTGCACAAGATGTTCTCCGCCTTGTTGGGCTTCCGTTGAGCGTCTCTACCAATCATACCAACTCCATTATGGCTTGGCTTTCAGAAGTATCTTATTGCTTGGACTCTTCGGGGTTTGCCCTGCTCCTGACCACAATATGGAATATCTGGAACCGTCGTAACGACTGGATTCATTCCCAAAGGCTTCAGCCAACATGGCTTACCGCTATGAATGCTACAGGTCTTCTACAGGAATACGCAGCCGCCAACGCTCTCCCCGCCGTGTCAACCGCCATACCAGCAGCAGCCCCCCAACGATGGACGACACCTAGACCGGGCTGTATCAAGATAAACGTTGACGGAGCTTTTCATCCAGGTTCTGGTGCTGCAGCCATCGGAGTCATTGCTAGGGATGCAGATGGCTCAATTGTTGGAGGATGCGCAGTCCACGAGGCAGGCGGTCATGATGCCACCATGGTTGAGCTACATGCCATTGTTGCGGGTATCATGTTGACCCGAGATAGAGGGTGGGGCGAGGTGACCATTGAATCCGACTCGGCTACGGTGATCAACAAGCTCTCACGCACCGCTGCGGACAATTCCCTTCTGGGACCACAGATCGCAGAGACTCAGTCTTTGCTTAGGTCTTTTCCTTTAATCACTATATCCTTTGTACCTAGGTCGGCCAATTTTTTGGCCCACAACTTAGCCGCTTGGGCTTTACGCTCTACCTCTTCGGTGTACTTTGATTCAGTCATTCCTGATTGTATTAACGTTGATGTAATGGCTGATTCTCAGCCCTTTTCTTATTATAATAATAACAACACTCAGGGCACTCTTTTCCCCTTAGGTTCACTTTGTGCTTCGGTACAAGGTGGTTAGAGGGGTTTTTAATGAGGCCCTATTTCTTCAAAAAAAAAAATTCCAACGGGTCCATTGTAAGGCCCATTTAGACCTGCTCGTCCCAAACCGATACAAAAAGGACTGCAAAAAAATTTAATCAAATTTTAGGAGTTTATGTAATTGATTAGGATATTTTTAAGACAATTATATTGCAAAACCTCAATTTTTGTACTTTTTACTCAGTTAAAATTCTAACGGGTCCATTGAAAGGCCCATTTAGACCTGCTCGTCCAAAACCTCGACAAAAAGGACCACAAAACAAATTTTAATCAAATTTTAGAAGTTCAAATAATTTATTAGGAGCTTTTAAACACAAATATATTGAAAAACCTCAATTTTTATACTTTTTACTCAGTTAAAATTCCAAGGGCCCACTGAAAGGCCAATTTAGACCTGCTCGTCCGAAACCTCTACAAAAAGGACCGCAAAAATGTTTTATTCAAACATTAGGAGTTCAAATAATTGATTAGGAGCTTTTCAACACAATTATATTGCAAAACCACAATTTCTTTACTTTTTACTCAGTTAAAATTCCAACGGGTCCATTGAAAGGCCCATTTAGACCTGCTCGTCCGAAACCTCTACAAAAAGGACCGCAAAACAAGTTTTAATCAAATTTTAGGAGATCATGTAGTTGATTAGGAGATTTTCAACACAATTATATTCCAAAACCTCAATTTCTGTACTTTTTACTCAGTTAAAATTTCAACGTGTCCATTGAAAAGCCAATTTTGACCCGCTCGTCCGAAACCTCTACAAAAAGGACTGCAAAACAAGTTTTAATCAAATTTTAGGAGTTCATGTAATTTATTAGGATATTTTCAACACAATTATATTGCAAAACCTCAATTTATGTACTTTTTACTCAGTTAAAATTCCAACGGGTCCATTGAAATGCCCATTTAGACATGCTCCTCCGAAACCTCTAAAAAAGGACTGCAAAAAAAGTTTTAATCAAATATTAGGAGTTTATGTAATTGAATAGGAGCTTTTCAACACAATTATATTGCAAAACCTCAAATTTTGTACTTTTTACTCAGTTAAAATTCTAACGGGTCCATTTAAAGGCTCATTTAGACCTGCTCGTCCAAAACCTCGACAAAAAGGACCGCAAAACAAGTTTTAATCAAATTTTAGGAGTTCAATTAATTGATTAGGAGCTTTTCAACACAATTATATTACAAAACCTCAATTTCTGTACTTTTTACTCAGTTAAAATTCCAATGTGTCCATTGTAAGGCCCATTTAGACCTGCTCGTCCGAAACCGATACAAAAAGGACCGCAAAAAAGTTTTAATCAAATTTTAGGAGTTAAAGTAAATGATTAGGAGCATTCCAACACAATTATATTGCAAAACTTCAATTTTTATACATTTTACTCAGTTAAAATTCCAACGGGTCCACTGAAAGGCCCATTTAGACCCGCACGTCCGAAACCTCAACATAAAGGATCGCAAAACAAGTTTTGATCATATTTTAGGAGTAAAAATAATTGATTATGAGATTTTCAACACAATTATATTGCAAAACCTCAATTTCTGTACTTTTTACTCAGTTAAAATTCCAATGGGTCCATTGAAGGGCCCATTTAGACCAGCTCGTCCGAAACCTCTACAAAAAGGACCGCAAAACAAGTTTTAATCAAATTTTAGGAGTTCAAATAATTGATTATGAGCTTTTCAACACAATTATATTGCAAAACCTCAATTTCTGTACTTTTTACTCAGTTAAAATTCCAACGGGTCCATTGTAAGGCCCATTTAGACATGCTCGTCCGAAACCAATACAAAAAGGACTGCAAAAATAGTTTTAATCAAATTTTAGGAGTTTATGTAATTGATTAGGAGCTTTTCAACACAATTATATTGCAAAACCTCAATTTTTGTACTTTTTATTCAGTTAAAATTCTAACGGGTCCATTGAAAGGCCAGTTTAGACCTGCTCGTCCAAAACCTCGACAAAAAGGACCGCAAAACAAGTTTGAATCAAATTTTAGGAGTTCATGTAATTGACTAGGAGCTTTTCAACAAAATTATATTGCAAAACCTCAATTTCTGTACTTTTTACTCTGTTAAAATTCTAACGGGTCCATTGAAAGGCCCATTTAGACCTGCTCGTCCGAAACCTCGACGAAAAGGACCGCAAAATATTTTTAATAAAATTTTAGGAGTTCAAATAATTGATTAGGAACTTTTCAACACTATTATATTGGAAAACCTCAATTTTATACTTTTTACTCAGTTAAAATTCCAACGGGCCCATTGAAAGGCCCATTTAGACCTGCTCGTCCGAAACCTCAACAAAAAGGACCGCAAAACAAGTTTTAATCAAATTTTAGGAGTTCAAATAATTGATTAGGACCTTTTCAACACAATTATATTGCAAAACCTCAATTTCTGTACTTTTTACTCAGTTAAAATTCCAACGGGTCCATTGTAAGGCCCATTTAGACCTGCTCGTCCGAAACCGATACAAAAAGGACTGCAAAAAATGTTTTAATCAAATTTTAGGAGTTTATGTAATTGATTAGGAGCTTTTCAACACAATTATATTGCAAAACCTCAATTTTTGTACTTTTTACTCAGATAAAATTCTAACGGGTTCATTGAAAGGTCCATTTAGGCCTGCTCGTCCAAAACCTCGACAAAAAGGACCGCCAAACAAGTTTTAATCAAACTTTAGGAGTTCAAATAATTGATTAGGAGATTTTCAAGACAAATATATTGAAAAACCTCAATTTTTATACTTTTTACTCAGTTAAAATTCCAACGGGCCCATTGAAAGGCCAATTTAGACCTGCTCGTCCGAAACCTCTACAAAAAGGACCGCAAAAATGTTTTATTCAAACCTTAGGAGTTCAAATAATTGATTAGGAGCTTTTCAACAAAATTATATTGCAAAACCTCAATTTCTTTACTTTTTACTCAGTTAAAATTCCAACGGGTCCATTGAAAGGCCCATTTAGACCTGCTCGTCCTAAACCTCTACAAAAAGGACCGCAAAACAAGTTTTAATCAAATTTTAGGAGATCATGTAATTGATTAGGAGACTTTCAACACAATTATATTGCAAAACCTCAATTTCTGTACTTTTTACTCAGTTAAAATTCCAACGGGTCCATTGTAAGGCCCATTTAGACCTGCTCGTCCGAAACCGATACAAAAAGGACTGCAAAAAAAGTTTTAATCAAATTTTAGGAGTTTATGTAATTGATTAGGAGCTTTTCAAGACAATTATATTGCAAAACCTCAATTTTTGTACTTTTTACTCAGTTAAAATTCTATCGGGTCCATTGAAAGGCCCATTTAGACCTGCTCGTCCAAAACCTCGACAAAAAGGACCGCAAAACAAGTTTTAATCAAATTTTAGGAGTTCAAATAATTGATTAGGAGCTTTTAAACACAAATATATTGAAAAACCTCAATTTTTATACTTTTTACTCAGTTAAAATTCCAAGGGCCCACTGAAAGGCCAATTTAGACCTGCTCGTCCGAAACCTCTACAAAAAGGACCGCAAAAATGTTTTATTCAAACATTAGGAGTTCAAATAATTGATTAGGAGCTTTTCAACACAACTATATTGCAAAACCACAATTTCTTTACTTTTTACTCAGTTAAAATTCCAACGGGTCCATTGAAAGGCCCATTTAGACCTGCTCGTCCGAAACCTCTACAAAAAGGACCGCAAAACAAGTTTTAATCAAATTTTAGGAGATCATGTAGTTGATTAGGAGATTTTCAACACAATTATATTCCAAAACCTCAATTTCTGTACTTTTTACTCAGTTAAAATTTCAACGTGTCCATTGAAAAGCCAATTTTGACCCGCTCGTCCGAAACCTCTACAAAAAGGACTGCAAAACAAGTTTTAATCAAATTTTAGGAGTTCATGTAATTTATTAGGATATTTTCAACACAATTATATTGCAAAACCTCAATTTATGTACTTTTTACTCAGTTAAAATTCCAACGGGTCCATTGAAATGCCCATTTAGACATGCTCCTCCGAAACCTCTAAAAAAGGACTGCAAAAAAAGTTTTAATCAAATATTAGGAGTTTATGTAATTGAATAGGAGCTTTTCAACACAATTATATTGCAAAACCTCAAATTTTGTACTTTTTACTCAGTTAAAATTCTAACGGGTCCATTTAAAGGCTCATTTAGACCTGCTCGTCCAAAACCTCGACAAAAAGGACCGCAAAACAAGTTTTAATCAAATTTTAGGAGTTCAATTAATTGATTAGGAGCTTTTCAACACAATTATATTACAAAACCTCAATTTCTGTACTTTTTACTTAGTTAAAATTCCAATGTGTCCATTGTAAGGCCCATTTAGACCTGCTCGTCCGAAACCGATACAAAAAGGACCGCAAAAAAGTTTTAATCAAATTTTAGGAGTTAAAATAAATGATTAGGAGCATTCCAACACAATTATATTGCAAAACTTCAATTTTTATACATTTTACTCAGTTAAAATTCCAACGGGTCCACTGAAAGGCCCATTTAGACCCGCACGTCCGAAACCTCAACATAAAGGATCGCAAAACAAGTTTTGATCATATTTTAGGAGTAAAAATAATTGATTATGAGATTTTCAACACAATTATATTGCAAAACCTCAATTTCTGTACTTTTTACTCAGTTAAAATTCCAATGGGTCCATTGAAGGGCCCATTTAGACCAGCTCATCCGAAACCTCTACAAAAAGGACCGCAAAACAAGTTTTAATCAAATTTTAGGAGTTCAAATAATTGATTATGAGCTTTTCAACACAATTATATTGCAAAACCTCAATTTCTGTACTTTTTACTCAGTTAAAATTCCAACGGGTCCATTGTAAGGCCCATTTAGACATGCTCGTCCGAAACCAATACAAAAAGGACTGCAAAAATAGTTTTAATCAAATTTTAGGAGCTTATGTAATTGATTAGGAGCTTTTCAACACAATTATATTGCAAAACCTCAATTTTTGTACTTTTTATTCAGTTAAAATTCTAACGGGTCCATTGAAAGGCCAGTTTAGACCTGCTCGTCCAAAACCTCGACAAAAAGGACCGCAAAACAAGTTTGAATCAAATTTTAGGAGTTCATGTAATTGACTAGGAGCTTTTCAACAAAATTATATTGCAAAACCTCAATTTCTGTACTTTTTACTCTGTTAAAATTCTAACGGGTCCATTGAAAGGCCCATTTAGACCTGCTCGTCCGAAACCTCGACGAAAAGGACCGCAAAATATTTTTAATAAAATTTTAGGAGTTCAAATAATTGATTAGGAACTTTTCAACACTATTATATTGGAAAACCTCAATTTTATACTTTTTACTCAGTTAAAATTCCAACGGGCCCATTGAAAGGCCCATTTAGACCTGCTCGTCCGAAACCTCAACAAAAAGGACCGCAAAACAAGTTTTAATCAAATTTTAGGAGTTCAAATAATTGATTAGGACCTTTTCAACACAATTATATTGCAAAACCTCAATTTCTGTACTTTTTACTCAGTTAAAATTCCAACGGGTCCATTGTAAGGCCCATTTAGACCTGCTCGTCCGAAACCGATACAAAAAGGACTGCAAAAAATGTTTTAATCAAATTTTAGGAGTTTATGTAATTGATTAGGAGCTTTTCAACACAATTATATTGCAAAACCTCAATTTTTGTACTTTTTACTCAGATAAAATTCTAACGGGTTCATTGAAAGGTCCATTTAGGCCTGCTCGTCCAAAACCTCGACAAAAAGGACCGCCAAACAAGTTTTAATCAAACTTTAGGAGTTCAAATAATTGATTAGGAGATTTTCAAGACAAATATATTGAAAAACCTCAATTTTTATACTTTTTACTCAGTTAAAATTCCAACGGGCCCATTGAAAGGCCAATTTAGACCTGCTCGTCCGAAACCTCTACAAAAAGGACCGCAAAAATGTTTTATTCAAACCTTAGGAGTTCAAATAATTGATTAGGAGCTTTTCAACAAAATTATATTGCAAAACCTCAATTTCTTTACTTTTTACTCAGTTAAAATTCCAACGGGTCCATTGAAAGGCCCATTTAGACCTGCTCGTCCTAAACCTCTACAAAAAGGACCGCAAAACAAGTTTTAATCAAATTTTAGGAGATCATGTAATTGATTAGGAGACTTTCAACACAATTATATTGCAAAACCTCAATTTCTGTACTTTTTACTCAGTTAAAATTCCAACGGGTCCATTGTAAGGCCCATTTAGACCTGCTCGTCCGAAACCGATACAAAAAGGACTGCAAAAAAAGTTTTAATCAAATTTTAGGAGTTTATGTAATTGATTAGGAGCTTTTCAAGACAATTATATTGCAAAACCTCAATTTTTGTACTTTTTACTCAGTTAAAATTCTATCGGGTCCATTGAAAGGCCCATTTAGACCTGCTCGTCCAAAACCTCGACAAAAAGGACCGCAAAACAAGTTTTAATCAAATTTTAGGAGTTCAAATAATTGATTAGGAGCTTTTAAACACAAATATATTGAAAAACCTCAATTTTTATACTTTTTACTCAGTTAAAATTCCAAGGGCCCACTGAAAGGCCAATTTAGACCTGCTCGTCCGAAACCTCTACAAAAAGGACCGCAAAAATGATTTATTCAAACATTAGGAGTTCAAATAATTGATTAGGAGCTTTTCAACACAATTATATTGCAAAACCTCAATTTATTTGCTTTTACTCAGTTAAAATTCCAACGGGTCCATTGAAAGGCCCATTTAGACCTGCTCGTCCGAAACCTCTACAAAAAGGACCGCAAAACAAGTTTTAATCAAATTTTAGGAGATCATGTAATTGATTAGGAGACTTTCAACACAATTATATTGCAAAACCTCAATTTCTGTACTTTTTACTCAGTTAAAATTCCAACGGGTCCATTGTAAGGCCCATTTAGACCTGCTCGTCCGAAACCGATACAAAAAGGACTGCAAAAAAAGTTTTAATCAAATTTTAGGAGTTTATGTAATTGA
The DNA here is from genome assembly GCA_030270665.1 of Hibiscus trionum. NCBI lineage: Eukaryota > Viridiplantae > Streptophyta > Magnoliopsida > Malvales > Malvaceae > Hibiscus > Hibiscus trionum. The sequence continues at coordinate 30,876,729 of BSYR01000008.1, forward strand.
TTAGGAGCTTTTCAAGACAATTATATTGCAAAACCTCAATTTTTGTACTTTTTACTCAGTTAAAATTCTATCGGGTCCATTGAAAGGCCCATTTAGACCTGCTCGTCCAAAACCTCGACAAAAAGGACCGCAAAACAAGTTTTAATCAAATTTTAGGAGTTCAAATAATTGATTAGGAGCTTTTAAACACAAATATATTGAAAAACCTCAATTTTTATACTTTTTACTCAGTTAAAATTCCAAGGGCCCACTGAAAGGCCAATTTAGACCTGCTCGTCCGAAACCTCTACAAAAAGGACCGCAAAAATGTTTTATTCAAACATTAGGAGTTCAAATAATTGATTAGGAGCTTTTCAACACAATTATATTGCAAAACCTCAATTTATTTACTTTTTACTCAGTTAAAATTCCAACGGGTCCATTGAAAGGCCCATTTAGACCTGCTCGTCCGAAACCTCTACAAAAAGGACCGCAAAACAAGTTTTAATCAAATTTTAGGAGATCATGTAGTTGATTAGGAGATTTTCAACACAATTATATTCCAAAACCTCAATTTCTGTACTTTTTACTCAGTTAAAATTTCAACGGGTCCATTGAAAAGCCAATTTTGACCCGCTCGTCCGAAACCTCTACAAAAAGGACTGCAAAACAAGTTTTAATCAAATTTTAGGAGTTCATGTAATTTATTAGGAGATTTTCAAAACAATTATATTGCAAAACCTCAATTTATGTACTTTTTACTCAGTTAAAATTCCAACGGGTCCATTGAAATGCCCATTTAGACCTGCTCCTCCGAAACCTCTAAAAAAGGACTGCAAAAAAAGTTTTAATCAAATTTTAGGAGTTTATGTAATTGAATAGGAGCTTTTCAACACAATTATATTGCAAAACCTCAAATTTTGTACTTTTTACTCAGTTAAAATTCTAACGGGTCCATTGAAAGGCCCATTTAGACCTGCTCGTCCAAAACCTCGACAAAAAGGACCGCAAAACAAGTTTTAATCAAATTTTAGGAGTTCAATTAATTGATTAGGAGCTTTTCGACACAATTATATTACAAAACCTCAATTTCTGTACTTTTTACTCAGTTAAAATACCAACGTGTCCATTGTATGGCCCATTTAGACCTGCTCGTCCGAAACCGATACAAAAAGGACCGCAAAAAAGTTTTAATCAAATTTTAGGAGTTAAAATAAATGATTAGGAGCATTCCAACACAATTATATTGCAAAACTTCAATTTTTATACATTTTACTCAGTTAAAATTCCAACGGGTCCACTGAAAGGCCCATTTAGACCCGCACGTCCGAAACCTCAACATAAAGGACCGCAAAACAAGTTTTGATCATATTTTTAGTAGTAAAAATAATTGATTATGAGATTTTCAACACAATTATATTGCAAAACCTCAATTTCTGTACTTTTTACTCAGTTAAAATTCCAATGGGTCCATTGAAGGGCCCATTTAGACCAGCTCGTCCGAAACCTCTACAAAAAGGATCGCAAAACAAGTTTTAATCAAATTTTAGGAGTTCAAATAATTGATTAGGAGCTTTTCAACACAATTATATTGCAAAACCTCAATTTCTGTACTTTTTACTCAGTTAAAATTCCAACGGGTCCATTGTAAGGCCCATTTAGACCTGCTCGTCCGAAACCAATATAAAAAGGACTGCAAAAATAGTTTTAATCATATTTTAGGAGTTTATGTAATTGATTAGGAGCTTTTCAACACAATTATATTGCAAAACCTCAATTTTTGTACTTTTTACTCAGTTAAAATTCTAACGGGTCCATTGAAAGGCCAGTTTAGACCTGCTCGTCCAAAACCTCGACAAAAAGGACCGCAAAACAAGTTTGAATCAAATTTTAGGAGTTTAAATAAATGATTAGGAGCTTTTCAACACAAATATATTGAAAAACCTCACTTTTTATACTTTTTACTCAGTTAAAATTCCAACTGGCCCATTGAAAGGCCAATTTAGACCTGCTCGTCCGAAACCTCTACAAAAAGGAGTGCAAAAATGTTTTATTCAAATATTAGGAGTTCAAATAATTGATTAGGAGCTTTTCAACACAATTATATTCCAAAACCTCAATTTCTGTACTTTTTACTCAGTTAAAATTTCAACGGGTCCATTGAAAGGCCCATTTCGTCCCCCTCGTCCGAAACCTCTACAAAAAGGACTGCAAAACAAGTTTTAATCAAATTTTAGGAGTTCATGTAATTGATTAGGAGCTTTTCAACACAATTATATTGCAAAACCTCAATTTCTGTACTTTTTACTCAGTTAAAATTCCAACGGGTCCATTGAAAGGCCCATTTAGACCTTCTCCTCTGAAACCTCTAAAAAAGGATTGCAAAACAAGTTTTAATCAAATTTTAGGAGTTCATTCAATTGATTAGGAGCTTTTCAACACAATTATATTTCAAAACCTCAATTTCTGTACTTTTTACTCAGTTAAAATTTCAACGGGTCCATTGAAAGGCCCATTTCGACCCACTCGTCCGAAACCTCTACAAAAAGGACTGCAAAACAAGTTTTAATCAAATTTTAGGAGTTCAATTAATTGATTAGGAGCTTTTTAAAACAATTATATTGCAAAACCTCAATTTCTGTACTTTTTACTCAGTTAAAATTCCAACGGGTCCATTAAAAGGCCCATTTAGACCTCCTCCTCCGAAACCTTTAAAAAAGGACTGCAAAAAAAGTTTTAATCAAATTTTAGGAGTTTATGTAATTGAATAGGAGCTTTTCAACACAATTATATTGCAAAACCTCAATTTTTGTACTTTTTACTCAGTTAAAATTCTAACGGGTCCATTGAAAGGCCCATTTAGACCTGCTCGTCCAAAACCTCGACAAAAAGGACCGCAAAACAAGTTTTAATCAAATATTAGGAGTTCAAATAATTGATTTGGAGCTTTTCAACACAATTATATAGCAAAACCTCAATTTCTGTACTTTTTACTCAGTTAAAATTCGAACGGGTCCATTGTAAGGCCCATTTAGATCTGCTCGTCCGAAACCGATACAAAAAGGACCGCAAAAAAGTTTTAATCAAATTTTAGGAGTTCAAATAAATGATTAGAAGCTTTTCAACACAATTATATTGCAAAACTTCAATTTTTATACATTTTACTCAGTTAAAATTCCAACGGGCCCATTCAAAGGCCAATTTAGACCTGCTCGTCCGAAACCTCTACAAAAAGGAGCGCAAAAATGTTTTATTCAAATATTAGGAGTTCAAATAATTGATTAGGAGCTTTTCAACACAATTATATTCCAAAACCTCAATTTCTGTACTTTTTACTCAGTTCTTATTCCTAATTTGCTCCCAAGGACTATCAGCGGCCCTGGAAACGGAGCATAAAGAAGGACGCCTTTCCGGTCTTAGTGCTAGTCGTTGTGGGCCCAGGGTTACACACCTACTATTCGCTGATGATAGTATGGTGTTCCTTCGCAATGAACCAGCGGAGGTGGATAGATTGCGTTCCGTCCTTTCCCAGTATGCCTCGTCTTCCGGGCAAACGGTAAACTTCGACAAGTCTACCGCTTACTGCAGTCATGGGTGCTCCTCCGCCTTTCTCCATACTATGCGCTCAACTTTGGGTGTCCGCCTAGTGGATGATCCAGGCATATACTTGGGAGTTCCCCTCTTAATAAAAAGGAATAGAACTGCATCCTTAGGCTTTGTGCGAGATAAAGTCCAATCCCGTATGAGCAAATGGGATAATAGTTTCCTTTCATATAGCGGGCGAGAAATCCTAATTAAGGCTGTCGCACAAGCTATGCCACAGTATGTGATGTCCTGCTACCTCTTACCACAAAACATAATTGACGATATTACTATGTCCATACGGCGTTACTGGTGGTCCGGGCGTAGTAATAAGCGTGGCTGGCCGCTTTTGTCGTGGGATACCCTCTGCACGCCTAAAAATGTGGGAGGCCTAGGTTTCCGCGACCTGCGATCTTTCAATTTTGCCCTGCTAGGGAAGCAAATTTGGCACTTGCTGTCACACCCGGCCTCTTTGTTGGCAAGGGTCCTCCGTGCTAAATACTACCCATCAGGCGACCTCCTGAACGCCTCGGCAGACAAGCGGGCTTCTTTTGCATGGAAAGGTCTGCACCAAGCTATACATCTCCTGAGGCCTGGTTATTTCTGGAGACCAGGGACTAAGAGCTCGATACGTCTACTCAGTGATACATGGGGAGGGGATAAACCCATTACGCTTTTTGGACAATATGAGGATAATGACGAACTCCCAGTGCGCTGTCGGGATTACATGTTGCGTGACGGTGCCTCTTGGGATGAGCCCAAAATTCGAAATGCCTTTGATAAGGATGATGCGGAGAGTATCCTTCGGGTGCCGATTCATCAGGATAGACCGGACAAGCTGGTTTGGGGACGCCATGACTCTGGGACCTATACTGTAAGGTCGGGATACTTTTTTCTCCATCAACCGGCGAGACCAGTTATGCGCCCCACACGTTTATGGAAAGTAATATCCAAATCTCCGACTTTACCTAAAATTCGATCCTTCAGCTGGCGCGCGAGCCGTGATGCCTTACCCACGGGGGAAAAGCTCCGAGCGATACATCAAATGGATGGACATTGTCCCTTTTGCCCTACGGTGCTGGAATCCGCTATTCATGCCCTACGGGATTGCCCAACTGCACAAGATGTTCTCCGCCTTGTTGGGCTTCCGTTGAGCGTCTCTACCAATCATACCAACTCCATTATGGCTTGGCTTTCAGAAGTATCTTATTGCTTGGACTCTTCGGGGTTTGCCCTGCTCCTGACCACAATATGGAATATCTGGAACCGTCGTAACGACTGGCTTCATTCCCAAAGGCTTCAGCCAACATGGCTTACCGCTATGAATGCTACAGGTCTTCTACAGGAATACGCAGCCGCCAACGCTCTCCCCGCCGTGTCAACCGCCATACCAGCAGCAGCCCCCCAACGATGGACGACACCTAGACCGGGCTGTATCAAGATCAACGTTGACGGAGCTTTTCATCCAGGTTCTGGTGCTGCAGCCATCGGAGTCATTGCTAGGGATGCAGATGGCTCAATTGTTGGAGGATGCGCAGTCCACGAGGCAGGCGGTCATGATGCCACCATGGTTGAGCTACATGCCATTGTTGCGGGTATCATGTTAACCCGAGATAGAGGGTGGGGCGAGGTGACCATTGAATCCGACTCGGCTACGGTGATCAACAAGCTCTCATGCACCGCTGCGGACAATTCCCTTCTGGGACCACAGATCGCAGAGACTCAGTCTTTGCTTAGGTCTTTTCCTTTAATCACTATATCCTTTGTACCTAGGTCGGCCAATTTTTTGGCCCACAACTTAGCCGCTTGGGCTTTACGCTCTACCTCTTCGGTGTACTTTGATTCAGTCATTCCTGATTGTATTAACGTTGATGTAATGGCTGATTCTCAGCCCTTTTCTTGTTATAATAATAACAACACTCAGGGCACTCTTTTCCCCTTAGGTTCACTTTGTGCTTCGGTACAAGGTGGTTAGAGGGGTTTTTAATGAGGCCCTATTTCTTCAAAAAAAAAAAATTCAACGGGTCCATAGAAAGGCCCATTTCGTCCCGCTCGTCCGAAACCTCTACAAAAAGGACTGCAAAACAAGTTTTAATCAAATATTAGGAGTTCATGTAATTTATTAGGAGATTTTGAACACAATTATATTGCAAAACCTCAATTTCTGTACTTTTTACTCAGTTAAAATTCCAACGGGTCCATTGAAAGGCCCATTTAGACCTTCTCCTCCGAAACCTCTAAAAAAGGACTGCAAAACAAGTTTTAATCAAATTTTAGGAGTTCATGCAATTGATTAGGAGCTTTTTAACACAATTATATTTCAAAACCTCAATTTCTGCACTTTTTACTCGGTTAAAATTCCAACTGGTCCATTGAAAAGCCCATTTAGACCTGCTCTCCGAAACCTCAACAAAAAGGACAGCAAAACAAGTTTTAATCAAATTTTAGGAGTTCAAATAATTGATTAGGAGATTTTCAACACAATTATATTGAAAACCTCAATTTTATACTTTTTACTCAGTTAAAATTCCAACGGGTCCATTGAAATGCCCATTTAGACCTGCTCGTCCGAAACCTCGAAAAAGAGGACCGCAAAATAGTTCTAATCAAATTTTAGGAGTTCAAATAATTCCAACGGGCCCATTGAAAGGTCCATTTAGACCTGCTCGTCCGAAACCTCTACAAAAAGGACCGCAAAAATGTTTTATTCAAATATTAGGAGTTCAAATAATTGGTTAGGAGCTTTTCAAGACAATTATATTGCAAAACCGCAATTTCTGTACTTTTTACTCAGTTAAAATTCCAACGGGTCGATTGAAAGGCCCATTTTGACCCGCTCGTCCGAAACCTCAACAAAAAGGACCGCAAAACAAGTTTTAATCAAATTTTAGGAGTACAAATAATTGATTAGGAGCTTTTCAACACAACTATATTGCAAAACCTAAATTTCTTTACTTTTTACTCAGTTAAAATTTCAACGGGTCCATTGAAAGGCCCATTTCGACCCGCTCGTCCGAAACCTCTACAAAAGGACTGCAAAACAAGTTTTAATCAAATTTTAGGAGTTCATGTAATTGACTAGGAGCTTTTCAACACAATTATATTGCAAAACCTCAATTTCTGTACTTTTTACTCTGTTAAAATTCTAACGGGTCCATTGAAAGGCCCATTTAGACCTGCTCGTCCGAAACCTCGACAAAAAGGACCGCAAAATAGTTTTAATAAAATTTTAGGAGTTCAAATTATTGATTAGGAACTTTTCAACACAATTATATTGCAAAACCTCAATTTCTTTACTTTTTACTCAGTTAAAATTCCAACGGGTCCATTGAAAGGCCCATTTAGACCTGCTCGTCCGAAACCTCTACAAAAAGGACCGCAAAACAAGTTTTAATCAAATTTTAGGAGATCATGTAATTGAATAGGAGAATTTCAACACTATTATATTCCAAAACCTTAATTTATGTACTTTTTACTCAGTTAAAATTTCAACGGGTCCATTGAAAGGCCCATTTCGACCCGTTCGTCCTAAACCTCTACAAAAAGAACTGCAAAAAAAGTTATAATCAAATTTTAGGAGTTCAAATAAATGATTAGGAGCTTTTTAACACAATTTTATTGCAAAACCTCAATATCTGTACTTTTTACTCAGTTAAAATTCCAATGGGTCCATTGAAAAGCCCATTTAGACCTGCTCGTCCGAAACCTCTACAAAAAGGACCGCAAAATGTTTTATTCAAATATTAGGAGTTCAAATATTTGTTTAGGAGCTTTTCAACACAATTATATTGCAAAACCGCAATTTTTGTACTTTTTACTCAGTGAAAATTCCAACGGGTCCATTAAAAGGCCCATTTCGACACGCTCGTCTGAAACCTCTACAAAAAGGATTGCAAAACAAGTTTTAATCAAATTTTAGGAGGTCATGTAATTGATTAGGAACTTTTCAACACAATTATATTGCAAAACCTCAATTTCTTTACTTTTTACTCAGTTAAAATTCCAACGGGTCCATTGAAAGGTTCATTTCGACCCGCTCGTCCGTAACCTCTACAAAAAGGACTGCAAAACAAGTTTTAATCAAATTTTAGGAGTTCATGTAATTGATTAGGAGATTTTCAACACAATTATATTGCAAAACCTCAATTTATGTACTTTTTACTCAGTTAAAATTCCAACAGGTCCATTGAAAGGCCCATTTAGGCCTGCTCGTCCGAAACCTAGACAAAAAGGACCGCAAAACAAGTTTTAATCAAATTTTAGGAGTTCAAATAATTGATTAGGAGCTTTTCAACACAATTATATTGCAAAACCTCAATTTCTGTACATTTTACTCAGTTAAAATTCCAACGGGTCCATTGTAAGGCCCATTTAGACTTGCTCGTCCGAAACCGATACAAAAAGGACCGCAAAAAAGTTTTAATCAAATTTTAGGAGTTCAAATAAATGATTAGGAGCTTCCCAACACAATTATATTGCAAAACTTCAATTTTCATACATTTTACTTAGTTAAAATTCCAACGGGTCCATGAAAGGCCCATTTAGACCCGCACGTCCGAAACCTCAACATAAAGAACCGCAAAACAAGTTTTGATCATATTATAGGAGTACTAATAATTGATTATGAGCTTTTCAACACAATTATTTTGCAAAACCTCAATTTTTATACTTTTTACTCAGTTAAAATTCCAACGGGGCCATTGAAAGGCCTATTTAGACATGCTCGTCCGAAACCTCTACAAAAAAGGCCGCAAAACAAGTTTTAATAAAATTTTAGGAGTACAAATAATTGATTAGGAGCTTTTCAACACAATTATATTGCAAAACCTCAATTTCTTTACTTTTTACTCAGTTAAAATTTCAACGGGTCCATTGAAAGGCCCATTTCGACCCGCTCGTCCGAAACCTCTACAAAAAGGACCGCAAAAATGTTTTATTCAAACATTAGGAGTTCAAATAATTGATTAGGAGCTTTTCAACACAATTATATTGCAAAACCTCAATTTATGTACTTTTTACGCAGTCAAAATTCCAAAGGGTCCATTGAAAGGCCCATTTAGACCTACTCGTTCGAAACCTCGACAAAAAGGACCGCAAAACAAGTTTTAATCAAATTTTAGGAGTTCAAATAATTGATTAGGAGCTTTTCAACACAATTATATTGCAAAACCTCAATTTTTATACTTTTTACTCAGTTAAAATTCTAACGGGCCCATTGAACGACCCATTTAGACCTGCTCGTCCGAAACCTCTACAAAAAGGACCGCAAAAAAGTTTTATTCAAATATTAGGAGTTCAAATAATTGATTAGGAGCTTTTCAACACAATTATATTGCAAAACCTCAATTTCTGTACTTTTTACTCAGTTAAAATTCCAACGGGTCCATTGAAAGGCCCATTTAGACCCGCACGTCCGAAACCTCTACGTAAAGGACCGCAAAACAAGTTTTGATCATATTTTAGGAGTACAATTAATTGATTATGAGCTTTTCAACACAATTATATTGCAAAACCTCAATTTTTATACTTTTTACTCAGTTAAAATTCCAACGGGTCCATTGAAAGGCCCATTTAGACATGCTCGTCCGAAACCTCTACAAAAAGGGCCGCAAAACAAGTTTTAATCAAATTTTAGCAGATCATGTAATTGATTAGGAGATTTTCAACACAATTATATTCCAAAACCTCAATTTCTGTACTTTTTACTCAGTTAAAATTCCAACGGGTCTGCTGAAAGGCCCATTTAGACCTGCTCATACGAAACCTCTACAAAAAGGACCGCAAAACAAGTTTTAATCAAATTTTAGGAGTTCAAAAAATTGATTAGGAACTTTTCAACACAATTATTTTAAAAACCTCAATTTTATACTTTTTACTCAATTAAAATTCCAACGGGCCCATTGAAAGGCCCATTTAGACCTGTTCGTCTGAAACCTCTATAAAAAGGACCGCAAAAATGTTTTATTCAAATATTAGGAGTTCAAATAACTAATTTGGAGCTTTTCAAAACAATTAAATTGCAAAACCTCAATTTTTGTACTTTTTACTCATATGAAATGCCAACGGGACCATTGAAAGGCCCATATAGACCAGCTCGTCCGAAACCTCTGCAAAAAGGACCGCAAAACAAGTTTTAATCAAATTTTAGGAGTTCAAATAATTGATTAGGAGCTTTTCAACACAATTATATTGCAAAACCTCAATTTTTGTACTTTTTACTCAGTTAAAATTCCAACGGGTCCATTGTAAGGCCCATTTAGACCTGCTCGTCCGAAACCGATACAGAAATGACTGCAAAAAACGTTTTAATCAAATTTTAGGAGTTTATGTAATTGATTAGGAGCTTTTCAACACAATTATATTGCAAAACCTCAATTTCTGTACTTTTTTCTCTGTTAAAATTCTAACGGGTCCAATGAAAGGCCCATTTAGACATGCTCGTCCGAAACCTCAAAAAAAGGACCGCAAAACAAGTTTTAATCAAATTTTAGGAGTTTACGTAATTGATTAGGAGCTTTTCAATACAATTATATTGCAAAACCTCAATTTTATACTTTTTACTCAGTTAAAATTCCAACGGGCCCATTGAAAGGCCCATTTAGACCTGCTCGTCTGAAACCTCAACAAAAAGGAACGCAAAACAAGTTTTAATCAAATTTTAGGAGTTCAAATAATTGATTAGGAGCTTTTCAACACAATTATATTGCAAAACCTCAATTTCTATACTTTTTACTCAGTTAAAATTCCAACCGGTCCTTTGAAAGGCCCATTTAGACCAGCTCGTCCGAAACCTCTACAAAAAGGACCGCAAAACAAGTTTTAATCAAATTTTAGGAGTTCAAATAATTGATTAGGAGCTTTTCAACACAATTATATTGCAAAACCTCAATTTATGTACTTTTTACTCAGTTAAAATTCCAACAGGTCCATTGTAAGGCCCATTTACACCTGCTCGTCCGAAACCGATACAAAAGGATGTAAAAAGGTTTTAATCAAATTCTAGGAGTTTATGTAATTGATTAGGAGCTTTTCAACACAATTATTTTGCAAAACCTCAATTTCTGTACTTTTTACTCAGTTATAATTCCAACGGGCCCATTGAAAGGCCCATTTAGACCTGCTCATTTGAAACCTCTACAAAAAGGACCGCAAAAATGTTTTATTCAAATATTAGGAGTTCAAATAACTGATTAGGAGCTTTTCAGCACAATTATATTGCAAAACCTCAATTTCTGTACTTTTTACTCAGTTAAAATTTAACGGGTGCATGAACCAACTTGACTCAGTGGTTAAGGGAACGATTGTTGTTCCTAGAGATCACGGGTTCGAGCACCAGCAGCTGCAGCAGGGTGATTGAGCGTTCATTGTCAAATGGTTGAGAGTATATTTAGAACATATACTACTTGTAATCACTTTAGCTTTCATCAAAAAAATTCTAACGGGTCCATTGAAAGGCCCATTTAGACTTGCTCGTCCAAAACCTCGACAAAAAGGACCGCAAAACAAGTTTTAATCAAATTCTAGTTCAGAAAAGAAAATAACCAGAGAAATGTATTTAAACCGATAGCACCTATCCTACGTCCCTGTCTGGCTCTAACGGGGTAGGTTTTCTGAAAGCTGAATGTGGGCTTTGTTCTAGATTATCATTCTCAAACTGTCGTTACTGTCTATTGCGGCAGGAAGACATAGATTCGGTAGTATATGTCCCTTTATAATGGAGGCGTGGGCCCCACGATGCATAAGGTTAGTATACCGGAAGACGTCCGAAACCTCTACAAAAAAGGCCGCAAAACAAGTTTTAATCAAATTTTAGGAGATCATGTAATTGGTTTGGAGATTTTCAACACAATTATATTGCAAAACCTCAATTTCTGTACTTTTTACTCAGTCAAAATTCCAAAGGGTCCATTGAAAGGCCCATTTAGACCTGCTCGTTCGAAACCTCGACAAAAAGGACCGCAAAACAAGTTTTAATCTAATTTTAGGAGTTCAAATAATTGATTAGGAGCTTTTCAACACAATTATATTGAAAACCTCAATTTTTATACTTTTTACTCAGTTAAAATTCCAACGGGCCCATTTAGACCTGCTCGTCCGAAACCTCTACAAAAAGGACCGCAAAAAAGTTTTATTCAAATATTAGGAGTTCAAATAATTGATTAGGAGCTTTTCAACACAATTATATTGCAAAACCTCAATTTCTGTACTTTTTACTCAGTTAAAATTCCAACGGGTCCATTGAAAGGCCCATTTAGACCCGCACGTCCGAAACCTCTACATAAAGGACCGCACAACAAGTTTTGATCATATTTTAGGAGTACAATTAATTTATTATGAGCTTTTCAACACAATTATATTGCAAAACCTCAATTTTTATACTTTTTACTCAGTTAAAATTCCAACGGGTCCATTGAAAGGCCCATTTAGACATGCTCGTCCGAAACCTCTACAAAAAGGGCCGCAAAACAAGTTTTAATCAAATTTTAGGAGATCATTTTATTGATTAGGAGATTTTCAACACAAGTATATTCCAAAACCTCAATTTCTGTACTTTTTACTCAGTTAAAATTCCAACGGGTCCACTGAAAGGCCCATTTAGATCTGCTCATCCGAAACCTCTACAAAAAGGACCGCAAAACAAGTTTTAATCAAATTTTAGGAGTTCAAAAAATTGATTAGGAACTTTTCAACACAATTATTTTAAAAACCTCAATTTTATACTTTTTACTCAATTAAAATTCCAACGGGCCCATTGAAAGGCCCATTTAGACATGTTCGCCTGAAACCTCTATAAAAAGGACCGCAAAAATGTTTTATTTAAATATTAGGAGTTCAAATAACTAATTTGGAGCTTTTCAAAACAATTATATTGCCAAACCTCAATTTTTGTACTTTTTACTCATATGAAATTCCAACGGGACCATTGAAAGGCCCATTTAGACCAGCTCGTCCGAAACCTCTACAAAAAGGACCGCAAAACAAGTTTTAATCAAATTTTAGGAGTTCAAATAATTGATTAGGAGCTTTTCAACACAATTATATTGCAAAACCTCAATTTCTGTACTTTTTACTCAGTTAAAATTCTAACAGGTCCATTGTAAGGCCCATTTAGACCTGCTCGTCCGAAACCGATACAAAAGGACTGCAAAAAAGTTTTAATCAAATTCTAGGAGTTTATGTAATTGATTAGGAGCTTTTCAACACAATTTTTTTGCAAAACCTCAATTTCTGTACTTTTTACTCAGTTATAATTCCAACGGGCCCATTGAAAGGCCCATTTAGACCTGCTCGTCTGAAACCTCTACAAAAAGGACCGCAAAAATGTTTTATTCAAATATTAGGAGTTCAAATAACTGATTAGGAGCTTTTCAACACAATTATATTGCAAAACGTCAATTTCTGTACTTTTTACTCAGTTAAAATTCCAACGGGTCCATTGAAAGGCTCATTTAGACCTGCTAGTCCGAAACCTCTACAAAAAGGACTGCAAAACAAGTTTTAATTAAATTTTTTAGGAGTTCATGTAATTGATTAGGAGCTTTTCAACACAATTATATTGAAAAACCTCAATTTTATACTTTTTACTCAGTTAAAATTCCAATGGGCCCATTGAAAGGCCCATTTAGACCTGCTCGTCCGAAACCTTTACAAAAAGGACCGCAAATAAGTTTTATTCAAATATTAGGATTTCAAATAATTGATTAGGAGCTTTTCAACACAATTATATTGCAAAACCTCAATTTTTGTACTTTTTACTCAATTAAAATTCCAATGGGTCCATTGAAAGACCCATTTCGACCCGCTCGTCCGAAACCTCTACAAAAAGGACTGCAAAACAAGTTTTAATCAAATTTAGGAGTTCATGTAATTGATTAGGAGCTTTTCAACACAATTATATTGCAAAACCTTAATTTATGTACTTTTTACTCAGTTAAAATTCCAACAGGTCCATTGTAAGGCCCATTTAGACCTGCTCGTCCGAAACCGATACAAAAAGGACCGCAAAAAGTTTTAATCAAATTTTAGGAGTTCAAATAAATGATTAGGAGCTTTTCAACACAATTATATTGCAAAAATTCAATTTATATACATTTTACTCAGTTAAAATTCCAACGGTTCCATTGAAAGGCCCATTTAGACCCGCACGTCCGAAACCTCTACGTAAAGGACCGCAAAACAAGTTTTGATCATATTTTAGGAGTACAAATAATTGATTATGAGATTTTCAACACAATTATATTGCAAAACCTCAATTTTTATAATTTTTACTCAGTTAAAATTGCAACGGGTCTATTGAAAGGCCCATTTAGACATGCTCGTCCGAAACCTCAACAAATAGGGACGCAAAACAAGTTTTAATCAAATTTTTGGAGATCATGTAATTGATTAGGATATTTTCAACACAATTATATTGCAAAACCTCAATTTCTGTACATTTTACTCAGTTAAAATTCCAACGAGTCCATTGAAAGGCCCATTTAGACCTGCTCGTCTGAAACCTCTACAAAAAGGACCGCAAAAAAAGTTTTAATCAAATTTTAGGAGTTCAAATAATTGATTAGGAGCTTTTCAACACAATTATATTTCAAAACATCAATTTCTGTACTTTTTACTCAGTTAAAATTTCAACAGGTCCATTGAAAGGCCCATTTAGACCCGCTCATCCGCAACCTCTACAAAAAGGACCACGAAAAAAGTTTTAATCAAATTTTAGGAGTTCATGTAATTGATTAGGAGCTTTTCAACACTATTATATTGCAAACCCTCAATTTCTGTACTTTTTACTCAGTTAAAATTCTAACGGGTACCCTTGCGATGCGGCGATTTTATGATTCGTCATCATAATGCATGGGATGAAAATAAAGTACGTCAATATTTTGACGAAGATGACGCGGCCAACATACTGCGCGTACCGATATCTGATGTCCATCGCGATACCTTGCTATGGGGTTTTCATGATACTAATATATATTCAGTACGCTCCGGCTACGTATTCTTACGTAGGCCCCCACGGCCCCTTGAGCGTCCGAGCCCTCTATGGAAGATTATTGCTAAATCCAACACACTCCCATGGAAGATTCTTACGTAAGAATAGGTAGCCGGAGCGTACTGAATATATATTAGTATCATGAAAACCCCATAGCAAGGTATCGTGATGGACATCAGATATCGGTACGCGCAGTATGTTGGCCGCGTCATCTTCGTCAAAATATTGACGTACTTTATTTTCATCCCATGCATTATGATGACGAATCATAAAATCGCCGCATCGCAAGGGTATCTCCTCATACTCCCGAAGGTTCGCACCTTTGGATGGAGGGTAGGACGGGGTGCACTGCCCACAGGTGAACGACTTGCGACTATTGGATTGGGCGACGGCATGTGTCCGTTCTGCCCCTCGACTCTCGAATCTGCACTTCATGCATTCAGGGACTGCCCAGGCGCTGCTGAGGTGCTCAGCCTTGCAGGCTTCCCTAGTGAATTTCGTGATAGCGTTGCAACCTCGATATCACTTTGGCTAGAACAAGGAGCTAGGCTCCTCTCTTGCGCACAATTTGATCTCCTCCTGACTACCTTATGGAATCTTTGGAATAGGAGGAATGAGTGGGTCCATTCTCAGCGATTACAGCCCCCTTGGCTCACCTTGATGAACTCACAGGATCTACTTTGCGACTACCTATCGGCCAAATCAGACATTCCCACGACGAGGCAGCAGACGAAGACAGCACTTTCCCCACCTGTATGGAGGCCGCCGCCGGCTGGATCAATAAAAATCAATGTTGATGGTGCTTTTCACCCCATTACAGGATCCGCGGGACTTGGCATTGTGGCTCGTGATGCTAATGGTGCTATCTTGCTCGGACGAGCTGTTTACTTGGACGCTATTGCAGATTCTACATCGGCGGAACTACGAGCTATCTCGGATGGTGTCCAACTCGGTGTGGATGCTGGATGGCAAGGGTTTCTTCTTGAATCAGATGCGGCCCTGATGATCAATCGGATGTGTCACGCAGGCGAGGATGCCTCCACTCTTCAGCAACAGTTACAGGCCACTAGATCTTTCATTGACACTGTGTCTGGTCTTAGCTTACATTATGTACTGCGTGCAGCTAACGCTTTAGCTCATTCTGTAGCCAATTGGGCCCTTCATTTTAATTCCTCTATGTATTTTGGGCGGGGCTTGCCCGATGCTCTACGAACTTTTGTACCGGTTGTTAACCAACCACCATGATTTATAATATATTTGGGCACTCTTTTCCCCTCCTAGGGCCTTGCTGGGCTAGCCCAGTAAGGATTAGTGGGGTTTTTAATGAGGCCCTTTCTTCAAAAAAAATTCTAACGGGTTCATTGAAAGGCACATTTAGACCTGCTCGTCCGAAACCGATACCAAAAAGGACCGCAAAAATAGTTTTAATCAAATTTTAGGAATTCAAAATAATTGATTAGGAGCTTTTCAACACAATTATATTGAAAAACCTCAATTTTTTACTTTTTACTCAGTTAAAATTCCAACGGGCCCATTGAAAGGCCCATTTAGACCTGCTCGTCCGAAACCTCTACAAAAAGGACCGCAAAACAAGTTTTAATCAAATTTTTGGAGATCATGTAATTGATTAGGATATTTTCAACACAATTATATTGCAAAACCTCAATTTCTGTACATTTTACTCAGTTAAAATTCCAACGGGTCCACTGAAAGGCCTATTTAGACCCGCTCGTCCGAAACCTCTACAAAAAGGACCACGAAAAAAGTTTTAATCAAATTATAGGAGTTCATGTAATTGATTAGGAGCTTTTCAACACTATTATATTGCAAAACCTCAATTTCTGTACTTTTTACTCAGTTAAAATTCTAACTGGTTCATTGAAAGGCACATTTAGACCTGCTCGTCCGAAACCGATACAAAAAAGGACCGCAAAAATAGTTTTAATCAAATTTTAGGAATTCAAAATAATTGATTAGGAGCTTTTCAACACAATTATATTGAAAAACCTCAATTTTTTACTTTTTACTCTGTTAAAATTCCAACGAACCCATTGAAAGGGCCATTTAGACCTGCTCGTCCGAAACCTCTACAAAAAGGACCGCAAAAATGTTTTATTCAAATATTAGGAGTTAAAATAATTGATTAGGAGCTTTTCAACACAATTATATTGCAAAACTCAATTTCTGTACTTTTTACTCAGTTAAAATTCCAACGGGTCCATTAAAAGGCCTATTTCGACCCGCTCGTCCGAAACCTCTACAAAAAGGACTGCAAAACAAGTTTTAATCGAATTTTAGGAGTTCATGTAATTGATTAGGAACTTTTAAACACAATTATATTGAAAAACCTCAATTTCTGTACTTTTTACTTAGTTAAAAATTCCAATGGGTCCATTGAAAGGCTCATTTCGACCCGCTCGTCCTAAACCTCTACAAAAAGGACTGCAAAACAAGTTTTAATCAAATTTTAGGAGTTCATGTAATTGATTAGGAGCTTTTCAACACAATTATATTGCAAAACCTCAATTTATGTACTTTTTAGTCAATTAAAATTCCAACATGTCCATTGAAAGGCCCATTTAGACCTGCTCGTCCGAAACCTAAAAAAAAGGACCGCAAAACAAGTTTTAATCAAATTTTAGGAGTTTATGTAATTGATTAAGAGCTTTTCAACACAATTACATTGCAAAACCTCAATTTTATACTTTTTACTCAGTTAAAATTCCAACGTGCCCTTTGAAAGGCCCATTTAGACCTGCTCGTTTGAAACCTCAACAAAAAGGACCGCAAAACAAGTTTTAATCAAATTTTAGGACTTCAAATAATTGATTAGGAGCTTTTCAACACAATTATATTGAAAAACCTCAATTTTTATACTTTTTACTCAGTTAAAATTCCAACGGGTCCATTGAAATGCCCATTTAGACATGCTCGTCCGAAACCTCTACAAAAAGGGCCGCAAAACAAGTTTTAATCAAATTTTAGGAGATATTGTAATTTATTAGGAGATTTTCAACACAATTATATTCAAAAACATCAATTTCTGTACTTTTTACTCAGTTAAAATTCCAACGGGTCCATTGAAAGGCCCATTTAGACCTGCTCATCCGAAACCTCTACAAAAAGGACCGCAAAACAAGTTTTAATCAAATTTTAGGAGTTCAAATAATTAATTAGAAGCTTTTCAACACAATTATATTGCAAAACCTTAATTTCTGTACTTTTTACTCAGTTAAAATTTCAGCGGGTCCATTGAAAGGCCCACTTAGACCCGCTCGTCCGAAACCTCTACAAAACGACCACAAATAAAGTTTTAATCAAATTTTAGGAATTCATGTAATTGATTATGAGCTTTTCAACACAATTACATTGCAAAACCTCAATTTCTGTACTTTTTACTCAGTTAAAATTCTAACGGGTCCATTGAAAGGCCCATTTAGACCTGCTCGTCCGAATCCTCGACAAAAAGGACCGCAAAAATAGTTTTAATCAAATTTTAGGAGTTCAAATAATTGATTAGGAGCTTTTCAACACAATTACATTAAAAAACCTCAATTTTATACTTTTTACTCAGTTAAAATTCCAGCGGGCCCATTGATAGGCCCATTTAGACCTACTCGTCTGAAACCTCTACAAAAAGGACCGCAAAAAAGTTTTATTCAAATATTAGGAGCTCGAATAAATGTTTGGAGCTTTTCAACACAATTATACTGCAAAACCTCCATTTCTTTACTTTTTACTCAGTTAAAATTCCAACGGGTCCATTGAAAGGCCCATTTCGACCCGTTCGTCTGAAACCTCTACAAAATGACTGTAAAACAAGTTTTAATCAAATTTTAGGAGTTCATGTAATTGATTTGGAGCTTTTCAACACAATCATATTGCAAAACCTCAATTTCTGTACTTTTTACCCAGTTAAAATTCCAACGGGTCCATTGAAAGGCCCATTTCGACCCGCTCGTCCAAAACCTCTACAAAAAGGACTGCAAAACACGTTTTAATCAAATTTTAGAAGTTCATGTAATTGATTAGGAGCTTTTCAACACAATTATATTGCAAAACCTCAATTTTTGTACTTTTTACTCAGTTAAAATTCCAACGGGTCCATTGAAAGGCCCATTTAGACCTGCTCGTCCGAAACCTCGACAGAAAGGACCGCAAAACAAGTTTTAATCAAAATTTAAGAGTTCAAGTAATTGATTAGGAGCTTTTCAACCCAATTATATTGCAAAACCACAATTTTTATAATTTTTACTCAGTTAAAATTCCAACGGGCCCATTGAAAGGCCCATTTAGACCAGCTCGTCCGAAACCTCTACAAAAAGGACCTTAAAAATGTTTTATTGTAATATTAGGAGTTCAAATAATTGATTAGGAGCTTTTCAACATAATTATATTGCAAAATCTCAATTTCTGTACCTTTTACTCAGTTAAAATTCCAATGGGTCCATTGAAAGGCCTATTTCGACCCGCTCGTCCGAAACCTCTACAAAAGGACTGCGAAACAAGTTTTAATCAAATTTTAGGAGTTCATGTAATTGATTAGGAGCTTTTCAACACAATTATATTGCAAAACCTCAATTTCTGTACTTTTAACTCAGTTAAAATTCCAACGGATCCATTGAAGACCCATTTAGACCTGCACGTCCGAAACCGATACAAAAAGGACCGCAAAAACGTTTTAATAAAAATTTTAGGAGTTCAAATAAATGATTAGGAGCTTTTCAACACAGTTATATTTTAAAACTTCAATTTCTGTACTTTTTACTTAGCTAAAATTCCAATGGATCCATTGAAAGCCCCATTTAGACTTGCTCGTCCGAAACCTCGACAAAAAGGACCGCAAAACAAGTTTTAATCAAATTTTAGGAGTTCAAATAAATGATTAGGAGCTTTTCAACACAATTATATTGCAAAACTTCAATTTTTATACATTTTACTCAGTTAAAATTCCAACGGGTCCACTGAAATGCCCATTTAGACCCGCACGTCCGAAACCTCTACATAAAGGACCGCAAAACAAGTTTTGATCATATTTTAGGAGTTCATGTAATTGATTTGGAGCTTTTCAACACAATCATATTGCAAAACCTCAATTTCTGTACTTTTAACTCAGTTAAAATTCCAACGGGTCCATTGAAAGGCCCATTTAGACATGCTTGTCCGAAACCTCTACAAAAAGGGCCGCAAAACAAGTTTTAATCAAATTTTAGGAGTTTATGTAATTGATTAGGAGCTTCTCAACACAATTATATTGCAAAACCTCAATTTCTGTACTTTTTACTCAGTTAAAATTCTAACGGGTCCATTGATAGGCCCATTTAGACCTGCTCGTCCGAAACCTCGACAAAAAGGACCGCAAAACAAGTTTTAATCAAATTTCAGGAGTTCAAATAATTGATTTGGAGCTTTTCAACACAATTATATTGCAAAACCTCAATTTCTGTACTTTTTACTCAGTTAAAATTCTAACGGTTCTATTAAAAGGCCCATTTAGTCCTGCTCGTCTGAAACCTCGACAAAAAGGACCGCAAAATAGTTTTAATCAAATTTTAGGAGTTCAAATAATTGATTAGGAACTTTTCAAAAAAATTATATTGAAAAACCTCAATTTTATACTTTTTACTCAGTTTAAATTCCAACGGGCCCATTTAGACCTGCTCGTCCGAAACCTCCACAAAAAGGGCCGCAAAACAAGTTTTAATCAATTTTTAGGAGATCATGTAATTGACTAGGAGATTTTCAAATCAATTATATTGCGAAACCTCAATTTCAGTACTTTTTACCAAGTTAAAATTCCAACGGGTCCATTGAAAGGCCCATTTAGGCCTGCTCGTCCGAAACCTAGACAAAAAGGACCACAAAACAAGTTTTAATCAAATTTTAGGAGTTCAAATAATTGATTAGGAGCTTTTCAACACAATTATATTGCAAAACCTCAATTTCTGTACTTTTAACTCAGTTAAAATTCCAACGGATCCATTGAAGACCCATTTAGACCTGCACGTCCGAAACCGATACAAAAAGGACCGCAAAAACGTTTTAATAAAAATTTTAGGAGTTCAAATAAATGATTAGGAGCTTTTCAACACAGTTATATTTTAAAACTTCAATTTCTGTACTTTTTACTTAGCTAAAATTCCAATGGATCCATTGAAAGCCCCATTTAGACTTGCTCGTCCGAAACCTCGACAAGAAGGACCGCAAAACAAGTTTTAATCAAATTTTAGGAGTTCAAATAAATGATTAGGAGCTTTTCAACACAATTATATTGCAAAACTTCAATTTTTATACATTTTACTCAGTTAAAATTCCAACGGGTCCACTGAAATGCCCATTTAGACCCGCACGTCCGAAACCTCTACATAAAGGACCGCAAAACAAGTTTTGATCATATTTTAGGAGTTCATGTAATTGATTTGGAGCTTTTCAACACAATCATATTGCAAAACCTCAATTTCTGTACTTTTAACTCAGTTAAAATTCCAACGGGTCCATTGAAAGGCCCATTTAGACATGCTTGTCCGAAACCTCTACAAAAAGGGCCGCAAAACAAGTTTTAATCAAATTTTAGGAGTTTATGTAATTGATTAGGAGCTTCTCAACACAATTATATTGCAAAACCTCAATTTCTGTACTTTTTACTCAGTTAAAATTCTAACGGGTCCATTGATAGGCCCATTTAGACCTGCTCGTCCGAAACCTCGACAAAAAGGACCGCAAAACAAGTTTTAATCAAATTTCAGGAGTTCAAATAATTGATTTGGAGCTTTTCAACACAATTATATTGCAAAACCTCAATTTCTGTACTTTTTACTCAGTTAAAATTCTAACGGTTCTATTAAAAGGCCCATTTAGTCCTGCTCGTCCGAAACCTCGACAAAAAGGACCGCAAAATAGTTTTAATCAAATTTTAGGAGTTCAAATAATTGATTAGGAACTTTTCAAAAAAATTATATTGAAAAACCTCAATTTTATACTTTTTACTCAGTTCAAATTCCAACGGGCCCATTTAGACCTGCTCGTCCGAAACCTCCACAAAAAGGGCCGTAAAACAAGTTTTAATCAATTTTTAGGAGATCATGTAATTGACTAGGAGATTTTCAAATCAATTATATTGCGAAACCTCAATTTCAGTACTTTTTACCAAGTTAAAATTCCAACGGGTCCATTGAAAGGCCCATTTAGGCCTGCTCGTCCGAAACCTAGACAAAAAGGACCACAAAACAAGTTTTAATCAAATTTTAGGAGTTCAAATAATTGATTAGGAGCTTTTCAACACAATTATATTGCAAAACCTCAATTTCTGTACTTTTTACTCAGTTAAAATTCCAACGGATCCATTGTAAGGCCCATTTAGACCTGCTCGTCCGAAACCGATACAAAAAGGACCGTAAAAAAGTTTTAATCAAATTTTAGGAGTTCAAATAAATGATTAGGAGCTTTCCAACACAATTATATTGCAAACCTTCAATTTTCACAAATTTTGCTCAGATAAAATTCCAACAGGTCCATGAAAGGCCCATTTAGACCCGCACGTCCGAAACCTCAACATAAAGGACCGCAAAACAAGTTTTGATCATATTATAGGAGTACAAATAATTGATTATGAGATTTTCAACACAATTATTGTGCAAAACCTCAATTTTTATACTTTTTACTCAGTTAAAATTCCAACGGGTCTATTGAAAGGCCCATTTAGACATGCTCGTCCGAAACCTCTACAAAAAAGGCCGCAAAACAAGTTTTAATCAAATTTTAGGAGATCATGTAATTGGTTAGGAGATTTTCAACACAATAATATTGCAAAACCTCAATTTTTGTACTTTTTACTCAGTTAAAATTCCAACGGGTCCATTGAAAGGCCCATTTAGACCTGCTCGTCCGAAACCTCGACAAAAGGACCGCAAAACAAGTTTTAATCAAATTTTAGGAGTTCAAATAATTGATTAGGAGCTTTTCAACACAATTATATTGCAAAACCTCAATTTTTATACTTTTTACTCAGTTAAAATTCCAACGGGCCCATTGAAAGGCCTATTTAGACCTGCTCGTCCGAAACCTCTACAAAAAGGACCACAAAAATGTTTTATTCAAATATTAGGAGTTAAAATAATTGATTAGGTGCTTTTCAAAACAATTATATTGCAAAACCTCAATTTCTGTACTTTTTACTCAGTTAAAATTCCAACGGGTCCATTGAAAGGCCCATTTCGACCCGCTCGTCCGAAACCTCTACAAAAAGGATTGTGAAACAGGTTTTAATCAAATATTAGGAGTTCCGATAATTGATTAGGAGCTTTTCAACACAATTATATTGCCAAACCTCAATTTTTGTAATTTTTACTCAGTTAAAATTCCAACGGGTCCATTGAAGGCCCTATTTAGACCTGTACGTCCGAAACCGATATATAAAGGACCGCAAAAAAGTTTTAATCAAATTTTAGGAGTTCAAATAAATGATTAGGAGCTTTCCAACACAATTATATTGCAAAAAATTTAATTTTTA
This sequence comes from Hibiscus trionum, assembly GCA_030270665.1. Taxonomy (NCBI): domain Eukaryota; kingdom Viridiplantae; phylum Streptophyta; class Magnoliopsida; order Malvales; family Malvaceae; genus Hibiscus; species Hibiscus trionum. The sequence continues at coordinate 30,899,786 of BSYR01000008.1, forward strand.
TACATTTTACTCAGTTAAAATTCCAACGGGTACACTGAAAGGTCCATTTAGACCCGCACGTCCGAAACCTCTACATAAAGGACCGCAAAACAAGTTTTGATCATATTATAGGAGTTAAAATAATTGATTATGAGATTTTCAACACAATTATATTGCAAAACCTCATTTTTTATACTTTTTACTCTGTTAAAATTCCAACGGGCCCATTGAAAGGCCCATTTAGACTTGCTCGTCCGAAACCTCTACAAAAAGGACCACAAAAATGTTTTATTCAAATATTAGGAGTTCAAATAATTGATTAGGTGGTTTTCAACACAATTATATTGCAAAACCTCAATTTCTGTACTTTTTACTCAGTTAAAATTCCAACAGGTCCATTAAAAGGCCCATTTCGACCCGCTCGTCCGAAACCCCTACAAAAAGTATTGCGAAACAGGTTTTAATCAAATTTTAGGAGTTCATATAATTGATTAGGATCTTTTCAACACAATTATATTGCCAAACCTCAATTTTTGTACTTTTTACTCAGTTAAAATTCCAACGGGTCTATTGAAGGCCCCATTTAGACCTGCACGTCCGAAACCGATATAAAAAGGACCGCAAAAAAGTTTTAATCAAATTTTAGGAGTTCAAATAAATGATTAGGAGCTTTCCAACACAATTATATTGCAAAACTTTAATTTTTATACATTTTACTCAGTTAAAATTTCAACGGGTACACTGAAAGGCCCATTTAGACCCGCACGTCCGAAACCTCTACATAAAGGACCGCAAAACAAGTTTTGATCATATTATAGGAGTAAAAATAATTGATTATGAGATTTTAAACACAATTATATTGCAAAACCTCAATTTTTATACTTTTTACTCAGTTAAAATTCCAACGGGCCCATTGAAAGGCCCATTTAGACATGCTCGTCTGAAACCTCTACAAAAAGGGCCGCAAAACAGGTTTTAATCAAATTTTAGGAGATCATGTAATTGGTTAGGAGATTTTCAACACAATTATATTGCAAAACCTCAATTTATGTACTTTTTACTCAGTTAAAATTCCAACGGGTCCATTGAAAGGCCCATTTAGACCTGCTCCTTCGAAACCTCTACAAAAGCACCGCAAAACAAGTTTTAATCAAATTTTAGGAGTTCAAATAATTTATTAGGAGCTTTTCAACACAATTATATTGCAAAACCTCAATTTCTTTACTTTTTACTCAGTTAAAATTTCAACGGGTCCATTGAAAGGCCCATTTAGACCCGCTCGTCCGAAACCTCTGCAAAAAGGACCGCAAAAAAAGTTTTAATCAAATTTTATGAGTTCATGAAATTTATTAGGAGCTTTTCAACACAATTATATTGCAAAACCTCAATTTCTGTACTTTTTACTTAGTTAAAATTCTAACGGGTCCATTGAAAGGCCCATTTAGACCTGCTCGTCCGAAACCTCTACAAAAAGGACCGCAAAAATAGTTTTAATCAAATTTTAGGAGTTCAAATATTTAATTAGGAGCTATGCAACACAATTATATTGAAAAACCTCAATTTTATACTTTTTACTCAGTTAAAATTCCAACGGGCCCATTTAGACCTGCTCGTCTGAAACATCTACAAAAAGGACCGCAAAAATGTTTTATTAAAATTTTAGGAGTTCAAATAATTGATTAGGACCTTTTCAACATATACATTTTACTCAGTTAAAATTACAACGGGTCCATTGAAAGGCCCATTTAGACCCGCACGTCCGAAACCTCTACATAAAGGACCGTATAACAAGTTTTGTTCATATTTTAGGAGTACAAATAATTGATTATGATCTTTTCAACACAATTATATTGCAAAACCTCAATTTTTATACTTTTTACCTAGTTAAAATTCCAATGGGTAACGGAGGAACGGGTGGGTGATGAAAATCCTCTCAACTTTTCTCTCTTTTTTGCTCTCTATCTTTTCCCTAGCCGTTTCTCTGTCTTTACCCTTCACCGCCCTCCTCCGCCACTCTCTCCGCTTCTCCGTCCACCTCTCCACCCCCTCACTGCCATGGTGGTGCTTGCTTAGCATATACACGGTGGCAGTTAAACTCCTCCATCATGCCCGTCGGAATTTTACCAAGTCCCATTTGAATATTTCACAGTGGAAGATGGCTGAATCTATGGCACCACAATGGAACTAGCCATCCAATTACTGCTGGCTCAAAAGAGTCCAAGGGCCATTCATAGGCTCTTTGGCCTCGAAGGCAGCCGACTCTATTAAGGAATTTTATCCAACTGCTGGGCTACCAATTCTGGTGCCCTTCGTAAGCTCTGATTTTATTTTCAGAACACAGGCTTTCTCCTGGTCTTTTAGACCTTGTAATCTCTCCCTGTGCGATGACGCCTCCATGGAAAGATCGTGGTATTGTCCTTACAATATCGTTACACGTGGTACACCAGCCACAATATATGCGTGGAACGAGTCTGCATGCATGCACAAATGCAATAACGCCATAGTGCAATAGCCTCGTTCCTTTACGTATCCATTATTTTTCCCAAAACATTCTTGCAGTGTTATTTTAATATTGCTATTATTATTCATTTTCCAGGTTGAGCTTGAAATGAATACAGTTTTATTATATGCTACGCAAAGAATTACTCCGGATAAACAAGGTTCATTGTCCCAGCAAGATTCACTGTCTGTCTCCATGGGTGACCGCCCAAAGACAGTCGTTGATGGTGCCAGTCACCGCCAGGCAACCGCACGACGACGGCGGGAAAAAACATATCCGATACGACGGAATCTTAGGCTCCACAAAATCTGGAACCCTGAATCTCGTCTGGTAACGGATAATATTCTCTCTCCCAAGATTTTTCGTGAGTTCAAAATTGATCTCCACCCTTTTTTACCCGACCTTGCATGGGAGCTTAGTTCTCATGCATGTGCTACCTCTCCACGTGTATCAGAGACCCTAGATTTCTTCCCAGATAGCTTCCCATTTTTCGGAAGCATTTGAACTTTGACAACAACCTACAACAGATTATTTTACGTCCATATTTTGAATTTGAATTTGGAAAATTTACACCCTGTAATCTGATGGGTTATCCACAATATTTCAAATTCAAAATTTTCCGCGACGTTCTTGCATGGGAGTTTGACTTCCCTGAACATGCATCTTCTCCAGATACGTTGGAGGGCAAAAAATTTTTAAATCAAGATAGACCCCCTTTTTCTCGGACACAGTTGGATATAGAATATAATTTTAAAAAAATTATTTTCAATCCCTATCTTGATATAAACCCGATCTACAGGAGGCAATTTAAATTTAAATTTAAATTTCAACAAATCAAATCTTGTAGTTTTTTGGGTTATCAACAATACTTCAAACTCAAACGAGTTGATCTCTTCCTGGATTCTCTCCAACCTCATATATTGTCAACTAGCATTACAACTCCTTTTCCTGCGTTTAACTCCGCTAGTGAGACAATAGACTTTACGTCAGTTCCTTTTCTTCCATTCATACACTCCAAACAGTGCATTGTGCCTCCGATGGCTTCCACCGACTCTTTCTTGTCGCGTTTCGATAACCTCCAGTTCACAGCAGAGGAAAAGAATGTAGTCATTGCCCCGGCATCCACCAAAGCAGTCCCCCTCGATGACTATAAGTCATCCTTGGTTGGGAAACTTTTCAATACTAAACCCTTCGATGAAACTGCATTAGTCCGCATCTTCTCCTCCGTTTGGAGGAACGACAAACTATCCACGGTAACTACGCTGGGTTCTGGTTTCTTTCTTTTTAAATTCGAGACTAAATCCTACAGGAATGAAGTTCTTAAAAGAGAGCCCTGGACATTCAAGAAGGATTGGGTGGCACTTCTCCCGGTCCAACCCAAGCTGACCATCAATGGCTACGTATTCAACCGGATGCGTATCTGGGTCCGAATTCACAGAGTGCCCCTTGCCATGATGACTGGTGATACGGTGGCAAATATCACTGGTCGAGCCCTAGGCAGTGGGCTTGGAGCGGTTATCGGAACCGATTCACGCAAATCGGAAGATAGAAATATGGTGAAGTTCCTTCGCGTCTGGGTTATCATTGATATCCACCAACCTCTACGCCGGTTTGTGGCTATGAGTGTGGAGGATGATGAGCCTCAAATGCTACCGATCCAATATGAAAAGTTGCCCACCTTTTTCCATGGGTGTGGCGTCCTCTGCCATCTCAAAGCCACTTGTGAAGTGTTTAAAGATAACAAGGTGGAACCCCAGCAATACGAGGACTGGCTCCGTGCCCCTGCTCCAAAGGGCAGGTCTAAAATAACGACCATGGGTCGGGTTCGCTACTTCGAACCGGCTGGGCCATCGACCAAACAACCAACGACCACTGGTACCTTTCTCTCGTATATCTTTTACGATACATATCTTTCATGCAACTCATCTATGGTGCTTTTGACCAAAACTACTGTTTCCTCCCAGGTGTCGGACCATCCACTAAGAAACCGGCAAACAATGGTATGGTCGGCTCCTTTTTTTTAGATGAAATCAGGGGACTCTGCCCCTATTTCTAATATTTACTGTCTCAGTAATATGCTGAGTATATCTTGCTTATGTCAGTTAACTCTTACTGACTCTTGCTTTATATTTTTCTGCTCTTCAGGAGCTGATCGGAAAGGAAAGAAGGTTATCGTGGCCTCCTCCACTTCAAACCATGCAGGTAACGGATGCTGCATCGGCAACCATGTTATCGGGGGATGCTATTGCTGATCCAATCACTGATGCTGCAGCAGACCCTATCGCTGACTCTGTTGCAGACTCAGTCGCGGCTGAAGCACCTATGGATGCAACCGCTGTGCTAAACCAGGCGGCCCCTACTGTTAATGACGCTCCGATGGATGAAACGGAAGACGTCACCAGCAGGCAACACGCCACACCCACCGCTGGCCTGTCTGTTGAGCCTCTTGAAGTGGTGCCTCTTGACATTATTCCAGCAGATGTGGAGTCTGTTAATACTGGAGTGCCCACAGCTGTTCCTGCCACGGATGTAACTGTTGCATCGACCACCCCTCCGGATAAGAGATTTGTGCTGATTGATGGGGAAGGGTTTCCGGTGCCAACCACTGTGCCTGCCAAATCCACTACTGCTGGTAATGGCAGCAATGCCTATGAGCCCGTCAATCCGGAATTTGAGGATTGGCTTGCTGCCACATCCGTGCCACCCAAGGGTGCTCCTATGCCTCGCAAAGCAAAACGCAGCCCGCCACTAGCTGCCAATAGTGTTGCCAAGCGACCACGAACCTCCCCTACTGTCCACTTGAAACCGGCAAAGGCCGGTGGTACTTCTGACAAGTCTTCCAAACCTTCGAAAGCTGGGATGAGCAGCAAAATCTCTTCGGCGCCGGTTGATGTTCAACCCCGCCGAGAGAAATGAGGATATTTTGTTGGAACTGCCGTGGTCTTGGTTCGCCAACGGCAGTTCAGGGTTTGGTTACTATAGTTCAACAATTGGAACCAACTATTATTTTTTTGTCAGAGACTCGGCTTTTTAATTTTGATTACGAACGATTAAAACTTTCTTTAGATATGATGGGCTACTTCCATGTGAAAAGCAGCCCCACATGTTCAGGCCTCCTTTTATTATGGAATAATACTGTGACACTGGATTTACTGTCGTATTCTGATCGCTTTATTGACTCTATTGTCACAACTACTTCTGATTGCTTTCGTTTCACGGGAATGTATGGGTATGCTGACACTATCATGAAATATAAAACCTGGTAACTCATAGACTCCTTGCGTAGCATTTCACCATTACCTTGGTTAATTGGTGGCGACCTTAATGACATTTTATCCGACTTAGAAAAACAAGGCGGTTGTCGCAGGCCACAGTCACAAATTAACAACTTTCGAGATTGTTTATCTCGTAATGAACTTTTTGATTGCAAACCATGTTCGGGCTGGTTTACGTGGTCTCGCACAAGACCTAATGTCACGCCCGTTTGCGAATGCCTTGATCGCTTTCTTGCATGTAATGCTTGGCTCAATGCATATCTTACTTTCCAATGTCGTAATGTCTTCTCACCGGACTCTGGTCATTACGTTATTATTATGGATTCCGTTCACTCTCCACATCGTGATCGTCATCCTCATGATACTCACGATCATTTCCGATTTGAGTCTTGTTGGGCACATGACCCTTCATGCATATCGTCTTTCCACCAAGCCTGGTCATCGGCGTCAGGCACCCTGCTCGACAAATTGGCAATCGTGGGAAACCATCTACGTAACTGGCAAACTACTAGGCGTTTCCAGTCCACTCACCGCATCGCTGAGTTACAACGTCAAATTAACTCCTACATGCGACGTAGGCAACTATCACCTCCGATGCTGAATAATCTACGAGACGCGAAACTAGAACTTTGACATCTTTTGGACGAGCGCGAAGCTTACTGGGCACAACGTTCTCGTGTTACCTGGCTGTCGCAAGGTGACAGAAATACATCCTTTTTTCACGCTAAGGCCTCTAAGCGTCGGAAAAAGAACTCTATCCGCGGATTGTTTGATGACAGTCAAAACTGGCAAACGGCCAAACCAGAACTCCTTCGGATTGCCTCGGGGGTATTTCCAGACACTATTTGCGACATCCAATTCTGTTTCTTCTCCCCACCTTATGGAACAGATCCACCAGGTCATTACTCCTGAGATGAATGATTCATTACTACGACTGTTCACTAAAGGTGAGGTACTTGCCGCATTCAGGGATATTGGCCCCAGGAAAGCACCTGGGATTGATGGATTCCCTAGCAGCTTCTATAGGCAATACTGGGATGTTATTGGGACTGAATTTGTCGGCCTTTGTCTACAACTCCTAAGGGGGGAAGCGGACATGTCGACTGTCAACAAAACGGTTATAGTCCTCATCCCGAAAGTGGATGACGCTACTAGTATGCGTCAGTCCAGGCCAATCAGTTTATGCAGCGTCATCTACAAAACCATAGCCAAGGTTCTTGTCAATCGTCTCAAACCGATCCTGCCTAGTTGTATCAGTGATGCACAGGCCGCCTTTGTTAGCGGAAGGAACATCACTGATAACATCCTGATTGCCCACGAGCTTGTACATACCCTTCACACCAATAACGCTTCCATCTATCAAGGGGCGGCTTTAAAACTAGATATGGAAAAGGCCTTTGACAAAGTCGAATGGTCATTCCTCCGAGATGTGATGACGCGTATGGGGTTTGCATCGGAGTGGGTGCATTTGCTACTTCGCTGCGTCTCCTCTGTATTCTTCTCGGTCTGGCTTAATGTGGCACTCTCGCAGGAGTTTACTCCGACGCAGGGCATCCGACAGGGTGACCCCCTTTCGCCTTTTCTCTTTCTCATTTGCTCCCAAGGGCTCTCCGCAGCCCTCGAGACAGAGCAGAGAGAGGGACGTCTGCTAGGCTTAAATGCTAATCGTCGTGGGCCTCGGATTAACCATCTGCTCTTTGCGGATGACAGTATTGTATTCTTACGGAATTGCCCAGAGGAAGTACAAAGATTGAAAGATATACTACTCTTATATGAGTCCTCCTCGGGCCAATCTGTTAATTTTTCTAAGTCTACAGCCTATTGCAGCTCCTCCTGCTCGACGGCTTTAACACAGGCCCTTCAGCTTTCACTTGGTATTCGTTTGGTCGATGACCCTGGGATTTATCTTGGGGTTCCCCTCCTCGTTGGGAAGAACCGAACGGCCAGTTTAGGGTTTGTTCGAGACAAGGTCAATTCGCGCATGGCTAAATGGGACACTAACTTACTATCATTTAGTGGCCGTGAAATCTTAATCAAATCAGTGGCCCAGGCTATACCTCAGTATGTTATGTCCTGCTATCTACTTCCGCAAAACATTGTGGACGATGCGACACGCTCGATACATAGGTACTGGTGGTCGGGCAGAAGCAGTAAGAAAGGATGGCAACTGCTCTCTTGGGATGCCTTATGCACACCCAAAACTGCTGGGGGGATGGGCTTCCGGGACCTACATGATTTTAACATCGCACTTTTAGGGAAACAAATTTGGCGACTGATTCAGTCGCCAGAGTCCCTGCTTGCTCGGGTCCTACGTTCCCGATACTTTCCCTCGGGCAACATCTTGGAAGCTAAATCAGACAGACGCGCTTCCTTTGCCTAGCGAGGCATTTGGCAGGCCATGCACCGGCTACAACCTGGATTCTTCTGGCGCCCTGGCATTGATAGTAGAATACGTATTCACCGTGATCACTGGGTGGATCTAGTGGGCTCTCTTTTTTTGGGAACTATCACGATGATGAGGAGCTGCCTCTGAGATGTGGAGACTTCATGATCCGCAATCAGAATTCTTGGGACGACCATAAGATTCACAACTACTTTGATTGGGATGACGCTGCTAACATCCTGAAAGTCCCAATCTCTGTTGAACGCCGGGATATTTTACTGTGGGGCTTTCATGACACCAATATCTATACAGTTCGCTCCGGATATCTCTTTCTGCGTCAGCCTTCAAGACCCCTTGCTCGCCCTTGCACACTCTGGAAGGTCATAGCCAAATCCCCTACTCTTCCAAAGATTCGCACCTTTGGGTGGCGGGCTGGGCGGAATGCTTTACCAACTGGCGACTGGCTCGCCGCTCTGGGACTGGGCGATGGTATTTGCCCTTTCTGTCCCGCTATTGTCGAAACTACGATTCATGCGCTGTAAGACTGCCCAGGTGCCACTAAAGTGCTTCATCTTGCCTGGTTTCCCCGCACTATATATGATAGCACGGCATCCTCGGTAGCTCTCTGGCTAGAAAGAGGGGCCTCGCTGTTCTCCCGCGCTGAGTTTAGCCTGCTTCTTACGATCATATGGAATCTTTGGAATCGAAGGAACGACTGGGTCCATTCTCGATGCCTACAGCCACCATGGCTCACCCTAATGAATTCCCAGGAGCTTCTTCAAGACTACGTCTCGGCCACCTCCGACCATCCTACGACGCAGACGCAGAAAGACCCAGCCCTTCCCTGACCAGCCTGGAGGCCACCATTGGCAGGGAGAATCAAAATCAACGTCGACGGTGCTTTCAACCCGGTAACAGGCGATGCTGGCTTCGGTATAGTAGCTCGTGATGCCACCGGTGCTGTTTTGCTTGGAAGGGCTTTCTTCTCAGATGACATACCCGACTCCTCCTCCGCTGAACTCCATGCTATTGTCACCGGAGTCAGCCTTGGATCAGACGCTGGTTGGCGTGGTTTTCACCTTGAGTCAGACGCGACCACGATTATCAACAAGCTCTGCGATCCCGGCCATTATGCTTCCATCCTTCGTCCGCAGATAGCGGCAGCTCGAACTTTATTTGCTACTATCCCTGATTTATGTTATCATTATGTACCACGCACTGCTAATGTTTTAGCTCATAGTTTAGCCACGTGGGCTATTCATTCTCAATCTTCTTTGTCTTTTGGACCGGGCTTGCCCGATGAGTTACGATCTTGTGTACCGGTTGCTCATCAACCGCCTTGATTTATTTTAATATATTTGGGTACTCTTTTCCCCTCCTAGGACCCTAACTGGGCCTTCTCAGTTGGGCTTAGTGGGGTTTTTAATGAGGCCCTTTTCCTCAAAAAAAATTCCAACGGGTCCATTGAAAGGCCCATTTAGACATGCTCGGCCGAAACCTCTACAAAAAGGGCCGCAAAACAATTTTTAATCAAATTTTAGGAGATCATGTAATTGATTAGGAGATTTTCAACACAATTATATTGCAAAACCTCAATTTCTTTACTTTTTACTCAGTTAAATTTCCAACGGGTCCATTGAAAGTCCCATTTAGACCTGCTCGTCCGAAACCTCCACAAAAAGGACCGCAAAACAAGTTTTAATAAACTTTTAGGAGTTCAAATAATTGATTAGGAGCTTTTCAACACAATTATACTGCAAAACCTCAATTTTTGTACTTTTTACTCAGTTAAAATTCCAATGGGTCCATTGAAAGGCCCATTTCTACCCGCTCGTTCGAAACCTCTATAAAAAAGATTGAAAAACAGGTTTTAATCAAATTTTAGGAGTTCATGCAATTGATTAGGAGCTTTTAAACACAATTATATTGCAAAACCTCAATTTATGTACTTTTTACTCAGTTAAAATTCCAACGGGTCCATTGAAAGGCCCATTTCGACCCGCTCGTCCGAAACCTCTACAAAAAAGGACCGCAAAACAAGTTTTAATCAAATTTTAGGAGTTCATGTAATGGATTAGGTGCTTTTCAACATAATTATATTGCAAAACCTCAATTTCTGTACTTTTTACTCAGTTAAAATTTCAACAGGTCCATTGAAAAGCCCATTTAGACCCGCTCGTCCGAAACCTCTACAAAAAGGACCACAAAAAAAGTTTTAATCAAATTTTAGGAGTTCATGTAATTGATTAGGAGCTTTTCAACACAATTATATTGCAAAACCTCAATTTATGTACTTTTTACTCTGTTAAAATTCTAACGGGTCCATTGAAAGGCCCATTTAGACCTGCTCGTCCGAAACTGATACAAAAAGGACCGCAAAAAAGTTATAATCAAATTTTAGGAGTTCAAATAATTGATTATGAGCTGCGCAACACAATTATCTTGAAAAACCTCAATTTTATACTTTTTACTCAGTTAAAATTCCAACGGGCCCATTGAAATGCCCATTTAGACCTGCTCGTCTGAAACATCTACAAAAAGGACCGCAAAAATGTTTTATTAAAATATTAGGAGTTCAAATAATTGATTAGGAGCTTTTCAACATATACATTTTACTCAGTTAAAATTCCAACGGGTCCATTGAAAGGCCCATTTAGACCCGCACGTCCGAAACCTTTACATAAAGGACCTCAAAACAAGTTTTGATCATATTTTAGGAGTACAAATAATTGATTATGAGCTTTTCAACACAATTATATTGCAAAACCTCAATTTTTATACTTTATACTCAGTTAAAATTCCAACGGGTCCATTGAAAGGCCCATTTAGACATGCTCGGCCGGAACCTCTACAAAAAGGGCCGCAAAACAAGTTTTAATCAAATTTTAGGATATCATGTAATTAATTAGGAGACTTTCAACACAATTATATTGCAAAACCTCAATTTCTTTACTTTTTACTCAGTTAAATTTCCAACGGGTCCATTGAAAGGCCCATTTAGACCTGCTCGTCGGAAACCTCTACAAAAAGGACCGCAAAACAAGTTATAATCAAATTTAGGAGTTCAAATAATTGATTAGGAGCTTTTCAACACAATTATATTTCAAAACCACAATTTCTGTACTTTTTACTCAGTTAAAATTCCAACGGGTCCATTGAAAGGCCCATTTGGACCCGCTCGTTCGAAACCTCTACAAAAAGGATTGAAAAACAAGTTTTAATCAAATTTTAGGAGTTCATGCAATTGATTAGGAGCCTTTCAACACAATTATATTGCAAAACCTCAATTTCTGTACTTTTTACTCAGTTAAAATTCCAACGGATCAATTGAAAGGTCCATTTCGACCCGCTCGTCCGAAACCTCTATAAAAAGGACTGCAAAACATGTTTTAAACAAATTTTAGGAGTTCATGTAATTGATTCGGAGCTTTTCAACAAAATTATATTGCAAAACCTCAATTTCTGTACTTTTTACTCAGTTAAAATTTCAACGGGTCCATTGAAAGGCCCATTTAGACCCGCTCGTCCGAAACCTCTACAAAAAGGACCACAAAAAAAGTTTTAATCAAATTTTAGGAGTTCATGTAATTGATTAGGAGATTTTCAACACAATTATATTGCAAAACCTCAATTTCTGTACTTTTTAATCAGTTAAAATTCTAACAGGTCCATTGAAAGGCCCATTTAGACCTGCTCGTCCGAAACCTCGACAAAAAGGACCGCAAAAATAGTTATAATCAAATTTTAGGAGGTCAAATAATTGATTAGGAGCTGCGCAACACAATTATCTTGAAAAACCTCAATTTTATACTTTTTACTCAGTTAAAATTCCAACAGGCCCAATGAAATGCCCATTTAGACCTGCTCGTCCGAAACATCTACAAAAAGGACCGCAAAAATGTTTTATTAAAATATTAGGAGTTCAAATAATTGATTAGGAGCTTTTCAACATATACATTTTACTCAGCTAAAATTCCAACGGGTCCATTGAAAGGCCCATTTAGACCCGCACGTCCGAAACCTTTACATAAAGGACCTAAAAAGAAGTTTTGATCATATTTTAGGAGTACAAATAATTGATTATGAGCTTTTCAACACAATTATATTGCAAAACCTCAATTTTTATACTTTATACTCAGTTAAAATTCCAACGGGTCCATTGAAAGGCCCATTTAGACATGCTCGTCCGAAACCTCTACAAAAAGGGCCGCAAAACAAGTTTTAATCAAATTTTAGGATATCATGTAATTAATTAGGAGACTTTCAACACAATTATATTGCAAAACCTCAATTTCTTTACTTTTTACTCAGTTAAATTTCCAATGGGTCCATTGAAAGGCCCATTTAGACCTACTCGTCGGAAACCTCTGCAAAAAGGACCGCAAAACAAGTTATAATCAAATTTTAGGAGTTCAAATAATTGATTAGGAGCTTTTCAACACAATTATATTTCAAAACCACAATTTCTGTTCTTTTTACTCAGTTAAAATTCCAACGGGTCCATTGAAAGGCCCATTTCGACCCGCTCGTTCGAAACCTCTACAAAAAGGATTGAAAAACAAGTTTTAATCAAATTTTAGGAGTTCATGCAATTGATTAGGAGCTTTTCAACACAATTATATTGCAAAACCTGAATTTCTGTACTTTTTACTCAGTTAAAATTCCAACGGATCCATTGAAAGGCCCATTTCGACCCGCTCGTCCGAAACCTCTACAAAAAGGATTGCAAAACAAGTTTTAATCAAATTTTAGGAGTTCATGTAATTGATTAGGAGCTTTTCAACACAATTATATTGCAAAACCTCAATTTCTGTACTTTTTACTCAGTTAAAATTTCAACGGGTCCATTGAAAGGCCCATTTAGACCCGCTCGTCCGAAACCTCTACAAAAAGGACCACAAAAAAAGTTTTAATCAAAATTTAGGAGTTCATGTAATTGATTAGGAGCTTTTCAACACAATTATATTGCGAAACCTCAATTTTTGTACTTTTTACTCAGTTAAAATTCTAACGGGTCCATTAAAAGGCCCATTTAGACCTGCTCGTCCGAAACCTCGACAAAAAGGACCGCAAAAATAGTTTTAATCAAATTTTAGGAGTTCAAATGATTGATTAGGAACTGCGCAACACAATTATCTTGAAAAACCTCAATTTTATACTTTTTACTCAGTTAAAATTCCAACGGGCCCATTGAAAGGCCCATTTAGACCTGCTCGTCCGAAACATCTACAAAAAAGGACCGCAAAACAAGTTTTAATCAAATTTTAGGAGTTCATGTAATGGATTAGGTGCTTTTCAACATAATTATATTGCAAAACCTCAATTTCTGTACTTTTTACTCAGTTAAAATTTCAACGGGTCCATTGAAAGGCCCATTTAGACCCGCTCGTCCGAAACCTCTACAAAAAGGACCACAAAAAAAGTTTTAATCAAATTTTAGGAGTTCATGTAATTGATTAGGAGATTTTCAACACAATTATATTGCAAAACCTCAATTTCTGTACTTTTTAATCAGTTAAAATTCTAACAGGTCCATTGAAAGGCCCATTTAGACCTGCTCGTCCGAAACCTCGACAAAAAGGACCGCAAAAATAGTTATAATCAAATTTTAGGAGGTCAAATAATTGATTAGGAGCTGCGCAACACAATTATCTTGAAAAACCTCAATTTTATACTTTTTACTCAGTTAAAATTCCAACAGGCCCAATGAAATGCCCATTTAGACCTGCTCGTCCGAAACATCTACAAAAAGGACCGCAAAAATGTTTTATTAAAATATTAGGAGTTCAAATAATTGATTAGGAGCTTTTCAACATATACATTTTACTCAGCTAAAATTCCAACGGGTCCATTGAAAGGCCCATTTAGACCCGCACGTCCGAAACCTTTACATAAAGGACCTAAAAAGAAGTTTTGATCATATTTTAGGAGTACAAATAATTGATTATGAGCTTTTCAACACAATTATATTGCAAAACCTCAATTTTTATACTTTATACTCAGTTAAAATTCCAACGGGTCCATTGAAAGGCCCATTTAGACATGCTCGTCCGAAACCTCTACAAAAAGGGCCGCAAAACAAGTTTTAATCAAATTTTAGGATATCATGTAATTAATTAGGAGACTTTCAACACAATTATATTGCAAAACCTCAATTTCTTTACTTTTTACTCAGTTAAATTTCCAATGGGTCCATTGAAAGGCCCATTTAGACCTACTCGTCGGAAACCTCTGCAAAAAGGACCGCAAAACAAGTTATAATCAAATTTTAGGAGTTCAAATAATTGATTAGGAGCTTTTCAACACAATTATATTTCAAAACCACAATTTCTGTTCTTTTTACTCAGTTAAAATTCCAACGGGTCCATTGAAAGGCCCATTTCGACCCGCTCGTTCGAAACCTCTACAAAAAGGATTGAAAAACAAGTTTTAATCAAATTTTAGGAGTTCATGCAATTGATTAGGAGCTTTTCAACACAATTATATTGCAAAACCTGAATTTCTGTACTTTTTACTCAGTTAAAATTCCAACGGATCCATTGAAAGGCCCATTTCGACCCGCTCGTCCGAAACCTCTACAAAAAGGATTGCAAAACAAGTTTTAATCAAATTTTAGGAGTTCATGTAATTGATTAGGAGCTTTTCAACACAATTATATTGCAAAACCTCAATTTCTGTACTTTTTACTCAGTTAAAATTTCAACGGGTCCATTGAAAGGCCCATTTAGACCCGCTCGTCCGAAACCTCTACAAAAAGGGACCACAAAAAAAGTTTTAATCAAATTTTAGGAGTTCATGTAATTGATTAGGAGCTTTTCAACACAATTATATTGCGAAACCTCAATTTTTGTACTTTTTACTCAGTTAAAATTCTAACGGGTCCATTAAAAGGCCCATTTAGACCTGCTCGTCCGAAACCTCGACAAAAAGGACCGCAAAAATAGTTTTAATCAAATTTTAGGAGTTCAAATAATTGATTAGGAACTGCGCAACACAATTATCTTGAAAAACCTCAATTTTATACTTTTTACTCAGTTAAAATTCCAACGGGCCCATTGAAAGGCCCATTTAGACCTGCTCGTCCGAAACATCTACAAAAAAGACCGCAAAAATGTTTTATTAAAATATTAGGAGTTCAAATAATTGATTAGGAGCTTTTCAACATATACATTTTAATCAGTTAAAATTCCAACGGGTCCATTGAAAGGCCCATTTAGACCCGCACGTCCGAAACCTTTACATAAAGGACCTCAAAACAAGTTTTGATCATATTTTAGGAGTACAAATAATTGATTATGAGCTTTTCAACACAATTATATTGCAAAACCTCAATTTGTATACTTTTTACTCAGTTAAAATTCCAACGGGTCCATTGAAAGGCCCATTTAGACATGCTCGGCCGAAACCTCTACAAAAAGGGCCGCAAAACAAGTTTTAATCAAATTTTAGGATATCATATAATTAATTAGGAGATTTTCAACACAATTATATTGCAGAACCTCAATTTCTTTACTTTTTACTCAGTTAAAATTCCAACGGGTCCATTGAAAGGCCCATTTAGACCTGCTCGTCTGAAACCTCTACAAAAAGGACCACAAAAATGTTTTATTCAAATATTAGGAGTTCAAATAACTGATTAGGAGCTTTTCAACACAATTATATTGCAAAACCTCAATTTCAGAACTTTTTACTCAATTTATTCTATTTCTAAAATTTTACCCCTTAAACTTTGCCTTTTCTTTCGCAACATTAATTCTATTAATGGAATTATTTTTTTGTATTACTATCTTTTATTTTCCTTTAGCTGCACCACCTAAATTTATTTTCCGAATTAATTATTCGAATATTAAAATACTTCCTTTTATTACCAAGGCTGCTCCAGCCTTTCTTTATTTATCCCTAATTATCAGCCATTACATCTATAATATTTTTTTACACTTACTTTTAAACTTTAATTTAAAATTATATAGATATTTAAGGTATATTTCCTTAAATTATGCCTGCAAAATACTATCTCTAAATAAATCTAATAGAATTTCTTCTCCTAATAATTCTTCTAGATCGTTTAAGGAAAGTTCTTTTCATATTTTCCTTTTTGATACTAAAGATCCCGTCTTTTCCAATCACTAATTGTTTTTCCAAAACCTTTTCAAACTACTTTCCATATTTCAACTTCCTCAATTGATTTCTTTATATATGAACATCACAATTGTACCAATCCACCAAACCATCTCCATCCTTCTACTATTTCCAATCTACCAACTCTCTCGATGGCTTCATCCTCTTCTATTCCCCAACTCAGCTCTATCAATCTCACCAATGAAGAAGCGAAGCTGCTCTACACACCCGATTTTGGTTGGGATGTTATCAAGGAGGACCCTAAGCTTATTCTAATCGGATGCTTCATATCGTCTAAAGTAATAGACATATATGCTGTTATCAATGCATTCGAAGGAATCTGGAAGCCTAATGAGGTAGTCTCCATATCGGTTATACAAGATAACTTCCTCAAAATAAAGTTCAAGGAAACCAAGAATTGTTATGAGGTCATCAACCGCGGTCCTTGGCTGTACAAGGATGAATGGTTAGCTGTTACTGAATATGATCCAACCAAATCTGTAGGAGATTACAACTTCAATATCATGAGAATTTGGATCCGATTTTTCTCTCTCCCTGATTCACTTTATGATGATGTTGATTGATCCCATCTTGTGGGACACGCCCTAGGGTCAATGGTTGGCAACGTCCTCCGAACGGATACCCGAGAGGTTGAGGGGAACATGAAGGACTTCCTTCGGGTCGAAATTTTGCTAGACATCACAAGACCTGTCACCCGCTTTGTTTTTATCGGATCAGGTGCTAATAAAATTATGTGCCGTATTCAGTATGAAAGACTCCCTACTCTATGTCCTGGTTGTGGTATCATCAGCCACACATTAGAAAACTGTCCCATCCGTTCTTCACTCGATCTCAACAAATTACAGTACGGGGAATGGCTCTTCCCCCAAGACGTCGCCCAGTTGGTACTCGTGGGCGTATCCACAATGTGGAACCGAATCTTATTCCAAATATCCATCCAGTGAATGGTAATTTTAATTCAACCTTTACAATAATCTCATTTTTTATTCGATTTATTCCCCCAATTATTCTGTCCAAGTACTTACTATCTGATCTCCTCGTAGTGCCCCCTACAAATATTCCAGCAGCTTCGGCCAACACTACTGCTCCTCCCATCGACCAGAATAATATGGGTAATTTAAATTACATCTTCCTCATCTATTATATTAATGTTTATAAGCACCTAATCACGATCAATATCCAAAATATAGGTTCTCTAAATGAGGGCGATGCCGCCTCCTTTACGGAACAAGCAACTGAGGAAGCCCCAAACGTTGATACGGCCATGAAAGAAGGTCCCAACTCTGCTAAAGACCCCCCTGTATCTGACTTGAAACAAAAAGCACCACTCGAGCCCCAGCCCCTGAATACCATCTATCCTATCCCTGAAGATGGTTCTGATGATGATTGGGACACCACGGATGATGGTGTTCCTAGCCCTACTGCCCAGCAGATAAAAAAGATTGAGTCTGAATTGCGTAAGCCCTCTAATCTCACTAATACAATTTTCAATGATTTTAATCAGTGGTTACTAAAAACTTACCCCAATGATGCAGCCCCTGCACCTGCACCAGCCCCAATGAACCGAGGCATGAAACGTCGCTCTCCAATACAAGTGTCGCTCCCGCCAAAAAAATCCAAACCGTCCGGATCCACTCCTAAAGCTGGGATGAGCAGCTCTAAAAACTCTCCGGCGGCGGCTGATTCCCAGCCCTGCTGAGCAAAATGAGGATCCTATGCTGGAACTGTCAGGGTCTTGGACAAGCCCCGACGGTTTAACATTTCAGGTCCTATGTCCAACGCACCAACCCGGATGTCATTTTCTTATGCGAAACCAAAATAAATAATGCGGAATGTAACCGCATTTGTCTTTCATTAGGAATGTTAGACATTATTTCTATTTCCCCTACGGAAGGGTGTTCCGACATTTCCTTATTTGCGGCAAACAATATTAATATAAGTTTAATTTCTTACTCGTCGCGTTATATTCATACTCAAATAACTAAGAATAATTACACAATGTTTTTTACTGGAATGCATGGTTTCTCTGAAACTAGTCAAAAATATAAAACATGGGAACTTATAGATTCATTATATTCTACTACTAAAAATAACCCATGGCTCCTCGGTGGGGATTTTAATGAAATTTTAATTGACTCTGAAAAACAAGGGGGTTGTCGAAGGGCTAGATCACAAATAAAAAATTTTCGCAACTGTTTATCACGAAACAATCTTTTTGATTGCAAGCCAACTTCTGGATGGTTTACATGGACAAAAGTAGGGCCTTTAACCCCAATCATACATGAAAGATTAGAACGGTTTATAGCTAATTCGGCTTGGCAAGATCTCTACCCTTCCTACCGAATTACCACGGATTATGTGGCCAAATCTGACCATTGTTTCCTACTCCTTGACTTAGACCCTTTGGCCTCTACCCCCCATCAACGGCCATCAAACAATTTCCGCTTCGAAAACTGTTGGGCTAATAACGTGGATAATATACACACTATTAAAAGAACTTGGGCCAATACTCCCGGAACTGTCATTGACAAAATCGAAGCTATTGGCACATGCCTAGAAGAATGGCAAAATCAACAACATTTTAAATCCATCGGACGGATTAAGTTCCTCACCAAAAAAATTAATAAATTTCTATATCGCCCCTTAACTGCCACAAATGAAGAAATATATTTAAATTATAGAACTGAACTAAATAAACTCTTATCGGAACAAGAAATTTATTGGGCTCAAAGATCTCGCACTCTCTGGCTTTCCCAAGGGGACAAAAATACCAAGTTCTTCCATGCTCGAGCAACTAATAGGAAAAAGAAAAATTCGATTTTAGGCCTTTTTGACGCTAACTCGAATTGGTGTACGTCTGATTCAGATCTTATGAATATCGCTTCTACATATTTTCAAAATCTTTTCACATCATCCAATCCCTAAATCTCGAATAATATTCTTGATAAAATTCACCCTTCTATCAATCAATCAATCAATGAAACCCTTCTAAGGACTTTCACTAAAGAAGAAATTCTCCATGCCTTTCAAGATATTGACCCTAGGAAAGCACCTGGTATCGATGGCCTACCCAGTAGCTTTTTCCGACAACATTGGGACATAGTGGGCGAAGATGTCATTAATCTTTGCATTAATCTACTAAACGGCAACGCTGATATGGCCTCAGTCAATAAAACTATCTTAGTTCTAATCCCCAAAGTCCAGGATCCAACTTCCATGAAACAACTAAGACCAATCAGTCTATGCACTGTCCTTTATAAAATAGTAGCCAAAACAATAGTCAATAGAATGAAACAGACTATACCCCTATGCATAAGCCCTAACCAAGCAGCCTTTGTCCAGGGACGTAAAATCTCGGACAACATCCTCGTTGCACATGAAATTATTCACAATATTAACTCAGGAGCTACTAAGTCCTCTCAAGGTGCTGCTCTTAAGTTAGACATGGAAAAAGCATTTGATAGAGTAGAATGGTCCTTTCTTGCAAATGTTATGGAACGCATGGGCTTCGCCTCCGAATGGATCACCCTCATAATGCGTTGCATTACTACAGTCTCATTTTCAGTTAAAATTAATAATTCCTTCTCCCCCTCCTTTCAACCTCAACGTGGTCTTCGTCAGGGGGATCCCCTATCCCCTTTCCTCTTTCTCTTTTGTACTCAAGGCCTATCTGCTTATTTAGCTGTTGCCCAACAAACTAAAATTCTACCGGGACTAGGCGCCTGTAAATACGGGCCTAAAGTCAATCACTTGCTTTTTGCCGATGACTGCATGGTTTTCATTAATACTAATCAATCTGAAGCGTCTCTTCTTAAAAAAGCTCTTCAAACTTATGCTAATGCATCCGGTCAAGCGGTTAATTTTGAAAAATCAACAATTTTCTATAATCCGCGTACACCATCAGCAACAAGAAACGCGAAACAGCCTTTTACAAGTACGCGAGGTTTCTAACCCTGGAGTATATCTAGGTATCCCACTTCTTATTGGGAAAAACAAAACGGAATCTCTAGGATTTGTGCGAGATAAAGTACATGATCGTCTTTCTAGTTGGGACAAACATCTCCCCTCTTTTAGTGGCCGAGAGATTTTCATCAAAGCAGTCCTACAATCCCTTCCACAATACGTTATGTCTTGTTATCTTCTTCCACAAAACATCATTGATGACATGACTTCATCAATCCGTCAATACTGGTGGACTGGCAAATCCAACAAAAAAGGTTGGCACATGCTCCCATGGAATCGTGTTTGCTTACCTAAATCTGCTGGAGGCATGGGTTTTAAGGATTTGCACGATTTTAACATTGCTCTCTTGGGCAAGCAACTTTGGAAACTCATTTGTGAACCAGATTCTCTATTAGGTCAAATATACCATTCTAAATACTTTCCATCCGGCAATATTCTAGATGCACCAAAACCCAATCGTGGCTCATTTGCTTGGCAAGGTATGTATAACGCGCTTCAGCGTCTATTCCCAGGCTTTCTCTACCGCCCAGGTATAAACAGTAATATTAGAGTACACAGAGATATATGGGGAGGGTCTTCTCCGATTGATCTCATTGGGGATTACGAAATCTCAGATGAATTCCATATTCGATGTCGTGATTTTATGATTCGTAACCAAACTGCTTGGGATACGGATAAGGTAAGGCATTACTTTAATCCAACTGATGCCGATGCTATTCTTCGTATCCCCATCATAAATGATCATCGTGATTCAATACTCTGGTCCCCTAATGACTCGGGTATCTACTCAGTCCGTTCTGGATATATTTTCCTGCAACGTTCCATAAACCCACATACGTCACCTACACGGCTCTGGAAATTTCTATCCAAAGTTAAAGCTTTACCCAAAGTCAAAACTTTTGGTTGGCGTATGGCATCTGATGCTCTTCCAGTTGGAGTTAAAATGCAAACCTTCTCTCCTAATTCGGGGCCTTGTCCCATCTGTGGTAGCCACTCGGAATCGATCCTTCATGCGCTTCGTGACTGTCCTGGGGCGTCTGAAGTCCTCCAACTTTGTGGTATCCCCATTACACTTTCTAGGAGTATAGCTTCTACCCCTCTACAATGGTTAGAGGAAGCAGCCAACATTCTATCTTCTGATAAATTTGGTCTTTTCCTTACTGCAATATGGAATATATGGAATAGGCGTAACGACTGGGTACATAACCAACATTTACAACCATCTTGGCTAATTGTCGTTAATTCCATTAGTTTACATGATGATTTTTGTAAAGCATTAAAGGCGACTGCCCCAACACCATCGACCTTTTCTACACCAACCTGGACCCCTCCCTCACTTCATCATATCAAAATAAATGTGGATGGAGCTTTTAATCCATCAACTCGTGCAGCTGCCGTTGGCGCCGTTGCTCGTGATTTTGCAGGAGCAGTTGTGGGCGGCCTTGCATTTCCGCTTGGTAGCTGTCTGGACGCGATCACTAGTGAAGGGGAAAGCCTCCTTGCTGGTCTCACCTTTGCCCGATCTCAAGGCTGGAACTGACTTTTGATTGAAACTGACTGCGCTTCTCTCGCGAATAGGATCAACAATCCTGCTCAGGACCTTTCTACCATGGGACCTCTTATTCATCAGATTCAAGCATCTCTTCACGATTTTGACTTTGTATCTATTTCATTTGTACGCCGTGAGGCAAATCTTATAGCCCATACTTTGGCTACTTTCTTTCTGAATTCTATGACTTCTATGTCATTTAATTCGGATATCCCATCTTGTATCCAAAACTTTGTAACAAATCATTTATGATTAATAAAATTTGGGCACTCTTTTCCCCTTTTTAGGGTCCTCTAGCTCAGCTTGAAGGACAGTAGTAGGGGTTTTTAATGAGGCCTTTTCATCAAAAAAAATTCCAACGGGTCCATTGAAAGGCCCATTTAGACCAGCTCGTCCGAAACCTCTACAAAAGGACCGCAAAACAAGTTTTAATCAAATTTTAGGAGTTCAAATAATTGATTAGGAGCTTTTCAACATAATTATATTGCAAAACCTCAATTTCTGTACTTTTTACTCAGTTTAAATTTCAACGGGTCCATTGAAAGGCCCATTTCGACCCGCTCGTCCGAAACCTCTACAAAAAGGACTGCAAAACAAGTTTAATCAAATTTCAGGAGTTCATGTAATTGATTAGGAACTTTTCAACACAAATATATTGCGAAACCTCAATTTCTTTACTTTTTACTCAGTTAAAATTCCAACGGGTCCATTGAAAGGCTCATTTAGACCCGCTCGTCCGAAACCTCTACAAAGGACCGCAAAACAAGTTTTAATCAAATTTTAGGAGTTCAAATAATTGATTAGGAGCTTTTCAACACAATTATATTGCAAAACCTCAATTTCTGTACTTTTTACTTAGTTTAAATTTCAACGGGTCCATTGAAAGGCCCATTTCGACCCGCTCGTCCGAAACCTCTACAAAAAGGACTGCAAAACAAGTTTAATCAAATTTCAAGAGTTCATGTAATTGATTAGGAACTTTTCAACACAAATATATTGCGAAACCTCAATTTCATTACTTTTTACTCAGTTAAAATTCCAACGGGTCCATTGAAAGGCTCATTTAGACCCGCTCGTCCGAAACCTCTACAAAAAGGACTACAAAACAAGTTTTAATCAAATTTTAGGAGTTCATGTAATTGATTAGGAGCTTTTCAACACAATTATATTGCAAAACCTCAATTTATGTACTTTTTACTCAGTTAAAATTCCAACGGGTCCATTGAAAGGCCCATTTAGACATGCTCGTCTGAAACCTCTACAAAAAGGACCACAAAAATGTTTTATTCAAATATTAGGAGTTCAAATAACTGATTAGGAGCTTTTCAACACAATTATATTGCAAAACCTCAATTTATGTACTTTTTACTCAGTTAAAATTCCAACGGGTCCATTGATAGGCCCATTTAGACATGCTCGTCTGAAACCTCTACAAAAAGGACCACAAAAATGTTTTATTCAAATATTAGGAGTTCAAATAACTGATTAGGAGCTTTTCAACACAATTATATTGCAAAACCTCAATTTCTGTACTTTTTACTCAGTTAAAATTCCAACGGCTCCATGAAAGGCCCATTTAGACCCGCACGTCCGAAACCTCAACATAAAGGACCGCAAAACAAGTTTTGATCATATTTTAGGCGTACAAATAATTGATTATGAGCTTTTCAACACAATTATTTTGCAAAACCTCAATTTTCATACTTTTTACTCAGTTAAAATTCCAACGGGTCCATTGAAAGGCCCATTTAGACATGCTCGTCCGAAACCTCTACAAAAAAGGCCGCAAAACAAGTTTTAATCAAATTTTAGGAGATCATGTAATTGGTTAGGAGATTTTCAACACAATTATATTACAAAACCTCAATTTCTGTACTTTTTACTCAGTTAAAATTCCAACGGGTCCATTGAAAGGCCCATTTAGACCTGCTCGTCCGAAACCTCGATAAAAAGGACCGCAGAACAAGTTTTAATCAAAGTTTAGGAGTTCAAATAACTGATTAGGAGCTTTTCAACACAATTATATTGAAAACCTCAATTTTATACTTTTTACTCAGTTAAAATTCCAACGGGCCCATTGAAAGGCCCATTTAGACCTGTTCGTCTGAAACCTCTACAAAAAGGACCGCAAAAAGTTTTATTCAAATATTAGGAGTTCAAATAATTGATTAGGATCTTTTCAACACAATTTTATTGCAAAACCTCGATTTCTGTACTTTTTACTCAGTTAAAATTCCAACGGGTCCATTGAAAGGCCCATTTAGACCCGCACGTCCGAAACATCTACATAAAGGACCGCAAAACAAGTTTTGATCATATTTTAGGAGTACAAATAATTGATTATGAGCTTTTCAACACAATTATATTGCAAAACCTTAATTTTTATACTTTTTACTCAGTTAAAATTCCAATGGGTCCATTGAAAGGCCCATTTAGACATGCTCGTCCGAAACCTCTACAAAAAGGGCCGCAAAATATGTTTCAATCAAATTTTAGGAGATCATCTAATTGATTAGGATATTTTCAACACAATTATTTTCCAAAACCTCAATTTCTGTACTTTTTACTCAGTTAAAATTCAAACGGGTCCATTGAATGGCCCATTTAGACCTGCTCATCCGAAACCTCTACAAAAAGGACCGCAAAACAAGTTTTAATCAAATTTTAGGAGTTCAAATAATTGATTAGGAACTTTTCAACACAATTATTTTGAAAACCTCAATTTTATACTTTTTACTCAGTTAAAATTCCAACGGGTCCATTGAAAGGCCCATTTAGACCCGCACGTCGGAAACCTTTACAAAAAGGGCCGCAAAACAAGTATTAATACAATTTTAGGAGATCATATATTTGATTAGGACATTTTCAACACAATTATATTGCAATACCTCAATTTCTGTACTTTTTTCTCTGTTAAAATTCTAACGAGTCCACTAAAAGACCCATTTAGACCTGCTCGTCCGAAACCTAAAAAAAAGGACCCCAAAAAAAGTTTTAATCAAATTTTATGAGTTTATGTAATTGATTAGGAGCTTTTCAACACAATTATATTGCAAAACCTCAATTTTATACTTTTTATTCAGTTAAAATTCCAACGGGCCCATTGAAAGGCCCATTTAGACCTGCTCGTTTGAAACCTCAACAAAAAGGACCGCAAAACAAGTTTTAATCAAATTTTAGGACTTCAAATAATTGATTAGGAGCTTTTCAACACAATTATATTGAAGAACCTCAATTTTTATACTTTTTACTCAGTTAAAATTCCAACGGGTCCATTGAAAGGCCCATTTAGACACGCTCGTCCGAAACCTCTACAAAAAGGGCCGCAAAACAAGTTTTAATCAAATTTTAGGAGATATTGTAATTGATTATGAGATTTTCAACACAATTATATTCCAAAACCTCAATTTCTGTACTTTTTACTCAGTTAAAATTCCAACGGGTCCATTGAAAGGCCCATTTAGACCTGCTCATCCAAAACTTCGACAAAAAGGACCGCAAAACAAGTTTTAATCAAATTTTAGGAGTTTATGTAATTGATTAGGAGGTTTTCAACACAATTATATTGCAAAACCTCAATTTTTGTACTTTTTACTCAGTTAAAATTCCAACGGGTCCATTGAAAGGCCCATTTAGACCTGCTCGTCCAAAACCTCGAAAAAAAGGACCGCAAAAAAGTTTTAATCAAATTTTTGGGGTTCAAATAATTTATTAGGAGCTTTTCAACACAATTATATTGAAAAAACTCAATTTTATACTTTTTACTCAGATAAAATTCCAACGGGCCCATTGAAAGGCCCATTTAGACCTGCTCGTCTGAAACCTCTACAAAAAGGACCGCAAAAATGTTTTATTCAAATATTAGGAGATCAAATAATTAATTAGGAGCTTTTCAACACAATTATATTGCAAAACCGCAATTTCTGTACTTTTCACTCAGTTAAAATTCCAACGGGTCCATTGAAAGGCCCATTTCGACCCGCTCGTCCGAAACCTCTACAAAAAGGAATGCAAAACAAGTTTTAATCAAA
Source organism: Hibiscus trionum (assembly GCA_030270665.1). Taxonomy (NCBI): domain Eukaryota; kingdom Viridiplantae; phylum Streptophyta; class Magnoliopsida; order Malvales; family Malvaceae; genus Hibiscus; species Hibiscus trionum. The sequence continues at coordinate 30,925,605 of BSYR01000008.1, forward strand.
TCTTAGGAGTTCATGTAATTGATTAGGAGCTTTTCAACACAATTATATTGCAAAAACTCAATTTCTGTCCTTTTTACACAGTTAAAATTCCAACGGGTCCATTGAAAGTCCCATTTAGACCTGCTCGTCCGAAACCTCAACAAAAAGGACAACAAAACACGTTTTAATCAAATTTTAGGAGTTCATATAATTAATTAGGAGCTCTTCAACACAATTATATTGGAAAACCTCAATTTCTGTACTTTTTACTCAGTTTAAATTCCAACAGATCCATTGAAAGGCCCATTTAGGCCTGCTCGTCCGAAACCTAGACAAAAAGGACTTCAAATAATTGATTAGGAGCTTTTCAACACAATTATATTGAAAAACCTCAATTTTTATACTTTTTACTCAGTTAAAATTCCAACGGGTCCATTGAAAGGCCCATTTAAACATGCTCGTCCGAAACCTCTACAAAAAGGGCCGCAAAACAAGTTTTAATCAAATTTTAGGAGATATTGTAATTGATTAGGAGATTTTCAACACAATTATATTCCAAAACCTCAATTTCTGTACTTTTTACTCAGTTAAAATTTCAACGGGTCCATTGAAAGGCCCATTTAGACCTGCTCATCCGAAACCTCTACAAAAAAGGACCGCAAAACAAGTTTTAATCAAATTTTAGGAGTTCAAATAATTGATTAGGAGCTTTTCAACACAATTATATTGCAAAACCTTAATTTCTGTACTTTTTACTCAGTTAAAATTTCATCGGGTCCATTGAAAGGCCCATTTAGACCCGCTCGTCCGAAACCTCTACAAAAGGGACCACAAATAAAGTTTTAATCAAATTTTAGGAATTCATGTAATTGATTAGGAGCTTTTCAACACAATTATATTGCAAAACCTCAATTTCTGTACTTTTTACTCAGTTAAAATTCTAACGGGTCCATTGAAAGGCCCATTTAGACCTGCTCGTCAGAAACCTCGACAAAAAGGACTGCAAAAATAGTGTTAATAAAATTTTAGGAATTCAAATAATTGATTAGGAGCTTTTCAACAGAATTATATTGAAAAACCTCAATTTTTTACTTTTTACTCAGTTAAATTTCCAAGGGGTCCATTGAAAGGCCCATTTAGACCTTCTCGTCCGAAACCGATACCGAAAAGGACCGCAAAAATAGGTTTAATCAAATTTTAGGAATTCAAAATAATTGATTAGGAGCTTTTCAACACAATTAAATTGAAAAACCTCAATTTTTTACTTTTTACTCTGTTAAAATTCCAACGGGCCCATTGAAAGGCCCATTTAGACCTGCTCGTCCGAAACCTCTACAAAAAGGACCGCAAAAAAGTTTTATTCAAGTATTAGGAGTTCAAATAAATGATTTGTAGCTTTTCAACACAATTATATTGCAAAATCTCAATTTTTGTACTTTTTACTCAGTTAAAATTCCAACGGGTCCATTGAAAGGCCCATTTCGACACGCTCCTCCGAAACCTCAACAAAAAGGACTGCAAAACAAGTTTTAATCAAATTTTAAGAGTTCATGTAATTGATTAGGAGCTTTTCAACACAATTATATTGCAAAACCTCAATTTATGTACTTTTTACTCAGTTAAAATTCCAACGGGTCCATTGAAAGGCCCATTTCGACCCGCACGTCCGAAACCTCTACATAAAGGACCGCAAAACAAGTTTTGATCATATTTTAGGAGTACAAATAATTGATTATGAGCTTTTCAACACAATTATATTGCTACACCTTAATTTTTATACTTTTTACTCAGTTAAAATTCCAATGGGTCCATTGAAAGGCCCATTTAGACATGCTCGTCCGAAACCTCTACAAAAAGGGCCGCAAAATATGTTTCAATCAAATTTTAGGAGATCATGTAATTGATTAGGAGATTTTCAACACAATTATTTTCCAAAACCTCAATTTCTGTACTTTTTACTCAGTTAAAATTCAAACGGGTCCATTGAATGGCCCATTTAGACCTGCTCATCCGAAACCTCTACAAAAAGGACCGCAAAACAAGTTTTAATCAAATTTTAGGAGTTCAAATAATTGATTAGGAACTTTTCAACACAATTATTTTGAAAACCTCAATTTTATACTTTTTACTCAGTTAAAATTCCAACGGGTCCATTGAAAGGCCCTTTTAGACCCGCACGTCCGAAACCTTTACAAAAAGGGCCGCAAAACAAGTATTAATAAAATTTTAGGAGATCATATATTTGATTAGGACATTTTCTAAACAATTATATTGCAAAACCTCAATTTCTGTACTTTTTTCTCTGTTAAAATTCTAACGAGTCCACTAAAAGACCCATTTAGACCTGCTCGTCCGAAACCTAAAAAAAAGGACCGCAAAAAAAGTTTTAATCAAATTTTATGAGTTTATGTAATTGATTAGGAGCTTTTCAACACAATTATATTGCAAAACCTCAATTTTATACTTTTTATTCAGTTAAAATTCCAACGGGCCCATTGAAAGGCCCATTTAGACCTGCTCGTTTGAAACCTCAACAAAAAGGACCGCAAAACAAGTTTTAATCAAATTTTAGGACTTCAAATAATTGATTAGGAGCTTTTCAACACAATTATATTGAAGAACCTCAATTTTTATACTTTTTACTCAGTTAAAATTCCAACGGGTCCATTGAAAGGCCCATTTAGACACGCTCGTCCGAAACCTCTACAAAAAGGGCCGCAAAACAAGTTTTAATCAAATTTTAGGAGATATTGTAATTGATTAGGAGATTTTCAACACAATTATATTCCAAAACCTCAATTTCTGTACTTTTTACTCAGTTAAAATTCCAATGGGTCCATTGAAAGGCCCATTTAGACCTGCTCATCCAAAACTTCGACAAAAAGGACCGCAAAACAAGTTTTAATCAAATTTTAGGAGTTTATGTAATTGATTAGGAGGTTTTCAACACAATTATATTGCAAAACCTCAATTTTTGTACTTTTTACTCAGTTAAAATTCCAAGGGGTCCATTGAAAGGCCCATTTAGACCTGCTCGACCAAAACCTCGAAAAAAAGGACCGCAAAAAAGTTTTAATCAAATTTTTGGGGTTCAAATAATTTATTAGGAGCTTTTCAACACAATTATATTGCAAAACCTCAATTTTATACTTTTTACTCAGATAAAATTCCAACGGGCCCATTTAGACCTTCTCGTCTGAAACCTCTACAAAAAGGACCGCAAAAATGTTTTATTCAAATATTAGGAGATCAAATAATTAATTAGGAGCTTTTCAACACAATTATATTGCAAAACCGAAATTTCTGTACTTTTCACTCAGTTAAAATTCCAACGGGTCCATTGAAAGGCCCATTTCGACCCGCTCGTCCGAAACCTCTACAAAAAGGAATGCAAAACAAGTTTTAATCAAATCTTAGGAGTTCATGTAATTGATTAGGAGCTTTTCAACACAATTATATTGCAAAAACTCAATTTCTGTCCTTTTTACACAGTTAAAATTCCAACGGGTCCATTGAAAGTCCCATTTAGACCTGCTCGTCCGAAACCTCAACAAAAAGGACCGCAAAACACGTTTTAATCAAATTTTAGGAGTTCATATAATTAATTAGGAGCTTTTCAACACAATTATATTGCAAAACCTCAATTTCTGTACTTTTTACTCAGTTTAAATTCCAACAAGTCCATTGAAAGGCCCATTTAGGCCTGCTCGTCCGAAACCTAGACAAAAAGGACTGCAAAACAAGTTTTAATCAAATCTTTGGAGTTCAAATAATTGATTAGGAGCTTTTCAACACAATTTTATTGCAAAACCTCAATTTCTGTACTTTTTACTCTGTTAAAATTCCAACGAGTCCATTGTAAGGCCCATTTAGACCTACTCGTCCGAAACCGATACAAAAAGGACCGCAAAAAAGTTATAATCAAATTTTAGGAGTTCAAATAAATGATTAGGAGCTTTCCAACACAATTATATTGCAAAACTTCAATTTTCATACATTTTACTCAGTTAAAATTCCAACGGGTCCATTAAAGGCCCATTTAGACCCGCACGTCCGAAACCTCAACATAAAGGACCGCAAAACAAGTTTTGATCATATTTTAGCCGTACAAATAATTGATTATGAGCTTTTCAACACAATTATTTTGCAAAACCTCAATTTTTATACTTTTTACTCAGTTAAAATTCCAACGGGTCCATTAAAAGGCCCATTTAGACATGCTCGTCCGAAACCTCTACAAAAAAGGCCGCAAAACAAGTTTTAATCAAATTTTAGGAGATCATGTAATTGGTTAGGAGATTTTCAACACAATTATATTACAAAACCTCAATTTCTGTACTTTTTACTCAGTTAAAATTCCAACGGGTCCATTGAAAGGCCCATTTAGACCTGCTCGTCCGAAACCTCGACAAAAAGGACCGCAAAACAAGTTTTAATCAAAGTTTAGGAGTTCAAATAACTGATTAGGAGCTTTTCAACACAATTATATTGAAAAACTCAATTTTATACCTTTTACTCAGTTAAAATTCCAACGGGCCCATTGAAAGACCCATTTAGACCTGTTCGTCTGAAACCTCTACAAAAAGGACCGCAAAAAAGTTTTATTCAAATATTAGGAGTTCAAGTAATTGATTAGGAGCTTTTCAACACAATTATATTGCAAAACCTCAATTTTTATACTTTTTACTCAGTTAAAATTCCAACGGGTCCATTGAAAGGCCCATTTAGACATGCTCGTCCGAAACCTCTACAAAAAGGGCCGCAAAATAAGTTTTAATCAAATTTTAGGAGATCATGTAATTGATTAGGAGATTTTCAACACAATTATATTCCAAAACCTCAATTTCTGTACTTTTTACTCAGTTAAAATTCCAACGGGTCCATTGAAAGGCCCATTTAGACCTGCTAATCCGAAACCTCTACAAAAAGGACCGCAAAACAAGTTTTAATCAAATTTTAGGAGTTCAAATAATTGATTAGGAACTTTTCAACACAATTATTTTTAAAACCTCAATTTTATACTTTTTACTCAGTTAAAATTCCAACGGGCCCATTGAAAGGCCTATTTAGACCTGCTCGTTTGAAACCTCAACAAAAAGGACCGCAAAACAAGTTTTAATATCAAATTTTAGGACTTCAAATAATTGATTAGGAGCTTTTCAACACAATTATATTGAAAAACCTCATTTTTTATACTTTTTACTCAGTTAAAATTCCAACGGGTCCATTGAAAGGCCCATTTAGACCTGCTCATCCGAAACCTCTAAAAAATGGACCGCAAAACAAGTTTTAATCAAATTTTAGGAGTTCAAATAATTTATTATGAGCTTTTCAACACAATTATATTGCAAAACCTCAATTTTTATACTTTTTACTCAGTTAAAATTCCAACGGGTCCATTGAAAGGCGCATTTAGACATGCTCGTCCGAAACCTCTACAAAAAGGGCCGCAAAACAAGTTTTATTCAAATTTTAGGAGATATTGTAATTGATTAGGAGATTTTCAACACAATTATATTCCAAAACCTCAATTTCTGTACTTTTTACTCAGTTAAAATTCCAACGGGTCCATTGAAAGGCCCATTTAGACCTTCTCATCCGAAACCTCTAAAAAAAGGACCGCAAAACAAGTTTTAATCAAATTTTAGGAGTTCAAATAATTGATTAGGAGCTTTTCAACACAATTATATTGCAAAACCTTAATTTCTGTACTTTTTACTCAGTTAAAATTTCATCGGGTCCATTGAAAGGCCCATTTAGACCCGCTCGTCCGAAACCTCTACAAAAAGGACCACAAATAAAGTTTTAATCAAATTTTAGGAATTCATGTAATTGATTAGGAGCTTTTCGACACAATTATATTGCAAAACCTCAATTTCTGTACTTTTTACTCAGTTAAAATTCTAACGGGTCCATTGAAAGGCCCATTTAGACATGCTCGTCCGAAACCTCTACAAAAAGGGCCGCAAAATAAGTTTTAATCAAATTTTAGGAGATCATGTAATTGATTAAGAGATTTTCAACACAATTATATTCCAAAACCTCAATTTCTGTACTTTTTACTCAGTTAAAATTCCAACGGGTCCATTGAAAGGCCCATTTAGACCTTTCTAATCCGAAACCTCTACAAAAAGGACCGCGAAACAAGTTTTAATCAAATTTTAGGAGTTCAAATAATTGATTAGGAACTTTTCAACACAATTATTTTTAAAACCTCAATTTTATACTTTTTACTCAGTTAAAATTCCAACGGGCCCATTGAAAGGCCCATTTAGACCTGCTCGTTTGAAACCTCAACAAAAAGGACCGCAAAACAAGTTTTAATCAAATTTTAGGACTTCAAATAATTGATTAGGAGCTTTTCAACACAATTATATTGAAAAACCTCAAATTTTATACTTTTTACTCAGTTAAAATTCCAACGGGTCCATTGAAAAGCCCATTTAGACATGCTCGTCCGAAACCTCTACAAAAAGGGCCGCAAAACAAGTTTTAATCAAATTTTAGGAGTTCAAATAATTGATTAGGAGCTTTTCAACACAATTATATTGCAAAACCTTAATTTCTGTACTTTTTACTCAGTTAAAATTTCATCGGGTCCATTGAAAGGCCCATTTAGACCCGCTCGTCCGAAACCTCTACAAAAAGGACCACAAATAAAGTTTTAATCAAATTTTAGGAATTCATGTAATTGATTAGGAGCTTTTCAACACAATTATATTGCAAAACCTCAATTTCTGTACTTTTTACTCAGTTAAAATTCTAACGGGTCCATTGAAAGGCCCATTTAGACCTGCTCGTCAGAAACCTCGACAAAAAGGACTGCAAAAATAGTGTTAATCAAATTTTAGGAATTCAAATAATTGATTTGGAGCTTTTCAACACGATTATATTGAAAAACCTCAATTTTTTACTTTTTACTCAGTTAAAATTCCAACGGGTCCATTGAAAGGCCCATTTAGACCTTCTCGTCCGAAACCGATACCAAAAAGGACCGCAAAAATAGGTTTAATCAAATTTTAGGAATTCAAAATAATTGATTAGGAGCTTTTCAACACAATTAAATTGAAAAACCTCAATTTTTTACTTTTTACTCTGTTAAAATTCCAACGGGCCCATTTAGACCTGCTTGTCCGAAACCTCTACAAAAAGGACCACAAAAAAGTTTTATTCAAGTATTAGGAGTTCAAATAAATGATTTGTAGCTTTTCAACACAATTATATTGCAAAATCTCAATTTCTGTACTTTTTACTCAGTTAAAATTCCAACGGGTCCATTGAAAGGCCCATTTCGACCCGCTCCTCCGAAACCTCAACAAAAAGGACTGCAAAACAAGTTTTAATCAAATTTTAAGAGTTCGTGTAATTGATTAGGAGCTTTTCAACACAATTATATTGCAAAACCTCAATTTATGTACTTTTTACTCAGTTAAAATTCCAACGGGTCCATTGAAAGGCCCATTTCGACCTGCTCGCCTGAAACCTCTACAAAAAGAACTGCAAAACACATTTTAATCAAATTTTAGGAGTTCATGTAATTGATTAGGAGCTTTTCAACACAATTATATTGCAAAACCTCAATTTCTGAACTTTTTACTCAGTTAAAATTCCAACGGGTCCATTGAAAGGCCCATTTAGACATGCTCGTCTGAAACCTGTACAAAAAGGACCGCAGAACAAGTTTTAATCAAATTTTAGGAGTTCAAATAATTTATTATGAGCTTTTCAACACAATTATATTGCAAAACCTCAATTTTTATACTTTTTACTCAGTTAAAATTCCAACGGGTCCATTGAAAGGCCCATTTAGACATGCTCGTCCGAAACCTCTACAAAAGGGCCGCAAAATAAGTTTTAATCAAATTTTAGGAGATCATGTAATTGATTAGGAGATTTTCAACACAATTATATTCCAAAACCTCAATTTCTGTACTTTTTACTCAGTTAAAATTCCAACGGGTCCATTGAAAGGCCCATTTAGACCTGCTAATCCGAAACCTCTACAAAAAGGACCGCAAAACAAGTTTTAATCAAATTTTAGGAGTTCAAATAATTGATTAGGAACTTTTCAACACAATTATTTTTAAAACCTCAATTTTATACTTTTTACTCAGTTAAAATTCCAACGGGCCCATTGAAAGGCCCATTTAGACCTGCTCGTTTGAAACCTCAACAAAAAGGACCGCAACACAAGTTTTAATCAAATTTTAGGACTTCAAATAATTGATTAGGAGCTTTTCAACACAATTATATTGAAAAACCTCAATTTTTATACTTTTTACACAGTTAAAATTCCAACGGGTCGATTGAAAGGCCCATTTAGACATGCTCGTCCGAAACCTCTACAAAAAGGGCCGCAAAACAAGTTTTAATCAAATTTTAGGAGATATTGTAATTGATTAGGAGATTTTCAACACAATTATATTCCAAAACCTCAATTTCTGTACTTTTTACTCAGTTAAAATTCCAACGGGTCCATTGAAAGGACCATTTAGACCTGCTCATCCGAAACCTCTAAAAAATGGACCGCAAAACAAGTTTTAATCAAATTTTAGGAGTTCAAATAATTGATTAGGAGCTTTTCAACACAATTATATTGCAAAACCTTAATTTCTGTACTTTTTACTCAGTTAAAATTTCATCGGGTCCATTGGTCTGAAACCTCTACAAAAAGGACCACAAATAAAGTTTTAATCAAATTTTAGGAATTCATGTAATTGATTAGGAGCTTTTCGACACAATTATATTGCAAAACCTCAATTTCTGTACTTTTTACTCAGTTAAAATTCTAACGGGTCCATTGAAAGGCCCATTTAGACCTGCTCATCCAAAACTTCGACAAAAAGGACCGCAAAACAAGTTTTAATCAAATTTTAGGAGTTTATGTAATTGATTAGGAGGTTTTCAACACAATTATATTGCAAAACCTCAATTTTTGTACTTTTTACTTAGTTAAAATTCCAACGGGTCCATTGAAAGGCCCATTTAGACCTGCTCGACCAAAACCTCGAAAAAAAGGACCGCAAAAAAGTTTTAATCAAATTTTTGGGGTTCAAATAATTTATTAGGAGCTTTTCAACACAATTATATTGAAAAACCTCAATTTTATACTTTTTACTCAGATAAAATTCCAACGGGCCCATTGAAAGGCCCATTTAGACCTTCTCGTCTGAAACCTCTACAAAAAGGACCGCAAAAATGTTTTATTCAAATATTAGGAGATCAAATAATTAATTAGGAGCTTTTCAACACAATTATATTGCAAAAACGCAATTTCTGTACTTTTCACTCAGTTAAAATTCCAACGGGTCCATTGAAAGGCCCATTTCGACCCGCTCGTCCGAAACCTCTACAAAAAGGAATGCAAAACAAGTTTTAATCAAATCTTAGGAGTTCATGTAATTGATTAGGAGCTTTTCAACACAATTATATTGCAAAAACTCAATTTCTGTCCTTTTTACACAGTTAAAATTCCAACGGGTCCATTGAAAGTCCCATTTAGACCTGCTCGTCCGAAACCTCAACAAAAAGGACCGCAAAACACGTTTTAATCAAATTTTAGGAGTTCATATAATTAATTAGGAGCTTTTCAACACAATTATATTGCAAAACCTCAATTTCTGTACTTTTTACTCAGTTTAAATTCCAACAAGTCCATTGAAAGGCCCATTTAGGCCTGCTCGTCCGAAACCTAGACAAAAAGGACTGCAAAACAAGTTTTAATCAAATCTTTGGAGTTCAAATAATTGATTAGGAGCTTTTCAACACAATTTTATTGCAAAACCTCAATTTCTGTACTTTTTACTCTGTTAAAATTCCAACGAGTCCATTGTAAGGCCCATTTAGACCTACTCGTCCGAAACCGATACAAAAAGGACCGCAAAAAAGTTATAATCAAATTTTAGGAGTTCAAATAAATGATTAGGAGCTTTCCAACACAATTATATTGCAAAACTTCAATTTTCATACATTTTACTCAGTTAAAATTCCAACGGGTCCATTAAAGGCCCATTTAGACCCGCACGTCCGAAACCTCAACATAAAGGACCGCAAAACAAGTTTTGATCATATTTTAGCCGTACAAATAATTGATTATGAGCTTTTCAACACAATTATTTTGCAAAACCTCAATTTTTATACTTTTTACTCAGTTAAAATTCCAACGGGCCCATTGAAAGGCCCATTTAGACCTGCTCGTTTGAAACCTCAACAAAAAGAACCGCAACACAAGTTTTAATCAAATTTTAGGACTTCAAATAATTGATTAGGAGCTTTTCAACACAATTATATTGAAAAACCTCAATTTTTATACTTTTTACTCAGTTAAAATTCCAACGGGTCGATTGAAAGGCCCATTTAGACATGCTCGTCCGAAACCTCTACAAAAAGGGCCGCAAAACAAGTTTTAATCAAATTTTAGGAGATATTGTAATTGATTAGGAGATTTTCAACACAATTATATTCCAAAACCTCAATTTCTGTACTTTTTACTCAGTTAAAATTCCAACGGGTCCATTGAAAGGCCCATTTAGACCTGCTCATCCGAAACCTCTAAAAAATGGACCGCAAAACAAGTTTTAATCAAATTTTAGGAGTTCAAATAATTGATTAGGAGCTTTTCAACACAATTATATTGCAAAACCTTAATTTCTGTACTTTTTACTCTGTTAAAATTTCATCGGGTCCATTGGTCTGAAACCTCTACAAAAAGGACCACAAATAAAGTTTTAATCAAATTTTAGGAATTCATGTAATTGATTAGGAGCTTTTCGACACAATTATATTGCAAAACCTCAATTTCTGTACTTTTTACTCAGTTAAAATTCTAACGGGTCCATTGAAAGGCCCATTTAGACATGCTCGTCCGAAACCTCTACAAAAAGGGCCGCAAAATAAGTTTTAATCAAATTTTAGGAGATCATGTAATTGATTAAGAGATTTTCAACACAATTATATTCCAAAACCTCAATTTCTGTACTTTTTACTGAGTTAAAATTCCAACGGGTCCATTGAAAGGCCCATTTAGACCTTTCTAATTTGAAACCTCTACAAAAAGGACCGCGAAACAAGTTTTAATCAAATTTTAGGAGTTCAAATAATTGATTAGGAACTTTTCAACACAATTATTTTTAAAACCTCAATTTTATACTTTTTACTCAGTTAAAATTCCAACGGGCCCATTGAAAGGCCCATTTAGACCTGCTCGTTTGAAACCTCAACAAAAAGGACCGCAAAACAAGTTTTAATCAAATTTTAGGACTTCAAATAATTGATTAGGAGCTTTTCAACACAATTATATTGAAAAACCTCAATTTTTATACTTTTTACTCAGTTAAAATTCCAACGGGTCCATTGAAAGGCCCATTTAGACATGCTCGTCCGAAACCTCTACAAAAAGGGCCGCAAAACAAGTTTTAATCAAATTTTAGGAGATATTGTAATTGATTAGGAGATTTTCAACACAATTATATTCCAAAACCTCAATTTCTGTACTTTTTACTCAGTTAAAATTTCAACGGGTCCATTGAAAGGCCCATTTAGACCTGCTCATCCGAAACCTCTACAAAAAAGGACCGCAAAACAAGTTTTAATCAAATTTTAGGAGTTCAAATAATTGATTAGGAGCTTTTCAACACAATTATATTGCAAAATCTTAATTTCTGTACTTTTTACTCAGTTAAAATTTCATCGGGTCCATTGAAAGGCCCATTTAGACCCGCTCGTCCGAAACCTCTACAGAAAGGACCACAAATAAAGTTTTAATCAAATTTTAGGAATTCATGTAATTGATTAGGAGCTTTTCAACACAATTATATTGCAAAACCTCAATTTCTGCACTTTTTACTCAGTTAAAATTCTAACGGGTCCATTGAAAGGCCCATTTAGACCTGCTCGTCAGAAACCTCGACAAAAAGGACTGCAAAAATAGTGTTAATCAAATTTTAGGAATTCAAATAATTGATTTGGAGCTTTTCAACACGATTATATTGAAAAACCTCAATTTTTTACTTTTTACTCAGTTAAGATTCCAACGGGTCCATTGAAAGGCCCATTTAGACCTTCTCGTCCGAAACCGATACCAAAAAGGACCGCAAAAATAGGTTTAATCAAATTTTAGGAATTCAAAATAATTGATTAGGAGCTTTTCAACACAATTAAATTGAAAAACCTCAATTTTTTACTTTTTACTCTGTTAAAATTCCAACGGGCCCATTTAGACCTGCTTGTCCGAAACCTCTACAAAAAGGACCACAAAAAAGTTTTATTCAAGTATTAGGAGTTCAAATAAATGATTTGTAGCTTTTCAACACAATTATATTGCAAAATCTCAATTTCTGTACTTTTTACTCAGTTAAAATTCCAACGGGTCCATTGAAAGGCCCATTTCGACCCGCTCCTCCGAAACCTCAACAAAAAGGACTGCAAAACAAGTTTTAATCAAATTTTAAGAGTTCGTGTAATTGATTAGGAGCTTTTCAACACAATTATATTGCAAAACCTCAATTTATGTACTTTTTACTCAGTTAAAATTCCAACGGGTCCATTGAAAGGCCCATTTCGACCCGCTCGCCTGAAACCTCTACAAAAAGAACTGCAAAACACATTTTAATCAAATTTTAGGAGTTCATGTAATTGATTAGGAGCTTTTCAACACAATTATATTGCAAAACCTCAATTTCTGAACTTTTTACTCAGTTAAAATTCCAACGGGTCCATTGAAAGGCCCATTTAGACATGCTCGTCTGAAACCTGTACAAAAAGGACCGCAGAACAAGTTTTAATCAAATTTTAGGAGTTCAAATAATTTATTATGAGCTTTTCAACACAATTATATTGCAAAACCTCAATTTTTATACTTTTTACTCAGTTAAAATTCCAACGGGTCCATTGAAAGGCCCATTTAGACATGCTCGTCCGAAACCTCTACAAAAGGGCCGCAAAATAAGTTTTAATCAAATTTTAGGAGATCATGTAATTGATTAGGAGATTTTCAACACAATTATATTCCAAAACCTCAATTTCTGTACTTTTTACTCAGTTAAAATTCCAACGGGTCCATTGAAAGGCCCATTTAGACCTGCTAATCCGAAACCTCTACAAAAAGGACCGCAAAACAAGTTTTAATCAAATTTTAGGAGTTCAAATAATTGATTAGGAACTTTTCAACACAATTATTTTTAAAACCTCAATTTTATACTTTTTACTCAGTTAAAATTCCAACGGGCCCATTGAAAGGCCCATTTAGACCTGCTCGTTTGAAACCTCAACAAAAAGGACCGCAACACAAGTTTTAATCAAATTTTAGGACTTCAAATAATTGATTAGGAGCTTTTCAACACAATTATATTGAAAAACCTCAATTTTTATACTTTTTACACAGTTAAAATTCCAACGGGTCGATTGAAAGGCCCATTTAGACATGCTCGTCCGAAACCTCTACAAAAAGGGCCGCAAAACAAGTTTTAATCAAATTTTAGGAGATATTGTAATTGATTAGGAGATTTTCAACACAATTATATTCCAAAACCTCAATTTCTGTACTTTTTACTCAGTTAAAATTCCAACGGGTCCATTGAAAGGACCATTTAGACCTGCTCATCTGAAACCTCTAAAAAATGGACCGCAAAACAAGTTTTAATCAAATTTTAGGAGTTCAAATAATTGATTAGGAGCTTTTCAACACAATTATATTGCAAAACCTTAATTTCTGTACTTTTTACTCAGTTAAAATTTCATCGGGTCCATTGGTCTGAAACCTCTACAAAAAGGACCACAAATAAAGTTTTAATCAAATTTTAGGAATTCATGTAATTGATTAGGAGCTTTTCGACACAATTATATTGCAAAACCTCAATTTCTGTACTTTTTACTCAGTTAAAATTCTAACGGGTCCATTGAAAGGCCCATTTAGACCTGCTCATCCAAAACTTGGACAAAAAGGACCGCAAAACAAGTTTTAATCAAATTTTAGGAGTTTATGTAATTGATTAGGAGGTTTTCAACACAATTATATTGCAAAACCTCAATTTTTGTACTTTTTACTTAGTTAAAATTCCAACGGGTCCATTGAAAGGCCCATTTAGACCTGCTCGACCAAAACCTCGAAAAAAAGGACCGCAAAAAAGTTTTAATCAAATTTTTGGGGTTCAAATAATTTATTAGGAGCTTTTCAACACAATTATATTGAAAAACCTCAATTTTATACTTTTTACTCAGATAAAATTCCAACGGGCCCATTGAAAGGCCCATTTAGACCTTCTCGTCTGAAACCTCTACAAAAAGGACCGCAAAAATGTTTTATTCAAATATTAGGAGATCAAATAATTAATTAGGAGCTTTTCAACACAATTATATTGCAAAACCGCAATTTCTGTACTTTTCACTCAGTTAAAATTCCAACGGGTCCATTGAAAGGCCCATTTCGACCCGCTCGTCCGAAACCTCTACAAAAAGGAATGCAAAACAAGTTTTAATCAAATCTTAGGAGTTCATGTAATTGATTAGGAGCTTTTCAACACAATTATATTGCAAAAACTCAATTTCTGTCCTTTTTACACAGTTAAAATTCCAACGGGTCCATTGAAAGTCCCATTTAGACCTGCTCGTCCGAAACCTCAACAAAAAGGACCGCAAAACACGTTTTAATCAAATTTTAGGAGTTCATATAATTAATTAGGAGCTTTTCAACACAATTATATTGCAAAACCTCAATTTCTGTACTTTTTACTCAGTTTAAATTCCAACAAGTCCATTGAAAGGCCCATTTAGGCCTGCTCGTCCGAAACCTAGACAAAAAGGACTGCAAAACAAGTTTTAATCAAATCTTTGGAGTTCAAATAATTGATTAGGAGCTTTTCAACACAATTTTATTGCAAAACCTCAATTTCTGTACTTTTTACTCTGTTAAAATTCCAACGAGTCCATTGTAAGGCCCATTTAGACCTACTCGTCCGAAACCGATACAAAAAGGACCGCAAAAAAGTTATAATCAAATTTTAGGAGTTCAAATAAATGATTAGGAGCTTTCCAACACAATTATATTGCAAAACTTCAATTTTCATACATTTTACTCAGTTAAAATTCCAACGGGTCCATTAAAGGCCCATTTAGACCCGCACGTCCGAAACCTCAACATAAAGGACCGCAAAACAAGTTTTGATCATATTTTAGCCGTACAAATAATTGATTATGAGCTTTTCAACACAATTATTTTGCAAAACCTCAATTTTTATACTTTTTACTCAGTTAAAATTCCAACGGGCCCATTGAAAGGCCCATTTAGACCTGCTCGTTTGAAACCTCAACAAAAAGGACCGCAACACAAGTTTTAATCAAATTTTAGGACTTCAAATAATTGATTAGGAGCTTTTCAACACAATTATATTGAAAAACCTCAATTTTTATACTTTTTACTCAGTTAAAATTCCAACGGGTCGATTGAAAGGCCCATTTAGACATGCTCGTCCGAAACCTCTACAAAAAGGGCCGCAAAACAAGTTTTAATCAAATTTTAGGAGATATTGTAATTGATTAGGAGATTTTCAACACAATTATATTCCAAAACCTCAATTTCTGTACTTTTTACTCAGTTAAAATTCCAACGGGTCCATTGAAAGGCCCATTTAGACCTGCTCATCCGAAACCTCTAAAAAATGGACCGCAAAACAAGTTTTAATCAAATTTTAGGAGTTCAAATAATTGATTAGGAGCTTTTCAACACAATTATATTGCAAAACCTTAATTTCTGTACTTTTTACTCAGTTAAAATTTCATCGGGTCCATTGGTCTGAAACCTCTACAAAAAGGACCACAAATAAAGTTTTAATCAAATTTTAGGAATTCATGTAATTGATTAGGAGCTTTTCGACACAATTATATTGCAAAACCTCAATTTCTGTACTTTTTACTCAGTTAAAATTCTAACGGGTCCATTGAAAGGCCCATTTAGACATGCTCGTCCGAAACCTCTACAAAAAGGGCCGCAAAATAAGTTTTAATCAAATTTTAGGAGATCATGTAATTGATTAAGAGATTTTCAACACAATTATATTCCAAAACCTCAATTTCTGTACTTTTTACTGAGTTAAAATTCCAACGGGTCCATTGAAAGGCCCATTTAGACCTTTCTAATTTGAAACCTCTACAAAAAGGACCGCGAAACAAGTTTTAATCAAATTTTAGGAGTTCAAATAATTGATTAGGAACTTTTCAACACAATTATTTTTAAAACCTCAATTTTATACTTTTTACTCAGTTAAAATTCCAACGGGCCCATTGAAAGGCCCATTTAGACCTGCTCGTTTGAAACCTCAACAAAAAGGACCGCAAAACAAGTTTTAATCAAATTTTAGGACTTCAAATAATTGATTAGGAGCTTTTCAACACAATTATATTGAAAAACCTCAATTTTTATACTTTTTACTCAGTTAAAATTCCAACGGGTCCATTGAAAGGCCCATTTAGACATGCTCGTCCGAAACCTCTACAAAAAGGGCCGCAAAACAAGTTTTAATCAAATTTTAGGAGATATTGTAATTGATTAGGAGATTTTCAACACAATTATATTCCAAAACCTCAATTTCTGTACTTTTTACTCAGTTAAAATTTCAACGGGTCCATTGAAAGGCCCATTTAGACCTGCTCATCCGAAACCTCTACAAAAAAGGACCGCAAAACAAGTTTTAATCAAATTTTAGGAGTTCAAATAATTGATTAGGAGCTTTTCAACACAATTATATTGCAAAATCTTAATTTCTGTACTTTTTACTCAGTTAAAATTTCATCGGGTCCATTGAAAGGCCCATTTAGACCCGCTCGTCCGAAACCTCTACAGAAAGGACCACAAATAAAGTTTTAATCAAATTTTAGGAATTCATGTAATTGATTAGGAGCTTTTCAACACAATTATATTGCAAAACCTCAATTTCTGCACTTTTTACTCAGTTAAAATTCTAACGGGTCCATTGAAAGGCCCATTTAGACCTGCTCGTCAGAAACCTCGACAAAAAGGACTGCAAAAATAGTGTTAATCAAATTTTAGGAATTCAAATAATTGATTTGGAGCTTTTCAACACGATTATATTGAAAAACCTCAATTTTTTACTTTTTACTCAGTTAAAATTCCAACGGGTCCATTGAAAGGCCCATTTAGACCTTCTCGTCCGAAACCGATACCAAAAAGGACCGCAAAAATAGGTTTAATCAAATTTTAGGAATTCAAAATAATTGATTAGGAGCTTTTCAACACAATTAAATTGAAAAACCTCAATTTTTTACTTTTTACTCTGTTAAAATTCCAACGGGCCCATTGAAAGGCCCATTTAGACCTGCTCGTCCGAAACCTCTACAAAAAGGACCGCAAAAAAGTTTATTCAAGTATTAGGAGTTCAAATAAATGATTTGTGGCTTTCCAACACAATTATATTGCAAAATCTCAATTTCTGTACTTTTTACTCAGTTAAAATTCCAACGGGTCCATTGAAAGGCCCATTTCGACCCGCTCCTCCGAAACTTCAACAAAAAGGACTGCAAAACAAGTTTTAATCAAATTTTAAGAGTTCATGTAATTGATTAGGAGCTTTTCAACACAATTATATTGCAAAACGTCAATTTATGTACTTTTTACTCAGTTAGAATTCCAACGGGTCCATTGAAAGGCCCATTTCGACCCGCTCGCCTGAAACCACTACAAAAAGAACTGCAAAACACGTTTTAATCAAATTTTAGGAGTTCATGTAATTGATTAGGAGCTTTTCAACACAATTATATTGCAAAACCTCAATTTCTGAACTTTTTACTCAGTTAAAATTCCAACGGGTCCATTGAAAGGCCCATTTAGACCTGCTCGTCCGAAACCTGTACAAAAAGGACCGCAGAACAAGTTTTAATCAAATTTTAGGAGTTCAAATAATTTATTATGAGCTTTTCAAAACAATTATATTGCAAAACCTCAATTTTTATACTTTTTACTCAGTTAAAATTCCAACGGGTCCATTGAAAGGCCCATTTAGACATGCTCGTCCGAAACCTCTACAAAAAGGGCCGCAAAATAAGTTTTAATCAAATTTTAGGAGATCATGTAATTGATTAGGAGATTTTCACCACAATTATATTCCAAAACCTCAATTTCTGTACTTTTTACTCAGTTAAAATTCCAACGGGTTCATTGAAAGGCCTATTTAGACCTGCTCGTCCGAAACCTCTACAAAAAGGACCGCAAAACAAGTTTTAATCAAATTTTAGGAGTTCAAATAATTGATTAGGAACTTTTTAACACAATTATTTTTAAAACCTCAATTTTATACTTTTTACTCAGTTAAAATTCCAACGGGTCTATTCAAAGGCCCATTTAGACCCGCACGTCCGAAACCTCTACAAAAAGGGCCGCAAAACAAGTATTAATAAAATTTTAGGAGATCATATATTTGATTAGGAGATTTTCAACACAATTATATTGCAAAACCTCAATTTCTATACTTTTTTCTCTGTTAAAATTCTAACGGGTCCAATAAAAGGCCCATTTAGACCTGCTCGTCCGAAACCTAAAAAGAAGGACCGCAAAACAAGTTTTAATCAAATTTTAGGAGTTTATGTAATTGATTAGGAGCTTTTCAACACAATTATATTGCAAAACCTCAATTTTATACTTTTTACTCAGTTAAAATTCCAACGGGCCCATTGAAAGGCCCATTTAGACCTGCTCGTTTGAAACCTCAACAAAAAGGACCGCAAAACAAGATTTAATCAAATTTTAGGACTTCAAATAATTGATTAGGAGCTTTTCAACACAATTATATTGAAAAACCTCAATTTTTATACTTTTTACTCAGTTAAAATTCCAACGGGTCCATTGAAAGGCCCATTTAGACACGCTCGTCCGAAACCTCTACAAAAAGGGCCGCAAAACAAGTTTTAATCAAATTTTAGGAGATATTGTAATTGATTAGGAGATTTTCAACACAATTATATTCCAAAACCTAAATTTCTGTACTTTTTACTCAGTTAAAATTCCAACGGGTCCATTGAAAGGCCCATTTAGACCTGCTCATCCGATACCTCTACAAAAAAGGACCGCAAAACAAGTTTTAATCAAATTTTAGGAGTTTATGTAATTGATTAGCAGGTTTTCAACACAATTATATTGCAAAACCTCAATTTTGTACTTTTTACTCAGTTAAAATTCCAACGGGTCCATTGAAAGGCCCATTTAGACCTGCTCGTCCAAAACCTCGAAAAAAAGGACCGCAAAAAAGTTTTAATCAAATTTTTGGGGTTCAAATAATTTATTAGGAGCTTTTCAACACAATTATATTGAAAAACCTCAATTTTATACTTTTTACTCAGTTAAAATTCCAACGGGCCCATTGAAAGGCCCATTTAGACCTGCTCGTCCGAAACCTCTACAAAAAGGACCGCAAAAATGTTTTATTCAAATATTAGGAGATCAAATAATTGATTAGGAGCTTTTCCACACAATAATATTGCAAAACCGCAATTTCTGTACTTTTCACTCAGTTAAAATTCCAACGGGTCCATTGAAAGTCCCATTTCGACCCGCTCGTCCCAAACCTCTACAAAAAGGAATGCAAAACAAGTTTTAATCAAATCTTAGGAGTTCATGTAGTTGATTAAGAGCTTTTCAACACAATTATATTTCAAAAACTCAATTTATGTCCTTTTTACTCAGTTAAAATTCCAACGGGTCCATTGAAAGTCCCATTTAGACCTGCTCGTCCGAAACCTCAACAAAAAGGACCGCAAAACACGTTTTAATCAAATTTTAGGAGTTAAAATAATTAATTAGGAGCTTTTCAACACAATTATATTGCAAAACCTCAATTTCTGTACTTTTTACTCAGTTTAAATTCCAACAGGTCCATTGAAAGGCCCATTTAGGCCTGCTCGTCCGAAACCTAGACAAAAAGGACTGCAAAACAAGTTTTAATCAAATTTTTGGAGTTCAAATAATTGATTAGGAGCTTTTCAACACAATTATATTGCAAAACTTAAATTTTCATACTTTTTACTCAGTTAAAATTCCAACGGGTCCATGAAAGGCCCATTTAGACTCGCACGTCCGAAACCTCAACATAAAGGACTGCAAAACAAGTTTTGATCATATTTTAGCCGTACAAATAATTGATTATGAGGTTTTCAACACAATTATATTGCAAAACCTCAATTTTTATACTTTTTACTCAGTTAAAATTCCAACGGGTCCATTGAAAGGCCAATTTAGACATGCTCGTCCGAAACCTCTACAAAAAAGGCCGCAAAACAAGTTTTAATCAAATTTTAGGAGTTCATGTAATTGGTTAGGAGATTTTCAACACAATTATATTACAAAACGTCAATTTCTGTACTTTTTACTCAGTTAAAATTCCAACGGGTCCATTGAAAGGCCCATTTAGACCTGCTCGTCCGAAACCTCGACAAAAAGGACCGCAAAACAAGTTTTAATCAAAGTTTAGGAGTTCAAATAACTGATTAGGAGCTTTTCAACTCAATTATATTGAAAACCTCAATTTTATACTTTTTACTCAGTTAAAATTCCAGCGGGCCCATTGAAAGGCCCATTTAGACCTGTTCGTCTGAAACCTGTACAAAAAGGACCGCAAAAAAGTTTTATTCAAATATTAGGAGTTCAAATAATTGATTAGGAGCTTTTCAACACAATTATATTGCAAAACCTCAATTTTTATACTTTTTACTCAGTTAAAATTCCAACGGGTCCATTGAAAGGCCCATTTAGACATGCTCGTCCGAAACCTCTACAAAAGGGTCGCAAAATAAGTTTTAATCAAATTTTAGGAGATCATGTAATTGATTAGGAGATTTTCAACACAATTATATTCCAAAACCTCAATTTTTGTACTTTTTACTCAGTTAAAATTCCAACGGGTCCATTGAAAGGCCCATTTAGACCTGCTAATCCGAAACCTCTACAAAAAGGACCGCAAAACAAGTTTGAATCAAATTTTAGGAGTTCAAATAATTGATTATGAACTTTTCAACACAATTATTTTTAAAACCTCAATTTTATACTTTTTACTCAGTTAAAATTCCAACGGGCCCATTGAAAGGCCCATTTAGACCTGCTCGTTTGAAACCTCAACAAAAAGGACCGCAACACAAGTTTTAATCAAATTTTAGGACTTCAAATAATTGATTAGGAGCTTTTCAACACAATTATATTGAAAAACCTCAATTTTTATACTTTTTACTCAGTTAAAATTCCAACGGGTCGATTGAAAGGCCCATTTAGACATGCTCGTCCGAAACCTCTA
The DNA here is from genome assembly GCA_030270665.1 of Hibiscus trionum. Lineage (NCBI taxonomy): Eukaryota > Viridiplantae > Streptophyta > Magnoliopsida > Malvales > Malvaceae > Hibiscus > Hibiscus trionum. The sequence goes on from BSYR01000008.1 coordinate 30,946,871, forward strand.
CAAAAAGGGCCGCAAAACAAGTTTTAATCAAATTTTAGGAGATATTGTAATTGATTAGGAGATTTTCAACACAATTATATTCCAAAACCTCAATTTCTGTACTTTTTACTCAGTTAAAATTCCAACGGGTCCATTGAAAGGCCCATTTAGACCTGCTCATCCGAAACCTCTAAAAAAAGGACCGCAAAACAAGTTTTAATCAAATTTTAGGAGTTCAAATAATTGATTAGGAGCTTTTCAACACAATTATATTGCAAAACCTTAATTTCTGTACTTTTTACTCAGTTAAAATTTCATCGGGTCCATTGAAAGGCCCATTTAGACCCGCTCGTCCGAAACCTCTACAAAAAGGACCACAAATAAAGTTTTAATCAAATTTTAGGAATTCATGTAATTGATTAGGAGCTTTTCGACACAATTATATTGCAAAACCTCAATTTCTGTACTTTTTACTCAGTTAAAATTCCAACGGGTCCATTGAAAGGCCCATTTAGACACGCTCGTCCGAAACCTCTACAAAAAGGGCCGCAAAACAAGTTTTAATCAAATTTTAGGAGATATTGTAATTGATTAGGAGATTTTCAACACAATTATATTCCAAAACCTAAATTTCTGTACTTTTTACTCAGTTAAAATTCCAACGGGTCCATTGAAAGGCCCATTTAGACCTGCTCATCCGATACCTCTACAAAAAAGGACCGCAAAACAAGTTTTAATCAAATTTTAGGAGTTTATGTAATTGATTAGCAGGTTTTCAACACAATTATATTGCAAAACCTCAATTTTTGTACTTTTTACTCAGTTAAAATTCCAACGGGTCCATTGAAAGGCCCATTTAGACCTGCTCGTCCAAAACCTTGAAAAAAAGGACCGCAAAAAAGTTTTAATCAAATTTTTGGGGTTCAAATAATTTATTAGGAGCTTTTCAACACAATTATATTGAAAAACCTCAATTTTATACTTTTTACTCAGTTAAAATTCCAACGGGCCCATTGAAAGGCCCATTTAGACCTGCTCGTCCGAAACCTCTACAAAAAGGACCGCAAAAATGTTTTATTCAAATATTAGGAGATCAAATAATTGATTAGGAGCTTTTCAACACAATAATATTGCAAAACCGCAATTTCTGTACTTTTCACTCAGTTAAAATTCCAACGGGTCCATTGAAAGTCCCATTTCGACCCGCTCGTCCCAAACCTCTACAAAAAGGAATGATAAACAAGTTTTAATCAAATCTTAGGAGTTCATGTAGTTGATTAAGAGCTTTTCAACACAATTATATTTCAAAAACTCAATTTTTGTCCTTTTTACTCAGTTAAAATTCCAACGGGTCCATTGAAAGTCGCATTTAGATCTGGTCGTCCGAAACCTCAACAAAAAGGACCGCAAAACACGTTTTAATCAAATTTTAGGAGTTCAAATAATTAATTAGGAGCTTTTCAACACAATTAAATTGAAAAACCTCAATTTTTAACTTTTTACTCTGTTAAAATTCCAACGGGCCCATTGAAAGGCCCATTTAGACCTGCTCGTCCGAAACCTCTACAAAAAGGACCGCAAAAAAGTTTTATTCAAGTATTAGGAGTTCAAACAAATGATTTGTAGCTTTTCAACACAATTATATTGCAAAATCTCAATTTCTATACTTTTTACTCAGTTAAAATTCCAACGGGTCCATTGAAAGGCCCATTTCGACTCGCTCGTCCGAAACCTCAACAAAAAGGACTGCAAAACAAGTTTTAATCAAATTTTAAGAGTTCATGTAATTGATTAGGAGCTTTTCAACACAATTATATTGCAAAACCTCAATTTATGTACTTTTTACTCAGTTAAAATTCCAACGGGTCCATTGAAAGGCCCATTTCGACCCGCTCGCCTGAAACCTCTACAAAAAGGACTGCAAAACACGTTTTAATCAAATTTTAGGAGTTCATGTAATTGTTTAGGAGCTTTTCAACACAATTATATTGCAAAACCTCAATTTCTGAACTTTTTACTCAGTTAAAATTCCAACGGGTCCATTGAAAGGCCCATTTAGACCTGCTCGTCCGAAACCTGTACAAAAAGGACGGCAGAACAAGTTTTAATCAAATTTTAGTAGTTCAAATAATTTATTATGAGCTTTTCAACACAATTATATTGCAAAACCTCAATTATTATACTTTTTACTCAGTTAAAATTCCAACGGGTCCATTGAAAGGCCCATTTAGACATGCTCGTCCGAAACCTCTACAAAATGGGCCGCAAAATAAGTTTTAATCAAATTTTAGGAGATCATGTAATTCATTAGGAGCTTTTCAACACAATTAAATTGAAAAACCTCAATTTTTTACTTTTTACTCTGTAAAAATTCCAACGGGTCCATTGAAAGGCCTATTTAGACCTGCTCGTCCGAAACCTCTACAAAAAGGACCGCAAAACAAGTTTTAATCAAATTTTAGGAGTTCAAATAATTGATTAGGAACTTTTCAACAGAATTATTTTTAAAACCTCAATTTATGTACTTTTTACTCAGTTAAAATTCCAACGGGTCTATTCAAAGGCCCATTTAGACCCGCACGTCCGAAACCTCTATAAAAAGGGCCGCAAAACAAGTATTAATAAAATTTTAGGAGATCATATATTTGATTAGGAGATTTTCAACACAATTATATTGCAAAACCTCAATTTCTGTACTTTTTTCTCTGTTAAAATTCTAACGGGTCCAATAAAAGGCCCATTTAGACCTGCTCGTCCGAAACCTAAAAAAAAGGACCGCAAAACAAGTTTTAATCAAATTTTAGGAGTTTATGTAATTGATTAGGAGCTTTTGAACACAATTATATTGCAAAACCTCAATTTTATACTTTTTACTCAGTTAAAATTCCAACGGGCCCATTGAAAGGCCCATTTAGACCTGCTCGTTTGAAACCTCAACAAAAAGGACCGCAAAACAAGTTTTAATCAAATTTTAGGACTTCAAATAATTGATTAGGAGCTTTTCAACACAATTATATTGAAAAACCTCAATTTTATACTTTTTAATCAGTTAAAATTCCAACGGGTCCATTGAAAGGCCCATTTAGACATGCTCGTCCGAAACCTTTACAAAAAGGGCCGCAAAACAAGTTTTAATCAAATTTTAGGAGATATTGTAATTGATTAGGATATTTTCAACACAATTATATTCCAAAACCTAAATTTCTGTACTTTTTACTCAGTTAAAATTCCAACGGGTCCATTGAAAGGCCCATTTAGACCTGCTCGTCCGAAACCACTACAAAAGGGCCACAAAACAAGTTTTAATCTAATTTTAGGAGATCAGGTAATTGATTAGTAGCTTTTCAACACAACTATATTGCAAAACCTCAATTTCTGTACTTTTTACTCAGTTAAAATTCCAACGGGTCCATTGAAAGGCCCATTTCCACCCGCTCGTCCGAAACCTCTACAAAAATACGGCAAAACAAGTTTTAATTAAATTTTAGGAGTTCATGTAATTAATTAGGATATTTTCAAAACAATTATATTGCAAAACCTCAATTTTATACTTTTGACTCAGTTGAAATTCCAACGGGTCCATTGAAAGGCCCATTTAGACCTGGTCGTCTAAAACCTCTACAAAAAGGGCCGCAAAACAAGTTTTAATCAAATTTTAGGAGATCATGTAATTGATTAGGAGATTTTCAACACAATTATATTGCAAAACCTCAATTTATGTACTTTTTACTAAGTTAAAATTCCAACGGGTCCATTGAAAGGACCATTTAAACATGCTCGTCCGAAACCTCTAAAAAGGACCACAAAAGAAGTTTTAATCAAATTTTAGGAGTTCAAGTAATTGATTAGTAGCTTTTCAACACAATTATATTGCAAAACCTCAATTTCTATAATTTTTACTCAGTTAAAATTCGAACTGGTGCATTGAAAGGCACATTTAGACCTGCTCGTCCGAAACCACTACAAAAAGGACCGCAAAAAAGTTTTAATCAAATTTTAGGAGTTCAAATAATTGATTAGTAGATTTTCAACACAACTATATTGCAAAACCTCAATTTCTGTACTTTTTACTCAGTTAAAATTCCAACGGGTCCATTGAAAGGCCCATTTCCACCCGCTCGTCTGAAACCTCTACAAAAATACGGCAAAACAAGTTTTAATCAAATTTTAGGAGTTCATTTAATTAATTAGGATATTTTCAAAACAATTATATTGCAAAACCTCAATTTTATACTTTTGACTCAGTTGAAATTCCAACGGGTCCATTGAAAGGCCCATTTAGACCTGGTCGTCTGAAACCTCTACAAAAAGGGCCGCAAAACAAGTTTTAATCAAATTTTAGGCGATCATGTAATTGATTAGGAGATTTTCAACACAATTATATTGAAAAACCTCAATTTATGTACTTTTTACTCAGTTAAAATTCCAACGGGTCCATTGAAAGGCCCATTTCGACCCGCTCGTCTGAAACCTCTACAAAAAGGACTGCAAAACAAGTTTTAATCAAATTTTAGGAGTTCATGTAATTGATTAGGAGCTTTTCAACACAATTATATTGCAAAACCTCAATTTATGTACTTTTTACTCAGTTAAAATTCCAACGGGTCCATTGAAAGGCCCATTTAAACACGCTCGTCCGAAACCTCTAAAAAGGACCACAAAAGAAGTTTTAATCAAATTTTAGGAGTTCAAGTAATTGATTAGTAGCTTTTCAACACAATTATATTGCAAAACCTCAATTTCTATAATTTTTACTCAGTTAAAATTCCAACTGGTCCATTGAAAGGCACATTTAGACCTGCCCGTCCGAAACCACTACAAAAAGGGGCACAAAACAAGTTTTAATCTAATTTTAGGAGATCGGGTAATTGATTAGTAGATTTTCAACACAACTATATTGCAAAACCTCAATTTCTGTACTTTTTACTCAGTTAAAATTCCAACGGGTCCATTGAAAGGCCCATTTCCACCCGCTCGTCCGAAACCTCTACAAAAATACGGCAAAACAAGTTTTAATCAAATTTTAGGAGTTCATGTAATTAATTAGGATAGTTTCAAAACAATTATATTGCAAAACCTCAATTTTATACTTTTGACTCAGTTGAAATTCCAACGGGTCCATTGAAAGGCCCATTTAGACCTGGTCGTCTGAAACCTCTACAAAAAGGGTCGCAAAACAAGTTTTAATCAAATTTTAGGAGATCATGTAATTGATTAGGAGATTTTCAACACAATTCTATTGCAAAACCTCAATTTATGTACTTTTTATTCAGTTAAAATTCCAACGGGTCCATTGAAAGGCCCATTTCGACCCGCTCGTCTGAAACCTCTACAAAAAGGACTACAAAACAAGTTTTAATCAAATTTTAGGAGTTCATGTAATTGATTAGGAGCTTTTCAACACAATTATATTGCAAAACCTCAATTTCTGTACTTTTTAGTCAGTTAAAATTCCAACGGGTATGGCTCTCGATTCTCTCTCCCCTCCTCCGAAATTCTCTGACTTTGCCTTTTGCCTCTTCATTTTCCACCTTCCCCTTTCTCCAGATTTTCTCATCTCCCTCTCTCCCCTCACGCTTCCCCTCCCCCACACGGCACTCTCTCGGCCGAATTTTTGGTTTTTCCATCAAACCGTTTAACAGTCAGTGGATCAAAGAGATACGGGCATGAGTAAGTCAAGGGTCATCCCACCCATTTCCTTTGTTTTGCTATCTTTTTTCACATTTTTTTCTGGTTTCTAGTATATCATTTTTTCTCTGCTTTTTACTTTCTAATACGAGTTTTATGTTATCCCGAATTTTCATTGCCTGCATCGTTTGTCATCCGACTTGGGCTGAGACGGTGTTCCCCATCAAGTTTTTTTATCGGAGAAACACGCCCTCTACAAGGATAAGTTTTTCTCCCCTTTTCCTTTTATTTCATGTATTCACGTTATCTTTTCATTTCCTTCCTTTTCATTGCTTTATGATGATGCTTTTCTGCTGCAGCTTCTCTCAATCGAGGGTTTTTTTCTTTCGATTGTCTCAGATCAGCAAACCGAAACCCAGATCTGGGTTGGTCTGGATTTTCCCCAAATTAGGGGATCAGAATTTTATTCGATTGCTTTATCATCTAGGGTTACATGCAAACCCCCAATTCTTCAATCTGATTTATCTTCGGCATTTGGATCGTTTTCCCTTTATTTTGGGTTCCATATTTTTTTCTCAATTTTCGATTTTTACTATTTATTGTAATTTTTTATCTTCTGTCTTTCCCATTTCAGATATGGGCTCGCCTGGGATTTCTCCAGATTAGGGGACTGGAAATTTACCAGATCGCCTCGGAAGTTATGGATTCCCAAAAACTTTTTGATTTGGAAATCCACGATGGCTATATCTCTTCTCTGTTCAACGGATCCATCCTTGGTTTCTACCCGGCCGTTGTTCCGGCTAGGGTTGTTTTGCCTTTTCACTTTCTCCTTAAATTTCTTTCATTATTTAATAATGATTTTCTTCTTTAATCTTTCTCTGATCTTCCTTTTTCAGTTTATGTGTTTTTCTCCTTCCATTCGGTCCAGAAGATCTGGAAGTCCCCCAATTCGAAGGTATATTCTCCCTTATCTGTTTCATTATTCTTCCTCAGTGAACACTATCTTTCTTAGTTTATTAAAAGTGATTATAAAATCTAAATTTCAATTATATGATTTCTGGTCATTTTCTGGTTTTCCTATTGATTGCATATTAAACCTGGCTATGATTTTTTCTTTTACTAAAACCAACCTATCTTATCTGATGTATCCCTTTACTGCTGTGAGTCAATCACCAATCATATATCTGTCCGCTTTATGTTTTTTCCATTGCTATGTTAATAGTTTACTCTTTAAACTCTATTTCGATTGCCTTTTGTATCTCCTACCACTTAATCTTGAATTTTATATAATCAGCATTATCACTTGTTCTTTGATTTTCATATCTATCTGGTTTTGCTTGTTTCATACTGATTTCTTCGATGTTAAGAATATTTGTACAAATTTCTTAAAAAATTATCAATCCCGTCTAGGGAACCATCTACCAGCCCACTTTCTGGGATTTTTATACATTATCAACCTTCTTTCTTACTTAAGTAACTATATTAATTTTTCATACATTCTGCTTTCCTTGATTCTTATCCTACTTCCTTTTATGTTCCTGGGTTATTGGGTGCAAGCAAAATGCAGCAAATTATACTCCAAGAAGTACTTGTACTTTATCACTCAGATGCACAGAATTAATTTGGACCCTACTCGAAAAGGTAAACCCTTTATCTACCCTTTCATCCAAAATATTGTTTACCATCTATCACACTTCCCCAATCCGACACAATCCTTTAATTCTAATTTCTGCCAACCTTACATTGGCACATCTCAATCCCTCTTTGGGAAATTAACAACAACCCACCTTGTGGGTATTTCTCTATACTTAATTGCATACTATTATACTCTGACTTCAGCCAAGCTAAAGTTTCACTCTCTGCCTTATTTCATCTCAATACTCTTTCCTGAATGGTCCATTACAACTATCACTTTCCCAGTAGATACTCCCAACATTCATAAGCTTTCGTTTTTGACTATATGTCCTGTAATTAAGAATTTATGTAACACTTCATTCATTTTTTCCTTTATGTTTGTTATATACGTTTTGCAGACAATGGAACTTTCTGCCAACATTATCATGCAGCATTGCAGGAAACTGTGTATTTCTTACTTACCCTCTCCTCTTCGGTTCTGTATCTATTTGCTAGTAGTTATTTTTAATTGCATTTTCCCCTATTTATTTGCTCATTTGGTCTGTAATAATTTTCTTTACCCCGCTTCCTCCTTTCCCTGGGTTTGTAATTTCTTATGGTTGTTTTCTTTTTTATCTGCTTTTTATTTGCTTTTATTATGCCATTAGATGTATGCCTTCATACCACAATATTGCATTGCATGCTACTTACAATTTCTATGATGTACGCTGTTACGAATATATATGCTTCTATTCGATAAACACAAAGGAATTTTATTCCTACTACGCCTTCTTAGGTGAACCTTCACAAGCCCATTTGAGGGATCTTATCAAAACCCTGCCAAGTAGGGACCTCTTTCCGCTAAATTCTAATCATACTTACAATTTTTCAAAATTCCTTTTCTTTTCGTCAGTTATTATTCAAAACGTCTGGCCGAAATTAATTTCGAAATTAATCTTTCCGTTTCCCTACACACTTATTTCAAGCTTTTTAATGAAATTAATTATTAAAATTTTTCCAATTAACTACCCATTTACTTTTTATCTTATCTGTCATATCTTTCCTCTTTTTATCAATCTTTCAGCCTTAAATTATATATTAAATTCCCGATTGATTTTCTCCTTTATTAAAATGCCATCTATAATTGCCAATAGTAATTCAGCCTTTCCTTATCTAACCCTAAATATCAGTAAATACATCCACAAATACTTACTTTATTTCCTATTACACCTTCCTTTACAATTCTTTCTGCATTTAAGGAATACTTCCTTAAATTTTGATTTAAAATTGACATTATTCAATCTTTTTAACGAAATTTCTCCTTTTACCTACCTAATTAGATTTAATAGGGAAAGTTTTTTTTCAAATTTTCCTTTACGTCATTAAAATAACCCAATTTTTAAGGTCTCTAATTCTTCATCTCCTTCATTTTCTTACTACTTACCATAGAATAGCTTACTCAATCGCTTCTATTTTATATGGACAACATACTCACACTGAACCACAAATCTCTCCCTATCCTTCTATTCTCCTTAATCTCTACCCATCATCTATGGCATCCTCCTCTATCCCCCAACTCAGTTCCATTGACCTCACTAATGAGGAAGCAGAACTCCTTTACACCCCAGATTTCGGCTGGGATTTTGTTAAGGAGGATCCCAAGCTTTTTCTTATTGGCTGCTTTATCTCGTCAAAACCTATTGACATATATGCCGTCATTAGCACCTTTGAAGGCATCTGGAAGCCTAACAATGTGGTGTCTATTACTGTCATCCAAGATAACTTTCTCAAGATCAAATTCAAGGTGGTCAAACCATGTTATGAAGTCCTTAACCGTGGTCCTTGGCTGTACAAGGACGAATGGTTAGCCCTTACTGAGTACAACCCTGCTAAACCTATTGGAGAATATTCTTTCAACGTTATGAGGATCTGGATCCGCATTTTCGCCCTTCCTTCCTCACTTTTTGAGGACATTGATCGATCACATCTAGTGGGACATGCTCTAGGATCCATGGTTGGCAACGTCGTGCGTACTGATACTCGAGAGTTTGAAGGAAATATGAAAGAATTCATGCGTGTGGAAATTTTGCTGGATATCACCAAACCGGTCATCCGTTTCATCTTTATCGGATCTGGGGCCAATAAAACTATGTGCCGTCTTCAATACGAACGCCTTCCTACCCTATGTCATGGCTGTGGTATAATCAGCCACACAGTTGAAAACTGTCCAATTCGATCTTCTCTAGATCTAAACAAGCTGCAATACGTGGAGTGGCTCCGCTACCTCCCTCCAAGACGTCGCCCAATTGATACCCGAGGGCGTATCCGTAATGTTGAGCCTGATCTTAACCAAAACAACCCTTTACCGACCGGTACTCTTTCTAATCCTTTCTCCAATATTTTATTTTCTCTACGGTTTCGATCTAAACTTACTTTATTTTCTTTGCTATCTTTAATTCTGATACTATCTTTATTACTACTCTTCTTTATAGTTCCTCCTGTTCATGTTGCTTCTGCTAATACAAATATTCCTACCAATGATCCGAATGTCATGGGTACTTCTCCCTATCCCTCTCTTATCACTATCTCCTTTTTTAATAAGCTGTCAATATCTAAACTTGTTTCTTTCTCCAAACAATCCACAGGCTCTCTAAACGAGGGTGATGCTGCGTCCTTCTCGGAACAACCTACTGAGGAAGCACCCAACACTGATACGGCTATGGGCGATGTCCCCCCATCCAAGGATCCATCTGTATCGAAATCGAAACAGAAAGCCCCTCTCGAGCCTCAACCCCTAAATACCATCTATCCTATTCATGAAGATATATCGGATGATGATTGGGATGCCACAGATGATGGTGTTCCCAGCCCAACTGCTCAGCAAATTAAGAAGATTGAATCTAAATTGCGTAAGCCCCCTGTTTCTACCGATTCAAATTTCAATGATTTAACCAATGGCTATTAAAAACTTACCCAAATGATGCAGCTCCTGCCCCTGCTCCAGCCCCACCGAACCGTGGCACAAAACATCGTTCTCCAATCCAAGTGTCGCTCCCACCAAAGAAATCCAAACCCTCCGGATCCACTCCTAAAGCTGGGATGAGCAGCTCAAAAAACTCTCCGGCGGCGGCTGACTCCCAGCCCCGCCGAGCAAAATGAGGATCCTTTGCTGGAACTGCCAGGGTTTAGGACAAGCCCCGGTAGTTCAACATTTTCGTAACTATGTCCAACAATCCAACCCGGATGTTATCTTTTTATGCGAAACTAAAATTAATAATGCGGCATGTAGCCGACTTTTTCTTTCTTTAGGCATGTTAGAAGTTATTGCTATTCCCCCAACAGATGGGTGTTCCGGTATTGCGCTTTTCATCTCGAACAATATTAATATAACTTTGATTTCGTATTCGTCTCGTTATATACATACTCAAATCATATTGAATGATCACATTTTGTATTTTACTGGCATGCATGGCTACTCTGAAACCATTCAAAAATATAAAACATGGGAAATTATTGATTCCTTACATATAAATAATAATAATATTCCCTGGCTTCTAGGAGGGGATTTTAATGAAATTTTATCCGACTCTGAAAAACAAGGAGGTAGCCGTAGGGCTAGATCACAAATAAATAATTTCCGTCATTGTCTTTCATGCAACAATCTCTTTGATTGTAAACCAACATCTGGGTGGTTTACTTGGACAAAAGTTGGGCCCTTAACTCCAACTATACATGAAAGACTAGACCGGTTCATTGCTAACTCGGCATGGCTGGATATTTTTCCTTCATATCGTATCACAACGGACTATGTGGCCAAGTTCGATCATTGCTTCCTGCTTCTCGATACCTCCCCCACGGCTGCTACCCCCCCCCCCCCTCGGCGACCAACCAACACGTTTCGTTTTGAAAACTGTTGGGCAAACAATGAGAACAACATATCCACTATTAAACGCACCTGGGTCAATACCTCTGGAACATCCATAGAAAAAATAAAAGCTGTTGGCACATGCCTGGAGGAATGGCAGAATCAACAAAGACTAAAAACCACCGGTCGTATTAATTTCCTTACCAAAATAATAAACAAATTTTTATGCCGCCCATTAACTGCCACAACTGAAGAAATTTATATAAAACACAGAACTAAACTTAATAAACTTTTAATGGAACAAGAAATTTATTGGGCTCAAAGATCTCGAACGCTTTGGCTCTCTCAAGGGGATAAAAATACGAGGTTCTTCCATGCAAGGGCAAACAATAGAAGGAAAAAAAACTCGATCACAGGTCTATTTGATTCTAATTCGAATTGGTGTACGACTGATTCAGATCTAATGTCTATTGCTTCTAGCTATTTCCAAAACCTTTTTACGTCCTCCAACCCCCAAATTTCCGATAATATACTCGATAAAATTTTGCCTTCTATCACTCAATCTATGAATGATACTCTCTTAAGGACTTTCACAAAAGAAGAAATACTCCATGCCTTCCGGGACATTGATCCTAGGAAAGCGCCAGGTATTGATGGATTACCAAGAAGTTTTTTTCGGCAACACTCGGACACTGTTGGCGAAGATGTTATTAATCTATGCCTTAACTTACTAAATGGCACTGCTGATATGTCCTTGGTCAATAAAACTATACTGGTACTAATCCCTAATGTAACCCCCGTAGCCCGGCCTAGACGGTTGACCCGAACTACGAAGATTACACGGGGAAAACCAAAGTCAACCCGAAAGTCAACCTTGATTAACGACCCTTTTTTTTTCTTTTTAATCTTGTCTAGATGCACATTAGTCCTATATGTGATCACTCAAACACCATACTCAAAGATCACAAACATCAGAGATCAAACGGGGACCCAATTGAACAAATTACAATTTTAGGGACCAAATTGTAATTTCTGTTAAATATGAGGACTTAACCCAAATTAAAGTTACCATATTGCAATTAGTCAGGTTTCATGCTTCACTGCCAAATTTCAGCTCAAACGGACATCCCAAACTCATACAATTGCACAAACAAGATTCAGGACCAAAATGCAACTTTTCAAAACATTTAACTGCCAATGTCAGCCCCCAACGGTCACCCGTTCCGATACAGGCTTAGCCCGTTCCGAAACGCGGGGCCGTTCCGCAACGCGTACCGAAACGGGGGTCTGGCAGTAGCCTTTCCGTTTCGGAACGGTCCCTCCCGTTTCGGACGCCTGGGCTTGTTTAAGGCACCCGTTCCGAAACGGTATTGGCTGTTCCGAAACACCCTGCACAGCAAGCCTCAAAATGCATTCTTAAACATGCAATTAAACATCCAATCATGCTCCAAAAGCCACCAAACTTTGCCAACATGCAATTCAACATAAAAGAGGCATACTTGCATCAACAATTCAACAACATGTCAACATACACGAAAAACCCCAATTTCAAGGTTAAGCTTCCAACACAAGCAACCATTTAAACAACATACTTCCAATTCAAACTCATAAGCCAAACCATGTTCCAACAACATCAACAACACAAAACCATACTTGTCCGAACATATACAAACACATACATCAACCCAAGAGATTCTACCCCATTGCCTTTATTAACTATAGCTATTAACCGAGACATACATCTCAAGTGGAGTCCTTCTTGAATCCCTTGCTCCTCGCTGTCCAAACTTCAAGAATCTGCATTGATGGACAAAAAGGAGCGTAAGCATATAATGCTTAGTGAGGAATGCTCAAAACCAAAACACCATCAATGCAGCGGGTCATAAATCACTTTTAAAACAAACTCGATTTGTTTACCAAAGCCATGTTTGAAAACCCCTTTTCAACAACAAGCTCAAAACCATGCATTGCACATACATGAAAACCAACCCTTAGCTTAGCATGCTAAGAAAACCTTTTCAAAGCACAACTTACAAAATCATCCATTTAGCCAAACCATGCATAAACACCATATGCAAGCTAAAACAAAACCTTGGAAAACACTCCCATTTCACAACATACCTTTCTTAAACTTGAAAGCCAATTCAAGCAAGAATCTTTTAAAACCATTTCACAAACCAACCAACACATGCATTAAACCAAGGCAACATATATGTACCACAACATCAACATCACATGCCTTTAAAAACAAGTCTTAACAAGACTCCAATGCACTAAAGATATTTCATGCTCACATGCATCATTTTCCAAATGATAATCAACACTTGTTCAACTTAACAAGTAAACATGCATTCACAAGCATTATACACTTTCCATGCAACCATGCATCTTTTCAAGCATCTCATGCTTCACATGCAATTATGCATCAATTCAAGCATCCCATGCTTCATCACAATCAAGAACATCATATTGGCCTTCAAGTGATCAACCACATTCACTTTTCAACTCAACACCCAATCGGATACGCGGATTCCGAGCGTTGTCCCTACGCTCCATACACCCTACCAATCCAAGGTCTCCCAAATGGACTTTTAAACACCATTTGACCTCAACATCCTAAGGTTCCCATGTATGGACTTTTAAACACCATACAACCTTAGCTTTCCCGAGGTTCCCATGTATGGACTTTCAAACACCATACAACCTCAACTTTTCCCCAAGGTTCCCATGTATGGACTTTCAAACACCATACAACCTCAACTTTTCCCCAAGGTTCCCATGTATGGACTTTCAAACACCATACAACCTTTGCATTCACCGATTGGTAGTTGTATAACATCACTAACGAGATCCGGGACACCCTACACAAGATCCACACATGGACTTAACACCGCCATTGTGATCTCAACAAGCACAAGGTTCCCACATATGGACTTTTAAACACCATATAACCTTTGCTCAACCAAGGTCCTCGAATGGGCAACACCTCCATTATGACCTCAACCATCTCGTTAGGATACTTGAAGGGAGTTTACCGGTCCACTCTTGACCACTCCACCTCCAAGGCGACTTAATTCACGGTGCACCCAATCCTATAGCCGGCTAACTATATCCGATCAAAGAACCAAGAACCACTTACATCACTTGCCAATATAATCACCTTACCACATTAGTCCAATGTTTCACATGCATAACCATAATGCAAAAACCATCATTTACCAACATTAATTCACTGTTTTAAAGCATTAAACAAAGCCATTGAACAACATGCAACACCATGCATCAAAACCACATTTTCAATGTATAAAACCAAGGATCTCTTACCTTGAGCATCCTTCACATATGGCTTTCAAAACCAGCATTAAACCATGCTAAAATATGCTTTCAAAACAGATTTAAACCATGCAAAACACATGCATTTCAATCATCAACCACAATTGCTTAAAAGCCAATTTCACAATCATAATTCAAGAGCGAAAATTCATTCACTTACTCTTGAGCTTAGCAAAGTTGTTTAGACTTACACTAAGCTCCCAAAAACCTTCAAACCTTGGTTTAAAAGCTGAAAACCCAACTTCACTCACCGATAACCAAAACAAGGCTAGCCACCAAGCCTTCCAAGCATCTGAAACCTTCCGCAACACCTCTAAAGCTCACGGATCAAACTCCCCTGTTTCAAGCACACAAAAACAGCACATTAATGCATCATTATGCATTAAGAACAGCAGCCACACAACCAAACTCGCTGCTCATCACACAACCAACAATTCGGCTACCAAACACAACCGAAATCACCTCCAAACACTACCAAAACTTAACCCAGCCAAGATCCATCACTTCTAACCATTTTTAAACATCAATTAACATCCAAAATGATCACAAACACGTCCAGATACTTCCAGGTATAACAGATCACCAAAAACACTCCAAAAACAACCAAAAACTCAAGCCAAACTTAGGAAATTCAACCTATCCGGGATTGCATTAATTAAACCTCAACTTCTAATCAATTTAGCATTCATTTAACATCATTTTGACACTTCAAAACACTGCCCAAACAGATCACACGAAAATTTCACCAAAATCGCCAAATCTTGCATTTTAAGCCAAAATCAAGATTTCAATTGAAAAGCCTTTAACAAAACACAAATCAAGGATTGAGAACTTGGGAATTTCAATAAAGAACTTGAAGTTCAGAGGAGAAGGACGTTCTTACCTCCAAACTTGAGTTTCTCCTTTTTAGAGCCAAAAATCTTGATGAAACAACTTGCAAATTGAGAGGTTTTGTTGATGAGATGATTAGGAATCAAATGAGAGTTGAAATGAGTGATTTAGATTGACAAAATCAAAGAAGAAAATCTGGAGAATGTGTTTGGGTTGAGATAAAATGAGAGAAAAGGAAAATTGAGAGAAAATAGAAAAGTTAGTTATAAAATAGTAAAAATGATTTCCCTCCACTTTCTTTATGTTTTAAATCAGAATAAAACCTTAAAATATCTTAGAAAAATCTGGAGAAACTCTTTTGGAATAATAGCTCCTTAAAGATTCAAAGTTTCAATCCTTTATAAAACTGTCACCGAACTTTCAAAAATTACATTTTGGTCACTAGCCAAAATGTCAACCTTCCGAACCTCATTTTCCAAAATTGATTTCACAGTTCACTTAATTATATTAAAAGATGATTTTAGGACATTTTTCCATATTTTTAATGCAACCCGAACTAGGCTTTCCTAAATTCACTCTTATATATTCGATCAGCACTTTGACCAAACCGGTCAACGCCCAAAACTTCTGAGCCCAAAACCGGGGCGTTACAACTCTCCCCCCTTAGGAAATTTCGTCCTCGAAATTTAACCGGCAAAAAGAGAACAACAACTTTCTCAAAACACACACAAGGCAACATAAAAACCTCAACCAACACTAAACACTTTCCACACAAAACTCCACTGAACCCAACACCACCACATGTTGTTCACAAACCCAGAACACTCAAAGATAGCCACAACTTAACCTTCCACATATCCGGACTGTACACAACCCCAACTTCAATCATGAAGAACTTTAACTCTCACAGCACACATTACTGTAACACACAACTTCCAAGACTGGTTTACAGAGGGACTCTAACCAATCCAATTCAACCACTCTGCAAATTTCTCTGCTTCCAAAACTCTTGCAACTCCCAAACCCCTTCCAAGAATTTCCCAATAAGCAAAAATCCTTAAACATAAACTGCTTACCCAAACTCCCCAACGAATGCTGATAAACCCTCACAACTGTTGCTAACATTACCACAACATCTCACCAGGATCACTCACCCAGATTCCAAAAATCACATCGCAACCCCAACTCGACTCCGCCAGCTGTTCCATACAGCACCAGCTGACCTCAAAAGAAAATCACATACACACAACCAGCCAACCACTTCTCACAAGAACCCAATAACCAACAAAAGCCTTCGATCTTTCATAACCCTTCCACCTCAAACTTCAACCATAACACTTGTCTTACCAGGACATCGCCCAACCTATCATACATACCAACTCCTCAACTCCTCAAAGGTTGCTAAGAACCAGCACTTACAAACACAACCCTTCCACAACAACCCAAATGCTAAGCTACCCCAGCACCTGGAAACACAACCGTTAAACTACAACATCACTTAGCATCAAGGTGCTACCCCTTCCACTTAGCTATCCAAACCACTAAACTCTCTTTAAGCAACAAACACTATCCTTCTACCATCAGACCATACCACTCTCACTATTACTAGCAACTAGCCTAATATATACTCCATTACGTCTAACTCTCACCCAGCACCAAAACAACCTCTAAAAACCCATCATCCAACCTAACCCAACCACCACTCTAACAGATTCGATTAGTTATTAGCGAGTATGAACATCGAATGCATGATCACCAACATGCCCTATCAATGCCTGATGTACATGTATGCAAAACCTCTAATGTCATGCCACATGTATGCATGGACCAACATATATAATATAGCATATAACAATGATTTTAACTGTGCATGAATGCCAGTTCACACCCTCCAATAACATCCTCAAATCCGTCTAAGAACAACCTCCTACCTCACTTCTAACTTATCTAACTCCATCATACCAACAATCATTAACCACAAGATTCTCACCTAAGCCTTCTTCACACCAAAGATGTTTCCAAACTACAACCATTACCCCAAATATGCTAGCAACAAGACTAAACTTACCACGCAAGGAAAACCAACAGAAACCAAACTAAGGTAACTAGAGCAAAGATTACTAAACAAGGTTACCTGAAAGCACCACACCACCCTGAAGCTTCATCAGACGAACTCTCTTCCTCGCGGAACCATCATCCTCCTGCCGCACCACTGCAGCACCAGCTAACACACCAGGGTCACCACCAACTCCTTGCGGTAAGGGACTTTGGCTGTTCCGAGCCAACATCAAACAATCACGTCTCATGTGTCCAGCAGACCCACATTCCCAGCAATTCTCCTTTCCCACACTCTTCACAACTTTCTGCTCTTTCTGCCACTTCTGAACCTTGCCTCGGCCGTGCCCACGGCCTTTCTGAGACCCTTTGGCTAACACCAAAGCTGACTTCACTCCAAGAGGACAATCACGCTTAACATGCACTTTGGAACCACAGTTCCAGCAAGCACCCGCGCCCCAACAACCTCCAACATGGCACCTTTCACAACGGTCACACACCGGTGGCTGAACTTCCACTCCTTGCCCAAGCAACACTTGCTCTACAACAACACCACCGTCACATTGCTCAACCCTTGGAAACTTCCCTCCAAGATACCTTTCATAAAAGGCAGATACAAAGAAATCCCAATCAATATCAGGAATATGTGACGCCACAGCCACTGATGTCCACCAGACACAGGCATCCTCCAACATCAAAGAAACAACACTCCCCAGCTTACAAGCAAGATCACAGCCTTCCTGATCCAAGATCAGAACCACACTGGCCAACCAGGCCTCAAACATCTCCGGTGTAGAACCACGATATTCCACAGCACCCAAATCAAGCAAACGCTGCTTCGGCAAACCCACACATCCCACAGCCAGTACATCCACTGACTTTACCTTTACCACAGCCTGAGATGTTCCCAACACCTCATGAACATCAGATGATGAACTCTTCACCACAGAACCAGCTTCTTTCCCTTGCCTTATCACCTCAACCCCAGGCACAGAAAACTGAGACAAAACACCTCTACCAAAGGGTGAATTCCACGCCTTAACAACCTGCCCCAAGGCAGCAACCATCTCACCCAACTGCCATTCTTTCATCGTCTTAGCCATACTACTAACAACAACAAACATACAATCACAACAACAAACAAACCAGTTAGACCAGCATTAAGCAAGGATTCAAACTCCAACTCCAAAATAACACAATAGCTATATTAATAAGGCAATGGGTATCCCGAATCCTCCCCTTTACATGACATAACAGTCAACATAACATGGATATCACAACATCAAGAATATCAATCTACATACTCGATCATGCTTACATCCAACAACATCCATTTGCATCAGCATATTATCAACATAACATACTCATTACACAATCATCTAGCATAACACCAGCTCACAACATCAGCACATATCCACATTAATTCAACAATGATTCATAAACGCAAAGCATGCTCGAAAACATCAGCAACTTGATCAGAAACATCAACAATTTGCTCAGAAACATCAGCATCATGCCCAGAAACACGTGTTTCAACCAACATTCAACCAACTTTCATCCACACAACAAGGTAAACATCAACACACATCACAACAACTTACCGTTTTCCCCAAGCATTCGCAACTCAGCTCTGATACCACCAAATGTAACCCCCGTAGCCCGGCCTAGACGGTTGACCCGAACTACGAAGATTACATGGGGAAAACCAAAGTCAACCTGAAAGTCAACCTTGATTAACGACCCTTTTTTTTTCCTTTTTAATCTTGTCTAGATGCACATTAGTCCTATATGTGATCACTCAAACACCATACTCAAAGATCAGAAACATCAGAGATCAAACGGGGACCCAATTGAACAAATTACAATTTTAGGGACCAAATTGTAATTTATGTTAAATATGAGGACTTAACCCAAATTAAAGTTACCATATTGCAATTAGTCAGGTTTCATGCTTCACTGCCAAATTTCAGCTCAAACGGACATCCCAAACTCATACAATTGCACAAACAAGATTCAGGACCAAAATGCAACTTTTCAAAACATTTAACTACCAATGTCAGCCCCCAACGGTCACCCGTTCCGATACAGGCTTAGCCCGTTCCGAAACGCGGGGCCGTTCCGCAACGCGTACCGAAACGGGGGTCTGGCAGTAGCCTTTCCGTTTCGGAACGGTCCCTCCCGTTTCGGACGCCTGGGCTTGTTTAAGGCACCCGTTCCGAAACGGTATTGGCTGTTCCGAAACACCCTGCACATCAAGCCTCAAAATGCATTCTTAAACATGCAATTAAACATCCAATCATGCTCCAAAAGCCACCAAACTTTGCCAACATGCAATTCAACATAAAAGAGGCATACTTGCATCAACAATTCAACAACATGTCAACATACACGAAAAACCCCAATTTCAAGGTTAAGCTTCCAACACAAGCAACCATTTAAACAACATACTTCCAATTCAAACTCATAAGCCAAACCATGTTCCAACAACATCAACAACACAAAACCATACTTGTCCGAACATATACAAACACATACATCAACCCAAGAGATTCTACCCCATTGCCTTTATTAACTATAGCTATTAACCGAGACATACATCTCAAGTGGAGTCCTTCTTGAATCCCTTGCTCCTCGCTGTCCAAACTTCAAGAATCTGCATTGATGGACAAAAAGGAGCGTAAGCATATAATGCTTAGTGAGGAATGCTCAAAACCAAAACACCATCAATGCAGCGGGTCATAAATCACTTTTAAAACAAACTCGATTTGTTTACCAAAGCCATGTTTGAAAACCCCTTTTCAACAACAAGCTCAAAACCATGCATTGCACATACATGAAAACCAACCCTTAGCTTAGCATGCTAAGAAAACCTTTTCAAAGCACAACTTACAAAATCATCCATTTAGCCAAACCATGCATAAACACCATATGCAAGCTAAAACAAAACCTTGGAAAACACTCCCATTTCACAATATACCTTTCTTAAACTTGAAAGCCAATTCAAGCAAGAATCTTTAAAAACCATTTCACAAACCAACCAACACATGCATTAAACCAAGGCAACATATATGTACCACAACATCAACATCACATGCCTTTAAAAACAAGTCTTAACAAGACTCCAATGCACTAAAGATATTTCATGCTCACATGCATCATTTTCCAAATGATAATCAACACTTGTTCAACTTAACAAGTAAACATGCATTCACAAGCATTATACACTTTCCATGCAACCATGCATCTTTTCAAGCATCTCATGCTTCACATGCAATTATGCATCAATTCAAGCATCCCATGCTTCATCACAATCAAGAACATCATATTGGCCTTCAAGTGATCAACCACATTCACTTTTCAACTCAACACCCAATCGGATACGCGGATTCCGAGCGTTGTCCCTACGCTCCATACACCCTACCAATCCAAGGTCTCCCAAATGGACTTTTAAACACCATTTGACCTCAACATCCTAAGGTTCCCATGTATGGACTTTTAAACACCATACAACCTTAGCTTTCTCGAGGTTCCCATGTATGGACTTTCAAACACCATACAACCTCAACTTTTCCCCAAGGTTCCCATGTATGGACTTTCAAACACCATACAACCTCAACTTTTCCCCAAGGTTCCCATGTATGGACTTTCAAACACCATACAACCTTGACATGCACAAGGTTCCCATGTATGGACTTTCAAACACCATACAACCTTTGCATTCACCGATTGGTAGTTGTATAACATCACTAACGAGATCCGGGACACCCTACACAAGATCCACACATGGACTTAACACCGCCATTGTGATCTCAACAAGCACAAGGTTCCCACATATGGACTTTTAAACACCATATAACCTTTGCTCAACCAAGGTCCTCGAATGGGAAACACCTCCATTATGACCTCAACCATCTCGTTAGGATACTTGAAGGGAGTTTACCGGTCCACTCTTGACCACTCCACCTCCAAGGCGACTTAATTCACGGTGCACCCAATCCTATAGCCGGCTAACTATATCCGATCAAAGAACCAAGAACCACTTACATCACTTGCCAATATAATCACCTTACCACATTAGTCCAATGTTTCACATGCATAACCATAATGCAAAAACCATCATTTACCAACATTAATTCATTGTTTTAAAGCATTAAACAAAGCCATTGAACAACATGCAACACCATGCATCAAAACCACATTTTCAATGTATAAAACCAAGGATCTCTTACCTTGAGCATCCTTCACATATGGCTTTCAAAACCAGCATTAAACCATGCTAAAATATGCTTTCAAAACAGATTTAAACCATGCAAAACACATGCATTTCAATCATCAACCACAATTGCTTAAAAGCCAATTTCACAATCATAATTCAAGAGCGAAAATTCATTCACTTACTCTTGAGCTTAGCAAAGTTGTTTAGACTTACACTAAGCTCCCAAAAACCTTCAAACCTTGGTTTAAAAGCTAAAAACCCAACTTCACTCACCGATAACCAAAACAAGGCTAGCCACCAAGCCTTCCAAGCATCCGAAACCTTCCGCAACACCTCTAAAGCTCACGGATCAAACTCCCATGTTTCAAGCACACAAAAACAGCACATTAATGCATCATTATGCATTAAGAACAGCAGCCACACAACCAAACTCGCTGCTCATCACACAACCAACAATTCGGCTACCAAACACAACCGAAATCACCTCCAAACACTACCAAAACTTAACCCAGCCAAGATCCATCACTTCTAACCATTTTTAAACATCAATTAACATCCAAAATGATCACAAACACGTCCAGATACTTCCAAGTATAACAGATCACCAAAAACACTCCAAAAATAACCAAAAACTCAAGCCAAACTTAGGAAATTCAACCTATCCGGGATTGCATTAATTAAACCTCAACTTCTAATCAATTTAGCATTCATTTAACATCATTTTGACACTTCAAAACACTGCCCAAACAGATCACACGAAAATTTCACCAAAATCGCCAAATCTTGCATTTTAAGCCAAAATCAAGATTTCAATTGAAAAGCCTTTAACAAAACACAAATCAAGGATTGAGAACTTGGGAATTTCAATAAAGAACTTGAAGTTCAGAGGAGAAGGACGTTCTTACCTCCAAACTTGAGTTTCTCCTTTTTAGAGCCAAAAAGCTTGATGAAACAACTTGCAAATTGAGAGGTTTTGTTGATGAGATGATTAGGAATCAAATGAGAGTTGAAATGAGTGATTTAGATTGACAAAATCAAAGAAGAAAATCTGGAGAATGTGTTTGGGTTGAGAGAAAATGAGAGAAAAGGAAAATTGAGAGAAAATAGAAAAGTTAGTTATAAAATAGTAAAAATGATTTCCCTCCACTTTCTTTATGTTTTAAATCAGAATAAAACCTTAAAATATCTTAGAAAAATCTGGAGAAACTCTTTTGGAATAATAGCTCCTTAAAGATTCAAAGTTTCAATCCTTTATAAAACTGTCACCGAACTTTCAAAAATTACATTTTGGTCACTAGCCAAAATGTCAACCTTCCGAACCTCATTTTCCAAAATTGATTTCACAGTTCACTTAATTATATTAAAAGATGATTTTAGGACATTTTTCCATATTTTTAATGCAACCCGAACTAGGCTTTCCTAAATTCACTCTTATATATTCGATCAGCACTTTGACCAAACCGGTCAACGCCCAAAACTTCTGAGCCCAAAACCGGGGCGTTACACCTAAAATCCAGGACCCAACTACTATGAAACAACTAAGACCTATCAGTCTATGCACAGTTCTTTATAAAATAGTTGCTAAAACCATTGTCAACAGGATGAAACAAACTATTCCCCTTTGTATTAGCCCTAATTAAGCAGCCTTCATTCAGGGACGTAACATCTCTGACAACATCCTCGTTGCCCATGAAATTATTCACAATATCAATTCAGGGGCAACAAAATCCTCCCAAGGAGCTGCTCTTAAACTAGATATGGAAAAAGCTTTTGATAGAGTTGAATGGTCTTTTCTGGCAAATGTTATGGAACGTATGGGCTTCGCATCTGATTGGATCTCTCTTATAATGCGATGCATTACCACAATTTCTTTTTCAGTCAAAATTAATAACTCCTTCTCCCCCTTTTTTCAACCTCAACGTGGATTACGTCAAGGTGACCCCCTATCACCTTTCCTTTTCCTATTTTGTACACAAGGGCTCTCTGCTTACCTATCTGCTACCCAACAAACAAACATCCTACCGGGGCTTGGTGCCTGCAAACACGGCCCCAGAGTCAACCACCTACTCTTTGCTGATGACTGTATGGTTTTCATTAATAATACTACAACTGAAGCTACTCGTCTTAAAAGAGCTCTGCAAACATATGCTGTTACTTCTGGTCAAGCGGTTAATTTTGAGAAATCGACAATTTTTTATAATCCACGTACCCCATCCTCAACAAGAACCGCGATCAATAGTCTATTGCAAGTTCGTGAGGTATCTAACCCTGGCGTATACCTAGGTGTTCCACTTCTAATTGGGAAGAACAAAACTGAGTCATTAGGCTTTGTGCGTGATAAAGTTCATGACCGTCTTTCTAGTTGGGATAAACAACTCCTTTCTTTTAGTGGTCGGGAGATTTTCATTAAAGCAGTTCTACAATATCTACCTCAATATGTTATGTCTTGTTATCTTCTTCCACAAAACATTATTGACGATATGACCTCAGCAATTTGGCAATATTGGTGGACGGGCAAATCCAATAAAAAAGGATGGCATATGCTTCAATGGAATCATGTTTGTTTACCTAAGGCCGCTGGAGGTATGGGGTTTAAGGATTTACATGACTTCAATGTTGCTCTCTTAGGTAAGCAATTATGGAGACTCATTTGCGAACCAGATTCTCTATTGGGCCAAATATATCGTGCTAAATACTTTCCTTCTGGGAATATCCTCGATGCTCCCCGACCCAATCGAGGCTCCTTTGCTTGGCAAGGTATGTACAATGCTCTACAACGTCTCTTTCCAGGCTTCTTATATCGTCCAGGTATTAATAGTAATATCAGAGTGCACAAAGACATCTGGGGAGGTCCTTCCCCTATTACCCTTTCTGGGGATTATGAAATCTCAAATGAAGTCCATATTCGATGCCGCGATTTCATGCTTCGTAATCAAACTACTTGGGATCCTGAAAAGGTCCGACGTTATTTTAACCCAACTGATGCCACTGCCATTCTCCGTATACCAATCATAAATGATCATCGTGATTCTATTCTTTGGTCTCCTAATGATTCGGGTATTTACTCGGTCCGTTCTGGTTATCTTTTTTTACAATGTTCTACGTACCCACATACGTCTCCTACACGCTTTTGGAAATTTCTATCCAAAGTCAAGGCTTTACCTAAGGTCAAAACTTTTGGATGGCGTATGGCGTCTGATGCTCTACCAGTTGGTTCCAAAATGCACGTTTTTTCACCAAATTCGGGGCCTTGTCCTATCTGTGGAGCCCATTCGGAGTCCATTCTCCATGCTCTTCGTGATTGTGTAGGGGCTTCTGAAGCCCTTCAGCTCTATGGTATTCCCGTAACTCTTTCTAAGAGTTTGGCTATTACCCTATTACAATGGTTGGAGGAAGCTGCCCACCTTCTATCCTCTGACAAGTTTGGCCTTTTTCTCACAACTATATGGAATGTCTGGAATAGACGTAACAATTGGGTTCATAATCACCATCTACAACCACCATGGCTTACTGTTGTTAACTCCATTAGTTTACACGACAACTTCTGTAATGCCTCTTCTTCTTCCACCTCAACACCCTCTATCCTATCTCCCCCATGCTAGAACCCTCCTCCACTAGACCATATAAAAATAAATGTGGATGGGGCTTTTAATCCCTCAACTCGTGCAGCGGCTGTTGGCACCGTGGCACGTGATTCTACAGGTGTAGTGGTTGGTGGCCTTGCGTTTCCGCTTGGTAGCTGTTTGGATGCAATTACTTGTGAAGGTGAAAGCCTTCTTGCAGGGATCACCTTCGCCCGATCTCGTGGATGGAATCGTATCTTGTTTGAAACTGATTGTGCTTCTCTTGCAAATAGGATCAACAATCCAGGACTGGACCTTTCTACTCTAGGACCGCAAAAAAGTAATATTCAAATTTTAGGAGTTCAAATAATTGATTAGGAGCTTTTCAACACAATTATGTTGCAAAACCTCAATTTCTACACTTTTTACTCAGTTAAAATTCCAACGAGTCCATTGAAAGGCCCATTTCGACCCGCTCGTCCGAAACCTCTACAAAAAGGACTGCAAAACAAGTTTTAATCAAAATTTAGGAGTTCATGTAATTGATTAGGAGCTTTTCAACACAATTATATTGCAAAACCTCAATTTTGTACTTTTTACGCAGTTAAAATTCCAACGGGTCCATTAAAAGGCCCATTTTGACCTGCTCGTCTAAAACCTCTACAAAAAGGATCGCAAAAAAGTTTTAAACAAAATTTAGGAGTTCAAATAATTGATTAGGAGCTTTTCAAAACAATTATATTGCAAAACCTGAATTTTTATAATTTTTACTTAGTTAAAATTCCAACGGGCCCACTGAAAGGCCCATTTAGACCTGCTCGTCCGAAACTTCTACAAAAAGGACCGCAAAAAAGTTATATTCAAATTTTAGGAGTTCAAATAATTGATTATGAGCTTTTCAACACAATTATATTGCAAGACCTCAATTTCTACACTTTTTACTCAGTTAAAATTCCAACGGGTCCATTGAAAGCCCCATTTCGACCCGCTCGTCCGAAACCTCTACAAAAAGGACTGCAAAACAAGTTTTAATCAAAATTTAGGAGTTCATGTAATTGATTAGGAGCTTTTCAACACAATTATATTGCAAAACCTCAATTTTGTACTTTTTACGCAGTTAAAATTCCAATGAGTCTATTAAAAGGCCCATTTTGACCTGCTCGTCTGAAACCTATACAAAAAGGACCGCAAAAAAGTTTTAAACAAAATTTAGGAGTTCAAATAATTGATTAGGAGCTTTTCAAAACAATTATATTGCAAAACCTCAATTTTTATACTTTTTACTTAGTTAAAATTCCAACGGGTCCATTGAAAGGCCCATTTAGACCTGCTTGTCCGAAACCTCGACAAAATGTGCCGCAAAACAAGTTTTAATCAAATTTTAGGAGATCATGTAATTGATTAGGAGATTTCAACACAATTATATTGCAAAACCTCAATTTCTGTACTTTTTACTCAGTTAAAATTTCAATGGGTCCATTTAAAGGCCCATTTCGACCCGTTCGTCCGAAACCTCGATAAAAAGGACCAAAAAAGAAGTTTTAATCAAATTTTAGGAGTTCATGCAATTTATTAGGAGCTTTTCAACACAATTATATTGCAAAACCTCAATTTCTGTACTTTTACTCAGTTAAAATTCATACGGGTCCATTGAAAGGCCCATTTAGACCTGCTCGTCCGAAACCTCGACAAAAAGGACCGCAAAACAAGTTTTAATCAAATTTTAGGAATTCAAGTAATTTATTAGTAGCTTTTCAACACAACTATATTGCAAAACCTCAATTCTGTACTTTTTACTCTGTTAAAATTCCAACGGGTCCATTGAAATGCCCTTTCAGACCTGCTCCTCCAAAACCTCTACAAAAAGGACCGCAAAACAATTTTAATCAAATTTTAGGAGATCATGTAATTGATTAGGAGATTTTAAACACAATTATATTTCAAAACCTCAATTTTATACTTGTGACTCAGTTAAAATTCCAACGGGCCCATTGAAAGGCCCATTTAGACCTGCTCGTCCGAAACCTCTACAAAAAGGACCGCAAAAACGTTTTATTAAAATTTTAGGAGTTCTAATAATTGATTAGGAGCTTTTCAACAAAATTATATTTCAAAACCACAATTTCTGTACTTTTTACTCAGTTAAAATTTCAATGGGTCCATTGAAAGGCCCATTTCGACCCGCTCGTCCGAAATCTCTACAAAAAGGACTGCAAAACAAGTTTTAATCAAATTATAGGAGTTCAAATAATTGATTAGTAGCTTTTCAAAACAATTATATTGTAAAACCTCCATTTTTAAACTTTTTACTCAGTTAAAATTCCAACGGGTCCATTGAAAGGCCCATTTAGACCTGCTCGTCCGAAACCTCTACAAATACGGCCACAAAACAAGTTTTTATCAAATTTTAAGAGATCATGTAATTTATTAGGAGATTTTCAACACTCTTATTTTGCAAAGCCTCAATTTATGTACTTTTTACTCAGTTAAAATTCCAACGGGACCATTTAAAGGCCCATTTAGACATGCTCGTCCGAAACCTCGACAAAAAGGATCGCAAAACAAGTTTTCAAATTTTAGGAGTTCAAATAATTGATTAGTAGCTTTTCAACACAATTATATTGCAAAACCTCAATTTCTATACTTTTTACTCAGTTAAAATTCCAACGGGTCCATTGAAAGGCCCATTTAGACCTGCTCATCCGAAACCTCTACAAAAGGGCCACAAAACAAGTTTTAATCAAAATTTAGGAGATCAGGTAATTGATTAGTAGCTTTTCAACACAACTATATTGCAAAACCTCAATTTCTGTACTTTTTACTCGGTTAAAATTCTAACGGGTCCATTGAAAGGCCCATTTCCACCCGCTCGTCCGAAACCTCTACAAAAATACGGCAAAACAAGTTTTAATCAAATTTTAGGTGTTCATGTAATTAATTAGGATATTTTTAAAACAATTATATTGGAAAACCTCAATTTTATACTTTTGACTCAGTTGAAATTCCAACGGGTCCATTGAAAGGCCCATTTAGACCTTGTCGTCTGAAACCTCTACAAAAAGGGCCGCAAAACAAGTTTTAATCAAATTTTAGGAGATCATGTAATTCATTAGGAGATTTTCAATACATTTATAATCCAAAACCTCAATTTATGTACTTATTACTCAGTTAAAATTCCAACAGGTCCATTCAAAGGCCCATTTCGACCCGCTGGTCTGAAAACTCTACAAAAAGGACTGCAAAACAAGTTATAATCAAATTTTAGGAGTTTGTGTAATTGATTAGGAGCTTTTCAACACAATTATTTTGCAAAACATCAATTTCTGTACTTTTTACTCAGTTAAAATTCCAATGGGTCCATTGAAAGGCCCATTTAGACCTACTCGTCCGAAACTTCAACAAAAAGGCCCGCAAAAAAGTTGTATTCAAATTTTAGGAGTTCAAATAATTGATTAGGAGCTTTTCAACACAATTATATTGCAAAACCTCAATTTCTACACTTTTTACTCAGTTAAAATTCCAACGGGTCCATTGAAAGGCCCATTTCGACCCGCTCGTCCGAAACCTCTACAAAATGTGCCGCAAAACAAGTTTTAATCAAAATTTAGGAGTTCATGTAATTGATTAGGAGCTTTTCAACACAATTATATTGCAAAACATCAATTTTGTACTTTTTACTCAATTAAAATTTCAATGGGTCCATTGAAAGGCCCATTTCGACCCGTTCGTCCGAAACCTCAACAAAAAGGACCAAAAAAGAAGTTTTAATCAAATTTTAGGAGTTCATGTAATTGATTAGGAGCTTTTCAACACAATTATATTGCAAAACCTCAATTTCTGTACTTTTACTCAGTTAAAATTCATACGGGTCCATTGAAAGGCCCATTTAGACCTGCTCGTCCGAAACCTCGACAAAAAGGACCGCAAAACAAGTTTTAATCAAATTTTAGGAATTCAAGTAATTGATTAGTAGCTTTTCAACACAACTATATTGCAAAACCTCAATTTCTGTACTTTTTACTCTGTTAAAATTCCAACGGGTCCCTTGAAAGGCCCATTCAGGCCTGCTCCTCCAAAACCTCTACAAAAAGGACCGCAAAACAAGTTTTAATCAAATTTTAGGAGATCATGTAATTGATTAGGAGATTTTCAACACAATTATATTGCAAAACCTCAATTTTATACTTTTGACTCAGTTAAAATTCCAACGGGCCCATTGAAAGGCCCATATAGACCTGCTCGTCCGAAACCTCTACAAAAAGGACCGCAAAAACGTTTTATTAAAATTTTAGGAGTTCAAATAATTGATTAGGAGCTTTTCAAAAAAATTATATTTCAAAACCACAATTTCTGTACTTTTTACTCAGTTAAAATTCCAATGGGTCCATTGAAAGGCCCATTTCGACCCGCTCGTCCGAAACCTCTACAAAAAGGACTGCAAAACAAGTTTTAATCAAATTATAGGAGTTCAAATAATTGATTAGTAGCTTTTCAAAACAATTATATTGTAAAACCTCCACTTTTATACTTTTTACTCAGTTAAAATTCCAACAGGTCCATTGAAAGGCCCATTTAGACCTGCTCGTCCGAAACCTCTACAAATACGGCCACAAAACAAGTTTTTATCAAATTTTAAGAGATCATGTAATTTATTAGGAGATTTTCAACACACTTATATTGCAAAACCTAAATTTATGTACTTTTCACTCAGTTAAAATTCCAACGGGACCATTTAAAGGCCCATTTAGACATGCTCGTCCGAAACCTCGACAAAAAGGATCACAAAACAAGTTTTAATCAAATTTTAGGAGTTCAAATAATTGATTAGTATCTTTTCAACACAATTATATTGCAAAACCTCAATTTCTACACTTTTTACTCAGTTAAAATTCCAACGGGTCCATTGAAAGGCCCATTTCGACCCGCTCTTCCGAAACCTCTACAAAAGGACTGCAAAACAAGTTTTAATCAAAATTTAGGAGTTCATGTAATTGATTAGGAGCTTTTCAACACAATTATATTGCAAAACCTCAATTTTGTACTTTTTACGCAGTTAAAATTCCAACGGGTCCATTAAAAGGCCCATTTTGACCTACTCGTCTGAAACCTCTACAAAAAGGACCGCAAAAAAGTTTTAAACAAAATTTAGGAGTTCAAATAATTGATTAGGAGCATTTCAAAACAATTATATTACAAAACCTCAATTTTTATTCTTTTTACTTAGTTAAAATTCCAACGGGCCCACTGAAAGGCCCATTTAGACCTGCTCGTCCGAAACTTCTACAAAAAGGACCGTAAAAAAGTTTTATTCAAATTTTAGGAGTTCAAATAATTGATTAGGAGCTTTTCAACACAATAATATTGCAAAACCTCAATTTCTACACTTTTTACTCAGTTAAAATTCCAACGGGTCCATTGAAAGGCCCATTTCGACCCGCTCGTCCGAAACCTCTACAAAAAAGGACTGCAAAACAAGTTTTAATCAAAATTTAGGAGTTCATGTAATTGATTAGGAGCTTTTCAACACAATTATATTGCAAAACCTCAATTTTGTACTTTTTACGTAGTTAAAATTCCAACGGGTCCATTAAAAGGCCCATTTTGACCTGCTCGTCTGAAACCTCTACAAAAAGGACCGCAAAAAAGTTTTAAACAAAATTTAGGAGTTCAAATAATTGATTAGGAGCTTTTCAAAACAATTATATTGCAAAATCTCAAATTTATACTTTTTACTTAGTTAAAATTCCAACGGGTCCATTGAAAGGCCCATTTAGACCTGCTTGTCCGAAACCTCGACAAAATGGGCCGCAAAACAAGTTTTAATATAAATTTTAGGAGATCATGTAATTGATTAGGATCTTTTAGACACAATTATATTGCAAAACCTCAATTTTATACTTTTTACGCAGTTAAAATTCCAACGGGTCCATTAAAAGGCCCATTTAGACTTGCTTGTCTGAAACCTCTACAAAAAGGAACGCAAAAAAGTTTTATTCAAATTTTAGAAGTTCAAATAATTGATTAGGAGATTTTCAAAAAATTATATTGGAAAACCTCAATTTTTATACATTTTACTCAGTTAAAATTCCAACGGGTCTATTGAAAGGCCCATTTAGACCTGGTCGTTCGAAAACTCTACAAAATGTGCTGCAAAACAAGTTTTCAATAAATTTTAGAAGATCATGTAATTGATTAGGACATTTTCAACACAATTATATTGCAAAACCTCAATTTCTGTACTTTTTACTCAGTTAAAATTTCAACGGGTCCATTGAAAGGCCCATTTCGACCCGTTCGTCCGAAACCTCGACAAAAAGGACCGCAAAACAAGTTTTAATCAAATTTTAGGAGATCATGTAATTAATTAGGAGATTTTCAACACAATTATATTGCAAAACCTCAATTTTATACTTTTTACTCAGTTAAAATTCCAACGGGCCCATTGAAAGGCCCATTTAGACCTGCTCGTCTAAAACCTCGACAAAAAGGACCGCAAAAAAGTTTTATTCAAATTTTAGGAGTTCAAATAATTCATTAGGATATTTTCAACACAATTATATTGCAAAACCTCAATTTCTATACTTTTTACTCAGTTAAAATTCCAACGGGTCCATAACGCCATCTTCATTTTAACATCAAAAAAATTCCAACGGGTCCATTGAAAGGCCCATTTAGACCTGTTCGTCCGAAACCCTTACAAAAGGGCCACAAAACAAGTTTTAATCAAAATTTAGGAGATCGTGTAATTGATTAGGAGATTTTCAACACACTTGTATTGAAAAACCTCAATTTCTATAATATTTACTCAGTTAAAATTCCAACGGGTCCATTGAAAGGCACATTTAGACCTGCTCGTCCGAAACCTCGACAAAAAAGACCACAAAAGAAGTTTTAATCAAATTTTATGAGTTCAAGTAATTGATTAGTAGCTATTCAACACAATTATATTGCAAAACCTCAATTTCTGTACTTTTTACTCAGTTAAAATTCCAACGGGTCTATTGTAAGGCCCATTTAGACCTGCTCGTCCAAAACCTCGACAAAAAGGACCACAAAACTAGTTTTAATCAAATTTTAGGAGTTCAAATAATTGATTTGGAGATTTTCAACAATATTATATTGAAAAACGTCAATTTTTATACTTTTTACTCAGTTAAAATTCCAACGGGCCCATTGAAAGGCCCATTTAGACATGCTCATCCGAAACCTCGGCAAAAAGGACCGCAAAAAAGTTTTATTCAAAATTTAGGAGTTCAAATAATTGATTAGGAGCTTTTCAACATAATTATATTGCAAAACCTCAATTTCTGTACTTTTTACTCGGTTAAAATTCCAACGGGTCCATTGAAAGGCCCATTCCACCCACTCGTCCAAAACCTCTACAAAAAGGACTGCAAAACAAGTTTTAATCAAATTTTAGGAGTTCATGTAATTGATTAGGAGGTTTTCAACACAATTATATTTCAAAACCTCAATTTCTGTACTTTTTACTCAGTTAAAATTCCAACGGGTCCATTGAAAGGCCCATTTAGACCTGCTCGTCCGAAACCTCTACAAAAAGGGCCGCGAAACAAGTTTTAATCAAATTTTAGGAGTTCATGTAATTAATTAGGAGGTTTTCAACACAATTATATTTCAAAACCTCAATTTCTGTACTTTTTACTCAGTTATAATTCCAACGGGTCCATTGAAAGGCCCATTTAGACCTGCTCGTCTGAAACCTATACAAAAAGGGCCGCAAAACAAATTTTAATCAAAATTTAGGAGATCGTGTAATTCATTAGGAGAATTTCATCACACTTATATTGCAAAACCTCAATTTTTGTACTTTTTACTCAGTTAAAATTCCAACGGGTCTATTGTAAGGCCCACTTAGACCTGCTCGTCCAAAACCTCGACAAAAAAGCCACAAAACAAGTTTTAATCAAATTTTAGGAGTTCAAAAAATTGATTAGGAGATTTTCAACAATATTATATTGAAAAACCTCAATTTTTATACTTTTTACTCAATTAAAATTCCAACGGGCCCATTGAAAGGCCCATTTAGACATGCTCATCCGAAACCTCGACAAAAAGGACCGCAAAAAAGTTTTATTCAAAATTTAGGAGTTCAAATAATTGATTAGGAGCTTTTCAACATAATTATATTGCAAAATCTCAATTTCTGTACTTTTTACTCAGTTAAAATTCCAACGGGTCCATTGAAAGGCCCATTCCACCCACTCGTCCAAAACCTCTACAAAAAGGAATGCAAAACAAGTTTTAATCAAATTTTAGGAGTTCATGTAATTGATTAGGAGGTTTTCAACACAAATAGCTAAAGAATTTTTGGAAAGGATTTGGAGGTAATATTAAATGGATTTTATTGGAGAATTGATTATATAAGAGGGTTGATAAAATAAGTAATAAAGAGATTGTTTTAATAAAAGCAAATCTTTTAAAAATTGGGTATTTAAGGCTGAGAGCGGAAGATGATTGAGCTAATAAAGGGTAATTTATTATATATTTTCTGAAAATAATTTTCAATAATGGTTTTGATGTTACAAAATTAAAGTCATAGTTTAATGAAATTAATTTTGGTAAGAAATGTGATTGGAGTAAACAGAGTAATTGCATAAAGTTTAAAATAACGTTTACTGTAAATAAAACTGTTTTAAAGGAGTATTTATGAGTGATTTTGGAGACATAATAACGGAAGGAAGAAAAATTAAATATGTTTGAAAGGATTTGTATTCTGTAATTCTTTATGAGAGGAATTAATTCGGAATTATTGGCTAATATTATATGTTTACAAAAAAATTGCAAGGCAAAAGTGAAATGAAAATTAATGGAGCTTTGAATAGTATAATAAAAATTCAGAAAAATTTGAAAAGTTGAATCCATTAAGGGGCATTTCAGAGATATTGGAAAAACCTGAAGAGGTCGGTTGTGAATGAGAATTAAAACAATTTTTTGTAAAATCAGGCTGAATAATAATAATAAGTTTGAAGAACAAAATTGATATGTTAATGAGATTTCCCTTTTAGAAAGGGCTAGAATATTGTCCCATAAGTGGGCTTGTGAAAGATCACCTAATAAGGTGTAGTGGGAAGGGATGTTTAACAAGCATGACAGAAGATAAAAATCGTTGGCAGTATAACATACAATTATCGAGTAATATAAACCAAGCATAGCAGTAATTATATAATCTATAAAGCAATTAAAGGCATAGAAAAAATAAAAGAAGAGCAGGGAATGAGGAAGGCAAGGAAGAATAATTACAGACCAAAGGGGAGGAAGAAGTGGGAATAAGAAAATTAATACAGACCAAATGAGCAAAAAAATATAGGGGGATGAAATAAGAAGCTTAAATTTAAATAAAATGAAATGAGGATTTAACCCAGTGGAATTAGTGGAGATCCAGCCTTCCTTGGGTGGCCGTGATATAGCTAGTAACCCTGCGGTCGTTGATGAAGTATAGTGAGAACCACCATCGAAGAACTTACAAGGAAAGCAAGTACAATGCGTTACAGGGAAGCATGTCCCGTTGGAATTTTAACTAAGTAAAAAGTACAGAAATTGAGGTTTTGCAATATAATCGTGTTGAAAAGCTCCTAATCAATTATTTGAACTCCTAAAATTTGATTAAAACTTGTTTTGCAGTCCTTTTGTAGATGTTTCGGATGAGTAGGTCTAAATTTGCCTTTCAATGGACCCGTTGGAATTTTAACTGAGTAAAAAGTACAGAAATTGAGGTTTTGCAATATAATTGTGTTGAAAAGCTCCTAATCAATTACATGATCTCCTAAAATTTGATTAGAGCTTGTTTTGCGACCCTTTTTGTAGAGGTTTCAGACGAGCAGGTCTAAATGGGCCTTTCAATGGACCCGTTGGAATTTTAACTGAGTAAAATGTACAAAAATTGAGGTTTTGCAATATAATTGTGTAGAAAAGCTCCTAGTAAATTACATGAACTTCTAAATTTTGATTAAAACTTGTTTTGCGACCCTTTTTGTAGAGGTTTTGGACGAGCAGATCTAAATGGGCCTTTCAATGGACCCATTGGAATTTCATCTGGGTAAATAGTACAGAAATTGTGGTTTTGCAATATAATTGTGTTGAAAAGCTAATAATCAATTACATGAACTCCTAAAATTTGATTAAAACTTGTTTTGCGGTCCTTTTTATCGAGGTTTCGGACGAGCCGATCTAAATGGCCCGTCGGAATTTTAACTGAGTAAAAAGTACTGAAATTGAGGTTTTGCAATATAATTGTGTTGAAAATCTCCTAATCAATTACATGAACTCTTAAAATTTCATTAAAACTTGTTTTGCGGCCCTTTTTGTATAGGTTTCAGACGAGCATGTCTAAATGGGCCTTTCAATGGACCCGTTGGAATTTTAACTGAGTAAAATGTACAGATATTGAGGTTTTGCAATATAATTGTGTTGAAAAGCTCCTAGTAAATTACATGAACTCCTAAAATTTGATTAAAACTTGTTTTGTGGTCCTTTTTGTAGAGGTTTCGGAGGAGCAGGTCTAAATGGGCCTTTTCAATGGACCCGTTGGAATTTTAACTGAGTAAAAAGTACAGAAATTTAGGTTTTGCAATATAATTGTGTTGAAAAGCTCCTAATCAATTACATGATCTCCACAAATTTTATTAAAACTATTTTTGCGACCCTTTTTGTAGAGGTTTCGGACGAGCAGGTCTAAATGGGCCTTTTAATGGACCCGTTGGAATTTCATATGAGTAAAAAGTACAGAAATTGTGATTTTGCAATATAATTGTTTTCAAAAGCTACTAGTCAATTACATGAACTCCTAAAATTTGATTAAAACTTGTTTTGCGGTCCTTTTTGTCGAGGTTTCGGATGAGCCGATCTAAATGGGCCTTTCAATGGCCCGTTGGAATTTTAACTGAGTAAAAAGTACAGAAATTGAGGTTTTGCAATATAATTGTGTTGAAAACCTCCTAATCAATTACATGATCTCCTAAAATTTGATTAGAGCTTGTTTTGCGACCCTTCTTGTAGAGGTTTCGGACGAGCAGGTCTAAATGGGCCTTTCAATGGACCCGTTGGAATTTCATCTGAGTAAAAAGTACAGAAATTGAGGTTTTACAATATTATTGTGTTGAAAAGCTACTAATCAATTACATGAACTCCTAAAATTTGATTAAAACTTGTTTTGCGGTCCTTTTTGTCGAGGTTTCAGACGAGCAGGTCTATATGGGCCTTTCAATGGACGCGTTGGAATTTTAACTGAGTAATAAGTACAGAAATTGAGGTTTTGCAATATAATTGTGTTGAAAAGCTCCTAATCAATTATTTGAACTCCTAAAATTTGATTAAAACTTGTTTTGTGGTCCTTTTGTGGAGGTTTCGGACGAGAACGTCTCAATGGGCCTTCCAATGGACGCGTTGGAATTTTAACTGAGTAAAAAGTACAGAAATTGAGGTTTTGTAGTGTAATTGTGTCGAAAAGCTCCTAATCTATTACATGAACTCCTAAAATTTGATTAAAACTTGTTTTGCAGTCCTTTTGTAGAGGATTCGGAGGAGCGGGTCGAAATTGGCCTTTCAATGGACCCGTTGGAATTTTAACTGAGTAAAAAGTACAGAAATTGAGGTTTTCCAATATAATTGTGTTGAAAAGCTACTAATCAATTATTTGAACTCCTAAAATTTGATTTAAACATGTTTTGCGGTCCTTTTTGTCGAGGTTTCGGACGAGCAGGTCTAAATGGGCCTTTCAAAGGACCCGTTAGAATTTTAACTCAGTAAAAAGTACAGAAATTGAAGTTTTGCAATATAACTGTGTTGAAAAGGTCATAGTCAATTGAATAAACTCCTAAAATTTGATTAAAACTTGTTTCGCGGCCCTTTTTGTAGAGGTTTCGGACAAGCAGGTCTAAATGGGCCTTTCAATGGACCCGTTGGAATTTTAACTGAGTAAAAAGTACAGAAATTGAAGTTTTTCATTATAATTGTGTTGAAAATCTCCTAATCAATTACATGATCTCCTAAAATTTGATTAAAACTTGTTTTGTGACCCTTTTTGTAGAGGTTTCGGACGAGCAGGTCTAAATGGGCCTTTCAATGGACCCATTGGAATTTCAACTGAGTAAAAAGTACAGAAATTTAGGTTTTGCAATATAATTTTGTTGAAAAGCTACTAATAAAATATTTGAACTCCTAAAATTTGATTAAAACTTGTTTTGCGGTCCTTTTTGTCGAGGTTTCAGACGAGCAGGTCTAAATGGGACTTTCAATGGACCCGTTGGAAATTTAACTGAGTAAAAAGTACAGAAATTGAGGTTTTGCAATATAATTGTGTTGAAAATCTCCTAATTAATTACATGATCTCCTGAAATTTCATTAAAACTTGTTTTGCGACCCTTTTTGTATAGGTTTCAGACGAGCAGGTCTAAATGGGCCTTTGAATGGACCCGTTGGAATTTTAACTGAGTAAAAAGTACAGAAATTGAGGTTTTGCAATATAATTGTGTTGAAAATCTCCTAATCAATTACATTATCTCCTAAAATTTGATTAAAATATGTTTTGTGACCCTTTTTGTAGAGGTTTCGGACGAGCAGGTCTAAATGGGCCTTTCAATGGACCCGTTGGAATTTCATCTGAGTAAAAACTACAGAAATTGAGATTTTGCAATATAACTGTGTTGATAAGCTACTAATCAATTACATGAACTCCTAAAATTTGATTAAAACTTATTTTGCGGTCCGTTTTGTCGAGGTTTCGGACGAGACAATCTAAATGGGCCTTTCAATGGACCAGTTGGAATTTTAACAGAGTAAAAAGTACAGAAATTGAGGTTTTGCAATATAATTGTTTTGAAAATCTCCTAATCAATTACATGATCTCCTAAAATTTTATTACAACTTGTTTTGCGGCCCTTTTTTTATAGGTTTCGGATGAGCATATCTAAATGGGCCTTTCAATGGACCCGTTGGAATTTTAACAGATTAAAAAGTACAGAAATTGAGGTTTTTCAATATTATTTTGTTGAAAAGATACTAATCAATTATTTGAACTCCTAAAATTTGATTAAAACTTGTTTTGCGGTCCTTTTTGTCGAGGTTTCAGATGAGCAGGTCTAAATGGGCCTTTCAAAGGACCCGTTGGAATTTTAACTGAGTAAAAAGTACAGAAATTGAGGTTTTGCAATATAATTGTGTTGAAAAGCTCCTATTCAATTATTTGAACTCCTAAAATTTGATTAAGACTTGTTTTGTGGTCCTTTTTTCGAGGTTTCGGACGAGCAGGTCTAAATGGGCCTTTCAAAAGACCCGTTAGAATTTTAACTGAGTAAAAAGTACAAAAATTGAGGTTTTACAATATAATTGTGTTAAAAAGCTCCTAATCAATTATTTGAACTCATAACATTTGATTAAAACTTGTTTTGCGGTCCTTTTTGTAGAGGTTTCAGACGAGTGGGTCGAAATGGGCCTTTCAATGGACTCATGGAATTTTAACTGATTAAAAAGTACCGAAATTGAGGTTTTGCCATTTAATTGTGTTAAAAAGCTCCTAATCAATTATTTGAACTCCTAAAATTTGATTAAAACTAGTTTTGCGGTCCTTTTTGTAGAGGTTTCGGGCGAGCATGTCTAAATGGGCCTTTCAATGGACCCGTTGGAATTTTAACTGCGTAAAAAGTATAAAATTGAGGTTTTGCAAAATAATTATGTTGAAAAGCTCCTAATCAATTATTTGAACTCCTTAAATTTGATTAAAACTTGTTTTTGCGGTCCTTTTTGTCGAAGTTTCGAACGAACAGGTCTAAATGGGCCTTTCAATGGATCCGTTGGAATTTTAACTGAGTAAAAAGTACAGAAATGGAGGTTTTGCAATATAATTGTGTTGAAAATATACTAATCAATTATTTGAACTCCTAAATTTTGATTAAAACCTGTTTTGCGGTCCTTTTTGTCGAGTTTTCGGACGAGCAGGTCTAAATGGGCCTTTCAATGGACCCGTTGGAATTTTAACTGAGTAAAAAGTACATAAATTGTGGTTTTGCAATATAACTGTGTTGAAAATATCCTAATCAATTACATGATCTCCTAAATTTTGATTAAAACTTGTTTTGTGGAGGTTTCGGACGATCAAGTCTATATGGGCCTTTCAATGGACCCGTTGGAATTTTAACTGAGTAAAAAGTACAGAAATTGAGGTTTTGTAATATAAGTTTGTTGAAAATCTCCAAATCAATTACATGATCTCTTAAATTTTGATTAAAACTTGTTTTGCAGCCCTTTTTGTAGAGGTTTCGGACGAGCAAGTCTAAATAGGACTTTCAATGGACCCGTTGGAATTTTAACTAAGGTATAAGTACAGAAATTGAGGTTTTGCAATATAATTGTGTTGAAAAGCTTCTAATCAATTATTTGAACTCATAAAAGTTGATTAAAACTTGTTTTGTGGTCCTTTTTGTGGAGGTTTCGGACGATCAAGTCTATATGGGCCTTCCAATGGACGCGTTGGAATTTTAACTGAGTAAAAAGTACAGAAATTGAGGTTTCGTAGTGTAATTGTGTCGAAAAGCTCCTAATCTATTACATGAACTCCTAAAATTTGATTAAAACTTGTTTTGCAGTCCTTTTGTAGAGGATTCGGAGGAGCGGGTTGAAATTGGCCTTTCAATGGACCCGTTGGAATTTTAACTGAGTTAAAAGTACATAAATTGAGGTTTTGTAATATAAGGGTGTTGAAAATCTCCTAATCTGTAACCCCCTTAACCCGGCCTAGACGGTTGACCCGAATTAAGAAAGTCACACGGGGAAAACCAAAGTCAACCCGAAAGTCAACCTTGATTAACGACCCTTTTTTTTTCTTTTTAATCTTGTCTAGATGCACATTAAACCTAATTGTGATCACGCAAACATCATACTCAAAGATCACAAACATCAGAGGTCAAACAGGGACCCAATTGAACAAATTACAACTTTAGGGACCAAATTGTAATTTCTGATAAATATAAGGACTTAACCCAATTTGAAGTTACCATCTTGAAATTAAATAGGTTTCATGCTTCTCTGTGAAATTTCAGCTCAAAAGGACTTCCCAAACCACATCATTCCAATGTACAAAATCAAGGAACTCCTACCTAGAGTTACCTTCAACATATGGCTTACATCATCAGCAAAAACCATGCTAAAACATGCTTTCAAAACAGTAATTAAAACATGCAAATCATCATTTTGCATCACATCAAGATCATGGCCACCACTAGAGAGAAAATCCGAAAACTTACACTTGAGCTTAGCAAAGTTGTTTAGACTTAAACTAAGCTCCCACAACCTTCAAACCTTGGTTTAAAAAGCTGAAATCCAATTTCCATAATTGCACTCACCGATTTCCACTTCGCCACTTGCCGAAGCACGAAATCAAGCTTCCGAAACAACCAAACTTGGATCCAAAGATGCCTCCCCTGTTTCAACACATCAAAGCAGTAAATTAATGCATCACCATGCATCAATTACCTCAATGAAAGCACCTAAACTCGCTGCTCTCATCCAACCTCCATTTTCGGCCACCAAAAACAACCGAAAATGCATCTAAACCACTTCTAAACAAAGCCCAGCCATAAACCAGCAAAACCTAACATCCATCATCACCATTTAACATCTAAAAACAACCTACAACCATCCTTATACCTCCAGCAACATCAGATCACCAAGATCACCTCAAAAACCACCTTAAAACACAAGCTAAACTTAGGAAACTCAACCTATCCGGGATTGTATTAATCAAAACTCATTTCCTTATCAATTTAGAGCTCATTTAACACCAAAAACACATCTCAAATCACAGATTAATCAGATCTAACGAAAATCATGAAAAATCATCAAAATCTTGCATAATAAGCCAAGATCCAATTCCAAACCCAAAAGCCTTTAATTAAACATCAATTAAGAGTTGAAAACTTGGGAATTTCAGTAAAGAACTGATAGTTTAGAGGAGAAGGACGTTCTTACCTCCAAACTTGTGTTTCTCCACTTTTTGGAATGAAAATCCTTGATGAAACTTGTAGCAATTGAAGAGGTTTTGAAGATACAATGATTTGCAATCAAATGAGAGTTGAATGGAAGAATTTAGGTGAGAAAAACAGAAACAAAACTCTGGAAATGGAGTGTTTGGGTTGAGAGAAAAAGAGAGAAAGAAAATGAGAAGTTAGTTGAGAAAATGCCAAATAAATTTTCCCTCCACTTCTAATATGTTTTAAAATCAGATTATAATCCAAAATATCTTAGAAAAATCTGGAGAAAACACTTTTGGATTAATAGCTCCTTAAAGATTCAAAGTTTCAACTCTTTATAAAACAGCCACCAAACTTGCGAAAATTACATTTTGGTCACTAGCCAAAATACCAACCTTCCAAAACTCATTTTCCAAAATTGATTTCACAGTTCATCTAATTATATTAAAATATGATTTTAGAACATTTTTCCATATTTTTAATGCATCCCGAACTAGGCTTTCCTAATTTAACCTCTTAAGATTCGAACAGGACTTTGACCAAACCGGTCAACGCCCAAAACTTCTAAGCCCAAAACCGGGGCGTTACAACTCTCCCCCCCTTAAGAAATTTCGTCCTCGAAATTTACCTGAAGGAAAGAGATAAGGAAACTGCTTCAGCATGTCTTCCTTCCGCTCCCACGTGGCTTCCTCAACACCTCGATGCTTCCACAGCACCTTCACCAACTCAATGGTCTTGCCACGAAGAACCTTGCTATCCGAATCCAGAACCTTCACCGGTTCCTCATCATAGGTCAAATCCGGATTCAATTCCACTTCCTCCACAGGCATCACATGCGAAGGATCAGATCTATACTTCCGGAGCATAGAGACATGGAACACATCATGAATCTTCTCCAACTCCTGAGGTAACCTCAACCGATACGCAACAGGACCCACACGCTCAACCACCTCATATGGTCCAATGTATCTAAGGCTCAACTTACCCTTCCGGCCAAACCTCATCACCTTCTTCCAAGGCGAAACCTTCAAGAACACACGGTCACCCACCGCATACTCTATCTCTTTACGCAGTCCTTTTTGCAGTCCTAAAATTTGAACTCCTAAAATTTGATTAAAACTTGTTTTGCAGTCCTTTTTGTAGAGGTTTCGGACGAGCAGGTCTAAATGGGCCTTTCAATGGGCCCGTTGGAATTTTGACTGAGTAAAAAGTACAGAAATTGAGTTTTTGCAATATAATTGTGTTGAAAAGCTCCTAATCAATTACATGAACTCCGAAAAGTTGATTACAACCTATTTTGCAGTCATTTTTGTAGAGGTTTCGGACGAGCGGGTCGAAATGGGCCTTTCAATGGACACGTTGAATTTTAACTGAGTAAAAAGTACAGAAATTGAGGTTTTGCAATATAATTGTGTTGAAAAGCTCCTAATCCATTATTTGAACTCCTAAAATTTGAATAAAACTTTTTTGCGGTCAATTTTGTTGAGGTTTTGGACAAGCCGGTCTAAATGGCCCTTTCAATGGGCACGTTCGAATTTTAACTAAGTACAAAGTATAAAAATTGAGGTTTTCAATATAATTGTGTTGAAAAGCTCCTAATCAATTATTTGAACTCCTAAATTTTGATTAAAACTTGTTTTGCGGTCCTTTTTGTCGAGGTTTTGGATGAGCGGGTCTAAATGGGTCTTTCAATGGGCCCGTTGGAATTTTCACTGAGTAAAAAGTATAAAAATTGAGGTTTTCAATATAATTATGTTGAAAAGCTCCTAATCAATTATTTGAGCTCCTAAAATTTGATTAAAACTTGTTTGCCGTCCTTTTTACGAGGTTTCGGACGAGCAGGTCTATGTAGGCCTTTCATTGGACCCGTTGGAATTTTAACTGAGTAAAAAGTACAGAAATTGAGGTTTTGAAATATAATTGTGTTGAAAACCTCCTAATCAATTACATGAATTCCTAAAATTTGATTAAAACTTGTTTTGCAGTCCTTTTTGTAGAGGTTTTGGACGAGTGGGTGGAATGGGCCTTTCAATGGACCCGTTGGAATTTTAACTGAGTAAAAAGTACAGAAATTGAG
This sequence comes from Hibiscus trionum, assembly GCA_030270665.1. NCBI lineage: Eukaryota > Viridiplantae > Streptophyta > Magnoliopsida > Malvales > Malvaceae > Hibiscus > Hibiscus trionum. The sequence goes on from BSYR01000008.1 coordinate 30,990,015, forward strand.
ATTTTGCAATATAATTATGTTGAAAAGCTCCTAATCAATTATTTGAACTCCTAAATTTTGAATAAAACTTTTTTGCGGTCCTTTTTGTCGAGGTTTCGGATGAGCATGTCTAAAAGGGCCTTTCAATGGGCCCGTTGGAATTTTAATTGAGTAAAAAGTATAAAAATTGAGGTTTTTCAATATAATATTGTTGAAAATCTCCTAATCAATTTTTTGAACTCCTAAAATTTGATTAAAACTTGTTTTGTGGCTTTTTTGTCGAGGTTTTGGACGAGCAGGTCTAAGTGGGCCTTACAATAGACCCGTTGGAATTTTAACTGAGTAAAAAGTACAAAAATTGAGGTTTTGCAATATAAGTGTGTTGAAATTCTCCTAATGAATTACATGATCTCCTAAATTTTGATTAAAATTTGTTTTGCGGCCCTTTTTGTATAGGTTTCGGACGAGCAGGTCTAAATAGGCCTTTCAATGGACCCGTTGGAATTATAACTGAGTAAAAAGTACAGAAATTGAGTTTTTGAAATATAATTGTGTTGAAAACCTCCTAATTAATTACATGAACTCCTAAAATTTGATTAAAACTTGTTTCGCGGCCCTTTTTGTAGAGGTTTCGGATGAGCAGGTCTAAATGGGCCTTTCAATGGACCCGTTGGAATTTTAACTGAGTATAAAGTACATAAATTGAGGTTTTGAAATATAATTGTGTTGAAAACCTCCTAATCAATTACATGAACTCCTAAAATTTGATTAAAACTTGTTTTGCGGTCCTTTTTGTAGAGGTTTTGGACGAGTGGGTGGAATGGGCCTTTCAATGGATCCGTTGGAATTTTAACTGAGTAAAAAGTACATAAATTGAGGTTTTGCAATATAATTATGTTGAAAAGCTCCTAATCAATTATTTGAACTCCTAAATTTTGAATAAAACTTTTTTGCGGTCCTTTTTGTCGAGGTTTTGGACGAGCAGGTCTAAATGGGCCTTTCAATGGGCCCGTTGGAATTTTAACTGAGTAAAAAGTATAAAATTGAGGTTTTGCAATATAATTGTGTTGAAAATATCCTAATTAATTACATGATCTCCAAAAATTTGATTAAAACTTGTTTTGCGGTCCTTTTTGTTGAGGTTTCGGATGAACGGGTCGAAATGGGCCTTTCAATGGACCCGTTGGAATTTTAACTGAGTAAAAAGTACAGAAATTGAGGTTTTGCAATATAATTGTGTTGAAAATCTCCTAATCAATTATTTGAACTCCTAAAATTTGAATAAAACTTTTTTGCGGTCCTTTTTGTCGAGGTTTTAGACGAGCAGGTCTAAATGGGCCTTTCAATGGGCCCGTTGGAATTTTAACTGAGTAAAAAGTATAAAATTGAGGTTTTGCAATATAATTGTGTTGAAAATCTCCTAATTAATTACATGATCTCCTAAAATTTGATTAAAACTTGTTTTGCGGTCCTTTTTGTCGAGGTTTCGGACGAACGGGTCGAAATGGGCCTTTCAATGGACCCGTTGAAATTTTAACTGAGTAAAAAGTACAGAAATTGAGGTTTTGCAATATAATTGTGTTGAAAATCTCCTAATCAATTACATGATCTTGTAAAATTTATTGAAAACTTGTTTTGCAGCACATTTTGTAGAGTTTTCGAACGACCAGGTCTAAATGGGCCTTTCAATAGACCCGTTGGAATTTTAACTGAGTAAAATGTATAAAAATTGAGGTTTTCCAATATAATTTTTTGAAAATCTCCTAATCAATTATTTGAACTCCTAAATTTGAATAAAACTTTTTTGCGTTCTTTTTTGTAGTGGTTTCAGACGAGCAGGTCAAAATGGGCCTTTTAATGGACCCGTTGAAATTTTAACTACGTAAAAAGTAAAAAATTGAGGTTTTGCAATATAATTGTGTTGAAAAGCTCCTAATCAATTACATGAACTCCTAAATTTTGATTAAAACTTGTTTTGCAGTCCTTTTTTGTAGAGGTTTCGGACGAGCGGGTCTAAATGGGCCTTTCAGTGGGCCCGTTGGAATTTTAACTAAGTAAAAAGTATAAAAATTGAGGTTTTGTAATATAATTGTTTTGAAATTCTCCTAATCAATTATTTGAACTCCTAAATTTTGTTTAAAACTTTTTTGCGGTCCTTTTTGTAGAGGTTTCAGACGAGCAGGTCAAAATGGGCCTTTTAATGGACCCGTTGGAATTTTAACTGCGTAAAAAGTACAAAATTGAGGTTTTGCAATATAATTGTGTTGAAAAGCTCCTAATCAATTACATGAACTCCTAAATTTTGATTAAAACTTGTTTTGCAGTCCTTTTGTAGAGGTTTCGGACGAGCGGGTCGAAATGGGCCTTTCAATGGACCCGTTGGAATTTTAACTGAGTAAAAAGTGTAGAAATTGAGGTTTTGCAATATAATTGTGTTGAAAAGCTACTAATCAATTATTTGAACTCCTAAAATTTGATTAAAACTTGTTTTGCGATCCTTTTTGTCGAGGTTTCGGACGAGCATGTCTAAATAGGCCTTTAAATGGTCCCGTTGGAATTTTAACTGAGTAAAAAGTACATAAATTGAGGTTTTGCAATATAAGTGTGTTGAAAATCTCCTAATAAATTACATGATCTCTTAAAATTTGATAAAAACTTGTTTTGTGGCCGTATTTGTAGAGGTTTCGGACGAGCAGGTCTAAATGGGCCTTTCAATGGACCTGTTGGAATTTTAACTGAGTAAAAAGTATAAAAATGGAGGTTTTACAATATAATTGTTTTGAAAAGCTACTAATCAATTATTTGAACTCCTATAATTTGATTAAAACTTGTTTTGCCGTCCTTTTTTCGAGGTTTCGGACGAGCAGGTCTACATGGGCCTTTCAATGGACCCGTTGGAATTTTAACAGAGTAAAAAGTACAGAAATTGAGGTTTTGCAATATAGTTGTGTTGAAAAGCTACTAATCAATTACTTGAATTCCTAAAATTTGATTAAAACTTGTTTTGCGGTCCTTTTTGTCGAGGTTTGGGACGAGCAGGTCTAAATGGGCCTTTCAATGGACCCGTATGAATTTTAACTGAGTAAAAGTACATAAATTGAGGTTTTGCAATATAATTGTGTTGAAAAGCTCCTAATCAATTACATGAACTCCTAAAATTTGATTAAAACTTCTTTTTTGGTCCTTTTTGTTGAGGTTTCGGACGAACGGGTAGAAATGGGCCTTTCAATGGACCCATTGAAATTTTAACTGAGTAAAAAGTACAAAATTGAGGTTTTGCAATATAATTGTGTTGAAAAGCTCCTAATCAATTACATGAACTCCTAAATTTTGATTAAAACTTGTTTTGCGGCACATTTTGTAGAGGTTTCGGACGAGCGGGTCGAAATTGGCCTTTCAATGGACCCGTTGGAATTTTAACTGAGTAAAAAGTGTAGAAATTGAGGTTTTGCAATATAATTGTGTTGAAAAGCTCCTAATCAATTATTTAAACTCCTAAAATTTGAATACAACTTTTTTGCGGGCCTTTTTGTTGAAGTTTCGGACGAGTAGGTCTAAATGGGCCTTTCAATGGACCCATTGGAATTTTAACTGAGTAAAAAGTACAGAAATTGATGTTTTGCAAAATAATTGTGTTGAAAAGCTCCTAATCAATTACACAAACTCCTAAAATTTGATTATAACTTGTTTTGCAGTCCTTTTTGTAGAGGTTTCAGACCAGCGGGTCGAAATGGGCCTTTGAATGGACCCGTTGGAATTTTAACTGAGTAATAAGTACATAAATTGAGGTTTTGCAATATAAGTGTATTGAAAATCTCCTAATCAATTACATGATCTCCTAAAATTTGATTAAAACTTGTTTTGCGGCCCTTTTTGTAGAGGTTTCAGACGACAAGGTCTAAATGGGCCTTTCAATGGACCCGTTGGAATTTCAACTGAGTCAAAAGTATAAAATTGAGGTTTTGCAATATAATTGTTTTAAAAATATCCTAATTAATTACATGAACACCTAAAATTTGATTAAAACTTGTTTTGCCGTATTTTTGTAGAGGTTTCGGACGAACGGGTGGAAATGGGCCTTTCAATGGACCCGTTAGAATTTTAACCGAGTAAAAAGTACAGAAATTGAGGTTTTGCAATATAGTTGTGTTGAAAAGCTACTAATCAATTACCTGTTCTCCTAAAATTTGATTAAAACTTGTTTTGTGGCCCTTTTTGTAGTGGTTTCGGACGAGAAGGTCTAAATGTGCCTTTCAATGGACCAGTTGGAATTTTAAATGAGTAAAAAGTACAGAAATTGAGGCTTTGCACTATAATTGTGTTGAAAAGCTACTAATCAATTACTTGAACTCCTAAAATTTGACTAAAACTTCTTTTGTGGTCCTTTTTGTAGAGGTTTCGGACGAGCATGTTTATATGGGCCTTTCAATGGACCCATTGGAATTTTAACTGAGTAAATATTATAGAAATTGAGGTTTTTCAATATAAGTGTGTTGAAAATCTCCTAATCAATTACATGATCTCCTAAATTTTGATTAAAACTTGTTTTGTGGCCCTTTTGTAGAGGTTTCGGATGAGCAGGTCTAAATGGGCCTTTCAATGGACCCGTTGGAATTTTAACTGAGTAAAAAGTATAGAAATTGAGGTTTTGCAATATAATTGTGTTGAAAAGCTACTAATCAATTATTCGAACTCCTAAAATTTGAAAACTTGTTTTGCGATCATTTTTGTCGAGGTTTCGGACGAGCATGTCTAAATGGGCCTTTAAATGGTCCCGTTGGAATTTTAACTGAGTAAAAAGTACATAAATTGAGGTTTTGCAAAATAAGTGTGTTGAAAATCTCCTAATAAATTACATGATCTCTTAAAATTTGAAAAAACTTGTTTTGTGGCCGTATTTGTAGAGGTTTCGGATGAGCAGGTCTAAATGGGCCTTTCAATGGACCCGTTGGAATTTTAACTGAGTAAAAAGTATAAAAATGGAGGTTTTACAATATAATTGTTTTGAAAAGCTACTAATCAATTATTTGAACTCCTATAATTTGATTAAAACTTGTTTTGCAGTCCTTTATGTAGAGATTTCGGACGAGCGGGTCGAAATGTAATTTTGAAATATAATTTTGTTGAAAAGCTCCTAATCAATTATTTGAACTCCTAAAATTTTAATAAAACGTTTTTGCGGTCCTTTTTGTAGAGGTTTCGGACGAGCAGGTCTAAATGGACCTTTCAATGGGCCCGTTGGAATTTTAACTGAGTCAAAAGTATAAAATTGAGGTTTTGAAATATAATTGTGTTGAAAATCTCCTAATCAATTACATGATCTCCTAAAATTTGATTAAAACTTGTTTTGCGGTTCTTTTTGTAGAGGTTTTGGAGGAGCAGGTCTGAATGGGCCTTTCAATGGACCCGTTGGAATTTTAACAGAGTAAAAAGTACAGAAATTGAGGTTTTGCAATATAGTTGTGTTGAAAAGCTACTAATCAATTACTTGAATTCCTAAAATTTGATTAAAACTTGTTTTGCGGTCCTTTTTGTCGAGGTTTCGGACGAGCAGGTCTAAATGTGCCTTTCAATGGACCCGTATGAATTTTAACTGAGTAAAAGTACAGAAATTGAGGTTTTGCAATATAATTGTGTTGAAAAGCTCCTAATCAATTACATGAACTCCTAAAATTTGATTAAAACTTCTTTTTTGGTCCTTTTTGTCGAGGTTTCGGACGAACGGGTCGAAATGGGCCTTTCAATGGACCCATTGAAATTTTAACTGAGTAAAAAGTACAGAAATTGAGGTTTTGCAATATAATTGTGTTGAAATCTCCTAATCAATTACATGATCTCCTAAAATTTTATGATAACTTGTATTGCGGCAGATTTTGTAGAGTTTTCGGACGACCCGGTCTAAATGGGCCTTTCAATAGACCCATTGGAATTTTAACTGAGTAAAATGTATAAAAATTGTGGTTTTGCAATATAATTGTGTTGAAAATCTCCTAATCAATTATTTGAACTCCTAAAATTTGAATAAAACTTTTTTGAGGTCCTTTTTGTAGAGGTTTCGGACGAGCAAGTCTAAATGGGCCTTTTAATGGACCCGTTGAAATTTTAACTGCGTAAAAAGTATAAAATTGAGGTTTTGCAATATAATTGTGTTGAAAAGATCCTAATCAATTACATGATCTCCTAAAATTTGATTAAAACTTGTTTTGCGGCCCATTTTGTCGAGGTTTCGGACAAGCAGGTCTAAATGGTCCTTTCAATGGACCCGTTGGAATTTTAACTAAGTAAAAAGTATAAAAATTGAGGTTTTGCAATATAATTGTTTTGAAAAGCTCCTAATCAATTATTTGAACTCCTAAATTTTGTTTAAAACTTTTTTGCGGTCCTTTTTGTAGAGGTTTCAGACGAGCAGGTCAAAATGGGCCTTTTAATGGACTCGTTGGAATTTTAACTGCGTAAAAAGTACAAAATTGAGGTTTTGCAATATAATTGTGTTGAAAAGCTCCTAATCAATTACATGAACTCCTAAATTTTGATTAAAACTTGTTTTTCAGTCCTTTTTGTAGAGGTTTCGGACGAGCGGGTCGAAATGGGCCTTTCAATGGACCCGTTGGAATTTTAACTGAGTAAAAAGTGTATAAATTGAGGTCTTGTAATATAATTGTGTTGAAAAGCTCATAATCAATTATTTGAACTCCTAAAATTTGAATATAACTTTTTTGCGGTCCTTTTTGTAGAAGTTTCGGACGAGCAGGTCTAAATGGGCCTTTCAGTGGGCCCGTTGGAATTTTAACTAAGTAAAAATTATAAAAATTCAGGTTTTGCAATATAATTGTTTTGAAAAGCTCCTAATCAATTATTTGAACTCCTAAATTTTGTTTAAAACTTTTTTGCGATCCTTTTTGTAGAGGTTTTAGACGAGCAGGTTAAAATGGGCCTTTTAATGGACCCGTTGGAATTTTAACTGCGTAAAAAGTACAAAATTGAGGTTTTGCAATATAATTGTGTTGAAAAGCTCCTAATCAATTACATGAACTCCTAAATTTTGATTAAAACTTGTTTTGCAGTCCTTTTTGTAGAGGTTTCGGACGAGCGGGTCGAAATGGGCCTTTCAATGGACCTGTTGAAATTTTAACTGAGTAAAAAGTGTAGAAATTGAGGTTTTGCAACATAATTGTGTTGAAAAGCTCCTAATCAATTATTTGAACTCCTAAAATTTGAATATAACTTTTTTGCGGTCCTTTTTGTAGAAGTTTCGGACGAGCAGGTCTAAATGGGCCTTTTAGTGGGCCCGTTGGAATTTTAACTAAGTAAAAAGTATAAAAATTGAGGTTTTGCAATATAATTGTTTTGCAAAGCTCCTAATCAATTATTTGAACTCCTAAATTTTGTTTAAAATTTTTTTGCGGTCCTTTTTGTAGAGGTTTCAGACGAGCAGGTCAAAATGGGCCTTTAAATGGACCCGTTGGAATTTTTTTTTTGATCAAAAGGCCTCATTAAAACCCCCTACTAATGTCCTTCAAGCAGAGCTAGAGGACCCTAAAAAGGGAAAAGAGTGCCTAAAATTTTATTATATCATAGAAGGATTCGTTACAAGATGATTGATACATGTAGGAACATCAGAATTAAAAGACATAGAAGACATACAACTCAACGAATAAGTAGCCAAAGAATGGGCCACATGCTTTGCCTCACGGCGTACAAAACAAACAGAAGCTGAAACAAAAGCATGGAGAGACTCTCGAATCCGGTGAAGAAGAGGTCCCAGAGTAGAAAGGTCCAGTCCTGGATTGTTGATCCTATTTGCAAGAGAAGCACAATCAGTTTCAAACAAGATACGATTCCATCCACAAGATCGGGTGAAGGTGATCCCTGCAAGAAGGCTTTCACCTTCACAAGTAATTGCATCCAAACAGCTACCAAGCGGAAACGCAAGGCCACCAACCACTACACCTGTAGAATCACGTGCCACGATGCCAACAGCCGCTGCACGAGTTGAGGGATTAAAAGCCCCATCCACATTTATTTTTATATGGTCTAGTGGAGGAGGGTTCCAGCATGGGGGAGATAGGATAGAGGGTGTTGAGGTGGAAGAAGAAGAGGCATTACAGAAGTCGTCGTGTAAACTAATGGAGTTAACAACAGTAAGCCATGGTGGTTGTAGATGGTGATTATGAACCCAATTGTTACGTATATTCCAGACATTCCATATAGTTGTGAGAAAAAGGCCAAACTTGTCAGAGGATAGAAGGTGGGCAGCTTCCTCCAACCATTGTAATAGGGTAATAGCCAAACTCTTAGAAAGAGTTACGGGAATACCATAGAGCTGAAGGGCTTCAGAAGCCCCTACACAATCACGAAGAGCATGGAGAATGGACTCCGAATGGGCTCCACAGATAGGACAAGGCCCCGAATTTGGTGAAAAAACGTGCATTTTGGAACCAACTGGTAGAGCATCAGACGCCATACGCCATCCAAAAGTTTTGACCTTAGGTAAAGCCTTGACTTTGGATAGAAATTTCCAAAAGCGTGTAGGAGACGTATGTGGGTACGTAGAACGTTGTAAAAAAAGATAACCAGAACGGACCGAGTAAATACCCGAATCATTAGGAGACCAAATAATAGAATCACGATGATCATTTATGATTGGTATACAGAGAATGGCAGTGGCATCAGTTGGGTTAAAATAACGTCGGACCTTTTCAGGATCCCAAGTAGTTTGATTACGAAGCATGAAATCGCGGCATCGAATATGGACTTCATTTGAGATTTCATAATCCCCAGAAAGGGTAATAGGGGAAGGACCTCCCCAGATGTCTTTGTGCACTCTGATATTACTATTAATACATGGACGATATAAGAAGCCTGGAAAGAGACGTTGTAGAGCATTGTACATACCTTGCCAAGCAAAGGAGCCTCGATTGGGTCGGGGATCATCGAGGATATTCCCAGAAGGAAAGTATTTAGCACGATATATTTGACCCAATAGAGAATCTGGTTCGCAAATGAGTCTCCATAATTGCTTACCTAAGAGAGCAACATTGAAGTCATGTAAATCCTTAAACCCCATACGTCCAGCGGCCTTAGGTAAACAAACATGATTCCATGGAAGCATATGCCATCCTTTTTTATTGGATTTGCCAGTCCACCAATATTGCCGAATTGCTGAGGTCATATCGTCAATAATGTTTTGTGGAAGAAGATAACAAGACATAACATATTGAGGTAGATATTGTAGAACTGCTTTAATGAAAATCTCCCGACCACTAAAAGAAAGGAGTTGTTTATCCCAACTAGAAAGATGGTCATGAACTTTATCACGCACAAAGCCTAATGACTCAGTTTTGTTCTTCCCAATTAGAAGTGGAACACCTAGGTATACGCCAGGGTTAGATACCTCACGAACTTGCAATAGACTATTGATCGCGGTTCTTGTTGAGGATGGGGTACGTGGATTATAAAAAATTGTCGATTTCTCAAAATTAACCGCTTGACCAGAAGTAGCAGCATATGTTTGCAGAGCTCTTTTAAGATGAGTAGCTTCAGTTGTAGTATTATTAATGAAAACCATACAGTCATCAGCAAAGAGTAGGTGGTTGACTCTGGGGCCGTGTTTGCAGGCACCAAGCCCCGGTAGGATGTTTGTTTGTTGGGTAGCAGATAGGTAAGTAGAGAGCCCTTGTGTGCAAAATAGGAAAAGGAAAGGTGATAGGGGGTCACCTTGACGTAATCCACGTTGAGGTTGAAAAAAGGGGGAGAAGGAGTTATTAATTTTGACTAAAAAAGAAACTGTGGTAATGCATCGCATTATAAGAGAGATCCAATCAGATGTGAAGCCCATACGTTCCATAACATTTGCCAGAAAAGACCATTCAACTCTATCAAAAGCTTTTTCCATATCTAGTTTAAGAGCAGCTCCTTGGGAGGATTTTGTTGCCCCTGAATTGATATTGTGAATAATTTCATGGGCAACGAGGATGTTGTCAGAGATGTTACGTCCCTGAACGAAGGCTGCTTGATTAGGGCTAATACAAAGGGGAATAGTTTGTTTCATCCTGTTGACAATGGTTTTAGCAACTATTTTATAAAGAACTGTGCATAGACTGATAGGTCTTAGTTGTTTCATAGTAGTTGGGTCCTGTATTTTAGGGATTAGTACCAGTATAGTTTTATTGACCAAGGACATATCAGCAGTGCCATTTAGTAAGTTAAGGCATAGATTAATAACATCTTCGCCAACAGTGTCCCAGTGTTGCCGAAAAAAACTTCTTGGTAATCCATCAATACCTGGCGCTTTCCTAGGATCAATGTCCCGGAAGGCATGGAGTATTTCTTCTTTTGTGAAAGTCCTTAAGAGAGTATCATTCATAGATTGAGTGATAGAAGGCAAAATTTTATCGAGTATATTATCGGAAATTTAGGGGTTGGAGGACGTAAAAAGGTTTTGGAAATAGCTAGAAGCAATAGACATTAGATCTGAATCAGTCGTACACCAATTCGAATTAGAATCAAATAGACCTGTGATCGAGTTTTTTTTCCTTCTATTGTTTGCCCTTGCATGGAAGAACCTCGTATTTTTATCCCCTTGAGAGAGCCAAAGCGTTCGAGATCTTTGAGCCCAATAAATTTCTTGTTCCATTAAAAGTTTATTAAGTTCAGTTCTGTGTTTTATATAAATTTCTTCAGTTGTGGCAGTTAAGGGGCGACATAAAAATTTGTTTATTATTTTGGTAAGGAAATTAATACGACCGGTGGTTTTTAGTCTTTGTTGATTCTGCCATTCCTCCAGGCATGTGCCAACAGCTTTTATTTTTTCTATGGCTGTTCCAGAGGTATTGACCCAGGTGCGTTTAATAGTGGATATGTTGTTCTCATTGTTTGCCCAACAGTTTTCAAAACGAAACGTGTTGGTTGGTCGCCGAGGGGGGGTAGCAGCCGTGGGGGAGGTATCGAGAAGCAGGAAGCAATGATCGAACTTGGCCACATAGTCCGTTGTGATACGATATGAAGGAAAAATATCCAGCCATGCCGAGTTAGCAATGAAACGGTCTAGTCTTTCATGTATAGTTGGAGTTAAGGGCCCATCTTTTGTCCAAGTAAACCACCCAGATGTTGGTTTACAATCAAAGAGATTGTTGCATGAAAGACAATGACGGAAATTATTTATTTGTGATCTAGCCCTACGGCTACCTCCTTGTTTTTCAGAGTCGGATAAAATTTCATTAAAATCCCCTCCTAGAAGCCAGGGAATATTATTATTATTTATATGTAAGGAATCAATAATTTCCCATGTTTTATATTTTTGACTGGTTTCGGAGTAGCCATGCATGCCAGTAAAATACAAAATGTGATCATTCAATATGATTTGAGTATGTATATAACGAGACGAATACGAAATCAAAGTTATATTAATATTGTTCGAGATGAAAAGCGCAATACCGGAACACCCATCCGTTGGGGGAATAGCAATAACTTCTAACATGCCTAAAGAAAGACAAAGTCGGCTACATGCCGCATTATTAATTTTAGTTTCGCATAAAAAGATAACATCCGGGTTGGATTGTTAGTCATAGTTACGAAAATGTTGAACTACCGGGGCTTGTCCTAAACCCTGGCAGTTCCAGCAAAGGATCCTCATTTTGCTCGGCGGGGCTGGGAGTCAGCCGCCGCCGGAGAGTTTTTTGAGCTGCTCATCCCAGCTTTAGGAGTGGATCCGGAGGGTTTGGATTTCTTTGGTGGGAGCGACACTTGGATTGGAGAACGATGTTTTGTGCCACGGTTTGGTGGGGCTGGAGCAGGGGCAGGAGCTGCATCATTTGGGTAAGTTTTTAATAACCATTGGTTAAATCATTGAAATTTGAATCGGTAGAAACAGGGGGCTTACGCAATTCAGATTCAATCTTCTTAATTTGCTGAGCAGTTGGGCTGGGAACACCATCATCCGTGGCATCCCAATCATCATCTGATATATCTTCAGGAATAGGATAAATGGTATTTAGGGGTTGAGGCTCGAGAGGGGCTTTCTGTTTCGATTCCGATACAGATGGATCCTTGGATTGGGGGACATCGCCCATAGCCGTATCAGTGTTGGGTGCTTCCTCAGTAGGTTGTTCCGAGAAGGACGCAGCATCACCCTCGTTTAGAGAGCCTGTGGATTGTTTGGAGAAAGAAACAAGTTTAGATATTGACAGCTTATTAAAAAAGGAGATAGTGATTAGAGAGGGATAGGGAGAAGTACCCATGACATTCGGATCATTGGTAGGAATATTGGTATTAGCAGAAGCAACATGAACAGGAGGAACTATAAAGAAGAGTAGTAATAAAGATAGTATCAGAATTAAAGATAGCAAAGAAAATAAAGTAAGTTTAGATCGAAACCGTAAAGAAAATAAAATATTGGAGAAAGGATTAGAAAGAGTACCGGTCGGTAAAGGGTTGTTTTGGTTAAGATCAGGCTCAACATTACGGATACGCCCTCGGGTACCAATTGGGCGACGTCTTGGAGGGAGGTAGCGGAGCCATTCCACGTATTGCAGCTTGTTTAGATCTAGAGAAGATCGAATTGGACAGTTTTCAACTGTGTGGCTGATTATACCATAGCCAGGACATAGGGTAGGAAGGCGTTCGTATTGAAGACGACACATAGTTTTATTGGCCCAGATCCGATAAAGATGAAACGGATGACCGGTTTGGTGATATCCAGCAAAATTTCCACACGCATGAATTCTTTCTATTTCCTTCAAACTCTCGAGTATCAGTACGCACGACGTTGCCAACCATGGATCCTAGAGCATGTCCCACTAGATGTGATCGATCAATGTCCTCAAAAAGTGAGGAAGGAGGGGCGAAAATGCGGATCCAGATCCTCATAACGTTGAAAGAATATTCTCCAATAGGTTTAGCAGGGTTGTACTCAGTAAGGGCTAACCATTCGTCCTTGTACAGCCAAGGACCACGGTTAAGGACTTCATAACATGGTTTGACCTCCTTGAATTTGATCTTGAGAAAGTTATCTTGGATGACAGTAATAGACACCACATTGTTAGGCTTCCAGATGCCTTTAAAGGCGCTAATGACGGCATATATGTCAATAGGTTTTGACGAGATAAAGCAGCCAATAAGGAAAAGCTTGGGATCCTCCTTAACAAAATCCCAGCCGAAATCTGGGGTGTAAAGGAGTTCTGCTTCCTCATTAGTGAGGTCGATGGAACTGAGTTGGGGGATAGAGGAGGATGCCATAGATGATGGGTAGAGATTAAGGAGAATAGAAGGATAGGGAGAGATTTGTGGTTCAGTGTGAGTATGTTGTCCATATAAAATAGAAGCGATTGAGTAAGCTATTCTATGGTAAGTAGTAAGAAAAGGAAGGAGATGAAGAATTAGAGACCTTAAAAATTGGGTTATTTTAATGACGTAAAGGAAAATTTGAAAAAAAAACTTTCCCTATTAAATCTAATTAGGTAGGTAAAAGGAGAAATTTCGTTAAAAAGATTGAATAATGTCAATTTTAAATCAAAATTTAAGGAAGTATTCCTTAAATGCAGAAAGAATTGTAAAGGAAGGTGTAATAGGAAATAAAGTAAGTATTTGTGGATGTATTTACTGATATTTAGGGTTAGATAAGGAAAGGCTGAATTACTATTGGCAATTATAGATGGCATTTTAATAAAGGAGAAAATCAATCGGGAATTTAATATATAATTTAAGGCTGAAAGATTGATAAAAAGAGGAAAGATATGACAGATAAGATAAAAAGTAAATGGGTAGTTAATTGGAAAATTTTAATAATTAATTTCATTAAAAGGCTTGAAATAAGTGTGTAGGGAAACGGAAAGATTAATTTCGAAATTAATTTCGGCCAGACGTTTTGAATAATAACTGACGAAAAGAAAAGGAATTTTGAAAAATTGTAAGTATGATTAGAATTTAGCGGAAAGAGGTCCCTACTTGGCAGGGTTTTGATAAGATCCCTCAAATGGGCTTGTGAAGGTTCACCTAAGAAGGCGTAGTAGGAATACAATTCCTTTGTGTTTATCGAATAGAAGCATATATATTCGTAACAACATACATCATAGAAATTGTAAGTAGCATGTAATGCAATATTATGGTATGAAGGCATACATCTAATGGCATAATAAAAGCAAATAAAAAGCAGATAAAAAAGAAAACAACCATAAAAAATTACAAACCTAGGGAAAGGAGGAAGCGGGGTAAAGAAAATTATTACAGACCAAATGAGCAAATAAATAGGGGGAAAATGCAATTAAAAATAACTACTAGCAAATAGATACAGAACCGAAGAGGAGAGGGTAAGTAAGAAATACACAGTTTCCTGCAACGCTACATGATAATGTTGGCAGAAAGTTCCATTGTATGCAAAACGTATATAACAAACATAAAGGAAAAAATGAATGAAGTGTTACATAAATTCTTAATTACAGGACATATAGTCAAAAACGAAAGCTTATGAATGTTGGGAGTATCTACTGGGAAAGTGATAGTTGTAATGGACCATTCAGGAAAGAGTATTGAGATGAAATAAGGCAGAGAGTGAAACTTTAGCTTGGCTGAAGTCAGAGTATAATAGTATGCAATTAAGTATAGAGAAATACCCACAAGGTGGGTTGTTGTTAATTTCCCAAAGAGGGATTGAGATGTGCCAATGTAAGGTTGGCAGAAATTAGAATTAAAGGATTGTGTCGGATTGGGGAAGTGTGATAGCTGGTAAACAATATTTTGGATGAAAGGGTAGATAAAGGGTTTACCTTTTCGAGTAGGGTCCAAATTAATTCTGTGCATCTGAGTGATAAAGTACAAGTACTTCTTGGAGTATAATTTGCTGCATTTTGCTTGCACCCAATAACCCAGGAACATAAAAGGAAGTAGGATAAGAATCAAGGAAAGCAGAATGTATGAAAAATTAATATAGTTACTTAAGTAAGAAAGAAGGTTGATAATGTATAAAAATCCCAGAAAGTGGGCTGGTAGATGGTTCCCTAGACGGGATTGATAATTGTTTAAGAAATTTGTACAAATATTCTTAACATCGAAGAAATCAGTATGAAACAAGCAAAACCAGATAGATATGAAAATCAAAGAACATGTGATAATGCTGATTATATAAAATTCAAGATTAAGTGGTAGGAGATACAAAAGGCAATCGAAATAGAGTTTAAAGAGTAAACTATTAACATAGCAATGGAAAAAACATAAAGCGGACAGATATATGATTGGTGATTGACTCACAGCAGTAAAGGGATACATCAGATAAGATAGGTTGGTTTTAGTAAAAGAAAAAATCATAGCCAGGTTTAATATGCAATCAATAGGAAAACCAGAAAATGACCAGAAATCATATAATTGAAATTTAGATTTTATAATCACTTTTAATAAACTAAGAAAGATAGTGTTCGCAGAGGAAGAATAATGAAATAGATAAGGGAGAATGTACCTTCGAATTGGGGGACTTCCAGATCTTCTGGACCGAATGGAAGGAGAAAAACACATAAATTGAAAAAGGAAGATCAGAGAAAGATTAAAGAAGAAAATCATTATTAAATAATGAAAGAAATTTAAGGAGAAAGTGAAAAGGCAAAACAACCCTAGCCGGAACAACGGCCGGGTAGAAACCAAGGATGGATCCGTTGAACAGAGAAGAGATATAGCCATCGTGGATTTCCAAATCAAAAAGTTTTTGGGAATCCATAACTTCCGAGGCGATCTGGTAAATTTCCAGTCCCCTAATCTGGAGAAATCCCAGGCAAGCCCATATCTGAAATGGGAAAGACAGAAGATAAACAATTACAATAAATAGTAAAAATCGAAAATTGAGAAAAAAATATGGAACCCAAAATAAAGGGAAAACGATCCAAATGCCGAAGATAAATCAGATTGAAGAATTGGGGGTTTGCATGTAACCTTAGATGATAAAGCAATCGGATAAAATTCCGATCCCCTAATTTGGGGAAAATCCAGACCAACCCAGATCTGGGTTTCGGTTTGCTGATCTGAGACAATCGAAAGAAAAAAACCCTCGATTGAGAGAAGCTGCAGCAGAAAAGCATCATCATAAAGCAATGAAAAGGAAGGAAATGAAAAGATAACGTGAATACATGAAATAAAAGGAAAAGGGGAGAAAAACTTATCCTTGTAGAGGGCGTGTTTCTCCGATAAAAAAACTTGATGGGGAACACCGTCTCAGCCCAAGTCGGATGACAAACGATGCAGGCAATGAAAATTCGGGATAACATAAAACTCGTATTAGAAAGTAAAAAGCAGAGAAAAAAGGATATACTAGAAACCAGAAAAAAATGTGAAAAAATATAGCAAAACAAAGGAAATGGGTGGGATGACCCTTGACTTACTCATGCCCGTATCTCTTTGATCCACTGACTGTTAAACGGTTTGATGGAAAAACCAAAAATTCGGTCGAGAGAGTGCCGTGTGGGGGAGGGGAAGCCTGAGGGGAGAGAGGGAGATGAGAAAATCTGGAGAAAGGGGAAGGTGGAAAATGAAGAGGCAAAAGGCAAAGTCAGAGAATTTCGGAGGAGGGGAGAGAGAATCGAGAGCCATACCCGTTGGAATTTTAACTGAGTACCCGTTGGAATTTTAACTGACTAAAAAGTACAGAAATTGAGGTTTTGCAATATAATTGTGTTGAAAAGCTCCTAATCAATTACATGAACTCCTAAAATTTGATTAAAACTTGTTTTACAGTCCTTTTTGTAGAGGTTTCAGACGAGCGGGTCGAAATGGGCCTTTCAATGGACCCGTTGGAATTTTAACTGAGTAAAAAGTACATAAATTGAGGTTTTGCAATATAATTGTGTTGAAAATCTCCTAATCAATTACATGATCTCCTAAAATTTGATTCAAACTTGTTTTGCGGCCCTTTTTGTAGAGGTTTCAGACGACCAGGTCTAAATGGGCCTTTCAATGGACCCGTTGGAATTTCAATTGAGTCAAAAGTATAAAATTGAGGTTTTGCAATATAATTGTTTTGAAAATATCCTAATTAATTACATGAACTCCTAAAATTTGATTAAAACTTGTTTTGTCGTATTTTTGTAGAGGTTTTGGACGAGCGGGTGGAAATGGGCCTTTCAATGGACCCGTTGGAATTTTAACTGAGTAAAAAGTACAGAAATTGAGGTTTTGCAATATAGTTGTGTTGAAAATCTACTAATCAATTACCTGATCTCCTAAAATTAGATTAAAACTTGTTTTGTGCCCCTTTTTGTAGTGGTTTCGGACGAGCAGGTCTAAATGTGCCTTTCAATGGACCAGTTGGAATTTTAACTGAGTAAAAATTATAGAAATTGAGGTTTTGCAATATAATTGTGTTGAAAAGCTCCTAATCAATTACATGAACTCCTAAAATTTGATTAAAACTTGTTTTACAGTCCTTTTTGTAGAGGTTTCAGACGAGCGGGTCGAAATGGGCCTTTCAATGGACCCGTTGGAATTTTAACTGAGTAAAAAGTACATAAATTGAGGTTTTGCAGTATAATTGTGTTGAAAATCTCCTAATCAATTACATGATCTCCTAAAATTTGATTCAAACTTGTTTTGCGGCCCTTTTTGTAGAGGTTTCAGACGACCAGGTCTAAATGGGCCTTTCAATGGACCCGTTGGAATTTCAACTGAGTCAAAAGTATAAAATTGAGGTTTTGCAATATAATTGTTTTGAAAATATCCTAATTAATTACATGAACTCCTAAAATTTGATTAAAACTTGTTTTGCCGTATTTTTGTAGAGGTTTCGGACGAGCGGGTGGAAATGGGCCTTTCAATGGACCCGTTGGAATTTTAACTGAGTAAAAAGTACAGAAATTGAGGTTTTGCAATATAGTTGTGTTGAAAATCTACTAATCAATTACCTGATCTCCTAAAATTAGATTAAAACTTGTTTTGTGCCCCTTTTTGTAGTGGTTTCGGACGAGCAGGTCTAAATGTGCCTTTCAATGGACCAGTTGGAATTTTAACTGAGTAAAAATTATAGAAATTGAGGTTTTGCAATATAATTGTGTTGAAAAGCTACTAATCAATTATTTGAACTCCTAAAATTTTTGTGGTCCTTTTTAGAGGTTTCAGACGAGCATGTTTAAATGGGCCTTTCAATGGACCCGTTGGAATTTTAACTGAGTAAAAAGTACATAAATTGAGGTTTTGCAATATAATTGTGTTGAAAATCTCCTAATCAATTACATGATCTCCTAAAATTTGATTAAAACTTGTTTTGCGGCCCTTTTTGTAGAGGTTTCAGACGACCAGGTCTAAATGGGCCTTTCAATGGACCCGTTGGAATTTCAACTGAGTCAAAAGTATAAAATTGAGGTTTTGCAATATAATTGTTTTGAAAATATCCTAATTAATTACATGAACTCC
Source organism: Hibiscus trionum (assembly GCA_030270665.1). Taxonomy (NCBI): domain Eukaryota; kingdom Viridiplantae; phylum Streptophyta; class Magnoliopsida; order Malvales; family Malvaceae; genus Hibiscus; species Hibiscus trionum. Next base: position 31,008,378 of record BSYR01000008.1, read on the forward strand.
TAAAATTTGATTAAAACTTGTTTTGCCGTATTTTTGTAGAGGTTTCGGACGAGCGGGTGGAAATGGGCCTTTCAATGGACCCGTTGGAATTTTAACTGAGTAAAAAGTACAGAAATTGAGGTTTTGCAATATAGTTGTGTTGAAAAGCTACTAATCAATTACCTGATCTCCTAAAATTAGATTAAAACTTGTTTTGTGGCCCTTTTTGTAGTGGTTTCGGATGAGCAGGTCTAAATGTGCCTTTCAATGGACCAGTTGGAATTTTAACTGAGTAAAAAGTACAGAAATTGAGGTTTTGCAATATAATTGTGTTGAAAAGCTACTAATCAATTACTTGAACTCCTAAAATTTGATTAAAACTTCTTTTGTGGTCCTTTTTGTAGAGGTTTTGGACGAGCAGGTTTAAATGGGCCTTTCAATGGACCCGTTGGAATTTTAACTGAGTAAAAAGTACAGAAATTGAGGTTTTGCAATATAATTATGCTGAAAAGCTACTAATCAATTACTTGAACTCCTAAAATTTGATTAAAACTTCTTTTGTGGTCCTTTTTGTAGAGGTTTCGGACGAGCAGGTTTAAATGGGCCCATTTAGACCTGCTCGGCACCCTCTTAGACGCAATTACCTAAGCAAGCAACCTCAAGCGGCTCTAACCCACCCTCCTAGACGTTATTACCTAGGCAAGCAGGAGTGTGAAGACGATCTCCCTCAAAAGAACTCGTCAAACTTATGTTGAAGAAGACTTCTAAGGCACAAGTAATCAGCACTTGCAAAAACAAACTCACTAAATATTTCATTAATCAAAGAAAATCTCAATAATCTGAATTACAATGGTGGAGGCTTCATCCTTTTATAGGTGAAGGATAGCCAAAGTAATCTAACTTCTACTAAAACAAGGAAACCCTAATTTAATTAAAAAATAAAAGAAAAACAGCCTTTAAACTCCTTGTGCTTGGGCTGCAAGTGATAAGCTGATAAGTGCATGTGATAAGTTGATAAGAGTTGTTTGGGAGAAGGGTGGCTGGTTCCTAAAGTATATAAAACCCTAAAAACATAATTTAAATGTTAATAATTAAGTTGGGCTAAGTCTAATTCGTCCAAAAGCCTTATATAATAGCTTTTGGGCTGAATTTTACAAATTCCCGTAATAATCCCGTATCCAGTTTTCTGCATGCGCAGTCTTCAGTAAAATGGACGTATCTTGAGTTCCCGATGTCCGATTGATGCGTTTCAAGAGTTTTTGGAAAGGTAACTGAATTCCGGTCAAATTGTTAGAAGAGAACTCTGCCCAGAAATGCCAGGATAGGACCTCGAAGGTCTACGCAGTAAGAGATATCCAGATCGGACCGTATAGACATTGGTGTCATGAAAGCCCCACAGTAAAATATCACGACGTTCAGCGGAGATTGGGACATGTAGTATGTTAGCAGCGTCATCCCAATCAAAATATTGGCGAATCTTATGGTCGTCCCAAGAATTCTGATTGCGGATCATGAAGTCACCACATTGCAGCGGCAGCTCCTCATCATTCTGATAGTTCCCAAAAAATGAGAGCCCGCCTTAATAAAAAATTGAGGTTTTTCAATGGACCCGTTGGAATTTTTTTGAGGAAAAGGGCCTCATTAAAAACCCCACTAATCCCAACTGGGCTAGCCCAGCTAGGGTCCTAGGAGGGGAAAAGAGTACCCAAATATATTATAAATAAATCAAAGCGGTTGATGGGCCACCGGTACAAAGGAGCGCAAATCGTCAGGCAAGCCCCGTCCAAAATACATAGAAGATCTAGAATGAAGAGCCCACGTGGCTAAACAAATAGCTAATACATTAGCAGTGCGCGGTACATAATGAAAACATAAATCAGGGACAGAAGCAAAGAAAGATCGAGCTGCTTCTATCTGCGGTCGAAGAGGGGAAGCATCTTGGCCGGTATGTCGTAGCTTGTTAACAACCAGGGCCGCGTCCGACTCAAGGTGAAAGCCACGCCAACCAGCGTCCGCACCAAGGTTGACTCCGGCGATGATAGCACGAAGTTTAGTGGAAGAGGAATCAGGGGTGTCGTCCGAGAAGAAAGCCCTCCCAAGCAAAATAGCACCGGTGGCGTCACGAGCTACAATACCAAAGCCGGCGTTGCCTGAAGCTGGGTTGAAAGCACCGTCGACGTTGATTTTGATTGTTCCTGTAGGTGGTGGCCTCCAGGCGAGTCGGGAAAGGGCTGGCTCTGTATGCGGCTGCGTCGTAGGATGGTCTGAGGTGGCCGAGGCGTAGTTTTGAAGAAGCTCCTAGGAATTCATCAGAGTGAGCCATGGAGGCTGCAGGCGCCGAGTATGGACCCAGTCATTCCTTCGATTCCAAAGGTTCCACAGGATAGTAAGGAGCAGGCTAAACTCAGTGCGAGAGAGCAGCGAGGCTCCCTGTTCTAGCCAGATAGTTGTCGAAGATGTCGTGCTATCATATACAACGCGGAGAAAGCCGGCAAGATTGAGCACCTCGGTGGCACCTGGACAATCTCGAAGCGCATGAATCGCAGTTTCGACAATAGTGGGACAAAAAGGGCATATACCATCCCCCAGCCCCAGAGCGGCGAGACGGTCGACAGTAGGTAAAGCATTCCGCCCAGCCCGCCATCCAAAGGTGCGAATCTTTGGAAGAGTAGGGGATTTAGCTATGACCTTCTAGAGTGGGCAAGGGCGATCAAGGGGCCTCGGAGGTCTACGCAGGAAGAGATATCCAGATCGGACCGTATAGACATTGGTGTCATGAAAGCTCCACAGTAAAATATCACGACGTTCAGCGGAGATTGGGACATGCAGTATGTTAGCAGCATCATCCCAATCAAAATATTGGGGAATCTTATGGTCGTCCCAAGAATTCTGATTGCGGATCATGAAGTCACCACATTGCAGCGGCGGCTCCTCATCATCCTGATAGTTCCCAAAAAATGAGAGCCCGCCTTAATAAAAAATTGAGGTTTTTCAATGGACCCGTTGGAATTTTTTTTTTGAGGACAATGGCCTCATTAAAAACCCCACTAATCCCAACTGGGCTAGCCCAGCTAGGGTCCTAGGAGGGGAAAAGAGTACCCAAATATATTATAAATAAATCAAGGTGGTTGATGGGCCACCAGTACAAAGGAGCGCAAATCGTCGGGCAATCCCGGTCCAAAATACATAGAAGATCCAGAATGAAGAGCCCACGAGGCTAAACAATGAGCTAATACATTAGCAGTGCGTGGTACATAATGAAAACATAAATCATGGAAAGAAGAAAAGAACGATCGAGCTGCTTCTATCTGCGGTCGAAGAGGGGAAGCATCTTGGCCGGCATGTTGTAGCTTGTTAACAACCAGGGCCGCGTCCGACTCAAGGTGAAAGCCACGACAACCAGCGTCCGCACCAAGGTTGACTCTGGCGATGATAGCACGAAGTTCAGTGGAAGAGGAATCAGGGGTGTCGTCCGAGAAGAAAGCCCTCCAAGCAAAATAGCACCGGTGGCGTCACGAGCTACAATACCAAAGCCGACGTTGCCTGTAGCTGGGTTGAAAGCACCGTCGACATTGATTTTGATTGTTCCTGCAGGTAGTGGCCTCCAGGCGGGTCGGGAAAGGTCTGGCTTTGTCTGCGGCTGCGTCGTAGGATGGTCTGAGGTGGCCGAGGCGTTGTCTTGAAGAAGCTCCTGGGAATTCATCAGAGTGAGCCATGGAGGCTGCAGGCGCCGAGTATGGACCCAGTCATTCCTTCGATTCCAAAGGTTCTACGGGATAGTAAAGAGCAGGCTGAACTCAGTGCGAGAGCAGCGAGGCTCCCTGTTCTAGCCAGATAGCTATCGAAGATGCCCTGCTATCGTATACAACGCGGGGAAACCCGGCAAGATTGAGCACCTCGGTGGCACCTGGACAATCTCGGAGCGCATGAATCGCAGTTTCGACAATAGTGGGACAGAAAGAGCATATACCATCACCCAGCCCTAGAGCGGCGAGACGCTCGCCAGTAGGTAAAGCATTCTGCCCAGCCCGCCATCCAAAGGTGCGAATCTTTGGAAGCGTAGGGGATTTAGCTATGACCTTCCAGAGTGGGCAAGGGCGATCAAGGGGCCTCGAAGGTCTACGCAGGAAGAGATATCCAGATCGGACCGTATAGACATTGGTGTCATGAAAGCCCCACAGTAAAATATCACGACGTTCAGCGGAGATTGGGACATGCAGTATGTTAGCAGCGTCATCCTAATAAAAATATTGGCAAATCTTATGGTCGTCCCAAGAATTCTGATTGCGGATCATGAAGTCACCACATTGCAGCGGCAGCTCCTCATCATCCTGATAGTTCCCAAAAAATGAGAGCCCGCCTTAATAAAAAATTGAGGTTTTTCAATGGACCCGTTGGAATTTTTTTGAGGAAAAGGGCCTCATTAAAAACCCCACTAATCCCAACTGGGCTAGCCCAGCTAGGGTCCTAGGAGGGGAAAAGAGTACCCAAATATATTATTAATAAATCAAGGCGGTTCATGGGCCACCGGTACAAAGGAGCGCAAATCGTCGGGCAAGCCCGGTCCAAAATACATAGAAGATCTAGAATGAAAAGCCCACGTGGATAAACAATGAGCTAATACATTAGCAGTGAGCGGTACATAATGAAAACATAAATCAGGGACAAAAGCAAAGAAAGATCGAGCTGCTTCTATCTGCGGTCGAAGAGGGGAAGCATCTTGGCCGGCATGTCGTAGCTTGTTAACAACCAGGGCCGCGTCCGACTCAAGGTGAAAGCCACGCCAACCAGCGTCCGCACCAAGGTTGACTCCGGCGATGATAGCACGGAGTTCAGTGGAAGAGGAATCAGGGGTGTCGTCTGAGAAGAAAGCCCTCCCAAGCAAAATAGCACCGGTGGCGTCATGAGCTACAATACCAAAGCAGGCGTTGCCTGTAGCTGGGTTGAAAGCACCGTCAACATTGATTTTGATTGTTCCTGCAAGTGGTGGCCTCCAGGCGGGTCGGGAAAGGTCTGGCTTTGTATGCGGCTGCGTCGTAGGATGGTCTGAGGTGGCTGAGGCGTAGTCTTGAAGAAGCTCCTGGGAATTCATCAGAGTGAGCCATGGAGGCTGCAGGTGCCGAGTATGGACCCAGTCATTCCTTCGATTCCAAAGGTTCCACAGGATAGTAAGGAGCAGGCTGAACTCAGTGCGAGAGAGCAGCGAGGCTCCCTGTTCTAGCCAGATAGCTATCGAAGATGTCGTGCTATCGTATACAGCGCGGGGAAAGCCGACAAGATTGAGCACCTCGGTGGCACCTGGACAATCTCGGAGCGCATGAATCGCATTTTCGACAATAGTGGGACAAAAAGGGCATATACCATCACCCAACCCCAGAGCGGCGAGACGGTCGCCAGTAGGTAAAGCATTCCGCCCAGCCCGCCATCCAAAGGTGCGAATCTTTGGAAGCGTAGGGGATTTAGCTATGACCTTCCAGAGTGGTCAAGGGCGATCAAGGGGCCTGGAAGGTCTACGCAAGAAGAGATATCCAGATCGGACCGTACAGACATTGGTGTCATGAAAGCCCCACAGTAAAATATCACGACGTTCAGCGGAGATTGGGACATGCAGTATGTTACCAGCGTCATCCCAATCAAAATATTGGCGAATCTTATGGTCGTCCCAAGAATTCTAATTGCGGATCATGAAGTCACCACATCGCAGCGGCAGCTCCTCATCATCCTGATAGTTCCCAAAAAAAATGAGAGCCCGCTGGATCCACCCCATTGCTCACGGTGAATACGGATTCTACTATCAATGCCAGGGCGCCAGAAGAAGCCTGGTTGCAGTCGTTGCATGGCCTGCCAAATACCTCGCCAGGCAAAAGAGGCGCACCGGTCGGATTTAGCTTCCAAAATGTTGCCAGAGGGATAGTAGCGGGAACGTAGGACCCGTGCAAGTAGGGATTCTGGCGACTGAATCAACCGCCAAATTTGTTTCCCTAAAAGTGCGTTGTTGAAATCGTGTAGGTCACGGAAACCCATCCCCCCAACAGCCTTGGGCGTGCATATGGAGTCCCAAGATAGCAGGGGCCATCCTTTCTTATTACTTCTGCTCGACCACCAGTACCTACATATCTAGCGTGTCGCATCATCCACAATGTTTTACGGAAGGAGATAACATGACATAACATACTGAGGTATAGCCTGTGCCACGGATTTGATTAAGATTTCACGACCACTAAATGATAGTAAATTAGTGTCCCACTTAGCCATGCGCGAGTTGACCTTGTCACGGACAAACCCTAAACAGGCCGTTCGGTTCTTCCCAATTAGGAGGGGGACCCAAGATAAGTACCAGGGTCATCGACCATACGGATACCAAGGGAATGCTGAAGGGCCTATGTGAAGGCCTCCGAGCATGAAGAGCTACAATAGGCTGTAGATTTAGCAAAATTAACAGATTGGCCCGAGGAGGATTCATATAGATGTAATATCTCTTTCAATCTCTGTACCTCCTCTGGGCAATTCCGCAAGAACACAATGCTGTCATCCGCAAAAAGCAGATGGTTAATCCTAGGCCCTCGACGATTGGCTTGTAAGCCTAGCAGACGTCCCTCCCTCTGTTTTGTCTCTAGGGCTGCTGAAAGCCCTTGGGAGCAAATGAGGAAGAGGAAAGGCCAAAGGGGGTCGCCTTGTCGGATGCCCCTCGCCAGAGTAAATTCCTGCGAGAGTGCCCCATTAAGACGGACCGAGAAAGAAACCGAAGAGACGCAGCGGAGGAGCAAACGCACCCACTCCGATGCGAACTCCATGCGCGTCATCACATCCCAGAGGAAAAAACATTCAACCTTGTCAAAGGCTTTCTCTATGTCTAATTTTAAAGCCGCCCCTTGATAGATGGAAGCGCTATTGGAATGGAGGGTATGAACAAGTTCGTGAGCAATCAGAATGTTATCAGTGATATTCCTGCCACTAACAAAAGCGGCTTGTGCATCACTGATACAACTAGGCAAGATAGGTTTGAGACGATTTACAAGAACCTTGGCAACGGTTTTGTATATGACCGTGCACAAACTGATTGGTCGGAACTGACGCATGCTAGTAGTGTCATCCACTTTCGGGATGAGGACTATAACCGTTTTGTTAACAGTCGACATGTCCGCCTCCCCCCGTAGGAGTCGCAGACAAAGTCCGATAAACTCAGGCCTAATAACATCCTAGTATTGCCTATAGAAGCTACTAGGGAAGCCATCAATTCCAGGGGCTTTCCTGGGACCAATATCCCTGAACGCTGCAAGCACCTCACCTTCAGTGAAAGGTCGGAGTAAAGAATCATTCATTTCTGGAGTGACGACCGGGTGGATTTGTTCCAGAAGGTGGGGAGAAGAGACAGAATTGGATGTCGCAAACAGTGCTTGGAAGTATTCCGACGCAATCCGAAGAAGTTCGGGTTTGGCCGTGTGCCAGATTTGATTGTCATCAAACAATCCGCGTATAGTGTTCTTTTTCCGACGTTTAGAAGCTTTAGCGTGGAAAAAGGATGTATTTTTGTCACCTTGCGACATCCAGGTAACACGAGAACGCTGCGCCCAGTATGCTTCGCGCGCATCCAATAGACGTCGGAGTTCCAATTTCACGTCTCGAAGATTATGCAGCATCTCAGGTGATAGCTGCCGACGGCGCATGTAAGAATTAATTTGACGTTGTGATTCGGCGATGCGATGATTGGACTGGAAACGCCTAGCAGTTTACCAGTCACGTAGATGGTTCCCAACAAGAGCCAACTTGTCGAGCAAGGTGCCCGACGCAGTTGACCAAGCTTGGTGGAAAGACGAAATACATGAAGGGTTATTTGCCTAACAAGACTCGAAACGGAAGTGATCGGTAGCATCACGGGAATGACGATCACGATGTGGAGTGTGTACTGTATCCATGGTAATAACATAGTGGTCAGAATCCGGCGAAATAACATTCCAACATTGGAAAGTCATATGTGCATTTATCCATGCAGTATGCAAGAAAACGATCAAGGCGCTCGCAAACGGGCGTGACATTAGGTCTTGTACGAGACCACGTGAACCAGCCTGAACATGGTTTACAATCAAATATTTCATTGCGAGATAAGCAATCCCGAAAGTTTTTTATTTGTGACTGGGGCCGACGACCTCCGCCTTGTTTTTCTGAGTCTGATAAAATGTCATTAAGGTCTCCACCAATTAACCAAGGTAACGGTGAGATGTTACGTAAGGAATCTATGAGTTCCCATGTTTTATATTTCATACTAGTTTCAGCGTACCCATAGATGCCTGTGAAACGAAAGCAATCATCAGTGGTTGTGACAATAGAGTCAATAAAGCGATCAGAATACGATAATAAATCTAGTGTCACTTTATTATTCCAAAGCAAGAGAAGTCCTGAACATGTGGGGCTGCTTTTCACATAGAAGCAACCCATCATATCTAAAGAAATTTTAAAACGTTCGTAACCATAATTAAAAAGCCGAGTTTTAGACAAAAAATAATATTTGGTTCCAATTTCCGAACCAGAGAAACCAAACCTTGAACTGCCGTTGGTGAACCGAGCCCACGACAGTTCCAACAGAATATTATCATTTCTCTCGGTGGGGTTGAACATCAACCGCCGCTGAAGAGATTTTGCTGCTCATCCTAGCTTTTGAAGGTTTGGAAGACTTGTCAGATGGTGGTGCACCGGCCTTCGCCGGCCTCGAGTGGACAGTGGGGGAGGTACGTGGCCGCTTGGCAACATTATTTGCAGCTAGTGGCGGGATGCGTTTTGCTTTGCGAGGCCCAGGTGCACCCTTGGGTGGCACGAAGGTGGCAGCAAGCCAATCCTCAAACTCTGGATTGACGGGCTCATAAACATTATTGCCATTACCGGTAGTGGTGGACTTGGCAGGCACAGCGGTCGGCACCGGAAACCCTTCCTCATCAATCAATACAAATCTCTTCTCCGGAGGGGTGGACGATGCAACAGCTACATCAGCAGCAGGAACAGTTTTGGGGGATCCAGTGTTAACGGATTCCGCGTCTGCTAGGATAACATCAAGGGGAACCACTTCAAGGGGCTCAATAGACAGGTCAACAGTGGGTGTGGCATGCTGGCTGCTAGTAACGTCTTCCGCTTCCACTATCAGAGCGTCATTAACAGCAGGGGCCTTCTGGTTCGGCACAGCGCCTGCATCCATAGGTGCATCAGCAGCAATTGGGTCTGCAGCAGCATCAGTGTGAGGGTCTGCAGCAGCATCCCCCGATATCAAGGTTGCTGATGCAGCATCCGCTATCGGTGCATGGTTGGAAGTGGAGGAAGCCACAATAACATTCTTCCCTTTACGATCAGCTCCTGAAGAGCAGAAAAATGTAAGGCGATAATCAGAATGAGTTAACTGATAGGAGCAGCATATGCATGGTAAATTAATGAAACAGAAAATAATATAAAGAGGGGCAGTGTCCCCTGCTAGCATCGCAAAAGAAGGGTCCAAAGATACCATTGTTAGTCGGTTTCTTGGGGGATGGTCCGACACCTGGGAAAAAACAAGTGTTTCGGTCAAGGTCACCGATGAGGAGATGCATGAAATACACGAATCGTAAAAAATATACGAGGAAAGGGTGCAATCCTCATGAAAAAGATTGGGAACATAGAGAAATGTACCAGTGGCCGTCGGTTGTTTGGTCGATGGGCCAGCAGGTTCAAAGTAACGAACCCGTCCACTGGTCGTTATCTTAGACCTTCCCTTCGGCGCAAGGGCACGTAGCCAGTCTCCATACTGCTGAGGCTCCACCTCGGTGTCTTTAAACACCGTACATGTGGCTTTGAGATGGCAGAGAACACCACTCCCATGGTAAAAGGTGGGTAACTTTTCATATTGAATCGGAAGCATTTGAGGATCTTCATCCTCCATGCTCATAGCCACAAACCGGCATAGGGGTTGGTGAATATCAATGATAACCCAGACACGGAGGAACTTCACCATATTTCCATCTTCCGACTTGCGAGAGTGGGTTCCTATAACTGCTCCAAGCCCACCGCCCAGGGCCCGTCCGGTAATGTTTGCCACCGTATCTCCAGTCATCATGGCAAGGGGCACCCTGTGAATCCGGACCCAGATACGCATCTGGTTGAATACGTAGCCATCGATGGTCAGTTTTGGTTGGACCGGGAGGAGCGCCAACCAGTCCTTCTTGAATGTCTAGGGCCCTCTTTTAAGAACTTCATCCCTACAGGATTTAGTCTCAAATTTAAAAAGAAAAAAACCAGAACCCAGCGTAGTTACCGTTGCTAGTTTTTCGTTCCTCCAAACGGAGGAGAAGATGCGTACTAAGGCAGTTTCATCGAAGGGCTTAGTATGAAATAGTTTCCCAATCAATGATGACTTATAGTCATCGAGAGGGACTGCCTTTGTGGATGCCGGTGCAAGGACTACATTTTTTTCCTCCGCTGTGAACTGGAGTGTAACGCCCCGGTTTTGGGCTTGGAAGTTTTGGGTTTGGACCGGACCGGTCGGGTTGCGGTTCGAATATATAAAGGTGGAATTAGGAAAGCCTAGTTCGGGTTGCATTAAAAATATGGAAAAATTTTCTAAAATCCTCTTTTAATATATATAAGTGAACTGTGAAATCAATTTTGCAAAATGAGGTTTGGAAGGGTGACATTTTGGCTAGTGACCAAAATGTAATTTTTGAAAACTGTGAGACTGTTTTAAAAAGGATTGAAACTTTGAATCTTTAAGGAGCTATTTACCCAATGGGAGTTTCTCCAGATTTTCTAAATATATTAAATGATTAATTAAAAGGTTTTTAATATAAACAAAGTGGAGGGAAGATATTTTAGTTTTAACTAACTTTTCTCTCAACTATTTTCTCTCATTTTCTCTCAAGCCAAACATCTCTCTCCAGAGCTTTTCTCTCTGATTTTGTCACCTAAATTCATCTTTTCAATTACCTATTGATTGCTAATCATCTCTACAACAAAACCTCACCATTTGCTAAGTGGATTTTCATGAAAACTTGATTCTAAAAGGGAGAAACTCAAATTTGGAGGTAAGAAAGTCCTTCTCCTCTAAACTCTCAGTTCTTTACTGAAATTCCCAAGTTCTCAATCCTTGATTTATGATTTATTAAAGGTTTTACAATTGGAATCTTGATTTTGGCTTTAAAACGCAAGATTTGCTTGATTTTGGTGAAATTTTCGTATGATCTGTTTGGGCAGTGTGTTGAGGTGTTAAATTGATGTTAATTGAATGTTAATTTGATTAGAAATTGAGGCTTAATCAATGCAATCCCGAATAGGTTGAATTCCCTAAGTTTTGCTTGAGTTTTTGGTTGTTTTTGGAGTGATCTTGGTGATCTGTTATAGCTGGAGGTATAAGGACGAGTTTGAGATCATTTTGGATGTTAATTGATGTTTAAAACTGGTTAGAAGTGATGGATCTTGGCTGGGTTAAGTTTCGGAAGTGTTTGGTGGTGATTTCTGTTGTTTTTGGTAGCCGAATTGATGATTTTGTGATGAGCAGCGAGTTTAATTGTGTTGCTGGAGTTTTTAGTGCATTATGATGCATTAATCCTCTGATGTTATGTGCTTGAAACAGGGGAGGAAGATCCGTGAGCATTAGAGGTGGTGTTGAAGGTTTCGGATGCTTGGAAGGCTTGTTGGCTAGCCTTGTTTTGTGTATCGGTGAGTGAAGTTGGGTTTTCAGCTTTTAAACCAAGGTTTGAAGGTTTTGGGAGCTTAGTTTAAGTCTAAACAACTTTGCTAAGCTCAAGAGTAAGTAAATGGATTTTCTCTCTTGGTTGTGTTATGAATTGGCTTTTCAAAGCAATTGTGATTGATGGTTGCAATGCATATGTTTTGCATGTTTTAGATTCTGTTTTGAAAGCATATTTTAGCATGGTTTAATGCTGGTTTTGAAAGCCATATGTGAAGGATGCTCAAGGTAAGAGATCCTTGGTTTTGTACATTGAAATTGTGGGATTGATGCATAGTGTTGCATGTTGTTAAATGGCTTTGTGTAATGCTTTAAAACAGTGGATTAACGTTGTTAATGATGCATATTGGCAAGTGGTTGTTGAGGTCACAAAGGTGGTTAAAAGTCCTTTTGTGAGCCTTGTGTATTTAATAACAACATGGTGTTTAAAAGTCCATGGTTGGTTCTTGGTTAAAGTTCGTGGCGGTTATTGCATTTTGATTATGCTTGTGAACTAATGGATTAATGCGGTAAGATGGTTATATTGGCTAGTGATGTAAGTGGTTCTTGGTTCTTTGATCGGATATAGTTAGTCGGCTATAGGATTGGGTGCACCGTGAATAAAGTCACCTTGGATGTGGAGTGGTTGAGAGTGAACCGGTAAACTCCATCCAAGTTTCCTAACGAGATGGTTAAGGTCATAATGGTTGATGGGATCCCATTCGAGGACCTTGGTTAAGCAAAGGTAATAATGGTGGTTAAAATTCCATTTGAGGACCTTGTGCTTGGTAAGATCACAATGGTGGTGTAAAGTCCATGTGTGGATCTTGTATAGGGTGTCCCAGATCTCGTTAGTGATGTTATACAACTACCAATCGGGGATGCTAAGGTTATATGGTGTTTAAAAGTCCATATATGGGAACCTTGTGCATGTTAAGGTTGTATGGTGGTTAAAAGTCCATACATGGGAACCTTGTGAAAGTTAAGGTTGTATGGTGTTTAAAAGTCCATACATGGGAACCTTGTGAAAGTTAAGGTTGTATGGTGGTTAAAAGTCCATACATGGGAACCTTATAAAAGTTAAGGTTGTATGGTGTTTAAAAGTCCATACATGGGAACCTTGTTAAAGTTAAGGTTGTATGGTGTTTAAAAGTCCATACATGGGAACCTTGTGAATGGTAAGGTCAAATGGTGTTTAAAAGTCCATTTGGGGACCTTGGATTAGTAGGGTGTATGAAGCGTGGGGACAACGCTTGTGATCCGCGTATCCGATCGGGTGTTGAGTTGAAAAGTGGATTTGGTTATCACTTGGAGGCCAATATGATGTTCTTGAATATAATGAAGCATGAGATGCTTGAAATGATGCATGGTTGCATGAAAAGTGTAAAATGTATTATGAATGCATGTTGACTTGTTGGTTTGAACAAGTGTTGATTATCTATTGAGAATGGTGCATGTGTGCATGAAATCTCTTTAGTGCATTGAAGTCTTGTGGAGACTTGTTTTAAAAGGGCATGTGATGCAATTGTTAATGATGTGGTTCATATGTTGCATTTGTTTAATGCATGTGTTGGATTGTTTGAGTAAATGGTTTAAAAAGGGTTTCTTGCTTTGAAATGACATTCAAGTATGAGAATGGTAAGATGTAAAGTGGAAGTGTTTTCCAAGGTTTGAAATTAGCTTTGCATATGGTGTTTTTGCATGGAATGGCTAATTTGATGGTTTTGCAAGTTTATGTTTTGAAAAGGTTTACTTAGCTTTCTAAGCTAAGGGTTGGTTTTCATGTTTGTGCAAGGCATGATTTTAAAGCATGTTGTTGAAAAAGGGTTTTCAAATATTGCTTTGGTTTGTCGAATCGAGTTTGCTTTTAAAAGTGGTTTATGATTCGCTGCATTGATGGTGTTTTGGTTTTGAGCATTCCTCACTAAGCATTATGTGCTTACGCTCCTTTTTGTCCATCAATGCAGATATTTGAAGTTTGGACAGTGAGAAGCAAGGGATTCAAGGAGGACTCCATTAGAGATGTATGTCTCGGTTAATAGCTATAGTTAATAAAGGCAATGGGGGTAGAATCTCTTATGTTGTTGTTAAAGGAGATTGTGTATGTTGGACAAGTTTGGGTTATGGTTTTGAATCATGTGGATTAATGTTGCAACGTTTGAATCTCCCTATGCTTAAGTTGTATTGCTATGCTTCTTGTTTAAAAGCATGATTGAGACTTGAATGTGTTTAATGAGTTTGTGCACCTAGGGGTGGTTTTGTATCTAGTTTTGATGCATTTATGTTCCCTATATGTTGAATGACTTGCTGATGTGATTTGGTGGCTTTTGGAGCATGTTTGGTGGGTCAAAACTATGTTTAACCAGCAAGGTTGCTGCAATCTGGGCAGGTCGTTTCGGAACGATCATTACCGTTTCGGAACAGGGGCCTGTTATGGCCAGGGCGTTTCGAAACGGGAGGAATCGTTCCGAAACGGATATGCTACTGCCAGTCCCCGTTTCGGAACACGTTGCGGAACGGCCCCGCGTTTCGAAACAGGTTCTCCCTGTTCGGAACACCTGACCGTTGGGGGCTGACATTAGCGGTTATGTGTTTCGAAATGTTTGCGTTTTGGTCCTAAAACATGTTTTTGCAATTGTATGAGTTCGGGATGTCCGTTTGAGCTGAAATTTGGCAGTGAAGCATGAAACATGACTAATTTCAAATTGGTAACTTTTAATCGGGTTAAGTCCCTGAAATTTTCAGAATTTACAGTTTGGGTCCCTGAATGATCTCTGATGGTTGTGATCTTTGAGCATGATGTTTGCGTGATCATATTTAGGGTTAATGAGCATCTAGACAAGATTAAATAGAAAAAAATGGGTCGTTAATCAAGGTTGACTTTCGGGTTGACTTTGGTTTTCCCCGTGTGATCTTCTTAATTCGGTTCAACCGTCTGGGCCGGGTTAAGGGGGTTACATTTGGTGGTATCAGAGCCGAGTTGCGAAAGCTTGGGGAAAATGATAAGTTGTTGTGATATGTGTTTGATGTTTATCCTGATGTATGGTTGAAAGTTGGTTGAAACATGTGTTTTTGAGCAAATTGATGATGTTTTCAAGCATGCTTTGTGGTTATGAATCTTCATTGAGCTCATGTGGTTTGTGCTGATGTCAAGTTGATGTTGCGAGCTGATTTTATGCATGATGAAAGTGTAATGGGTATGATATGTTGATAATGTTATGCTGTTGCAAGTGGACGCTGTTTGATGTAAGCATGATCGAAATGTTGTTTGATATGCTTGATGTTGAGATATCCATGTTTGTGTTGACTGTTATGTCATGAAAAAGGGGAGGATTCGGGATACCCATTGCCTTATTATTATAGCTATTGTGTTATTTTGGAGTTGGAGTTTGAATCCTTGCTTTAAGCTGGTCTAATGGTTTTGTTTGTTTTGTTGTGATTGCTTGTTGTTAATAGTATGGCGAAGTCGATGAAAGAATGGCAGTTGGGTGAGATGGTTTCTGCCTTAGGGCAGGTTGTTAAGGCATGGAATTCACCCTTTAGTGGAGATGTTTTGTCTCAGTCTTCTGTGCCTGGGGTTGGGATGGTAAGGTAGAAGGAAGAAGTTGGTTCTGTGATGAAGAGTTCATCATCTGTTGTGCAGGAGGTGTTGGGAACATCTCAGGTTGTGGCGAAGGTAAGGTTAGTGGATATGCTGGCTGTGGGATGTGTGGGTTTGCCGAAACAGCGGTTGCATGATTTGGGTGCTGTGGAGTATCATGGTTCAACACCGGAGACGTTTGAGGCCTGGTTGGCCAGTGTGATTCTGATTTTGGATCAGGAAGGCTGTGATTATGCCTGTAAGCTGGGAAGTGTTGTCTCTTTGATGTTGGAGGATGCATGTGCTTGGTGGACATCTGTGGCGGTGGCATCGCACATCCACGATATTGATTGGGATTTCTTTGTGTCTGCCTTTTATGAAAGGTATCTTGGGGAAAAATTCCCAAGGGTTAAGCAAGTTGAAGGTAGAGCAGATCTGGGGCAAGTGCTGCTTGATCAAGGAGTGGAGGCTCAGCTACCAGTGTGTGACCGTTGTGGAAGGCGCCATGTTGGAGGCTGCTGGGGCGCCGGTGCTTGTTGGAACTGTGGTTCTAAGGAGCATGTGAAGCGAGATTGTCCTCTTGGGGTGAAGTTAGCTTCTGTGGTAGCCAAAGAGTCTCTGAAGGGTCGTGGGCACGGCCGAGGCAAGGTTCGGAGGTGGCAGAAAGAGCAGAAAGTTGTGAAGAGTTTGGAAGAGGAGATTTGTTGGAAATGTGGGTCTGTTGGACACATGAGACGTGATTGTTTGATGTTGGCTAGGAACCGCCAGGGTTCTTTACCGCAGGGAGATGGTGGTGATCTTAGTGTGCTAGCTGATGCTGCGGCGGTGCAGCTAGAGGATGGTGGTTCTGCGTGGAAGAGAGCTTGTCTGTTGAAGCTTCAGGGCAGTGAGGTGTTTTCAGGTAACCTTGTTAAGTAGCCTTTGCTCTAGTATCCTAGTTTGGTATCTGTTGGTTTTTCTTGCGTAGTGAGTATGGTTTTGTTGTTAGCATGTTGAGATAGTTGATGTTGCTGTTTGGGAACATCCTTAGTGTGAAGAGGGCTTTAGTGAGTATCTTGTGGATAATGAGTTGTTAGAATGATAGAATGGGTCAAGTTAGAAGTGAGGTGGAGGGGTTGTTCTTAGACGGATTCTGAGGATGTTATTGGAGGGTGTGAACTGGCATTCATGCACAGTTAAAATCATTGTTATATGCTATATTTTATATGTGCTGGTCCATGCATACATGTGGCATGACATTAGAGGTTTTGCATACATGTACATTAGGCATTAGTAGGGCATATTGGTGACCATGCATACGAACGTTCACACTCGCTAATAACTAATCAAGTCTGTTAGTGTTGTGATAGAGTTAGGTTGGATGATGGGTTTTTAGAGGTTGTTTTGGTGCTAGGAAATGTTAGAAGTTGTGGAGGGTATTAAACGAGCTGTTAGTAATAGTGAGTGCGGTATAGCATGTTGGTAGAAGGAAAGTGTTTGCTGCTTAATGGGCTTAATGGTGTGGCGGTGAGGAGATTGCTGGTTGAAGTCAGAACCGATCAGGTGGTTTTGAATGGCTAGTAGAAAGGTGGTTCCTTGGTGTTAAGTGATGTTGCAGGTTAGTGGTTGTGTTTCTAAAGTGCTGAGGTAGTTTGGCATGGATGTTGTAATAGAAGGGTTGTTTATGTGGGTGAAGGTTCGTAGCAACCTTCGAGGAGTTGAGAAGATGGTATGTATGTTCAAGTTGGGCGGTGTTCTAGTAAGGCAAGTGTTGTGGTCAAAGCTTGTGGTGGAAAGGCAATGAAAGAGGGAAGGCCATTGTTGGTTGAATGAGTTCTTGTGGGAAGTGGATGGTTGGTTGTGAGTAAGTGAATTTTCTTTTGAAGTCAGTTGGTGGTGTATGGAACGGCTAGCGGAGTCAAGGTTGGGGTTTTGTGATGTAAATTTTGGATTTTGTGTGAGTAGCCCTGGTGAGTTGTGATGGTAACGACAGCAGCAGATGTGAAGGTATGTCAGCTTTATGTTGAGGAGTTTGGGTAAGCAGTTGATGCTTAAGAATTTTTGCTTGTTGAGAATTTTTGAAAGAGGTTGGGGAGTTTGCAAAGTGTTTTGGAAGCAGCAAAGGTTGTGGGTTACATAGTGGCTGAATTGAATTGGTTGGTGTCACTGTGTGAACAAGTCTTGAGAGTTGTGTGTTGAAGTGTTGTATACTGTAAAAGTTTGAAGTTCTTCAGGTTGTTGTTGGGGCTGTGTACAGTCCGGAAATGTGAAAGGTTAAGTTGTGGTTATCTTTGAGTGTTCTGGAATTCGTGAACAGTATGTGGTGGTGTTGAGTTCGTGAGGGTTTTGTGAAGAGAGTGTTCAGTGGTGGTTAAGTCTCCTGTGTTGGTTTGCGGTTTGCTTAGAGGAGTTTGGTTGTGCTCTTTTCGCCAGTTGAAATTTCGAGGATGAAATTTCCTAAGAGGGGGAGAGTTGTAACGCCCCGGTTTTGGGCTTGGAAGTTTGGGGTTTGGACCGGACCGGTCGGGTTGCGGTTCGAATATATAAAGGTGGAATTAGGAAAGCCTAGTTCGGGTTGCATTAAAAATATGGAAAAATGTTCTAAAATCCTCTTTTAATATATATAAGTGAACCGTGAAATCAATTTTGCAAAATGAGGTTTGGAAGGGTGACATTTTGGTTAGTGACCAAAATGTAATTTTTGAAAACTGTGAGACTGTTTTAAAAAGGATTGAAACTTTGAATCTTTAAGGAGCTATTTACCCAATGGGAGTTTCTCCAGATTTTCTAAATATATTAAATGATTAATTAAAAGGTTTTTAATATAAACAAAGTGGAGGGAAGATATTTTAGTTTTAACTAACTTTTCTCTCAACTATTTTCTCTCATTTTCTCTCAAGCCAAACATCTCTCTCCAGAGCTTTTCTCTCTGATTTTGTCACCTAAATTCATCTTTTCAATTACCTATTGCTAATCATCTCTACAACAAAACCTCACCATTTGCTAAGTGGATTTTCATGAAAACTTGATTCTAAAAGGGAGAAACTCAAGTTTGGAGGTAAGAACGTCCTTCTCCTCTAAACTCTCAGTTCTTTACTGAAATTCCCAAGTTCTCAATCCTTGATTTATGATTTATTAAAGGTTTTACAATTGGAATCTTGATTTTGGCTTTAAAATGCAAGATTTGCTTGATTTTGGTGAAATTTTCGTATGATCTGTTTGGGCAGTGTGTTGAGGTGTTAAATTGATGTTAATTGAATGTTAATTTGATTAGAAATTGAGGCTTAATCAATGCAATCCCGAATAGGTTGAATTTCCTAAGTTTTGCTTGAGTTTTTGGTTGTTTTTGGAGTGATCTTGGTGATCTGTTATAGCTGGAGGTATAAGGACGAGTTTGAGATCATTTTGAATGTTAATTGATGTTTAAAAATGGTTAGAAGTGATGGATCTTGGCTGGGTTAAGTTTCGGAAGTGTTTGGTGGTGATTTCGGTTGTTTTTGGTAGCCGAATTGATGATTTTGTGATGAGCAGCGAGTTTAATTGTGTTGCTGGAGTTTTTAGTGCATTATGATGCATTAATCCTCTGATGTTATGTGCTTGAAACAGGGGAGGAAGATCCGTGAGCATTAGAGGTGGTGTTGAAGGTTTCGGATGCTTGGAAGGCTTGTTGGCTAGCCTTGTTTTGTGTATCGGTGAGTGAAGTTGGGTTTTCAGCTTTTAAACCAAGGTTTGAAGGTTTTGGGAGCTTAGTTTAAGTCTAAACAACTTTGCTAAGCTCAAGAGTAAGTAAATGGATTTTCGCTCTTGGTTGTGTTGTGAATTGGCTTTTCAAAGCAATTGTGATTGATGGTTGCAATGCATATGTTTTGCATGTTTTAGATTCTGTTTTGAAAGCATATTTTAGCATGGTTTAATGCTGGTTTTGAAAGCCATATGTGAAGGATGCTCAAGGTAAGAGATCCTTGGTTTTGTACATTGAAATTGTGGGATTGATGCATAGTGTTGCATGTTGTTAAATGGCTTTGTGTAATGCTTTAAAACAGTGGATTAACATTGTTAATGATGCATATTGGCAAGTGGTTGTTGAGGTCACAAAGGTGGTTAAAAGTCCTTGTGTGAGCCTTGTGTATTTAAGAACAACATGGTGTTTAAAAGTCCATGGTTGGTTCTTGGTTAAAGTTCGTGGCGGTTATTGCATTTTGATTATGCTTGTGAACTAATGGATTAATGCGGTAAGATGGTTATATTGGCTAGTGATGTAAGTGGTTCTTGGTTCTTTGATCGGATATAGTTAGCCGGCTATAGGATTGGGTGCACCGTGAATAAAGTCGCCTTGGATGTGGAGTGGTTGAGAGTGAACCGGTAAACTCCATCCAAGTTTCCTAACGAGATGGTTAAGGTCATAATGGTTGATGGGATCCCATTCGAGGACCTTGGTTAAGCAAAGGTAATAATGGTGGTTAAAATTCCATTTGAGGACCTTGTGCTTGGTAAGATCACAATGGTGGTGTAAAGTCCATGTGTGGATCTTGTATAGGGTGTCCCGGATCTCGTTAGTGATGTTATACAACTACCAATCGATGATGCTAAGGTTATATGGTGTTTAAAAGTCCATATATGGGAACCTTGTGCATGTTAAGGTTGTATGGTGGTTAAAAGTCCATACATGGGAACCTTGTGAAAGTTAAGGTTGTATGGTGCTTAAAAGTCCATACATGGGAACCTTGTGAAAGTTAAGGTTGTATGGTGGTTAAAAGTCCATACATGGGAACCTTGTGAAAGTTAAGGTTGTATGGTGTTTAAAAGTCCATACATGGGAACCTTGTTAAAGTTAAGGTTGTATGGTGTTTAAAAGTCCATACATGGGAACCTTGTGAATGGTAAGGTCAAATGGTGTTTAAAAGTCCATTTGGGGACCTTGGATTGGTAGGGTGTATGAAGCGTGGGGACAACGCTTGTGATCCGCGTATCCGATCGGGTGTTGAGTTGAAAAGTGGATTTGGTTATCACTTGGAGGCCAATATGATGTTCTTGAATATAATGAAGCATGAGATGCTTGAAATGATGCATGGTTGCATGAAAAGTGTAAAATGTATTATGAATGCATGTTGACTTGTTGGTTTGAACAAGTGTTGATTATCTATTGAGAATGGTGCATGTGTGCATGAAATCTCTTTAGTGCATTGAAGTCTTGTGGAGACTTGTTTTAAAAGGGCATGTGATGCAATTGTTAATGATGTGGTTCATATGTTGCATTTGTTTAATGCATGTGTTGGATTGTTTGAGTAAATGGTTTAAAAAGGGTTTCTTGCTTTGAAATGACATTCAAGTATGAGAATGGTAAGATGTAAAGTGGAAGTGTTTTCCAAGGTTTGAAATTAGCTTTGCATATGGTGTTTTTGCATGGAATGGCTAATTTGATGGTTTTGCAAGTTTATGTTTTGAAAAGGTTTACTTAGCTTTCTAAGCTAAGGGTTGGTTTTCATGTTTGTGCAAGGCATGATTTTAGAGCATGTTGTTGAAAAAGGGTTTTCAAATATTGCTTTGGTTTGTCGAATCGAGTTTGCTTTTAAAAGTGGTTTATGATTCGCTGCATTGATGGTGTTTTGGTTTTGAGGATTCCTCACTAAGCATTATGTGCTTACGCTCCTTTTTGTCCATCAATGCAGATATTTGAAGTTTGGACAGCGAGAAGCAAAGGATTCAAGGAGGACTCCATTAGAGATGTATGTCTCGGTTAATAGCTATAGTTAATAAAGGCAATGGGGGTAGAATCTCTTATGTTGTTGTTAAAGGAGATTGTGTATGTTGGACAAGTTTGGGTTATGGTTTTGAATCATGTGGATTAATGTTGCAACGTTTGAATCTCCCTATGCTTAAGTTGTATTGCTATGCTTCTTGTTTAAAAGCATGATTGAGACTTGAATGTGTTTAATGAGTTTGTGCACCTAGGGGTGGTTTTGTATCTAGTTTTGATGCATTTATGTTCCCTATATGTTGAATGACTTGCTGGTGTGATTTGGTGGCTTTTGGAGCATGTTTGGTGGGTCAAAAGTATGTTTAACCAGCAAGGTTGCTGTAATCTGGGCAGGTCGTTTCGGAACGATCGTTACCGTTTCGGAACAGTGGCCTGTTATGGCCAGGGCGTTTCGAAACGGGAGGAACCGTTCCGAAACGGATATGCTACTGCCAGTCCCCGTTTCGAAACACGTTGCGGAACGGCCCCGCGTTTCGAAACAGGTTCTCCCTGTTTCGGAACACCTGACCGTTGGGGGCTGACATTAGCGGTTATGTGTTTCAAAATGTTTGCGTTTTGGTCCTAAAACATGTTTTTGCAATTGTATGAGTTCGGGATGTCCGTTTGAGCTGAAATTTGGCAGTGAAGCATGAAACATGACTAATTTCAGATTGGTAACTTTTAATCGGGTTAAGTCCCTGAAATTTTCAGAATTTACAGTTTGGGTCCCTGAATGATCTCTGATGGTTGTGATCTTTGAGCATGATGTTTGCGTGATCATATTTAGGGTTAATGAGCATCTAGACAAGATTAAATAGAAAAAAAATGGGTCGTTAATCAAGGTTGACTTTCGGGTTGACTTTGGTTTTCCCCGTGTGATCTTCTTAATTCGGTTCAACCGTCTGGGCCGGGTTAAGGGGGTTACATGGAGGTTATCGAAACACGATAGAAAGGAGTCTGTGGAAGCCATCAGGGGCAAGTTGCACTGTTTGGAGTGTAGTAGTAGTAGAAAAGGATTTAACTTAGAGTTTATCGTCACACTAAAGCAGCTGATCGCAAGAAAAGGAGTTGTAAAGCCAACTAACAATTTATGAGGGTGGAGCAAATCCAGGAAGTGATCAAATCATTTGAATTTGGAACACTGTAGATAACCCAACAGATTACAGGATATGATTGTTTTAAATTCAAATTGTATAAATCGGGGGTTTATCAAGCGATGGATTGAAAATAACTTGTTGAAAGTTATTTTCTAAATTCAAATGTACCCGAGAATATGGGAGGCTATCTAGATTTAAAAAATCTCGGGTGAAGACCTCCGATATATGTGGGGAAGATGCATGTGCATGAAAAATAAAATCCCATGCAAAGTCGGATAAAAGACGTTGGAGGGTAATTTTAAAATCGCAGAAAATCCTGGGAGAGAGAACGTTATCTTTTAACTGACGAGATCCAGGGTTCCTGATTTTGTGGAGCCCAATATTCCGTCGTATCGGATGAAAAACAAAATCCCATGCAAAGTCGGATAAAAGACGTTGGAGGGTAATTTTGAAATCGTAGAAAATCCTGGGAGAGAGAACGTTATCTTTTAACTGAGTAAAAAGTACAGAAATTGAGTTTTTGCAATATAATTGTGTTGAAAAGCTCCTAATCAATTACATGAACTCCGAAAATTTGATTAAAACCTGTTTTGTAGTCCTTTTTGTAGAGGTTTCGGACAAGCGGGTCGAAATGGGCCTTTCAATGGACACGTTGGAATTTTAACTGAGTAAAAAGTATAGAAATTGAGGTTTTGCAATATAATTGTGTTGAAAAGCTCCTAATCCAATATTTGAACTCCTAAAATTTGAATAAAACTTTTTTGCGGTCCATTTAGTAGAGGTTTCGGACGAGCAGGTCTAAATGGGCCTTTCAATGGGCCCGTTGGAATTTTAACCGAGTAAAAAGTATAAAAATTGAGTTTTTTTCAATATAATTGTGTTGAAAAGCTCCTAATCAATTACTTGAACTCCTAAAATTTGATTAAAACTTGTTTTGCGGTCCTTTTTGTCGAGGTTTCGGACGAGCAGGTCTAAATGGGCCTTTCAATGGACCTGTTGGAATTTTAACTGAGTAAAAAGTACAGAAATTGAGGTTTTGCAGTATAATTGTGTTGAAAAGCTACTAATCAATTATTTGAACTCCTAAAATTTGATGAAAACTTCTTTTACAGTCCTTTTTGTCGAGGTTTTGGACGAGCAGGTCTAAATGGGCTTTTCAATGGACCCGTTGGAATTTTTTTTGAGAAAATGTGGGCCTTATTAAAAACCCCTACTAATATCCCCTGGCACAGGTCCTGGAGAAACCTAAAAAAGGGGAAAAGAGTACCCAGATATTTATTAATTGGAAGGACGAGAAGAGAGCTCGCCAAATACAAAGTGACGGATACAACTTGGAAGATCAGAACCAAAAGACATAGAAGTCATGGTTCGGAGAGCATGGGTAGCTAAGGTATGAGCAACACAGTTTGCCTCAGGAGATAATAGTCGGGCACCCTCTTCCAACCATTGGATGCCAGAAACAGCCAAGCTATTGGAGAGAAGGTTGGGAATGCCTGCTAAGCGGAGGGCCTCAGAGGCCCCAGGACAATCGCGAAGAGCATGCAGAATGGACTCCAAAGATGAACCGCAAATGGGACAAGGTCCAAAATTAGGTGCAAAAACTTGCAGTTTCGAACCAACAGGTAGAGCCTCTGAGCCCATACGCCAACCAAAGGTTTTAACCTTAGGAAGAGCCTTAACCTTAGCCAGGACTTTCCAAATCCGAGCTGGACAGTTTCGAGGTTTCGGTGGACGCTGGAGATATTGGTAGCCTGAGCGAACCGAATAGATCCTAGAATCATTGGGAATCCAGAGAATGGAATCGCGAGTATCATTGATTATTGGAATACGAAGGATAGTATCGGCATCATCAGCACTGAAATAGTGATGTACCTTAGAAGGTTCCCAAGCAGCCTATTTTCGGATCATAAAGTCTCGACACCGAATATGGACCTCATCAGAGGTCTCATACTCCCCATAGAGATTGACAGGAGAGGAGCCTCCCCAATTATCCTTGTGGACACGGATATTACTATTAATATCAGGGCGGTAAAGGAACCCACCAAAGAGGTGCTGCATGGCATTGTAAAGACCTTGCCATGCAAACGAACCCCGTTGCGGATGGGTAGCATCTAAAATGTTGCCAGAGGGAAAGTACTTCGCGCGGTAAATTTGACCCAACAAGGATTTCGGCTCGCAAATAAGCCTCCACAGCTACTTCCCAAGGAGAGCAATGTTAAAATCATTGAGATCTCGAAAGCCCATGCCCCCAGCGGATTTTGGTAAGCAAACATGATCCCAAGGGAGCAAGTGCCATCCTTTTTTGTTGGTCTTACCAGACCACCAGTACTGACGGATAGCAGAAGTCAAATCGTCAACAATGTTTTGAGGTAGTAGATAGCACGACATAACATACTGAGGCAGAGATTGCAAAATCGCTTTGATAAATATTTCTCTACCACTAAAGGAAAGAAGTTGTTTATCCAAGTGGATAAGCAATCATGAACTATGTCGCGAATGAAGCCTAAAGATTCAGTTTTGTTTTTCCCGATGAGGAGTGGTACACCTAGATAGACACCAGGGTTATTGACCTCGCAAACCTGCAGGGAGCCGTTAATTGTATCACGGATCGAGCGAGGGGTACACGGATTATAGAAAATATTTGACTTTTCGAAGTTGACAGCTTGTCCTGACGCAGAGGCATAGGTTTGGAGAGTCGTTTTAAGATGTGCCGCTTCCTCCGGGCTTGTGTTGAGGAAGATCATATAATCATCCGCAAAAAGGAGATGGTTAACCTTGGGGCCCAATCTACCAGCACCAAGGCCAGGAAGGAAATTAAGCTGTTGGGCTTCAGTGAGGTACGCCGAGAGACCTTGGGTACATAAGAGGAAAAGAAAAGGTGATAGGGGAACACCTTGCCGAAGACCCCGTTGTGGATGAAAAAAGGGTGAAAAGGAGTTATTAACCTTAACAGAAAAAGAAACCAAAGAAATGCATCGCATGATAAGAGAGACCCAGGAGGGTGCAAAACCCATTCGGTGCATGAAATTCACAAGAAAGGACCATTCAACTCTATCAAAAGCTTTTTCCATATCTAACTTAAGAGCAGCCCCTCGGGAGGACTGTGTGTTCCCAGAGTTTATGTTATGTATGATTTCATGGGCAATGAGTATGTTGTCCGAGATATTATGACCTTGAACGAAGGCAGCCTGATTTGTACTAATACAGAAGGGGATTGTTTGTTTCATCCTATTGACAAAGACTTTGGCGACAATTTTATAGATCGCCGTGCAAAGACTAATGGGACGAAGGTGTCGCATGGTGGTCGGGTCTTTAATTTTGGGAATAAGGACCAAAATGGTCTTATTGACCAATGCCATGTCTGTTGTACCATTAAGGAGGTTGAGGCAGAGCGAGGTAACATCTGCACCCATAGTGTCCCAATGCTGACGAAACAACCCACTAGGAAGGCCATCTATACCCGGAGCCTTCCAGGGATCAATGTCTCTGAACGCATGAAGGATCTCATCGGCCGTGAAGGTCCTAGTAAGGGATTCATTCATTGTAGATGTTTCAAGTTGGATGAGGGTATGAATAAAGCGGTCCGAGTACGAAAGCAAAGTAACATTTATTTTATTAGATATAAAAAGCGCAATACCAGAACAATTATCGTTTGGGGCAATAGAAATAACTTCAATCATACCTAGGGAAAGACTAAGACGGCTACATGCCGCATTACTTAACTTAGTTTCACAGAGAAATAAAATATCTAGGGTTGTACGTCGAACATATTGCTGCAAATGATGAACTGCCTGGGCCTGACCAAGACCCTGGCAGTTCCAACATAAAATTATCATTTCCCTCGGTCGGGTTGAGAGTCAACCGCCGCCGGAGAGTTTTTTGAGCTGCTCATCCCAGGTTTAGGAGTGGAACCGGAGGGCTTCGATTTCTTAGGTTGGAGGATCACTTGAATAGGGGATCGGTGTTTGATTCCACGGTTAGAGGGGGGCTGGGGCAGGAGCTAGAGCATTAGCTGCATCATTTGGGTAAGGTTTTAATAGCCAAAGGTCAAATTCATGAATAAGGGGGATATTGGTTTTAAGAAGAGGCTTACGTAGTTCGGCATCCAATTTTTTGATCTGTGGGGCTTGGAACACTGTCATCCTGGGCATCACAGTCATCATCAGTAGCATCTTCCGGAATTGGGAAAATTGTGTTCAGAGGCTGCGGATCAATGACCCTGGGGGTAGTGTGACTTGCGGATTTGATCGAGGAGAGGGATTTTTCAACTTAGAGCCAGATGCATTATTTTCTTTCGGCAAGGGAGAAGCTTCACCCAGAGCCGCATCATTATTAGGTGCCTCTTCTAGGAGTTTTTCCGAGAAGGATGCAATATCACCATCATTGGGATTACCTAAGTAATCGAAGGGGTATATCAATTGATGTATATAGAAGATACAAGAGGAAAGGAGAAATAAATTGTAAATTGAGCAAGGGGAAGAACCTGTGTTGTTCAGGTCAGCGCGGTTCAGGCACATTGTTGGTCGGAACTATAAGAAAAGAAAGGGAGAATATTCGAAAGTTAAGGAACCAGTGAAACAAAATTAAAATATAAATGAGGAAAAAAGGTACGTAGTATGCAAAAGATGGAATTATCGTACCAGATGGGTTTGGGTTTGCCTGGCTGCATTCGGCTCCAACAGTCCTAATTCTGCCCCGAGGGCCTAGAGGACGACGTCAAGGAGGGAGGTAGCACAACCATTCCCCATATTGCAGTTTAGATAGATCTAGAGTGGGCCGAATCGGACAATTATCAATTGTATGACTGATAATCCCACAGCCATGGCACAGAGTAGGGAGGCGTTCATATTGTAGACGGCACATCGTTTTGTTTGAGCCATTCCCGATGAAGAGAAAGCGGGTTACTGGGTGGGTAACATCAAGCATAATTTCGTCTCTCAGAAATTCTTTCATATTGCCCTCAATTTCTCGTGTATAAGTTCGAAGGACATTGCCAACCATTGAACCAAGAGCATGTCCTACAAGATGGGCACGACCAACATCTTCGTAGAGAGAAGTTGGTAATCCGAAGATTCGAATCCAAATGTGCATAAGAGTGAAGGAATAGTCATCCGTATTTTTGGAGGGGTCATATTCAGTCAAAGCGAGCCATTCATCCTTGTATAACCAAGGCCCTCGGTTGAGAACCTCATAGCAGTCCTTAGTTTCCTTGAATTTGATTTTGAAAAAAATTTCCTTGATAATCGAGATAGAGACTAGGTTGCTAGATTTCCAGATTCCTTCAAACACACCGAGAACTGCATAGTTGTCGATAGGTTTAGAAGAGATAAAGCATCCAATTAGAAAGAGTTTGGGGTCCTCTTCAGCAAAATCCCAACCGAAGTCAGGTGTGTACAGGAGTTCAGCTTCTTCATTGGTGAGGGCAAGAGAATTGAGTTGAGGGAAGGAGGAAGAAGCCATAGGGAAGGGTAGAAGAATGCAAGGAGGGGTTAGAGAGAGAAAATGGAGATCGATAATGGAGCTAGGGTAGGCACTTCGAATATAAATAGTGAGAGGAGGATTAATAAGAACTACTAAAATAATGGGATAGAGGGAAATAACATAAGGCAAGAGAATTTGAATGCATAGAATTGCAAACAAAGATGAATCCCTAGAAGTTAGGGTGAAACGATTGAAAAGGGAAGTAAAACAGGTAGGTAAGGCAAGAAATAAATTCGATGGGATAGATAACATAGGGATTAATAGAATTAAGGAGATATAAATGGTAATAATACAATTAAAGGAGGCAGAATTTAAAGAAGGAAAAAGAATTGTATTGTATGTAAGAAAAAAGTTTAAGAGACAAAAAAGAAAGTTTATATAAGGCCAAGCTGTGTGACGCAAGGAATATGGTAACAAGGTGGGGATAAAAAAGAAAAGTTTATTTATATGGGAAGATAGTAATTGAGGGTGTGAATTAAAACTTGGTAATAGGGGGAGATTGAAGAAGGGGGGGAAATAGACAAAATAGAAAGTTTATATAAGGTAAGATTGGAGACATAATATGGTCGAGTATGGGTAGGGAAAAGTTTCCTTAGAAGTAATTTCAAGTTTTGGAACTGACTAAAAGATAAGTACCTTAAATATTGGATTGAAAAAGTATTTTGATTTTTAGAGCGAGTTAGAGGTATTTTAGGAAAAGTACTTAGATTCCTTAAAGTTATGTCCCTAGAAGGTAGAAAAAATGATATGAGGAACATCAAAAAGGAAATAGGCGTTTTGAGAAAAAATCGAGATAGAATAGTGTGAAGAAATGTCATGCAAAACGTATATATTTTTGGAATTGAGAGGGTGAATTTGTTATAATCATAAGTAAAAAACGTTGTAGCAGTATGTGAAGATTTTTCCATCAATAAGATGGTCGTAGTGATATCCCTCGAAAGGGCTTGAGTAAATGCACCTAAGGAGGTGTAGGTGATAGCAATAGTGTTCAACAGATACAACAAGTAGAACAGGGTTGTGTAAAAAACTAGAT
Organism: Hibiscus trionum; assembly: GCA_030270665.1. Taxonomy (NCBI): domain Eukaryota; kingdom Viridiplantae; phylum Streptophyta; class Magnoliopsida; order Malvales; family Malvaceae; genus Hibiscus; species Hibiscus trionum. The sequence continues at coordinate 31,036,947 of BSYR01000008.1, forward strand.
CCAGACTATCCAGACTAGAGAAGCTAGGCATGTAAAAAAGAGAAACATAAACGAAGAAAGAAAACAAGCCACATAGAAGAGGGAGAGAGCAAGAAATTAAATTACAACCCATGGAAAGCGAAGGAGCGGGGATAAGAAAATTAATACAGACCAACAGAGCAAATAAATTGGGGGAATAATTAAAAAAATAGGTACATACCAAAGTGGAATAAAATTTAAATATACGATCGTGGCGGCCTAGTCCTTGTTTTATGAATTGCTGATGGGCAGCTTCTATGAGTTAGCCACAATCACTAGGAGAAAGAAAAGGAAGTAGAATAAAGTTAGTGAAGAAGATGCCACATAACATAGTAGGTAGTAGAACATATGTGCAGGATTAATAAAATTAAGGGAAGCATAAATAGACATAAGCAAAGATTGAAAATATCCCACATAGTGGGTTGATAGAAATTCCCTTAAAAGGGATCGAAAGGCATTAGATAAAGTCTTGAAAGGAATGAACGTGTACCAGTTGAACCAAGACCAAATAGATAATAATGAACAACATAAAGAAAAGCCATAAAGGAAAGTGTACATAGGTGAATCATATGGACCAGGGAACCATATGAGATGATAACAGTATGAATGATAAAATTCTAGTAGAAGAAAGGAACTATATATTAACAACCAGAAAGAAGTAAAGAGGAGATGGTTAGATACCTTGCTGCATAGACAAAATCTCCACATGCTTAAGGTCATGCACCAAGGCAGATAAGTTGGTAAGAGGGGGGAAGCTCGAAATGAGACGTGTAACGCCCCGGTTTTGGGCATGGAAGTTTTGGGTGTTGACCGGTTCGGTCAAAGTGCTGTTCGAATCTAAAAGGGTGAAATTAGGAAAGCCTAGTTCGGGTTGCATTAAAAATATGGAAAAATGTTCTAAAATCATCTTTTAATATATATAAGTGAACTGTGAAATCAATTTTACAAAATGAGGTTTGGAAGGGTGACATTTTGGCTAGTGACCAAAATGTAATTTTTGAAAACTGTGAGACTGTTTTAGAAAGGATTGAAACTTTGAATCTTTAAGGAGCTATTTACCCAATGGGAGTTTCTCCAGATTTTCTAAAGATATTAAATGATTAATTAAAAGGTTTTAAATAAAAACAAAGTGGAGGGAAGATATTTTGGTTTTAACTAACTTTTCTCTCAATTCTATTTCCTCTCATTTTCTCTCAAGCCAAGCACCTTTTCTCCAGAGCTTTTCTCTCTGATTTTGTCACCTAAATTCATCTTTTCAATTACCTTTTGATTGCTAATCATCTCTACAACAAAACCTCACCATTTGCTAGTTGATTTTTCAAGCTTTTTGGTTCTAAAAGAGGAGAAACTCAAGTTTGGAGGTAAGAACGTCCTTCTCCTCTAAACTCTCAGTTCTTTACTGAAATTCCCAAGTTCTCAATCATTAATTGTTGTTTTATAAATGGTTTTTAAAGTGGTGTAATGGATCTTGGCTTAAAATGCAAGATTTGATGATTTTTGATGGATTTTCGTATGATCTGATTGGGCTGGGTTCTAAAGTGTTAATTTGATGATAAATGAATGTTAATTTGATTGGAAATTGAGTTTTGATTAATGCAATCCCGGATAGGTTGAATTTCCTAAGTTTAGCTTGTGATTCTTGGTTGTTTTTGGAGTGATCTTGTGGATCTGTTGTTGCTGGAGGTATAAGGTTGTTGTTAGGTTCTTTTTAGGTGTTAAATGATGATAAAGGATGTTTAGTTTTGATGGTTTATGGCTGGGCTTTGTTGAGGAGTTGTTTGGTTGCATTTTCGGTTGTGTTTGGTGGCCGAAAATGGAGTGTGGATGAGAGCAGCGAGTTTAGGTGCTTTCATTGAAGTTATTAATGCATGATGATGCATTAATCCTCTGCTTTGATGTGTTTAAACAGGGGAGTCATCTTTGGATCCAAGTATTGGTGATCCAGAGGCTTGATTTGGTACTTCGGCAAGAGGCGAAGTGGAATTGGTGAGTGAAATTGGGTTTTCGGCTTTGAAACCAATGTCTGGGAGCTTAGTTTAAGTCTAAACAACTTTGCTAAGCTCAAGTGTAAGTTTTCGGAAAAACTCTCTAGTGGTGGCCATGGTTTGGTTGTTGTGCAATGTGATTATTGCATGTTTTAGATTCTGTTTTGAAAGCATGTTTTAGCATGAGTATTGCTGACTTTATAAGCCATGTGTTGAAGGAAGCTCAAGGTAAGAGTTCCTTGTTTTTAAACATTGTTTAAATGTGGTTTAATGCCTAAAGATACATGATGTTTATGGCTTGGTTTAATGCTTTAAAACAGTGGATTATTTGATGATAATGATGTATATTGGCAAGTGATGTTTTGAAAAGGTTAAGGTCACTAAGGTGGTTAAAAGTCCTTGAGTGAGCCTTGTGGATTCTAAGAACTTCATGGTGGTTAAAAGTCCATGATGATTCTTGTTAAGGTCACTAAGGTGGTTAAAAGTCCTTGAGTGAGCCTTGTTACTTAAGAACATCAAGGTGGTTAAAAGTCCTTGGATGGTTCTTGTTAAGGACACAAAGGTGGTTAAAAGTCCTTGTGTGGTCCTTGCCATGGTGTTTAAAAGTCCATGGGCCAAGGTGTTTAAAAGTCCTTGGGGCCAAGGTGTTTAAAAGTCCTTGGGGTGAAACTTGTAAGGACACAAAGGTGGTTAAAAGTCCTTGTGTGATCCTTGGAAATTATAAGATCACAATGGTGCTTAAAAGTCCATGTGTGAGTCTTATGTTGATCTTGTTTTAAAAAGATGGAACTTATCACTTGTGGCCAATATGACATGTATTGATATGGAAGCATGTATTGCTTGTTTAAGATTGCTTTTGAGCATGTTTAAATGGTGTTGAATTATGATTCATAAAGTGTTTTTATAAATGCATTATTGAATGGTTTTAATGAGCATTCCTCACTAAGCTTTTGCTTACGCTCTCTATCGTTTTCTTAAACCAATAATGCAGAACATTAAGGAGTATTGAGGGCAGCAAGGAGGGCAAGCAATCAAGTGGAAATTAAGCTCAAGTATGGGAAGGTTTCTTTAAACACTTTTTAGCTTTTGGCATTTGGCAATGGGGGACCTTTGTGGATGTTTTGGGAGATGTTTTGAACTCCCTAAGCTTGTTTAATGTTGCTGACAATGCTGGAGTTTTGTATTTGGCCATTATATGTTTGGTTTGGAGGTTTTATGCTTGAATGGTATGCTTGTGTAGGAAGTATGCCTTTAGATTTGGGGCTTTTTATATGTGATGCCATGATGATGAATTGATGTTGCATTTATGTCCTTTATATGTTGAATTTCTTGCTGGTAAAGTTTGGTAGCTTTTGGAGCATGTATGGTTGATCAATTGTGTGTTTGAGCATGCAATCTGCTGCATTCTGTGCAGGCTGTTTCGGAACAGTTGCTACCGTTTCGGAACGGGTGCCTTATAGCAACCCAGGCGTCCGAAACGGGAGACACCGTTCCGAAACGGAAAGGCCACTGCCAGCCTTCGTTTCGATACGCGTTGCGGAACGGCCCCGCGTTTCGAAACAGGCTCTCCCTGTTTCGGAACACCTGACCGTTGGGGGCTGACATTGGCAGTTATATGTTTTGGAAAGTTTGCATTTTGGTCCTGAATCTTGTATGTGCAATTACATGAGTTTGAGATGTCCGTTTGAGCTGAAATTTGGCAGTGAAGCATGAAACCTGACTAATTACAAGTTGGTAACTTTATTTTGGGTTAAGTCCTTATAGTTATCAGAATTTACAATTTGGTCCCTAAAGTTGTAAATTGATCAATTGGGTCCCTGTTTGATCTCTGATGTTTATGATCTTTGAGTATGTGATTTGTATGATCATAACTAGGGTTAATGTGCATCTAGACAAGTTTAAAAAGAAAAAAAAAGGGTCGTTAATCAAGGTTGACTTTCGGGTTGACTTTGGTTTTCCCCGTGTGACTTTCTTAATTCGGGTCAACCGTCTAGGCCGGGTTAAGGGGGTTACAAGACGAACATCAGCAAGGAGGTAATATAGCAGAGAAGGAAGGACATGATCAAAATAAGAAAAAGCCCAAAAAAGAATGGAAAAGACATATACGGTGCATTAAAAACAAGGAAAACCAGATAATATGATAAATTGAGCAAGTTCAGGGCAGAGAGGGTAAAAACAGTAAGCATAACAATTTCAGTAGAACAATTGAAGATCAAGGAAGTAATAGCACATGGAAGAGGATACCCCGAGGGAAGAAGTAACAACAAATGAAAGGGTGAACATAAGTATAGAAACATAGGTGTAAAGGGAAGGGAAAAAGGAAACAAAAAGATAGGACTAAGGATGGTGCATCAAAAGAGGCATAAAAGGTGGAAAAAGAGAGAAACAAAAAAAGAGGCATAATCATACATAGAGCAGTCAAAAAAAGGAGATGGCAAAGAAATATCTTAATCAAACACATAATAAAACTAAGGTTGCAGAAAGAGGCGTATAAGTTCTGAATATGAGCCATGGTAACAGGGTAGAGATTTAGAAAGATAAAAGCGAGGGAGATAGCCAATAAAGTGTAAAGAATACATAGAAATCCCACCAGGTGGGTCGTTATAAATTTCCCTAGAAGGGATCGTTTAAACATATTAGAGAATGGGGGATAAAATAGGATGTGTGGTGAGAAGAATAAGGTAGTGCATAACCAAGAATGAAAGCAATAATGAGGTAGAATTAGAATCCAATCTGTGAACGAAGGTGTACTGAAGCACCAGTTAAAAATTCGTGATGCAGGCATACTGAAGTACAAAGTTAAAAAATATAAAACATATATGATCAGAAGATAAATTAGGGGGAGCCCAGATCAGGACTAAACAAATGACCAAAGAGATAAAGAAGCAGAATCGAAGTGAAACCATTACAACCCAGATATGCAGAAGCAACGGATAAAACAATTTTTAAGTAAGCAGTAGAGGAAGCATTATCACAAGGTAAACATAATAAAGATATTGAGTACCATTTAGAAGATAGAAGAGATACGATGCAAGCAATAATGTAGAAAGAGTGCAAGATAAACAGACAAGAAAAGATCATGGAGGAATGGTGGTAATTGAGCAAACCCAGATAACGTAGATCAAAAAAAGGGTTATATCTAAAAATAAAAAATCGAAGAATAAACCCCAAAGAAATAAGGTAGAGAGTTAAAGCCAAAAGAGAGAATTCTATTGATGACATACCGACGACAATCAGAGATAGCCAAGAACCCTATAACCAATGGGGCCTTCGACGGCGGTGGGGGGCTTCCACAGAACGGATCTGAAGGAGAAACGGCGGATGAGATAGAAAGCCTGCACGATAAAGATAAATTAAAAAATGAAAATAAAACCAAAAGGGGTAAAGTGGGACGGTGCACAGGATGAGGGCAATGCCCATCGCCGGCGATGGCCAGATCTGGTAATATACGTACAAAAAAAGAGATACCCAGACGCCCCGATTTGGTAAAATCGTTTTCCTGCAAACAAAGAGTGCGGGAACGGATATGAGGGGATAGCAAAAAAACCCCTAGAAAATAGAAAAGAAAATTGAGAAAAAGGTGAGATCTGATTGCATGGAAAATTGAAAGGGTTGCGACTCTAGTAAACACAGAGAAGAGAGAAACCAGCCAACAAAGGATACGATCTCGCAAAATAGAAGAATAAAAAATATATTAGAAACTGGATTAGGGAGATTAACAAAAAATAGAATCGATGAAAATAAAATCAAAGTAAAGCGGAAGATAAGCATGGGTCGGGGTGGGAATGCTCTCAAAATTTCATTACCTTTAAGATCTTGCGTCTTGCGTTTGTGTAAAGCTCCGATCTGCACGGAGTGTAGCGGCTAGGGGAAAGGAAAGGAGGCGAAGGGGAGAGGTTGAAACGCCGTGAAAAGAGGGGGGAATGAAAAAAGGGAGGCGGGTGAAAGGAAAAGGAAGGAAACGGTGGAAAATGAAAAGACAAACGCCAAGAAAAACCCCGGAAAAATTGAGAGAATTTTGAGAGCCATTCCCACACCCGTTGGAATTTTAACTAAGTAAAAAGTACAGAAACTGAGGTTTTGCAATATAAGTGTGTTGAAAAGCTCCTAATCAATTATATGATCTCCTAAATTTTAAATAAAACTTGTTTTGCAGTCCTTTTTGTAGAGGTTTTAGACGAGCAGGTCTAAATGGGCCTTACAATGGACCCGTTGGAATTTTAACTAAGTAAAAAGTACAGAAATGGAGGTTTTGCAATATAATTGTGTTGAAAAGCTACTAATCAATTATTTGAACTCCTAAAATTTGATTAAAACTTGTTTTGTGGTCCTTTTTGTCGAGGTTTCGGACGAGCAGGTCTAAATGGACATTTCAATGGACCCGTTGGAATTTTAACTGATTAAAAAGTACAAAAATTGAGGTTTTGCAATATAAGTGTGTTGAAAATCTCCTAATCAATTACATGATCTCCTAAATTTTGATTAAAACTTGTTTTGCGGCCCTTTTTGTAGAGGTTTCGGACGAGCAGGTCTAAATGGGCCTTTCAATGGACCCGTTGGAATTTTAACTGAGTAAAAATGATAGAAATTGAGGTTTTGCAATTTAATTGTGTTGAAAAGATACTAATCAATTATTTGAACTCCTAAAATTTGATTAAAACTTGTTTTGCGGTCCTTTTTGTCGAGGTTTCAGACGAGCAAGTCTAAATGGGCCTTTCAATGGACCCATTGGAATTTTAACCGAGTAAAAAGTACAGAAATTGAGGTTTTGCAATATAAGTGTGTTGAAAATATCCTAATCAATTACATGATCTCCTAAATTTTGATTAAAACTTGTTTTACGGCCCTTTTTGTAGAGGTTTCAGACGAGCAGGTCTAAATGGGCCTTTCAATGGACCCGTTGGAATTTTAACTGAGTAAAAAGTACAGAAATTGAGGTTTTGCAATATAATTGCGTTGAAAAGCCACTAATCAATTATTTCAACTCCTAAAATTTGATTAAAACTTGTTTTGCGGTCCTTTTTTTCGAGGTTTCGGACGAGCAGGTCTAAATGGGCCTTTCAATGGACCTGTTGGAATTTTAACTAAGTAAAAAGTACAGAAATTGAGGTTTTCCAATATAATTGTATTGAAAAGCTCCTAATCAATTACATGAACTCCTAAAATTTGATTAAAACCTGTTTTGCTGTCCTTTTAGTCGAGGTTTTGGACGAGCGGGTCCAAATGGGCCTTTCAATGGACCCATTGGAATTTTAACTGGGTAAAAAGTACCAAAATTGAGGTTTTGCAATATAATTGTGTTGAAAAGCTCCTAATCAATTATTTGAACTCCTAAAATTTGAATAAAACTTTTTTGCGGTCCTTTTTGTAGAGGTTTCGGATGAGCAGGTCTAAATGGGCCTTTCAATGGGCCCGTTGGAATTTTAAATGAGTAAAAAGTATAAAAATTGAGGGTTTTCAATATAATTGTGTTGAAAAGCTCAGAATCAATTATTTGAACTCCTAAAATTTGATTAAAACTTGTTTTGCGGTCCTTTTTGTCGAGGTTTCGGACGAGCAGGTCTAAATGGGCCTTTCAATGGACCCGTTGGAATTTTAACAGAGTAAAAAGTACAGAAATTGAGGTTTTGCAATATAATTGTGTTGAAAAGCTCCTAACCAATTACATGAACTCCTAAAATTTGATTAAAACTTTTTTTGCAGTCCTTTTTGTAGAGGTTTCGGACGAGCGGGTCGAAATGAGCCTTTCAATGGACCCGTTAAAATTTTAACTGAGTAAAAATTACAGAATTTAGGTTTTGCAATATAATTGTGTTGAAAAGCTCCTAATCAATTATTTGAACTCCTAAAATTTGATTAAAACTTGTTTTGCGGACCTTTTTGTCGAGATTTCGGACGAAAGCAAGTCTAAATGGGCCTTTCAATGGACCCGTTGGAATTTTAACTGAGTAAAAAGTGCAGAAATTGAGGTTTTGCAATATAATTGTGGTGAAAATCACTTAATAAATTACATGATCTCCTAAAATTTGATTAAAACTTGTTTTGCGGCCCTTTTTGTAGAGGTTTCGACGAGCATGTCTAAATGGGCCTTTCAATGGACCCGAAGGAATTTTAACTGAGTAAAAAGTACAGAAATTGAGGTTTTGCAAAATAATTGTGTTGAAAAGCTCCTAATCAATTACACGAACTCCTAAAATTTGATTAAAACTTGTTTTGCAGTCCTTTTTGTAGTGGTTCCGGACGAGCGGGTCGAAATGGGCTTTTTAATGGACCCGTTGGAATTTTAACTGAGTAAAAAGTACAGAAATTGAGGTTTTGCAATATAATTGTGTTGAAAAGCTACTAATCAATTATTTGAACTCCTAAAATTTGATTAAAACTTCTTTTGCGGTCCTTTTAGTCGAGGTTTTGGACGAGCAGGTCTAAATGGGCCTTTCAATGGACCCGTTGGAATTTTAACAGAGTAAAAAGTACAGAAATGGAGGTTTTGCAATATAAGTGTATTGAAAATCTCCTAATCAATTACATGATCTCCTTAATTTTGATTAAAACTTGTTTTGCGGCCCTTTTTGTAGAGGTTTCGGTCGAGCAGGTCTAAATGGGCCTTTCAATGGACCCGTTGGAATTTTAACTGAGTAAAGAGTACAAAAATTGAGGTTTTGCAATATAATTGTGTTGAAAAGCTCCTAATCATTTATTTGAACTCCTAAAATTTGATTAAAACTTGTTTTACAGTCCTTTTTGTAGAGGTTTTGGACGAGCGGGTTGAAATGGGCCTTTCAATGGACCCGTTGAAATTTTAACTGAGTAAAAAGTACATAAATTGAGGTTTTGCAATATAATTGTGTTGAAAAGCTCCTAATCAATTATTTGAACTCATAAAATTTGAATAAAACTTTTTTGCGGTCCTTTTTTAGAGGTTTCAGACGAGCAGGTCTAAATGGGCCCGTTGGAATTCTAACTAAGTAAAAAGTATAAAAATTGAGGGTTTTCAATATAATTGTGTTCAAAAGCTCCTAATCAATTACATGAACTCCTAAATTTTAATTAAAACATGTTTTGCAGTCCTTTTTGTAGAGGTTCCGGACGAGCGGGTCGAAATAGGCCTTTCAATGGACCCGTTGGAATTTTAACTAAGTAAAAAGTACAAAAATTGAGGTTTTGCAATATAATTGTTGTGAAAATCTCCTAATCAATTACATGATCTCCTAAAATTTCATCAAAACTTATTTTGCGGACCTTTTGTAGAGGTTTCGGACGAGCATGTCTAAATGGGCCTTTCAATGGACCCGTTGGAATTTTAATTGAGTAAAAAGTACATAAATTGAGGTTTTGCAATATAAGTGTGTTGAAAATCTCCTAATCAATTATTTAAACTCCTAAAATTTGATTAAAACTTGTTTTGCAGTCCTTTTTTTTCGAGGTTTCGGACGAGCAGGTCTAAATGGGCCTTTCAATAGACCCGTTGGAATTTTAACTGAGTAAAAAGTACAGAAATTGATGTTTTGCAATATAATTGTGTTGAAAAGCTCCTAATCATTTATTTGAACTCCTAACATTTGATTAAAACTTGTTTTGCGGTCCTTTATGTAAACGTTTCGGACGTGCGAGTCGAAATGGGCCTTTCAATGGACCCGTTGAAATTTTAACTGAGTAAAAAGTACAGAAATTGAGGTTTTGCAATATAATTGTGTTGAAAAGCTCCTAATCAATTACATGAATTCCTAATATTTGACTAAAACTTGTGTCGCGATCCTTTTTGTCGAGGTTTCGGACGAGCGGGTCGAAATGGGCCTTTCAATGGACCCGTTGGAATTCTAACTGAGTAAAAAGTACAGAAATTGATGTTTTGCAATATAATTGTGTTGAAAAGCTCCTAATCATTTATTTGAACTCCTAAAATTTGATTAAAACTTGTTTTATAGTCCTTTTTGTAGAGGTTTTGGACGAGCGGGTCGAAATGGGCCTTTCAATGGACCCGTTGAAATATTAACTGAGTAAAAAGTACAGAAGTTGAGGTTTTGCAAAATAATTGTGTTGAAAAGCTCCTAATCAATTATTTGAACTCATAAAATTTGAAAAAACTTTTTTGCGGTCCTTTTTGTAGATGTTTTTCAGACGAGCAGGTCTAAATGGGCCTTTCAATGGGCCCGTTGGAATTCTAACTAAGTAAAAAGTATAAAAATTGAGGTTTTTCAATATAATTGTGTTCAAAAGCTCTTAATAAATTATTTGAACTCCTAAAATTTGATTAAAACATGTATTGCAGTCCTTTTTGTAGAGGTTTAGGACGAGCGGGTCGAAATGGGCCTTTCAATGGACCCGTTGGAATTTTAACTGAGTAAAAAGTACAGAAATTGAGGTTTTGCAATATAATTATGTTGAAAATCTCCTAATCAATTACATGAACTCCTAAAATTTGATTAAAACTTGTTTTGCGGCCCTTTTTGTAGAGGTTACCGACGAGCTGGTCTAAATGGGCCTTTCAATAGACCCGTTGGAATTTTAACTGAGTAAAAAGTAAAAAAATTGAGGTTTTACAATATAATTGTTTTGAAAATCTTCTATTCGATTATTTGAACTCCAAAAATTTGAATAAAACTTTTTTGTGGTCCTTTTTGTAGAGGTTTCGGACGAGCAAGTCTAAATGGGCCTTTCAATCGAACCGTTTGAATTTTAACTGAGTAAAAAGTAAAGAAATTGAGGTTTTACAATATAATTGTGTTGAAAAGCTCCTAATCAATTGCATGAACTCCTAATATTTGATTAAAACTTGTTTTGCAGTCCTTTTTGTAGAGGTTTTGGACGAGCGGGTCGAAATGGGCCTTTCAATGGTCCCGTTGAAATTTTAACTGAGTAAAAAGTACAGAAATTGAGGTTTTGCAATATAAGTGTGTTGAAAATCTCTTAATCAATTATTTCAACTCCTAAAATTTGATTAAAACTTGTTTTGCGGTCCTTTTTGTCGAGGTTTCGGACGAGCAAGTCAAAATGGGCCTTTCAATGGACCAGTTGGAATTTTAACTGATTAAAAAGCACAGAAATTAAGCTTTTGCAATATAATTGTGGTGAAAATCTCCTAATCAATTACATGAACTCCTAAAATTTGATTAAAACTTGTTTTGCGACCCTTTTTGTAGAGGTTTCAGACGAGCATGTCTAAATGGGCCTTTCAATGGACCCGTTGAAATTCTAACCGAGTAAAAAGTACAGAAATTGAGGTTTTACAATATAATTGTGTTGAAAATCTCCTAATCAATTACATGATCTCCTAAAATTTCATTAAAACTTGTTTTGCGGCCCTTTTTGTATTGGTTTCGGACGAGCATGTCTAAATGGGCCTTTCAATGGACCCGTTGGAATTTTAACTAAGTAAAAAGTAAATAAATTGAGATTTTGCAATATAAATGTGTTGAAAAGCTACTAATCAATTATTTGAACTCCTAAAATTTGATTAAAACTTCTTCTGCGGTCCTTTTAGTCGAGGTTTTGGACGAGCAGGTCTAAATGGACCTTTCAATGGACCCGTTAGAATTTTAACTGAGTAAAAAGTACAGAAATTGAGGTTTTGCAATATAAGTGTGTTGAAAATCTCCTAATCAATTACATGATCTCCCAAATTTTGATTAAAAATTGTTTTTCGACCCTTTTTGTAGAGGTTTTGGACGAGCAGGTCTAAATGGGCCTTTCAATGGACCCGTTGGAATTTTAATTGAGTAAAAAGTACAAAAATGTTTTTTTAATATAATTGTGTTGAAAAGCTACTAATCAATTATTTGAACTCCTAAATTTTGATTAAAACTTTTTTGCGGTCCTTTTTGTCAAGGTTTCGGACGAGCAGGTCTAAATGAGCCTTTCAATGGACCCGTTGGAATTTTAACTGAGTAAAAAGTACAGAAATTGAGGTTTTGCAATATAAGTGTGTTGAAAATCTCCTAATCAATTACATGAACTCCTTAATTTTGATTAAAACTTGTTTTGCGGCTCTTTTTGTAGAGGTTTCGGTCGAGCAGGTCTAAATGGGCCTTTCAATGGACCCGTTGGAATTTTAACTGAGTAAAGAGTACAAAAATTGAGGTTTTGCAATATAATTGTGTTGAAAAGCTCCTAATAATTTATTTGAACTCCTAAAATTTGATTAAAACTTGTTTTACAGTCCTTTTGTAGAGGTTTTGGACGAGCGGGTTGAAATGGGCCTTTCAATGGACCCGTTGAAATTTTAACTGAGTAAAAAGTACAGAAATTGAGGTTTTGCAATATAATTGTGTGGAAAAGCTCCTAATCAATTATTTGAACTCATAAAATTTGAATAAAACTTTTTTGCGGTCCTTTTTTAGAGGTTTCAGACGAGCAGGTCTAAATGGGCCTTTCAATGGGCCCGTTGGAATTCTAATTAAGTAAAAAGTATAAAAATTGAGGGTTTTCAATATAATTGTGTTCAAAAGCTCCTAATCAATTACATGAACTCCTAAAATTTAATTAAAACATGTTTTGCAGTCCTTTTTGTAGAGGTTCCGGACGAGTGGGTCGAAATGGGCCTTTCAATGGACCCGTTGGAATTTTAACTAAGTAAAAAGTACAAAAATTGAGGTTTTGCAATATAATTGTTGTGAAAATCTCCTAATCAATTACATGATCTCCTAAAATTTCATCAAAACTTGTTTTGCGGCCCTGTTGTAAAGGTTTCGGACGAGCATGTCTAAATGGGCCTTTCAATGGACCCGTTGGAATTTTAATTGAGTAATAAGTACATAAATTGAGGTTTTGCAATATAAGTGTGTTGAAAATCTCCTAATCAATTATTTAAACTCCTAAAATATGATTAAAACTTGTTTTGCAGTCCTTTTTGTAGAGGTTTCGGACGAGCGGGTCGAAATAGGGCTTTCAATGGACTCGTTGGAATTTTAACTAAGTAAAAGGTATAAAAATTGAGGTTTTACAATATAATTGTGTTGAAAAGCTCATAATCAATTATTTGTACTCCTAAAATATAATCAAAACTTATTTTGCGGTCCTTTATGTAGAGGTTTCGGACATGCGGATCCAAATGGGCCTTGCAGTGGACCCGTTGGAATTTTAACTAAGTAAAATGTATAAAAATTGAAGTTTTGCAATATAATTGTGTTGAAAAGCTCCTAATCATTTATTTGAACTCCTAAAATTTTATTAAAACTTTTTTGCGGTCCTTTATGTAGAGGTTTCGGACATGCGGATCCAAATGGGCCTTGCAGTGAAACCCGTTGGAATTTTAACTGAGTAAAATGTATAAAAATTGAAGTTTTGCAATATGATTGTGTTGAAAAGCTCCTAATCATTTATTTGAACTCCTAAAATTTGATTAAAACTTTTTTGCGGTCCTTTTTATATCAGTTTCGGATGAGCAGGTCTAAATGGGCCTTACAATGGACCCGTTGGAATTTTAACTGAGTAAAAAGTACAGAAATTGAGGTTTTACAATATAATTGTGTTTAAAAGCTCCTAATCAATTACATGAACTCCTAAAATTTGATTAAAACTTGTTTTGCAGTCCTTTTTGTAGAGGTTTCGGACGAGCGGGTCGAAATGAGCCTTTCAATGGACCCGTTGGAATTTTAACTGAGTAAAAAGTACAGAAATTGAGGTTTTGCAATATAATTGTGTTGAAAAGCTCCTAATCAATTATTTGAACTCCTAATATTTGAATAAAACTTTCTTGCGGTCCTTTTTGTAGAGGTTTCGGACGAGCAGGTCTAAATGGGTCTTTCAATGGGCCCGTTGGAATTTTAACTAAGTAAAAAGTATAAAAATTGAGGTTTTTCAATATAATTGTGTTGAAAATCTCCTAATCAATTATTTGAACTCCTAAAATTTGATTAAAACTTCTTTTGCGGCCCTTTTTGTCGAGGTTTCGGACGAGCAGGTCTAAATGGGCCTTTCAATGGTCCCGTTGGAATTTTTTTTGAAGAAAATGTGCCTCATTAAAAACCCCGCTAACCACCCTGTGCCGAAGCACAAGGTGAACCTAAGGGGAAAAGAGTGCCCTGAGATATATTAGAACAAAAAGACTGAATGTCAGTCAGTACATCGGTTTGAATACAATCAGGAATGGTGGAATCAAAATAAATAGAGGATGCAGAATTAAACGCCCAAGAGGCTAAGTTATGTGCCAAAAAGTTGGTCGATCTAGGTACAAAGGACAGACTAATCAAAGGAGAAGCCTCAAGCAAAGCCTTGGCTTCTGCGATCTGCGGGCCCAATAAGGAAGCATCACCATCGGACCGAGAGAGCTTGTTAACGATAATGGCTGAGTCTGATGAACAGCACACCCCCCAAGGATAGATCCCTGAGCATCACGAGCTACAACTCCGATTGCGGCAGAACCCGACCCAGGGTGAAAGGCTCCGTCCACATTGATCTTTACAACATCCGTCGGCGGCGGTCTCCATCATGGCGGTGCAGCGGCGGGCTCGGCGGTCGGCGGATGGGAGGCGAGGAGAGAGTTGGCCTTGGCATAATCCTGCAAAAGACCCTGTGCGTTCATGGCAGTGAGCCATGGTGGCTGGAGTCGTTGAGAATGGACCCAATCATTCCGACAATTCCAGATATTCCAAAGTGTCGTCAAGAGTAATGCAAAACCCATACTATCCAATCTCTTGGTACCATTTGATAACCAAGATGCCATGGAAGCGGAGCAACTAGCATAGATGCCAGAGGGTAGTCCAACAAGGCGAAGAACCTCGTTGGCCCCTGGGCAATCGCGAAGCGCATGCATTGTCGTTTCCGTAATATTGGGACAAAAAGGACAATGGCCTGCGGAAGGATTAATAATCCGTAGTCTATCCCAGTGGGCAATGCATCACGACCCGCCCGTCAGCTAAAGGAGCGGATTTTGGGCAGCGTTGGGGCTCTGGCAATAACCTTCCAAAGTTTGTTTGGCCTCCCTAATGGTCGTGGTGGCTTATGTAGAAAGAAGTATCCTGATCGAACGGAATAGGTCCCAGAGTCATGATGAGTCCATATTAGGGCATCTCGTCGGTCACGGATGATGGGAACCTGTAGGATTCGATCGACATCATCCCAGTCAAAGAAACGACGAAGCTTACCTTCATCCCAACTAGTATAGTCGCGAGACATAAAATCGCGACAGCGGGCAGGCAACTCCTCATTGTCTATATAATCCCCGAACAGGGTAATCGGCGAGTCACCTCCCCAATTGTCACATAGGATGCGCATATTACTTTTATGTCCTGATCGCCAGAAGTAGCCCAGTCCCAAAGACTGTATAGCCCGACTAATTCTCTTCCATGCGAAAGAGGCACGCTTATCAGCCTTTGCATGCAGTAAGTCACCCGAGGGGTAGTACTTTGCACGAAGAACCCGTGCTAAAAGCGAGTCCGGATTCGATATAAGGTGCCAAATATGCTTCCCTAAGAGGGCGACATTAAAATACCCTAGATCCCAGAGTCTTAGACCCCCTGCAGATTTAGGGGTACAGAGGGTGTCCCAGGAGAGTAGTGGCCAGCCTCGCTTGTTACTGCACCCCGACCACCAATAACGGCGAATAGAAGAGGTAATGTCATCAATGATGTTTTGAGGTAACAATTAGCATGACATAACGTATTGAGGCATCGCTTGTGCCACTGATTTGATAAGGATTTCTCGCCCACTGTAGGAAAGAAAGTTACTATCCCATTTACTCATCCGGGAGTGCACTTTGTCATGAACGAAACCTAAAGAGGCAGTCCTGTTTCGTTTGATTAAAAGTGGCACACCCAGATAGATGCCTGGGTTATTGACTAGACGTACACCCAAAGTTGATCGCATCGTATTGAGGAAATGGGGCGAACACTTGGGGCTACAAAAGGCCGTGGATTTATCAAAATTGATAGTATGTCCTGAAGAAGAGGCATACATGGAAAGAATTTTACGTAAATGCTCGACTTCCTCAGGGCATTTACGTAAAAAAGCAATGCTATCGTATGCAAAAAGGAGATGGGTAACACGAGGCCCATGACGACTCGCATTGAGGCTCATCAACCGCCCCTCCCTTTGTTCCGTTTCCAGGGCTGCCAAAAGACCCTGAGAACAAATCAAGAAAAGGAAGGGTGACAAAGGGTCACCTTGCCGAATGCCCCGGGACGGAAAAAACTCCTGTGATAGTGAACCGTTGACCCGTATTGTGAACGAGACAGACGAAACACAGCGAAGAATAAGATTCACCCAATCCTTCGCAAATCCCATACGTAACATAACATCACACAAGAAGGACCATTCGACCCGATCAAAGGCCTTTTACCTATCAAGTTTGACTGCCGCCCCTTGTGAGGCTGCCGACCCGTTAGAATGAAGCGAGTGCACCAATTCATGTGCTATGAGGATGTTATCAATAATATTACGGCCGGTAAGGAACGCTGCTTGGGATGCACTGATACAGCAAGGTAAGACGGCCTTAAGACGGTTAACCAGAACCTTAGATACCATCTTATAAATGATCGTGCATAAGCTGATGGGTCTAAAATGTTTCATGGTAGTAGGGTCAGATATCTTAGGGATGAGAACAATCACAGACCGGTTAATCGATGCCATGTCAGCTTTCCCCTGAAGAAGATCTAACCAAAGCGCAAGGAACTCAAGGCCTAGCAGGTCCCAATGCTGATGGTAAAAACTACTTGGAAATCCATCAATTCCCGGTGCCTTCCTCGGGTTTATATCAAGGAAAGCGGCTAAGATTTCCACCTCAGTAAAGGGTTGCAAGAGAGATGTGTTCATGTCCGAGGTGACGGTGGAACAGACATTCTCAAGCAATGTCGGGGAAGATACAGGATTGGAGGAAGCAAAGATATCCTGAAAGTAAGATGAGGCAATACAGAGTGTTTCAGAATTTGAGGTTTGCCATATACCGACCTCATCGAGAAGGCCACGGATGGTGTTCTTCTTCCGACACCAGGAAGCCCGAGCGTGGAAGTACGTGGTATTTTTGTCTTCGTTGGATAACCAGGAAACTCGTGAGCGTTGTGCCCGTTGGAATTTTAACTGAGTAAAAAGTACATAAATTGAGGTTTTGCAATATAATTGTGTTTAAAAGCTCCTAATCAATTACATGAACTCCTAAAATTTGATTAACACTTGTTTTGCAGTCCTTTTTGTAGAGGTTTCGGACGAGCGGGTCAAAATGGGCCTTTCAATGGACCCATTGGAATTTTAACTGAGTAAAAAGTACAGAAATTGAGGTTTTGCAATATAATTGTGTTGAAAAGCTCCTAATCAATTATTTCAACTCCTAATATTTGAATACAACTTTTTTGCGGTCATTTTTGTAGAGGTTTCGGACAAGCGGGTCGAAATGGGCCTTTCAATGGACCCGTTGGAATTTTAACTGAGTAAAAAGTACAGAAATTGAGGTTTTGCAATATAATTGTGTTGAAAAGCTCCTAATCAATTATTTGAACTCCTAATATTTGAATAAAACTTTTTTGCGGTCCTTTTTGAGGAGGTTTCGGACGAGCAGGTCTAAATGGGCCTTTCAATGGGCCTGTTGGAATTTTAACTGAGTAAAAAGTATAAAAATTGAGGTTTTTCAATATAATTGTGTTGAAAAGCTCCTAATCAATTATTTCAACTCCTAAAATTTGATTAAAACTTGTTTTGCGGCCCTTTTTGTCGAGGTTTCGGACGAGCAGGTCTAAATGGGCCTTTCAATGCACCCGTTGGAATTTTAACTGAGTAAAAAGTACAGAAATTGAGGTTTTGCAATATAATTGTGTTTAAAAGCTCCTAATCAATTCAATGAACTCCTAAAATTTGATTAAAACTTGTTTTGCAGTCCTTTTTGTAAAGGTTTCAGAAGAGCGGGTCAAAATGGGCCTTTCAATGGACCCGTTGGAATTTTAACTAAGTAAAAAGTACAGAAATTGAGGTTTTGCAATATAATTGTGTTGAAAAGCTCCTAATCAATTATTTGAACTCCTAATATTTGAATAAAACTTTTTTGCGGTCCTTTTTGAGGAGGTTTCGGACGAGCAGGTCTAAATGGGCCTTTCAATGGGCCCGTTGGAATTTTAACTGAGTAAAAAGTATAAAAATTGAGGTTTTACAATATAATTGTGTTGAAAAGCTCCTAATCAATTATTTGAACTCCTAAAATTTGATTAAAACTTGTTTTGCGGCCCTTTTTGTCGAGGTTTCGGACGAGCAGGTCTAAATGGGCCTTTCAATGGACCCGTTGGAATTTTAACTGAGTAAAAAGTACAGAAATTGACCTTTTTGCAATATAATTGTGTTGAAAAGCTCCTAATCAATTATTTGAACTCCTAATATTTGAATAAAACTTTTTTGCGGTCCTTTTTTAGGAGGTTTCGGACGAGCAGGTCTAAATGGGCCTTTCAATGGGCCCGTTGGAATTTTAATTGAGTAAAAAGTATAAAAATTGAGGTTTTTCAATATAATTGTGTTGAAAAGCTCCTAATCAATTATTTCAACTCCTAAAATTTGATTAAAACTTGTTTTGCGGCCCTTTTTGTCGAGGTTTCGGACGAGCAGGTCTAAATGGGCCTTTCAATGGACCCGTTGGAATTTTAACTGAGTAAAAAGTACATAAATTGACCTTTTTGCAATATAATTGTGTTTAAAAGCTCCTAATCAATTACATGAACTCCTAAAATTTGATTAAAACTTGTTTTGCAGTCCTTTTTGTAGAGGTTTCGGACGAGCGGGTCGAAATGGGCCTTTCAATGGACCCGTTGGAATTTTAACTGAGTAAAAAGTACAAAAATTGAGGTTTTGCAATATAATTGTGTTGAAAAGCTCCTAATCAATTATTTGAACTCCGAATATTTGAATACAACTTTTTGCGGTCCTTTTTGTAGAGGTTTCAGACGAGCAGGTCTAAATGGGTCTTTCAATGGACCCTTTGGAATTTTAACTAAGTAAAAAGTATAAAAACTGAGGTTTTTCAAAATAATTGGGTTGAAAAGCTCCTAATCAATTACATGAACTCCTAAAATTTGATTAAAACTTATTTTGCGGTCTTCTTTGTAGAAGTTTCGCACGAGCAGCTCTAAATGGGCCTTTCAATAGACCCGTTGGAATTTTAACTGAGTAAAAAGTACAGAAATTGAGGTTTTGAAATATAATTGTGTTGAAAAGCTCCTAATCAATTACATGATCTCCTAAGATTTGATTAAAACTTGTTTTGCAGCCCTTTTTGTAGAGGTTTCGGACGAGCATGTCTAAATGGGCCTTTCAATAGACCCGTTGAAATTTTATGAGTAAAAAGTATAAAAATTAAGGTTTTAAAATATAATTGTTTTGAAAAGCTCCTAATCAATTATTTGGACTCATTAAATTTGAATAAAACTTTTTTCCGGTCCTTTTTGTAGAGGTTTCGGACGAGCAGATCTAAATGGGTCTTTGAATGGGCCCGTTGGAATTTTAACTGAGTAAAAAGTATAAAAATTGAGGTTTTTCAATATAATTGTGTTCAAAAGCTCCTAATCAATTATTTGAACTCCTAAAATTTGATTAAAACTTGTTTTGCGGTCCTTTTTGTCGAGGTTTCGGACGAGCAGGTCTAAATGGGCCTTTCAATGGACCCGTTGGAATTTTAACTGAGTAAAAAGTACAGAAATTGAGGTTTTGCAATATAATTGTGTTGAAAAGCTCCTAATCAATTATTTCAACTCCTAATATTTGAATACAACTTTTTTGCGGTCATTTTTGTAGAGGTTTCGGACAAGCGGGTCGAAATGGGCCTTTCAATGGACCCGTTGGAATTTTAACTGAGTAAAAAGTACAGAAATTGAGGTTTTGCAATATAATTGTGTTGAAAAGCTCCTAATCAATTATTTGAACTCCTAATATTTGAATAAAACTTTTTTGCGGTCATTTTTGTAGAGGTTTCGGACGAGCAGGTCTAAATGGGCCTTTCAATGGGCCTGTTGGAATTTTAACTGAGTAAAAAGTATAAAAATTGAGGTTTTTCAATATAATTGTGTTGAAAAGCTCCTAATCAATTATTTCAACTCCTAAAATTTGATTAAAACTTGTTTTGCGGCCCTTTTTGTCGAGGTTTCGGACGAGCAGGTCTAAATGGGCCTTTCAATGCACCCGTTGGAATTTTAACTGAGTAAAAAGTACAGAAATTGAGGTTTTGCAATATAATTGTGTTTAAAAGCTCCTAATCAATTCAATGAACTCCTAAAATTTGATTAAAACTTGTTTTGCAGTCCTTTTTGTAAAGGTTTCAGAAGAGCGGGTCAAAATGGGCCTTTCAATGGACCCGTTGGAATTTTAACTAAGTAAAAAGTACAGAAATTGAGGTTTTGCAATATAATTGTGTTGAAAAGCTCCTAATCAATTATTTGAACTCCTAATATTTGAATAAAACTTTTTTGCGGTCCTTTTTGAGGAGGTTTCGGACGAGCAGGTCTAAATGGGCCTTTCAATGGGCCCGTTGGAATTTTAACTGAGTAAAAAGTATAAAAATTGAGGTTTTACAATATAATTGTGTTGAAAAGCTCCTAATCAATTATTTCAACTCCTAAAATTTGATTAAAACTTGTTTTGCGGCCCTTTTTGTCGAGGTTTCGGACGAGCAGGTCTAAATGGGCCTTTCAATGGACCCGTTGGAATTTTAACTGAGTAAAAAGTACAGAAATTGACCTTTTTGCAATATAATTGTGTTGAAAAGCTCCTAATCAATTATTTGAACTCCTAATATTTGAATAAAACTTTTTTGCGGTCCTTTTTTAGGAGGTTTCGGACGAGCAGGTCTAAATGGGCCTTTCAATGGGCCCGTTGGAATTTTAATTGAGTAAAAAGTATAAAAATTGAGGTTTTTCAATATAATTGTGTTGAAAAGCTCCTAATCAATTATTTCAACTCCTAAAATTTGATTAAAACTTGTTTTGCGGCCCTTTTTGTCGAGGTTTCGGACGAGCAGGTCTAAATGGGCCTTTCAATGGACCCGTTGGAATTTTAACTGAGTAAAAAGTACATAAATTGACCTTTTTGCAATATAATTGTGTTTAAAAGCTCCTAATCAATTACATGAACTCCTAAAATTTGATTAAAACTTGTTTTGCAGTCCTTTTTGTAGAGGTTTCGGACGAGCGGGTCGAAATGGGCCTTTCAATGGACCCGTTGGAATTTTAACTGAGTAAAAAGTACAAAAATTGAGGTTTTGCAATATAATTGTGTTGAAAAGCTCCTAATCAATTATTTGAACTCCGAATATTTGAATACAACTTTTTGCGGTCCTTTTTGTAGAGGTTTCAGACGAGCAGGTCTAAATGGGTCTTTCAATGGACCCTTTGGAATTTTAACTAAGTAAAAAGTATAAAAACTGAGGTTTTTCAAAATAATTGGGTTGAAAAGCTCCTAATCAATTACATGAACTCCTAAAATTTGATTAAAACTTATTTTGCGGTCTTCTTTGTAGAAGTTTCGCACGAGCAGCTCTAAATGGGCCTTTCAATAGACCCGTTGGAATTTTAACTGAGTAAAAAGTACAGAAATTGAGGTTTTGAAATATAATTGTGTTGAAAAGCTCCTAATCAATTACATGATCTCCTAAGATTTGATTAAAACTTGTTTTGCAGCCCTTTTTGTAGAGGTTTCGGACGAGCATGTCTAAATGGGCCTTTCAATAGACCCGTTGAAATTTTATGAGTAAAAAGTATAAAAATTAAGGTTTTAAAATATAATTGTTTTGAAAAGCTCCTAATCAATTATTTGGACTCATAAAATTTGAATAAAACTTTTTTCCGGTCCTTTTTGTAGAGGTTTCGGACGAGCAGATCTAAATGGGCCTTTGAATGGGCCCGTTGGAATTTTAACTGAGTAAAAAGTATAAAAATTGAGGTTTTTCAATATAATTGTGTTCAAAAGCTCCTAATCAATTATTTGAACTCCTAAAATTTGATTAAAACTTGTTTTGCGGTCCTTTTTGTCGAGGTTTCGGACGAGCAGGTCTAAATGGGCCTTTCAATGGACCCGTTGGAATTTTAACTGAGTAAAAAGTACAGAAATTGAGGTTTTGCAATATAATTGTGTTGAAAAGCTCCTAATCAATTACATGAACTCCTAAAATTTGATTCAAACTTGTATTGCAATCCTTTTTGTAGATGTTTCGGACGAGCGGGTCGAAATGGGCCTTTCATTGGACCCGTTGGAATTTTAACTGAGGAAAAAGTACAGAAATTGAGTTTTTGCAATATAATTGTGTTGAAAAGCTCCTAATCATTTACATGAACTCCTAAAATTTGATTAAAACTTGTTTTGTAGTCCTTTTTGTGGAGGTTTCGGACGAGCGGGACGAAATGGGCCTTTCAATGGACCCGTTGAAATTTTAACTGAGTAAAAAGTACAGAAATTGAGGTTTTGCAATATAATTGTGTAGAAAAGCTCCTAATCAATTACATGAACTCCTAAAATTTGATTAAAACTTGTGTTGCAATCCTTTTTGTAGAGGTTTCGGACGAGCGGGTCGAAATGGGCCTTTCATTGGACCCGTTGGAATTTTAACTGAGTAAAAAGTACAGAAATTGAGGTTTTGCAATATAATTGTGTTGAAAGGCTCCTAATCAATTACATGAACTCCTAAAATTTGATCAAAACTTGTTTTGCAGTCCTTTTTGTAGAGGTTTCGGACGAGCGGGTCGAAATGGGCCTTTCATTGGACCCGTTGGAATTTTAACTGAGTAAAAAGTACAGAAATTGAGGTTTTGCAATATAATTGTGTTGAAAAGCTCCTAATCAATTACATGAACTCCGAAAATTTGATTAAAACTTGTTTTGTAGTCCTTTTTGTAGAGGTTTCGGACGAGCGGGACGAAATGGGCCTTTCAATGGACCCGTTGAAATTTTAACAGAGTAAAAAGTACAGAAATTGAGGTTTTGCAATATAATTGTGTTGAAAAACTCCTAATCATTTACATGAACTCCTAAAATTTGATTAAAACTTGTTTTGCAGTCCTTTTGTAGAGGTTTGGGACGAGCAGGTCGAAATGGGCCTTTCAATGGACCCGTTGGAATTCTAACTGAGTAAAAAGTACAAAAATTGAGGTTTTGCAATATAATTGTGTTGAAAACCTTCTAATCAATTATTTGAACTCCTAAAGCTTGATTAAAACTTTTTTTGCGGTCCTTCTTATCGAGGTTTCGGACGAGCAGGTCTAAATGGGCCTTCCAATGGACCCGTTGGAATTTTAACTGAGTAAAAAGTATAGAAATTGAGGTTTTGCAATATAATTGTGTTGAAAAGCTACTAACCAATTATTTGAACTCATAAAATTTGAATAAAACTTTTTTGCGGTCCTTTTTGTAGAGGTTTCGGACGAGCCGATCTAAATGGGCCTTTCAATGGGCCCATTGGAATTTTAACTGAGTAAAAAGTATAAAAATTGAGGTTTTGCAATATAATTGTGTTGAAAACCTCCTAATAAATTATTTGAACTCCTAAAGATTGATTAAAACTTTTTTTGCGGTCCTTTTTGTCAAGGTTTCGGACTAGCAGGTCTAAATGGGCCTTCCAATGGACCCGTTGGAATTTTAACTGAGTAAAAAGTACAGAAATTGAGGTTTTGCAATATAATTGTGTAGAAAAGCTCCTAACCAATTATTTGAACTGATAAAATTTGAATAAAACTTTTTGCGGTCCTTTTTGTAGAGGTTTCGGACGAGCAGGTCTAAATGGGCCTTTCAATGGGCCCATTGGAATTTTTTTTTTAAAGAAAAAGACCTCATTAAAAACCCCAACTATTGTCTTTCAAGCAGAGCTAGAGGACCCTAAAAAGGGGAAAAGAGTGCCTTAGATTTTATTAATTCGGAAAGTTGCTCTTTACAAGATGATTGATATATGGTGGTACATCAGAATTAAAGGATAAAGAAGACATGGATCCTAGAGCATTAGCAGCCAAAGTATGGGCTACAGAGTTTGCCTCACGGCGTACATAAGATACAAGAGCAAAAGGTAAAGAAAGAAGATACTCTCGAAGCCTGAAAAGAAGGGGACCCAAAGTAGAAAGGTCATGTCCTGGGTTGTTGAGTCTATTCGCAAGAGAGGCACAATCTGTTTCGAACAAAATCTGATTCCATCCGTGAGATTGGGCGAAAGTGATCCCCGCGAGAAGGCCTTCACCTTCACAAGTGGTTGCGTATAAACAGCTGCCTATCGGGAAAGCAAGGCCTCCGACTACCGCACCTATCGAATCACGTGCCACGACACCAACAGCCGCAGCACGGTGGTAGGGTCAAAAGCCCCATCCACATTTATTTTAATGTGATCAAGTGGAGGAGGTATCCAACATGGAGGAGATAGAATAGATGATGATGGGTTGGATTGAAGGGTGACTTTGCAAAAATCATCATGTAGATTGATGGAATTAATAGCAGTAAGCCATGGCGGTTGTAAGTGACGGTTATGAGTCCAGTCATTACGTCTATTCCAGATGTTCCAGATGGTTGTGAGGAATAGACCGAATTTATCCGAAGTTAAGAGATGGGCGCCCGTTGGAATTTTAACTGAATAAAAAGTATAAAAATTGAGGTTTTTCAATATAATTGTGTTCAAAAGCTCCTAATCAATTATTTGAACTCCTAATATTTGAATAAAACTGTTTTGCGGTCCTTTTTGTAGAGGTTTCGGACGAGCATTTCAATGGGCCCGTTGGAATTTTAACTGAGTTAAAAGTATAAAAATTGAGGTTTTTCAATATAATTGTGTTTAAAAGCTCCTAATCAATTATTAGAACTCCTAAAATTTGATTAAAACTTGTTTTGCGGTCCTTTTTGTCGAGATTTCGGACGGCAGGTCTAAATGGGCCTTTCAATGGACCCGTTGGAATTTTAACTGAGTAAAAAGTACAGAAATTGAGGTTTTGCAATATAATTGTGTTGAAAACCTCCTAATCAATTATTTGAACTCCTAATATTTGAATAAAACTTTTTTGCGGTCCTTTTTGTAGAGGGTTCAGACGAGCAGGTCTAAATGGGCCTTTCAATGGGCCCGTTGGAATTCTAACTGAGTAAAAAATATAATAATTGAGGTTTTTCAATATAATTGTGTTCAAAAGCTCCTAATCAATTATTTGAACTCCTAAAATTTGATTAAAACATATTTTGCAGTCCTTTTTGTAGAGGGTTCGGACGAGCAGGTCTAAATAGGCCTTTCAATGGACCCGTTGGAATTTTAACTGAGTAAAAAGTGCAAAAATTGAGGTTTTGCAATATAATTGTGTTGAAAAGCTCCTAATCATTTATTTGAACTCCTAAAATTTGATTAAAACTTGTTTTACAGTCCTTTTTGTAGAGGTTTTGGACGAGCGGGTCGAAATGGGCCTTTCAATGGACCCGTTGAAATTTTAACTGAGTAAAAAGTACAGAAATTGAGGTTTTGCAATATAATTGTGTTGAAAAGCTCCCAACCAATTATTTGAACTCATAAAATTTGAATAAAACTTTTTTGCGGTCCTTTTTGTAGAGGTTTCGGACGAGCAATCTAAATGGGTCCGTTGGAATTCTAACTGAGTAAAAATATAAAAATTGAGGTTTTTCAATATAATTGTGTTCAAAAGCTCATAATCAATTATTTGAACTCCTAAATTTTGATTAAAACTTGTTTTGCGGTCTTTTTTGTTGAGGTTTCGGACGAGCATGTCTAAATGGGCTTTTCAATGGACCTGTTGGAATTTTTTTTGATGAAACCTGTTGGAATTTTAATTGAGTAAAAAGTACATAAATTAAGGTTTTGCAATATAATTGTGTTGAAAAGCTCCTAATCATTTTTTTAAACTCCTAAATTTTGATTAAAACTTTTTTGCAGTCCTTTTTGTATCACTTTCGAAATAGCGGGTCGAAATGGGCCTTTCAATGGACCCATTGGAATTTTAACTGAGTAAAAAGTACAGAAATTGAGGTTTTGCAATATAATTGTGTTGAAAAGCTTCTAATCAATTACATGAATTCCTAATATTTGATTAAAACTTGTGTCGCAATCCTTTTTGTAGAGGTTTCGGACGAGCGGGTCGAAATGGGCCTTTCAATGGACCCGTTGGAATTTTAACTGAGTAAAAAGTATAGAAATTGAGGTTTTGCAATATAATTGTGTTGAAAAACTCCTAATCATTTACATGAACTCCTAAAATTTGATTAAAACTTGTTTTGCAGTCCTTTTGTAGAGGTTTCGGACGAGCGGGTCGAAATGGGACTTTCAATGGACCCGTTGGAATTCTAACTGATTAAAACTTGATTAAAACTTTTTTTGCGTCCTTTTTGTCGAGGTTTTGGAAGAGCAGGTCTAAATGGGCCTTCCAATGGACCCATTGGAATTTTAACTGAGTAAAAAGTACAGAAATTGAGGTTTTGCAATATAATTGTGTTGAAAAGCTCATAATCAATTACATAAACTCCTAAGATTTGATAAAAACTTGTTTTACAGTCCTTTTTGTAGAGGTTTTGGACGAGAAGGTCGAAATGGGCCTTTCAATGGACCCGTTGAAATTTTAACTGAGTAAAAAGAACATAAATTGAGGTTTTGCAATATAATTGTGTTGAAAAGCTCCTAATCAATAATTTTTTCTCATAAAATTTGAATACAACTTTTTTGCGGTCCTTTTTATAGAGGTTTCGGACGAGCAGGTCTAAATGGGCCTTTCAATGGGCCCGTTGGAATTTTAACTGAGTAAAAAGTATAAAAATTGAGGTTTTTCAATATAATTGTATTGAAAATCTCCTAATCAATTATTTGAACTCCTAAAATTTGATTAAAACTTATTTTGCGGTCCTTTTTGTCGAGGTTTTGGACGAGCGGGTCGAAATGGGCCTTTCAATGGACCCGTTGAAATTTTAACTGAGTAAAAAGAAAAGAAATTGAGGTTTTGCAATATAGTTGTGTTGAAAAGCTCCTAATCAATTACATGAACTCCTAAAATTTGATTAAAACTTGTTTTGTAGTCCTTTTTGTAGAAGTTTCGGACGAGCGGGACGAAATGGGCCTTTCAATGGACCCGTTGAAATTTTAACTGAGTAAAAAGTATAGAAATTGAGGTTTTGCAATATAATTGTGTTGAAAATCTCCTAATCAATTACATGATCTCCTAAATTTTGATTAAAACTTGTTTTGCGGCCCTCTTTGTAGAGGTTTCGGACAAGCAGGTCTAAATGGGCCTTTCAATGGACCCGTTGGAATTTTAACTGAGTAAAAAGTATAGAAATTGAGGTTTTACAATATAATTGTTTTGAAAATCTCCTAATCAATTATTTGATTTCCAAAAATTTGAATAAAACTTTTTTGCGGTCCTTTTTTTAGAGGTTTTGCAATATAATTGTGTTGAAAAGCTCCTAATCAATTACATGAACTCCTAATATTTGATTAAAACTTGTTTTGCAGTCCTTTTTGTAGAGGTTTCGGACGAGGGGGTCGAAATGGGCCTTTCAATGGTCCCGTTGAAATTTTAACTGAGTAAAAAGTACAGAAATTGAGGTTTTGCAATATAATTGTGTTGAAAAGCTCCTAACCAATTATATGAACTCCTAAAATTTGATTAAAACTTGTTTTGCGGTCCTTTTTGTCGAAGTTTCGGACGAGAAGGTCTAAATGGGCCTTTCAATGGACCCGTTGGAATTCTAAGTGAGTAAAAAGTACAAAAATTGAGGTTTTGCAATATAATTGTGTTGAAAACCTCCTAATCAATTATTTGAACTCCTAAAGCTTGATTAAAACATTTTTTGCGGTCCTTTTTGTCGAGGTTTCGGACGAGCAGGTCTAAATGGGCCTTCCAATGGACCCGTTGGAATTTTAACTGAGTAAAAAGTACAAAAATTGAGGTTTTGCAATATAATTGTGTTGAAAAGCTCCTAATCAATTATATTAACTCCTAAGATTTGATTAAAACTTGTTTTACAGTCCTTTTTGTAAAGCTTTCGGACGAGCGGGTCGAAATGGGCCGTTCAATGGACCCGTTGAAATTTTAACTGAGTAAAAAGTACATAAATTGAGGTTTTGCAATATAATTGTGTTGAAGAGCTCCTAATCAATTATTTGAACTCGTAAAATTTGAATAAAACTTTTTCGTTCTCCTTTTTGTAGAGGTTTCGGACGAGCAGGTCTAAATGGGCCTTTCAATGGGCCCGTTGGAATTTGAACTGAGTAAAATGTATAAAAATTGAGGTTTTTCAATATAATTGTGTTCAAAAGCTCCTAATCAATTATTTGAACTCCTAAAATTTGATTAAAACTTGTTCTGCGGTCCTTTTTGTCGAGGTTTCGGACGAGAAGGTCTAAATGGGCTTTTCAATGGACCCGTTGGAATTTTAACTGGGTAAAAAGTACAGAAATTGAGGTTTTGCAATATAATTGTGTTGAAAAGCTCCTAATCAATTATTTGAATTCCTAAGATTTGATTAAAACTTGTTTTGCGGTCCTTTTTGTAGAGGTTTCGGACTAGCAGATCTAAATGGGCCTTTCAATGGTCTCGTGGGAATTTTAACTGAGTAAAAAGCACAAAAATTGAGGTTTTGCAATATAATTGTGTTGAAAAGCTCTTAATCAATTATTTGTACTCCTAAAATATGATCAAAACTTGTTTTGCGGTCCTTTATGTAGGGGTTTCGGACGTGCGGGTCTAAATGGGCCTTTCAATGGTTCCGTTGGAATTTTAACTGAGTAAAAAGTACAGAAATTGTGGTTTTGCAATATAATTGTGTTGAAAATCTTTTAATCAATTACATGATCTCCTAAAATTTGATTAAAACTTGTTTTTCGGCCCTTTTTGTAGAGGTTTCGGACGAGCATGTCTAAATGGGTCTTTCAATGGACTCGTTAGAATTTTAACTGAGAAAAAAGTATAAAAATTGAGGTTTTGCAATATAATTGTGTTGAAAAGCTCCTAATCAATTATTTGTACTCCTAAAATATGATCAAAACTTGTTTTGCGGTCCTTTATGTAGAGGTTTCGGACGTGTGGGTCTAAATAGGCCTTTCAATGGACCTGTTGGAATTTTAACTGAGTAAAATGTATAAAAATTGAAGTTTTGCAATATAATTGTGTTGAAAAGCTCCTAATCATTTATTTGAACTCCTAAAATTTGATTAAAACTTTTTTTGCGGTTCTTTTTGTATCAGTTTCGGACGAGCAGGTCTAAATGGGCCTTACTATGGACCCGTTGGAATTTTAACTGAGTAAAAAGTACAGAAATTGAGGTTTTGCAATATAATTGTGTTGAAAAGCTCCTAATCAATTATATGAACTCCTAAAATTTGATTAAAACTTGTTTTGCAGTCCTTTTTGTCGAGGTTTCGGACGAGCAAGTGTAAATGGGCCTTTCAATGCACCCGTTGGAATTTTAACTGAGTAAAAAGTACAGAAATTGAGGTTTTGCAATATAATTGTGTTGTAAAGCTCCTAATCAATTACATGAACTCCTAAAATTTTATTAAAACTTGTTTTGCAGTCCTTTTTGTAGAGGTTTCGGACGAGCGGGTCGAAATGGGCCTTTCAATGGACCCGTTGGAATTTTTTTTTGAAAGAAAAGGCCTCGTTAAAAACCCCTACTAATGTCTTCTGACGAGAAGTCAGGGGACCCCTAAAAGGGGAAAATAGTACCTTATGTTTTATTAATAGAGATATTGCTTTATACAAGGTGAGTAATACACAGAGGAACATCAGAGCCAAAAGACATGGAAGTCATGGTACTGAGAGCATGAGAGGCCAGTGTATGGGCCACAGTATTTCCTCGCGTCTTACATAGGAAACTAGAACAAAAGGAAAAGAAAAAAGAGCGTCTCGTAGTTGAAGAAGCAAAGGCCCTAGTGTGGAGAGATCCGGACTTGGGGTGCTGACTCTGTTCGCTAAAGAGGCACAGTCCGTTTCGAACAGTAACCGATCCCAGCCTTGGGTTTGAGCGAATGTAATTCCCGCAAGAAGACCCAGACCTTCGCAAGTGGCAACGTCCAAACAACTGCCTAAAGGGTAAGCAAGGCCCCCAATGGCCGCACCCGTAGCATCACGCGCCACAACTCCAACAGCAGCTGCACGAGTGATTGGATTAAAAGCCCCATCCACATTAATCTTTATGTGATCTTGTGGGGGAGGCTTCCAGCAAGGAGGTGAAAGAATAGGAATGTTCGACTGGGGGGTTTGTAGATATAGCATTGCAGAAATCAGTACGTAAGCTAATCGAATTAATAGCAATAAGCCACGGGGGTTACAAATGGTGATTATGAACCCATTCATTACGTCGGTTCCAAATGTTCCAAATGGTAGTAAGAAAGAGACCAAATTGGTCATCAGCTAATAAGGTAGCTGCCTCCTCAAGCCAATGTACAGCAGAAACAGCCGTACTCTTGGAGAGAACTGCAGAGACGCCAGAGAGTTGTAGAGTTTCAGAGGCTCCAGAACAATCACAGAGAGCATGGAGGGTAGATTCGGAGGAAAACCCGCAAAGTGGGCAGGGTTCAGAGTTGGGGGAAAAATCTTGTAGCCTTAGCCCCACCGATAATGCTTCAGAGGCCATACGCCATCCGAAAGTTTTAACTTTTGGGAGTGCTTTTACTTTAGCAAGTACCTTCCAAATTCGCGATGTAGGCCTTCGGGGTTCCGGAGGACGTTGCAGAAATAAGTAGCCAGAGCGGACTGAGTAAATACCAGAGTCATTAGGGGACCATAGGATAGAGTCTCGAGTGTCATTAATGATGGGGACGTGGAGAATAGCATCTGCATCACTAGGATTGAAATAGCTGCGAACCTTAGACTGGTCCCAGGCAGTTTGATTACGAATCATAAAATCACGACATCGAACATATACTTCCTCGGAGGTCTCATATTCACCAGGAAGATTGATAGGTGAGGAATCGCCCCAATTGTCCTTATGGACACGAATATTTCTATTAATACCTGGTCGGTATAGATACCCATTAAATAGACGTTGTAGAGCAGAATAGATGCCTTGCCAAGCAAAGGAACCTCTAGATAGACGTGTGGCGTCGAGGATGTTACCCGAGGGAAAGTATTTATAACGGTAAATTTGGCCCAAAAGGGAGTCAGGTTCACAAATAAGTTTCCAAATTTTCTTTCCAAGAAGAGCAATATTAAAATCATTTAAATATTTGAAACCCATGCCACCTGCCGCTTTAGGTAGACATACACGGTTCCAAGGGAGCATATGCCAACCTTTTTTATTAGATTTGCCAGACCACCAATATTGACGGATTGCTGAAGTCATATCCTCAATAATGTTTTGCGGTAGTAGATAGCAAGACATGACATATTGAGGTAAAGATTGTAGAACGACTTTAACGAAAACTTCACGACCACTAAATTGGAGGAGTTGTTTGTCCCAGGTGGATAGATGATCATGAACTTTATCACGAACAGAACCTAAGGCTTCAGTTCTGTTTTTCCCAATGAGCAGAGGAACTCCAAGATATACACCAGGGTTGGTAACCTCACGCACTTGTAAGGAGGTATTAATCGCGTCCCGAATTGAGCGAGGGGTGCGTGGGTTATAAAAGATAGTCGACTTTTAAAAATTCACTGCTTGTCCTGAGGCAGAAGCATAAGTTTGTAGTGCTTGTTTCAGTTCGAATGCTTCCTCAGGTTTAGTATTAAGGAAAACCATGCAGTCGTCAGCAAAAAGAAGATGGTTGACTTTTGGACCAAAACGGCATGCTCCTAAGCCGGGTAGGGAATTAGTCTGTTGAGCATCAGATAGATAAGCGGATAGACCTTGTGTACAAAAAAGGAAAAGAAAGGGCGAAAGGGGATCACCTTGTCGGAGACCGCGTTGAGGTTGAAAAAAAGGCGAGAAAGAGTTGTTAATTCAAACCGTGAAAGAAACTGTGGAAATACAGCGCATAATGAGGGATACCCATGCGGGGGCAAAGCCCATGCGGTGCATTACATTTGCCAGAAAAGACCATTCTACTCTGTCGAATGCTTTCTCCATATCTAACTTTAGTGCAGCACCTTGCGATGATTTTGTTGTCCCGAAGTTAATATTGTGTATTATTTCATGGGCTATAAGAATATTATCTGAAATATTCCGGCCTTGAACAAAAGCAGCTTGGTTGGAGCTGATGCAAAATGGAATTGTGTGCTTCATTCTATGAACAAGGACCTTTGCAACAATTTTATAGATAACAGTGCATAGGCTGATTGGGCGAAGGTGCCTCATAGTAGTCGGGTCTTTAATTTTAGGAATGAGGACTAAGATTGTTTTATTAACCGAAGCCATATCCGTATTGCCATTAAGAAGGCTAAGACAAAGGTCTATGACATCACCACCCACGGTGTCCCAATGTTGTCTAAAGAAACCACTGGGCAATCCATCGATGCCCGACGCTTTCCTCGGATCAATATCACGGAAAGCAAGTATTATTTCCTCCTTAGTGAAGGCCATGGTAAGAGAATTATTCATAGCTGGTGTTATAGTAGAGGGGATCTTTGATAAAATTTGTTCCGAAAATTGTGGATTTGAGGACGTAAAAAGGTTTTGAAAATAATTTGAAGTGATTGACATAATATCATTTTCAGTGGTGCACCAAGTGGAATCAGAGTCAAAAAGGCCAGTGATTTTATTTTTTTCCTTCTATTACACGCACGGGCATGAAAAAATCTTGTATTTTTGTCCCCTTGAGATAGCCATAAATTGCGTGAACGCTGCGCCCAATACGTTTCTTGTTCGAGAAGAAGCCTATTAAACTCAGTTCGGCACTTTAGGTAAGAGATTTCTTTTGACGGCGATAAAGGACGTTGTAGAAATTTATTAATTTTTTTAGTTAAGAGGGTGATGCGACCTGAGGTTTTTGTTTTTTGTTGAGTTTGCCAATTGTCAAGACATGAACCAATTGCTTGAATTTTTTCAAGTGTTGTCCCCTCAGTGTTGGCCCATGTGTTTTGGACTAGTGTAATGTTGTCATTATGGCCAGCCCAGCAGTTTTCAAACCGAAAGCTGTGTGGAAGATGTGGAGATGATGTGCAAGGGATAGGGGAAGTATCGAGGAGTAAGAAACAATGATCGGATTTTGCAACAAAATCTGAAGAGATCCGATAGGAGGGGTATAATGATTTCCAGGCCTGGTTACCAATAAAACGGTCAAGACGCTCATGGATAGTTGGAGTGAGTGGTCCAATTTTTGTCCATGTAAACCAACCAGAGGTAGGTTTGCAATCGTATAGATTATTTTGTGATAAACAATGGCGGAAGTTGTTTATTTGTGATCGAGCGCGGCGAGATCCACCCTGTTTTTCGCAATCAGACAGTATTTCATTAAAGTCCCCGCCAAGGAGCCAGTGAGTATTGTTATCATTATTTAAGGAGTCTATAATGTCCCAAGTTTTATATTTTTGACTAATTTCAGAATATCCATGCATACCGGTGAATTTAATCGAGAAAGAGTCAAACTGAATTAAACTATGAATGAATCGGCTTGAGTACGAAAGCAAATCAATATTAATATTATTTTATTTAAATAGGGCTAAACCGGAACAACTGTTGTCTGGGGGGATGGAAATAACTTCTAACATACCAAGAGAAAGACAAAGGCGGCTACATGCCGCATTATTTAGCTTAGTTTCACAGAGGAATAATATATCCGGAGAGGGTTGCTGGACATAATGCTGAAGGTGTTGAACTGCCTGGACTTGTCCTAACCCCTGGCAGTTCCAGCAGAGGATTCTCATTTCGCTCAAGGGGCTGAGAGTCAGCCGCCACCAGAGAGTTTTTTGAGCTGCTCATCCCAGCCTTAGGAGTCGTACCAGAGGCCTTTGCCTTCTTTGGATGGAGGTCCACTTGGATTGGGGAACGACGTTTGGTACCGCGGCTTACGGAGGGAGCAGGAGCAGTAGCTGTATCATTCGAATAATTCTTTAGTAGCCAAGTATTAAATTCATGAAAATTGGAGGAATCAGGATGAACAGTAGGCTTACGTAAATCAGCACCAAACTTCTTGATTTGTTCAGCAGTAGGGCTGGGAATGCTGTCATCCTGGGCAGCCCAGTCATCATCAGAGGTGTCCTCAAGAATTGGGAAAATAGTGTTCAGTGGTTGAGGTTCTAGAGCCCGAGGAGGGAGAGTGACTTTTGGATTAGGGCGGGATTGTGTGCTTTTCAGTTTAGAACCCGAGGCAGAGGTATCCTTCGAAGGTGGTAAATCATCCATATTAGCATCAACATTGGAATTCTCCTCAACAGGCTGCTCTGAGAAGGATGCAGCATCACCTTCATTAAGAGAGCCTGTAAATGTGAAAAAAAGATGCATTAAGGGGTATGTCGGAAAAATGGAATAAAAAATATGAGAGATGGGAAGAGGATTTAGAAAATGACCTATGTTGTTATGATCATTAGGTTCTGGCCCATTGACAATTGGAACTGAGAAAAATGAAGCGGACATTAGGTAAGCCCCAAATTTATGGTAATAAAAAAGTTTTGAGCAAGATGTAAAGAAAGAAAAGGCCTTACCCGAGGGATTCGGATTAGCTTGGTTAAGCTCAGTCTCAATAGTGCGGATTCGGCCTCGGGTACCGATTGGGCGGCGTCGAGGGGGGAGATACCTAAGCCACTCCCCATATTGTAACTTGTTCAGGTCAAGAGACGAACGGATCGGGCAGTTTTCGAGTGAATGACAGACAATGCCACAGCCATGGCAAAGACACATGGTATTATCAGAGCCAGTTCCGATGAAAAGGAATCGGGTGATAGGTCAGGTGACATCGAGCAATATTTCTACTCGCAGAAAGTCGGACATATTTCCTTCTTGTTCACGGGTATCAGTGCGTAGAGCATTTCCAACCATAGATCCCATGGCGTGGCCCACGAGATGAGAGCGATCAACATCTTCAAAAAGTGAAGTAGGTAAGCTGAAGATTTGGATCCAGATGCGCATGGTATTGAAGGAATAGTCTTCAACATTCTTTGAGGGATTGTATTCGGTCAGGGCCATCCACTCATCTTTGTATAACCAGGGTCCTCGGTTGAGAACTTCATAGCAGGCTTTGACGTCCTTGAATTTGATTTTGAGAAAGTTTTCTTTGAGGATAGAAATAGAGGCCAAGTTATTAGATTTCCAAATGCCCTCAAAGGCGCTTAGAACATCATAGATGTCGATCGGTTTAGACGATATGAAACAACCTATGAGGAAGAGTTTTGGATCTTCTTTAACAAAGTCCCATCCAAAATCTGGTGTATAGAGGAGTTTAGCTTCTTCGGTAGTAGGAGCTAGGGAGTTGGGGTTAGGAAAGGAGGAAGAAGCCATGTCAGAAGAGGGAGATGAAATAGTGTAGGTAAAAGGAAAAGAGTAATTGTCGATGTAGAGTAAGTGATGAATACATCTGGTATAAATAGATGATTGGAGAGTGAGAAGTAAAAGAGGAAAAAATAGGAAGTTTTTGATGCAAAAGGGGGTAATTGATGTCAAATCCCTACAAAGTAGGGGATGTTTAATGAAAGCATGAAAACCCCAATTATTTATGGAAATTAGAAAAGTTAAAGTGGAAAAGACAAATTTCAGGCATTCACACCAAATTGATGGGGAATACGGAAGTTGCGGGAGATCAGCAATATTATGGAAGTAAAGGAACAAAAGAGGAAAGAAAATGAGAAAGAAGGAATAAATCGTGGATTGTGTCATAAAGTGTGTAGATGGGATTTTGTTTTGGAAAGTCAACCAAGTTATGAATGAAAAATTTAAATGTACTGAATAATAAATTGTATTAATGGAATATATCACTGGCAGAAAATAAGGGAATAAAAAGGAAAATTTTAGATGTACAAAGATAGAATTCATACTTACCTTAAAAAGGTAGTTATAAAAAACACAATAATGAGTTTTTTCCAAGCAAGTGTGAAACGATATTATATTGTTAATATGAAAGGAATCTAGTTGAAAGATTTGAGTTTTGAAAGGCTTTCGAAAATACTTAATTATATTGGAAAAGAAAGAAGGAGTATATTGTTTGTCCGTTGTACAAGCGGTCGAGATGGAATCCCTAAGAAGGGCTTGACAAGGATCACCAAAAGAGGTGTAGTAGATTATACAAAATTTTATTAAAAGGGCAGTTTGACAAGTAGATACATAACAAAAGCATAAGCAGCGACATAGAAAATCATCAAAGCAAACAACCCATTAACAGCAGAAATTAAGCATAGGAAAATTAAAAGAGCATAATAGAAAAACAAAAGGGAAATAAAGCAGGAAATAAAGGCATGGAAATAAAAATATTACAAACCGGGGGGAATGCAGAAGTGGGGCTAAGAAAGATAATACAGACCAAAAGAGCAAATAATTAGGGGGTTAAATAAAAGGAAATAAATGAATAATTAATACAGACCATGAATAAAAGAAATAATACATGTTGAGTAGCCGAAATGTTGATCCAATGGCTAGTTTGCTCATGGAAAATCCTCATGAGGATGGTAGCGTGAGCAGCAAGAAATAAACAAAACCAACAGACAAGAGTGAGTAGCCAGCCTGGATTGAATACAAAAAATAAAGCATGGGAAAAAAGAGTAATGTTGATACGGTAGAAGGCAAACGGAAATAAGATATAGTAATTGAAGGTCAAGAGTGTATATATTAGGAAATCTATAGGAGAAAAAAGAGGGAGGAAAGCAGTTATATCAGATAAAGCATACTGATCAAAGGTAAAAATATGGATATAAAGAACTAAGTGTGTAAGAACAAAAGAGGATGTGAGTTAATAGAAGATTCCCATTTTGTGGGTTGATAAAATTTTCCCTAGAAGGGGTCAGTTATTGTAGACTGAAAACATCATGTTTAGAGAAGGAAACATATAAATTATACACAAAGAGCAAGAAAGAAAGGTAATTAAGATGTAACTTAACAATGATTCTAAACAAGATGGTGAGAGATTACAGAAATTAAGGTTTTGCAATATAATTGTGTTGAACAGCTCCTAATCAATTATTTGAACTCCTAATATTTGAATAAAACTTTTTTGCGGTCCTTTTTGTAGAGGGTTCGGACGACCAGGTCTAAATGGGCCTTTCAATGGGCCCGTTGGAATTTTAACTAAGTAAAAAGTATAAAAATTGAGGTTTTTCAATATAATTGTGTTGAAAAGCTCCTAATCAATTATTTGAACTCCTAAAATTTGATTAAAACTAGTTTTGCGGTCCTTTTTGTCGAGGTTTTGGACGAGCAAGTCTAAATGGGCCTTTCAATGGACCCGTAGGAATTTTAACTGAGTAAAAAGTTAAGAATTTGAGGTTTTGCAATATAATTGTGTTGAAAATCTCCTAATCAATTACATGATCTCCTAAATTTTGATTAAAACTAGTTTTGCGGCCCTTTTTGTAGAAGTTCGGACGAGCATGTCTAAATGGGCCTTTCAATGGACCCGTTGGAATTTTAACTGAGTAAAAAGTATAAAAATTGAGGTTTTCCAAATATAATTGTGTTGAAAAGCTACTAATCAATTATTTTTACTCCTAAAATATCATCAAAACTTGTTTTGAGGTCCTTTATGCAGAGGTTCCGGACGTGCGGGTCTAAATGAGCCTTTCAATGGACACGTTGGAATTTTAACTTAGTAAAATGTATAAAAATTGATGTTTTGCAATATAATTGTGTTGAAAATCTCCTAATAATTTATTTGAACTCCTAAAATTTGATTAAAACCTTTTTCCGGTCCTTTTTGTATCGGTTTCGGACGAGCAAGTCTAAATGGGCCTAACAATGGACCCGTTGGAATTTTAACTGAGTAAAAAGTACAGAGATTGAGGTTTTGCAATTTAATTGTGTTGAAAAGCTCCTAATAAATTATTTGAACTCCCAAAATTTGATTAAAACTTGTTTTGCAGTCATTTTTGTCGAGGTTTCGGACGAGTAGGTCTAAATGGGCCTCTCAATGGACCCGTTGAAATTTTAACTGAGTAAAAAGTACAGAAATTGAGGTTTTGCAATATAATTGTGTTGAAAAGCTCCTAATCAATTACATGAACTCCTAAAATTTGATTAAAACTTGTTTTGCAGTCCTTTTGTACAGGTTTCGGACGTGCGGGTCGAAATGGGCCATTCAATGGACCCGTTGGAATTTTAACTGAGTAAAAAGTACAGAAATTGAGGTTTTGCAATATAATTATGTTGAAAAGCTCCTAATCAATTACATGAACTCCTAAAATTTGATTAAAACATGTTTTGCAGTCCTTTTTTAGAGGTTTCAGACGAGCGGGTCGAAATGGGCCTTTCAATGGACTCGTTGGAATTTTAACAGAGCAAAAAGTATAAAAATTAAGTTTTTTCAATATAATTGTGTTGAAAAGCTCCTAATCAAGTACTTGAACTCCAAAAATTTGATCCAAACTTGTTTTGCGGTTTTTTATGTAGAGGTTTCAGACGTGCGGGTCTAAATGGGCCTTTCAATGGACCCATTGGAATTTTAACTGAGTAAAATGTATAAAAATTGAAGTTATGCATTATAATTTTGTTGAAAAACTCCTAATCATTTATTTGAACTCCTAAAATTTGATTAAAACTTTTTTTACGGTCCTTATTGTATCAGTTTCAGACGTGCAGCTCTAAATGGGCCTTACAATGGACCCGTTGGAATTTTAACTGATTAAAAAGTACAAAAATTGAGGTTTTGAAATATAATTGTGTTGAAAAGCTCCTAATCAATTATATGAACTTCTAAATTTTGATTAAAACTTGTTTTGCGGTCCTTTTTCTCAAGGTTTCAGGCGAGCAAGTCTAAATGGGCCTTTCAATGGACCCGTTGGAATTTTAACTGAATAAAAAGTACAGAAATTGAGGTTTGGCAATATAAATGTGTTGAGAAGCTCCTAATAAATTTTTTGAACTCCTGAAGTTTGATTAAAACTTGTTTTGCGGCCCTTTTTGTCGAGGTTTCGGACGAGCATGTCTAAATGGGCCTTCCAATGGACCCGTTGGAATTTGAACTGAGTAAAAAGTACAGAAATTGAGGTTTTGCAATATAATTGTGTTGAAAAACTCCTAATCAATTACATGAACTCCTAAGATTTGATTAAAACTTGTTTTACAGTCCTTTTTGTAGAGGTTTCGGACGAGCGGGTCGAAATGGGCCTTTCAATGGACCTGTTGGAATTTTAACTGAGTAAAAAGTACTGAATTTGAGGTTTTGCAATATAATTGTGTCGAAAAGCTCCTAATCAATTATTTCAACTCCTAATATTTGAATACAACTTTTTTGCGGTCATTTTTGTAGAGGTTTCGGACGAGCGGGTCGAAATGGGCCTTTCAATGGACCCGTTGGAATTTTAATTGAGTAAAAAGTTTGGAAATTGAGGTTTTGCAATATAATTGTGTTGAAAAGCTCCTAATCAATTACATGAACTCCTAAAATTTGATTAAAACTTGTTTTGCAGTCCCTTTTGTAGAGGTTTCGGACGTGCGGGTTGAAATGGGCCTTTCAATGGACCCGTTGGAATTTTAACTAAGTAAAAAGTACAGAAATTGAGGTTTTGCAATATAATTATGTTGAAAAGCTCCTAATCAATTACAAGAACTCCTAAAATTTGATTAAAACTTGTTTTGCAGTCCTTTTTGTAGAGGTTTCAGACGAGCGGGTCGAAATGGGCCTTTCAATGGACTCGATGGAATTTTAACAGAGCAAAAAGTATAAAAATTGAGTTTTTTCAATATAATTGTGTTGAAAAGCTCCTAATCAAGTACTGGAACTCCTAAAATTTGATCAAAACTTGTTTTGCGGGTTTATATGTAGAGGTTTCGGACGTGCGGGTCTAAATGGGCCTTTCAATGGACCCGTTGGAATTTTAACTGAGTAAAATGTATAAAAATTGAAGTTATGCAATATAATTGTGTTGAAAAGCTCCTAATCATTTATTTGAACTCCTAAAATTTGATTAAAACTTTTTTTACGGTCCTTTTTGTATCAGTTTCGGACGAGCAGCTCTAAATGGGCCTTACAATGGACCCGTTGAAATTTTAACTGATTAAAAAGTACATAAATTGAGGTTTTGCAAGATAATTGTGTTGAAAAGCTCCTAATCAATTATCTGAACTCCTAAATTTCGATTAAAACTTGTTTTGCGGTCCTTTTTGTCGAGGTTTCAGACGAGCAAGTCTAAATGGGCCTTTCAATGTACCCGTTGGAATTTTAACTGAGTAAAAATTACAGAAATTGAGGTTTTGCAATATAATTGTTTTGAAAAGCTCCTAATCAATTACATGAACTCCAAAATTTGATTAAAACTTGTTTTGCAGTCCTTTTGTAGAGGTTTCAGACGAGCGGGTCGAAATGGGCCTTTCAACGGACTCGTTGGAATTTTAACAGAGAAAAAAGTATAAAAATTGAGTTTTTTTCAATATAATTGTGTTGAAAAGCTCCTAATCAAGTACTTGAACACCTAAAATTTGATCAAAACTTGTTTTGCGGTTTTTTATGTAGAGGTTTCGGACGTGCGGGTCTAAATGGGCCTTTCAATGGACCCGTTGGAATTTTAACTGAGTAAAATGTATAAAAATTGAAGTTATACAATATAGTTGTGTTGAAAAGCTCCTAATCATTTATTTGAATTTCTAAAATTTGATTAAAACTTTTTTTACGGTCCTTTTTGTATCAGTTTCAGACGCGTAGCTCTAAATGGGCCTTACAATGGACCCGTTGAAATTTTAACTGATTAAAAAAGTACAGAAATTGAGGTTTTGCAATATAATTGTGTTGAAAAGCTCCTAATCAATTATATGAACTCCTAAATTTTGATTAAAACTTGTTTTGCGGTCCTTTTTGTCGAGGATTCAGACGAGCAAGTCTAAATGGGCCTTTCAATGGACCCGTTGGAATTTTAACTGAGAAAAAATTACAGAAATTGAGGTTTTGCAATATAATTGTGTTGAAAAGCTCCTAATCAATTACATGAACTCCTAAATTTTGATTAAAACTTGTTTTGCGGTCCTTTTTGTCGAGTTTCAGACGAGCAAGTCTAAATGGGCCTTTCAATGGACCCGTTGGAATTTTAACTGAGTAAAAAGTACATAAATTGAGGTTTTGCAATATAATTGTGTTGAAAAGCTCCTAATCAATTACATGAAGTTCTAAAATTTGATTAAAACTTGTTTTGCGGTCCTTTTTGTCGAGTTTCAGACGAGCAAGTCTAAATGGGCCTTTCAATGGACCCGTTGGAATTTTAACTGAGAAAAAATTACAGAAATTGAGGTTTTGCAATATAATTGTGTTGAAAAGCTCCTAATCAATTACATGAACTCCTAAATTTTGATTAAAACTTGTTTTGCGGTCCTTTTTGTCGAGTTTCAGACGAGCAAGTCTAAATGGGCCTTTCAATGGACCCGTTGGAATTTTAACTGAGTAAAAAGTACATAAATTGAGGTTTTGCAATATAATTGTGTTGAAAAGCTCCTAATCAATTACATGAAGTTCTAAAATTTGATTAAAACTTGTTTTGCGGTCCTTTTTGTCGAGTTTCAGACGAGCAAGTCTAAATGGGCCTTTCAATGGACCAGTTGGAATTTTAACTGAGTAAAAAGTACAGAAATTGAGGTTTTGCAATATAATTGTGTTGAAAAGCTCCTAATCAATTACATGAAGTTCTAAAATTTGATTAAAACTTGTTTTGCGATCCTTTTTGTAGAGGTTTCGGACGAGCAGGTCTAAATGGGCCTTTCAATGGGTCCGTTGGAATTTTAACTGAGTAAAAAGTATAAAAATTGAGGTTTTTCAATATAATTGTGTTCAAAAGCTCCTAATCAATTTTTTGAACTCATAAAATTTGATTAAAACATGTTTTGCGGTCCTTTTTGTTGAGGTTTCGAACGAGCAGGTCTAAATGGGCCATTCAATGGACCCATTGGAATTTTAACTGAGTAAAAATTACAGAAATTGAGGTTTTACAATGTAAATGTGTTGAAAAGCTCCTAATCAATTACATGAACTCCTAAAATTTGATTAAAACATGTTTTGCAGTCCTTTTTGTAGAGGTTTCGGACGAGCGGGTCGAAATGGGCCTTTCAATGGACCCGTTGGAATTTTAACTGAGTAAAAAGTACAGAAATTGAGGTTTTTCAATATAAATGTGTTGAAAAGCTCCTAATCAATTATTTGAACTCCTAATATTTGAATACAACTTTTTTGCAGTCCTTTTTGTAGAGGTTTCGGACGAGCAGGTCTAAATGGGCCTTTCAATGGGCCCGTTGGAATTTTAACTGAGGAAAAAATATAAAAACTGAGGGTTTTCAATATAATTGTGTTGAAAAGCTCCTAATCAATTATTTGAACTCCTGAAGTTTGATTAAAACTTGTTTTGCGGCCCTTTTCGTCGAGGTTTCGAATGAGCAGGTCTAAATGGGCCTTCTAATGGACCCGTTGGAATTTTAACTGATTAAAAAGTACATAAATTGAGGTTTTGCAAGATAATTGTGTTGAAAAGCTCCTATCAATTACATGAACTCCTAAGATTTGATTAAAACTTGTTTTATAGTCCTTTTTGTAGAGGTTTCGGACGAGCGGGTCGAAATGGGCCTTTCAATGGACCCGTTGGAATTTTAACTGAGTATAAAGTACAGAAATTGAGGTTTTATAATATAATTGTGTTGAAAAGCTCATAATCAATTATTTCAACTCCTAATATTTGAATACAACTTTTTTGCGGTCATTTTTGTAGAGGTTTCGGACGAGCGGGTCGAAATGGGCCTTTCAATGGACCCGTTGGAATTTTAACTGAGTAAAAAGGATAGAAATTGAGGTTTTGCAATATAATTGTGTTGAAAAGCTCCTAATCAATTACATGAACTCCTAAAATTTGATTAAAACTTGTTTTGTAGTCCTTTTTGTAGAGGTTTCGGACGTGCGGGTCGAAATGGGCCTTTCAATGGACCCGTTGGAATTTTAACTGAGTAAAAAGTACAGAAATTGAGGTTTTGCAATATAATTGTCTTGAAAAGCTCCTAATCAATTACATGAACTCCTAAGATTTGATTAAAACTTGTTTTGAAGTCCTTTTTGTAGAGGTTTCAGACGAGCGGGTCGAAATGGGCCTTTCAATGGACTCGTTGGAATTTTAACAGAGCAAAAAGTATAAAAATTGAGGTTTTGCAATATAATTGTGTTGAAAAGCTCCTAATAAATTATTTGAACTCATTAAATTTGAATAAAACTTTTTTGCGGTCCTCTTTGTAGAGGTTTCAGACGAGCAGGTCCAAATGGGCCTTTCAATGGGCCCGTTGGA
This sequence comes from Hibiscus trionum, assembly GCA_030270665.1. Taxonomy (NCBI): domain Eukaryota; kingdom Viridiplantae; phylum Streptophyta; class Magnoliopsida; order Malvales; family Malvaceae; genus Hibiscus; species Hibiscus trionum. Next base: position 31,080,127 of record BSYR01000008.1, read on the forward strand.
ATTTTAACTAAGGAAAAAGTATAAAAATAAAGGTTTTTTCAATATAATTGTGTTGAAAAGCTCCAAATCAATTATTTGAACTCCTGAAGTTTGATTAAAACTTGTTTTGCGGCCCTTTTTGTCGAGGTTTCGGACGAGCAAGTCTAAATGGGCCTTCCAATGGACCCGTTGGAATTTTAACTGAGTAAAAAGTACAGAAATTAAGGTTTTGCAATATAATTGTGTTGAAAAGCTCCTAATCAATTACATGAACTCCTAAGATTTGATTAAAACTTCTTTTACAGTACTTTTTGTAGAGGTTTCGGACGAGCGGGTGTTGAGTGTGTAAAAGTTCTATTAATTACACCTTTTTTAACCCATATTTCTGCTGCATTCAAGCATAACTGCATGGCATTTAGGTTAGTTTTCAGTAAAGCATCACAAATGGACTAAAGGCACGGATTCTACTAAAAGATGGCTATTTTTGCAGGTATCTGCCATAGTAGATGTCGAAGGCAGGCGCAGGGCAGAGAAGCAGGAGGGCTGAACTGGACAAGCAGACGAAGAAGACGAACCTGTCGTGGACCTGTCGTGACAGCAAGGCGACAGCAACCTTATGAAGAGGAAAAGTAAAGTGGTCCTCGATAGATAGAGAAAAATCTGCTCGTCTGTCGTGTGAAAGCCAAATTATTTTCCAAGCCCCGGATCAAAAGATATGTCAAGCCAAAGCTCAAGGAGAGGAAATTCCTAGAAACAAGGATGGCGGCTGGAAAGTAGGAGTCTTTAGAGATTTAGTCTTTATTAGAATCTTACTTTTAATCAAAGTTGTAATCCTTGTTACCTTAGAAGACTTGAGCCCAAAGCTTATATAAGGGCATAGATTTAACCTAGGAGGCATAACTGATTACCCCATAACCGAAACCAAAAACCCCCTGTCGTCCACCCGTCACCGACATGTTCTAATTTCCCCCTAGGGCTACGGGTTGTTTTGTAAAGTAGTTGCAAGGGTTGCTTTGTTTTAGGATTTTTCAAGTTCAATAAAATAAACTTCAAGTTCTTTTATCTTGGTTTTAATATCTTGCAAGAGCATCGGGAGAGCATTGTGAGGTTATCCATTTACTTAGCATCGGGAGAGTTAAGTATACGAAAGAGATAAGAGTGCGTTCTCTAGTTTATAGTTGAACCATCTCGTGCCTAGGGATAGGGCGAGGTTAAGTGGCTAAGGAAGAATTCATACACATCGGTGTTCATCCTTCGATTCACGCCGGGAGGTATCATCAAAGACGTGATCATCGACAGACTTGTGCCTAGGGATAGGGCAAGGCAGATCTGGGATTCTTGCCAAGCTTGAAGTACAGAGTTAGTGTTCGCTGCCGCGATAGCTAACGGACAGCTGCCACGACAGGTGCTGTCGGCGACAGGCGCGACGACAGAACTGGATATCCTAAGCAATTCAATACCTGCACTACTGAGCAACTCAATACCAGCCCATTCTCTCTATCTTGATTTCTCAATCCTTTATTTTACGTTTTTCTACTTTATTATTCTCGTGACAACTCTTAATTATTTCCTCTACTTTTGTGCAGTAAACAAGGTGAAGTCATTAGCCCAATCCCTGTGGAGACGATATCCGATACTTCGTATCACTTTACTACTTGCGTCGTGTACACTTGCACTACAATTGCGATAGACTATTTTACACGCAACAAGTTTTTGGCGCCGCTGCCGGGGATTGGCAACATAACTACATCTTTCTTTTATTGCACTTTTTACTTTTATTTTTATTTTCGTTTTTTTTTTCTTTTCTTTAATTTTTCTTTTGTGTCTTCAACTCTTGCTTTTCACGAGGTTTTCTTGTTTATGCGCAGATCCAAAAGAGGTGAAGATCCTGAGTATAAATTAGATCCAGAGATCGAACGTTCCTTCAATCTCAAGAAACAACTTCGCCGACTTTTAGACAGAAACGAATATCTCGAAGAACAGCTAGAGAAGATGGCCCTAACCAACCTGCCGGTGGATTCATACCACCCCTTGGCAATAATAACCCACCTGTCGCCGATCCGCCTGCAGCAGGTGGACGACGGTCATGTCGTGACTACATGCTGAATGATCATGTAGAGCTGGAGACCACGCTGCCGGATATTGATGTTGATAACTTCGAGCTTAAACCTGTCATGTTTAGTATGATCAACAACGCCGGACAGTTCAGTGGTTCTGCAACAGAAGATGCTAAAAAGCATCTCAAAACGTTCCAGGAGATCTGTGGTTCGTTTAGACTGCCAGGAGTTAGTCCGGAGATACTGAGGCTTCGGTTATTCCCTCACTCCTTGAGGGACAGAGCTAAAACTTGGTGGAATAAACTAACACCGGGTTTTATTATGACTTGGGCAGATCTAACTCGTGAATTCTTATCTCGTTTTAATCCTTTGCATTTATCTGAGCGATTACGTAATGAAATTGCTACTTTTCAACAGGAAGATGACGAGCCAATGCACGAGGCCTGGGACAGGTTTACTACTCTTCTTCGAAACTGCCCTATGCATGGATTCCCCGTCTGGAATCAGGTTACAAAGTTCTATAATGCTGCCAATCTACAAACTCGCATCCGAATTGATTCTGCAGCGAATGGATTATTATTGGATAAAGATCCGGACGAGGCCCTGCAAGTTTTGAAAAACCTGGCCAAGAATGAGGAGCAGTTTCCGACTGCTAGAAGAGGGGGTAAACGGGTACTTGCTGTCAAGGACTATGAGGCTGACAGCACTATGAAATCACAGGTAGCATTCCTCACAAAAGCTGAAACAGAAAAGGAACCTGCCTTAGATAAACCTGCCGAGGAAGCTGCCCCGACAGGTGATAAACAGACTGCTGCCGATGAGCCTGTCACGACAGCAGAAGCGACAGAGGAGAAAAATGAAGAACATCATCCTCAGATTCGTATGCAGTGGGAAGGACGTGTTGCTGATTACCGTCCCCCACCACCCTTTCCTCAACGGATAAAGCAAGCTAAGCAAGAATCTCAACTTAAAAAGATTTATGATATTTTTAAGCAGGTTCAGATTAATATTCCGCTGTTAGATGCCGTTAGGGAGATGCCCGGTTATGCTAAATTTCTCAAGGATGTCATGTCAAAGAAATATAAACTTGGGGAGTTTGAAACGGTAAGGATGGCAGATGGTTGCATGAGTATTCTTCATCGGCAGCCACCCCAGAAGAAGAAGGATCCAGGGAGCTTCCTCATACCTTGTGTAATCGGTGACAAATTTGTGGGTAAGGCACTTTGTGATCTTGGAGCTAGTGTTAATCTAATGCCCAAATCTGTTTTTCAGAAATTAGGTATTGGGAAGGCGCGGCCCACGACAGTTACCCTACAGCTAGCCGACCGCTCTTACGTTCATCCAGAGGGAAAGATTGAAGACATTTTGGTAAGAGTGGATAAGTTTATTTTTCCTGCTGACTTTCTTATTTTAGATTGCGAGGCAGATGAGAACGCACCAGTCATCCTTGGGCGACCCTTTTTAGCCACGGGAAGATCACTGATTGATGTGGAGAGAGGAGAACTCACCATGCGAGTAAACGATCAAGAGATTAAGTTGAATGTTCTCCAATCAATGAAACGAGCTGATTTGGACGAGGAATGCAAGGCCATCATTGAGGTGACCTTTGATTACCCCTGCATCAGGTCGGGCTGCCATGATAAAAAATTTGGTCACTGCTGCGACAGCCATTTACAGACCTGTCACGACAGCGATGACGACAGCACCGACGACAGCAACTCCTCTGAATCTGATACATCTGATACTGAAGGTCATGAGGAGGTAAACTGGTTAGACCATCGTCTAGGTAAGTTATTCGAACCCTTGAATTACACTTCGGATAACCATTTAATCCAAAAGCCCTCTACTGTTGAACCACCTGTCTTAGAACTCAAGCCCCTGCCAGGGCAGCTTAAATATGCTTATCTTGGTTGTGATGACACACTGCCCGTAATCATCTCTGCTAAGCTGCCGCATGAACAGGAACGACAGCTGATCGACATGCTAAGGCAGCACAAAAAGGCGATTGGATGGACGATAGCAGATATTCAGGGCATTAGTCCGGCGTTATGCATGCACAAAATCCTTCTTGAGGAAGATCATAAGCCGACTATAGATGCTCAAAGGCGGCTAAACCATGCGATGAAGGAGGTAGTGCGTAAGGAGATCATTAAATGGTTAGATGCTGGTATTATTTACGCCATCTCCGACAGCAAATGGGTTAGCCCGGTGCAATGTGTTCCCAAGAAAGGAGGCATGACCGTAATAACCAACGAAAACAATGAACTAATCCCAACCAGGACTGTGACCGGTTGGAGGGTTTGTATGGACTATCGGAAGCTTAACAAAGCTACCCGAAAGGACCACTTCCCTTTACCCTTTATTGATCAAATGCTTGATAGATTAGCGGGTAAATCTTATTATTGTTTTCTTGATGGTTATTCAGGTTATAACCAAATTGCTATTGCACCGGAGGATCAAGAGAAAACAACTTTCACATGCCCCTACGGAACATATGCATTTAGGAGGATGCCGTTCGGCCTTTGTAACGCACCTGCCACCTTCCAAAGGTGCATGATGGCAATATTCTCCGACATGGTAGAGGATTTCCTTGAGATTTTTATGGATGATTTTTCCGTCTTTGGAGACGATTTTGAGAGCTGCCTCAGCAACCTCCAAAAGGTACTTGAAAGATGTGAAAAAACTAACCTTGTTCTCAATTGGGAAAAATGCCATTTTATGGTAGATGAAGGGATAGTTCTAGGCCATAAGATTAGCTGCCGTGGGATAGAGGTCGACAGGGCAAAAATTGAAGTCATAGAGAAGCTGCCGCCGCCAACCACAGTCAAGGGCATTAGGAGTTTTTTAGGGCATGCCGGTTTTTACAGAAGATTTATTGCAAATTTTTCAAAGATCACCAAGCCGCTATGCCATCTCCTAGAGCAGAACCGACCCTTTGACTTTAATGAGGAATGTACTGAAGCATTCAAGGTTCTGAAGGAAAAGTTAGTGACAGCCCCCATAGTACAGCCACCAGACTGGACACAACCATTTGAGATCATGTGTGATGCTAGTGACTATGCTGTCGGGGCAGCACTTGGGCAGCGCAGAGACAGGCTGTTTCACGTCATATATTATGCTAGCAAAACATTAAATGAAGCCCAAGTGAACTATACCACCACAGAAAAGGAGCTGTTAGCTGTGGTGTTCTCCATCGACAAGTTTCGTTCTTACATACTTGGAACGAAGGTAATAATACACACCGACCATTCTGCCCTCAAGTACTTGTTCGCAAAGAAGGATGCGAAGCCTAGGCTGATACGATGGATTTTGCTATTACAAGAATTCGACCTTGAGATCAAAGACAAAAAGGGGACAGAAAATCAAGTGGCAGACCACTTGTCGAGGTTGGAGACGGGACAGAGTCTACCGTTAGATGAGACACACATACTGGAGACCTTCCCAGATGAGCAGCTCTTTGCTGCCGCAGTCGCTGTCGCGACAGCCATGGCGGCAGGTAAGTCTTCTAACCTTCCCTGGTATGCTGATTTCGTTAATTATATAGTTAGCGGAATATTACCTTCTGATCTTAATTATCAAGCAAGGAAGAGGTTCCAAAATGATGTGAAACATTATTATTGGGACGAACCTCTTCTTTTCAAAATGTGCGCAGATCAGGTTATAAGAAGGTGTGTACCACAAGAAGAACAAGAAGACATTCTCCATCACTGTCATGCGTCACAATATGGAGGTCACTTAGGAGGCAATAAAACTGCTGCCAAGGTGCTGCAGTCAGGGTTCTACTGGCCGACACTTTATAAAGATGCACAGGAATTTTACAAAAGCTGTGACAGGTGCCAGCGGACAGGTAACATCTCGAGGAGAAACGAGATGCCACTGCAGAATATTCTAGAAGTAGAGATCTTTGATGTTTGGGGGATTGATTTTATGGGACCTTTTCCATCTTCGTGTGGAAATCTTTACATCCTCCTAGCAGTGGACTATGTCTCCAAGTGGGTTGAAGCAATCGCAACTCAAAAGAATGATGCCAAGACGGTCCAAAAGTTTTTACATAAAAACATTTTTTCTAGATTTGGCATCCCTAGGGCGATTATCAGTGATGAGGGGAGACATTTTGATAATAGGGTAATTGCTGCTGCCTTGAAGAAATATGGTGTCAAGCACAGGATCGCGACAGCATACCACCCACAGACCAATGGACAGGCTGAGATATCCAATAGGGAAGTGAAGAACATCCTTGAAAAGATGGTTAAACCAACTAGGAAAGATTGGTCTTTACTTCTAAATGATGCATTATGGGCATACCGGACAGCTTTCAAGACTCCATTGGGACTGTCTCCATTCCGACTGATTTATGGGAAAACCTGTCACTTGCCTGTCGAGATCGAACACAAAGCATATTGGGCAATCAAGGCAGTAAATATGGACTTGGACAAGGCCGGCCAGAAAAGGTTATTAGATTTAAACGAGATAGAAGAATTACGGACAATGGCCTACGACAACGCAAGGATTTACAAGGAAAAGACTAAAAAGTGGCACGACAAGAAACTGCTGCCACGACAGTTCTGCCCAGGGCAGCTTGTGTTGTTATTTAATTCTAGACTTAAACTCTTCCCAGGAAAGCTAAAGTCTAGATGGTCTGGCCCGTTTCAAGTAGTTCAAGTTTTTCCCCATGGTGCCATCACAATTCAATCATTAAAAGACGGGCACCAATTCAAAGTCAATGGACAACGACTCAAGCATTATCAGGGGACTGAAGCCCCAGGAATTCAGGAAGTGGTTACTTTAGGAGATGCCCCACAAGGCACCCCTAATTTAACCTAAGTTTTATTTTTATTTTTATTTATTAGGAATTAGGTTTATTTTATTCGAATAATGTTTTGTTTTTTTTCTAATTTTAGTTTTTAGGAAATACAGGAGTCAAGAAGGAAAGAAGAAGTGGCCCAAGCCCACCGCCCATCCATCAGCCAAATAAAGCCCATTTATGATAACCTGTTGTTTCGGCTGCCGCCGCGAACGGATATGACAGGCTGTCAATAGACTGACACGGCAGACGTAGAAGCGTGCGGCAGACGCGTAACAGACGAATCAATGCGTGTCAGACTCGCCAGACACGTTAAATCCAATCTGCCGCTCCGTTCTTCACGCCTGCCGTTGCGGCATTAAATGGGCAGCTCCTCGACCGCTATATAAATCCCTTCCCATTTTCATTTTCATCACTTCTGATTTTTCTCTCTTGCTATTTTCTCCTCTCGTTTTATTTTCTTTCTTTCTTTTCACAGCCCTTGCAACCAATATGTCGTCTAGACAAACCCGCCGTAGCTCTGCTGCCGCCTCCTCTTCCGCAGCAGCATCCCCCTTTGCCAACAAAGAGTTATGGGAGGAACGTGGCTTCGTGTACATCCGACAGACGCCCAACATGGGACTCCGGCCGTTCATTTTCAGGACCATCAAGGCTCAACTATGGGAGTCTTTTGCTGAACAACCGGCCGAGCTCAACGACACCTTAGTCCGAGAATTCTACGCAGCCATAGACAGCAGGACGGCGACATCTGTCACTGTTCGAGGAGTGCAAGTACCTTTCACTGCCGACAGCATCAATCACATGTTTGGCCTTTTCTTTGGCCCCGGTGATGATGCTCACCAGGAATTCATCAACTCCCTCGACGCTGCCACTTACGATGCCATCATGGTGGAGTTGACAGAGGCCGGTACATCATGGACAACCAGCAAAAAGAACCCCCACTCCGTCAATAGGGGACAGCTCCGCCCGGAAGCCAAACTTTGGAACGCTTTCATCAAAAAGCGTATTCTGCCCTCGTCCCACCACACGACAGTCAACCGACAGCGGCTTGCCTTGATTCACTCCATCATGCACAACAGGGCCATTAATGTGGGCAGATATATGAGGGACAGTATCCTGGACTGTGCCTTCCGCTCTGACTCACGCCTCTGCCTGCCGTTCACCATAACTTCCCTCTGCCGATGTGCTGCGGTGCCCGAGGACCCCTCCGACAAAATCAGGAAGGGCAGAGGGTGGACAGACAATAACATCAACAGCCTCATGGAGCTGATCGCGGCTACACCTGTCTCCTCCTTCAACCCTGCTGGCTCACCCGCAGAATCATCAGAGGAACCACCCACCGACCCTGCCACTGAGCCTGCCCCTGATGCTGAAACCACCGCCACTCCGACAGACCAGTCTGCCCTCATCCTAGCTACTTTACAACGGGTAGAGGAACGCCAATTGGGATTGATGACATTTATTCGGGACTTCACAAACTCCACGGTAAATTTTATTACCCAAACTTTAAATTTTCCCGATGTTCAATTCCCTACTTTTCCTGCCCATTATTTCCATCACTCCTGTCCACACACCTATCCACACGCCCACACCACCTGCCTCCCCGTCCCACTCGACCGCTTCCACCAAATCACCTGCCCCGACGGCAGAAGGCGACCAACCGGCAGACACTTCCCCTCGAGGAACCAAGAGACCTGCCACTGATGACAGCCCTCTTATCCGGAGGAATTTGGAGAGTGACTTTACCAGGGTCAAGAAGATTAAACATGTGGCAGACAAGAAAAGGCTGCCTAAGGCTAGTACCACTATCACCAGCAGTTGGGACAGCGGCAGCAGTTCCGATGTTCAGCTCGTGGAGCAACCTGCCCCTGAACCTGTCTCTGAACCTGCCCAGCCTCCACCACAGCCCAGACGCCGCCGCCAGATCCGTGTTAGCAGCAGCAGCGAGGACAGTGACTAAAATTTAAGTTTTTATTTTCCTCTTATTGCTGCTTGCCTTTATATTTTGTGATGTACTTTTTCTTTATTTTATTTTTCATGTCATTTTGCATTGAGGGCAATGCAACCCTCGAGTTTGGGGGTGGCAACCCTCCATCATTAATGGAGTCTTAAGTACATCTTTTTATTATTTGTTGTATCTTTTATTTTAAAGTTATTTTTAAAAAAAAATCAGAAAAGATTAAATTGTTGGCTTAAAACTGTGAAATTAACTTACCTGTCATGACATCTCTGTAGTGGCAGCATCTTTAGGACAGATTAAGGAGAAGTTTAGAGCCTTTCTATAGTTCTGAAAACTTAAACACTTTTGTGACTGTTATACTGCTTAGATTTCTTTTAGTCAAACTAGAATAGGAAAGCTTAGCACTTAGAGTAGAAAAGAGACTAGAATCTCAGGAAACCTAGAGGTGCCTACCACCGGCTCTAGGCAGATAACCAGAGAAAAACTTCTAGAGGTGCCTATCACCGGCTCTAGACAGTTAACTAGAGGTGCCTGAAATACTGGCTCTAGTAAAAGAGAAGAAGTTTGAAAAAAGGAAATAACTAGAGGTGCCCAATTCTGGCTCTAGTAAGAAAAAGAAAGAAAACAGTCTCGTAGGAAAAACTCTAAACAAGCTAAAATTGAATATTCTATTGAAACTAAGAGAGTCTTGGCATATAACTGTTCACAAGCATGCACACACTGCACGAGAGCTATAGGGAGATTCCGGACAGATCCTAACCTATCCGACAGGTTGCTGCCGCCATAGAGAACGAGCGACGGGTAAGGGACAGTTCACTGTTTGAAGGCCAACACAAAATTTTTTTCTTGTTTTCATTTTTAATTGCTTGAGGGCAAGCAAAGACTTGAGTTTGGGGGTGTGTTGAGTGTGTAAAAGTTCTATTAATTACACCTTTTTTAACCCATATTTCTGCTGCATTCAAGCATAACTGCATGGCATTTAGGTTAGTTTTCAGTAAAGCATCACAAATGGACTAAAGGCACGGATTCTACTAAAAGATGGCTATTTTTGCAGGTATCTGCCATAGTAGATGTCGAAGGCAGGCGCAGGGCAGAGAAGCAGGAGGGCTGAACTGGACAAGCAGACGAAGAAGACGAACCTGTCGTGACAGCAAGGTGATAGCAACCTTATGAAGAGGAAAAGTAAAGTGGACCTCGATAGATAGAGAAAAATCTGCTCGTCTGTCGTGTGAAAGCCAAATTATTTTCCAAGCCCCGGATCAAAAGATATGTCAAGCCAAAGCTCAAGGAGAGGAAATTCCTAGAAACAAGGATGGCGGCTGGAAAGTAGGAGTCTTTAGAGATTTAGTCTTTATTAGAATCTTACTTTTAATCAAAGTTGTAATCCTTGTTACCTTAGAAGACTTGAGCCCAAAGCTTATATAAGGGCATAGATTTAACCTAGGAGGCATAACCGATTACCCCATAACCGAAACCAAAAACCCCCTGTCGTCCACCCGTCACCGACATGTTCTAATTTCCCCCTAGGGCTACGGGTTGTTTTGTAAAGTAGTTGCAAGGGTTGCTTTGTTTTAGGATTTTTCAAGTTCAATAAAATAAACTTCAAGTTCTTTTATCTTGGTTTTAATATCTTGCAAGAGCATCGGGAGAGCATTGTGAGGTTATCCATTTACTTAGCAACGGGAGAGTTAAGTATACGAAAGAGATAAGAGCGCGTTCTCTAGTTTATAGTTGAACCATCTCGTGCCTAGGGATAGGGCGAGGTTAAGTGGCTAAGGAAGAATTCATACACATCGGTGTTCATCCTTCGATTCACGCCGGGAGGTATCATCAAAGACGTGATCATCGACAGACTTGTGCCTAGGGATAGGGCAAGGCAGATCTGGGATTCTTGCCAAGCTTGAAGTACAGAGTTAGTGTTCGCTGCCGCGATAGCTAACGGACAGCTGCTGCGACAGGTGCTGTCGGTGACAGGCGCGACGACAGAACTGGAGATCCTAAGCAATTCAATACCTGCACTACTGAGCAACTCAATACCAGCCCATTCTCTCTATCTTGATTTCTCAATCCTTTATTTTACGTTTTTCTACTTTATTATTCTCGTGACAACTCTTAATTATTTCCTCTACTTTTGTGCAGTAAACAAGGTGAAGTCATTAGCCCAATCCCTGTGGAGACGATATCCGATACTTCGTATCACTTTACTACTTGCGTCGTGTACACTTGCACTACAATTGCGATAGACTATTTTACACGCAACAGCGGGTCGAAATGGGCCTTTCAATGGACCCGTAGAAATTTTAAATGAGTAAAAAGTACAGAAATTGAGGTTTTGCAATATAATTGTGTTGAAAATCTCCTAATCAATTATTTGAACTCCTAAAATTTGATTAAAACTTGTTTTGCGGTCCTTTTTGTAGAGGTTTCGGACGAGACGGTCTAAATGGGACTTTCAATGGACTCGTTGGAATTTTAACTGAGTAAAAAGTACAGAATTTGAGGTTTTGCAATATAATTGTGTTGAAAAGCTCCTAATCGATTATTTGAACTGCTAAAATTTGATTAAAAGTTTTTTTGCGGTCCTTTTCGTTGAGGTTTCGGACGTGCAGGTCTAAGTGGGCCTTTAAATGGACCCGTTGGAATTTTAACCGAGTAAAAAGTACAGAAATTGAGGTTTTGCAATATAATTGTGTTAAAAATCTCCTAATCAATTACATGAACTCCTAAAATTTGATTAAAACATGTTTTGCATTCCTTTTTGTAGAGGTTTCGGACGAGCGGGTCGAAATGGGCCTTTCAATGGACCCGTTGGAATTTTAACTGAGTAAAAAGTACATAAATTAGGTTTTCCAATATAATTGTGTTGAAAAGCTCCTAATCAATTACATGAATTCCTAATATTTGATTAAAACTTGTTTTGCGGCCCTTTTTATAGAGGTTTCGGACGAGCATGTCTAAATGGGTCTTTCAATGGACCCGTTGGAATTTTAACTGAGTAAAAAGTATAGAAATTGAGGTTTTGCAATATAATTGTGTTGAAAAGCTCCTAATCAATTACATGAACTCCTAAAATTTGATTAAAACATGTTTTGCATTCCTTTTTGTAGAGGTTTCGGACGAGCGGGTCGAAATGGGCCTTTCAATGGACCCGTTGGAATTTTAACTGAGTAAAAAGTACAGAAATTGAGGTTTTGCAATATAATTATGTTGAAAAGCTCCTAATCAATTACATGAACTCCTAAAATTTGATTAAAACTTGTTTTGTAGTCCTTTTGTAGAGGTTTCAGACGAACGGGTCGAAATGGGCCTTTCAATGGACTCGTTGGAATTTTAACAGAGCAAAAAGTATAAAAATTGAGTTTTTTCAATATAATTGTGTTGAAAAGCTCCTAATCAAGTACTTGAACTCCTAAAATTAGATCAAAACTTCTTTTGCGGTTTTTTATGTAGAGGTTTCGGACGTGCGGGTCTAAATGGGCCTTTCAATGGACCCGTTGGAATTTTAACTGATTAAAAAGTACAGAAATTGAGGTTTTGCAATATAATTGTGTTGAAAAGCTCCTAATCAATTATTTGAACTCCTAATATTTGAATAAAACTTTTTTGCGATCCTTTTTGTAGAGGTTTCGGACGAGCAAGTCTAAATAGGCCTTCCAAGGGGCCCGTTGGAATTTTAATTGAGTAAAAAGTATAAAAATTGAGGTTTTTCAATATAATTGTGTTCAAAAGCTCCTAATCAATTATTTGAACTCCTAATATTTGAATACAACTTTTTTTGCAGTCCGTTTTGTAGAGGTTTCGGACGAGCAGGTCTAAATGGGCCTTTCAATGGGCCCGTTGGAATTTTAACTGAGGAAAAAGTATAAAAACTGAGGTTTTTCAATATAATTGTGTTGAAAAGCTCCTAATCAATTATTTGAACTCCTGAAGTTTGATTAAAACTTGTTTTGCGGCCCTTTTCGTCGAGGTTTCGGACGAGCAGGTCTAAATGGGCCTTCCAATGGACCCGTTGGAATTTTAACTGATTAAAAAGTACAGAAATTGAGGTTTTGCAAGATAATTGTGTTGAAAAGCTCCTCATCAATTACATGAACTCCTAAGATTTGATTAAAACTTGTTTTACAGTCCTTTTTGTAGAGGTTTCGGACGAGCAGGTCGAAATGGGCCTTTCAATGGACCCGTTGGAATTTTAACTGAGTAAAAAGTACAGAAATTGAGGTTTTGCAATATAATTGTGTTGAAAAGCTCGTAATCAATTATTTCAACTCCTAATATTTGAATACAACTTTTTTGCGGTCATTTTTGTAGAGGTTTCGGACGAGCGGGTCGAAATGGGCCTTTCAATGGACCCGTTGGAATTTTAACTGAGTAAAAAGTATAAAAATTGAGGTTTTGCAATATAATTGTGTTGAAAAGCTCATAATCAATTACATGAACTTCTAAAATTTGATTAAAACTTATTTTGTAGTCCTTTTTGTAGAGGTTTTGGACGAGCGGGTCGAAATGGGCTTTTCAATGGACCCGTTGGAATTTAAACTGATTAAAAGGTACATAAATTGAGGTTTTGCAATATAATTGTGTTGAGAAGCTCCTAATCAATTATTTGAACTCCTAAAATTTGATTAAAACTTGTTTTGCGGTCCTTTTTGTAGAGGTTTCGGACGAGCAAGTCTAAATGGGCCTTCCAACGGACCCGTTGGAATTTTAACTTAGTAAAAAGTACAGAAATTGATGTTTTGCAATATAATTGTGTTGAAAAGCTCCTAATTTATTACATGAACTCGTAAGATTTGATTAAAACTTGTTTTTACAGTCCTTTTTGTAGAGGTTTCGGACGAGCGGGTCGAAATGGGCCTTTCAATGGACCCGTAGAAATTTTAAATGAGTAAAAAGTACGGAAATTGAGATTTGGCAATATAATTGTGTTGAAAAGCTCCTAATAAATTATTTGAACTCATAAAATTTGAATAAAACTTGTTTGCGATCCTTTTTGTAGAGGTTTTGGACGAGCAGGTCTAAATGGGCCTTTCAATGGGCCCGTTGGAATTTTAACTGGGTAAAAAGTATAAAAATTGAGGTTTTTCAATATAATTGTGTTCAAAAGCTCCTAATCAATTATTTGAAATCCTAAAATTTGATTAAAACTTTTTTGTTGTCCTTTTTGTAGAGGTTTCGGACGAGCAGGTCTAAATGGGCCTTTCAATGGGCCCGTTCGAATTTTAACTGAGTAAAAAGTATAAAAATTGAGCTTTTTCAATATAATTGTGTTCAAAAGCTCCTAATCAATTATTTGACCTCCTAAAATTTGATTAAAACTTGTTCTGCGGTCCTTTTTGTTGAGGTTTCGGACGAGAAGGTCTAAATGGGCCTTTCAATGGACCCGTTGGAATTTTAACTAAGTAAAAAGTACAGAAATTGAGGTTTTGCAATATAATTGTGTTGAAAAGCTCCTAATCAATTATTTGAACTCCTAATATTTGATTAAACTTGTTTTGCAGTCCTTTTTGTAGAGGTTTCGGATGAGCGGGTCGAAATGGGCCTTTCAATGGACCCGTTGGAATTTTAACTGAGTACAAAGTACAGAAATTGAGGTTTTGCAATATAAATGTGTTGAAAAGCTCCTAATAAATTATTTGAACTCCTGGAGTTTGATTAAAACTTGTTTTGCGGCCCTTTTTGTCGAGGTTTCGGACGAGCAGGTCTAAATGGGCCTTCCAATGGACCCGTTGGAATTTTAACTGAGTAAAAAGTACAGAAATTGAGGTTTTACAATATAATTGTGTTAAAAAAGCTCCTAATCAATTACATGAACTCCTAAGATTTGATTAAAACTTGTTTTACAGTCCTTTTTGTAGAGGTTTCGGACGAGCGGGTCGAAATGGGCCTTTCAATGGACCCATTGGAATTTTAACTGAGTAAAAAGTACAGAAATTGAGGTTTTGCAATATAATTGTGTTGAAAATCTCCTAATCAATTATTTCAACTCCTAATATTTGAATACAACTTTTTTGCGGTCATTTTTGTAGAGGTTTCGGACGAGCGGGTCGAAATGGGCCTTTCAATGGACCCGTTGGAATTTTAACTGAGTAAAAAGTACGTAAATTGAGGTTTTGCAATATAATTGTGTTGAAAAGCTCCTAATCAATTACATGAACTCCTAAAATTTGATTAAAACTTGTTTTGCAGTCCCTTTTGTAGAGGTTTCGGACGTGCGGGTTGAAATGGGCCTTTCAATGGACCCGTTGGAATTTTAACTGAGTAAAAAGTACAGAAATTGAGGTTTTACAATATAATTATGTTGAAAAGCTCCTAATCAATTACAAGAACTCCTAAAATTTGATTAAAACTTGTTTTGATGTCCTTTTTGTAGAGGTTTCAAACGAGCGGGTCGAAATGGGCCTTTCAATGGACTCGTTGGAATTTTATCAGAGCAAAAAGTATAAAAATTGAGTTTTTTATGTAGAGGTTTTACAATATAATTATGTTGAAAAGCTCCTAATCAAGTACTTGAACTCCTAAAATTTGATCAAAACTTGTTTTGCGGTTTTTTATGTAGAGGTTTCGGACGTGCGGGTCTAAATGGGCCTTTCAATGGACCCGTTGGAATTTTAACTGAGTAAAATGTATAAAAATTGAAGTTATGCAATATAATTTTTTTTTGAAAAGCTCCTAATCATTTATTTGAACTCCTAAAATTTGATTAAAACTTTTTTACGGTCCTTTTTGTATCAGTTTCGGACGAGCAGCTCTAAATGGGCCTTACAATGGACCCGTTGAAATTTTTTTTTTTTTGAAGAAAGCGGGCCTCGTTAAAAACCCCTACTAAAATCCCCAAGCACAAGGCTTGGAGAAACCTAAAAGGGGAAAAGAGTACCCATAATATATTATTAAGATGAGGTTAAACCTCGCTAAGTACAACGTTTTTAATACAGTCAGGATACATAGATCCAAAAGACATAGAAGACATGGATCTAAGGGCATGGGTAGCTAACGTATGAGCTACGAAATTAGCCTCACGGCAAACATACTGTACATGTGCTACAGAAAAATCCTCCAAAGCAGTATGAGCCTGCAAAATCGTCGAACCCATAGTAGAAAGATCTGGCCCAAGAGAGTTGATCCTGTTCGCTAGAGATGCACAGTCTGTCTCAAAGATCAAATGGTTCCAACCCTTGGATAGAGCAAAAGTTATACCGGCAAGAAGAACTCTTCCTTCAGATGAAATAGCATCAGAGCAACTGCCTAGCGGAAAAGCCAAGCCACCAACAACCATCCCTGTGTCATCACGAGCGACAACTCCAACCGCCGCTGCACGAGTGGAAAGGTCAAAAGCCCCATCCACATTAACTTTAATAAATCCACGAGGGGGATGCCTCCAGCGGGAAGGAGTAGTCGATGATAAGGGGATGGAAGATGTAGGTGAGGATATAGAGTTAGAGTATTCTCGATGAAGACTAATAGAGTTGACGACAATTAGCCATGGGGGTTGAAGATGTTTGTTATGGATCCAGTCGTTACGCCTGTTCCAGATGTTCCAAAGGGTAGTCAAGAAAAGCCCAAAAAGATCAGGAGAAAGTAGGGAAGCACCTTCCTCAAGCCATTGGAGGCCAGTGGAGGCATAGCTATTAATAAGAGAAGAGGGTAGACCAATCAATTTAAGGGACTCCGAAGCACCAGAGCAATCACGGAGAGCATGGAGAATCGACTCTGTACCAGAATTACAAATAGGGCAGGGACCGGAGTCTGGATCAAAAGTCTGAAGACGAGTCCCAACAGGTAGGGCCTCAGACCCCAGACGCCAACCAAAAGTTTTAACCTTAGGTAAAACCTTAAGCTTGGAAAGAAATTTCCATATACGTGGGGGACGAAGTCTTGGTTCAGGGGGGCGTTGCAGGAAAAGGTAACCAGATCTGACAGAATAAATACCAGAATCGTTAGGCCTCCAGAGGATGGAGTCCCGAGTGTCATTGATGATAGGAACAGAAAGAATGGAATCGGCATCATCCGTAGTAAAGTATGCACGAACTTTGATAGGATCCCAAGATGGTTGGTTTCGCACCATAAAGTCACGACAACGAATGTGGACTTCCTCAGATAGCTCATAGTCTCCGTAGAGATGAATAGACGAAGAGCCTCCCCAGTTATCATGATGGATACGTATGTTACTATTAATACCAGGCCGATAGAGGAAACCACCAAAAAGGTGTTGCATAGCATTATAAAGACCTTGCCAAGCAAAAGATCCTCGAGAGGGTCGAGAGGCATTAATAATGTTTCTTGAGGGAAAGTATTTAAATTTATAGATTTGTCCCAAGAGGGAGTCAGGTTCACAAATAAGGCGCCATAATTGTTTACCGAGAAGTGCAATGTTAAAGTTGTTGAGGTCCCGGAAACCCAATCCTCCAACAGATTTAGGCAAGCACACTTGGTCCCATGGGAGCATATGCCATCCTTTCTTATTGGTTTTCCCAGAAGGAAAAAAGGGGATCATCCCAGATCCCAAAAGAACGATTTTTCCTCGCAAAATTCAAAAAAGAAATAGAGGTTAATAAAATAAAAATTGAATCAGAAAAAAGAGAACAACAGTAATAAGGATCTAGTAAAGAACGAGAAACAAAAATAAGAAAATTTAATACAAAAAATAGATTTGGGGCGGAATGGGGTCTCAATAATTCTTTACCTTGAATCACATGGATCTCATGGTGGTATGGAGCACCGGTTGGTAGGGGACAGTTGCGGGGGCGGACGACGTAGATGAGGTGAGGGAGGCGGCAGCAGTGTATGGGGGAAGCTAGGTTTAGAGAAAAATGAAAGAAATGGGAAAGGAAAAGGCACGGTGTAAGGGGAAAAAAGAAAGGGAAAAGAAAGGGAAAAGCAAAGGAACAAACGCAAACCCATGAGAGAGCCGGAAAAATTGAGAGAATTTCGAGAGACCCCATTCACACCTGTTGGAACTTTTTACCCGTTGAAATTTTAACTGATTAAAAAGTACAGAAATTGAGGTTTTGCAATATAATTGTGTTGAAAAGCTACTAATCAATTATATGAACTGCTAAATTTTGATTAAAACTTGTTTTGCGGTCCTTTTTGTCGAGGTTTCAGACGAGCAAGTCTAAATGGGCCTTTAAATGGACCCGTTGGAAATTTAACTGAGTAAAAATTACAGAAATTGAGGTTTTGCAATATAATTGTGTTGAAAAGCTCCTAATCAATTACATGAACTTCTAAAATTTGATTAAAACTTATTTTATAGTCCTTTCTGTAGAGGTTTCGGACGAGCGGGTTGAAATGGGCTTTTCAATGGACCCGTTGGAATTTTAATTGATTAAAACGTACATAAATTGAAGTTTTGCAATATAATTGTGTTGAAAAGCTCCTAATCAATTATTTGAACTCCTAAAATTTGATTAAAACTTGTTTTGCGGTCCTTTTTGTAGAGGTTTCGGACGAGCGGGTCGAAATGGGCCTTTCAATGGACCCGTAGAAATTTTAACTGAGTAAAAAGTACAGAAATTGAGGTTTTGCAATATAATTGTGTTGAAAAGCTCCTAATAAATTATTTGAACTCATAAAATTTGAATAAAACTTGTTTGCGATCTTTTTTGTAAAGGTTTCGGACGAGCAGGTATAAATGGGCCTTTCAATGGGCCCGTTGGAATTTTAACGGAGTAAAAAGTATAAAAATTGAGGTTTTTCAATATAATTGTGTTCAAAAGCTCCTAATCAATTATTTGAACTCCTAAAATTTGATTAAAACTTGTTTTACGGTCCTTTTTGTCAAGGTTTCGAACGAGCAGGTCTAAATGGGCCTTTCAATGGTGTAAAACCTATGTTTGATTTTGATATAATTAAATCTTTAAGGATCAATTTGAAAAACTTAAAATTGTTTTATAAGTCCCTTAATAAGTTTTAAATCACCAACTCTTTAAAACTGATTTGAAAAACTCAAACTCAAAATATTTTCTAAGTGTTCCAAGGCCAAACTATTGAAAAACGTCCAAGTGTATCGATACCCTTCCAAGCGTATCGATACCTTTTTACCAAAGTTGGCTACTGGAGGAACACGTATCAATACGGCAAACCCTCGTATCGATATGCCCCTGTGTTAAAACCTAAAGAGTTTGAATGGCATACCGATACGGCAAACCCTCGTATCGATACGGCCTTAATAATTTTTAAATATAAGTTGGTTTAAATATTTTGACCGTTGGTGTCAGTTGGTTGGTAACCGAATTTTAAATGGTCGTTGACCCGTATCGATACGCCAAACCCTCGTACCGATACGAAAATCGACAGTGAGCTAAGTTGAGAAAAAGGTATCGATATGGCAAACCCCTGTTTCGATACCCAGTACCGATACGCTTACGTGCGTATCGATCGATACCCCATATTTATTGCACACAACGGCTCTTTCTTTTCTGAGACAGGTATCGATGCGGCTTCCCGAGTACCGATACACATAGCTGCAGAAGTGCATTTATGGTGGTAAAAGAGGGTTCCAATGGCTCCATTTATGTTCCCAACCACCCAAACGGATAGAAATCAATGAGGAGGTATAAAAGAGACATTTAAAAGCATCAGCAACAACTATTGATCTTCAAGAAAACATCTATTCATCAAATCCAAGCAATTGTGCAAAAATCCCATATTGTCTGGAAACCCCAATTGTAATTTTCATTCTTATCTTGTTCAATTGGGTTGAGTGCTTGTAATTGGGCTATCATTTGTATTGAAAGATACTCTATTAGCCAACAAATTCTTTGTTATCTTGTTGTGAGGATTGGGTTGAATTTTGGGTAGAAAATTCAACCGAAATTGTAAGGGTTGCCTCCTTAGCCTAGAAAAGGGGAAGAGCAATTAGTGGAATTGTTGAAAATCCTTAGTGAAGCTAAGGTAGTGGATGTAGAGTTCATTTGGAACTTGAACCACTCTAAAATCCCTTGTCTATCTTTTTAATTTGCAATTTCCACCACAAAAACTTTAAAAATCCAATTCACCCCTCTCTTGGTTTATATCGACCTTTCGATCCACTCAACAATTGGTATCAGAGCCTACCTTTTTGAGGATTAACAACCACAAGAGGAGTTCCTTGGAAGAGTGTGATCATCATATATCAAGAGATGGCTTCAACCTCCGGTTCGGGCATGTACGAGTCTCAATCCACTACAAAGCCTCCCTTCTTTAATGGTGATAACTATTCTTTTTGGAAGAATAGAATGCGTCTCTTCATCAAGTCAAATGACTACCTAGTGTGGGATGTCATTGAAGATGGCCCTTATGTTCCACTAAAGAAAGATGGTGAGGGCAAGATGGTCTTAAAGAAAAAGATGGAGATGAGTGAAGAAGAAAGGAAAAAGATTCAAGTCAATGACAAAGCTCTTCACATGCTATTTTGTTCTTTCGGTCCGGACATCTATTCTAAGGTTTCATCCATCGAGAGTGCCAAAGAAGTGTGGGACACTCTTGAGACTACTTATGAAGGCACCAACGATGTTAAAGAAACTAAGATTGGAATTCTCAATCTTAGTTATGAAAATTTCAAGATGGAGCCCGATGAGACGGTGTCTAAGATGTTTGATCGTTTCTCCACTATTGTTAATGGGCTAAAGGGTTTTGGAGAGATCATATCGAAAGATAAGCTTGTCCGGAAGCTACTCTATTCACTTCCCGAGTCTTGGGATGGGAAGAGAACCACTATCATTGAAGCTAAGAATTTGAAAACTTTAAAGCTTGATGAGCTTGTGGGTTCTCTCCTTACTCATGAGATCATGAAGCAAGGAAGGGAAGAAGAAAATAAGAAAGAAGAGAAAAGGGTAGAGAAGCTTGAGGTTGAGAAGAAGAAGAAGATGGGAATAACTCTCAAAGCTTCACTACATCAAGAGAGTTCTTCTAGTGAGGAGGATGAACTAGAAGAATTGGCTATGATAGCAAAACGATTCTCACGTTTTATGAGGTCCAACCGGGGAAGAAAAATCCAAAGAAAAATGGACTTCAAAAACAAGAACAAAGATGAAGCAAAGGATCCAATCATTTTCTTTGAGTGCAAACAACCCGGCCACATACGTTCGGAGTGCCCTCAACTCAAGAAGAAGGGCTTTGAGAAGAAGAAGAAGCTCAAAACCAAGCTTGCTACTTGGAGTGATGAGGAGTCATCAGAGAATGACGAACAAGAAGTGACTAACCTTTGCCTCATGGCACTTGAGGAAGATTCCTTCATGGTAACCTCTAACTCATCTACTTTAGATTTTTCATACGAAGAATTAAATGATGCATATGATGAGTTACAAGAGGTCTATGATGAATTAGTTGAGAAATATAAAGACTCAGTCATTAGGAATAAGAAGATTATTTTGGAACTAAATGAGAAAAATGACTCACTCACTCAAGCTAATTCAAAATTTGAGAAAAAGATATTAGGATTAAAAGATGAACTAAAATTCTTTTAAGATGAAAATGTTGATCTTAATAATCTTTTGTCTCAATGTAATAGTGAACACCAAAAGGTGTTGAATGAGCTAAATGAGCTCAAAAAGTCCTTTAAAAATGTTGGTAGTGTCAAGCATGAGATAGGTGAATCCTCTAGAACAAACCAACCTAAGAAAAGGACTAACTACTACAAACAAGGTAGCTTTCCTAGACATAGTAGAGCTAAAACAATTAGAAGTGTATGGGTTCCTAAGGAACTTGTAAAATCTAATAATATTATTGCTATGTCTTCTTGGATTCCTAAGGGAACCAAGGTTTTGGGAGCTAACACTCATGGACCCAAAATGATTTGGGTACCAAAAACAAAAGCTTAATATCTTTGTTTGTAGGGGGAGCATTGCTACAAGGCCAAAGCACAAAGTCAAAACTCATGGTACCTTGATAGTGGATGCTCAAGGCATATGACCGGAGACAAGAGTAGATTCATGGATCTAAAGCCAAAAAGTGGAGGAGTAGTGACATTTGGTGACAACTCCAAAGGCCACATTAAAGGTATTGGCTCCATAGGTAATCACTCTACTATTCTCATTGAAAATGTCTTATATGTCGATGGTCTTAAACACAATTTATTGAGCATAAGTCAATTGTGTGATAAAGGATTTAATGTTTTATTTGATAAAAATGGATGCAAAATTGTAGACATTAAATCTAACAATATTATGCTCATAGGTCATCGCATAGGGAACATATACATGGTGCATCTAGATGACATTCATACATCTCATGCATGCTTAGTTGCACAAAATAAAAATGATGCATGGTTGTGGCATAGGAAACTAGGACATGCTAGCATAAGTGTTTTAGAAAAACTAGTCTCCCTTAATCTAGTTAGAGGTTTACCCAAGATAAAATTTTCAAATGATAAAATTTGTGATGCATGCTCAAAGGGTAAACAACATAGATCTTCCTTTAAATCCATTAATGATGTTTCTACTAGTAGATGCTTACAACTTATCCATATGGATTTATTTGGGCCAATTAGGACTATGAGCTTGGGTGGTAAGTCCTATGCTTTTGTACTTGTTGATGATTTTTTTAGATTTACTTGGGTTCTATTTTTAAGTACTAAAGATGAGGCTTTGGAAAAATTCATCACATTTTCAAAACTAACCCAAAATGATCTTGAACTTAGAATTTCACATATTAGAAGTGATCATGGAACCGAGTTTCAAAATTTAGGGTTTGAAGATTTTTTAAATGAAAATGGTATTAGCCATAATTTTTCGGCTCCTCGAACTCCTCAACAAAATGGGGTAGTTGAGAGGAAAAATAGAACTTTACAAGAAATGGCTAGAACTATGCTTTGTGAAAACAATTTACCTAAATATTTTTGGGCGGAAGCCACAAACACCGCTTGCTATATTGTAAATCGAGTAATGATTAGGCCAATTTAAAGAAAACACCTTATGAGATTTTAAAATCTAAAAAGCCTAACATTAGCTATTTTCATCCTTTTGGTTGCAAGTGTTTTGTTTTAAACAATGGAAAAGACAACTTAGGTAAATTTGATGCAAAAAGTGATGAAGCCATTTTTATAGGTTACTCTTTAACCTCTAAAGCCTATTGAGTATTTAACAAAAGAACTTTAGTAGTAGAAGAATCTATTCATGTTGTATTCGATGATAACCTCCTTCCTAGGAAGGATTCTTGTGATGATGATGATGTAGGAATCATAAATGCCTTTGATGGAGGACAAACTTCAAATGAGGATGAGATTCCAACAAAAGAAGAGGACACAAAAGATCCACCTCTTGAAGCCTTGAAGGACTTGGCTCTTGAGGAAAAGGAAGTGAGCTACCCAAGGGAGTTGAACTATGTCAAAGATGGTGAAATCTTGGGTGATCCATCCAAGGGGGTAACCACTCGATCTTCTCTTAGACTAATGAATCATGTTGCATTTATCTCATGCATAGAGCCTAAAAATATTAAAGAAGCATTGAAAGATGACTTTTGGATTATGGCTATGCAAGAAGAGTTAAATCAATTTGAGAGAAGTAACGTTTGGACATTAGTTGATAGGCCTAGTAATCAATCTACAATAGGAACTAAATGGGTCTTTAGGAACAAGCTAGATGAGAGTGGTAACATTGTAAGAAATAAAGCTAGATTAGTAGCACAAGGTTACACTCAAGAAGAGGGAATAGATTTTGATAAAACCTATGCAACCGTAGCTAGAATGGAAGCCATTAGGATGTTGCTTGCATATGCATGTTATCATAATTTCAAGCTTTTTCAAATGGATGTTAAAAGCACATTTTTAAATGGTTTTATAAATGAAGAAGTGTATGTGGAACAACCACCGGGTTTTGAAGACTCAAAATTTCCAAATCATGTTTTCAAACTTACCAAAGCTCTTTATGGTTTAAAACAAGCTCCTAGAGCTTGGTATGAAAGACTTTAAAACTTTTTAAGTGAAAAAGGATTTGAAAAAGGTAAGGTGGACACTACACTTTTTATAAAAAATGTATAAAAATGACATCTTAGTAGTTCAAATTTATGTTGATGATATTATTTTTGGTTCTACTAATGAATGTCATTGTCAAGAGTTTGCTAAGTTAATGCAAGGTGAATTTGAGATGAGCATGATGGGGGGAGCTCTCATTCTTTTTGGGACTCCAAATCAAGCAAAAGAAGGATGGCACCTTCATCAACCAAGCAAAATACATAAAGGATATGCTCAAGAAGTTTGGCTTTGAGAATGGAAAGCCTCAAGCCACTCTTATGAGCTCATCTACAAAGCTTGACAAAGATGAAGGAGGTAAGTGTGTTGACTCTAAGCTTTATCGTTCTATGATTGGATCATTGCTTTACCTTACCGCAAGTAGACCATATATCTTGTTTAGTGTTTGCTTGTGTGCTAGGTTTCAAGCTAGTCCTAGAGAGTCTCACCTTATAGCCGTTAAGAGAATTTTTAGGTACCTTAGAGATACTCCTTGTTTAGGTCTTTGGTACCCTAGAGACTCTACCTTCAACCTTCATGCTTACTCGGATGCGGATTATGGGGGTTGCAAAATCGATAGGAAAAGTACTTTGGGAACTTGTCAATTCCTAGGTAGTATGCTCATATCTTGGTTCTCTAAGAAACAAAATAGTGTAGCCTTATCTACCACCGAAGCCGAGTACATATCCTTAGGAAGTTGTTGTGCTCAAGTCCTTTGGATGAAGCAACAACTATTAGATTATGGAATTAAAGTTGAAACCATACCCCTAAAATGTGACAACACTAGTGCAATATGCCTAACAAAAATCCCATCCAACACTCTAGAACCAAACACATAGAGATAAGGCATCATTTCATTAGAGATCATGTCCTTAAAGAAGATGTGGTTATAGAGTATGTAGACACCTTAAATCAATTAGCGGACATATTTACAAAACCTTTAGACAAAGATCGTTTTTGGTCCCTTAGGAGAGAGTTAGGTCTAGCTAGCCTATCTTGACTTTTTAGGACCTCTTTTGTGCTTAAATTTGCTTGATCTTGTGAAATGCCATGTTTATGTGTTTAGACTCCTAATTTCATCCATGCTTATAGTTAGGGGGAGTATGCTTCTATTAAAATACGCTTAGAACTGTTCATTCATCATTTGCATACTTTTAGGAGATGTTAAGTTCGAGCCTATGGTTGTTCTTAGAACCAAATATGCATTTCTGGGCATACGGTATCGATACGGATCTACGCGTATCGATACGTGTTCTTCATTCATTTTTCCCAGAATTCATTTTGCTTAAACGGGTATCGATACGATTAAACCAGTATCGATACGAGCTTCAAGTCGTTTCGACACGGACCTCATCCGTTTCGATACGATTCTCCAACGGGCATTTTTGCGGAAATGACTATTCTACCCCCGTATCGATACACCCTCAGGCGTATCGATACTCGATTGCGCAGACAGCTTTAAATTTGGCTTTTAATGTGTTCAACATTTACCAAAATTAAAACTCTTCAAAACCTAAAAACCCTAGTCGTTTTTGCCTATAAAAGGCTCTTCCTCCTTCATATTTTTCACACCTCAACTCAAATCTAAAAGAGTTTTTGAATCAAGCAAGGCTTTGTGCTCTCTCTCTAGTTTTTCTTCAATCTCTCAAGTTTCTATCAAGGTAATCCTTTCTTTCTTTTTCTTTTTCAATTTTTCTTGTTTTGTTTTGCTGTTTTGTTTCATCTTTTTTATCAAAACCTTTGTTTCTTCAAAACCTTTCTTCAAAATTTTTTTTAAAATTTTTTCTTTACCTTGGTTTTTACTCAAAATTGAAGAAATCCTCTTGCTTATTTCTCTTTTATATCATGGCACCAAAGGAACCATCGAGGAAGCGTTCAAGGGTTTCTCAAACCGGTGAATCATCCACCCTTGGAGCGATTGCTCGTCCGAACTACTCTACCATCTATGAGCAATCCTTTGATAGTAACACAGGTCTAACTCATTTTCGTCAATATGAGAATTATAAGATTCGTGCCGACAGGGTAATATCCGTTCCTTTTCTCGATTCGGAGCGCTTTAAATTTGAATATCTTCCTTTGCTTCGTCGTTGGAATTTCATGGAGTTTCTATCTATTCCCGGTTTCTATTATCGTCTTTTGGTTTTGATTTTCTACTCTAATGCCAAATGTATTACTCGTGATGGGGAAGTTGTTGCCATTAGCTCTTACCTTATGGGGAAGAAAATCATTCTTGATGTCAAATCCATTTGTGAGGTTTTCAAATTAGAGGATGAAGGCATTGATGATGAGAATGCTTTGGGGCATGTTCTTAGTGGCTCCGTGACCGCCCTAAATGCTTAAGATCGGATCCTCCATTTGATGGTGTCTTGGTGGTTACGTCCCTCCGGAGGAAAATACTCTACCATCCGTCAAGTGGATGATTTTTGGATCCGTTGCTTCCGTGAGCGAAAACACCCAAATCTTGCTCGAATTATGTTCGGTGAAATCGTCTATCATGTGCAAAACCGTCACACCTCTCTCATCACCTCTTTCATCTACGGTACGGCTCTAAGTTATTTCTTTGTGAAAAAGGATATTGATTGCTCTTTTGACTTCCCAACTCCCCTTACCGATCCCATTGATGAGCGATCTCTTGAACGGGGTAAGTTCCATTATTTTAATGGAAGTTGTTTACGTCTTTCTGAGCTACCACCCGAGGCCACAGCCGTATTGGAAGAACCTCAAGCTCCTCAAGCTCCCCAAGCTCCTCAACCCTCCATGGATGCTCTCATGACATTCCTCAATGAGCAATTTACCGGGTTGCGCACGGACATGGGAAATCGTTTTACCGCCCTTGAAACAACCTTTGATACAAGGATGGAGAGCATGGAGAATCGCCTCACATCCCTTGAAAGCGGTCATAATTCTCTGAATATTTCTCTATCCGCTTTCCATGATGAGTGGCTCAATAGCATGAGGGATAATGATCCAATGGGAGTTGATGATGAAGATGATGAAGACGACGAAGACGATGCCTAGACGTTTCTTCTTGCATCTCATGCATATCATTTAGGATTTTCTATTTTATGCACCTTTGCTTTATGTTCTTAGGACTAAGTTTGTTTTAGGATTAAACCTATGCTTTGATTTTCTGTTTTTGTTTGGATTTTAAGTATGATGCTATGATGAATAATATAAGTGTTGCTTATTTATACCTTTGCCTTCTTTATGCACTTAATTGTCTCAAGATTTTTTGATCTAACAAAAAGGGGGGGAGAAACTAGCTCAACACTTCAAATATTTTGATTTTAACTCAAAGGTTACCAAGCTTATATTAAGGGGGAGTTAACTTTATAAAGATTTTTCAAAATGTCAAAAATTTTAAGTTTTAGTTTTGTTATATCAAAAAGGGGGAGATTGTAAAACCTATGTTTGATTTTGATATAATTAAATCTTTAAGGATCAATTTGAAAAACTTAAAATTGTTTTATAAGTCCCTTAATAAGTTTTAAATCACCAACTCTTTAAAACTGATTTGAAAAACTCAAACTCAAAATATTTTCTAAGTGTTCCAAGGCCAAACTATTGAAAAACGTCCAAGTGTATCGATACCCTTCCAAGCGTATCGATACCTTTTTACCAAAGTTGGCTACTGGAGGAACACGTATCGATACGTCAAACCCTCGTATCGATACGCCCCTGTGTTAAAACCTAAAGAGTTTGAATGGCGTACCGATACGGCAAACCCTCGTATCGATACGACCTTAATAATTTTTAAATATAAGTTGGTTTAAATATTTTGACCGTTGGTGTCTAACCGAATTTTAAATGGTTGTTGACCCGTATCGATACGCCAAACCCTCGTACCGATACGGAAATCGACAATGAGCTAAGTTGAGAAAAAGGTATCGATACGGCAAACCCCCATTTTGATACCCAGTACCGATACGCTTACGTGCGTATCGATACCCCATATTTATTGCACACAACGGCTCTTTCTTTTCTGAGAGGTATCGATACGGCTTCCCGAGTACTGATACGCATAGCTGCAGAAGTGCATTTATGGTGGTAAGAGAGGGTTCCAACGGCTCCATTTATGTTCCCAACCACCCAAACGGCTAGAAATCAATGAGGAGGTATAAAAGAGACATATAAAAGCATCAGCAACAACTATTGATCTTCAAGAAAACATATATTCATCAAATCAAGGCAATTGTGCAAAAATCCCATATTGTCTAGAAACCCCAATTGTAATTTTCATTCTTATCTTGTTCAATTGGGTTGAGTGCTTGTAATTGGGCTATCATTTGTATTGAGAGATACTCTATTAGCCAACAAATTCTTTGTTATCTTGTTGTGAGGATTGGGTTGAATTTTGGGTAGAAAATTCAACCGAAATTGTAAGGGTTGCCTCCTTAGCCTAGAAAAGGGGAAGAGCAATTAGTGGAATTGTTGCAAATCCTTAGTGAAGCTAAGGTAGTGGATGTAGAGTTCATTTGGAACTTGAACCACTCTAAAATCCCTTGTCTATCTTTTTTATTTGCAATTTCCACCACAAAAACTTTAAAAATCCAATTCACCCCCCTCTTAGTTTATATCGATCTTTCGATCCACTCAACAAATGGACCCGTTGGAATTTTAACTGAGTAAAAAGTACAGAAATTGAGGTTTTGCAATATAATTGTGTTGAAAATCTCCTAACAAATTACATGAACTCCTAAAATTTGATTAAAACTTGTTTTTGCAGTCCTTTTTGTAGAGGTTTCGGACGAGCGTGTCGAAATGGGCCTTTCAATGGACCCGTTGGAATTTTAATTGAGTAAAAAGTACAGAAATTGAGGTTTTGCAGTATAAATGTGTTGAAAAGCTCCTAATCAATTATTTGAACTCCGAATATTTGAATAAAACTTTTTTGCGGTCGTCTTTGTTGAGGTTTCGGACGAGCAGGTCTAAATGGGCCTTTCAATGGGCCCGTTGGAATTCTAACTAAGGAAAAAGTATAAAAATAAAGGTTTTTCAATATAATTGTGTTGAAAAGCTCCAAATCAATTATTTGAACTCCTGAAGTTTGATTAAAACTTGTTTTGCGGCCCTTTTGTCGAGGTTTCGGACGAGCAGGTCTAAATTGTCCTTCCAATGGACCCGTTGGAATTTTAACTGAGTAAAAAGTACAAAAATTGAGGTTTTGCAATATAATTGTGTTGAAAAGCTCCTAATCAATTACATGAACTCCTAAGATTTGATTAAAACTTCTTTTACAGTCCTTTTTTGTAGAGGTTTCGGACGAGCGGGTCGAAATGGGACTTTCAATGGACCCGTAGAAATTTTAAATGAGTAAAAAGTACAGAAATTGAGGTTTTGCAATATAATTGTGTTGAAAATCTCCTAATCAATTATTTGAACTCCTAAAATTTGATTAAAACTTGTTATAAGGTTCTTTTTTTAGAGGTTTCGGACGAGACGGTCTAAATGGGCCTTTCAATGGACTCGTTGGAATTTTAACTGAGTAAAAAGTACAGAATTTGAGGTTTTGCAATATAATTGTGTTGAAAAGCTCCTAATCGATTATTTGAACTCCTAAAATTTGATTAAAACTTTTTTTGCGGTCCTTTTCGTTGAGGTTTCGGACGTGCAGGTCTAAGTGGGCCTTTAAATGGACCCGTTGGAATTTTAACCGAGTAAAAAGTACAGAAATTGAGGTTTTGCAATATAATTGTGTTAAAAATATCCTAATCAATTACATGAACTCCTAAAATTTGATTAAAACATGTTTTGCATTCCATTTTGTAGAGGTTTCAGACGAGCGGGTCGAAATGGGCCTTTCAATGGACCCGTTGGAATTTTAACTGAGTAAAAAGTACATAAATTGAGGTTTTGCAATATAATTGTGTTGAAAAGCTCCTAATCAATTACATGAATTCCTAATATTTGATTAAAACTTGTTTTGCGGCCCTTTTTATAAAGGTTTCGGACGAGCATGTCTAAATGGGTCTTTCAATGGACCCGTTGGAATTTTAACTGAGTAAAAAGTATAGAAATTGATGTTTTGCAATATAATTGTGTTGAAAAGCTCCTAATAAATTACATGAACTCCTAAAATTTGATTAAAACATGTTTTGCATTCCTTTTTGTAGAGATTTCGGACGAGCGGGTCGAAATGGGCCTTTCAATGGACCCGTTGGAATTTTAACTGAGTAAAAAGTACATAAATTGAGGTTTTGCAATATAATTGTGTTGAAAAGCTCCTAATCAATTACATGAATTCCTAATATTTGATTAAAACTTGTTTCGCAGTCCTTTTTGTAGAGGTTTCGAATTAGCGGGTCGAAATGGGCCTTTCAATGGACCCGTCGGAATTTTAACTGAGTAAAAAGTACAGAAAATGAGGTTTTGCAATATAATTGTGTTGAAAAGCTTCTAATCAATTATTTGAACTCCTAATATTTGAATAAAACTTTTTTGTGGTCCTTTTTGTAGAGGTTTCGGACGAGCAAGTCTAAATGAGCCTTTCAATGGGCCCGTTGAAATTTTTTTTTTTTTGAAGAAAACGGGCCTCATTAAAAACCCCTGCTAAAATCTCCAAGCACAAGGCTTGGAGAAACCTAAAAGGGGAAAAGAGTACCTAAGATATATTATTAACCGAGGTTAAACCTCGCAAAGTACAATGTTTTTGATACAATCAGGGTAAATAGATCCAAAAGATAAAGAAGACATGGATCTAAGGGCATGGGTAGCCAACCAATGAGCTACAAAATTAGCCTCACGGCGAATATACTGAATAAGTGCCTCAGAAAAATCCTCCAAAGCAGTATGAGCCTCCAGAATCATCGGCCCCAAAGGAGAAAGATCTGGCCCAAGAGAGTTGATTCTGTTTGCTAGGGATGCACAGTCTGTCTCGAAAATCAGATGGCTCCAACCTTGAGATTGGGCAAAAGTAATGCCAGCAAGAAGACCTTTCCCTTCGGAAGAAATAGCATCAGCACAACTGCCCAGCGGAAAAGCCAGGCCACCGACAACCGTCCCAGTGTCATCCCGAGCAACAACACCAACCGCCGCTGCACGAGTGGAAGGATCAAAAGCTCCATCCACATTAACTTTAATAAAACCACAAGGTGGAGGCCTCCAACGAGGAGGAAGAGACGAAGGGACGGATGATGTAGAGGAAGATATAGCATTAGAGTAATCCTTATGGAGACTAATAGAGTTGACAGCAATTAGCCAAGGGGGTTGAAGATGTTTATTATGGACCCAATCGTTACGTCTGTTCCAGATATTCCAAAGGGTAGTCAGGAAGAGGCCAAAAAGATCAGGAGAGAGAAGAGAAGCTCCTTCCTCAAGCCAATGTAGGCCCGTGGAGGCGGAACTGTTGATAAAAGAGGATGGAAGACCAATCAATTTAAGAGTTTCCGAGGCACCAGAGCAGTCTCGGAGAGCATGGAGAATCGACTCAATACCCGAATTACAAATGGGACATGGACCAGAATCTGGAGCAAAAGTCTGAAGGCGGGCCCCAACAGGCAGGGCTCCTGCCCCCAGACGCCAGCCGAAAGTTTTAACTTTAGGCAAAACTTTGAGCTTGGCAAGAGATTTCCAGAAACGGGGGGGACGAAGTCTAGGCTCAGGGGGTCGTTGTAGGAAAAGATAGCCAGATCTGACGGAATAGATGCCAGAATCATTGGGTTTCCAGAGGATGGTATCACGAGTATCATTAATAATGGGAACTGAAAGAATGGAAATGGCATCATCCACGGTAAAGTAAGCACGAACTTTGACAGGGTCCCAGGCCGCTTGGTTACGTAGCATAAAATCTCTACAACGAATGTGGACTTCCTCCGAAAGTTCATAGTCCCCATAGAGGTGAACAGTCGAGGAGCCTCCCCAATTATCATGATGGATGCGTATGTTACTGTTGATACCCGGACGATAGAGGAAACCACCAAATAGGTGTTGCATAGCGTTATAGAGACCTTGCCAGGCAAAAGAACCTCGCGAAGGCCGAGAGGCATTAAGGATATTACCTGTTGGAAAGTACTTAAATTTATAGATTTGTCCCAAGAGGGAGTCAGGTTCGCAAATGAGTCGCCAGAGTTGTTTGCCAAGAAGAGCTATATTAAAATTATTGAGGTCCCGGAAACCCATACCACCAACAGATTTAGGACGAGGTTTAAAAATTGAGGTTTTTCAACACAATTGTGTTGAAAAGCTCCTAATCAATTATTTCAACTCCTAAAATTTGATTAAAACTTGTTTTGCGGTCCTTTTTGTCGAGGTTTCGGACGAGGAGGTCTAAATGGGCCTTCCAATGGACCCGTTGGAATTTTAACTGAGTGAAAAGTACAGAAATTGAGGTTTTGCAATATAATTGTGTTGAAAAGCTCCTAATTTATTACATGAACTCCCAAGATTTGATTAAAACTTGTTTTTATAGTCCTTTTTGTAGAGGTTTCGGACGAGTGGGTCGAAATGGGCCTTTCAATGGACCCGTACAAATTTTAACTGAGTAAAAAGTACAGAAATTGAGGTTTTGCAATATAATTGTGCTAAAAAGCTCCTAATAAATTATTTGAACTCATAAAATTTGAATAAAACTTTTTTGCGATCCTTTTTGTAAAGGTTTCGGACGAGCATGTCTAAATGGGCCTTTCAATGGGCCCGTTGGAATTTAAATGAGTAAAAAGTATAAAAATTGAGGTTTTGCAATATAATTGTGTTGAAAAGCTCCTAATCAATTATTTGTACTCCTAAAATATGATCAAAACTTGTTTTGTGGTCCTTTATGTAGAGGTTTCGGACGTGCGGGTCTAAATGGGCCTTTCAATGCACTCGTTGGAATTTTAACTGAGTAAAATGTATAAAAGTTGAAGTTTTGCAATATATTTGTGTTAAAAAGCTCCTAATCATTTATTTGAACTCCTAAAATTTGATTAAAACTTCTTTGCGGTCCTTTTTGTATCGGTTTCGAACGAGCAGGTCTAAATGGGCCTTACAATGGACCTGTTAGAATTTTAACTGAGTAAAAAGTACAGAAATTGAGGTTTTGCAATATAATTGTGTTGAAAAGCTCCTAATCAAATATATGAACTCCTAAAATTTGATTAAAATTTGTTTTGCGGTCCTTTTTGTCGATCTTTCGGACGAGCAGGCCTAAATGGGCCTTTCAATGGACCCGTTGGAATTTTAACTAAGTAAAAAGTACAGAAATTGAGGTTTTGCAATATAATTGTGTTGAAAAGCTCCTAACTAATTACATGAACTCCTAAAATTTGATTAAAACATGTTTTGCAGTCCTTTTTTAGAGGTTTCGGACGAGCGGGTCGAAATGGGCCTTTCAATGGACCCGTTGGAATTTTAACTGAGTAAAAAGTACAGAAATTTAGGTTTTGCAATATAATTGTGTTGAAAAGCTCCTAATCAATTACATGAATTCCTAATATTTGATTAAAACTTGTTTCGCAGTCCTTTGTAGAGGTTTCGAATGAGCGGGTCGAAATGGGCCTTTCAATGGACCCGTTGGAATTTTTAACTGAGTAAAAAGTACAAAAATTGAGGTTTTGCAATATAATTGTGTTGAAAAGCTCCTAATCAATTATTTGAACTCCTAATATTTGAATAAAACTTTTTTGCGGTCCTTTTTGTAGAGGTTTCGGACGAGCAGGTCTAAATGGGCCTTTCAATGGGCCCTTTGAAATTTTAACTGAGTAAAAAGTTTAAAAATTGAGGTTTTTCAATAAAATTGTGTTGAAAAGCTCCATTCAATTATTTGAACTCCTAAAATTTGTTAAAACTTGTTTTGCGGTCCTTTTTGTCTAGGTTTCAGACGAGCATGTCTAAATGGGCCTTCCAATGGTCCCGTTGGAATTTTTTTTTGAGGAAAACGGGCCTCATTAAAAACCCCTCTAACCACCTTGCGTCGAGGCACAAGGTGAACCTAAGGGGAAAAGAGTGCACTAAGGTATATTATTATTATAATAATAAAAGGCTGGGAGTCAGCCAATACATCAGCGTTAATACAGTCAGGAACGACTGAATCGAAATAAACAGAGGAAGTAGAATGTAAAGCCCAAGTGGCTAAGTTATGAGCCATAAAATTGGCTGATCTAGGTACAAAAGATAAAGTGATCAAAGGAAAAGCCCTAAGCAAGGCCTTCGTATCAGCAATCTGTGGACCCATCAGGGAGTTATCATCAGTAGTGCGAGAGAGCTTATCGACTACCGTAGCCGAATCGGACTCAATGAGCACCTCGCCCCATCCTCTATCTCGGGTCAGCATAATACCCGCAACGATGGCATGTAGCTCGACCATGGTGGCATCATGACAGCCTGCTTCATGGACGGCACATCCTCCAACAATCAAACCTTGAGCATCCCGAGCAATTACCCCGATGGCTGCAGAACCGGACTCGGGGTGGAAGGCTCCATCGACATTTATCTTTATACTCTCCGGTCCTGGTGGCGTCCAACGCGGTGGGGCTGCGGCTGGTACGGCTGTTGACACGGCGGGGAGAGCGTTTGCGGCGGTGTATTCCTGTAGAAGACCTGTAGCGTTCATGGCCGTGAGCCAAGGTGGCTGAAGTCTCTGTGAATGAACCCAGTCATTACGACGGTTCCATACATTCCAAATTGTTGTTAGGAGCAGAGCAAACCCTGTACTATCCAAGCAGTTAGTGCCTTCAGATAACCAATCCGCCATTGTGTTGGTAGGGCTAGCATAGACGCCCGAGGGAAGCCCAACTAGGCGGAGAACGTCCTTAGCACCTAGGCAATCGCGAAGGGCATGGAGAGCAGATTCCATCACTGCAGGACAAAAGGGGCATTGCCCACCCGTGTGATGTATTGCCCGTAGCTTGTCCCCAGTGGGTAATGCATCACGGCCTGCTCGCCAGCTAAAGTAGCAAATCTTTGGTAGAGTCGGAGCTTTGGAAATGATTTTCCAGAGTCGGTTAGGTCGTGTCACCGGCCGCGTGGGCTGATGAAGAAAGAAGTACCCCGATCTAACAGTGTAGCTGCCAGAATCATGCTGGCCCCAAACAAGTGTATCTGGCTTATTGCGATAAATCGAAACCCGAAGGATGCATTCTACATCATCCTTATCAAAGTCCCTGAGAAGTTTGGATTCATCCCAGGATGCATAGTCACGTGTCATGTAATCCCGACACCGTATCGGTAATTCATCGTTGTCCATATATTCCCCAAAAATCGTAATCGATTTATCCCCGCCCCAGGTGTCGCTGATAACTCGTATCGAACTCTTGACTCCTGGCCGCCAAAGATAACCGGGCCCAAGGGAATGAATTGCTTGGTTTATCCCTTTCCATGCAAAAGAAGCCCGTTTATCCGCAGAGGCATTCAGCAGGTCTCCCGAATGGTAGTATTTCGCGCGAAGGACTCTCGCCAAAAGAGAATCCGGGTGGGATATCAGATGCCAAATCTGCTTTCCCAAGAGGGCGATATTAAAGGTGTGCAGATCGCGGAAACCTAGGCCTCCCACAGTTTTAGGTGTGCAGAGAGATTCCTACGATAAAAGCGGCCAGCCTCGCTTATTACTGCGTCCGGACCACCAATATCGTCGTATAGACATAGTAATGTCATCAATGATGTTTTGTGGTAAAAGGTAACAAGACATTATGTATTGTGGCATTGCTTGCGCTACCGACTTGATGAGAATCTCTCTCCCACTATAGGAAAGGAAGCTGCTGTCCCATTTACTCATCCGGGACTGGACTTTATCCCGCACAAAGCCTAATGAGGCAGTCCTATTCCTTTTAATTAAAAGTGGTACCCCCAAATATATGCCTGGGTCATTCACTAAGCGTACACCAAGTGTTGAACGCATAGCATGGATAAAATCGGTGGAACACTTTTGACTGTAGAAGGCAGTACACTTATCAAAGTTGACCGTTTGTCCTGAGGAAGAGGCGTACTGAGATAGGATGTAGCGTAGCCGAGCCACCTCCTCCGGCTCATTACGTAGGAACACCATGCTGTTATCCGCAAAGAGCAGATGAGTAACACGGGGCCCATGGCGACTGGCACTAAGGCCCGTTAAGCAATCAATCACATGAACTCCTAAAATTTGATTAAAACTTGTTTTGCGGTCCTTTTTGTCGAAGTTTCGGACGAGCAAGTCTAAATGGGCCTTTCAATGGACCCGTTGGAATTTTTTTTGACTGAGTAAAAAGTATAAAAATTGAGGTTTTTCAATATAATTGTTTTGAAAAGCTCCTAATCAATTACATGAACTCCTAAAATTTGATTAAAACTTATTTTGCGGTACTTTTTGTAGAGGTTTCGGACGAGCAGGTGTAAATGGGCATTTCAATGGACCCGTTGAAATTTAAACTGAGTAAAAAGTACAGAAATTGAGGTTTTGCAATATAATTGTGTTGAAAAGCTCCTAATCAATTACATGAACTCCTAAAATATGATCAAAACTTGTTTTGCAGTCCATTTTGTAGAGGTTTCGGACGAGCGGGTCGAAATGGGCCTTTCAATAGACCCGTTGGAATTTTAACTGAGTAAAAAGTACAGAAATTGATATTTTTCAATATAATTGGTTGAAAAGCTGTTAATCAATTATTTGAACTCCTAAAATTTGATTAAAACTTGTTTTGCGGTCCTTTTTGTAGAGGTTTCGGACGAGCGGGTCGAAATGGGCCTTTCAATGGACCCGTTGGAATTTTAACTGAGTAAAAAGTACAGAAATTGAGGTTGTTCAATATAATTGTGTTGAAAAGATCCTAATCAATTATTTGAACTCCTAAAATTTGATTAAAACTTGTTTTGTGGTCCTTTTTGTAGTGGTTTCGGACGAGCGGGTCGAAATGGTCCTTTCAATGGACCCGTTGGAATTTTAACTGAGTAAAAAGTACAGAAATTGAGGTTTTGCAATATAATTGTGTTGAAAAGCTCCTAATCAATTATTTGAACTCCTAAAATTTGATCAAAACTTGTTTTACAGTCCTTTTTGTCGAGGTTTCTGACGAGCGGGTCGAAATGGGCCTTTCAATGGACCCGTTGGAATTTTAACTGAGTAAAAAGTACAGAAATTGAGGTTTTTCAATATAATTGTGTTGAAAAGCTCCTAATAAATTATTTGAACTCCTAAAATTTGATTAAAACCTGTTTTGCGGTCCTGCTTGTAGAGTTTTCGGACGAGCGGGTCGAAATGGGCCTTTCAATGGACCCGTTGGAATTTTAACTGAGTAAAAAGTACATAAATTGAGGTTTTGCAATATAATTGTGTTGAAAAGCTCCTAATCAATTACACAAACTCCTAACTTTTGATTAAAACTTGTTTTGTAGTCCTTTTTGTAGAGGTTTTGGACGAGCGGGTCGAAATGGGCTTTCAATGGACCCGTTGGAATTTTAACTGGATAAAAAGAACAGAAATTGAGGTTTTTCAACATAATTGTGTTGAAAAGATCCTAATCAATTATATGAACTCCAAAAATTTGATTAAAACTTGTTTTGTAGTCCTTTTTGTAGAGGTTTCGGACGAGTGGGTTGAAATGGGCCTTTCAATGGACCCGTTGGAATTTTAACTGAGTAAAAAGTAAAGAAATTGAGGTTTTCCAATATAATTGTGTTGAAAAGCTCATAAACAATTACGTGAACTCCTAAAATTTGATTAAAACATGTTTTGCGGTCCTTTTTGTAAAGGTTTCGGACGAGCGGGTCGAAATGGGCTTTCAATGGACACGTTGGAATTTTAACTGGGTAAAAAGTACAGAAATTAAGGTTTTTCAATATAATTGTGTTGAAAAGCTGCTAATCAATTATTTGAACTCCTAAAATTTGATTAAAACTTGTTTTGCGGTCCTTTTTGTAGAGGTTTCGGACGAGCGGGTCGAAATGGGCCTTTCAATGGATCCGTTGGAATTTTAATTGAGTAAAAAGTACAGAAATTGAGGTTTTGCAATATAATTGTGTTGAAAAGCTCCTAATCAATTACATGAACTCCTAAAATTTGATTAAAACTTATTTTGCAGTCCTTTTTGTAGAGGTTTCGGACGAGCGGGTCGAAATGGGCCTTTCAATGGACCCGTTGGAATTTTATCTGAGTAAAAAGTACAGAAATTGAGGTTTTTCAATATAATTGTGTTGAAAAGCTCCTAATCAATTATTTGAACTCCTAAAATTTGATCAAAACTTGTTTTACAGTCCTTTTTGTCGAGGTTTCTGACGAGCGGGTCGAAATGGGCCTTTCAATGGACCCGTTGGAATTTTAACTGAGTAAAAAGTACAGATATTGAGGTTTTTCAATATAATTGTGTTGAAAAGCTCCTAATAAATTATTTGAACTCCTAAAATTTGATTAAAACCTGTTTTGCGGTCCTGCTTGTAGAGTTTTCGGACGAGCGGGTCGAAATGGGCCTTTCAATGGACCCGTTGGAATTTTAACTGAGTAAAAAGTACATAAATTGAGGTTTTGCAATATAATTGTGTTGAAAAGCTCCTAATCAATTACACAAACTCCTAAATTTTGATTAAAACTTGTTTTGTAGTCCTTTTTGTAGAGGTTTTGGACGAGCGGGTCGAAATGGGCTTTCAATGGACCCGTTGGAATTTTAACTGGGTAAAAAGTACAGAAATTGAGGTTTTTCAACATAATTGTGTTGAAAAGATCCTAATCAATTATATGAACTCCAAAAATTTGATTAAAACTTGTTTTGTAGTCCTTTTTGTAGAGGTTTCGGACGAGTGGGTTGAAATGGGCCTTTCAATGGACCCGTTGGAATTTTAACTGAGTAAAAAGTAAAGAAATTGAGGTTTTGCAATATAATTGTGTTGAAAAGCTCATAAACAATTACGTGAACTCCTAAAATTTGATTAAAACATGTTTTGCGGTCCTTTTTGTAAAGGTTTCGGACGAGCGGGTCGAAATGGGCTTTCAATGGACACGTTGGAATTTTAACTGGGTAAAAAGTACAGAAATTAAGGTTTTTCAATATAATTGTGTTGAAAAGCTGCTAATCAATTATTTGAACTCCTAAAATTTGATTAAAACTTGTTTTGCGGTCCTTTTTGTAGAGGTTTCGG
The DNA here is from genome assembly GCA_030270665.1 of Hibiscus trionum. Classification (NCBI taxonomy): domain Eukaryota; kingdom Viridiplantae; phylum Streptophyta; class Magnoliopsida; order Malvales; family Malvaceae; genus Hibiscus; species Hibiscus trionum. The sequence goes on from BSYR01000008.1 coordinate 31,118,871, forward strand.
ACGAGCGGGTCGAAATGGGCCTTTCAATGGATCCGTTGGAATTTTAATTGAGTAAAAAGTACAGAAATTGAGGTTTTGCAATATAATTGTGTTGAAAAGCTCCTAATCAATTACATGAACTCCTAAAATTTGATTAAAACTTATTTTGCAGTCCTTTTTGTAGAGGTTTCGGACGAGCGGGTCGAAATGGGCCTTTCAATGGACCCGTTGGAATTTTATCTGAGTAAAAAGTACAGAAATTGAGGTTTTTCAATATAATTGTGTTGAAAAGCTCCTAATCAATTATTTGAACTCCTAAAATTTGATCAAAACTTGTTTTACAGTCCTTTTTGTCGAGGTTTCTGACGAGCGGGTCGAAATGGGCCTTTCAATGGACCCGTTGGAATTTTAACTGAGTAAAAAGTACAGATATTGAGGTTTTTCAATATAATTGTGTTGAAAAGCTCCTAATAAATTATTTGAACTCCTAAAATTTGATTAAAACCTGTTTTGCGGTCCTGCTTGTAGAGTTTTCGGACGAGCGGGTCGAAATGGGCCTTTCAATGGACCCGTTGGAATTTTAACTGAGTAAAAAGTACATAAATTGAGGTTTTGCAATATAATTGTGTTGAAAAGCTCCTAATCAATTACACAAACTCCTAAATTTTGATTAAAACTTGTTTTGTAGTCCTTTTTGTAGAGGTTTTGGACGAGCGGGTCGAAATGGGCTTTCAATGGACCCGTTGGAATTTTAACTGGGTAAAAAGTACAGAAATTGAGGTTTTTCAACATAATTGTGTTGAAAAGATCCTAATCAATTATATGAACTCCAAAAATTTGATTAAAACTTGTTTTGTAGTCCTTTTTGTAGAGGTTTCGGACGAGTGGGTTGAAATGGGCCTTTCAATGGACCCGTTGGAATTTTAACTGAGTAAAAAGTAAAGAAATTGAGGTTTTGCAATATAATTGTGTTGAAAAGCTCATAAACAATTACGTGAACTCCTAAAATTTGATTAAAACATGTTTTGCGGTCCTTTTTGTAAAGGTTTCGGACGAGCGGGTCGAAATGGGCTTTCAATGGACACGTTGGAATTTTAACTGGGTAAAAAGTACAGAAATTAAGGTTTTTCAATATAATTGTGTTGAAAAGCTGCTAATCAATTATTTGAACTCCTAAAATTTGATTAAAACTTGTTTTGCGGTCCTTTTTGTAGAGGTTTCGGACGAGCGGGTCGAAATGGGCCTTTCAATGGATCCGTTGGAATTTTAATTGAGTAAAAAGTACAGAAATTGAGGTTTTGCAATATAATTGTGTTGAAAAGCTCCTAATCAATTACATGAACTCCTAAAATTTGATTAAAACTTATTTTGCAGTCCTTTTTGTAGAGGTTTCGGACGAGCGGGTCGAAATGGGCCTTTCAATGGACCCGTTGGAATTTTATCTGAGTAAAAAGTACAGAAATTGAGGTTTTTCAATATAATTGTGTTGAAAAGCTCCTAATCAATTATTTGAACTCCTAAAATTTGATCAAAACTTGTTTTACAGTCCTTTTTGTCGAGGTTTCTGACGAGCGGGTCGAAATGGGCCTTTCAATGGACCCGTTGGAATTTTAACTGAGTAAAAATTACAGAAATTGAGGTTTATCAATATAATTGTGTTGAAAAGCTCCTAATAAATTATTTGAACTCCTAAAATTTGATTAAAACCTGTTTTGCGGTCCTGCTTGTAGAGTTTTCGGACGAGCGGGTCGAAATGGGCCTTTCAATGGACCCGCTGGAATTTTAACTGAGTAAAAAGTACATAAATTGAGGTTTTGCAATATAATTGTGTTGAAAAGCTCCTAATCAATTACACAAACTCCTAAATTTTGATTAAAACTTGTTTTGTAGTCCTTTTTGTAGAGGTTTTGGACGAGCGGGTCGAAATGGGCTTTCAATGGACCCGTTGGAATTTTAACTGGGTAAAAAGTACAGAAATTGAGGTTTTTCAACATAATTGTGTTGAAAAGATCCTAATCAATTATATGAACTCCAAAAATTTGATTAAAACTTGTTTTGTAGTCCTTTTTGTAGAGGTTTCGGACGAGTGGGTTGAAATGGGCCTTTCAATGGACCCGTTGGAATTTTAACTGAGTAAAAAGTAAAGAAATTGAGGTTTTGCAATATAATTGTGTTGAAAAGCTCATAAACAATTACATGAACTCCTAAAATTTGATTAAAACATGTTTTGCGGTCCTTTTTGTAAAGGTTTCGGACGAGCGGGTCGAAATGGGCTTTCAATGGACACGTTGGAATTTTAACTAGGTAAAAAGTACAGAAACTAAGGTTTTTCAATATAATTGTGTTGAAAAGCTGCTAATCAATTATTTGAACTCCTAAAATTTGATTAAAACTTGTTTTGCGGTCCTTTTTGTAGAGGTTTCGGACGAGCGGGTCGAAATGGGCCTTTCAATGGATCCGTTGGAACTTTAATTGAGTAAAAAGTACAGAAATTGAGGTTTTGCAATATAATTGTGTTGAAAAGCTCCTAATCAATTACATGAACTCCTAAAATTTGATTAAAACTTATTTTGCAGTCCTTTTTGTAGAGGTTTCGGACGAGCGGGTCGAAATGGGCCTTTCAATGGACCCGTTGGAATTTTATCTGAGTAAAAAGTACAGAAATTGAGGTTTTTCAATATAATTGTGTTGAAAAGCTCCTAATCAATTATTTGAACTCCTAAAATTTGATTAAAACTTGTTTTGCGGTCCTTTTTGTAGAGGTTTTGGACGAGCGGGTCGAAATGGGCCTTTCAATCGACCCGTTGGAATTTTAATTGAGTAAAAAGTATTGAAATTGAGGTTTTGTAATATAATTGTTTTGAAAAGCTCCTAATCAATCACATGAACTCCTAAAATTTGATTAAAACTTGTTTTGCGGTCCTTTTTGTCGATGTTTCGGACGAGCAAGTCTAAATGGGCCTTTCAATGGACCCGTTGGAATTTTAACTGAGTAAAAAGTATAAAATGGAGGTTTTTCAATATAACTATTTTGAAAAGCTCCTAATCAATTACATGAACTCCTGAAATTTGATTAAAACTTGTTTTGCAGTCCTTTTTGTAGAGGTTTCGGACGAGCGGGTCGAAATGGGCTTTCAATGGACCCGTTGGAATTTTAACTAGGTAAAAAGTACAGAAATTGAAGTTTTTCAATATAATTGTGTTGAAAAGATCCTAATCAATCACATGAACTCCTAAAATTTGATTAAAACTTGTTTTGTAGTCCTTTTTGTAGAGGTTTCGGACGAGCGGGTCGAAATGGGCCTTTTAATGGACCCGTTGGAATTTTAACTGAGTCAAAAGTAGAGAAATTGAGGTTTTTCAACATAATTGTGTTGAAAAGCTCCTAATCAATTACATGAACTCCTAAAATTTGATTAAAACTTGTTTTGCGGTCCTTTTTGTAGAGGTTTCGGACGATCGGGTCGAAATGGGTTTCAATGGACACGTTGGAATTTTAACTAGGTAAAAAGTACAGAAACTAAGGTTTTTCAATATAATTGTGTTGAAAAGCTGCTAATCAATTATTTGAACACCTAAAATTTGATTAAAACTTGTTTTGCGGTCCTTTTTGTAGAGGTTTCGGACGAGCGGGTCGAAACGGGCCTTTCAATGGACCCGTTGGAATTTTAACTGAGTAAAAAGTACATAAATTGAGGTTTTTCAATATAATTGTGTTGAAAAGCTTCTAATCAATTATTTGAACTCCTAAAATTTGATTAAAATTGTTTTCTGGTCCTTTTTGTAGAGGTTTCGTACGAGCGGGTCGAAATGGGCCTTTCAATGGACCCGTTGGAATTTTAACTGAGTAAAAAGTACAGAAATTGAGGTTTTTCAATATAATTGTGTTGAAAAGCTTCTAATCAATTACATGAAAACCTAATATTTGATTAAAACTTGTTTTACAGTCCTTTTTGTAGAGGTTTCGGACGAGCGGGTAGAAATGGGCCTTTCAATGGACCCGTTGAAATTTTAACTGAGTAAAAAGTACAGAAATTGAGGTTTTGCAATATAATTGTGTTGAAATGCTCCTAATCAATTATTTGTACTCCTAAAATATGATCAAAACTTGTTTTGCGGTCCTTTATCTAGAGGTTTCGGACGTGATGTTCTAAATGGGCCTTTCAATGGACCCGTTGGAATGTTAACTGAGTAAAATGTATAAAAATTGAAGTTTTGCAATATAATCGTGTTGAAAGCTCCTAATCATTTATTTGAACTCCTAAGATTTGTTTAAAACTTTTTTTGCGGTCCTTTTTGTATAAGTTTCGGACGAGCAGGTCTAAATGGGCCTTACAATGGATCCGTTGGAATTTTAATTGAGTAAAAAGTACAGAAATTGAGGTTTTGCAATATAATTGTTTTTAAAAGCTCCTAATCAATCACATGAACTCCTAAAATTTGATTAAAACTTGTTTTGCGGTCCTTTTTGTCGAAGTTTCGGACGAGCAAATCTAAATGGGCCTTTCAATGGACCCGTTGGAAATTTAACTGAGTAAAAGGTATAAAAATTGAGGTTTTTCAATATAATTGATTTAAAAAGCTCCTAATCAATTACATGAACTCTTAAAATTTGATTAATGTATCCCCCGTAGCCCGGCCTAGACGGTTGTCCCGAACTACGAAGATTACACGGGGAAAACCAAAGTCAACCCGAAAGTCAACCTTGATTAACGACCCTTTTTTTTTCTTTTTAATCTTGTCTAGATGCTCATTAACCCTAGATGTGATCACACAAACAACATACTCAAAGATCACAACCATCAGAGATCATTCAGGGACCCAATTGCACAAAACACAACTTTAGGGACCAATTTGTAAATTCTGGAAACTTTGAGGCCTTAACCAGATTTTAAGTTACCAACTTAAAATTAATCATGTTTCATGCATCTCGGCCAAAATTCAGCTAAAACGGACATCTCAAACTCATACAATTGCACATACAAGATTCAGGACCAAAATGCAAACATTTTGAAACACATAACTGCCACTGTCAGCCCCCAACGGTCAACCGTTTCGAAACGGGAGACAGCCCGTTTCGAAACGCGGGGCCGTTTCGAAACAGGCATAGCCCGTTTCGAAACGGGGGTCTGGCAGAAGCCTTTCCGTTTCGGAACGGTGTCACCCGTTTCGGACGCATGGGCTGCTTCGAGGCACCCGTTCCGAAACGGTTCACCCTGTTCCGAAACACCCTGCACAAAATGCAGAAATTTGCCTATTTAAACATGCAATAGGCCAACCAAACATGCTCCAAACGCTACCAAACTTTGCCAACATGCAATTTAACATAAAAGAGGCATACTTGCATCAACAATTCAACAAAATAACAACATATACAAAAAGCCCCAAATCTAAAGGCATGCTTCCTACACAAGCAACCACTTAAGCACAAACTTTCCAAACCAAGCTCATTTATGCCAAAACATGATCCAACAACAACATTAACATAAAAACATCCTTGTTCAAACATAAACGAACACATACACGTTAACCCCGAGAGATTCTACCCCCATTGCCTTTATTAACTATAGCTATTCACCGAGACATACATCTCACTTGGAGTCCACCTTGAATCCCTTGCTCCTTGCTGTCCAAACTTCAAGAATCTGCATTGATGGACAAAAAGGAGCGTAAGCACATAATGCTTAGTGAGGAATGCTCAAAACCAAAACACCATCAATGCAGCGGGTCACAAAACACTTTTAAAACAAACCCGGTTTGTTTACCAAAGCCATGTTTGAAACCCTTTTCAACAACAAGCATCAAAACCATGCATTGCACATACATGAAAACCAACCCTTAGCTTAGCAAGCTAAGAAAACCTTTTTAAAGCACAACTTACAAATCATCCATTTAACCAAACCATGCATAAACACCATATGCAAAGTTAAAACAAAGCCTTGGAAAACACTCTCATTCCATAACATACCTTTCTTAAACTTGAGAGCCATTTCAAGCAAGAAACCTTTTTAAAACCATTACTCAAGCAATCCATCACATGCATTTACCAAGGCAAAAATATAAACCATACTAACATCATCACATGCCTTTTAAAACAAGTCTTCCAAGACTCCAATGCATTAAAGATACATCATGCTCACATGCATCATTTATCAAACGATAATCAACACTTGTTCAACTTAACAAGTAAACATGCATTTACAAGCATTATACAATTTCCATGCAACCATGCATCCTTTCAAGCATCTCATGCTTCACATGCAATTATGCATCAATTCAAGCATCTCATGCTTCACATGCAAATATGCATCATTTCAAGCACCTCATGCTTCATCACAATCAAGAACATCATATTGGCCTTCAAATGATCAACCACATTCACTTTTCAACTCAACACCCAATCGGATACGCGGATTCCGAGCGTTGTCCCTACGGTCCCTACACCCTACCAATCCAAGGTCCTCGAATGGGCAACACCTCCATTATGACCTCAACATCCTAAGGTTCCCATGTATGGACTTTTAAACACCACACAACCTTAGTTCTTCCCCAAGGTTCCCATGTATGGACTTTTAACCACCATACAACCTTGACATGCACAAGGTTCTCACATATGGGCAACACCTCCATATAACCTTTGCATTCACCGATTGGTAGTTGTAGAAATCACTAACGAGATCCGGGACACCCTATACAAGATCCACACATGGACTTAACACCGCCATTGTGATCTCAACAAGCACAAGGTTCTCACATATGGACTTTTAAACACCATATAACCTTTGCTCAACCAAGGTCCTCGAATGGGCAACACCTCCATTATGACCTTAACCATCTCGTTAGGATACTTGAAGGGAGTTTCCCGGTCCACTCTTGACCACTCCACCTCCAAGGCGACTTAATTCACGGTGCACCCAATCCTATAGCCGGCTAACTATATCCGATCAAAGAACCAAGAACCACTTACATCACTTGCCAATATAACCATCTTACCACATTAGTCCAATGTTCCACATGCATAACCATTATGCAAAACCATTACCACATTAATCAAATGATTCACATGCATAACCAATATGCAAAACCATTACCACATTAATCAAATGATTCACATGCATAACCAACATGCAAAAACCATCATTTACCAACATTAATTCGCTGTTTTAAAGCATTAGACAAAGCCATAGAACAACATGCAACAGCATGCATCAAAACCACATTTTCAATGTATAAAACCAAGGATCTCTTACCTTGAGCATCCTTCACATATGGCTTTCAAAACCAGCACTAAACCATGCTAAAATATGCTTTCAAAACAGAATTAAACCATGCAAAACACATGCATTTCAATCATCAACCACAATTGCTTAAAAACCACTTCATATCACAAATCAAGTAAGAAATCCATTTACTTACTCTTGAGCTTAGCAAAGTTGTTTAGACTTAAACTAAGCTCCCAAAACCTTCAAACCTTTGTTTAAAAGCCGAAAACCCAACTTCACTCACCGATAACCAAAACAAGGCTAGCCACCAAGCCTTCCAAGCATCCGAAACCTTCCGCAACACCTCTAAAGCTCACGGATCAAACTCCCCTGTTTCAAGCACACAAAAACAGCACATTAATGCATCATTATGCATTAAGAACAGCAGCCACACAACCAAACTTGCTGCTCGACACAATTCCAATAATTCGGCTACCAAACACAACCGAAATCACCTTCAAACATTTCCAAAACTTAACCCAGCCAAGATCCATCACTTCTAACCATTTTTAAACATCCATTAACATCCAAAATGATCACAAACACGTCCTTATACTCCCAGGTTTAACAGATCACCAAAAACACTCCAAAAACAACCAAAAACTCAAGCAAAACTTAGGAAATTCAACCTATCCGGGATTGCATTAATTAAACCTCAACTTCTAATCAATTTAGCATTCATTTAACATCATTTTGACACTTCAAAACACTTCCCAAACAGATCACACGAAAATTTCACCAAAATCACCAAATCTTGCATTTTAAGCCAAAATCAAGATTTCTATTGAAAAGCCTTTAACAAAACACAAACCAAGGATTGAGAACTTGGGAATTTCAGTAAAGAACTTGAAGTTCAGAGGAGAAGGACGTTCTTACCTCCAAACTTGAGTTTCTCCTTTTTGGAGCCAAAAAGCTTGATGAAACAACTTGCAAATTGAGAGGTTTTGTTGATGAGATGATTAGGAATCAAATGAGAGTTGAAATGAGAGATTTAGATGCCAAAATCAGAGAAGAAAAATCTGGAGAATTGTGTTTGGGTTGAGAGAAAATGAGAGAAAAGGAAAATGGAGAGAAAATGAAAAGTTAGTTAAGAAATGGTAAAAATGATTTCCCTCCTCTTTCATAATCTTTAAAATCAGAATAAAGCCTTAAAATATCTTAGAAAAATCTGGAGAAATTCTTATTGGAATAATAGCTCCTTAAAGATTCAAAGTTTCAATCCTTTTTAAAATAGTCACCGAACTTTCAAAAATTACATTTTGGTCACTAGCCAAAATGTCAACCTTACGAACCTCATTTTCCAAAATTGATTTCACAGTTCACTTTTATATATTAAAAGATGATTTTAGAACATTTTTCCATATTTTTAATGCAACCCGAACTAGGCTTTCCTAATTTCACCTCTTTAGATTCGAACAGCACTTTGACCAAACCGGTCAATGCCCAAAACTTCCGAGCCCAAAACCGGGGCGTTACAACTCTCCCCCCCTTAGGAAATTTCGTCCTCGAAATTTCAACCGGCGAAAAGAGAACAACAACTTTCTCAAAACACACACAAGGCAACACAAACCCTCAACCAACACTGAACACTTTCCACACAAAACTCCACTGAACCCAACACCAGTACATGCTGTTCACAAACCCAGAACACTCAAAGATAGCCACAACTTAACCTTCCACATATCCGGACTGTGCACAGCCCCAACTTCAATCATGAAGAACTTTAACTTTCACAGCACACATTACTGTAACACACAACTTCCAAGACTGGTTCACACAGGGACTCTAACCAATCCAATTCAACCACCATACAAACTTCTCTGCTTCCAAAACTCTTGCAACTCTCAAACCTCTTCCAAGAATCTTCCCAACAAGCAAGAATTCTTAAGCATCAACTGCTTACCCAAACTCCTCAACAAAAGCTGATAAACCTCCACAACTGTTGCTAACATTACCACCACGACTCACCAGGTCTACTCACCCACAAACCAAAATTACATCACAACCTCAACTCGGCTCCGCCAGCTGCTCCATACACCACCAGCTGACCTCAAAAGAAATTCACATACACACAACCAGCCAACCACTTCTCATAAGAATCCTTCCAAACAACACAAGCCTTCGATCCTTCATGATCCTTCCACTTCAACTTAAATGCTAAGCTACCTCAGCATTTGGAAAAACAACCACCAAACTGCAACCTCACTTAACACCAAGGAACTACCACTCCCACTTAGCTATCAAACCACCTGATCGATTCTAACCTCAACCGGTACCCCTCACCACCAAACCACTAAACTTTATAAGCAACAAACACCAATCTTCTACCAACAGGCTATACCACCCTCACTATTACTAGCAACTAGCTTAACAAACTCCATTACCTCTAACTTCCACTCAGCACCAACACAACCTCTAAAAACCCACCATCCAACCTAACCCAACCTCCATTCTAACAGATTCGATTAATTATTAGCGAGTGTGAACATCGTATGCATGATCACCAACATGCCCTATCAATGCCTGATGTACATGTATGCAAAACCTCTAATGTCATGCCACATGTATGCATGGACCAACATATATAATATAGCATATAACAATGATTTTAACTGTGCATGAATGCCAGTTCACACCCTCTAATAACATCCTCAAATCCGTCTAAGAACAACCTCCTACCTCACTTCTAACTTAACTACTCCACCATACCAACAACTATTAACCACAAGATTCTCACAAAACCCTCTTCACATCAAAGACATTTCCAAACTACAACCATTACCCCAAACATGCTAGCAACAAGACTCAACTTACCACGCAAGGAAAACCAACAGAAACCAAACTAAGGTAACTAGAGCAAAGATTACTAAACAAGGTTACCTGAAAACACACACCTCTCTGAAGCTTCATCAGATGAGCTCTCTTCCTTGCGGAACCATCATCCTCCTGCCGCACCACTGCAGCACCAACAAACACACTAGGGTCAACACCAACTCCTTGCGGTAAAGAACCTTGACTGTTCCGAGCCAACATCAAACAATCACGTCTCATGTGTCCAGCAGACCCACATTTCCAGCAATTCTCCTTTCCCACACTCTTCACAACTTTCTGCTCTTTCTGCCACTTCTGAACCTTGCCTCGGCCGTGCCCACGACCTTTCTGAGATCCTTTGGCTATCACTGAAGCTGACTTCACCCCTAAAGGACAATCACGCTTAACATGCACTTTGGAACCACAGTTCCAGCAAGCACCCGCGCCCCAACAACCTCTAACATGGCGCCTTTCACAACGGTCACACACCGGTGGCTGAACTTCCACTCCTTGCTCAAGCAACACTTGCTCCACAACAGCACCACCGTCACTTTGCTCAACCCTTGGAAACTTCCCTCCAAGATACCTTTCACAAAAGGCAGATACAAAGAAATCCCAATCAATATCAGGGATATGTGACGCCACCGCCACAGATGTCCACCAGGCACATGCATCCTCCAACATCAGAGAAACAACACTCCCCAGCTTACAAGCAAGATCACAGCCTTCCTGATCCAAGATCAGAACCACACTGGCCAACCAAGCCTCAAACATCTCTGGTGTAGAACCATGATATTCCACAGCACCCAAATCAAGCAAACGCTGCTTCGGCAAACCCACACATTCCACAGCCAGCACATCCACTGACTTTATCTTTACCACAGCCTGAGATGTTCCCAACACCCCCTGAACATCAGATGATGAACTCTTCACCACAGAACCAGCTTCTTTCCCTTGCCTTACCATCTCAACCCCAGGCACAGAAAACTGAGACAAAACACCTCCTCGAAAGGGTGAATTCCACGCCTTAACAACCTGCCCAAGGCAGCAACCATCTCACTCAACCGCCATTCTTTCATCGACTTTGCCATACCACTAACAACAACAAACATACAATCACAACAAGCAAACAAACCAGTTAGACCAGCATTAAGCAAGGATTCAAACTCCAACTCCAAAATAACACAATAGCTATATTAATAAGGCAATGGGTATCCCGAATCCTCCCCTTTACATGACATAACAGTCAACACAACATGGATATCACAACATCAAGCATATCAAACAACACACCTTGATCATGCTTACATCAAACAGCATCCACTTGCAACAACATATTATTACATAACATACTCACAGCACTTTCATCATGCATAAAACCAACTCACAGCATCAGCTTATCATCAGCACAAACCACATAAGCTCAACCAAGATTCATAACCATAAAACATGCTTGAAAACATCAGCAATTTGCTCAGAAACACCAGCATCATGCCCAGAAACACGTGTTTCAACCAACATTCAACCACACATCAGGGTAAACATCAACACACATCACAACAACTTACCGTTTTCCCCAAGCATTCGCAACACAGCTCTGATACCACCAAATGTAACCCCCGTAGCCCGGCCTAGACGGTTGCCCCGAACTACGAAGATTACACGGGGAAAACCAAAGTCAACCCGAAAGTCAACCTTGATTAACGACCCTTTTTTTTCTTTTTAATCTTGTCTAGATGCTCATTAACCCTAGATGTGATCACACAAACAACATACTCAAAGATCACAACCATCAGAGATCATTCAGGGACCCAATTGCACAAAACACAACTTTAGGGACCAATTTGTAAATTCTGGAAACTTTGAGGCCTTAACCAGATTTTAAGTTACCAACTTAAAATTAATCATGTTTCATGCATCTCGGCCAAAATTCAGCTAAAACGGACATCTCAAACTCATACAATTGCACATACAAGATTCAGGACCAAAATGCAAACATTTTGAAACACATAACTGCCACTGTCAGCCCCCAACGGTCAACCGTTTCGAAACGGGAGAAAGCCCGTTTCGAAACGCGGGGCCGTTTCGAAACAGGCATAGCCCGTTTCGAAACGGGGGTCTGGCAGAAGCCTTTCCGTTTCGGAACGGTGTCACCCGTTTCGGACGCATGGGCTGCTTCGAGGCACCCGTTCCGAAACGGTTCACCCTGTTCCGAAACACCCTGCACAAAATGCAGAAATTTGCCTATTTAAACATGCAATAGGCCAACCAAACATGCTCCAAACGCTACCAAACTTTGCCAACATGCAATTTAACATAAAAGAGGCATACTTGCATCAACAATTCAACAAAATAACAACATATACAAAAAGCCCCAAATCTAAAGGCATGCTTCCTACACAAGCAACCACTTAAGCACAAACTTTCCAAACCAAGCTCATTTATGCCAAAACATGATCCAACAACAACATTAACATAAAAACATCCTTGTTCAAACATAAACGAACACATACACGTTAACCCCGAGAGATTCTACCCCCATTGCCTTTATTAACTATAGCTATTCACCGAGACATACATCTCACTTGGAGTCCACCTTGAATCCCTTGCTCCTTGCTGTCCAAACTTCAAGAATCTGCATTGATGGACAAAAAGGAGCGTAAGCACATAATGCTTAGTGAGGAATGCTCAAAACCAAAACACCATCAATGCAGCGGGTCACAAAACACTTTTAAAACAAACCCGGTTTGTTTACCAAAGCCATGTTTGAAACCCTTTTCAACAACAAGCATCAAAACCATGCATTGCACATACATGAAAACCAACCCTTAGCTTAGCAAGCTAAGAAAACCTTTTTAAAGCACAACTTACAAATCATCCATTTAACCAAACCATGCATAAACACCATATGCAAAGTTAAAACAAAGCCTTGGAAAACACTCTCATTCCATAACATACCTTTCTTAAACTTGAGAGCCATTTCAAGCAAGAAACCTTTTTAAAACCATTACTCAAGCAATCCATCACATGCATTTACCAAGGCAAAAATATAAACCATACTAACATCATCACATGCCTTTTAAAACAAGTCTTCCAAGACTCCAATGCATTAAAGATACATCATGCTCACATGCATCATTTATCAAACGATAATCAACACTTGTTCAACTTAACAAGTAAACATGCATTTACAAGCATTATACAATTTCCATGCAACCATGCATCCTTTCAAGCATCTCATGCTTCACATGCAATTATGCATCAATTCAAGCATCTCATGCTTCACATGCAAATATGCATCATTTCAAGCACCTCATGCTTCATCACAATCAAGAACATCATATTGGCCTTCAAATGATCAACCACATTCACTTTTCAACTCAACACCCAATCGGATACGCGGATTCCGAGCGTTGTCCCTACGGTCCCTACACCCTACCAATCCAAGGTCCTCGAATGGGCAACACCTCCATTATGACCTCAACATCCTAAGGTTCCCATGTATGGACTTTTAAACACCACACAACCTTAGTTCTTCCCCAAGGTTCCCATGTATGGACTTTTAACCACCATACAACCTTGACATGCACAAGGTTCTCACATATGGGCAACACCTCCATATAACCTTTGCATTCACCGATTGGTAGTTGTAGAAATCACTAACGAGATCCGGGACACCCTATACAAGATCCACACATGGACTTAACACCGCCATTGTGATCTCAACAAGCACAAGGTTCTCACATATGGACTTTTAAACACCATATAACCTTTGCTCAACCAAGGTCCTCGAATGGGCAACACCTCCATTATGACCTTAACCATCTCGTTAGGATACTTGAAGGGAGTTTCCCGGTCCACTCTTGACCACTCCACCTCCAAGGCGACTTAATTCACGGTGCACCCAATCCTATAGCCGGCTAACTATATCCGATCAAAGAACCAAGAACCACTTACATCACTTGCCAATATAACCATCTTACCACATTAGTCCAATGTTCCACATGCATAACCATTATGCAAAACCATTACCACATTAATCAAATGATTCACATGCATAACCAATATGCAAAACCATTACCACATTAATCAAATGATTCACATGCATAACCAACATGCAAAAACCATCATTTACCAACATTAATTCACTGTTTTAAAGCATTAGACAAAGCCATAGAACAACATGCAACAACATGCATCAAAACCACATTTTCAATGTATAAAACCAAGGATCTCTTACCTTGAGCATCCTTCACATATGGCTTTCAAAACCAGCACTAAACCATGCTAAAATATGCTTTCAAAACAGAATTAAACCATGCAAAACACATGCATTTCAATCATCAACCACAATTGCTTAAAAACCACTTCATATCACAAATCAAGTAAGAAATCCATTTACTTACTCTTGAGCTTAGCAAAGTTGTTTAGACTTAAACTAAGCTCCCAAAACCTTCAAACCTTTGTTTAAAAGCCGAAAACCCAACTTCACTCACCGATAACCAAAACAAGGCTAGCCACCAAGCCTTCCAAGCATCCGAAACCTTCCGCAACACCTCTAAAGCTCACGGATCAAACTCCCCTGTTTCAAGCACACAAAAACAGCACATTAATGCATCATTATGCATTAAGAACAGCAGCCACACAACCAAACTCGCTGCTCGACACAATTCCAACAATTCGGCTACCAAACACAACCGAAATCACCTTCAAACATTTCCAAAACTTAACCCAGCCAAGATCCATCACTTCTAACCATTTTTAAACATCCATTAACATCCAAAATGATCACAAACACGTCCTTATACTCCCAGGTATAACAGATCACCAAAAACACTCCAAAAACAACCAAAAACTCAAGCAAAACTTAGGAAATTCAACCTATCCGGGATTGCATTAATTAAACCTCAACTTCTAATCAATTTAGCATTCATTTAACATCATTTTGACACTTCAAAACACTGCCCAAACAGATCACACGAAAATTTCACCAAAATCACCAAATCTTGCATTTTAAGCCAAAATCAAGATTTCTATTGAAAAGCCTTTAACAAAACACAAACCAAGGATTGAGAACTTGGGAATTTCAGTAAAGAACTTGAAGTTCAGAGGAGAAGGACGTTCTTACCTCCAAACTTGAGTTTCTCCTTTTTGGAGCCAAAAAGCTTGATGAAACAACTTGCAAATTGAGAGGTTTTGTTGATGAGATGATTAGGAATCAAATGAGAGTTGAAATGAGAGATTTAGATGCCAAAATCAGAGAAGAAAAATCTGGAGAATTGTGTTTGGGTTGAGAGAAAATGAGAGAAAAGGAAAATGGAGAGAAAATGAAAAGTTAGTTAAGAAATGGTAAAAATGATTTCCCTCCTCTTTCATAATCTTTAAAATCAGAATAAAGCCTTAAAATATCTTAGAAAAATCTGGAGAAATTCTTATTGGAATAATAGCTCCTTAAAGATTCAAAGTTTCAATCCTTTTTAAAATAGTCACCGAACTTTCAAAAATTACATTTTGGTCACTAGCCAAAATGTCAACCTTCCGAACCTCATTTTCCAAAATTGATTTCACAGTTCACTTTTATATATTAAAAGATGATTTTAGAACATTTTTCCATATTTTTAATGCAACCCGAACTAGGCTTTCCTAATTTCACCTCTTTAGATTCGAACAGCACTTTGACCAAACCGGTCAATGCCCAAAACTTCCGAGCCCAAAACCGGGGCGTTACAACTCTCCCCCCCTTAGGAAATTTCGTCCTCGAAATTTCAACCGGCGAAAAGAGAACAACAACTTTCTCAAAACACACACAAGGCAACACAAACCCTCAACCAACACTGAACACTTTCCACACAAAACTCCACTGAACCCAACACCAGTACATGCTGTTCACAAACCCAGAACACTCAAAGATAGCCACAACTTAACCTTCCACATATCCGGACTGTGCACAGCCCCAACTTCAATCATGAAGAACTTTAACTTTCACAGCACACATTACTGTAACACACAACTTCCAAGACTGGTTCACACAGGGACTCTAACCAATCCAATTCAACCACCATACAAACTTCTCTGCTTCCAAAACTCTTGCAACTCTCAAACCTCTTCCAAGAATCTTCCCAACAAGCAAGAATTCTTAAGCATCAACTGCTTACCCAAACTCCTCAACAAAAGCTGATAAACCTCCACAACTGTTGCTAACATTACCACCACGACTCACCAGGTCTACTCACCCACAAACCAAAATTACATCACAACCTCAACTCGGCTCCGCCAGCTGCTCCATACACCACCAGCTGACCTCAAAAGAAATTCACATACACACAACCAGCCAACCACTTCTCATAAGAATCCTTCCAAACAACACAAGCCTTCGATCCTTCATGATCCTTCCACTTCAACTTAAATGCTAAGCTACCTCAGCATTTGGAAAAACAACCACCAAACTGCAACCTCACTTAACACCAAGGAACTACCACTCCCACTTAGCTATCAAACCACCTGATCGATTCTAACCTCAACCGGTACCCCTCACCACCAAACCACTAAACTTTATAAGCAACAAACACCAATCTTCTACCAACAGGCTATACCACCCTCACTATTACTAGCAACTAGCTTAACAAACTCCATTACCTCTAACTTCCACTCAGCACCAACACAACCTCTAAAAACCCACCATCCAACCTAACCCAACCTCCATTCTAACAGATTCGATTAATTATTAGCGAGTGTGAACATCGTATGCATGATCACCAACATGCCCTATCAATGCCTGATGTACATGTATGCAAAACCTCTAATGTCATGCCACATGTATGCATGGACCAACATATATAATATAGCATATAACAATGATTTTAACTGTGCATGAATGCCAGTTCACACCCTCTAATAACATCCTCAAATCCGTCTAAGAACAACCTCCTACCTCACTTCTAACTTAACTACTCCACCATACCAACAACTATTAACCACAAGATTCTCACAAAACCCTCTTCACATCAAAGACATTTCCAAACTACAACCATTACCCCAAACATGCTAGCAACAAGACTCAACTTACCACGCAAGGAAAACCAACAGAAACCAAACTAAGGTAACTAGAGCAAAGATTACTAAACAAGGTTACCTGAAAACACACACCTCTCTGAAGCTTCATCAGATGAGCTCTCTTCCTTGCGGAACCATCATCCTCCTGCCGCACCACTGCAGCACCAACAAACACACTAGGGTCAACACCAACTCCTTGCGGTAAAGAACCTTGACTGTTCCGAGCCAACATCAAACAATCACGTCTCATGTGTCCAGCAGACCCACATTTCCAGCAATTCTCCTTTCCCACACTCTTCACAACTTTCTGCTCTTTCTGCCACTTCTGAACCTTGCCTCGGCCGTGCCCACGACCTTTCTGAGATCCTTTGGCTATCACTGAAGCTGACTTCACCCCTAAAGGACAATCACGCTTAACATGCACTTTGGAACCACAGTTCCAGCAAGCACTCGCGCCCCAACAACCTCTAACATGGCGCCTTTCACAACGGTCACACACCGGTGGCTGAACTTCCACTCCTTGCTCAAGCAACACTTGCTCCACAACAGCACCACCGTCACTTTGCTCAACCCTTGGAAACTTCCCTCCAAGATACCTTTCACAAAAGGCAGATACAAAGAAATCCCAATCAATATCAGGGATATGTGACGCCACCGCCACAGATGTCCACCAGGCACATGCATCCTCCAACATCAGAGAAACAACACTCCCCAGCTTACAAGCAAGATCACAGCCTTCCTGATCCAAGATCAGAACCACACTGGCCAACCAAGCCTCAAACATCTCTGGTGTAGAACCATGATATTCCACAGCACCCAAATCAAGCAAACACTGCTTCGGCAAACCCACACATTCCACAGCCAGCACATCCACTGACTTTATCTTTACCACAGCCTGAGATGTTCCCAACACCCCCTGAACATCAGATGATGAACTCTTCACCACAGAACCAGCTTCTTTCCCTTGCCTTACCATCTCAACCCCAGGCACAGAAAACTGAGACAAAACACCTCCTCGAAAGGGTGAATTCCACGCCTTAACAACCTGCCCCAAGGCAGCAACCATCTCACTCAACCGCCATTCTTTCATCGACTTTGCCATACCACTAACAACAACAAACATACAATCACAACAAGCAAACAAACCAGTTAGACCAGCATTAAGCAAGGATTCAAACTCCAACTCCAAAATAACACAATAGCTATATTAATAAGGCAATGGGTATCCCGAATCCTCCCCTTTACATGACATAACAGTCAACACAACATGGATATCACAACATCAAGCATATCAAACAACACACCTTGATCATGCTTACATCAAACAGCATCCACTTGCAACAACATATTATTACATAACATACTCACAGCACTTTCATCATGCATAAAACCAACTCACAGCATCAGCTTATCATCAGCACAAACCACATAAGCTCAACCAAGATTCATAACCATAAAACATGCTTGAAAACATCAGCAATTTGCTCAGAAACACCAGCATCATGCCCAGAAACACGTGTTTCAACCAACATTCAACCACACATCAGGGTAAACATCAACACACATCACAACAACTTACCGTTTTCCCCAAGCATTCGCAACACAGCTCTGATACCACCAAATGTAACCCCCGTAGCCCGGCCTAGACGGTTGCCCCGAACTACGAAGATTACACGGGGAAAACCAAAGTCAACCCGAAAGTCAACCTTGATTAACGACCCTTTTTTTTCTTTTTAATCTTGTCTAGATGCTCATTAACCCTAGATGTGATCACACAAACAACATACTCAAAGATCACAACCATCAGAGATCATTCAGGGACCCAATTGCACAAAACACAACTTTAGGGACCAATTTGTAAATTCTGGAAACTTTGAGGCCTTAACCAGATTTTAAGTTACCAACTTAAAATTAATCATGTTTCATGCATCTCGGCCAAAATTCAGCTAAAACGGACATCTCAAACTCATACAATTGCACATACAAGATTCAGGACCAAAATGCAAACATTTTGAAACACATAACTGCCACTGTCAGCCCCCAACGGTCAACCGTTTCGAAACGGGAGACAGCCCGTTTCGAAACGCGGGGCCGTTTCGAAACAGGCATAGCCCGTTTCGAAACGGGGGTCTGGCAGAAGCCTTTCCGTTTCGGAACGGTGTCACCCGTTTCGGACGCATGGGCTGCTTCGAGGCACCCGTTCCGAAACGGTTCACCCTGTTCCGAAACACCCTGCACAAAATGCAGAAATTTGCCTATTTAAACATGCAATAGGCCAACCAAACATGCTCCAAACGCTACCAAACTTTGCCAACATGCAATTTAACATAAAAGAGGCATACTTGCATCAACAATTCAACAAAATAACAACATATACAAAAAGCCCCAAATCTAAAGGCATGCTTCCTACACAAGCAACCACTTAAGCACAAACTTTCCAAACCAAGCTCATTTATGCCAAAACATGATCCAACAACAACATTAACATAAAAACATCCTTGTTCAAACATAAACGAACACATACACGTTAACCCCGAGAGATTCTACCCCCATTGCCTTTATTAACTATAGCTATTCACCGAGACATACATCTCACTTGGAGTCCACCTTGAATCCCTTGCTCCTTGCTGTCCAAACTTCAAGAATCTGCATTGATGGACAAAAAGGAGCGTAAGCACATAATGCTTAGTGAGGAATGCTCAAAACCAAAACACCATCAATGCAGCGGGTCACAAAACACTTTTAAAACAAACCCGGTTTGTTTACCAAAGCCATGTTTGAAACCCTTTTCAACAACAAGCATCAAAACCATGCATTGCACATACATGAAAACCAACCCTTAGCTTAGCAAGCTAAGAAAACCTTTTTAAAGCACAACTTACAAATCATCCATTTAACCAAACCATGCATAAACACCATATGCAAAGTTAAAACAAAGCCTTGGAAAACACTCTCATTCCATAACATACCTTTCTTAAACTTGAGAGCCATTTCAAGCAAGAAACCTTTTTAAAACCATTACTCAAGCAATCCATCACATGCATTTACCAAGGCAAAAATATAAACCATACTAACATCATCACATGCCTTTTAAAACAAGTCTTCCAAGACTCCAATGCATTAAAGATACATCATGCTCACATGCATCATTTATCAAACGATAATCAACACTTGTTCAACTTAACAAGTAAACATGCATTTACAAGCATTATACAATTTCCATGCAACCATGCATCCTTTCAAGCATCTCATGCTTCACATGCAATTATGCATCAATTCAAGCATCTCATGCTTCACATGCAAATATGCATCATTTCAAGCACCTCATGCTTCATCACAATCAAGAACATCATATTGGCCTTCAAATGATCAACCACATTCACTTTTCAACTCAACACCCAATCGGATACGCGGATTCCGAGCGTTGTCCCTACGGTCCCTACACCCTACCAATCCAAGGTCCTCGAATGGGCAACACCTCCATTATGACCTCAACATCCTAAGGTTCCCATGTATGGACTTTTAAACACCACACAACCTTAGTTCTTCCCCAAGGTTCCCATGTATGGACTTTTAACCACCATACAACCTTGACATGCACAAGGTTCTCACATATGGGCAACACCTCCATATAACCTTTGCATTCACCGATTGGTAGTTGTAGAAATCACTAACGAGATCCGGGACACCCTATACAAGATCCACACATGGACTTAACACCGCCATTGTGATCTCAACAAGCACAAGGTTCTCACATATGGACTTTTAAACACCATATAACCTTTGCTCAACCAAGGTCCTCGAATGGGCAACACCTCCATTATGACCTTAACCATCTCGTTAGGATACTTGAAGGGAGTTTCCCGGTCCACTCTTGACCACTCCACCTCCAAGGCGACTTAATTCACGGTGCACCCAATCCTATAGCCGGCTAACTATATCCGATCAAAGAACCAAGAACCACTTACATCACTTGCCAATATAACCATCTTACCATATTAGTCCAATGTTCCACATGCATAACCATTATGCAAAACCATTACCACATTAATCAAATGATTCACATGCATAACCAATATGCAAAACCATTACCACATTAATCAAATGATTCACATGCATAACCAACATGCAAAAACCATCATTTACCAACATTAATTCGCTGTTTTAAAGCATTAGACAAAGCCATAGAACAACATGCAACAGCATGCATCAAAACCACATTTTCAATGTATAAAACCAAGGATCTCTTACCTTGAGCATCCTTCACATATGGCTTTCAAAACCAGCACTAAACCATGCTAAAATATGCTTTCAAAACAGAATTAAACCATGCAAAACACATGCATTTCAATCATCAACCACAATTGCTTAAAAACCACTTCATATCACAAATCAAGTAAGAAATCCATTTACTTACTCTTGAGCTTAGCAAAGTTGTTTAGACTTAAACTAAGCTCCCAAAACCTTCAAACCTTTGTTTAAAAGCCGAAAACCCAACTTCACTCACCGATAACCAAAACAAGGCTAGCCACCAAGCCTTCCAAGCATCCGAAACCTTCCGCAACACCTCTAAAGCTCACGGATCAAACTCCCCTGTTTCAAGCACACAAAAACAGCACATTAATGCATCATTATGCATTAAGAACAGTAGCCACACAACCAAACTTGCTGCTCGACACAATTCCAACAATTCGGCTACCAAACACAACCGAAATCACCTTCAAACATTTCCAAAACTTAACCCAGCCAAGATCCATCACTTCTAACCATTTTTAAACATCCATTAACATCCAAAATGATCACAAACACGTCCTTATACTCCCAGGTATAACAGATCACCAAAAACACTCCAAAAACAACCAAAAACTCAAGCAAAACTTAGGAAATTCAACCTATCCGGGATTGCATTAATTAAACCTCAACTTCTAATCAATTTAGCATTCATTTAACATCATTTTGACACTTCAAAACACTTCCCAAACAGATCACACGAAAATTTCACCAAAATCACCAAATCTTGCATTTTAAGCCAAAATCAAGATTTCTATTGAAAAGCCTTTAACAAAACACAAACCAAGGATTGAGAACTTGGGAATTTCAGTAAAGAACTTGAAGTTCAGAGGAGAAGGACGTTCTTACCTCCAAACTTGAGTTTCTCCTTTTTGGAGCCAAAAAGCTTGATGAAACAACTTGCAAATTGAGAGGTTTTGTTGATGAGATGATTAGGAATCAAATGAGAGTTGAAATGAGAGATTTAGATGCCAAAATCAGAGAAGAAAAATCTGGAGAATTGTGTTTGGGTTGAGAGAAAATGAGAGAAAAGGAAAATGGAGAGAAAATGAAAAGTTAGTTAAGAAATGGTAAAAATGATTTCCCTCCTCTTTCATAATCTTTAAAATCAGAATAAAGCCTTAAAATATCTTAGAAAAATCTGGAGAAATTCTTATTGGAATAATAGCTCCTTAAAGATTCAAAGTTTCAATCCTTTTTAAAATAGTCACCGAACTTTCAAAAATTACATTTTGGTCACTAGCCAAAATGTCAACCTTCCGAACCTCATTTTCCAAAATTGATTTCACAGTTCACTTTTATATATTAAAAGATGATTTTAGAACATTTTTCCATATTTTTAATGCAACCCGAACTAGGCTTTCCTAATTTCACCTCTTTAGATTCGAACAGCACTTTGACCAAACCGGTCAATGCCCAAAACTTCCGAGCCCAAAACCGGGGCGTTACAACTCTCCCCCCCTTAGGAAATTTCGTCCTCGAAATTTCAACCGGCGAAAAGAGAACAACAACTTTCTCAAAACACACACAAGGCAACACAAACCCTCAACCAACACTGAACACTTTCCACACAAAACTCCACTGAACCCAACACCAGTACATGCTGTTCACAAACCCAGAACACTCAAAGATAGCCACAACTTAACCTTCCACATATCCGGACTGTGCACAGCCCCAACTTCAATCATGAAGAACTTTAACTTTCACAGCACACATTACTGTAACACACAACTTCCAAGACTGGTTCACACAGGGACTCTAACCAATCCAATTCAACCACCATACAAACTTCTCTGCTTCCAAAACTCTTGCAACTCTCAAACCTCTTCCAAGAATCTTCCCAACAAGCAAGAATTCTTAAGCATCAACTGCTTACCCAAACTCCTCAACAAAAGCTGATAAACCTCCACAACTGTTGCTAACATTACCACCACGACTCACCAGGTCTACTCACCCACAAACCAAAATTACATCACAACCTCAACTCGGCTCCGCCAGCTGCTCCATACACCACCAGCTGACCTCAAAAGAAATTCACATACACACAACCAGCCAACCACTTCTCATAAGAATCCTTCCAAACAACACAAGCCTTCGATCCTTCATGATCCTTCCACTTCAACTTAAATGCTAAGCTACCTCAGCATTTGGAAAAACAACCACCAAACTGCAACCTCACTTAACACCAAGGAACTACCACTCCCACTTAGCTATCAAACCACCTGATCGATTCTAACCTCAACCGGTACCCCTCACCACCAAACCACTAAACTTTATAAGCAACAAACACCAATCTTCTACCAACAAGCTATACCACCCTCACTATTACTAGCAACTAGCTTAACAAACTCCATTACCTCTAACTTCCACTCAGCACCAACACAACCTCTAAAAACCCACCATCCAACCTAACCCAACCTCCATTCTAACAGATTCGATTAATTATTAGCGAGTGTGAACATCGTATGCATGATCACCAACATGCCCTATCAATGCCTGATGTACATGTATGCAAAACCTCTAATGTCATGCCACATGTATGCATGGACCAACATATATAATATAGCATATAACAATGATTTTAACTGTGCATGAATGCCAGTTCACACCCTCTAATAACATCCTCAAATCCGTCTAAGAACAACCTCCTACCTCACTTCTAACTTAACTACTCCACCATACCAACAACTATTAACCACAAGATTCTCACAAAACCCTCTTCACATCAAAGACATTTCCAAACTACAACCATTACCCCAAACATGCTAGCAACAAGACTCAACTTACCACGCAAGGAAAACCAACAGAAACCAAACTAAGGTAACTAGAGCAAAGATTACTAAACAAGGTTACCTGAAAACACACACCTCTCTGAAGCTTCATCAGATGAGCTCTCTTCCTTGCGGAACCATCATCCTCCTGCCGCACCACTGCAGCACCAACAAACACACTAGGGTCAACACCAACTCCTTGCGGTAAAGAACCTTGACTGTTCCGAGCCAACATCAAACAATCACGTCTCATGTGTCCAGCAGACCCACATTTCCAGCAATTCTCCTTTCCCACACTCTTCACAACTTTCTGCTCTTTCTGCCACTTCTGAACCTTGCCTCGGCCGTGCCCACGACCTTTCTGAGATCCTTTGGCTATCACTGAAGCTGACTTCACCCCTAAAGGACAATCACGCTTAACATGCACTTTGGAACCACAGTTCCAGCAAGCACCCGCGCCCCAACAACCTCTAACATGGCGCCTTTCACAACGGTCACACACCGGTGGCTGAACTTCCACTCCTTGCTCAAGCAACACTTGCTCCACAACAGCACCACCGTCACTTTGCTCAACCCTTGGAAACTTCCCTCCAAGATACCTTTCACAAAAGGCAGATACAAAGAAATCCCAATCAATATCAGGGATATGTGACGCCACCGCCACAGATGTCCACCAGGCACATGCATCCTCCAACATCAGAGAAACAACACTCCCCAGCTTACAAGCAAGATCACAGCCTTCCTGATCCAAGATCAGAACCACACTGGCCAACCAAGCCTCAAACATCTCTGGTGTAGAACCATGATATTCCACAGCACCCAAATCAAGCAAACGCTGCTTCGGCAAACCCACACATTCCACAGCCAGCACATCCACTGACTTTATCTTTACCACAGCCTGAGATGTTCCCAACACCCCCTGAACATCAGATGATGAACTCTTCACCACAGAACCAGCTTCTTTCCCTTGCCTTACCATCTCAACCCCAGGCACAGAAAACTGAGACAAAACACCTCCTCGAAAGGGTGAATTCCACGCCTTAACAACCTGCCCAAGGCAGCAACCATCTCACTCAACCGCCATTCTTTCATCGACTTTGCCATACCACTAACAACAACAAACATACAATCACAACAAGCAAACAAACCAGTTAGACCAGCATTAAGCAAGGATTCAAACTCCAACTCCAAAATAACACAATAGCTATATTAATAAGGCAATGGGTATCCCGAATCCTCCCCTTTACATGACATAACAGTCAACACAACATGGATATCACAACATCAAGCATATCAAACAACACACCTTGATCATGCTTACATCAAACAGCATCCACTTGCAACAACATATTATTACATAACATACTCACAGCACTTTCATCATGCATAAAACCAACTCACAGCATCAGCTTATCATCAGCACAAACCACATAAGCTCAACCAAGATTCATAACCATAAAACATGCTTGAAAACATCAGCAATTTGCTCAGAAACACCAGCATCATGCCCAGAAACACGTGTTTCAACCAACATTCAACCACACATCAGGGTAAACATCAACACACATCACAACAACTTACCGTTTTCCCCAAGCATTCGCAACACAGCTCTGATACCACCAAATGTAACCCCCGTAGCCCGGCCTAGACGGTTGCCCCGAACTACGAAGATTACACGGGGAAAACCAAAGTCAACCCGAAAGTCAACCTTGATTAACGACCCTTTTTTTTCTTTTTAATCTTGTCTAGATGCTCATTAACCCTAGATGTGATCACACAAACAACATACTCAAAGATCACAACCATCAGAGATCATTCAGGGACCCAATTGCACAAAACACAACTTTAGGGACCAATTTGTAAATTCTGGAAACTTTGAGGCCTTAACCAGATTTTAAGTTACCAACTTAAAATTAATCATGTTTCATGCATCTCGGCCAAAATTCAGCTAAAACGGACATCTCAAACTCATACAATTGCACATACAAGATTCAGGACCAAAATGCAAACATTTTGAAACACATAACTGCCACTGTCAGCCCCCAACGGTCAACCGTTTCGAAACGGGAGAAAGCCCGTTTCGAAACGCGGGGCCGTTTCGAAACAGGCATAGCCCGTTTCGAAACGGGGGTCTGGCAGAAGCCTTTCCGTTTCGGAACGGTGTCACCCGTTTCGGACGCATGGGCTGCTTCGAGGCACCCGT
Source organism: Hibiscus trionum (assembly GCA_030270665.1). Classification (NCBI taxonomy): domain Eukaryota; kingdom Viridiplantae; phylum Streptophyta; class Magnoliopsida; order Malvales; family Malvaceae; genus Hibiscus; species Hibiscus trionum. Next base: position 31,145,240 of record BSYR01000008.1, read on the forward strand.
TCCGAAACGGTTCACCCTGTTCCGAAACACCCTGCACAAAATGCAGAAATTTGCCTATTTAAACATGCAATAGGCCAACCAAACATGCTCCAAACGCTACCAAACTTTGCCAACATGCAATTTAACATAAAAGAGGCATACTTGCATCAACAATTCAACAAAATAACAACATATACAAAAAGCCCCAAATCTAAAGGCATGCTTCCTACACAAGCAACCACTTAAGCACAAACTTTCCAAACCAAGCTCATTTATGCCAAAACATGATCCAACAACAACATTAACATAAAAACATCCTTGTTCAAACATAAACGAACACATACACGTTAACCCCGAGAGATTCTACCCCCATTGCCTTTATTAACTATAGCTATTCACCGAGACATACATCTCACTTGGAGTCCACCTTGAATCCCTTGCTCCTTGCTGTCCAAACTTCAAGAATCTGCATTGATGGACAAAAAGGAGCGTAAGCACATAATGCTTAGTGAGGAATGCTCAAAACCAAAACACCATCAATGCAGCGGGTCACAAAACACTTTTAAAACAAACCCGGTTTGTTTACCAAAGCCATGTTTGAAACCCTTTTCAACAACAAGCATCAAAACCATGCATTGCACATACATGAAAACCAACCCTTAGCTTAGCAAGCTAAGAAAACCTTTTTAAAGCACAACTTACAAATCATCCATTTAACCAAACCATGCATAAACACCATATGCAAAGTTAAAACAAAGCCTTGGAAAACACTCTCATTCCATAACATACCTTTCTTAAACTTGAGAGCCATTTCAAGCAAGAAACCTTTTTAAAACCATTACTCAAGCAATCCATCACATGCATTTACCAAGGCAAAAATATAAACCATACTAACATCATCACATGCCTTTTAAAACAAGTCTTCCAAGACTCCAATGCATTAAAGATACATCATGCTCACATGCATCATTTATCAAACGATAATCAACACTTGTTCAACTTAACAAGTAAACATGCATTTACAAGCATTATACAATTTCCATGCAACCATGCATCCTTTCAAGCATCTCATGCTTCACATGCAATTATGCATCAATTCAAGCATCTCATGCTTCACATGCAAATATGCATCATTTCAAGCACCTCATGCTTCATCACAATCAAGAACATCATATTGGCCTTCAAATGATCAACCACATTCACTTTTCAACTCAACACCCAATCGGATACGCGGATTCCGAGCGTTGTCCCTACGGTCCCTACACCCTACCAATCCAAGGTCCTCGAATGGGCAACACCTCCATTATGACCTCAACATCCTAAGGTTCCCATGTATGGACTTTTAAACACCACACAACCTTAGTTCTTCCCCAAGGTTCCCATGTATGGACTTTTAACCACCATACAACCTTGACATGCACAAGGTTCTCACATATGGGCAACACCTCCATATAACCTTTGCATTCACCGATTGGTAGTTGTAGAAATCACTAACGAGATCCGGGACACCCTATACAAGATCCACACATGGACTTAACACCGCCATTGTGATCTCAACAAGCACAAGGTTCTCACATATGGACTTTTAAACACCATATAACCTTTGCTCAACCAAGGTCCTCGAATGGGCAACACCTCCATTATGACCTTAACCATCTCGTTAGGATACTTGAAGGGAGTTTCCCGGTCCACTCTTGACCACTCCACCTCCAAGGTGACTTAATTCACGGTGCACCCAATCCTATAGCCGGCTAACTATATCCGATCAAAGAACCAAGAACCACTTACATCACTTGCCAATATAACCATCTTACCACATTAGTCCAATGTTCCACATGCATAACCATTATGCAAAACCATTACCACATTAATCAAATGATTCACATGCATAACCAATATGCAAAACCATTACCACATTAATCAAATGATTCACATGCATAACCAACATGCAAAAACCATCATTTACCAACATTAATTCACTGTTTTAAAGCATTAGACAAAGCCATAGAACAACATGCAACAGCATGCATCAAAACCACATTTTCAATGTATAAAACCAAGGATCTCTTACCTTGAGCATCCTTCACATATGGCTTTCAAAACCAGCACTAAACCATGCTAAAATATGCTTTCAAAACAGAATTAAACCATGCAAAACACATGCATTTCAATCATCAACCACAATTGCTTAAAAACCACTTCATATCACAAATCAAGTAAGAAATCCATTTACTTACTCTTGAGCTTAGCAAAGTTGTTTAGACTTAAACTAAGCTCCCAAAACCTTCAAACCTTTGTTTAAAAGCCGAAAACCCAACTTCACTCACCGATAACCAAAACAAGGCTAGCCACCAAGCCTTCCAAGCATCCGAAACCTTACGCAACACCTCTAAAGCTCACGGATCAAACTCCCCTGTTTCAAGCACACAAAAACAGCACATTAATGCATCATTATGCATTAAGAACAACAGCCACACAACCAAACTCGCTGCTCGACACAATTCCAACAATTCGGCTACCAAACACAACCGAAATCACCTTCAAACATTTCCAAAACTTAACCCAGCCAAGATCCATCACTTCTAACCATTTTTAAACATCCATTAACATCCAAAATGATCACAAACACGTCCTTATACTCCCAGGTATAACAGATCACCAAAAACACTCCAAAAACAACCAAAAACTCAAGCAAAACTTAGGAAATTCAACCTATCCGGGATTGCATTAATTAAACCTCAACTTCTAATCAATTTAGCATTCATTTAACATCATTTCGACACTTCAAAACACTGCCCAAACAGATCACACGAAAATTTCACCAAAATCACCAAATCTTGCATTTTAAGCCAAAATCAAGATTTCTATTGAAAAGCCTTTAACAAAACACAAACCAAGGATTGAGAACTTGGGAATTTCAGTAAAGAACTTGAAGTTCAGAGGAGAAGGACGTTCTTACCTCCAAACTTGAGTTTCTCCTTTTTGGAGCCAAAAAGCTTGATGAAACAACTTGCAAATTGAGAGGTTTTGTTGATGAGATGATTAGGAATCAAATGAGAGTTGAAATGAGAGATTTAGATGCCAAAATCAGAGAAGAAAAATCTGGAGAATTGTGTTTGGGTTGAGAGAAAATGAGAGAAAAGGAAAATGGAGAGAAAATGAAAAGTTAGTTAAGAAATGGTAAAAATGATTTCCCTCCTCTTTCATAATCTTTAAAATCAGAATAAAGCCTTAAAATATCTTAGAAAAATCTGGAGAAATTCTTATTGGAATAATAGCTCCTTAAAGATTCAAAGTTTCAATCCTTTTTAAAATAGTCACCGAACTTTCAAAAATTACATTTTGGTCACTAGCCAAAATGTCAACCTTCCGAACCTCATTTTCCAAAATTGATTTCACAGTTCACTTTTATATATTAAAAGATGATTTTAGAACATTTTTCCATATTTTTAATGCAACCCGAACTAGGCTTTCCTAATTTCACCTCTTTAGATTCGAACAGCACTTTGACCAAACCGGTCAATGCCCAAAACTTCCGAGCCCAAAACCGGGGCGTTACAACTCTCCCCCCCTTAGGAAATTTCGTCCTCGAAATTTCAACCGGCGAAAAGAGAACAACAACTTTCTCAAAACACACACAAGGCAACACAAACCCTCAACCAACACTGAACACTTTCCACACAAAACTCCACTGAACCCAACACCAGTACATGCTGTTCACAAACCCAGAACACTCAAAGATAGCCACAACTTAACCTTCCACATATCCGGACTGTGCACAGCCCCAACTTCAATCATGAAGAACTTTAACTTTCACAGCACACATTACTGTAACACACAACTTCCAAGACTGGTTCACACAGGGACTCTAACCAATCCAATTCAACCACCATACAAACTTCTCTGCTTCCAAAACTCTTGCAACTCTCAAACCTCTTCCAAGAATCTTCCCAACAAGCAAGAATTCTTAAGCATCAACTGCTTACCCAAACTCCTCAACAAAAGCTGATAAACCTCCACAACTGTTGCTAACATTACCACCACGACTCACCAGGTCTACTCACCCACAAACCAAAATTACATCACAACCTCAACTCGGCTCCGCCAGCTGCTCCATACACCACCAGCTGGCCTCAAAAGAAATTCACATACACACAACCAGCCAACCACTTCTCATAAGAATCCTTCCAAACAACACAAGCCTTCGATCCTTCATGATCCTTCCACTTCAACTTAAATGCTAAGCTACCTCAGCATTTGGAAAAACAACCACCAAACTGCAACCTCACTTAACACCAAGGAACTACCACTCCCACTTAGCTATCAAACCACCTGATCGATTCTAACCTCAACCGGTACCCCTCACCACCAAACCACTAAACTTTATAAGCAACAAACACCAATCTTCTACCAACAGGCTATACCACCCTCACTATTACTAGCAACTAGCTTAACAAACTCCATTACCTCTAACTTCCACTCAGCACCAACACAACCTCTAAAAACCCACCATCCAACCTAACCCAACCTCCATTCTAACAGATTCGATTAATTATTAGCGAGTGTGAACATCGTATGCATGATCACCAACATGCCCTATCAATGCCTGATGTACATGTATGCAAAACCTCTAATGTCATGCCACATGTATGCATGGACCAACATATATAATATAGCATATAACAATGATTTTAACTGTGCATGAATGCCAGTTCACACCCTCTAATAACATCCTCAAATCCGTCTAAGAACAACCTCCTACCTCACTTCTAACTTAACTACTCCACCATACCAACAACTATTAACCACAAGATTCTCACAAAACCCTCTTCACATCAAAGACATTTCCAAACTACAACCATTACCCCAAACATGCTAGCAACAAGACTCAACTTACCACGCAAGGAAAACCAACAGAAACCAAACTAAGGTAACTAGAGCAAAGATTACTAAACAAGGTTACCTGAAAACACACACCTCTCTGAAGCTTCATCAGATGAGCTCTCTTCCTTGCGGAACCATCATCCTCCTGCCGCACCACTGCAGCACCAACAAACACACTAGGGTCAACACCAACTCCTTGCGGTAAAGAACCTTGACTGTTCCGAGCCAACATCAAACAATCACGTCTCATGTGTCCAGCAGACCCACATTTCCAGCAATTCTCCTTTCCCACACTCTTCACAACTTTCTGCTCTTTCTGCCACTTCTGAACCTTGCCTCGGCCGTGCCCACGACCTTTCTGAGATCCTTTGGCTATCACTGAAGCTGACTTCACCCCTAAAGGACAATCACGCTTAACATGCACTTTGGAACCACAGTTCCAGCAAGCACCCGCGCCCCAACAACCTCTAACATGGCGCCTTTCACAACGGTCACACACCGGTGGCTGAACTTCCACTCCTTGCTCAAGCAACACTTGCTCCACAACAGCACCACCGTCACTTTGCTCAACCCTTGGAAACTTCCCTCCAAGATACCTTTCACAAAAGGCAGATACAAAGAAATCCCAATCAATATCAGGGATATGTGACGCCACCGCCACAGATGTCCACCAGGCACATGCATCCTCCAACATCAGAGAAACAACACTCCCCAGCTTACAAGCAAGATCACAGCCTTCCTGATCCAAGATCAGAACCACACTGGCCAACCAAGCCTCAAACATCTCTGGTGTAGAACCATGATATTCCACAGCACCCAAATCAAGCAAACGCTGCTTCGGCAAACCCACACATTCCACAGCCAGCACATCCACTGACTTTATCTTTACCACAGCCTGAGATGTTCCCAACACCCCCTGAACATCAGATGATGAACTCTTCACCACAGAACCAGCTTCTTTCCCTTGCCTTACCATCTCAACCCCAGGCACAGAAAACTGAGACAAAACACCTCCTCGAAAGGGTGAATTCCACGCCTTAACAACCTGCCCCAAGGCAGCAACCATCTCACTCAACCGCCATTCTTTCATCGACTTTGCCATACCACTAACAACAACAAACATACAATCACAACAAGCAAACAAACCAGTTAGACCAGCATTAAGCAAGGATTCAAACTCCAACTCCAAAATAACACAATAGCTATATTAATAAGGCAATGGGTATCCCGAATCCTCCCCTTTACATGACATAACAGTCAACACAACATGGATATCACAACATCAAGCATATCAAACAACACACCTTGATCATGCTTACATCAAACAGCATCCACTTGCAACAACATATTATTACATAACATACTCACAGCACTTTCATCATGCATAAAACCAACTCACAGCATCAGCTTATCATCAGCACAAACCACATAAGCTCAACCAAGATTCATAACCATAAAACATGCTTGAAAACATCAGCAATTTGCTCAGAAACACCAGCATCATGCCCAGAAACACGTGTTTCAACCAACATTCAACCACACATCAGGGTAAACATCAACACACATCACAACAACTTACCGTTTTCCCCAAGCATTCGCAACACAGCTCTGATACCACCAAATATAACCCCCGTAGCCCGGCCTAGACGGTTGCCCCGAACTACGAAGATTACACGGGGAAAACCAAAGTCAACCCGAAAGTCAACCTTGATTAACGACCCTTTTTTTTTCTTTTTAATCTTGTCTAGATGCTCATTAACCCTAGATGTGATCACACAAACAACATACTCAAAGATCACAACCATCAGAGATCATTCAGGGACCCAATTGCACAAAACACAACTTTAGGGACCAATTTGTAAATTCTGGAAACTTTGAGGCCTTAACCAGATTTTAAGTTACCAACTTAAAATTAATCATGTTTCATGCATCTCGGCCAAAATTCAGCTAAAACGGACATCTCAAACTCATACAATTGCACATACAAGATTCAGGACCAAAATGCAAACATTTTGAAACACATAACTGCCACTGTCAGCCCCCAACGGTCAACCGTTTCGAAACGGGAGACAGCCCGTTTCGAAACGCGGGGCCGTTTCGAAACAGGCATAGCCCGTTTCGAAACGGGGGTCTGGCAGAAGCCTTTCCGTCTCGGAACGGTGTCACCCGTTTCGGACGCATGGGCTGCTTCGAGGCACCCGTTCCGAAACGGTTCACCCTGTTCCGAAACACCCTGCACAAAATGCAGAAATTTGCCTATTTAAACATGCAATAGGCCAACCAAACATGCTCCAAACGCTACCAAACTTTGCCAACATGCAATTTAACATAAAAGAGGCATACTTGCATCAACAATTCAACAAAATAACAACATATACAAAAAGCCCCAAATCTAAAGGCATGCTTCCTACACAAGCAACCACTTAAGCACAAACTTTCCAAACCAAGCTCATTTATGCCAAAACATGATCCAACAACAACATTAACATAAAAACATCCTTGTTCAAACATAAACGAACACATACACGTTAACCCCGAGAGATTCTACCCCCATTGCCTTTATTAACTATAGCTATTCACCGAGACATACATCTCACTTGGAGTCCACCTTGAATCCCTTGCTCCTTGCTGTCCAAACTTCAAGAATCTGCATTGATGGACAAAAAGGAGCGTAAGCACATAATGCTTAGTGAGGAATGCTCAAAACCAAAACACCATCAATGCAGCGGGTCACAAAACACTTTTAAAACAAACCCGGTTTGTTTACCAAAGCCATGTTTGAAACCCTTTTCAACAACAAGCATCAAAACCATGCATTGCACATACATGAAAACCAACCCTTAGCTTAGCAAGCTAAGAAAACCTTTTTAAAGCACAACTTACAAATCATCCATTTAACCAAACCATGCATAAACACCATATGCAAAGTTAAAACAAAGCCTTGGAAAACACTCTCATTCCATAACATACCTTTCTTAAACTTGAGAGCCATTTCAAGCAAGAAACCTTTTTAAAACCATTACTCAAGCAATCCATCACATGCATTTACCAAGGCAAAAATATAAACCATACTAACATCATCACATGCCTTTTAAAACAAGTCTTCCAAGACTCCAATGCATTAAAGATACATCATGCTCACATGCATCATTTATCAAACGATAATCAACACTTGTTCAACTTAACAAGTAAACATGCATTTACAAGCATTATACAATTTCCATGCAACCATGCATCCTTTCAAGCATCTCATGCTTCACATGCAATTATGCATCAATTCAAGCATCTCATGCTTCACATGCAAATATGCATCATTTCAAGCACCTCATGCTTCATCACAATCAAGAACATCATATTGGCCTTCAAATGATCAACCACATTCACTTTTCAACTCAACACCCAATCGGATACGTGGATTCCGAGCGTTGTCCCTACGGTCCCTACACCCTACCAATCCAAGGTCCTCGAATGGGCAACACCTCCATTATGACCTCAACATCCTAAGGTTCCCATGTATGGACTTTTAAACACCACACAACCTTAGTTCTTCCCCAAGGTTCCCATGTATGGACTTTTAACCACCATACAACCTTGACATGCACAAGGTTCTCACATATGGGCAACACCTCCATATAACCTTTGCATTCACCGATTGGTAGTTGTAGAAATCACTAACGAGATCCGGGACACCCTATACAAGATCCACACATGGACTTAACACCGCCATTGTGATCTCAACAAGCACAAGGTTCTCACATATGGACTTTTAAACACCATATAACCTTTGCTCAACCAAGGTCCTCGAATGGGCAACACCTCCATTATGACCTTAACCATCTCGTTAGGATACTTGAAGGGAGTTTCCCGGTCCACTCTTGACCACTCCACCTCCAAGGCGACTTAATTCACGGTGCACCCAATCCTATAGCCGGCTAACTATATCCGATCAAAGAACCAAGAACCACTTACATCACTTGCCAATATAACCATCTTACCACATTAGTCCAATGTTCCACATGCATAACCATTATGCAAAACCATTACCACATTAATCAAATGATTCACATGCATAACCAATATGCAAAACCATTACCACATTAATCAAATGATTCACATGCATAACCAACATGCAAAAACCATCATTTACCAACATTAATTCACTGTTTTAAAGCATTAGACAAAGCCATAGAACAACATGCAACAGCATGCATCAAAACCACATTTTCAATGTATAAAACCAAGGATCTCTTACCTTGAGCATCCTTCACATATGGCTTTCAAAACCAGCACTAAACCATGCTAAAATATGCTTTCAAAACATAATTAAACCATGCAAAACACATGCATTTCAATCATCAACCACAATTGCTTAAAAACCACTTCATATCACAAATCAAGTAAGAAATCCATTTACTTACTCTTGAGCTTAGCAAAGTTGTTTAGACTTAAACTAAGCTCCCAAAACCTTCAAACCTTTGTTTAAAAGCCGAAAACCCAACTTCACTCACCGATAACCAAAACAAGGCTAGCCACCAAGCCTTCCAAGCATCCGAAACCTTCCGCAACACCTCTAAAGCTCACGGATCAAACTCCCCTGTTTCAAGCACACAAAAACAGCACATTAATGCATCATTATGCATTAAGAACAGCAGCCACACAACCAAACTCGCTGCTCGACACAATTCCAACAATTCGGCTACCAAACACAACCGAAATCACCTTCAAACATTTCCAAAACTTAACCCAGCCAAGATCCATCACTTCTAACCATTTTTAAACATCCATTAACATCCAAAATGATCACAAACACGTCCTTATACTCCCAGGTATAACAGATCACCAAAAACACTCCAAAAACAACCAAAAACTCAAGCAAAACTTAGGAAATTCAACCTATCCGGGATTGCATTAATTAAACCTCAACTTCTAATCAATTTAGCATTCATTTAACATCATTTTGACACTTCAAAACACTGCCCAAACAGATCACACGAAAATTTCACCAAAATCACCAAATCTTGCATTTTAAGCCAAAATCAAGATTTCTATTGAAAAGCCTTTAACAAAACACAAACCAAGGATTGAGAACTTGGGAATTTCAGTAAAGAACTTGAAGTTCAGAGGAGAAGGACGTTCTTACCACCAAACTTGAGTTTCTCCTTTTTGGAGCCAAAAAGCTTGATGAAACAACTTGCAAATTGAGAGGTTTTGTTGATGAGATGATTAGGAATCAAATGAGAGTTGAAATGAGAGATTTAGATGCCAAAATCAGAGAAGAAAAATCTGGAGAATTGTGTTTGGGTTGAGAGAAAATGAGAGAAAAGGAAAATGGAGAGAAAATGAAAAGTTAGTTAAGAAATGGTAAAAATGATTTCCCTCCTCTTTCATAATCTTTAAAATCAGAATAAAGCCTTAAAATATCTTAGAAAAATCTGGAGAAATTCTTATTGGAATAATAGCTCCTTAAAGATTCAAAGTTTCAATCCTTTTTAAAACAGTCATCGAACTTTCAAAAATTACATTTTGGTCATTAGCCAAAATGTCAACCTTCCGAACCTCATTTTCCAAAATTGATTTCACAGTTCACTTTTATATATTAAAAGATGATTTTAGAACATTTTTCCATATTTTTAATGCAACCCGAACTAGGCTTTCCTAATTTCACCTCTTTAGATTCGAACAGCACTTTGACCAAACCGGTCAACGCCCAAAACTTCCGAGCCCAAAACCGGGGCGTTACAATTAAAACTTATTTTGCGGTACTTTTTGAAGAGGTTTCAGACGAGCAGGTGTAAATGGGCATTTCAATGGACCCGTTGGAATTTTAACTGAGTAAAAAGTAAAGAAATTGAGGTTTTGCAATATAATTGTGTTGAAAAGCTCCTAATCAATTACATGAACTCCTAAAATATGATCAAAACTTGTTTTGCAGTCCTTTTTGTAGAGGTTTTGGACGAGCGGGTCGAAATGGGCCTTTCAATAGACCCGTTGGAATTTTAACTGAGTAAAAAGTACAGAAATTGATATTTTTCACTATAATTGTGTTGAAAAGCTGCTAATCAATTATTTGAAATCCTAAATTTTGATTAAAACTTGTTTTGCGGTCCTTTTTGTAGAGGTTTCGGACGAGCGGGTCGAAATGGGCCTTTCAATGGACCCGTTGGAATTTTTACTGAGTAAAAAGAACATAAATTGAGGTTTTTCAATATAATTGTGTTGAAAAGCTCCTAATCAATTATTTGAACTCCTAATATTTGATAAAAACTTGTTTTGCGGTCCTTTTTGTAGAGGTTTCGGACGAGCGGGTCGAAATGGGCCTTTCAATGGACCCGTTGGAATTTTAACTGACTAAAAAGTACATAAATTGAGGTTTTGCAATATAATTGTGTTGAAAAGCTCCTAATCAATTACATGAACTCCTAAAATTTGATTAAAACTTGTTTTGCGGTCCTTTTTGTAGAGGTTTCGGACGAGCGGGTCGAAATGGGCTTTCAATGGACACGTTGGAATTTTAACTGGGTAAAAAGTACAGAAACTAAGGTTTTTCAATATAATTGTGTTGAAAAGCTGCTAATCAATTATTTGAACTCCTAAAATTTGATTAAAACTTGTTTTGCGGTCCTTTTTGTAGAGGTTTCGGAAGAGCGGGTCGAAATGAGCCTTTCAATGGATCCGTTGGAATTTTAATTGAGTAAAAAGTACAGAAATTGAGGTTTTGCAATATAATTGTGTTGAAAAGCTCCTAATCAATTACATGAACTCCTAAAATTTGATTAAAACTTATTTTGCAGTTCTTTTTGTAGAGGTTTCGGACGAGCGGGTCGAAATGGGCCTTTCAATGGACCCGTTGGAATTTTATCTGAGTAAAAAGTACATAAATTGAGGTTTTTCAATATAATTGTGTTGAAAAGCTCCTAATCAATTATTTGAACTCCTAATATTTGATAAAAACTTGTTTTGCGGTCCTTTTTGTAGAGGTTTCGGACGAGCGGGTCGAAATGGGCCTTTCAATGGACCCGTTGGAATTTTAACTGACTAAAAAGTACATAAATTGAGGTTTTGCAATATAATTGTGTTGAAAAGCTCCTAATCAATTACATGAACTCCTAAAATTTGATTAAAACTTGTTTTGCGGTCCTTTTTGTAGAGGTTTCGGACGAGCGGGTCGAAATAGTTCAGAGGAGAAGGACGTTCTTACCACCAAACTTGAGTTTCTCCTTTTTGGAGCCAAAAAGCTTGATGAAACAACTTGCAAATTGAGAGGTTTTGTTGATGAGATGATTAGGAATCAAATGAGAGTTGAAATGAGAGATTTAGATGCCAAAATCAGAGAAGAAAAATCTGGAGAATTGTGTTTGGGTTGAGAGAAAATGAGAGAAAAGGAAAATGGAGAGAAAATGAAAAGTTAGTTAAGAAATGGTAAAAATGATTTCCCTCCTCTTTCATAATCTTTAAAATCAGAATAAAGCCTTAAAATATCTTAGAAAAATCTGGAGAAATTCTTATTGGAATAATAGCTCCTTAAAGATTCAAAGTTTCAATCCTTTTTAAAACAGTCATCGAACTTTCAAAAATTACATTTTGGTCATTAGCCAAAATGTCAACCTTCCGAACCTCATTTTCCAAAATTGATTTCACAGTTCACTTTTATATATTAAAAGATGATTTTAGAACATTTTTCCATATTTTTAATGCAACCCGAACTAGGCTTTCCTAATTTCACCTCTTTAGATTCGAACAGCACTTTGACCAAACCGGTCAACGCCCAAAACTTCCGAGCCCAAAACCGGGGCGTTACAATTAAAACTTATTTTGCGGTACTTTTTGAAGAGGTTTCAGACGAGCAGGTGTAAATGGGCATTTCAATGGACCCGTTGGAATTTTAACTGAGTAAAAAGTAAAGAAATTGAGGTTTTGCAATATAATTGTGTTGAAAAGCTCCTAATCAATTACATGAACTCCTAAAATATGATCAAAACTTGTTTTGCAGTCCTTTTTGTAGAGGTTTTGGACGAGCGGGTCGAAATGGGCCTTTCAATAGACCCGTTGGAATTTTAACTGAGTAAAAAGTACAGAAATTGATATTTTTCACTATAATTGTGTTGAAAAGCTGCTAATCAATTATTTGAAATCCTAAATTTTGATTAAAACTTGTTTTGCGGTCCTTTTTGTAGAGGTTTCGGACGAGCGGGTCGAAATGGGCCTTTCAATGGACCCGTTGGAATTTTTACTGAGTAAAAAGAACATAAATTGAGGTTTTTCAATATAATTGTGTTGAAAAGCTCCTAATCAATTATTTGAACTCCTAATATTTGATAAAAACTTGTTTTGCGGTCCTTTTTGTAGAGGTTTCGGACGAGCGGGTCGAAATGGGCCTTTCAATGGACCCGTTGGAATTTTAACTGACTAAAAAGTACATAAATTGAGGTTTTGCAATATAATTGTGTTGAAAAGCTCCTAATCAATTACATGAACTCCTAAAATTTGATTAAAACTTGTTTTGCGGTCCTTTTTGTAGAGGTTTCGGACGAGCGGGTCGAAATGGGCTTTCAATGGACACGTTGGAATTTTAACTGGGTAAAAAGTACAGAAACTAAGGTTTTTCAATATAATTGTGTTGAAAAGCTGCTAATCAATTATTTGAACTCCTAAAATTTGATTAAAACTTGTTTTGCGGTCCTTTTTGTAGAGGTTTCGGAAGAGCGGGTCGAAATGAGCCTTTCAATGGATCCGTTGGAATTTTAATTGAGTAAAAAGTACAGAAATTGAGGTTTTGCAATATAATTGTGTTGAAAAGCTCCTAATCAATTACATGAACTCCTAAAATTTGATTAAAACTTATTTTGCAGTTCTTTTTGTAGAGGTTTCGGACGAGCGGGTCGAAATGGGCCTTTCAATGGACCCGTTGGAATTTTATCTGAGTAAAAAGTACATAAATTGAGGTTTTTCAATATAATTGTGTTGAAAAGCTCCTAATCAATTATTTGAACTCCTAAAATTTGATTAAAACTTGTTTTGCGGTCCTTTTTGTAGAGGTTTTGGACGAGCGGGTCGAAATGGGCCTTTCAATGGACCCGTTGGAATTTTAATTGAGTAAAAAGTATTGAAATTGAGGTTTTGCAATATAATTGTTTTGAAAAGCTCCTAATCAATCACATGAACTCCTAAAATTTGATTAAAACTTGTTTTGCGGTCCTTTTTGTCGAAGTTTCGGACGAGCAAGTCTAAATGGGCCTTTCAATGGACCCGTTGGAATTTTAACTGAGTAAAAAGTATAAAATGGAGGTTTTTCAATATAACTATTTTGAAAAGCTCCTAATCAATTACATGAACTCCTGAAATTTGATTAAAACTTGTTTTGCAGTCCTTTTTGTAGAGGTTTCGGACGAGCGGGTCGAAATGTGCTTTCAATGGACCCGTTGGAATTTTAACTCGGTAAAAAGTACAGAAATTGAAGTTTTTCAATATAATTGTGTTGAAAAGATCCTAATCAATCACATGAACTCCTAAAATTTGATTAAAACTTGTTTTGCAGTCCTTTTTGTAGAGGTTTCGGACGAGCGGGTTGAAATGGGCCTTTTAATGGACCCGTTGGAATTTAACGGAGTCAAAAGTAGAGAAATTGACGTTTTTCAACATAATTGTGTTGAAAAGCTCCTAATCAATTACATGAACTCCTAAAATTTGATTAAAACTTATTTTGCAGTCCTTTTTGTAGAGGTTTCGGACGAGCGGGTCGAAATGGGCCTTTCAATGGACCCGTTGGAATTTTATCTGATTAAAAAGTACAGAAATTGAGGTTTTTCAATATAATTGTGTTGAAAATCTACTAATCAATTATTTGAACTCCTAAAATTTGATTAAAACTTGTTTTGCGGTCCTTTTTGTAGAGGTTTTGGACGAGCGGGTCGAAATGGGCCTTTCAATGGACCCGTTGGAATTTTAATTGAGTAAAAAGTATTGAAATTGAGGTTTTGCAATATAATTGTTTTGAAAAGCTCCTAATCAATCACATGAACTCCTAAATTTTGATTAAAACTTGTTTTGCGGTCCTTTTTGTCGAAGTTTCGGACGAGCAAGTCTAAATGGGCCTTTCAATGGACCCGTTGGAATTTTAACTGACTAAAAAGTATAAAAATTGAGGTTTTTCAATATAACTATTTTGAAAAGCTCCTAATCAATTACATGAACTCCTGAAATTTGATTAAAACTTGTTTTGCAGTCCTTTTTGTAGAGGTTTCGGACGAGCGGGTCGAAATGGGCTTTCAATGGACCCGTTGGAATTTTAACTCGGTAAAAAGTACAGAAATTGAAGTTTATCAATATAATTGTGTTGAAAAGATCCTAATCAATCACATGAACTCCTAAAATTTGATTAAAACTTGTTTTGCAGTCCTTTTTGTAGAGGTTTCGGACGAGCGGGTCGAAATGGGCCTTTTAATGGACCTGTTGGAATTTTAACTGAGTCAAAAGTAGAGAAATTGAGGTTTTTCAACATAATTGTGTTCAAAAGCTCCTAATCAATTACATTAACTCCTAAAATTTGATTAAAACTTGTTTTGCAGTCCTTTTTGTAGAGGTTTCGGACGAGCGGGTCGAAATGGGCCTTTCAATGGACCCGTTGGAATTTTAACTGAGTAAAAAGTACATAAATTGAGGTTTTTCAATATAATTGTGTTGAAAAGCTCCTAATCAATTATTTGAACTCCTAAAATTTGATTAAAATTGTTTTCTGGTCCTTTTTGTAGAGGTTTCGTACGAGCGGGTCGAAATGGGCCTTTCAATGGACCCGTTGGAATTTTAACTGAGTAAAAAGTACAGAAATTGAGGTTTTTCAATATAATTGTGTTGAAAAGCTTCTAATCAATTACATGAAAACCTAAGATTTGATTAAAACTTGTTTTACAGTTCTTTTTGTAGAGGTTTCGGACGAGCGGGTCGAAATGGGCCTTTCAATGGACCCGTTGGAATTTTAACTGAGTAAAAAGTACAGAAATTGAGGTTTTGCAATATAATTGTGTTGAAATGCTCCTAATCAATTATTTGTACTCCTAAAATATGATCAAAACTTGTTTTGCGGTCCTTTATGTAGAGGTTTCGGACGTGCGGTTCTAAATGGGCCTTTCAATGGACCCGTTGGAATGTTAACTGAGTAAAATGTATAAAAATTGAAGTTTTGCAATATAATCGTGTTGAAAGCTCCTAATCATTTATTTGAACTCCTAAGATTTGTTTAAAACTTTTTTTACGGTCCTTTTTGTATAAGTTTCGGACGAGCAGGTCTAAATGGGCCTTACAATGGATCCGTTGGAATTTTAATTGAGTAAAAAGTACAGAAATTGAGGTTTTGCAATATAATTGTTTTGAAAAGCTCCTAATCAATCACATGAACTCCTAAAATTTGATTAAAACTTGTTTTGCTGTCCTTTTTGTCGAAGTTTCGGACGAGCAAGTCTAAATGGGCCTTTCAATGGACCCGTTGGAAATTTAACTGAGTAAAAGGTATAAAAATTGAGGTTTTTCAATATAATTGATTTAAAAAGCTCCTAATCAATTACATGAACTCTTAAAATTTGATTAAAACTTATTTTGCGGTACTTTTTGTAGAGGTTTCAGACGAGCTGGTGTAAATGGGCATTTCAATGGACCCGTTGGAATTTTAACTGAGTAAAAAGTAAAGAAATTGAGGTTTTGCAATATAATTGTGTTGAAAAGCTCCTAATCAATTACATGAACTCCTAAAATATGATCAAAACTTGTTTTGCAGTCCTTTTTGTAGAGGTTTTGGACGAGCGGGTCGAAATGGGCCTTTCAATAGACCCGTTGGAATTTTAACTGAGTAAAAAGTACAGAAATTGATATTTTTCACTATAATTGTGTTGAAAAGCTGCTAATCAATTATTTGAAATCCTAAAATTTGATTAAAACTTGTTTTGCGGTCCTTTTTGTAGAGGTTTCGGACGAGCGGGTCGAAATGGGCCTTTCAATGGATCCGTTGGAATTTTTACTGAGTAAAAAGTACATAAATTGAGGTTTTTCAATATAATTGTGTTGAAAAGCTCCTAATCAATTATTTGAACTCCTAATATTTGATAAAAACTTGTTTTGCGGTCCTTTTTGTAGAGGTTTTGGACGAGCGGGTCGAAAATGGCCTTTCAATGGACCCGTTGGAATTTTAACTGAGTAAAAAGTACAGAAATTGAGGTTTTTCAATATAATTGTGTTGAAAAGCTCCTAATCAATTATTTGAACTCCTAAAATTTGATTAAAACTTGTTTTGCGGTCCTGCTTTGTAGAGGTTTTGGACGAGCGGGTCGAAATGGGACTTTCAATGGACCCGTTGGAATTTTAATTGAGTAAAAAGTACAGAAATTGAGGTTTTGCAATATAATTGTGTTGAAAAGCTCCTAATCAATTACATGAACTCCTAAAATTTGATTAAAACTTGTTTTGCGGTACTTTTTGTAGAGGTTTCGGACGAGCAGGTGTAAATGGGCATTTCAATGGACCCGTTGGAATTTTAACTGGGTAAAAAGTACAGAAATTGAGGTTTTGAAATATAATTGTGTTGAAAAGATCCTAATCAATTACATGAACTCCAAAAATTTGATTAAAACTTGTTTTGTAGTCCTTTTTGTAGAGGTTTCGGACGAGTGGGTTGAAATGGGCCTTTCAATGGACCCATTGGAATTTTAACTGAGTAAAAAGTAAAGAAATTGAGGTTTTGCAATATAATTGTGTTGAAAAGCTCATAAACAATTACATGAACTCCTAAAATTTGATTAAAACTTGTTTTGCAGTCCTTTTTGTAGAGGTTTCGGACGAGCGGGTCGAAATGGGCTTTCAATGGACACGCTGGAATTTTAACTAGGTAAAAAGTACAGAAGTTAAAGTTTTTCAATATAATTGTGTTGAAAAGCTGCTAATCAATTATTTGAACTCATAAAATTTGATTAAAACTTGTTTTGCGGTCCTTTTTGTACAGGTTTTGGACGAGCGGGTCGAAATGGGCCTTTTAATGGATCCGTTGGAATTTTAATTGAGTAAAAAGAACAGAAATTGAGGTTTTGCAATATAATTGTGTTGAAAAGCTCTTAATCAATTATTTGAACTCCAAAAATTTGATTAAAACTTGTTTTTCGGTCATGCTTGTAGAGGTTTCGGGCGAGCGGGTCGAAATGGGCCTTTCAATGGACCCGTTGGAATTTTAACTGAGTAAAAAGTACATAAATTGAGGTTTTTCAATATAATTGTGTTGAAATGCTCCTAATCAATTATTTGAACTCCTAAAATTTGATTAAAACTTGTTTTGCGGTCCTTTTTGTAGAGGTTTTGGACGAGCGGGTCGAAATGGGCCTTTCAATGGACCCGTTGGAATTTTAATTGAGTAAAAAGTATAGAAATTGAGGTTTTCCAATATAATTGTTTTGAAAAGCTCCTAATCAATTACACGAACTCCTAAAATTTGATTAAAACTTATTTTGCGGTACTTTTTGTAGAGGTTTCGGACGAGCAGGTGTAAATGGGCATTTCAATGGACCCGTTGGAATTTTAACTGAGTAAAAAATACAGAAATTGAGGTTTTGAAATATAATTGTGTTGAAAAGATCCTAATCAATTACATGAACTCCAAAAATTTGATTAAAACTTGTTTTCTAATCCTTTTTGTAGAGGTTTCGGACGAGTGGGTTGAAATGGGCCTTTCAATGGACCCGTTGGAATTTTAACTGAGTAAAAAGTAAAGAAATTGAGGTTTTGCAATATAATTGTGTTGAAAAGCTCATAAACAATTACATGAACTCCTAAAATTTGATTAAAACTTGTTTTGTAGTCCTTTTTGTAGAGGTTTCGGACGAGCGGGTCGAAATGGGCTTTCAATGGACCGGTTGGAATTTTAACTGAGTAAAAAGTACAGAAATTGAAGTTTTTCAATATAATTGTGTTGAAAAGATCCTAATCAATCACATGAACTCCTAAAATTTGATTAAAACTTGTTTTGCAGTCCTTTTGGTAGAGGTTTCGGACGAGCGGGTCGAAATGGGCCTTTTAATGGACCCGTTGGAATTTTAACTTAGTCAAAAGTAGAGAAATTGAGGTTTTTCAACATAATTGTGTTGAAAAGCTCCTAATCAATTACATGAACTCCTAAAATTTGATTAAAACTTGTTTTGCAGTCCTTTTTGTAGAGATTTCGGACGAGCGGGTCGAAATGGGCCTTTCAATAGACCCGTTGGAATTTTAACTGAGTAAAAAGTACATAAATTGAGGTTTTTCAATATAATTGTGTTGAAAAGCTCCTAAACAATTATTTGAACTCCTAAAATTTGATTAAAACTTGTTTTGCAGTCCTTTTTGTAGAGGTTTCGGACGAGCGGGTCGAAATGGGCCTTTCAATGGACCCGTTGGAATTTTAACTGAGTAAAAAGTACATAAATTGAGGTTTTTCAATATAATTGTGTTGAAAAGCTCCTAAACAATTATTTGAACTCCTAAAATTTGATTAAAACTTGTTTTGCAGTCCTTTTTGTAGAGGTTTCAGACGAGCGGGTCGAAATGGGCCTTTCAATGGACCCGTTGGAATTTTAACTGAGTAAAAAGTACATAAATTGAGGTTTTTCAATATAATTGTGTTGAAAAGCTCCTAAACAATTATTTGAACTCCTAAAATTTGATTAAAACTTGTTTTGCAGTCCTTTTTGTAGAGGTTTCAGACGAGCGGGTCGAAATGGGCCTTTCAATGGACCCGTTGGAATTTTAACTGAGTAAAAAGTAAAGAAATTGAGGTTTTGCAATATAATTGTGTTGAAAAGCTCATAAACAATTACATGAACTCCTAAAATTTGATTAAAACTTGTTTTGTAGTCCTTTTTGTAGAGGTTTCGGACGAGCGGGTCGAAATGGGCTTTCAATGGACCGGTTGGAATTTTAACTGAGTAAAAAGTACAGAAATTGAAGTTTTTCAATATAATTGTGTTGAAAAGATCCTAATCAATCACATGAACTCCTAAAATTTGATTAAAACTTGTTTTGCAGTCCTTTTGGTAGAGGTTTCGGACGAGCGGGTCGAAATGGGCCTTTTAATGGACCCGTTGGAATTTTAACTTAGTCAAAAGTAGAGAAATTGAGGTTTTTCAACATAATTGTGTTGAAAAGCTCCTAATCAATTACATGAACTCCTAAAATTTGATTAAAACTTGTTTTGCAGCCCTTTTTGTAGAGGTTTCGGACGAGCGGGTCGAAATGGGCCTTTCAATGGACCCGTTGGAATTTTAACTGAGTAAAAAGTACATAAATTGAGGTTTTTCAATATAATTGTGTTGAAAAGCTCCTAAACAATTATTTGAACTCCTAAAATTTGATTAAAACTTGTTTTGCAGTCCTTTTTGTAGAGGTTTCGGACGAGCGGGTCGAAATGGGCCTTTCAATGGACCCGTTGGAATTTTAACTGAGTAAAAAGTACATAAATTGAGGTTTTTCAATATAATTGTGTTGAAAAGCTCCTAAACAATTATTTGAACTCCTAAAATTTGATTAAAACTTGTTTTGCAGTCCTTTTTGTAGAGGTTTCAGACGAGCGGGTCGAAATGGGCCTTTCAATGGACCCGTTGGAATTTTAACTGAGTAAAAAGTACATAAATTGAGGTTTTTCAATATAATTGTGTTGAAAAGCTCCTAAACAATTATTTGAACTCCTAAAATTTGATTAAAACTTGTTTTGCAGTCCTTTTTGTAGAGGTTTCAGACGAGCGGGTCGAAATGGGCCTTTCAATGGACCCGTTGGAATTTTAACTGAGTAAAAAGTAAAGAAATTGAGGTTTTGCAATATAATTGTGTTGAAAAGCTCATAAACAATTACATGAACTCCTAAAATTTGATTAAAACTTGTTTTGTAGTCCTTTTTGTAGAGGTTTCGGACGAGCGGGTCGAAATGGGCTTTCAATGGACCGGTTGGAATTTTAACTGAGTAAAAAGTACAGAAATTGAAGTTTTTCAATATAATTGTGTTGAAAAGATCCTAATCAATCACATGAACTCCTAAAATTTGATTAAAACTTGTTTTGCAGTCCTTTTGGTAGAGGTTTCGGACGAGCGGGTCGAAATGGGCCTTTTAATGGACCCGTTGGAATTTTAACTTAGTCAAAAGTAGAGAAATTGAGGTTTTTCAACATAATTGTGTTGAAAAGCTCCTAATCAATTACATGAACTCCTAAAATTTGATTAAAACTTGTTTTGCAGTCCTTTTTGTAGAGGTTTCGGACGAGCGGGTCGAAATGGGCCTTTCAATGGACCCGTTGGAATTTTAACTGAGTAAAAAGTACATAAATTGAGGTTTTTCAATATAATTGTGTTGAAAAGCTCCTAAACAATTATTTGAACTCCTAAAATTTGATTAAAACTTGTTTTGTAGTCCTTTTTGTAGAGGTTTCGGACGAGCGGGTCGAAATGGGCCTTTCAATGGACCCGTTGGAATTTTAACTGAGTAAAAAGTACATAAATTGAGGTTTTTCAATATAATTGTGTTGAAAAGCTCCTAAACAATTATTTGAACTCCTAAAATTTGATTAAAACTTGTTTTGCAGTCCTTTTTGTAGAGGTTTCAGACGAGCGGGTCGAAATGGGCCTTTCAATGGGCCCGTTGGAATTTTAACTGAGTAAAAAGTATAGAAATTGAGGTTTTTCAATATAATTGTGTTGAAAAGCTCCTAATCAATTATTTGAACTCCTAATATTTGAATAAAACATTTTTGCGATCCTTTTTGTAGTGGTTTCGGACGAGCGGGTCGAAATGGGCCTTTCAATGGGCCCGTTGGAATTTTAACTGAGTAAAAAGTATAAAATTGAGGTTTTGCAATATAATTGTGTTGAAAAGCTCCTAATCAATTATTTGAACTCCTAAAATTTGATTAAAACTAGTTTTGCGGTCCTTTTTGTCGAGGTTTCGGACGAGCAGGTCTAAATGGGCCTTTCAATGGACCCTTTAGAATTTTAACTGTGTAAAAAGTACAGAAATTGAGGTTTTGCAGTATAATTGTGTTGAAAAGATCCTATTGAATTGCATGAACTCCTAAAATTTGATTAAAAAAAAATTTGTGGTCCTTTTTGTAAAGGTTTCGGACGAGCGGGTCTAAATGCGCCTTTCAGTGGACCCGTTGGAATTTTAACTGAGTAAAATGTATAAAAATTAAAAGTTTTGCAATATAATTGTGTTGAAAAGCTCCTAATCATTTATTTGAACTCCTAAAATTTGTTTAAAACTTTTTTGCGGTCCTTTTTGTATCAGTTTTGGACGAGCAGATCTAAATGGGCCTTACAATGGATCCGTTGGAATTTTAACTGAGTAAAAAGTACAGAAATTGAGGTTTTGCAATATAATTGTGTTGAAAAGCTCCTAATCAATTATTTGAACTCCTAAAATTTGATTAAAACTTGTTTTGCGGTCCTTTTTGTCGAGGTTTCAGACGAACAGGTCTAAATGGGCCTTTCAATGGACCCGTTGGAATTTTGACTGAGTAAAAAGTACAGAAAATGAGGTTTTGCAATATAATTGTGTTGAAAAGCTCCTAATCAATTACATGAACTCCTAAAATTTGATTAAAACTTGTTTTAAAGTCCTTTTTGTAGAGAATTCAGACGAGCGGGTCGAAATGGGCCTTTCAATGGACCCGTTGGAATTTTAACTGAGTAAAAAGTACAGAAATTGAGGTTTTTCAATATAATTGTGTTGAAAAGATCCTAATCAATTATTTGAACTACAAAAATTTGATTAAAACTTGTTTTGCGGTCCTTTTTGTAGAGGTTTCGGACGAGCGGGTCGAAATGGTCCTTTCAATGGACCCCTTAGAATTTTAACTGTGTAAAAAGTACAGAAATTGAGGTTTGGCAATATAATTGTGTTGAAAAGCTCCTAATCAATTGCATGAACTCCTAAAATTTGATTAAAACTTTTTTTGTGGTCCTTTTTGTAGAGGTTTCGGACGAGCGGGTCTAAATGGGCCTTTCAATGGACTCGTTGGAATTTTAACTGAGTAAAACGTATAAAAATTGAAGTTTTGCAATATAATTGGGTTGAAAATCTCCTAATCATTTATTTGAACTCCTAATATTTGATTAAAACTTTTTTGCGGTCCTTTTTGTATCGGGTTCGGACGAACATGTCTAAATGGGCCTAACAATGGACCCGTTGGAATTTTAACAGAGTAAAAAGTTCATAAATTGAGGTTTTGCAATTTAATTGTGTTGAAAAGCTCCTAATCAATTATTTGAACTCCTAAAATTTTATTAAAACTTGTTTTGCGGTACTTTATGTAGAGGTTTCGGACGTGCGGGTCTAAATGGGCCTTTCAATGAACCCGTTGGAATTTTAACTGAGTAAAATGTATAAAAAATGAAGTTTTGCAATATAATTGTGTTGAAAAGCTCCTAATCAATTATATGAACTCCTAAATTTAGATTAAAACTTGTTTTGTTGTCCTTTTTGTCGAGGTTTCGGACGACCAAGTCTAAATGGGCCTTTCAATGGACCCGTTGGAATTTTAACTGAGTAAAAAGTATAGAAATTGAGGTTTTGCAATATAATTGTGTTGAAAAGCTCCTAATCAATTACATGAACTCCTAAATTTTGATTAAAACTTGTTTTGCAGTCCGTTTTGTAGAGGTTTCGGACGAGCGGGTCGAAATGGGCCCTTCAATGGACCCGTTGGAATTTTAACTGATTAAAAAGTACATAAATTGAGGTTTTGCAATATAATTGTGTTGAAAAGCTCCTAATCAATTATATGAAATCCTAAATTTTGATTGAAACTTGTTTTGCGGTCCTTTTTGTCGTGGTTTCGGAAGAGCAAGTCTAAATGGGCCTTTCAATGGACCCGTTGGAATTTTAACTGTGTAAAAAGTACAGAAATTGAGGTTTTGCAATATAATTGTGTTGAAAAGCTCCTAATCAATTACATGAATTCCTAAAATTTGATTAAAACTTGTTTTGCAGTCCTTTTTGTAGAGGTTTCGGACGAGCTGGTCTAAATGGGCCTTTCAATGGAGCCGTTGGAATTTTAACTAATTAAAAAGTACAAATTTTGAGGTTTTGCAATATAATTGTGTTGAAAATCTCCTAATCAATTACATGATCTCCTAAAATTTGATTAAAACTAGTTTTAGGGCCCTTTTTGTAGAGGTTCCGGAGGAGCATGTCTAAATGGGCCTTTCAATGGACCCGTTGGAATTTTAACTGAGTAAAAAGTACAGAAATTCAGGTTTTGCAATATAATTGTGTTGAAAAGCTCCTAATCAATTACATGAACTCCTAAAATTTGATTAAAACATGTTTTGCAGTCCTTTTTGTAGAGGTTTCGGACGAGCGGGTCGAAATGAGCCTTTCAATGGACCCGTTGGAATTTTAACTGAGTAAAAAGTATAAAAAAATGAGATTTTGCAATATAATTGTGTTGAAAAGCTCATAATCAATTATTTGTACTCCTAAAATATGATCAAAACTTGTTTTGCGGTCCTTTACGTAGAGGTTTCGGACGTGCGGGTCTAAATGGGCCTTTCAGTGGACCCGTTGGAATTTTAACTGAGTAAAATGTATAAAAATTAAAGTTTTGCAATATAATTGTGTTGAAAAGCTCCTAATCATTTATTTGAACTCCTAAAATTTGTTTAAAACTTTTTTGCGGTCCTTTTTGTATCAGTTTTGGACGAGCAGATCTAAATGGGCCTTACAATGGATCCGTTGGAATTTTAACTGAGTAAAAAGTACAGAAATTGAGGTTTTGCAATATAATTGTGTTGAAAAGCTCCTAATCAATTATTTGAACTCCTAAAATATGATTAAAACTTGTTTTGCGGTCCTTTTTGTCGAGGTTTCAGACGAACAGTTATAAATGGGCCTTTCAATGGACCCGTTGGAATTTTAACCGAGTAAAAAGTACAGAAAATGAGGTTTTGCAATATAATTGTGTTGAAAAGCTCCTAATCAATTACATGAACTCCTAAAATTTGATTAAAACTTGTTTTAATGTCCTTTTTGTAGAGGTTTCAGACGAGCGGGTCGAAATGGGCCTTTCAATGGACCCGTTGGAATTTTAACTGAGTAAAAAGTACAGAAATTGAGGATTGGCAATATAATTGTGTTGTAAAGCTCATAATCAATTACATGAACTCCTAAAATTTGATTAAAACTTGTTTTGCAGTCCTTTTGTAGAGGTTTCGGACGAGCGGATCCAAATGGGCCTTCCAATGGACCCGTTGGAATTTTAACTAAGTAAAAAGTACAGAAATCGAGGTTTTGCAATATAATTGTATTGAAAAGATCCTATCAATTATTTGAACTCCTAATATTTGAATAAAACATTTTTGCGGTCCTTTTTGAAGAGGTTTCGGACGAGCAGGTCTAAATGGGCCTTTCAATGGGCCCGTTGGAATTTTAACTAAGTAAAAAGGATAAAATATAGGTTTTTCAATATATTTGTGTTGAAAAGCTCCTAATCAATTATTTGAACTCCTAAAATTTGATTAAAACTATTTTTGCGGTCCTTTTTGTCGAGGTTTCGGACGAGCAGGTCTAAATGGGCCTTTCAATGGACCCGTTAGAATTTTAACTGAGTAAAAAGTACAAAAATTAAGGTTTTGCAATATAATTGTGTTGAAAAGCTCCTAATCAATTACATGAACTCCTAAAATTTGATTAAAACTTTTTTTGTGGTCCTTTTTGTAGAGGTTTCGGACGAGCGGGTCTAAATGGGCCTTTCAATGGACCCGTTGAAATTTTAACTGAGTAAAAAGTACAGAAATTGAGGTTTTGCAATATAATTGTGTTGAAAAGCTCCTATTCAATTACATGAACTCCTAAAATTTGATTAAAACTAGTTTTGATGTCCTTTTTGTAGAGGTTTCGGACGAGCGGGTCGAAATGGGCCTTTCAATGGATCCGTTGGAATTTTAACTGTGTAAAAAATACAGAAATTGAGGTTTTGCAATATAATTGTGTTGAAAAGCTCCTAATCAATTGCATGAACTCCTAAAATTTGATTAAAACTTTTTTTGTGGTCCTTTTTGTAGAGGTTTCGGACGAGCGGGTCTAAATGGGCCTTTCAATGGACCTGTTGGAATTTTAACTGAGTAAAATGTATAAAAATTTAAATTTTGCAATATAATTGTGTTGAAAATCTCCTAATCATTTATTTGAACTCCTAATATTTGATTAAAACTTTTTTGCTGTCCTTTTTGTATCGGGTTCGGACGAGCAGGTCTAAATGGGCCTAACAATGGACCTGTTGGAATTTTAACTTAGTAAAAAGTACAGAAATTGAGGTTTTGCAATATAATTGTGTTGAAAAGCTCCTAATCAATTATTTGAACTCCTAAAATTTGATTATAACTTGTTTTGGGGAACTTTTTGTCGAGGTTTTGGACGAGCAGGTCTAAATGGGCCTCTCAATGGACCCGTTGGAATTTTAACTGAGTAAAAAGTACAGAAATTGAGGTTTTGCAATATATGTAACCCCCTCGTCCCGGTCTGGCCGGATGACCGGTCCGAGTAGGCCACATAGGGAAAACCGAAGCGAAACCCGTTAAGGTTTCCCCTCAGTTAGCAACCCTAATTTTTTCTCTTTCATTTTAATCCCGACTAAAGGCATATTAATACCTAAGTGATCACGACAGCGGAAAACATCCATAAGGAAACACATTCAAACCACAACTACACATTAACAGTCCATTTTAAGCTTGCAGGGCAGGCCGTATCGATACACCAATCAAGGGTATCGATACACCAATCAAGGGTATCGATACGCCTTGACCAGGTCAACCCGGGGAAGACTGTATCGATACAGCCCTTGAGCGTATCGATACGCCCTTCTCGGTCAACACCTCTTAGTCAACGTGGTAGGACCGTACCGATACGCTTCAACCCCGTATCGATACGCCCAACACCCACCAACTCCTCAGGATTCCAGTGAGTTAAGAGAGTATCGATACACCCCCGTGTATCGATACGTCCAACTTACACTGAATTCCAGAGAGCTGGGACCGTATCGATACACCCCTGTGTATCAATACGCCCAGCCAAATCTGTGTTCTTTAGGCAAGGCCGTATCGATACAGCCCTTAGGCGTATCGATACGCCCTACACTGCAAGTCCACAATTTACAGCTAAACGACCTCCAACACGACTCTAAATGCAATTTTGGACTCCCCTAAGCTCATACAAACATCCATACAACCTACCACGACCAAGGAAAGCAGTCAAGACAATTAACAAGGCATCCATCCATGACATTCTCACAAGGGCAATTTCATTACATAAAAGGGCATGCTTAAGGACTAAAAAGCCAAATGGCACAAGCTA
This sequence comes from Hibiscus trionum, assembly GCA_030270665.1. NCBI lineage: Eukaryota > Viridiplantae > Streptophyta > Magnoliopsida > Malvales > Malvaceae > Hibiscus > Hibiscus trionum. The sequence goes on from BSYR01000008.1 coordinate 31,172,448, forward strand.
ACACATGTGAGGTTTACACATACTAGCAAAGCAACCTAAACATCCAAAAAAGGCATGCCATCATACGCAAGCATTCAAAGGACATAACTTGGTTTACAAGTCAAGCCAAAACATAAACTCCAACATCATTATGAGTCATACAACGCTCATATAAAAACACATACTAGCCCCATTGCTTAACTACTACTATAATTTCCAAACCATACTTGAGCAATTACAAACTTGGAAAGCCCCTTCGCCTTACTCCTTGCTAACACACGCTAATGATCTGCATTGTTGAAAAACAAGAGCGTAAGCTAGAAGCTTAGTGAGGATGCTCTAAAATCAAAAACATCAACAATGCAGGGTCCAAGCATGCAAATCCTTTATCTCACATACAACATACATAGGTATCATCAAGTCAACCTAGCTAGTCTTTCAAGAGTCATAATATGGCATCTCACATCATACTAAGCTCAACATCATATATCAACATCATAACACCATAATTATAAGAACAAGTTCAATTGGCCACTATTAGTTTACCCGGATGTGCGGATTTAATCTCAACAACAACATTACCTCGGTGGGATTACACTCATCACCGGACCCTGCATGGGCGGGATTCCACTCATCACCACATGCCCTACGGATGGGATTCCACTCATCATCACGTAGAATATATAAATTTCCGGTGGAATATTACATCACCGTACTCATCCTTGATGACTCAACGCCATCAAGGCCACGTACGTTTTGACTCAATTTGTGTGCACACTAATCCTAATGATCGATCATTTACACCCGGTAAGTTAATTAGTGCCAATTTCATTTACCACATCACATATCCACCATTCATGTCTCATACTCATTATATATACATAACAAGGCATACATATACAAACCAACCCACAATTCACAATAACAAGTAGGCAATGGCATGAATAGCATAATAGAATTCAAGGAGTTAAGTTACCAATTTAACTCCCACATAGGAAAGGCTTACCAAGCACATTCTAACACACACTCTACACACACTTGAACCAACTTTAAAACATATTTAAAGTTACTCACCACCCTTCCTTAGCAATCAAAGTAAGCCTCCTATATGCCCGGATTCGATCTCGATGCTTCTCCAATGCCTCCTCTTGTTTCTAGCCAAACACAAACACATCCATTACTCACAATCCGTGCTAGAACTCAGTCACCAATCCAACCCTTAAGCACAAGCCAAACTTCAACCATTTCCAATCCAAATAATCACCCAAAAATGTCCATTTTCGTGCTCCCTTAAAACCTAGCTGAAAACCATGTTTTCAAACACCCAAATGGTCCCAAAACACCTTCCTAACATCCCTAAACCATAAGCCCTTCAAATTAATCCTAAAACTCACCAAAAACCAAGTTTTAGACACTTCAAACATGGCCACAATGACCCATTTCGGGTTTTCACCCAAACTCACCCATTTCAACATATTATGTGTATTTTAAGGTGAATAAACCAAAACTCAACTTAATAATTCAAAACAAATTGAAAAGCTCAATAAAAACTCAAACTTTCTTTAAACCCTAAATTTCCTAAAGTTGATAGTTTCAAATTCTACAACCATGTAAAGGTAGAGGATGAAGAGGAGAGTGAGAATATACAATTACCTTTGAAAAAGACCTTGAGTAGAGGAAGAAATTTGATGGAATAGTGATTTAGAGGTTTTGGGTGGGTTTGGGGTTTTCAACGTGGGAGAAGAGAAAAGGGGAGATGATATCTTTATTTTTTTTGTTCCTTTTTGAAACTAAAAAGGCTGTCTTCCTTTTTAAAATATTTTGGCTAAATTACCAAATGGTCATTCCCTTTTATTTAAAAGCTCAATTAGGTCAAGCCTAGGTCAACTCGATCAAAATTAATTTTATCGACTCGGACCAACTAACCCGACAAACTCCTAACCCCAAAACACGGGTGCTACAATATAATTGTGTTGAAAAGCTCCTAATAAATTACTTGAACTCCTAGAATTTGATTAAAACTTGTTTTGCAGTCCTTTTTGTAGAGGTTTCGGACGTGTGGGTCGAAATGGGCCTTTCAATGGACCCGTTGGAATTTTAACTGAGTAAAAAGTACATAAATTGAGGTTTTGCAATATAATCGTGTTGAAAAGCTCCTAATCAATTACATGAACTCCTAAAATTTGATCAAAACTTGTTTTGCAGTCCTTTTTGTAGAGGTTTCGGACGAGCGGGTCGAAATGGGCCTTTTAATGTACTCGTTGGATTTTTAACTGAGCAAAAAGTATAAAAATTCAGGTTTTTCAATAAAATTGTGTTGAAAAGCTCCTAATCAATTATTTGAACTCCTAAAATTTGATCAAAACTTGTTTTGCGGTCCATTATGTAGAGGTTTCGGACGTACGGGTCTAAATGGGCCTTTCAAAGGACCCGTTGGAAATTTAACTGAGTAAAATGTATAAAAATTGAAGTTTTGCAATTTAATTGTGTTGAAAAGCTCCTAATCATTTATTTGAACTGTAACCCCCTTAACCCGGCCCAGACGGTTGAACCGAATTAAGAAGATCACACGGGGAAAACCAAAGTCAACCCGAAAGTCAACCTTGATTAACGACCCATTTTTTTCTATTTAATCTTGTCTAGATGCTCATTAACCCTAAATATGATCACGCAAACATCATGCTCAAAGATCACAACCATCAGAGATCATTCAGGGACCCAATTGCACAAATTACAACTTTAGGGACCAAACTGTAAATTCTGAAAATTTCAGGGACTTAACCCGATTAAAAGTTACCAATTTGAAATTAGTCATGTTTCATGCTTCACTGCCAAATTTCAGCTCAAACGGACATCCCGAACTCATACAATTGCAAAAACATGTTTTAGGACCAAAACGCAAACATTTCGAAACACATAACCGCTAATGTCAGCCCCCAACGGTCAGGTGTTCCGAAACAGGGAGAACCTGTTTCGAAACGCGGGGCCGTTCCGCAACGTGTTCCGAAACGGGGGCTGGCAGTAGCATATCCGTTTCGGAACGGTTCCTCCCGTTTCGAAACGCCCTGGCCATAACAGGCCCCTGTTCCGAAACGGTAACGATCGTTCCGAAACGACCTGCCCAGATTGCAGCAACCTTGCTGGTTAAACATACTTTTGACCCACCAAACATGCTCCAAAAGCCACCAAATCACACCAGCAAGTCATTCAACATATAGGGAACATAAATGCATCAAAACTAGATACAAAACCACCCCTAGGTGCACAAACTCATTAAACACATTCAAGTCTCAATCATGCTTTTAAACAAGAAGCATAGCAATACAACTTAAGCATAGGGAGATTCAAACGTTGCAACATTAATCCACATGATTCAAAACCATAACCCAAACTTGTCCAACATACACAATCTCCTTTAACAACAACATAAGAGATTCTACCCCCATTGCCTTTATTAACTATAGCTATTAACCGAGACATACATCTCTAATGGAGTCCTCCTTGAATCCCTTGCTTCTCTCTGTCCAAACTTCAAATATCTGCATTGATGGACAAAAAGGAGCATAAGCACATAATGCTTAGTGAGGAATGCTCAAAACCAAAACACCATCAATGCAGCGAATCATAAACCACTTTTAAAAGCAAACTCGATTCGACAAACCAAAGCAATATTTGAAAACCCTTTTTCAACAACATGCTTTAAAATCATGCCTTGCACAAACATGAAAACCAACCCTTAGCTTAGAAAGCTAAGTAAACCTTTTCAAAACATAAACTTGCAAAATCATCAAATTAGCCATTCCATGCAAAAACACCATATGCAAAGCTAATTTCAAACCTTGGAAAACACTTCCACTTTACATCTTACCATTCTCATACTTGAATGTCATTTCAAAGCAAGAAACCCTTTTTAAACCATTTACTCAAACAATCCAACACATGCATTAAACAAATGCAACATATGAACCACATCATTAACAATTGCATCACATGCCCTTTTAAAACAAGTCTCCACAAGACTTCAATGCACTAAAGAGATTTCATGCACACATGCACCATTCTCAATAGATAATCAACACTTGTTCAAACCAACAAGTCAACATGCATTCATAATACATTTTACACTTTTCATGCAACCATGCATCATTTCAAGCATCGCATGCTTCATTATATTCAAGAACATCATATTGGCCTCCAAGTGATAACCAAATCCACTTTTCAACTCAACACCCGATCGGATACGCGGATCACAAGCGTTGTCCCCACGCTTCATACACCCTACCAATCCAAGGTCCCCAAATGGACTTTTAAACACCATTTGACCTTACCATTCACAAGGTTCCCATGTATGGACTTTTAAACACCATACAACCTTAACTTTAACAAGGTTCCCATGTATGGACTTTTAAACACCATACAACCTTAACTTTCACAAGGTTCCCATGTATGGACTTTTAACCACCATACAACCTTAACTTTCACAAGGTTCCCATGTATGGACTTTTAAACACCATACAACCTTAACTTTCACAAGGTTCCCATGTATGGACTTTTAACCACCATACAACCTTAACTTTCACAAGGTTCCCATGTATGGACTTTTAAACACCATACAACCTTAACTTTCACAAGGTTCCCATGTATGGACTTTTAACCACCATACAACCTTAACATGCACAAGGTTCCCATATATGGACTTTTAAACACCATATAACCTTAGCATCACCGATTAGTAGTTGTATAACATCAATAACGAGATCCGGGACACCCTATACAAGATCCACACATGGACTTTACACCACCATTGTGATCTTACCAAGCACAAGGTCCTCAAATGGAATTTTAACCACCATTATTACCTTTGCTTAACCAAGGTCCTCGAATGGGATCCCATCAACCATTATGACCTTAACCATCTCGTTAGGAAACTTGGATGGAGTTTACCGGTTCACTCTCAACCACTCCACATCCAAGGCGACTTTATTCACGGTGCACCCAATCCTATAGCCGGCTAACTATATCCGATCAAAGAACCAAGAACCACTTACATCACTAGCCAATATAACCATCTTACCGCATTAATCCATTAGTTCACAAGCATAATCAAAATGCAATAACCGCCACGAACTTTAACCAAGAACCAACCATGGACTTTTAAACACCATGTTGTTCTTAAATACACAAGGCTCACACAAGGACTTTTAACCACCTTTGTGACCTCAACAACCACTTGCCAATATGCATCATTAACAACGTTAATCCACTGTTTTAAAGCATTACACAAAGCCATTTAACAACATGCAACACTATGCATCAATCCCACAATTTCAATGTACAAAACCAAGGATCTCTTACCTTGAGCATCCTTCACATATGGCTTTCAAAACCAGCATTAAACCATGCTAAAATATGCTTTCAAAACAGAATCTAAAACATGCAAAACATATGCATTGCAACCATCAATCACAATTGCTTTGAAAAGCCAATTCACAACACAACCAAGAGTGAAAATCCATTTACTTACTCTTGAGCTTAGCAAAGTTGTTTAGACTTAAACTAAGCTCCCAAAACCTTCAAACCTTGGTTTAAAAGCTGAAAACCCAACTTCACTCACCGATACACAAAACAAGGCTAGCCAACAAGCCTTCCAAGCATCCGAAACCTTCAACACCACCTCTAATGCTCACAGATCTTCCTCCCCTGTTTCAAGCACATAACATCAGAGGATTAATGCATCATAATGCACTAAAAACTCCAGCAACACAATTAAACTCGCTGCTCATCACAAAATCATCAATTCGGCTACCAAAAACAACCGAAATCACCACCAAACACTTCCGAAACTTAATCCAGCCAAGATCCATCACTTCTAACCATTTTTAAACATCAATTAACATCCAAAATGATCTCAAATTCGTCCTTATACCTCCAGCTATAACAGATCACCAAGATCACTCCAAAAACAACCAAAAACTCAAGCAAAACTTAGGAAATTCAACCTATTCGGGATTGCATTGATTAAGCCTCAATTTCTAATCAAATTAACATTCAATTAACATCAATTTAACACCTCAACACACTGCCCAAACAGATCATACGAAAATTTCACCAAAATCAAGCAAATCTTGCATTTTAAAGCCAAAATCAAGATTCCAATTGTAAAACCTTTAATAAATCATAAATCAAGGATTGAGAACTTGGGAATTTCAGTAAAGAACTGAGAGTTTAGAGGAGAAGGACGTTCTTACCTCCAAACTTGAGTTTCTCCCTTTTAGAATCAAGTTTTCATGAAAATCCACTTAGCAAATGGTGAGGTTTTGTTATAGAGATGATTAGCAATCAATAGGTAATTGAAAAGATGAATTTAGGTGACAAAATCAGAGAGAAAAGCTCTGGAGAGAGATGTTTGGCTTGAGAGAAAATGAGAGAAAATAGTTGAGAGAAAAGTTAGTTAAAACTAAAATATCTTCCCTCCACTTTGTTTAGATTAAAAACCTTTTAATTAATCATTTAATATATTTAGAAAATCTGGAGAAACTCCCATTGGGCAAATAGCTCCTTAAAGATTCAAAGTTTCAATCCTTTTTAAAACAGTCTCACAGTTTTCAAAAATTACATTTTGGTCACTAGCCAAAATATCACCCTTCCAAACCTCATTTTGCAAAATTGATTTCACAGTTCACTTATATATATTAAAAGAGGATTTTAGAACATTTTTCCATATTTTTAGTGCAACCCGAACTAGGCTTTCCTAATTCCACCTTTATATATTCGAACCGCAACCCGACCGGTCCGGTCCAAACCCAAAACTTCCAAGCCCAAAACCGGGGCGTTACAACTCTCCCCCTCTTAGGAAATTTCGTCCTCGAAATTTCAACTGGCGAAAAGAGCACAACCAAACTCCTCTAAGCAAACCGCAAAGCAACACAGGAGACTTAACCACCACTGAACACTCTCTTCACAAAACCCTCACGAACTCAACACCACCACATACTGTTCACGAATTCCAGAACACTCAAAGATAACCACAACTTAACCTTTCACATTTCCGGACTGTACACAGCCCCAACAACAACCTGAAGAACTTCAAACTTTTACAGTATACAACACTTCAACACACAACTCTCAAGACTTGTTCACACAGTGACACCAACCAATTCAATTCAGCCACTATGTAACCCACAACCTTTGCTGCTTCCAAAACTCTTTGCAAACTCCCCAACCTCTTTCAAAAATTCTCAACAAGCAAAAATTCTTAAGCATCAACTGCTTACCCAAACACCTCAACATAAAGCTGACATACCTTCACATCTGCTGCTGTCGTTGCCATCACAACTCACCAGGGCTACTCACACAAAATCCAAAATTTACATCACAAAACCCCAACCTTGACTCCGCTAGCCGTTCCATACACCACCAATTGACTTCAAAAGAAAATTCACTTACTCACAACCAACCATCCACTTCCCACAAGAACTCATTCAACCAACAATGGCCTTCCCTCTTTCATTGCCTTTCCACCACAAGCTTTGACCACAACACTTGCCTTACTAGAACACCGCCCAACTTGAACATACATACCATCTTCTCAACTCCTCGAAGGTTGCTACGAACCTTCACCCACATAAACAACCCTTCTATTACAACATCCATGCCAAACTACCTCAGCACTTTAGAAACACAACCACTAACCTGCAACATCACTTAACACCAAGGAACCACCTTTCTACTAGCCATTCAAAACCACCTGATCGGTTCTGACTTCAACCAGCAATCTCCTCACCGCCACACCATTAAGCCCATTAAGCAGCAAACACTTTCCTTCTACCAACATGCTATACCGCACTCACTATTACTAACAGCTCGTTTAATACCCTCCACAACTTCCAACATTTCCTAGCACCAAAACAACCTCTAAAAACCCATCATCCAACCTAACTCTATCACAACACTAACAGACTTGATTAGTTATTAGCGAGTGTGAACGTTCGTATGCATGGTCACCAATATGCCCTACTAATGCCTAATGTACATGTATGCAAAACCTCTAATGTCATGCCACATGTATACATGGACCAGCACATATAAAATATAGCATATAACAATGATTTTAACTGTGCATGAATGCCAGTTCACACCCTCCAATAACATCCTCAGAATCCGTCTAAGAACAACCCCTCCACCTCACTTCTAACTTGACCCATTCTATCATTCTAACAACTCATTATCCACAAGATACTCACTAAAGCCCTCTTCACACTAAGGATGTTCCCAAACAGCAACATCAACTATCTCAACATGCTAACAACAAAACCATACTCACTACGCAAGAAAAACCAACAGATACCAAACTAGGATACTAGAGCAAAGGCTACTTAACAAGGTTACCTGAAAACACCTCACTGCCCTGAAGCTTCAACAGACGAGCTCTCTTCCACGCAGAACCACCATCCTCCAGCTGCACCGCCGCAGCATCAGCTAGCACACTAAGATCACCACCATCTCCCTGCGGTAAAGAACCCTGGCGGTTCCTAGCCAACATCAAACAATCACGTCTCATGTGTCCAACAGACCCAAATTTCCAACAGATCTCCTCTTCCAAACTCTTCACAACTTTCTGCTCTTTCTGCCACCTCCGAACCTTGCCTCGGCCGTGCCCACGACCCTTCAGAGACCCTTTGGCTACCACAGAAGCTAACTTCACCCCAAGAGGACAATCTCGCTTCACATGCTCCTTAGAACCACAGTTCCAACAAGCACCAGCGCCCCAGCAGCCTCCAACATGGCGCCTTCCACAACGGTCACACACTGGTAGCTGAGCCTCCACTCCTTGATCAAGCAGCACTTGCCCCAGATCTGCTCTACCTTCAACTTGCTTAACCCTTGGGAATTTTTCCCCAAGATACCTTTCATAAAAGGCAGACACAAAGAAATCCCAATCAATATCGTGGATGTGCGATGCCACCGCCACAGATGTCCACCAGGCACATGCATCCTCCAACATCAAAGAGACAACACTTCCCAGCTTACAGGCATAATCACAGCCTTCCTGATCCAAAATCAGAATCACACTGGCCAACCAGGCCTCAAACGTCTCCGATGTTGAACCATGATACTCCACAGCACCCAAATCATGCAACCGTTGTTTCGGCAAACCCACACATCCCACAGCCAGCATATCCACTGACCTTACCTTCGCCACAACCTGAGATGTTCCCAACACCTCCTGCACAACAGATGATGAACTCTTCATCACAGAACCAACTTCTTCCTTCTGCCTTACCATCCCAACCCCAGGCACAGAAGACTGAGACAAAACATCTCCACTAAAGGGTGAATTCCATGCCTTAACAACCTGCCCTAAGGCAGAAACCATCTCACCCAACTGCCATTCTTTCATCGACTTCGCCATACTATTAACAACAAGCAATCACAACAAAACAAACAAAACCATTAGACCAGCTTAAAGCAAGGATTCAAACTCCAACTCCAAAATAACACAATAGCTATAATAATAAGGCAATGAGTATCCTGAATCCTCCCCTTTTTCATGACATAACAGTCAACACAAACATGGATATCTCAACATCAAGCATATCAAACAACATTTCGATCATGCTTACATCAAACAGCGTCCACTTGCAACAGCATAACATTATCAACATATCATACCCATTACACTTTCATCATGCATAAAATCAGCTCGCAACATCAACTTGACATCAACACAAACCACATGAGCTCAATGAAGATTCATAACCACAAAGCATGCTTGAAAACATCATCAATTTGCTCAAAAACACATGTTTCAACCAACTTTCAACCATACATCAGGATAAACATCAAACACATATCACAACAACTTATCATTTTCCCCAAGCTTTCGCAACTCGGCTCTGATACCACCAAATGTAACCCCCTTAACCCGGCCCAGACGGTTGAACCAAATTAAGAAGATCACACGGGGAAAACCAAAGTCAACCCGAAAGTCAACCTTGATTAACGACCCATTTTTTTTCTATTTAATCTTGTCTAGATGCTCATTAACCCTAAATATGATCACGCAAACATCATGCTCAAAGATCACAACCATCAGAGATCATTCAGGGACCCAATTGCACAAATTACAACTTTAGGGACCAAACTGTAAATTCTGAAAATTTCAGGGACTTAACCCGATTAAAAGTTACCAATTTGAAATTAGTCATGTTTCATGCTTCACTGCCAAATTTTAGCTCAAACGGACATCCCGAACTCATACAATTGCAAAAACATGTTTTAGGACCAAAACGCAAACATTTCGAAACACATAACCGCTAATGTCAGCCCCCAACGGTCAGGTGTTCCGAAACAGGGAGAACCTGTTTCGAAACGCGGGGCCGTTCCGCAACGTGTTCCGAAACAGGGACTGGCTGTAGCATATCCGTTTCGGAACGGTTCCTCCCGTTTCGAAACGCCCTGGCCATAACAGGCCCCTGTTCCGAAACGGTAACGATCGTTCCGAAACGACCTGCCCAGATTGCAGCAACCTTGCTGGTTAAACATACTTTTGACCCACCAAACATGCTCCAAAAGCCACCAAATCACACCAGCAAGTCATTCAACATATAGGGAACATAAATGCATCAAAACTAGATACAAAACCACCCCTAGGTGCACAAACTCATTAAACACATTCAAGTCTCAATCATGCTTTTAAACAAGAAGCATAGCAATACAACTTAAGCATAGGGAGATTCAAACGTTGCAACATTAATCCACATGATTCAAAACCATAACCCAAACTTGTCCAACATACACAATCTCCTTTAACAACAACATAAGAGATTCTACCCCCATTGCCTTTATTAACTATAGCTATTAACCGAGACATACATCTCTAATGGAGTCCTCCTTGAATCCCTTGCTTCTCGCTGTCCAAACTTCAAATATCTACATTGATGGACAAAAAGGAGCGTAAGCACATAATGCTTAGTGAGGAATGCTCAAAACCAAAACACCATCAATGCAGCGAATCATAAACCACTTTTAAAAGCAAAACTCGATTCGACAAACCAAAGCAATATTTGAAAACCCTTTTTCAACAACATGCTTTAAAATCATGCCTTGCACAAACATGAAAACCAACCCTTAGCTTAGAAAGCTAAGTAAACCTTTTCAAAACATAAACTTGCAAAACCATCAAATTAGCCATTCCATGCAAAAACACCATATGCAAAGCTAATTTCAAACCTTGGAAAACACTTCCACTTTACATCTTACCATTCTCATACTTGAATGTCATTTCAAAGCAAGAAACCCTTTTTAAACCATTTACTCAAACAATCCAACACATGCATTAAACAATTGCAACATATGAACCACATCATTAACAATTGCATCACATGCCCTTTTAAAACAAGTCTCCACAAGACTTCAATGCACTAAAGAGATTTCATGCACACATGCACCATTCTCAATAGATAATCAACACTTGTTCAAACCAACAAGTCAACATGCATTCATAATACATTTTACACTTTTCATGCAACCATGCATCATTTCAAGCATCTCATGCTTCATTATATTCAAGAACATCATATTGGCCTCTAAGTGATAACCAAATCCACTTTTCAACTCAACACCCGATCGGATACGCGGATCACAAGCGTTGTCCCCACGCTTCATACACCCTACCAATCCAAGGTCCCCAAATGGACTTTTAAACACCATTTGACCTTACCATTCACAAGGTTCCCATGTATGGACTTTTAAACACCATACAACCTTAACTTTAACAAGGTTCCCATGTATGGACTTTTAAACACCATACAACCTTAACTTTCACAAGGTTCCCATGTATGGACTTTTAACCACCATACAACCTTAACTTTCACAAGGTTCCCATGTATGGACTTTTAAACACCATACAACCTTAACTTTCACAAGGTTCCCATGTATGGACTTTTAACCACCATACAACCTTAACTTTCACAAGGTTCCCATGTATGGACTTTTAAACACCATACAACCTTAACTTTCACAAGGTTCCCATGTATGGACTTTTAACCACCATACAACCTTAACATGCACAAGGTTCCCATATATGGACTTTTAAACACCATATAACCTTAGCATCACCGATTGGTAGTTGTATAACATCACTAACGAGATCCGGGACACCCTATACAAGATCCACACATGGACTTTACACCACCATTGTGATCTTACCAAGCACAAGGTCCTCAAATGGAATTTTAACCACCATTATTACCTTTGCTTAACCAAGGTCCTCGAATGGGATCCCATCAACCATTATGACCTTAACCATCTCGTTAGGAAACTTGGATGGAGTTTACCGGTTCACTCTCAACCACTCCACATCCAAGGCGACTTTATTCACGGTGCACCCAATCCTATAGCCGGCTAACTATATCCGATCAAAGAACCAAGAACCACTTACATCACTAGCCAATATAACCATCTTACCGCATTAATCCATTAGTTCACAATCATAATCAAAATGCAATAACCGCCACGAACTTTAACCAAGAACCAACCATGGACTTTTAAACACCATGTTGTTCTTAAATACACAAGGCTCACACAAGGACTTTTAACCACCTTTGTGACCTCAACAACCACTTGCCAATATGCATCATTAACAATGTTAATCCACTGTTTTAAAGCATTACACAAAGCCATTTAACAACATGCAACACTATGCATCAATCCCACAATTTCAATGTACAAAACCAAGGATCTCTTACCTTGAGCATCCTTCACATATGGCTTTCAAAACCAGCATTAAACCATGCTAAAATATGCTTTCAAAACAGAATCTAAAACATGCAAAACATATGCATTGCAACCATCAATCACAATTGCTTTGAAAAGCCAATTCACAACACAACCAAGAGCGAAAATCCATTTACTTACTCTTGAGCTTAGCAAAGTTGTTTAGACTTAAACTAAGCTCCCAAAACCTTCAAACCTTGGTTTAAAAGCTGAAAACCCAACTTCACTCACCGATACACAAAACAAGGCTAGCCAACAAGCCTTCCAAGCATCCGAAACCTTCAACACCACCTCTAATGCTCACGGATCTTCCTCCCCTGTTTCAAGCACATAACATCAGAGGATTAATGCATCATAATGCACTAAAAACTCCAGCAACACAATTAAACTCGCTGCTCATCACAAAATCATCAATTCGGCTACCAAAAACAACAGAAATCCCCACCAAACACTTCTAAAACTTAACCCAGCCAAGATCCATCACTTCTAACCATTTTTAAACATCAATTAACATCCAAAATGATCTCAAACTCGTCCTTATACCTCCAGCTATAACAGATCACCAAGATCACTCCAAAAACAACCAAAAACTCAAGCAAAACTTAGGAAATTCAACCTATTCGGGATTGCATTGATTAAGCCTCAATTTCTAATCAAATTAACATTCAATTAACATCAATTTAACACCTCAACACACTGCCCAAACAGATCATACGAAAATTTCACCAAAATCAAGCAAATCTTGCATTTTAAAGCCAAAATCAAGATTCCAATTGTAAAACCTTTAATAAATCATAAATCAAGGATTGAGAACTTGGGAATTTCAGTAAAGAACTGAGAGTTTAGAGGAGAAGGGCGTTCTTACCTCCAAACTTGAGTTTCTCCCTTTTAGAATCAAGTTTTCATGAAAATCCACTTAGCAAATGGTGAGGTTTTGTTGTAGAGATGATTAGCAATCAATAGGTAATTGAAAAGATGAATTTAGGTGACAAAATCAGAGAGAAAAGCTCTGGAGAGAGATGTTTGGCTTGAGAGAAAATAGTTGAGAGAAAATAGTTGAGAGAAAAGTTAGTTAAAACTAAAATATCTTCCCTCCACTTTGTTTATATTAAAAACCTTTTAATTAATCATTTAATATATTTAGAAAATCTGGAGAAACTCCCATTGGGTAAATAGCTCCTTAATGATTCAAAGTTTCAATCCTTTTTAAAACAGTCTCACAGTTTTCAAAAATTACATTTTGGTCACTAGCCAAAATGTCACCCTTCCAAACCTCATTTTGCAAAATTGATTTCATAGTTCACTTATATATATTAAAAGAGGATTTTAGAACATTTTTCCATATTTTTAATGCAACCCGAACTAGGCTTTCCTAATTCCACCTTTATATATTCGAACCGCAACCCGACCGGTCCGGTCCAAACCCAAAACTTCCAAGCCCAAAACCGGGGCGTTACATGAACTCCTAAAATTTGATTAAAACTTTTTTACGGTCCTTTTTGTATCAGTTTCGGACGAGCAGGTCTAAATTGGCCTTATAATGGACCCGTTGGAATTTTAACTGAGTAAAAAGTACAGAAATTAAGGTTTTGCAATATAATTGTGTTGAAAAGCTCCTAATCAATTATATGAACTCCTAAATTTTGTTTAAAACTTGTTTTGCGGTCCTTTTTGTCGAGGTTTCGGACGAGCAAGTCTAAATGGGCCTTTCAAGGGACCCGTTGGAATTTTAACTGAGTAAAAAGTACAGAAATTGAGGTTTTGCAATATAATTGTGTTAAAAAGCTCCTAATCAATTACATGAACTCTTAAAATTTTATTAAAACTTGTTTTGCAGTACTTTTTGTAGAGGTTTGGGAAGAGCGGGTTGAAATGGGCCCTTTAATGGACCCGTTGGAATTTTAACTAATTAAAAAGTACATAAATTGAGGATTTGCACTATATATGTGTTGAAAAGCTCCTAATCAATTATTTGAACTCCTAAAATTTGATTAAAACTTGTTTTGCGGTCCTTTTTGTAGTGTTTCGGACGAGCAGATCTAAATGGGCCTTTCAATGGACCCGTTGGAATTTTAACTGAGTAAAAAGTACAAAAATCGAGGTTTTACAATATAATTGTGTTGAAAAGCTCCTAATAAATTACATGAACTCCTAAAATTTGATTAAAACTTGTTTTACGATCCTTTTTGTCGAGGTTTCGGACGAGCAGGTCTAAATGGGCCTTTCAATGGACCCGTTGGAATTTTAACTAAGTAAAAAGTACAGAAATTGAGGTTTTGTCATATAATTGCGTTGAAAAGCTCCTAATCAATTACATGAACTCCTAAAATTTATTCAAAACTTGTTTTGCAGTCCTTTTTGTAGAGGTTTCGGACAAGCGGGTCGAAATGGGCCTTTCAATGGACTCGTTCGAATTTTAACTTAGTAAAAAGTATAAAAATTGAGGTTTTGCAATTTCATTGTGTTGAAAAGCTCCTAATCATTTACTTAAACTCCTAAAATTTGATTAAAACTTTTTTACGGTCCTTTTTGTATCAGTTTCGGACGAGCAGGTCTAAATGGGCCTTACAATGGACCCGTTGGAATTTTAACTGAGTAAAAAGTACAAAAATTGAGGTTTTGCAATATAATTGTGTTGAAAAGCTCCGAATCAATTATATGAACTCCTAAATTTTGCTTAAAACATATTTTGCGGTCCTTTTTGTCGAGGTTTCGGACGACCAAGTCTAAATGGGCCTTTCAATAGACCCGTTGGAATTTTAACTGAGTAAAAAGTATAAAAATTGAGGTTTTGCAATATAATTGTGTTGAAAAGCTGTTAATCAATTACATGAACTCCTAAAAATTGATTAAAACTTGTTTTGCAGTCCTTTCTGTCGACGTTTCAGACGAGCAGGTCTAAACGGGCCCTTCAATGGACCCGTTGGTATTTTAACTGATTAAAAAGTACAGAAATTGAGGTTTTGCAATATAATTGTGTTGAAAAGCTCCTAATCAATTATATGAACTCCTAAATTTTGATTAAAACTTGTTTTGCGGTCCTTTTTGTAGAGGTTTCGGACGAGCAAGTCTAAATGGGCCTTTCAATGGACCCGTTGGAATTTTAACTGAGTAAAAAGTACAGAAATTGAGGTTTTTCAATATAATTGTGTTAAAAAGATCCTAATCAATTACATGAACTCTTAAATTTTGATTAAAACTTGTTTTACAGTCCTTTTTGTAGAGATTTCGGACGAGCGGGTCGAAATGGGCCCTTCAATGGACCCGTTGGAATTTTAACTGATTAAAAAGTACATAAATTGAGATTTTGCAATATAATTGTGTTGAAAAGATCCTAATCAATTATTTGAACTCCTAAAATTCGATTAAAACTTGTTTTGCGGTCCTTTTTGTAGTGGTTTCGGACGAGCATGTCTAAATGGGCCTTTCAATGGACCCGTTGGAATTTTAACTGTGTAAAAAGTACAGAAATCGAGGTTTTTCAATATAATTGTGTTGAAATGCTCCTAATAAATTACATGAACTCCTAAAATTTGATTAAAACTTGTTTTACGGTCCTTTTTGTCGAGGTTTCGGACGAGTAGGTCTAATTGGGCCTTTCTATGGACCCGTTGGAATTTTAACTGAGTAAAAAGTACAGAAATTGAGGTTTTGTAATATAATTGTGTTGAAAAGCTCCTAATCAATTACATGAACTCCTAAAATTTGATCAAAAGTTGTTTTGTAGTCCTTTTTGTAGAGGTTTCGGACGAGCGGGTCGAAATGGGCCTTTCAATGGACTCGTTGGAATTTTAACTGGGTAAAAAGTATAAAAATTGAGGTTTTTCAATAAAATTGTGTTGAAAAGCTCCTAATCAATTATTTGAACTCCTAAAATTTGATCAAAACTTGTTTTGCGGTCCTTTATGTAGAGGTTTCGGACGTGCAGGTGTAAATGGGCCTTTCAATGGACCAATTGGAATTTTAACTGATTAAAAAGTACAGAAATCGAGGTTTTGCGATAGAATTGTGTTGAAAACCTCCTAATAAATTACATGAACTCCTAAAATTTGATTAAAACTTGTTTTACGGTCCTTTTTGTCGAGGTTTCGGACGAGCGGGTCGAAATGGGCCCTTCAATGGACCCGTTGGAATTTTAACTGTTTAAAAAGTACATAAATTGAGGTTTTGCAATATAATTGTGTTGAAAAGCTCATAATCAATTATTTGTACTCCTAAAATATGATCAAAACTTGTTTTACGGTCTTTTATGTAGAGGTTTCGGACGTGCGGGTCTAAATGGGCCTTTTAGTGGACCCGTTGGAATTTTAACTGAGTAAAAAGTACAGAAATTGAGGTTTTGCAATATAATTCTGTTGAAAAGCTCCTAATCTATTATTTGAACTCCTAAAATTTGATTAAAACTTGTTTTGCGGTCCTTTTTGTCGAGGTTTCGGACGAGCAGGTCTAGATGGGCCTTTCAATGGACCCGTTGGAATTTTAACTGATTAAAAAGTACATAAGTTGAGGTTTTGCAATATAATTGTGTTAAAGCTCCTAATCAATTATTTGAACTCCTAAAATTTGATTAAAAGTTGTTTTGCGGTCCTTTTTGTCGAGGTTTCGGACGAGCAGGTCTAAATGGGCCTTTCAATGGACCCGTTGGAATTTTAACTGAGTAAAAAGTACAGAAATTGAGGTTTTTCAATATAATTGTGTTGAAAAGCTACTAATCAATTATTTGAACTCCTAAAATTTGATTAAAATTTGTTTTACGGTCCTTTTTGTCGAGGTTTCGGACGAGCAGATCTAAATGGGCCTTTCAATGGACCCGTTGGAATTTTAACTGAGTAAAAAGTATAGAAATTGAGGTTTTTCAATATAATTGTGTTAAAAAGATCCTAATCAATTACATGAACTCTTAAATTTTGATTAAAACTTGTTTTACAGTCCTTTTTGTAGAGATTTCGGATGTGCGGGTCGAAATGGGCCCTTCAATGGACCCGTTGGAATTTTAACTGATTAAAAAGTACATAAATTGAGGTTTTGCAATATAATTGTGTTGAAAAGCTCGTAATCAATTATTTGTACTCCTAAAATATGATCAAAACTTGTTTTACGGTCTTTTATGTAGAGGTTTCGGACGTGCGGGTCTAAATGGGCCTTTTAGTGGACCCGTTGGAATTTTAACTGAGTAAAAAGTACAGAAATTGAGGTTTTGCAATATAATTTTGTTGAAAAGCTCCTAATCTATTATTTGAACTCCTAAAATTTGATTAAAACTTGTTTTGCGGTCCTTTTTGTCGAGGTTTCGGACGAGCAGGTCTAGATGGGCCTTTCAATGGACCCGTTGGAATTTTAACTGATTAAAAAGTACATAAGTTGAGGTTTTGCAATATAATTGTGTTAAAGCTCCTAATCAATTATTTGAACTCCTAAAATTTGATTAAAAGTTGTTTTGCGGTCCTTTTTGTCGAGGTTTCGGACGAGCAGGTCTAAATGGGCCTTTCAATGGACCCGTTGGAATTTTAACTGAGTAAAAAGTACAGAAATTGAGGTTTTTCAATATAATTGTGTTGAAAAGCTACTAATCAATTATTTGAACTCCTAAAATTTGATTAAAAATTGTTTTACGGTCCTTTTTGTCGAGGTTTCGGACGAGCAGATCTAAATGGGCCTTTCAATGGACCCGTTCGAATTTTAACTGAGTAAAAAGTACAGAAATTGAGGTTTTCAATATAATTGTGTTGAAAAGCTCCTAATCAATTATTTGAACACCTAAAATTTGATCAAAACTTGTTTTGCGGTCCTTTTTGTCGAGGTTTCGGACGAGCAGGTCTAAATGGGCCTTTCAATGGACCCGTTGGAATTTTAACTGAGTAAAAAGTACATAAATTGAGGTTTTGCAATATAATTGTGTTGAAAAGCTCCTAATCAATTATATGAACTCCTAAATTTTGATTAAAACTTGTTTTGCGGTCCTTTTTGTCGAGGTTTCGGACGAGCAAGTCTAAATGGGCCTTTCAATGGACCCGTTGGAATTTTAACTGAGTAAAAAGTACAGAAATTGAGGTTTTTCAATATAATTGTGTTAAAAAGATCCTAATCAATTACATGAACTCTTAAATTTTGATTAAAACTTGTTTTACAGTCCTTTTTGTAGAGATTTCGGACGAGCGGGTCGAAATGGGCCCTTCAATGGACCCGTTGGAATTTTAACTGATTAAAAAGTACATAAATTGAGGTTTTGCAATATAATTGTGTTGAAAAGCTCGTAATCAATTATTTGTACTCCTAAAATATGATCAAAACTTGTTTTACGGTCTTTTATGTAGAGGTTTCGGACGTGCGGGTCTAAATGGGCCTTTTAGTGGACCCGTTGGAATTTTAACTGAGTAAAAAGTACAGAAATTGAGGTTTTGCAATATAATTCTGTTGAAAAGCTCCTAATCTATTATTTGAACTCCTAAAATTTGATTAAAACTTGTTTTGCGGTCCTTTTTGTCGAGGTTTCGGACGAGCAGGTCTAGATGGGCCTTTCAATGGACCCGTTGGAATTTTAACTGATTAAAAAGTACATAAGTTGAGGTTTTGCAATATAATTGTGTTAAAGCTCCTAATCAATTATTTGAACTCCTAAAATTTGATTAAAAGTTGTTTTGCGGTCCTTTTTGTCGAGGTTTCGGACGAGCAGGTCTAAATGGGCCTTTCAATGGACCCGTTGGAATTTTAACTGAGTAAAAAGTACAGAAATTGAGGTTTTTCAATATAATTGTGTTGAAAAGCTACTAATCAATTATTTGAACTCCTAAAATTTGATTAAAAATTGTTTTACGGTCCTTTTTGTCGAGGTTTCGGACGAGCAGATCTAAATGGGCCTTTCAATGGACCCGTTCGAATTTTAACTGAGTAAAAAGTACAGAAATTGAGGTTTTCAATATAATTGTGTTGAAAAGCTCCTAATCAATTATTTGAACACCTAAAATTTGATCAAAACTTGTTTTGCGGTCCTTTTTGTCGAGGTTTCGGACGAGCAGGTCTAAATGGGCCTTTCAATGGACCCGTTGGAATTTTAACTGAGTAAAAAGTACAGAAATTGAGGTTTTGCAATATAATTGTGTTGAAAAGCTCCTAATCAATTATATGAACTCCTAAATTTTGATTAAAACTTGTTTTGCGGTCCTTTTTGTCGAGGTTTCGGACGAGCAAGTCTAAATGGGCCTTTCAATGGACCCGTTGGAATTTTAACTGAGTAAAAAGTACAGAAATTGAGGTTTTTCAATATAATTGTGTTAAAAAGATCCTAATCAATTACATGAACTCTTAAATTTTGATTAAAACTTGTTTTACTGTCCTTTTTGTAGAGATTTCGGACGAGCGGGTCGAAATGGGCCCTTCAATGGACCCGTTGGAATTTTAACTGATTAAAAAGTACATAAATTGAGGTTTTGCAATATAATTGTGTTGAAAAGCTCGTAATCAATTATTTGTACTCCTAAAATATGATCAAAACTTGTTTTACGGTCTTTTATGTAGAGGTTTCGGACGTGCGGGTCGAAATGGGCCTTTTAGTGGACCCGTTGGAATTTTAACTGAGTAAAAAGTACTGAAATTGAGGTTTTGCAATATAATTCTGTTGAAAAGCTCCTAATCTATTATTTGAACTCCTAAAATTTGATTAAAACTTGTTTTGCGGTCCTTTTTGTCGAGGTTTCGGACGAGCAGGTCTAGATGGGCCTTTCAATGGACCCGTTGGAATTTTAACTGATTAAAAAGTACATAAGTTGAGGTTTTGCAATATAATTGTGTTAAAGCTCCTAATCAATTATTTGAACTCCTAAAAATTGATTAAAAGTTGTTTTGCGGTCCTTTTTGTCGAGGTTTCGGACGAGCAGGTCTAAATGGGCCTTTCAATGGACCCGTTGGAATTTTAACTGAGTAAAAAGTACAGAAATTGAGGTTTTTCAATATAATTGTGTTGAAAAGCTACTAATCAATTATTTGAACTCCTAAAATTTGATTAAAAATTGTTTTACGGTCCTTTTTGTCGAGGTTTCGGACGAGCAGATCTAAATGGGCCTTTCAATGGACCCGTTCGAATTTTAACTGAGTAAAAAGTACAAAAATTGAGGTTTTCAATATAATTGTGTTGAAAAGCTCCTAATCAATTATTTGAACACCTAAAATTTGATCAAAACTTGTTTTGCGGTCCTTTTTGTCGAGGTTTCGGACGAGCAGGTCTAAATGGGCCTTTCAATGGACCCGTTGGAATTTTAACTGAGTAAAAAGTACAAAAATTGAGGTTTTCAATATAATTGTGTTGAAAAGCTCCTAATCAATTATTTGAAGTCCTAAAATTTGATTAAAACTTGTTTTGCGGTCCTTTTTGTCGAAGTTTCGGACGAGCGGGTCTAAATGGGCCTTTCAATGGACCCGTTGGAATTTTAACTGAGTAAAAAGTAAAGAAATTGAGGTTTTTCAATATAATTGTGTTGAATATCTCCTAATCAATGGAATTTTAACTGAGTAAAAAGTAAAGAAATTGAGGTGTAAATGGGCCTTTCAATGGACCCGTTGGAATTTTAACTGAGTAAAAAGTAAAGAAATTGAGGTGTAAATGGGCCTTTTAATAGACCAATTGGAATTTTAACTGATTAAAAAGTACAGAAATCGAGGTTTTGCAATATAATTGTGTTGAAAAGCTCCTAATAAATTTCATGAACTCCTAAAATTTGATTAAAACTTGTTTTACGGTCCTTTTTGTCAAGGTTTCGGACGAGCGGGTCGAAATGGGCCCTTCAATGGACCCGTTGGAATTTTAACTGATTAAAAAGTACATAAATTGAGGTTTTGCAATATAATTGTGTTGAAAAGCTCATAATCAATTATTTGTACTCCTAAAATATGATCAAAACTTGTTTTGCGGTCTTTTATGTAGAGGTTTCGGACATGCGGGTCTAAATGGGCCCTTCAATGGACCCGTTGGAATTTTAACTGATTAAAAAGTACATAGATTGAGGTTTTGCAATATAATTGTGTTGAAAAGCTCATAATCAATTATTTGTACTCCTAAAATATGATCAAAACTTGTTTTGCGGTCTTTTATGTAGAGGTTTCGGACATGCGGGTCTAAATGGGCCTTTCAGTGGACCCGTTGGAATTTTAACTGAGTAAAAAGTACAGAAATTGAGGTTTTGCAATATAATTGTGTTGAAAAGCTCCAAATCATTTATTTGAACTCCTAATACTTGAATAAAACTTTTTTGCGGTCCTTTTTGTAGAGGTTTCGGACGAGCAGATCTAAATGGGCCTTTCAATGGACCCGTTCAAATTTTAACTGAGTAAAAAGTACAGAAATTGAGGTTTTTCAATATAATTGTGTTGAAAAGCTCCTAATCAATTATTTGAACTCCTAAAATTTGATCAAAACTTGTTTTGCGGTCCTTTTTGTCGAGGTTTCGGACGAGCAGGTCTAAATGGGCCTTTCAATGGACCCGTTGGAATTTTAACTGAGTAAAAAGTTCAAAAATTGAGGTTTTTCAATATAATTGTGTTGAAAAGCTCCTAATCAATTATTTGAAGTCCTAAAAAATAATTGTGTTGAAAAGCACATAAATTGAGGTTTAGCAATATAATTGTGTTGAAAATCTCCTAATCAATTACATGAACTCCTAAATTTTGATTAAAACATGTTTTGCGGTCCTTTTGTAGAGGTTTCGGACGAGCGGGTCGAAATGGGCCTTTCAATGGACCCGTTGGAATTTTAACTGAGTAAAAAGTACAGAAATTGAGATTTTGCAATATAATTGTGTTGAAAAGCTCCAAATCATTTATTTGAACTCCTAATACTTGAATAAAACTTTTTTGCGGTCCTTTTTGTAGAGGTTTCGGACGAGCAGGTCTAAATGGGCCTTTCAATGGGCCCGTTGGAATTTTAACAGAGTAAAAAGTAAAAAATTGAGGTTTTTCAATTTAATTGTGTTGAAAAGCTCCTAATCAATTACATGAACTCCTAAGATTTTGATAAAACCTGTTTTACAGACCTTTTGTAGAGGTTTCGGACAAGCGGGTCGAAATGGGCCTTTCAATGGACCTGTTGAAATTTTAACTTAGTAAAAAGTACCGCAATTGAGGTTTTGCAATATAATAGTGTTGAAAAGCTCCTAATCAATTATTTGAACACATGAAATTTGAATAAAACTTTTTTGCGGTCCTTTTTGTAGAGGTTTCGGATGAGCAGGTCTAAATGGGCCTTTCAATGGGCCCGTTGGAATTTTAACTGAGTAAAAAGTACAGAAATTGAGGTTTTGCAATATAATTGTGTTGAAAATCTCCTAATCAATTATTTAAACTCCTAATATTTGAATAAAACTTTTTTGCGAACCTTTTTGTAGAGTTTTCGGACGAGCAGGTCTAAATGGGCCTTTCAATGGGCCCGTTGGATTTTTAACTGAGAAAAGTTTAAAAATTGAGGTTTTTCAATACAATTGTGTTGAAAAGCTCCTAATCAATTATTTGAAGTCCTAAAATTTGATTAATACTTGTTTTGCGGTCCTTTTTGTAGAGGTTTCTAACGAGGAGGTCTAAATGGGCCTTCCAATGGACACGTTGGAATTTTAACTGAGTAAAAAGTACAGAAATTGAGGTTTTGCAATATAATTGTGTTGAAAAGCTCCTAATCAATTATTTGAACTCCTAAAGTTTGATTAAAACTTGTTTTGCGGTCCTTTTTGACGAGGTTTCGGATGAGCAGGTCTAAATGGGCCTTCCAATGGACCCGTTGGAATTTTAACTGAGTAAAAAGTATAGAAATTGAGGTTTTGCAATATAATTGTGTTCAAAAGCTCCTAATCAATTACATGAACTCCTAAGATTTGATTAAAACCTGTTTTACAGTCCTTTTGTAGAGGTTTCGGACAAGCGGGTCGAAATGGGCCTTTCAATGGACCCGTTGAAATTTTAACTGAGTCAAAAGTACAAAAATTGAGGTTTTGCAATATAATTGTGTTGAAAATCTCCTAATCAATTACATGATCTCCTAAAATTTGATTAAAACTTGTTTTGCGACCCTTTTGTAGAGGTTTCAGACGAGGAGGTCTAAATGGGCCTTTCAGTGGACCCGTTGGAATTTTAACTGAGTAAAAAGTATAAAAATTGAGGTTTTACAATATAATTGTGTTGAAAATCTCCTAATCAATTATTTGAACTCCTAAAATTTGAATAAATCTTTTTTGCGGTCCTTATTGTAGAGGTTTTGGACGAGCAGGTCAAAATGGGCCTTTCAATAGAACCGTTGCAATTTTATCTGAGTAAAAAGTACAGAAATTGAGGTTTTGCAATATAATTGTGTTGAAAAGCTCCTAATCAATTATTTGAACTCCTAAAATTTGATTAAAACTTGTTTTGCGGTCCTTTTTGTCGAGGTTTCGGACGAGCAGGTCTAAATGGGCCTTTCAATGGACCCGTTGGAATTTTAACTGAGTAAAAAGTACAGAAATTGAGGTTTTTCAATATAATTGTGTTGAAAAGCTACTAATCAATTATTTGAACTCCTAAAATTTGATTAAAAATTGTTTTACGGTCCTTTTTGTCGAGGTTTCGGACGAGCAGATCTAAATGGGCCTTTCAATGGACCCGTTCGAATTTTAACTGAGTAAAAAGTACAAAAATTGAGGTTTTCAATATAATTGTGTTGAAAAGCTCCTAATCAATTATTTGAACACCTAAAATTTGATCAAAACTTGTTTTGCGGTCCTTTTTGTCGAGGTTTCGGACGAGCAGGTCTAAATGGGCCTTTCAATGGACCCGTTGGAATTTTAACTGAGTAAAAAGTACAAAAATTGAGGTTTTCAATATAATTGTGTTGAAAAGCTCCTAATCAATTATTTGAAGTCCTAAAATTTGATTAAAACTTGTTTTGCGGTCCTTTTTGTCGAAGTTTCGGACGAGCGGGTCTAAATGGGCCTTTCAATGGACCCGTTGGAATTTTAACTGAGTAAAAAGTAAAGAAATTGAGGTTTTTCAATATAATTGTGTTGAATATCTCCTAATCAATGGAATTTTAACTGAGTAAAAAGTAAAGAAATTGAGGTGTAAATGGGCCTTTCAATGGACCCGTTGGAATTTTAACTGAGTAAAAAGTAAAGAAATTGAGGTGTAAATGGGCCTTTTAATAGACCAATTGGAATTTTAACTGATTAAAAAGTACAGAAATCGAGGTTTTGCAATATAATTGTGTTGAAAAGCTCCTAATAAATTTCATGAACTCCTAAAATTTGATTAAAACTTGTTTTACGGTCCTTTTTGTCAAGGTTTCGGACGAGCGGGTCGAAATGGGCCCTTCAATGGACCCGTTGGAATTTTAACTGATTAAAAAGTACATAAATTGAGGTTTTGCAATATAATTGTGTTGAAAAGCTCATAATCAATTATTTGTACTCCTAAAATATGATCAAAACTTGTTTTGCGGTCTTTTATGTAGAGGTTTCGGACATGCGGGTCTAAATGGGCCCTTCAATGGACCCGTTGGAATTTTAACTGATTAAAAAGTACATAGATTGAGGTTTTGCAATATAATTGTGTTGAAAAGCTCATAATCAATTATTTGTACTCCTAAAATATGATCAAAACTTGTTTTGCGGTCTTTTACGTAGAGGTTTCGGACATGCGGGTCTAAATGGGCCTTTCAGTGGACCCGTTGGAATTTTAACTGAGTAAAAAGTACAGAAATTGAGGTTTTGCAATATAATTGTGTTGAAAAGCTCCAAATCATTTATTTGAACTCCTAATACTTGAATAAAACTTTTTTGCGGTCCTTTTTGTAGAGGTTTCGGACGAGCAGATCTAAATGGGCCTTTCAATGGACCCGTTCAAATTTTAACTGAGTAAAAAGTACAGAAATTGAGGTTTTTCAATATAATTGTGTTGAAAAGCTCCTAATCAATTATTTGAACTCCTAAAATTTGATCAAAACTTGTTTTGCGGTCCTTTTTGTCGAGGTTTCGGACGAGCAGGTCTAAATGGGCCTTTCAATGGACCCGTTGGAATTTTAACTGAGTAAAAAGTTCAAAAATTGAGGTTTTTCAATATAATTGTGTTGAAAAGCTCCTAATCAATTATTTGAAGTCCTAAAAAATAATTGTGTTGAAAAGCACATAAATTGAGGTTTAGCAATATAATTGTGTTGAAAATCTCCTAATCAATTACATGAACTCCTAAATTTTGATTAAAACATGTTTTGCGGTCCTTTTGTAGAGGTTTCGGACGAGCGGGTCGAAATGGGCCTTTCAATGGACCCGTTGGAATTTTAACTGAGTAAAAAGTACAGAAATTGAGATTTTGCAATATAATTGTGTTGAAAAGCTCCAAATCATTTATTTGAACTCCTAATACTTGAATAAAACTTTTTTGCGGTCCTTTTTGTAGAGGTTTCGGACGAGCAGGTCTAAATGGGCCTTTCAATGGGCCCGTTGGAATTTTAACAGAGTAAAAAGTAAAAAATTGAGGTTTTTCAATTTAATTGTGTTGAAAAGCTCCTAATCAATTACATGAACTCCTAAGATTTTGATAAAACCTGTTTTACAGACCTTTTGTAGAGGTTTCGGACAAGCGGGTCGAAATGGGCCTTTCAATGGACCTGTTGAAATTTTAACTTAGTAAAAAGTACCGCAATTGAGGTTTTGCAATATAATAGTGTTGAAAAGCTCCTAATCAATTATTTGAACACATGAAATTTGAATAAAACTTTTTTGCGGTCCTTTTTGTAGAGGTTTCGGATGAGCAGGTCTAAATGGGCCTTTCAATGGGCCCGTTGGAATTTTAACTGAGTAAAAAGTACAGAAATTGAGGTTTTGCAATATAATTGTGTTGAAAATCTCCTAATCAATTATTTAAACTCCTAATATTTGAATAAAACTTTTTTGCGAACCTTTTTGTAGAGTTTTCGGACGAGCAGGTCTAAATGGGCCTTTCAATGGGCCCGTTGGATTTTTAACTGAGAAAAGTTTAAAAATTGAGGTTTTTCAATACAATTGTGTTGAAAAGCTCCTAATCAATTATTTGAAGTCCTAAAATTTGATTAATACTTGTTTTGCGGTCCTTTTTGTAGAGGTTTCTAACGAGGAGGTCTAAATGGGCCTTCCAATGGACACGTTGGAATTTTAACTGAGTAAAAAGTACAGAAATTGAGGTTTTGCAATATAATTGTGTTGAAAAGCTCCTAATCAATTATTTGAACTCCTAAAGTTTGATTAAAACTTGTTTTGCGGTCCTTTTTGACGAGGTTTCGGATGAGCAGGTCTAAATGGGCCTTCCAATGGACCCGTTGGAATTTTAACTGAGTAAAAAGTATAGAAATTGAGGTTTTGCAATATAATTGTGTTCAAAAGCTCCTAATCAATTACATGAACTCCTAAGATTTGATTAAAACCTGTTTTACAGTCCTTTTGTAGAGGTTTCGGACAAGCGGGTCGAAATGGGCCTTTCAATGGACCCGTTGAAATTTTAACTGAGTCAAAAGTACAAAAATTGAGGTTTTGCAATATAATTGTGTTGAAAATCTCCTAATCAATTACATGATCTCCTAAAATTTGATTAAAACTTGTTTTGCGACCCTTTTGTAGAGGTTTCAGACGAGGAGGTCTAAATGGGCCTTTCAGTGGACCCGTTGGAATTTTAACTGAGTAAAAAGTATAAAAATTGAGGTTTTACAATATAATTGTGTTGAAAATCTCCTAATCAATTATTTGAACTCCTAAAATTTGAATAAATCTTTTTTGCGGTCCTTATTGTAGAGGTTTTGGACGAGCAGGTCAAAATGGGCCTTTCAATAGAACCGTTGCAATTTTATCTGAGTAAAAAGTACAGAAATTGAGGTTTTGCAATATAATTGTGTTGAAAAGCTCCTAATCAATTATTTGAACTCCTAAAATTTGATTAAAACTTGTTTTGCGGTCCTCTTTGTCGAGGTTTCGGACGAGCATGTCTAAATGGGCCTTCCAATGGACCCGTTGGAATTTTAACTGAGTAAAAAGTACAGAAATTGAGGTTTTGCAATATAATTGTTTTGAAAAGCTCCTAATCAATTACATGAACTCCTAAGATTTGATCAAAACCTGTTTTACACTCCATTTGCAGAGGTTTTAGACAAGCGTGTCGAAATGGGCCTTTCAATGGACCCGTTGAAATTTTAACTTAGTAAAAAGTACAGAAATTGAGGTTTTGCAATATAATTGTGTTGAAAAGCTCCTAATCAATTATTCGAACTCATAAAATTTGAATAAAACTTTTTTGCGGTCCTTTTTGTAGAGGTTTCGGACGAGCGGGTCTAAATGGGCATTTCAATGGGCCCGTTGGAATTTTAACTGAGTAAAAAGTATAAAAAATTGAGGTTTTTCAATATAATTTTGTTCAAAAGCTCCTAATCAATTATTTGAACTCCTAAAATTTGATTAAAACTTGTTTTGCGGTCCTTTTTGTCGATGTTTCGGACGAGCAGGTCTAAATGGGCCTTTCAATAGACCCGTTGGAATTTTAACTGAGTAAAAAGTACAGAATTTGAGGTTTTGCAATATAATTGAGTTGTAAAGCTCCTAATCAATTACATGAACTCCTAAAATTTGATTAAAACTTGTTTTGCAGTCCTTTTTGTAGAGGTTTCGGACGGGCGGGTCGAAATGGGCCTTTCAATGGACCCGTTGGAACTTTAACTGCGTAAAAAGTACAGAAATTGAGGTTTTGCAATATAATTGTGTTGAAAAGCTCCTAATCAATTATTTGAACTCCTAAAATTTGATCAAAACTTGTTTTGCTGTCATTTTTTTCGAGGTTTCGGAGGAGCATGTCTAAATGGGCCTTTCAATGGACCCGTTGGAATTTTAACTGAGTAAAAAGTACAAAAATTGAGGTTTTGCAATATAATTGTGTTGAAAAGCTACTAATCAATTACATGAACTCCTAAAATTTGATTAAAACTTGTTTTGCGGTCCTTTTTGTAGAGGTTTCGGACGGGCGGGTCGAAATGGGCCTTTCAATGGACCCGTTGGAATTTTAACTTAGTAAAAAGTATAAAAATTGAGGTTTTGCAATATAATTGTGTTGAAAAGCTCCTAATCAATTACATGATCTCCTAAGATTTGATTAAAACCTGTTTTACAGTCCTTTTGTAGAGGTTTCGGACAAGCGGGTCGAAATGGGCCTTTCAATGGACCCGTTGAAATTTTAACTTAGTAAAAAGGACAGAAATTGAGGTTTTGCAATATAATTGTGTTGAAAATCTCCTAATCAATTATTTGAACTCGTAAAATTTGAATAAATCTTTTTTGCGATCCTTTTTGTAGAGGTTTTGGACGAGCAGGTCAAAATGGGCCTTTCAATAGAACCGTTGCAATTTTGAAGAAAGGGCCTCATTAAAAACCCCACTAAACCTTACTGGGCTGACCCAGCAGGCCCTAGGGGGGGAAAAGAGTGCCCAAAATATATTATAAATTAAGGTGGTTGGTTAACAACCGGTACAAAAGTTCTCAGAGCATCGGGCAAGCCCGACCCAAAATACATAGATGAATGAAAACGCAAAGCCCAATTGGCTACAGAATGAGCTAAAATATTAGCTCCACGCGGTACATAGAGTAGGCTAAGACCTGGTATAGTAGTAATGAAAGATCTCATGTCCTGCACCTGTCGCTGAAGAGGGGAGGCATCCTCGCTTGCTTTGCACAACCGGTTGATCAACAGGGCTGCATCTGATTCAAGAATAAACCCAGTCCATCCCGCCTCCACACCTAAATGGACACCATCCGAGATCGCCCGTAGTTCAGCTGCTGTAGAATCTGCAATAGTGTCCAGGTAAATAGCCCGCCCCATCAGGATAGCTCCAGAAGCGTCACGGGCCACGATGCCAATACCAGCCGATCCCATAGTGGGGTGGAAAGCAGCATCAACATTGATTTTGATTGATCCAGCTGGCGACGGCTTCCAAACAGGTGGGGAAAGTGCTGTCGTCGTCGGCTGTCTCGTCGTGGGAATGTCTGCGTTGGCTGCTAGGTAGTCTCGAAGTAGGTCCTGTGAGTTCATCACAGTGAGCCACGGGGGCTGCAGACGCTGAGAATGGACCCATTCATTCCTCCTATTCCAAAGATTCCACAGAATAGTTAGAAGGAGGTCAAAATGTGCGCAAGATAGGAGCCTAGCTCCTCGTTCCAACCAAAGTGACATCGATGTGTCGTGGCTATTACGAAGCGTGTTTGGAAAACCGGCGAGGCGGAGAGTTTCAGCCGCGCCTGGACAGTCTTTGAAAGCATGGAGTGCAGATTCTAGCGTCGAAGTGCAGAACGGACACATGCCAGAGCCTAATCCTATAGTCGCAAGGCGAGCCCCTGTTGGTAGCGCATCCCGTCCTACCCGCCATCCAAAGGTGCGGATTTTCGGGAGTGTGTTGGATTTAGTAATGATCTTCCATAGAGGGTTCGGACGCTCAAGAGGACGTGGGGGCCTACGTAAGAATAGGTACCCAGAGCGGACAGAATATATGTTTGTATCATGAAAGCCCCATAGCAGAGTATCGCGTTGGGCATCAGAGATTGGTACGTTCAATATTTTGTCCGCATCGTCGTCGTCGAAATATTGACGTACTTTATGTGCATCCCATGCATTATGATGACGAAGCATAAAATCTCCGCATCGCAAGGGAATTTCCTCATTATCTTGATAACTACCAAAGAAAGATAGCCCATTGGACCCACCCCAATTATCACGAAGGATGCGCAGACGGCTATCAATTCCAGGTCTCCAAAAGAAACCGGAACGTAATTGTTGCAACGCCTGCCATATACCTCGCCAAGCATAGGAAGCTCGGTGGTCAGCTTTTGCCTCTAAAATATTCCCGGAGGGATAATAACGTGATTTGAGTACTCGAGCGAGTAAGGATTCGGGTGAGTGGATTAGCCGCCATATTTGTTTTCCAAGTAGGGCAACATTGAAATCCCGTAGGTCTCGGAAACCCATGCCCCCTGCAGCTTTGGGGGCGCACATGGTATCCCAGGAAAGCATTGGCCATCCTTTTTTGTTACTTCTGCCCGTCCACCAGTAACGGCGGATTGATCGTGTTGCGTCCTCCACAATGTTCTGTGGAAGCAAGTAACAGGACATGACATATTGAGGCAACGCTTGCGCCACAGATTTTATAAGAATCTCACGCCCGCTGTATGAGAGTAGGTTAGTATCCCATTTAGTCATACGAGAATTGACCTTGTCTCGAATGAAACCAAGACTGGTCGTTCGATTCCTCCCGATGAGCAAAGGGACACCGAGATAGGTTCCTGGGTCGTCAACCAAGCGTATGCCAAGGGTATGTTGTAGCGCATGAGTGAAGTCCCTTGAACAGAGGGGGCTACAAAAGGCAATCGACTTCGAAAAGTTGACTGACTGAACGGAGGATGCCTCGTACAGCCGGAGAATCTCTTTTAATTGGTCAATTTCCCCTGGGCAGTTATGGACAAAGAC
The DNA here is from genome assembly GCA_030270665.1 of Hibiscus trionum. NCBI lineage: Eukaryota > Viridiplantae > Streptophyta > Magnoliopsida > Malvales > Malvaceae > Hibiscus > Hibiscus trionum. Next base: position 31,203,681 of record BSYR01000008.1, read on the forward strand.
AATGCTATCATCCGCAAAGAGCAGGTGGTTAATTCTTGGGCCACGTCTATTGGCTTGTAATCCAATTAGACGTCCCGAATGTTGTTCAGCCTCGAGGGCTGCGGAGAGCCCTTGAGAGCATATTAAAAAGAGAAAGGGTGATAGAGGGTCCCCTTGCCGGATTCCTCGAGTCGGAAAGAATTCATTAGATAGGGTGCCATTAAGGCGAACCGAAAAGGACACGGTGGAGACGCATCGGAGTATTAATTGTACCCAGTCCGATGCAAATCCCATACGCAGCATTACGTCTTTAAGGAAAGACCATTCAACCTTATCAAAAGCTTTTTCCATATCGAGTTTCAAAGCAGCCCCCTGATATATCGAGGCGGTGTTGGTATGGAGGGTATGCACGAGTTCATGCGCAATTAAAATATTATCAGTAATATTCCGACCACTAACAAAAGCAGCTTGCGCATCACTGATACAATATGGTAATATAGGTTTGAGTCTATTCACAAGAACCTTAGATACGGTCTTATAAATGACAGTACATAAGCTGATCGTTGCAATTTTATCTGAGTAAAAAGTACAGAAATTGAGGTTTTGCAATATAATTGTGTTGAAAAGCTCCTAATCATTTATTTGAACTCCGAAAATTTGGTGAAAACTTGTTTTGCAGTCCTTTTTGTCGAGGTTTCAGACTAGCAGGTCTAAATGGGCCTTTCAATGGACCCGTTGGAATTTTAACTGTGTAAAAAGTACAAAAATTGAGGTTTTGCAATATAATTGTGTTGAAAAGCTCCTAATCAATTATTTGTACTCCTAAAATATGATCAAAACTTGTTTTGTGGTCCTTTATGTAGAGGTTTCGGACGTGCGGGTCTAAATGGGCCTTTCAATGGTCCCGTTGGAATTTTTTTTTGTGAAGAAAATGCCTCATTAAAAACCCCTACTATTGTCCTTCAAGCAAAGCTAGAGGACCCTAAAAAGGGGAAAAGAGTGCCCAAATATTATTAATCAAGAATAATTTGTTACAAAGTGTTGGATACAAGATGGAATATCCGAATTGAATGACATAGAAGTCATAGAATTCAGAGAGGAAGTAGCCAAAGTATGGGCTATAATATTTGCCTCACGGCGTACAAAAGAAATAGTTACAAAGTCAAAGTCTTTTAGAAAAGCTTGAATCTGAAGAATAGTAGGTCCCATGGTAGAAAGGTCCTGAGCAGGGTTGTTGATCCTATTCGCGAGAGAAGCGCAGTCAGTCTCAATCAAAAGACGGTTCCAGCCTTGAGATCGGGCAAAGGTGAGACCAGCTAGGATGCTTTCCCCTTCACTAGTGATAGCGTCTTGACAGCTACCAAGAGGGAATGCAATGACACCCACAACTTTTCCTGCAGAATCACGAGCAACAGCGCCAACGGCTGCTGCACGAGTCGATGGATTAAAAGCTCCGTCCACATTTATTTTGATGTGATGAAGTGGGGGAGGGATCCAGGAAGGTTTAGAAAAAATAGATGGAGCTGGGTCAGAAGTCTTTAAAGCTTTACAAAATTCATCATGTAAGCTAATGGAATTGACAGCAATTAGCCAGGGTGGTTGTAGATGTTGGTTATGTACCCAGTCGTTACGTCTATTCCATATATTCCATAAAGCAGTAAGGAAGAGACCAAATTTATCAGGGGAAATTGTAGTAGCTGCTTCCTCTAGCCATTGCAGAGGGGTGGGAGCTATACTCCTATAAAGAGTGATAGGGATACCACAAATTTGGAGGACTTCAGACGCCCCAGGGCAGTCACGAAACGCATGAAGGATCGATTCCGAGTGGCTACCACAGATAGGACAAGGTCCCGAGTTAGGAGAAAAGGCTTGCATTTTAATTCCAACTGGTAGAGTATCAGATGCCATACGCCATCCAAAAGTTTTGACTTTAGGCAAAGCTTTGACTTTGGATAAAAACTTCCAGAACCGAGTAGGTGACGTAGGTGGAATTATGGAGCGTTGTAGGAAATTATATCCAGAACGGACTGAGTAGATACCCGAGTCGTTAGGAGACCAGAGTATTGAATCACGTTGATCATTTATGATGAGGATGCGAAGAATAGCATCGGCATCAGTTGGATTGAAGTAATTTCTTACTTTATCCGTATCCCAAGCAGTTTGGTTACGAATCATAAAATCACGACATCGAATATAGAATTCATCTGAGATTTCGTAATCCCCAGTGAGCTCAATCGGGGAAGACCCTCCCCATATATCTTTGTGCATTCTAATATTACTGTTTATGCCTAGGCGGTGAAGAAAGCCGGGGAAAAGACGCTGAAGCGCGTTATACATACCTTGCCAAGCAAAAGAACCCCGATTTGGTTTTGGTGCATCTAGGATATTGCCAGAGGGAAAGTATTTAGAACGGTATATTTGTCCTAATAGAGAATCTGGTTCACAGATGAGTTTCCAGAGTTGCTTGCCCAAAAGGGCAATGTTAAAATCGTGCAAATCCTTAAAATCCATGCCACCAGCAGGTTTAGGTAAACATACACGATTCCATGGGATCATATGCCAACCTTTTTTGTTGGATTTGCCAGTCCACCAGTATTGACGGATTGCTGTAGTCATATCATCGATGATGTTTTGTGGTAGAAGATAGCAGGACATGACATATTGTGGAAGAGATTGTAAGACTGCTTTGATGAATATCTCTCGACCACTAAAAGAGAGGAGATGTTTGTCCCAACTAGAGAGACGATCATGTACTTTATCGCGCATAAATCCTAGCGATTCCGTTTTGTTTTTACCAATTAGAAGTGGGATGCCTAGATAAACCCCAGGGTTAGTAACCTCACGTACTTGTAAAAGGTTGTTGATTGCATTTCTTGTTGCGGATGGTGTGCGCGGGTTATAGAAAATTGTTGATTTCTCAAAATTAACCGCTTGACCGGATGCAATAGCATACGTTTGAAGAGCTTTTTTGAGAAGGGACGCTTCAGATTGATTAGTATTAATGAATACCATGCAATCATCGGCAAAAAGCAAGTGGTTGACTTTAGGCCCGTATTTACAGGCACCTAGTCCTGGAAGAATTTTAGTTTGTTGAGCAGCAGCTAAATAAGCCGAGAGGCCTTGAGTGCAAAAGAGGAAAAGGAAAGGGGATAGGGGATCCCCCTGGCGAAGACCACGTTGAGGTTGAAAGGGTGGGGAGAAAGAATTATTAATTTTAACTGAAAAGGATATTGTAGTAATGCAACGCATTATAAGGTCGATCCATTCGGATGCGAAGCCCATGCGTTCCATAAGATTTGCAAGAAATGACCATTCTACTCTATCAAAAGCTTTCTCCATGTCTAGCTTAAGAGCAGCACCTTGAGAGGACTTAGTAGCTCCTGAGTTAATATTGAGGATAATTTCATGAGCAACGAGGATGTTGTCTGATATGTTGCGTCCCTGGATAAAGGCTTCTTGATTAGGGCTTATGCATAGAGGTATAGCCTGTTTCATTCTGTTGACTATTGTTTTGGCAACTATTTTATAAAGGACAGTGCAGAGGCTAATTGGCCTGTTGGATCCTGGACTTTGGGGATTAGTACTAATATAGTTTTTTTGACTGTGGCCATATCAGCATTGCCGTTTAGAAGATTAATACAAAGATTAATAAAATCTTCACCCACTGTGTCCCAGTGTTGTCTAAAAAAGCTACTGGGTAGGCCATCGATGCCAGGAGCTTTCCTAGGGTCAATATCTTGAAAGGCATGGAGAATTTCCTCTTTAGTGAAAGCCCTTAGAAGGGTTTCATTCATTGATTGATTGATGGAAGGGTGAATTTTATCAAGAATATTGTACGAGATTTGGGGATTGGATGTTGTGAAAAGATTTTGAAAATATGCGGAAGCGATATTCATAAGATCTGAGTCAGACGTGCGCCAATTCGAGTTAGCGTCGTAAAGGCCTGTAATCAATTTTTTCTTATTCCTATTAGTAGCTCGGGCATGGAAGAACTTGGTATTTTTATCCCCTTGGGAAAGCCAGAGGGTGCGAGATCTTTGAGCCCAATAAATTTCTTGTTCTGTTAAGAGTTTATTTAGTTCAGTTCTATAATTTAAGTATACTTGTTCATTTGTGGCAGTTAAGTGACGATATAGTAATTTTTTAATTTTTTTGTGAGGAACTTAATTCTTCCAGTTGATTTAAAACGTTGTAGGTTTTGCCATTCTTCTAGGTATGTGCCAACAGCTTCGATTTTGTCAATGACAGTTCCGGGAGTATTGGCCCAGGCCCTTTTAATTGTGTGAATATTATCTACATTATTAGCCCAGCAGCTTTCAAAACAGAAATTATTGGAAGGTTGTTTTTTGGGGTTAGAAGCCGAAGGGTCTAAATCAAGGAGAAGGAAACAATGGTCTGATTTGGCAACATACTCTGTGGTAATTCGGTAGGAAGGGTAGAGGTCTTGCCAAGCTGAATTAGCTATATATCGATCTAATCTTTCATGTATTACCGGGGTTAAGGGCCCTACTTTAGTCCATGTGAACCATCCAGAATTTGGCTTACAATCAAAGAGGTTGTTTCGTAATAGACAGTTTCGAAAATTTTTAATTTGTGATCTAGCCCTTCGGGGACCTCCTTGTTTTTCAGAGTCAGTTAATATTTCATTAAAATCCCCACCTAGAAGCCATGGGTTATTTTTAGTAGAAGAGTATAATGAATCTATAAGTTCCCATGTTTTATATTTTTGGCTAGTTTCCGAAAAGCCGTGCATTCCAGTAAAAAACATTGTGGAGTTGTTTTTTGTTATTTGAGTACGAATATAACGCGACGAGTAAGAAATTAAATTTATATTAATATTGTTCACTGCAAATAGGGAAATACCGGAACACCCTTCCGTAGGGGAAATAGAAATAATGTCTAACATTCCTAGTGAAAGACATATGCGGTTACATTCCGCGTTATTTATTTTGGTTTCGCATAAGAAAATGACATCAGGGTTGGTTCGTTGGACATAGGATCGGAAATGTTGAACCATCAGGGCTTGTCCAAGACCCTGACAGTTCCAGCATAGGATCCTCATTTTGCTCGGCGGGGCTGGGAATCAGCCGCCGCCGGAGAGTTTTTAGAGCTGCTCATCCCAGCTTTTGGAGTGGATCCTGATGGTTTGGATTTTTTCGGCGGGAGCGACACTTGTATTGGAGAGCGGCATTTCATGCCTCGGTTCGTTGGGGCTGGTGCAAGTGCAGGTGCAGGTGCAGGTGCAGGGGCTGCATCATTGGGGTAAGTTTTAAGTAACCACTGATTAAAATCATTGAAAATTGTATCAGTGGGTTTAGGAGGCTTACTCAATTCAGAGTCAAAATTTTTAATCTGCTGGGCAGTAGGGCTGGGGACACCAAAATCATCCGTGGTGTCCCAATCATCATCAGAACCATCTTCCGGAATGGGATAGATGGTGTTCAGGGGTTGGGGCTCGAGTGGAGCTTTTTTCTTCAAATCAGCTGCAGGGGGATCTTTAACAGAGTTGGGACCTTCTTCCATGGCCATGTCAACGTTTTGGGCTTCCTCGGTTGCTTGTTCCGTAAAGGAGGCGGCATCGCCTTCATTTAGAGAACCTATGTGTTGAATATTGATTGTGGTTAGATACTTATAACCATATATATAAAATATGAGTAGGATGTAATTTAAATTACCCATATTGTTCTGATCGGAGGGAGGAACAGTAGGGTTGGCCGAGGCTGCTGGAATATTTGTTGGGGCCACTACGAGGAGAACATATAGTAAATATTTGGACAGAATAATTTGGGGAATAAATTGAATGAAAGAAGAGATTATTGTAAATATTAGAATAAAATTACCATTCATTGGAGGAATGTTTGGATTCAGATTCGGTTCCACATTGCGTATACGCCCACGAATACCAACTGGGCGACGTCTAGGGGGAAGGTAACGGAGCCATTCTCTGTACTGTAACTTGTTGAGATCGAGTGAAGATCGGATAGGACAGTTCTCTAATGTGTGGCTGATAATTCCACAACCAGGACAAAGAGTAGGGAGTCTTTCATACTGAATACGGCACATGATTTTGTTTTCGCTTGATCCAATAAAAACAAAGCGGGTGACAGGTCTTGTGATGTTAAGCAGAATTTCAACCTGAAGGAAGTCCTTCATGTTCCCCTCAACTTCTCGGGTATCCGTTCGGAGGACATTGCCAACCATTGATCCTAGAGCATGTCCCACCAGATGGGATCGGTCAGCATCAGCATAAAGTGAATCAGGGAGGGAGAATATTCGGATCCAAATTCTCATAGTGTTGAAGTTGTAATCGCTTAAGGCTTTGGCTGGATCATATTCAGTATCTGGTAACCATTCATCCTTATACAACCAAGGACCGCGATTGATGATCTCATAGCAATTCTTGATTTCCTTAAACTTTATTTTGAGGAAATTATCTTGTATAACTGATATAGATACTACCTCATTAGGCTTCCAGATTCCTTCGAATGCATTGATAACAGCATATATGTCTAACACTTTAGACGATATGAAGTGTCCGATTACAATAAGCTTGGGGTCTTCCTTGATAATATCCCAACCAAAGTCAGGAGTGTAGAGCAGTTCCGCTTCTTCGTTGGTGAGATTGATAGAGTTGAGTTGGGGAATGGTAGAGGAAGAGGCCATCGCGAGGATTGGTAGAATTGGGGTAGTAGGAAGATAGAGTTTGTTTTGTGGGGTGGTATAATTGTGATGTACATATATAAAGAAGACCATTGAGGGAGATGAAATATGGGAAGTAGATTGAAAAGATTTCTGAAAAGTAATTGGAGATTGGGAAAGATAGGAACTTTTAATATCATAAAGGAAAGTATAAAAAGAACTTTCCTTAAATGATCTAGCAGAGTTATTAAGGGAAAGAAAACTATTATAGTTATTTAGAGATGGTATATTGCAGGCGGAATTGAAGGAAGTTTGCCTTAAATATCTATATAATATTACTTTAATGTTTAAAAGTAAATATAAAAAGATATTATAGATTTGATAGCTAAAAATTAGGGATATATAGAGGACAACTGGAGCAACCTTGATAATAAAGGGAGATAATTTAATATACAAATAATAAGTACGGAAAATAGACTTAGGTGATGTTAATAAAGGAAAATAGTATATGTTTATACAAGAGAATAATTTTATTAATAGTATAAATGTTGCGGAAGAAAAGGCAAAGATTACGGGGTAGGCTTTTGGAAAAGGAATAAATTGTATTAAATAGAATACATATAAATTGAAAAATTTAAAGTAGTAGTTACTCATATACCAGGATAAAAACGGAATGATAGAATTATTAAAAGTAATAATTAAAACCGTTATTAGAGGAGATTTTTGAAAAGTATAATTGGTAAGAAAGATTGTAAAAAAGGGGTTAAATGATAAAATATTGCATATTAATTTTATTGAAAGCCAGGGAATAAAAACTTTTGAATTCAGAATTGAATTTTGCCAATAGATTTGACAAAAAAATGGGGGGAATGAAAAGATTAATATTTTGAAATTTAGAGAAGTGGAATAATAGGAGATGCCCCTAGGAAGTAGGGTAATTGTAAAATCCCTTGATAGGGCTAGAGAAAGGTCACCTAATCAATTACATGATCTCCTAAAATTTGATTAAAACTTGTTATTCGGCCCTTTTTGTAGAGGTTTCGGACGAGCATGTCCAAATGGGCCATTCAATGGACTCGTTGGAATTTTAACTGAGTAAAAAGTACAAAAATTGAGGTTTTGCAATATAATTGTGTTGAAAAGCTCATAATCAATTATTTGAACTCCTAAAATATGATCAAAACTTGTTTTGAGGTCGTTTTTGTCGAGGTTTCGGACGTGCAGGTCTAAATGGGCCTTTAAATGGACCCGTTGGAATTTTAACTGAGTAAAATGTACAGAAATTGAGGTTTTCAATATAATTGTTTTGAAAAGCTCCTAATCAATTATTTGAACTCCTAAAATTTGATTAAAAAGTTTTTGCGGTCCTTTTTGTATCGGTTTCGGACGAGCTGGTCTAAATGGGCCTTTCAATGGACCCGTTGGAATTTTAACTGAGTAAAAAGTATAGAAATTGAGGTTTTGCGATATAATTGTCTTGAAAAGCTCCTAATCAATTATTTGAACTCCTAAAATTTGATTAAAACTTGTTTTGCAGTCCTATTTATAGAGGTTTCGTACGAGCGGGTTGAAATGGGCCTTTCTATGGACCCGTTGGAATTTTAACTGAGTAAAAAGTACAGAAATTGAGGTTTTGCAATGTAATTCTTTTGAAAACCTCCTAATCAATTATTTGAACTCCTAAAATTTGATTAAAACTTGTTTTGCGGTCCTTTTTGTCGAGGTTTCGGACGAGCAGATCTAAATGGGCCTTTCAATGGACCCGTTGGAATTTTAACTGAGTAAAAAGTGCAGAATTTGAGGTTTTGCAATATAATTGTGTTGAAAAGACCCTAATCAATTACGTGAACTCCTAAAATTTGATTAAAACTTGTTTTGCAGTCCTTTTTGTAGAGGTTTCGGACGAGCGGGTCGAAATGGGCCTTTCAATGGACCCGTTGGAATTTTAACTGAGTAAAAAGTACAGAAATTAAGGTTTTGCAGTGTAATTGTGTTGAAAAGCTCCTAATCAATTACATGAACTCCTAAAATTTGATTAAAACATGTTTTGCAGTCCATTTTGTAGAGGTTTCGGACGAGCGGGTCGAAATGGGCCTTTCAATGGACCCGTTGGAATTTTAACTGAGTAAAAAGTACAAAAATTGAGGTTTTGCAATATAATTGTGTTGATAAGCTCATAATCAATTATTTGAACTCCTAAAATATGATCAAAACTTGTTTTGAGGTCGTTTTTGTCGAGGTTTCGGACGTGCAGGTCTAAATGGGCCTTTAAATGGACCCGTTGGAATTTTAACTGAGTAAAATGTACAGAAATTGAGGTTTTCAATATAATTGTTTTGAAAAGCTCCTAATCAATTATTTGAACTCCTAAAATTTGATTAAAAAGTTTTTGCGGTCCTTTTTGTATCGGTTTCGGACGAGCTGGTCTAAATGGGCCTTTCAATGGACCCGTTGGAATTTTAACTGAGTAAAAATTATAGAAATTGAGGTTTTTCAATATAATTTTCTTGAAAAGCTCCTAATCAATTATTTGAACTCCTAAAATTTGATTAAAACTTGTTTTGCAGTCCTATTTGTAGAGGTTTCGTACGAGCGGGTTGAAATGGGCCTTTCAATGGACCCGTTGGAATTTTAACTGAGTAAAAAGTACAGAAATTGAGGTTTTGCAATGTAATTCTTTTGAAAACCTCCTAATCAATTATTTGAACTCCTAAAATTTGATTAAAACTTGTTTTGCGGTCCTTTTTGTCGAGGTTTCGGACGAGCAGATCTAAATGGGCCTTTCAATGGACCCGTTGGAATTTTAACTGAGTAAAAAGTGCAGAATTTGAGGTTTTGCAATATAATTGTGTTGAAAAGACCCTAATCAATTACGTGAACTCCTAAAATTTGATTAAAACTTGTTTTGCAGTCCTTTTTGTAGAGGTTTCGGACGAGCGGGTCGAAATGGGCCTTTCAATGGACCCGTTGGAATTTTAACTGAGTAAAAAGTACAGAAATTAAGGTTTTGCAGTGTAATTGTGTTGAAAAGCTCCTAATCAATTACATGAACTCCTAAAATTTGATTAAAACATGTTTTGCAGTCCATTTTGTAGAGGTTTCGGACGAGCGGGTCGAAATGGGCCTTTCAATGGACCCGTTGGAATTTTAACTGAGTAAAAAGTACAAAAATTGAGGTTTTGCAATATAATTGTGTTGAAAAGCTCATAATCAATTATTTGAACTCCTAAAATATGATCAAAACTTGTTTTGAGGTCGTTTTTGTCGAGGTTTCGGACGTGCAGGTCTAAATGGGCCTTTAAATGGACCCGTTGGAATTTTAACTGAGTAAAATGTACAGAAATTGAGGTTTTCAATATAATTGTTTTGAAAAGCTCCTAATCAATTATTTGAACTCCTAAAATTTGATTAAAAAGTTTTTGCGGTCCTTTTTGTATCGGTTTCGGACGAGCTGGTCTAAATGAGACTTTCAATGGACCCGTTGGAATTTTAACTGAGTAAAAAGTATAGAAATTGAGGTTTTTCAATATAATTTTCTTGAAAAGCTCCTAATCAATTATTTGAACTCCTAAAATTTGATTAAAACTTGTTTTGCAGTCCTATTTGTAGAGGTTTCGTACGAGCGGGTTGAAATGGGCCTTTCTATGGACCCGTTGGAATTTTAACTGAGTAAAAAGTACAAAAATTGAGGTTTTGCAATGTAATTCTTTTGAAAACCTCCTAATCAATTATTTGAACTCCTAAAATTTGATTAAAACTTGTTTTGCGGTCCTTTTTGTCGAGGTTTCGGACGAGCAGATCTAAATGGGCCTTTCAATGGACCCGTTGGAATTTTAACTGAGTAAAAAGTGCAGAATTTGAGGTTTTGCAATATAATTGTGTTGAAAAGACCCTAATCAATTACGTGAACTCCTAAAATTTGATTAAAACTTGTTTTGCAGTCCTTTTTGTAGAGGTTTCGGACGAGCGGGTCGAAATGGGCCTTTCAATGGACCCGTTGGAATTTTAACTGAGTAAAAAGTACAGAAATTAAGGTTTTGCAGTGTAATTGTGTTGAAAAGCTCCTAATCAATTACATGAACTCCTAAAATTTGATTAAAACATGTTTTGCAGTCCATTTTGTAGAGGTTTCGGACGAGCGGGTCGAAATGGGCCTTTCAATGGACCCGTTGGAATTTTAACTGAGTAAAAAGTATAGAAATTGAGGTTTTGCAATATAATTGTGTTGAAAAGCTCCTAATCAATAATTTGAACTCCTAGAATTTGATTAAAACTTGTTTTGCAGTCCTTTTTCTAGAGGTTTCGGACGAGCAGGTCGAAATGGGCCTTTCAATGGACCCGTTGGAATTTTAACTGAGTAAAAAGTGCAAAAATTGAGGTTTTCAATATAATTGGGTTGAAAAGCTCCTAATCAATTATTTGAACTCCTAAAATTTGATTAAAAAGTTTTTCCGGTCCTTTTTGTATCGGTTTCGGACGAGCTGGTCTAAATGGGCCTTTCAATGGACCCGTTGGAATTTTAAAAGTATAGAAATTGAGGTTTTTCAATATAATTTTCTTGAAAAGCTCCTAATCAATTATTTGAACTCCTAAAATTTGATTAAAACTTGTTTTGCAGTCCTATTTGTAGAGGTTTCGTACGAGCGGGTTGAAATGGGCCTTTCTATGGACCCGTTGGAATTTTAACTGAGTAAAAAGTACAGAAATTGAGGTTTTGCAATGTAATTCTTTTGAAAACCTCCTAATCAATTATTTGAACTCCTAAAATTTGATTAAAACTTGTTTTGCGGTCCTTTTTGTCGAGGTTTCGGACGAGCAGATCTAAATGGGCCTTTCAATGGACCCGTTGGAATTTTAACTGAGTAAAAAGTGCAGAATTTGAGGTTTTGCAATATAATTGTGTTGAAAAGACCCTAATCAATTACGTGAACTCCTAAAATTTGATTAAAACTTGTTTTGCAGTCCTTTTTGTAGAGGTTTCGGACGAGCGGGTCGAAATGGGCCTTTCAATGGACCCGTTGGAATTTTAACTGAGTAAAAAGTACAGAAATTAAGGTTTTGCAGTGTAATTGTGTTGAAAAGCTCCTAATCAATTACATGAACTCCTAAAATTTCATAAAAACATGTTTTGCAGTCCATTTTGTAGAGGTTTCGGACGAGCGGGTCGAAATGGGCCTTTCAATGGACCCGTTGGAATTTTAACTGAGTAAAAAGTATAGAAATTGAGGTTTTGCAATATAATTGTGTTGAAAAGCTCCTAATCAATAATTTGAACTCCTAGAATTTGATTAAAACTTGTTTTGCAGTCCTTTTTCTAGAGGTTTCGGACGAGCAGGTCGAAATGGGCCTTTCAATGGACCCGTTGGAATTTTAACTGAGTAAAAAGTGCAAAAATTGAGGTTTTCAATATAATTGGGTTGAAAAGCTCCTAATCAATTATTTGAACTCCTAAAACTTGATTAAAACTTATTTTGCAGTCCTTTTTATCGAGGTTTCGACGAGCAGGTCTAAATGGGCCTTTCAATGGACCCGTTGAAATTTTAACTGAGTAAAAAGTACAGAAATTGAGGTTTTGCAATATAATTGTGTTGAAAAGCTCCTAATCAATTATTTGAACTCCTAGAATTTGATTAAAACTTGTTTTGTGGTCCTTTTTCTAGAGGTTTCGGACGAGCAGGTCGAAATGGGCCTTTCAATGGACCCGTTGGAATTTTAACTAAGTAAAAAGTACAGAAATTGAGGTTTTGCAATATAATTGGGTTTAAAAGCTCATAATCAATTACATGAACTCCTAAAATTTGATTAAAACTTGTTTTGCAGTCCTTTTTGTCGAGGTTTCGGACGAGCAGGTCTAAATGGGCCTAACAATGGACCCGTTGGAATTTTAACTGAGTAAAAAGTACAGAAATTGAGGTTTTGCAATATAATTGTGTTGAAAAGCTCCTAATCAATTATTTGAACTCCTAAAATTTGATTAAAACTTATTTTACGGTCCTATTTGTCGAGGTTTCGGACGAGGAGGTCTAAATGGGCCTCTCAATAGACCCGTTGGAATTTTAACTGAGTAAAAAGTACAGAAATTGATGTTTTGCAATATAATTGTGTTGAAAAGCTCCTAATCAATTACCTGAACTCCTAAAATTTGATTAAAACTTGTTTTGCAGTCCTTTTTGTAGAGGTTTCAGACGTGCGGGTCGATATGGGCCTTTTAATGGACCCGTTGGAATTTTAACTGAGTAAAAAGAACAAAAATTGAGGTTTGCAATATAATTGTGTTGAAAAGCTCCTAATCAATTATTTAAAATCCTAGAATTTGATTAAAACTTTTTTTGCGGTCCTTTTTCTAGAGGTTTCGGACGAGCAGGTCGAAATGGGCCTTTCAATGGACCCGTTGGAATTTTAACTGAGTAAAAAGTACAGAAATTGAGGTTTTGCAATATAATTGGGTTTAAAAGCTCATAATCAATTACATGAAATCCTAAAATTTGATTAAAACTTGTTTTGCAGTCCTTTTTGTCGAGGTTTCGGACGAGCAGGTCTAAATGGGCCTAACAATGGACCCGTTGGAATTTTTACTGAGTAAAAAGTACAGAAATTGAGGTTTTGCAATATAATTGTGTTGAAAAGCTCCTAATCAATTATTTCAACTCCTAAAATTTGATTAAAGCTTGTTTTACGGTCCTTTTTGTCGAGGTTTTGGACGAGCAGGTCTAAATGGGCCTCTCAATAGACCCGTTGGAATTTTAACTGAGTAAAAAGTACAGAAATTGAGGTTTTGCAATATAACTGTGTTGAAAAGCTCCTAATCAATTACTTGAACTCCTAAAATATGATTAAAACTTGTTTTGCAGTCCTTTTTGTAGAGGTTTCAAACGTGCGGGTCGATATGGGCCTTTTAATGGACCCGTTGGAATTTTAACTGAGTAAAAAGAACAAAAATTGAGGTTTTGCAATATAATTGTGTTGAAAAGCTCCTAATCAATTATTTAAACTCCTAGAATTTGATTAAAACTTGTTTTGCGGTCCTTTTTCTAGAGGTTTCGGACGAGCAGGTCGAAATGGGCCTTTCAATGGACCCGTTGGAATTTTAACTGAGTAAAAAGTACAGAAATTGAGGTTTTGCAATAAAATTGGGTTTAAAAGCTCATAATCAATTACATGAACTCCTAAAATTTGATTAAAACTTGTTTTGCAGTCCTTTTTCTCGAGGTTTCGGACGAGCAGGTCTAAATGGGCCTAACATTGGACCCGTTGGAATTTTAACTGAGTAAAAAGTACAGAAATTGAGATTTTGCAATGTAATTCTGTTGAAAAGCTCCTAATCAATTATTTCAACTCCTAAAATTTGATTAAAACTTGTTTTACGGTCCTTTTTGTCGAGGTTTCGGACGAGCAGGTCTAAATGGGCCTCTCAATAGACCCGTTGGAATTTTAACTGAGTAAAAAGTACAGAAATTGAGGTTTTGCAATATAACTGTGTTGAAAAGCTTCTAATCAATTACTTGAACTCCTAAAATTTGATTAAACTTGTTTTGCAGTCCTTTTTGTAGAGGTTTCAGACGTGCGGGTCGATTTGGGCCTTTTAATGGACCCGTTGGAATTTTAACTGAGTTAAAAGAACAAAAATTGAGGTTTTGCAATATAATTGTGTTGAAAAGCTCCTAATCAATTATTTGAACTCCTAGAATTTGATTAAAACTTGTTTTGCGGTCCTTTTTCTAGAGGTTTCGGACGAGCAGGTCGAAATGGGCCTCTCAATAGACCCGTTGGAATTTTAACTCAGTAAAAAGTACATAAATTGAGGTTTTGCAATAAAATTGGGTTTAAAAGCTCATAATCAATTACATGAACTCCTAAAATTTGTTTAAAACTTGTTTTGCAGTCCTTTTTGTATCGGTTTCGGACGAGCAGGTCTAAATGGGCCTAACAATGGACCCGTTGGAATTTTAACTGAGTAAAAAGTATAGAAATTGAGGTTTTGCAATATAGTTGTGTTGAAAAGCTCCTAATAAATTATTTGAACTCCTAAAATTTGATTAAAACTTGATTTACGGTCCTTTTTGTCGAGGTTTCGGACGAGCAGGTCTAAATGGGCCTCTCAATAGACCCGTTGGAATTTTAACTGAGTAAAAAGTACAGAAATTGAGGTTTTGCAATATAATTGTGTTGAAAAGCTCATAATCAATTACATGAACTCCTAAAATTTGATTAAAACTTGTTTTGCAGTCCTTTTTGTAGTGGTTTCGGACGAGCGGGTCGAAATGGGCCTTTCAATGAACTCGTTGGAATTTTAACTGAGTAAAAAGTATAAAAATTGAGGTTTTTCAATATAATTGTGTTGAAAAGCTCCTAATAAATTATTTGAACTCCTAGAATTTGATTAAAACTTGTTTTGCGGTCCTTTTTCTAGAGGTTTCGGACGAGCAGGTCGAAATGGGCCTCTCAATAGACCCGTTGGAATTTTAACTGAGTAAAAAGTACAGAAATTGAGGTTTTGCAATAAAATTGGTTTTAAAAGCTCATAATCAATTACATGAACTCCTAAAATTTGATTAAAACTTGTTTTGTAGTCCTTTTTGTATCGGTTTCGGACGAGCAGGTCTAAATGGGCCTAACAATGGACCCGTTGGAATTTTAACTGAGTAAAAAGTACCGAAATTGAGGTTTTGCAATATAATTGTGTTGAAAAGCTCCTAATCAATTATTTGAACTCCTAAAATTTGATTAAAACTTGTTTTACGGTCCTTTTTGTCGAGGTTTCAGACGAGCAGGTCTAAATGGGCCTCTCAATAGACCCGTTGGAATTTTAACTGAGTAAAAAGTACAGAAATTGAGGTTTTGCAATATAATTGTGTTGAAAAGCTCATAATCAATTACATGAACTCCTAAAATTTGATTAAAACTTGTTTTGCAGTCCTTTTTGTAGTGGTTTCGGACGAGCGGGTCGAAATGGGCCTTTCAATGGACTCGTTGGAATTTTAACTGGGTAAAAAGTATAAAAATTGAGGTTTTTCAATATAATTGTGTTGAAAAGCTCCTAATCAATTACTTCAACTCCTAAAATTTGATTAAAACTTGTTTTGCGGTCCTTTATGTAGTGGTTTCGGACGTGCGGGTCTAAATGGGCCTTTCAATGGACCCATTGGAATTTTAACTGAGTAAAAAGTACAGAAATTGAGGTTTTGCAATATAATTGTGTTTAAAAGCTCATAATCAATTACATGAACTCCTAAAATTTAATTAAAATTTGTTTTGCAGTCCTTTTTGTTGAGGTTTCGGACGAGCGGGTCGAAATGGGCCTTTCAATGGACCCGTTGGAATTTTAATTGAGTAAAAAGTACATAAATTGAGGTTTTGTAATATAATTGTGTTGAAAAGCTCCTAATCAATTATTTGAACTCCTAATATTTGAATAAAACTTTTTTGTGGTCCTTTTTGTAGAGGTTTCGGACGAGCAGGTATAAATGGGCCTTTCAATGGGCCCGTTGGAGTTTTAACTGAGTAAAAAGTATAAAATTGAGGTTTTTCAATATAATTGTGTTGAAAAGCTCCTAATCAATTATTTGAACTCCTAAAATTTGATTAAAACTTGTTTTGCGGTCCTTTTTGTAGAGGTTTCGGACGAGAAGGTCTAAATGGGCCTTTCAATGGGCACGTTGGAATTTTAACTGAGTAAAAAGTATAAAAATTGAGGTTTTTCAATATAATTGTCTTGAAAAGCTCCTAATCAATTATTTGAACTCCGAAAATTTGATTAAAACTTGTTTTGCGGTCCTTTTTGTCGAGGTTTCGGACGAGCGGGTCGAAATGAGCATTTCAATGGACCCGTTGGAATTTTAACTGAGTAAAAAGTACAGAAATTGAGGTTTTGCAATATAATTGTGTTGAAAATCTCCTAATCAATTATTTGTACTCCTAAAATATTATCAAAACTTGTTTTGCGGTCCTTTATGTAGAGGTTTCGGACGTACGGGTCTAAATGAGCCTTTCAGTGGACCCGTTGGAATTTTAACTGAGTAAAATGTATAAAAATTAAAGTTTTGCAATATAATTATTTTGAAAATCTCCTAATCATTTATTTGAACTCCTAAAATTTGTTTAAAACTTTTTTGTGGTCCTTTTTGTAGAGGTTTCGGACGAGCGGGTCTAAATGGGCCTTTCAATGGACCCGTTGGAATTTTAACTGAGTAAAAAGTACAGAAATTGAGGTTTTGCAATATAATTGTGTTGAAAAGCTCCTAATCAATTACATGAACTCCTAAAATTTGATTAAAACTAGTTTTGCTGTCCTTTTTGTAGAGGTTTCATACGAGCGGGTCGAAATAGGCCTTTCAATGGATCCGTTGGAATTTTAACTGAGTAAAAAGTACAGAAATTGAGGTTTTGCAATATAATTGTGTTGAAAAGCTCCTAATCAAATTCATGAACTCCAAAAATTTGATTAAAACTTGTTTTTCAATCCTTTTTGTATAGGTTTCGAACGAGTGGGTAGAAATGGGCCTTTCAATGGACCCCTTGGTATTTTAACTGAGTAAAAAGTACAGAAATTGAGGTTTTGCAATATAATTTCGTTGAAAAGCTCCTAATCAATTATTTGAACTCCTAAAAGTTGATTAAAACTTGTTTTGCGGTCCTTTTTGTAGAGGTTTCGGACGAGCAGGTCTAAATGGGCCTTTCAATGGACCCGTTGGAAATTTAACTGAGTAAAAAGTATAGAAATTGAGGTTTTGCAATATAATTGTTTTGAAAAGCTCCTAATCAATTACATGAACTGCTAAAATTTGATTAAATCTTGTTTTACAGTCAATTTTGTAGAGGTTTCGGACGAGCGGGTCGAAATGGGCCTTTCAATGGATCCGTTGGAATTTTAACTGAGTAAAAAGTACAGAAATTGAGGTTTTGCAATATAATTGTGTTGAAAAGCCCCTAATCAATTGCATGAACTCCTAAAATTTGATTAAAACTTGTTTTTCAATCCATTTTGTAGAGGTTTCGAACGAGCAGGTCGAAATGGGTCTTTTAATGGACCCGTTGGAATTTTAACTGAGTAAAAAGTACAGAAATTGTGGTTTTGAAATATAATTGTGTTGAAAAGCTCCTAATCAATTATTTGAACTCCTAAAATTTGATTAAAACTTGTTTTGCGGTCTTTTTTGTAGAGGTTTCTGACGAGTAGGTCCAGATGGGCCTTTCAATGGACCCGTTGGAAATTTACCTGAGTAAAAAGTAAAGAAATTGAGGTTTTGCAATATAATTGTGTTGAAAATCTCCTAATTAATTACATGATATCCTAAAATTTGATTAAAACTTGTTTTGCGGCCCTTTTTGTAGAGGTTTCGGCCGAGCATGTCTAAATGGGCCTTTCAATGGACCCGTTGAATTGTAATTGAGTAAAAAGTATAAAAATTGAGGTTTTGCAATATAATTGTGTTGAAAATCTCATAATAAATTATTTGTACTCCTAAAATATGATCAAAACTTGTTTTGAGGTCCTTTATGTAAAGGTTTTGGACGTGCGAGTCTAAATGGGCCTTTCAATGGACCCGTTGGAATTTTAACTGAGTAAAATGTATATGTTGAAAAGCTCCTAATCAATTATTTGAACTCCTAATAATTTAATAAAACATTTTTGTGGTCCTTTTTGTAGATGTTTCGGACGAGCAGGTCTAAATGGGCCTTTCAATGGGCCGTTGGAATTTTAACTGAGTAAAAAGTATAAAACTGAGGTTTTTCAAGATAATTGTGTAGCGCAGCTCCTAATCAATTACTTAAACTCCTAAAATTTGATTAAAACTATTTTTCGGTCCTTTTTGTCGAGGTTTCGGACGAGCAGGTCTAAATGGGCCTTTCAATGGACCCGTTAGAATTTTAACTGAGTAAAAAGTACAGAAATTGAGGTTTTGCAATATAATTGTGTTGAAAAGCTCCTAATCAATTACATGAACTCCTAAAATTTGATTAAAACTTTTTTTGTGGTCCTTTTTGTAGAGGTTTCGGACGAGCGGTTCTAAATGGGCCTGTCAATGGACCCGTTGAAATTTTAACTGAGTAAAAACTACAGAAATTGAGGTTTTGCAATATAATTGTGTAAAAAAGCTCCTAATCAATTACATGAACTCCTAAAATTTGATTAAAACTTGTTTTGCAGTCCTTTTTGTAGAGGTTTCGGACGAGCGGGTCGAAATGGGCCTTTCAATGGATCCGTTGGAATTTTAACTGAGTTAAAAGTACAGAAATTGAGGTTTTGCAATATAATTGTGTTGAAAAGCTCCTAATCAATTGCATGAACTCCTAAAATTTGATTAAAACTTGTTTTTCAAACCTTTTTGTAGAGGTTTCGAACGAGCGGGTCGAAATGGGTCTTTCAATGGACCCGTTGGAATTTTAACTGAGTAAAAAGTACAGAAATTGTGGTTTTGAAATATAATTGTGTTGAAAAGCTCCTAATCAATTATTTGAACTCCTAAAATTTGATTAAAACTTGTTTTGCGGTCCTTTTTGTAGAGGTTTCCGACGAGTAGGTCTAAATGGGCCTTTCAATGGACCCGTTGGAAATTTAACTGAGCAAAAAGTAAAGAAATTGAGGTTTTGCAATATAATTGTGTTGAAAATCTCCTAATTAATTACATGATATCCTAGAATTTGATTAAAACTTATTTTGCGGCCCTTTTTGTAGAGGTTTCGGCCGAGCATGTCTAAATGGGCCTTTCAATGGACCCGTTGGAATTTTACCTGAGTAAAAAGTATAAAAATTGAGGTTTTGCAATATAATTGTGTTGAAAAGCTCATAATCAATTATTTGTACTCCGAAAATATGATCAAAACTTGTTTTGAGGTCCTTTATGTAAAGGTTTCGGACGTGCGGGTCAAAATGGGCCTTTCAATGGACCCATTGGAATTTTAACTGAGTAAAATGTATATGTTGAAAAGCTCCTAATCAATTATTTGAACTCCTAATATTTTAATAAAACATTTTTGCGGTCCTTTTTGTAGATGTTTCGGACGAGCAGTTCTAAATGGGCCTTTCAATGGGCCCGTTGGAATATTAACTGAGTAAAAAGTATAAAATTGAGGTTTTTCAAGATAATTGTGTTGCGCAGCTCCTAATCAATTATTTGAACTCCTAAAATTCGATTAAAACTATTTTTGCGGTCCTTTTTGTCGAGGTTTCGGACGAGCAGGTCTAAATGGGCCTTTCAATGGACCCGTTAGAATTTTAACTGAGTAAAAAGTACAGAAGTTGAGGTTTTGCAACATAATTGTGTTGAAAATCTCCTAATCAATTACATGAACTCCTAAATTTTGATTAAAACTTTTTTTGTGGTCCTTTTTGTAGAGGTTTCGGACGAGCGGGTCTAAATGGGCCTTTCAATGGACCCGTTGAAATTTTAACTGAGTAAAAAGTACAAAAATTGAGGTTTTGCAATATAATTGTGTTGAAAAGCTCCTATTCAATTACATGAACTCCTAAAATTTGATTAAAACTAGTTTTGATGTCCTTTTTGTAGAGGTTTCGGACGAGCGGGTCGAAATGGGCCTTTCAATGGATCCGTTGGAATTTTAACTGTGTAAAAAGTACATAAATTGAGGTTTTGCAATATAATTGTGTTGAAAAGCTCCTAATCAAATTCATGAACTCCTAAAATTTGATTAAAACTTGTTTTTCAATCATTTTTGTATAGGTTTCGAACGAGCGGGTAGAAATGGGCCTTTCAATGGACCCGTTGGAATTTTAACTGAGTAAAAAGTACAAAAATTGAGGTTTTGCAATATAATTTCGTTGAAAAGCTCCTAATCAATTATTTGAACTCCTAAAAGTTGATTAAAACTTGTTTTGCGGTCCTTTTTGTTGAGGTTTCGGACGAGCAGGTCTAAATGGGCCTTTCAATGGACCCGTTGGAAATTTAACTGAGTAAAAAGTAAAGAAATTGAGGTTTTGCAACATAATTGTGTTGAAAAGCTCCTAATCAATTACATGAACTCCTAAAATTTGATTAAAACTTTTTTTGTGGTCCTTTTTGTAGAGGTTTCGGACGAGCGGATCTAAATGGGCCTTTCAATGGACCCGTTGAAATTTTAACTGAGTAAAAAGTACAGAAATTGAGGTTTTACAATATAATTGTGTTGAAAAGCTCCTAATCAATTACATGAACTCCTAAAATTTGATTAAAACTAGTTTTGCTGTCCTTTTTGTAGAGGTTTCGGACGAGCGGGTCGAAATGGGCCTTTCAATGGATCCGTTGGAATTTTAACTGTGTAAAAAGTACATAAATTGAGGATTTGCAATATAATTGTGTTGAAAAGCTCCTAATCAAATTCATGAACTCCTAAAATTTGATTAAAACTTGTTTTTCAATCCTTTTTGTAGAGGTTTCGAACGAGCGGGTAGAAATGGGCCTTTCAATGGACTCGTTGGAATTTTAACTGAGTAAAAAGTACAGAAATTGAGGTTTTGCAATATAATTTCGTTGAAAAGCTCCTAATCAATTATTTGAACTCCTAAAAGTTGATTAAAACTTGTTTTGCGGTCCTTTTTGTAGAGGTTTCGGACGAGCAGGTCTAAATGGGCCTTTCAATGGACCCGTTGGAAGTTTAACTGAGTAAAAAGTAAAGAAATTGAGGTTTTGCAATATAATTGTGTTGAAAATCTCCTAATCAATTACATGATCTCCTAAAATTTGATTAAAAATTGTTTTGCGACCCTTTTTATAGAGGTTTCGGCCGAGCATGTCTAAATGGGCCTTTCAATGGACCCGTTGGAATTATTTTTTTAGGAAAAGGGCCTCATTAAAAACCCCACTAATCCCAACTGGGCAGGCCCAGTTAGGGTCCTAGGAGGGGAAAAGAGTACCCAAATATATTAAAATAAATCAAGGCAGTTGATGAGCAACCGGTACATAAGATCGTAACTCATCGGGCAAGCCCGGTCCAAAAGACAAAGAAGATCGAGAATGAAGAGCCCACGTGGCTAAACTATGAGCTAAAACATTAGCAGTGCGTGGTACATAATGATAACATAAATCAGGGATAGTAGCAAATAAAGTTTGAGCTGCCGCTATCTGTGGACGAAGGATGGAAGCATAATGGACGGGATCGCAGAGCTTGTTAATAATCGTGGCCGCGTCCGACTCAAGGTGAAAACCACGCCAACCAGCGTCTGATCAAAGGCTGACTCCGGCGACAATAGCATGGAGTTCAGAAGAGGAGAAGTCGGGTATGTCATCTGAGAAGAAAGCCCTTCCAAGCAAAACAGCACCAGTGGCATCACGAGCTACTATACCGAAGCCAGCATCCCCTGTTACCGGGTTGAAAGCACCGTCGACGTTGATTTTGATTCTCCCTACCGATGGTGGCCTCCAGGCTGGTCAGGGAAGGGCTGGATCTGTTTGCGTCTGCGTCGTAGGATGGTCGGAGGTGGCCGAGACGTAGTCTTGAAGAAGCTCCTGGGAATTCATTAGGGTGAGCCATGGTGGCTGCAGGCATCGAGAATGGACCCAGTCGTTCCTTCAATTCCAAAGATTCCATATGATCGTAAGAAGCAGGGTAAACTCAGCGCGGGAGAGTAGCGAGGCCCCTCTTTCTAGCCAGAGAGCTACCGAGGATGCCGTGCTATCATATATAGTGCGGGGAAACCCGACAAGATGAAGCACTTTAGTGGCACCTGGGCAGTCTCGCAGCGCATGAATCGCAGTTTCGACAATAGCGGGACAGAAAGGGCAAATACCATCGCCCAGTCCCAGAGCGGCGAGTCGGTCGCCAGTTGGTAAAGCATTCCGCCCAGCCCGCCACCCAAAGGTGCGAATCTTTGGAAGAGTAGGGGATTTAGCTATGACCTTCCAGAGTGTACAAGGGCGAGCAAGGGGTCTTGAAGGCCGATGCAGAAAGAGGTATCCGGAGCGGACTATATAGATATTGGTGTCATGAAAGCCCCACAGTAAAATATCCCGGCGTTCAGCAGAGATTGGGACTTTCAGGATGTTAGCAGCGTCATCCCAATCAAAGTAGTTGCGAATCTTATGGTCGTCCCAAGAATTCTGATTGCGGATCATGAAGTCTCCACATCTCAGAGGCAGCTCCTCATCATCGTGATAGTTCCCAAAAAAAGAGAGCCCACTAGATCCACCCCAGTGATCACGCTGAATACGTATTCTACTATCAATGCCAGGGCGCCAGAAGAATCCAGGTTGTAGCCGGTGCATGGCCTGCCAAATACCTCGCCAGGCAAAGGAAGCGCGTCTGTCTGATTTAGCTTCCAAGATGTTGCCCGAGGGAAAGTATCGGGAACGTAGGACCCGAGCAAGCAAGGACTCTGGCGACTGAATCAGTCGCCAAATTTGTTTCCCTAAAAGTGCGATGTTAAAATCATGTAGGTCCCGGAAGCCCATCCCCCCAGCAGTTTTGGGTGCGCATAAGGCATCCCAAGAGAGCAGTTGCCATCCTTTCTTACTGCTTCTGCCCGACCACCAGTACCTACATATTGAGCGTGTCGCATCGTCCACAATGTTTTGATTAAGATTTCACGGCCACTAAATGATAGCAGGACATAACATACTGAGGTATAGCCTGGGCCACTGATTTGATTAAGATTTCATGGCCACTAAATGAAAGCTGAAGGGAACCCCAAGATAAATCCCAGGGTCATCGACCAAACAAATACCAAGTGAAAGCTGAAGGGCCTGTGTGAAAGCCATCGAGCAGGAGGAGCTGCAATAGGCTGTAGACTTAGCAAAATTAACAGATTGGCCCGAGGAGGACTCATATAAGAGTAGTATATCTTTCAATCTTTGTACTTCCTCTGGGCAATTCCGTAAGAATACAATACTGTCATCCGCAAAGAGCAGATGGTTAATCTGAGGCCCGCGACGATTAGCATTTAAGCCTAGCAGACGTCCCTCTCTCTGCTCTGTCTCAAGGGCTGCGGAGAGCCCTTGGGAGCAAATGAGAAAGAGAAAAGGCGAAAGGGGGTCACCCTGTCAGATGCCCCGCGTCGGAGTAAACTCCTGCGAGAGTGCCCCATTAAGCCGGACCGAGAAGGATACAGAGGAGACGCAGCGGAGTAGCAAATGCACCCACTCCGATGCAAACCCCATACGCGTCATCACATCTCGGAGGAAAGACCATTCGACTTTGTCAAAGGCCTTTTCCATATCTAGTTTTAAAGCCGCCCCTTGATAGATGGAAGCGCTATTGATGTGAAGGGCATGTACAAGCTCGTGGGCAATCAGGATGTTATCAGTGATGTTCCTTCCGCTAACAAAGGCGGCCTGTGCATCACTGATACAACTAGGTAGGATTGGTTTGAGACGATTGACAAGAACCTTGGCTATGGTTTTGTAGATGACGGTGCATAAACTGATTGGCCTGGACTGACGCATACTAGTAGCGTCATCCACTTTCGGGATGAGGACTATAACCGTTTTGTTGACAGTCGACATGTCCGCTTCCCCCCTTAGGAGTCGTAGACAAAGGCCGACAAATTCAGGCCCAATAACATCCCAGTATTGCCTATAGAAGCTGCTAGGGAATCCATCAATCCCAGGTGCTTTCCTGGGGCCAATATCCCTGAATGCGGCAAGTACCTCACCTTTAGTGAATAGTCGTAGTAATGAATCATTCATCTAAGGAGTAACGACCTGGTGGATCTGTTCCATAAGGTGGGGAGAAGAAATAGAATTGGATGTCGCAAATAGTGTCTGGAAATACCCCCGAGGCAATCCGAAGGAGTTCTGGTTTGGCCGTTTGCCAGTTTTGACTGTCATCAAACAATCCACGGATAGAGTTCTTTTTCCGACTCTTAGAGGCCTTAGCGTGAAAAAAGGATGTATTTCTGTCACCTTGCGACAGCCAGGTAACACGAGAACGCTGTGTCCAGTAAGCTTCGCGCTCGTCCAAAAGACGTCGAAGTTCTAGTTTCGCGTCTCCTAGATTATTCAGCATCGCAGGTGATAGTTGCCTACGTCGGATGTAGGAGTTAATTTGACGTTGTAACTCAGCGATGCGGTGAGTGGACTGGAAACGCCTAGTAGTTTGTCAGTCACGTAGATGGTTTCCCACGATTGCCAATTTGTCAAGCAGGGTGCCTGACGCCGATGACCAGGCTTGGTGGAAAGACGATATGCATGAAGGGTCATGTGCCCAACAAGACTCAAACTGGAAATGATCGTGAGTATCATGAGGATGACGATCACGATGTGGAGAGTGAACGGAATCCATAATAATAACGTAATGACCAGAGTCCGGTTAGAAGACATTACGACATTGGAAAGTAAGATGTGCATTGAGCCAAGCATTACATGCAAGAAAACGATCAAGGCATTCGCAAACGGGCGTGACATTATGTCCTGTGCGAGACCACGTAAACCAGCCCGAACATGGTTTGCAATCAAAAAGTTCATTACGAGATAAACAATCTCGAAAGTTGTTAATTTGTGACTGTGGCCTGCGACATCCGCCTTGTTTTTCTAAGTCAGATAAAATGTCATTAAGGTCGTCACCAATTAACCAAGGTAATGGTGAAATGCTACGTAAGGAGTCTATGAGTTACCAGGTTTTATATTTCATGCTAGTGTCATCATACCCATACATTCCCGTGAAACGAAAGCAATCAGAAGTAGTTGTGACAATAGAGTCAATAAAGCGATCAGAATACGACAGTAAATCCAGTGTCACAATATTATTCCATAATAAAAGGAGGCCTGAACATGTGGGGCTGCTTTTCACATGGAAGTAGCCCATCATATCTAAAGAAAGTTTTAATCGTTCGTAATCAAAATTAAAAAGCCGAGTCTCTGACAAAAAAATAATAGTTGGTTCCAATTGTCGAACTATAGTAACCAAACCCTGAACTGCCGTTGGCGAACCAAGACCACGACAGTTCCAACAAAATATCGTCATTTCTCTCGGCGGGGTTGAACATCAACCGCCGCCGAAGAGATTTTGCTGCTCATCCCAGCTTTCGAAGGTTTGGAAGACTTGTCAGAAGTACCACCGGCCTTTGCCGGTTTCGAGTGGACAGTGGGGAGGTTCGTGGTCGCTTGGCAACTCTATTGGCAGCTATTGGCGGGCTGCGTTTTGCTTTGCGAGGCATAGGAGCACCCTTGGGTGGCACGGATATGGCAGCAAGCCAATCCTCAAATTCCGGATTGACGGGCTCATAGGCATTGCTGCCATTACCGGCAGTACTGGATTTGGCAGGCACAGTGGTTGGCACCGGAAACCCTTCCCCATCAATCAGCACAAATCTCTTATCCGGAGGGGTGGTCGATGCAACAGTTACATCTGTGGCAGGAACAACTGTGGGCACTCCAGTATTAACAGACTACGCGTTTGCTGGAATAATGTCAAGAGGCACCACTTCAAGAGGCTCAACAGACTGGCCAGCGGTGGGTGTGGCGTGTTGCCCGCTGGTGACATCTTCCGTTTCATCCATCGGAGCGTCATTAACAGTAGGGGCCGCCTGGTTTAGCACAGCGGTTGCATCCATAGGTGCTTCAGCCGCGACTGAGTCTGCAACAGAGTCAGCGATAGGGTCTGCTGCAGCATCAGTGATTGGATCAGTAGTAGCATCCCCCGATAACATGGTTGCCGATGCAGCATCCGTTACCGGTGCATGGTTTGAAGTGGAGGAGGCCACGATAACCTTCTTTCCTTTCCGATCAGCTCCTGAAGAGCAGAAAAAATATAAAGCAAGAGTCAGTAAGAGTTAACTGACATAAGCAAGATATACTCAGCATATTACTGAGACAGTAAATATTAGAAATAGGGGCAGAGTCCCCTGATTTCATCTAAAAAAAAGGAGCCGACCATACCATTGTTTGCCAGTTTCTTAGTGGATGGTCCGACACCTAGGAGGAAATAGTAGTTTCGGTCAAAAGCACCATAGATGAGTTGCATGAAAGATATGTATCGTAAAAGATATATGAGATAAAGGTACCAGTGGTCGTTGGTTGTTTGGTCGATGGCCCAGCCGGTTCGAAGTAGCAAACCCAACCCATGGTCGTTATTTTAGACCTGCCCTTTGGAGCAGGGGCACGGAGCCAGTCCTCATATTGCTAGGGTTCCACCTTGGCTGTCTTTAAACACTTCACAAGTGGCTTTGAGATGGAAAAGGACGCCACACCCATGGAAAAAGGTGGGCAACTTTTCATATTGGATCAGTAGCATTTGAGGCTCATCATCCTCCACATTCATAGCCACAAACCGGCGTAGAGGTTGGTGGATATCAATGATAACCCAGACGCGAAGGAACTTCACCATATTTCCATCTTCCGATTTGCGTGAATCGGTTCCGATAACCGCTCCAAGCCCACTTCCTAGGGCTCGACCAGTGATATTTGCCACCGTATCACCAGTCATCATGGCAAGGGGCACTCTGTGAATTCGGACCCAGATACGCATCCGGTTGAATACGTAGCCATCGATGGTCAGCTTGGGTTGGACCGGGAGAAGTGACACCCAATCCTTCTTGAATGTCCAGGGCTCTCTTTTAAGAACTTCATTCCTGTAGGATTTAGTCTCGAATTTAAAAAGAAAGAAACCAGAACCCAGCGTAGTTACCGTGGATAGTTTGTCGTTCCTCCAAACGGAGGAGAAGATGCGGACTAATGCAGTTTCATCGAAGGGTTTAGTATTGAAAAGTTTCCCAACCAAGGATGACTTATAGTCATCAAGGGGACTGCTTTGGTGGATGCCGGGGCAAGGACTACATTCTTTTCCTCTGCTGTGAACTAGAGGTTATCGAAACGCGACAAGAAAGAGTCGGTGGAAGCCATCGGAGGCACAATGCACTGTTTGGAGTGTATGAATGGAAGAAAAGGAACTGACGTAAAGTCTATTGTCTCACTAGCGGAGTTAAACGCAGGAAAAGGAGTTGTAATGCTAGTTGACAATATATGAGGTTGGAGAGAATCCAGGAAGAGATCAACTCGTTTGAGTTTGAAGTATTGTTGATAACTCAAAAAACTACAGGATTTGATTTGTTGAAATTTAAATTTAAATTGCCTCTTGTAGATCGGGTTTATATCAAGATAGGGATTGAAAATAATTTTTTTAAAATTATATTCTATATCCAACTGTGTCCGAGAAAAGAGGGGGTCTATCTTGATTTAAAATTTTTTTGCCCTCCAACGTATCTGGAGAAGATGCGTGCTCAGGGAAGTCAAACTCCCATGCAAGAACGTCGCGGAAAATTTTGAATTTGAAATATTGTGGATAACCCATCAAATTACAGGGTGTAAATTTTCCAAATTCAAATTCAAAATATGGACGTAAAATAATCTGTTGTAGGTTGTTGTCAAAGTTCAAATGCTTCCGAAAAAATGGGAAGCTATATGGGAAGAAATCTAGGGTCTCCGATACACGTGGAGAGGTAGCACATGCATGAGAACTAAGCTCTCATGCAAGGTCGGGTAAAAAACGGTGGAGATCAATTTTGAACTCACGAAAAATCTTGGGAGAGAGAATATAATCCGTTACCAGACGAGATTCAGGGTTCCAGATTTTGTGGAGCCTAAGATTCCGTCGTATCGGATATGTTTTTTTCCGCCATCGTCGTGCGGTTGCCTGGCGGTGACTGGCACCATCAACGACTGTCTTTGGGCGGTCACCCATGGCGACAGACAGTGAATCTTGCTGGGACAATGAACCTTGTTTATCCGGAGTAATTCTTTGCCTAGCATATAATAAAACTGTATTCATTTCAAGCTCAACCTGGAAAATGAATAATAATAGCAATATTAAAATAACACTGCAAGAATGTTTTGGGAAAAATAATGGATATGTAAAGGAACGAGGCTGTTGCACTATGGCGTTATTGCATTTGTGCATGCATGCAGACTCGTTCCACGCATATATTGTGGCTGGTGTACCACGTGTAACGATATTATAAGGACAATACCACGATCTTTCCATGGAGGCGTCATCGCACAGGGAGAGATTACAAGGTCTAAAAGACCAGGAGAAAGCCTGTGTTCTGAAAATAGAATCAGAGCTTACGAAGGGCACCAGAATTGGTAGCCCAGCAGTTGGATAAAATTCCTTAATAGAGCCGGCTACCTTCGAGGCCAAAGAGCCTATGAATGGCCCTTGGACTCTTTTGAGCCAGCAGTAATTGGATGGCCAGTTCCATTGTGGTGCCATAGATTCAGCCATCTTCCACTGTGAAATATTCAAATGGGACTTGGTAAAATTCCGACGGGCATGATGGAGGAGTTTAACTGCCACCGTGTATATGCTAAGCAAGCGCCACCATGGCAGTGAGGGGGTGGAGAGGTGGACAGAGAAGCGGGGAGAGTGGCAGAGGAGGGCGGTGAAGGGTAAAGACAGAGAAACGGCTAGGGAAAAGATAGAGACCAAAAAAAAAGAAAAAAGTTGAGAGGATTTTCATCACCCACCCGTTCCCCCGTTACCCGTTGGAATTTTAACTAGGTAAAAAGTATAAAAATTGAGGTTTTGTAGTATAATTGTGTTGAAAAGCTCATAATCAATTATTTGTACTCCTAAAATAAGAACAAAACTTGTTATGCGGTCCTTTATGTAAAGGTTTCGGACGTGCGGGTCTAAATGGGCCTTTCAATGGACCCGTTGGAATTTTAACTGAGTAAAATGTATATGTTGAAAAGCTCCTAATCAATTATTTGAACTCCTAATATTTTAATAAAACATTTTTGCGGTACTTTTTGTATATGTTTCAGACGAGCAGGTCTAAATGGGCCCGTTGGAATTTTAACTGAGTAAAAAGTATAAAATTGAGGTTTTTCAATATAATTGTGTTGCACAGCTCCTAATCAATTATTTGAACTCCAAAAATTTGATTAAAACTATTTTTGCGGTCCTTTTTGTCGAGGTTTCCGACGAGCAGGTCTAAATGGGCCTTTCAATGGACCCGTTAGAATTTTTACTAAGTAAAAATTACAGAAATTGAGGTTTTTCAATATAATTGTGTTGAAAAGCTCCTAATCAATTTCATGAACTCATAAAATTTGATTAAAACTTTTTTTGCGGTCCTTTTTGTAGAGGTTTCGGACGAGCGGGTCTAAATGGGCCTTTCAATGGACCCGTTGAAATTTTAACTGAGTAAAAAGTACAGAAATTGAGGTTTTGTAATATAATTGTGTTGAAAAGCTCCTAATAAATTATTTGAACTCCTAAAATTTGATTAAAACTTGTTTTGCGGTCCTTTTGTAGAGGTTTCGGACGAGCAGGTCTAAATGGGCCTTTCAATGGACCCGTTGGAATTTTAACTGAGTAAAAAGTACATAAATTGAGGTTTTGCAATATATTTGTGTTGAAAATCTCCTAACCAATTACATGATCTCCTAAAATTTGATTAAAACTTGTTTTGCGGCCCTTTTTGTAGAGGTTTCAGACGAGCATGTCTAAATGGGCCTTTCAATGGGCCCGTTGGAATTTTAACTGAGTAAAAAGTATAAAAATTGAGGTTTTGCAATATAATTGTGTTGAATATCTCATAATCAATTATTTTTACTCCTATAATATGATCAAAACTTGTTTTGCGGTCCTTTATGTAGAGGTTTCGGACGTGCGGGTCTAAATGGGCCTTTCAGTGTACCCGTTGGAATTTTAACTGAGTAAAATGTATAATAATTAAAGTTTTGCAATATAATTGTGTTGGAAAGCTCCTAATCATTTATTTGAACTCGTAAAATTTGATTAAATGTTTTTTGCGGACCTTTTTATATCTGTTTCGGACGTGCAGGTCTAAATGGGGCCTTCAATGGACCCGTTGGAATTTTAACTAAGTAAAAAGTACATAAATTGAGGTTTGGCAATATAATTGTGTTGAAAAGCTCCTAATCAATTATATGAACTCCTAAAATTTGATTAAAACCTGTTTCGCAATCCTTTTTGTAGGGGTTTCGGACGAGCGGGTCGAAATGGGCCTTTGAATGGACCCGTTGGAATTTTAACTGAGTAAAAAGTACAGAAATTAAGGTTTTGCAAAATATATGTGTTGAAAAACATCTAATCAATTATTTGAACTCCTAATATTTGAATAAAACATTTTTGCGGTCCTTTTTGTAGAGGTTTCGGACGAGCAGGTCTAAATTGGCTTTTCAATGGGCCCGTTGGAATTTTAACTGAGTAAAAAGTATAAAAATTGAGGTTTTGCAATATAATTGTGTTGAAAATCTCATAATCAATTATTTTTACTCCTATAATATGATCAAAACTCTTTTTGCGGTCCTTTATGTACTGGTTTCGGACGTACAGGTCTAAATGGGCCTTTCAGTGTACCCGTTGGAATTTTAACTGAGTAAAATGTATAAAAATTAAAGTTTTGCAATATAATTGTGTTGGACAGCTCCTAATCATTTATTTGAACTCCAAAAATTTGATTAAAACTTTTTTGCGGTCCTTTTTATATCGGTTTCGGACGTGCAGGTCTAAATGGGGCCTTCAATGGACCCGTTGGAATTTTAACTGAGTAAAAAGTACAGAAATTGAGGTTTGGCAATATAATTGTGTTGAAAAGCTCCTAATCAATTATATGAACTCCTAAAATTTGATTAAAACCTGTTTCGCAATCCTTTTTGTAGAGGTTTCGGACGAGCGGGTCGAAATGGGCCTTTCAATGGACCCGTTGGAATTTTAACTGAGTAAAAAGTACAGAAATTGAGGTTTTGCAATATAATTGTTTTGAAAAGCACCTAATCAATTATTTGAACTCCTAATATTTGAATAAAACATTTTTGCGGTCCTTTTTGTAGAGGTTTCGGACGAGCAGGTCTAAATGAGCCTTTCAATGGGCCCGTTGGAATTTTAACTGAGTAAAAAGTATAAAAATTGAGGTTTTGAAATATAATTGTGTTGAAAAGCTCCTAATCAATTATTTGAACTCCTAAAATTTGATTAAAACTTGTTTTGCGGTCTTTTTTGTGGAGGTTTCAGACGAGCAGGTCTAAATGGGCCTTTCAATGGACCCGTTGGAATTTTAACTGAGTAAAAAGTACAGAAATTGAGGTTTTGCAATATAATTGTGTTGAAAAGCACCTAATCAATTATTTGAACTCCTAATATTTGAATAAAACATTTTTGCGGTCCTTTTTGTAGAGGTTTCGGACAAGCAGGTCTAAATGTGCCTTTCAATGGGCCTGGTTGAATTTTAACTGAGTAAAAAGTATAAAAATTGAGGTTTTGCAATATAATTGTGTTGAAAATCTCATAATCAATTACTTTTACTCCTATAATATGATCAAAACTTGTTTTGCGGTCCTTTATGTAGTGATTTTGGACGTGCGGGTCTAAATGGGCCTTTCAGTGTACCCGTTGGAATTTTAACTGGGTAAAATGTATAAAAATTAAAGTTTTGCAATATAATTGTGTTGGAAAGCTCCTAATCATTTATTTGAACTCCTAAAATTTGATTAAAACTTTTTTGCGGTCCTTTTTATATCGGTTTCGGACGTGCAGGTCTAAATGGGGCCTTCAATGGACCCGTTAGAATTTTAACTGAGTAAAAAGTACAGAAATTGAGGTTTTGCAATATAATTGTGTTGAAAAGATCCTAATCAATTATATGAACTCCTAAAATTTGATTAAAACCTGTTTCGCAATCCTTTTTGTAGAGGTTTCGGACGAGCGGGTCGAAATGGGCCTTTCAATGGACCCGTTGGAATTTTAACTGGGTAAAAAGTACAGAAATTGAGGTTTTGCAAAATAGTTGTGTTGAAAAGCACCTAATCAATTATTTGAACTCCTAATATTTGAATAAAACATTTTTGCGGTCCTTTTTGCAGAGGTTTCGGACGAGCAGGTCTAAATGAGCATTTCAATGGGCCCATTGGAATTTTAACTGAGTAAAAAGTATAAAAATTGAGGTTTTGCTATATAATTGTGTTGAAAAGCTCCTAATCAATTATTTGAACTCCTAAAATTTGATTAAAACTTGTTTTGCGGTCCTTTTTGTCGAGGTTTCAGACGAGCAGGTCTAAATGGGACTTTCAATGGACCCGTTGGAATTTTAACTGAGTAAAAAGTACAGAAATTGAGGTTTTGCAATATAATTGTGTTGAAAATCTCCTAACCAATTACATGATCTCCTAAAATTAGATTAAAAACTTGTTTTGTAGCCTTTTTTGTAGAGGTTTCGGACGAGCATGTCTAAATGGGCCTTTCAATAGACCCGTTGGAATTTTAACCGAGTAAAAAGTATAAAAATTGAGGTTTTGCAAAATAATTGTGTTGAAAATCTCATAATCAATTATTTGTACTCCTAAAATATGATCAAAACTTGTTTTGCGGTCCTTTATGTTCAGGTTCCGGACGTGCGGGTCAAAATGGGCCTTTCATGGACCCGTTGGAATTTTAACTGAGTAAAATGTATGAAAATATAAGGTTTGCAATATAATTGTGTTGGAAAGCTCCTAATCAATTATTTGAACTCCTAAAATTTGATTAAAACTTGTTTTGCGGTCCTTTTTGTCTAGGTTTCGGACGAGCGGGCCTAAATGGGCCTTTCAATGGACCCGTTGGAATTTTAACTTGGTAAAAAGTACAGAAATTGAGGTTTTGCAATATAATTTATTTTAAAATCTCCTAATCAATTACATGATCTCCTAAAATTTGATTAAAACTTGTTTTGCGGCCCTTT
This sequence comes from Hibiscus trionum, assembly GCA_030270665.1. Classification (NCBI taxonomy): domain Eukaryota; kingdom Viridiplantae; phylum Streptophyta; class Magnoliopsida; order Malvales; family Malvaceae; genus Hibiscus; species Hibiscus trionum. Next base: position 31,236,910 of record BSYR01000008.1, read on the forward strand.
TTGTAGAGGTTTCGGACGAGCAGGTCTAAATGGGCCCGTTGGAATTTGAACTGAGTAAAAAGTATAAAATTGAGGTTTTTCAATATAATTTTTTTGAAAAGTTCCTAATCAATTATTTGAACTCCTAAAATTTGATTTAAAACTATTTTGCGGTCCTTTTTTTCGAGGTTTCGGACGAGCAGATCTAAATGGGCCTTTCAATGGACCCGTTGGAATTTTAACTGAGTAAAAAGTAAAAAAATGAGTTTTTCAATATAATTGTGTTGAAAATCTCCTAATCAATTATTTGAATTCCTAAAATTTGATTAAAAATATTTTTGCGGTCCTTTTTGTCGAGGTTTCGGACGAGCAGGTCTAAATGGGCCTTTCAATGGACCCGTTAGAATTTTAACTGAGTAAAAAGTACAAAAATTAAGGTTTTGCAATATAATTGTGTTGAAAAGCTCCTAATCAATTTCATGAACTCCTAAATTTGATTAAACCTTTTTTTGTGGTCCTTTTTGCAGAGGTTTCGGACGAGCGGGTCTAAATTGCCCTTTCAATGGACCCGTTGAAACTTTAACTTAGTAAACAGTACATAAATTGAGGTTTTGCAATATAATTGTGTTGAAAAGCTCCTAATCAATTATTTGAACTCCTAAAATTTATTAAACCTTTTTTTGTGGTCCTTTTTGTAGAGGTTTCGGACGAGCGGGTCTAATTTGGCCTTTCAATGGACCCGTTGAAATTTTAACTTAGTAAACAGTACAGAAATTGAGGTTTTGCAATATAATTGAGTTGAAAAGCTCCTAATCAATTATTTGAACTCCTAAAATTTATTAAAACTTTTTTGCGGTCCTTTTTGTAGAGGTTTCGGACGAGCAGGTCTAAATGGCTCTTTCAATGGACCCGTTGGAATTTTAACTGAGTAAAAAGTACATAAATTGAGGTTTTGCAATATAATTGTGTTGAAAAGCTCATAATCAATTATTTTAACTCCTAAAATTTGATTAAAACTTGTTCTGCGGTCCTTTTTGTACAAGTTTCGGACGAGCAGGTCTAAATGGGCCTTTCAATGGACCCGTTGGAATTTTAACTGAGTAAAAAGTTCAGAAATTGATGTTTTGCAATATAATTGTGTTGAAAAGCTCCTAATCAATTACATGAACTCCTAAAATTTGATTAAAACGTGTTTTGCAGTCCTTTTTGTAAAGGTTTCAGGCGAGCGGGTCGAAATGGGCCTTTCAATGGACCCGTCGGAATTTTAACTGAGTAAAAAGTACAGAAATTGAGGTTTTGCAATATTATTGTGTTGAAAAGCTCCTAATCAATTACATGAACTCTTAAAATTTGATTAAAACTTGTTTTGCAGTCCTTTTTGTTGAGGTTTCGGACGAGCGGGTCGAAATGGGCCTTTCAATGGACCCGTTGGAATTTTAACTGAGTAAAAAGTACAGAAATTAAGATTTTGCAATATAATTGTGTTGAAAAGCTCCAAATCATTTATTTGAACTCCTAATACTTGAATAAAACTTTTTTGCGGTCCTTTTTGTAGAGGTTTCGGACGAGCAGGTCTAAATGGGCCTTTCAATGGGCCCGTTGGAATTTTAACAGAGTAAAAAGTAAAAAATTGAGGTTTTTCAATTTAATTGTGTTGAAAAGCTCCTAATCAATTATTTTGAATTCCTAAAATTTGATTAAAACTATTTTTGCGGTCCTTTTTGGTATCGGTTTCGGACGAGAAGGTCTAAATGGGCCTTTCATTGGACCCGTTGGAATTTTAACTGAGTAAAAAGTAAAAAATTGAGGTTTTTCAATATAATTGTGTTGAAAAGCTCCTGATCAATTATTTGAATTCCTAAAATTTGATTAACACTATTTTTGCAGTCCTTTTTGTAGAGGTTTCGGACGAGCAGGTCTAAATGGGCCTTTCAATGGACCCGTTAGAATTTTAACTGAGTAAAAAGTACAGAAATTGAGGTTTTGCAATATAATTGTGTTGAAAAGCTCCTAAAAAATTACATGAATTCCTGAAATTTGATTAAAACTTTATTTGTGGTCCTTTTTGTAGAGGTTTCGGACGAGCGGGTCTAAATGGGCCTTTCAATGGACCCGTTGAAATTTTAACTGAGTAAAAAGTACAGAAATTAAGGTTTTACAATATAATTGTTTTGAAAAGCTCCTAATCAATTATTTGAACTCCTAAAATTTGATTAAAACTTGTTTTGCGGTCCTTTTTTGTAGAGGTTTCGGATGAGCAGGTCTAAATGGGCCTTTCAATGGACCCGTTGGAATTTTAACTGAGTAAAAAGTACAGAAATTTAGGTTTTGGAATATAATTGTGTTGAAACTCTCCTAATCAATTACAATATCTCCTAAAATTTGATTAAAACTTGTTTTGCGGCCCATTTTGTAGAGGTTTCGGACGAGCATGTCTAAATGGGCCTTTCAATGGACACGTTGGAATTTTAACTGAGTAAAAAGTATAAAAATTGAGGTTTTTCAATATAATTGTGTTGAAAAGCTCCTAATCAATTATTTGAAGTCCTAAAATTTGATTAAAACTTGTTTTGCGGTCCTTTTTGTTGAGGTTTCAAACGAGAAGGTCTAAATGGGCCTTTCAATGGGCCCGTTGGAATTTTAACTGAGTAAAAAGTATAAAATTGAGGTTTTGCAATATAATTGTGTTGAAAAGCTCCTGATCAATTACATAAACTCCTAAAATTTGATTAAAACTTGTTTTGCGGTCCTTTTTTTTAGGTTTCGGACGAGCAGGTCTAAATGGGCCTTTTATTGGACCCGTTAGAATTTTAACAGAGAAAAAAGTACAGAAATTGAGGTTTTGCAATATAATTGTGTTGAAAATCTCCTAATCAAATATATGATCTCCTAAAATTTTATTAATACTTGTATTGCGGCCCTTTTTGTAGAGGTTTTGGACGTGCGGGTCTAAATGGGCCTTTCAATAGACCCGTTGGAATTTTAACTGAGTAAAAAGTATAAAATTGAGGTTTTCAAAATAATTGTGTTGAAAAGTCCCTAATCAATTATTTGAACTCCTAAAATTTGATTAAAACTTGTTTTGCGATCCTTTTTGTAGAGGTTTCGGAGGAGCAGGTCTAAATAGGCCTTTCAATGGACCCGTTGGAATTTTAACTGAGTAAAAAGTACAGAAATTGAGGTTTTGGAATATAATTGTGTTAAAAATCTCCTAATCAATTACATGATCTCCTAAAATTTGATTAAAACTTATTTTGCGGCCCTTTTTGTAGAGGTTTCTGACGAGCATGTCTAAATGGGCCTTTCAATGGACCCGTTGGAATTTTAACTGAGTAAAAAGTATAAAAATTGAGGTTTTGCAATATAATTGTGTTGAAAAGCTCATAATAAATTATTTGAACTCCTAAAATTTGATTAAAACTTGTTCTGCGGTCCTTTTTGTACAGGTTTCGGACGAGCAGGTCTAAATGGTCCTTTCAATGGACCCGTTGGAATTTTAACTGAGTAAAAAGTTCAGAAATTGAGGTTTTGCAATATAATTGTGTTGAAAATCTCCTAATCAATTACATGAACTCCTAAAATTTGATTAAAACGTGTTTTGCAGTCCTTTTTGTAGAGGTTTCAGGCGAGCGGGTCGAAATGGGCCTTTCAATGGACCCGTTGGAATTTTAACTGAGTAAAAAGTACAGAAATTGAGGTTTTGCAATATAATTGTGTTAAAATCTCCTAATAAATTACATGAACTCTTAAAATTTGATTAAAACTTGTTTTGCAGTCCTTTTTGTTGAGGTTTCGGACGAGCGGGTCGAAATGGGCCTTTCAATGGACCCGTTGGAATTTTAACTGAGTAAAAAGTACAGAAATTGAGATTTTGAAATATAATTGTGTTGAAAAGCTACAAATCAATTATTTGAACTCCTAATACTTGAATAAAACTTTTTTGCGGTCCTTTTTGTAGAGGTTCAGGACGAGCAGGTCTAAATGGGCCTTTCAATGGGCCCGTTGGAATTTTAACAGAGTAAAAAGTAAAAAATTGAGGTTTTTCAATTTAATTGTGTTGAAAAGCTCCTAATCAATTATTTTGAATTCCTAAAATTTGATTAAAACTATTTTTGCGGTCCTTTTTGGTATCGGTTTCGGACGAGAAGGTCTAAATGGGCCTTTCAATGGACCCGTTGGAATTTTAACCGAGTAAAAAGTAAAAAATTGAGGTTTTTCAATATAATTGTGTTGAAAAGCTCCTAATCAATTATTTTAATTCCTAAAATTTGATTAACACTATTTTTGCAGTTCTTTTTGTAGAGGTTTCGGACGAGCAGGTCTAAATGGGCCTTTCAATGGACCCGTTAGAATTTTAACTGAGTAAAAAGTATAGAAATTGAGGTTTTGCAATATAATTGTGTTGAAAAGCTCCTAATCAATTACATGAATTCCTAAAATTTGATTAAAACTTTATTTGTGGTCCTTTTTGTACAGGTGTCGGACGAGCGGGTCTAAATGGGCCTTTCAATGGACCCGTTGAAATTTTAACTGAGTAAAAAGTACAGAAATTAAGTTTTTGCCATATAATTGTGTTGAAAAGCTCCTAATAAATTATTTGAACTCCTAAAATTTGATTAAAACTTGTTTTGCGGTCCTTTTTTGTAGAGGTTTCGGATGAGCAGGTCTAAATGGGCCTTTCAATGGACCCGTTGGAAATTTAACTGAGTAAAAAGTACAGAAATTTAGGTTTTGGAATATAATTGTGTTGAAAATCTCCTAATCAATTACAATATCTCCTAAAATTTGATTAAAACTTGTTTTGCGGCCCTTTTTGTAGAGGTTTCGGACGAGCATGTCTAAATGGGCCTTTCAATGGACCCGTTGGAATTTTAACTGAGTAAAAAGTATAAAAATTGAGGTTTTTCAATATAATTGTGTTGAAAAGCTCCTAAACAATTATTTGAAGTCCTAAAATTTGATTAAAACTTGTTTTGCGGTCCTTTTTGTTGAGGTTTCAAACGAGCAGGTCTAAATGGGCCTTTCAATGGGCCCGTTGGAATTTTAACTGAGTAAAAAGTATAAATTTGAGGTTTTGCAATATAATTGTGTTGAAAAGCTCCTAATCAATTACATAAACTCCTAAAATTTGATTAAAACTTGTTTTGCGGTCCTTTTTTTTAGGTTTCGGACGAGCAGGTCTAAATGGGCCTTTTATTGGACCCGTTAGAATTTTAACAGAGAAAAAAGTACAGAAATTGAGGTTTTGCAATATAATTGTGTTGAAAATCTCCTAATCAAATATATGATCTCCTAAAATTTTATTAATACTTGTTTTGCAGCCCTTTTTGTAGAGGTTTCGGACGTGCGGGTCTAAATGGGCCTTTCAATAGACCCGTTGGAATTTTAACTGAGTAAAAAGTACAGAAATTGAGGTTTTGGAATATAATTGTGTTGAAAATCTCCTAATCAATTACATGATCTCCTAATATTTGATTAAAACTTATTTTGCGGCCCTTTTTGTAGAGGTTTCCGACGAGCATGTCTAAATGGGCCTTTCAATGGACCCGTTGGAATTTTAACTGAGTAAAAAGTATAAAAATTGAGGTTTTGCAATATAATTGTGTTGAAAAGCTCCTAATCAATTATTTGAACTCCTAATATTTGAATAAAACTTTTTTGCGGTCCTTTTTGTAGAGGTTTCAGACGAACAGGTCTAAATGGGCCTTTCAATGGGCCCGTTGGAATTTTAACTGAGTAAAAAGTATAAAATTGAGGTTTTCAATATAATTGTGTTGAAAAACTCTTAATCAGTTATTTGAACTCCTAAAGTTTGATTAAAACTTGTTTTGCGGTCCTTTTTGTCGAGGTTTCGGACGAGCAGGTCTAAATGGGCCTTTCAATGGACCCGTTGGAATTTTAACTGAGTAAATAGTACATAAATTGAGGTTTTGTAATATAATTGTGTTGAAAATCTCCTAACCAATTACATGATCTCCTAAATTTTGATTAAAACTTGTTTTGCGGCCTTTTTTGTAGAGGTTTCGGACGAGCATGTCTAAATGGGCCTTTCAACGGACCCGTTGGAATTTTAACTGAGTAAAAAGTATAAAAATTGAGGTTTTGCAAAATAATTGTGTTGAAAAGCTCATAATCAATTATTTGTACGGCTAAAATATGATCAAAACTTGTTTTGCGGTCCTTTATGTTGAGGTTTCGGACGTGCGGGTCTAAATGGGCCTTTCATGGACCCGTTGGAATTTTAACTGAGTAAAAAGTTCAGAAATTGAGGTTTTGCAATATAATTGTGTTGAAAAGCTCCTAATCAATTACATGAACTCCTAAAATTTGATTAAAACGTGTTTTGCAGTCCTTTTTGTAGAGGTTTCAGGCGAGCGGGTCGAAATGGGCCTTTCAATGGACCCGTTGGAATTTTAACTGAGTAAAAAGTACATAAATTGAGGTTTTGCAATATAATTGTGTTGAAAAGCTCCTAATCAATTACATGAACTCTTAAAATTTGATTAAAACTTGTTTTGCAGTCCTTTTTGTTGAGGTTTCGGACGAGCGGGTCGAAATGGGCCTTTCAATGGACCCGTTGGAATTTTAACTGAGTAAAAAGTACAGAAATTGAGATTTTGCAATATAATTGTGTTGAAAAGCTACAAATCATTTATTTGAACTCCTAATACTTGAATAAAACTTTTTTGCGGTCCTTTTTGTAGAGGTTTCGGACGAGCAGGTCTAAATGGGCCTTTCAATGGGCCCGTTGGAATTTTAACAGAGTAAAAAGTAAAAAATTGAGGTTTTTCAATTTAATTGTGTTGAAAAGCTCCTAATAAATTATTTTGAATTCCTAAAATTTGATTAAAACTATTTTTTCGGTCTTTTTGGAATCGGTTTCGGACGAGAAGGTCTAAATGGGCCTTTCAATGGACCTGTTGGAATTTTAACTGAGTAAAAAGTAAAAAATTGAGGTTTTTCAATATAATTGTGTTGAAAAGCTCCTAATCAATTATTTGAATTCCTAAAATTTGATTAACACTATTTTTGCTGTACTTTTTGTAAAGGTTTCGGACGAGCAGGTCTAAATGGGCCTTTCAATAGACCCGTTAGAATTTTAACTGAGTAAAAAGTACAGAAATTGAGGTTTTGCAATATAATTGTGTTGAAAAGCTCATAATCAATTACATGAATTCCTAAAATTTGATTAAAACTTTATTTGTGGTCCTTTTTGTAGAGGTTTCGGACGAGCGGGTCTAAATGGGCCTTTCAATGGACTCGTTGAAATTTTAACTGAGTAAAAAGTACAGAAATTAAGGTTTTGCAATATAATTGTGTTGAAAAGCTCGTAATCAATTATTTGAACTCCTAAAATTTGATTAAAACTTGTTTTGCGGTCCTTTTTTGTAGAGGTTTCGGATGAGCAGGTCTAAATGGGCCTTTCAATGGACCTGTTGGAATTTTACCTGAGTAAAAAGTACAGAAATTTAGGTTTTGGAATATAATTGTGTTGAAAATCTCCTAATCAATTACAATATCTCCTAAAATTTGATTAAACTTGTTTTGCGGCCCTTTTTGTAGAGGTTTCGGATGAGCATGTCTAAATGGGCCTTTCAATGGACCCGTTGGAATTTTAACTGAGTAAAAAGTATAAAAATTGAGGTTTTTCAATATAATTGTGTTGAAAAGCTCCTAATCAATTATTTGAAGTCCTAAAATTTGATTAAAACTTGTTTTGCGGTCCTTTTTGTTGAGGTTTCAAACGAGCAGGTCTAAATGGGCCTCTCAATGGGCCCGTTGGAATTTTAACTGAGTAAAAAGTATAAAATTGAGGTTTTGCAATATAATTGTGTTGAAAAGCTCCTAATCAATTACATAAACTCCTAAAATTTGATTAAAACTTGTTTTGCGGTCCTTTTTTTTAGGTTTCGGACGAGCAGGTCTAAATGGGCCTTTTATTGGACCCGTTAGAATTTTAATAGAGAAAAAAGTACAGAAATTGTGGTTTTGCAATATAATTGTGTTGAAAATCTCCTAATCAAATATATGATCTCCTAAAATTTTATTAATACTTGTTTTGCAGCCCTTTTTGTAGAGGTTTCGGACGTGCGGGTCTAAATGGGCCTTTCAATAGACCCGTTGGAATTTTAACTGAGTAAAAAGTATAAAATTGAGGTTTTAAAAATAATTGTGTTGAAAAGTTCCTAATCAATTATTTGAACTCCTAAAATTTGATTAAAACTTGTTTTGCGGTCCTTTTTGTAGAGGTTTCGGACGAGCAGGTCTAAATAGGCCTTTCAATGGACCCGTTGGAATTTTAACTGAGTAAAAAGTACAGAAATTGAGGTTTTGGAATATAATTGTGTTGAAAATCTCCTAATCAATTACATGATCTCCTAAAATTTGATTAAAACTTATTTTGCGGCCCTTTTTGTAGAGGTTTCGGACCAGCATGTCTAAATGGGCCTTACAAGGGACCCGTTGGAATTTTAACTGAGTAAAAAGTATAAAAATTGAGGTTTTGCAATATAATTGTGTTGAAAAGCTCATAATAAATTATTTGAACTCCTAAAATTTGATTAAAACTTGTTCTGCGGTCCTCTTTGTACAGGTTTCGGACGAGCATGTCTAAATGGGCCTTTCAATGGACCCGTTGGAATTTTAACTGAGTAAAAACTTCAGAAATTGAGGTTTTGCAATATAATTGTGTTGAAAAGCTCCTAATCAATTACATGAACTCCTAAAATTTGATTAAAACGTGTTTTGCAGTCCTTTTTGTAGAGGTTTCAGGCGAGCGGGTTGAAATGGGCCTTTCAATGGACCCGTTGGAATTTTAACTGAGTAAAAAGTACATAAATTGAGGTTTTGCAATATAATTGTGTTGAAAAGCTCCTAATCAATTACATGAACTCTTAAAATTTGATTAAAACTTGTTTTGCAGTCCTTTTTGTTAAGGTTTCGGACGAGCGGGTCGAAATGGGCCTTTCAATCGACCCGTTGGAATTTTAACTGAGTAAAAAGTATAGAAATTGAGATTTTGAAATATAATTGTGTTGAAAAGCTACAAATCATTTATTTGAACTCCTAATACTTGAATAAAACTTTTTTGCGGTCCTTTTTGTAGAGGTTTCGGACGAGCAGGTCTAAATGGGCCTTTCAATGGGCCCGTTGGAATTTTAACAGAGTAAAAAGTAAAAAATTGAGGTTTTTCAATTTAATTGTGTTGAAAAGCTCCTAATCAATTATTTTGAATTCCTAAAATTTGATTAAAACTATTGTTTCGGTCCTTTTTGGTATCGGTTTCGGACGAGAAGGTCTAAATGGGCCTTTCAATGCACCTGTTGGAATTTTAACTGAGTAAAAAGTAAAAAATTGAGGTTTTGCAATATAATTGTGTTGAAAAGCTCCTAATCAATTATTTGAACTCCTAATATTTGAATAAAACTTTTTTGCGGTCCTTTTTGTAGAGGTTTCAGACGAATAGGTCTAAATGGGCCTTTCAATGGGCCCGTTGGAATTTTAACTGAGTAAAAAGTATAAAATTGAGGTTTTCAATATAATTGTGTTGAAAAGCTCTTAATCAGTTATTTGAACTCCTAAAGTTTGATTAAAACTTGTTTTGCGGTCCTTTTTGTCGAGGTTTCGGACGAGCAGGTCTAAATGGGCCTTTCAATGGACCCGTTGGAATTTTAACTGAGTAAATAGTACATAAATTGAGGTTTTGTAATATAATTGTGTTGAAAATCTCCTAACCAATTACATGATCTCCTAAAATTTGATTAAAACTTGTTTTGCGGCCTTTTTTGTAGAGGTTTCGGACGAGCATGTCTAAATGGGCCTTTCAATGGACCCGTTGGAATTTTAACTGAGTAAAAAGTATAAAAATTGAGGTTTTGCAAAATAATTGTGTTGAAAAGCTCATAATCAATTATTTGTACGGCTAAAATATGATCAAAACTTGTTTTGCGGTCCTTTATGTTGAGGTTTCGGACGTGCGGGTCTAAATGGGCCTTTCATGGACCCGTTGGAATTTTAACTGAGTAAAAAGTTCAGAAATTGAGGTTTTGCAATATAATTGTGTTGAAAAGCTCCTAATATATTACATGAACTCCTAAAATTTGATTAAAACGTGTTTTGCAGTCCTTTTTGTAGAGGTTTCAGGCGAGCGGGTCGAAATGGGCCTTTCAATGGACCCGTTGGAATTTTAACTGAGTAAAAAGTACATAAATTGAGGTTTTGCAATATAATTGTGTTGAAAAGCTCCTAATCAATTACATGAACTCTTAAAATTTGATTAAAACTTGTTTTGCAGTCCTTTTTGTTGAGGTTTCGGACGAGCGGGTCGAAATGGGCCTTTCAATGGACCCGTTGGAATTTTAACTGAGTAAAAAGTACAGAAATTGAGATTTTGCAATATAATTGTGTTGAAAAGCTACAAATCATTTATTTGAACTCCTAATACTTGAATAAAACTTTTTTGCGGTCCTTTTTGTAGAGGTTTCGGACGAGCAGGTCTAAATGGGCCTTTCAATGGGCCCGTTGGAATTTTAACAGAGTAAAAAGTAAAAAATTGAGGTTTTTCAATTTAATTGTGTTGAAAAGCTCCTAATAAATTATTTTGAATTCCTAAAATTTGATTAAAACTATTTTTTCGGTCTTTTTGGAATCGGTTTCGGACGAGAAGGTCTAAATGGGCCTTTCAATGGACCTGTTGGAATTTTAACTGAGTAAAAAGTAAAAAATTGAGGTTTTTCAATATAATTGTGTTGAAAAGCTCCTAATCAATTATTTGAATTCCTAAAATTTGATTAACACTATTTTTGTTGTACTTTTTGTAGAGGTTTCGGACGAGCAGGTCTAAATGGGCCTTTCAATAGACCCGTTAGAATTTTAACTGAGTAAAAAGTACAGAAATTGAGGTTTTGCAATATAATTGTGTTGAAAAGCTCATAATCAATTACATGAATTCCTAAAATTTGATTAAAACTTTATTTGTGGTCCTTTTTGTAGAGGTTTCGGACGAGCGGGTCTAAATGGGCCTTTCAATGGACCCGTTGAAATTTTAACTGAGTAAAAAGTACAGAAATTAAGGTTTTGCAATATAATTGTGTTGAAAAGCTCGTAATCAATTATTTGAACTCCTAAAATTTGATTAAAACTTGTTTTGCGGTCCTTTTTTGTAGAGGTTTCGGATGAGCAGGTCTAAATGGGCCTTTCAATGGACCTGTTGGAATTTTACCTGAGTAAAAAGTACAGAAATTTAGGTTTTGGAATATAATTGTGTTGAAAATCTCCTAATCAATTACAATATCTCCTAAAATTTGATTAAACTTGTTTTGCGGCCCTTTTTGTAGAGGTTTCGGATGAGCATGTCTAAATGGGCCTTTCAATGGACCCGTTAGAATTTTAACTGAGTAAAAAGTATAAAAATTGAGGTTTTTCAATATAATTGTGTTGAAAAGCTCCTAATCAATTATTTGAAGTCCTAAAATTTGATTAAAACTTGTTTTGCGGTCCTTTTTGTTGAGGTTTCAAACGAGCAGGTCTAAATGGGCCTCTCAATGGGCCCGTTGGAATTTTAACTGAGTAAAAAGTATAAAATTGAGGTTTTGCAATATAATTGTGTTGAAAAGCTCCTAATCAATTACATAAACTCCTAAAATTTGATTAAAACTTGTTTTGCGGTCCTTTTTTTTTAGGTTTCGGACGAGCAGGTCTAAATGGGCCTTTTATTGGACCCGTTAGAATTTTAATAGAGAAAAAAGTACAGAAATTGTGGTTTTGCAATATAATTGTGTTGAAAATCTCCTAATCAAATATATGATCTCCTAAAATTTTATTAATACTTGTTTTGCGGCCCTTTTTGTAGAGGTTTCGGACGTGCGGGTCTAAATGGGCCTTTCAATAGACCCGTTGGAATTTTAACTGAGTAAAAAGTATAAAATTGAGGTTTTAAAAATAATTGTGTTGAAAAGTTCCTAATCAATTATTTGAACTCCTAAAATTTGATTAAAACCTGTTTTGCGGTCCTATTTGTAGAGGTTTCGGATTAGCAGGTCTAAATGGGCCTTCCAATGGACCCGTTGGAATTTTAACTGAGTAAAAAGTACAGAAATTGAGGTTTTGGAATATAATTGTGTTGAAAATCTCCTAATCAATTACATGATCTCCTAAGATTTGATTAAAACTTATTTTGCGGCCCTTTTTGTAGAGGTTTCCGACGAGCATGTCTAAATGGGCCTTTCAATGGACCCGTTGGAATTTTAACTGAGTAAAAAGTATAAAAATTGAGGTTTTGCAATATAATTGTGTTGAAAAGCTCCTAATCAATTATTTGAACTCCTAATATTTGAATAAAACTTTTTTGCGGTCCTTTTTGTAGAGGTTTCAGACGAACAGGTCTAAATGGGCCTTTCAATGGGCCCGTTGGAATTTTAACTGAGTAAAAAGTATAAAATTGAGGTTTTCAATATAATTGTGTTGAAAAGCTCTTAATAAGTTATTTGAACTCCTAAAGTTTGATTAAAACTTGTTTTGCGGTCCTTTTTGTCGAGGTTTCGGACGAGCAGGTCTAAATGGGCCTTTCAATGGACCCGTTGGAATTTTAACTGAGTAAATAGTACATAAATTGAGGTTTTGTAATATAATTGTGTTGAAAATCTCCTAACCAATTACATGATCTCCTAAAATTTGATTAAAACTTGTTTTGCGGCCTTTTTTGTAGAGGTTTCGGACGAGCATGTCTAAATGGGCCTTTCAATGGACCCGTTGGAATTTTAACTGAGTAAAAAGTATAAAAATTGAGGTTTTGCAAAATAATTGTGTTGAAAAGCTCATAATCAATTATTTGTACGGCTAAAATATGATCAAAACTTGTTTTGCGGTCCTTTATGTTGAGGTTTCGGACGTGCGGGTCTAAATGGGCCTTTCATGGACCCGTTAGAATTTTAACTGAGTAAAAAGTTCAGAAATTGAGGTTTTGCAATATAATTGTGTTGAAAAGCTCCTAATATATTACATGAACTCCTAAAATTTGATTAAAACGTGTTTTGCAGTCCTTTTTGTAGAGGTTTCAGGCGAGCGGGTCGAAATGGGCCTTTCAATGGACCCGTTGGAATTTTAACTGAGTAAAAAGTACATAAATTGAGGTTTTGCAATATAATTGTGTTGAAAAGCTCCTAATCAATTACATGAACTCTTAAAATTTGATTAAAACTTGTTTTGCAGTCCTTTTTGTTGAGGTTTCGGACGAGTGGGTCGAAATGGGCCTTTCAATGGACCCGTTGGAATTTTAACTGAGTAAAAAGTACAGAAATTGAGATTTTGCAATATAATTGTGTTGAAAAGCTACAAATCATTTATTTGAACTCCTAATACTTGAATAAAACTTTTTTGCGGTCCTTTTTGTAGAGGTTTCGGACGAGCAGGTCTAAATGGGCCTTTCAATGGGCCCGTTGGAATTTTAACAGAGTAAAAAGTAAAAAATTGAGGTTTTTCAATTTAATTGTGTTGAAAAGCTCCTAATAAATTATTTTGAATTCCTAAAATTTGATTAAAACTATTTTTTCGGTCTTTTTGGAATCGGTTTCGGACGAGAAGGTCTAAATGGGCCTTTCAATGGACCTGTTGGAATTTTAACTGAGTAAAAAGTAAAAAATTGAGGTTTTTCAATATAATTGTGTTGAAAAGCTCCTAATCAATTATTTGAATTCCTAAAATTTGATTAACACTATTTTTGCTGTACTTTTTGTAGAGGTTTCGGACGAGCAGGTCTAAATGGGCCTTTCAATAGACCCGTTAGAATTTTAACTGAGTAAAAAGTACAGAAATTGAGGTTTTGCAATATAATTGTGTTGAAAAGCTCATAATCAATTACATGAATTCCTAAAATTTGATTAAAACTTTATTTGTGGTCCTTTTTGTAGAGGTTTCGGACGAGCGGGTCTAAATGGGCCTTTCAATGGACCCGTTGAAATTTTAACTGAGTAAAAAGTACAGAAATTAAGGTTTTGCAATATAATTGTGTTGAAAAGCTCGTAATCAATTATTTGAACTCCTAAAATTTGATTAAAACTTGTTTTGCGGTCCTTTTTTGTAGAGGTTTCGGATGAGCAGGTCTAAATGGGCCTTTCAATGGACCTGTTGGAATTTTACCTGAGTAAAAAGTACAGAAATTTAGGTTTTGGAATATAATTGTGTTGAAAATCTCCTAATCAATTACAATATCTCCTAAAATTTGATTAAACTTGTTTTGCGGCCCTTTTTGTAGAGGTTTCGGATGAGCATGTCTAAATGGGCCTTTCAATGGACCCGTTAGAATTTTAACTGAGTAAAAAGTATAAAAATTGAGGTTTTTCAATATAATTGTGTTGAAAAGCTCCTAATCAATTATTTGAAGTCCTAAAATTTGATTAAAACTTGTTTTGCGGTCCTTTTTGTTGAGGTTTCAAACGAGCAGGTCTAAATGGGCCTCTCAATGGGCCCGTTGGAATTTTAACTGAGTAAAAAGTATAAAATTGAGGTTTTGCAATATAATTGTGTTGAAAAGCTCCTAATCAATTACATAAACTCCTAAAATTTGATTAAAACTTGTTTTGCGGTCCTTTTTTTTTAGGTTTCGGACGAGCAGGTCTAAATGGGCCTTTTATTGGACCCGTTAGAATTTTAATAGAGAAAAAAGTACAGAAATTGTGGTTTTGCAATATAATTGTGTTGAAAATCTCCTAATCAAATATATGATCTCCTAAAATTTTATTAATACTTGTTTTGCGGCCCTTTTTGTAGAGGTTTCGGACGTGCGGGTCTAAATGGGCCTTTCAATAGACCCGTTGGAATTTTAACTGAGTAAAAAGTATAAAATTGAGGTTTTAAAAATAATTGTGTTGAAAAGTTCCTAATCAATTATTTGAACTCCTAAAATTTGATTAAAACCTGTTTTGCGGTCCTATTTGTAGAGGTTTCGGATTAGCAGGTCTAAATGGGCCTTCCAATGGACCCGTTGGAATTTTAACTGAGTAAAAAGTACAGAAATTGAGGTTTTGGAATATAATTGTGTTGAAAATCTCCTAATCAATTACATGATCTCCTAAGATTTGATTAAAACTTATTTTGCGGCCCTTTTTGTAGAGGTTTCCGACGAGCATGTCTAAATGGGCCTTTCAATGGACCCGTTGGAATTTTAACTGAGTAAAAAGTATAAAAATTGAGGTTTTGCAATATAATTGTGTTGAAAAGCTCCTAATCAATTATTTGAACTCCTAATATTTGAATAAAACTTTTTTGCGGTCCTTTTTGTAGAGGTTTCAGACGAACAGGTCTAAATGGGCCTTTCAATGGGCCCGTTGGAATTTTAACTGAGTAAAAAGTATAAAATTGAGGTTTTCAATATAATTGTGTTGAAAAGCTCTTAATAAGTTATTTGAACTCCTAAAGTTTGATTAAAACTTGTTTTGCGGTCCTTTTTGTCGAGGTTTCGGACGAGCAGGTCTAAATGGGCCTTTCAATGGACCCGTTGGAATTTTAACTGAGTAAATAGTACATAAATTGAGGTTTTGTAATATAATTGTGTTGAAAATCTCCTAACCAATTACATGATCTCCTAAAATTTGATTAAAACTTGTTTTGCGGCCTTTTTTGTAGAGGTTTCGGACGAGCATGTCTAAATGGGCCTTTCAATGGACCCGTTGGAATTTTAACTGAGTAAAAAGTATAAAAATTGAGGTTTTGCAAAATAATTGTGTTGAAAAGCTCATAATCAATTATTTGTACGGCTAAAATATGATCAAAACTTGTTTTGCGGTCCTTTATGTTGAGGTTTCGGACGTGCGGGTCTAAATGGGCCTTTCATGGACCCGTTAGAATTTTAACTGAGTAAAAAGTTCAGAAATTGAGGTTTTGCAATATAATTGTGTTGAAAAGCTCCTAATATATTACATGAACTCCTAAAATTTGATTAAAACGTGTTTTGCAGTCCTTTTTGTAGAGGTTTCAGGCGAGCGGGTCGAAATGGGCCTTTCAATGGACCCGTTGGAATTTTAACTGAGTAAAAAGTACATAAATTGAGGTTTTGCAATATAATTGTGTTGAAAAGCTCCTAATCAATTACATGAACTCTTAAAATTTGATTAAAACTTGTTTTGCAGTCCTTTTTGTTGAGGTTTCGGACGAGCGGGTCGAAATGGGCCTTTCAATGGACCCGTTGGAATTTTAACTGAGTAAAAAGTACAGAAATTGAGATTTTGCAATATAATTGTGTTGAAAAGCTACAAATCATTTATTTGAACTCCTAATACTTGAATAAAACTTTTTTGCGGTCCTTTTTGTAGAGGTTTCGGACGAGCAGGTCTAAATGGGCCTTTCAATGGGCCCGTTGGAATTTTAACAGAGTAAAAAGTAAAAAATTGAGGTTTTTCAATTTAATTGTGTTGAAAAGCTCCTAATAAATTATTTTGAATTCCTAAAATTTGATTAAAACTATTTTTTCGGTCTTTTTGGAATCGGTTTCGGACGAGAAGGTCTAAATGGGCCTTTCAATGGACCTGTTGGAATTTTAACTGAGTAAAAAGTAAAAAATTGAGGTTTTTCAATATAATTGTGTTGAAAAGCTCCTAATCAATTATTTGAATTCCTAAAATTTGATTAACACTATTTTTGCTGTACTTTTTGTAGAGGTTTCGGACGAGCAGGTCTAAATGGGCCTTTCAATAGACCCGTTAGAATTTTAACTGAGTAAAAAGTACAGAAATTGAGGTTTTGCAATATAATTGTGTTGAAAAGCTCATAATCAATTACATGAATTCCTAAAATTTGATTAAAACTTTATTTGTGGTCCTTTTTGTAGAGGTTTCGGACGAGCGGGTCTAAATGGGCCTTTCAATGGACCCGTTGAAATTTTAACTGAGTAAAAAGTACAGAAATTAAGGTTTTGCAATATAATTGTGTTGAAAAGCTCGTAATCAATTATTTGAACTCCTAAAATTTGATTAAAACTTGTTTTGCGGTCCTTTTTTGTAGAGGTTTCGGATGAGCAGGTCTAAATGGGCCTTTCAATGGACCTGTTGGAATTTTACCTGAGTAAAAAGTACAGAAATTTAGGTTTTGGAATATAATTGTGTTGAAAATCTCCTAATCAATTACAATATCTCCTAAAATTTGATTAAACTTGTTTTGCGGCCCTTTTTGTAGAGGTTTCGGATGAGCATGTCTAAATGGGCCTTTCAATGGACCCGTTAGAATTTTAACTGAGTAAAAAGTATAAAAATTGAGGTTTTTCAATATAATTGTGTTGAAAAGCTCCTAATCAATTATTTGAAGTCCTAAAATTTGATTAAAACTTGTTTTGCGGTCCTTTTTGTTGAGGTTTCAAACGAGCAGGTCTAAATGGGCCTCTCAATGGGCCCGTTGGAATTTTAACTGAGTAAAAAGTATAAAATTGAGGTTTTGCAATATAATTGTGTTGAAAAGCTCCTAATCAATTACATAAACTCCTAAAATTTGATTAAAACTTGTTTTGCGGTCCTTTTTTTTTAGGTTTCGGACGAGCAGGTCTAAATGGGCCTTTTATTGGACCCGTTAGAATTTTAATAGAGAAAAAAGTACAGAAATTGTGGTTTTGCAATATAATTGTGTTGAAAATCTCCTAATCAAATATATGATCTCCTAAAATTTTATTAATACTTGTTTTGCGGCCCTTTTTGTAGAGGTTTCGGACGTGCGGGTCTAAATGGGCCTTTCAATAGACCCGTTGGAATTTTAACTGAGTAAAAAGTATAAAATTGAGGTTTTAAAAATAATTGTGTTGAAAAGTTCCTAATCAATTATTTGAACTCCTAAAATTTGATTAAAACCTGTTTTGCGGTCCTATTTGTAGAGGTTTCGGATTAGCAGGTCTAAATGGGCCTTCCAATGGACCCGTTGGAATTTTAACTGAGTAAAAAGTACAGAAATTGAGGTTTTGGAATATAATTGTGTTGAAAATCTCCTAATCAATTACATGATCTCCTAAGATTTGATTAAAACTTATTTTGCGGCCCTTTTTGTAGAGGTTTCCGACGAGCATGTCTAAATGGGCCTTTCAATGGACCCGTTGGAATTTTAACTGAGTAAAAAGTATAAAAATTGAGGTTTTGCAATATAATTGTGTTGAAAAGCTCCTAATCAATTATTTGAACTCCTAATATTTGAATAAAACTTTTTTGCGGTCCTTTTTGTAGAGGTTTCAGACGAACAGGTCTAAATGGGCCTTTCAATGGGCCCGTTGGAATTTTAACTGAGTAAAAAGTATAAAATTGAGGTTTTCAATATAATTGTGTTGAAAAGCTCTTAATAAGTTATTTGAACTCCTAAAGTTTGATTAAAACTTGTTTTGCGGTCCTTTTTGTCGAGGTTTCGGACGAGCAGGTCTAAATGGGCCTTTCAATGGACCCGTTGGAATTTTAACTGAGTAAATAGTACATAAATTGAGGTTTTGTAATATAATTGTGTTGATAATCTCCTAACCAATTACATGATCTCCTAAAATTTGATTAAAACTTGTTTTGCGGCCTTTTTTGTAGAGGTTTCGGACGAGCATGTCTAAATGGGCCTTTCAATGGACCCGTTGGAATTTTAACTGAGTAAAAAGTATAAAAATTGAGGTTTTGCAAAATAATTGTGTTGAAAAGCTCATAATCAATTATTTGTACGGCTAAAATATGATCAAAACTTGTTTTGCGGTCCTTTATGTTGAGGTTTCGGACGTGCGGGTCTAAATGGGCCTTTCATGGACCCGTTAGAATTTTAACTGAGTAAAAAGTTCAGAAATTGAGGTTTTGCAATATAATTGTGTTGAAAAGCTCCTAATATATTACATGAACTCCTAAAATTTGATTAAAACGTGTTTTGCAGTCCTTTTTGTAGAGGTTTCAGGCGAGCGGGTCGAAATGGGCCTTTCAATGGACCCGTTGGAATTTTAACTGAGTAAAAAGTACATAAATTGAGGTTTTGCAATATAATTGTGTTGAAAAGCTCCTAATCAATTACATGAACTCTTAAAATTTGATTAAAACTTGTTTTGCAGTCCTTTTTGTTGAGGTTTCGGACGAGCGGGTCGAAATGGGCCTTTCAATGGACCCGTTGGAATTTTAACTGAGTAAAAAGTACAGAAATTGAGATTTTGCAATATAATTGTGTTGAAAAGCTACAAATCATTTATTTGAACTCCTAATACTTGAATAAAACTTTTTTGCGGTCCTTTTTGTAGAGGTTTCGGACGAGCAGGTCTAAATGGGCCTTTCAATGGGCCCGTTGGAATTTTAACAGAGTAAAAAGTAAAAAATTGAGGTTTTTCAATTTAATTGTGTTGAAAAGCTCCTAATAAATTATTTTGAATTCCTAAAATTTGATTAAAACTATTTTTTCGGTCTTTTTGGAATCGGTTTCGGACGAGAAGGTCTAAATGGGCCTTTCAATGGACCTGTTGGAATTTTAACTGAGTAAAAAGTAAAAAATTGAGGTTTTTCAATATAATTGTGTTGAAAAGCTCCTAATCAATTATTTGAATTCCTAAAATTTGATTAACACTATTTTTGCTGTACTTTTTGTAGAGGTTTCGGACGAGCAGGTCTAAATGGGCCTTTCAAGAGACCCGTTAGAATTTTAACTGAGTAAAAAGTACAGAAATTGAGGTTTTGCAATATAATTGTGTTGAAAAGCTCATAATCAATTACATGAATTCCTAAAATTTGATTAAAACTTTATTTGTGGTCCTTTTTGTAGAGGTTTCGGACGAGCGGGTCTAAATGGGCCTTTCAATGGACCCGTTGAAATTTTAACTGAGTAAAAAGTACAGAAATTAAGGTTTTGCAATATAATTGTGTTGAAAAGCTCGTAATCAATTATTTGAACTCCTAAAATTTGATTAAAACTTGTTTTGCGGTCCTTTTTTGTAGAGGTTTCGGATGAGCAGGTCTAAATGGGCCTTTCAATGGACCTGTTGGAATTTTACCTGAGTAAAAAGTACAGAAATTTAGGTTTTGGAATATAATTGTGTTGAAAATCTCCTAATCAATTACAATATCTCCTAAAATTTGATTAAACTTGTTTTGCGGCCCTTTTTGTAGAGGTTTCGGATGAGCATGTCTAAATGGGCCTTTCAATGGACCCGTTAGAATTTTAACTGAGTAAAAAGTATAAAAATTGAGGTTTTTCAATATAATTGTGTTGAAAAGCTCCTAATCAATTATTTGAAGTCCTAAAATTTGATTAAAACTTGTTTTGCGGTCCTTTTTGTTGAGGTTTCAAACGAGCAGGTCTAAATGGGCCTCTCAATGGGCCCGTTGGAATTTTAACTGAGTAAAAAGTATAAAATTGAGGTTTTGCAATATAATTGTGTTGAAAAGCTCCTAATCAATTACATAAACTCCTAAAATTTGATTAAAACTTGTTTTGCGGTCCTTTTTTTTTAGGTTTCGGACGAGCAGGTCTAAATGGGCCTTTTATTGGACCCGTTAGAATTTTAATAGAGAAAAAAGTACAGAAATTGTGGTTTTGCAATATAATTGTGTTGAAAATCTCCTAATCAAATATATGATCTCCTAAAATTTTATTAATACTTGTTTTGCGGCCCTTTTTGTAGAGGTTTCGGACGTGCGGGTCTAAATGGGCCTTTCAATAGACCCGTTGGAATTTTAACTGAGTAAAAAGTATAAAATTGAGGTTTTAAAAATAATTGTGTTGAAAAGTTCCTAATCAATTATTTGAACTCCTAAAATTTGATTAAAACCTGTTTTGCGGTCCTATTTGTAGAGGTTTCGGATTAGCAGGTCTAAATGGGCCTTCCAATGGACCCGTTGGAATTTTAACTGAGTAAAAAGTACAGAAATTGAGGTTTTGGAATATAATTGTGTTGAAAATCTCCTAATCAATTACATGATCTCCTAAGATTTTATTAAAACTTATTTTGCGGCCCTTTTTGTAGAGGTTTCCGACGAGCATGTCTAAATGGGCCTTTCAATGGACCCGTTGGAATTTTAACTGAGTAAAAAGTATAAAAATTGAGGTTTTGCAATATAATTGTGTTGAAAAGCTCCTAATCAATTATTTGAACTCCTAATATTTGAATAAAACTTTTTTGCGGTCCTTTTTGTAGAGGTTTCAGACGAACAGGTCTAAATGGGCCTTTCAATGGGCCCGTTGGAATTTTAACTGAGTAAAAAGTATAAAATTGAGGTTTTCAATATAATTGTGTTGAAAAGCTCTTAATAAGTTATTTGAACTCCTAAAGTTTGATTAAAACTTGTT
Source organism: Hibiscus trionum (assembly GCA_030270665.1). NCBI lineage: Eukaryota > Viridiplantae > Streptophyta > Magnoliopsida > Malvales > Malvaceae > Hibiscus > Hibiscus trionum. Next base: position 31,258,150 of record BSYR01000008.1, read on the forward strand.
TTGCGGTCCTTTTTGTCGAGGTTTCGGACGAGCAGGTCTAAATGGGCCTTTCAATGGACCCGTTGGAATTTTAACTGAGTAAATAGTACATAAATTGAGGTTTTGTAATATAATTGTGTTGATAATCTCCTAACCAATTACATGATCTCCTAAAATTTGATTAAAACTTGTTTTGCGGCCTTTTTTGTAGAGGTTTCGGACGAGCATGTCTAAATGGGCCTTTCAATGGACCCGTTGGAATTTTAACTGAGTAAAAAGTATAAAAATTGAGGTTTTGCAAAATAATTGTGTTGAAAAGCTCATAATCAATTATTTTTACGGCTAAAATATGATCAAAACTTGTTTTGCGGTCCTTTATGTTGAGGTTTCGGACGTGCGGGTCTAAATGGGCCTTTCATGGACCCGTTAGAATTTTAACTGAGTAAAAAGTTCAGAAATTGAGGTTTTGCAATATAATTGTGTTGAAAAGCTCCTAATATATTACATGAACTCCTAAAATTTGATTAAAACGTGTTTTGCAGTCCTTTTTGTAGAGGTTTCAGGCGAGCGGGTCGAAATGGGCCTTTCAATGGACCCGTTGGAATTTTAACTGAGTAAAAAGTACATAAATTGAGGTTTTGCAATATAATTGTGTTGAAAAGCTCCTAATCAATTACATGAACTCTTAAAATTTGATTAAAACTTGTTTTGCAGTCCTTTTTGTTGAGGTTTCGGACGAGCGGGTCGAAATGGGCCTTTCAATGGACCCGTTGGAATTTTAACTGAGTAAAAAGTACAGAAATTGAGATTTTGCAATATAATTGTGTTGAAAAGCTACAAATCATTTATTTGAACTCCTAATACTTGAATAAAACTTTTTTGCGGTCCTTTTTGTAGAGGTTTCGGACGAGCAGGTCTAAATGGGCCTTTCAATGGGCCCGTTGGAATTTTAACAGAGTAAAAAGTAAAAAATTGAGGTTTTTCAATTTAATTGTGTTGAAAAGCTCCTAATAAATTATTTTGAATTCCTAAAATTTGATTAAAACTATTTTTTCGGTCTTTTTGGAATCGGTTTCGGACGAGAAGGTCTAAATGGGCCTTTCAATGGACCTGTTGGAATTTTAACTGAGTAAAAAGTAAAAAATTGAGGTTTTTCAATATAATTGTGTTGAAAAGCTCCTAATCAATTATTTGAATTCCTAAAATTTGATTAACACTATTTTTGCTGTACTTTTTGTAGAGGTTTCGGACGAGCAGGTCTAAATGGGCCTTTCAAGAGACCCGTTAGAATTTTAACTGAGTAAAAAGTACAGAAATTGAGGTTTTGCAATATAATTGTGTTGAAAAGCTCATAATCAATTACATGAATTCCTAAAATTTGATTAAAACTTTATTTGTGGTCCTTTTTGTAGAGGTTTCGGACGAGCGGGTCTAAATGGGCCTTTCAATGGACCCGTTGAAATTTTAACTGAGTAAAAAGTACAGAAATTAAGGTTTTGCAATATAATTGTGTTGAAAAGCTCGTAATCAATTATTTGAACTCCTAAAATTTGATTAAAACTTGTTTTGCGGTCCTTTTTTGTAGAGGTTTCGGATGAGCAGGTCTAAATGGGCCTTTCAATGGACCTGTTGGAATTTTACCTGAGTAAAAAGTACAGAAATTTAGGTTTTGGAATATAATTGTGTTGAAAATCTTCTAATCAATTACAATATCTCCTAAAATTTGATTAAACTTGTTTTGCGGCCCTTTTTGTAGAGGTTTCGGATGAGCATGTCTAAATGGGCCTTTCAATGGACCCGTTGGAATTTTAACTGAGTAAAAAGTATAAAAATTGAGGTTTTTCAATATAATTGTGTTGAAAAGCTCCTAATCAATTATTTGAAGTCCTAAAATTTGATTAAAACTTGTTTTGCGGTCCTTTTTGTTGAGGTTTCAAACGAGCAGGTCTAAATGGGCCTCTCAATGGGCCCGTTGGAATTTTAACTGAGTAAAAAGTATAAAATTGAGGTTTTGCAATATAATTGTGTTGAAAAGCTCCTAATCAATTACATAAACTCCTAAAATTTGATTAAAACTTGTTTTGCGGTCCTTTTTTTTAGGTTTCGGACGAGCAGGTCTAAATGGGCCTTTTATTGGACCCGTTAGAATTTTAATAGAGAAAAAAGTACAGAAATTGTGGTTTTGCAATATAATTGTGTTGAAAATCTCCTAATCAAATATATGATCTCCTAAAATTTTATTAATACTTGTTTTGCGGCCCTTTTTGTAGAGGTTTCGGACGTGCGGGTCTAAATGGGCCTTTCAATAGACCCGTTGGAATTTTAACTGAGTAAAAAGTATAAAATTGAGGTTTTAAAAATAATTGTGTTGAAAAGTTCCTAATCAATTATTTGAACTCCTAAAATTTGATTAAAACTTGTTTTGCGGTCCTTTTTGTAGAGGTTTCGGACGAGCAGGTCTAAATAGGCCTTTCAATGGACCCGTTGGAATTTTAACTGAGTAAAAAGTACAGAAATTGAGGTTTTGGAATATAATTGTGTTGAAAATCTCCTAATCAATTACATGATCTCCTAAAATTTGATTAAAACTTATTTTGCGGCCCTTTTTGTAGAGGTTTCGGACCAGCATGTCTAAATGGGCCTTACACTGGACCCGTTGGAATTTTAACTGAGTAAAAAGTATAAAAATTGAGGTTTTGCAATATAATTGTGTTGAAAAGCTCATAATAAATTATTTGAACTCCTAAAATTTGATTAAAACTTGTTCTGCGGTCCTTTTTGTACAGGTTTCGGACGAGCATGTCTAAATGGGCCTTTCAATGGACCCGTTGGAATTTTAACTGAGTAAAAAGTTCAGAAATTGAGGTTTTGCAATATAATTGTCTTGAAAAGCTCCTAATCAATTACATGAACTCCTAAAATTTGATTAAAACGTGTTTTGCAGTCCTTTTTGTAGAGGTTTCAGGCGAGCGGGTTGAAATGGGCCTTTCAATGGACCCGTTGGAATTTTAACTGAGTAAAAAGTACATAAATTGAGGTTTTGCAATATAATTGTGTTGAAAAGCTCCTAATCAATTACATGAACTCTTAAAATTTGATTAAAACTTGTTTTGCAGTCCTTTTTGTTAAGGTTTCGGACGAGCGGGTCGAAATGGGCCTTTCAATCGACCCGTTGGAATTTTAACTGAGTAAAAAGTACAGAAATTGAGATTTTGAAATATAATTGTGTTGAAAAGCTACAAATCATTTATTTGAACTCCTAATACTTGAATAAAACTTTTTTGCGGTCCTTTTTGTAGAGGTTTCGGACGAGCAGGTCTAAATGGGCCTTTCAATGGGCCCGTTGGAATTTTAACAGAGTAAAAAGTAAAAAATTGAGGTTTTTCAATTTAATTGTGTTGAAAAGCTCCTAATCAATTATTTTGAATTCCTAAAATTTGATTAAAACTATTTTTTCGGTCCTTTTTGGTATCGGTTTCGGACGAGAAGGTCTAAATGGGCCTTTCAATGGACCTGTTGGAATTTTAACTGAGTAAAAAGTAAAAAATTGAGGTTTTTCAATATAAATGTGTTGAAAAGCTCCTAATCAATTATTTGAATTCCTAAAATTTGATTAACACTATTTTTGCAGTCCTTTTTGTCGAGGTTTCGGACGAGCAGGTCTAAATGGGCCTTTCAATGGACCCGTTAGAATTTTAACTGAGTAAAAAGTACAGAAATTGAGGTTTTGCAATATAATTGTGTTGAAAAGCTCCTAATCAATTACATGAATTCCTAAAATTTGATTAAAACTTTATTTGTGGTCCTTTTTGTAGAGGTTTCGGACGAGCGGGTCTAAATGGGCCTTTCAATGGACCCGATGAAATTTTAACTGAGTAAAAAGTACACAAATTAAGGTTTTGCAATATAATTGTGTTGAAAAGCTCCTAATCAATTATTTGAACTCCTAAAATTTGATTAAAACTTGTTTTGCGGTCCTTTTTTGTAGAGGTTTCGGATGAGCAGGTCTAAATGGGCCTTTCAATGGACCCGTTGGAATTTTAACTGAGTAAAAAGTACATAAATTGAGGTTTTGGAATATAATTGTGTTGAAAATCTCCTAATCAATTACAATATCTTCTAAAATTTGATTAAAACTTGTTTTGCGACCCTTTTTGTAGAGGTTTCGGACGAGCATGTCTAAATGGGCCTTTCAATGGACCCGTTGGAATTTTAACTGAGTAAAAAGTATAAAAATTGAGGTTTTTCAATATAATTGTGTTTAAAAGCTCCTAATCAATTATTTGAAGTCCTAAAATTTGATTAAAACTTGTTTTGCGGTCCTTTTTGTTGAGGTTTCAAACGAGCAGGTCTAAATGGGCCTTTCAATGGGCCCGTTGGAATTTTAACTGAGTAAAAAGTATAAAATTGAGGTTTTAAAAATAATTGTGTTGAAAAGTTCCTAATCAATTATTTGAACTCCTAAAATTTGATTAAAACTTGTTTTGCGGTCCTTTTTGTAGAGGTTTCGGATTAGCAGGTCTAAATGGGCCATTCAATGGACCCGTTGGAATTTTAACTGAGTAAAAAGTACAGAAATTGAGGTTTTGGAATATAATTGTGCTGAAAATCTCCTAATCAATTACATGATCTCCTAAAATTTGATTAATACTTATTTTGCGGCCCTTTTTGTAGAGGTTTCGGACGAGCATGTCTAAATGGGCCTTTCAATGGACCCGTTAGAATTTTAACTGAGTAAAAAGTACAGAAATTGAGGTTTTGCAATATAATTGTGTCGAAAAGCTCCTAATCAATTACATGAATTCCTAAAATTTGATTAAAACTTTATTTGTGGTCCTTTTTGTAGAGGTTTCGGACGAGCGGGTCTAAATGGGCCTTTCAATGGACCCGATGAAATTTTAACTGAGTAAAAAGTACAGAAATTAAGGTTTTGCAATATAATTGTGTTGAAAAGCTCCTAATCAATTATTTGAACTCATAAAATTTGATTAAAACTTGTTTTGCGGTACTTTTTTTTAGAGGTTTCGGATGAGCAGGTCTAAATGGGCCTTTCAATGGACCCGTTGGAATTTTAACTGAGTAAAAAGTACAGAAATTGAGGTTTTGGAATATAATTGTGTTGAAAATCTCCTAATCAATTACAATATCTCCTAAAATTTGATTAAAACTTGTTTTGCGGCCCTTTTTGTAGAGGTTTCGGACGAGCATGTCTAAATGGGCCTTTCAATGGACCCGTTGGAATTTTAACTGAGTAAAAAGTATAAAATTGAGGTTTTAAAAATAATTGTGTTGAAAAGTTCCTAATCAATTATTTGAACTCCTAAAATTTGATTAAAACTTGTTTTGCGGTCCTATTTGTAGAGGTTTCGGATTAGCAGGTCTAAATGGGCCTTCCAATGGACCCGTTGGAATTTTAACTGAGTAAAAAGTACAGAAATTGAGGTTTTGGAATATAATTGTGTTGAAAATCTCCTAATCAATTACATGATCTCCTAAGATTTGATTAAAACTTATTTTGCGGCCCTTTTTGTAGAGGTTTCCGACGAGCATGTCTAAATGGGCCTTTCAATGGACCCGTTGGAATTTTAACTGAGTAAAAAGTATAAAAATTGAGGTTTTGCAATATAATTGTGTTGAAAAGCTCCTAATCAATTATTTGAACTCCTAATATTTGAATAAAACTTTTTTGCGGTCCTTTTTGTAGAGGTTTCAGACGAACAGGTCTAAATGGGCCTTTCAATGGGCCCGTTGGAATTTTAACTGAGTAAAAAGTATAAAATTGAGGTTTTCAATATAATTGTGTTGAAAAGCTCTTAATCAGTTATTTGAACTCCTAAAGTTTGATTAAAACTTGTTTTGCGGTCCTTTTTGTCGAGGTTTCGGACGAGCAGGTCTAAATGGGCCTTTCAATGGACCCGTTGGAATTTTAACTGAGTAAATAGTACATAAATTGAGGTTTTGTAATATAATTGTGTTGAAAATCTCCTAACCAATTACATGATCTCCTAAAATTTGATTAAAACTTGTTTTGCGGCCTTTTTTGTAGAGGTTTCGGACGAGCATGTCTAAATGGGCCTTTCAATGGACCCGTTGGAATTTTAACTGAGTAAAAAGTATAAAAATTGAGGTTTTGCAAAATAATTGTGTTGAAAAGCTCATAATCAATTATTTGTACGGCTAAAATATGATCAAAACTTGTTTTGCGGTCCTTTATGTTGAGGTTTCGGACGTGCGGGTCTAAATGGGCCTTTCATGGACCCATTGGAATTTTAACTGAGTAAAATGTATGAAAATTGAAGTTTTGCAATATAATTGTGTTGGAAAGCTCCTAATCATTTATTTGAACTCCTAAAATTTGATTATAACTTTTTTGCGGTCCTTTTTGTATCGGTTTCGGACGAGTAGGTCTAAATGGGCCTTACAATGGACCCGTTGGAATTTTAACTGAGTAAACAGTACAGAAATTGAGGTTTTGCAATATAATTGTGTTGAAAAGCTCCTAATCAATTATTTGAACTCCAAAAATTTGATTAAAACTTGTTTTGCAGTCCTTTTTGTCTAGGTTTCGGACGAGCAGGCCTAAATGGGCCTTTCAATGGACCTGTTGGAATTTAAACTGAGTAAAAAGTAGAGAAATTGAGGTTTTGCAATATAATTGTGTTGAAAAGCTCCTAATTAATTATTTGAACTCCTAAAATTTGATTAAAACGTGTTTTGCGGTCCTTTTTGTTGAGGTTTCGGACGAGCAGGTCTAAATGGGACTTTCAATGGACCCGTTGGAATTTTAACTGAGTAAAAAGGACAGAAATTGAGTTTTTGCAATATAATTGTGTTGAAAAGCTCCTAATCAATTACATGAACTCCTAAGATTTGATTAAAACTTGTTTTGCATTCCTTTTTGTAGAGGTTTCGGACGAGCGGGTCGAAATGGGCCTTTCAATGGACCCGTTGGAATTTTAACTGAGTAAAAAGTATAAAATTGAGGTTTTTCAATATAATTGTGTTGAAAAGCTCCTAATAAATTATTTGAACCCCAAAAATTTGATTAAAACTTTTTTGCGGTCCTTTTTTTCGAGGTTTTGGACGAGCAGGTCTAAATGGGCCTTTCAATGGACCCGTTGGAATTTTAACTGAGTAAAAAGTACAAAAATTGAGGTTTTGCAATATAATTGTGTTGAAAACCTCCTAATCAATTACATAAACTCCTAAAATTTGATTAAAACTTGTTTTGCGGTCCTTTTTGTCGAAGTTTTGGATGAGCAGGTCTAAATGGGCCTTTCAATGGACCCGTTGGAATTTTAACTGAGTAAAAAGTACATAAATTGAGGTTTTGGAATATAATTGTGTTGAAAATCTCCTAATCAATTACAATATCTCCTAAAATTTGATTAAAACTTGTTTTGCGGCCCTTTTTGTAGAGGTTTCGGACGAGCGTGTCTAAATGGGCCTTTCAATGGACCCGTTGGAATTTTAACTGAGTAAAAAGTATAAAAATTGAGGTTCTTCAATATAATTGTGTTGAAAAGCTCCTAATCAATTATTTGAAGTCCTAAAATTTGATTAAAACTTGTTTTGCGGTCCTTTTTGTTGAGGTTTCAAACGAGCAGGTCTAAATGGGCCCGTTGGAATTTTAACTGAATAAAAATTATAAAATTTAGGTTTTGCAATATAATTGTGTTGAAAAGCTCCTAATCAATTACATAAACTCATAAAATTTGATTAAAACTTTTTTTGCGGTCCTTTTTTTTAGGTTTCGGACGAGCAGGTCTAAATGGGTCTTTTAGTGGACCCGTTAGAATTTTAACAGAGAAAAAAGTACAGAAATTGAGGTTTTGCAATATAATTGTGTTGAAAATCTCCTAATCAAATATATGATCTCCTAAAATTTTATTAATACTTGTTTTACGGCCCTTTTTGTACAGGTTTCGGACGTGCGGGTCTAAATGGGCCTTTCAATGGACCCGTTGGAATTTTAACTGAGTAAAAAGTATAAAATTGAGGTTTTCAAAATAATTGTGTTGAAAAGTTCCTAATCAATTATTTGAACTCCTAAAATTTGATTAAAACTTGTTTTGCGGTCCTTTTTGTAGAGGTTTCGGATTAGCAGTTCTAAATGGGCCATTCAATGGACCCGTTTGAATTTTAACTGAGTAAAAAGTACAGAAATTGAGGTTTTGGAATATAATTGTGTTGAAAATCTCCTAATCAATTACATGATCTCCTAAAATTTGATTGAAACATATTTTGCGGCCCTTTTTGTAGAGGTTTCGGACGAGCATGTCTAAATGGGCCTTTCAATGGACCCGTTGGAATTTTAACTGAGTAAAAAGTATAAAAATTGAGGTTTTGCAATATAATTGTGTTGAAAAGCTCATAATCAATTATTTGTACTCCTAAAATATGATCAAAACTTGTTTTGCGGTCCTTTATGTAGAGGTTTCAGACGTGCGGGTCTAAATGGGCCTTTCAATGGACCCGTTTGAATTTTAACTGAGTAAAAAGTACAGAAATCGAGGTTTTGCAATATAATTGTGTTGAAAAGCTCCTAATCAATTATTTGAACTCCTAATATTTGAATAAAACTTTTTGCGGTCCTTTTTGTAGAGGTTTCAGAGGAACAGGTCTAAATGGGCCTTTCAATGGGCCCGTTGGAATTTTAACTGAGTAAAAAGTATAAAATTGAGCTTTTCAATATAATTGTGTTGAAAAGCTCCTAATCAGTTATTTGAACTCCTAAACTTTGATTAAAACTTGTTTTGCGGTCCTTTTTATCGAGGTTTCGGACGAGCAGGACAGTCACGAAGCGCATGAAGGATCGATTCCGAGTGGCTACCACAGATGGGACAAGGCCCCGAATTAGGAGAGAAGGTTTGCATTTTAACTCCAACTGGAAGAGCATCAGATGCCATACGCCAACCAAAAGTTTTGACTTTGGGTAAAGCTTTAACTTTGGATAGAAATTTCCAGAGCCATGTAGGTGACGTATGTGGGTTTATGGAACGTTGCAGGAAAATATATCCAGAACGGACTGAGTAGATACCCGAGTCATTAGGGGACCAGAGTATTGAATCACGATGATCATTTATGATGGGGATACGAAGAATAGCATCGGCATCAGTTGGATTAAAGTAATGCCTTACCTTATCCGTATCCCAAGCAGTTTGGTTACGAATCATAAAATCACGACATCGAATATGGAATTCATCTGAGATTTCGTAATCCCCAATGAGATCAATCGGAGAAGACCCTCCCCATATATCTCTGTGTACTCTAATATTACTGCTTATACCTGGGCGGTAGAGAAAGCCTGGGAATAGACGCTGAAGCGCGTTATACATACCTTGCCAAGCAAATGAGCCACGATTGGGTTTTGGTGCATCTAGAATATTGCCGGATGGAAAGTATTTAGAACGGTATATTTGACCTAATAGAGAATCTGGTTCACAAATGAGTTTCCAAAGTTGCTTGCCCAAGAGAGCAATGTTAAAATCGTGCAAATCCTTAAAACCCATGCCTCCAGCAGATTTAGGTAAGCAAACACGATTCCATGGGAGCATGTGCCAACCTTTTTTGTTGGATTTGCCAGTCCACCAGTATTGACGGATTGATGAAGTCATGTCATCAATGATGTTTTGTGGAAGAAGATAACAAGACATAACGTATTGTGGAAGGGATTGTAGGACTGCTTTGATGAAAATCTCTCGGCCACTAAAAGAGAGGAGATGTTTGTCCCAACTAGAAAGACGATCATGTACTTTATCTCGCACAAATCCTAGAGATTCCGTTTTGTTTTTCCCAATAAGAAGTGGGATACCTAGATATACTCCAGGGTTAGAAACATCGCGTACTTGTAAAAGGCTGTTGATCGCGTTTCTTGTTGCTGATGGTGTACGCGGATTATAGAAAATTGTTGATTTTTCAAAATTAACCGCTTGACCGGATGCATTAGCATAAGTTTGAAGAGCTTTTTTAAGAAGAGACGCTTCAGATTGATTAGTATTAATGAAAACCATGCAGTCATCGGCAAAAAGCAAGTGATTGACTTTAGGCCCGTATTTACAGGCGCCTAGTCCCGGTAGAATTTTAGTTTGTTGGGCAGTAGCTAAATAAGCAGAGAGGCCTTGAGTACAAAAGAGAAAGAGGAAAGGGGATAGGGGATCCCCCTGACGAAGACCACGTTGAGGTTGAAAGGAGGGGGAGAAGGAATTATTAATTTTAACTGAAAATGAGACTGTAGTAATGCAACGCATTATGAGGGTGATCCATTCGGAGGCGAAGCCCATACGTTCCATAACATTTGCAAGAAAGGACCATTCTACTCTATCAAATGCTTTTTCCATGTCTAACTTAAGAGCAGCACCTTGAGAGGACTTAGTAGCTCCTGAGTTAATATTGTGAATAATTTCATGTGCAACGAGGATGTTGTCCGAGATTTTACGTCCCTGGAAAAAGGCTGCTTGGTTAGGGCTTATGCATAGGGGTATAGTCTGTTTCATTCTATTGACTATTGTTTTGGCTACTATTTTATAAAGGACAGTGCATAGACTGATTGGTCTTAGTTGTTTCATGGAAGTTGGATCCTGGACTTTGGGGATTAAACTAAGATAGTTTTATTGACTGAGGCCATATCAGCGTTGCCGTTTAGTAGATTAATGCAAAGATTAATGACATCTTCGCCCACTGTGTCCCAATGTTGTCGGAAAAAGCTACTGGGTAGGCCATCGATACCAGGTGCTTTCCTAGGGTCAATATCTTGAAAGTCATGGAGAATTTCTTCTTTAGTGAAAGTCCTTAGAAGGGTTTCATTCATTGATTGATTGATAGAAGGGTGAATTTTATCAAGAATATTATTCGAGATTTGGGGATTGGATGATGTGAAAAGATTTTGAAAATATGTAGAAGCGATATTCATAAGATCTGAATCAGACGTACACCAATTCGAGTTAGCGTCAAAAGGCCTATAATCGAATTTTTCTTTTTCCTATTAGTTGCTCGAGCATGGAAGAACTTGGTATTTTTGTCCCCTTGGGAAAGCCATAGAGTGCGAGATCTTTGAGCCCAATAAATTTCTTGTTCCGATAAGAGTTTATTTAGTTCAGTTCTATAATTTAAATATATTTCTTCATTTGTGGCAGTTAAGGGGCGATATAGAAATTTTATTAATTTTTTTGGTGAGGAACTTAATCCGTCCGATGGATTTAAAACGTTGTTGATTTTGCCATTCTTCTAGGCATGTGCCAATAGCTTCGATTTTGTCAATGACAGTTCCGGGAGTATTGGCCCAAGTTCTTTTAATAGTGTGTATATTATCCACGTTATTAGCCCAACAGTTTTCGAAGCGGAAATTGTTTGATGGCCGTTGATGGGGGGTAGAGGCCAAAGGGTCTAAATCAAGGAGTAGGAAACAATGGTCAGATTTGGCCACATAATCCGTGGTAATTCGGTAGGAAGGGTAGAGATCTTGCCAAGCCGAATTAGCTATAAACCGATCTAATCTTTCATGTATGATTGGGGTTAAAGGCCCTACTTTTGTCCATGTAAACCATCCAGAAGTTGGCTTGCAATCAAAAAGATTGTTTCGTGATAAACAGTTGCGAAAATTTTTTATTTGTGATCTAGCCCTTCGACAACCCCCTTGTTTTTCAGAGTCAATTAAAATTTCATTAAAATCCCCACCGAGGAGCCATGGGTTATTTTTAGTAGTAGAATATAATGAATCTATAAGTTCCCATGTTTTATATTTTTGACTAGTTTCAGAGAAACCATGCATTCCAGTAAAAAAACATTGTGTAATTATTCTTAGTTATTTGAGTATGAATATAACGCGACGAGTAAGAAATTAAACTTATATTAATATTGTTTGCCGCAAATAAGGAAATGTCGGAACACCCTTCCGTAGGGGAAATAGAAATAATGTCTAACATTCCTAATGAAAGACAAACGCGGTTACATTCCGCATTATTTATTTTGGTTTCGCATAAGAAAATGACATCCAGATTGGTGCGTTGGACATAGGACCTGAAATGTTAAACCGTCGGGGCTTGTCCAAGACCCTGACAGTTCCAGCATAGGATCCTCATTTTGCTCGGCGGGGCTGGGAATCAGCCGCCGCCGGAGAGTTTTTAGAGCTGCTCATCCCAGCTTTAGGAGTGGATCCGGACGGTTTGGATTTTTTTGGCGGGAGCGACACTTGTATTGGAGAGCGGCGTTTCATGCCTCGGTTCATTGGGGCTGGTGCAGGTGCAGGGGCTGCATCATTGGGGTAAGTTTTTAGTAACCACTGATTAAAATCATTGAAAATTGTATCAGTGGGATTAGAGGGCTTACGCAATTCAGACTCAATCTTTTTTATCTGCTGGGCAGTAGGGCTAGGAACACCATCATCCGTGGTGTCCCAATCATCATCAGAACCATCTTCAGGGATAGGATAGATGGTATTCAGGGGCTGGGGCTCGAGTGGTGCTTTTTGTTTCAAGTCAGATACAGGGGGGTCTTTAGCAGAGTTGGGACCTTCTTTCATGGCCTTATCAACGTTTGGGGCTTCCTCAGTTGCTTGTTGCGTAAAGGAGGCGGCATCGCCCTCATTTAGAGAACCTATATTTTGGATATTGATCGTGATTAGATGCTTATAAACATTAATATAATAGATGAGGAAGATGTAATTTAAATTACCCATATTATTCTGGTCGATGGGAGGAGCAGTAGTGTTGGCCGAAGCTGCTGGAATATTTGTAGGGGTCACTACGAGGAGATCAGATAGTAAGTACTTGGACAGAATAATTGGGGGAATAAATCGAATAAAAAATGAGATTATTGTAAAGGTTGAATTAAAATTACCATTCACTGGATGGATATTTGGAATAAGATTCGGTTCCACATTGCGGATACGTCCACGAGTACAACCTGGGCGACGTCTTGGGGGAAGAGCCATTCCCCGTACTGTAATTTGTTGAGATCGAGTGAAGAACGGATGGGACAGTTTTCTAATGTGTGGCTGATGATACCACAACCAGGACAGAGAGTAGGGAGTCTTTCATACTGAATACGGCACATAATTTTATTAGCACCTGATCCGATAAAAACAAAGCGGGTGACAGGTCTTGTGATGTCTAGCAAAATTTCGACCCGAAGGAAGTCCTTCATGTTCCCCTCAACCTCTCGGGTATCCGTTCGGAGGACGTTGCCAACCATTGACCCTAGGGCGTGTCCCACCAGATGGGATCAATCAACATCATCATAAAGTGAATCAGGGAGAGAGAAAAATCGGATCCAAATTCTCATGATATTGAAGTTGTAATCTCCTACAGATTTGGTTGGATCATATTCAGTAACAGCTAACCATTCATCCTTGTACAGACAAGGACCGCGGTTGATGACCTCATAACAATTCTTGGTTTCCTTGAACTTTATTTTGAGGAAGTTATCTTGTATAACCGATATGGAGACTACCTCATTAGGCTTCCAAATTCCTTCGAATGCATTGATAACAGCATATATGTCTATTACTTTAGACGATATGAAGCATCCGATTAGAATAAGCTTAGGGTCCTCCTTGATAACATCCCAACCAAAATCGGGTGTGTAGAGCAGCTCCGCTTCTTCATTGGTGAGATTGATAGAGCTGAGTTGGGGAATAGAAGAGGATGAAGCCATCGAGAGAGTTGGTAGATTGGAAATAGTAGAAGGATGGAGATGGTTTGGTGGATTGGTAAAATTGTGATGTTCATATATAAAGAAATCAATTGAGGAAGTTGAAATATGGAAAGTAGTTTGAAAAGGTTTTGGAAAAACAATTAGTGATTGGAAAAGACGGGATCTATTAGTATCAAAAAGGAAAATATGAAAAGAACTTTCCTTAAACGATCTAGAAGAATTATTAGGAGAAGAAATTCTATTAGATTTATTTAGAGATAGTATTTTGCAGGCATAATTTAAGGAAATATACCTTAAATATCTATATAATTTTAAATTAAAGTTTAAAAGTAAGTGTAAAAAAATATTATAGATGAAATGGCTGATAATTAGGGATAAATAAAGAAAGGCTGGAGCAGCCTTGGTAATAAAAGGAAGTATTTTAATATTCAAATAATTAATTCAGAAAATAAATTTAGGTGGTGCAGCTAAAGGAAAATAAAAGATACTAATACAAAAAAATAATTCCATTAATAGAATTAATGTTGCGAAAGAAAAGGCAAAGTTTAAGGGGTAAAATTTTGGAAATAGAATAAATTGAGTAAAAAGTTCCGAAATTGAGGTTTTGCAATATAATTGTGTTGAAAAGCTCCTAATCAGTTATTTGAACTCCTAATATTTGAATAAAACATTTTTGTGGTCCTTTTTGTAGAGGTTTCAGACGAGCAGGTCTAAATGGGCCTTTCAATGGACCCGTTGGAATTTTAACTGAGTAAAAAGTAAAGAAATTGAGGTTCTGCAATATAATTGTGTTGAAAATCTCCTAATTAATTACATGATATCCTAAAATTTGATTAAAACTTGTTTTGCGGCCCTTTTTGTAGAGGTTTCGGCCGAGCATGTCTAAATGGGCCTTTCAATGGACCCGTTGGAATTTTAACTGAGTAAAAAGTATAAAAATTGAGGTTTTGCAATATAATTGTGTTGAAAAGCTCATAATCAATTATTTGTACTCCTAAAATATGATCAAAACTTGTTTTGAGGTCCTTTATGTAAAGGTTTCGGACGTGCGGGTCTAAATGGGCCTTTCAATGGACCCGTTGGAATTTTAACTAGTTAAAATGTATATGTTGAAAAGCTCCTAATCAATTATTTGAACTCCTAATATTTTAATAAAACATTTTTGCGGTCTTTTTTGTAGATGTTTCGGACGAGCAGGTCTAAATGGGCCTTTCAATGGGCCCGTTGGAATTTTAACTGAGTAAAAAGTATAAAATTGAGGTTTTTCAAGATAATTGTGTTGCGCAGTTCCTAATCAATTATTTGAACTCCTAAAATTTGATTAAAACTATTTTTGCGGTCCTTTATGTCGAGGTTTCGGACGAGCAGGTCTAAATGGGCCTTTCAATGGACCCGTTAGAATTTTAACTGAGTAAAAAGTACAAAAATTGAGGTTTCGCAATATAATTGTGTTGAAAAGCTCCTAATCAATTACATGAACTCCTAAAATTTGATTAAAACTTTTTTGTGGTCCTTTTTGTAGAGGTTTCAGACGAGCGGGTCTAAATGGGCCTTTCAATGGACCCGTTGAAATTTTAACTGAGTAAAAAGTACAGAAATTGAGGTTTTGCAATATAATTGTGTTGAAAAGCTCCTAATCAATTACATGAACTCCTAAAATTTGATTAAAACTTGTTTTGCAATCCTTTTTGTAGAGGTTTCGGACGAGCGGGTCGAAATGGGCCTTTCAATGGATCCGTTGGAATTTTAACTGAGTAAAAAGTACAGAAATTGAGGTTTTGCAATATAATTGTGTTGAAAAGCTCCTAATCAATTGCATGAACTCCTAAAATTTGATTAAAACTTGTTTTTCAATCCTTTTTGTAGAGGTTTCGAACGAGCGGGTCGAAATGGGCCTTTCAATGGACCCGTTGGAATTTTAACTGAGTAAAAAGTACATAAATTGTGGTTTTGAAATATAATTGTGTTGAAAAGCTCCTAATCAATTATTTGAACTCCTAAAATTTGATTATAACTTGTTTTGCGGTCCTTTTTGCAGAGGTTTCCGACGAGTAGGTCTAAATGGGCCTTTCAATGGACCCGTTGGAAATTTAACTGAGCAAAAAGTACAGAAATTGAGGTTTTGCAATATAATTGTGTTGAAAGTCTCCTAATTAATTACATGATATCCTAAAATTTGATTAAAACTTGTTTTGCGGCCCTTTTTGTAGAGGTTTCGGACGAGCATGTCTAAATGGGCCTTTCAATGGACTCGTTGGAATTTTAACTGAGTAAAAAGTATAAAAATTGAGGTTTTGCAATATAATTGTGTTGAAAAGCTCATAATCAATTATTTGTACTCCTAAAATATGATCAAAACTTGTTTTGATGTCCTTTATGTAAAGGTTTCGGACGTGCGGGTCTAAATGGGCCTTTCAATGGACCCGTTGGAATTTTAACTGAGTAAAATGTATATGTTGAAAAGCTCCTAATCAATTATTTGAACTCCTAATATTTTAATAAAACATTTTTGCGGTCCATTTTGTAGATGTTTCGGACGAGCAGGTCTAAACGGGCATTTCAATGGGCCCGTTGGAATTTCAACTGAGTAAAAAGTATAAAATTGAGTTTTTTTCAAGATAATTGTGTTGCGCAGCTCCCAATCAATTATTTGAACTCCTAAAATTTGATTAAAACTATTTTTGCGGTCCTTTTTGTCGAGGTTTCGGACGAGCAGGTCTAAATGGGCCTTTCAATGGACCCGTTAGAATTTTAACTGAGTAAAAAGTACAAAAATTGAGGTTTTGCAATATAATTGTGTTGAAAAGCTCCTAATCAATTACATGAACTCCTAAAATTTGATTAAAACTTTTTTTGTGGTCCTTTTTGTAGAGGTTTCGGACGAGGGGGCTAAATGGGCCTTTCAATGGACCCGTTGAAATTTTAACTAAGTAAAAAGTACAGAAATTGAGGTTTTGCAATATAATTGTGTTGAAAAGCTCCTAATCAATTACATGAACTCCTAAAATTTGATTAAAACTTGTTTTGCAGTCCTTTTTGTAGAGGTTTCGGACGAGCGGGTCGAAATGGGCCTTTCAATGGATCCGTTGGAATTTTAACTGAGTAAAAAGTACAGAAATTGAGGTTTTGCAATATAATTGTGTTGCAAAGCTCCTAATCAATTGCATGAACTCCTAAAATTTGATTAAAACTTGTTTTTCAATCCTTTTTGTAGAGGTTTCGAACGAGCGGGTCGAAATGGGCCTTTCAATGGACCCGTTGGAATTTTAACTGAGTAAAAAGTACAGAAATTGTGGTTTTGAAATATAATTGTGTTGAAAAGCTCCTAATCAATTATTTGAACTCCTAAAATTTGATTATAATTTGTTTTGCGGTCCTTCTTGTAGAGGTTTCCGACGAGTATGTCTAAATAGGCCTTTCAATGGACCCGTTGGAAATTTAACTGACTAAAAAGTAAAGAAATTGAGGTTTTGCAATATAATTGTGTTGAAAGTCTCCTAATTAATTACATGAAATCCTAAAATTTGATTAAAACTTGTTTTGCGGCCCTTTTTGTAGAGGTTTCGGCCGAGCATGTCTAAATGGGCCTTTCAATGGACCCGTTGGAATTTTAACTGAGTATAAAGTATAAAAATTGAGGTTTTGCAATATAATTGTGTTGAAAAGCTCATAATCAATTATTTGCACTCCTAAAATATGATCAAAACTTGTTTTGAGGTCCTTTATGTAAAGGTTTCGGACGTGCGGGCCTAAATGGGCCTTTCAATGGACCCGTTGGTATTTTAACTAAGTAAAATGTATATGTTGAAAAGCTCCTAATCAATTATTTGAACTCCTAATATTTTAATAAAACATTTTTGCGGTCCTTTTTGTAGATGTTTCGGACGAGCAGGTCTAAATGGGTCTTTCAATGGGCCTGTTGGAATTTTAACTGAGTAAAAAGTATAAAATTGAGGTTTTTCAAGATAATTGTGTTGCGTAGCTCCTAATCAATTATTTGAACTCCTAAAATTTGATTATAACTAGTTTTGCGGTCCTTTTTGTCGAGGTTTCGGACGAGCAGGTCTAAATGGGCCTTTCAATGGACCCGTTAGAATTTTAACTGAGTAAAAAGTACAAAAATTGAGGTTTTGCAATATAATTGTGTTGAAAAGCTCCTAATCAATTACATGAACTCCTAAAATTTGATTAAAACTTTTTTTGTGGTCCTTTTTGTAGAGGTTTCGGACGAGGGGGCTAAATGGGCCTTTCAATGGACCCGTTGAAATTTTAACTAAGTAAAAAGTACAGAAATTGAGGTTTTGCAATATAATTGTGTTGAAAAGCTCCTAATCAATTACATGAACTCCTAAAATTTGATTAAAACTTGTTTTGCAGTCCTTTTTGTAGAGGTTTCGGACGAGCGGGTCGAAATGGGCCTTTCAATGGATCCGTTGGAATTTTAACTGAGTAAAAAGTACAGAAATTGAGGTTTTGCAATATAATTGTGTTGCAAAGCTCCTAATCAATTGCATGAACTCCTAAAATTTGATTAAAACTTGTTTTTCAATCCTTTTTGTAGAGGTTTCGAACGAGCGGGTCGAAATGGGCCTTTCAATGGACCCGTTGGAATTTTAACTGAGTAAAAAGTACAGAAATTGTGGTTTTGAAATATAATTGTGTTGAAAAGCTCCTAATCAATTATTTGAACTCCTAAAATTTGATTATAATTTGTTTTGCGGTCCTTCTTGTAGAGGTTTCCGACGAGTATGTCTAAATAGGCCTTTCAATGGACCCGTTGGAAATTTAACTGACTAAAAAGTAAAGAAATTGAGGTTTTGCAATATAATTGTGTTGAAAGTCTCCTAATTAATTACATGAAATCCTAAAATTTGATTAAAACTTGTTTTGCGGCCCTTTTTGTAGAGGTTTCGGCCGAGCATGTCTAAATGGGCCTTTCAATGGACCCGTTGGAATTTTAACTGAGTATAAAGTATAAAAATTGAGGTTTTGCAATATAATTGTGTTGAAAAGCTCATAATCAATTATTTGCACTCCTAAAATATGATCAAAACTTGTTTTGAGGTCCTTTATGTAAAGGTTTCGGACGTGCGGGCCTAAATGGGCCTTTCAATGGACCCGTTGGTATTTTAACTAAGTAAAATGTATATGTTGAAAAGCTCCTAATCAATTATTTGAACTCCTAATATTTTAATAAAACATTTTTGCGGTCCTTTTTGTAGATGTTTCGGACGAGCAGGTCTAAATGGGTCTTTCAATGGGCCTGTTGGAATTTTAACTGAGTAAAAAGTATAAAATTGAGGTTTTTCAAGATAATTGTGTTGCGTAGCTCCTAATCAATTATTTGAACTCCTAAAATTTGATTATAACTAGTTTTGCGGTCCTTTTTGTCGAGGTTTCGGACGAGCAGGTCTAAATGGGCCTTTCAATGGACCCGTTAGAATTTTAACTGAGTAAAAAGTACAGAAATTGAGTTTTTGCAATATAATTGTGTTGAAAAGCTCCTAATCAATTACATGAACTCCTAAAATTTGATTAAAACTTTTTTTGCGGTCCTTTTTGTAGAGGTTTCGGACGAGCGGGTCTAAATGGGCCTTTCAATGGACCCGTTGAAATTTTAACTGAGTAAAAAGTACAGAAATTGAGGTTTTGCAATATAATTTTGTTGAAAAGCTACGAATCAATTACATGAACTCCTAAAATTTGTTTAAAACATGTTTTGCAGTCCTTTTTGTAGAGGTTTCGGACGAGCGGGTCGAAATGGACCTTTCAATTGATCCGTTGGAATTTTAACTGAGTAAAAAGTACAGAAATTGAGGTTTTGCAATATAATTGTGTTGAAAGGCTCCTAATCAATTGCATGAACTCCTAAAATTTGATTAAAACTTGTTTTTCAATCCTTTTTGTAGAGGTTTCAAACGAGCGGGTCGAAATGGGCCTTTCAATGGACCCGTTGGAATTTTAACTGAGTAAAAAGTACAGAAATTGTGGTTTTGAAATATAATTGTGTTGAAAAGCTCCTAATCAATTATTTGAACTCCTAAAATTTGATTATAACTTGTTTTGCGGTCCTTTTTGTAGAGGTTTCCGATGAGCAGGTCTAAATGGGCCTTTCAATGGACCCGTTGGAAATTTAACTGAGTAAAAAGTAAAGAAATTGAGGTTTTGCAATATAATTGTGTTGAAAGTCTCCTAATTAATTACATGATATCCTAAAATTTGATTAAAACTTGTTTTGCGGCCCTTTTTGTAGAGGTTTCGGCCGAGCATGTCTAAATGGGCCTTTCAATGGACCCGTTGGAATTTTAACTGAGTATAAAGTATAAAAATTGAGGTTTTGCAATATAATTGTGTTGAAAAGCTCATAATCAATTATTTGTACTCCTAAAATATGATCAAAACTTGTTTTGAGGTCCTTTATGTAAAGGTTTCGGATGTGCGAGTCTAAATGGGCCTTTCAATGGACCCGTTGGAATTTTAACTGAGTAAAATGTATATGTTGAAAAGCTCCTAATCAATTATTTGAACTCCTAATATTTTAATAAAACATTTTGCGGTCCTTTTTGTAGATGTTTCGGACGAGCAGGTCTAAATGGGCATTTCAATGGGCCCGTTGGAATTTTAACTGAGTAAAAAGTATAAAATTGAGGTTTTTCAAGATAATTGTGTTGCGCAACTCCTAATCAATTATTTGAACTCCTAAAATTTGATTATAACTTTTTTGCGGTCCTTTTTGTATCAGTTTCGGACGAGCAGGTCTAAATGGGCCTTTCAATGGACCCGTTAGAATTTTAACTGAGTAAAAAGTACAGAAATTGAGGTTTTGCAATATAATTGTGTTGAAAAGCTCCTAATCAATTACATGAACTCCTAAAATTTGATTAAAACTTTTTTTTGTGGTCCTTTTTTTTTAGGTTTCGGACGAGCAGGTCTAAATGGGTCTTTCAGTGGACACGTTAGAATTTTAACAGAGAAAAAAGTACAGAAATTGAGGTTTTCCAATATAATTGTGTTGAAAATCTCCTAATCAAATATATGATCTCCTAAAATTTTATTAATTCTTGTTTTGCGGCCCTTTTTGTAGAGGTTTCGGACGAGCAGGTCTAAATGGGCCTTTCAATGGGCCCGTTGGAATTTTAACTGAGTAAAAAGTAAAAAATTGAGGTTTTTCAATATAATTGTGTTGAAAAGCTCCTAATCAATTATTTTGAATTCCTAAAATTTGATTAAAACTATTTTTGGGGTCCTTTTTGGTATCGGTTTCGGACGAGCAGGTCTAAATGTGCCTTTCAATGAACCCGTTAGAATATTTTTTTTTTGAAGAAAGGGCCTCATTAAAAACCCCACTAATCCTTACTGGGCTAGCCCAGCAAGGCCCTAGGAGGGGAAAAGAGTGCCCAAAATATATTATAAATCATGGTGGTTGGTTAACAACCGGTACAAAAGTTCGTAGAGCATCGGGCAAGCCCGGCCCAAAATACATAGAGGAATTAAAATGAAGGGCCCAATTGGCTACAGAATGAGCTAAAGCGTTAGCTGCACGCGGTACATAATGTAAGCTAAGACCAGACACAGTGTCAATGAAAGATCTAGTGGCCTGTAACTGTTGCTGAAGAGTGGAGGCATCCTCGCCTGCGTGACACAGCCGATTGATCATCAGGGCCGCATCTGATTCAAGAAGAAACCCTTGCCATCCAGCATCCACACCGAGTTGGACACCATCCGAGATAGCTCGTAGTTCCGCCGATGTAGAATCTGCAATAGCGTCCAAGTAAACAGCTCGTCCGAGCAAGATAGCACCATTAGCATCACGAGCCACAATGCCAAGTCCCGCGGATCCTGTAGTGGGGTGAAAAGCACCATCAACATTGATTTTTATTGATCCAGGCGGCGGCGGCCTCCATACAGGTGGGGAAAGTACTGTCGTCGTCTGCTGCCTCGTCGTGGGAATGTCTGATTTGGCCGATAGGTAGTCGCGAAGTAGATCCTGTGAGTTCATCAAGATGAGCCAAGGGGGCTGTAATCGCTGAGAATGGACCCACTCATTCCTCCTATTCCAAAGATTCCATAAGGTAGTCAGGAGGAGATCAAATTGTGCGCAAGAGAGGAGCCTAGCTCCTTGTTCTAGCCAAAGTGATATCGAGGTTGCAACGCTATCACGAAATTCACTAGGGAAGCCTGCAAGGCTGAGCACCTCAGCAGCGCCTTGGCAGTCCCTGAATGCATGAAGTGCAGATTCGAGAGTCGAGGGGCAAAACGGACACATGCCGTCGCCCAATCCAATAGTCGCAAGTCGTTCACCTGTGGGCAGTGCACCCCGTCCTACCCTCCATCCAAAGGTGCGAACCTTCGGGAGTATGAGGAGATACCCTTGCGATGCGGCGATTTTATGATTCGTCATCATAATGCATGGGATGAAAATAAAGTACGTCAGTATTTTGACGAAGATGACGCGGCCAACATACTGCGCGTACCGATATCTGATGTCCATCGCGATACCTTGCTATGGGGTTTTCATGATACTAATATATATTCAGTACGCTCCGGCTACCTATTCTTACGTAAGAATCTTCCATGGGAGTGTGTTGGATTTAGCAATAATCTTCCATAGAGGGCTCGGACGCTCAAGGGGCCGTGGGGGCCTACGTAAGAATAGGTAGCCGGAGCGTACTGAATATATATTAGTATCATGAAAACCCCATAGCAAGGTATCGCGATGGACATCAGATATCGGTACGCGTAGTATGTTGACCGCGTCATCTTCGTCAAAATATTGACGTACTTTATTTTCATCCCATGCATTATGATGACGAATCATAAAATCGCCGCATCGCAAGGGTACCCGTTAGAATTTTAACTGAGTAAAAAGTACAGAAATTGAGGTTTTGAAAAGCTCCTAATCAATTACATGAACTCCTAAAATTTGATTAAAACTTTTTTCGTGGTCCTTTTTGTAGAGGTTTCGGATGAGCGGGTCTAAATGGGCCTTTCAATGGACCTGTTGAAATTTTAACTGAGTAAAAAGTACAGAAATTGATGTTTTGAAATATAATTGTGTTGAAAAGCTCCTAATCAATTATTTGAACTCCTAAAATTTGATTAAAACTTTTTTTGCGGTCCTTTTTGTAGAGGTTTCAGACGAGCAAGTCTAAATGGGCCTTTCAATGGACCCGTTGGAATTTTAACTGAGTAAAATGTACAGAAATTGAGGTTTTGCAATATAATTGTGTTGAAAATATCCTAATCAATTACATGATCTCCAAAAATTTGATTAAAACTTGTTTTGCGTCCCTATTTGTTGAGGTTTCGGACGAGCATGTCTAAATGGGCCTTTCAATAGACCCGTTGCAATTTTAACTGAGTAAAAATTATAAAAATTGAGGTTTTGCAATATAATTGTGTTGAAAATCTCATAATCAATTATTTGTACTCCTAAAATATGATCAAAACTTGTTTTGCGGTCCTTTACGTAGAGGTTTCGGACTTGCGGGTCTAAATGGGCCTTTCAATGGAACCGTTGGAATTTTAACTGAGTAAAATGTATATAAATTGAATTTTTGCAATATAATTGTGTTGAAAAGCTCCTAATCATTTATTTGAACTCCTAAAATTCGATTAAAACTTTTTGCGGTCCTTTTTTTATCGGTTTCGGACGAGCAGGTCTAAATGGGCCTTACAATGGACCCGTTGGAATTTTAACTGAGTAAAAAGTAGAGAAATTGAGGTTTTGCAATATAATTGTGTTGAAAAGCTCCTAATCAATTATTTGAATTCCTAAGATTTGATTAAAACTTGTTTTGCGGTCCTTTTTGTCGAGGTTTCGGACGAGCAGGTCTATATGGGCCTTTCAATAGACCCGTTGGAATTTTAACTGAGTAAAAAGTAAAAAATTGAGGTTTTTCAATATAATTGTGTTGAAAAGCTCCTAATCAATTGTTTGAATTCCTAAAATTTTATTAAAACTATTTTTGCGGTCCTTTTTGTCGAGGTTTCGGACGAACATGTCTAAATGGGCCTTTCAATGGACCCGTTAGAATTTTAACTGAGTAAAAAGTACAGAAATTAAGGTTTTGCAATATAATTGTGTTGAAAAGCTCTAATCAATTACATGAACTCCTAAATTTGATTAAACCTTTTTTTGGGTCCTTTTTGTAGATGTTTCGGATGAGCAGGTCTAAATTGGCCTTTCAATGGACCCGTTGAAATTTTAACTTAGTAAACAGTACAGAAATTAGGTTTTGCAATATAATTGTGTTGAAAAGCTCTTAATCAATTAATTGAACTCCTAAAATTTGATTAAAACTTTTTTTGCGGTCCTTTTTGTAGAGGTTTCGAATGAGCAGGTCTAAATGGGCCTTTCAATGGACCCGTTGGAATTTTAACTGAGTAAAAAGTACAGAAATTGAGGTTTTGCAATATAATTTTGTTGAAAAGCTCCTAATCAATTACATGAACTCCTAAAATTTGATTAAAACGTGTTTTGCAGTCCTTTTTGTAGAGGTTTCGGGCGAGCGGGTCGAAATGGGCCTTTCAATGGACCCGTTGGAATTTTAACTGAGTAAAAATACAGAAATTGAGGTTTTGCAATATAATTGTGTTGAAAATCTCCTAATCAATTACATGAACTCTTAAAATTTGATTAAAACTTGTTTTGCAGTCCTTTTTGTTGAGGTTTCGGACGAGCGGGTCGAAATGGGCCTTTCAATGGACCCGTTGGAATTTTAACTGAGTAAAAAGTAAAGAAATTGAGATTTTGCAATATAATTGTTTTTAAAAGCTCCAAATCATTATTTGAACTCCTAATATTTGAATAAAACTTTTTTGCGGTCCTTTTTGTAGAGGTTTCAGACGAGCAGGTCTAAATGGGCCCGTTGGAATTTTAACTGAGTAAAAAGTATAAAAATTGAGGTTTTGCAATATAATTGTGTTGAAAAGCTCCTAATCAATTATTTGAACTCCTAAAATTTGATTAAAACTTGTTTTGCGGTCCTTTTTGTCGAGGTTTCGAACGAGCAGGTCTAAATGGGCCTTTCAATGGACCCTTTGGAATTTTGACTGAGTAAAAAGTCCAGAAATTGAGGTTTTGCAATATAATTGTGTTGAAAATCTCCTAACCAATTACATGATCTTCTAAAATTTGATTAAAACTTGTTTTGCGGCCTTTTTTGTAGAGGTTTCGGACGAGCATGTCAAAATAGGCCTTTCAATGGGCCCGTTGGAATTTTAACCGAGTAAAAAGTATAAAAATTGAGGTTTTGCAAAATAATTGTGTTGAAAAGCTCATAATCAATTATTTGTACTCCTAAAATATGATCAAAACTTGTTTTGCGGTCCTTTATGTTGAGGTTTCGGACGTGCGGGTCTAAATGGGCCTTTCATGGACCCGTTGGAATTTTAACTGAGTAAAATGTATGAAAATTGATGTTTTGCAATATAATTGTGTTGGAAAGCTCCTAATCATTTATTTGAACTCCTAAAATTTGATTAAAACTTTTTTACGGTCCTTTTTGTATCGGTTTCGGACGAGCAGGTCTAAATGGGCCTTACAATGGTCCCATTGGAATTTTAACTGAGTAAAATGTACAGAAATTGAGGTTTTGCAATATAATTGTGTTGAAAAGCACCTAATCAATTATTTGAACTCCTAAAATTTGATTAAAACTTGTTTTGCGGTCCTTTTTGTCTAGGTTTCGGACGAGCAGGCCTAAATGGGCCTTTCAATGGACCTGTTGGAATTTTAACTGAGTAAAAAGAACATAAATTTAGGTTTTGCAATATAATTGTGTTGAAAAGCTCCTAATCAATTACATGAACTCCTAAAATTTGATTAAAACTTGTTTTGCAGTCCTTTTTGCAGAGGTTACGGACGAGCGGGTCGAAATGAGCCTTTCAATGGACCCGTTGGAATTTTAACTGAGTAAAAAGTAAAGAAATTGAGGTTTTGCAATATAATTGTGTTGAAAAGTTCCTAATCAATTACATGAACTCCTTAATTTTGATTAAAACTTGTTTTGCAGTCCTTTTTGTAGAGGTTTCGGACGAGCGTGTCGAAATGGGCCTTTTAATGGACCCGTTGGAATTTCCACTGAGTAAAAAGTACAAAAATTGCGGTTTTCCAATATAATTGTGTTGAAAAGCTCCTAAACAATTATTTGAACTCCTAATATTTGAATAAAACATTTTGCGGTCCTTTTTGTAGAGGTTTCGGACGAGCAGGTCTAAATGGGCCTTTCAATGGACCCGTTGGAATTTTAACTGAGTAAAAAGTATAAAATTGAGGTTTTTCAAAATATTTGTGTTGAAAAGTTCCTAATCAATTATTTGAACTCCTAAAATTTGATTAAAACTATTTTGCGGTCCTTTTTGTCGAGGTTTCGGACGAGTAGTTCTAAATGGGCCTTTCAATGGATCCGTTAGAATTTTAACTGAGTAAAAAGTACAGATATTGAGGTTTTGCAATAAAATTGTGTTAAAAAGCTCCTAATCATTTATTTGAACTCCTAAAATTTGATTAAAACTTTTTTTGCAGTTCTTTTTGTAGAGGTTTCGGGCGAACGGGTCGAAATGGGCCTTTCAATGGACCCGTTGAAATTTTAACTGAGTAAAAAGTACAGAAATTAAGGTTTTGGAATATAATTGTGTTGAAAATCTCCTATTCAATTACATGATCTCCTAAAATTTGATTAAAACTTGTTTTGCGGTCCTTTTTGTCGAGGTTTCGGACGAGCAGGTCTAAATGGGCCTTACAATGGACCCGTTGGAATTTTAACTGAGTAAAAAGTACAGAAATTGATGTTTTGAAATATAATTGTGTTGAAAAGCTCCTAATCAATTATTTGAACTCCTAAAATTTGATTAAAACTTTTTTTGCGGTCCTTTTTGTAGAGGTTTCAGACGAGCAAGTCTAAATGGGCCTTTCAATGGACCCGTTGGAATTTTAACTGAGTAAAATGTACAGAAATTGAGGTTTTGCAATATAATTGTGTTGAAAATATCCTAATCAATTACATGATCTCCAAAAATTTGATTAAAACTTGTTTTGCGTCCCTATTTGTTGAGGTTTCGGACGAGCATGTCTAAATGGGCCTTTCAATAGACCCGTTGCAATTTTAACTGAGTAAAAATTATAAAAATTGAGGTTTTGCAATATAATTGTGTTGAAAATCTCATAATCAATTATTTGTACTCCTAAAATATGATCAAAACTTGTTTTGCGGTCCTTTACGTAGAGGTTTCGGACTTGCGGGTCTAAATGGGCCTTTCAATGGAACCGTTGGAATTTTAACTGAGTAAAATGTATATAAATTGAATTTTTGCAATATAATTGTGTTGAAAAGCTCCTAATCATTTATTTGAACTCCTAAAATTCGATTAAAACTTTTTGCGGTCCTTTTTTTATCGGTTTCGGACGAGCAGGTCTAAATGGGCCTTACAATGGACCCGTTGGAATTTTAACTGAGTAAAAAGTAGAGAAATTGAGGTTTTGCAATATAATTGTGTTGAAAAGCTCCTAATCAATTATTTGAATTCCTAAGATTTGATTAAAACTTGTTTTGCGGTCCTTTTTGTCGAGGTTTCGGACGAGCAGGTCTATATGGGCCTTTCAATAGACCCGTTGGAATTTTAACTGAGTAAAAAGTAAAAAATTGAGGTTTTTCAATATAATTGTGTTGATAATCAATTGTTTGAATTCCTAAAATTTTATTAAAACTATTTTTGCGGTCCTTTTTGTCGAGGTTTCGGACGAACATGTCTAAATGGGCCTTTCAATGGACCCGTTAGAATTTTAACTGAGTAAAAAGTACAGAAATTAAGGTTTTGCAATATAATTGTGTTGAAAAGCTCTAATCAATTACATGAACTCCTAAATTTGATTAAACCTTTTTTTGGGTCCTTTTTGTAGATGTTTCGGATGAGCAGGTCTAAATTGGCCTTTCAATGGACCCGTTGAAATTTTAACTTAGTAAACAGTACAGAAATTAGGTTTTGCAATATAATTGTGTTGAAAAGCTCTTAATCAATTAATTGAACTCCTAAAATTTGATTAAAACTTTTTTTGCGGTCCTTTTTGTAGAGGTTTCGAATGAGCAGGTCTAAATGGGCCTTTCAATGGACCCGTTGGAATTTTAACTGAGTAAAAAGTACAGAAATTGAGGTTTTGCAATATAATTTTGTTGAAAAGCTCCTAATCAATTACATGAACTCCTAAAATTTGATTAAAACGTGTTTTGCAGTCCTTTTTGTAGAGGTTTCGGGCGAGCGGGTCGAAATGGGCCTTTCAATGGACCCGTTGGAATTTTAACTGAGTAAAAATACAGAAATTGAGGTTTTGCAATATAATTGTGTTGAAAATCTCCTAATCAATTACATGAACTCTTAAAATTTGATTAAAACTTGTTTTGCAGTCCTTTTTGTTGAGGTTTCGGACGAGCGGGTCGAAATGGGCCTTTCAATGGACCCGTTGGAATTTTAACTGAGTAAAAAGTAAAGAAATTGAGATTTTGCAATATAATTGTTTTTAAAAGCTCCAAATCATTATTTGAACTCCTAATATTTGAATAAAACTTTTTTGCGGTCCTTTTTGTAGAGGTTTCAGACGAGCAGGTCTAAATGGGCCCGTTGGAATTTTAACTGAGTAAAAAGTATAAAAATTGAGGTTTTGCAATATAATTGTGTTGAAAAGCTCCTAATCAATTATTTGAACTCCTAAAATTTGATTAAAACTTGTTTTGCGGTCCTTTTTGTCGAGGTTTCGAACGAGCAGGTCTAAATGGGCCTTTCAATGGACCCTTTGGAATTTTGACTGAGTAAAAAGTCCAGAAATTGAGGTTTTGCAATATAATTGTGTTGAAAATCTCCTAACCAATTACATGATCTTCTAAAATTTGATTAAAACTTGTTTTGCGGCCTTTTTTGTAGAGGTTTCGGACGAGCATGTCAAAATAGGCCTTTCAATGGGCCCGTTGGAATTTTAACTGAGTAAAAAGTATAAAAATTGAGGTTTTGCAAAATAATTGTGTTGAAAAGCTCATAATCAATTATTTGTACTCCTAAAATATGATCAAAACTTGTTTTGCGGTCCTTTATGTTGAGGTTTCGGACGTGCGGGTCTAAATGGGCCTTTCATGGACCCGTTGGAATTTTAACTGAGTAAAATGTATGAAAATTGATGTTTTGCAATATAATTGTGTTGGAAAGCTCCTAATCATTTATTTGAACTCCTAAAATTTGATTAAAACTTTTTTACGGTCCTTTTTGTATCGGTTTCGGACGAGCAGGTCTAAATGGGCCTTACAATGGTCCCATTGGAATTTTAACTGAGTAAAATGTACAGAAATTGAGGTTTTGCAATATAATTGTGTTGAAAAGCACCTAATCAATTATTTGAACTCCTAAAATTTGATTAAAACTTGTTTTGCGGTCCTTTTTGTCTAGGTTTCGGACGAGCAGGCCTAAATGGGCCTTTCAATGGACCTGTTGGAATTTTAACTGAGTAAAAAGAACATAAATTTAGGTTTTGCAATATAATTGTGTTGAAAAGCTCCTAATCAATTACATGAACTCCTAAAATTTGATTAAAACTTGTTTTGCAGTCCTTTTTGCAGAGGTTACGGACGAGCGGGTCGAAATGAGCCTTTCAATGGACCCGTTGGAATTTTAACTGAGTAAAAAGTAAAGAAATTGAGGTTTTGCAATATAATTGTGTTGAAAAGTTCCTAATCAATTACATGAACTCCTTAATTTTGATTAAAACTTGTTTTGCAGTCCTTTTTGTAGAGGTTTCGGACGAGCGTGTCGAAATGGGCCTTTTAATGGACCCGTTGGAATTTCCACTGAGTAAAAAGTACAAAAATTGCGGTTTTCCAATATAATTGTGTTGAAAAGCTCCTAAACAATTATTTGAACTCCTAATATTTGAATAAAACATTTTGCGGTCCTTTTTGTAGAGGTTTCGGACGAGCAGGTCTAAATGGGCCTTTCAATGGACCCGTTGGAATTTTAACTGAGTAAAAAGTATAAAATTGAGGTTTTTCAAAATATTTGTGTTGAAAAGTTCCTAATCAATTATTTGAACTCCTAAAATTTGATTAAAACTATTTTGCGGTCCTTTTTGTCGAGGTTTCGGACGAGTAGGTCTAAATGGGCCTTTCAATGGATCCGTTAGAATTTTAACTGAGTAAAAAGTACAGATATTGAGGTTTTGCAATAAAATTGTGTTAAAAAGCTCCTAATCATTTATTTGAACTCCTAAAATTTGATTAAAACTTTTTTTGCAGTTCTTTTTGTAGAGGTTTTGGGCGAACGGGTCGAAATGGGCCTTTCAATGGACCCGTTGAAATTTTAACTGAGTAAAAAGTACAGAAATTAAGGTTTTGGAATATAATTGTGTTGAAAATCTCCTATTCAATTACATGATCTCCTAAAATTTGATTAAAACTTGTTTTGCGGTCCTTTTTGTCGAGGTTTCGGACGAGCAGGTCTAAATGGGCCTTTCAATGGACCCGTTGGAATTTTAACTGAGTAAAAAGTAAAGAAATTGAGGTTTTGCAATATAATTGTGTTGAAAAGCACCTAATCAATTATTTGAACTCCTAATATTTGAATAAAACATTTTTGCGGTCCTTTTTGTAGAGGTTTCGGACGAGCAGGTCTAAATGGGCCTTTCAATGGGCCCGTTGGAATTTTAACTGAGTAAAAAGTATAAAAACTGAGGTTTTTCAATATAATTGTGTTGAAAAGCTCCTAATCAATCATTTGAACTCCTAGAATTTGATTAAAACTTGTTTTGCGGTCCTTTTTGTCGAGGTTTTGGACGAGCAAGTCTAAATGGGCCTTTCAATGGACCCGTTAGAATTTTTTTGATGAAAGCTAAAGTGATTACAAGTAGTATATGTTCTAAATATACTCTCAACCATTTGACAATGAACGCTCAATCACCCTGCTGGTGCTCGAACCCGTGACCTCTAGGAACAACAATGGTTCCCTTAACCACTGAGTCAAGTTGGTTCATGCACCCATTAAATTTTAACTGAGTAAAAAGTACAGAAATTGAGGTTTTGCAATATAATTGTGTTGAAAAGCTCCTAATCAGTTATTTGAACTCCTAATATTTGAATAAAACATTTTTGCGGTCCTTTTTGTAGAGGTTTTGCAAAATAATTGTGTTGAAAAGCTCCTAATCAATTACATAAACTCCTAGATATTGATTAAAACCTTTTTGCATCCTTTTGTATCGGTTTCGGACGAGCAGGTCTAAATGGGCCTTACAATGGACCTGTTGGAATTTTAACTGAGTAAAAAGTACAGAAATTGAGGTTTTGCAATATAATTGTGTTGAAAAGCTCCTAATCAATTATTTGAACTCCTAAAATTTGATTAAAACTTGTTTTGCGTTCCTTTTTGTTGAGGTTTCAGACGAGCAGGTCTAAATGGGCCTTTCAATGGGCCCGTTGGAATTTTAACTGAGTAAAAAGTAGAAAATTGAGGTTTTGCAATATAATTGTATTGAAAAGCTCCTAATCAGTTACATAAACTCCTAAAATTTCATTAAAACTTGTTTTGCGGTCCTTTTTTTGAGGTTTCGGACGAGCAGGTCTAAATGGGCCTTTCATTGGACCCGTTAGAATTTTAACAGAGAAAAAAGTACAGAAATTGAGGTTTTGCAATATAATTGTGTTGAAAAGCTCCTAATCAATTACATAAACTCCTAAAATTTGATTAAAACGTTTTTTGCAGTCATTTTTGTATTGGTTTCGGACGAGCAGGTCTAAATGGGCCTTACAATGGACCCGTTGGAATTTTCACTGAGTAAAATGTACAAAAATTGAGGTTTTGCAATATAATTGTGTTGAAAAGCTCCTAATCAATTATTTGAACTCCTAAAATTTGATTAAAACTTGTTTTGCGGTCCTTTTTGTAGAGGTTTCGGACGAGCTGGTCTATATGGGCCTTTCAATTGTCCCGTTGGAATTTCATGAGTAAAAAGTACAAAAATTGAGGTTTTGCAATTTAATTGTTTTGAAAAGCTCCAAATTAGTTATTTGAACTCCTAATATTTGAATAAAACATTTTTGCGGTCCTTTTTATAGAGGTTTCAGACGAACAGGTCTAAATGGGCCTTTCAATGGGCCCGTTGGAATTTTAATTGAGTAAAAAGTATAAAATTGAGGTTTTTAAAATAATTGTGTTGAAAAGTTCCTAATCAATTTTTTGAACTCCTAAAATTTGATTAAAACTTGTTTTGCGGTCCATTTTGTAGAGGTTTCGTATGAGCAGGTCTAAATGGGCCTTTCAGTGGACCCGTTGGAATTTTAACTGAGTAAAAAGTACAAAAATTGAGGTTTTGGAATATAATTGTGTTGAAAATCTCCTAATAAATTACATGATCTCCTAAAATTTGATTAAAACTTGTTTTGCGGCCCTTTTTGTAGAGGTTTCGGACGAGCATGTCTAAATGGGCCTTTCAATGGACCCGTTGGAATTTTAACTGAGTAAAAAGTATAAAAATTGAGGTTTTGCAATATAATTGTGTTGAAAAGCTCATAATCAATTAATTGTACTCCTAAAATATGATCAAAACTTGTTTTGCTGTCCTTTACGTAGAGGTTTCAGACGTGTTGGTCTAAATGGGCCTTTCAATGGGCCCGTTGGAATTTTAAATGAGTAAAAAGTACAGAAATTGAGGTTTTGCAATATAATTGTGTAGAAAAGCTCCTAATCAATTATTTGAACTCCTAATATTTGAATAAAACTTTTTTGCGGTCCTTTTGTAGAGGTTTCGGACGAGCAGGTCTAAATGGGCCTTTCAATGGGCCCGTTGGAATTTTAAATGAGTAAAAAGTATAAAAATTGAGGTTTTGCAATATAATTGTGTTGAAAAGCTCCTAATCAATTATTTGAACTCCTAATGTTTGAATAAAACATTTTTGCGGTCCTTTTTGTAGAGGTTTCGGACGAGCGGGTCGAAATGGGCCTTTCAATGGACCCGTCGAAATTTTAACTGAGTAAAAAGTAAAGAAATTGAGGTTTTGCAATATAATTGTGTTGAAAAGCTCCTAATCAATTATTTGTACTCCTAAAATTTGATTAAAACTTGTTTTGCGGCCTTATTTGTAGAGGTTTCGGACGAGCATGTCTAAATAGGCCTTTCAATGGCCCCGTTGGAATTTTAACTGAGTAAAAAGTATAAAAATTGAGGTTTTGCAAAATAATTGTGTTGAAAAACTCATAATCAATTATTAGTACTCCTATAATATGATCAAAACTTTTTTTTGCGGTCCTTTATGTTGAGGTTTCGGACGTGCGGGTCTAAATGGGCCTTTCATGGACCCGTTGGAATTTTAACTGAGTAAAATGTATGAAAATTGAATTTTTGCAATATAATTGTGTTGGGAAGCTCCTAATCATTTATTTGAACTCCTAAAATTTGATTAAAACTTTTTTGCGGTCCTTTTTGTATCGGTTTCGGACGAGCAGGTCTAAATGGGCCTTACAATGGACCCGTTGGAATTTTAACTGAGTAAAATGTACAGAAATTGAGGTTTTGCAATATAATTGTGTTGAAAAGCTCCTAATCAATTATTTGAACTCCTAAAATTTGATTAAAACTTGTTTTGCGGTCCTTTTTGTCTAGGTTTCGGACGAGCAGGCCTAAATGGGCCTTTCAATGGACCTGTTGGAATTTTTTTTTTTTTGAAGAGAGCAGGCCTCATTAAAAACCCCTACTAAAATCCCCAAGCACAATGCTTGGAGAAACCTAAAAGGGGAAAAGAGTACCCATAATATATTATTAATATGAGGTTAAACCTCGCAGAGTACAGCGTTTTTAATACAATCAGGATACATAGATCCAAAAGACATAGAAGTCATGGATCTAAGGGCATGGGTAGCCAACGTATGAGCTACGAAATTAGCCTCGCGGCCAACATACTGTACATGTACTTCTGAAAAATCCTCCAAAGCGTTTTGAGCCTGCAAAATCTTCGGTCCCATAGTAGAGAGGTCTGGCCCAAGAGAGTTGATTCTGTTCGCTAGAGATGCGCAGTCTGTTTCGAAGATCAAATGGCTCCAACCCTTGGATAGGGCAAAAGTTATACCAGCTAGAAGACCTCTTCCTTCAGATGAAATAGCATCAGAGCAACTGCCTAGAGGAAATGCCAGGCCACCAACAACCGTCCCTGTGTCATCACGAGCAACAACTCCAACTGCCGCTGCACGAGTGGAAGGGTTAAAAGCCCCATCCACATTAACTTTAATAAATCCACGAGGGGGATGCCTCCAGCGAGAAGGAGGAGTCGATGATAAGGGGATGGAAGATGTATGTGAGAATATAGAGTTAGAGTATTCACGATGAAGACTAATAGAGTTGGCGGCAATTAGCCATGGGGGTTGAAGATGTTTATTATGGATCCAGTCGTTACGCCTATTCCATATGTTCCAGAGGGTAGTCAAGAAAAGCCCAAATAGATCAGGAGAAAGAAGGGAAGCACCTTCCTCAAGCCATTGGAGGCCAGTGGAGACAGAGCTATTAATAAGAGAAGAGGGTAGACCAATCAATTTAAGGGATTCCGAAGCACCAGAGCAATCACGGAGAGCATGGAGAATCGACTCTGTACTAGAATTACAAACAGGACAGGGACCAGAGTCTGGAACAAAAGTCTGAAGACGAGTCCCAACAGGTAGGGCCTCAGACCCCAGACGCCAACCAAAAGTTTTGACCTTAGGTAAAGCCTTAAGCTTAGAAAGAAATTTCCATATACGTGGGGGACAAAGTCTTGGCTCAGGGGGGCGTTGAAGGAATAGGTAACCAGATCTGACAGAATAAATACCAGAATCGTTAGGCCTCCAGAGGATGGAGTCCCGAGTGTCATTGATGATAGGAACAGAAAGAATGGAATCGGCATCATCCGTAGTAAAGTATGCACGAACTTTGATAGGATCCCAAGATGCTTGGTTTCGTACCATAAAGTCACGACAGTGAACGTGGACTTCCTCAGATAGCTCATAGTCTCCGTAGAGATGAATAGACGAAGAGCCTCCCCAATTATCATGATGGATACGTATGTTACTATTAATACCAGGCCGATAGAGGAAACCACCAAAAAGGTGTTGCATAGCATTATAAAGACCTTCCCAAGCAAACGATCCTCGAGAGGGTCGAGAGGCATTAATAATGTTTCCTGAGGGAAAGTATTTGAATTTATAGATTTGTCCCAAGAGGGAGTCAGGTTCGCAAATAAGGCGCCATAATTGTTTACCGAGAAGTGCAATGTTAAAGTTGTTGAGGTCCCGGATACCCAATCCTCCAACAGATTTAGGCAAGCACAGCTGATCCCATGGGAGCATATGCCATCCTTTCTTATTGGTTTTCCCAGACCACCAATATCGGCGAATGGCAGATGTCATATCATCAATAATATTTTGGGGTAATAAGTAACAAGACATAACGTATTGGGGTAGAGATTGTAAAACGGCTTTAATAAAAATTTCTCTACCACTAAAGGAAAGAAGTTGTTTATCCCATGTGGATAATCTATCATGAACTTTATCACGTATAAAACCTAAGGCGAGGGTCTTATTTTTACCAATAAGGAGAGGTACCCCGAGATAGACTCCAGGGTTGGAGACTTCACGTACTTGAAGATAGGAGTTAATAGTTTGACGAGTAGAAGTAGGAGTACGGGGATTGTAAAAGATAGTAGACTTATCAAAGTTGACTGCTTGCCCAGAGGCAGAAGCATAAGTCTGGAGGGCTAATTTAAGGTGTTTAGCTTCATCGGATTTTGAATTAATGAAAACTATGCAATCATCCGCAAACAAAAGATGGTTGACTTTGGGACCATACTTACATGCCCCTAGACCTGGGAGTAGGCTTTGATGTTTAGCGTCGGCCAAGAAAGCTGAAAGCCCTTGGGTACAAAATAGGAAGAGGAAAGGAGATAAAGGGTCTCCTTGGCGGAGACCCCTTTGAGGTCGAAATAAAGGGGAAAAGGAATTATTGACCTTAATCGTAAAGGAAACTGAAGAAATGCATCTCATGATAAGAGATACCCATGATGAGGCAAAACCCATACGGTTCATAACATTTTTGAGAAATGACCACTCGACCCTGTCAAAGGCCTTTTCCATATCAAGTTTAAGGGCAGCTCCATGAGAGGATTTAGAGGTACCAGTATTAATTGAGTGAATTATTTCGTGAGCAATAAGAATATTATCTGTGATGTTACGACCCTGAACAAAGGCAGCTTGATTAGAACTAATACAGAAGGGAATAGTGTGTTTCATTCGATTAACTAAAACTTTAGCGATGATTTTATAAATTACAGTGCAGAGACTGATGGGCCGGATATGCCTCATAGTAGTGGGGTCTTTGATTTTAGGTATGAGTACCAAAATTGTTTGGTTAACTGAAGCCATATCAGTTGATCCTTTAAGTAGATTGAGGCAGAGTGTTATGATGTCTGGCCCTACAGTATCCCAATGTTGACGAAAGAATCCGCTTGGTAAACCATCGATACCCGGGGCTTTCCTGGGGTCGATGTCTCGAAAAGCGTTGATGATTTCTTCTGGAGTGAATTCTTTGGAAAGGGACTCATTCATAGCAGTCGTAATAGTAGGAGTGATCTTTGATAAGATTTGTTCAGAAAAGCATGGGTTGGAGGAAGTAAAGAGATTGTGGAAGTATGAAGAAGCTATTTCCATTAGATCGGTGTCGTTAGTACACCAAACGTTATTTGAGTCGAAAAGACCAGAGATTGTGTTCTTCTTCTTTCTGCTAGAAGCTCGGGCGTGAAAGTACCGAGTGTTTTTGTCTCCTTGGGAGAGCCATAGGTTGCGAGAACGCTGTGCCCAATATGCTTCTTGTACCTCAAGAAGTTTGTGAAGTTCAGATTTAGCAGAGATATATTTTGTTTCAGCCGTAGTTGAAAGAGGTCGTTGTAGAAGTTTATTAATTTTTGTGGTAAGAAAGTTGATACGACCATTTGTCTTAAATCTTTGTTGTGATTGCCAGTCTCCTAGGCAGGATCCAATGGCTTTAATTTTATCCAAAGTGTTACCCTTGGTATATGACCAAGTTTGTTTTACTATAGAAATACCTTCATCATTGGAAGCCCAGCAATTTTCAAATCTGAACTTGGATGGTGGGGGACGATGGTTTGTTAGAGAAGGAGGTTCCGTATTTAAGAGAAGAAAACAGTGATCTGATTTAGTGTCAAAGTCGGAAGAAATGCTGTAATTGGGATAGGTTGTTTTCCATGCCATATTTCCTACGAATCGATCTAATCTCTCAAATAAAGTAGGAGTTTTAGGTCCCGTTTTGGTCCATGTAAACCAACCCGTTGTAGGTTTGCAGTCAAAAAGGAAATTTCGTGAAAGACAATGACGAAAGTTATTAATTTGAGATCTAGGCCGACGACAGCCACCTTGTTTTTCATTATCAGCTAGGATTTCATTAAAGTCGCCACCAAGAAGCCATGGTTTACCATCATTATTGTTGAGTGAATTAATTAATTCCCAAGTTTTAGGTTTGTTACAAGTTTCCGAGAAACCATGAATGCCAGTGAAGTAAAATGAAGATGAATTACAACTAACATAAGTATGGATAAAGCGATCCGAATAAGCAAGCAAATCAATCTTATAAGTTTTTAAAGAAAATAAAGCGAGTCCAGAACAAGCATTCGAAAAATCAACCGAAAAAACTAGTTTCATACCTAGCAAAGTACCAAGACGGCTATAAGCCGTATTTTTAAGTTTAGTTTCGCATAAAAAAAGTAAATCTGGATTATGAAGTTGAATATATTGCTGGAGATGTTGAACTGCCTGGACCTTCCCGAGACCCTGGCAGTTCCAACATAAAATGATCATTTCCCTCGGCGGGGCTGCACATCAGCCGCCGCCGGAGAGTTTTTTCCGCTGCTCATCCCAGCTTTCAATGTTGGAGAGGGAGAGGGTCTAGTTTTCTTGGGCTGAAGGACAACCTGAATGGGGGAACGTCTCTTTACACCACGGTTAGAGGGAATAGGAATTGGAGCGGGATCCGAAGTTGATTGTGAGTCCAATTTATGCATTTGTTGAGCTGTAGGGCTAGGAACCCCATCGTCTTGGATTTCCAGATTGTCTTGTTCAGTTTCAACAGGGTAGATAGTGTTAATAGACTGTGGTGATTTTAACCGAATAGGGCTTGGTACACATGGAGGCGGCTGGGAGTCTTGCTTGGTTGCAGGCGACTGAGAGGATTGTTCCTTAACAGTTTCATCATTGTTATTGGTATCCTCCGCGGGGAGATCAGCAAAAGAGGCAGCATCCCCTTCATTCAACTTCCCTGAATCTTGTACAGAAGTCATGGGCTCCATTATAGATTTCCCTTTATCCTCTGGATCTTTCAGTGGGAACGGGTTCACAGAAGTAGGGTATGCAGTAGATTTTCCTTTATCCATAGAATTTAGATTATTGAAAGAATCAAAGTATGAGTAGAGTAAATAATTGTAAGAATATTTTATAATCCAAAGGAAAATTTGTAAGATACCTTGTGGTGGTTGGCGATTAATAGGGATGGGAGCATCAACTGAACGGATTCGACCACGTGGTCCCTGATCCCGGCGGCGCGGGGGAAGCCAACGAAGCCATTCTCCATATTACAATTTGGTAGGATCGAGAACACTTTTATTGGGACAGTTTTCCAAGATATGGCTAATGAAGCCACAACCGTAGCATAAAAGGGGCAAGCGTTCATACTGTAGTCTACAAGAGGTGGTTCGTGTACCTTTACCAATGAGAATGAATCGGCGAATAGGTTTGGAAATATCCATCAGGATCTCAACTCTCAGAAAATCTGTCATGTTTCCTTCTTTCTTCCGGGTATCAGTCCTAAGAACTGTACCAACCATAGCGCCAAGTGATTGACCCACCAGGTGAGTTCTATCAGGGTCTGCGTCTGTAGTTGCCAATAACGGTTTGGGCAGGGCAAGAATGCGGAACCAGATACGCATAGGATTGAATGAATATTCATCCATAGTCTTGCCAGGATTGTATTCAGCTAGAGCTAGCCACTCGTCTTTGAATAGCCAAGGTCCTCTTTCGAAGACAGCATCGCGATCGCTTGGAGTGGTAAACTCAATCCTAAAGAAGGAGTCACGTACGATGGACATAGATTTGAGGTTATTTTTTTTCCATATACCTTCAAAAGCTTGAAGGACTGCCCAATCATCAATAGGTTTGGATGAGATGAATTTCCCAATGAGGATGGTGTTTGGGTTTTCATCAAAGAAGTCAAAGTCAGGTGTGTAAATGGCATTGGCTTCTTCATTGGTAAGGTCCAAGTTGGTGAAAAGTGGAAGAGGGGATGAAGAAGACATTTGGGAAAAGCTAGGTATAAAGAGGAATTGGTAGTCAGAGTTAAAAAACAAAATAGGTTGAAAAGTGGGAGTAAAAGGATAATATTCCTTTAAAGGAGAAGGAATAAGTAGATAGCAGTGGGTTGATAAAGGAAAGGAGAAAAACAATTGAATGATGGAATCATGAATCAATATCCAAGATTGAAGTTTAGAAGATATGTAATTGATTGGATGAGTAGAAAGAAAGATTTGGAATGGAAAGAGAAAGATGGTAAATAGCTTCCAATTATGAAAGATCTTATGAGAATTTATGGAAAGGTGGGTGAATTTATAATGGAACATAGTGGGAAAGACGTGTAAGGAATTAATGGGGAAAGGAATAGTTAGTTTGGTAATTAATAGGATGATTGTATAGTTAATTTTACTGGTTATTAAAAGTGAGGGTAAAAATTTGAAATAGGGAAAGCAAAAGGTAAACATTAATGGGAAGATGAGACTTAATAGTGAGTGAGAGTAAGAAAATAAAATGATTGGTTTAAGGTAAGAGTAGTTAAAGGAATAATGCATGATGATTGTAAGAGTGATAAGGAAATTAATTGATTGGTAAGTTAATTCATTAAAGAAAGGGATATAATAAAGTTTTATAATGACAAGATTA
The DNA here is from genome assembly GCA_030270665.1 of Hibiscus trionum. Lineage (NCBI taxonomy): Eukaryota > Viridiplantae > Streptophyta > Magnoliopsida > Malvales > Malvaceae > Hibiscus > Hibiscus trionum. Next base: position 31,297,774 of record BSYR01000008.1, read on the forward strand.
ATGCTTTTTTTATATTTAGAGTAGGATAGTAAGACAAGAAATAAGATAAGGATGTGACTGGGAGTTGGTAAATATGGCAATAATTGTATATTATAGCTGGGAAGTTTTGTCCTCACCGAAAAGAAAACAGTAAAAAGTGGAATGCAATTATTGAGCAAATTGGCAGGATTAGTGTAATAGGATAGTGAGTTTGTTGAAATTATAGTAATAATGGGGAAAGGAATAGATGGTTTGGTAATTAATAGGAAGATGGTATAGTTCATTTTACTGATTATTAAAAGTGAGGGTAGAAATTTGAAATAGGGAAAGAAAAAAGTAAACGTTAATGGAAGGATGAGACTTAATAGTGAGTGAGGGTAAGGAAATAAAAAGATTGGTTTAAGATAAGAGTAGTTAAAGGAATAATGCATGATGACTGTGAAAGTTATAGGGAAATTAATTGATTGGTGAATTAAATCATTAAGGAATGGGATATAATAAAGTTTTATAATGACTAGATTAATGTTTTTTTTATATTTAGAGTAGGATAGTAAGACGAGAAGGTCGAAATGAACCTTTCAATGGACCCGTTGGAATTTTAACTGAGTAAAAAGTAAAGAAATTGAGGTTTTGCAATATAATTGTGTTGAAAAGTTCCTAATCAATTACATGAACTCCTAAAATTTGATTAAAACTTGTTTTGCAATCCTTTTTGTAGAGGTTTCAGACGAGCGTGTCGAAATGGGCCTTTTAATGGACCCGTTGGAATTTTCACTGAGTAAAAAGTACAAAAATTGCGGTTTTGCAATATAATTGTGTTGAAAAGCTCCTAAACAATTATTTGAACTCCTAATATTTGAATAAAACATTTTGGGGTCCTTTCTGTAGAGGTTTCGGACGAGCAGGTCTAAATGGGCCTTTCAATGGACCCGTTGAAATTTTAGGATTTCTTCAAGCTCACCTCTACCTCCAAGCTCAACTACCAAGCAACCATCATCTCCAAGTTTTCGGATTTCTTCTTGATGCTTTGCCGACCCAAATTCTTGCTTCAAAACAACCTCAATACAATTCAAACAACCTCAAATCAGCCCAACATCAAATTATCAACCCGGAATACAATTCAAGTACAAATTACCATTTTGCAAACCATGACCAAACCCCATACTTAGCAATTTCGGACAGCCCCAATACCTCTTCCAAAAGTTATGTTTCCAACATCCATTGCACCCACAAATGATCCCAAATCAATCCCTAATCATAGTACTACCATTGGCTATCAATTTCCCACCTAAAACAACCCCTAAAACTCACTCAAAACCCTCCAAAACTCCATTTTCGTACTCCTATTTTACTTAGCAGAAAATTATGTTTTTAAACACCCAAATGATATCTAAATGATTCCAAAACATCCTCCTAACATATATAAACCATCAACCCTTTAATTACAATCTAAAACTCACCAAAAATTAAGTTTTTGACACTTTAAAAATGGGTCTAAGAATCCACTTCGAATTTTTACCAAAATTCAACCAAATTGATATATGTTACACCTTTTAACATGATTAACTAAAGCCCCAACTCAATTTATCAAAACCAATTGGAAAACCCTCTTAAAAACCCAAATTTTAATATGAACCCTAATTTTCAAAACTCCATAACTTTGAAATCTAAGAATATAGATAGATAGAGGATGAAGAGGAGATTAAGAAAACATAATTACCTTCAAAAACGCCCTTAATTTGATGAAGGAATTTGATGAATTATCAAATTTGGGTTTGGGAGAGTTTGGGATGTTTTACACGGTGGGGAGGGGAGGAAATGAGAAAGATGATAGCTTTATCTTATGATAAGGTTGTCATTATTTTTATTTTGGTTAAATTACCAAAATGATCCCTCCCTTTCTTTCTAAACTCAATTTGCTCACACTAAGGTCAATTTGATTAAAATAAATTTTACCGACTCGAACCGACTAACTTCTAGCCCCAAAACACGGGTGTTACAACTCTCCCCCACTTAAGGAAATTTCGTCCTCGAAATTCATCGAACAGGAAGAGTCACTGAAACATGCTCCTCCACACATTCCTCTCTCACCACAACATACTAACCAACTCGTAGACTTACCACGCAACAACAGCTATCTAACACCAAGATCTCAATTGATTCTTCGTTCCACGCAAATTTCAAACTCAACTCAATCTCTTCAACAAACATAGCACAGAACAAATCTGACTCACACTTCCGAATTGTAGATACACAGACACATCACAACCCTCTTTCTAACTCTGGTGGTAACCGTAACAGATAAACAACAGGACTAGCCCGATTCAACAATCTCATATCACATTTCTTGAATACTCGACCCATAACTTTCTCTAACTGACCATCTGACTTCAACCGATAACCAAACACTATACAGACGACTTCAAAAATCTAGTCGAAAACTCGAATCTCTATCGGTCACTATCGATCTCAAAACTCTGTACAACTCACACTCTTGCCAAGGCACAACTCTGCTATTTTATCCACGGTAGAAGTAACGTGAACGTGTATAAAGGATCACATACAGTGCAGCTAACATTGATTACTCAACTAAGTTTTCACTGAGGAAATCGGAGGCGCATCAGACACAAGATCTCCTGAATCTATTACTCACTTCCAATACGAATCTCCTGCGGATGTAATAAACTAAAAGAAGATTGATGTTCGATCTTGACACACTGGCAATTTACACACTTACTTTCATACTGAACCACATCATCCATCAACTCAATTCAAAAGTACTCATCTTCAACCCACAATATGTCTTCATACTACTTTGATGCAATACAAATGAACTGCCGCGTGCTTCGGCCCACACAATACGTCTCAAAACACTATGTCTTGTACGCGAGGTGCCAAGAACCTGTCTTGCAACTGTTTCTTTTTAATTATTCTAACTCAAAGTAGGCTCAACCCGAAACTCGGTCACAGAAGCACTATCACTTAACAAATTGAATCCGACAATTATAGCTCACAACTCAACTACTATTCTAACAACAATTACAACTCGGAACATCGGTTACTACGTTGACTCTCTTCGGATGGTACTCAATCCCGATTTTACAGTCTTCAAGCAGTTCTAACACTTTATGCACTTCAAGTTGCAACTCTTCCTAAGTCTTCATTTTTTTTAAGTTCAGATGATATGTACATACATACTGCATATTTCCTACTACACAAGCTTGTCCCCAAGTCTTCGAAGCAAGTACAACTGATCAAGGAACTCGGGAAAATATTCTGCTCAATATCTCTATAAGGTAACTAACGCACTAGTCAAGCGAGGCGGCATAACTCGGAACTCAAAATGATCATATATTGCCCCAAAAGCTGTCTTCATTACTTCAATTTTTTTCTCACTTCCAACTGGTAATAATTGGATCTCAAATTAATCTTCGGAAAGACTGAAGCACCCACTAACTGATCAACAAATCGCTGACACTTGGAAACGGATACTAATCATTCACTGTCACTGGTTTCAACTGTCTAAATCTAACCACATCCTCGTACTGCCACTCTCACTTCTTCACAAATTGTGTTGTCATCCTCTAATATGACGTACTAGGCCTAATGAACCTATGGTCTAACAAACATCATAGTTGATTCTTCAACACTCTCAATTCTTTAGAGAACTATAAGACACAGAAAAATCAAAGCAGAAGCAAACTCGGAGACGGTATCAATAATAAGCTCTTCTTCTCTGTCAGGAGACAAACCAGGCAATTCTTCCAAACAATTCTAGGAAGAATCACAAACCATTTTAACCTTCTGCGGTCTAATCTTCATTCAAAATCAAATTCATTACACTTGGTAAGCAAGCCTGCCATCTAAACTCAATAAATCTTCGACCTCCACAGCTGGATCAACATTCGACAATAAGTTCACCTCCTCACCTACTACTACAGTCACACAGGAATCTGCAACTTCAAGGCAACTCTCTCTTTGTCTCAACGTATACACTAACTCTGTGCTCTTCAAGCCAAACCTTGTCAAAACGTACCTCAAAACTGTAGGAAGACGATCACTTCACATCTACTAGAAACTAGTAACTCCGAACCACCAACAAACACTTCTATACATCTTCATGGACATCACTATTTCACCATAAGGTCTAGTCATATGTGTCCCTACTTCCAAGGTCTCAACACGTACCTCAAATTTTCTTCGCATGCTCACACGAAAAAAAAGACAAATCCGAAGAAATTGTAACTACACCTGTGCACAGCTGATAATCTTCGACCCTCTTGTTTTCAAACTGGTTCTTCAACAACATCTGATTCTTCTAGACTGTTCTTAGAGCATCTTGAAACTTCAAAAGGCAGTTCTAATCACACACAAACAATCATGCTTGAACTTGTTCTGTAACATCGGTCTTGACGACTCATAACATCCCACTACCAAACAATCTGAATTTAAAACTCAAGACTTCCTTCTCGGCTCAACTATATCAGAAGTATCTTCATCCTTCCTTCTAACTGAAAGACAACTCAGACGTACACTGGCCCAATCATAAAATTTGATTTCCACTCACGGACACTGACCGGTTGTCTTGTATTAAAACCATAGGCTAAATCCCAACGATCACCAACTAACATTTCTGAAATTCATATCACTCACACGAGACCCCTACCTAGATCTCGCCAAAAGAACTAAGGTACTCATACCTACCTCTGACACCTCATCGGCTCATTCATACTTGCATGCTTGCTAACAATGTACAGATTTAGAATCAACCAGAAGGGAACAAGCTCAAAATTGTACCAAGGCTTATCTACTATGACATCGATACCACTCTGACTCCCACTCATAGGTCGTCACCTCTTTCACCACTAACACCAGAACCAATCACATCGTTCCTCATCAACAGGATCCAACCCATATACACACTAACTCAGTCAAACAATTTGTACCTCAACTCTGGTATAACCATACTTCCCTGACTAAAGCGATGAACTCCCTCAACATCATTCACCTTTTTCAGAATCCACCGTTTCCACTTACAGATTCACAATCCATGCCTTGACCTCAAACTTACCAAGAAGCAATAAACTAACAACAACAACAACAACACATTAACATACAAACTGGGTTAGCAAAGGAAAAGGTCCAATTGGCTCAAGTATGATTTCCTCACTTAAAATCTCTTTTTCCGATGTAATAGAAGCAATGAGACTCTACTCAACATGCTTCAAGCAACTCAACACACATACATGCTCAATCATGCATATTACAAGGCATACTTGCTAAACAAGGAAACATATGCTTACGATCAAACAACATACCTTCTCCATCAAACAATCACACATCACCGCATACACGGGTAACGAGCAACATGCTTTTAAACAAACAATCAACATACTTGTCACACAAGCAATCATACTTACAAAGCAAGCAATCATTCATTACAGCATACTCGAATAACAAGCAACATGCTTACATGATAAGCAAACACCGTGCATCTTAATCATAAAACACAACTTACTCACTTACCTGCCCAAGGTTTCAGAAACCTTAAGCTCTGATGCCAACAAATGTAACCCCCTCATCCCGATCTAGCCGAATGACCGGTCCAAGTGGGTCACACGGGGAAAACCGAAGCGAAACCCGTTAAGGTTCCCCCTCGGTTAGCAACCCTATTTTTTTCCATTAATTAATCTTGTCTAAATGCATTATTAAGTCCTAAGTGAAGCACGGCAGCGGAAACACGAACGATATATCAACGACCCACCAAATCTGCATATTAAAACAACCCATTTATCCTTTCTAAGCATACTGTATCAATACAGCTCTCTAGTGTATCAATACAGCTATAGTGTATCGATACACTCTCTAGTGTATCAATACAGCTATAGTGTATCGATACACTCTCTAGTGTATCAATACAGCTATAGTGTATCAATACACTCTCTAGTGTATCAATACAGCTATAGTGTATCGATACACTCTCTAGTGTATCAATACAGCTATAGTGTATCGATACACTCTCTAGTGTATCAATACAGCTATAGTGTATCGATACACTCTCTAGTGTATCAATACAGCTATAGTGTATCGATACACTCTCTAGTGTATCAATACAGCTATAGTGTATCGATACACTCTCGAGTGTATCAATACAGCTATTGGTCAACTAGGTCAAACCGTATCGATACGCTTAGTCACCGTATCGATACGACCCACACTCCACCACTCCTAAAAAAAACAGAGAGTTGGGACTGTATCGATACACCCTAGTGTATCGATACGCCTGACCAAAAATCTGCCATTTATGCAAGAGTGTATTGATACAACACTTTAGTGTATCAATACGCCCTGTTTTGCAAGACTCCCAACTTCAACATATTCAAAGCATGATTATGAACCATCATACATACATGGTAAATTATACATTAAGAACCTTTCATACATGATACTCAACATGAGCATACCTTAATCAACTAAGGAAAATCATGCATTCAATCAAAAGAAAGCAAGCAAGCACATAAGGTCTCATGCTTCAACATCCATACACTTAGGCATCCTCACAAGACATATGTCCAACACACATGATAAGCAATTTAAATATCTACCAACATACATCACTCAAGCATTCATCAAGGCATGCATCATAAGTGACATTTACAAATCAAACAAGGCATCTAAGTGCCAAACCAAATCAACACACATCAAAGTATCAAGACACACATCACTTATCCCATTTCTTTACTATTACAATCTTTTAATTTATAAATCATACATTGAGCTCACCAAAAGCAACACTTGAAGACCTTTCCTTTCCCTTGCCACCCACAAGCTATTTATCTGCATTGTCGAACAAAAGAGAGCGTAAGCATAAAAGCTTAGTGAGGGTAAGCTCATAAAACAAACCTTCGACAATACAGGGTCCAAGCTCGAGCAATTATCATGATGAAATACATGACTTTATCTTTGATCCACATGAACCAAAATGAACATGATGCATGAACATATAATCAACATTATGTCATGCTCAACATCTTATAAGCTCAACTTACAACGATATATATATACCTCAATGCATTAACCAAATCATATATCACTTCACATTTGAAATTCACATTTCATATCACATTGATACACATATCAATTCATATTAGCATGTATGCATAATCTCATATTGGCATAAACATACTTTCTCATATTGGCACCTAGCTATAACTCGAATACGCGGATAACATGTTGGAACGCATTTTCCAACATCAACCTTACCTCGGTGGGATTACACTCATCACCGGGCTTGCATGGACGGGATTCCACTCATCGCCACATGCCCTACGGATGGGATTCCACTCATCATCACGTAGAATATATATAAATTTCCGGTGGAATATTACATCACCGTACTCCTCCTTGGTGCCTTAACGCCACCAAGGCCACGTACGTTTTGACTCAATTTGTGTGCACACTCATCCTAATGATCGATCATTGTACCCAAGCATACTAGTGCCAATATTAATCAATTTCCACAACCTTTGATGTTCAGAGTCATAATATGGCATCTTACTTCATATTAAACTCAACATCAAATATCTCAACAACATGCATATAACAATGCATTAAATCATGCTCCAACATACATGTATATCACATTATACATAATCATCATAATGTCATGTTCAAGAATAATAATATGGCATCCTACATCATATTAAACTCAACATCATCATACACAGTTTACAATCCAAACCACATGCATAGCAATGCATCAAACCATGCCTCAACAACATGTATAACACATTATACATACACAAATCATCATGAGGCATAACATCAATTAAAGAGATCATCCATTGTCTCTAACTAAAGCTTAGGATTAGGCTACCACCCTAATCCTAACTCTAGGTGAGTCTACCACTCTCAACCTAGTCCACATGCTCGAACCAATTGCTCAAAACCATTTAAAATATTTTAACCACTCACCTCTACCTCCAAGCTCAACTACCAAGCAACCATCATCTCCAAGTTTTCGGATTTCTTCTCGATGCTTTGCCGACCCAAATTCTTGCTTCAAAACAACCTCAATACAATTCAAACAACCTCAAATCAGCCCAACATCAAATTATCAACCCGGAATACAATTCAAGTACAAATTACCATTTTGCAAACCATGACCAAACCCCATACTTAGCAATTTCGGACAGCCCCAATACCTCTTCCAAAAGTTATGTTTCCAACATCCATTGCACCCACAAATGATCCCAAATCAATCCCTAATCATAGTACTACCATTGGCTATCAATTTCCCACCTAAAATAACCCCTAAAACTCACTCAAAACCCTCCAAAACTCCATTTTCGTACTCCTATTTTACTTAGCAGAAAATTATGTTTTTAAACACCCAAATGATATCTAAATGATTCCAAAACATCCTCCTAACATATATAAACCATCAACCCTTTAATTACAATCTAAAACTCACCAAAAATTAAGTTTTTGACACTTTAAAAATGGGTCTAAGAATCCACTTCGAATTTTTACCAAAATTCAACCAAATTGATATATGTTACACCTTTTAACATGATTAACTAAAGCCCCAACTCAATTTATCAAAACCAATTGGAAAACCCTCTTAAAAACCCAAATTTTAATATGAACCCTAATTTTCAAAACTCCATAACTTTGAAATCTAAGAATATAGATAGATAGAGGATGAAGAGGAGATTAAGAAAACATAATTACCTTCAAAAACGCCCTTAATTTGATGAAGGAATTTGATGAATTATCAAATTTGGGTTTGGGAGAGTTTGGGATGTTTTACACGGTGGGGAGGGGAGGAAATGAGAAAGATGATAGTTTTATCTTATGATAAGGTTGTCATTATTTTTATTTTGGTTAAATTACCAAAATGATCCCTCCCTTTCTTTCTAAACTCAATTTGCTCACACTAAGGTCAATTTGATTAAAATAAATTTTACCGACTTGAACCAACTAACCCGACTAACTTCTAGCCCCAAAACACGGGTGTTACATTTGCGGTCCTTTTTGTAGAGGTTTCGGACGAGCTGGTCTAAATGGGCCCTTCAATGGACCCATTGGAATTTTAACTGAGTAAAAAGTACAGAAATTGAGGTTTTGCAATATAATTGTGTTGAAAATCTCATAATCAATTATTTTTACTCCTAAAATATGATCAAAACTTGTTTTGCGGTCCTTTATGTTGAGGTTTCGGACGTGCGGGTCTAAATGGGCTTTTCAGTGGACCCGTTGGAATTTTAACTGAGTAAAATGTATAAAAATTGAAGTTTTGCAATATAATTGTGTTGGAATGCTCCTAATCATTTATTTTAACTCCTAAAATTTGATTAAAACTTTTTTGCGGTCCTTTTTGTATCGGTTTCGGACGAGCAGGTCTAAATGGGCCTTACAATGGACACGTTGGAATTTTAACTGAGTAAAAAGTACAGAAATTGAGGTTTTGTAATATAATTGTGTTGAAAAGCTCCTAATCAATTATTTGAACTCCTAAAATTTGATTAAAACTTGTTTTGCGGTCCTTTTTGTCCAGGTTTTGGACGAGCAGGTCTAAATGGGCCTTTCAATGGACCCGTTAGAATTTTAACTGAGTAAAAAGTACAGAAATTGAGGTTTTGCAATATAATTGTGTTGAAAATCTCCTAATAAATTACATGAACTCCTAAAATTTGATTAAAACTTGTTTTGCAGTCATTTTTGTAGAGGTTTCGGACGAGCGGGTCAAAATTGGCTTTTCAATGGACCCGTTGAAATTTTAACTGAGTAAAAAGTACAGAAATTGAGGTTTTGGAATATAATTGTGTTGAAAATCTCCTAATCAACTACATGATCTCCTAAAATTTGATTAAAACTTGTTTTGCGGTCCTCTTTGTAGAGGTTTCGGACGAGCAGGTCTAAATGGGCCTTTCAATGGACCCGTTGGAATTTTAACTGAGTAAAAAGTAAAGAAATTGAGGTTTTGCAATATAATTGTGTTGAAAAGCTCCTAATCAATTATTTGAACTCCTAATGTTTGAATAAAACATTTTTGCGGTCCTTTTTGTAGAGGTTTCGGACGAGCAGGTCTAAATTGGCCTTTCAATGGGCCCTTGGAATTTTAACTGAGTAAAAAGTATAAAAATTGAGGTTTTTCAATATATTTGTGTTTAAAAGCTCCTAATCAATTATTTGAACTCCTAAAATTTGATTAAAACTTGTTTTGCGGTCCTTTTTGTCGAGGTTTTGGACGAGCAGGTCTAAATGGGCCTTTCAGTGGACCCGTTGGAATTTTAACTGAGTAAAATGTATAAAAATTGAAGTTTTGCAATATAATTGTGGTGGAAAGCTCCTAATTATTTATTTGGACTCCTAAAATTTGATTAAAACTTTTTTGCGGTCCTTTTTGTATCGGTTTCGGACGAGCAGGTCTAAATGGGCCTTACAATGGACCCGTTGGAATTTTAACTGAGTAAAAAGTACAGAAATTGAGGTTTTGCAATATAATTGTGTTGAAAAGCTCCTAATCAATTATTTGAACTCCTAATATTTGATTAAAACTTGTTTTGCGGTCCTTTTTGTCGAGGTTTTGGACGAGCAGGTCTAAATGGGCCTTTCAATGGACCCGTTAGAATTTTAACTGAGTAAAAAGTACAAAAATTGAGGTTTTGCAATATAATTGTGTTGAAAAGCTCCTAGTCAATTACATAAACTCCTAAAATTTGATTAAAACTTTTTTTGCAGTCCTTTTTTTAGAGGTTTCGGAGGAGCAGGTCTAAATGGGCCTTTCAATGGACCCGTTGGAATTTTAACTGAGTAAAAAGTACAGAAATTGAGGTTTTGGAATGTAATTGTGTTGAAAAGCTCCTAATCAATTATTTGAACTCCTAATATTTGAATAAAACATTTTTGCGCTCCTTTTTGTAGAGGTTTCGGACTAGCAGGTCTAAATTGGCCTTTCAATGGGCCCGTTGGAATTTTAACTGAGTAAAAAGTATAAAAATTGAGGTTTTTCAATATATTTGTGTTGAAAAGCTCCTAATCAATTATTTGAACTCCTAAAATTGGATTCAAACTTGTTTTGCGGTCCTTTTTGTCGAGGTTTTCGACGAGCAGGTCTAAATGGGCCTTTCAATGGACCCGTTAGAATTTTAACTGAGTAAAAAGTACAAAAAATGAGGTTTTGCAATATAATTGTGTTGAAAAGCTCCTAATCAATTACATAAACTCCTAAAATTTGATTAAAACTATTTTTGCAGTCCTTTTTGTATTGGTTTCGAACGAGCAGGTCTAAATGGGCCTTACAATGGACCCGTTGGAATTTTAACTGAGTAAAAAGTATAGAAATTGAGGTTTTGCAATATAATTGTGTTGAAAAGCTCCTAATCAATTATTTGAACTCCTAAAATTTGATTAAAACTTGTTTTGTGGTCCTTTTTGTAGAGGTTTCGGACGAGCTGGTCTAAATGGGCCCTTCAATGGACCCATTGGAATTTTAACTGAGTAAAAAGTACAGAAATTGAGGTTTTGCAATATAATTGTGTTGAAAATCTCATAATCAATTATTTGTACTCCTAAAATATGATCAAAACTTGTTTTGCGGTCCTTTATGTTGAGGTTTCGGACGTGCGGGTCTAAATGGGCCTTTCAGTGGACCCGTTGGAATTTTAACTGAGTAAAATGTATAAAAATTGAAGTTTTGCAATATAATTGTGGTGGAAAGCTCCTAATTATTTATTTGAACTCCTAAAATTTGATTAAAACTTTTTTGCGGTCCTTTTTGTATCGGTTTCGGACGAGCAGGTCTAAATGGGCGTTACAATGGACCCGTTGGAATTTTAACTGAGTAAAAAGTACAGAAATTGAGGTTTTGCTATATAATTGTGTTGAAAAGCTCCTAATCAATTATTTGAACTCCTAATATTTGATTAAAACTTGTTTTGCGGTCCTTTTTGTCGAGGTTTTGGACGAGCAGGTCTAAATGGGCCTTTCAATGGACCCGTTAGAATTTTAACTGAGTAAAAAGTACAAAATTTGAGGTTTTGCAATATAATTGTGTTGAAAAGCTCCTATTCAATTACATAAACTCCTAAAATTTGATTAAAACTTTTTTTGCAGTCCTTTTTTAGAGGTTTCGGAGGAGCATGTCTAAATGGGCCTTTCAATGGACCCGTTGGAATTTTAACTGAGTAAAAAGTACAGAAATTGAGGTTTTGCAATATAATTGTGTTGAAAATCTCCTAATAAATTAATGAACTCCTAAAATTTGATTAAAACTTGTTTTGCAGTGATTTTTGTAGAGATTTCGGACGAGCGGGTCAAAATTGGCTTTTCAATGGACCCGTTGAAATTTTAACTGAGTAAAAAGTACAGAAATTGAGGTTTTGGAATATAATTGTGTTGAAAATCTCCTAATCAACTACATGATCTCCTAAAAATTGATTAAAACTTGTTTTGCGGTCCTTTTTGTAGAGGTTTCGTACGAGCAGGTCTAAATGGGCCTTTCAATGGACCCGTTGGAATTTTAACTGAGTAAAAAGTAAAGAAATTGAGGTTTTGCAATATAATTGTGTTGAAAAGCTCCTAATCAATTATTTGACCTCCTAATGTTTGAATAAAACATTTTTACGGTCCTTTTTGTAGAGGTTTCGGACGAGCAGGTCTAAATTGGCCTTTCAATGGGCCCTTGGAATTTTAACTGAGTAAAAAGTATAAAAATTGAGGTTTTTCAATATATTTGTGTTTAAAAGCTCCTAATCAATTATTTGAACTCCTAAAATTTGATTAAAACTTGTTTTGCGGTCCTTTTTGTCGAGGTTTTGGACGAGCAGGTCTAAATGGGCCTTTCAGTGGTCCCGTTGGAATTTTAACTGAGTAAAATGTATAAAAATTGAAGTTTTGCAATATAATTGTGGTGGAAAGCTCCTAATTATTTATTTGAACTCCTAAAATTTGATTAAAACTTTTTTGCGGTCCTTTTTGTATCGGTTTCGGACGAGCAGGTCTAAATGGGCGTTACAATGGACCCGTTGGAATTTTAACTGAGTAAAAAGTACAGAAATTGAGGTTTTGCTATATAATTGTGTTGAAAAGCTCCTAATCAATTATTTGAACTCCTAATATTTGATTAAAACTTGTTTTGCGGTCCTTTTTGTCGAGGTTTTGGACGAGCAGGTCTAAATGGGCCTTTCAATGGACCCGTTAGAATTTTAACTGAGTAAAAAGTACAAAATTTGAGGTTTTGCAATATAATTGTGTTGAAAAGCTCCTATTCAATTACATAAACTCCTAAAATTTGATTAAAACTTTTTTTGCAGTCCTTTTTTAGAGGTTTCGGAGGAGCATGTCTAAATGGGCCTTTCAATGGACCCGTTGGAATTTTAACTGAGTAAAAAGTACAGAAATTGAGGTTTTGCAATATAATTGTGTTGAAAATCTCCTAATAAATTAATGAACTCCTAAAATTTGATTAAAACTTGTTTTGCAGTGATTTTTGTAGAGATTTCGGACGAGCGGGTCAAAATTGGCTTTTCAATGGACCCGTTGAAATTTTAACTGAGTAAAAAGTACAGAAATTGAGGTTTTGGAATATAATTGTGTTGAAAATCTCCTAATCAACTACATGATCTCCTAAAAATTGATTAAAACTTGTTTTGCGGTCCTTTTTGTAGAGGTTTCGTACGAGCAGGTCTAAATGGGCCTTTCAATGGACCCGTTGGAATTTTAACTGAGTAAAAAGTAAAGAAATTGAGGTTTTGCAATATAATTGTGTTGAAAAGCTCCTAATCAATTATTTGAACTCCTAATGTTTGAATAAAACATTTTTACGGTCCTTTTTGTAGAGGTTTCGGACGAGCAGGTCTAAATTGGCCTTTCAATGGGCCCTTGGAATTTTAACTGAGTAAAAAGTATAAAAATTGAGGTTTTTCAATATATTTGTGTTTAAAAGCTCCTAATCAATTATTTGAACTCCTAAAATTTGATTAAAACTTGTTTTGCGGTCCTTTTTGTCGAGGTTTTGGACGAGCAGGTCTAAATGGGCCTTTCAGTGGTCCCGTTGGAATTTTAACTGAGTAAAATGTATAAAAATTGAAGTTTTGCAATATAATTGTGGTGGAAAGCTCCTAATTATTTATTTGAACTCCTAAAATTTGATTAAAACTTTTTTGCGGTCCTTTTTGTATCGGTTTCGGACGAGCAGGTCTAAATGGGCCTTACAATGGACCCGTTGGAATTTTAACTGAGTAAAAAGTACAGAAATTGAGGTTTTGCTATATAATTGTGTTGAAAAGCTCCTAATCAATTATTTGAACTCCTAATATTTGATTAAAACTTGTTTTGCGGTCCTTTTTGTCGAGGTTTTGGACGAGCAGGTCTAAATGGGCCTTTCAATGGACCCGTTAGAATTTTAACTGAGTAAAAAGTACAAAATTTGAGGTTTTGCAATATAATTGTGTTGAAAAGCTCCTATTCAATTACATAAACTCCTAAAATTTGATTAAAACTTTTTTTGCAGTCCTTTTTTAGAGGTTTCGGAGGAGCATGTCTAAATGGGCCTTTCAATGGACCCGTTGGAATTTTAACTGAGTAAAAAGTACAGAAATTGAGGTTTTGCAATATAATTGTGTTGAAAATCTCCTAATAAATTACATGAACTCCTAAAATTTGATTAAAACTTGTTTTGCAGTGATTTTTGTAGAGATTTCGGACGAGCGGGTCAAAATTGGCTTTTCAATGGACCCGTTGAAATTTTAACTGAGTAAAAAGTACAGAAATTGAGGTTTTGGAATATAATTGTGTTGAAAATCTCCTAATCAACTACATGATCTCCTAAAAATTGATTAAAACTTGTTTTGCGGTCCTTTTTGTAGAGGTTTCGTACGAGCAGGTCTAAATGGGCCTTTCAATGGACCCGTTGGAATTTTAACTGAGTAAAAAGTAAAGAAATTGAGGTTTTGCAATATAATTGTGTTGAAAAGCTCCTAATCAATTATTTGAACTCCTAATGTTTGAATAAAACATTTTTACGGTCCTTTTTGTAGAGGTTTCGGACGAGCAGGTCTAAATTGGCCTTTCAATGGGCCCTTGGAATTTTAACTGAGTAAAAAGTATAAAAATTGAGGTTTTTCAATATATTTGTGTTTAAAAGCTCCTAATCAATTATTTGAACTCCTAAAATTTGATTAAAACTTGTTTTGCGGTCCTTTTTGTCGAGGTTTTGGACGAGCAGGTCTAAATGGGCCTTTCAGTGGTCCCGTTGGAATTTTAACTGAGTAAAATGTATAAAAATTGAAGTTTTGCAATATAATTGTGGTGGAAAGCTCCTAATTATTTATTTGAACTCCTAAAATTTGATTAAAACTTTTTTGCGGTCCTTTTTGTATCGGTTTCGGACGAGCAGGTCTAAATGGGCCTTACAATGGACCCGTTGGAATTTTAACTGAGTAAAAAGTACAGAAATTGAGGTTTTGCAATATAATTGTGTTGAAAAGCTCCTAATCAATTATTTGAACTCCTAATATTTGATTAAAACTTGTTTTGTGGTCCTTTTTGTCGAGGTTTTGGACGAGCAGGTCTAAATGGGCCTTTCAATGGACCCGTTAGAATTTTAACTGAGTAAAAAGTACAAAAATTGAGGTTTTGCAATATAATTGTGTTGAAAAGCTCCTAGTCAATTACATAAACTCCTAAAATTTGATTAAAACTTTTTTTGCAGTCCTTTTTTTAGAGGTTTCGGGGGAGCAGGTCTAAATGGGCCTTTCAATGGACCCGTTGGAATTTTAACTGAGTAAAAAGTACAGAAATTGAGGTTTTGGAATGTAATTGTGTTGAAAAGCTCCTAATCAATTATTTGAACTCCTAATATTTGAATAAAACATTTTTGCGCTCCTTTTTGTAGAGGTTTCAGACTAGAGGTCTAAATTGGCCTTTCAATGGGCCCGTTGGAATTTTAACTGAGTAAAAAGTATAAAAATTGAGGTTTTTCAATATATTTGTGTTGAAAAGCTCCTAATCAATTATTTGAACTCCTAAAATTTGATTCAAACTTGTTTTGCGGTCTTTTTTGTCGAGGTTTTCGACGAGCAGGTCTAAATGGGCCTTTCAATGGACCCGTTAGAATTTTAACTGAGTAAAAAGTACAAAAAATGAGGTTTTGCAATATAATTGTGTTGAAAAGCTCCTAATCAATTACATAAACTCCTAAAATTTGATTAAAACTATTTTTGCAGTCGTTTTTGTATTGGTTTCGAACGAGCAGGTCTAAATGGGCCTTACAATGGACCCGTTGGAATTTTAACTGAGTAAAAAGTATAGAACTTGAGGTTTTGCAATATAATTGTGTTGAAAAGCTCCTAATCAATTATTTGAACTCCTAAAATTTGATTAAAACTTGTTTTGTGGTCCTTTTTGTAGAGGTTTCGGACGAGCTGGTCTAAATGGGCCCTTCAATGGACCCATTGGAATTTTAACTGAGTAAAAAGTACAGAAATTGAGGTTTTGCAATATAATTGTATTGAAAATCTCATAATCAATTATTTGTACTCCTAAAATATGATCAAAACTTGTTTTGCGGTCCTTTATGTTGAGGTTTCGGACGTGCGGGTCTAAATGGGCCTTTCAGTGGACCCGTTGGAATTTTAACTGAGTAAAATGTATAAAAATTTAAGTTTTGCAATATAATTGTGGTGGAAAGCTCCTAATTATTTATTTGAACTCCTAAAATTTGATTAAAACTTTTTTGCGGTCCTTTTTGTATCGGTTTCGGACGAGCAAGTCTAAATGGGCCTTACAATGGACCCGTTGGAATTTTAACTGAGTAAAAAGTACAGAAATTGAGGTTTTGCTATATAATTGTGTTGAAAAGCTCCTAATCAATTATTTGAACTCCTAATATTTGATTAAAACTTGTTTTGCGGTCCTTTTTGTCGAGGTTTTGGACGAGCAGGTCTAAATGGGCCTTTCAATGGACCAGTTAGAATTTTAACTGAGTAAAAAGTACAAAAAATGAGGTTTTGCAATATAATTGTGTTGAAAAGCTCCTAGTCTATTACATAAACTCCTAAAATTTGATTAAAACTTTTTTTGTAGTCCTTTTTTTAGAGGTTTCGGAGGAGCAGGTCTAAATGGGCCTTTCAATGGACCCGTTGGAATTTTAACTGAGTAAAAAGTACAGAAATTGAGGTTTTGGAATGTAATTGTGTTGAAAAGCTCCTAATCAATTATTTGAACTCCTAATATTTGAATAAAACATTTTTACGCTCCTTTTTGTCGAGGTTTTGGACGAGCAGGTCTAAATTGGCCTTTCAATGGGCCCGTTGGAATTTTAACTGAGTAAAAAGTATAAAAATTGATTTTTGCAATATAATTGTGTTGAAAAGCTCCTAATCAATTACATAAACTCCTAAAATTTGATTAAAACTATTTTTGCAGTCCTTTTTGTATTGGTTTCGGACGAGCAGGTCTAAATGGGCCTTACAAAGGACACGTTGGAATTTTAACTGTGTAAAAATTACAGAAATTGAGGTTTTGCAATATAATTGTATTGAAAAGCTCCTAATCAATTATTTGAACTCCTAAAATTTGATTAAAACTTGTTTTGCAGTCCTTTATGTTGAGGTTTCGGACGTGCGGATCTAAATGGGCCTTTCAGTGGACCCGTTGAAATTTTAACTGAGTAAAATGTATAAAAATTGAAGTTTTGCAATATAACTGTGTTGGAATGCTCCTAATCATTTATTTTAACTCCTAATATTTGATTAGAACTTTTTTGCGGTCCTTTTTGTATCAGTTTCGGACGAGCATGTCTAAATGGGCCTTACAATGGACCCGTTGGAATTTTAACTGAGTAAAAAGTACAGAAATTGAGGTTTTGCTATATAATGGTGTTGAAAAGCTATTAATCAATTATTTGAACTCCTAATATTTGATTAAAACTTGTTTTGCGGTCCTTTTTGTCGAGGTTTTGGACGAGCAGGTCTAAATGGGCCTTTCAATTTACCCGTTAGAATTTTAACTGAGTAAAAAGTATAAAAATTGAGGTTTTCCAATATAATTGTCTTGAAAAGCTCCTAATCAATTACATAAACTCCTAAAATTTGATTAAAACTTTTTTTGCAGTCCTTTTTGTATCGGTTTCGGACGAGCAGGTCTAAATGGGCCTTACAATAGACCCGTTGGAATTTTAACTGAGTAAAAAGTACAGAAATTGTGGTTTTGGAATATAATTGTGTTGAAAGTCTCCTAATCAATTACATGATCTCCTAAAATTTGATTAAAACTTGTTTTGCGGTCCTTTTTGTAGACGTTTCGGACGAGCAGGTCTAAATGGGCCTTTCAATGGACCCGTTGGAATTTTAACTGAGTAAAAAGTAAAGAAATTGAGGTTTTGCAATATAATTGTGTTGAAAAGCTCCTAATCAATTATTTGAACTCCTAATGTTTGAATAAAACATTTTTGCGGTCCTTTTTGTAGAGGTTTCGGACGAGCAGGTCTAAATTGGCCTTTCAATGGGCCCGTTGGAATTTTAACTGAGTAAAAAGTATAAAAATTGAGGTTTTTCAATATATTTGTCTTGAAAAGCTCCTAATCAATTATTTGAACTCCTAAAGTTTGGTTAAAACTTGTTTTGCGGTCCTTTTTGTCGAGGTTTTGGACGAGTAGGTCTAAATGGGCCTTTCAATGGACCCGTTAGAATTTTAACTGAGTAAAAAGTACAAAAATTGAGGTTTTGCAATATAATTGTGTTGAAAAGCTCCTAATCAATTACATAAACTCCTAAAATTTGATTAAAACTTTTTTTGCGGTCCTTTTTGTAGAGGTTTCGGACGAGCTGGTCTAAATGGGCCCTTCAATGGACCCATTGGAATTTTAACTGAGTAAAAAGTACAAAAATTGAAATTTTGCAATATAATTGTGTTGAAAATCTCATAATTAATTATTTGTACTTCTAAAATATGATCAAAACTTGTTTTGCGGTCCTTTATGTTGAGGTTTCGGACGTGCGGGTCTAAATTGGCCTTTCAGTGGACCCGTTGGAATTTTATCTGAGTAAAATGTGTAAAAATTGAAGTTTTGCAATATAATTGTGTTGGAAAGCTCCTAATCATTTATTTGAACTCCTAAAATTTGATTAAAACTTTTTTGCGATCATTTTTGTATCGGTTTCGGACGAGCAGGTCTAAATGGGCCTTACAATGGACCCGTTGGAATTTTAACTGAGTAAAAAGTACAGAAATTGAGGTTTTGCAATATAATTGTGTTGAAAAGCTCCTAATCAATTTTTTGAACTCCTAAAATTTGATCAAAACTTGTTTTGCGGTCCTTTTTGTCGAGGTTTCGGACGAGCAGGTCTAAATGGGCCTTTCAATGGACCCGTTGGAATTTTAACTAAGTAAAAAGTACAGAAATTGAGGTTTTGAAATATAATTGTTTTGAAAAGCTCCTAATCAATTGCATGAACTCCTAAAATTTGATTAAAACTTGTTTTGCAATCCTTTTTTTACAGGTTTCAGAGGAGAAGGTCTAAATGGGCCTTTCAATGGACCCGTTGGAATTTTAACTGAGTAAAAAGTACAGAAATTGAGGTTTTGCAATATAATTGTGTTGAAAAGCTCCTAGTCAATTACATAAACTCCTAAAATTTGATTAAAACTTTTTTTGCAGTCCTTTTTTTAGACTTGACTTTATTAACTAGATTAACTAATTAACTAGTCATTTTTTCTTTTAGAGGTGGTGTATTATATTACAGTCAACTATAACGAATCCTTTATCCTCTTATATTAAATACATTGCCCTGGGCGGATAACGGGAATCGAACCCGCGTCTTCTCCTTGGCAAAGAGAAATTTTACCATTCGACTATATCCGCATTTTTGTTCTTGATACGAAAGAATATTTGGTCAGAGCTAGGACAGATACTTTCGTCAGTTCAGGGCGATTTGATCAAATTCCACTACTAAACCAATTAACAATCTAAATTATATAACAATTCAAATGCTTATCAATTAATCAAATTACAAGTTATTATCAATTATTATTAATTTATATTATTTGTTATTATTATTAACTTTAAGTAATTAATAATATTTATATTAATATATAATTATATTAATATATTTCGATTTATAAATCTATATTTCTATATTATTCTTATAATATTATATATTTTAATATTATATCTATTATTATATTATTCTTATCTTATATTATATCTTATTTATTCTTATTTATTATTTATATATTTTATTATTTATATATTATTATTTTAATTTAATTTAAGTTAAATATAATAAATAATAATTTAAAATAATTTAATAATTTAGAATTTCATTTTTTTTATTTCTATTTTTTTATTTTCTTTTCATTCATCATTCAAATTCTATTTATTTCATTTAAGTTACAGATTACAGAAGTTTGACGGACCCCCCTCTAATTTGTTGTTTTTTTTTATTTTCATTTTTGCAACTTCTACTTCTATATTATTATTGAATATTGAATTTGAATGTGTCTCAAAATCTGAAAAATTCGTAGGAGGGGTCATTTTTGGATCCAGAATGGATAGATTCAAGAAATAAGAGAATTAAGGATACCCACTAGAAAAACTAATCCAATCCATAAAGATGTTCCGGAAAATACAATATTTTTGTTACTCAACCAACCATCAGGAGAAGCAAATACAACGGGTACACTAATCAGTAAGATTGACGAAGTAGCAATTAATGCAAAAACAGCCAATTGGAAAGCAATAGTCATGTTTCTAATCCTCCAAGCTACCAACAAAAGAACTATACCATTTGATCCCTCTATCATATCGACCAAAAAAATTCAAAAAATGCAGGTAGAGGGATTTTACCATGAATCGATTGATTCTATATGACTTATTTCCAACCCTTTACCGCTTTTATTCGGGCATGGGGTCGAGGGTGATTTTTTTATTTCACGTTCACAAATAAGCATGCTAGATTATGCATTTCATCTATCTATATATATACAGATAAATAGATTATATACAGATAAATAGATTGACCCATAGGTTTACACACGATCTATATCTTTCTATACATAGTGATGGTATCAACTCATATGGCCATGTTCGATTCGGTGGAATCAAAATAAAATAGAAATTAGCTTTCGGAAAGATGGCTGAGTGGTTGATAGCTCCGGTCTTGAAAACCGGTATAGTTCGAAACAAAGAACTATCGAGGGTTCGAATCCCTCTCTCTCCTTTTGCTTGATGAATAGATTTGTTTCTTTATTGCTTTTTCCTGGCTTCTTAATTAAGAATCTTAATATTAATAAAAAAAGGTAATGTCTCGGCTGGGTGGAATAGCCGAGCCAGAAAAAAAATATATTAGATATAAAATGAGTTGAAACGAAAGGAAAACAGAATACTTTTTAAATATCAATTGATTCCTTCAATATATATAGTGTAATCAAATTGATTCCTACCTTAAGCATTGGATCTCCTTTCTCAGTTAAGAGGGGTCATGAAAAGAACATGCTCAAAATCACGATCAATTCCTTTTTCAAATCCTGCTGCGGCTGCGCGAGCTCTTCCCGCGTGCCATAAATGACCCACGAATAGGAAGAATCCTAGAAAAAAATGAGAGGTAGCTAACCAACTTCTCGGAGAGACATAATTAACTGCATTGATCTCGGTAGCTACGCCACCTACAGAATTTAAAGACCCTAAAGGAGCATGCGTCATATATTCCGCAGAACGCCGTTCTTGCCAAGGTTGTATGTCTTTTTTCAACCTACTCAAGTCCAAACCATTGGGACCTCTTAGAGGTTCTAACCAAGGAGCACGCAGATCCCAAAAACGCATAGTTTCCCCTCCAAAAATGACTTCTCCGGTCGGGGAACGCATTAGATATTTACCTAACCCAGTAGGCCCTTGAGCGGATCCCACATTAGCACCAAGGCGTTGGTCTCTAACTAGAAAAGTAAATGCTTGAGCTTGAGAAGCTTCTGGTCCGGTGGGCCCGTAAAACTAACTAGGATAAGCGGTATTATTGAACCAGACAAAGCAACAAGCAATGAAACCAAAAACAGATAAAGCACCTAAACTATAAGACAAGTAAGCCTCTCCCGACCATACAAGTGCACGGCGAGCCCATGCAAAAGGTTTTGTTAAGATATGCCAGATTCCACCAAATATACAAATGGAACCTAACCATACATGTCCTCCAATTATATCTTCCAAATCGTCCACACTAACAATCCATCCTTCGCCCCCAAAGGGAGATTTTAGTAAATAACCAAATATAACACTTGAGCTAAGAGTCAAGTTAGTAATTTTTCTTACATCTCCCCCTCCCAGAGCCCAGGTATCGTATACGCCCCCAAAATAAAGAGCCTTGAATACTAGAAGAAAAGCACCTATACCTAGCAAAATTAAGTGAATACCCAAAATTGTGGTCATTTTATTTCTATCTTTCCATACATAACCGAAAAATGGACCCGTTGGAATTTTAACTGAGTAAAAAGTACAGAAATTGAGGTTTTGCAATATAATTGTTTTGAAAAGCTCCTAATCAATTACATGAACTCCTAAAATTTGATTAAACTTGTTTTGCAGTCCTTTTTGTAGAGGTTTCGGACAAGCGGGTCGAAATGGGCCTTTCAATGGACCCGTTGAAATTTTAACTGAGTAAAAAGTACAGAAATTGAGGTTTTGAAATATAATTGTGTTGAAAAGCTCCTAATCAATTGCATGATATCCTAAAATTTGATTAAAACTTGTTTTGCAATCCTTTTTTTAGAGGTTTCAGAGGAGAAGGTCTAAATGGGCCTTTCAATGGACCCGTTGGAATTTTAACTGAGTAAAAAGTACAGAAATTGAGGTTTTGCAATATAATTGTGTTGAAAAGCTCCTAATGAATTACATGAACTCCTAAAATTTGATTAAAACTTGTTTTGCAGTCCTTTTTGTAGAGGTTTCGGACGAGCGGGACGAAATGGGCCTTTCAATGGACCCGTTGAAATTTTAACTGAGTAAAAAGTACAGAAATTGAGGTTTTGGAATATAATTGTGTTGAAAAGCTCCTAATCAATCATTTGAACTCCTAATATTTGAATAAAACATTTTTGCGCTCCTTTTTGTAGAGGTTTCGGACGAGCAGGTCTAAATTGGCCTTTCAATGGGCCCGTTGGAATTTTAACTGAGTAAAAAGTATAAAAATTGAGGTTTTTCAATATATTTGTGTTGAAAAGCTCCGAATCAATTATTTGAACTCCTAAAATTTGATTAAAACTTGTTTTGCGGTCCTTTTTGTCGAGGTTTTGGACGAGCAGGTCTAAATGGGCCTTTCAATGGACCCGTTACAATTTTAACTGAGTAAAAAGTACAAAAATTGAGGTTTTGCAATATAATTGTGTTGAAAAGCTCCTAATCAATTACATAAACTCCTAAATTTTGATTAAAACTATTTTTGCAGTCATTTTTGTATTGGTTTCGGACGAGCAGGTCTAAATGGGCCTTACAAAAGACCCGTTGGAATTTTAACTGTGTAAAAAGTACATAAATTGAGGTTTTGCAATATAATTGTGTTGAAAAGCTCCTAATCAATTATTTGAACTCCTAAAATTCGATTAAAACTTGTTTTGCGGTCCTTTTTGTAGTGGTTTCGGACGAGCTGGTCTAAATGGGCCCTTCAATGGACCTATTGGAATTTTAACTGAGTAAATAGTACAGAAATTGAGGTTTTGCAATAAAATTGTGTTGAAAATCTCATAATCAATTATTTGTACTCCTAAAATATGATCAAAACTTGTTTTGCGGTCCTTTATGTTGAGGTTTCGGACGTGCGGGTCTAAATGGGCCTTTCAGTGGACCCGTTGGAATTTTAACTGAGTAAAATGTAGAAAAATTGAAGTTTTGCAATATAATTGTGTTGGTATGCTCCTAATCATTTATTTTAACTCCTAAAATTTGATTATAACTTTTTTGCGGTCCTTTTTGTATCGGTTTCGGACGAGCAGGTCTAAATGGGCCTTACAATGGACCCGTTGGAATTTTAACTGAGTAAAAAGTACAGAAATTGAGGTTTTGCAATATAATTGTGTTGAAAAGCTCCTAATCAATTATTTGAACTCCTAAAATTAGATTAAAACTTGTTTTGCGGTCCTTTTTGTCGAGGTTTTGGACGAGCAGGTCTAAATGGGCCTTTCAATGGACCCGTTAGAATTTTAACTGAGTAAAAAGTACAAAATTTGAGGTTTTGCAATATAATTGTGTTGAAAAGCTCCTAGTCAATTACATAAACTCCTAAAATTTGATTAAAACTTTTTTTGCAGTCCTTTTTAGAGGTTTCGGAGGAGCATGTCTAAATGGGCCTTTCAATGGACCCGTTGGAATTTTAACTGAGTAAAAAGTACAGAAATTGAGGTTTTGCAATATAATTGTGTTGAAAATCTCCTAATAAATTACATGAACTCCTAAAATTTGATTAAAACTTGTTTTGTAGTCCTTTTTGTAGAGGTTTCGGACGAGCGGGTCGAAATGGGCTTTTCAATGGACCCGTTGAAATTTTAACTAAGTAAAAAGTACAGAAATCGAGGTTTTGCAATATAATTGTGTTGAAAAGCTCCTAATCAATTATTTGAACTTCTAAAGTTTATTAAAACTTGTTTTGCGGTCCTTTTTGTAGAGGTTTCGGACGAGCAGGTCTAAATGGGCCTTTCAATGGACCCGTTGGAATTTTAACTGAGTAAAAAGTAAAGAAATTGAGGCTTTGCAATATAATTGTGTTGAAAATTTCCTAATCAATTATTTGAACTCCTAATGTTTGAATAAAAAAATTTTGCGGTCCTTTTTGTAAAGGTTTCGGACGAGCAGGTCTAAATTGTCCTTTCAGTGGGCCCGTTGGAATTTTAACTGAGTAAAAAGTATAAAAATTGAGGTTTTTCAATATATTTGTGTTTAAAAGCTCCTAATCAATTATTTGAACTCCTAAAATTTGATTAAAACTTGTTTTGCGGTCCTTTTATCGAGGTTTTGGACGAGCAGGTCTAAATGGTCCTTTCAATGGACCCGTTAGAATTTTAACTGAGTAAAAAGTACAAAAATTGAGGTTTTGCAATATAATTGTCTTGAAAAGCTCATAATCAATTACATAAACTCCTAAAATTTGATTAAAACTTTTTTTGCAGTCCTTTTTGTATCGGTTTCGGACGAGCAGGTCTAAATGGGCCTTACAATGGACCCGTTGGAATTTTAACTGAGTAAAAAGTACAGAATTTGAGGTTTTGGAATATAATTGTGTTGAAAGTCTCCTAATCAATTACATGATCTCCTAAAATTTGATTAAAACTTGTTTTGCGGTCCTTTTTGTAGAGGTTTCGGATGAGCAGGTCTAAATGGGCCTTTCAATGGACCCGTTGGAATTTTAACTGAGTAAAAAGTGAAGAAATTGAGGTTTTGCAATATAATTGTGTTGAAAAGCTCCTAATCAATTATTTGAACTCCTAATGTATGAATAAAACATTTTTGCGGTCCTTTTTGTAGAGGTTTCGGACGAGTAGGTCTAAATTGGCCTTTCAATGGGCCCGTTGGAATTTTGACTGAGTAAAAAGTATAAAAATTGAGGTTTTTCAATATATTTGTCTTGAAAAGCTCCTAATCAATTATTTGAACTCCTAAAGTTTGATTAAAACTTGTTTTGCGGTCCTTTTTAACGAGGTTTTGGACGAGCAGGTCTAAATGGGCCTTTCAATGGACCCGTTAGAATTTTAACTGAGTAAAAAGTACAAAAATTGAGGTTTTGCAATATAATTGTGTTGAAAAGATCCTAATCAATTACATAAACTCCTAAAATTTGATTAAAACTTTTTTTGCGGTCCTTTTTGTAGAGGTTTCGGACGAGCTGGTCTAAATGGGCCCTTCAATGGACCCATTGGAATTTTAACTGAGTAAAAAGTACAGAAATTGAAATTTTGCAATATAATTGTGTTGAAAATCTCATAATAAATTATTTGTACTCCTAAAATATGATCAAAACTTGTTTTGCGGTCCTTTATGTTGAGGTTTCGGACGTGCGGGTCTAAATTGGCCTTTCAGTGGACCCGTTTGAATTTTAACTGAGTAAAATGTATAAAAATTGAAGTTTTGCAATATAATTGTGTTGGAAAGCTCCTAATCATTTATTTGAACTCCTAAATATTGATTAAAACTTTTTTGCGATCCTTTTTGTATCGGTTTCGGACGAGCAGGTCTAAATGGGCCTTACAATGGACCCGTTGGAATTTTATCTGAGTAAAAAGTACAGAAATTGAGGTTTTGCAAGATAATTGTGTTGAAAAGCTCCTAATCAATTATTTGAACTCCTAAAATTTGATCAAAACTTGTTTTGCGGTCCTTTTTGTCGAGGTTTCGGACGAGCAGGTCTAAATGGGCCTTTCAATGGACCAGTTGGAATTTTAACTAAGTAAAAAGTACAGAAATTGAGGTTTTGCAATATAATTGTGTTGAAAATATCCTAATCAATTACATGATCTCCTAAAATTTGATTAAACTTGTTTTGCGACTCTTTTTATAGAGGTTTCGGACGAGCATGTCTAAATGGGCCTTTCAATGGACCCGTTGGAATTTTAACTGAGTAAAAATTACAGAAATTGAGGTTTTACAATATAATTGAGTTGAAAAGCTCCTAATCAATTATTTGAACTCCAAATATTTGAATAAAACATTTTTGCGGTCCTTTTTGTAGAGGTTTCGGACGAGCGGGTTGAAATGGGCCTTTCAATGGGCCCGTTGAAATTTTAACTGAGTAAAAAGTATAAAATTGAGGTTTTTAAATATAATTGTGTTGAAAAGCTCCTAATCAATTACATGAACTCCTAAAATTTGATTAAAACTTGCTTTGCGGTCCTTTTTGTAGAGGTTTCGGACTAGCAGGTCTAAATGGGCCTTTCAATGGACCCGTTGGAATTTTAACTGAGTAAAATGTACAGAAATTGAGGTTTTGCAATATAATTGTGTTGAAAAGCTCCTAATCAATTATTTGAACTCCTAATATTTGAATAAAACATTTTTGCGGTCCTTTTTGTAGAGGTTTCGGACGAGCAGGTCTAAATGGGCCTTTCAATGGGCCCGTTGGAATTTTAAATGAGTATAAAATATAAAATTGAGGTTTTTCAATATAATTGTGTTGAAAAGTTCCTTATCAATTATTTAAACTCCTAAAATTTGATTAAAACTATTTTGCGGTCCTTTTTGTCGAGGTTTCGGACGAGCAGGTCTAAATGGGCCTTTCAATGGACCCGTTAGAATTTTAACTGAGTAAAAAGTACAGAAATTGAGGTTTTGCAAAATAATTGTGTTGAAAAGCTCCTAATAAATTACATGAACTCCTAAAATTTGATTAAAACTTGTTTTGCAGTCCTTTTTGTAGAGGTTTCGGACGAGCGAGTCGAAATTGGCCTTTCAATGGACCCGTTGAAATTTTAACTGAGTAAAAAGTACAGAAATTGAGGTTTTGGAATATAATTGTGTTGAAATTTTCCTAATTAATTACATGATCTACTAAAATTTGATTAAAACTTGTTTTGCGGTCCTTTTTGTAGAGGTTTCGGACGAGCAAGTCGAAATGAGCCTTTCAATGGACCCGTTGGAATTTTAACTGAGTAAAAAGTAAAGAAATTGAGGTTTTGCAATATAATTGTGTTGAAAAGCTCCTAATCAATTATTTGAACTCCTAATATTCGAATAAAACATTTTTGCGGTCCTTTTTGTAGAGGTTTCGGACGAGCAGGTCTAAATTGGCCTTTCAATGGACTCGTTGGAAATTTAACTGAGTAAAAAGTAAAGAAATTGAGGTTTTGCAATATAATTGTGTTGAAAATCTCCTAATCAATTACATGATCTCCTAAAATTTGATTAAAAATTGTTTTGTGGCCCTTTTTGTAGAGGTTTCGGACGAGCGGGTCGAAATGGGCCTTTCAATGGACCCGTTGAAATTTTAACTGAGTAAAAAGTACAGAAATTGAGGTTTTGCAAGATAATTGTGTTGAAAAGCTCCTAATCAATTATTTGAACTCCTAAAATTTGATCAAAACTTGTTTTGCGGTCCTTTTTGTCGAGGTTTCGGATGAGCAGGTCTAAATGGGCCTTTCAATGGACCAGTTGGAATTTTAACTAAGTAAAAAGTACAGAAATTGAGGTTTTGCAATATAATTGTGTTGAAAATATCCTAATCAATTACATGATCTCCTAAAATTTGATTAAACTTGTTTTGCGACTCTTTTTATAGAGGTTTCGGACGAGCATGTCTAAATGGGCCTTTCAATGGACCCGTTGGAATTTTAACTGAGTAAAAATTACAGAAATTGAGGTTTTTCAATATAATTGTGTTGAAAAGCTCCTAATCAATTATTTGAACTCCAAATATTTGAATAAAACATTTTTGCGGTCCTTTTTGTAGAGGTTTCGGACGAGCGGGTTGAAATGGGCCTTTCAATGGGCCCGTTGAAATTTTAACTGAGTAAAAAGTATAAAATTGAGGTTTTTAAATATAATTGTGTTGAAAAGTTCCTAATCAATTACATGAACTCCTAAAATTTGATTAAAACTTGCTTTGCGGTCCTTTTTGTAGAGGTTTCGGACTAGCAGGTCTAAATGGGCCTTTCAATGGACCCGTTGGAATTTTAACTGAGTAAAATGTACAGAAATTGAGGTTTTGCAATATAATTGTGTTGAAAAGCTCCTAATCAATTATTTGAACTCCTAATATTTGAATAAAACATTTTTGCGGTCCTTTTTGTAGAGGTTTCGGACGAGCAGGTCTAAATGGGCCTTTTAATGGGCCCGTTGGAATTTTAAATGAGTATAAAATATAAAATTGAGGTTTTTCAATATAATTGTGTTGAAAAGTTCCTTATCAATTATTTAAACTCCTAAAATTTGATTAAAACTATTTTGCGGTCCTTTTTGTCGAGGTTTCGGACGAGCAGGTCTAAATGGGCCTTTCAATGGACCCGTTAGAATTTTAACTGAGTAAAAAGTACAGAAATTGAGGTTTTGCAAAATAATTGTGTTGAAAAGCTCCTAATAAATTACATGAACTCCTAAAATTTGATTAAAACTTGTTTTGCAGTCCTTTTTGTAGAGGTTTCGGACGAGCGAGTCGAAATTGGCCTTTCAATGGACCCGTTGAAATTTTAACTGAGTAAAAAGTACAGAAATTGAGGTTTTGGAATATAATTGTGTTGAAATTTTCCTAATTAATTACATGATCTACTAAAATTTGATTAAAACTTGTTTTGCGGTCCTTTTTGTAGAGGTTTCGGACGAGCAAGTCGAAATGAGCCTTTCAATGGACCCGTTGGAATTTTAACTGAGTAAAAAGTAAAGAAATTGAGGTTTTGCAATATAATTGTGTTGAAAAGCTCCTAATCAATTATTTGAACTCCTAATATTTGAATAAAACATTTTTGCGGTCCTTTTTGTAGAGGTTTCGGACGAGCAGGTCTAAATTGGCCTTTCAATGGACTCGTTGGAAATTTAACTGAGTAAAAAGTAAAGAAATTGAGGTTTTGCAATATAATTGTGTTGAAAATCTCCTAATCAATTACATGATCTCCTAAAATTTGATTAAAAATTGTTTTGTGGCCCTTTTTGTAGAGGTTTCGGACGAGCGGGTCGAAATGGGCCTTTCAATGGACCCGTTGAAATTTTAACTGAGTAAAAAGTACAGAAATTGAGGTTTTGCAATATAATTGTGTTGAAAAGCTCCTAATCAATTATTTGAACTCCTAAAATTTGATTAAAACTTGTTTTGCGGTCCTTCTTGTAGAGGTTTCGGACGAGTTGGTCTAAATGGGCCCTTCAATGGACCCATTGGAATTTTAACTGAGTAAAAAGTACAGAAATTGAAGTTTTTCAATATAATTGTGTTGAAAATCTCATAATCAATTACATTATCCCCTAAAATTTGATTAAACTTGTTTTGCGGCCCTTTTTATAGAGGTTTCGGACGAGCATGTCTAAATGGGCCTTTCAATGGACCCGTTGGAATTTTAACTGAGTAAAAAGTAAAGAAATTGAGGTTTTGCAATATAATTGTGTTGAAAAGCTCCTAATCATTTATTTGAACTCCTAATATTTGAATAAAACATTTTTGCGGTCCTTTTTGTAGAGGTTTCGGACGAGCGGGTTGAAATGGGCCTTTCAATGGGCCCGTTGAAATTTTAACCGAGAAAAAAGTATAAAATTGAGGTTTTTCAATATAATTGTGTTGAAAAGCTCCTAATCAATTACATGAACTCCTCAAATTTGATTAAAACTTGTTTTGCGGTCCTTTTTGTCGAGGTTTCGGACGAGCAGGTCTAAATGGGCCTTTCAATGGACCCGTTGGAATTTTAACTGAGTAAAATGTACAGAAATTGAGGTTTTGCAATATAATTGTGTTGAAAAGCTCCTAATCAATTATTTGAACTCCTAATATTTGAATAAAACATTTTTGCGGTCCTTTTTGTAGAGGTTTCGGACGAGCAGGTCTAAATGGGCCTTTCAATGGGCCCGTTGAAATTTTAACTGAGTAAAAAGTATAAAATTGAGGTTTTGCAATTTAATTGTGTTGAAAAGCTCCTAATCAATTATTTGAACTCCTAATATTTGAATAAAACATTTTTGCGGTCCTTTTTGTAGAGGTTTCGGACAAGCATGTCTAAATGGGCCTTTCAATGGGCCCATTGGAATTTTAACTGAGTAAAAAATATAAAATTGAGGTTTTTCAATATAATTGTGTTTAAAAGCTCATAATCAATTACATGAACTCCTAAAATTTGATTAAAACTTGTTTTGTAGTCCTTTTTGTAGAGGTTTCGGACTAGTAGGTCTAAATGGGCCTTTCAATGGACCCGTTGGAATTTTTTTGTTGAGAAAAAGGCCTCATTAAAAACCCCACTAATCCCAACTGGGCTGGCCTAGAGGGGGTCCTAAAGGGGAAAAGAGTGCTCAAATATATATATATATATATATAATCAACGTGGTTGAAAACCAACCGGTACAATAGAGCGTAAGACATCGGGCAAGCCCGGCCCAAAAAACAATGAGGACCTAGAGTGCAATGCCCAATTGGCAATAGTATGAGCTAGAACATTAGCAACTCGTGGTACATAAAGAAAATGTAAATCTGGAATAGATACAAAAAGAGGGCGAGCCGCATCAATATGTGGCCGTAAAGGAGAGGCGTCTGGGTCGAGGCAACGTATTTTGTTGATGACCAAAGCAGCGTCAGACTCGATAATGATGCTGCACCAGCCGACATCCCTACCAAGTGTAGCCCCCGTGACAATGGCGCGAAGCTCCGCAGTGGAGGCGTCTAGGCATCCTGCGCAATGAACGGCACAGACACGGAGAATAGCGCCGTTAGCATCACGAGCCACAACACCAAAACCTGCTTCGCCTGTAGCGGGGTTGAAAGCACCATCCACATTGATTTTAACCTTCCCTTCTGGTGGCGGCCTCCATGTTGGTTGAGAAAGGGCTGGCTCGGTCCGTAGATGCGTCGAGGCGTGAAGAGAGTTGGCCGAGTCGTAGTCCTGTAACAGTTCCTTAGAGTTCATAAGAGTAAGCCATGGCGGCTGCAAACGCTTGGAGTGAACCCAGTCGTTCCTCCGGTTCCAAATGTTCCAAAGGATAGTGATGAACAAACTAAATTCAGAGCGAGAAAGTAACGAGGCCCCTTGTTCCAACCATAAGTGAGTGGGGAAGAGCGTGCTAGTACGTAAAGGGAGGGGGAACCCAGCTAGTTGTAGAACCTCAGCTGCTCCAACACAATCTCGGAGAGCATGGAGTGGGGTTTCCACTGTAGTCGGGCAAAAAGGGCACATGCCAGTGCCTAACCCCACAGTTGCAAGACGGTCTCCTGTGGGTAGAGCATCTCGTCCTTCTCTCCAGCTAAATGACCGAATCTTCGGAAGGGTGCTCGCTTTGGAGATAACCCGCCAAAGGGGAGAAGGATGACTGATAGGTCTGATTGGACGCCGTAAGAATAAATATCCGGAACGCACCGAATACATACCCGTGTCATGATATCCCCAAAGTAATGCATCGCGCCGCTCATTGGAGATTGGCACACGAAGTATGGCATCAGCATCATCCCAGTCAAAATGCTGGCGAACTTTGGGTTCGTCCCAAGACGCTTGATTGCCGATCATGAAGTCACGACAACGTAAGGGGAGTTCTTCCTCATCTTGATAATTTCCAAATAAGGATAAACTAGAGGTACCACCCCAAGGGTCACGGTGGATACGGATCTGAATCTGAATTCCAGATCGCCAAAAGAACCCTGGCTGCAATCGTTGCATGGCCTGCCAAAGTCCTCGCCAAGCGAAGGACACGCGTCAATCGATCTTAGCATCCAATAATTTCCCAGAAGGAAAGTAACGTGAGCGTAAGACACGCGCAAGGAGGGATTCATGCAAATGGATCAGCCTCCACAATTGTTTACCTAAGAGAGCAATGTTAAAACCGTGTAGATTCCTAAAGCCCCTTCCCCCTGCTGCATTGGGATCACAAATAGACTCCCAAGATAGCAGAGGCCAGCCTCGCTTGTTACTGCGGCCAGACCACCAATAACGACGGATCTAGCTAGTCATATCATCTATGATGTTCTGCGGAAGCAAGTAACAAGACATAACATACTGAGGTATGGCTTGTGCGACCGACTTGATCAGTGTTTCGCGTCCACTGAATGAAAGTAAGTTGGTGTCCCATTTAGTTATTCGAGAACTGACTTTGTTGCGGACAAAACCTAAGCATTCCGTTCGGTTCCACCCTATCATGAGGGGAACTCCGAGATAGATACCCGGGTCCTCGACAATGCGTACTCCGAGAGTCAATCGAACTGCCTGAATGAAGGTCTCAGAGCAGCGTGAACTACAGTAAGCTGTGGACTTATCGAAATTAACAGTTTGTCCTGAGGAGGATTCATATAGGCGTAGAATCTCTTTCAACCTATCAATCTCATCTGGGCAATTACGAAGGAAAACAATGCTATCATCGACAAATAGCAGATGTGTAATCCTAGGTCCATGTCGATTGGCTTGTAGGCCGAGAAGGCGTCCTTCCCGTTGTTCGAATTCAAGGGCTGCCGATAACCCTTGGGAACAAATCAGAAAGAGGAAAGGGGAGAGGGGGTCGCCCTGTCGGATGCCTCGAGCAGGAACAAACTCATCGGATAGGGTCCCGTTAATTCTAACAGAAAAAGAGACCGAGGAGACACAGCGAAGTATGAGGTGCACCCATTCAGGTGCAAAGCCCATACGTGACATCACATCCCGAAGGAATGACCATTCGACTTTGTCGAACGCCTTCTCCATATCTAGTTTCAACGCTGCCCCTTGGTAAATGGCAGCGCTATTCGAGTGGAGGGTATGCACAAGCTCATGGGCGATTAAAATGTTGTCGGTTATGTTCCTGCCACGAACAAAGGCTGCCTGTGCATCACTAATACAATCAGGTAGAACAAGCTTAAGACGGCTAACAAGAACCTTAGCAACTATTTTGTATATAACCGTGCATAAGCTAATTGTCGAAACTGGCGCATATTGGTGGGGTCTACAACCTTCGAGATAAGCATGATGACCGTTTTATTAACAGTCGACATGTCGGCTTCCCCACGCAATAGACGAAGATAGAGCTGGATAAATTCAGGCCCAATGATGTTCCAGTGTTGCCGGAAAAAACCACTAGGAAAACCATTGATGCCCGGAGCTTTCTTAGGACTAATATCCTGAAAGGCGGCAAGCACTTCACCCTCTGTGAATGGTCTCAAAAGAGAGGCATTCATTGATGGAGTGATAACCGGAGAAATTTGTTCCAATAGACGTGGCGAAGAACTAGGGTTAGACGATGTAAACATCGTCCGAAAATAATCCGATGCTATTTGAAGGAGCCTTGGCGTAGCTGTATGCCAAACATGGTTACCATCGTGAAGGCCACGAATAGTATTCTTTTTCCTGCGCTTAGAGGCTCTAGCATGGAAAAAAGACGGGTTTTTGTCCTCTTGGGACAACCATGTTACCCGCGATCGTTGTGCCCAGTATGCTTCACGGACATCTAGAAGACGTCGAAGCTCTAGTTTTGCGTCGCGCGGGTCATTTAGCATCGCAGGCGGTAGATGACGACATCGCATATATGAATTGATTTTGCGTTGTAATTCTGCAATGCGGTTGTGCGACTGGTATCGGCGATGCGATTGCCAATCGCGCAGATGGTTATCGACTGTACGTAATTTATCAGGCAAGTTACCAGATGCATTCGCCCATGCCTGTTGGACGGTCGTGATGCATGATGGATCATTTGCCCAACAAGATTCAAAACGGAAATGGTCAAAGGTCTCAAGAGGAGTAGTGTTGCGCTGGGGAACATATTTGGTATCCATGACTATGACATAATGGTCAGAATCCGGGGAAAAAATATTCCGGCATTCGAATGTGGAATGTTCACTAAGCCATGCATTGCATGCTACAAAACGGTCAAGTCGTTCACAAACAGTTGAGACATTAGGCCCGATGCGGGACCAAGTGAACCAACCCGATGCTGGCTTGCAATCAAAAAGACTATTGCGAGATAAGCATTCGCGAAAGCTAGTGATTTGTGATTGCGGTCGGCGACAGCCTCCCTGTTTTTCTGAATCTGATAAAATATCATTAAGGTCACCGCCAGTTAACCACGGCATTGGTGAAGCGTGACGCAAAGAATCAATCAAATCCCATGTTTTAGACTTCATATTTGTGTCAACGTAACCATAAATGCCTATAAAACGAAAACATTCATCATTCGAATTTAAAATAACATCAATGGATCGATTAGAATACGAAAGCAAATCAAGTTGAATTTTATTATTCCAAAAAATGATGAGACCGGAACATGTGGGGCTGCTATCAACATGGATGCAGCCATGCATATCTAATAAAATTCTTAAACGATCATAATAGTAACGACGTAAGCGAGTTTCAGACAAAAAGATAACATCCGGTTGCAACCTGTGAGCAATGGTGCTCTACCCTTGAACTGCCGTCGGGGAACCAAGACCGCGGCAGTTCCAACAAAAGATCCTCATTTCTCTCGGCGGGGTTGAACGTCAACCGTCGCCGAATAGATTTTGCTGCTCATCCCAGCTTTAGATAGTTTGGAAGGTTTGTCAGAGGGCATTTCGGGTTTCACCGGCTTAGCTTGAGTGGAGGGGGAAGTTCTCGGCCTCTTGGTAACACCAGCAGCAACCATCGGAGGGCTACGTTTGGTTTTGCGCGAGCCATTTGCTCCTTTGGTAGTTCTTGACGTTGCAGCCAACCAGTCCTCAAAATTCAATTTTAACTTAGATAATTTAAGTTTGAAATAGAATTTGAAAATGTAAGGTATTTTTGGATCAGTAGAGATTGTAACACCCGGGTTTAAGGGTCGGGTGAAAATAATATTTTAATATTTTTCGGGTTCGGTTTTATAATTTAAATAAAAAAAATAATGGTTCGGGTTTTGTTTACAAATAAAACAAAGGTGTTGGACCCAATTTTTAAACCAAAGCCCAATAGCCATTTCATTAATGGCATACTTGTAATTTAATGGAATTGGGAAATTAAAAACCCATTTCTTATTTTAAGAGATTATTCATCATCTTCTTCCCTCCCCCTTTCCAAAATCTCACGACAAAAGCTCCCCTTTCCCCTAGTCTACTATTCCATCATCTTTCTTCCCCATCCTTGATGATTTTCGAAAGGTAAACATATATTCGACTTGTCCTCTCTTTCCTCTACATGCTAGTACTCTTAGATTTCATTAAAACCCATGATTTTGCATTTTGGTATTTTGAAAGTTTAGACCAAAAATGTCATCTTTGTTGTCTTAAACTAAAGCTTTTGATTTATTAATGATATATGAGTTGTTTACTATCTATAAGGTTCAACATATCCGATTTTTACATGGTTTTATGGTGTTTCCCGAAATTGGGTCTTAGGGAGGTTTTAGAGTGTTGAAATGTTGAATTTTTGGGGTGTTTTGTGTGGGAATTTGTGGGCTGGTGGTTAGGCTATGTATTAGGGCTGTTTTGGAAGCATTTGAATGTGCTAAATGTGTTGAAATCACAAGTTTTGGGCTGTGTATAAGGGCTGCTCGGATTTGGTAATTTTGGGGGTTGTTCATGGCTTGAAATGTTGAGTTTGGTGTTTGATTAGTGTTCCGGGTTGCTACTTTAATTGATGAATTGATTAGAGGTTGTTTTGAATGTGTTTGAGGTTGTTTAAAAGCGGAAATTGGTGTTGGAGAAGCTTCGGGAGGAAATCCGGGTTTGTGGGAATGGTTGCTTGCTTGGCTTGGAGCTTGTAAGCTTAGGTGAGTGGTTAAATATTTTTAAAATGGTTTTGAGTATTTGGTTCAAGCATGTGAACCTAGGATGGGCTTGGTAAACCCACCTAGAGTTGGGATTAGAGTGGTAGTCTAATCCCAAGCTTTGATTAGAGACTTTGGTTGCACTCTTTAATGGTTGTATATGCCTCGTGTTAAATTGTGATGATGTTGATTATGTATATGTTGTATACATGTATGTTAAGGCATGTTGGATGCGTTGTTATATGCATGTTAATGATAGATATGATATGTTTATACACATGTGCAAAATATAATGTGATATGGTTGCTAATAATGTGCATGTGGTGTTGACGTGTGAAATGATATTATGAGGTGGTTTCATGATCCGAGGATCATGGTGAGTACATGCTAGGCATGGAAATGTGGTATGTGCATGACGGTAAGTCATGGTGAGTACGTGCTAAGCACGGAAGTGTTATGAATTGATATTATGAATGATTAATGAAATGTGTAGTATTGGCACTAGTATACTTGGGTACAAATGATCGATCATTAGGATGTTAGTGTGTACACATGAGTCAAAAGTCGCGCGTGGCCTTGGTGGCGTTGAGTCACCAAGGAGGAGTACGGGTACGCCCGGAAATTATATTTACATTAGTCGGTGATGAGTGGAATCCCATCGACGGGCGTGAGGATGAGTGGAATCCCCTCCGCGTGAAATGAGGCGTGAGGATGAGTGGAATCCCCTCCGCGTGAACGGTGATGAGTGGAATCCCACCGCCAGGTAATGGTTGTGTTGTTGGATGTGAGTTCCAACGGTTATCCGTGTATTCGAGTCATAGCTAGGTGCCAATACGGATTGTAGTTATGTTGCCATTATGTGGTTAATTGTGAGCCAATGTGATTTGGGATGTGTTGCTAACATGGTTTAATATATGTGATATCATATGTTGTGGGTTTAAACATGTTGAGCATGGCATGATATTGATTATATGTTCATGCATCATTTAGAATTATGGCTCGTGTGGATCGGGGGTAAGAACATGCATTTTATCTTGGCTGTAGCTCGTGCTTGGACCCTGCATTGTCGAGGTTTGTCTTTAAAGAGCTCACCCTCACTAAGCTTTTATGCTTACGCTCTCTTTTGTTCGACAATGCAGATATATAGCTTGAGGGTGGCAAAGGCAAGGGAAGGTCTCCAAGTGTTGCTTTTGGTGAGCTCAATGTATGAATTTTAAGTAATGGAATGTAATAGTTAAGCAATGGGATAGGTATTGATGATTTGAGTTTTGATGTATGTCGATATGTGTTATTGATTTAAATGCCTTGTTGTATGTTGAAGTGGTGTGGCTCTTGGATGCCTTGTTGAATTGTAAAGCTTGCTTACGATGCATGTCTTGTATGCTTATATGTTTGGTTGCTAAGGCATGAAATCTTAAGTGCTTGTATGACCACATATGCATAAATTGCTCTTTTGTTAGAATGCCATGTATGAATGCTTTAATCCATGTTTGAGTGATTCCTCTGGCTTGAATATGTGTGCTTACATGTTTGTATATGCTTAGGTGAGTCGAGAATTGCATCTAGAGTCGTGTTTGAGGTCGTTTAGCTAAAAATTGTGGGTTTACAGTGCAGGGCGTATCGATACGCCTAAGGGCTGTATCGATACGGCCTTGCTCGGGGAAAACAGTTTTGGCTGGGCGTATCGATACGTGGGGTGTATCGATACGGTCCCAACTCACTGGAACCTTGGGGAGTTGTGGAGTGTATGGCGTATCGATACGGTGTCCAAGCGTATCGATATGGTCCAACCTAGTTGACCAAGTGGTGTTGACCGAGAAGGGCGTATCGATACGCTCAAGGGACGTATCGATACGGTCTTCGTATGTTGACCATAGGGTGTTGACCTTGGTCAAGGCGTATCGATACCCTCTGAAGGCGTATCGATACGACCTGCTTAAAAAGGCTAAATGGGTTGTTTTAAGGTGCTGTTTTGGTTGGTCGTTTCTATGGAGTTGTGTTTCCGCTGTCGTGTTTCACATAGGACTTAATAAGGCTTTTAGACAAGATTAATTAAAAAAAAAATAGGGTTGCTAACCGAGGGGGAACCTTAACGGGTTTCGCTTCGGTTTTCCCCGTGTGGCTCTCTCGGACCGGTCATCCGGCCAGACCGGAACGAGGGGGTTACATTTGTTGGTATCAGAGCCTAAGGTTGCCGAGACCTTGGGCAGGTAAGTGAGGTAAATTCGAGTTTTTGATTAATATACACGGTGTTTGATTGCCTTGTAAGTATGATTGCTTGTATGACAAGTATGTTGATTGTTTAAAAGCATTTTATTCGTTACCCGTGTATGCTGTGATGTGTGACTGATTGATTGAGAATGTATGTTGTTGGACCATAAGCATATGTTTGCTTGTTTAACAAGTATACCCTGTTATATGCTTGGTTGAGCCTGTATGTGTGCTGATTTGTTGAAACATGTTGAGTAGAGTCCCATTGCTTCCATTACATCAGAAAAAGGATTTTAAGTGAGGGAAATCATACTTGAGCCACTTGGACCTTTCCTTTGCTAACCCAACTTGTATGTTAAATTGTTGATTGATTTATTGCTTTTAGTAAGTTTTAGGTCAGTGTGTGGGCCTTGAATCAGTAAGTGGAAGTTGTGGTTTTTGAAAATGTGAATGATGTGGAGGAAGTTCTTTGCTATAGTTTGGGGAGTATGGTCGTACCGGAGTTGAGGTACAATTTGTTTACTCGAGTCCGTGTGTATATGAGTTGATTCTTGTTGGTGAGAGACGATGGGACCGATTCTGGCATTAGTTGGTGAAAAGAAGTGAAGACCTGTGAGTGGGAGTCAGAGTGGTATCTATGTTATAATAGATAAGCCCTTGGTACAATTATGAGTTCACCTCTTCCGATTGGTTCCGAGTCCGTACTTCCGTATGTTGTTAACAAGCATGCAAGTTTGAATATACATGGCGAAGTGTTAGAGGTAGGCGTGAGTACCTTGGTTCTTTTAGCAAGATCAAGGTAGGGGTCTCGTGTGAGTAATCTGAAATTCAGAAGTGTTAGTTGATGACCGTTGGGGTTCAGCCTATGAATCCGATGCAAGACAACCGATCAGTATCCGTGAATGGGAACCGATTTGTGTGTTTGGGGCCAGTGTGCGTTTGGGGGTGGTTTTCCAGCATGGTTGTCTGTGTGTGCTCAGAACTGCGTTTTTGAAGTTTTGAGATGCTCTACGAACAGTTTAAAAGAGTCAGATATTGTTGAAGAACCAGTATGAGAACAAGAGGGCAAAAGACTATCAGTTGTGTACATGTTAAGTTGCAATTTCTGCGAATACCTCCTTTGTGTGAGCATGTAAGAAATTAGATATCCTTGTTGAGACCTTAGATGTAGGGGCATCTGTGACTAGCCTTTGGGAGATAGTAGTGATCAGAAAGATGTACAGAAGATGTTGTTGGTGGTTCGGAGTTACTAGTTTCTAGTAGATGTGAAGTGATTGTCTTCCTACAGTTTCGGTGCGCCTTTTTCCAAGGCTCGGCTTGAAGAGCAAATAGTTAGTGTATACGTTGAGACAAAGAAAGAGTTGCTTTGAAGACGCAGATTTTTGTGCGACTATAGTGGTAAGTGAGGATGTGAACTTCTTGTTGAATGTTGATCCAGTTTAGAGATCAAAGGTTGATTGAGTTTAGTCGGTAGGCTTGCTTAGCAAGTGTGGTGAATTTGATTTTTGAATGAAGAATAGACCGCAAAGTGTTAGGATAGTTTGTGTTTTCTTCTCCTATAAGTATTTGGAAGAATTGCCGGTTTACCTCTTGTTAGAGGAGAAGAATTTGTTATTGAGACCGTTTCGAGGTTGCTTCTGTTTTGTTTGTTCTGTAGCTTATGAATTCCGGAAGAATTGAGAATGTTGAAGAATTAACTTCGAGACTTGTTAGACCTTAGATTCATTAGGCCTAGTGCATCAACTCAGAATTCTACGGTGTAATTTGTGAAAAAGAAAGAGTGACAGTACGAGAATGTGTTCAGATTACATACAGTCGAAACAAGTGACAGCGAATGATTAGCATCAGTTTTCGAGTGTCAGTGATCTGTTGGTCAGTTAGTGTGTGCTTCAGTCTATTTGAAGATTAGTTTGAGATCCGTTTACAACTAGTTGAAAGTGAGAAAAGTTGAAGTACCGAAGACAGCTTTAGGGGCAAGATGTGATCACCTTGAGCTCTGAGTTATGCCGTTTTGTTTAACTAGTGTATTAGTTACCTTCGTAGAGATGTTGAGCAGAATAACTTCTGAGTTCCTTGATCAGTTATAGTAGTTCTCATAGTTGACACATGAGTATATTCAAGTACCGAAGAAGACCATGACAGGCTTTAGAGTTAGTATTGTAGATTCTATTAGAGAATCAGTTGTATGCCAAGTGGTGCAATATGAACTTCGAGTTTATGAAGATGTTCTCCTAGGACATGTAGTTCAGCCGAGTGTGTTAGAGAAAATCCCAAGTAGGCAGAAGAAGATGTGAGTTGGAAGAAATCGAAGACTGTGACAGATATCTATAGTTCCTAGGTCTAGCATTGTTACTCTCAGAGAATTGTAAATAGTCTTTTGAAGATAGTTGCTCCATTGATAGATTGCTACAGAAGAATGCTCAATTGTGTAGTTAGATAAGAGACAATAGGCCCTTGAGAAACCGAAAGAAACTTTGAATAGAGCTTCGACCTTGAATCAGTCTATATCAGAAAAAAAAGAGTTTGCGAACCATAGTGATGTGTTACATGTAGAGATAGGTTGCGTGCTTATGCAAGACAGAAGATTGTGGCTTGTTCATCAAGCTAGTTGGAAGATTGTGAGAAGAGTTATCCGATATGAGACATAGAGTTAATTACAATTGTATTTGCTTCGAAGGCTTAGAGACAAAGCTTGTATAGCAAGAATGCACAGTGTATATGTACATATCATCATGACTTGAAATATTTGAAGACTTAGGAAGGGTTGAAACTTGAACAACATGAGTTGTTAGAATTGCTTGAAGACCGTAATCTTGGGATTGAGTACCATCCGAAGATAGCCTCCGTAGTGACCGATGTTCCGAGTTGTGATTGTTGTTGGATTAGTAGTTGGGTTGCGAGTTGTATTTGCCGAATTCGGTTACCGAATGCCAGTATTCTTGTGGCCGTGTTTCATGTTGAGCCTACGCTGAGTCAGAATGTTTGAAGAGAAACAGTTGCAAGACAGATTCTTGGCACCTCACGTGCGAGGCATAGTAGAAGGAAGACCTTCAGAATACAATTTCAGAGATGATAGAGTTTTGTGTTTCAGAGACAGAATAGTTGTACAGATTGACATAGTGTTTTGAGACGTATTGTTTTGGCCGAAGCACACGGTGGTTCATTTGTATTGCTTCTGAGTTGTATGAAGACGTATTGTGGGTTGAAGATGAGTACTTCTGGATTGAGTTGATAAATAATGTGGTTCAGTATGAGGGTAAGGGTGTAAATTGCCAGCGTGTCAAGACCGAGTACCAGTTTACTTCTAGTTGTTACGTCCGTGGAAGATTTTTAATGACAGTGAGAAATAGATTTGAGGGACCTTGTGTCCGGTTCGCTTTTGATTTCTTACGAGAGGGTTTAGCCGAGTAAGCAATGATAGTTACATCGAGTGTGCTCATTTTATACATGTTCAAGCTACTTGTACCTTGTGTAAGATGGCAGAGTTGTGCCTCAGCAAGAGTGTGAGTTGTACAGTGCCTTGTATGCGATAGTGGTCAGTAGAGATTTGAGATTTCAACTAAATTTTTGAAGACGTTTGCATAGTGTTGGTTGTATATTGAGGTCAGATGATCAGTCAGGGAAAGTTATGGGTTAAGTAATCAAACAGTGTTGTATGAGGTTGTGAATCGGACTAGTCCTGTTGTTTATCTGTTGCGGTCGCCACAAGAGTTAGA
This sequence comes from Hibiscus trionum, assembly GCA_030270665.1. Lineage (NCBI taxonomy): Eukaryota > Viridiplantae > Streptophyta > Magnoliopsida > Malvales > Malvaceae > Hibiscus > Hibiscus trionum. Next base: position 31,340,014 of record BSYR01000008.1, read on the forward strand.
AAGAGATTTGTGATGTGTCTGTGTATCTATGATTCAGAAGTGTGAGTCAGTTTTGTCCCGTGTTATGTTGTTGAAGAGATTGGGTTGAGTTTAAAATGGTCATGTATCGAAGGACCCATTGAGATCTTGACATCAGATAGCTAATGTTGTATGGTGAGTCTACCGAGTTGGAGAGTATGTTGTGGTAAGAGAGAAAGTGTGGAGGAGCATGTGTCAGTGACTCTTCCTGTCTGATAAATTTCGGGGACGAAATTTCCTTAAGTGGGGGAGAGTTGTAACACCCGGGTTTAAGGGTCGGGTGAAAATAATATTTTAATATTTTTCGGGTTCGGTTTTATAATTTAAATAAAAAAAATAATGGTTCGGGTTTTGTTTACAAATAAAACAAAGGTGTTGGACCCAATTTTTAAACCAAAGCCCAATAGCCATTTCATTAATGGCATACTTGTAATTTAATGGAATTGGGAAATTAAAAACCCATTTCTTATTTTAAGAGATTATTCATCATCTTCTTCCCTCCCCCTTTCCAAAATCTCACGACAAAAGCTCCCCTTTCCCCTAGTCTACTATTCCATCATCTTTCTTCCCCATCCTTGATGATTTTCGAAAGGTAAACATATATTCGACTTGTCCTCTCTTTCCTCTACATGCTAGTACTCTTAGATTTCATTAAAACCCATGATTTTGCATTTTGGTATTTTGAAAGTTTAGACCAAAAATGTCATCTTTGTTGTCTTAAACTAAAGCTTTTGATTTATTAATGATATATGAGTTGTTTACTATCTATAAGGTTCAACATATCCGATTTTTACATGGTTTTATGGTGTTTCCCGAAATTGGGTCTTAGGGAGGTTTTAGAGTGTTGAAATGTTGAATTTTTGGGGTGTTTTGTGTGGGAATTTGTGGGCTGGTGGTTAGGCTATGTATTAGGGCTGTTTTGGAAGCATTTGAATGTGCTAAATGTGTTGAAATCACAAGTTTTGGGCTGTGTATAAGGGCTGCTCGGATTTGGTAATTTTGGGGGTTGTTCATGGCTTGAAATGTTGAGTTTGGTGTTTGATTAGTGTTCCGGGTTGCTACTTTAATTGATGAATTGATTAGAGGTTGTTTTGAATGTGTTTGAGGTTGTTTAAAAGCAGAAATTGGTGTTGGAGAAGCTTCAGGAGGAAATCCGGGTTTGTGGGAATGGTTGCTTGCTTGGCTTGGAGCTTGGAAGCTTAGGTGAGTGGTTAAATATTTTTAAAATGGTTTTGAGTATTTGGTTCAAGCATGTGAACCTAGGATGGGCTTGGTAAACCCACCTAGAGTTGGGATTAGAGTGGTAGTCTAATCCCAAGCTTTGATTAGAGACTTTGGTTGCACTCTTTAATGGTTGTATATGCCTCGTGTTAAATTGTGATGATGTTGATTATGTATATGTTGTATACATGTATGTTGAGGCATGTTGGATGCGTTGTTATATGCATGTTAATGATAGATATGATATGTTTATACACATGTGTAAAATATAATGTGATATGGTTGCTAATAATGTGCATGTGGTGTTGACGTGTGAAATGATATTATGAGGTGGTTTCATTATCCGAGGATCATGGTGAGTACATGCTAGGCATGGAAATGTGGTATGTGCATGACGGTAAGTCATGGTGAGTACGTGCTAAGCACGAAAGTGTTATGAATTGATATTATGAATGATTAATGAAATGTGTAGTATTGGCACTAGTATACTTGGGTACAAATGATCGATCATTAGGATGTTAGTGTGTACACATGAGTCAAAAGTCGCGCGTGGCCTTGGTGGCGTTGAGTCACCAAGGAGGAGTACGGGTACGCCCGGAAATTATATTTACATTAGTCGGTGATGAGTGGAATCCCACCGACGGGCGTGAGGATGAGTGGAATCCCCTCCGCGTGAAATGAGGCGTGAGGATGAGTGGAATCCCCTCCGCGTGAACGGTGATGAGTGGAATCCCACCGCCAGGTAATGGTTGTGTTGTTGGATGTGAGTTCCAACGGTTATCCGTGTATTCGAGTCATAGCTAGGTGCCAATACGGATTGTAGTTATGTTGCCATTATGTGGTTAATTGTGAGCCAATGTGATTTGGGATGTGTTGCTAACATGGTTTAATATATGTGATATCATATGTTGTGGGTTTAAACATGTTGAGCATGGCATGATATTGATTATATGTTCATGCATCATTTAGAATTATGGCTCGTGTGGACCGGGGGTAAGAACATGCATTTTATCTTGGCTGTAGCTCGTGCTTGGACCCTGCATTGTCGAGGTTTGTCTTTAAAGAGCTCACCCTCACTAAGCTTTTATGCTTACGCTCTCTTTTGTTCGACAATGCAGATATATAGCTTGAGGGTGGCAAAGGCAAGGGAAGGTCTCCAAGTGTTGCTTTTGGTGAGCTCAATGTATGAATTTTAAGTAATGGAATGTAATAGTTAAGCAATGGGATAGGTATTGATGATTTGAGTTTTGATGTATGTCGATATGTGTTATTGATTTAAATGCCTTGTTGTATGTTGAAGTGGTGTGGCTCTTGGATGCCTTGTTGAATTGTAAAGCTTGCTTACGATGCATGTCTTGTATGCTTATATGTTTGGTTGCTAAGGCATGAAATCTTAAGTGCTTGTATGACCATATATGCATAAATTGCTCTTTTGTTAGAATGCCATGTATGAATGCTTTAATCCATGTTTGAGTGATTCCTCTGGCTTGAATATGTGTGCTTACATGTTTGTATATGCTTAGGTGAGTCGAGAATTGCATCTAGAGTCGTGTTTGAGGTCGTTTAGCTAAAAATTGTGGGTTTACAGTGCAGGGCGTATCGATACGCCTAAGGGCTGTATCGATACGGCCTTGCTCGGGGAAAACAGTTTTGGCTGGGCGTATCGATACGTGGGGTGTATCGATACGGTCCCAACTCACTGGAACCTTGGGGAGTTGTGGAGTGTATGGCGTATCGATACGGTGTCCAAGCGTATCGATACGGTCCAACCTAGTTGACCAAGTGGTGTTGACCGAGAAGGGCGTATCGATACGCTCAAGGGACGTATCGATACGGTCTTCGTATGTTAACCATAGGGTGTTGACCTTGGTCAAGGCGTATCGATACCCTCTGAAGGCGTATCGATACGACCTGCTTAAAAAGGCTAAATGGGTTGTTTTAAGGTGCTGTTTTGGTTGGTCGTTTCTATGGAGTTGTGTTTCCGCTGTCGTGTTTCACATAGGACTTAATAAGGCTTTTAGACAAGATTAATTAAAAAAAAATAGGGTTGCTAACCGAGGGGGAACCTTAACGGGTTTCGCTTCGGTTTTCCCCGTGTGGCTCTCTCGGACCGGTCATCCGGCCAGACCGGAACGAGGGGGTTACATTTGTTGGTATCAGAGCCTAAGGTTGCCGAGACCTTGGGCAGGTAAGTGAGGTAAGTTCGAGTTTTTGATTAATATACACGGTATTTGCTTGCCTTGTAAGTATGATTGCTTGTATGACAAGTATGTTGATTGTTTGTTTAAAAGCATTTTATTCGTTACCCGTGTATGCTGTGATGTGTGACTGATTGATTGAGAATGTATGTTGTTGGACCATAAGCATATGTTTGCTTGTTTAACAAGTATACCCTGTTATATGCTTGGTTGAGCCTGTATGTGTGCTGATTTGTTGAAACATGTTGAGTAGAGTCCCATTGCTTCTATTACATCAGAAAAAGGATTTTAAGTGAGGGAAATCATACTTGAGCCACTTGGACCTTTCCTTTGCTAACCCAACTTGTATGTTAAATTGTTGATTGATTTATTGCTTTTAGTAAGTTTTAGGTCAGTGTGTGGGCCTTGAATCAGTAAGTGGAAGTTGTGGTTTTTGAAAATGTGAATGATGTGGAGGAAGTTCTTTGCTATAGTTTGGGGAGTATGGTCGTACCGGAGTTGAGGTACAATTTGTTTGCTCGAGTCCGTGTGTATATGAGTTGATTCTTGTTGGTGAGAGACGATGGGACCGATTCTGGCATTAGTTGGTGAAAAGAAGTGAAGACATGTGAGTGGGAGTCAGAGTGGTATCTATGTTATAGTAGATAAGCCCTTGGTACAATTATGAGTTCACCTCTTCCGATTGGTTCCGAGTCCGTACTTCCGTATGTTGTTAACAAGCATGCAAGTTTGAATATACATGGCGAAGTGTTAGAGGTAGGCGTGAGTACCTTGGTTCTTTTAGCAAGATCAAGGTAGGGGTCTCGTGTGAGTAATCTGAAATTCAGAAGTGTTAGTTGATGACCGTTGGGGTTCAGCCTATGAATCCGATGCAAGACAACCGATCAGTATCCGTGAATGGGAACCGATTTGTGTGTTTGGGGCCAGTGTGCGTTTGGGGGTGGTTTTCCAGCATGGTTGTCTGTGTGTGCTCAGAACTGCGTTTTTGAAGTTTTGAGATGCTCTACGAACAGTTTAAAAGAGTCAGATATTGTTGAAGAACCAGTATGAGAACAAGAGGGCAAAAGACTATCAGTTGTGTACATGTTAAGTTGCAATTTCTGCGAATACCTCCTTTGTGTGAGCATGTAAGAAATTAGATATCCTTGTTGAGACCTTAGATGTAGGGGCATCTGTGACTAGCCTTTGGGAGATAGTAGTGATCAGAAAGATGTACAGAAGATGTTGTTGGTGGTTCGGAGTTACTAGTTTCTAGTAGATGTGAAGTGATTGTCTTCCTACAGTTTCGGTGCGCCTTTTTCCAAGGCTCGGCTTGAAGAGCAAATAGTTAGTGTATACGTTGAGACAAAGAAAGAGTTGCTTTGAAGACGCAGATTTTTGTGCGACTATAGTGGTAAGTGAGGATGTGAACTTCTTGTTGAATGTTGATCCAGTTTAGAGATCAAAGGTTGATTGAGTTTAGTCGGTAGGCTTGCTTAGCAAGTGTGGTGAATTTGATTTTTGAATGAAGAATAGACCGCAAAGTGTTAGGATAGTTTGTGTTTTCTTCTCCTATAAGTATTTGGAAGAATTGCCGGTTTACCTCTTGTTAGAGGAGAAGAATTTGTTATTGAGACCGTTTCGAGGTTGCTTCTGTTTTGTTTGTTCTGTAGCTTATGAATTCCGGAAGAATTGAGAATGTTGAAGAATTAACTTCGAGACTTGTTAGACCTTAGATTCATTAGGCCTAGTGCATCAACTCAGAATTCTACGGTGTAATTTGTGAAAAAGAAAGAGTGACAGTACGAGAATGTGTTCAGATTACATACAGTCGAAACAAGTGACAGCGAATGATTAGCATCAGTTTTCGAGTGTCAGTGATCTGTTGGTCAGTTAGTGTGTGCTTCAGTCTATTTGAAGATTAGTTTGAGATCCGTTTACAACTAGTTGAAAGTGAGAAAAGTTGAAGTACCGAAGACAGCTTTAGGGGCAAGATGTGATCACCTTGAGCTCTGAGTTATGCCGTTTTGTTTAACTAGTGTATTAGTTACCTTCGTAGAGATGTTGAGCAGAATAACTTCTGAGTTCCTTGATCAGTTATAGTAGTTCTCATAGTTGACACATGAGTATATTCAAGTACCGAAGAAGACCATGACAGGCTTTAGAGTTAGTATTGTAGATTCTATTAGAGAATCAGTTGTATGCCAAGTGGTGCAATATGAACTTCGAGTTTATGAAGATGTTCTCCTAGGACATGTAGTTTAGCCGAGTGTGTTAGAGAAAATCCCAAGTAGGCAGAAGAAGATGTGAGTTGGAAGAAATCGAAGACTGTGACAGATATCTATAGTTCCTAGGTCTAGCATTGTTACTCTCAGAGAATTGTAAATAGTCTTTTGAAGATAGTTGCTCCATTGATAGATTGCTACAGAAGAATGCTCAATTGTGTAGTTAGATAAGAGACAATAGGCCCTTGAGAAACCGAAAGAAACTTTGAATAGAGCTTCGACCTTGAATCAGTCTATATCAGAAAAAAAAGAGTTTGCGAACCATAGTGATGTGTTACATGTAGAGATAGGTTGCGTGCTTATGCAAGACAGAAGATTGTGGCTTGTTCATCAAGCTAGTTGGAAGATTGTGAGAAGAGTTATCCGATATGAGACATAGAGTTAATTACAGTTGTATTTGCTTCGAAGGCTTAGAGACAAAGCTTGTATAGCAAGAATGCACAGTGTATATGTACATATCATCATGACTTGAAATATTTGAAGACTTAGGAAGGGTTGAAACTTGAACAACATGAGTTGTTAGAATTGCTTGAAGACCGTAATCTTGGGATTGAGTACCATCCGAAGATAGCCTCCGTAGTGACCGATGTTCCGAGTTGTGATTGTTGTTGGATTAGTAGTTGGGTTGCGAGTTGTATTTGCCGAATTCGGTTACCGAATGCCAGTATTCTTGTGGCCGCGTTTCATGTTGAGCCTACGCTGAGTCAGAATGTTTGAAGAGAAACAGTTGCAAGACAGATTCTTGGCACCTCACGTGCGAGGCATAGTAGAAGGAAGACCTTCATAATACAATTTCAGAGATGATAGAGTTTTGTGTTTCAGAGACAGAATAGTTGTACAGATTGACATAGTGTTTTGAGACGTATTGTTTTGGCTGAAGCACACGGTGGTTCATTTGTATTGCTTCTGAGTTGTATGAAGACGTATTGTGGGTTGAAGATGAGTACTTCTGGATTGAGTTGATAAATAATGTGGTTCAGTATGAGGGTAAGGGTGTAAATTGCCAGCGTGTCAAGACCGAGTACCAGTTTACTTCTAGTTGTTACGTCCGTGGACGATTTTTAATGACAGTGAGAAATAGATTTGAGGGACCTTGTGTCCGGTTCGCTTTTGATTTCTTACGAGAGGGTTTAGCCGAGTAAGCAATGATAGTTACATCGAGTGTGCTCATTTTATACATGTTCAAGCTACTTGTACCTTGTGTAAGATGGCAGAGTTGTGCCTCAGCAAGAGTGTGAGTTGTACAGTGCCTTGTATGCGATAGTGGTCAGTAGAGATTTGAGATTTCAACTAAATTTTTGAAGACGTTTGCATAGTGTTGGTTGTATATTGAGGTCAGATGATCAGTCAGGGAAAGTTATGGGTTAAGTAATCAAACAGTGTTGTATGAGGTTGTGAATCGGACTAGTCCTGTTGTTTATCTGTTGCGGTCGCCACAAGAGTTAGAAAGAGATTTGTGATGTGTCTGTGTATCTATGATTCAGAAGTGTGAGTCAGTTTTGTCCCGTGTTATGATGTTGAAGAGATTGGGTTGAGTTTAAAATGGTCATGTATCGAAGGACCCATTGAGATCTTGACATCAGATAGCTAATGTTGTATGGTGAGTCTACCGAGTTGGAGAGTATGTTGTGGTAAGAGAGAAAGTGTGGAGGAGCATGTGTCAGTGACTCTTCCTGTCTGATAAATTTCGGGGACGAAATTTCCTTAAGTGGGGGAGAGTTGTAACACCCGGGTTTAAGGGTCGGGTGAAAATAATATTTTAATATTTTTCGGGTTCGGTTTTATAATTTAAATAAAAAAATAATGGTTCGGGTTTTGTTTACAAATAAAACAAAGGTGTTGGACCCAATTTTTAAACCAAAGCCCAATAGCCATTTCATTAATGGCATACTTGTAATTTAATGGAATTGGGAAATTAAAAACCCATTTCTTATTTTAAGAGATTATTCATCATCTTCTTCCCTCCCCCTTTCCAAAATCTCACGACAAAAGCTCCCCTTTCCCCTAGTCTACTATTCCATCATCTTTCTTCCCCATCCTTATTGATTTTCGAAAGGTAAACATATATTCGACTTGTCCTCTCTTTCCTCTACATGCTAGTACTCTTAGATTTCATTAAAACCCATGATTTTGCATTTTGGTATTTTGAAAGTTTAGACCAAAAATGTCATCTTTGTTGTCTTAAACTAAAGCTTTTGATTTATTAATGATATATGAGTTGTTTACTATCTATAAGGTTCAACATATCCGATTTTTACATGGTTTTATGGTGTTTCCCGAAATTGGGTCTTAGGGAGGTTTTAGAGTGTTGAAATGTTGAATTTTTGGGGTGTTTTGTGTGGGAATTTGTGGGCTGGTGGTTAGGCTATGTATTAGGGCTGTTTTGGAAGCATTTGAATGTGCTAAATGTGTTGAAATCACAAGTTTTGGGCTGTGTATAAGGGCTGCTCGGATTTGGTAATTTTGGGGGTTGTTCATGGCTTGAAATGTTGAGTTTGGTGTTTGATTAGTGTTCCGGGTTGCTACTTTAATTGATGAATTGATTAGAGGTTGTTTTGAATGTGTTTGAGGTTGTTTAAAAGCGGAAATTGGTGTTGGAGAAGCTTCGGGAGGAAATCCGGGTTTGTGGGAATGGTTGCTTGCTTGGCTTGGAGCTTGGAAGCTTAGGTGAGTGGTTAAATATTTTTAAAATGGTTTTGAGTATTTGGTTCAAGCATGTGAACCTAGGATGGGCTTGGTAAACCCACCTAGAGTTGGGATTAGAGTGGTAGTCTAATCCCAAGCTTTGATTAGAGACTTTGGTTGCACTCTTTAATGGTTGTATATGCCTCGTGTTAAATTGTGATGATGTTGATTATGTATATGTTGTATACATGTATGTTGAGGCATGTTGGATGCGTTGTTATATGCATGTTAATGATAGATATGATATGTTTATACACATGTGTAAAATATAATGTGATATGGTTGCTAATAATGTGCATGTGGTGTTGACGTGTGAAATGATATTATGAGGTGGTTTCATGATCCGAGGATCATGGTGAGTACATGCTAGGCATGGAAATGTGGTATGTGTATGACGGTAAGTCATGGTGAGTACGTGCTAAGCACGGAAGTGTTATGAATTGATATTATGAATGATTAATGAAATGTGTAGTATTGGCACTAGTATACTTGGGTACAAATGATCGATCATTAGGATGTTAGTGTGTACACATGAGTCAAAAGTCGCGCGTGGCCTTGGTGGCGTTGAGTCACCAAGGAGGAGTACGGGTACGCCCGGAAATTATATTTACATTAGTCGGTGATGAGTGGAATCCCACCGACGGGCGTGAGGATGAGTGGAATCCCCTCCGCGTGAAATGAGGCGTGAGGATGAGTGGAATCCCCTCCGCGTGAACGGTGATGAGTGGAATCCCACCGCCAGGTAATGGTTGTGTTGTTGGATGTGAGTTCCAACGGTTATCCGTGTATTCGAGTCATAGCTAGGTGCCAATACGGATTGTAGTTATGTTGCCATTATGTGGTTAATTGTGAGCCAATGTGATTTGGGATGTGTTGCTAACATGGTTTAATATATGTGATATCATATGTTGTGGGTTTAAACATGTTGAGCATGGCATGATATTGATTATATGTTCATGCATCATTTAGAATTATGGCTCGTGTGGACCGGGGGTAAGAACATGCATTTTATCTTGGCTGTAGCTCGTGCTTGGACCCTGCATTGTCGAGGTTTGTCTTTAAAGAGCTCACCCTCACTAAGCTTTTATGCTTACGCTCTCTTTTGTTCGACAATGCAGATATATAGCTTGAGGGTGGCAAAGGCAAGGGAAGGTCTCCAAGTGTTGCTTTTGGTGAGCTCAATGTATGAATTTTAAGTAATGGAATGTAATAGTTAAGCAATGGGATAGGTATTGATGATTTGAGTTTTGATGTATGTCGATATGTGTTATTGATTTAAATGCCTTGTTGTATGTTGAAGTGGTGTGGCTCTTGGATGCCTTGTTGAATTGTAAAGCTTGCTTACGATGCATGTCTTGTATGCTTATATGTTTGGTTGCTAAGGCATGAAATCTTAAGTGCTTGTATGACCATATATGCATAAATTGCTCTTTTGTTAGAATGCCATGTATGAATGCTTTAATCCATGTTTGAGTGATTCCTCTGGCTTGAATATGTGTGCTTACATGTTTGTACATGCTTAGGTGAGTCGAGAATTGCATCTAGAGTCGTGTTTGAGGTCGTTTAGCTAAAAATTGTGGGTTTACAGTGCAGGGCGTATCGATACGCCTAAGGGCTGTATCGATACGGCCTTGCTCGGGGAAAACAGTTTTGGCTGGGCATATCGATACGTGGGGTGTATCGATACGGTCCCAACTCACTGGAACCTTGGGGAGTTGTGGAGTGTATGGCGTATCGATACGGTGTCCAAGCGTATCGATACGGTCCAACCTAGTTGACCAAGTGGTGTTGACCGAGAAGGGCGTATCGATACGCTCAAGGGACGTATCGATACGGTCTTCGTATGTTGACCATAGGGTGTTGACCTTGGTCAAGGCGTATCGATACCCTCTGAAGGCGTATCGATACGACCTGCTTAAAAAGGCTAAATGGGTTGTTTTAAGGTGCTGTTTTGGTTGGTCGTTGCTATGGAGTTGTGTTTCCGTTGTCGTGTTTCACATAGGACTTAATAAGGCTTTTAGACAAGATTAATTAAAAAAAAATAGGGTTGCTAACCGAGGGGGAACCTTAACGGGTTTCGCTTCGGTTTTCCCCGTGTGGCTCTCTCGGACCGGTCATCCGGCCAGATCGGAACGAGGGGGTTACAGAGATAGTGATGGATTCCCTACCAACTTCAAAAAATATTCTAAATTTAGATAATTTGGAGAAAATTCGAATTGCAGAGGATAGAATAACGTTTAAATGTAATTTTATCTGCAATTCGATCAAATCTCTCTCAACAAATTCAAAATTCAATTTTAACTTAGATAATTTAAGTTTGAAATAGAATTTGAAAATGTATGGTATTTTTAGATTAGTAGAGATATTGATAGATTCCCCACCAACTTCAAAAAATATTCTAAATTTAGATAATTTGGAGAAAATTCGAATTGCAGAGGATAAAATAACATTTAAATGTAATTTTATCTGCAATTTGAAATGCATGGGAATCCTATAGAGCCTTAGGTTCACCGAAAAAGGAGATATCAAATCTCTTCCAACAAATTCAAAATTCAATTTTAACTTAGATAATTTAAGTTTGAAATATAATTTGAAAATGTATGGTATTTTTAGATCAGTAGAGATAGATTCCCTACCAACTTCAAAAAATATTCTAAATTTAGATAATTTGGAGAAAATTCGAATTGCATAGGATAAAATAACGTTTAAATGTAATCTTATCCGCAATTTGATCAAATTTCTCTCAACAAATTCAAAATTCAATTTTAACTTAGATAATTTAAGTTTGAAATAGAATTTGAAAATGTATGGTATTTTTAGATTAGTAGAGATAGTGATAGATTCCCCACCAACTTCAAAAAATATTCTAAATTTAGATAATTTGGAGAAAATTCGTATTGCAGAGGATAAAATAACATTTAAATGTAATTTTATCTGCAATTTGAAATGCATGGGAATCCTAGAGATCCTTAGATTCACCAAAAAAGGAGATATCAAATCTCTTCCAACAAATTCAAAATTCAATTTTAACTTAGATAATTTAAGTTTGAAATATAATTTGAAAATGTATGGTATTTTTAGATCAGTAGAGATAGATTCCCTACCAACTTCAAAAAATATTCTAAATTTAGATAATTTGGAGAAAATTCGAATTGCAGAGGATAAAATAACGTTTAAATGTAATTTTATCTGCAATTTGATCAAATCTCTCTCAACAAATTCAAAATTCAATTTTAACTTAGATAAATTAAGTTTGAAATAGAATTTGAAAATGTATGGTATTTTTAGATTAGTAGAGATAGTGATAGATTCCCCACCAACTTCAAAAAATATTCTAAATTTAGATGATTTAGAGAAAATTCGAATTGCAGAGGATAAAATAACATTTAAATGTAATTTTACCTGCAATTTGAAATGCATGGGAATCCTAAAGAGCTTTAGGTTCACCGTAAAAAGAGATATCAAATCTCTCTCAACAAATTCAAAATTCAATTTTAACTTAGATAATTTAAGTTTGAAATAGAATTTGAAAATGCATTGTATTTTTAGATTTGAAGAGATAGTGATAGCTGTCCCAACAATTTCAAACAATATTTTAGATTTAGATAATGTGAAATTGAAGGTGAAATCAAAAGGAAATGGATTCCTGATATATCGGAACTTATCCGTTAAGAACATTCGAATTATCCCGCTTTGTTGGAACCAAAAAATCTCGCAAAGAACGGGGTAATGGATTCTCAAAGCGTTGCCTCTCCTCCAATGAGAGTGAACAACACCGTAACCCTGCATGGAGACCGTGGTAGCAACGTACCTGGCCTGGAATACCATCGCTACACAAATTGCCATTACTGTCTGCATGGAGGGGAATGGAGAAACCTTAGCTGCAGTGAGCGATGGTCTCAGAATGTATCCTGGCAGATTGCCAGCAACCAGCAATCCACACGTGAGGAGTATCACTAATAAACATAAGAGAATAAAATTCCCCGGATATAATAATATAGATGTTGCATGGTGTAAATGGTTGCATCTACGCATCCGTTTGCATGCAAGCCCTCGCCATGCAGTAGGTTGGCCAAATACGATAATAATAGACTTGCAATTCTCGTACCATTTTCCAAGAGAAGCAGGAGTACAAGGCCGTGACGGCCAGGATAACCCATGTGCCCTGTTTATGAGGGATGGGGTGACGAAGGGCACCCATAAGTGTGACCCAACAGAATCAAAACAATCCGAAAGATTATTAAGATTACGAAAAATTATTATGATGAAATTAACATGGAAAATTATGGATGATGGCAGAAAGTAAGATTTCCATGACAATAATAAAATGGATAAACAAACTTGTACGTGCCAATGAGGGGTAGCCATGGAGAACTCCGGTGGTATCCCGTTGGCCAGAGGGTGGTGTGACACCAACCAGCATGGAAAGATCGGTAGATGGTTAGAGGAGAGCCATGGCAATGCCAACGGGAAAGTAAAATTCTGCGGGGTGAGGGGTCGGATTACCACAGTCACCATTTGGGTGCTAAGCAAGCACCACAGCGGTGGAGGTGAAGGGGAGAGGTGGTAGAAGTGGTGGTGGAAGGGTGGAAAGTGGTGGTAGTGGTGGTGGCTGGAGTGGAAGGGAAAAAGGAGAGGGAGAGTTAGAGAGAAAAAAGTTGAGAGAGTTTTCATCACCCGTTGCCCACCCGGTCCCGTTGGAATTTTAACTGACTAAAAAGTACAGAAATTGAGGTTTTGCAATATAATTGTGTTGAAAATCTCCTAATCAATTACATGATCTCCAAAAATTTGATTAAAACTTGTTTTGCGGTCCTTTTTGTAGAGGTTTCGGACGAGCAGGTCTAAATGGGCCTTTCAATGGACCCGTTGGAATTTTAACTGAGTAAAAAGTACAGAAATTGAGGTTTTGCAATATAATTGTGTTGAAAAGCTCCTAATAAGTTATTTGAACTCCTAATATTTGAATAAAACATTTTTGCGGTCATTTTTGTAGAGGTTTCAGACGAGCAGGTCTAAATGGGACTTTCAATGGGCCCGTTGGAAGTTTAACTGAGTAAAAAGTTTAAAACTGAGGTTTTGCAATATAATTGTGTTGAAAAGATCCTAATCAATTACATAAACTCCTAAAATTTGATTAAAACTTGTTTTGCAATCCTTTTTGTAGAGGTTTCGGACGAGCGGGTCGAAATTGGCATTTCAATGGACCCATTAGAATTTTAACTGAGTAAAAAGTATAGAAATTGAGGTTTTGTAATATAATTGTGTTGAAAAGCTCCTAATCAATTATTTGAACTCCTAATATTTGAATAAAACATTTTTGCAATCCTTTTTGTAGAGGTTTCGGGCGAGCAGGTGTAAATGGGCCTTTCAATGGGCCCATTGGAATTTTAACTGAGTAAAAAGTATAAAATTGAGGTTTTTCAATATAACTGTGTTGAAAAGCTCCTAATCAATTACATGAACTCCTAGAATTTGATTAAACTTGTTTTGCAGTCCTTTTTGTAGAGGTTTCGGACTAGCAGGTCTAAATGGGCCTTTCAATGGACCCGTTGGAATTTTAACTGAGTAAGAAGTACAGAAATTGAGGTTTTTCAATATAATTGTATTTAAAAGCTCCTAATCAATTATTTGAACTCCTAATATTTGAATAAAACATTTTTGCGGTCCTTTTTGTAGAGGTTTCGGACGAGCATGTCTAAATGGGCCTTTCAATGGGCCCGTTGGAATTTTAACTGAGTAAAAAGTATAAAATTGAGGTTTTTCAATATAATTGTGTTGAAAAGTTCCTTATCAATTATTTTAACTCCTAAAATTTGATTAAAACTAATTTACAGTCCTTTTTGTCGAGGTTTCGGACGAGCAGGTCTAAATGGGCCTTTCAATGGACCCGTTAGAATTTTAACTGAGTAAAAAGTACATAAATTGAGGTTTTGCAATATAATTGTTTTGAAAAGCTCCTAATCAATTACATAAACTCATAAATTTTGATTAAAACTTTTTTTGCAGTCCTTTTTGTAGAGGTTTCGGACGAGCAGGTCGAAATGGGCCTTTCAATGGACCCATTGAAATTTTAACTGAGTAAAAAGTACAAAAATTGAGGTTTTGCAATATAACTGTGTTGAAAAGCTCCTAATCAATTACATGAACTCCTAAAATTTGATTAAAACTTGTTTTGCGGTCCTTTTTGTAGAGGTTTCGGACGAGCAGGTCTAAATGGGCCTTTCAAGAGACCCGTTGGAATTTTAACTGAGTAAAAAGTAAAGAAATTGAGGTTTTGCAATATAATTGTGTTGAAAAGCTTCTAATCAATTATTTGAACTCCTAATATTTGAATAAAACATTTTTGCGGTCCTTTTGGTAGAGGTTTCGGACGAGCATGTCTAAATGGGCCTTTCAATGGGCCCGTTGGAATTTTAACTGAGTAAAAAGTATAAAATTGAGGTTTTTCAATATAATTGTGTTGAAAAGTTCCTTATCAATAATTTAAACTCCTAAAATTTGATTAAAACTAATTTACAGTCCTCTTTGTCGAGGTTTCGGACGAGCAGGTCTAAATGGGCCTTTCAATGGACCCGTTAGAATTTTAACTGAGTAAAAAGTACATAAATTGAGGTTTTGCAATATAATTGTTTTGAAAAGCTCCTAATCAATTACATAAACTCATAAATTTTGATTAAAACTTTTTTTGCAGTCCTTTTTGTAGAGGTTTCGGACGAGCAGGTCGAAATGGGCCTTTCAATGGACCCATTGAAATTTTAACTGAGTAAAAAGTACAAAAATTGAGGTTTTGCAATATAACTGTGTTGAAAAGCTCCTAATCAATTACATGAACTCCTAAAATTTGATTAAAACTTGTTTTGCGGTCCTTTTTGTAGAGGTTTCGGACGAGCAGGTCTAAATGGGCCTTTCAAGAGACCCGTTGGAATTTTAACTGAGTAAAAAGTAAAGAAATTGAGGTTTTGCAATATAATTGTGTTGAAAAGCTTCTAATCAATTATTTGAACTCCTAATATTTGAATAAAACATTTTTGCGGTCCTTTTGGTAGAGGTTTCGGACGAGCATGTCTAAATGGGCCTTTCAATGGGCCCGTTGGAATTTTAACTGAGTAAAAAGTATAAAATTGAGGTTTTTCAATATAATTGTGTTGAAAAGTCCCTTATCAATTATTTAAACTCCTAAAATTTGATTAAAACTAATTTACAGTCCTTTTTGTCGAGGTTTCGGACGAGCAGGTCTAAATGGGCCTTTCAATGGACCCGTTAGAATTTTAACTGATTAAAAAGTACATAAATTGAGGTTTTGCAATATAATTGTTTTGAAAAGCTCCTAATCAATTACATAAACTCATAAAATTTGATTAAAACTTTTTTTGCAGTCCTTTTTGTAGAGGTTTCGGACGAGCGGGTCGAAATGGGCCTTTCAATGGACCCGTTGAAATTTTAACTGAGTAAAAAGTACAAAAATTGAGGTTTTTCAATATAATTGTGTTGAAAAGCTCCTAATCAATTACATGAACTCCTAAAATTTGATTAAAACTTTTTTTGCGGTCCTTTTTGTAGAGGTTTCGAACGAGCAGGTCTAAATGGGCCTTTCAAGGGACCCGTTGGAATTTTAATTGAGTAAAAAGTAAAGAAATTGAGGTTTTGCAATATAATTGTGTTGAAAAGCTCCTAATCAATTATTTGAACTCCTAATATTTGAATAAAACATTTTCGCGGTCCTTTTGGTAGAGGTTTCGGACGAGCAGGTCGAAATGGGCCTTTCAATGGGCCCGTTGGAATTTTAACTGAGTAAAAAGTATAAAAATTGAGGTTTTTCAATATATTTGTGTTGAAAAGCTCCTAATCAATTATTTAAACTCCTAAAATTTGATTAAAACTTGTTTTGCGGTCCTTTTTGTCGAGGTTTTGGACGGGCAGGTCTAAATGGGCCTTTCAATGGACCCGTTGGAATTTTAACTAAGTAAAAAGTACAGAAATTGAGGTTTTGGACGAGCAGGTCTAAATTGGCCTTTCAATGGACCCGTTGGAATTTTAACTGAGTAAAAAGTATAAAATTGAGGTTTTCAAAATAATTGTGTTGAAAAGTTCCTAATCAATTATTTGAACTCCTAAAATTTGATTAAAACTTGTTTTGCGGTCCTTTTTGTAGAGGTTTCGGAATAGCATGTCTAAATGGGCCTTTCAATGGACCCGTTGGAATTTTAACTGAGTAAAAAGTACATAAATTGAGGTTTTGGAATATAATTATGTTGAAAATCTCCTAATCAATTACATGATCTCCTAAAATTTGATTAAAACCTGTTTTGCGATCCTTTTTGTAGAGGTTTCGGACGAGTAGGTCTAAATGGGCCTTTCAATGGACCCGTTGGAATTTTAACTGAGTAAAAAGTAAAGAAATTGAGGTTTTGCAATATAATTGTGTTGAAAAGCTCCTAATCAATTATTTGAACTCCTAATATTTGAATAAAACATTTTTGCGGTCCTTTTTGTAGAGGTTTCGGACGAGCTGGTCTAAATTGGCCTTTCAACGGGCCCGTTGGAATTTTAACTGAGTAAAAAGTATAAAAATTGAGGTTTTTCAATATATTTGTGTTGAAAAGCTCCTAATCAATTATTTGAACTCCTAAAATTTGATTAAAACTTGTTTTGCGGTCCTTTCTGTCGAGGATTTGGACGAGCAGGTCTAAATGGGCCTTTCAATGGACCCGTTAGAATTTTAACTGAGTAAAAAGTACAGAAATTGAGGTTTTGCAATATAATTGTGTTGAGAAGCTCCTAATCAATTACATAAACTCCTAAAATTTGATTAAAACATTTTTTGCAGTCCTTTTTGTATAGGTTTCGGAAGAGCAGATCTAAATGGGCCTTACAATGGACCCGTTGGAATTTTAACTGAGTAAAAAGTACAAAAATTGAGGTTTTGCATTATAATTGTGTTGAAAAGCTCCTAATCAATTATTTGAACTCCTAAAATTTGATTAAAACTTGTTTTTGTAGTCCTTTTTGTAGAGGTTTCGGACGAGCTGGTCTAAAAGGGCCCTTCAATGGACACATTGGAATTTTAACTGATAAAAATTACATAAATTGAGGTTTTGCAATATAATTGTGTTGAAAATCTCATAATCAATTATTTGTACTCCTAAAATATGATCAAAACTTGTTTTTCGGTCCTTTATGTTGAGGTTTCGGACGTGCAGGTCTAAATGGGCCTTTCAGTGGACCCGTTGGAATTTTAACTGTGTAAAATGTATAAAAATTGATGTTTTGCAATATAATTGTGTTGGAAAGCTCCTAATCATTTATTTGAACTCCTAAAATTTGATTAAAACTTTTTTTGCGGTCCTTTTTGTATCTGTTTCGGACGAGCAGGTCTAAATGGGCCTTACAATGGACCCGTTGGAATTTTAACTGAGTAAAAAGTACAGAAATGGAGGTTTTGAAATATAATTATGTTGAAAATCTCCTAATCAATTATTTGAACTCCTAAAATTTGATTAAAACTTCTTTCGCGGTCCTTTTTGTCGAGGTTTCGGACGAGCAGGTCTAAATGGGCCTTCCAATGGACCTGTTGGAATTTTAACTGAGTAAAAAGTACAGAAGTTGAGGTTTTGCAATATAATTGTGTTGAAAATCTCCTAATAAATTAGATGATCTCCTAAAATTTGATTAAACTTGTTTTGTGGCCCTTTTTATAAAGGTTTCGAACGAGCATGTCTAAATGGGCCTTTCAATGGACCCGTTGGAATTTTAACTGAGTAAAAATTACAGAAATTGAGGTTTTGCAATATAATTGTGTTGAAAAGCTCCTAATCAATTATTTGAACTCCTAAAATTTGATTAAAACTATTTTGCGGTCCTTTTTGTCGAGGTTTCGGAATAGCATGTCTAAATGGGCCTTTCAATGGACCCGTTGGAATTTTAACTGAGTAAAAAGTACAGAAATTGAGGTTTTGGAATATAATTGTGTTGAAAATCTCCTAATCAATTACATGATCTCCTAAAATTTGATTAAAACCTGTTTTGCGGTCCTTTTTGTAGAGGTTTCGGACGAGTAGGTCAAAATGGGCCTTTCAATGGACCCGTTGGAATTTTAACTGAGTAAAAAGTAAAGAAATTGAGGTTTTGCAATATAATTGTGTTGAAAAGCTCCTAATCAATTATTTGAACTCCTAATATTTGAATAAAACATTTTTGCGGTCCTTTTTGTAGAGGTTTCGGACGAGCAGGTCTAAATTGGCCTTTCAACGGGCCCGTTGGAATTTTAACTGAGTAAAAAGTATAAAAATTGAGGTTTTTCAATATATTTGTGTTGAAAAGCTCCTAATCAATTATTTGAACTCCTAAAATTTGATTAAAACTTGTTTTGCGGTCCTTTCTGTCGAGGTTTTGGACGAGCAGGTCTAAATGGGCCTTTCAATGGACCCGTTAGAATTTTAACTGAGTAAAAAGTACAGAAATTGAGGTTTTGCAATATAATTGTGTTGAAAAGCTCCTAATCAATTACATAAACTCCTAAAATTTGATTAAAACATTTTTTGCAGTCCTTTTTGTATAGGTTTCGGAAGAGCAGGTCTAAATGGGCCTTACAATGGACCCGTTGGAATTTTAACTGAGTAAAAAGTACAGAAATTGAGGTTTTGCAATATAATTGTGTTGAAAAGCTCCTAATCAATTATTTGAACTCCTAAAATTTGATTAAAACTTGTTTTTGCGGTCCTTTTTGTAGAGGTTTCGGACGAGCTGGTCTAAAAGGGCCCTTCAATGGACACATTGGAATTTTAACTGAGTAAAAATTACAGAAATTGAGGTTTTGCAATATAATTGTGTTGAAAATCTCATAATCAATTATTTGTACTCCTAAAATATGATCAAAACTTGTTTTTCGGTCCTTTATGTTGAGGTTTCGGACGTGCAGGTCTAAATGGGCCTTTCAGTGGACCCGTTGGAATTTTAACTGTGTAAAATGTATAAAAATTGAAGTTTTGCAATATAATTGTGTTGGAAAGCTCCTAATCATTTATTTGAACTCCTAATATTTGATTAAAACTTTTTTTGCGGTCCTTTTTGTATCTGTTTCGGACGAGAAGGTCTAAATGGGCCTTACAATGGACCCGTTGGAATTTTAACTGAGTAAAAAGTACAGAAATAGAGGTTTTGAAATATAATCATGTTGAAAATCTCCTAATCAATTATTTGAACTCCTAAAATTTGATTAAAACTTCTTTTGCGGTCCTTTTTGTCGAGGTTTCGGACGAGCATGTCTAAATGGGCCTTTCAATGGACCTGTTGGAATTTTAACTGAGTAAAAAGTAAAGAAATTGAGGTTTTGCAATATAATTGTGTTGAAAATCTCCTAATAAATTAGATGATCTCCTAAAATTTGATTAAACTTGTTTTGTGGCCCTTTTTATAAAGGTTTCGAACGAGCATGTCTAAATGGGCCTTTCAATGGACCCGTTGGAATTTTAACTGAGTAAAAATTACAGAAATTGAGGTTTTGCAATATAATTGTGTTGAAAAGCTCCTAATCAATTATTTGAGCTCCTAAAATTTGATTAAAACTATTTTGCGGTCCTTTTTGTCGAGGTTTCGGACGAGCGGGTCGAAATGGGCCTTTCAATGGACCCGTTGATATTTTAGCTGAGTAAAAAGTACAGAAATTGAGGTTTTGCAATATAATTGTGTTGAAAAGCTCCTAATCAATTACATGAACTCCTAAAATTTGATTAAAACTTGTTTTGCAGTCCTTTTTGTAGAGGTTTCGGACGAGCGGGTCGAAATGGGCCTTTCAATGGACCCGTTGAAATTTTAACTTAGTAAAAAGTACATAAATTGAGGTTTTGGAATATAATTGTGTTCAAAACTCCTAATCAATTTCATGATCTCCTAAAATTTGATAAAAACTTGTTTTGAGGTCCTTTTTGTAGAGGTTTCGGACGAGCAGGTCTAATTGGGCCTTTCAATGGACCCGTTGGAATTTTAACTGAGTAAAAAGTAAAGAAATTGAGGTTTTGCAATATAATCGTGTTAAAAAGCTCCTAATTAAATTATTTGAACTCCTAATATTTGAATAAAACATTTCTGTGGTCCTTTTTGTAGAGGTTTCAGACGAGCTGGTCTAAATGGGCCCTTCAATGGACCCATTGGAATTTTAACTGAGTAAAAAGTACAGAAATTGAGATTTTGCAATATAATTGTGTTTAAAATCTCATAATCAATTATTTGTACTCCTAAAATATGATCAAAACTTGTTTTGCGGTCCTTTATGTTGAGGTTTCGGACGTGGGGGTCTAAATGGGCCTTTCAGTGGACCCGTTAGAATTTTAACTGAGTAAAATGTATAGAAATTGAAGTTTTGCAATATAATTGTGTTGGAAAGGTCCTAATCATTTATTTGAACTCCTAAAATTTGATTAAAACTTTTTTGCGGTCCTTTTTGTATCGGTTTCGGACGAGCAGGTCTAAATGGGCCTTATAGTGGACCGGTTGGAATTTTAACTGAGCAAAAAGTACAAAAATTGAGGTTTTGCAATATAATTGTGTTGAAAAGCTCCTAATCAATTATTTGAACTCCTAAAATTTGATTAAAACTTGTTTTGCGGTCCTTTTTGTAGAGGTTTCGGACGAGCTTGTTTAAATGGGCCCTTCAATGGACCCATTTGAATTTTAACTGAGTAAAAAATACAGAAATTGAGGTTTTGCAATATAATTGTGTTGAAAATCTCCTAATCAATTACATGATCTCCTAAAATTTGAGTAAACTTGTTTTGCGGCCCTTTTTATAGAGGTTTCGGACGAGCTTGTCTAAATGGGCCTTTCAATGGACCCGTTGGAATTTTAACTGAGTAAAAAGTACAGAAATTGAGGTTTTTCAATATAATTGTGTTGAAAAGCTCCTAATCAATTATTTGAACTCCTAATATTTGAATAAACCATTTTTGCGGTCGTTTTTGTAGAGGTTTCGGACGAGTGGGTTGAAATGGGCCTTTCAATGGGCTCGTTGAAATTTTAACTGAGTAAAAAGTATAAAATTGAGGTTTTTCAATATAATTGTGTTGAAAAGCTCCTAATCAATTACATGAACTCCTAAAATTTGATTAAAACTTGCTTTGCGGTCCTTTTTGTAGACGTTTCGGACTAGCAGGTCTAAATGAGCCTTTCAATGGACTCGTTGGAATTTTAACTGAGTAAAATGTACAGAAATTGAGGTTTTGCAATATAATTGTGTTGAAAAACTCCTAATCAATTATTTGAACTCCTAATATTTAAATAAAACATTTTTGCGGTCCTTTTTGTAAAGGTTTCGGACGAGTAGGTCTAAATGGGCCTTTCAATGGGCCCGTTGGAATTTTAACTGAGTAAAAGTATAAAATTGAGGTTTTTCAATATAATTGTGTTGAAAAGTTCCTTATCAATTATTTAAACTCCTAAAATTTGATTAAAACTATTTTGCGGTCCTTTTTGTCGAGGTTTCGGACGAGCAGGTCTAAATGGGCCTTTTATGGACCCGTTAGAATTTTAACTGAGTAAAAAGTACAGAAATTGAGGTTTTGCAATATAATTGTTTTGAAAAGCTCCTAATCAATTACATAAAGTCCTAAAATTTGATTAAAACTATTTTTGCAGTCCTTTTTGTATCGGTTTCGGACGAGCAGGTCTTAATGATCCCTACAATGGACCCGTTGGAATTTTAAATGAGTAAAAAGTACAAAAATTGAGGTTTTGCAATATAATAGTATTTAAAAGCTCCTAATCAATTACTTGAACTCCTAAAATTTGATTAAAACTTGTTTTGCGGTCCTTTTTGTAGAGGTTTCGGACGAGCTGGTCTAAATGGGCCCTTCAATGGACCCATTGGAATTTTAACTGAGTAAAAAGTACAGAAATTGAGGTTTTGCAATATAATTGTGTTGAAAATCTCATAATCAATTATTTGTACTCCTAAAATATGATCAAAACTTGTTTTGCGGTCCTTTATGTTGAGGTTTCGGACGTGCGGGTCTAAATGGGCCTTTTAGTGGACCCGTTGGAATTTTAACTGAGTAAAATGTATAAAAATTGAAGTTTTTCAATATAATTGTGTTGGAAAGCTCTTAATCATTTATTTGAACTCCTAAAATTTGATTAAAACTTTTTTACGGTCCTTTTTGTATCGGTTTCGGACGAGCAGGTCTAAATGGGCCTTACAATGGACCCGTTGGAATTTTAACTGAGTAAAAAAGTACATAAATTGAGGTTTTGCAATATAATTGTGTTGAAAAGCTCCTAATCAATTATTTGAACTCCTAAAATTTGATTAAAACTTCTTTTGCGGTCCTTTTTGTAGACGTTTCGGACTAGCAGGTCTAAATGGGCCTTTCAATGGACCCGTTGGAATTTTAACTGAGTAAAAAGTACAGAAATTGAGGTTTTGCAATATAATTGTGTTGAAAATCTCCTAATCAATTACATGATATCCTAAAATTTGATTAAACTTGTTTTGCGGCCCTATTTATAGAGGTTTCGGACGAGCATGTCTAAATGGGCCTTTCATTGGACCCGTTGGAATTTTAACTGAGTAAGAAATACAGAAATTGAGGTTTTGTAATATAATTGTGTTGAAAAGCTCCTAATCAATTATTTGAACTCCTAATATTTGAATAAAACATTTTTGCGGTCCTTTTTGTAGAGGTTTCGGACGAGCGGGTTGAAATGGGCCTTTCAATGGGCCCGTTGAAATTTTAACTGAGTAAAAAGTATAAAATTGATGTTTTTCAATATAATTGTGTTGAAAAGCTCCTAATCAATTACATGAACTCCTAAAGTTTGATTAAAACTTGCTTTGCGGTCCTTTTTGTAGAGGTTTCGGACTAGCAGGTCTAAATGGGCCTTTCAATGGACCCGTTGGAATTTTATCTGAGTAAAAAGTACAGAAATTGAGGTTTTGCAATATAATTGTGTTGAAAAGCTCCTAATCAATTATTTGATCTCCTAATATTTGAATAAAACATTTTTGCGGTCCTTTTTGTAGAGGTTTCGGACGAGCAGGTCTAAATGGGCATTTCAATGGGCCCGTTGGAATTTTAACTAAGTAAAATTATAAAATTGAGGTTTTTCAATATAATTGTGTTGACAAGTTCCTTATCAATTATTTAAACTCCTAAAATTTGATTAAAACTATTTTGCGGTCCTTTTTGTCGAGGTTTCGGACGAGCAGGTCTAAATGGGCCTTTTATGGACCCGTTAGAATTTTAACTGAGTAAAAAGTACAGAAATTGAGGTTTTGCAATATATTTGTTTTGAAAAGCTCCTAATCAATTACATAAACTCATAAAATTTGATTAAAACTTTTTTTGCGGTCCTTTTTGTAGAGGTTTCGGAGGAGCATGTCTAAATGGGCCTTTCAATGGACCCGTTGGAATTTTAACTGAGTAAAAAGTACAGAAATTGAGGTTTTGCAATATAATTATGTTGAAAAGCTCCTAATCAATTACATGAACTCCTAAAATTTGATTTAAACTTGTTTTGCGGTTCTTTTTGTAGAGGTTTCGGACGAGCGGGTCGAAATGGGCCTTTCAATGGACCCGTTGGAATTTTAACTGAGTAAAAAGAACAGAAATTGAGGTTTTTTATAATATAATTGTGTTGAAAAGCTCCTAATCAATTATTTGAACAACTAAAATTTGATTAAAACTTGTTTTGTGGTCCTTTTTGTAGAGGTTTCGGACGAGCTGGTCTAAATGGGCCTTTCAGTGGACCCGTTAGAATTTTAACTGAGTAAAATGTATAAAAATTGAAGTTTTGCAATATAATTGTGTTGGAAAGCTCCTAATCATTTATTTGAACTCCTAAAATTTGATTAAAACTTTTTTGCGGTCCTTTTTGTATCGGTTTCGGACGAGCAGGTCTAAATGGGCCTTACAGTGGACCCATTGGAATTTTAACTAAGTAAAAAGTACAAAAATTGAGGTTTTGCAATATAGTTGTGTTGAAAAGCTCCTAATCAATTATTTGAACTCCTAAAATTTGATTAAAACTTGTTTTGCGGTCCTTTTTGTAGAGGTTTCGGACGAGCTGGTCTAAATGGGCCCTTCAATGGACCCATTGGAATTTTAACTGAGTAAAAAGTACAAAAATTGAGGTTTTGCAATATAATTGTGTTGAAAATCTCCTAATCAATTACATGATCTCTTAAAATTTGAGTAAACTTGTTTTGCGGCCCTTTTTATAGAGGTTTCGGACGAGCATGTCTAAATGGGCCTTTCAATGGACCCGTTGGAATTTTTTTTTTGATAGAAAGGCCTCGTTAAAAACCCCTACTACTGTCCTTCAAGCAGAGCTAGAGGACCCTAAAAAGGGGAAAAGAGTGCCTAGATTTTATTTCATGAAAGATTTGTTACAAGATGTTTGATACAAGGAGGAATATCAGAAGAAAAGATAAGGCAGACATTTTGCCAAGCGAAAAGGTCGCCAAAGAATGCGCTACATGATTTGCCTCACGGCGAACAAAGGAAACATAAGCTGATACAAAGTCATGAAGAGATTCTCGAATTTGATGAAGAAGAGGCCCCAACGTGGAGAGGTCCAGCCCTGGATTGTTGATTCTATTTGCAATGGAAGCGCAATCAGTTTCCAGCAAAATCCTAGTCCATCCTTGAGATCGAGCGAAGGTGACCCCGGCAAGAAGGCTTTCACCTTCACAAGTGACTGTATTCGGACGGCTGCCTAGCGGAAAGGCGAGGCCCCCCACCACTGCACCTGTAGAATCACGTGCCACAGCACCAACCGCCGCAGCACGAGTAGAAGGATTGAAAGCCCCATCTACATTAATTTTGATATGGTTAGGCGGAGGAGGGTTCCAGTTTGTGGAGGAAAGGAAAGAAGGTGCTGGAATGGTAGGCACAGTTGCACTGTAAAAGTCATTATGAAGACTAATAGAGTTGACGGCCGTAAGCCAAGATGGTTGCAAATGGCGATTATGAATCCAATCATTACGCCTGTTCCAAATGTTCAAAATAGTAGTGAGAAAAAGTCCAAATTTATCGGAGGATAGAAGGTGGGCGGCTTCTTCCAGCCATTGCAGAGTAGAAGGAACCGAACTTCTGTAAAGGCGAATGGGAATACCAGAAAGCTGAAGGGCCTCGGTGGCCCCTGAGCAATCTCGAAGGGCATGGAGGATAGTTTCTTAATGATGACCACAAATGGGACAGGGCCCTGATTCTGGTGCAAAGACTTGTAGTTTAGAGCCAACTGGTAAAGCACCAGACGCCACGTGCCATCCAAAAGTTTTGACTTTAGGCAAAGCTTGAATTTTTGACAGGAATTTCAAAAAACGATTAGGCGGAGTTTGTGGGAGTACAGGCCGTTGTAAGAAAAGATAACCAGAGCGAACCGAGTAAATGCCTGAATCGTTAGAAGACCAGAGAATAGAGTCACGATGATCATTTATAATCGGTATACCAAGTACGATGGAAGCGTCAGTTGGAGCAAAATATCGATGTACTTTGACAGGGTCCCAGGCAGTTTGGTTACGGATCATGAAATCACGGCATCGGATATGGACTTCATCCGAAATTTCATAATTCCCCGTAAGGGTAATAGGGGAGTGACCTCCCCAGATGTCTTGATGTACTCTTATATTACTATTAATTCCTGGGCGATATAGGAATCCTGGGAGGAGGCGTTGAATAGCATTGTACATGCCTTGCCAAGCGAAAGAGCCACGAATAGGCCTGGAGGAATCAAGGATATTCCCAGAGGGGAAATATTTAGCTCGATAAATCTGACCTAAAAGAGAATTTGGTTCACAAATTAGTCTCCATATTTGTTTACCCAAAAGAGCAATGTTGAAGTCATGTAGATCCTTAAATCCCATTCCTCCGGCAGCCTTAGGTAATCAGACATTGTTCCATGGTAGCATATGCCATCCTTTTTTATTGGATTTACCTGACCACCAATATTGTATAATAGCTGTGGTCATATCGTCAATGATGTTTTGTGGAAGTAGGTAACAAGACATAACATATTGAGGTAGGGATTGGAGGACTGCTTTAATGAAGATCTCTCGGCCACTAAAGGACAAAAGATGTTTATCCCAACTAGAAAGACGGTCATGGACTTTATCACGCACAAATCCTAGGGATTCAGTTTTGTTCTTTCCTATGAGCAGCGGGATACCTAAATAAACCCCAGGGTTAGACACCTCGCGTACATGCAGGAGGTTATTTATCTCAGATCTTATAGAAGATGGGGTACGCGGATTATAGAAGATTGTTGATTTTTCAAAGTTAACTGCTTGGCCGGAGGCATTAGCTTAAGTTTGCAGAGCTCGTTTAAGATGGGTTGCTTCAGTTGTAGAATTGTTAATGAAAACCATACAGTCATCAGCAAAAAGAAGGTGATTGACTTTGGATCCATATTTGCATGCACCAAGACCCGGAAGAATGTTCGTTTGTTGGGCAGCAGATAGGTAGGCAGAGAGCCCTTGCGTGCAGAATAGGAAGAGGAAAGGGGAGAGAGGATCTCCCTGTCGTAATCCGCGCTGAGGTTGAAAAGAAGGGGATAAAGTATTGTTAATTTTAACTGAAAAAGAGACTGTGGTGATACAACGCATTATAAGGGAAATCCAGTTAGGTGCAAAGCCCATGCGATCCATAACATTTGCTAAGAAGGACCATTCCACTCGGTCAAAAGCTTTTTCCATATCGAGTTTGAGAGCAGCCCCTTGAGATGATTTGGTTTCCCCTGAGTTAATATTGTGAATGATTTCATGGGCGACAAGAATATTATTAGAGATGTTTCTCCCCTGGACAAAAGCTACTTGATTTGGGCTGATACAAATGGGAATTGTTTGCTTCATTCTGTTAACAATGGTTTTAGCAACTATTTTGTACAGAACAGTGCAAAGACTAATCGGTCTAAGGTGTCTCATGGTAGTCGGGTCATTTATTTTGGGAATTAGAACCAAAATAGTTTTATTGACCAAAGACATGTCCATAGTTCCTTGTAATAAGTTGAGACAGAGATTGGTAACGTCTTCTCCAACAGTATCCCAATGCTGTCTGAAGAAACTACTGGGTAGTCCATCAATACCAGGAGCTTTCCTAGGGTCAATGTCCCGGAAAGCGTGGTGTATTTCTTCCTTAGTGAAAGGGCGTTGTAAGGTGTCATTCATAGCCTGGGTAATGGATGGGGTGATTTTATTAAGTATGTTAACGAATATGTGGGGGTTAGAAGATGTAAAGAGATTTTGGAAATAGCTAGAAGCGATAGACATAATGTCCGATTCAGCTGTACACCAGTTAGAGTTGGAGTCAAATAAACCATTAATCGAGTTCTTTTTCCTCCTATTGTTTGCTCGAGCATGAAAAAATCTCGTATTTTTATCACCTTGAGAGAGCCAAAGTGTACGAGATCTTTGAGCCCAATAAGTTTCTTGTTCCATTAGTAGTTTATTTAGTTCAGATCGGTATTTTAAGTAATTATTTTCAGTTGCAGCGGTTAAAGGGCGACATAAGAATTTATTTTTTTCGTTAAAAATTTAATACGCCCAGTTGACTTGAGTTTTTGTTGGTTTTGCCAATCCTCTAGTTTTGTACCCACGTCATTTATTTTATTAATAGCCGTACCAGGGGTATTTATCCAAGTACTTTGAATAGTTGAGATATTGTCCTTATGATTGGCCCAGCAGTTCTCAAAACGGAAAGAACTGGATGTGCGGTAAGGACGGTTGGACGCAGGGGATGTGTCAAGTGACAAGAAGCAGTGGTCAGATTTGGCTACATATTTCGTTGTGATGTGAAAAGAAGGAAATAGGTTTTGCCAAGCTGGGTTGGCAACGAAACGGTCTAGTCTTTCGTGAATAATTGGAGTTAGGGGCCCAACTTTCGACCAAGTAAACCAGCCCGATGATGGCTTACAATCGAAAAGGTTGTTGCGTGAAAGACATTGACGAAAATTTGATATTTGTGATCTAGCTCTACGAATCCCACCTTGTTTTTCAGAATCGGATAGGATTTCGTTGAAATCTCCACCTAAAATCCAAGGGGTATTGCTATTATTTGTATTTAAAGAGTCAATAATTTCCCAAGTTTTATATTTTTGGCTTGTTTCAGAGTGGCCGTGTATACCAGTGAATAACATATTGCAATTATCTAATGTAATTTGAGAATGTATGAAACGCTGGGAATAAGAAATTAAACTAATATTGATATTGTTTGTTGCGAATAAAGCGATTCCGGAACACCCCTCCGAAGGGGGAATAGAAATAACGTTTAAATAACCTAAAGAAATGCATAGTTGGCTACAAGCCACATTATTGAGTTTAGTTTCACATAGGAAAATAACGTCGGGGATGGATTGCCGGACATAATCACGAAGATGTTGAACCACCGGGGCTTGTCCTAGACCCTGGCAGTTCCAGCATAGGATCTTCATTTTGCTCGGCGGGGCTGGGAATCAGCCGCCGCCGGAGATTTTTTAGAGCTGCTCATCCCAGCTTTTGGAGTGGAACCGGACGGTTTGGATTTTTTTGGCGGGAGCAACACTTGAATGGGGGAGCGGCGTTTCATGCCGCGATTCGGTGGGGCTGGAGCAGGTGCCGGAGCTGCATCATTTGGATAATTTTTCAGTAACCAGTGGTTAAAATCATTGAAAATGGTATCGGTAGAAATAGGGGGCTTACGCAGTTCAGCTTCTATTTTCTTAATTTGCTGGGCAGTTGGGCTTGGTACACCATCATCAGTGGTATACCAGTCCCCATCAGAATCATCTTCGGGAATCGGGTAGATAGTGTTCAAAGGTTGGGGCTCGAGAGGGGCTTTCTGCTTGGAGTCTGTAGCTTGAGTTTCATTAATCGGGGGGGGGCATCCCTCATGGCAGTATCAGTATTGGGTGCATCCTCGGTGGGCTGTTCCGAAAAGGATGCGGCATCGCCCTCATTGAGAGAGCCTGCAGTAGAGTTAAACCAAAGTAATTTAATAAAGGAAAAAATTTTGAGTTGAACGTTACTGTTGGTGAGAAGGTTAAGAGTTATACCCATAGCAGCAGGTTCATTGATTGGATTAGGATTAGTATTGACAGCGGATTTGTTGGGAGAAATAAAAATAACAATATAAATAGAGAAAACAGAAGGGTTATAATAAATTTATAACGAAGATGAAGAGAGGATGAAAAATTTGAGAAAAAGTATGAGAAGGTACCATTCGGTAACGGATTGTTCTGGTTCAGTTCGGGTTCGACATAGCGAAGACGCCCCCTTGTACCAGATGGGCGGCGTCTTGGAGGGAGATAGCGGAGCCATTCTCCGTATTGCAGTTTGTTCAGATCAAGAGATGCTCGATTGGGGCAGTTTTAAATCGTATGGCTAATAATTCCGCAGCCAGGATAGAGGATGGGGAGGCGTTCATATTGGATACGATACATAGTTTTGTTTGTACCCGAGCCTATGAAGACAAAACGGGTAACTGGTTTGGTGATGTTCAGGAAGATCTCCACACGTAGGAATTCTTTCATGTTTCCATCAGCTTCTCTTGTATCAGTTCGGATAACATTCCCAACCATCATCCCGAGGGCATGTCCCACAAGGTGCGATCGGTCAAAATCCTCATAGAGTGAGGCTGGGAGAGAGAAGAATCGTATCCAGATCCTCATAGAGTTGAAGGAATATTCCCCAAGCGGCTTGGCAGGGTCATACTCAGTTATGGCGAGCCATTCGTCCTTATATAGCCAAGGACCCCGATTAAGAACCTCATAGCATGACTTGACGTCCTTAAACTTGATCTTCAAATAGTTGTCTTGAATAACAGTGATTGATACTACGTTGTTTGGTTTCCAGATACCTTCGAATGCGTTGATGACAGCATAGATGTCAACAGTTTTGGAGGATATGAAGCATCCTAAAAGACATGCCTTGGGGTCTTCCTCAACAAAGTCCCAGTCGAAGTCTGGGGTATACAAGAGTTCTATTTCCTCATTTGTGAGGTTGAGGGAACTTAGCTGTGGGATAGATGAAGATGCCATAGCAGAGGGAAATTGGGAAAGCTGAGGCTTAGAATAAGAGAAGACTTGTGAGAATGTGTTTACTTGGTGGACGTATAAAAAGAGGTGGCTTACTATAATGGTACTTTGGTAAGTGTCAAAAAAAGGAAGGGAATAAAATTTTAGTAAGGAAATGTAACCCCCTTAACCCGGCCTAGACGGTTGACCCGAATTAAGAAAGTCACACGGGGAAAACCAAAGTCAACCCGAAAGTCAACCTTGATTAACGACCCTTTTTTTTTCTTTTTAAAACTTGTCTAGATGCATATTAAACCTAATTGTGATCACACAAACATCATACCAAAAGATCACAAACATCAGAGATCAAACAGGGACTCAATTGAACAATTTACAACTTTAGGGACCAAATTGTAAATTCTAATAATTATAAGGACTTAACCCAAATTGAAGTTACCAACTTGAAATTAATCATGTTTCATACTTCTCTGTGAAATTTCAGCTCGAAAGGACTTCCCAAACTCATACAATTGCACAAACAAGTTTCAGGACCAAAACGCAACCAATCCAAAACACATAACTGCCAATGTCAGCCCCCAACGGTCAACCGTTCCGAAACGGGAGACAGCCCGTTTCGAAACGCGGGGCCGTTCCGAAACAGGCATAGCCCGTTTCGAAACGGGGGTCTGGCAGTGGCCTTTCCGTTTCGGAACGGCCCCTCCCGTTTCGGACGCCTGGGCACGATTAAGGCACCCGTTCCGAAACGGTAGGTGCTGTTCCGAAACACCCTGCCCAGATTGCTCCAAAACTCCACTTTAAACATGCAATTACACAACCAAACATGCTCCAAATGTCACCAAACTTTACCAGCATGCGATTCAACATATATAAAACATATTAGCATCATCAATTCAACCAAACATCATCATATGCAAAAAGCCCCAATTCTATAGGCATGCTTCCTACACAAGCTAGATATTCAAGCACCAAACTTACAAAACAAGCATATAAAGATCCAATCCAAAGACCAACAATCTTAACATCAAGAAACATACTTAGGGAGTACAAAACACCTCCCAAAACATACACATGGTTTCCCCATTGCCAAATCACCCAAAAGCTAAAATGTTTAACAAAAACCTTCCATACATTGAGCTTTACTTGCACTTGAATTCTTGCCCTTCTTGCTGCCCTCAAAAGGTCTCTAATGCTCTGCATTATTGAATCAAGGGAAAACGAAGAGAGCGTAAGCAAAAGCTTAGTGAGGAATGCTCAATAAAACCATCCAATAATGCATTTGTAAAACACTTTATTAAACATGCTTTAAACCATCATTTACACATGCTCAAAAGCTTACTTAAACATGCATCTCATGCATCAAATCATAACATGTCATATTGGCCACAAGTGATAAATTCCATTTCTTTAAAAACAAGTTCATCAACTTTCACCCCAAGGACTTTTAAACACCTTGGCCCCAAGGACTTTTAAACACCTTGGCCTATGGACTTTTAAACACCATAGAATGTATCACATCAAGGACTTTTAAACACCTTGATCCCAAGGACTTTTAAACACCTTGGCCATGGACTTTTAAACACCATGAAAAAGGATCACCTAAGGACTTTTAACCACCTTAGTGTCCACAACATGAACCATCCAAGGACTTTTAACCACCTTGATGTTCATAAGTAACAAGGCTCACTCAAGGACTTTTAACCACCTTAGTGACCTTAACATTTTAAAACCTCACTTGCCAATATACATCATTTTCATCACTTACATCACTGTTTTAAAGCATAAAACCAAGCCATATTCATCATGCATTTAAAAGCATTAAACCACATCATTTCAATGTACAAAAGCAAGGAACTCCTACCTAGAGTTACCTTCAACATATGGCTTACATCATCAGCAAAAACCATGCTAAAACATGCTTCCAAAACAGTATGTAAAACATGCAAATAATCATTTTGCAACACAACAAAATCATGGCCACCACTAGAGAGAAATTCTGAAAACTTACGCTCGAGCTTAGCAAAGTTGTTTAGACTTAAACTAAGCTCCCAAGACATTGGTTTCAAAGCCGAAAACCCAATTTCACTCACCGATTCCACTTCGCCACTTGCCGAAGCACGAAATCAAGCTTCCGAATCAACAACTCTTGGATCCAAAGATGCCTCCCCTGATTAAACACATTAAAGCAGAGGTTTAATGCATCATCAAGCATCAAAAGCTTCAATGAAAGCACTCAAACTCGCTGCTCTCATTCCCACTCCAATTTTGGCCACCAAACACAACCGAAATTGCACCAAAACCACCTCCCAACAAAGCCCAGCCATAAACCAGCAAAACCTTACATCCATTAACACCATAAAACATCTAAAAACAACCTACAAACATCCTTATACCTCCAGCAACAACAGATCCACAAGATCACCACAAAAACATCTAAAAAACATAAGCTAAACTTAGGAAACTCAACCTATCCGGGATTGCATTAATCAAAACTCATTTCCTTATCAATTTAGAGTTCATTTAACATCAAAAACACATCTCAAATCACAGATCAATCAGATCTAACGAAAAATCATGAAAAACCATCAAATCTTGCATTATAAGCCAAGATACAATTCCAAACTCAAAAGCCTTTAATTAAACATCAATCAAGAGTTGATAACTTGGGAATTTCAGTAAAGAACTGATAGTTTAGAGGAGAAGGACGTTCTTACCTCCAAACTTGTGTTTCTCCACTTTTTGGAATGAAAATCCTTGTTGAAACACTTAGCAATTGAAGAGATTTGAAGATACAATGATTTGGAATCAAATGAGAGTTGAATGGAGGGATTTAGGTGAAGAAATCAGATCAAGTTCTCTGGAAAAGTAGTGTTTGGTTTGAGAGAAAATGAGAGAAATAAAGTTTAGCAAAGTTGGTTACAAAATCCAAAAATAGCCAAAATGGCTTCCCTCCAATTTTAATAACCTTTAAAATCAGATTTTAGACTTAAAATATCTTAGAAAAATCTGGAGAAATCATCTTTGGATTAATAGCTCCTTAAGGATTCAAAGTTTCAACTCTTTATAAAACAGTCACCAAACTTTGAAAATTTACATTTTGGTCACTAGCCAAAATGTCATACTTCCAAAACCCATTTTTCAAAATTGATTTCACAGTTCACTTAATTATATTAAAAGATGATTTTAGAACATTTTTCCATATTTTTAATGCAACCCGAACTAGGCTTTCCTAATTTCACCTCTTTAGATTCGAACAGCACTTTGACCAAACCGGTCAACGTCCAGAACTTCTAAGCCCAAAACCGGGGCGTTACAACTCTCCCCCCCTTAAGAAATTTCGTCCTCGAAATTTACCTGAAGGAAATAGATAAGGAAACTGCTTCAGCATGTCTTCCTTCCGCTCCCACGTGGCTTCCTCAACACCGCGATGCTTCCACAGCACCTTCACCAACTCAATGGTCTTGCCACGAAGAACCTTGCTATCCGAATCCAGAACCTTCACCGGTTCCTCATCATAGGTCAAATCCGGATTCACAACCACTTCCTCCACAGGCATCACATGTGAAGGATCAGATCTATACTTCCGGAGCATAGAAACATGAAACACATCATGAATCTTCTCCAACTCCTGAGGTAACCTCAACCGATACGCAACAGGACCCACACGCTCAACCACCTCATATGGTCCAATGTATCTAGGGCTCAACTTGCCCTTCCGGCCAAACCGCATCACCTTCTTCCAAGGCGAAACCTTCAAGAACACACGGTCACCCACCGCATACTCTATCTCCTTACGCTTCAAATCCGCGTAAGACTTCTGCCGATCAGAAGCAGCCTTTAACCGCTCACAAATGAGCTTCACCTTCTCTGTGGTCCCTTTCAACAAAGCCGGCATCGAAACCAACTTTTGACCAGTCTCAGCCCAACAAAGAGGAGTCCTACACTTCCTCCCGTACAAAGCCTCATAAGGTGCCATCTGTATGCTCGCCTGATAACTGTTGTTATAAGCAAACTCAACCAAAGGCAGATGCTTCTCCCAAGAACCTTGGAACTCAATCACACAGCACCTCAACATATCCTCCAAAATCTGGATAACTCGCTCAGACTGACCATCCGACTGAGGATGATAGGATGTACTGAAATGCAACCTTGTACCCAGAGCTTGATGCAAACACTGCCAGAACCGCGATGTGAACCTCGGATCCCTATCCGACACAATCGACTTAGGCACACCATGCAGCCGCACAATCTCAGCAATGTACAGCTCTGCCAACCTATCCAAAGAAAACGTAGTATGCACAGGCAAGAAATGTGCACACTTCGTCAGGCGATCCACAATCACCCAGACCGAATTCTTCTTCGATGGAGACAAAGGTAAACCAGATACAAAATCCATGGTAACCCTCTCCCACTTCCATTCAGGGATTTTCAACGGTTGCAACAACCCAGAAGGAAACTGATGCTCAGCCTTAACTCGCTGACACACCAAACACTTGCTCACGAACTCCGCAACGTCCTTCTTCAAACCAACCCAATAGTACTCATCACGAAGATCACGATACATCTTAGTACTACCAGGGTGCATAGCAAAAGGACTACTATGACCTTCAGTCAGAATAGCACGCCTCAACTCAGCATCATTGGGCACTACTATCCGACCCCCAAAACACAGCACACCATCATCATTGAAACAGAAATCCGAAGGTCTACCCTCCGCGATATCCTGAACATAAGACACCAAGGAATCATCCAACAACTGCTTATCCTTGATCAACTGAACCATAGACGGCTTCACATGCAACTCAGCCACAAGACCACCATCACGCGATATGCTCAAGCTAGCAAACATGGCTCTCAACTCAACAGCTACCTTCCTACTCAAGGCATCAGCAACAACATTAGCTTTTCCAGGATGATACTCAATCGTCAGATCATAATCCTTGAGCAACTCCAACCAACGCCGCTGCCTAAGATTCAACTCCTTCTGAGACATCAGATACCTCAAACTCTTGTGATCTGTGTACACAGTACACTTCTCTCCATACAGATAATGCCTCCAGATCTTCAGAGCAAAAACCACTGCAGCCAGCTCAATATCGTGCGTAGGGTAATTGCGCTCATGCACTTTCAACTGCCGCGATGCATAAGCCACCACCTTACCCTCCTGCATTAGCACACACCCCAAACCAACATAGGATGCATCACTGTAAACCACAAACTCTTTCCCTGATTCAGGCTGAATCAAGATAGGAGCTTGCGTCAAAGCCGCTTCTCAAAAGCCTGATGTCTCGCTTCTGTCCACTCATACTTAACATCCTTCTGCAACAGCTTTGTCAAAGGAGCAGCAATCTTGGAAAACCCATCCACAAACCTTCGGTAGTATCCCGCCAAACCAAGGAAACTACGGACCTCATGAACAGACTTAGGAACCTTCTAGCTCATCACCGCCTCAATCTTATGAGGATCAACACGAATCCCCTCAGCTGAGACCACATGCCCAAGAAAAACCACCTCTCTCAACCAGAACTCACACTTGCTCAGCTTAGCATAAAGCTGATTCTCCAACAAAGCTTGCAAAACAATCCTCAAATGCTCTTCATGCTCCTCCTCAGTACGCGAGTACACGAGGATATCATCAATGAACACCACGACAAACTTGTCCAGGTATTCATGAAACACACGATTCATCATGTCCATGAAAGCAGCAGGAGCATTTGTCAACCCAAACGGCATCACAAGAAACTCATAATGCCCATACCTTGTCCTGAAAGCTGTCTTAGGCACATCCACATCCTTCACCTTCAACTGATAATACCCTGACCTCAAGTCAATCTTAGAGAACACAGCTGCTCCCCGAAATTGATCAAAGAGATCATCAATCCTCGGCAAAGGATACCGATTCTTGATAGTCAACTTGTTCAGCTGACGGTAATCAATGCACATTCTCATAGTGCCATCCTTCTTCTTCACAAACAAGACTGGTGCTCCCCAAGGTGACACACTCGGCCGGATGAAACCACGATCAAGCAACTCTTGCAACTGCGTCTTCAGCTCCTTCAGCTCCTTAGGTGCCATTCTATAGGGAGTAATGGACACAGGAGTTGTATTCTCATACAGCTCAATTCCAAACTCCACCTCGCGGTTAGGAGGTA
This sequence comes from Hibiscus trionum, assembly GCA_030270665.1. NCBI lineage: Eukaryota > Viridiplantae > Streptophyta > Magnoliopsida > Malvales > Malvaceae > Hibiscus > Hibiscus trionum. The sequence goes on from BSYR01000008.1 coordinate 31,376,551, forward strand.
AACCAGGCAACTCCTCAGGAAAAACACCAGGAAACTCCTTTACAACCCTGATATCTTGCACCCTCAACTCCTTAGAGCTAGGATTCATCACAAAAGCTAGATAGGCTTCGCAACCTTGCCTCAGCATCCTGCTCGCCTCCAAAGAAGATACCACATTGGCAAGAAACTTCACATTCTCACCAACCACCACAACTTCATAAACATCCGCAAGCTTAAGCGAAACACGCTTATTCTCACAATCCACAACAGCACGATGCTCAGCAAGCCAATCCATACCAAGGATCACATCAAAACCATAGAAGGGCAACTCCATAAGATCAACATGAAAGACATGCTCTTGAACAACCAAAGGGCACCTTCTATACAACTTTCGAGTCACAACAGTCTCACCAAAAGAACTAGTGACCCGAACACCAACATCCAAAGACTCAACAGACAAACCAAGCAATTCAGCATGCTCACGAAGAATATATGAATGCGTAGATCCAGAATCAATCAAAGAAAGCAATGACAAGGACTGCAAAGTAAAGGTACCTGCAACCACATCCGCATCATTCCTGCCCTCTCTCTGAGCATACACCCTCGCTTGGCCTCCACCTTCAGGTTGAATAGCTACAACATGAGCTACCCCTCGGCCACCTTCCTCTCTCCTCTGGAAATTACCACGGCCACGCCCACGACCTCTCTGTGGTGCAGCAACAACAGGAGCACGCACCTGCTCACCAGCCATCCTCGGACAATCTCGCCTCAAGTGGTCCGCAGAACCACAATTCCAGCACCCATTCCCAGCATTACCAGCTGTTGCAACAGGAGCTTGTGCCACTCTCTCCGCACGAGGACAGTCACGCTTCAAGTGACCACGGGAACCACAGATCCAACAAGCACTAGGATCAGCTCTAGCATTGCCTCCTCTAGCAGGTGCACCACCACCTCTCCTGGCTGAGGACTGATACTTCTGATCTCTTCCCCTCTTGTTCCGTCCACCTCCGGAGCTATACTCAGCAGCTCACTTGCCAGCACCCTTAGCAGACAAACTCAGGTTCATCTCAACGTCCTTTGCTCGGCCCTCTCATCAGGTATCAGCTCCGGTGCATACTGACTGAGCCGTACAAACTGTACCTCGTACTCAGCTACACTCATGCTCCCTTGGGTAAGAGACATGAATTCCCGCTTTTTCTCATCCAGATATCTCACTCCCAGATATCTTCTTTTAAACACATTCTGAAAGAATGTCCAGGTAACATCAGCTTCAGCCATTCCAGAAATGGTAGTCGTCCACCATGTATAAGCAACGTCCTGCAGCAAGGACACAACACAGCCCAGCTTTTGCACATCCGTACAACTCATCTGACCCAAGATACGCTTGGTACTTTCCAGCCAAGCCTCAGAACTCTCAGCTGACAAACCTCTAAACTCAGTCCCTCCAAGACTGCGCAGACGCTCCAAAGGCAATCTGACTCCAGCATCTTTATTTGAACTCCTAAAATTTGATTAAAACTATTTTGCGGTCCTTTTTGTAGAGGTTTCGGACGAGCTGGTCTAAATGGCCCTTTCAATGGACCCGTTGGAATTTTAACTGAGTAAAAAGTACAAAAAATTCAAGTTTTGCAATATAATTGTGTTGAAAAGATCCTAGCCAATTACATAAACTCCTAAAATTTGATTAAAACTTTTTTTGCAGTCCTTTTTGTATTGGTTTCGGACGAGCAGATCTAAATGGGCCTTACAATGGACCCGTTGGAATTTTAACTGAGTAAAAAGTATAAAAATTGAGGTTTTTCAATATATTTTTGTTGAAAAGCTCCTAATCAATTATTTGAACTACTAAAATTTGATTAAAACTTGTTTTGCGGTCCTTTTTGTCGAGGTTTTCGACGAGTAGGTCTAAATGGGCCTTTCAATGAACCCGTTAGAATTTTAACTGAGTAAAAAGTACAGAACTTGAGGTTTTGCAAAATAATTGTGTTCAAAAGCTCCTAATCAATTACATAAACTCCTAAAATTTGATTAAAACTTTTTTTGTAGTCCTTTTTTGTATCGGTTTCGGACGAGCGGGTCTAAATGGGCCTTACAATGGACCCGTTGGAATTTTAACTGAGTAAAAAGTACAGAAATTGAGATTTTGCTATATAATTGTGTTGAAAAGCTCCTAATCTGTTATTTGAACTCCTAATATTTGAATAAAACATTTTTTCGGTCCTTTTTGTAGAGGTTTCAGACGAGCAGGTCTAAATGGGCCTTTCAATGGGCCCGTTGGAATTTTAACCGAGTAAAAAGTTTAAAATTGAGGTTTTGCAATATAATTGTGTTGAAAAGATCATAATAAATTACATAAACTCCTAATATTTGAATAAAACTTGTTTTGCAGTCGTTTTTGTAGAGGTTTCGGACGAGCGGGTCGAAATGGGCATTTTAATGGACCCGTTGGAATTTTAACTGAGTAAAAAGTACAAAATTGAGATTTTGCAATATAATTGTGTTGAAAAGCTCCTAATCAATTACATGAGCTCCTAAAATTTGATTAAAACTTGTTTTGCAGTCCTTTTTGTAGAAGTTTCGGACGAGCAAGTCGAAATGGGCCTTTCAATGGACCCGTTGGAATTTTAACTAAGTAAAAAATAAAGAAATTGAGGTTTTGCAATATAATTGTTTTGAAAAGCTCCTAATCAGTTATTTGAACTCCTAATATTTGAATAAAACATTTTTTCGGTCCTTTTTGTAGAGGTTTCAGACGAGCAGGTCTAAATGGGCCTTTTAATGGGCCCGTTGGAATTTTAACTAAGTAAAAAGAATAAAATTGAGGTTTTTCAATATAATTTTGTTGAAAAGTTCCTTATCAATTATTTGAACTCCTAAAATTTGATTAAAACTATTTTGCGGTCCTTTTTGTAGAGGTTTCGGACGAGCTGGTCTAAATGGGCCTTTCAATGGACCCGTTGGTATTTTAACTGCGTAAAAAGTACAAAAATTCAAGTTTTGCAATATAATTGTGTTGAAAAGATCCTAGCCAATTACATAAACTCCTAAAATTTGATTAAAACTTTTTTGCAGTCCTTTTTGTATTGGTTTCGGACGAGCAGGTCTAAATGGGCCTTACAATGGACCCGTTGGAATTTTAACTGAGTAAAAAGTATAGAAATTGAGCTTTTACAATATAATTGTGTTGAAAAGCTCCTAATGAATTATTTAAACTCCTAAAATTTGATTAAAACTTGTTTTGCGGTCCTTTTTGTAGAGGTTTCGGACGAGCAGGTCTAAATGGGCCTTTCAATGGACCCGTTGGAATTTTAACTGAGTAAAAAGTACAGAAATTGAGGTTTTGCAATATAATTGTGTTGAAAAGCTCCTAATCAATTACATGAACTCATAAAATTTGATTAAAGCAAGTTTTGCAGTCCTTTTTGTAGAGGTTTCGGACGAGCGGGTCGAAATGGGCCTTTCAATGGACCCGTTGGAATTTTAACTAAGTAAAAAATACAGAAATTGAGGTTTTGCAATATAATTGTGTTGAAAAGCTCCTAATCAGTTATTTGAACTCCTAATATTTGAATAAAACATTTTTTCGGTCCTTTTTGTAGAGGTTTCAGACGAGCAGGTCTAAATGGGCCTTTAAATGGGCCCGTTGGAATTTTAACTGAGTAAAAAGTATAAAATTGAGGTTTTGCAATATAATTGTGTTGAAAAGCTTCTAATCAATTACATGAACTCCTAAAATTTGATTAAAACTTGTTTTGCGGTCCTTTTTGTAGAGGTTTAAGATTAGCAGGTCTAAATGGGCCTTTCAATGGACCCGTTGGAATTTTAACCGAGTAAAATGTACAAAAATTGAGTTTTTGCAATATAATTGTGTTGAAAAGCTCCTAATCAATTATTTTAACTCCTAATATTTGAATAAAACATTTTTGCGGTCCTTTTTGTAGAGGTTTCGGACGAGCAGGTCTAAATGGGCCTTTCAATGGGCCCGTTGGAATTCTAACTGAGTAAAAAGTATAAAAATTGAGGTTTTTCAATATATTTTTGTTGAAAAGCTCCTAATCAATTATTTGAACTACTAAAATTTGATTAAAACTTGTTATGCGGTCCTTTTTGTCGAGGTTTTGGACGAGCAGGTCTAAATGGGCCTTTCAATGGACCCGTTAGAATTTTAACTGAGTAAAAAGTACAGAAATTGAGGTTTTGCAATATAATTGTGTTCAAAAGCTCCTAATCAATTACATAAACTCCTAAAATTTGATTAAAACTTTTTTTGTAGTCCTTTTTGTATCGGTTTCGGACGAGCGGGTCTAAATGGGCCTTACAATGGACCCGTTGGAATTTTAACTGAGTAAAAAGTACAGAAATTGAGGTTTTGCTATATAATTGTGTTGAAAAGCTCCTAATCAGTTATTTGAACTCCTAATATTTGAATAAAACATTTTTTCGGTCCTTTTTGTAGAGGTTTCAGACGAGCAGGTCTAAATGGGCCTTTTAATGGGCCCGTTGCAATTTTAACTGAGTAAAAGTACAGAAATTGAGGTTTTTCAATATAATTTTGATGAAAAGTTCCTTATCAATTATTTGAACTCCTAAAATTTGATTAAAACTATTTTGCGGTCCTTTTTGTAGAGGTTTCGGACGAGCTGGTCTAAATGGGACTTTCAATGGACCCGTTGGAATTTTAACTGCGTAAAAAGTACAAAAATTCAAGTTTTGCAATATAATTGTGTTGAAAAGATCCTAGCCAATTACATAAACTCCTAAAATTTGATTAAAACTTTTTTGCAGTCCTTTTTGTATTGGTTTCGGACGAGCAGGTCCAAATGGGCCTTACAATGGACCCGTTGGAATTTTAACTGAGTAAAAAGTATAGAAATTGAGCTTTTACAATATAATTGTGTTGAAAAGCTCCTAATCAATTATTTAAACTCCTAAAATTTGATTAAAACTTGTTTTGCGGTCCTTTTTGTAGAGGTTTCAGACGAGCAGGTCTAAATGGGCCTTTCAATGGACCCGTTGGAATTTTAACTGAGTAAAAAGTACAGAAATTGAGGTTTTGCAATATAATTGTGTTGAAAAGCTCCTAATCAATTACATGAACTCATAAAATTTGATTAAAGCAAGTTTTGCAGTCCTTTTTGTAGAGGTTTCGGACGAGCGGGTCGAAATGGGCCTTTCAATGGACCCGTTGGAATTTTAACTAAGTAAAAAATACAGAAATTGAGGTTTTGCAATATAATTGTGTTGAAAAGCTCCTAATCAGTTATTTGAACTCCTAATATTTGAATAAAACATTTTTTCGGTCCTTTTTGTAGAGGTTTCAGACGAGCAGGTCTAAATGGGCCCGTTGGAATTTTAACTGAGTAAAAAGTATAAAATTGAGGTTTTGCAATATAATTGTGTTGAAAAGCTTCTAATCAATTACATGAACTCCTAAAATTTGATTAAAACTTGTTTTGCTGTCCTTTTTGTAGAGGTTTAAGATTAGCAGGTCTAAATGGGCCTTTCAATGGACCCGTTGGAATTTTAACCGAGTAAAATGTACAAAAATTGAGTTTTTGCAATATAATTGTGTTGAAAAGCTCCTAATCAATTATTTTAACTCCTAATATTTGAATAAAACATTTTTGCGGTCCTTTTTGTAGAGGTTTCGGACGAGCAGGTCTAAATGGGCCTTTCAATGGGCCCGTTGGAATTCTAACTGAGTAAAAAGTATAAAATTGAGGTTTTTCAATATATTTTTGTTGAAAAGCTCCTAATCAATTATTTGAACTACTAAAATTTGATTAAAACTTGTTATGCGGTCCTTTTTGTCGAGGTTTTGGACGAGCAGGTCTAAATGGGCCTTTCAATGGACCCGTTAGAATTTTAATTGAGTAAAAAGTACAAAAATTGAGGTTTTGCAATATAATTGTGTTCAAAAGCTCCTAATCAATTACATAAACTCCTAAAATTTGATTAAAACTTTTTTTGTAGTCCTTTTTTGTATAGGTTTCGGACGAGCGGGTCTAAATGGGCCTTACAATGGACCCGTTGGAATTTTAACTGAGTAAAAAGTACATAAATTGAGGTTTTGCTATATAATTGTGTTGAAAAGCTCCTAATCAGTTATTTGAACTCCTAATATTTGAATAAAACATTTTTTCGGTCCTTTTTGTAGAGGTTTCAGACGAGCAGGTCTAAATGGGCCTTTTAATGGGCCCGTTGCAATTTTAACTGAGTAAAAGTACAGAAATTGAGGTTTTTCAATATAATTTTGTTGAAAAGTTCCTTATCAATTATTTGAACTCCTAAAATTTGATTAAAACTATTTTGCGGTCCTTTTTGTAGAGGTTTCGGACGAGCTGGTCTAAATGGGCCTTTCAATGGACCCGTTGGAATTTTAACTGAGTAAAAAGTACAAAAATTCAAGTTTTGCAATATAATTGTGTTCAAAAGATCCTAGCCAATTACATAAACTCCTAAAATTTGATTAAAACTTTTTTTGCAGTCCTTTTTGTATTGGTTTCGGACGAGCAGGTCTAAATGGGCCTTACAATGGACCCGTTGGAATTTTAACTGAGTAAAAAGTACAGAAATTGAGCTTTTACAATATAATTGTGTTGAAAAGCTCCTAATCAATTATTTAAACTCCTAAAATTTGATTAAAACTTGTTTTGCGGTCCTTTTTGTAGAGGTTTCAGACGAGCAGGTCTAAATGGGCCTTTCAATGGACCCGTTGGAATTTTAACTGAGTAAAAAGTACAGAAATTGAGGTTTTGCAATATAATTGTGTTGAAAAGCTCCTAATCAATTACATGAACTCATAAAATTTGATTAAAGCTTGTTTTGCAGTCCTTTTTGTAGAGGTTTCGGACGAGCGGGTCGAAATGGGCCTTTCAATGGACCCGTTGGAATTTTAACTAAGTAAAAAATACAGAAATTGAGGTTTTGCAATATAATTGTGTTGCAAAGCTCCTAATCAGTTATTTGAACTCCTAATATTTGAATAAAACATTTTTTCGGTCCTTTTTGTAGAGGTTTCAGACGAGCAGGTCTAAATGGGCCTTTCAATGGGCCCGTTGGAATTTTAACTGAGTAAAAAGTATAAAATTGAGGTTTTTCAATATAATTGTGTTGAAAAGCTTCTAATAAATTACATGAACTCCTAAAATTTGATTAAAACTTGTTTTGCGGTCCTTTTTGTAGAGGTTTAAGAATAGCAGGTCTAAATGGGCCTTTCAATGGACCCGTTGGAATTTTAACCGAGTAAAACGTACAAAAATTGAGTTTTTGCAATATAATTGTGTTGAAAAGCTCTTAATAAATTATTTTAACTCCTAATATTTGAATAAAACATTTTTGCGGTCCTTTTTGTAGAGGTTTCGGACGAGCAGGTCTAAATGGGCCTTTCAATGGGCCCGTTGGAATTCTAACTGAGTAAAAAGTATAAAAATTGAGGTTTTTCAATATATTTTTGTTGAAAAGCTCCTAATCAATTATTTGAACTACTAAAATTTGATTAAAACTTGTTTTGCGGTCCTTTTTGTCGAGGTTTTGGACGAGCAGGTCTAAATGGGCCTTTCAATGGACCCGTTAGAATTTTAACTGAGTAAAAAGTACAGAACTTGAGGTTTTGCAAAATAATTGTGTTCAAAAGCTCCTAATCAATTACATAAACTCCTAAGATTTGATTAAAACATTTTTTGTAGTCCTTTTTTGTATCGGTTTCGGACGAGCGGGTCTAAATGGGCCTTACAATGGACCCGTTGGAATTTTAACTGAGTAAAAAGTACAGAAATTGAGATTTTGCTATATAATTGTGTTGAAAAGCTCCTAATCAGTTATTCGAACTCCTAATATTTGAATAAAACATTTTTTCGGTCCTTTTTGTAGAGGTTTCAGACGAGCAGGTCTAAATGGGCCTTTCAATGGGCCCGTTGGAATTTTAACCGAGTAAAAAGTTTAAAATTGAGGTTTTGCAATATAATTGTGTTGAAAAGATCATAATCAATTACATAAACTCCTAATATTTGAATAAAACTTGTTTTGCAGTCCTTTTTGTAGAGGTTTCGGACGAGCGGGTCGAAATGGGCATTTTAATGGACCCGTTGGAATTTTAACTGAGTAAAAAGTACAAAATTGAGATTTTTGCAATATAATTGTGTTGAAAAGCTCCTAATCAATTACATGAGCTCCTAAAATTTGATTAAAACTTGTTTTGCAGTCCTTTTTGTAGAGGTTTCGGACGAGCAAGTCGAAATGGGCCTTTCAATGGACCCGTTGGAATTTTAACTAAGTAAAAAATAAAGAAATTGAGGTTTTGCAATATAATTGTGTTGAAAAGCTCCTAATCAGTTATTTGAACTCCTAATATTTGAATAAAACATTTTTTCGGTCCTTTTTGTAGAGGTTTCAGACGAGCAGGTCTAAATGGGCCTTTTAATGGGCCCGTTGGAATTGTAACTAAGTAAAAAGAATAAAATTGAGGTTTTTCAATATAATTTTGTTGAAAAGTTCCTTATCAATTATTTGAACTCCTAAAATTTCATTAAAACTATTTTGCGGTCCTTTTTTGTAGAGGTTTCGGACGAGCTGGTCTAAATGGGACTTTCAATGGACCCGTTGGAATTTTAACTACGTAAAAAGTACAAAAATTCAAGTTTTGCAATATAATTGTGTTGAAAAGATCCTAGCCAATTACATAAACTCCTAAAATTTGATTAAAACTTTTTTGCAGTCCTTTTTGTATTGGTTTCGGACGAGCAGGTCTAAATGGGCCTTACAATGGACCCGTTGGAATTTTAACTGAGTAAAAAGTATAGAAATTGAGCTTTTACAATATAATTGTGTTGAAAAGCTCCTATTCAATTATTTAAACTCCTAAAATTTGATTAAAACTTGTTTTGCGGTCCTTTTTGTAGAGGTTTCGGACGAGCAGGTCTAAATGGGCCTTTCAATGGACTCGTTGGAATTTTAACTGAGTAAAAAGTACAGAAATTGAGCTTTTACAATATAATTGTGTTGAAAAGCTCCTAATCAATTATTTAAACTCCTAAAATTTGATTAAAACTTGTTTTGCGGTCCTTTTTGTAGAGGTTTCGGACGAGCAGGTCTAAATGGGCCTTTCAATGGACCCGTTGGAATTTTAACTGAGTAAAAAGTACAGAAATTGAGGTTTTGCAATATAATTGTGTTGAAAAGCTCCTAATCAATTACATGAACTCATAAAATTTGATTAAAGCTTGTTTTGCAGTCCTTTTTGTAGAGGTTTCGGACGAGCGGGTCGAAATGGGCCTTTCAATGGACCCGTTGGAATTTTAACTAAGTAAAAAATACAGAAATTGAGGTTTTGCAATATAATTGTGTTGAAAAGCTCCTAATCAGTTATTTGAACTCCTAATATTTGAATAAAACATTTTTTCGGTCCTTTTTGTAGAGGTTTCAGACGAGCAGGTCTAAATGGGCCTTTCAATGGGCCCGTTGGAATTTTAACTGAGTAAAAAGTATAAAATTGAGGTTTTTCAATATAATTGTGTTGAAAAGCTTCTAATAAATTACATGAACTCCTAAAATTTGATTAAAACTTGTTTTGCGGTCCTTTTTGTAGAGGTTTAAGAATAGCAGGTCTAAATGGGCCTTTCAATGGACCCGTTGGAATTTTAACCGAGTAAAACGTACAAAAATTGAGTTTTTGCAATATAATTGTGTTGAAAAGCTCCTAATAAATTATTTTAACTCCTAATATTTGAATAAAACATATTTGCGGTCCTTTTTGTAGAGGTTTCGGACGAGCAGGTCTAAATGGGCCTTTCAATGGGCCCGTTGGAATTCTAACTGAGTAAAAAGTATAAAAATTGAGGTTTTTCAATATATTTTTGTTGAAAAGCTCCTAATCAATTATTTGAACTACTAAAATTTGATTAAAACTTGTTTTGCGGTCCTTTTTGTCGAGGTTTTGGACGAGCAGGTCTAAATGGGCCTTTCAATGGACCCGTTAGAATTTTAACTGAGTAAAAAGTACAGAACTTGAGGTTTTGCAAAATAATTGTGTTCAAAAGCTCCTAATCAATTACATAAACTCCTAAGATTTGATTAAAACTTTTTTTGTAGTCCTTTTTGTATCGGTTTCGGACGAGCGGGTCTAAATGGGCCTTACAATGGACCCGTTGGAATTTTAACTGAGTAAAAAGTACAGAAATTGAGATTTTGCTATATAATTGTGTTGAAAAGCTCCTAATCAGTTATTCGAACTCCTAATATTTGAATAAAACATTTTTTCGGTCCTTTTTGTAGAGGTTTCAGACGAGCAGGTCTAAATGGGCCTTTCAATGGGCCCGTTGGAATTTTAACCGAGTAAAAAGTTTAAAATTGAGGTTTTGCAATATAATTGTGTTGAAAAGATCATAATCAATTACATAAACTCCTAATATTTGAATAAAACTTGTTTTGCAGTCCTTTTTGTAGAGGTTTCGGACGAGCGGGACGAAATGGGCATTTTAATGGACCCGTTGGAATTTTAACTGAGTAAAAAGTACAAAATTGAGATTTTGCAATATAATTGTTTTGAAAAGCTCCTAATCAATTACAGGAGCTCCTAAAATTTGATTAAAACTTGTTTTGCAGTCCTTTTTGTAGAGGTTTCGGACGAGCAAGTCGAAATGGGCCTTTCAATGGACCCGTTGGAATTTTAACTAAGTAAAAAATAAAGAAATTGAGGTTTTGCAATATAATTGTGTTCAAAAGCTCCTAATCAATTACATAAACTCCTAAAATTTGATTAAAACTTTTTTTGTAGTCCTTTTTTGTATCGGTTTCGGACGAGCGGGTCTAAATGGGCCTTACAATGGACCCGTTGGAATTTTAACTGAGTAAAAATTACAGAAATTGAGGTTTTGCTATATAATTGTGTTGAAAAGCTCCTAATCAGTTATTTGAACTCCAAATATTTGAATAAAACATTTTTTCGGTCCTTTTTGTAGAGGTTTCAGACGAGCAGGTCTAAATGGGCCTCTTAATGGGCCCGTTGCAATTTTAACTGAGTAAAAGTACAGAAATTGAGGTTTTTCAATATAATTTTGTTGAAAAGTTCCTTATCAATTATTTGAACTCCTAAAATTTGATTAAAACTATTTTGCGGTCCTTTTTGTAGAGGTTTCGGACGAGCTGGTCTAAATGGGCCTTTCAATGGACCCGTTGGAATTTTAACTGCGTAAAAAGTACAAAAATTCAAGTTTTGCAATATAATTGTGTTGAAAAGATCCTAGCCAATTACATAAACTCCTAAAATTTGATTAAAACTTTTTTGCAGTCCTTTTTGTATTGGTTTCGGACGAGCAGGTCTAAATGGGCCTTACAATGGACCCGTTGGAATTTTAACTGAGTAAAAAGTATAGAAATTGAGCTTTTACAATATAATTGTGTTGAAAAGCTCCTAATCAATTATTTAAACTCCTAAAATTTGATTAAAACTTGTTTTGCGGTCCTTTTTGTAGAGGTTTCAGACGAGCAGGTCTAAATGGGCCTTTCAATGGACCCGTTGGAATTTTAACTGAGTAAAAAGTACAGAAATTGAGGTTTTGCAATATAATTGTGTTGAAAAGCTCCTAATCAATTACATGAACTCATAAAATTTGATTAAAGCAAGTTTTGCAGTCCTTTTTGTAGAGGTTTCGGACGAGCGGGTCGAAATGGGCCTTTCAATGGACCCGTTGGAATTTTAACTAAGTAAAAAATACAGAAATTGAGGTTTTGCAATATAATTGTGTTGAAAAGCTCCTAATCAGTTATTTGAACTCCTAATATTTGAATAAAACATTTTTTCGGTCCTTTTTGTAGAGGTTTCAGACGAGCAGGTCTAAATGGGCCTTTAAATGGGCCCGTTGGAATTTTAACTGAGTAAAAAGTATAAAATTGAGGTTTTGCAATATAATTGTGTTGAAAAGCTTCTAATCAATTACATGAACTCCTAAAATTTGATTAAAACTTGTTTTGCTGTCCTTTTTGTAGAGGTTTAAGATTAGCAGGCCTAAATGGGCCTTTAAATGGACCCGTTGGAATTTTAACCGAGTAAAATGTACAAAAATTGAGTTTTTGCAATATAATTGTGTTGAAAAGCTCCTAATCAATTATTTTAACTCCTAATATTTGAATAAAACATTTTTGCGGTCCTTTTTGTAGAGGTTTCGGACGAGCAGGTCTAAATGGGCCTTTCAATGGGCCCGTTGGAATTCTAACTGAGTAAAAAGTATAAAATTGAGGTTTTTCAATATATTTTTGTTGAAAAGCTCCTAATCAATTATTTGAACTACTAAAATTTGATTAAAACTTGTTATGCGGTCCTTTTTGTCGAGGTTTTGGACGAGCAGGTCTAAATGGGCCTTTCAATGGACCCGTTAGAATTTTAACTGAGTAAAAAGTACAAAAATTGAGGTTTTGCAATATAATTGTGTTCAAAAGCTCCTAATCAATTACATAAACTCCTAAAATTTGATTAAAACTTCTTTTGTAGTCCTTTTTTGTATAGGTTTCGGACGAGCGGGTCTAAATGGGCCTTACAATGGACCCGTTGGAATTTTAACTGAGTAAAAAGTACATAAATTGAGGTTTTGCTATATAATTGTGTTGAAAAGCTCCTAATCAGTTATTTGAACTCCTAATATTTGAATAAAACATTTTTTCGGTCCTTTTTGTAGAGGTTTCAGACGAGCAGGTCTAAATGGGCCTTTTAATGGGCCCGTTGCAATTTTAACTGAGTAAAAGTACAGAAATTGAGGTTTTTCAATATAATTTTGTTGAAAAGTTCCTTATCAATTATTTGAACTCCTAAAATTTGATTAAAACTATTTTGCGGTCCTTTTTGTAGAGGTTTCGGACGAGCTGGTCTAAATGGGCCTTTCAATGGACCCGTTGGAATTTTAACTGAGTAAAAAGTACAAAAATTCAAGTTTTGCAATATAATTGTGTTCAAAAGATCCTAGCCAATTACATAAACTCCTAAAATTTGATTAAAACTTTTTTTGCAGTCCTTTTTGTATTGGTTTCGGACGAGCAGGTCTAAATGGGCCTTACAATGGACCCGTTGGAATTTTAACTGAGTAAAAAGTACAGAAATTGAGCTTTTACAATATAATTGTGTTGAAAAGCTCCTAATCAATTATTTAAAATCCTAAAATTTGATTAAAACTTGTTTTGCGGTCCTTTTTGTAGAGGTTTCAGACGAGCAGGTCTAAATGGGCCTTTCAATGGACCCGTTGGAATTTTAACTGAGTAAAAAGTACAGAAATTGAGGTTTTGCAATATAATTGTGTTGAAAAGCTCCTAATCAATTACATGAACTCATAAAATTTGATTAAAGCTTGTTTTGCAGTCCTTTTTGTAGAGGTTTCGGACGAGCGGGTCGAAATGGGCCTTTCAATGGACCCGTTGGAATTTTAACTAAGTAAAAAATACAGAAATTGAGGTTTTGCAATATAATTGTGTTGAAAAGCTCCTAATCAGTTATTTGAACTCCTAATATTTGAATAAAACATTTTTTCGGTCCTTTTTGTTTAGGTTTCAGACGAGCAGGTCTAAATGGGCCTTTCAATGGGCCCGTTGGAATTTTAACTGAGTAAAAAGTATAAAATTGAGGTTTTTCAATATAATTGTGTTGAAAAGCTTCTAATAAATTACATGAACTCCTAAAATTTGATTAAAACTTGTTTTGCGGTCCTTTTTGTAGAGGTTTAAGAATAGCAGGTCTAAATGGGCCTTTCAATGGACCCGTTGGAATTTTAACCGAGTAAAACGTACAAAAATTGAGTTTTTGCAATATAATTGTGTTGAAAAGCTCCTAATAAATTATTTTAACTCCTAATATTTGAATAAAACATTTTTGCGGTCCTTTTTGTAGAGGTTTCGGACGAGCAGGTCTAAATGGGCCTTTCAATGGGCCCGTTGGAATTCTAACTGAGTAAAAAGTATAAAAATTGAGGTTTTTCAATATATTTTTGTTGAAAAGCTCCTAATCAATTATTTGAACTACTAAAATTTGATTAAAACTTGTTTTGCGGTCCTTTTTGTCGAGGTTTTGGACGAGCAGGTCTAAATGGGCCTTTCAATGGACCCGTTAGAATTTTAACTGAGTAAAAAGTACAGAACTTGAGGTTTTGCAAAATAATTGTGTTCAAAAGCTCCTAATCAATTACATAAACTCCTAAGATTTGATTAAAACATTTTTTGTAGTCCTTTTTTGTATCGGTTTCGGACGAGCGGGTCTAAATGGGCCTTACAATGGACCCGTTGGAATTTTAACTGAGTAAAAAGTACAGAAATTGAGATTTTGCTATATAATTGTGTTGAAAAGCTCCTAATCAGTTATTCGAACTCCTAATATTTGAATAAAACATTTTTTCGGTCCTTTTTGTAGAGGTTTCAGACGAGCAGGTCTAAATGGGCCTTTCAATGGGCCCGTTGGAATTTTAACCGAGTAAAAAGTTTAAAATTGAGGTTTTGCAATATAATTGTGTTGAAAAGATCATAATCAATTACATAAACTCCTAATATTTGAATAAAACTTGTTTTGCAGTCCTTTTTGTAGAGGTTTCGGACGAGCGGGTCGAAATGGGCATTTTAATGGACCCGTTGGAATTTTAACTGAGTAAAAAGTACAAAATTGAGATTTTGCAATATAATTGTGTTGAAAAGCTCCTAATCAATTACATGAGCTCCTAAAATTTGATTAAAACTTGTTTTGCAGTCCTTTTTGTAGAGGTTTCGGACGAGCAAGTCGAAATGGGCCTTTCAATGGACCCGTTGGAATTTTAACTAAGTAAAAAATAAAGAAATTGAGGTTTTGCAATATAATTGTGTTGAAAAGCTCCTAATCAGTTATTTGAACTCCTAATATTTGAATAAAAGATTTTTTCGGTCCTTTTTGTAGAGGTTTCAGACGAGCAGGTCTAAATGGGCCTTTTAATGGGCCCGTTGGAATTTTAACTAAGTAAAAAGAATAAAATTGAGGTTTTTCAATATAATTTTGTTGAAAAGTTCCTTATCAATTATTTGAACTCCTAAAATTTGATTAAAACTATTTTGCGGTCCTTTTTTGTAGAGGTTTCGGACGAGCTGGTCTAAATGGGACTTTCAATGGACCCGTTGGAATTTTAACTACGTAAAAAGTACAAAAATTCAAGTTTTGCAATATAATTGTGTTGAAAAGATCCTAGCCAATTACATAAACTCCTAAAATTTGATTAAAACTTTTTTGCAGTCCTTTTTGTATTGGTTTCGGACGAGCAGGTCTAAATGGGCCTTACAATGGACCCGTTGGAATTTTAACTGAGTAAAAAGTATAGAAATTGAGCTTTTACAATATAATTGTGTTGAAAAGCTCCTATTCAATTATTTAAACTCCTAAAATTTGATTAAAACTTGTTTTGCGGTCCTTTTTGTAGAGGTTTCGGACGAGCAGGTCTAAATGGGCCTTTCAATGGACCCGTTGGAATTTTAACTGAGTAAAAAGTACAGAAATTGAGCTTTTACAATATAATTGTGTTGAAAAGCTCCTAATCAATTATTTAAACTCCTAAAATTTGATTAAAACTTGTTTTGCAGTCCTTTTTGTAGAGGTTTCGGACGAGCGGGTCGAAATGGGCCTTTCAATGGACCCGTTGGAATTTTAACTAAGTAAAAAATACAGAAATTGAGGTTTTGCAATATAATTGTGTTGAAAAGCTCCTAATCAGTTATTTGAACTCCTAATATTTGAATAAAACATTTTTTCGGTCCTTTTTGTAGAGGTTTCAGACGAGCAGGTCTAAATGGGCCTTTCAATGGGCCCGTTGGAATTTTAACTGAGTAAAAAGTATAAAATTGAGGTTTTTCAATATAATTGTGTTGAAAAGCTTCTAATAAATTACATGAACTCCTAAAATTTGATTAAAACTTGTTTTGCGGTCCTTTTTGTAGAGGTTTAAGAATAGCAGGTCTAAATGGGCCTTTCAATGGACCCGTTGGAATTTTAACCGAGTAAAACGTACAAAAATTGAGTTTTTGCAATATAATTGTGTTGAAAAGCTCCTAATAAATTATTTTAACTCCTAATATTTGAATAAAACATTTTTGCGGTCCTTTTTGTAGAGGTTTCGGACGAGCAGGTCTAAATGGGCCTTTCAATGGGCCCGTTGGAATTCTAACTGAGTAAAAAGTATAAAAATTGAGGTTTTTCAATATATTTTTGTTGAAAAGCTCCTAATAAATTATTTGAACTACTAAAATTTGATTAAAACTTGTTTTGCGGTCCTTTTTGTCGAGGTTTTGGACGAGCAGGTCTAAATGGGCCTTTCAATGGACCCGTTAGAATTTTAACTGAGTAAAAAGTACAGAACTTGAGGTTTTGCAAAATAATTGTGTTCAAAAGCTCCTAATCAATTACATAAACTCCTAAGATTTGATTAAAACATTTTTTGTAGTCCTTTTTTGTATCGGTTTCGGACGAGCGGGTCTAAATGGGCCTTACAATGGACCCGTTGGAATTTTAACTGAGTAAAAAGTACAGAAATTGAGATTTTGCTAAATAATTGTGTTGAAAAGCTCCTAATCAGTTATTCGAACTCCTAATATTTGAATAAAACATTTTTTCGGTCCTTTTTGTAGAGGTTTCAGACGAGCAGGTCTAAATGGGCCTTTCAATGGGCCCGTTGGAATTTTAACCGAGTAAAAAGTTTAAAATTGAGGTTTTGCAATATAATTGTGTTGAAAAGATCATAATCAATTACATAAACTCCTAATATTTGAATAAAACTTGTTTTGCAGTCCTTTTTGTAGAGGTTTCGGACGAGCGGGTCGAAATGGGCATTTTAATGGACCCGTTGGAATTTTAACTGAGTAAAAAGTACAAAATTGAGATTTTGCAATATAATTGTTTTGAAAAGCTCCTAATCAATTACAGGAGCTCCTAAAATTTGATTAAAACTTGTTTTGCAGTCCTTTTTGTAGAGGTTTCGGACGAGCAAGTCGAAATGGGCCTTTCAATGGACCCGTTGGAATTTTAACTAAGTAAAAAATAAAGAAATTGAGGTTTTGCAATATAATTGTGTTGAAAAGCTCCTAATCAGTTATTTGAACTCCTAATATTTGAATAAAACATTTTTTCGGTCCTTTTTGTAGAGGTTTCAGACGAGCAGGTCTAAATGGACCTTTTAATGGGCCCGTTGGAATTTTAACTAAGTAAAAAGAAAAAAATTGAGGTTTTTCAATATAATTTTGTTGAAAAGTTCCTTATCAATTATTTGAACTCCTAAAATTTGATTAAAACTATTTTGCGGTCCTTTTTTGTAGAGGTTTCGGACGAGCTGGTCTAAATGGGACTTTCAATGGACCCGTTGGAATTTTAACTACGTAAAAAGTACAAAAATTCAAGTTTTGCAATATAATTGTGTTGAAAAGATCCTAGCCAATTACATAAACTCCTAAAATTTGATTAAAACTTTTTTGCAGTCCTTTTTGTATTGGTTTCGGACGAGCAGGTCTAAATGGGCCTAACAATGGACCCGTTGGAATTTTAACTGAGTAAAAAAGTATAGAAATTGAGCTTTTACAATATAATTGTGTTGAAAAGCTCCTATTCAATTATTTAAACTCCTAAAATTTGATTAAAACTTGTTTTGCGGTCCTTTTTGTAGAGGTTTCGGACGAGCAGGTCTAAATGGGCCTTTCAATGGACCCGTTGGAATTTTAACTGAGTAAAAAGTACAGAAATTGAGCTTTTACAATATAATTGTGTTGAAAAGCTCCTAATCAATTATTTAAACTCCTAAAATTTGATTAAAACTTGTTTTGCGGTCCTTTTTGTAGAGGTTTCGGACGAGCAGGTCTAAATGGGCCTTTCAATGGACCCGTTGGAATTTTAACTGAGTAAAAAGTACAGAAATTGAGGTTTTGCAATATAATTGTGTTGAAAAGCTCCTAATCAATTACATGAACTCATAAAATTTGATTAAAGCTTGTTTTGCAGTCCTTTTTGTAGAGGTTTCGGACGAGCGGGTCGAAATGGGCCTTTCAATGGACCCGTTGGAATTTTTTTTTTTTTGAAGAAAAGGCCTCATTAAAAACCCCTACTACTGTCCTTCAAGCAAAGCTAGAGGACCCTAAAAAGGGGAAAAGAGTGCCCAAATATATAGATCAATAAGTATTTGTTACAAGATGATGGATACAAAGGGGAATATCCGATTCAAATGACGTAGAAGTGATAGAATTCAAGGAAAAGGAAGCCAACGTATGGGCTATAACATTTGCCTCACGGCGTACAAAGGAAATAGAGGTAAATTCGAAATCATGAAGAGCAGCTTGTATCTGAAGAATAGTTGGTCCCATAGTTGATAGATCCTGAGCAGGATTGTTGATCCTGTTCGCAAGAGAAGCGCAGTCCGTTTCGATCATGAGACGCTTCCATCCATGGGAACGGGCAAAGGTGAGACCAGCAAGGATGCTTTCTCCTTCACTGGTGATAGCGTCCTGGCGGCTACCGAGAGGGAAAGCGAGACCACCCACGACTGCTCCGGCAGGGTCACGAGCAACAACACCGACAGCTGCTGCACGAGTTGAAGGGTTAAAAGCGCCATCCACATTAATTTTGATAAAATTAGGTGGAGGAGAACATGAGGGTTTAGTTAAAATGGGTGGAGGTGTACCAGTTGAGATTAAAGATTTACAAAATTCATCATATAGGCTAATTGAGTTAACTGCAATTAGCCATGGGGGTTGTAGATGGTGGTTGTGAATCCAATCATTACGTCTATTCCAAATGTTCCATAACACAGTAAGAAAGAGGCCAAATTTATCAGGGGAGATTGTAGAGGCTGCTTCCTCTAACCAATGTAGTGGTGAAGGAGCTAAACTCTTTTAGAGAGAGATAGGGATACCACTAATTTGAAGTGCTTCAGCAGCCCCAGGACAATCTCGAAGCGCATGAAGAATTGATTCCGAGTGATTACCACAGATAGAGCATAACCCCGAGCTAGGGGAGAAGGCTAGCATTTTAGAGCCCACGGGTAAAGCATCAGAAGCCATACGCCATCCAAATGTTTTGACTTTGGGTAAAGCTTTTATTTTAGATAAAAATTTCCATAACCGAGAAGGCGGCGAAGGTTGGGAAGAGGAGCGTTGTAAGAAAATATATCCAGAACGAACTGAGTAGATGCCTGAATCATTGGGGGACCATAAAATTGAATCCCGCTGATCATTTATAATGGGAGTATGAAGAATAGCTTCCGCATCAATTGGATTAAAGTAATTATTCAATTTCACTGTATCCCAGGTGGTTTGATTACGGATCATGAAATCCCGGCAACGGATGTGAAATTCATCTGAGATTTCATAATCCCAGTTAGTACAATCGGGGAAGACCCACCCCAATTATCTTTGTGTATTCTGATATTACTGTTTATACCCGGTCGATAAAGAAAGCCAGGGAAAAGGCGCTGGAGGGCGTTGTATATACCTTGCCAGGCAAAGGAGCCCCTACTAGGTTTCGGTGCATCCAGGATGTTACCTGAAGGGAAATATTTAGAACGGTATATTTGTCCTAGTAAGGAATCTGATTCGCAAATTAGTTTCCAAATTTGCTTGCCCAGAAGGGCGATGTTGAAATCGTGTAGGTCTTTGAATCCCATTCCACCCGCGGATTTGGGTAAACAAATCCGGTTCCATGGTAACATGTGCCAACCTTTTTTGTTGGATTTTCCGGTCCACCAGTATTGGCGGATTGATGTAGTCATGTCGTCAATGATATTGTGTGGTAGGAGATAGCAAGACATCACATACTGTGGGAGAGATTGTAGAACAGCTTTAATAAAAATCTCTCTTCCACTAAAGGATAGGAGGTGTTTGTCCCAGCTAGAGAGTCGATCATGTACTTTATCTCGAACAAAACCTAAAGATTCAGTTTTATTTTTCCCTATGAGGAGCGGGATACCTAGGTATACTCCGGGGTTAGAGACTTCGCGAACTTGTAAAATACTGTTGATTATATTTCTAGTTGCAGAAGGAGTACGTGGGTTATAAAAAATTGTTGATTTCTCAAAGTTTATTGCTTGACCAGATGCATTAGCATATACTTGGAGAGCATTTTTCAGGCGGGATGCTTCCGATTGATTGGTATTTATAAATACCATGCAATCATCTGCAAAAAGAAGGTGGTTAACTTTGGGCCCATGTTAACATACGCCTAGGCCTGGAAGTATATTAGTTTGTTGAGCAGCCGCTAAATAAGCCGAGAGACCCTGGGTGCAGAATAGGAAAAGAAAAGGGGATAGTGGGTCCCCCTGACGGAGACCACGTTGAGGTTGAAATGTAGGTGAAAAGGAGTTATTAATTTTAACTGAGAAAGAGACAGTAGATATACAACGCATTATAAGATCAATCCAACCGGATGCAAAACCCATACGTGTCATAACATTTGCAAGAAAAGACCATTCAACTCTATCGAAAGCTTTTTCCATGTCAAGCTTGAGAGCAGCCCCTTGCGAGGATTTAGTTGCTCCAGAATTGATGTTGTGAATAATTTCATGCGCAACAAGGATATTATCAGAAATGTTGCGTCCCTGGACAAAGGCAGCTTGATTAGGGCTAATACAGAGGGGTATAGCCTGTTTCATTCTATTTACAATTGTTTTGGCAACAATTTTATAGAGAACAGTGCATAGACTAATTGGTCTGAGTTGTTTCATGGATGTTGGATCCTTAACTTTGGGAATTAGCACCAGTATGGTTTTGTTAACTAGGGCCATATCGGCGTTGCCATTTAATAGATCCATACAAAGATTAAGGACATCGTCCCCAACTGTGTCCCAGTGTTGTCGAAAAAAACTACTAGGTAGACCGTCGGCACCAGGAGCCTTCCTAGGGTCAATATCTTTAAAGGCATGAAGAATTTCATCTCTGTTGAATGGCTTGAGAAGATTGTCGTTCATTGAAGAATTAATGGAGGGGTGGATTTTGTCAAGAATAATTTCCGAAAATTGGGGATTAGAGGTTGTAAATAGGTGTTGGAAATAATTCGAGGCGATATTCATAATGTCAGATTCCGAGGTACACCAATTGGAGTTGGCATCAAAAAGCCCTATAATGGAATTTTTCTTGTTTCGATTAGAAGCTCTGGCATGGAAGAATTTAGTATTTTTGTCCCCTTGGGATAGCCAAAGTGTTCGAGATCTTTGAGCCCAATAAGCTTCTTGTTCAGATAAGAGTTTATTTAATTCCGTTCTATAATTTAAGTAAGTTTGTTTATTAGTGACTGTTAAGGGACGATAGAGAAGTTTGTTAATTTTTTTAGTAAGGAATTTAATACGTCCTGTTGTTTTAAAGCGTTGTTGGTTTTGCCATTCATCTAAGTATGTTCCTACCACTTTGATTTTATTGATGGCCGTACCGGGGGTGTCAGCCCATGCCCTTTTAATTGTTTGGATGTTGTCTTTATTAGAGGCCCAACAATTTTCAAATCTGAAATTTTTGGGGATTTGAGATGTGAGTGTAGTAGTTGGTTTATCAATTTCAAGAAGAAGGAAACAGTGGTCGGATTTTGCGACATATTCCGTAGATATACGATGATTAGGGTAAAGATCTTTCCAAGCATGGTTAGCTACAAAACGGTCAAGTCGTTCATGGATTACTGGGGTTAAGGGACCTACTTTTGTCCAAGTAAACCATCCCGAGGTAGGTTTGCAATCGAATAGGTTGTTTCGAGTTAAACAGTTTCGAAAATTTTTGATTTGGGATCTAGCTCTACGGGGACCCCCTTGTTTTTCAGAATCTGTTAGGATCTCATTGAGATCTCCTCCGATAAGCCAAGGTTTGTCTTTAGTAGAAGTGTATAAGGAATCAATTAAATCCCACGTTTTATATTTTTGGCTAGTTTCCGAAAATCCATGCATTCCAGTAAAAAACATAGTGCTGTTATTATACGTAATTTGAGTGTGAATATGACGCAGCGAGTAGGAAATTAAACTTATATTGATTTCATTTGCGGCAAATAAGGAAATTCCGGAACACCCTTCCGAGGGGGGAATAGAAATAATGTCTAACATACCTAATGAAAGACTTAAGCGGTTACATTCCGCATTATTCAACTTGGTTTCACATAAAAAGATAATATTAGGGTTGGTACGTTGGACATAGGATCTGAGATGTTGAACCGTCTGGGCTTGTCCAAGGCCCTGACAGTTCCAGCAGAGGAGTCAGCCGCCGCCGGAGAGTTTTTAGAGCTGCTCATCCCAGCTTTTGGAGTAGATCCTAATTGTTTGGATTTTTTCGGCGGGAGCGATACTTGAATTGGTGAGCGGCGTTTCATGCCTCGGTTAATTTGGGTCGGTGCAGGGGCTGGTGCAGGTGTTTGAACAGGAGCAGGTGCAGGGCCTGCATCATTCGGGTAAGTTTTTGTGTAACTGGAGTATGAGTATATAAGGGAAACAAACATTGTTAACGAGAGGTGAGAGAGGGAACGAGGAGAGATTGACAATTGTGACGGGTAGGATTTACTGATTTTAAAAGGGAAATTAATTAATGTACTTTCCTTAAATGAACAAGAGAGCATAAAAAAGGAAGGAATTATGGGTGTTATTATATGAAAGTGTTTTGAATAGCTAAAGAATTTTTGGAAAGGATTTGGAGGTAATATTAAAAGGATTTTATTGGAGAATTGATTATATAAGAGGGTTGATAAAATAAGTAATAAAGAGATTGTTTTAATAAAAGCAAATCTTTTAAAAATTGGGTATTTAAGGCTGAGAGCGGAAGATGATTGAGCTAATAAAGGGTAATTTATTATATATTTTCTGAAAATAATTTTCAATAATGGTTTTGATGTTACAAAATTAAAGTCATAGTTTAATGAAATTAATTTTGGTAATAAATGTGATTGGAGTAAACAGAGTAATTGCATAAAGTTTAAAATAACGTTTACTGTAAATAAAACTGTTTTAAAGGAGTATTTATGAGTGATTTTGGAGACATAATAACGGAAGGAAGAAAAATTAAATATGTTTGAAAGGATTTGTATTCTGTAATTCTTTATGAGAGGAATTAATTCGGAATTATTGGCTAATATTATATGTTTACAAAAAAATTGCAAGGCAAAAGAGAAATGAAAATTAATGGAGCTTTGAATAGTATAATAAAAATTCAGAAAAATTTGAAAAGTTGAATCCATTAAGGGGTATTTCAGAGATATTGGAAAAACCTGAAGAGGTCGGTTGTGAATGAGAATTAAAACAATTTTTTGTAAAATCAGGCTGAATAATAATAATAAGTTTGAAGAACAAAATTGATATGTTAATGAGAGTTCCCTTTTAGAAAGGGCTAGAATATTGTCCCATAAGTGGGCTTGTGAAAGATCACCTAATAAGGTGTAGTGGGAAGGGATGTTTAACAAGCATGACAGAAGACAAAAATCGTTGGCAGTATAACATACAATTATCGAATAATAGAAACCAAACATAGCAGTAATTATATAATCTATAAAGCAATTAAAGGCATAGAAAAAATAAAAGAAGAGCAGGGAATGAGGAAGGCAAGGAAGAATAATTACAGACCAAAGGGGAGGAAGAAGCGGGAATAAGAAAATTAATACAGACCAAATGAGCAAAAAAATATAGGGGGGTGAAATAAGAAGCTTAAATTTAAATAAAATGAAATGAGGATTTAACCCAGTGGAATTAGTGGAGATCCAGCCTTCCTTGGGTGGCCGTGATATAGCTAGTAACCCTGCGGTCGTTGATGAAGTATAGTGAGAACCACCATCGAAGAACTTACAAGGAAAGCAAGTACAATGCGTTACAGGGAAGCATGTGAGAATACTTGTAAAACAAAGGGAAAGAGTACCCTTGTGTAAATCATTCAAGGCCTTAAAAAATAATAAATCTGAAAGAGTAGAGCAGTCATGACATTTAGAGAAATGATTAGTCAGCATGAGAGAAATGATAATACTAGTAAAATGAGAAGTATAAGAGGGAGAGAGTCTGAGTTGTTGCATAATTACATATTTAATATCAGAAAGATGGCCCTGTGATATAATGTTAGACTTAGAGTGCAAACTCAGAAAATGGATATGAAGCATGAGATTTGGAATAGTAAAGTTTAGCAAGAGTGTCAGTACAGGGATG
The DNA here is from genome assembly GCA_030270665.1 of Hibiscus trionum. Lineage (NCBI taxonomy): Eukaryota > Viridiplantae > Streptophyta > Magnoliopsida > Malvales > Malvaceae > Hibiscus > Hibiscus trionum. The sequence goes on from BSYR01000008.1 coordinate 31,400,646, forward strand.
TTAATAAAACAACAGTTATTAAAGGTGAATAAAAACATATATGTAATTGAGTTAATAACAGTATAAAAAACTTTTAAAATCAAATTCATCCATTGATATACATATAAGTTAGAGTAAAACGGAATATAGATAGGAACCCATATTAGACATATATCGATTATAATGTAATTTCCCAGAGTGTGGGCTTGAAAAAGAATCCCTGACAGGGCTTGATGATGCATTAGTAAAGGATAAACAGTGAATATTGATATGTGCATAATAATGTAAGGCATGTCCATAGTTATGAATGTATTATGGTCCCAAATTGCAAACATACATATATAAACAGATAGCGAATCATAGAACAGAGACCAACAGATTAAGGATGAAGGATTGAATAATACCAAAAATGAAATGCAAATATACAGAAACTTCAACAACCAGGGAGGAAGGATAATACAAAAAAAGGATGAAGAAATTAAGATTACCAGGAGCGGGAGGAGAACATACGTCGAGATCAAACCAAATGTAGCAGAAAGAGAAGAAAGTCTGGGAGATGTATTAAAATTTATCTGCCGAAGAGAAAATAAAATTAAAAAGATTGTTAACAGAAAAGAAAAACACAGAAGAAAGAAAAAATAAAAGGGAAAGGAAAACTCTAGATATCGTTGTACAATGGGCATTGATTGGAGTCGCCGCCATACAACGTATGGAAAAGAAACAGGTAGCAGAAAAAAGCCTAAAATGGAGTGCTTTCGAGGGAAACCCAAAAGTTTACAAATGATATCGGCCATTTTAGACAGCCATTCGATAGGAAACCCTAAACCCAGAGAAGACGAGAGAGGGCTAAACCCATCGCCAGAAGAAAAGATAGATATAACAGGCATCGAACTATCTGCATGTGAAAAGAGGAGTCTGCAAAACCAAAAGGGAAATAAAGTAAAAACCCAGATCGATGGTAAAAAAAATAAAACGAGAGATAGAAGAGAGAGCGAGGAAAAATCCCAAACAGTGGTGGAGGGTTCTGAGACTGTCCAAAAAAGAGATCTGAAAATGGATCGGTTCTTGCCATTGCCGCGGTGATGAAGGGGTTTGTCCATCGAGGGCAACAGAAAAGCCAAATCCATGAAAAAAAGGATAAAAGGAATTAGAAAAACACAACAAAGTAATAGAGATAAAAAAACCTTAAAAAGATGAGAGCACTTACCACCCGGATCTGGAAAAATCCGGTGGGAGAAATCCATAACAGAGACAAAAAAATTGTGATGAAGGAATGAAGATATGAAACACAGCCGGGAAACATGAAAACCACATAAGCGAAAGGTTAGTAAAATTGATATAAAATAAAATATAATAATGAAAACAAGGGAAAACGTGTAGAGGCGTGGGATGACTCCCTTGAGATTCATCCCGATTTCCAAGGGAGAATAGATAACTTGCATAACCGGCTGAAGCAGAAGAGCCGTATGGGGAAGGGGAAACGGTGGAGGAAAGAAATCCACCTGGAAAACCGGAACCTGCAAGAACCAAAAAACCCCTGAAAAAATTGAGAGAAAATTGAGAGCCATACCCGTTGGAATTTTAACTAAGTAAAAAATACAGAAATTGAGGTTTTGCAATATAATTGTGTTGAAAAGCTCCTAATCAGTTATTTGAACTCCTAATATTTGAATAAAACATTTTTTCGGTCCTTTTTGTAGAGGTTTCAGACGAGCAGGTCTAAATGGGCCTTTCAATGGGCCCGTTGGAATTTTAACTGAGTAAAAAGTATAAAATTGAGGTTTTTAAATATAATTGTGTTGAAAAGCTTCTAATAAATTACATGAACTCCTAAAATTTGATTAAAACTTGTTTTGCGGTCCTTTTTGTAGAGGTTTAAGAATAGCAGGTCTAAATGGGCCTTTCAATGGACCCGTTGGAATTTTAACCGAGTAAAACGTACAAAAATTGAGTTTTTGCAATATAATTGTGTTGAAAAGCTCCTAATAAATTATTTTAACTCCTAATATTTGAATAAAACATTTTTGCGGTCCTTTTTGTAGAGGTTTCGAACGAGCAGGTCTAAATGGGCCTTTCAATGGGCCCGTTGGAATTCTAACTGAGTAAAAAGTATAAAAATTGAGGTTTTTCAATATATTTTTGTTGAAAAGCTCCTAATCAATTATTTGAACTACTAAAATTTATTAAAACTTGTTTTGCGGTCCTTTTTGTCGAGGTTTTGGACGAGCAGGTCTAAATGGGCCTTTCAATGGACCCGTTAGAATTTTAACTGAGTAAAAAGTACAGAACTTGAGGTTTTGCAAAATAATTGTGTTCAAAAGCTCCTAATCAATTACATAAACTCCTAAGATTTGATTAAAACATTTTTTGTAGTCCTTTTTTGTATCGGTTTCGGACGAGCGGGTCTAAATGGGCCTTACAATGGACCCGTTGGAATTTTAACTGAGTAAAAAGTACAGAAATTGAGATTTTGCTATATAATTGTGTTGAAAAGCTCCTAATCAGTTATTCGAACTCCTAATATTTGAATAAAACATTTTTTCGGTCCTTTTTGTAGAGGTTTCAGACGAGCAGGTCTAAATGGGCCTTTCAATGGGCCCGTTGGAATTTTAACCGAGTAAAAAGTTTAAAATTGAGGTTTTGCAATATAATTGTGTTGAAAAGATCATAATCAATTACATAAACTCCTAATATTTGAATAAAACTTGTTTTGCAGTCCTTTTTGTAGAGGTTTCGGACGAGCGGGTCGAAATGGGCATTTTAATGGACCCGTTGGAATTTTAACTGAGTAAAAAGTACAAAATTGAGATTTTGCAATATAATTGTGTTGAAAAGCTCCTAATCAATTACATGAGCTCCTAAAATTTGATTAAAACATGTTTTGCAGTCCTTTTTGCAGAGTTTTCGGACGAGCAAGTCGAAATGGGCCTTTCAATGGACCCGTTGGAATTTTAACTAAGTAAAAAATAAAGAAATTGAGGTTTTGCAATATAATTGTGTTGAAAAGCTCCTAATCAGTTATTTGAACTCCTAATATTTGAATAAAACATTTTTTCGGTCCTTTTTGTAGAGGTTTCAGACGAGCAGGTCTAAATGGGCCTTTTAATGGGCCCTTTGGAATTTTAACTAAGTAAAAAGAATAAAATTGAGGTTTTTCAATATAATTTTGTTGAAAAGTTCCTTATCAATTATTTGAACTCCTAAAATTTGATTAAAACTATTTTGCGGTCCTTTTTTGTAGAGGTTTCGGACGAGCTGGTCTAAATGGGACTTTCAATGGACCCATTGGAATTTTAACTACGTAAAAAGTACAAAAATTCAAGTTTTGCAATATAATTGTGTTGAAAAGATCCTAGCCAATTACATAAACTCCTAAAATTTGATTAAAACTTTTTTGCAGTCCTTTTTGTATTGGTTTCGGACGAGCAGGTCTAAATGGGCCTTACAATGGACCCGTTGGAATTTTAACTGAGTAAAAAGTATAGAAATTGAGCTTTTACAATATAATTGTGTTGAAAAGCTCCTATTCAATTATTTAAACTCCTAAAATTTGATTAAAACTTGTTTTGCGGTCCTTTTTGTAGAGGTTTCGGACGAGGAGGTCTAAATGGGCCTTTCAATGGACCCGTTGGAATTTTAACTGAGTAAAAAGTACAGAAATTGAGCTTTTACAATATAATTGTGTTGAAAAGCTCCTAATCAATTATTTAAACTCCTAAAATTTGATTAAAACTTATTTTGCGGTCCTTTTTGTAGAGGTTTCGGACGAGCAGGTCTAAATGGGCCTTTCAATGGACGCGTTGGAATTTTAACTGAGTAAAAAGTACAGAAATTGAGGTTTTGCAATATAATTGTGTTGAAAAGCTCCTAATCAATTACATGAACTCATAAAATTTGATTAAAGCTTGTTTTGCAGTCCTTTTTGTAGAGGTTTCGGACGAGCGGGTCGAAATGGGCCTTTCAATGGACCCGTTGGAATTTTAACTAAGTAAAAAATACAGAAATTGAGGTTTTGCAATATAATTGTGTTGAAAAGCTCCTAATCAGTTATTTGAACTCCTAATATTTGAATAAAACATTTTTTCGGTCCTTTTTGTAGAGGTTTCAGACGAGCAGGTCTAAATGGGCCTTTCAATGGGCCCGTTGGAATTTTAACTGAGTAAAAAGTATAAAATTGAGGTTTTTCAATATAATTGTGTTGAAAAGCTTCTAATAAATTACATGAACTCCTAAAATTTGATTAAAACTTGTTTTGCGGTCCTTTTTGTAGAGGTTTAAGAATAGCAGGTCTAAATGGGCCTTTCAATGGACCCGTTGGAATTTTAACCGAGTAAAACGTACAAAAATTGAGTTTTTGCAATATAATTGTGTTGAAAAGCTCCTAATAAATTATTTTAACTCCTAATATTTGAATAAAACATATTTGCGGTCCTTTTTGTAGAGGTTTCGGACGAGCAGGTCTAAATGGGCCTTTCAATGGGCCCGTTGGAATTCTAACTGAGTAAAAAGTATAAAAATTGAGGTTTTTCAATATATTTTTGTTGAAAAGCTCCTAATCAATTATTTGAACTACTAAAATTTGATTAAAACTTGTTTTGCGGTCCTTTTTGTCGAGGTTTTGGACGAGCAGGTCTAAATGGGCCTTTCAATGGACCCGTTAGAATTTTAACTGAGTAAAAAGTACAGAACTTGAGGTTTTGCAAAATAATTGTGTTCAAAAGCTCCTAATCAATTACATAAACTCCTAAGATTTGATTAAAACTTTTTTTGTAGTCCTTTTTTGTATCGGTTTCGGACGAGCGGGTCTAAATGGGCCTTACAATGGACCCGTTGGAATTTTAACTGAGTAAAAAGTACAGAAATTGAGATTTTGCTATATAATTGTGTTGAAAAGCTCCTAATCAGTTATTCGAACTCCTAATATTTGAATAAAACATTTTTTCGGTCCTTTTTGTAGAGGTTTCAGACGAGCAGGTCTAAATGGGCCTTTCAATGGGCCCGTTGGAATTTTGACCGAGTAAAAAGTTTAAAATTGAGGTTTTGCAATATAATTGTGTTGAAAAGATCATAATCAATTACATAAACTCCTAATATTTGAATAAAACTTGTTTTGCAGTCCTTTTTGTAGAGGTTTCGGACGAGCGGGTCGAAATGGGCATTTTAATGGACCCGTTGGAATTTTAACTGAGTAAAAAGTACAAAATTGAGATTTTGCAATATAATTGTGTTGAAAAGCTCCTAATCAATTACATGAGCTCCTAAAATTTGATTAAAACTTGTTTTGCAGTCCTTTTTGTAGAGGTTTCGGACGAGCAAGTCGAAATGGGCCTTTCAATGGACCCGTTGGAATTTTAACTAAGTAAAAAATAAAGAAATTGAGGTTTTGCAATATAATTGTGTTGAAAAGCTCCTAATCAGTTATTTGAACTCCTAATATTTGAATAAAACATTTTTTCGGTCCTTTTTGTAACGGTTTCAGACGAGCAGGTCTAAATGGGCCTTTTAATGGGCCCGTTGGAATTTTAACTAAGTAAAAAGAATAAAATTGAGGTTTTTCAATATAATTTTGTTGAAAAGTTCCTTATCAATTATTTGAACTCCTAAAATTTGATTAAAACTATTTTGCGGTCCTTTTTTGTAGAGGTTTCGGACGAGCTGGTCTAAATGGGACTTTCAATGGACCCGTTGGAATTTTAACTACGTAAAAAGTACAAAAATTCAAGTTTTGCAATATAATTGTGTTGAAAAGATCCTAGCCAATTACATAAACTCCTAAAATTTGATTAAAACTTTTTTGCAGTCCTTTTTGTATTGGTTTCGGACGAGCAGGTCTAAATGGGCCTTACAATGGACCCGTTGGAATTTTAACTGAGTAAAAAGTATAGAAATTGAGCTTTTACAATATAATTGTGTTGAAAAGCTCCTATTCAATTATTTAAACTCCTAAAATTTGATTAAAACTTGTTTTGCGGTCCTTTTTGTAGAGGTTTCGGACGAGCAGGTCTAAATGGGCCTTTCAATGGACCCGTTGGAATTTTAACTGAGTAAAAAGTACAGAAATTGAGGTTTTGCAATATAATTGTGTTGAAAAGCTCCTAATCAATTACATGAACTCATAAAATTTGATTAAAGCAAGTTTTGCAGTCCTTTTTGTAGAGGTTTCGGAGGAGCGGGTCGAAATGGGCCTTTCAATGGACCCGTTGGAATTTTAACTAAGTAAAAAATACAGAAATTGAGGTTTTGCATTATAATTGTGTTGAAAAGCTTCTAATCAGTTATTTGAACTCCTAATATTTGAATAAAACATTTTTTCGGTCCTTTTTGTAGAGGTTTCAGACGAGCAGGTCTAAATGGGCCTTTCAATGGGCCCGTTGGAATTTTAACTGAGTAAAAAGTATAAAATTGAGGTTTTGCAATATAATTGTGTTGAAAAGCTTCTAATCAATTACATGAACTCCTAAAATTTGATTAAAACTTGTTTTGCGGTCCTTTTTGTAGAGGTTTAAGATTAGCAGGTCTAAATGGGCCTTTCAATGGACCCGTTGGAATTTTACTCGAGTAAAATGTACAAAAATTGAGTTTTTGCAATATAATTGTGTTGAAAAGCTCCTAATCAATTATTTGAACTCCTAAAATTTGATTAAAACTTGTTTTGCGGTCCTTTTTGTAGAGGTTTCGGACGAGCATGTCTAAATGGGTCTTTTCATGGGCCCGTTGGAATTTTAACTGAGTAAAAAGTACAGAAATTGAGGTTTTGGAATATAATTGTGTTGAAAATCTCCTAATCAATTATTTGAACTCCTAAAATTTGATTAAAACTTGTTTTACGGTCCTTTTTGTCGAGGTTTTGGACGAGCAGGTCTAAATGGGCCTTTCAATGGACCCGTTAGAATTTTAACTGAGTAAAAAGTACAGAAATTGAGGTTTTGCAATATAATTGTGTTCAAAAGCTCCAAATCAATTACATAAACTCCTAAAATTTGATTAAAACTTTTTTTGTAGTCCTTTTTTGTATCGGTTTCGGACGAGCGGGTCTAAATAGGCCTTACAATGGACCCGTTGGAATTTTAACTGAGTAAAAAGTACAGAAATTGAGGTTTTGCTATATAATTGTGTTGAAAAGCTACTAATCAGTTATTTGAACTCCTAATATTTGAATAAAACATTTTTTCGGTCCTTTTTGTAGAGGTTTCAGACGAGCAGGTCTAAATGGGCCTTTTAATGGGCCCGTTGGAATTTTAACTAAGTAAAAAGAATAAAATTGAGGTTTTTCAATATAATTTTGTTGAAAAGTTCCTTATCAATTATTTGAACTCCTAAAATTTGATTAAAACTATTTTGCGGTCCTTTTTGTAGAGGTTTCGGACGAGCTGGTCTAAATGGGCCTTTCAATGGACCCGTTGGAATTTTAACTGAGTAAAAAGTACAAAAATTCAAGTTTTACAATATAATTGTGTTCAAAAGATCCTAACCAATTACATAAACTCCTAAAATTTGATTCAAACTTTTTTGCAGTCCTTTTTGTATTGGTTTCGGACGAGCAGGTCTAAATGGGCCTTACAATGGACCCGTTGGAATTTTAACTGAGTAAAAAGTACAGAAATTGAGCTTTTACAATATAATTGTGTTGAAAAGCTCCTAGTCAATTATTTAAACTCCTAAAGTTTGATTAAAACTTGTTTTGCGGTCCTTTTTGTAGAGGTTTCGGACGAGCAGGTCTAAATGGGCCTTTCAATGGACCCGTTGGAATTTTAACTGAGTAAAAAGTACAGAAATTGAGGTTTTGCAATATAATTGTGTTGAAAAGCTCCTAATAAATTACATGAACTCATAAAATTTGATTAAAGCTTGTTTTGCAGTCCTTTTTGTAGAGGTTTCGGACGAGCGGGTCGAAATGGGCCTTTCAATGGACCCGTTGGAATTTTAACTAAGTAAAAAATACAGAAATTGAGGTTTTGCAATATAATTGTGTTGAAAAGCTCCTAATCAGTTATTTGAACTCCTAATATTTGAATAAAACATTTTTTCGGTCCTTTTTGTAGATGTTTCAGACGAGCAGGTCTAAATGGGCCTTTCAATGGGCCCGTTGGAATTTTAACTGAGTAAAAAGTATAAAATTGAGGTTTTTCAATATAATTGTGTTGAAAATCTTCTAATCAATTACATGAACTCCTAAAATTTGATTAAAACTTGTTTTGCGGTCCTTTTTGTAGAGGTTTAAGAATAGCAGGTCTAAATGGGCCTTTCAATGGACCCGTTGGAATTTTAACCGAGTAAAATGTACAAAAATTGTGTTTTTGCAATATAATTGTGTTGAAAAGCTCCTAATAAATTATTTTAACTCCTAATATTTGAATAAAACATTTTTGCGGTCCTTTTTGTAGAGGTTTCGGACGAGCAGGTCTAAATAGGCCTTTCAATGGGCCCGTTGGAATTCTAACTGAGTAAAAAGTATAAAAATTGAGGTTTTTCAAAATATTTTTGTTGAAAAGCTCCTAATCAATTATTTGAACTACTAAAATTTGATTAAAACTTGTTTTGCGGTCCTTTTTGTCGAGGTTTTGGACGAGCAGGTCTAAATGGGCCTTTCAATGGACCCGTTAGAATTTTAACTGAGTAAAAAGTACAGAAATTGAGGTTTTGCAATATAATTGTGTTCAAAAGCTCCTAATCAATTACATAAACTCCTAAAATTTGATTAAAACTTTTTTTGTAGTCCTTTTTTATATCGGTTTCGGACGAGCGGGTCTAAATGGGCCTTACAATGGACCCGTTGGAATTTTAATTGAGTAAAAAGTACAGAAATTGAGATTTTGCTATATAATTGTGTTGAAAAGCTCCTAATCAGTTATTTGAACTCCTAATATTTGAATAAAACATTTTTTCGGTCTTTTTTGTAGAGGTTTTAGACGAGCAGGTCTAAATGGGCCTTTCAATGGGCCCGTTGGAATTTTAACCGAGTAAAAAGTTTAAAATTGAGGTTTTGCAATATAATTGTGTTGAAAAGATCATAATCAATTACATAAACTCCTAATATTTGAATAAAACTTGTTTTGCAGTCCTTTTTGTAGAGGTTTCGGACGAGCGGGTCGAAATGGGCATTTTAATGGACCCGTTGGAATTTTAACTGAGTAAAAAGTACGAAATTGAGATTTTGCAATATAATTGTGTTGAAAAGCTCCTAATCAATTACATGAGCTCCTAAAATTTGATTAAAACTTGTTTTGCAGTCCTTTTTGTAGAGGTTTCGGACGAGCGGGTCGAAATGGGCCTTTCGATGACCCGTTGGAATTTTAACTGAGTAAAAAGTACAGAAATTACGGTTTTGCAATATAATTGTGTTGAAAAGCTCCTAATCAATTATTTGAACTCCTAATATTTGAATAAAACTTTTTTGCGGTCCTTTTTGTAGATGTTTCGGCCGAGCAGGTCTAAATGGGCCTTTCAATGGGCCCGTTGGAATTTTAACTGAGTAAAAACTATAAAATTGAGGTTTTTCAATATAATTGTGTTGAAAAGTTCCTAATCAATTATTTGAACTCCTAAAATTTGAATAAAAACTATTTTGCGGTCCTTTTTGTCGAGGTTTCGGACGAGCAAGTCTAAATGGGCCTTTCAATGGACTCGTTAGAATTTTAACTGAGTAAAACGTACAACAATTGCGATTTTGCAATATAATTCTGTTGAAAAGCTCCTAATCAATTACATAAACTCCTAAAATTTGATTAAAACTTTTTTGCAGTCCTTTTTGTAGAGGTTTCGGACGAGCGGGTCGAAATGGGCCTTTTTATGGACCTGTTGAAATTTTAACTGAGTAAAAAGTACAGAAATTGAGTTTTTGGAATATAATTGAGTTGAAAATCACCTAATCAATTACATGATCTCCTAAAGTTTGATTAAAACTTGTTTTGCGGTCCTTTTTGTCGAGGTTTCGGACGAGCAGGTCTAAATGGGCCTTTTGTTGCGTGTAAAAGTGTCTATCGCAATTGTAGTGCAAGTGTACACGACACAAGTAGTAAAGTGATACGAAGTATCGGATATCGTCTCCACAGGGACTGGGCTAACCCTTTCCTTTGCTATCTGTACAAGGGGAAAAAGAATGATTTAAGATTTTGTCACGAGAAATATAAAGTAAACTTAAATAAAAGAGTAGAGAAATCAAGATAGAAAGAATGGGCTGGTATTGAGTTGCTCAGTAGTGCAGGTATTGAATTGCTTAGGATCTCCAGTTCTGTCGTCGCGCCCGTCGCCGACAGCACCTGTCGCAGCGGCTGTCCGTTAGCTGTCGCGGCAGCGAACACTAACTCCGTACTTCAAGCTTGGCAAGAATCCCAGATCTGCCTTGCCCTATCCCTAGGCACAAGTCTGTCGATGATCACGTCTTTGATGATACCTCCCGGCGTGAATCGAAGGATGAACACCGATGTGTACGAATTCTTCCTTAGCCACTTAACCTCGCCCTATCCCTAGGCACGAGATGGTTCAACTATAAACTAGAGAACGCGCTCTTATCTCTTTCGTATACTTAACTCTCCCGATGCTAAGTAAATGGATAACCTCACAATGCTCTCCCGATGCTCTTGCAAGATATTAAAACCAAGATAAAAGAACTTGAAGTTTATTTTATTGAACTTGAAAAATCCTAAAACAAAGCAACCCTTGCAACTACTTTACAAAACAACCCGTAGCCCTAGGGGGAATTTAGAACATATCGGTGACAGGTAAACGGCAGGGGGGATTTAGGTTATCGGTTATGGGGTAGAATGAGGGATTTCTCTCTAGGTTAAAACCTATGCCCTTATATAAGCTTTGGGCTCAAGTTATCTAAGGTAACAAGGATTACAACTTTAATTAAAAGTAAGATTCTAATAAAGACTTAATCTCTAAGTATCCTACTTTGCAGCCGCCATCCTTGTTTCTAGGAATTTCCTCTCCTTGAGCTTTGGCTTGACATATCTTTTGATCCGGGGCTTGGAAAAATATTTGGCTTTCACACGACAGACGAGCAGATTTTTCTCTATCTATCGAGGTCCACTTTGTTTTTCCTCTCCATAAAGTTGCTGTCACCTTGCTGTCACGACAGGTCCATGACAGGTTCGTCTTCTTCGTCTGCTTGTTCAGTTCAGCTCTTCTGCTTATCTGCCCTGCGCCTGCCTTCAACATCTACTATGGCAGATACCTACAAAAACATCCATTTTTAGTAGAATCTGTGCCTTTTAATATATTTGTGATGTTTTGCTGTAAACTGACCTAAATGCAATGAATAATGCTTGAATGCAGCAGAAATATGGGTTAAAAAGGTGTAAATAATAGAACTTTTAAACACTCATCACACCCCCAAACTCAAGTTTTTGCTTGTCCTCAAGCAATTAAGACTTAAAAGAAAAAATGATTTTTTTTTGTGTGTTGGCCTTCAAACAGTGAACTGTCCCTTACCCGTCGCTCACTCTCTATGGCGGCAGCAACCTGTCGGAAAGGTTAGGATCTGTCCGGAATCTCCCTATAGCTCTCGTGCAGTGTGTGCATGCTTGTGAACAGTTATATGCTAAGACTCTCTTAGTTTCACTAGAATATTCAACTTCTTAACTCGAATTTTTATGCCAAAGTTTTTTTTTTTTTTTTTAGAAGGCACATTTTCATGCTTCTTTTTCTTCTATTTTCAAGCTAAATTTTTCTAGAGCCAGTTTTGGGCACCTCTAGTTAGCTTCCTAGAGCCGGTTTCGGGCACCTCTAGGTTTTTGTTTTTCTTTTGCTAAACTTCTTTCCTAGAGCCAGTGTTAGGCACCTCTAGGGGCTATTCAAGCTCTAAGCATCCTATTCTAGTTTGGCTAAAAGAAATCTAAGCGATATAACAGTCACAAAGGTGTATAAATTTTTAGAACTATAGAAAGGCTCTAAACTTTTCCTTAAACTGTCCTAAAGATGCTGCCACGACAGAGCCGTCATGACAGGTAAGTTAACTTCACAGTTTTAAGCCAACAGTTTTATATTTTCTGATTTTTTTTTTAGAGAACTTAAAATAAATAAAAGACACAACAAATAATAGAAAGATGTAGCTAAGACTCCATTAATGATGGAGGGTTGCCACCCCCAAACTCAAGGGTTGCATTGCCCTCAATGCAAAATGATATGAAAAATAAAAATATGAAGCAAAGTACATCACAAAAGATAAAAGCAGGCAGCAATAAGAGGAAAAAAAACTTAATTTTTCAGTTGCTGTCCTTGCTGCTGCTGCTGACACGGATCTGACGGCGGCGTCTGGGCTGTGGAGGAGGCTGGGCAGGTTCAGGGGCAGGTTGCTCCACGACCTGGATGTCGAAGCTGCTGCCGCTGAGAAAGTGGAAGCAGCATTGCGTCGGGTTTTCCTATAAGACATATTAGTGCAAGGGTTGTGAAGCGTAAAATGAAAGCAAATAAAAACTAAAAAGGGAGAACAAGTAAGAAAGACAGAAGTGAGTGAAAATGAAAATGAAACGGGGTTTTATAGCGGTCGAGTTGCTGTCCGTTTAATGCTGTAACGGCAGACGTGAATAACGGAGCGGCAGATTGGATTTAGCGTGTCTGACGCGTCTGACACGCATTTATTCGTCTGTTACGCGTCTGCCGCACGCTTCTGCGTCTGCCGTGTCAGTCTGTTGACAGCCTCTCATATCCGTCCGCGGCGGCAGCCGAAACGACAGGTTTCCATAAATGGGCTTCAATGGGCTGATGGATGGGCGGTGGGCTTGGGTCACTTCTCCTTTTCTTCTTGACTCCTTTATTTCCTAAAAACATAAAAATAGAAAAACATTATTTGAATAAAATAAACCTTATTTCCTAATAATAAATAAGTAATAAAAATACTCTCTGTTCTATCGATGCTTGAGGGGTCGTTTCCGGTACTTCTTGAAGTCCATCTGTACCCTCCATTTGGTGATTTTTCTCATGGTGGGGGCTCCTTTCTTTCTCTTTCCTTTGTAGTCCATGAAGTCCTCCCTTCTTGGTAATGTTTCTGAGGGCATGAATATATAATTAGAAATAATCAAATTGACATTCGGCCACAAACTTACCTTGTTTTCGTTGAATGTTGTTGTGGTTGAATATAGCCCTTGCTGTCGTGTCTGCTGATGTGACAGGCAGTTATTTTGACAGTTCTTTATCAGGTTACTTTGCAGGTCAATGGGACATTGGTAAGTGCCATCACTCTCTATGCTAAATTCTGTTGACCACTCGTAGATCTTCGTCAGTAGAGACTTTGATGATTCTATGTCCACCGGCTTTGGTTCCTCTAATACCTGCAATGGAATTTGTGAGTTTTCGAAGAATTCAAAAGGTTCGTTTATTACCTGCTCATATTCCATCGGCGAGGCATTGTCATTGGGTAGCTCTTCTAGGTGGTCGTGCGAGTGCCATGACAGGGATGGATGTGTGCAATCTTGGTCAGGCATAATCGAGGTAGTGGGTTGAGAATTTGCCTCTGATGTGGTTGCTGTCGCATCATCAGTTGCTGCCGAGGCGACAGTTTCTGTCGAGGCGGCAGTTGCTGTCGAGGCGGCAGTTGCTGTCGAGGCGGCAGTTTCTGTCGAGGCGGCAGTTGCTGTCGAGGCGGTAGTTTCTGTCGAGGCGGCAGTTGCTGTCGAGGCGGCAATTTCTGTCGAGGCGGCAGTTTCTGTCGAGGCGGCAGTTTCTGTCGAGGCGGCAGTTGCTGTCGAGGCGGCAGTTTCTGTCGAGGCGGTAGTTTCCGCTTTGACTGGAGTTTCTGCCTCAAAAGTTGTTGCTGCCGTGACATTCTCTTGAATTTCACTAAGCATTGTCGCAGTGTTGCTCCATTCCGGCTCCTCGGTCATTGCCATGGCATGTTGTTGCTCAGACTCATCATATGTTGGGTATTCCTTCACATGGGCATCCTCGTCGTCTTGCCTCAGGATTTCAGGTTCATCTGTGGCATGAATGAGGACTGGTCTGCTCAAGAGTTCATCCATCTTGGCGATACTTGCTTTCGTAGAGGCTGACACTTTTTGAGAGATTGCCAAGAAGGCTTGCAGTGTGTCTTCTAAGGATTTTGACTGCTCTTGAGGATGATGACATTGCCAGGGCAGGTCGGGTTCTGCAGCAAAACTGTTATGGTATAAAAAAATTTGTGGGTTTTGATCGTACCATAAAAAATTTTGCTGCTGCGGCATCGGCATTTGCTGCCCCTGTTGCTGCCACGGCTGCTGCCCTGGCAGCATGTCTTTACGGTAATTGCAAGAACTTTCCCACATCAACTCTCGAATGGTTTTTCCTGGCATGTTGATGCCCTTGAACCTGTATTTTCACCTGAGTTTTTTTTTTTTGTTAAAAAAAATAAAAAAAATAAAAAAAATAAAAATAAAAGAAAAGTGCAGAAGCTATGGTAAGAGTGTGTTGCCAGTCCCCGGCAACGGCGCCAAAAACTTGTTGCGTGTAAAAGTGTCTATCGCAATTGTAGTGCAAGTGTACACGACGCAAGTAGTAAAGTGATACGAAGTATCGGATATCGTCTCCACAGGGACTGGGCTAACCCTTTCCTTTGCTATCTGCACAAGGGGAAAAAGAATGATTTAAGATTTTGTCACGAGAAATATAAAGTAAACTTAAATAAAAGAGTAGAGAAATCAAGATAGAAAGAATGGGCTGGTATTGAGTTGCTCAGTAGTGCAGGTATTGAATTGCTTAGGATCTCCAGTTCTGTCGTCGCGCCCGTCGCCGACAGCACCTGTCGCAGCGGCTGTCCGTTAGCTGTCGCGGCAGCGAACACTAACTCCGTACTTCAAGCTTGGCAAGAATCCCAGATCTGCCTTGCCCTATCCCTAGGCACAAGTCTGTCGATGATCACGTCTTTGATGATACCTCCCGGCGTGAATCGAAGGATGAACACCGATGTGTACGAATTCTTCCTTAGCCACTTAACCTCGCCCTATCCCTAGGCACGAGATGGTTCAACTATAAACTAGAGAACGCGCTCTTATCTCTTTCGTATACTTAACTCTCCCGATGCTAAGTAAATGGATAACCTCACAATGCTCTCCCGATGCTCTTGCAAGATATTAAAACCAAGATAAAAGAACTTGAAGTTTATTTTATTGAACTTGAAAAATCCTAAAACAAAGCAACCCTTGCAACTACTTTACAAAACAACCCGTAGCCCTAGGGGGAATTTAGAACATATCGGTGACAGGTAAACGGCAGGGGGGATTTAGGTTATCGGTTATGGGGTAGAATGAGGGATTTCTCTCTAGGTTAAAACCTATGCCCTTATATAAGCTTTGGGCTCAAGTTATCTAAGGTAACAAGGATTACAACTTTAATTAAAAGTAAGATTCTAATAAAGACTTAATCTCTAAGTATCCTACTTTGCAGCCGCCATCCTTGTTTCTAGGAATTTCCTCTCCTTGAGCTTTGGCTTGACATATCTTTTGATCCGGGGCTTGGAAAAATATTTGGCTTTCACACGACAGACGAGCAGATTTTTCTCTATCTATCGAGGTCCACTTTGTTTTTCCTCTCCATAAAGTTGCTGTCACCTTGCTGTCACGACAGGTCCATGACAGGTTCGTCTTCTTCGTCTGCTTGTTCAGTTCAGCTCTTCTGCTTATCTGCCCTGCGCCTGCCTTCAACATCTACTATGGCAGATACCTACAAAAACATCCATTTTTAGTAGAATCTGTGCCTTTTAATATATTTGTGATGTTTTGCTGTAAACTGACCTAAATGCAATGAATAATGCTTGAATGCAGCAGAAATATGGGTTAAAAAGGTGTAAATAATAGAACTTTTAAACACTCATCACCTTTCAATGGACCCGTTGGAATTTTAACTGAGTAAAAAGTACAGAAATTGAGGTTTTGCAATATAATTGTGTTGAAAAGCTCCTAATCAATTATTTGAACTCCTAAAATTTGATTAAAACTTGTTTTGCGGTCCTTTTTGTAGAGGTTTCGGACGAGCTGGTCTAAATGGGCCCTTCAATGGACCCATTGGAATTTTAACTGAGTAAAAAGTACATAAATTGAGGTTTTGCAATATAATTGTGTTGAAAATCTCATAATCAATTATTTGTACTCCTAAAATATGATCAAAACTTGATTTGCGGTCCTTTATGTTGAGGTTTCGGACGTGCGGGTCTAAATGGGCCTTTCAGTGGACCCGTTGGAATTTTAACTGAGTAAAATGTATAAAAATGGAAGTTTTGCAATATAATTGTGTTGGAAAGCTCCTAATCATTTATTTGAACTCCTAAAATTTGATTTAAACTTTTTGCGGTCCTATTTGTATCGGTTTCGGACGAGCAGGTCTAAATGGGCCTTACAATGGACCCGTTGGAATTTTTTTTTTGAAGAAAAGGCCTCATTAAAAACCCCTACTACTGTCCTTCAAGCAGAGCTAGAGGACCCTAAAAAGGGGAAAAGAGTGCCCAAATATTATTAATCAAGAATGATTTGTTACAAAATGTTGTATACAAGGTGGGATATCCGAATTAAAAGACATAGAAGTCATAGAATTCAGCGAATAAGTAGCCAAAGTATGGGCTATAATATTTGCCTCACGGCGTACAAAAGAGATAGAAGTAAAGTCAAAGTCGCGAAGAGCAGCTTGTATCTGAAGAATAATCGGTCCCGTGGTAGAGAGGTCCTGAGCAGGATTGTTGATCCTATTCGCGAGAGAAGTGCAGTCAGTTTCGATCAAGAGTCGATTCCAGCCTTGAGAACGGGCAAAGGTGAGCCCAGCTAGGATGCTTTCCCCTTCACTAGTGATAGCATCCTGACAGCTACCTAGAGGAAAAGCAAGACCCCCCACAACTGCTCCTGCAGAATCACGAGCAACAACGCCGACGGCTGCTGCACGAGTTGATGGTTGAAAGGCTCCGTCCACATTTATTTTGATATGATAAGGTGGAGGAAGAGTCCGGGAAGGTTTAGAAAAGGTAGATGGAGCTGGGACAGACGAACACAAAGATTTACAAAATTCATCATGCAAGCTAATGGAATTAACAGCTATTAGCCATGGTGGTTGTAGATGGTGGTTATGAACCCAGTCATTTCGTCTGTTCCATATATTCCATAAAACAGTAAGGAAGAGACCAAATTTATCAGGGGAAATTGTAGTGGCTGCTTCCTCTAACCATTGCAGAGGCGTAGGAGCTATACTCTTATAGAGATTGATAGGGATACCGCTAATTTGGAGGGCTTTAGAAGCCCCAGTGCAGTCACGAAATGCATGAAGGATCAATTCTGAGTGGCTACCACAGATAGGGCAAGGGCCCGAGTTAGGGGAAAAGGCTTGCATTTTAGATCCAACTGGTAGAGCATCAGATGTCATACGCCAACCAAAAGTTTTAACTTTGGGTAAAGCTTTGATTTTGGATAAAAACTTCCAGAATCGAGTTGGTGACGAAGGTGGGGTTATCGAACGTTGTAAGAAAATATATCCAGAACGGACTGAGTAAATACCCGAGTCATTTGGAGACCAGAGTATTGAGTCACGTTGATCATTTATGATGGGGATACGGAGAATGGCATCAGCATCAATAGGATTGAAATAATTGTTTACCTTAACCGTATCCCAGGCAGTTTGGTTACGGATCATAAAATCACGACATCGAATGTAAAATTCATCGGAGATTTCGTAATCCCCAGTAAGCTCAATCGGGGAAGACCCTCCCCATATATCTTTGTGTATTCTAATACTATTGTTTATGCCAGTGCGGTAAAGAAAGCCAGGGAAAAGACGCTGAAGTGCGTTATATATGCCTTGCCAAGCGAAAGAGCCCCTGTTGGGTTTTGGTGCATCCAGAATGTTGCCTGAAGGAAAGTATTTAGACCGGTATATTTGTCCTAATAAAGAATCTGGTTCACATATGAGTTTCCAAATTTGCTTGCCCAAGAGAGCAATGTTAAAGTCGTGTAAATCCTTAAAACCTATGCCACCAGCAGATTTAGGTAGACATATACGATTCCAAGGTATCATATGCCAACCTTTTTTGTTAGATTTTCTAGTCCACCAGTATTGACGGATTGATGTAGTCATGTCATCGATAATATTTTGTGGTAGAAGATAGCAAGACATAACATATTGTGGGAGAGATTGTAAGACAGCTTTGATGAATATCTCGCGGCCACTAAAAGATAGTAGATGTTTGTCCCAACTAGAGAGACGATCATGTACTTTATCACGCACAAATCCTAGGGATTCAGTTTTATTTTTCCCAATTAGGAGTGGGATGCCTAGGTATACTCTAGGATTAGTAACCTCACGTACTTGTAAAAGGCTGTTAATTGCATTTCTTGTTGCAGATGGTGTACGCGGGTTATAGAAAATTGTTGATTTCTCAAAATTGACCGCTTGACCGGATGCATTAGCATATGTTTGAAGAGCATTTTTCAGATGGGACGCTTCAGATTGATTAGTATTAATGAAAACCATACAATCATCGGCAAAAAGCAGGTGGTTGACTTTGGGCCCATGTTTACATGCGCCTAGTCCAGGGAGTATTTTAGTTTGTTGAGCAGCAGCTAAGAAAGCTGAGAGGCCTTGAGTACAAAAGAGAAAGAGGAAAGGGGATAGGGGATCCCCCTGGCGAAGACCACGTTGAGGTTGAAAGGGGGGGAAACGAATTATTAACTTTAACTGAGAAGGAGACTGTAGTAATACAACGCATTATAAGCTTGATCCATTCGGATGCAAAGCCCATGCGTTCCATAACATTTGCGAGAAATGACCATTCTACTCTATCGAAAGCTTTCTCCATGTCTAGCTTGAGAGCAGCTCCATGGGAGGATTTAGTAGGTCCTGAGTTAATATTGTGAATAATTTCATGAGCAACAAGGATGTTGTCTGATATGTTGCGTCCCTGGACAAAAGCTGCTTGATTAGGGCTAATGCATAGAGGTATAGCCTGTTTCATTCTGTTGACTATTGTTTTGGCGATTATTTTATAGAGGACAGAGCAGAGGCTAATTGGTCTAAGTTGTTTCATGGAGGTTGGGTCCTGTACTTTGGGAATTAGTACCAATATAGTTTTGTTCACTGAGGCCATATCGGCGTTGCCGTTTAAAAGGTTAATACAAAGATTAATAACATCGTCTCCCACTGTGTCCCAGTGTTGTCTAAAGAAGCTACTGGGTAGGCCATCGAAACCAGGAGCTTTCCTGGGGTCAATATCTTTAAAAGCATGAAGAATTTCCTCTTTAGTGAATGCCTTTAGAAGGTTTTCATTCATTGAAGAATTGATGGACCCGTTGGAATTTTAACTGAGTAAAAAGTACAGAAATTGAGGTTTTGCAATATAATTGTGTTGAAAAGCTCCAAATCAATTATTTGAACTCCTAAAATTTGATTAAAACTTCTTTTGCGGTCATTTTTGTCGAGGTTTCGGACGAGCAGGTTTAAATGGGCCTTTCAATGGACCCGTTGCAATTTTAACTGAGTAAAAAGTACAGAAATTGAGGTTTTGCAATATAATTGTGTTGAAAATCTCCTAATCAATTACATGATCTCCTAAAATTTGATTAAACATGTTTTGCGGCCCTTTTTATAGAGGTTTCGGACGAGCATGTCTAAATGGGCCTTTCAATGGACCCGTTGGAATTTTAACTGAGTAAAAAGTACAAAAATTTAGGTTTTGCAATATAATTGTGTTGAAAAGCTCCTAATCAATTATTTGAACTCCTAATATTTGAATAAAACATTTTTGCGGTCCTTTTTGTAGAGGTTTCGGAGGAGCGGGTCGAAAAGGGCCTTTCAAAGGGCCCGTTGAAATTTTAACTGAGTAAAAAGTATAAAATTGAGGTTTTTCAATATAATTGTGTTGAAAAGCTTCTAATCAATTACATGAACTCCTAAAATTTGATTAAAACTTGTTTTGCGGTTCTTTCTGTAAAGGTTTAAGATTAGCAGGTCTAAATGGGCCTTTCAATGGACCCGTTGGAATTTTAACTGAGTAAAATGTACAAAAATTGAGTTTTTGCAATATAATTGCGTTGAAAAGCTCCTAATCAATTATTTTAACTCCTAATATTTGAATAAAACATTTTTGCGGTCCTTTTTGTAGAGGTTTCGGACGAGCAGGTCTAAATGGGCCTTTCAATGGGCCCGTTGGAAATTTAACTAAGTAAAAAGTATAAAAATTGAGGTTTTTCAATATATTTGTGTTGAAAAGCTCCTAATCAATTATTTGAACTACTAAAATTTGATTAAAACTTGTTTTGCGGTCCTTTTTGTCGAGGTTTTGGACGAGCAGGTCTAAATGGGCCTTTCAATGGACCCGTTAGAATTTTTTTTTTTTTGAAGAAATAGGGCCTCATTAAAAACCCCTCTAACCACCTTGTACCGAAGCACAAAGTGAACCTAAGGGGAAAAGAGTGCCCTGAGTGTTGTTATTATTATAACAAGAAAAGGGCTGAGAATCAGCCATTACATCAACGTTAATACAATCAGGAATGACTGAATCAAAGTACACCGAAGAGGTAGAGCGTAAAGCCCAAGCGGCTAAGTTGTGGGCCAAAAAATTGGCCGACCTAGGTACAAAGGATATAGTGATTAAAGGAAAAGACCTAAGCAAAGACTGAGTCTCTGCGATCTGTGGTCCCAGAAGGGAATTGTCCGCAGCGGTGCGTGAGAGCTTGTTGATCACCGTAGCCGAGTCGGATTCAATGGTCACCTCGCCCCACCCTCTATCTCGGGTTAACATGATACCCGCAACAATGGCATGTAGCTCAACCATGGTGGCATCATGACCGCCTGCCTCGTGGACTGCGCATCCTCCAACAATTGAGCCATCTGCATCCCTAGCAATGACTCCGATGGCTGCAGCACCAGAACCTGGATGAAAAGCTCCGTCAACTTTGATCTTGATACAGCCCGGTCTAGGTGTCGTCCATCGTTGGGGGGCTGCTGCTGGTATGGCGGTTGACACGGCGGGGAGAGCGTTGGCGGCTGCGTATTCCTGTAGAAGACCTGTAGCATTCATAGCGGTAAGCCATGTTGGCTGAAGCCTTTGGGAATGAAGCCAGTCGTTACGACGGTTCCAGATATTCCATATTGTGGTCAGGAGCAGGGCAAACCCCGAAGAGTCCAAGCAATAAGATACTTCTGAAAGCCAAGCCATAATGGAGTTGGTATGATTGGTAGAGACGCTCAACGGAAGCCCAACAAGGCGGAGAACATCTTGTGCAGTTGGGCAATCCCGTAGGGCATGAATAGCGGATTCCAGCACCGTAGGGCAAAAGGGACAATGTCCATCCATTTGATGTATCGCTCGGAGCTTTTCCCCCGTGGGTAAGGCATCACGGCTCGCGCGCCAGCTGAAGGATCGAATTTTAGGTAAAGTCGGAGATTTGGATATTACTTTCCATAAACGTGTGGGGCGCATAACTGGTCTCGCCGGTTGATGGAGAAAAAAGTATCCCGACCTTACAGTATAGGTCCCAGAGTCATGGCGTCCCCAAACCAGCTTGTCCGGTCTATCCTGATGAATCGGCACCCGAAGGATACTCTCCGCATCATCCTTATCAAAGGCATTTCGAATTTTGGGCTCATCCCAAGAGGCACCGTCACGCAACATGTAATCCCGACAGCGCACTGGGAGTTCGTCATTATCCTCATATTGTCCAAAAAGCGTAATGGGTTTATCCCCTCCCCATGTATCACTGAGTAGACGTATCGAGCTCTTAGTCCCTGGTCTCCAGAAATAACCAGGCCTCAGGAGATGTATAGCTTGGTGCAGACCTTTCCATGCAAAAGAAGCCCGCTTGTCTGCCGAGGCGTTCAGGAGGTCGCCTGATGGGTAGTATTTAGCACGGAGGACCCTTGCCAACAAAGAGGCCGGGTGTGACAGCAAGTGCCAAATTTGCTTCCCTAGCAGGGCAAAATTGAAAGATCGCAGGTCGCGGAAACCTAGGCCTCCCACATTTTTAGGCGTGCAGAGGGTATCCCACGACAAAAGCGGCCAGCCACGCTTATTACTACGCCCGGACCACCAGTAACGCCGTATGGACATAGTAATATCGTCAATTATGTTTTGTGGTAAGAGGTAGCAGGACATCACATACTGTGGCATAGCTTGTGCGACAGCCTTAATTAGGATTTCTCGCCCGCTATATGAAAGGAAACTATTATCCCATTTGCTCATACGGGATTGGACTTTATCTCGCACAAAGCCTAAGGATGCAGTTCTATTCCTTTTTATTAAGAGGGGAACTCCCAAGTATATGCCTGGATCATCCACTAGGCGGACACCCAAAGTTGAACGCATAGTATGGAGAAAGGCGGAGGAGCACCCATGACTGCAGTAAGCGGTAGACTTGTCGAAGTTTACCGTTTGCCCGGAAGACGAGGCATACTGGGAAAGGACGGAACGCAATCTATCCACCTCCGCTGGTTCATTGCGAAGGAACACCATACTATCATCAGCGAATAGTAGGTGTGTAACCCTGGGCCCACGACGACTAGCACTAAGACCGGAAAGGCGTCCTTCTTTTTGCTCCGTTTCCAGGGCCGCTGATAGTCCTTGGGAGCAAATTAGGAATAAGAAAGGTGATAAAGGATCACCTTGACGGATACCCCGGGTAGGGAAGAATTCCTCTGATATCGTGCCATTAATTCTTACTGAAAAGGAGACCGAGGATACGCATCGTAGGATAAGGTTGACCCAATCCCGGGCGAACCCCATACGGAGCATGACATCCCTTAGAAAGGACCATTCTACCCTGTCAAAGGCCTTTTCCATATCGAGCTTGACAGCCGCTCCCTGAGAGGAGAGTGTGCCAGTAGAGTGAAGGGTATGTACCAGCTCATGTGCAATTAGAATATTGTCGGTGATATTGCGTCCGCTGATAAACGCTGCTTGCGAATCGCTCATACAAGACGGTAAGGATAGTTTCAGGCGATTTACCAGAACCTTAGAGATCGTCTTGTAAATGACTGTGCACAGACTAATTGGACGAAAGTGCTTCATGGTGGTGGGGTCAGAAGTCTTGGGTATGAGCACTATGATTGATCGGTTAACCGATGCCATATCGGCTTTCCCTTGAAGGAGATCCATGCATAGAGAGAGGAAATCTGGACCAATCATATCCCAATGCTGTCTGTAGAAACTACTGGGGAAACCATCAATACCCGGTGCTTTCTTAGGATTGATATCCAGAAAAGCGGCACGAATTTCCTCTACCGTGAAGGGCCGAAGAAGAGTATCATTCATAGTTGTGGTTACTGTAGGCCGAATATTGTTCAGCAGTTCCGGTGAGGACACCGGACATGCGGATGAGAAAATATCTTTAAAGTACGACGACGCAACTCGTAAAGTGTCAGCAGTGGAGGACTGCCAAACTCCGGTATTATCCATAAGTCCCTTGATTGCGTTTTTCCTACGTCGTTTAGTGGCCCTCGCATGGAAGTAGTTGGTATTTTTATCCCCATTGGTTAACCAGGAGATGCGAGAGCGTTGGGCCCAATAGGCCTCTTTAGCCACTGACAATTTCCGGAGCTCCAATTTCGCAGTGTGCAAAGTGGAAAGAGCTTTTTGGGAGAGATGTCTACGTCGCATAAGATTGTTGATAGATCGTTGCAACTGCTGCATGCGGAGAGTGGACAATTTACGTTGGTCATGTTGCCACTCTTGGAGAGAATGGCCCATCGCAGAAAGTTTGTCCAAAATGGACCCCTGTGTGGCAGCCCAAGTGGTTTTACAAACTTGGATGCCAGCTGGGTCATGGGCCCAACATGTTTTAAACCGAAAGTGGTCCTTTGCATGTTGGGTATATTGGTTCGATAATGGGGCATTCTCGGTATCCAATATAATGACACTATGATCCGACTCGAGAGAAAAGGTGTGAAACTGACCGTAGTTGGGAAAGTTGTGCATCCATTGCGAGCATGCCAAGAAACGGTCAAGCCGTTCGCAAACCGGATCGACATTAGGCCCCGTGCGGGTCCAAGTGAACCAACCCGTGTTTGGTTTACAATCGAACAAGTTATTTCTCGTTAAACAATCACGAAAGTTTAGAATTTGAGAACGAGGCCTACGACTGCCTCCTTGTTTTACCGAGTCATCTAAGATATCGTTTAAGTCACCTCCAATGAGCCAAGGAAGAGATGATTTTGTTTTAAGGGAATCTATAAGATCCCACGTGTATTTTTTCATGTTTGTGGCTGCGTACCCGTAAAGCGAAAACGACCGTTAGAGCTATTCACAATAACATCAATGTATCTCGTCGAGGACGAGAGAAAATCTAGAGTAATATTTTTATTAAAAAACAGGCATAAGCCTGCACAAGTCGGGCTGCTGTCCACAGCAAAAAAACCCTCCATATCAAGATAATGTTTAATGGAATCAAATTTAAAAGAGTTCAAACGAGTTTCAGACAGAAAAATTAAATCTGGACCTAAACGTGAAACAATAGCACGAAGCTCATGAACTGCCGAAGGCATACCAAGTCCCCGACAGTTCCAACATATGGCTCTCATTTCTCTCGGTGGGGTTGACCGTCAACCACCGCCGAAGAGTTTTTGCTGCTCATCCCAGCTTTCCTTTCATTTTTCTCAACTTGTTTCATTGTTTTTCTGGCCCCCAATGGTGAAGATCTCGGGCGCTTGGCTATCCCACCAGTGATACTGGGCGATGTGCGTTTAGCCTTCTTTAGGCCTGCAGTGTCCGGGCCCTTGTCAGTTGTGGCAGCCAACCAAATTTCAAAATCCGGGTTGACCGGTTCTTTCCCCTTGTCCCTCGGGCCTTTCCCTGTATTCGAGCTTTCCCCCGTGGCCGTATCATCCGCGACTGGCACAGGAAAAGAATCCTTATCGATCAAGATAAAGCGTTTGTCCGGCGGAGTGTCGGGCTTGTGAAGCAGCAGGTCTCGTTCCATCTCAACGTCGGCATCCCTTGAGTCATGGATCACGGATTCAGCATCAGCTGGTATCATGGCCAGAGGTGTAACGTCGAGCGGCTCCTGTTGTGCTGCGACAGCATCTACCTCAGCTACAACAAGGACAGCAGCAGCTGTTCCTTCTGTCGGCAGAGGCGCTGCAGCATCTGTAGGAGGGGTGGCAATTTCCTCGCCCAATAAATCATCCTCCTCGAGATTCAAAGAACCATCTCCCGGCTTCACCGAGGGTGAACCTTTTGCCACTTCCGGAGTGGCCAGTGGGGTGGCAGCAGCCTTACCCTTCCCATTGTTCCCTGGAAGGACAGCAGCAGAACCTGGGTATTGTTCACGCCGGGTAGAAGAGGAACCTGGCTCGAAATATCGGACCCTTCCTCTAACATTTGTTTTCACCTTTGGCTTAGGAGCCGGTGCACGTAACCATTCACTGTATGGCAATCCCTCACTTGGCTTATCCTTGAATGCAGCACAGGTTTCACGTAGATGAAACAACATTCCACAGCCAAGACAAAAGTTGGGAAGCTTCTCATATCTAACCGGAAGCATCTTGGGTTTATCCGGGTTCTCCTCATCAGCAAGAGCAACGCCTCGCCTTAGGGGTCGATTAACATCAATGAGCACTCCAACGCGTAGAAAGTGTACGAGGTTCCCCTCATCATCTTTGCGAGTGTCGGTGCTTATCACGGTACCTAGCCCACAGCCTAGAGCACGCCCGGATGCATTAGCCACTGTTTCGCCAATCATCATAGCTAATGGGACACGTAGGATACGGACCCATATCCGCATGTGGGTAAACTTGTATTCCTCCATTGTCAGCTGGGGTTGGATGGGAGTGAGGGCTAGCCAATCTCTCTTAAACGTCCAGGGCCCCCTCTTGAGGATATCCCTGACTTTTGCAGCGGTCTCGAACTTGAAAAGGAAGTATCCCGAGCCAAGTATGGTGGCTGAGATAAGCTTGTCCTCCTTCCAAACAGCCTTGAAGACCTTCACAAGAGTTGTGTCATCCGGTGTTGTCGTTGGAAAGAGTTTCCCTAATAGAGAGCAGCGTTGGTCGTCCAAAGGAATGGCTTTGGTGGCCTTTGGGGCGTAAACAACTGCCTGTTCTTCAGTAGTAAATTGTAGATTGTCAAAGTGGTCCAGGAACGAGTCCGAGGAGGCCATTGTTTGTGGATGTTTGGAGTAAGGAATTCGAGTGAAGAAACAACCTAGGGCGGAAATATCGTGTGGGATACTGCTCCAAAAAAAAAAACTCACAAAAATATATCGTGCGATGCTTCACCCGTAAAATTTGAAATAGTTTCAAATTTAGGAGATGGGGTTGATTCGGATAAAATGTGAGTAGGACTCTATAAGGATTCCTATCTTTAGGGGGAGAATCCAACTTGCATAAAAATATTATAATAAAAGAAGATAAGTCTGATTGGAATTCAGATGGTGGGGACCACCAGTCACAAATCCGGATCCCAACGATGTTCCTAGATAATAGGAAGTATGAAGTTAGGTAGCGTTTGAGTCCTAGTTGAAACCTCCAAGGGAGTATTGATTTAATTTTAAAATAAAATAAATCCCGTAAAAATAGGCCTTTATCATAGATATCCCTGATAATTCGGGATTTGGAGAACGATAGAACTAACGGTGGTCGGAGGGTGCCAGCCACCGGCAGCTGCCAGGGCCACTGCTGCCATCGCCTATGGTGGCCTGTGCGTGCAGTGGCTTCCATGCATTCCGCCTGCATGTGCCATGCAGCCTGCGTGAAATTTTCAATAATAGGGACGCAGATACGTACGCCCTGTCCTGCATGCATGGAAATGCCTGCAGCGTGAGTATTAGGCGTACCATGCCCAGGGGCTAGCCACGAGGGCCTCAATTGCCACCGTTTCAGTGGATCCACTGTCCTAAAACTTTCGAATAAGACAGTAGATTTACAAGGCCCAGGGGGCCAGGAGAGGTCCCATTCATGGGAATGGAGTAGATGGTTGCAAGGCTTCAAGAGCCAGGATTGTTGCATTACTGTCGGGGGCCTTAGATAAGAGGCATAACCCGGCCAATGCCGAATCCACATCCCTAATGCGTATATATAATAGGAAATGTGGCCATTGGGATCGAACCACGGTTTGATCCTTAAGAAAGTAATTATAAAATAATTACACCATTGAAAAAAGAAAACCAAACTAATAAGGGAAAGAGAACGTACCTGTGCTAAATCAGCTCTGATTGTGGCAGGCCACCGATGCCTCTGGTAGTGAGAGTGGTTGCTAGGAATGGTAAAGTGGTTGTCGGAAGCAAGAAACCAAAAACAGTGGTTAAATGCTGACAGGGGATGGCGGTTTAGGTGGTAGATATGTGGTGGCCGTGGGGGCAGCGTGTTAAGGTTGTGGCGGAATGGGTGGTGGTTGGTGTGGAGGAGATGAGAAAGAGAGAGAAAAAGCAAAAGGAGGAAATGAGAAATTTCAGAGAGAATTTTCATTTCCCAAGGTTCCCTCCAACTACACCCGTTAGAATTTTAACTGAGTACCCGTTAGAATTTTAACTGAGTAAAAAGTACAGAAATTGAGGTTTTGCAATATAATTGTGTTGAAAAGCTCCTAATCAATTACATAAACTATTAAAATTTGATTAAAACTTTTTTTGTAGTCCTTTTTTGTATCGGTTTCGGACGAGCGGGTCTAAATGGGCCTTACAATGGACCCGTTGGAATTTTAACTGAGTAAAAAGTACATAAATTGAGGTTTTGCTATATAATTGTGTTGAAAACCTCCTAATCAGTTATTTGAACTCCTAATATTTGAATAAAACATTTTTTCGGTCCTTTTTGTAGAGGTTTCAGACGAGTAGGTCTAAATGGGCCTTTCAATGGGCCCGTTGTAATTTTTACTGAGTAAAAAGTATAAAATTGAGGTTTTGCAATATAATTGTGTTGAAAAGATAATAATCAATTACATAAACTCCTAATATTTGAATAAAACTTGTTTTGCAGTCCTTTTTGTAGAGGTTTAGGACGAGCGGGTCGAAATGGGCATTTTAATGGACCCGTTGGAATTTTAACTGAGTAAAAAGTACAAAATTGAGATTTTGCAATATAATTGTGTTGAAAAGCTCCTAATCAATTACATGAGCTCCTATTGATTAAAACTTGTTTTGCAGTCCTTTTTGTAGAGGTTTCGGACGTGCGGGTCGAAATGGGCCTTTCAATGACCCGTTGGAATTTTAACTTAGTAAACAGTACAAAAATTACGGTTTTGCAATATAATTGAGTTGAAAAGCTCCTAATCAATTATTTGAACTCCTAATATTTGAATAAAACATTTTAGCGGTCCTTTTTGTAGATGTTTCGGCCGAGCAGGTCTAAATGGGCCTTTCAATGGGCCCGTTGGAATTTTAACTGAGTAAAACGTATAAAATTGAGGTTTTTCAATATAATTGTGTTGAAAAGTTCCTAATCAATTATTTGAACTCCTGAAATTTGAATAAAAACTATTTTGTTGTCCTTTTTGTCGAGGTTTCGGACGAGCAAGTCTAAATGGGCCTTTCAATGGACCCGTTAGAATTTTAACTGAGTAAAACATACAAAAATTGCGGTTTTGCTATATAATTCTGTTGAAAAGCTCCTAATCAATTACATAAACTCCTAAAATTTGATTAAAACTTTTTTGCAGTCCTTTTTGTCGAGGTTTCGGACGAGCGGGTCGAAATGGGCCTTTTTATGGACCTTTTGAAATTTTAACTGAGTAAAAAGTACAGAAATTGAGTTTTTGGAATATAATTGAGTTGAAAATCTCCTAATCAATTACATGATCTCCTACAGTTTGATTAAAACTTGTTTTGCGGTCATTTTTGTAGAGGTTTCGGACGAGAAGGTCTAAATGGGCCTTTCAATGGACCCGTTGGAATTTTAAATGAGTAAAAAGTACAGAAATTGAGGTTTTGCATTATAATTGTGTTGAAAAGCTCCTAATCAATTATTTGAACTCCTAAAATTTGATTAAAACTTGTTTTGCGGTCCTTTTTGTAGAGGTTTCGGACGAGCTGGTCTAAATGGGCCCTTCAATGGACCCATTGGAATTTTAACTGAGTAAAAAGTACATAAATTGAGGTTTTGCAATATAATTGTGTTGAAAATCTCATAATCATTTATTTGTACTCCTAAAATATGATCAAAACTTGTTTTGTGGTACTTTATGTTGAGGTTTCGGACGTGCGGGTCTAAATGGGCCTTTCAGTGGACCCGTTGGAATTTTAACTGAGTAAAATGTATAAAAATAGAAGTTTTGCAATATAATTGTGTTGGAAAGCTCCTAATCATTTATTTGAACTCCTAAAATTTGATTTAAACTTTTTTCTGGTCCTTTTTGTATCGGTTTCGGATGAGCAGGTCTAAATGGGCCTTACAATGGACCCGTTGGAATTTTAACTGAGTAAAAAGTACATAAATTGAGGTTTTGCAATATAATTGTGTTGAAAAGCTCCTAATCAATTATTTGAACTCCTAAAATTTGATTAAAACTTCTTTTGCGGTCCTTTTTGTCGAGGTTTCGGACGAGCAGGTCTAAATGGGCCTTTCAATGGACCCGTTGGAATTTTAACTGAGTAAAATGTACAGAAATTGAGGTTTTGCAATATAATTGTGTTGAAAATCTCCTAATCAATTACATGATCTCCTAAAATTTGATTAAACATGTTTTGCGGCCCTTTTTAGAGAGGTTTCAGACGAGCATGTCTAAATGGGCCTTTCAATGGACCCGTTGGAATTTTAACTGAATAAAAAGTACAAAAATTTAGGTTTTGCAATATAATTGTGTTGAAAAGCTCCTAATCAATTATTTGAACTCCTAATATTTGAAGAAAACATTTTTGCGGTTCTTTTTGTAGAGGTTTCGGAGGAGCGGGTCGAAATGGGCCTTTCAAAGGGCCCTTTGAAATTTTAACTGAGTAAAAAGTATAAAATTGAGGTTTTTCAATATAATTGTGTTGAAAAGCTTCTAATCAATTACATGAACTCCTAAAATTTGATTAAAACTTGTTTTGCGGTCCTTTTTGTAGAGGTTTCAGATTAGCAGGTCTAAATGGGCCTTTCAATGGACCCGTTGGATTTTTTTTTTGAGAAAAATGCCTCATTAAAAACCCCACTAATCCCCACTGGGCCCAGCCCAGAGGGGTTCCTAAAGGGGAAAAGAGTGCCCAAATATATATATATATATATAATCAAGGAGGTTGAAAACCAACCGGTACAATAGAGCGTAAGACATCGGGCAAGCCCGGCCCAAAAAACAAGGAGGACCTAGAGTGCAAGGCCCAATTGGCAATAGTATGAGCTAGAACATTAGCAACTCGCGGTACATAAAGAAAACTTAAATCTGGAATAGATACAAAAAGAGGGCGAGCCGCATCAATATGTGGCCGTAAAGGAGAGGCGTCCGAGCCGAGGCAACGTATTTTGTTGATGACCAAAGCAGCGTCGGACTCGATAATGATGATGCACCAGCCGGCATCCCTACCAAGTGTAGCCCCCGTGACAATGGCACGAAGCTCCGCAGTGGAGGCGTCAAGACATCCTGCGCAGTGAACAGCACAACCACGGAGAATAGCGCCGCTAGCATCACGAGCCACAACACCAAAACCTGCTTCGCCTGTAGCGGGGTTGAAAGCACTGTCCACATTGATTTTAACCTTCCTTTCCGGTGGCGGCCTCCATGTTGGTTGAGAAAGGGATGGCTCCGTCCGTAGATGCGTCGAGGCGTGAAGAGAGTTGGCCGAGTCGTAGTCCTGTAACAGTTCCTTAGAGTTCATAAGAGTAAGCCATGGCGGCTGCAAACGCTTGGAGTGAACCCAGTCATTCCTCCGGTTCCAAATGTTCCAAAGGATAGTGAGGAACAAACTAAATTCAGAGCGAGAAAGTAACGAGGCCCCTTGTTCCAACCATAAGTGAGTAGGGAAGAGTGTGCTAGTACGTAA
Source organism: Hibiscus trionum (assembly GCA_030270665.1). Classification (NCBI taxonomy): domain Eukaryota; kingdom Viridiplantae; phylum Streptophyta; class Magnoliopsida; order Malvales; family Malvaceae; genus Hibiscus; species Hibiscus trionum. The sequence goes on from BSYR01000008.1 coordinate 31,431,455, forward strand.
AGGGAGGGGAAACCCAGCTAGTTGTAGAACCTCAGCTGCTCCAACACAATCTCGGAGAGCATGGAGTGGGGTTTCTACTATAGTCGGACAAAAAGGGCACATGCCAGTGCCTAACCCCACAGTTGCAAGACGGTCTCCCGTGGGTAGAGCATCTCGTCCTGCTCTCCAGCTAAAGGATCGAATCTTCGGAAGGGTGCTCGCTTTGGAGATAACTCGCCAAAGGGGAGAAGGACGACTGATAGGTCTGATTGGACGTCGTAAGAATAGATATCCGGAACGCACCGAATACATCCCCGTGTCATGATATCCCCAAAGTAATGCATCGCGCCGCTCATTGGAGATTGGCACACGCAGTATGGCAACAGCATCATCCCAGTCAAAATGCTGGCGGACTTTGGGTTCATCCCAAGACGCTTGATTGCCGATCATGAAGTCACGACATCGTAAGGGGAGTTCCTCCTCGTCTTGATAATTTCCAAAGAAGGATAAACTAGAGGTACCACCCCAAGGGTCGCGGTGGATACGGATCTGACTCTGAATTTCGGGTCGCCAAAAGAACCCTGGTTGCAATCGTTGCATGGCCTGCCAAAGACCTCGCCATGCGAAAGACGTGCGTCGATCGAGCTTAGCATCCAACAATTTCCCAGAAGGAAAGTAACGTGAACGTAGGACACGCGCAAGGAGGGATTCAGGCGAATGGATCAGCCTCCATAATTGCTTACCTAAGAGAGCAATGTTAAAATCGTGTAGATTTCTAAAGCCTATTCCCCCTGCTGCCTTGGGATCACAAATAGACTCCCAAGATAGCAGAGGCCAACCTCGCTTGTTACTGCGGCCAGACCACCAATAACGACGGATCGAGCTAGTCATATCATCTATGATGTTCTGCGGAAGTAGGTAACAAGACATAACATACTGAGGTATGGCTTGTGCGACCGACTTGATCAGTGTTTCGCGTCCACTAAATGGGAGTAAGTTGGTGTCCCATTTAGTTATTCGAGAACTGACTTTGTCACGGATAAAACCTAAGCATTCCGTTCGGTTCCGCCCTATCATGAGGGGAACTCCAAGATAGATACCCGGGTCCTCGACAATGCGTACTCCGAGAGTCAATCGAACTGCCTGAATGATGGTCTCAGAACAGCGTGAACTGCAGTAAGCTGTGGACTTATCGAAATTAACAGTTTGTCCTGAAGAGGATTCATATAGGCGTAGAATCTCTTTCAACCTTTCAACCTCATCTGGGCAATTACGAAGGAAAACAATGCTATCATCGGCAAATAGCAGATGTGTAATTCTAGGTCCATGTCGATTGGCCCGTAGACCGAGAAGGCGCCCTTCCCGTTGCTCGGATTCAAGGGCCGCTGATAACCCTTGGGAACAAATCAGAAAGAGGAAGGGGGAGAGGGGGTCGCCCTGTCGGATGCCTCGAGCAGGCACAAACTCATCGGATAGGGTCCCGTTAAGTCTAACAGAGAAAGAGACTGAGGAGACACAGTGAAGTATGAGGTGCACCCATTCAGGTGCAAAGCCCATACGTGACATCACATCCCGAAGGAATGACCATTCGACTTTTTCGAACGCCTTCTCCATATCTAGTTTCAACGCCACCCCTTGGTAAATGGCAGCGCTATTCGAGTGGAGGGTATGCACTAGCTCATGGGCGATTAAAATGTTGTCGGTTATGTTCCTTCCACGAACAAAGGCTGCTTGTGCATCGCTGATACAATCAGGTAGAACAGGCTTAAGACGGTTAACAAGAACCTTAGCAACTGTTTTGTATATGACCGTGCATAAGCTAATTGGTCGAAACTGGCACATATTGGTGGGGTCCGCAACCTTCAGGATAAGCACGATGACCGTTTTATTAACAGTCGACATGTCGGCTTCCCCACGCAATAGACGGAGACAGAGCTGGATAAATTCAGGCCCAATGACGTTCCAGTGTTGCCGGAAAAAACCACTAGGAAAACCATCGATGCCTGGAGCTTTCTTAGGACTAATATCCTGAAAGGCGGCAAGCACTTCACCCTCTGTGAATGGTCTCAATAGAGAGGCATTCATTGATGGAGTGACGACCGGAGAAATTTTCTCCAACAGACGTGGCGAAGAACTAGGGTTCGACGATGTAAACAGTGTTCGAAAATAATCCGAGGCTATTTGAAGGAGCCTTGGCGTAGCTGTATGCCATACATGGTTACCATCGTGAAGGCCACGAATAGTATTCTTTTTCCTGCGCTTAGAGGCTCTAGCGTGGAAAAAAGACGTGTTTTTGTCCCCTTGGGACAACCATGTGACCCGCGATCGTTGTGCCCAGTAGGCTTCACGGACGTCTAGAAGACGTCGAAGCTCTAGTTTTGCGTCGCGCAGGTCATTTAGCATCGCATGCGATAGATGACGACGTCGCATATATGAATTGATTTTGCGTTGTAATTCTGCAATACGGTTGTGTGACTGGTATCGGCGATGCGATTGCCAATCGCGCATCTGGTTACCGACTATACGTAATTTTTCAGGCAAGTTACCCGATGCATTCGCCCATGCCTGTTGGACGGTCGTGATGCATGATGGATCATTTGCCCAACAAGATTCAAAACGGAAATGGTCAAAGGTCTCACGAGGAGTAGTGTTGCGCTGGGGAACAAATTTGGTATCCATGACTATGACATAATGGTCAGAATCCGGGGAAAAAATATTACGGCATTCGAAAGTGGAATGTTCACTAAGCCATGCATTGCATGCTACAAAACGGTCAAGTCGTTCACAAACAGTTGAGACATTAGGCCCGGTGCGGGACCAAGTGAACCAACCCGATGCTGGCTTGCAATCAAAAAGACTATTGCGAGATAAACATTCGCGAAAGCTAGTGATTTGTGATTGCGGTCGGCGACAGCCTCCCTGTTTTTCTGAATCTGATAAAATATCATTAAGGTCACCGCCGATTAACCAAGGCATTGGTGAAGCGTGACGCAAAGAATCAATCAAATCCCATGTTTTAGACTTCATATTTGTGTCAGCGTAGCCATAAATGCCCGTAAAACGAAAACATTCATCATTCGAATTTAAAACAACATCAATGGATCGATCAGAATACGAAAGCAAATCAAGTTGAATTTTATTATTCCAAAATATGATGAGTCCGGAACATGTGGGGCTGCTATCAACATGGATGCAGCCATACATATCTAATAAAATTCTTAAACAATCATAATAGTAACGACATAAGCGAGTTTCAGACAAAAAGATAACATCCGGTTGCAACCTGCGAGCAATGGTGCTCAACCCTTGAACTGCCGTCGGGGAACCAAGACCGCGGCAGTTCCAGCAAAAGATCCTCATTTCTCTCGGCGGGGTTGAACGTCAACCGCCGCCGAAGAGATTTTGCTGCTCATCCCAGCTTTAGATAGTTTGGAAGGTATGTCAGAGGGCATTCCGGGTTTCACCGGCTTAACTTGAGTGGAGGGGGAAGTTCTCGGCCTCTTGGTAACACCAGCAGCAACCATCGGAGGGCTACGTTTGGTTTTGCACGAGCCATTTGCTCCTTTGGTAGTACCTGACGTTGCAGCCAACCAATCCTCAAAATTCCATTTTAACTTAGATAATTTAAGTTTGAAATAGAATTTGAAGATGTATGGTATTTTTAGATCAGTAGAGATAGTGATAGATTCCTTACCAACTTCAAAAAATATTCTAAATTTAGATAATTTGTAGAAAATTCGAATTGCAAAGGATAAACTAACGTTTAAATGTAATTTTATCTGCAATTTGATCAAATCTCTCTCAACAAATTCAAAATTCAATTTTAACTTAGATAATTTAAGTTTAAAATAGAATTTGAAAATGTATGGTATTTTTAGATTGGTAGAGATAGTGATAGATTCCCCACCAATTTCAAAAAATATTCTAAATTTAGATAATTTGGAAAAAATTCGAATTGCAGAGGATAAAATAACATTTAAATGTAATTTTATCTACAATTTGAAATGCATGGGAATCTTATAGAGCCTTAGATTCACCGAAAAAGGAGATATCAAATCTCGTCCAACAAATTCAAAATTCAATTTTAACTTAGATAATTTAAGTTTGAAATAGAATTTGAAGATGTATGGTATTTTTAGTTCAGTAAAGATAGTGATAGATTCCCTACCAACTTCAAAAAATATTCTAAATTTAGATAATTTGGAGAAAATTCGAATTGCAGAGTAAAAAGTACAAAAATTGAGGTTTTGCAATATAATTGTTTTGAAAAGCTACTAATCAATTATTTGAATTCCTAAAATTTGATTAAAACTTGTTTTGCGGTCCTTTTTGTTGAGGTTTCGGACGAGCTGGTCTAAATGGGCCTTTCAATGGACCCGTTGGAATTTTAACTGAGTAAAAAGTACAGAAATTGAAGTTTTGCAATATAATTGTGTTGAAAAGCTCCTAATCAATTATTTGAACTCCTAATATTTGAATAAAACATTTTTGCGGTCCTTTTTGTAGAGGTTTTGGACGAGCAGGTCTAAATGAGCCTTTCAATGGCCCCGTTGGAATTTTAACTGAGTAAAAAAGTATAAAAATTGATGTTTTTCGATATATTTGTGTTGAAAAGCTCCTAATCAATTATTTGAACTACTAAAATTTGATTAAAACTTGTTTTGCGGTCCTTCTTGTCGAGGTTTTGGACGAGCAGGTCTAAATGGGCCTTTCAATGGACCCGTTAGAATTTTAACCGAGTAAAAAGTACAGAAATTTTTGTTTTGCAATATAATTGTGTTGAAAAGCTCCTAATCAATTACATAAACTCCTAGGATTTGATTAAAACTTTTTTTGTAGTCCTTTTTTGTATCAGTTTCGGACGAGCGGGTCTAAATGGGCCTTACAATGGACCCGTTGGAATTTTAACTGAGTAAAAAGTACAAAAATTGAGGTTTTGCTATATAATTGTGTTGAAAAGCTCCTAATCAGTTATTTGAACTCCTAATATTTGAATAAAACATTTTTGCGGTCCTTTTTGTAGAGGTTTCAGACGAGCAGGTCTAAATGGGCCTTTCAATGGGCCCGTTGGAATTTTAACCGAGTAAAAAGTATAAAATTGAGGTTTTGCAATATAATTGTGTTGAAATGATCCTAATCAATTACATAAACTCCTAATATTTGAATAAAACTTGTTTTGCAGTCCTTTTTGTAGAGGTTTCGGATGAGCGGGTCGAAGTGGGCCTTTTAATGGACCCGTTGGAATTTTAAATAAGTAAAAAGTACAAAATTGAGATTTTGCAATATAATTGTGTTGAAAAGCTCCTAATCAATTACATGAGCTCCTAAAATTTGATTAAAACTTGTTTTGCAGTCCTTTTTGTAGAGGTTTCGGACGAGCGGGTCGAAATGGGCCTTTCAATGACCCGTTGGAATTTTAACTGAGTAAAAAGTACAGAAATTACAGTTTTGCAATATAATTGTGTTGAAAAGCTCCTAATCAATTATTTGAACTCCTAATATTTGAATAAAACATTTTTGCGGTCTTTTTTGTAGATGTTTCGGCCGAGCAGGTCTAAATGGGCCTTTTAATGGGCCCGTTGGAATTTTAACTGAGTAAAAAGTATAAAATTGAGGTTTTTCAATATAATTGTGTTGAAAAGTTCCTAATCAATTATTTGAACTCCTAAAATTTGAATAAAAACTATTTTGCGGTCCTTTTTGTCGAGGTTTCGGACGAGCAAGTCTAAATGGGCCTTTCAATGGACCCGTTAGAATTTTAACTAAGTAAAAAGTACAACAATTGCGGTTTTGCAATATAATTCTGTTGAAAAGCTCCTAATCAATTACATAAACTCCTAAAATTTGATTAAAACTTTTTTGCAGTCCTTTTTGTAGAGGTTTCGGACGAGCGGGTCGAAATGGGCCTTTTGATGGACCCGTTGAAATTTTAACTGAGTAAAAAGTACAGAAATTGAGTTTTTGGAATATAATTGAGTTGAAAATCTCCTAATCAATTACATGATCTCCTAAAGTTTGATTAAAACTTGTTTTGTGGTCTTCTTTGTAGAGGTTTCGGACGAGCAGGTCTAAATGGGCCTTTCAATGGACCCGTTGGAATTTTAAATGAGTAAAAAGTACAGAAATTGAGGTTTTGCAATATAATTGTGTTAAAAACCTCCTAATAAATTATTTGAACTCCTAATATTTGAATAAAACATTTTTGCGGTCCCTTTTTAAGAGGTTTCGGACGAGCAAGTCTAAATGGGCCTTTCAATGGGCCCGTTGGAATTTTAACTGAGTAAAAAGTATAAAAATTGAGGTTTTGCAATATAATTGTGTTGAAAAGCTCCTAATCAATTACATAAACTCCTAAAATTTGATTAAAACTTTTTTTGCAGTCTTTTTTGTATCGGTTTTGGACGAGCAGGTCTAAATGGGCCTTACAATGGACCCGTTGGAATTTTAACTGAGTAAAAAGTACATAAAATGAGGTTTTACAATATAATTGCGTTGAAAAGCTCCTAATCAATTATTTGAACTCCTAAAATTTGATTAAAACTTGTTTTGCGGACCTTTTTGTAGAGGTTTCGGACGAGCTGGTCTAAATGGGCCTTTCAATGGACCCGTTGGAATTTTAACTGAGTAAAAAGTACAGAAATTGAGCTTTTGCAATATAATTTTTTGAAACCTAATCAGTTATTTGAACTCCTAATATTTGAATAAAACATTTTTGCGGTCCTTTTTGTAGAGGTTTCAGACGAGTAGGTCTAAATGGGCCTTTCAATGGGCCCGTTGGAATTTTAACTGAGTAAAAAGTATAAAATTGAGGTTTTGCAATATAATTGTGTTGAAAAGCTCCTAATAATTAAACATGAACTCCTAAAATTTGATTAAAACTTATTTTGCAGTCTTTTTTGTAGAGGTTTCGGACGAGCGGGTCGAAATGGGCCTTTCAATGGGCCCGTTGGAATTTTAACTGAGTAAAATGTACATAAATTGAGGTTTTTCAATATAATTGTGTTGAAAAGTTCCTAATCAATTATTTGAACTCCTAAAATTTGATTAAAACTATTTTGTGATCCTTTTTGTCAGGTTTCGGACGAGCAGGTCTAAATGGGCCTTCAATGGACCCGTTAGAATTTTAACTGTGTAAAAAGTACAGAAATTGAGGTTTTGCAATATAATTGTGTTGAAAAGCTCCTAACCAATTACATAAACTCCTAAAATTTGATTAAAACTTTTTTTGCAGTCCTTTTTGTATCGGTTTCGGACGAGCAGGTCTAAATGGGCCTTACAATGGACCCGTTGGAATTTTAACTGAGTAAAAAGTACAGAAATTGAGGTTTTGCAATATAATTGTGTTGAAAAGCTCCTAATCAATTATTTGAACTCCTAAAATTTGATTAAAACTTGTTTTCCGGTCCTTTTTGTAGAGGTTTCGGACGAGCGGGTCGAAATGGGCCTTTCAATGGGCCCGTTGGAATTTTAACTGAGTAAAAAGTACAGAAATTGAGGTTTTGCAATATAATTGTGTTGAAAAGCTCCTAATCAATTATTAGAACTCCTATTATTTGGATAAAACATTTTTTCGGTCCTTTTTGTAGAGGCTTAGGACGACCAGGTCTAAATGGGCCTTTCAATGGGCCCGTTGGAATTTTAACTGAGTAAAATATACAGAAATTGAGGTTTTTCAATATAATTGTGTTGAAAAGTTCCTAATCAATTATTTGAACTCCTAAAATTTGATTAAAACTATTTTGCGATCCTTTTTGTCAGGTTTCGGACGAGCAGGTCTAAATGGGCCTTCAATGGACCCGTTAGAATTTTAACTGAGTAAAAAGTACAGAAATTGAGGTTTTGCAATATAATTCTGTTGAAAAGATCCTAACCAATTACATAAACTCCTAAAATTTGATTAAAACTTTTTTTGCAGTCCTTTTTGTATCGGTTTCGGACGAGCGGGTCTAAATGGGCCTTAAAATGGACCCGTTGGAATTTTAACTGAGTAAAAAGTACAGAAATTGAGGTTTTGCAATATAATTGTGTTGAAATGCTCCTAATCAATTATTTGAACTCCTAAAATTTGATTAAATCTTGTTTTCCGGTCCTTTTTGTAGAGGTTTCGGACGAGCTGGTCTAAATGGGCCTTTCAATGGGCCCGTTGGAATTTTAACTAAGAAAAAAGTATAAAATTGAGGTTTTGCAATATAATTGTGTTGAAAAGCTCCTAATAAATTACATAAACTCCTATAATTTGATTAAAACTTTTTTTAAGTCCTTTTTGTTGAGGTTTCGGAAGAGCGGGTCGAAATGGGCCTTTCAATGGACCCGTTGAAATTTTAACAGAGTAAAAAGTACAGAAATTGAGGTTTTGCAATATAATTGTGTTGAAAAGCTCCTAATCAATTATTTGAACTCCTAAAATTTAATTAAAACTTGTTTTGCGGTCCTTTTTGTAGAGGTTTCGGACGAGCATGTCTAAATGGGCCTTTCAATGGACCCGTTGGAATTTTAACTGAGTAAAAAGTACAGAAAATTGAGGTTTTGCAAAATAATTGTGTTGAAAAGCTCCTAATCAATTACATGAACTCATAAAATTTGATTAAAGCTTGTTTTGCAATCCTTTTTGTAGAGGTTTCGGACGAGCGGGTCGAAATGGGCCTTTCAATGGATCCATTGGAATTTTAACTAAGTAAAAAATACATAAATTGAGGTTTTGCAATATAATTGTGTTGAAAAGCTCCTAATCAGTTATTTGAACTCCTAATATTTGAATAAAACATTTTTTCGATCCTTTTTGTAGAGGTTTCAGACGAGGAGGTCTAAATGGGCCTTTCAATGGGCCCGTTGGAATTTTAACTGAGTAAAAAGTATAAAATTGAGGTTTTTCAATATAATTTTGTTGAAAAGTTCCTTATCAATTATTTGAACTACTAAAATTTGATTAAAACTATTTTGCGGTCCTTTTTGTAGAGGTTTCGGACGAGCTGGTCTAAATGGGCCTTTCAATGGACCCGTCAGAATTTTAACTGAGTAAAAAGTACAACAATTGCGGTTTGGTAATATAATTCTGTTGAAAAGCTCCTAATCAATTATATAAACTCCTAAAATTTGATTAAAACTTTTTTGCAGTCCTTTTTGTAGAGGTTTCGGACGAGCGGGTCGAAATGGGCCTTTCAATGGACCCGTTGGAATTTTAACTAAGTAAAAAATACATAAATTGAGGTTTTGCAATATAATTGTGTTGAAAAGCTCCTAATCAGTTATTTGAACTCCTAATATTTGAATAAAACATTTTTCTGTCCTTTTTGTAGAGGTTTCAGACGAGCAGGTCTAAATGGGCCTTTCAATGGGCCCGTTGGAATTTTAACTGAGTAAAAAGTATAAAATTGAGTTTTTTCAATATAATTTTGTTGGAAAGTTCCTTATCAATTATTTGAACTCCTAAAATTTGATTAAAACTATTTTGCGGTCCGTTTTGTAGAGGTTTCGGACGAGCTGATCTAAATGGGCCTTTCAATGGACCCGTTGGAATTTTAACTGAGTAAGAAGTACAGAAATTGAAGTTTTGCAATATAATTGTGTTGAAAAGATCCTATTCAATTACATAAACTCCTAAAATTTGATTAAAACTTTTTTTGCAGTCCTTTTTGTATTGGTTTCGGACGAGCAGGTCTAAACGGGCCTTACAATGGACCCGTTGGAATTTTAACTGGGTAAAAAGTACAGAAATTGAGCTTTTACAATATAATTGTGTTGAAAAGCTCCTAATCAATTATTTAAACTCCTAAAATTTGATTAAAACTTGTTTTGCGGTCCTTTTTGTAGAGGTTTCGGACGAGCAGGTCTAAATGGGCCTTTCAATGGACCCGTTGGAATTTTAACTGAGTAAAAAGTACAGAAATTGAGGTTTTGCAATATAATTGTATTGAAAATCTCCTAATCAGTTATTTGAACTCCTAATATTTGAATAAAACATTTTTGCGGTCCTTTTTGTAGAGGTTTCAGAAGAGCAGGTCTAAATGGGCCTTTCAATGGGTCCGTTGGAATTTTAAACGAGTAAAAAGTATAAAATTGAGGTTTTGCAATATAATTGTGTTAAAAAGATCATAATCAATTACATAAACTCCTAATATTTGATTAAAACCTGTTTTGCAGTCCTTTTTGTAGAGGTTTCAGACGAGCGGGTCGAAATGGGCCTTTCATTGGACCCGTTGGAATTTTAAATGAGTAAAAAGTACAGAAATTGAGGTTTTGCAATATAATTGTGTTGAAAAGCTCCTAATCAATTATTTGAACTCCTAATATTTGAATAAAACATTTTTGCGGTCCTTTTTGTAGAGGTTTCGGACGAGCAGGTCTAAATGGGCCTTTCAATGGGCCCGTTGGAATTTTAATTGAGTAAAAAGTATAAAATTGAGGTTTTGCAATATAATTGTGTTAAAAAGATCATAATCAATTACATAAACTCCTAATATTTGATTAAAACCTGTTTTGCAGTCCTTTTTGTAGAGGTTTCGGACGAGCGGGTCGAAATGGGCCTTTCATTGGACCCGTTGGAATTTTAAATGAGTAAAAAGTACAGAAATTGAGGTTTTGCAATATAATTGTGTTGAAAAGCTCCTAATCAATTATTTGAACTCCTAATATTTGAATAAAACATTTTTGCGGTCCTTTTTGTAGAGGTTTCGGACGAGCAGGTCTAAATGGGCCTTTCAATGGGCCCGTTGGAATTTTAATTGAGTAAAAAGTATAAAATTGAGGTTTTGCAATATAATTGTGTTAAAAAGATCATAATCAATTACATAAACTCCTAATATTTGATTAAAACCTGTTTTGCAGTCCTTTTTGTAGAGGTTTCGGACGAGCGGGTCGAAATGGGCCTTTCATTGGACCCGTTGGAATTTTAAATGAGTAAAAAGTACAGAAATTGAGGTTTTGCAATATAATTGTGTTGAAAAGCTCCTAATTAATTATTTGAACTCCTAAAATTTGAATAAAACATTTTTGCGGTCCTTTTTGTAGAGGTTTCGGACGAGCGGGTCAAAATGGGCCTTTCAATGGACCCGTTGAAATTTTAACTGAGTAAAAAGTACAGAAATTGAGGTTTTGCAATATAATTGTGTTGAAAATCTCCTAATCAATTATTAGAAATCCTAAAATTTGATTAAAACTTGTTTTGCGGTCCATTTTGTAGAGGTTTCGGACGAGCAGGTCTGAATGGGCCTTTCTATAGACCCGTTGGAATTTTAACTGAGTAAAATGTACAGAAATTGAGGTTTTGCAATATAATTGTGTTGGAAAGCTCCTAATGAATTACATGAACTCCTAAAATTTGATTAAAACTTGTTTTACAGTCCTATTTGTAGAGGTTTCGTTCGAGCGGGTCAAAATGGGCCTTTCAATGGACCCGTTGGAATTTTAACTGAGTAAAAAGTACAGAAATTGAGGTTTTGCAATATAATTTTGTTGAAAAGCTCCTAATCAATTATTTGAACTCCTAAAATTTGATTAAAACTTGTTTTGAGGTCTTTTTTGTCGAGGTTTCGGACTAGCAGGTCTAAATGGGCCTTTCAGAGGACCCGTTGGAATTTAACTAAGTAAAAAGTACAAAAATTGAGGTTTTGCAATATAATTGTATTGAAAAGTTCCTAATCAATTACATGAACTCCTAAAATTTGATTAAACCTTGTTTTGCGGTCCTTTTTGTCGAGGTTTCGGATGACCGGGTCGAAATGGGCCTTTTAATGGACCCGTTGGAATTTTAACTGAGTAAAAAGTACAAAAATCGAGGTTTTGCAATATAATTGTGTTGAAAAGCTCCTAATCAATTATATGAACTCCTAAAATTTTATTAAAACTTGTTTTGCAGTCCTTTTTGGAGAGGTTTCGGACGAGCGGGTCGAAATGGGCCTTTTAAGTGGAAATGGGCCTTTTAATAGACCCGTTGAAATTTTAACTGAGTTAAAAGTACAGAAATTGAGGTTTTGCAATATAATTGTGTTGAATAGCTCCTAATCAGTTACTTGAACTCCTAAAATTTGATTAAAACTTGTTTTGCAGTACTTTTTGTAGAGGTTTCGGACGGGCGGGTCGAAATGGGCCTTTCAATGGACCCGTTAGAATTTTAACTGAGTAAAAAGTATAGAAATTGAGATTTTTCAATATAATTGTGTTCAAAAGCTCCTAATCAATTATTTGAACTCCTAATATTTGAATAAAACATTTTTGTTGTCCTTTTTGTAGACGTTTCGGATGAGCAGGTCTAAATGGGCCTTTCAATGGGCCCGTTGGAATTTTAACTGAGTAAAACGTATAAAAATTGAGGTTTTTCAATATAATTGTGTTGAAAAGCTCCTAATCAATTATTTGAACTCCTAAAATTTGATTAAAACTTGTTTTGCGGTCCTTTTTGTCGAGGTTTTGGACGAGCAGGTCTAAATGGGCCTTTCAATGGACCCGTTAGAATTTTAACTGAGTAAAAAGTACAGAAATTGAGGTTTTGCAATATAATTGTGTTGAAAAGCTCCTAACCAATTACATAAACTCCTAAAATTTGATTAAAACTTTTTTTGCAGTCCTTTTTGTATCGGTTTCGGACGAGCAGGTCTAAATGGGCCGTACAATGGACCCGTTGGAATTTTAAGAGAGTAAAAAGTACAGAAATTGAGGTTTTGCAATATAATTGTGTTGAAAAGCTCCTAATCAATTATTTGAACTCCTAAAATTTGATTAAAACTTGTTTTGCTGTCCTTTTTGTAGAGGTTTCGGACGAGCTGGTCCAAATGGGCCTTTCAATGGGCCCGTTGGAATTTTAACTAAGAAAAAAGTATAAAATTGAGGTTTTGCAATATAATTGTGTTGAAAAGCTCCTAATCAATTATTTGAACTCCTAAAATTTGATTAAAACTTGTTTTGCGGTCCTTTTTGTAGAGGTTTCGGACGAGCTGGTCCAAATGGGCCTTTCAATGGACCCGTTAGAATTTTAACTGAGTAAAAAGTACAGAAATTGAGGTTTTGCAATATAATTGTGTTGAAAAGCTCCTAACCAATTACATAAACTCCTAAAATTTGATTAAAACTTTTTTGCAGTCCTTTTTGTCTCGGTTTCGGACGAGCAGGTCTAAATGGGCCTTATAATGGACCCGTTGGAATTTTAACTGAGTAAAAAGTAAAAAAAATTGAGGTTTTGCAATATAATTGTGTTGAAAAGCTCCTAATCAATTACATAAACTCCTAAAATTTGATTAAAACTTTTTTTGCAGTCCTTTTTGTATCGTTTTCGGACGAGCAGGTCTAAATGGGTCGTACAATGGACCCGTTGGAATTTTAACTGAGTAAAAAGTACAGAAATTGAGGTTTTGCAATATAATTGTGTTGAAAAGCTCCTAATCAGTTATTTGAACTTTTAATATTTGAATAAAACATTTTTGCGGTCCTTTTTGAAGAGGTTTCAGACGAGCAGGTCTAAATGGGCCTTTCAATGGGCCCGTTGGAATTTTTTTTTGATGAAGGAGGGCCTCGTTAAAAACCCCTACTAATATCCCAGGCACAAGACCTGGAGAAACCTAAAAGGGGAAAAGAGTACCCAGAATTTATTTATAAAGACCGAGGTGAAGCCTCGCAAAGTACAGCGTTGTGAATAAAATCAGGATACATGGACCCAAAAGACATAGAAGTCACGGTCCTAAGGGCATGGGTAGCCAAAGTATGTGCAACAATATTAGCCTCACGGTAAACAAACTGAACATGAGCAAAAGAAAAACAATCCAAAGCTGCTTGAGCTTGCAGAATCGTCGGACCCATAGAAGAAAGATCTGGGCCCAGAGAGTTGATCCTATTCGTAAGAGAAGCACAGTCTGTCTCGAAAATTAAGTGGCTCCATCCTTGAGATTGAGCAAAAGTAATACCAGCAAGAAGACCTTTCCCTTCGGACGTAATAGCATCTGAGCAACTGCGTAAAGGGTAAGCCAGACCGCCGACAACCATCCCTATTTCATCACGGGCCACAACACCAACCACCGCTGCACGTGTGGAAGGGTCGAAAGCCCCATCCACATTAAGTTTAATGTGCCCCCGAGGGGGATGTCTCCAGCGAGAAGGAGAGACCGTCAAAGGGGTAGGAGAGGTAGGGGAAGATATAGCTACAGAGTAGTCACGATGAAGACTGATGGAATTGACAGCAATTAACCACGGGGGTTGAAGATGTCTGTTATGGATCCATTCATTGCGCCTGTTCCAAATGTTCCACAGAGTAGTCAAGAAAAGCCCGAAAAGGTCAGAGGAAAGGAGGAAAGCACCTTCCTCTAGCCATTGAAGGCTGGTGGACGCAGTGCTGTTGATTAGAGAGATAGGGAGGCCAACCAAGTGAAGGGCCTCCGAGGCACCAGAGCAATCACAGAGAGCATGGAGAATCGATTCCGTACCGGAATGACAAACGGGGCAGGGACCTGAGTCTGGTGCAAAAGCCTGTAGGCGAACCCCGACAGGTAGAGCCTCAGATCCCAAGCGCCAGCCAAAAGTTTTGACTTTAGGTAAGACCTTGAGTTTGGAGAGAAACTTCCAAATCCGTAGAGGGCGAATTCTAGGTTCTGGGGGGCGTTGCAAAAAGAGGTAGCCAGATCTAACTGAGTAAATACCAGAATCATTACGGCTCCAGAGGATGGAGTCACGAGTATCATTGATAATAGGAATTGATAAAACTGAGTCGGCATCGGCCGTTGTAAAGTACGCACGGACCTTAGCAGGGTCCCAAGCTACTTGGTTTCGAATCATAAAGTCGCAACAACGAATGTGGACTTCATCCGATATCTCATAATCCCCATAAAGGTGTATAGGCGAGGAGCCTCCCCAGTTGTCCTGATGGAGTCGTATGTTACTATTAATACCAGGTCGATAAAGGAAGCCTCCTAAAAGGTGTTGCATAGCATGATAGATACCTTGCCAGGCAAAAGATCCATGAGAAGACCGAGATGCATTAAGGATGTTTCCTGAAGGAAAGTATTTGGATTTATAAATTTGACCCAGAAGAGAATCTGGTTCGCAGATAAGGCGCCATAATTGTTTACCAAGAAGCGCAATGTTAAAGTTATTGAGATCCCTAAATCCCATACCTCCTACTGATTTAGGCAAGCACACATGTTCCCAAGGGAGCATGTGCCAACCTTTTTTGTTATTTTTGCCAAACCACCAATATCGTCTAATGGCAGAGTTCATATCATCAATAATGTTTTGGGGTAATAAATAACATGACATAACATATTGAGGTAGAGATTGTAACACAGCTTTAATAAAGATTTCCCTACCACTGAGGGAAAGGAGTTGTTTGTCCCATTTGGACAATCTTTCATGAACTTTGTCTCGTATAAACCCTAAGGATAAGGTCTTATTTTTACCAATAAGAAGTGGTACCCCCAGATAGACACCAGGGTTGGAGACCTCACGAACTTGAAGGTAGGAATTAATAGCATGGCGAGTCGAACTGGGAGTGCGTGGATTGTAAAAAATAGTGGACTTATCAAAATTAATTGCTTGTCCAGAGGCAGAAGCGTATGTTTGGAGAGCTAATTTAAGGTGAGCGGCTTCCTCTGGATTCGAGTTGAGAAAAACTATACAATCATCTGCAAATAGAAGGTGGTTAACCTTGGGTCCATGCTTGCTGGCACCAAGGCCAGGAAGCAGACCATGTAGTTTAGCATCGGACAAAAAAGCTGAGAGCCCTTGAGTTCAAAAAAGGAAAAGAAAAGGGGATAAAGGGTCACCTTGGCGGAGACCCCGTTGAGGCCGAAAAAAGGGGGAGAAGGAGTTGTTGACCTTAACCATAAAAGAAACTGAAGAGATACATCGCATTATAAGAGATACCCATGATGGTGCAAAGCCCATACGGTTCATGACATTTTCAAGGAAAGACCATTCAACCCTATCAAAGGCCTTTTCCATATCAAGCTTAAGAGCAGCACCTTGAGTAGACTTAGAAGTACCAGTGTTAATAAAGTGAATTATTTCGTGAGCAATAAGAATGTTATCTGTAATATTACGTCCCTGAATGAAAGCAACTTGGTTGGAACTAATGCAAAAGGGGATAGTATGTTTCATCCTATTAACCAAAACCTTGGCAATAATTTTGTATATTACTGTGCAGAGACTAATGGGCCTGAGATGCCTCATAGAGGTTGGATCCTTAATCTTAGGTATGAGAACCAAAATTGTTTGGTTTACTGAAGCCATATCTGCTGACCCATTGAGAAGATTAAGGCAAAGTGTGGTGACGTCTGACCCTACCGTATCCCAGTGTTGACGAAAGAAACCGCTAGGCAAGCCATCAATGCTAGAGGCTTTTCTTGGATCAATATCGCGGAAAGCGGTGATGATCTCCTCCGCTGTGAATTCCCTAGTGAGGGACTCATTCATAGCAGGCGTAATGGAGGGAGGGATTTTTGATAGAATTTGATATGACAATGAAGGGTTAGAGGAAGTAAAGAGAGTGTGGAAGTAAGTGGAAGCAATTGTCATAAGATCGAAGTCGGCAGAACACCAATTGTTGTTTGCATCAAAAAGGCCAGTGATGGTATTCTTTTTTTTCCTGCTAGTAGCGCGGGCATGAAAAAAACGGGTATTTTTGTCTCCTTGAGATAACCATAGGTTACGAGAGCGCTGCGCCCAGTACACCTCCTGCTCATTTAGTAATTTGTGGAGCTCAGTTTTGGCAGCAATGTATTTTTCTTCAGCAATAGTCGAGAGAGGTCGCTGTAAAAATTTGTTGATTCTCTTAGTGAGAATATTGATACGACCAGTGGATTTAAATCTTTGTTGGGATTGCCAATCTCCTAAGCAGGAGCCAATAGCTTTAATTTTATCAAGGGTATTGCCCTTAGTAGAAGTCCAAGTTTGTTTGACAACAGAGATACCGTCGTCGTTGTTTGCCCAGCAATTTTCAAAACGGAACTTAGATGGCGGGGGTCGGTAATTTGTTAGAGGTGGTGGTTCCGTATTCAAAGTAGAAAGCATTGATCAGATTTAGCATCAAAATCGGAAATAATATTATAATTGGGATTATTAGCTTTCCAAGCCATATTTCCTACAAAACGGTCTAGTCTCTCAAATAAAGTAGGAGTTTTAGGCCCAAGTTTAGACCAAGTGAACCAACCCTTGGTAGGTTTGCAGTCAAAAAGGTTATTACGGGAGAGGCATTGTCGAAAATTATTGATTTGAGATCTTGCACGACGACAGCCGCCTTGTTTCTCATTATCAGATAGGATTTCATTGAAATCACCACTGAGAAGCCAAGGTAGACCGTCGTTGTTGTTTAGCGAATCAATTAAATCCCAAGTTTTAGTTTTATGATTTGTTTCAGAGTAACCATGTATTCTAGTGAAATAAAACGAATATGAATTGCAACAAATATAAGTATGAATGAAACGATCCGAATAAGAAAGCATAGAAATATCATAATTATTCGAGGAAAATAAAGCAATACCAGAGCAATGTTCAGAGTAATCAACCGAAAAAACCAAATTCATACCTAGCAAAGAACTAAGACGGCTACAAGCCGTATTTTTAAGTTTAGTTTCACATAAAAAAGTAAATCAGGAGAATGAAGACGAAAGTATAAAATTGAGGTTTTGCAATATAACTGTGTTGAAAAGCTCCTAATCAATTACATAAACTCCTAAAATTGGATTAAAACTTTTTTTGCAGTCCTTTTTGTTAAGGTTTCGGACGAGCGGGACGAAATGGGCCTTTCAATGGACTCGTTGAAATTTTAACTGAGTAAAAAGTACAGAAATTGAGGTTTTTCAATATAATTGTGTTGAAAAGCTCCTAATCAATTATTTGAACTCCTAAAGTTTGATTAAAACTTGTTTTGCGGTCCTTTTTGTAAAGGTTCCGGACGAGCAGGTCTAAATGGGCCTTTCAATGGACCCGTTGGAATTTTAACTGAGTAAAAAGTACAGAAATTGAGGTTTTGCAATATAATTGTGTTGAAAACCTCCTAATAAATTACATGAACTCCTAAAATTTGATTAAAACTTGTTTTGCAGTCCTATTTGTAGAGGTTTCGGACGAGCGGGTCGAAATGGGCCTTTCAATGGACCCGTTGGAATTTTAACTAAGTAAAAAGTACAGAAATTGAGGTTTTGCAATATAATTGCGTTGAAAAGCTCATAATCAGTTATTTGAACTCCTAATATTTGAATAAAACATTTTTGCAGTCCTTTTTGTAGAGGTTTCAGACGAGCAGGTCTAAATAGGCCTTTCAATGGGCCCGTTGGAATTTTAACTAAGTAAAAAGTATAAAATTGAGGTTTTTCAATATAATTGTGTTGAAAAGCTCCTAATCAATTATTTGAACTCCTAAATTTTGATTAAAAATTGTTTTGCGGTTCTTTTTGTTAGGTTTTGGACGAGCAGGTCTAAATGGGCCTTTCAATGGACCCGTTGGAATTTTAACTGAGTAAAAAGTACAGAAATTGAGGTTTTGCAATATAATTGTGTTGAAAAGCTCCTAATCGATTACATGAACTCCTAAAATTTGATTAAAACTTGTATTGCGGTCCTTTTGTAGAGGTTTCGGACGAGCGGGTCGAAATGGGCTTATGAATGGACCCGTTGGAATTTTAACTGTGTAAAAAGTACAGAAATTGAGGTTTTGCAATATAATTGTGTTAAAAATCTCCTAATCAATTACATGAACTCCTAAAATTTGATTAAAACTTGTTTTGCAGTCCTTTTTGTTGAGGTTTCGGACGAGCGGGTCGAAATCGGCCTTTCAATGGACCCGTTGAAATTTTAACTGAGTAAAAAGTACAGAAATTGAGGTTTTTCAATATAATTGTGTTGAAAAGCTCCTAATCAATTATTTGAACTAAAAAGTTTGATTAAAACTTGTTTTGCGGTCCTTTTTGTAAAGGTTCCGGACGAGCAGGTCTAAATGGGCCTTTCAATGGACCCGTTGGAATTTTAACTGAGTAAAAAGTACAGAAATATTGGTTTTTCAATATAATTGTGTTGAAAACCTCCTAATAAATTACATGAACTCCTACAATTTGATTAAAACTTGTTTTGCAGTCCTTTTTGTAGAGGTTTCGGATGAGCGAGTCGAAATGGGCCTTTCAATGGACCCGTTGGAATTTTAAGTAAGTAAAAAGTACATAAATTGAGGTTTTGCAATATAATTGCGTTGAAAAGCTCCTAATCAGTTATTTGAACTCCTTATATTTGAATAAAACATTTTTGCGGTCCTTTTTGTAGATGTTTCGGACGAGCAGGTCTAAATGCGCCTTTCAATAGGCCCGTTGCAATTTTAACTGGGTAAAAATTATAAAATTGAGGTTTTTCAATATAATTGTGTTGAAAAGTTCCTAATCAATTTTTGAACTCCTAAAATTTGATTAAAACTATTTTACGGTCCTTTTTGTCGAGGTTTCGGACGTGCAGGTCTAAATGGGCCTTTCAATGGGCCCGTTGGAATTTTAACTGAGTAAAAAGTATAAAGTTGAGGTTTTTCAATATAATTGTGTTGAAAAGTTCCTAATCAATTATTTTAAATCCTAAAATTTGATTAAAACTATTTTGCGGTCGTTTTTGTAGAGGTTTCGGATGAGCTGGTCTAAATGCGCCTTTCAATGGACCCGTTGGAATTTTAACTGAGTAAAAAGTATAAAAATTGAAGTTTTGCAATATAATTGTGTTGAAAAGCTCCTACTCATTTATTAGAACTCCTAAAATTTGATTAAAACTTTTTTGCGGTCCTTTTTGTATTGGTTTCGGACGAGTAGATCTAAATGGGCCTTACAATGGACCCATTAGAATTTTAATTGAGTAAAAATTACAGAAATTGAGGTTTTGCAATATAATTGTGTTGAAAAGCTCCTAATCAGTTATTTGAACTCCTAATATTTGAATAAAACATTTTTGCGGTCCTTTTTGTAGAGGTTTCAGACGAGCAGGTCTAAATGGGCCTTTCAACGGGCCTGTTGGAATTTTAACTGAGTAAAAAGTATAAAATTGAGGTTTTTCAATATAATTGTGTTGAAAAGCTCCTAATCAATTATTTGAACTCCTAAAATTTGATTAAAACTTGTTTTGCGGTCCTTTTTGTCGAGGTTTCGGACGAGCGGGTCTAAATGGGCCTTTCAATGGACCCGTTGGAATTTTAACTGAGTAAAAAGTACAGAAATTGAGGTTTTGCAATATAATTGTGTTGAAAAGCTCCTAATCAATTACATGAACTCCTAAAATTTGATTAAAACTTGTTTTGCAATCATTTTTATAGAGGTTTCGAACGAGCGGGTCGAAATGGGCCTTTCAATGGACCCGTTGGAATTTTAACCGAATAAAAAGTACAGAAATTGAGGTTTTGCAATATAATTGTGTTGAAAAGCTCATAATCAATTACATGAACTCCTAAAATTTGATTAAAACTTGTATTGCGGTCCTTTTGTAGAGGTTTCGGACGAGCGGGTCGAAATGGACGTTTTAATGGACCCGTTGGAATTTTAACTGTGTAAAAAGTACAGAAATTGAGGTTTTGCAATATAATTGTGTTAAAAATCTCCTAATCAATTACATGAACTCCTAAAATTTGATTCAAAATTGTTTTGCAGTCCTTTTTGTTGAGGTTTCGGACGAGCGGGTCGAAATGGGCCTTTCAATGGACCCGTTGAAATTTTAACTCAGTAAAAAGTACAGAAATTGAGGTTTTTCAATATAATTGTGTTGAAAAGATCCTAATCAATTATTTGAACTCCTAAAGTTTGATTAAAACTTGTTTTCCGGTCCTTTTTGTAAAGGTTACGGACGAGCACGTCCAAATGGGCCTTTCAATGGACCCGTTGGAATTTTAACTGAGTAAAAAGTACAGAAATTGTGGTTTTGCAATATAATTGTGTTGAAAACCTCCTAATAAATTACATGAACTCCTAAAATTTGATTAAAACTTGTTTTGCAGTCCTTTTTGTAGAGGTTTCGGATGAGCGAGTCGAAATGGGCCTTTCAATGGACCCGTTGGAATTTTAAGTAAGTAAAAAGTACAGAAATTGAGGTTTTGCAATATAATTGCGTTGAAAAGCTCCTAATCAGTTATTTGAACTCCTAATATTTGAATAAAACATTTTTGCGGTCCTTTTTGTAGAGGTTTCAGACGAGCAGGTCTAAATGGGCCTTTCAATGGGCCCGTTGGAATTTTAACTGAGTAAAAAGTATAAAATTGAGGTTTTTCAATATAATTGTGTTGAAAAGTTCCTAATCAATTATTTTAAATCCTAAAATTTGATTAAAACTATTTTGCGGTCGTTTTTGTAGAGGTTTCGGACGAGCTGGTCTAAATGGGCCTTTCAATGGACCCGTTGGAATTTTAACTGAGTAAAAAGTATAAAAATTGAAGTTTTGCAATATAATTGTGTTGAAAAGCTCCTACTCATTTATTTGAACTCCTAAAATTTGATTAAAACTTTTTTGCGGTCCTTTTTGTATTGGTTTCGGACGAGTAGATCTAAATGGGCCTTACAATGGACCCGTTAGAATTTTAATTGAGTAAAAATTACAGAAATTGAGGTTTTGCAATATAATTGTGTTGAAAAGCTCCTAATCAGTTATTTGAACTCCTAATATTTGAATAAAACATTTTTGCGGTCCTTTTTGTAGAGGTTTCAGACGAGCAGGTCTAAATGGGCCTTTCAACGGGCCGGTTGGAATTTTAACTGAGTAAAAAGTATAAAATTGAGGTTTTTCAATATAATTGTGTTGAAAAGCTCCTAATCAATTATTTGAACTCCTAAAATTTGATTAAAACTTGTTTTGCGGTCCTTTTTGTCGAGGTTTCGGAGGAGCGGGTCTAAATGGGCCTTTCAATGGACCCGTTGGAATTTTAACTGAGTAAAAAGTACAGAAATTGAGGTTTTGCAATATAATTGTGTTGAAAAGCTCCTAATCAATTACATGAACTCCTAAAATTTGATTAAAACTTGTTTTGCGGTCCTTTTGTAGAGGTTTCGGACGAGCGGGTCGAAATGGGCCTTTTAATGGACCCGTTGGAATTTTAACTGTGTAAAAAGTACAGAAATTGAGGTTTTGAAATATAATTGTGTTAAAAATCTCCTAATAAATTACTTGAACTCCTAAAATTTGATTAAAGCTTGTTTTGCAGTCCTTTTTGTTGAGGTTTCGGACGAGCGGGTCGAAATGGGCCTTTCAATGGACCCGTTGAAATTTTAGCTGAGTAAAAAGTACAGAAATTGAGGGTTTTCAATATAATTGTGTTGAAAAGCTCCAAATCAATTATTTGAACTCCTAAAGTTTGATTAAAACTTGTTTTGCGGTCCTTTTTGTAAAGGTTCCGAACGAGCAGGTCTAAATGGGCCTTTCAATGGACCCGTTGGAATTTTAACTGAGTAAAAAGTACAGAAATTGAGGTTTTGCAATATAATTGTGTTGAAAAGCTCCTAATAAATTACATGAACTCCTAAAATTTGATTAAAACTTGTTTTGCAGTCCTATTTGTAGAGGTTTCGGACGAGCGGGTCGAAATGGGCCTTTCAATTGACCCGTTGGAATTTTAACTAAGTAAAAAGTACAGAAATTGAGGTTTTGCAATATAATTGCGTTGAAAAGCTCCTAATCAGTTATTTGAACTCCTAATATTTGAATAAAACATTTTTGCGGTCCTTTTTGTAGAGGTTTCAGACGAGCAGGTCTAAATGGGCCTTTCAATGGGCCCGTTGGAATTTTAACTGAGTAAAAAGTATAAAATTGAGGTTTTTCGATATAATTGTGTTGAAAAGTCCCTAATCAATTATTTTAAATCCTAAAATTTGTTTAAAACTATTTCGCGGTCCTTTTGGTAGAGGTTTCGGACGAGCTGGTCCAAATGGGCCTTTCAATGGACCTGTTGGAATTTTAACTGAGTAAAAAGTACAGAAATTGAGGTTTTGCAATATAATTGTGTTGAAAAGATCCTAATCAGTTATTTGAAC
This sequence comes from Hibiscus trionum, assembly GCA_030270665.1. Classification (NCBI taxonomy): domain Eukaryota; kingdom Viridiplantae; phylum Streptophyta; class Magnoliopsida; order Malvales; family Malvaceae; genus Hibiscus; species Hibiscus trionum. Next base: position 31,454,389 of record BSYR01000008.1, read on the forward strand.
TCATACTATTTGAATAAAACATTTTTGCGGTCCTTTTTGTAGAGGTTTCAAACAAGCAGGTCTAAATGGGCCTTTCAACGGGCCCGTTGGAATTTTAACTGAGTAAAAAGTATAAAATTGAGGTTTTTCAATATAATTGTGTTGAAAAGCTCCTAATCAATTATTTGAACTCCTAAAATTTGATTAAAAATTGTTTTGCGGTTCTTTTTGTTGAGGTTTTGGACGAGCAGGTCTAAATGGGCCTTTCAATGGACCCGTTGGAATTTTAACCGAGTAAAAAGTACAGAAATTGAGGTTTTGCAATATAATTGTGTTGAAAAGCTCCTAATCAATTACATGAACTCCTAAAATTTGATTAAAACTTGTATTGCGGTCCTTTTGTAGAGGTTTCGGACGAGCGGGTCGAAATGGGCCTTTCAATGGACCCGTTGGAATTTTAACTGTGTAAAAAGTACAGAAATTGAGGTTTTGCAATATAATTGTGTTAAAAATCTCCTAATCAATTACATGAACTCCTAAAATTTGATTAAAACTTGTTTTGCAGTCCTTTTTGTTGAGGTTTCGGACGAGCGGGTCGAAATGGGCCTTTCAATGGACCCGTTGAAATTTTAACTGAGTAAAAAGTACAGAAATTGAGGTTTTTCAATATAATTGTGTTGAAAAGCTCCTAATCAATTATTTGAACTCCTAAAGTTTGATTAAAACTTGTTTTGCGGTCCTTTTTGTAAAGGATCCGGACGAGCAGGTCTAAATGGGCCTTTCAATGGACCCGTTGGAATTTTAACTGAGTAAAAAGTACAGAAATTGTGGTTTTGCAATATAATTGTGTTGAAAACCTCCTAATAAATTACATGAACTCCTAAAATTTGATTAAAACTTGTTTTGCAGTCCTTTTTGTAGAGGTTTCGGATGAGCCAGTCGAAATGGGCCTTTCAATGGACCCGTTGGAATTTTAAGTAAGTAAAAAGTACAGAAATTGAGGTTTTGCAATATAATTGCGTTGAAAAGCTCCTAATCAGTTATTTGAACTCCTAATATTTGAATAAAACATTTTTGCGGTCCTTTTTGTAGAGGTTTCAGACGAGCAGGTCTAAATGGGCCTTTCAAATTTTAACTGAGTAAAAAGTATAAAATTGAGGTTTTTCAATATAATTGTGTTGAAAGGTTCCTAATCAATTATTTTAAATCCTAAAATTTGATTAAAACTATTTTGCGGTCGTTTTTGTAGAGGTTTCAGACGAGCTGGTCTAAATGGGCCTTTCAATGGACCCGTTGGAATTTTAACTGAGTAAAAAGTATAAAAATTGAAGTTTTGCAATATAATTGTGTTGAAAAGCTCCTACTCATTTATTTGAACTCCTAAAATTTGATTAAAACTTTTTTGCGGTCCTTTTTGTATTGGTTTCGGACGAGTAGATCTAAATGGGCCTTACAATGGACCCGTTAGAATTTTAATTGAGTAAAAATTACAGAAATTGAGGTTTTGCAATATAATTGTGTTGAAAAGCTCCTAATCAGTTATTTGAACTCCTAATATTTGAATAAAACATTTTTGCGGTCCTTTTTGTAGAGGTTTCAGACGAGCAGGTCTAAATGGGCCTTTCAACGGGCCGGTTGGAATTTTAACTGAGTAAAAAGTATAAAATTGAGGTTTTTCAATATAATTGTGTTGAAAAGCTCCTAATCAATTATTTGAACTCCTAAAATTTGATTAAAACTTGTTTTGCGGTCCTTTTTGTCGAGGTTTCGGAGGAGCGGGTCTAAATGGGCCTTTCAATGGACCCGTTGGAATTTTAACTGAGTAAAAAGTACAGAAATTGAGGTTTTGCAATATAATTGTGTTGAAAAGCTCCTAATCAATTACATGAACTCCTAAAATTTGATTAAAACTTGTTTTGCAATCATTTTATAGAGGTTTCGGACGAGCGGGTCGAAATGGGCCTTTCAATGGACCCGTTGGAATTTTAACCGAGTAAAAAGTACAGAAATTGAGGTTTTGCAATATAATTGTGTTGAAAAACTCCTAATCAATTATTTGAACTCCTTAAATTTGATTAAAACTTGTTTTGCGGTCCTTTTTGTCGAGGTTTCGATCGAGCATGTCTAAATGGGCCTTTCAATGGACCCGTTGGAATTTTAACTAAGTAAAAAGTACAGAAATTGAGGTTTTGCAATATAATTGTGTTGAAATCTCCTAATCAATTACATGATCTCCTAAAATTTGATTAAAACTTCTTTTGCGGTCCTTTTTGTAAAGGTTTCGGACGAGCAGGTCTAAATGGGCCTTTCAATGAACCTGTTGGAATTTTAACTGAGTAAAAAGTACAGAAATTGAGGTTTTGCAATATAATTGTGTTGAAAAGCTCCTAATCAATTATTTGAACTCCTAATATTTGAATAAAACATTTTTGCGGTCCTTTTTGTAGAGGTTTCGGACGAGCAGGTCTAAATGGGCCCGTTGGAATTTTAATTGAGTAAAAAGTATAAAATTGAGGTTTTTCAATATAATTGTGTTGAAAAGCTCCTAATCAATTATGTGAACTCCTAAAATTTGATTAAAACTATTTTTGCGGTCCTTTTTGTCGAGGTTTCGGGCGAGCAGGTCTAAATGGGCCTTTCAATGGACCCGTTGGAATTTTAACTGAGTAAAAAGTACAGAAATTGAGGTTTTGCAATATAATTGTGTTGAAAAAACTTGCATTTTGGACAAGGCCCCGAATTTGGTGAAAAAACTTGCATTTTGGAGCCAACCGGCAGAGCATCAGACGCCATATGCCATCCAAAAGTTTTGACCTTAGGCAAGGCCTTGACTTTGGACAGAAATTTCCAAAAACGTGTAGGTGATGTTTGTGGAAGCGCAGAGCGTTGAAAGAAAAGATAACCAGAGCGAACCGAATAAATACCCGAGTCATTAGGAAACCAAAGAATAGAATCACGGTGATCATTTATAATTGGTATACTGAGAATGGCAGTGGCATCGGTTGGATTAAAATAACGATGGACCTTAATAGGGTCCCAAGCAGTTTGATTACGAAGCATGAAATCGCGGCAAAGAATATGGACTTCATCCGAGATTTCGTAATCCCCAGTAAGCTCATAATCAATTATTTTTACTCCTAAAATTTGATCAAAACTTGTTTTGCGGTACTTTATGTAGAGGTTTCGAACGTGCGGGTCTAAATGGGCCTTTCAATGGACCCGTTGGAATTTTAACTCAGTAAAATGTATAAAAATTGAAGTTTTGCAATATAATTGTGTTGAAAAGCTTCTAATCATTTATTTGAACTCCTACAGTTTGATTAAAACTTTTTTGCGGTCCTTTTTGTATCGGTTTCGGACGAGCAGGTCTAAATGGGCCTTACAATGGACCCGTTGGAATTTTAACTGAGTAAAAAGTACAGAAATTGAGGTTTTGCAATATAATTGTGTTGAAAAGCTCCTAATCAATTATTTGAACTCCTAAAATTTGATTAAAACTTGTTTTGCGATCCTTTTTGTGGAGGTTTCGGACGAGCAGGTCTAAATGGGCCTTTCAATGGACCCGTTGGAATTTTAATTGAGTAAAAAGTACAGAAATTGAGGTTTTGCAATATAATTGTGTTGAAAAGCTCCTAATCAATTACATGAACTCCTAAAATTTGATTTAAACTTGTTTTGTAGTCCTTTTTGTAGAGGTTTCGGACGAGCGGGTCTAAATTGGCCTTTCAATGGACCCGCTGGAATTTTAATTGAGTAAAAAGTACAGAAATTGAGGTTTTGCTATGTAATTGTGTTGAAAAGCTCCTAATCAATTATTTTTACTCCTAAAATATGATCAAAACTTGTTTTGCGGTCCTTTATGTAGAGGTTTCGGACGTGAGAGTCTAAATGGGCCTTTCAATGGACCCGTTGGAATTTTAACTCAGTAAAAAGTACATAAATTGAGGTTTTGCAATATAATTGTGTGGAAAAGCTCCTAATCAATTACATGAACTCCTAAAATTTGATTAAAACTTGTTTTGCGGCCCTTTTTGTATCGGTTTCGGACGAGCATGTCTAAATGGGCCTTACAATGGACCCGTTGGAATTTTAACTGAGTAAAAAGTATAAAAATTGAGGTTTTGCAATATAATTGTGTTGAAAATCTCATAATCATTTATTTGTACTCCTAAAATATTATCAAAACTTGTTTTGCGGTCCTTTATGTAGAGGTTTCGGACGTGCGGGTCTAAATGGGCCTTTTAGTGGACCCGTTGGAATTTTAACTGAGTAAAATGTATAGAAATTGAAATTTTGCAATATAATTGTGTTGAAAAGCTCCTAAGAATTTATTTGAACTCCTAAAATTTGATTAAAACTTTTTGCGGTCCTTTTTGTATCGGTTTCGGACGAGCAGGTCTAAATGGGCCTTACAATGGACCCGTTGGAATATTAACTGTGTAAAAAGTACAGAAATTGAGGTTTTGTAATATAATTGTGTTGAAAAGCTCCTAATCAATTACATGAACTCCTAAAATTTGATTTAAACTTGTTTTGTAGTCCTTTTTGTAGAGGTTTCGGACGAGCGGGTCTAAATTGGCCTTTCAATGGACCCGCTGGAATTTTAATTGAGTAAAAAGTACAGAAATTGAGGTTTTGCTATGTAATTGTGTTGAAAAGCTCCTAATCAATTATTTTTACTCCTAAAATATGATCAAAACTTGTTTTGCGGTCCTTTATGTAGAGGTTTCGGACGTGAGAGTCTAAATGGGCCTTTCAATGGACCCGTTGGAATTTTAACTCAGTAAAAAGTACATAAATTGAGGTTTTGCAATATAATTGTGTGGAAAAGCTCCTAATCAATTACATGAACTCCTAAAATTTGATTAAAACTTGTTTTGCGGCCCTTTTTGTATCGGTTTCGGACGAGCATGTCTAAATGGGCCTTACAATGGACCCGTTGGAATTTTAACTGAGTAAAAAGTATAAAAATTGAGGTTTTGCAATATAATTGTGTTGAAAATCTCATAATCATTTATTTGTACTCCTAAAATATTATCAAAACTTGTTTTGCGGTCCTTTATGTAGAGGTTTCGGACGTGCGGGTCTAAATGGGCCTTTTAGTGGACCCGTTGGAATTTTAACTGAGTAAAATGTATAGAAATTGAAATTTTGCAATATAATTGTGTTGAAAAGCTCCTAAGAATTTATTTGAACTCCTAAAATTTGATTAAAACTTTTTGCGGTCCTTTTTGTATCGGTTTCGGACGAGCAGGTCTAAATGGGCCTTACAATGGACCCGTTGGAATATTAACTGTGTAAAAAGTACAGAAATTGAGGTTTTGTAATATAATTGTGTTGAAAAGCTCCTAATCAATTACATGAACTCCTAAAATTTGATTAAAACTTGTTTTACAGTCCTTTTTGTAGAGGTTTCGTTCGAGCGGGTCGATATGGGCCTTTCAATGGACCCGTTGGAATTTTAACTGAATAAAAAGTACAGAAATTGAGGTTTTGCAATATAATTGTGTTGAAAATCTCCTAATCAGTTATTTGAACTCCTAAAATTTGATTAAAACTTGTTTTGCTGTCCTTTTTGTCGAGGTTTCGGACGAGCAGGTCTAAATGGGCCTTTCAATTGACTCGTTGGAATTTTAACTGAGTAAAAAGTACAGAAATTGAGGTTTTGCAATATAATTGTGTTGAAAAGCTTCTAATTAATTACATGAACTCCTAAAATTTGATTAAAACTTGTTTTGCAGTCCTTTTTGTAGAGGTTTCAGACGAGCGGGTCAAAATGGGCCTTTCATTGGACCCGTTGGAATTTTAACTGAGTAAAAAGTACAGAAATTGAGGTTTTGCAATATAATTGTGTTGAAAAGCTTCTAATCAATTATTTGAACTCCTAATATTTGAATAAAACATTTTTGCGGTCTTTTTTGTAGAGGTTTCGGACGAGAAGGTCTAAATGGGCCTTTCAGTGGACCCGTTGGAATTTCAACTGAGTAAAATGTATTAAAATTGAAGTTTTGCAATATAATTATGTTGAAAATCTCCTAATCATTTATTTGAACTCCTAAAATTTTTTAAAACTTTTTTGCGGTCCTTTTTGTAACGGTTTCGGACGTGCAGGTCTAAATGGGTCTTTAATGGACCCGTTGGAATTTTAACTGAGAAAAAAGTACAAAAATTGAGGTTTTGCATTATAATTGTGTTGAAAAGCTCCTAATCAATTATTTGAACTCCTAATATTTGATTAAAACATGTTTTGCTGTCATTTTTGTCGAGGTTTCGGACGAGCAGGTCTAAATGGGCTTTTCAATGGACCCGTTGGAATTTTAACTGAGTAAAAAGTACATAAATTGAGGTTTTGCAATATAATTGTGTTGAAAAGCTCCTAATTAATTACATGAACTCCTAAAATTTGATTAAAACTTGTTTTGCAGTCCTTTTTGTAGAGGTTTCAGACTAGTGGGTCGAAATGGGCCTTTCAATGGACCCGTTGGAATTTTAACTGAGTAAAAAGTACAAAAATTGAGGTTTTGCAATATAATTGTGTTGAAAAGCTCCTAATCAATTATTTGAACTCCTAATATTTGAATGAAACATTTTTGCGGTCCTTTTTGTAGAGGTTTCAGACGAGCAGGTCTAAATGGGCCTTTCAATGGGCCCGTTGGAATTTTAACTGAATAAAAAGTATAAAAATTGAAGTTTTCAATATAATTGTGTTGAAAAGCTCCTAATCAATTATTTGAACTCCTAAAATCTGATTAAAACTTTTTTGCGGTCCTTTTTGTATCAGTTTCGGACGAGCAGGTCTAAATGGGCCTTACAATGGACCCGTTGGAATTTTAACTGAGGAAAAAGTACAGAAATTGAGGTTTTGCAATATAATTGTGTTGAAAAGCTACTAATTAGTTATTTGAACTCCTAATATTTGAATAAAACATTTTTGAGTTCCTTTTTGTAGAGGTTTCAGACGAGTAGGTCTAAATGGGACTTTCAATGGGCCCGTTGGAATTTTAACAGAGTAAAAAGTATAAAAGTGAGGTTTTGCAATATAATTGTGTTGAAAAGATCCTAATAAATTACATGAACTTTTGAAATTTGATTAAAACTTATTTTGTAGTCCTTTTTGTAGAGGTTTCGGACGAGCGGGTCTAAATTGGACTTTCAATGGACCCGCTGGAATTTTAACTGAGTAAAAAGTACAGAAATTGAGGTTTTGCAATATAATTGTGTTGAAAAGCTCCTAATCAATTACATGAACTCCTAAAATTTGATTAAAACTTGTTTTGTAATCCTTTTTGTAGAGGTTTCGGACGAGAGGGTCGAAATGGGCCTTTCAAAGGACCCGTTGGAATTTTAACTGAGTAAAAAGTACAGAAATTGAGGTTTTGCAATATAATTGTGTTGAAAAGCTCCTAATCAATTACATGAACTCCTAAAATTTGATTAAAACTTGTTTTGCAGTCCTTTTTGTAGAGGTTTCGGACGAGCGGGTGGAAATGGGCCTTTCAATGGACCCGTTGAAATTTTAACTGAGTAAAAAGTACAGAAATTGAGGTTTTGCAATCTAATTGTGTTTAAAAGCTCCTAATCAGTCATTTGAACTCCTAAAATTTGATTAAAACTTGTTTTGCAGTCCTTTTTGTAAAGGTTTCGGACGGGCGGGTCGAAATGAGCCTTTCAATGGACCCGTTGGAATTTTAACTCAGTAAAAAGTACAGAAATTGAGGTTTTGCAATATAATTGTGTTTAAAATCTGCTAATCAATTACATTAACTCCTAAAATTTGATTAAAACTTGTTTTGCAGTCCTTTTTATAGGGATTTTGGACGAGCGGGTGGAAATGGGCCTTTCAATGGACCCGTTGAAATTTTAACTGAGTAAAAAGTACAGAAATTGAGGTTTTGCAATCTAATTGTGTTTAAAAGCTCCTAATCAGTCATTTGAACTCCTAAAATTTGATTAAAACTTGTTTTGCAGTCCTTTTTGTAAAGGTTTCGAACGGGCGGGTCGAAATGGGCCTTTCTATGGACCCGTTGGAATTTTAACTCAGTAAAAAGTACATAAATTGAGGTTTTGCAATATAATTGTGTGGAAAAGCTCCTAATCAATTACATGAACTCCTAAAATTTGATTAAAACTTGTTTTGCGGCCCTTTTTGTATCGGTTTCGGACGAGCATGTCTAAATGGGCCTTACAATGGACCCGTTGGAATTTTAACTGAGTAAAAAGTATAAAAATTGAGGTTTTGCAATATAATTGTGTTGAAAATCTCATAATCATTTATTTGTACTCCTAAAATATTATCAAAACTTGTTTTGCGGTCCTTTATGTAGAGGTTTCGGACGTGCGGGTCTAAATGGGCCTTTTAGTGGACCCGTTGGAATTTTAACTGAGTAAAATGTATAGAAATTGAAATTTTGCAATATAATTGTGTTGAAAACCTCCTAAGAATTTATTTGAACTCCTAAAATTTGATTAAAACTTTTTGCGGTCCTTTTTGTATCGGTTTCGGACGAGCAGGTCTAAATGGGCCTTACAATGGACCCGTTGGAATATTAACTGTGTAAAAAGTACAGAAATTGAGGTTTTGTAATATAATTGTGTTGAAAAGCTCCTAATCAATTACATGAACTCCTAAAATTTGATTAAAACTTGTTTTACAGTCCTTTTTGTAGAGGTTTCGTTCGAGCGGGTCGAAATGGGCCTTTCAATGGACCCGTTGGAATTTTAACTGAATAAAAAGTACAGAAATTGAGGTTTTGCAATATAATTGTATTGAAAATCTCCTAATCAGTTATTTGAACTCCTAAAATTTGATTAAAACTTGTTTTGCTGTCCTTTTTGTCGAGGTTTCGGACGAGCAGGTCTAAATGGGCCTTTCAATTGACTCGTTGGAATTTTAACTGAGTAAAAAGTACAGAAATTGAGGTTTTGCAATATAATTGTGTTGAAAAGCTTCTAATTAATTACATGAACTCCTAAAATTTGATTAAAACTTGTTTTGCAGTCCTTTTTGTAGAGGTTTCAGACGAGCGGGTCAAAATGGGCCTTTCATTGGACCCGTTGGAATTTTAACTGAGTAAAAAGTACAGAAATTGAGGTTTTGCAATATAATTGTGTTGAAAAGCTTCTAATCAATTATTTGAACTCCTAATATTTGAATAAAACATTTTTGCGGTCTTTTTTGTAGAGGTTTCGGACGAGAAGGTCTAAATGGGCCTTTCAGTGGACCCGTTGGAATTTCAACTGAGTAAAATGTATTAAAATTGAAGTTTTGCAATATAATTATGTTGAAAATCTCCTAATCATTTATTTGAGCTCCTAAAATTTTTTAAAACTTTTTTGCGGTCCTTTTTGTAACGGTTTCGGACGTGCAGGTCTAAATGGGTCTTTAATGGACCCGTTGGAATTTTAACTGAGAAAAAAGTACAAAAATTGAGGTTTTGCATTATAATTGTGTTGAAAAGCTCCTAATCAATTATTTGAACTCCTAATATTTGATTAAAACATGTTTTGCTGTCATTTTTGTCGAGGTTTCGGATGAGCAGGTCTAAATGGGCTTTTCAATGGACCCGTTGGAATTTTAACTGAGTAAAAAGTACATAAATTGAGGTTTTGCAATATAATTGTGTTGAAAAGCTCCTAATTAATTACATGAACTCCTAAAATTTGATTAAAACTTGTTTTGCAGTCCTTTTTGTAGAGGTTTCAGACTAGTGGGTCGAAATGGGCCTTTCAATGGACCTGTTGGAATTTTAACTGAGTAAAAAGTACAAAAATTGAGGTTTTGCAATATAATTGTGTTGAAAAGCTCCTAATCAATTATTTGAACTCCTAATATTTGAATGAAACATTTTTGCGGTCCTTTTTGTAGAGGTTTCAGACGAGCAGGTCTAAATGGGCCTTTCAATGGGCCCGTTGGAATTTTAACTGAATAAAAAGTATAAAAATTGAAGTTTTCAATATAATTGTGTTGAAAAGCTCCTAATCAATTATTTGAACTCCTAAAATCTGATTAAAACTTTTTTGCGGTCCTTTTTGTATCAGTTTCGGACGAGCAGGTCTAAATGGGCCTTACAATGGACCCGTTGGAATTTTAACTGAGGAAAAAGTACAGAAATTGAGGTTTTGCAATATAATTGTGTTGAAAAGCTACTAATTAGTTATTTGAACTCCTAATATTTGAATAAAACATTTTTGAGTTCCTTTTTGTAGAGGTTTCAGACGAGTAGGTCTAAATGGGACTTTCAATGGGCCCGTTGGAATTTTAACAGAGTAAAAAGTATAAAAGTGAGGTTTTGCAATATAATTGTGTTGAAAAGATCCTAATAAATTACATGAACTTTTGAAATTTGATTAAAACTTGTTTTGTAGTCCTTTTTGTAGAGGTTTCGGACGAGCGGGTCTAAATTGGACTTTCAATGGACCCGCTGGAATTTTAACTGAGTAAAAAGTACAGAAATTGAGGTTTTGCAATATAATTGTGTTGAAAAGCTCCTAATCAATTACATGAACTCCTAAAATTTGATTAAAACTTGTTTTGTAATCCTTTTTGTAGAGGTTTCGGACGAGAGGGTCGAAATGGGCCTTTCAAAGGACCCGTTGGAATTTTAACTGAGTAAAAAGTACAGAAATTGAGGTTTTGCAATATAATTGTGTTGAAAAGCTCCTAATCAATTACATGAACTCCTAAAATTTGATTAAAACTTGTTTTGCAGTCCTTTTTGTAGAGGTTTCGGACGAGCGGGTGGAAATGGGCCTTTCAATGGACCCGTTGAAATTTTAACTGAGTAAAAAGTACAGAAATTGAGGTTTTGCAATCTAATTGTGTTTAAAAGCTCCTAATCAGTCATTTGAACTCCTAAAATTTGATTAAAACTTGTTTTGCAGTCCTTTTTGTAAAGGTTTCGGACGGGCGGGTCGAAATGAGCCTTTCAATGGACCCGTTGGAATTTTAACTCAGTAAAAAGTACAGAAATTGAGGTTTTGCAATATAATTGTGTTTAAAATCTGCTAATCAATTACATTAACTCCTAAAATTTGATTAAAACTTGTTTTGCAGTCCTTTTTATAGGGATTTTGGACGAGCGGGTGGAAATGGGCCTTTCAATGGACCCGTTGAAATTTTAACTGAGTAAAAAGTACAGAAATTGAGGTTTTGCAATCTAATTGTGTTTAAAAGCTCCTAATCAGTCATTTGAACTCCTAAAATTTGATTAAAACTTGTTTTGCAGTCCTTTTTGTAAAGGTTTCGAACGGGCGGGTCGAAATGGGCCTTTCTATGGACCCGTTGGAATTTTAACTCAGTAAAAAGTACATAAATTGAGGTTTTGCAATATAATTGTGTGGAAAAGCTCCTAATCAATTACATGAACTCCTAAAATTTGATTAAAACTTGTTTTGCGGCCCTTTTTGTATCGGTTTCGGACGAGCATGTCTAAATGGGCCTTACAATGGACCCGTTGGAATTTTAACTGAGTAAAAAGTATAAAAATTGAGGTTTTGCAATATAATTGTGTTGAAAATCTCATAATCATTTATTTGTACTCCTAAAATATTATCAAAACTTGTTTTGCGGTCCTTTATGTAGAGGTTTCGGACGTGCGGGTCTAAATGGGCCTTTTAGTGGACCCGTTGGAATTTTAACTGAGTAAAATGTATAGAAATTGAAATTTTGCAATATAATTGTGTTGAAAAGCTCCTAAGAATTTATTTGAACTCCTAAAATTTGATTAAAACTTTTTGCGGTCCTTTTTGTATCGGTTTCGGACGAGCAGGTCTAAATGGGCCTTACAATGGACCCGTTGGAATATTAACTGTGTAAAAAGTACAGAAATTGAGGTTTTGTAATATAATTGTGTTGAAAAGCTCCTAATCAATTACATGAACTCCTAAAATTTGATTAAAACTTGTTTTACAGTCCTTTTTGTAGAGGTTTCGTTCGAGCGGGTCGAAATGGGCCTTTCAATGGACCCGTTGGAATTTTAACTGAATAAAAAGTACAGAAATTGAGGTTTTGCAATATAATTGTGTTGAAAATCTCCTAATCAGTTATTTGAACTCCTAAAATTTGATTAAAACTTGTTTTGCTGTCCTTTTTGTCGAGGTTTCGGACGAGCAGGTCTAAATGGGCCTTTCAATTGACTCGTTGGAATTTTAACTGAGTAAAAAGTACAGAAATTGAGGTTTTGCAATATAATTGTGTTGAAAAGCTTCTAATTAATTACATGAACTCCTAAAATTTGATTAAAACTTGTTTTGCAGTCCTTTTTGTAGAGGTTTCAGACGAGCGGGTCAAAATGGGCCTTTCATTGGACCCGTTGGAATTTTAACTGAGTAAAAAGTACAGAAATTGAGGTTTTGCAATATAATTGTGTTGAAAAGCTTCTAATCAATTATTTGAACTCCTAATATTTGAATAAAACATTTTTGCGGTCTTTTTTGTAGAGGTTTCGGACGAGAAGGTCTAAATGGGCCTTTCAGTGGACCCGTTGGAATTTCAACTGAGTAAAATGTATTAAAATTGAAGTTTTGCAATATAATTATGTTGAAAATCTCCTAATCATTTATTTGAACTCCTAAAATTTTTTAAAACTTTTTTGCGGTCCTTTTTGTAACGGTTTCGGACGTGCAGGTCTAAATGGGTCTTTAATGGACCCGTTGGAATTTTAACTGAGAAAAAAGTACAAAAATTGAGGTTTTGCATTATAATTGTGTTGAAAAGCTCCTAATCAATTATTTGAACTCCTAATATTTGATTAAAACATGTTTTGCTGTCATTTTTGTCGAGGTTTCGAACGAGCAGGTCTAAATGGGCTTTTCAATGGACCCGTTGGAATTTTAACTGAGTAAAAAGTACATAAATTGAGGTTTTGCAATATAATTGTGTTGAAAAGCTCCTAATTAATTACATGAACTCCTAAAAATTGATTAAAACTTGTTTTGCAGTCCTTTTTGTAGAGGTTTCAGACTAGTGGGTCGAAATGGGCCTTTCAATGGACCCGTTGGAATTTTAACTGAGTAAAAAGTACAAAAATTGAGGTTTTGCAATATAATTGTGTTGAAAAGCTCCTAATCAATTATTTGAACTCCTAATATTTGAATGAAACATTTTTGCGGTCCTATTTGTAGAGGTTTCAGACGAGCAGGTCTAAATGGGCCTTTCAATAGGCCCGTTGGAATTTTAACTGAATAAAAAGTATAAAAATTGAAGTTTTCAATATAATTGTGTTGAAAAGCTCCTAATCAATTATTTGAACTCCTAAAATCTGATTAAAACTTTTTTGCGGTCCTTTTTGTATCAGTTTCGGACGAGCAGGTCTAAATGGGCCTTACAATGGACCCGTTGGAATTTTAACTGAGGAAAAAGTACAGAAATTGAGGTTTTGCAATATAATTGTGTTGAAAAGCTACTAATTAGTTATTTGAACTCCTAATATTTGAATAAAACATTTTTGAGTTCCTTTTTGTAGAGGTTTCAGACGAGTAGGTCTAAATGGGACTTTCAATGGGCCCGTTGGAATTTTAACAGAGTAAAAAGTATAAAAGTGAGGTTTTGCAATATAATTGTGTTGAAAAGATCCTAATAAATTACATGAACTTTTGAAATTTGATTAAAACTTGTTTTGTAGTCCTTTTTGTAGAGGTTTCGGACGAGCGGGTCTAAATTGGACTTTCAATGGACCCGCTGGAATTTTAACTGAGTAAAAAGTACAGAAATTGAGGTTTTGCAATATAATTGTGTTGAAAAGCTCCTAATCAATTACATGAACTCCTAAAATTTGATTAAAACTTGTTTTGTAATCCTTTTTGTAGAGGTTTCGGACGAGAGGGTCGAAATGGGCCTTTCAAAGGACCCGTTGGAATTTTAACTGAGTAAAAAGTACAGAAATTGAGGTTTTGCAATATAATTGTGTTGAAAAGCTCCTAATCAATTACATGAACTCCTAAAATTTGATTAAAACTTGTTTTGCAGTCCTTTTTGTAGAGGTTTCGGACGAGCGGGTGGAAATGGGCCTTTCAATGGACCCGTTGAAATTTTAACTGAGTAAAAAGTACAGAAATTGAGGTTTTGCAATCTAATTGTGTTTAAAAGCTCCTAATCAGTCATTTGAACTCCTAAAATTTGATTAAAACTTGTTTTGCAGTCCTTTTTGTAAAGGTTTCGGACGGGCGGGTCGAAATGAGCCTTTCAATGGACCCGTTGGAATTTTAACTCAGTAAAAAGTACAGAAATTGAGGTTTTGCAATATAATTGTGTTTAAAATCTGCTAATCAATTACATTAACTCCTAAAATTTGATTAAAACTTGTTTTGCAGTCCTTTTTATAGGGATTTTGGACGAGCGGGTCGAAATGGGCCTTTCAATGGACCCGTTGAAATTTTAACTGAGTAAAAAGTACAGAAATTGAAGTTCTTTAATATAATTGTGTTGAAAAGCTCCTAATCAATTATTTGAACTCCTAAAATTTGATTAAAACTTGTTTTGCGGTCCTTTTTGTAGAGGTTTCGGACGAGCGGGTCGAAATGGACCTTTCAATGGACCCGTTGGAATTTTAACTGAGTAAAAAGTACAGAAATTGAGTTTTTGCAATATAATTGTGTTGAAAAGCTCCTAATAAATTATTTGAACTCCTAAAATTTGATTGAAACTTGTTTTGCTGTCCTTTTTGTCGACGTTTCGGACGAGCAGGTCTAAATGGGCTTTTTAATGTACCCGTTGGAATTTTAACTAAGTAAAAAGTATAGAAATTGAGGTTTTGCAATGTAATTGTGTTGAAAAGCTCCTAATAAATTACATGAACTCCTAAAATTTGATTAAAACTTGTTTAGTAGTCCTTTTTGTAGAGTTTCGGACGAGCGGGTCGAAATGGGCCTTTCAATGGACCCGTTGGAATTTTAACTGAGTAAAAAGTAAAGAAATTGAGTTTTTGCAATATAATTTTGTTGAAAAGCTCCTAATCAATTATTTGAACTCCTAATATTTGAATAAAACATTTTTCGGTCCTTTTTGTAGAGGTTTCGGACGAGGAGGTCTAAATGGGCTTTTCAATGGACCCGTTGGAATTTTAACTGAGTAAAAAGTACAGAAATTGAGTTTTTTCAATATAATTGTGTTGAAAAGCTCCTAATCTATTATTTGAACTCCTAAAATTTGATTAATACTTGTTTTGCTGTCCTTTTTTTCGAGGCTTCGGACGAGCAGGTCTAAATGGGCTTTTCAATGGACCAGTTGGAATTTTAACTGAGTAAAAAGTATAGAAATTGAGGTTTTGCAATATAATTGTGTTGAAAAGCTCCTAATAAATTACATGAACTCCTAAAATTTGATTAAAAATTGTTTTGCGGTCCTTTTTGTCGAGGTTTCGGACGAGCGGGTCGAAATGGGCCTTTTAATGGACCCGTTGGAATTTTAACTGAGTAAAAAGTATAGAAATTAAGGTTTTGCAATATAATTGTGTTGAAAAGCTCCTAATAAATTACATGAACTCCTAAAAATTGATTAAAACTTGTTTTGCAGTCCTTTTTGTAGAGGTTTCGGACGAGCGGGTGGAAATGGGACTTTCAATGGACCCGTTGGAATTTTAACTGAGTAAAAAGTACAGAAATTGAGGTTTTGCAATATAATTGTGTTGAAAAGCTCCTAATCAGTTATTTGAACTCCTAAAATTTGATTAAAACTTGTTTTGCAGTACTTTTTGTAAAGGTTTCGAACGAGCGGGTCGAAATGGGCCTTTCAATGGACCCGTTGGAATTTTAACTCAGTAAAAAGTACAGAAATTGAGGTTTTGCAATATAATTGTGTTGAAAAGCTCCTAATCAATTACATGAACTCCTAAAATTTGATTACAACTTGTTTTGCAGTCCTTTTTGTAGGGATTTCGGACTAGCGGGTCGAAATGGGCCTTTTAATGGATCCGTTGGAATTTTAACTGAGTAAAAAGTATAGAAATTGAGGTTTTGCAATATAATTGTGTTGAAAAGCTCCTAATAAATTACATGAACTCCTAAAATTTGATTAAAAATTGTTTTGCGGTCCTTTTTGTCGAGGTTTCGGACGAGCGGGTCGAAATGGGCCTTTTAATGGACCCGTTGGAATTTTAACTGAGTAAAAAGTATAGAAATTAAGGTTTTGCAATATAATTGTGTTGAAAAGCTCCTAATAAATTACATGAACTCCTAAAAATTGATTAAAACTTGTTTTGCAGTCCTTTTTGTAGAGGTTTCGGACGAGCGGGTGGAAATGGGACTTTCAATGGACCCGTTGAAATTTTAACTGAGTAAAAAGTACAGAAATTGAGGTTTTGCAATATAATTGTGTTGAAAAGCTCCTAATCAGTTATTTGAACTCCTAAAATTTGATTAAAACTTGTTTTGCAGTACTTTTTGTAAAGGTTTCGAACGAGCGGGTCGAAATGGGCCTTTCAATGGACCCGTTGGAATTTTAACTCAGTAAAAAGTACAGAAATTGAGGTTTTGCAATATAATTGTGTTGAAAAGCTCCTAATCAATTACATGAACTCCTAAAATTTGATTACAACTTGTTTTGCAGTCCTTTTTGTAGGGATTTCGGACTAGCGGGTCGAAATGGGCCTTTTAATGGATCCGTTGGAATTTTAACTAAGTAAAAAGTACAGAAATTGAGGTTTTGCAATATAATTGTGTTGAATAGCTCCTAATCCATTATTTGAACTCCTAATATTTGAATAAAACATTTTTACGGTCCTTTTTGTAGAGGTTTCGGACGAGCAGGTCTAAATGGGCCTTTCAATGGGCCCGTTGGAATTTTAACTGAATAAAAAGTATAAAATTGAGGTTTTTCAATATAATTATGTTGAAAAGTTCCTAATCAATTATTTGAACTCCTAAAATTTGATTAAAACTATTTTGCGGTCCTTTTCGTCGAGGTTTCGGACGAGCAGGTCAAAATGGGCCTTTCAATGGACCCGTTAGAATTTTAACTAAGTAAAAATTACAGAAATTGAGGTTTTGCAATATAATTGGGTTGAAAATCACCTAATCAATTACATAAACTCCTCAAATTTGATTAAAACTTTTTTTGCAGTCCTTTTTGTAGAGGTTTCGGACGAGCGGGTCGAAATGGGCCTTTCAATGGACCCATTGAAATTTTAATAATGTAAAAAGTACAGAAATTGAGGTTTTGCAATATAATTGTGTTGGATAGCTCCTAATAAATTATTTGAACTCCTAATATTTGAATAAATCATTTTTGCGGTCCTTTTTGTAGAGGTTTCGAACGAGCAGGTCTAAATGGGCCTTTTCAATGGGCCCGTTGGAATTTTAACTAAATAAAA
This sequence comes from Hibiscus trionum, assembly GCA_030270665.1. Taxonomy (NCBI): domain Eukaryota; kingdom Viridiplantae; phylum Streptophyta; class Magnoliopsida; order Malvales; family Malvaceae; genus Hibiscus; species Hibiscus trionum. Next base: position 31,471,674 of record BSYR01000008.1, read on the forward strand.
GGTATAAAATTGAGGTTTTTCAATATAATTATGTTGAAAATTTCCTAATCAATTATTTGAACTCCTAAAATTTGATTAAAACTATTTTGCGGTCCTTTTTGTCGAGGTTTCAGACGAGCAGGTCTAAATGGGCCTTTCAATGGACCCGTTAGAATTTTAACTGAGTAAAAAGAACAAAAATTGAGGTTTTGCAATATAATTGTGTTGAAAAGCTCCTAATCAATTACATAAACTCCTAAAATTTGATTAAAACATTTTTTGCAGTCCTTTTTGTAGAGGTTTCGGACGAGCGGGTCAAAAAAGGCCTTTCAATGGACCCGTTGAAATTTTAACTGAGTAAAAAGTACAGAAATTGAAGTTCTGTAATATAATTGTATTGAAAAGCTCCTAATTAATTATTTGAAATCCTAAAATTTGATTAAAACTTGTTTTGCGGTCCTTTTTGTAGAGGTTTTGGACGAGCGGGTCGAAATGGACCTTTCAATGGACCCGTTGGAATTTTAACTGAGTAAAAAGTACAGAAATTGAGTTTTTGCAATATAATTGTGTTGAAAAGCTCCTAATCAATTACATAAACTCCTAAAAAAAATTTAAAACATTTTTTGCAGTCCTTTTTGTAGAGGTTTCGGACGAGCGGGTCAAAAAAGGCCTTTCAATGGACCCGTTGAAATTTTAACTGAGTAAAAAGTACAGAAATTGAAGTTCTTTAATATAATTGTGTTGAAAAGCTCCTAATCAATTATTTGAACTCCTAAAATTTGATTAAAACTTGTTTTGCGGTCCTTTTTGTAGAGGTTTCGGACGAGCGGGTCGAAATGGACCTTTCAATGGACCCGTTGGAATTTTAACTGAGTAAAAAGTACAGAAATTGAGTTTTTGCAATATAATTGTGTTGAAAAGCTCCTAATAAATTATTTGAACTCCTAAAATTTGATTGAAACTTGTTTTGCTGTCCTTTTTGTCGACGTTTCGGACGAGCATGTCTAAATGGGCTTTTTAATGTACCCGTTGGAATTTTAACTAAGTAAAAAGTATAGAAATTGAGGTTTTGCAATGTAATTGTGTTGAAAAGCTCCTAATAAATTACATGAACTCCTAAAATTTGATTAAAACTCGTTTAGTAGTCCTTTTTGTAGAGTTTCGGACGAGCGGGTCGAAATGGGACTTTCAATGGACCCGTTCGAATTTTAACTGAGTAAAAAGTAAAGAAATTGAGTTTTTGCAATATAATTTTGTTGAAAAGCTCCTAATCAATTATTTGAACTCCTAATATTTGAATAAAATTTTTTTTCGGTCCTTTTTGTAGAGGTTTCGGACGAGGAGGTCTAAATGGGCTTTTCAATGGACCCGTTGGAATTTTAACTGAGTAAAAAGTACAGAAATTGAGTTTTTTCAATATAAATGTGTTGAAAAGCTCCTAATCTATTATTTGAACTCCTAAAATTTGATTAAAACTTGTTTTGCTGTCCTTTTTTTCGAGGCTTCGGACGAGCAGGTCTAAATGGGCTTTTCAATGGACCAGTTGGAATTTTAACTGAGTAAAAAGTATAGAAATTGAGGTTTTGCAATATAATTGTGTTGAAAAGCTCCTAATAAATTACATGAACTCCTAAAATTTGATTAAAACTTGTTTTGCGGTCCTTTTTGTCGAGGTTTCGGACGAGCGGGTCGAAATGGGCCTTTTAATGGACCCGTTGGAATTTTAACTGAGTAAAAAGTATAAAAATTAAGGTTTTGCAATATTATTGTGTTGAAAAGCTCCTAATCAATTACATGAACTCCTAAAAATTGATTAAAACTTATTTTGCAGTCCTTTTTGTAGAGGTTTCGGACGAGCGGGTGGAAATGGGACTTTCAATGGACCCGTTGAAATTTTAACTGAGTAAAAAGTACAGAAATTGAGTTTTTGCAATATAATTGTGTTGAAAAGCTCCTAATAAATTATTTGAACTCCTAAAATTTGATTGAAACTTGTTTTGCTGTCCTTTTTGTCGACGTTTCGGACGAGCAGGTCTAAATGGGCTTTTTAATGTACCTGTTGGAATTTTAACTAAGTAAAAAGTATAGAAATTGAGGTTTTGCAATGTAATTGTGTTGAAAAGCTCCTAATAAATTACATGAACTCCTAAAATTTGATTAAAACTCGTTTAGTAGTCCTTTTTGTAGAGTTTCGGACGAGCGGGTCGAAATGTGCCTTTCAATGGACCCGTTCGAATTTTAACTGAGTAAAAAGTACAGAAATTGAGTTTTTGCAATATAATTGTGTTGAAAAGCTCCTAATCAGTTATTTGAACTCCTAAAATTTGATTAAAACTTGTTTTGCAGTCCTTTTTGTAAAGGTTTCGAACGGGCGGGTCGAAATGGGCCTTTCAATGGACCCGTTGGAATTTTAACTCAGTAAAAAGTACAGAAATTGAGGTTTTGCAATATAATTGTGTTGAAAAGCTCCTAATCAATTACATGAACTCCTAAAATTTGATTACAACTTGTTTTGCAGTCCTTTTTGTAGGGATTTCGGACTAGCGGGTCGAAATGGGCCTTTTAATGGATCCGTTGGAATTTTAACTAAGTAAAAAGTACAGAAATTGAGGTTTTGCAATATAGTTTTGTTGAATAGCTCCTAATCAATTATTTGAACTCCTAATATTTGAATAAAACATTTTTACGGTCCTTTTTGTAGAGGTTTCGGACGAGCAGGTCTAAATGGGCCTTTCAATGGGCCCGTTGGAATTTTAACTGAATAAAAAGTATAAAATTGAGGTTTTTCAATATAATTATGTTGAAAAGTTCCTAATCAATTATTTGAACTCCTAAAATTTGATTAAAACTATTTTGCGGTCCTTTTTGTCGAGGTTTCGGACGAGCAGGTCAAAATGGGCCTTTCAATGGACCCGTTAGAATTTTAACTGAGTAAAAATTACAGAAATTGAGGTTTTGCAATATAATTGGGTTGAAAATCACCTATTCAATTACATAAACTCCTCAAATTTGATTAAAACTTTTTTTGCAGTCCTTTTTGTAGAGGTTTCGGACGAGCGGGTCGAAATGGGCCTTTCAATGGACCCATTGAAATTTTAACTGAGTAAAAAGTACAGAAATTGAGGTTTTGCAATATAATTGTGTTGAAAAGCTCCTAATAAATTACATGAACTCCTAAAATTTGATTAAAACTTGTTTAGCAGTCCTTTTTGTAGAGGTTTCGGACGAGCGGGTCGAAATGGGCCTTTCAATGGACCCGTTGGAATTTTAACTGAGTAAAAAGTACAGAATTGAGTTTTTGCAATATAATTGTGTTGAAAAGCTCCTAATCAATTATTTGAACTCCTAATATTTGAATAAATCATTTTTGCGGTCCTTTTTGTAGAGGTTTCGGACGAGCAGGTCTAAATGGGCCTTTCAATGGGCCCGTTGGAATTTTAACTAAATAAAAGGTATAAAATTAAGGTTTTTCAATATAATTATGTTGAAAAGTTCCTAATCAATTATTTGAACTCCTAAAATTTTTTAAAACAATTTTAGGGTCCTTTTTGTCGAGGTTTCGGACGAGCGGGTCAAAAAAGGCCTTTCAATGGACCCGTTGAAATTTTAACTGAGTAAAAAGTACAGAAATTGAGGTTCTACAATATAATTGTGTTGAAAAGCTCCTAATAAATTATTTGAACTCCTAAAATTTGATTAAAACTTGTTTTGCGGTCCTTTTTGTAGAGGTTTCGGACGAGCGGGTCGAAATGGGCCTTTCAATGGACCCGTTGGAATTTTAACTGAGTAAAAAGTACAGAAATTGAGTTTTTGCAATATAATTGTGTTGAAAAGCTCCTAATAAATTATTTGAACTCCTAAAATTTGATTAAAACTTGTTTTGCTGTCCTTTTTGTCGAGGTTTCGGACGAGCAGGTCTAAATGGGCTTTTTAATGTACCCGTTGGAATTTTAACTGAGTAAAAAGTACAGAAATTGAGGTTTTGCAATATAATTGTGTTGAAAAGCTCCTAATAAATTACATGAACTCCTAAAATTTGATTAAAACTTGTTTAGCAGTCCTTTTTGTAGAGGTTTCGGACGAGCGGGTCGAAATGGGCCTTTCAATGGACCCGTTGGAATTTTAACTGAGTAAAAAGTACAAAAATTGAGTTTTTGCAATATAATTGTGTTGAAAAGCTCCTAATCAATTATTTGAACTCCTAATATTTGAATAAAACATTTTTGCGGTCCTTTTTGTAGAGGTTTCAGACGAGCAGGTCTAAATGGGCTTTTCAATGGACCCGTTGGAATTTTTTTTTGAAAGAAAGGCCTCGTTAAAAACCCCTACTACTGTCCTTCAAGCAGAGCTAGAGGACCCTAAAAAGGGGAAAAGAGTGCCTATTTTTTATTTCATGAAAGAGTTGTTACAAGATGATTGATACAAGGGGGATTATCAGAAGTAAAAGATAAGGCAGACATATTGCCAAGCGAAAAGGTCGCTAAAGAATGCGCTACATGATTTGCCTCACGGCGTACAAAGGAAACAGAAGATGATACAAAGTCATGAAGAGATTCCCGAATTTGATGAAGAAGAGGCCCCAACGTGGAGAGGTCTAATTCTGGATTGTTGATTCTATTTGCAATGGAAGCACAATCAGTTTCCAGCATAATCCGAGACCATCCTTGAGAGCGAGCGAAGGTGACTCCGGCAAGAAGGCTTTCACCTTCACAAGTAACTGCATCCGGACGGCTGCCTAGCGGAAAGGCGAGGCCCCCCACCACTGCACCTGTAGAATCTCGTGCCACAGCACCAACCGCCGCAGCACGAGTAGAAGGATTGAAAGCCCCATCTACATTAATTTTGATATGGTTAGACGGAGGAGGACTCCAGTTTGTAGAAGAAAGGAAAGAAGGTGCTGGAATGGTAGGCGCAGTTGCACTGTAAAAGTCATTATGTAGACTAATAGAGTTGACGGCAGTAAGCCAGGATGGTTGCAAATGGCGATTATGAATCCAATCATTACGCCTATTCCAAATATTCCAAATAGTAGTAAGAAAAAGACCAAATTTACCGGAGGATAGAAAATGGGCGGCTTCTTCCAACCATTGCAGAGGAGAAGAAGCCGAACTTCTGTAAAGACGAGTGGGAATACCAGAAAGCTGAAGAGCTTCGGTGGCCCCTGAGCAATCTCGAAGGGCATGGAGAATAGTCTCTGAATGATGACCACAAATAGGACAGGGCCCCGATTTTGGAGCAAAGACTTGCACTTTAGAACCAACTGGTAAAGCACCAGACGCCATACGCCATCCAAAAGTTTTGACTTTAGGCAATGCCTTAATTTTTACAGGAATTTCCAAAAACGATTGGGTGGAGTTTGTGGGAGCGCAGGGCGTTGTAAGAAAAGATAACCAGAGCGAACCGAGTAAATGCCCGAGTCGTTAGAAGACCAGAGAATAGAGTCCCGCTGATCATTTATAATCGGTATACCAAGTACGGTGGAGGCGTCTGTTGGAGTAAAATATCGATGTACTTTGGCAGGATCCCAGGCAGTTTGGTTACGGATCATGAAATCACGGCATCAGATATGGACTTCATCCGAAATTTCATAATTCCCATTAAGGGTAATAGGGGAATGACCTCCCCAGATGTCTTTATGAACTCTTATATTACTATTAATTCATGGGTGATATAGGAATCCTGGGAGTAGGCGTTGAATAGCATTGTACATGCCTTGCCATGCGCAGGAGCCACGAATAGGCCTGGAGGAATCAAGGATATTCCCAGAAGGGAAATATTTAGCACGATAAATCTGGCCTAGTAGAGAATTTGGTTCACAAATTAGTCTCCATATTTGTTTACCCAAAAGAGCAATGCCATCCTTTTTTGTTGGATTTACCTGACCACCAATATTGTCTGATAGCTGTGGTCATATCTTCAATGATGTTTTGTGGAAGGAGATAACATGACATAACATATTGAGATGGGGATTGGAGGACTGCTTTAATGAAGATCTCTCGGCCACTAAAAGACAAAAGATGTTTATCCCAGCTAGAAAGACGGTCATGGACTTTATCACGCACAAATCCTAGGGATTCGGTTTTGTTCTTTCCTATGAGCAGAGGAATACCTAGATAAACCCCAGGGTTGGACACCTCGCGTACTTGCAGGAGATTATTTATCGCAGATCTTATAGAAGATGGGGTACGTGGATGATAGAAGATTGTTGATTTTTCAAAGTTTACCGCTTGACCAGAGGCAGCAACATAAGTTTGCAGAGCTCGTTTAAGATGAGCAGCTTCAGTTGTAAAGTTGTTGATGAAAACCATACAATCATCGGCAAAAAGAAGGTGATTGACTTTGGGTCCATATTTGCATGCACCAAGTCCCGGAAGAATGTTCGTTTGTTGAGCAGCAGATAGGTAGGCAGAGAGCCATTGCGTGCATAATAGGAAGAGGAAGGGGGAGAGAGGATCTCCCTGTCGTAATCCACGCTGAGGTTGAAAAAAAGGGGATAAAGAGTTGTTAATTTTAACTGAAAAAGAGACTGTGGTACTACAACGCATTATAAGGGAAATCCAGTTAGGTGCAAAACCCATGCGTTCCATAACATTTGCTAAGAAGGACCATTCCACTCGATCAAAAGCTTTTTCCATGTCGAGTTTGAGAGCAGCCCCTTGAGATGATTTGGTTGCCCCTGAGTTAATATTGTGAATAATTTCATGGGCGACAAGAATATTATCAGAGATGTTTCGCCCCTGGACAAAAGCTGCTTGATTAGGGCTGATACAAATGGGAATTGTTTGCTTCATTCTGTTGACAATGGTTTTAGATACTATCTTGTAGAGAACCGTACAAAGACTGATTGGCCTAAGATGTTTCATAGTAGTCGGGTCATTGATTTTGGGAATTAGAACCAAAATAGTTTTGTTGACCAAAGACATGTCAATAGTGCCTTGTAATAAGTTGAGACAGAGATCGGTAACGTCTTCTCCAACAGTATCCCAATGTTGTCGGAAGAAACAACTAGGTAGTCCATCAATACCAGGAGCTTTCCTAGGGTCAATGTCCCGGAAAGCGTGGAGTATTTCTTCCTTAGTGAAAGGGCGTTGTAAATTGTCATTCATAGACTGGGTAATGGATGGGGTAATTTTATTAAGGATGTTATCGGATATTTGGGGGTTAGAAGATGTAAAGAGATTTTGGAAGTAGCTAGAAGCGATAGACATGATGTCCGATTCAGCTGTACACCAGTTAGAGTTGGAGTCAAATAAACCATTGATCGAGTTTTTTTCCTTCTATTGTTTGCTCGAGCATGAAAGAATCTCGTATTTTTATCACCTTGAGAAAGCCAAAGTGTACGAGATCTTTGAGCCCAATAAGTTTCTTGTTCCATTAGCAGTTTATTAAGTTCAGTCCGGTATTTTAAGTAATTGTCTTCAATTGCAGCGGTTACAGGGCGACATAGGAATTTGTTAATTTTTTTCGTTAAAAATTTAATACGCCCAGATGACTTGAGTCTCTGTTGATTCTGCCAATCCTCTAGGTTTGTACCAACATCATTTATTTTATTAATAGCCGTACCAGGGGTATTTATCCAAGTATGTTTAATAGTTGAGATATTGTCCTTATGATTGGCCCAGCAGTTCTCAAAACGGAAAGTGCTGGATGAGCGGTGAGGACGGTTGAACGCAGGGGATGTGTCAAGAGACAGGAAGCAGTGGTCAGATTTGGCTACATATTCCGTTGTGATGTGAAATGAAGGAAATAGGTTTTGCCAAGCCGAGTTAGCAACGAATCGGTCTAGTCTTTCGTGAATAGTTGGAGTTAGGGGCCCAACTTTCGACCAAGTAAACCAGCCCGATGTTGGCTTACAATCAAAAAGGTTGTTGCGTGAGAGGCATTGACGAAAATTGGATATTTGTGATCTAGCTCTACGACTCCCACCTTGTTTTTCAGAGTCGGATAGGATTTCGTTGAAATCTCCTCCTAGAATCCAAGGGACATTGCTATTATTTGTATTTAAGGAGTCAATAATTTCCCAAGTTTTATATTTTTGGCTTGTTTCAGAGTGGCCATGAAAACCAGTGAATAACATATTGCAATTGTCTAATGTAATTTGAGAATGTATGAAACGCTGAGAGTAAGAAATTAAACTGATATTGATATTGTTGGTTGCGAATAAAGCGATTCCGGAATACCCCTCCGAAGGGGGAATAGAAATAACATTTAAATAACCTAAAGAAATGCATAGTTGGCTACAAGCCACATTATTGAGTTTAGTTTCACATAGGAAAATAACGTCGGGGATGGATTGCCGGACATAATCTCGAAGATGTTGAACCACCGGGGCTTGTCCTAGACCCTGGCAGTTCCAGCATAGGATCTTCATTTTGCTCGGCGGGGCTGGGAATCAGCCGCCGCCGGAGAGTTTTTAGAGCTGCTCATCCCAGCTTTTGGAGTGGAACTGGACGGTTTGGATTTTTTTGGCGGGAGCGGCGTTTCATGCCGCGATTTGGTGGGGCTGGAGCAGGGGCCGGAGCTGCATCATTTGGATAATTTTTCAGTAACCAGTGGTTAAAATCATTGAAAATGGTATCGGTAGAAATAGGGGGCTTACGCAGTTCAGCTTCTATTTTCTTAATTTGCTGGGCAGTTGGACTTGGTACACCATCATCAGTTGTATCCCATTCCTCATCAGAATCATCCTCAGGAATTGGGTAGATGGTGTTCAAAGGTTGGGGCTCAAGAGAGGCTTTCTGCTTGGAGTCTGTGGCTGGTGTTTCATTTACAGGGGGCATCCCCCATGGCAGTATCAGTATTGGGTGCATCCTCGGTGGGCTGTTCCGAAAACGATGCGGTATCGCCCTCGTTAAGAGAGCCTGCAGTAGAGTTAAAACATAATAATTTAGTAAAGGAGAATTTTTTGGATAGGAAGTTAATGTTGGTGAGGAGATTAAGAGATATACCCATAGCAGTAGGTTCATTAATTGGAATAGGAGTAGTGTTGGCAGCAGCAACTGGAGCAGGATTAACTGGGCATGATAAAAATAATAACGTAAATAGATAAAACAGTAGAGTTAAAATAAATTTATAACGAAAATGAAGAGAGGATGAAAAATTTGAAAAAAAGTATGGGAATATACCATTCGGTAACGGATTGTTCTGGTTGAGTTCGGGTTCGACATATCGAAGACGCCCCCTTGTACCAGCTGGGCGGCGTCTTGGAGGGAGATAGAGGAGCCACTCTCCGTATTGCAGCTTGTTCAGATCAAGAGATGCTCGATTGGGGCAGTTTTCAATCGTATGACTAATAATTCCGCAGCCAGGACAAAGGATGGGAAGGCGTTCATATTGGATACGACACATAGTTTTGTTTGTACCCGATCCTATGAAAACAAAACGAGTAACTGGTTTGGTAATGTTCAGGAATATCTCCACTCGTAGAAATTCTTTCATGTTTCCATCAGCTTCTCGTGAGTAACCCCCTCATCCCAGTCTGGACGAATGACCGGTCCGAGTGGGTCACACGGGGAAAACCGAAGCGAAACCCGTTAAGGTTCCCCCTCGGTTAGCAACCCTATTTTTTTTTCTCATAATTAATCTTGTCTAAATGCCTTATTAAGTCCTATGTGAAACACGACATCGGAAACACAACTCCATAGCAACGACCAACCAAAACAGCACCTTAAAACAACCCATTTAACCCTTTTATTCAGAGCGTATCGATACGCCTTCAGAGCGTATCGATACGCCTTGACCAAAGTCAACACCCTATGGTCAACATAAGAAGACCGTATCGATACAGCCCTTGAGCGTATCGATACGCCCTTCTCGGTCAACACCATTTGGTCAACTAGGTTGAACCGTATCGATACGCTTGGACACCGTATCGATACGCCATGCACTCTACAACTCCCCAAGATTACAGAGAGTTAAGAGGGTATCGATACACCCTTGTGTATCGATACGCCCAGTCTAACCTGAATTTCAGAGAGTTGGGACCGTATCGATACACCCCACGTATCGATACGCCCAGCCAAAACTGTTTCCTCTGAGCAAGGCCGTATCGATACAGCCCTTAGGCGTATCGATACGCCCTGCACTGTAAGTCCACAATTTTTAGCAAAACGACCCCAAACACGACTCTAGATGCAATTCTTGACTCTCCTAAGCATATACAAACATGTAAGCATACAAATTTAAGCCAGAGGAATCACTCAAACATGGATTAAAGCATTCATACATGGCATTCTAACAAAAGAGCAATTTATGCATATATGGTCATACAAGCACTTAAGATTTCATGCCTTAGCAACCAAACATATAAGCATACAAGACATGCATCATAAGCAAGCTTTACAATTCAACAAGGCATCCAAGAGCCACACCACTTCAACATACAACAAGGCATTTAATCAATAACACATATCGACATACATCAAAACTCAAATCAATAACACCTATCCCATTGCTTAACTATTACATTTTATTACTTAAACTCATACATTGAGCTCACCAAAAGCAACACTTGATGACCTTTCCTTGCCTTTGCCACCCACAAGCTATTTATCTGCATTATCGAACAAAAGAGAGCGTAAGCATAAAAGCTTAGTGAGGGTAAGCTCTTTAAAAACAAACCTCAACAATGCAGGGTCCAAGCACGAGCTACAACTGAGATAAAATGCATGTTCATACCTCCGGTCCACACGAGCCATGATCATAGATGATGCATGAACATATACTCAATATCATGTCATGTTCAACATGTTCAAAACTACAATACATGAAATCACATATATTAAACCATATAATGGCAACATAACCACAATCCGTATTGGCACCTAGCTATGACTCGAATACACGGATAACCGTTGGAACTCACATCCAACAACACAACCATTACCTGGCGGTGGGATTCCACTCATCACCGTTCACGCGGAGGGGATTCCACTCATCCTCACGCCTCATTTCACGCGGAGGGGATTCCACTCATCCTCACGCCCGTCGATGGGATTCCACTCATCACCGACCTTGCATGGACGGGATTCCACTCATCGCCACATGCCCTACGGATGGGATTCCACTCATCATCACGTAGAATATATATAAATTTCCGAGCGTACCCGTACTCCTCCTTGATGACTCAACGCCACCAAGGCCACGCGCGACTTTTGCTCATGTGTACACACTAACATCCTAATGATCGATCATTTGTACCCAAGTATACTAGTGCCAATACTAATACATTCCACAATATCATTTATTAACAACTTCCGTGCTTAGCATGTACTCACAATGACTTACTATCATGTACAAACCACATTTCCATGCCTAGCATGTACTCACCATGATCCTCGGATCAAGCAATCACCTCATAACATCATATATATATTTCTATCACATTTATCATCCACATGCATGTAACAATGCATAAAGCCATGCCTCCACATACATGTATAACAACGTAAGCATATCCACCATAAGCATGATTAACCATGAGGCATAATTTAACACTTTAAAGATCAACCAAGGTCTCTAACTAAAGTTTGGGATTAGGCCATCACCCTAATCCCAACTCTAGGTGGGTCTACCAATCCCAACCTAGTTCACATGCTTGAACCAACACTTGAAAACCATTTAAAAGTATTTAACCACTCACCTCTACCTCCAAGCTCAATTACCAAGCAAGCATCACCTTCAAGTTTCCGGATTCCTTCCCGATGCTTCTCCAACGCAAATTCTCGCTTCTAAACAACCTCAACACAAGTAAATTAACCTCAAATCAGTCCACAACACAACGTAGCAAACCCGGAATGAAATTCAAACATCAAACACTTGTTTTTCGAACCAATAACAACCACCAAAAGCCATTCCCGAGCAGCCCTTTTACACAGTCCAAAATTTGTGATTTTAACACATTTAACACTTCCAAATGCTTCCAATACGACCCCCAACCAATACTCTAACATCAACCCTCAATTTCCAACACAAACCACACCCAAAACTCAACTAAAAACCCTCCTAAAAACCCTCCGAAACACAAATTCGGGAAACTTAACAAAACCCTTTAAAAATCATATATGCTAAACCCTTTGGTTCATAAACTTCATATCTATCATTGTTTAATCAAAATCTCAAGTTAAACACCATAAAACTACCATTTTTATTCAAATCTCCAAAAATCAAATTTCTAAAACATGGATGAAAATGAAAACTACTTGTACTTTTGAAGAGAGGAAGTTGAGAGCAAGTCAAAAACGTAATTACCTTTCAAAACCGAGCCAAAACGAAGGAGAAAGGAGATGAAAAAGTGAAACGGGGAGAGAGCTTCTTCAAACGTTGAAGAAGAAGATGATAATGAAGAGAATAGGGAATTTAATATATATAAAGGGAATTTAAATTAGAAAATGGTAAATTACCAAAAAGGCCATTAATAAATGGCTATTTCATTGATCCTTAAAAAGCTCTTCAACTTGCAATTAAATCAATTTGTCCCATTTAAATTATTTATTTTGAAACCCAAAATTTGAAAGAGTCATTTTTATAATAAAACCGAGCCCAAATAATATTAAAATATTAATTTCACCCGACCCCTAAACCCGGGTGTTACAACTCTCCCCCACTTAAGAAATTTCGTCCCCGAAATTTATCGGACAGGAAGAATCACAGAAACTGTCTCTCCACACTTCCTACTCACCACAACATACTAACCAATCTCAGTGGACTTACCCCACAACAATAGCTATCTAATGCTGAGATTCCCATTGGTTCTTTCAAGGCATGTCAATATAAAACTCAACTCAATCTCTTCAACAACATAACACGGGACAAATCCAACTCACACTTCTGAATCATAGATACATAAACCACATCACAAACCTCTTTCTAACTCTGGTGGTAACTGCAACAATTAAACAACTGAACTAGTCTGATTCACAATCTCAGGCAGCACTGTACGAACACTTGGATCATAACCTTCTCTAATTGAACATCTGCCTTCAACGGATAACCAGACACTATGCACGTCTTCAAAATAATCTAGCAGAAATTTCGGATCTCTATTATCCACCTTCATTACGAATCTTCTACAGATGTAGCAAACTAGAAGAAACTGAACTCGGTCTTGACACGCTGGAAATTTACATACTTACTCTCATACTGAACCACATTATTCACCCACTCAATCTAGAAACACTCATCTTCAATCCACAATACGTCTTCATACTACTCAGAAGCAATATAAACGAACTACAGTGTGCTTCGGCCAAATCAATACGTCTCAAAACACTATGTCAATCTGTACAACTATTCTGTCTCTGAAATACAAAACTCTATCATCTCTGAACTGTATTCTGAAGGTCTTCCTTCTACTATGCCTTGCACGTGAGGTGCCAAGAATCTGTCTTGCAACTGTTTCTCTTCAAACATTCTGACTAAGCGTAGGCTCAACATGGAACGCGGCCACAATAATACTGGCATTCGGTAACCGAATTCGGCAAATACAACTCGCAACCCAACTACCAATCCAACAACAATCACAACTCGGAACATCGGTCACTACGGAGGCTATCTTCGGATGGTACTAAATCTTGGGATCACAGTCTTCAAGCAATTCTAACAACTCATGTTGTTCAAGTTCCAACCCTTCCTAAGTCTTCAAGTATTTCAAGTTCTGATAATATGCACATGCACACTGTGCATTTCTTACTATACAAGCTTTGTCTTCAAGTCCTCGAAGCAATTTCAACTGTAGTTAACTCTACGTCTCATTTCGGATAACTCTTCTCACTGTCTTTCAACTATCTCAATGAACAAGCCATAATCTTCTGTCTTGCATAAGCACACAACCTAACTCCACATGTAACGCATCATTATGGTTCACAAATTCTCTTTCTGATATAGACTGGATCAAGGTCGAAGTTCTCTTCAAGGTTCTTTTCAGTTTCTCAAGGGCTCATTGTCTTGCATCTGTTCACACAGCTGTCACAGTCTTCAATTTCTTCCAACTCACATCTTCTTCTGCCTACTTGGGATTTTCTCTAACACACTCGGCTGAACTACAAGTCCTAGGAGAACATCTTCCTTAACTCGGAGTTCACATTTGCTCAACTTGGTATACAACTGATTCTCAAAAAGGATCTACAACACTAACTTCAAAGTTTGCCATGATCTTTCTCGGTACTTGAATATACTCACGTGACATCTAGAAGAGCTACTACAACTGATCAAGAAACTCAGGAAAATATTCTGTTCAACATCTCTATGAAGGTAACTAATACACTGGTCAAACAAAACGACATAACTTAGAGCTCAAGGTGATCACATCTTGCCCCTAAAGATGTCTTCGGTACTTCAACTTTTCTCACTTCCAACTGGTGGTAAAAGGATCTCAAACTAATCTTCAAATAGACTGAAGCACACACTAACTGACCAACAAATCACTGACACTCGAAAATTGATGCTAATCATTCACTGTCACTTGTTTCAATTGTCTGAAATCTAAACATATTCTTGTATTGTCACTCTTTCTTCTTCACAAATTGCACTGTAGAACTCTGAGATGATGCACTAGGCCTAATGAATCTAAGGTCTAACAAGTCTCGAAGTCAATTCTTCAACATTCTCAATTCTTCTGGGATTCGTAAGTCACAGAGCAAACAAAACAGAAGCAACCTCGAAAACGGTCTCAATAACAAACTCTTCTCCTCTAGCAAGAGGTAAACCGGCAATTCTTCCAGACACTTCTAGGTAAAGAAAACACAATTATTCTAACATTCTGTGATTTAACCTTCATTCAAAATCAAATCCATTACAATTGCTAAGCAACCCTGTCGACTAAACTCAACCAATCTTTGACCTCTAAAGCTGGGTCAACATTCAATAAGGAGTTCGTCTCCTCACCTACTACTACAGTCACACAGAAATCTGCAACTTCAAGGCAACTCTCTCTTCATCTCAACGTATACGCTAACTCTGTGCTCTTCAAGTCAAACCTTGTCAAAAGGCACATCAAAACCGTAGGAAGACGATCACTTCACCTCTTCTAGAAACTAGTAACTCTGAACCACCAACAACATCTTCTGTACATCTTTTTAATCACTACTATCTCCCAAAGGCTAGTCACAGATGTCCCTACATCTAAGGTCTCAACTAGGATATCTAATTTCTTACATGCTCACGCAAAAGGAGGTATTCGCAGAAACTGCAACTTCACATGCACACAACTGATAGTCTTCGGTCCTCTTGTTTTCAGACTGGTTCTTCAACAAAATCTGACTCTTCTAAACTGTTCCTTGAGCATCTCGTAACTTCAAGATTCAATTCTGATCACACACAAACAGTCATGCTGGACTTGTTCTACCCGTACCAAACAATCTGGAGTCAAAGCTCAAGACTCCCCTCTCGGCTCAACTATATCGGAAGTGACTTCATCTCTTCCGCTTGCTGGAAAACAACTCAACGTACATCGACCCAATCACACAAACTAGCTCCCACTCACGAACACTGACCGGCTGTCTTGCATTAAAATCATAGGCCGAACCCCAACGGTCACCAACTAACACTTCACCAGGCATGTTCCACTTGCATACTTGCTAACAATGTATAGAGATACGGATTCAGAATCAACTGGAGGAAACAACTTGATACTGTACCAAGGGCTCATTCGATAAAACAATCAACTACTCTGACCCCCACTCATAGGCCTTCGCTTCTTCTTACCAACTGATGCCAGAGTTGATCACACCGTCCCTCATCCACAAGAATCAACCCATATACACACCGTCTCAAACGGACAATTTGTACCTCGATTCTGGTACAACCATACCTCTCTAACTGAGGTGATGGACTCCCTCAACCTAGTCCACCCCTTTCAGAAACTACGACTTCTACTTACCGAAAAGCAATTTAAATCAACAACAATATCAACAGTAAAACATACAAGATTGGGTTAGCAAGGCAAGGCTTCCAAGTGGCTGAAGTATGTTTCCCTCACTTAAAAATCTCTTTTTCGATGTAATAGTAGCAATGGGGCTCTACTAAACATGCTTCAAGCAACTCAACACTCATACATGCTCAACCAAGCATATAACAAGGCTTACTTGCCAAACAAGCAACCTATGCATACGATCAAACAACATACATTCTCAATCAAACGATCATACATCACAGCATACGCGGATAACAAGCAACATGCTTATATGATAAGCAAACACCGTGCATATCAATCATAAAACACAACTTACTTCACTTACCTGCCCAAGGTCTCGATAACCTTAAGCTCTGATACCAACAAATGTAACCCCCTCATCCCAGTCTGGACGAATGACCGGTCCGAGTGGGTCACACGGGGAAAACCGAAGCGAAACCCGTTAAGGTTCCCCCTCGGTTAGCAACCATATTTTTTTTTTCTCATAATTAATCTTGTCTAAATGCCTTATTAAGTCCTATGTGAAACACGACATCGGAAACACAACTCCATAGCAACGACCAACCAAAACAGCACCTTAAAACAACCCATTTAACCCTTTTATTCAGAGCGTATCGATACGCCTTGACCAAAGTCAACACCCTATGGTCAACATAAGAAGACCGTATCGATACAGCCCTTGAGCGTATCGATACGCCCTTCTCGGTCAACACCATTTGGTCAACTAGGTTGAACCGTATCGATACGCTTGGACACCGTATCGATACGCCATGCACTCTACAACTCCCCAAGATTACAGAGAGTTAAGAGGGTATCGATACACCCTTGTGTATCGATACGCCCAGTCTAACCTGAATTTCAGAGAGTTGGGACCGTATCGATACACCCCACGTATCGATACGCCCAGCCAAAACTGTTTCCTCTGAGCAAGGCCGTATCGATACAGCCCTTAGGCGTATCGATACGCCCTGCACTGTAAGTCCACAATTTTTAGCTAAACGACCCCAAACACGACTCTAGATGCAATTCTTGACTCTCCTAAGCATATACAAACATGTAAGCATACAAATTTAAGCCAGAGGAATCACTCAAACATGGATTAAAGCATTCATACATGGCATTCTAACAAAAGAGCAATTTATGCATATATGGTCATACAAGCACTTAAGATTTCATGCCTTAGCAACCAAACATATAAGCATACAAGACATGCATCATAAGCAAGCTTTACAATTCAACAAGGCATCCAAGAGCCACACCACTTCAACATACAACAAGGCATTTAATCAATAACACATATCGACATACATCAAAACTCAAATCAATAACACCTATCCCATTGCTTAACTATTACATTTTATTACTTAAACTCATACATTGAGCTCACCAAAAGCAACACTTGATGACCTTTCCTTGCCTTTGCCACCCACAAGCTATTTATCTGCATTGTCGAACAAAAGAGAGCGTAAGCATAAAAGCTTAGTGAGGGTAAGCTCTTTAAAAACAAACCTCAACAATGCAGGGTCCAAGCACGAGCTACAACTGAGATAAAATGCATGTTCATACCTCCGGTCTACACGAGCCATGATCATAGATGATGCATGAACATATACTCAATATCATGTCATGTTCAACATGTTCAAAACTACAATACATGAAATCACATATATTAAACCATATAATGGCAACATAACCACAATCCGTATTGGCACCTAGCTATGACTCGAATACACGGATAACCGTTGGAACTCACATCCAACAACACAACCATTACCTGGCGGTGGGATTCCACTCATCACCGTTCACGCGGAGGGGATTCCACTCATCCTCACGCCTCATTTCACGCGGAGGGGATTCCACTCATCCTCACGCCCGTCGATGGGATTCCACTCATCACCGACCCTGCATGGACGGGATTCCACTCATCGCCACATGCCCTACGGATGGGATTCCACTCATCATCACGTAGAATATATATAAATTTCCGAGCGTACCCGTACTCCTCCTTGATGACTCAACGCCACCAAGGCCACGCACGACTTTTGACTCATGTGTACACACTAACATCCTAATGATCGATCATTTGTACCCAAGTATACTAGTGCCAATACTAATACATTCCACAATATCATTTATTAACAACTTCCGTGCTTAGCACATACTCACAATGACTTACTATCATGTACAAACCACATTTCCATGCCTAGCATGTACTCACCATGATCCTCGGATCAAGCAATCACCTCATAACATCATATATATATTTCTATCACATTTATCATCCACATGCATGTAACAATGCATAAAGCCATGCCTCCACATACATGTATAACAACGTAAGCATATCCACCATAAGCATGATTAACCATGAGGCATAATTTAACACTTTAAAGATCAACCAAGGTCTCTAACTAAAGTTTGGGATTAGGCCATCACCCTAATCCCAACTCTAGGTGGGTCTACCAATCCCAACCTAGTTCACATGCTTGAACCAACACTTGAAAACCATTTAAAAGTATTTAACCACTCACCTCTACCTCCAAGCTCAATTACCAAGGAAGCATCACCTTCAAGTTTCCGGATTCCTTCCCGATGCTTCTCCAACGCAAATTCTCGCTTCTAAACAACCTCAACACAAGTAAATTAACCTCAAATCAGTCCACAACACAACGTAGCAAACCCGGAATGAAATTCAAACATCAAACACTTGTTTTTCGAACCAATAACAACCACCAAAAGCCATTCCCGAGCAGCCCTTTTACACAGTCCAAAATTTGTGATTTTAACACATTTAACATTTCCAAATGCTTCCAATACGACCCCCAACCAATACTCTAACATCAACCCTCAATTTCCAACACAAACCACACCCAAAACTCAACTAAAAACCCTCCTAAAAACCCTCCGAAACACAAATTCGGGAAACTTAACAAAACCCTTTAAAAATCATATATGCTAAACCCTTTGGTTCATAAACTTCATATCTATCATTGTTTAATCAAAATCTCAAGTTAAACACCATAAAACTACCATTTTTATTCAAATCTCCAAAAATTCAAATTTCTAAAACATGGATGAAAATGAAAACTACTTGTACTTTTGAAGAGAGGAAGTTGAGAGCAAGTCAAAAACGTAATTACCTTTCAAAACCGAGCCAAAACGAAGGAGAAAGGAGATGAAAAAGTGAAACGGGGAGAGAGATTCTTCAAACGTTGAAGAAGAAGATGATAATGAAGAGAATAGGGAATTTAATATATATAAAGGGAATTTAAATTAGAAAATGGTAAATTACCAAAAAGGCCATTAATAAATGGCTATTTCATTGATCCTTAAAAAGCTCTTCAACTTGCAATTAAATCAATTTGTCCCATTTAAATTATTTATTTTGAAACCCAAAATTTGAAAGAATCATTTTTATAATAAAACCGAGCCCAAATAATATTAAAATATTATTTTCACCCGACCCCTAAACCCGGGTGTTACATCGTGTATCAGTTCGGATAACATTCCCAACCATCATCCCTAGGGCATGTCCCATAAGGTGCGAGCAGTCAAAGTCCTCATAGAGTGAGGATGGGAGAGAGAAGAATCGTATGCAGATCCTCATAGAGTTGAAGGAATATTGCTCAAGCGGCTTAGCAGGATCATACTCAGTAATGGCAAGCCATTCGTCCTTATATAGCCAAGGGCCCCGATTAAGGACCTCATAACATGACTTGACGTCCTTGAACTTGATCTTCAAATAGTTGTCTTGAATGACAGAGATGGATACTACGTTGTTTGGCTTCCAGATGCCTTCGAATGCGTTGATGACAGCGTAGATGTCAACAGTTTTGGAGGATATGAAACATCCTAAAAGACATGCCTTGGGGTCTTTGTGAGGTTGAGAGAGCTTAGCTGTGGGATAGATGAAGATGCCATAGTAGAGGGAAGTTGGGAGAGCAGAGGCTTGGAGTAAGAGAAGGCTTGTGAGAATGTGCTTATTTGATGGACGTATAAAAAGAAGTGGTTGACTATAATAGTACTTTGGTAAGTGTCAAAAAAAGGAAAGGAATAAAAGTTTAGCATGGAAAGATTTATGTCCCATGAGTCATGGGTTAAGGAGAATTTAGGAGGGAAAGATTGAAAAGCAACTGAATAATATGGGAATTTAATATAGAAGGAAATCAGTTTTGAAAACTTTGATTTTAATACATAAAAAACTTTAGTAAATTCAGGGAGAGTAATAAATTTAACATAATAAAAAAAGTAATTATAAAAGGTTTGAGCAATTTTGGTAATATAACGGTTATTTTGATTAAAAGATATTCTATTAGCAATAATTAGATAAAAATAAAGAGAGATTTTATTACTATTTATGAATGCTGGTAAAGATAAAGCAAATATTGAGGGATTGATTTCTTGACACGGGTGGAATTGTGTCAGAGAATTTGACAAGAAATAAGGGGAGTAATTAAGAAAATAATTACTCGTATTACTTGAGAAAAAGGAAAAGTCTGAGTAACTTTTAATTTTTGAAAGCAGAATTAAAGGATAACTGATTAGCCTAGTAATCAATTTATTTTTTAATATTGGAAGGTTGATAACAAAGGTAAGGAAGGAAAGGAAAGAATAGTTGATTAAAAAAATTGAAATATTATTGTTTTAAAAAGGCCGGGAAGAGATGTAATACATTTATGAGGAGAAAGGTTCGGAGTAAATAGAGGTAGGCCATTTAAGATAGTATTTGAAAATACGAGAGAAATATTCGAAAGTATGAAAATTTGATTGTTATATAAAGAGAAAGGGACCCTATAAGATAGGGGTTTGAGAGAATCCCATAATTGGGCTAGTAAAGAGTCACCTAAAGAAGCGTAGTAGGAATAGAATTCCTTAGTGATAATCGAATAGAGAGATAAATCTATATGGAAACATTCATGGGATGAATAGTAGAAAGCATACATAACAGAGTAAAAGCATGAAGACATACATCTAAGGATAAAAAGAAAACAAAAGAAAAGCGAAGCAAAAAGGAAACCAGGAAAAAAGCAGCCATAAAGAAATAAATACCCAGGGAAAGGAGGAAGCGGGGATAAGAAATTTAATACAGACCAAATGAGCAAATAGGGGGCAAATAAATAAAATTAAATACTAAGTTAAAATTACAGAACCAGAGAAGGGAAGGGGGGACGTCCCGTAATATTGCCCGATTATATTAGCTAAAGTGTGCGTAATCTGCATAAAAGTGACCAGCATAAAAAGATTAGTGGGCTTCATGCAAAGATTATTCATAATAGAACGATAAATATTATAGAGTAAATGATAGAAGAAACTGTCAGGTAAAAGATGGTAATACATTGGAGGATTAACTAGTATAAGAGGGAGCCAATTAAAAAAAGAGGTAATGATGCAGAGTCTATTTAGAATTATACTACACATAATAAAACTATGAGGATATGTAAAAACCGTATACCAATAAAGCATATAAGCAATAGTGAATATCCATTTAGAAAGAGGGCATATAATAAGGTTAAAGGGAAGGAACAATATCATGTATTCATATAATATTTTGTGTCTTACAAACAAGGATTTAGAGATGATAGTCCACATATAAGATTTTGGAATATTGAATAGATTTATTTTTACACATGGAGACAAGAGAGCATTATTTGGTAGGGAAGTATATAAATTTGAGGGATTACATGAGAAGGTTGAACAGTCTGTTAAAGGGACAGTTATTTGCAGATGAGCCATTTCACATGTATGATAAAATAGGTGCAACATTATAAAGGTTAACATGGAGAATAAATGCAGGAAGTAAATATAAATCCCAAAGGTAAAAGGTGTGATAAGACTAATCCCCAACGCATGGCCTGTAAATATCAAGATAGAGATGGATCTCTGTGACAGCCAGATGGGAGAAAGGATTACAAAGACAAGAAAGTATGAATAGCATCTATGAGTTTTGTCGCAAATTACCATAGTAGTTGTTGAAGTGTACTCCTTAGGTTGAGCTGAGAGGAGTCTATTTTGACTAGCTTGCGAATGATGAGTCATGGAAATAGGATCATAGAAAGAGTATTGAGAGAGATTGTAATATGTAATAAATGAGAATTCCAAGAAATAGGCTGGTGTAAAATTCCCTTGAAGGGCTCGATATATATATGAAACAATAACAGATTTCAGTGGTATAATAGAGATATTATCTAAGAGGTTTAGAAGTAAAGATAAAACAATCATTGGCTTTTCAATATAATTGTGTTGAAAAGCTCCTAATCAATTATTTGAACTCCTAAAATTTTATTAATACTTGTTTTGCTGTCCTTTTTGTCGAGACTTCGGACGAGCAGGTCTAAATGGGCTTTTCAATGGACCCGTTGGAATTTTAACTGAGTAAAAAGTATATAAATTGAGTTTTTGCAATATAATTGTGTTGAAAAGCTCCTAATAAATTACATGAACTCCTAAAATTTGATTAAAACTTGTTTTACGGTCCTTTTTGTCGAGGTTCCAGACGAGCGGGTCGAAATGGGCCTTTTAATGGACCCGTTGGAATTTTAACTGAGTAAAAAGTATAGAAATTGAGGTTTTGCAATATAATTGTGTTGAAAAGCTCCTAATCAATTACATGAACTCCTAAAATTTGATTAAAACTTGTTTTGCAGTCCTTTTTGTAGAGGTTTCGGACGAGCGGGTGGAAATGGGCCTTTCAATGGACCCGTTGAAATTTTAACTGAGTATAAAGTACAGAAATTGAGGTTTTGCAATATAATTGTGTTGAAAAGCTCCTAATCAGTTATTTGAACTACTAAAATTTGATTAAAACTTGTTTTGCAGTCCTTTTTGTAAAGGTTTCGAACGGGCGGGTCGAAATGGGCCTTTCTATGGACCCGTTGGAATTTTAACTCAGTAAAAAGTACAGAAATTGAGGTTTTGCAATATAATTGTGTTGAAAAGCTCCTAATCAATTACATGAACTCCTAAAATTTGATTAAAACTTGTTTTGCAGTCCTTTTTGTAGAGGTTTCGGACGAGCGGGTCAAAAAAGGCCTTTCAATGGACCCGTTGAAATTTTAACTGAGTAAAAAGTACAGAAATTGAGGTTCTGCAATATAATTGTGTTGAAAAGCTCCTAATCAATTATTTGAACTCCTAAAATTTGATTAAAACTTGTTTTGCGGTCCTTTTTGTAGAGGTTTCGGACGAGCGGGTCGAAATGGGCCTTTCAATGGATCCGTTGGAATTTTAACTGAGTAAACAGTACAAAAATTGAGTTTTTGCAATATAATTGTGTTGAAAAGCTCCTAATCAATTATTCGAACTCCTAAAATTTTATTAAAACTTGTTTTGCTGTCCTTTTTGTCGAGGTTTCGGAGGAGCAGGTCTAAATGGGCTTTTTAATGTACCCGTTGGAATTTTAACTGAGTAAAAAGTACAAAAATTGAGGTTTTGCAATATAATTGTGTTGAAAAGCTCCTAATAAATTACATGAACTCCTAAAATTTGATTAAAACTTGTTTAGCAGTCCTTTTTGTAGAGGTTTCGGACGAGCGGGTCGAAATGGGCCTTTAAATGGACCCGTTGGAATTTTAACTAAGTAAAAAGTACAGAAATTGAGTTTTTGCAATATAATTGTGTTGAAAAGCTCCTAATCAATTATTTGAACTCCTAATATTTGAATAAAACATTTTTCCGGTCCTTTTTGTTGAGGTTTCGGACGAGCAGGTCTAAATGGGCTTTTCAATGGACCCGTTGGAATTTTAACTGAGTAAAAAGTACAGAAATTGAGGTTTTTCAATATAATTGTGTTGAAAAGCTCCTAATCAATTATTTGAACTCCTAAAATTTGATTAAAACTTGTTTTTCAGTCCTTTTTGTAAAGGTTTCGGACGGGCGGGTCGAAATGGGCCTTTCAATGGACCCGTTGGAATTTTAACTCAGTAAAAAGTACAGAAATTGAGGTTTTGCAATATAATTGTAACCCCCTTAACCCAGCCCAGACGGTTAAACCGAATTAAGAAGATCACACGGGGAAAACCAAAGTCAACCCGAAAGTCAACCTTGATTAACGACCCATTTTTTTTCTATTTAAACTTTTCTAGATGCTCATTAACCCTAAATATGATCACGCAAACATCATGCTCAAAGATCACAACCATCAGAGATCATTCAGGGACCCAATTGCACAAATTACAACTTTAGGGACCAAACTGTAAATTCTGAAAATTACAGGGACTTAACCCGATTAAAAGTTACCAATTTGAAATTAGTCATGTTTCATGCTTCACTGCCAAATTTCAGCTCAAACGGACATCCCGAACTCATACAATTTCAAAAACAAGATTCAGGACCAAAACGCAAACATTTCGAAACACATAACCGCCAGTGTCAGCCCCCAACGGTCAGGTGTTCCGAAACAGGTTCACCCTGTTTCGAAACGCGGGGCCGCTCCGCAACGCGTATCGGAACAGGCACAGGCAGTAGCACAAACGTTCCGAAACGGGTCCATCCGTTTCGCAACACCCTGGCCTTTTCAGGCCCCCCGTTCCGAAACGGTAACACGCGTTCCGAAACGCCCTGCCCAGATTGCAGCATCCTTGCTGGTTAAATGCATCTTTGACCCACCAAACATGATCCGAATGCAACCAAGACACACCAGCAAGTCATAGAACATACAAGAGACATATATGCATCAAAAACTAGATACATAACCACCCCTAGGTGCATCAACTCATTAAACACATTTAAACCACAATCATGCTTTTAACGCAAGAAGCATTGCATAAACACTTTCGCAATAAGAGATCCAAACGTTGCAACAATAAACCACATGATTTAAAACCATAAACCAACTTGTCCAACATACACAATCTCATTTAACAACAACACAAGAGATTCTTTCCCCCATTGCCTTTATTAACTATAGCTATTAACCGAGACATACATCCCTAATGGAGTCCTCCTTGAATCCCTTGCCTCTCGCTGTCCAAACTTCAATTATCTGCATTGATGGACAAAAAGGAGCGTAAGCACATAATGCTTAGTGAGGAATGCTCAAAACGCCATCAATGCAGCGAGTCATAAACCACTTTTAAAAACAACTCGATTTCATAAACCAAAGCATTGTTAGAAAACCCTTTTCAACAACATGCTTAAAACCATGCATTGCTCAATCATGAAAACCAACCCTTAGCTTAGAAAGCTAAGCAAACCTTTTCAAAACATAAACTTGCAAAACCATCAATTTAACCTCACCATGCATAAACACCATATGCAAAGTTAAATTCAAACCCTTGGAAAACACTTCCAATTCACAACATACCTTTCTCATACTTGATTATCACTTTAAGCAATAAACCCTTTAAACCATTTTCTCATTCAACATAACAAATGCATTAACATATGTAACGTATGAACCACAACATCAATATTTGTAACTCATGCCTTTAAAACAAGTCTTAGCAAGACTACGATGCACTAAAGAGATTTCATGCACACATGCACCATTCTCAATAGATAATCAACACTTGTTCAAACCAACAAGTAAACATGCATTCATAATACATTATACACATCTCATGCAATCGTGCATCATTACAAGCATCTCATGCTTCATTACATTCAAGAACATTATATTGGCTTCCAAGTGACCAACCAAAACCACTTTTCAACTCAACATCCGATCGGATACGCGGATCACAAGCGTTGTCCCCACGCTTCATACACACTACCAATCCAAGGTCCCCAAATGGACTTTTAAACACCATTTGACCTTACCAATCACAAGGTTCCCATGTATGGACTTTTAAACACCATACAACCTTAACTTTCACAAGGTTCCCATGTATGGACTTTTAAACACCATACAACCTTAACATTCACAAGGTTCCCATGTATGGACTTTTAAACACCATACAACCCTAACATGCACAAGGTTCCCATGTATGGACTTTTAAACACCATACAACCTTAACATTCACAAGGTTCCAATGTATGGACTTTTAAACACCATACAACCTTAACATGCACAAGGTTCCCATGTATGGACTTTTAAACACCATACAACCTTAGCATCACCGATTGGTAGCTGTATAACATCACTAACGAGATCCGGGACCCCCTACACAAGATCCACACATGGACTTTACACCTCCATTGTGATCTTACCAAGCACAAGGTCCTCAAATGGAATTTTAACCACCATTATTACCTTTGCTTAACCAAGGTCCTCGAATGGGATCCCATCAACCATTATGACCTTAACCATCTCGTTAGGAAACTTGGTTGGAGTTTACCGGTTCACTCTCAACCACTCCACATCCAAGGCGACTTTATTCACGGTGCACCCAATCCTATAGCCGGCTAACTATATCCGATCAAAGAACCAAGAACCACTTACATCACTAGCCAATATAACCATCTTACCGCATTAATCCATTAGTTCACAAGCATAATCAAAATGCAATAACCGCCACGAACTTTAACCAAGAACCAACCATGGACTTTTAAACTCCATGTTGTTCTTAAATACACAAGGCTCACACAAGGACTTTTAACCACCTTTGTGACCTCAACAACCACTTGCCAATATGCATCATTAACAACGTTAATCCACTGTTTTAAAGCATTACACAAAGCCATTTAACAACATGCAACACTATGCATCAATCCCACAATTTCAATGTACAAAACCAAGGATCTCTTACCTTGAGCATCCTTCACATATGGCTTTCAAAACCAGCATTAAACCATGCTAAAATATGCTTTCAAAACAGAATCTAAAACATGCAAAACATATGCATTGCAACCATCAATCACAATTGCTTTGAAAAGCCAATTCACAACACAACCAAGAGCGAAAATCCATTTACTTACTCTTGAGCTTAGCAAAGTTGTTTAGACTTAAACTAAGCTCCCAAAACCTTCAAACCTTGGTTTAAAAGCTGAAAACCCAACTTCACTCACCGATACACAAAACAAGGCTAGCCAACAAGCCTTCCAAGCATCTGAAACCTTCAACACCACCTCTAATGCTCACGGATCTTCCTCCCCTATTTCAAGCACATAACATCAGAGGATTAATGCATCATAATGCACTAAAAACTCCAACAACACAACTAAACTCGCTGCTCATCACAAAATCATCAATTCGGCTACCAAAAACAACCGAAATCACACTCAAATACTTCCAAAACTTAACCCAGCCAAGATCCATCACTTCCAACCATTTTTAAACATCAATTAACATCCAAAATGATCTCAAACTCGTCCTTATACCTCCAGCTATAACAGATCACCAAGATCACTCCAAAAACAACCAAAAACTCAAGCAAAACTTAGGAAATTCAACCTATTCGGGATTGCATTGATTAAGCCTCAATTTCTAATCAAATTAACATTCAATTAACATCAATTTAACACCTCAACACACTGCCCAAACAGATCATACGAAAATTTCACCAAAATCAAGCAAATCTTGCATTTTAAAGCCAAAATCAAGATTCCAATTGTAAAACC
Organism: Hibiscus trionum; assembly: GCA_030270665.1. NCBI lineage: Eukaryota > Viridiplantae > Streptophyta > Magnoliopsida > Malvales > Malvaceae > Hibiscus > Hibiscus trionum. The sequence continues at coordinate 31,499,059 of BSYR01000008.1, forward strand.
TTTAATAAATCATAAATCAAGGATTGAGAACTTGGGAATTTCAGTAAAGAACTGAGAGTTTAGAGGAGAAGGACGTTCTTACCTCCAAACTTGAGTTTCTCCCTTTTAGAATCAAGTTTTCATGAAAATCCACTTAGCAAATGGTGAGGTTTTGTTGTAGAGATGATTAGCAATCAATAGGTAATTGAAAAGATGAATTTAGGTGACAAAATCAGAGAGAAAAGCTCTGGAGAGAGATGTTTGGCTTGAGAGAAAATGAGAGAAAATAGTTGAGAGAAAAGTTAGTTAAAACTAAAATATCTTCCCTCCACTTTGTTTATATTAAAAACCTTTTAATTAATCATTTAATATATTTAGAAAATCTGGAGAAAATCCCATTGGGTAAATAGATCCTTAAAGATTCAAAGTTTCAATCCTTTTTAAAACAGTCTCACAGTTTTCAAAAATTACATTTTGGTCACTAGCCAAAATGTCACCCTTCCAAACCTCATTTTGCAAAATTGATTTCACAGTTCACTTATATATATTAAAAGAGGATTTTAGAACATTTTCCATATTTTTAATGCAACCCGAACTAGGCTTTCCTAATTCCACCTTTATATATTCGAACCGCAACCCGACCGGTCCGGTCCAAACCCAAAACTTCCAAGCCCAAAACCGGGGTGTTACAATAATTGTGTTGAAAAGCTCCTAATCAATTACATGAACTCCTAAAATTTGATTAAAACTTGTTTTTCAGTCCTTTTTGTAGGGATTTCGGACGAACGGGTCGAAATGGGCCTTTTAATGGATCCGTTGGAATTTTAACTAAGTAAAAAGTACAAAAATTGAGGTTTTGCAATATAATTGTGTTGAATAGCTCCTAATCAATTATTTGAACTCCTAATATTTGAATAAAACATTTTTGCGGTCCTTTTTGTAGAGGTTTCGGATGAGCAGGTCTAAATTGGCCCGTTCGAATTTTAACTGAATAAAAAGTATAAAATTGAGGTTTTTCAATATAATTATGTTGAAAAGTTCCTAATCAATTATTTGAACTCCTAAAATTTGATTAAAACTATTTTGCGGTCCTTTTTGTCGAGGTTTCGGACGAGAAGGTCTAAATGGGCCTTTCAATGGACCCGTTAGAATTTTAGCTGAGTAAAAAGTACAGAAATTGAGGTTTTGCAATATAATTGGGTTGAAAAGCTCCTAATCAATTACATAAACTCCTCAAATTTGATTAATACTATTTTTGCAGTCCTTTTTGTAGAGGTTTCGGACGAGCGGGTCGAAATGGGCCTTTCAATGGGCCCATTGGAATTTTGACTGACTAAAAAGTATAAAATTGAGGTTTTTGAATATAATTGTGTTGAAAAGTTCCTAATCAATTATTTGAACTCCTAAAAATTGATTTAAACTATTTTGCGGTCCATTTTGTCGAATTTTCGGATGAGCATGTATAAATGGGCCTTTCAATGGACCCGTTAGAATTTTAACTGAGTAAAAAGTATAGAAATTGAGGTTTTGCAAAATAATTGTGTTGAAAAGCTCATAATAATTTATTTTAATTCCTAAAATTTGATTAAAACATTTTTGCGGTCCTTTTTGTATCGGTTTCGGACGTGCAGGTCTAAATGGGCCTTCAATGGACCCGTTGCAATTTTAACTGAGTAAAAAGTACAGAAATTGAGGTTTTTCAATATAATTGTGTTGAAAAGCTCCTAATCAATCATTTGTACTCCTAAAATTTGATTAAAACTTGTTTTGCAGTCCTTTTTGTTGAGGTTTCGGACAAGCAGGTCTAAATGGGACTTTCAATGAACCCGTTGGAATTTTAACTGAATAAAAAGTACAGAAATTTAGGTTTTGCAATATAATTGTGTTGAAAATCTCCTCATCAATTACATGATCTCCTAAAATTTGATTAAAACTTGTTTTGCGGTCCTTTTTGTAGAGGTTTTGGACGAGCAGGTCTAAATGGGCCTTTCAATGGGCCCGTTGGAATTTTAACTGAAAAAAGTATAAAATTGAGGTTTTTCAATATAATTGTGTTGAAAAGTTCCTAATCAATTATTTGAACTCCTAAAATTTGATTAAAACTATTTTGCGGTCCTTTTTGTCGAATTTTCGGACGAGCAGTTCTAAATGGGCCTTTCAATGGACCCGTTAGAATTTTAACTGAGTAAAAAGTATAGGAATTGAGGTTTTGCAATATAATTGTGTTGAAAAGCTCATAATAATTTATTTTAACTCCTAAAATTTGATTTAAACATTTTGCGGTCCTTTTTGAATCGGTTTCGGACGTGCAGGTCTAAATGGGCCTTCAATGGACCCGTTGGAATTTTAACTGAGTAAAAAGTACAGAAATTGAGGTTTTGCAATATAATTGTGTTGAAAAGCTCCTAATAAATTATTTGAACTCCTAATATTTGAATAAAACATTTTTGCGTTCCTTTTTGTAGTGGTTTCGGACGAGCAGGTCTAAATGGGCCTATCAATGGGACCGTTGGAATTTTAACTGAGTAAAAAGTATAAAATTGAGGGTTTTCAATACAATTGTGTTGAAAAGCTCCTAATCAATTATTTGAACTCCTAAAATTTGATATAAACTATTTTGCGGTCCTTTTTGTTGAATTTTCGGACGAGCAGTTCTAAATGGGCCTTTCAATGGACCCGTTAGAATTTTAACTGAGTAAAAAGTATAGGAATTGAGGTTTTGCAATATAATTGTGTTGAAATGCTCATAATCTTTTATTTTAACTCCTAAAATTTGATTTAAACATTTTGCGGTCCTTTTTGTATCGGTTTCGGACGTGCATGTCTAAATGGGCCTTCAATGGACCCGTTGGAATTTTAACAGAGTAAAAAGTACAGAAATTGAGGTTTTGCAATATAATTGTGTTGAAAAGATCCTAATCAATTATTTGAACTCCTAATATTTGAATAAAACATTTTTGCGGTCCTTTTTGTAGAGGTTTCGGACGAGCAGGTCTAAATGGGCTTATCAATGGGCCCGTTGGAATTTTAACTGAGTAAAAAGTATAAAATTGAGGTTTTTCAATACAATTGTGTTGAAAATCTCCTAATCAATTATTTGAACTCCTAAAATTTGATATAAACTATTTTGCGGTCCTTTTTGTCGAGGTTTCGGACGGGCGGGTCGAAATGGGCCTTTCAATGGACCTGTTGGAATTTTAACCGAGTAAAAAGTACAGAAATTGAGGTTTTGCAATATAATTGTGTTGAAAAGCTCCTAATTAATTACATGAACTCCTAAAATTTGATTAAAACTTGTTTTGCAGTCCTTTTTGTAGAGGTTTCGGACGAGCGAGTCGAAATGGGCCTTTCAATGGACCCGTTGAAATTTTAACTGAGTAAAAAGTACAGAAATTGAGGTTTTGCAATATAATTGTGTTGAAAAGCTCCTAATCAGTTATTTGAACTCCTAAAATTTGATTAAAACTTGTATTGCAGTCCTTTTTGTAGAGGTTTCGGACGGGCGGGTCGAAATGGGCCTTTCAATGGACCCGTTGGAATTTTAACTGAGTAAAAAGTACATAAATTGAGGTTTTGCAATATAATTGTGTTGAAAAGCTCCTAATCAATTACACGAACTCCTAAAATTTGATTAAAACTTGTTTTGCAGTCCTTTTTATAGGGGTTTCGGACGAGCGGGTCGAAATGGGCCTTTTAATGGACCCGTTGGAATTTTTTTTTTTGAATAAAAGGCCTCATTAAAAACCCCTACTACTGTCCTTCAAGCAAAGCTAGAGGACCCTAAGAAGGGGAAAAGAGTGCCCAAATATTATTAATCAAAGAAGATTTGTTACAAGATGTTGTATACAAAGTGGGATATCTGATTCAAATGACGTAGAGGTCATAGAATTCAGGGAAGAGGTAGCCAAAGTATGGGCTATAATATTTGCCTCACGGCGTACAAAAGAAATGGAAATAAAGTCAAATCGGGAAGAGCAGCTTGTATCCAAAGAATAGTTGGCCCCATAGTAGAGAGGTCCTGAGCAGGATTGTTGATCCTATTCGCAAGAGAAGCGCAGTCAGTTTCGATCAAGATACGATTCCATCCTTGAGATCGTGCAAAGGTGAGACCAGCTAGGATGATTTCCCCTTCACTGGTGATAGCGTCCTGACATCTACCAAGAGGGAAAGCAAGACAACCCACGACTGCTCCTGCAGAATCACGAGCAACAACGCCTACGGCTGCTGCACGAGTTGATGGGTTGAAAGCTCCGTCCACATTAATTTTGATATGATTAGGTGGAGGAGGAGTACGGGATGGGTTAGAAAGTGTAGACGGAGATGGATCAAATGAAATTAAAGATTTACAAAATTCATCATGTAAGCTAATTGAGTTGACAGCAATTAGCCATGGAGGTTGTAGATGGTGGTTGTGAACCCAGTCATTTCGTCTGTTCCAAATATTCCATAAAACGGTAAGGAAGAGACCAAATTTATCAGAGGAAATTGTAGAGGCTGCTTCCTCTAACCATTGTATGGGCGTAGGAGCTAAACTCTTATAGAGAGAGATAGGGATACCACTAATTTGGAGGGCTTTAGATGCCCCAGGGCAATCACGAAGCGCATGAAGAATCGATTCCGAATGACTACCACAGATAGAGCAGGGCCCTGAGCTAGGGGAAAAAGCTTGCATTTTAGAACCAACTGGTAGAGCATCAGATGCCATACGCCAGCCAAAAGTTTTAACTTTGGGTAAAGCTTTGATTTTGGATAAAAACTTCCAGAAACGAGTTGGTGGCGAAGGTTGGGTTATTGAGCGTTGTAAGAAAATATATCCAGAGCGGACTGAGTAGATACCCGAGTCGTTGGGAGACCATAAAATTGAATCCCGTTGATCATTTATGATGGGAATACGGAGAATGGCATCGGCATCAAATGGATTGAAATAATTGTTTAACTTTACCGTATCCCAGGCAGTTTGGTTACGGATCATAAAATCACGACATCGAATGTGAAATTCATCAGAGATTTCGTAATCCCCAGTAAGCTCAATCGGGGAAGACCCTCCCCATATATCTTTGTGTATTCTAATATTACTATTTATACCAGGGCGGTGAAGAAAGCCGGGGAAAAGACGCTGAAGAGCGTTATATATACCTTGCCAAGCAAAGGAGCCCCTACTAGGTTTCGGTGCATCCAAGATGTTGCCTGAAGGAAAGTATTTAGATCGGTATATTTGTCCTAATAAGGAATCTGGTTCACAGATAAGTTTCCAAATTTGCTTTCCCAAGAGAGCGATATTGAAATCGTGTAAGTCCTTAAAACCCATGCCGCCAGCAGATTTGGGTAAACATATACGATTCCACGGTAACATATGCCAACCTTTTTTGTTGGATTTACCAGTCCACCAGTATTGGCGGATTGATGTAGTCATGTCGTCGATGATATTATGTGGTAGAAGATAGCAAGACATAACATATTGTGGAAGAGATTGTAAGACAGCTTTGATGAAAATCTCTCGACCACTAAAGGATAGAAGATGTTTGTCCCAGCTAGAGAGACGATCATGTACTTTATCTCGTACAAAACCTAGTGATTCAGTTTTATTTTTCCCAATTAGGAGCGGGATGCCTAGGTAAACACCAGGGTTAGAAACCTCGCGTACTTGTAAAAGGCTGTTAATTGCATTTCTTGTTGCAGTTGGTGTACGCGGATTATAGAAAATTGTTGATTTCTCAAAATTGACTGCTTGACCGGAAGCATTAGCATAAGTTTGAAGAGCATTTTTCAGAAGAGACGCTTCAGATCGGTTAGTATTAATAAATACCATGCAATCGTCAGCAAAAAGCAAGTGGTTGACTTTTGGCCCATGTTTACTTGCGCCTAGACCTGGGAGAATTTTAGTTTGTTGAGCGGCAGCTAAGTAAGCCGAGAGGCCTTGAGTACAGAATAGAAAGAGAAAAGGTGATAGAGGATCCCCCTGACGAAGATCATGTTGAGGTTGAAAGGTGGGTGAGAATGAATTATTAATTTTAACTGAGAAAGATACTGTAGTAATACAACGCATTATAAGCTTGATCCATTCGGAAGCAAAGCCCATGCGTTCCATTACATTAGCGAGAAAAGACCATTCTACTCTGTCGAATGCTTTCTCCATGTCTAGTTTAAGTGCAGCTCCTTGAGAGGATTTAGTAGCTCCTGCATTAATATTGTGGATGATTTCATGAGCAATAAGGATGTTGTCCGATATATTGCGTCCCTGGACAAAGGCTGCTTGATTATGGCTAATGCATAGGGGTATAGCCTGTTTCATTCTATTGACTATTGTTTTGGCAACTATTTTATAAAGGACAGTGCAGAGGCTAATTGGTCTGAGTTGTTTCATGGAGGTTGGGTTTTGTACTTTGGGAATTAGTACCAATATAGTTTTGTTGACTGACGCCATATCGGTATTGCCGTTTAAAAGGTTAATACAAAGATTAATAACATCGTCTCCCACTGTATCCCAGTGTTGTCTAAAAAAGCTACTGGGTAGACCATCGCAACCAGGAGCTTTCCTAGGGTCAATATCTTTGAAAGCATGAATAATTTCCTCTCTAGTGAATGCCTTTATAAGGTCTTCGTTCATTGAAGAATTAATGGAAGGGTGAATTTTGTCCAGAATGATGTTCGAGATTTGTGGGTTAGATGTTGTGAACAAGTTTTGGAAATAATCTGAAGCAATATTCATAATGTCCGATTCAGAAGTGCACCAATTGGAATTGGTATCATAAAGGCCTATGATTGAGTTTTTCTTGTTCCTATTAGAAGCGCGGGCATGGAAGAACTTGGTATTTTTGTCCCCTTGGGAGAGCCAAAGGGTTCGAGATCGTTGAGCCCAATAAACTTCTTGCTCTGTTAAAAGTTTATTTAATTCAGTTCTATAATTTAAGTAAACATGTTCATTAGTAGCCGTTAAGGGACGGTATAGTAATTTGTTTATTTTTTTAGTGAGAAACTTAATTCTTCCGGTTGATTTAAAACGTTGCTGATTTTGCCATTCTTCTAGGTAAGTACCTACCGCTTCAATTTTTTTTATGGCTGTTCCGGGAGTGTCGGCCCAAGCCCTTTTAATTGTTCGGATATTATCAATATTATTAGACCAGCAACTTTCGAATCTGAAATTCTTGGGAGGTTGTGTTTTGAATTTGGTAGTCGAAGTGTCTAATTCGAGAAGAAGGAAACAATGGTCAGATTTGGCAACATATTCTGTGGTGATTCAATGAGAAGGATAGAGGTCTTTCCATTCGGAATTAGCGATAAAACGGTCTAATCTTTCATGTATTACCGGGGTTAAGGGTCCAACTTTAGTCCATGTGAACCATCCCGAAGTTGGCTTACAATCATAGAGGTTGTTTCGAGTTAAACAATTACGAAAGTTTTTAATTTGGGATCTAACTCTACGAGGGCCTCCTTGTTTTTCCGAATCTGTTAAAATTTCATTAAAATCGTCACCGAGAAGCCAAGGTTTATCTTTAGTGGATGGGTATAAAGAATCAATTAGCTCCCATGTTTTATATTTTTGGCTAGTTTCCGAGAACCCGTGCATACCAGTGAAAAACATTGTGGAGTTATTCTTTAAAATTTGAATATGAATGAAACGCGATGAATAGGAAAGTAGACTTATATCAATGTTGTTTGTAGCGAATAAGGAAATTCCGGAACACCCTTCCGTAGGGGAAATAGAAATAATGTCTAACATACCTAATGAAAGACATAAGCGGTTACATTCCGCATTATTTAGTTTAGTCTCGCATAAGAAGATAATATCGGGGTTGGTGCGTTGGACATAGGACCGGAAATGTTGAACCGTCGGGGCTTGTCCAAGACCCTGACAGTTCCAGCATAGGATCCTCATTTTGCTCGGCGGGGCTGGGAAACAGCCGCCGCCGGAGAGTTTTTAGAGCTGCTCATCCCAGCTTTTGGTAATATAAGGAGGGTTAAGAGGAGAAAGATCAGAGTGGTTTTGGTAATATAAGGGAATCTTCTAAAAATCAAGTAATTAAAGCGGAGAATAAACTTTAAAGTCGCAAATAAAGGAAAATAAATTATGTAACTGCTGCAAATTATTTTCGTTATTGGAAATAATGTTGCGGAATAAAAGGTATAAGTTAATGAGGATAATTTTAGTAATAAAGTTGATTGTAGTAAATGGAGAAAAAACGGAAGAGTGAAATTACCGTTTACTGTATTTAAAGCTGTACTATAGAGATTTTTATGGGAAAATAGGTGTGCATATAAGCATAAGGAGAATAATTTGGATATAATTTTGGAAATGATTATATGCCTACGAATTAAGCGGAAAGTAGAATTGAAATAATAATTTAGATAGTTTTGAGTAGTAGAATACCTTAAAATATAGATAATAAATTTTGAGAAAAGCTGAAAAAATATAATATAGCTGAATTTTGAATTTGTTTTGGAAAAACCAGAATTAAAGATTATTAAAAGGTTTGAGAAATAAATAAAATATGTTAAAGAAAGACACCTATAAAATAGGGTTTGAGCAGAATCCCAGAAGTGGGCTTGTGATAATTCACCTAAAAATGTGTAGTGAGAGGGGATACATAGCGAGAATGTCAATGAGCAACGTTCAAAGTTAGAAACACATACATATAGGACATTCATGGCAGTATATGAATAATCTATAAAGCAGAAAATAGCATAAAATAAAAATAAAAGGAAAGCAGAAAAGAAAAAAAACAAGAAAAAATAATTACAGACCCAGGGGGATAAAGAAGCGGGGATAAGAAGATAAATACAGACCAAAAGAGCAAAAAAATATAGGGGGGAATACTAAGAAATTTAAATGAATTAAATTTGAAACTTAACCCAGAAGTATTGAGGGTCCAGTATTCCTTGAGCAGCTGCTTAGTGACTATTGGCCTAGCAACCATAGTTGGTACATAATGAGAGGCAATATAGAAAATAACAAAAAGAAAACACATGCATTCAGTTAGATGATAATATTTGATAATACAATAAGTACAGGATAAAAGAGAGGGCAAGTAAATAGGGTTGAGATTCAATATTAGCAATTGATAATCAAACAATAACATAACCGAGGACATATCTGAATTTGATGGATAGTTAGGAATAATATTAAGGAAAATGGCAAGATTGCAAGAATCAAAGATTTTAGTGTGCATGAGTAAACATAAAGAAAATACATAAAGGATAAAGACATTAGAGATATATAAAGGAGAGGTATAAAGGGTTTTATCATAGTGAAGATGGCAAAGACATGAAAAAGACAGTGACAAAAAGAACAGAGTAAATATGAAAAGAGCAGAGTGTAAATTCAGTATATGACTATGAATATGAGATAGGTAGTTCTTGGCCAAAATGTGAGGAACAGAGTTTAGATGTGCATATCTCAGAGTAGACCAAAACCTAATTAATATAGGATTTACATTAGGAAAAAATGTAGAAAATAAGTTCATAAAAGTGAACTGAAAAAAGTTTAATATCAAAAAGATAAAGCATATAATAATATTTTTAATGTATGAGGTTTCAACGTACATCATGGAAAGAGAAAAATACAAGTTTTTGATAGTGAGACTACCTTGGCCATAATACAGTACATACTTGAAAAGTAAGAATAAATACAGAGTATTGAGAGTACAAAAGTTATTAGAGGTGAAGAAAATATGATATGTAGTTGAGCATATAACATCATTATAGACTGTTAAATTCATATTCAAACATTGATGGACATGTAAAGGAGAGTATAGAGAAATGAGAAGGGAAAAACGTATAAAGCAAATGAAGAATATAATGGAGGATCCCAGAAAATGGGCTTGAAGATGATTCCCAGACAGGGCTTGATATCGAGTTAAGAAAAAGTAAAATTTAAATAATGATATGTTTATAATTATGTATGGCATATCAACAGGTATGAGGGTGTTGGGATCCATGGCATCAAAAACACAGAAGAAACATAATAGCAATGCATAATTCAAAGACCAACAATTTAATGATGGTGAATTAAACCCTAACATATATGGATAGCAAAAACATAAAAACAAATACAAACGGTAAGGAAGCATGATAATAAAAAAGAAAAAGGAGTATAATACGACAAGGATCAGGAAGAAAACATACGGCAAATTATGTCCATTTGTAGCAGTAAAAGCAGAACTTCTGAAAAGGAGATTAATGTTTATCTGTAAAAAAGAAAGCATAAGAAAAGTTAAAGGAATATAGTGCCATATATATAAGATAAAACTAAAAGGGGAAGATAACCCTAGCCGTCGTTGAGAAAAGGACACCGATGAGAGCCGCCACCAGACCTCACAGGGTGCAAAGCTTGTGACGGAAGGATATAGAAATGAGTCAGATCCTAGACCGCTACGCAAACGAGGGAAGCCCTTATGGGAGCGGTAAAGAACGGCCGCCGTAGAAAACCAAATGGTATTAAAAACCAAATCCAGAGAAGATGAGAGAGGGTTAGACCCATCATCGGAGGAGAAGATAGGCATAACGGACTCCGATCTAGCTGCATGTAGAAAGAGGATTCTGCAGAACGAAAAGTAAAAAGATTTGAAAAATAAATTCGATAAAATATTTAGATAAATGAGAGATAGGAGAGGGAGGAAAAAAAGATCCAAGGCTGCGAGGAGACTGAAGAGCCCTTCTGTACTACACCAGGCGAAAATGAATGGGGAGGATCCGAAAACCGTCCGAAAATTAAAACTGAACATAGAACGTTTCTTGCCGTCGCCGCGGAGGTGATGGAGATTTACCATCGAAGGCGACCGAAAAAGGAATCCCATGTAAAAAAGGAAAATAAAGGTTAGAAAAACGCTGAATATTAACGAAAATTGAAAAGCATGAAGGAAATGATATAACCTACCATCCGGATCTGGAAAATTCCGGTGAGAAATACCCGTATAAAAACCAGAGTAAATGGGGAATAAGGAGATAAAATGGGGAGATGCAAAGCACAGCCGGTGGGCATAAAAATGAAAAAAACAGGGAGTTAGCAAAAATGAAAGAAAATATAGTATAACAAATAAATCATAGAAAATGATGCTTAGGCGTGGGATGACTCCCTGATGATTCTTCCCGAATTCCAAGGGGAAATAGTTGGCTTGCGTAAGCGGCTGAAGCTGAGTAGCCGTAGGGGGTAGGGGAATCGGTGGAAGAAAGAAATCCACCGGATATACCGAAACAAGCAAAAACCAAAAAACCCCAGAAAATTTTGAGAGAGAATTGAGAGCCATCCCACGCCCGTTACCCGTTGGAATTTTAACTGACCCGTTGGAATTTTAACTAAGTACCCGTTTGAATTTTAACTAAGTAAAAAGTACAAAAATTGAGGTTTTGAAATATAATTGTGTTGAAAAGCTCCTAATCAATTATTTGAACTCCTAATATTTGAATAAAACATTTTTGCGGTCCTTTTTGTAGAGGTTTCGGACGAGCAGGTCTAAATGGGCCTTTCAATGGGCCCGTTGGAATTTTAACTGAATAAAATGTATAAAATTGAGGGTTTTCAATATAATTATGTTGAAACGTTCCTAATCAATTATTTGAACTCCTAAAATTTGATTAAAACTATTTTACGGTCCTTTTTGTCGAGGTTTCAGACGAGAAGGTCTAAATGGGCCTTTCAATGGACCCGTTAGAATTTTAACTGAGTAAAAAGTACAGAAATTGAGGTTTTGCAATATAATTGTGTTGAAAAACTCCTAATCAATTACATGAACTCCTAAAATTTGATTAAAACTTTTTTTGTGGTCCTTTTTGTAGAGGTTTCGGATGAGCGGGTCTAAATGGGCCTTTCAATGGACCCGTTGAAATTTTAACTGAGTAAAAAGTACATAAATTGAGGTTTTGCAATATAATTGTGTTGAAAAGCTCCTAATCAATTATTTGAACTCCTAAAATTTGATTAAAACTTGTTTTGCGGTCCTTTTTGTCGAGGTTTCGGACGAGCAGGTCTAAATGGCCCGTTCAATGAACCCTTTGGAATTTTAACTGAGTTAAAAGTACAGAAATTGAGGTTTTGCAATATAATTGTGTTGAAAAGCTACTAATCAATTATTTCAACTCCCAAAATTTGATTAAAACTTTTTTCGTGGTGTTTTTTGTAGAGGTTTCGGACTAGCGGGTCTAAATGGGCCTTTCAATGGACCCGTTGGAATTTTAACTGAGTAAAAAGTACATAAATTGAGGTTTTGCAATATAATTGTGTTGAAAATCTCCTAATAAATTACATGAACTCCTAAAATTTGATTAAAACTTGTTTTGCAGTCCTTTTTGTAGAGGTTTCGGACGAGCGAGTCGAAATGGGCCTTTCAATGGACCCGTTGGAATTTTAAATAAGTAAAAAGTACAGAAATTGAGGTTTTGCAATATAATTGTGTTGAAAATCTCCTAATCAATTACATGATCTCCTAAAATTTGATTAAAACTTGTATTGCAGTCCTTTTTGTAGAGGTTTCGAACGATCGGGTCGAAATGGGCCTTTCAATGGACCCGTTGGAATTTCAACTTAGTAAAAAGTACAGAAATTTAGGTTTTGCAATATAATTGTGTTGAAAAGTTCCTAATCAATTATTTGGACTCCTAAATTTTGATTAAAACTTGTTTTGCAGTCCTTTTTGTAGAGGTTTCGGACGAGCGGGTCGAAATGGGCCTTTTAATGGACCCGTTGGAATTTTAACTGAGTAGAAAGTACAGAAATTGAGGTTTTGCAATATAATTGTGTTGAAAAGCTCCTAATCAATTACATGAACTCCTAAAATTTGATTAAAACTTGTATTGCAGTCCTTTTTGTAGAGGTTTCGGACGAGCAGGTCTAAATGGGCCTTTCAATGGACCCGTTGGAATTTTAACTGAATAAAAAGTATTAAATTGAGGTTTTTCAATATAATTATGTTGAAAAGTTCCTAATCAATTATTTGAACTCCTAAAATTTGATTAAAACTATTTTGCGATCCTTTTTGTCGAGGTTTTAGACGAGAAGGTCTAAATGGGCCTTTCAATGGACCCGTTAGAATTTTAACTGAGTAAAAAGTACAAAAATTGAGGTTTTGAAATATAATTGTGTTGAGAAGCTCCTAATCAATTATTTGAACTCCTAAAATTTGATTAAAACTTGTTTTGGGGTCTTTTTTTGTAGAGGTTTCGGACGAGCAGGTCTAAATGGGCCTTTCAATGGACCCGTTGGAATTTTAACTGAGTAAAAAGTACAGAAATTCTGGTTTTGCAATATAATTGTGTTGAAAAGCTCCTAATCAATTATTTGAACTCCTACAATTTGATTAAAACTTGTTTTGCAGTCCTTTTTGTAGAGGTTTAGGACGAGTATGTCTAAATGGGCTTTTTAATGGGCCCGTTGGAATTTTAACTGAGTAAAAAGTACAGAAATTGAGGTTTTGGAATATATTTGTGTTGAAAATATCCTAATCAATTACATGATCTCCTAAAATTTGATTAAAACTTGTTTTGCGGCCCTTTTTTTAGAGGTTTCGGACGAGCTGGTCTAAATGGGCCTTTCAATGGACCCGTTGGAATTTTAACGGAGTAAAAAGTACAGAAATTGAGGTTTTGCAATATAATTGTGTTGAAAATCTCCTAATCAATTATTTGTACTCCTAATATTTGAATAAAACATTTTTGCGGTCCTTTTTGTAGAGGTTTCGGACGAGCGGGTCGAAATGGGCCTTTCAATGGGCACGTTGGAATTTTAACTGACTAAAAAGTATAAAGTTGAGGTTTTTCAATATAATTGTGTTGAAAAGTTCCTAATCAATTATTTGAACTCCTAAAATTTGATTAAAACTATTTTGCGGTCCATTTTGTCGAATTTTTGGACGAGCAGGTATAAATGGGCCTTTCAATGGGCCCGTTAGAATTTTAACTAAGTAAAAAGTATAGAAATTGAGGTTTTGCAATATAATTGTGTTGAAAAGCTCATAATCATTTATTTTAACTCCTAAAATTTCATTAAAACATTTTTGCGGTCCTTTTTGTATCGGTTTCGGAAGTGCAGGTCTAAATGGGCCTTCAATGGACCCGTTGGAATTTTAACTGAGTAAAAAGTACAGAAATTGAGGTTTTGGAATATAATTGTGTTGAAAAGCTCCTAATCAATCATTTGAACTCCTAAAATTTGATTAAAACTTGTTTTGCGGTCCTTTTTGTTGAGGTTTCGGACGAGCAGGTCTAAATGTGCCTTTCAATGGACGCGTTTGAATTTTAACTGAGTAAAAAGTACAGATTTTTAGGTTTTGCAATACAATTGTGTTGAAAAGTTCCTAATAAATTACATGAACTCCTAAAATTTGATTAAAACTTGTTTTGCAGTCCTTTTGTAGAGGTTTCGGACGAGCGAGTCGAAATGGGCCTTTTAATGGACCCGTTGGAATTTTAACTGAGTAAAAAGTACAGAAATTGAGGTTTTTCAATATAATTGTGTTGAAAAGCTCCTAATCAATTATTTGAACTCCTAAAATTTGATTAAAACTATTTTGCGGTCCTTTTTGTCGAGGTTTCGGACGGGCAGGTCGAAATGGGCCTTTCAATGGACCTATTGGAATTTTTTTTTTGAAGAAACCTATTGGAATTTTAACTGAGTAAAAAGTACAGAAATTAAGGTTTTGCAATATAATTGTGTTGAAAAGCTCCTACTAAATTACATGAACTCCTAAAATTTGATTAAAACTTGTATTGCAGTCCTTTTTGTAGAGGTTTCGGACGAGCAGGTCTAAATGGGCCTTTCAATGGGCCCGTTAGAATTTTAACTGAATAAAAAGTACAGAAATTGAGGTTTTGCAATATAATTATGTTGAAAAGTTCCTAATCAATTATTTGAACTCCTAAAATTTGATTAAAACTATTTTGCGGTCCTTTTTGTCGAGGTTTCGGACGAGAAGGTCTAAATGGGCATTTCAATGGACCCGTTAGAATTTTAACTGAGTAAAAAGTACAGAAATTGAGGTTTTGAAATATAACTGTGTTTAAAAGCTCCTAATCAATTATTTGAACTCCTAAAATTTGATTAAAACTTGTTTTGCGGTCTTTTTTGTAGAGGTTTCGGACGAGCAGGTTTAAATGGGCCTTTTAATGGACCCGTTGGAATTTTTTTTTTTGAAGAAAAAGGGCCTCATTAAAAACCCCTCTAACCACCTTGTACCGAAGCACAAGGTGAACCTAAGGGGAAAAGAGTGCCCTGAGTGTTGTTATTATTATAACAAGAAAAGGGCTGAGAATCAGCCATTACATCAACGTTAATACAATCAGGAATGACTGAATCAAAGTACACCGAAGAGGCAGAGCGTAAAGCCCAAGCGGCTAAGTTGTGGGCCAAAAAATTGGCCGACCTAGGTACAAAAGATATAGTGATTAAAGGAAAAGACCGAAGCAAAGACTGAGTCTCTGCGATCTGTGGTCCCAGAAGGGAATTGTCCGCAGCGGTGCGTGAGAGCTTGTTGATCACCGTAGCCGAGTCGGATTCAATGGTCACCTCACCCCACCCTCTATCTCGGGTCAACATGATACCCGCAACAATGGCATGTAGCTCAACCATAGTGGCATCATGACCGCCTGCCTCGTGGACTGCGCAACCTCCAACAATTGAGCCAGCTGCATCCCTAGCAATGACTCCGATGGCTGCAGCACCAGATCCTGGATGAAAAGCTCCGTCAACGTTGATCTTGATACAGCCCGGTCTAGGTGTCGTCCATCGTTGGGGGGCTGCTGCTGGTATGGCGGTTGACACGGCGGGGAGAGCGTTGGCGGCTGCGTATTCCTGTAGAAGACCTGTAGCATTCATAGCGGTAAGCCATGTTGGCTGAAGCCTGTGGGAATGAATCCAGTCGTTACGACGGTTCCAAATATTCCATATTGTGGTCAGGAGCAGGGCAAACCCCGAAGAGTCCAAGCAATAAGATACTTCTGAAAGCCAAGCCATAATGGAGTTGGTATGACTGGTAGAGACGCTCAACGGAAGCCCCACAAGGCGGAGAACATCTTGTGCAGTTGGGCAATCCCGTAGGGCATGAATAGCGGATTCTAGCACCGTAGGGCAAAAGGGACAATGTCCATCCATTTGATGTATCGCTCGGAGCTTTTCCCCCGTGGGTAAGGCATCACGGCTCACTCGCCAGCTGAAGGATCGAATTTTAGGTAAAGTCGGAGATTTGGATATTACTTTCCATAAATGTGTGGGGCGCATAACTGGTCTCGCCGGCTGATGGAGAAAAAAGTATCCCGACCTAACAGTATAGGTCCCAGAGTCATGGCGACTCCAAACCAACTTGTCCGGTCTATCCTGATAAATCGGCACCCGAAGGATACTCTCCGCATCATCCTTATCAAAGGCATTTCGAATTTTGGGCTCATCCCAAGAGGCACCGTCACGCAACATGTAGTCCCGACAGCGCACTGGGAGTTCGTCAGTATCCTCATATTGTCCAAAAAGCGTAATGGGTTTATCCCCTCCCCATGTATCACTGAGTAGACGTATCGAGCTCTTAGTCCCGGGTCTCCAGAAATAACCAGGCCTCAGGAGATGGATAGTTTGGTGCAGACCTTTCCATGCAAAAGAGGCCCGCTTGTCTGCCGAGGCGTTCAGGAGGTCGCCTGCGGGTAGTATTTAGCACGAAGGACCCTTGCCAACAAAGAGTCCGGGTGTGACAGCAAGTGCCAAATTTGCTTCCCCAGCAGGGCAAAATTGAAAGATCGCAGGTCGCGGAAACCTAGGCCTCCCACCTTTTTGGGCGTGCAGAGGGTATCCCATGACAAAAGCGGCCAGCCACGCTTATTACTACGCCCGGACCACCAGTAACGCCGTATGGAAATAGTAATATCGTCAATAATGTTTTGTGGTAAGAGGTAGCAGGACATCACATACTGTGGCATAGCTTGTGCGACAGCCTTAATGAGGATTTCTCGACCGCTATATGAAAGGAAACTATTATCCCATTTGCTCATACGGGATTGGACTTTATCTCGCACAAAGCCTAAGGATGCAGTTCTATTCCTTTTTATTAAGAGGGGGACTCCCAAGTATATGGCTGGATCATCCACTAGTCGGACGCCCAAAGTTGAGCGCATAGTATGGAGAAAGACGGAAGAGCACCCATTACTGCAGTAAGCGGTAGATTTGTCGAAATTTACCGTTTGCCCGGAAGACGAGGCATACTGGGAAAGGACGGAACGCAATCTATCCACCTCCGCTGGATCATTGCGAAGGAACACCATACTATCATCAGCGAATAGTAGGTGTGTAACCCTGGGCCCATGACGACTGGCACTAAAACCGGAGAGGCGTCCTTCTCTTTGCTCCGTTTCCAGGGCCGCTGATAGTCCCTGGGAGCAAATTAGGAATAAGAAAGGAGATAAAGGATCACCTTGACGGATACCCCGGGAAGGGAAGAATTCCTCTGATATCGTGCCATTAAT
Organism: Hibiscus trionum; assembly: GCA_030270665.1. NCBI lineage: Eukaryota > Viridiplantae > Streptophyta > Magnoliopsida > Malvales > Malvaceae > Hibiscus > Hibiscus trionum. Next base: position 31,516,471 of record BSYR01000008.1, read on the forward strand.
TCTTACCGAATAGGAGACCGAGGATACGCAACGTAGGATAAGGTTAACCCAATCCCGGGCGAACTCCATACGGAGCATGACATCCCTTAGAAAGGACCATTCTACCTTGTCAAAGGCCTTTTCCATATCGAGCTTGACAGCCGCTCCTTGAGAGGATAGTGTGCCATGAGAGTGAAGGGTATGTACCAGCTCATGTGCAATTAGAATATTGTCGGTGATATTGCGTCCACTGATAAACGCTGCTTGCGAATCGCTGATACAAGAAGGTAAGGATAGTTTCAGGCGATTTACCAGAACCTTAGAGATCGTCTTGTATATGACTGTGCACAGACTAATCGGACGAAAGTGCTTCATGGTGGTGGGGTCCGTAGTCTTGGGTATAAGCACTATGATTGATCGGTTAACCGATGCCATATCGGCTTTCCCGTTGGAATTTTAACTGAGTAAAAAGTACAAAAATTGAAGTTTTGCAATATAATTGTGTTGAAAATCTCCAAATAAATTACATGAACTCCTAAAATTTGATTGAATCTTGTTCTACAGTCCTTTTTGTAGAGGTTTCGGACAAGCGGGTCGAAATGGTCCTTTCAATGGACCCATTGGAATTTCAATTGAGTAGAAAGTACAGAAATTGAGGTTTTGCAATATAATTGTGTTGAAAAGCTCCTAATCAATTAAATAAACTCCTAAAATTTGATTAAAACTTTTTTTGTAGTCCTTTTTGTATCGGTTTCAGACGAGTTGGTCTAAATGGGCCTTACAATGGACCCGTTGGAATTTTAACTGAGTAAAAAGTACAGAAATTGAGGTTTTGCAATATAATTGTGTTGAAAAGCACCTAATCAATTATTTGAACTCCTCTAATTTGATTAAAACTTGTTTTGCGGTCCTTTTTGTCGAGGTTTCGGACGAGCAGGTCTAAATGGGCCTTTCAATGGACCCTTTGGAATTTTAACTGAGTAAAAAGTACAGAAATTGAGGTTTTGCAATATAATTGTGTTGAAAAGCTCCTAATCAATTACATGAACTCCTAAAATTTGATTAAAACTTGTTTTGCAGTCCTTTTTGTAGAGGTTTCAGACGAGCGGGTCTAAATGGGCCTTTCAATGGACCCGTTGGAATTTTAACTGAGTAAAAAGTACAGAAATTGAGGTTTTGGAATATAATTGTGTTGAAAAGCTCCTAATCAATTATTTGAACTCCTAAAATTTGATTAAAACTTGTTTTGCGGTCCTTTTTGTAGAGGTTTCGGACGAGCATGTCTAAATGGGCCTTTTCATGGGCCCGTTGGAATTTTAACTGAGTAAAAAGTACAGAAATTGAGGTTTTGGAATATAATTGTGTTGAAAATCTCCTAATCAATTACATCATCTCCTAAAATTTGATTAAAACTTGTTTTGCGGCCCATTTTTTAGAGGTTTCGGTCGAGCTGGTCTAAATGGGCCTTTCAATGGACCCGTTGGAATTTTAATGGAGTAAAAAGTACAGAAATTGAGGTTTTGCAATATAATTTTGTTGAAAATATCCTAATCAATTATTTGAACTCCTAATATTTGAGTAAAACATTTTTGCGGTCCTTTTTGTAGAGGTTTCGGACGAGCGGGTCGAAATGGGCCTTTCAATGGGCCCGTTGGAATTTTAACTGACTAAAAAGTATAAAATTGAGGTTTTTCAATATAATTGTGTTGAAAAGTTCCTAATCAATTATTTGAACTCCTAAAATTTGATTAAAACTATTTTGCGGTCCATTTTGTCGAATTTTCGGACGAGCAGGTATAAATGGGCCTTTCAATGGACCCGTTAGAATTTTAACTAAGTAAAAAGTATAGAAATTGAGGTTTTGCAATATAATTGTGTTGAAAAGCTCATAATCATTTATTTTAACTCCTAAAATTTCATTAAAACATTTTTGCGGTCCTTTTTGTATCTGTTTCGGACGTGCAGGTCTAAATGGGTCTTCAATGGACCCGTTGGAATTTTAACTGAGTAAAAAGTACAGAAATTGAGGTTTTGCAATATAATTGTGTTGAAAAGCTCCTAATCAATCATTTGAACTCCTAAAATTTGATTAAAACTTGTTTTGCGGTCCTTTTTGTTGAGGTTTCGGACGAGCAGGTCTAAATTGGCCTTTCAATGGACCCGTTTGAATTTTAACTGAGTAAAAAGTACAAAAATTTAGGTTTTGCAATATAATTGTGTTGAAAAGCTCCTAATAAATTGCATGAACTCCTAAAATTTGATTAAAACTTGTTTTGCATTCCTTTTTGTAGAGCTTTCGGACGACTAATCGAAATGGGCCTTTCAATGGACCCGTTAGAATTTTAACTAAGTAAAAAGTATAGAAATTGAGGTTTTGCAATATAATTGTGTTGAAAAGATCATAATCATTTATTTTAACTCCTAAAATTTCATGAAAACATTTTTGCGGTCCTTTTTGTATCTGTTTCGGACGTGCAGGTCTAAATGGGTCTTCAATGGACCCGTTGGAATTTTAACTGAGTAAAAAGTACAGAAATTGAGGTTTTGCAATATAATTGTGTTGAAAAGCTCCTAATCAATCATTTGAACTCCTAAAATTTGATTAAAACTTGTTTTGCGGTCCTTTTTGTTGAGGTTTCGGACGAGCAGGTCTAAATTGGCCTTTCAATGGACCCGTTTGAATTTTAACTGAGTAAAAAGTACAAAAATTTAGGTTTTGCAATATAATTGTGTTGAAAAGCTCCTAATAAATTGCATGAACTCCTAAAATTTGATTAAAACTTGTTTTGCATTCCTTTTTGTAGAGGTTTCGGACGAGCGAGTCGAAATGGGCCTTTCAACGGACCCGTTGGAATTTTAAATGAGTAAAAAGTACAGAAATTGAGATTTTGCAATATAATTGTGTTAAAAATCTCCTAATCAATTACATGAACTCCTAAAATTTGATTAAAACTTGTTTTGCAGTCCTTTTTGTAGAGGTTTCGGATGAGCGGGTCGAAATGGGCCTTTCAATGGACCCGTTGGAATTTCAACTGAGTAAAAAGTACAGAAATTTAGGTTTTGCAATATAATTGTGTTGAAAAGTTCCTAATAAATTACATGAACTCCTAAAATTTGATTAAAACTTGTTTTGCAGTCCTTATTGTAGAGGTTTCGGACGAGCAGGTCTAAATGGGCCTTTCAATGGGCCCGTTTGAATTTTAACTGAGTTAAAAGTATAAAATTGAGGTTTTTCAATATAATTGTGTTGAAAAGCTCCTAATCAATTATTTGAACTCATAAAATTTGATTAAAACTATTTTGCGGTCCTTTTTGTCGAGGTTTCGGACGGGCGGGTCGAAATGGGCCTTTAAATGGACCTGTTGGAATTTTAACTGAGTAAAAAGTACAGAAATTGAGGTTTTGCAATATAATTGTGTTGAAAAGCTCCTAATCAATTACATGAACTCCTAAAATTTGATTAAAACCTGTATTGCAGTCCTTTTTGTAGAGGTTTCGGACGAGTAGGTCTAAATGGGCCTTTCAATGGGCCCGTTGGAATTTTAACTGAATAAAAAGTATAAAATTGAGGTTTTTCAATATAATTATGTTGAAAAGTTCCTAATCAATTATTTGAACTCCTAAAATTTGATTAAAACTATTTTGCGGTCCTTTTTGTCGAGGTTTCGGACGAGAAGGTCTAAATGGGCCTTTCAATAGACCCGTTAGAATTTTAACTGAGTAAAAAGTACAGAAATTGAGGTTTTGCAATATAATTGTGTTGAAAAGCTCCTAATCAATTATTTGAACTCCTAAAATTTGATTAAAACTTGTTTTGCGGTCTTTTTTGTAGAGGTTTCGGACGAGTAGGTCTAAATGGGCCTTTTAATTGGCCCGTTGGAATTTTAACTGAGTAAAAAGTACAGAAATTGAGGTTTTGGAATATAATTGTGTTGAAAATCTCCTAATAAATTACACGATCTCCTAAAATTTGATTAAAACTTGTTTTGCGGCCCTTTTTGTAGAGGTTTCGGCCGAGCTGGTCTAAATGGGCCTTTCAATGGACCCGTTGGAAGTTTTTTTGAAGAAAGGGCCTCATTAAAAACCCCACTAATCCTTACTGGGCTGGCCTAGTTAGGGTCCTAGGAGGGGAAAAAAGTACCCAAATATATTATAAATCATGGTGGTTGGTGAACAACCGGTACAAATGTTCGCAAATCATCGGGCAAGCCCGGTCCAAAATACAAATAGGGTCTAGAATGAAGGGCCCAATTAGCGATATAGTGAGCTAAAGCATTAGCTGTACGCGGTACATAAAGTAAACATAAACCAGTGACAGTATCAAAGAAAGATCTAGCTGTCTGAATCTGCCGCTGTAGGGGGGAGGCATCCTGGCCGGCTTGACGTAGCCTATTAATTATCAGGGTTGCGTCCGACTCAAGATGAAACCCTTGCCAGCCAGGGTCTGCACCGAGTGTGACTCCTGCGATGATAGCATGGAGTTCCGCGGATGGAGAATCTGCGGTGTCAACCAAGAAGAGAGCTCGTCCTAGCAAGATAGCTCAGTGGTGTCACGAGCCACAATACCAATGCTAGCGGAACCCGTAGCTGCATTGAACGCGCCATCGACATTGATTTTGATCGTCCCAGCCGGTGGTGGTCTCCAGACAGGTTGGGAAAGGGCTGGCTCCGTCTGCGGTCGCGTCGTGGTATGGTCTGAGTTGGCCGAGATGTAGTCGCGAAGTAGTTCCTGTGAGTTCATCAGAGTAAGCCAAGGGGGCTGTAGACGCTGAGAATGGACCCAGTCATTCCTCCTGTTCCATATATTCCACAAGGTAGTCAGGAGAAGATCGAATTGTGCGCGAGATAGAAGTACAGCTCCCTGTTCGAGCCAAAGGGTAACCGAGGTGGCCGTGCTGTCGCATAACGCACAGGGGAAGCCAGCAAGGCTTAGAACCTCGGCGGCGCCAGGGCAGTCTCGAAATGCATGAATCGCAGTTTCAAGAATCGAGGGACAGAATGGGCACATGCCACTGCCCATCCCCAGAGCAGCAAGACGGTCACCAGTTGGTAAAGCACTCTGCCCTGCCCGCCATCCAAAGGTGCGAACCTTCGGAAGCGTATTAGATTTAGCAATGATCTTCCAGAGTGGGCACGGGCGCTCAAGGGGCCTTGAGGGCCTACGCAGGAAGAGGTAGCCGGAGCGTACTGTATAAATGTTAGTATCGTGAAAGCCCTACAGTAAAGTATCACGACGTTCATCGGATATCGGGACGTGCAAGATGTTGGCAGCATCATCCCAGTCAAAGTATTGACGAAATTTATGTTCATCCCAAGAGTTGTGATGGCGGATCATAAAATCACTGCAACTCAAGGGTATCTCCTCATTATCCTGATAGTTACCAAAGAAGGAGAGACCAACGGCCCCACCCCAATGTTCTCGATGGATACGTATTCGACTGTCAATGTCGGGCCGCCAGAAAAAACCTGGCTGCAAGCGTTGCATGGCTTGCCAGATGCCTCGCCAGGCAAATGAGGTGCGCTGGTCAGCTTTCGCGTCCAGAATATTGCCGGAGGGGTAATAATGGGATCGTAGGACCCTCGCAAGTAGGGAATCGGGCGAGTGAATCAGTCGCCAGATTTGCTTCCCAAGAAGAGCAATGTTAAAGTCCCGTAAGTCACGGAAGCCCATTCCCTCAGTTGCTTTGGGCGTACACATGGTATCCCAGGACAGCATTGGCCATCCTTTCTTGTTACTTCTACCCGACCACCAGTATCGACGAATTGAGCGTGTCGCATCGTCGACAATGTTTTGCGGAAGCAGATAACAGGACATGACGTACTGAGGTATAGCTTGTGCCACTGGTTTTATTAGAATTTCACGCCCACTGTATGAGAGCAAATTAGTATCCCATTTAGCCATGCGTGAGTTGACCTTGTCACGAATAAACCCAAGACTGGCCGTTCGGTTCTTCCCAACGAGGGGAGGGATCCCCAGATAAGTACCAGGGTCATCAACCAAACGGATGCCAAGGGTATGCTGAAGGGCCTGTGAGAAGGCTGCCGAGCAGGAAGAGCTACAAAAGGCAGTCGATTTAGCAAAGTTGACAGATTGGCCCGAGGGTGATTCATACAAACGAAGAATCTCCTTTAATCGCTGGACTTCCGTTGGGCAATTACGGAAAAAGACAATGCTGTCGTTCGCAAAGAGGAGATGGTTAATCCGCGGTCCTCGGCGATTGGCCTGTAAGCTGACGAGTCGTCCCGCTCGCTGTTCGGCCTCAAGAGCCGCCGAAAGCCCTTGAGAGAAAATTAGGAAAAGGAAAGGCGAGAGGGGGTCGCCTTGCCGGATTCCCCTAGTCGGAGAGAATTCTTGGGAGAGAGCGCCATTAAGACGGACTGAGAAGGAAACAGTGGATACGCAGCGGAGTAACAACTGTACCCAGTCGGATGCAAATCCCATACGTATCATTACGTCTTTAAGAAAAGACCATTCAACTTTGTCAAAGGCCTTCTCCATGTCTAATTTCAAAGCAGCCCCTTGATAGATCGAAGCGTTATTAGAATGAAGGGTATGAACAAGTTCATGTGCAATCAGAATATTATCAGTGATGTTCCTGCCACTAACAAAAGCGGCCTGTGCATCACTGATACAAGACGGTAAGATAGGTTTGAGCCGATTCACGGGAACCTTGGCAATGGTTTTGTAAATGACAGTGCATAAACTGATCGGCCGAAATTGACGCATGTTTGAAGCGTCAGGCACTTTCGGGATGAGGACAATAATCGTTTTGTTAACCGTCGCCATGTCCTCTTCCCCTCGTAAAAGACGCAAACAAAGTTGGACGAACTCGGGCCCAATGACATCCCAGTATTGCCTGTAGAAACTACTAGGGAAGCCATCAAAACCCGGAGCTTTCCTGGGACCTATATCCTGGAAAGCTGTGATTACCTCGTCTTCAGTGAAAGGTCGAAGCAACGAATCATTCATTGCGGCATTAACGACTGGGCTGATGTGTTCCAAAAGAAGGGGAGAGGAAGTCGAATTAGACGATGTAAACAAAACCTGGAAGTAATCCGAGGCAATCTGAAGGAGCTCAGGTTTCTCGGTATGCCATGTTTGGTTTACATCAAAGAGGCCACGTATAGTGTTCTTTTTCCTTCGTTTAGACAACCTGGCATGGAAGAAGGACATGTTTTTGTCACCTTGCGATAGCCAGGTAACACGAGAACGTTGAGCCCAGTAGGCCTCTTGTGCGTCCAAAAGGCGTCAAAGCTCCAATTTTGCATCTCTTAGTTTGAGCAGTATTTCAGGTGATAGCTGAAGTCGACGCATGTAAGAATTAATCTGGCGTTGAAGCTCAGCGATGCGGTTGTTGGATTTGAAACGACGAGTCGTTTTCCAATCATGTAAGTGGCTTCCAACAATAGTCAATTTGTCAAGGAGGGTGCCTGACGCGTTTGACCATGCTTGGTGGAAGGCTTTAATACATGATGGGTCATTTGCCCAGCAAGATTCAAAGCGAAAGTGATCGCCATCATGCCGGGAACGAACCTCATGGGGAGCAACACATTTGGTGTCCATGAGAATGACATAATGATCAGAATCTGGAGAGAAAACGTTCCTGCATTGGAATGTTAGGTGTGCATTTAGCCATGCATTACAAGCAAGGAATCGATCTAGACGTTCACAAACGGATGCAACATTGGGTCCCATTCGAGACCATGTGAACCATCCCGAACAGGGTTTACAATAAAAAATTCCATTGCGAGCAAGGCAATCTAGAAAGTTGGTGATTTGTGATTGTGGTCTGCGACATCCGCCTTGTTTTTCAGAGTCGGATAAAATGTCGTTTAGGTCTCCACCAATTAGCCAAGGCAACGGTGAATTGCTACGAAGAGAGTCTATGAGCTCCCACGTCTTATATTTCATGCTAGTTTCTGCGTACCCATAGACGTCGGTGAATCGAAAGCAATCATCAGTAGTTGTTATAGTTGAATCAATGTAACGATCAGAATACGATAAAAGATCCAGAGACGTATTATTATTCCATAATAGTAAAAGACCAGAGCAAGTTGGGCTGCTTTTCACATGGAAGCAACCCGTCATATCCAAAGAAAATTTTAAACGTTCAAAATCAAAATTAAACAATCTAGTTTCAGACAAGAAAATAATTGTAGGTTCCAACTTCCGGACTAAGGAAACAAGACCTTGAACTGCCTCTGGTGAACCAAGCCCACGGCAGTTCCAGCAAAATATCCTCATTTCTCTCGGCGGGGTTGAATATCAACCGCCGCCGAAGAGACTTTGCTGCTCATCCCAGCTTTAGTATGTTTGGTAGTTTTTTCAGATGGTGCTCCGGGTTTTGCCGGCCTTGCTTGAACCTTGGGGGAGGTACGCGGGCGCTTAGCCACAGTGGGCGCAGCTGGGGATGGGCTGCGCTTTGCCTTGCGAGGTTCCGTTGCACCCTTCGGAGGGCTCGATGTGGTAGCAAGCCAATCCTCAAACTCCGGGTTGACAGGCTCATAAGCATTGCTGCCGTGGCCAGCAGTGGTAGATTTGGCTGGCATGGCAGTAGGCACTGGGAATCCTTCACCATCAATCAGCACGAACCGCTTGTTGGGCGGGGTGGATGATGCATCATCAATCCCTGCAACTTGGGCAGTGTTGGGAGATCCAGTGTTGGCTGATTCTGCATCAGCAGGTATAACAGCAAGAGGGACCACGTCAAGGGGTTCAACTGAAATGCCAACAGTGGGTGAGGCATGCTGTCCACTGGGAACGCCTCCTGCGTCCGTCATTGGTGCATCAAGCGCAGCTGGGGCCGTCTGGTCCAGCAGTGCGTCTGCACCCGTGGGTGCCACAGCATCGATGGAATTAGTAGCAGCGGCAGCTGTGGGCACTGCAGTAGCCTCGTCCTTCGGTTCTGTTGCAGCAGAATCTGACATCACCGTGGCTGAGGCGGCGTCAGCAACAACAACCTTTTTTCCTTTGCGATCTGTTCCTGTGGAGCAGAAAGGAAGGCAACGACAGTTAGGAGAGTGCCGTTGAAGAGAGCATAGTAGATAAATATTAGAAAATGTTTCTTCGAATAAAATTGCATGATAATTATCCAAAGATACCGGTGGTTGTTGGTTTCTTTGTTGTTGGTCCTGCACCTGAGAAAGGGTGAGATTATTGAGCATGAGCTTCATAAAAATGCATGCATCATGCAATGCATAGAGAATAAGAAAAGAGAGGGCCAAACCCTAAAGAGAAAAATATAGATATAGAGTTGGATACCGGTGGCTGTCGAGGGCTTGGTTGACGGGCCAGCTAGCTCGAAGTAACATACCCGACCTCTGGTTGTTATTTTGGATTTTTTCTTCGGAGCAGGGGCACGTAGCCAGTCTCCATACTGCTGGGGTTCCATCTTGTCATCCTTAAATTCCGCACAGGTGGCTTTAAGATGACATAGAATGCCACACCCATGACAGAATGTGGGTAGCTTCTCATATTGAAGCGGTAGCATTTGAGGATCTTCGTCCTCGATGCGTACAGCTATAAACCGACGCAACGGTTTGTGTACATCGATAATAACACAGACACGAAGAAACTTGGTCATGTTCCCATCATCCGACTGACGGGAGTCTGTCCCTATAACTGCGCCAATCCCACTTCCAAGGGTTCGTCCGGTGATATTAGCCACTGTAACTCTAGTCATCATGGCTATTGGCACCCTAAGGATTCACACCCAGATTCTTATCTGGTCGTAGAGATAACCATCAATGGTAAGTTTTGGTTGAACTGATAGGAGTGCCAGCCAATCCTTCTTGAAAGTCCAGAGCCCTCTTTTTAGAACATCGTCCCTGCAGGGCTTCGTTTCAAATTTAAAGAGGAAATAACCAGAGCCCAGAGTCGTTACCGATGAGAGTTTATCATCTTTCCATACAGAGGTGAAAACGCGCACCAAGGCAGTTTCATCAAAATCTTTGGTGTTGAAGAGTTTCCCAATTAGAGACGACTTGTAGTCATCGAGGGGAACAACCTTCGTGGAAGCAGGCGCACATATCATGTTTTTCTCCTCCGCAGTAAATTGGAGGTTGTCAAAACGGGAGAGAAAAGAGTCTGTGGAAGCCATAAGAGAAAGGTGGGACATATGAGAACGTTGTAGCAAGAGAGAGTGCTTGAGGTTGGATGTAAATGTCACACAAGGGTAGTGGATCGCATAAAGGTGAAGAATACGACCAATGGTCAGTATATAATGAGGGGAGGTCCCTAGGAAATGAAAAGATTGTTTAAATGTTGAGGATTGTGGATAATCCAAATAATAATAGGATAATATGGATTTAAATTTAAATAGAATCCTAGTAATCGTGGGATTGTAGGATAATATTAATTTAAATGCAAATAGAATCCTAGAAGGTGTGGAATTATCAAGATATTTTAAATGGAATTTGAATTTAAATAATATCCTGATAATCATGGGATTAAAAGATAATATTAATTTAAATTCAAATAGAATCCTAGTAGGTGAGGGATTATCCAGATAAGGGATGACCAAAATACTTTGAATTTTATTATCCACAATTGTTAAATCGTGATAATTTATAATTTTGCCCAGATAAATTCCAAAAATCGAAGAATCCCAAAAGAATAGGAATATATTAAGATTTAATAAAACTTGTTGGGAAGCTTCCGAAATGCATGGGAGTAGGGTACGTGCATGAGGGTTAGGTTCCCATGCAGAGCCGAGATACGAAATTTTGAAATTCCGGTGCATAACGAGAAATATATTCTCTAACTGCCAGTATCCCGGGCTCCTAAAATTGTGGAACAACTGAGACGAAGCTTCCGTCCGGCGTCTTGCGGCTGTAGTAGCACCAGCAATGTGATCCGATTGGTAAATGAACAATAGTGTTTTGAAACACAATTGGTGACCATGAACAAGCAGTAGGACACTTGTTTCTAAATTGTAATGAGTCTGAAGAAAGACAATTGATAATAAGTAGGATAAAATACTGATGGTCTATTCTAAAAATAGTAATGAATAAATATATGAACGAGTCTGGTGCATTGCTTCATGTGTGGACGTGTGCATGCAAGCAGATTCATCCACTGTTAATGAAGATATGGTATAAGGGAAAGAATGGAACCAAAATTCCCCCAGCGTGACGCTGCTGTTTAGGGAAATGATACAGGGTCGTAAAGACCAGGAAATTGCCTGTGCTCTGTAAAAAGAGGCAGGGCTATCGAAGGGCACCATAATTGATGGCCCAGCATTTGAGTGATGCTTGTGGATAGCATCATATGCCTGATCGGCAGTGGTTGGCCAGTGCCAGTGCAAAAGCATTGTGATTGCCATTGATAAGTACAAAAGTAACAAGTAGAAAAAATTCGTCCGGGCATGGTGGGTGGTTTTTACTTTCATCGTGTATGTGCTAAGCAAGCACCACCATGGCAGTGGGAGGGGGAGGAGGCATGGATGGTGGCGGAGGGTATGGCGGAAGAAGGCAGAGATAAGGAGGGAGGGGGTAAAAGAGAGGGGGAAGGTATAGAGAAAAATTGAGAGAGAAATTGAGAGAATTTTCATTCACACCCGTTGGAATTTTTTACCCATTAGAATTTTTCCCCGTTGGAATTTTAACAAAGTAAAAATTACAGAAATTGAGGTTTTGCAATATAATTGTGTTGAAAAGCTCCTAATCAATTATTTGAACTCCTAATATTTGAATAAAACATTTTTGCGGTCCTTTTTTTAGAGGTTTCAGACGAGCAGATCTAAATGGGCCTTTCAATGGGCACGTTGGAATTTTAACTGAATAAAAAGTATAAAATTGAGGATTTTCAATATAATTCAGTTGAAAAGTTCCTAATCAATTATTTGAACTCCTAAAATTTGATTAAAACTATTTTGCGGTCCTTTATGTCGAATTTTCGGACGAGCAGGTCTAAATGGGACTTTCAATGGACCCGTTAGAATTTTAACTGAGTAAAAAGTATATAAATTGAGGTTTTGCAATATAATTGTGTTGAAAAGCTCATAATCATTTATTTTAACTCCTAAAATTTGATTAAAACATTTTGCGATCCTTTTTGTATTGGTTTCGGACGTGCAGGTCTAAATGGGCCTTCAATGGACCCGTTGGAATTTTAACAGAGTAAAAAGTACAGAAATTGAGGTTTTGCAATATAATTGTGTTGAAAAGCTCCTAATCATTTATTTGAACTCCTAAAATTTGATTAAAACTTGTTTTGCGGTCCTTTTTATAGAGGTTTCGGACGAGCAGGTCTAAATGGGCCTTTCAATGGACCCGTTGGAATTTTAACTGAGTAAAAAGTACAAAAATTGAGGTCTTGCAATATATATGTGTTGAAAAGCTCCTAATCAGTTATTTGAACTCCTAATATTTGAATAAAACATTTTTGCGGTCCTTTTTGTAGAGGTTTCAGACGAGCAGGTCTAAATGGGCCTTTCAATGGGCCCGTTGGAATTTTAACTGAGTAAAAAGTATAAAATTGAGGTTTTTCAATATAATTGTGTTGAAAAGCTCCTAATAAATTAAATGAACTCCTAAAATTTGATTAAAACTTGTTTTGCAGTCCTTTTTGTAGAGATTTCGGACGAGAGAGTCGAAATGAGCCTTTAAATGGACCCGTTGGAATTTTAACTGAGTAAAAAGTAAAGAAATTGAGGTTTTGTAATATAATTGATTTGAAAAGCTCCTAATCAATTACGTTAACTCCTAAAATTTGATTAAAACTTGTTTTGCATTCCTTTTTGTAGAGGTTTCGGACGATCGGGTCGAAATGGGCCTTTCAATGGACCCGTTGGAATTTTAACAGAGTAAAAAGTACAGAAATTGAGGTTTTGCAATATAATTGTGTGGAAAAGCTCCTAATCAATTATTTGAACTCCTAAATTTTGATTAAAACTTGTTTTGCGGTCCTTTTTGTCGAGGTTTCAGACGAGCAGGTCTAAATGGGCCTTTCAATGGACCCGTTGGAATTTTAACTTAGTAAAAAGTACAGAAATTGAGGTTTAGCAATATAATTGTGTTGAAAATCTCCTAATTAATTACATGATCTCCTAAAATTTGATTAAAACTTGTTTTGCAGACCTTTTTGTAGAGGTTTGGGACGAACATGTCTAAATGGGCCTTTCAATGGACCTGTTGGAATTTTAACCGAGTAAAAAGTACAGAAATTGAGGTTTTGCAAGATAATTGTGCTGAAAAGCTCCTAATCAATTATTTGAACTCCTAAAATTTGAATAAAACATTTTTGCGGTCCTTTTTGTAGAGGTTTCGGACGAGCAGTTCTAAATGGGCCTATCAATGGGCCCGTTGGAATTTTAACTGAGTAAAAAGTATAAAATTGAGGTTTTTCAATATTTGTGTTGAAAAGCTCCTAATCAATTATTTCAACTCCTAAAATTTGATTAAAACTATTTTTGCGGTCCTTTTTGTCGAGGTTTCGGACGAGCATGTCTAAATGGGCCTTTCAATGGACCCGTTAGAATTTTAACTGAGTAAGAAGTACATAAATTGAGGTTTTGCAATATAATTGTGTTGAAAAGCTCCTAATCAATTACATGAACTCCTATGATTTGATTAAAACTTTTTTGTGGTCCTTTTTGTAGAGGTTTCGGACGAGCGGGTCTAAATGGGCTTTTCAATGGACCCGTTGAAATTTTAACTGAGTAAAAAGTACAGAAATTGAGGTTTTGCAATATATTTGTGTTGAAAAGCTCCTAATCAATTATTTCAACTCCTAAAATTTGATTAAAACTTTTTTTCGTTGTCCTTTTTGTAGAGGTTTCAGACGAGCGGGTCTAAATGGGCCTTTCAATGGACCCGTTGGAATTTTAACTGAGTAAAAAGTACAGAAATTGAGGTTTTGCAATATAATTGTGTTGATAAGCTCCTAATCAATTATTTGAACTCCTAAAATTTGATTAAAACTTGTTTTGTTGTCCTTTTTGTAGAGGTTTCGGATGTGCAGGTCTAAATAGGTCTTTCAATGGGCCCGTTGGAATTTTAACTGAGTAAAAAGTACAGAAATTTAGGTTTTGGAATATAATTGAGTTGAAAATCTCCCAAACAATTACATGATCTCCTAAAATTTGATTAAAACTTATTTTGCGGCCCTTTTTATAAATGTTTCGGACGAGCAGGTCTAAATGGGTCTTTCAATGGACCCGTTGGAATTTTAACTGAGTAAAAAGTAAAAAATTGAGGTTTTGCAATATAATTGTGTTGAAAGTCTCCTAATCAATTATTTGATTTCCTAAAATTTGTTTAAAACTTGTTTTGCGGCCCTTTTTGTAGAGGTTTCGGACGAGCTGGTCTAAATGGGTCTTTCAATGGACCCGTTGGAATTTTAACTGAGTAAAAAGTACAAAAATTGAGGTTTTGAAATATAATTGTGTTGAAAAGATCCTAATCAATTATTTGAACTCCTAATATTTGAATAAAACATTTTTGCGGTCCTTTTTGTAGAGGTTTCGGACGAGCAGGTCTAAATGGGCCTTTTAATGGGTCCGTTGGAATTTTAACTGAATAAAAAGTATAAAATTGTGGTATTTCAATATAATTGTGTTGAAAAGTTCCTAATCAATTATTTGAACTCCTAAAATTTGATTAAAACTATTTTGCGGTCCTTTTTGTCGAATTTTCAGACGAGCAGGTCTAAATGGGCCTTTCAATGGACCAGCTTGAATTTTAACTGAGTAAAAAGTATAGAAATTGAGGTTTTGCAATATAATTGTGTTGAAAAGCTCCTAATCAATTACATAAACTCCTAAAATTTGATTAAAACTTTTTTTGCAGTCCTTAATGTAGAGGTTTCGGACAAGCGGATCGAAATGGGCCTTTCAATGGACCCGTTGAAATTTTAACTGAGTAAAAAGTACAGAAATTGAGGTTTTGCAATATAATTGTGTTGAAAAGCTCCTAATCAATTATTTGAACTCCTTATATTTGAATAAAACATTTTTGCGGTCCTTTTTGTAGATGTTTCGGACGAGCAGGTCTAAATGCGCCTTTCAATGGGCCCGTTGCAATTTTAACTGGGTAAAAATTATAAAATTGAGGTTTTTCAATATAATTGTGTTGAAAAGTTCCTAATCAATTTTTGAACTCCTAAAATTTGATTAAAACTATTTTGCGGTCCTTTTTGTCGAGGTTTCAGACGTGCAGGTCTAAATGGGCCTTTCAATGGACCCGTTCGAATTTTAACTGAGTAAAAAGTACATAAATTGAGGTTTTGCAATATAATTGTGTTGAAAAGCTCGTAATCAATTACATAAACTCCTAAAATTTGATTAAAACTTTTTTTGCAGTCCTTTTTGTAGAGGTTTCGGACGAACGGGTCGAAATGGGCCTTTCTATGGACCCGTTGAAATTTTAACTGAGTAAAAAGTACAGAAATTGAGGTTTTGGAATATAATTGTGTTGAAAATCTCCTAATCAATTACATGATCTCCTAAAATTTGATTAAAACTTGTTTTGATCCCTTTTTGTAGAGGTTTCGGACGAGCTGGTCTAAATAGGTCTTTCAATGGACCCGTTGGAATTTTAACTGAGTAAAAAGTACAGAAATTGAAGTTTTTCAATATTATTGTGTTGAAAAGCTCCTAATCAATTATTTTAACTCCTAAAATTTGATTAAAACTTGTTTTGCGGTCCGTTTTGTAGAGGTTTCGGACGAGCAGGTCTAAATGGGCCTTTCAATGGGCCCGTTGGAATTTTAACTGAATAAAAAGTATAAAATTGAGGTTTTTCAATATAATTGTGTTGAAAAGTTCCTAATCAATTATTTGAACTCCTAAAATTTGATTAAAACTATTTTGCGGTCCTTTTTGTCGAATTTTCGGACGAGCAGGTCTAAATGGGCCTTTCAATGGACCAGTTAGAATTTTAACTGTTTAAAAAGTATAGAAATTGAGCTTTTGCAATATAATTGTGTTGAAAAGCTTATAATCATTTATTTTAACTCCTAAAATTTGATTAAAACATTTTACGGTCCTTATTGTATCGGTTTCGGACGTGCAGGTCTAAATGGGCCTTCAATGGACCCGTTGGAATTTTAACTAAGTAAAAAGTACAGAAATTGAGGTTTTGCAATATAATTGTGTTGAAAAGCTCCTAATCAATTATTTGAACTCCTAAAATTTGATTAAAACTTGTTTTGCAGTCCTTTTTGTTGAGGTTTCGGACGAGCAGGTCTAAATCGGCCTTTCAATGGACCCGTTTGAATTTTAACTGAGTAAAAAGTATAGAAATTGAGGTTTTGCAATATAATTGTGTTGAAAAGTTCCTAATCAATTATTTGAACTCCTAAAATTTGATTAAAACTTGTTTTGCGGTCCTTTTTGTTGAGGTTTCGGACGAGCAGGTCTAAATCGGCCTATCAATGGACCCGTTTGAATTTTAACTGAGTAAAAAGTATAGAAATTGAGGTTTTGTAATATAATTTTGTTGAAAAGCTCCTAATCAATTACATGAACTCCTAAATTTGGATTAAAACTTGTTTTGCAGTCCTTTTTGTAAAGGTTTTGGAGGTTTCGGACAAGCGGGTCGAAATGGGCCTTTCAATGGACCCGTTGAAATATCAACAAAGTAAAAAGTACAGAAATTGAGGTTTTGCAATATAATTTTGTTGAAAAGCTCCTAATCATTTATTTGAACTCCTAAAATTTGATTAAAACTTGTATTGCAGTCCTTTTTGTAGAGGTTTCGGACGGGCGGGTCGAAATGGGCCTTTCAATGGACCCGTTGGAATTTTAACTGAGTAAAAAGTACCGAAATTGAGGTTTTGCAATATAATTGTGTTGAAAAGCTCCTAATCAATTACATGAACTCCTAAAATTTGATTAAAACTTGTTTTACAGTTCTTTTTGTAGGGGTTTCGGACGAGCAGGTCTAAATAGGCCTTTTAATGGGCCCGTTGGAATTTTAACTGAGTAAAAAGTACAGAAATTGAGGTTTTGGAAAATAATTGTGTTGAAAATCTCCTAATAAATTACATGACTCCTAAAATTTGATTAAAACTTGTTTTGCGGCCCTTTTTGTAGAGGTTTCGGACGAGGTGGTCTAATGGGCCTTTCAATGGACCCGTTGGAATTTTAACTGAGTAAAAAGTACAGAAATTGAGGTTTTGCAATATAATTGTGTTGAAAAGCTCCTAATCAATTATTTGAACTCCTAATATTTGAATAAAACATTTTTGCGGTCCTTTTTGTAGAGGTTTCGGACGAGCAGGTCTAAATGGGCCTTTCAATTGGCCCGTTGGAATTTTAACTGAATAAAAAGTATAAAATTGAGGTTTTTCAATATAATTGTGTTGAAAAGTTCTTAATCAATTATTTGAACTCCTAAAATTTGATTAAAACTATTTGCGGTCCTTTTTGTCAAATTTTCGGACGAGCAGGTCTAAATGGGCCTTTCAATGGACCCGTTAGAATTTTAACTGAGTAAAAAGTATAGAAATTGAGGTTTTGCAATATAATTGTGTTGAAAAGTTCATAATCATTTATTTTACCTCCTATAATTTGATTTAAACATTTTGCGGTCCTTTTTGTATCGGTTTCGGACGTGCAGGTCTAAATGGGCCTTCAATGGACCCGTTGGAATTTTAACTGAGTAAAAAGTACAGAAATTGAGGTTTTGCAATATAATTGTGTGGAAAAGCTCCTAATCAATTATTTGAACTCCTAATATTTGAATAAAACATTTTTGCGGTCCTTTTTGTAGAGGTTTCGGACGAGCAGGTCTAAATGGGCCTTTCAATGGGCCCGTTGGAATTTTAACTTAAAAAAAGTATTAAATTGAGGTTTTTCAATATAATTGTGTTGAAAAGTTCCTAATCAATTATTTGAACTCCTAAAATTTGATTAAAACTATTTTGCGGTCCTTTTTGTCGAATTTTCGGACGAGCAGGTCTAAATGGGCCTTTCAATGGACCCGTTAGAATTTTTTTTTTGAAGAAAAACGGGCCTCATTAAAAACCCCTCTAACCACCTTGCGCCGAGGCGCAAGGTGAACCTAAGGGGAAAAGAGTGCCCTGAGATATATTATAAAAGTAAAAAGGCTGAGAGTCAGCCATTACATCAGCGTTAATACTGTCGGGAATAACTGAATCGAAAAAAACAGAGGAAGTAGAACGTAGAGCCCAAGTGGCTAAGTTATGCGCCATAAAATTGGCTGATCTAGGTACAAAAGATAACGTGATCAAAGGAAAAGCCCTAAGCAAAGCCTTTGTATTAGTAATCTGCGGGCCCAGCAAGGAGTTATCATCAGTAGTACGAGAGAGCTTATTGACTACCGTAGCCGAATCGGACTCAATGAGCACCTCGCCCCATCCTCTATCTCGGACCAGCATAATACCCGCAACAATGGCATGTTTCTCGACCATGGTGGCATCATGACAACCTGCTTCATGGACGGCACATCCTCTAACAATCGAACCTTGAGCATCCCGAGCAATTACCCCGATGGCTGCAGAACTGGACCTGGGGTGGAAGGCTCCATCGACATTAATCTTTGTACTCTCCAGTCTTGGTGGCGTCCATCATGGTGGGGCAGCGGCTGGTACGGCTGCTGACACGGCGGGGAGAGCGTTTGCGGCGGTATATTCCTGTAGAAGACCTGTAGCGTTCATGGCCGTGAGCCAAGTTGGCTAAAGTCTCTGCGAATGGACCCAGTCATTCTGACGGTTCCATACATTCCATATCGTTGTTAGGAGCAGAGCAAACCCTGTACTACCCAAGCGGTTAGTGCCCTCAGATAACCAATCTGCCACAGAATTGGAAGAGCTAGCATAGATGCCCGAGGGAAGCCCAACTAGGCGGAGGACATCCTTTGCTCCTGGGCAATCGCGAAGGGCATGGAGGGCTGATTCCATCACGGCTGGACAAAAAGGGCATTGACCACCCGTGTGATGTATGGCCCGTAATTTGTCCCCTGTGGGCAATGCATCTCGGCCTGCACGCCAGCTAAAGGAGCGAATCTTAGGTAGAGTCGGAGCTTTGGAAATGATTTTCCAGAGTCGGTTAGGTCGTGCCACTGGCCGCGTAGGCTGATGTAAAAAGAAATAACCCGATCTAACAGTATAGCTGCCAGAATCATGCTGGCCCCAGACAAGAGTGTCCGGCTTATTGCGATAAATTGGAACCCGAAGGATGCATTCGACATCATCCTTGTCATAGTCCCTGCGAAGTTTGGTTTCATCCCAAGAGGCAGAGTCGCGTGTCATGTATTCCCGACATCGCACCGGTAA
This sequence comes from Hibiscus trionum, assembly GCA_030270665.1. NCBI lineage: Eukaryota > Viridiplantae > Streptophyta > Magnoliopsida > Malvales > Malvaceae > Hibiscus > Hibiscus trionum. The sequence continues at coordinate 31,535,690 of BSYR01000008.1, forward strand.
CTCATCGTTGTCCATATATTCCCCAAATAGGGTAATCGGTTTATCCCCGCCCTAGGTATCGCTAAGAATGCGTATCGAACTCTTAACCCCTGGACGCCAAAAATAACCGGGCCCAAGGGATTGAATCGCTTGGTGTATCCCTTTCCAGGCAAAAGATGCCTGTTTATCTGCAGTTGCATTCAGCAGGTCTCCCGAATGGTAGTATTTCGCGCGAAGGACTCTCGCCAAGAGAGAATCCGGGTGGGATATCAGATGCCAAATCTGCTTTCCCAAGAGAGCGATATTAAAGCTTGTTTTTTGGTCTTTTTTGTCGATGTTTTGGACGAGCAGGTCTAAATGGGCCTTTAAAAGGACCCGTTTGGAATAGTAACTTAGTAAAAAGTACAGAAATTGAGGTTTTGCAATATAATTTTGTTGAAAATCTCCTAATCAATTACATAAACTCCTAAAATTTGATTAAAACTTTTTTGCAGTCCTTTTATATCAGTTTCGGACGAGCAGGTCTAAATGGGCCTGACAATTGACCCGTTAGAATTTTAACTGAGTAAAAAGTACATAAATTGAGGTTTTGCAATATAATTGTGTTGAAAAGCACCTAATCAATTATTTGAACTCCTAAAATTTGAATAAAACTTGTTTTGCGGTCCTTTTTCTAGAAGTTTCGGACGAGCATGTCTAAATGGGCCTTTTAATGGGCCCGTTGGAATTTTAACTGAGTAAAAAGTACAGAAATTGAGGTTTTGGAATATAATTGTGTTGAAAATCTCCTAATAAATTACATGATCTCCTAAAATTTGATTAAAACTTGTTTTGTGGCCCTTTTTGTAGAGGTTTCGGACGAGCTGGTCTAAATGGGCCTTTTAATGGACCCGTTGGAATTTTAACTGAGTAAAAAGTACAGAAATTGAGGTTTTGCAATATAATTGTGTTGAATAGCTCCTAATCAATTATTTGAACTCCTAATATTTGAATAAAATATTTTTGCGGTCCTTTTTGTAGAGGTTTCGGACGAGCAGGTCTAAATGGGCCTTTCAATGGGCCCGTTGGAATTTTAACTGAAAAAAAAGTATAAAATTGAGGTTTTTCAATATAATTGTGTTGAAAAGTTCCTAATCAATTATTTGAACTCCTAAAATTTGATTAAAACTATTTTGCGGTCCTTTTTGTCGAATTTTCGGACGAGAAGGTCTAAATGGCCTTTCAATGGACCCGTTAGAATTTTAATTGAGTAAAAAGTATAGAAATTGAGGTTTTGCAATATAATTGTGTTGAAAAGCTCATAATCATTTATTTTAACTCCTAAATTTTGATGAAAACATTTTGCGGTCCTTTTTGTATCGGTTTCGGACGTGCAGGTCCAAATGGGCCTTCAATGGACCCGTTGGAATTTTAACTGAGTAAAAAGTAAAGAAATTGAGGTTTTGCAATATAATTGTGTTGAAAAGCTCCTAATCAATTATTTGAACTCCTAAAATTTGATAAAAAATTGTTTTGTGGTCTTTTTTGTAGAGGTTTCGGACGAGCTGGCCTAAATGGGCCTTTCAATGGACCCGTTGGAATTTTAACTGAGTAAAAAGTACAGAAATTGAGGTTTTGCAATATAATTGTTTTGAAAAGCTCCTAATCAATTATTTGAACTCCTAATATTTGAATAAAACATTTTTGCGGTCCTTTTTGTAGAGGTTTCGGACGAGCAGGTCTAAATGGGCCTTTCAATGGGCCCGTTGGAATTTTAACTGAAAAAAGTATAAAATTGAGGTTTTTCAATATAATTGTGTTGAAAAGTTCCTAATCAATTATTTGAACTCCTAAAGTTTGATTAAAACTATTTTGCGGTCCTTTTTGTCGAATTTTCGGACGAGGAGGTCTAAATGGGCCTTTCAATGGTCCCGTTAGAATTTTAACTGAGTAAAAAGTATAGAAATTGAGGTTTTGCAATATAATTGTGTTGAAAAGCTCATAATCATTTATTTTAACTCCTAAAGTTTGATTAAAACATTTTGCGGTCCTTTTTGTATCGGTTTCGGACGTGCAGGTCTAAATGGGCCTTCAATGGACCCGTTGGAATTTTAACTGAGTAAAAAGTAAAGAAATTGAGGTTTTGCAATATAATTGTGTTGAAAAGCTCCTAATCAATTATTTGAACTCCTAAAATTTAATTAAAACTTGTTTTGCGGTCCTTTTCTAGAGGTTTCGGACAAACAGGTCTAAATGGGCCCGTTGGAATTTTAACTGAGTAAAAAGTACAAAAATTGAGGTTTTGGAATATAATTGTGTTGAAAATCTCCTAAACAATTATTTGAACTCCTAAAATTTGATTAAAACTTTTGCGGTCCTTTTTCTAGAGGTTTCGGACGAGCTGGTCTAAATGGGCGAAGGTTGGGATATTGAGCGTTGTAAGAAAATATATCCAGAGCGGACCGAGTAGATGCCCGAGTCGTTGGGAGACCATAGAATTGAATCCCGTTGATCATTTATGATGGGAATACGGAGAATGGCATCGGCATCAAATGGATTGAAGTAATTGTTTAACTTTACCGTATCCCAAGCAGTTTGGTTACGGATCATAAAATCACGACATCGAATGTGAAATTCATCGGAAATTTCATAATCCCCAGTTAGCTCAATCGGGGAAGACCCTCCCCATATATCTTTGTGTATTCTGATATTACTGTTTATACCAGGGCGATGAAGAAAGCCAGGGAAAAGACGCTGAAGAGCATTATATATACCTTGCCAAGCAAAGGAGCCCCTACTAGGTTTCGGTGCATCCAGGATGTTGCCTGCAGGAAAGTATTTAGATCGGTATATTTGTCCTAATAAGGAATCTGGTTCACAGATTAGTTTCCAAATTTGCTTACCCAAGAGAGCGATATTGAAATCGTGTAAGTCCTTAAAACCCATGCCGCCAGCAGATTTGGGTAAACATAAACGATTCCATGGTAACATATGCCAACCTTCTTTGTTGGATTTACCAGTCCACCAGTATTGGCGGATTGATGTAGTCATGTCATCGATGATATTATGTGGAAGAAGATAGCAAGACATAACATATTGTGGGAGAGATTGTAAAACAGCTTTGATGAAAATCTCTCTACCACTAAAGGATAGAAGATGTTTGTCCCAGCTAGAGAGACGATCATGTACTTTATCACGTACAAAACCTAGTGATTCAGTTTTATTTTTCCCAATTAGGAGCGGGATGCCTAGGTAAACACCAGGGTTAGAAACCTCTCGGACTTGTAAAAGGCTGTTAATTGCATTTTTTGTTGCAGTTGGTGTACGCGGATTATAAAAAATTGTTGATTTCTCAAAGTTGACTGCTTGACCGGAAGCATTAGCATAAGTTTGAAGGGCATTTTTCAGAAGGGACGCTTCAGAACGGTTAGTATTAATAAATACCATGCAATCGTCAGCAAAAAGCATGTGGTTGACTTTGGGCCCATGTTTACTTGCGCCGAGACCCGGGAGTATTTTAGTTTGTTCAGCGGCAGCTAAGTAAGCCGAGAGGCCTTGAGTACAGAATAGAAAGAGAAAAGGTGATAGAGGATCCCCTTGACGAAGACCACGTTGAGGTTGGAAGGTGGGTGAGAATGAATTATTAATTTTAACTGAGAAAGATACTGTAGTAATACAACGCATTATAAGCTTAATCCAATCGGATGCAAAGCCCATGCGTTCCATTACATTAGCGAGAAAAGACCATTCTACTCTGTCGAATGCTTTCTCCATGTCTAGTTTAAGAGCAGCTCCTTGAGAGGATTTAGTAACTCCTGAGTTAATATTGTGGATAATTTTATGAGCAATAAGGATGTTGTCAGATATATTGCGACCCTGGCGAAAGGCTGCTTGATTAGGGCTAATGCAAAGAGGTATAGCCTGTTTCATTCTATTGACTATTGTTTTGGCAACTATTTTATAAAGGACAGTGCAGAGACTAATTGGTCTGAGTTGTTTCATGGAGGTTGGGTTTTGTACTTTGGGAATAAGTACCAATATAGTTTTGTTAACAGACGCCATATCGGAGTTGCCGTTTAAAAGGTTAATACAAAGATTAATAACATCGTCTCCCACTGTATCCCAGTGTTGTCTAAAAAAGCTACTGGGTAGACCATCGCAACCAGGAGCTTTCCTAGGGTCAATTTCTTTGAAAGCATGAATAATTTCCTCTCTAGTGAATGCCTTTAGAAGGTTTTCATTCATTGAATAATTAATGGAAGGGTGAATTTTGTCCAGAATGACATTCGAGATTTGTGGGTTAGAAGTTGTGAACAAGTTTCGGAAATAATCTGAAGCAATTTCCATAATATCCGATTCAGAAGTGCACCAATTGGAATTGGCATCGTAAAGGCCAATGATTGAATTTTCCTTATTCCTATTAGAAGCGCGGGCATGGAAAAACTTGGTATTTTTGTCCCCTTGGGAGAGCCAAAGGGTTCGAGATCGTTGAGCCCAATAAACTTCTTGCTCTGTTAAAAGTTTATTTAATTCAGTTCTATAATGTAAGTAAACATGTTCATTAGTAGCCGTTAAGGGACGATATAGTAATCTGTTTATTTTTTTTGTGAGAAACTTAATTCTTCCGGTTGATCTAAAACGTTGCTGATTTTGCCATTCGTCAAGGTAAGTACCTACCGCTTCAATTTTGCTTATGGCTGTTCCGGGAGTGTCGGCCCAAGCCCTTTTAATTGTTCGGATATTATCAATATTATTAGACCAGCAACTTTCAAATCTGAAATTCTTGGGTGGTTGTGTTTTGAATTTGGTAGTCGAAGTATCTAATTCGAGAAAAAGGAAACAATGGTCAGATTTGGCAACATATTCAGTGGTGATTCGATGAGAAGGATAGAGGTCTTTCCATTCGGAATTAGCGATAAAACGGTCTAATCTTTCATGTATTACCGGGGTTAAGGGTCCAACTTTAGTCCATGTGAACCAACCCGAAGTTGGCTTACAGTCATAGAGGTTGTTTCGAGTTAAACAATTACGAAAGTTTTTAATTTGAGATCTAGCTCTACGAGGGCCACCTTGTTTTTCCGAATCTGTTAAAATTTCATTGAAATCACCGCCTAACAACCAAGGTTTTCCTTTAGTAGATGGATATAAAGAATCAATTAGCTCCCATGTTTTATATTTTTGGCTAGTTTCCGAAAAGCCGTGTATACCAGTGAAAAACATTGTGGAGTTATTCTTTAAAATTTGAATATGGATAAGACGCGACGAATAGGAAAGTAAACTTATATTAATGTTGTTTGTAGCGAATAAGGAGATTCCGGAACACCCTTCCGTAGGGGAAATAGAAATAATGTCTAACATACCTAATGAAAGACATAAGCGGTTACAATCCGCATTATTTAGCTTAGTTTCGCACAAGAAGATAATATCGGGGTTGGTGCGTTGGACATAGGACCGGAAATGTTGAGCCGTCGGGGCTTGTCCAAGACCCTGACAGTTCCAGCAGAGGATCCTCATTTTGCTCGGCGGGGCTGGGAGTCAGCCGCCGCCGGAGAGTTTTTAGAGCTGCTCATCCCAGCTTTTGGAGTAGATCCTAACTGTTTGGATTTTTTCGGCGGGAGCGATACTTGCATTGGGGAACGGCGTTTCATGCCTCGGTTTGTTTGGGTTGGTACAGATGCAGGTGCGGGTGTTGGTACAGGAACAGGTGCAGGGGCTGCATCATTCGGATAAGTTTTAAGTAACCACTGATTAAAGTCATTGAATATTGTATTAGTGGGTTTAGAAGGCTTACTCGATTCAGAGTCAAACTTTTTAATCTGCTCGGCAGTAGGGCTGGGGACACCATAATCATCATTGGTTTCCCAATCATCATCAGAACCATCTTCCGGAATGGGATAGATGGTGTTCAGGGGTTGGGGCTCAAGAGGAGCTTTTTGTTTCGGATCAGCAGCAGGGGGGTCATTGACAGTATTGGGGCCATCATCCATGGTCATGTCGACATTTTGAGCTTCTTCGGTTACTTGTTCCGTAAACGAGGCGGCGTCGCCTTCATTTAGAGAGACTTTATATTGAAAAAAGAGTGTTATTAGAAACTGGAAACTATTTGTATAAAGGATGAAGAATGAGTAAAGTGATTTACCCATATTGTTCTGATCGTTAGGAGGAGCCGTAGGATTGGCCGGGACTGCTGGGTTATTCGCCGGGGCCACTACGAGAAAATTAGAGGGTGAGTATTTTGTTCGAAGTATTGAGAAGGGAAAATAATGGAAAACAGTTGTGATTATAATAGTTGATATAAATTTACCATTCACTGGAGGGATGAGTGGATTCAGATTCGGTTCTACATTTCGGATACGCCCACGAATTCCAACTGGGCGACGTCTAGGAGGGAGGTAACGGAGCCATTCTCCATATTGCAATTTATTGGGATCGAGTGAAGATCGGATATGACAGTTCTCTAAGGTATGACTGATAATACCACAACCAGGGCAGAGAATCGGAAGTCTTTCATACTAAAGACGGCACATAATTTTGTTTTCACCGGAACCAATAAACACAAATCGGGTAACAGGTCTTGTGATATTGAGAAAGATTTCAACTCGAAGGAATTCCACCATATTCCCATCAACTTGGCGGGTATCCGTTCGGAGAACTTTGCCCACCATCGATCCTAAAGCATGTCCCACCAGATGGGATCGTTCTACATCAGCAAAGAGTGAATCAGGAAGGGAGAAGATTCTGATCCAGATTCTCATTGTGTTAAAGTTGTAGTCGGTTAAGGATTTGGCTGGATCATATTCGGTGACTGCAAGCCATTCATCCTTGTACAGCCAAGGACCGCGATTGATAATTTCATAACAGTTCTTGATTCCTTTAAACTTGATCTTGAGGAAGTTATCTTGTATCACTGAGATGGATACAACTTCATTGGGTTTCCAGATTCCTTCAAAGGCATTGATAACAGCATAAATATCTAGGGGCTTGGACGATATGAAGCGACCAATGACAATGAGTTTGGGATCTTCCTTGATGAAGTCGAAGTCAGGAGTGTAGAGCAGTTTTGATTCTTCATTGGTGAGATTGATCGAGTTGAGTTGGGGGATTGAAGAGGATGAAGCCATAGAGGAGTTTGAAGGGTATGAATAGTATGATTGAGATGATAGTTGTGGAGGGTTGATGTAAATGTATTGCGAGTATATAAAGAAATCGAGAACAGCTAAGGGGGATGAGATATGGAAAGTGGAACATAATATATTCAGAGAAAAAATTGACAATTGTAAAAGGTAGGAACTGTTAATATCAAAAAATAATTTAATTAAGGTAGTAACCTTAATTGAATTAATAGACCTAGAAAAGATAGAAAATCTAGGAGTTGTTAAAGGAAAGTATCTTAATTGGGACTTTGATTGTAATAATAAAAAGATTTGATTGAAATAGTGGTTGTAAAGGGTGGTTAAAAAGGGAAAGGACAGAGTGGCTTTGGTAATATAAGGGAATTTTTTAATAAGGAAGAATCTAAAGAGGTGATTAAATTTTGAAAGCGTAAAAAAAGGGGAATAAAGTATGTAACTGTTGGGACTTATTATTAAAATTGGTATTACTATTGCGAAATAAAAGGTATAAATTGAGGAAGAAGAATTTAGAAATATAGTTGATTTTAATAGATGGAGTAAAAACGGAAGGATGACATTATCGTTGACTATATTTGAAGCTTTATTATAGAAAAATTTATGAGGAATTAGATATGCATATAAATATAAAGGGGAAATTTTGGATGTGAAGTTGGCTAAAAATTTATACCAGCGAATTAAGTGGGAGGTAAAAGTTAAATAAGAATTAAGAGAGCTTTTAAAATTGGAATACATTAAGAGATAGCAAATAATTATTGAAAAGGTCTGAAGGAATAAAGTGTGGCTAGATTTTGAAATTGTATTGGAAAAAATAGAATTTAAAAAGTTTGAAAAATAAGTATAATGTATAAAAGAAAGGCTCCTAATGAATAGGATTTGATCAGAATCCCAGAAGTGGGCTTGTGATAATTCACCTAAAAAGGTGTAGTGGGGAAGGATGTCTAGCGAGCAAATCAATGAGTGACATGCAGTAAAAGAAACACATATATCAAAAGATGAAAATAAAACATTCATGGCAGGATAAATATAAACTAAAAAGCAGATGAAAGCATGAAAATGAAAATAAGAAAAGAGCAGGAAAGAAAAAAACAGGAAAAAATAATTACAGACCCAGGGGAATGAAGAAGTGGGGATGAGAAAATAAATACAGACCAAAAGAGCAAAAAAATATAGGGGGAATGCTATGAAAATTAAATAAAGTAAATGTGAATCTTGACCCGGGGGTAGTATTGAGGTTCCAGAATTCCTTAATCAGCTGCTTAGTAGCTTGTGTAGAGTCATCCATAGTTGGTACATAATGAGAGACATCAAATAAAATGACACAAAGAAAAAACATGCAGTGAGATAAATGAAAATATATGATAAAACGATAAATAAAAAATAAGATATGAAGCAAGGAAATAAAGTAAAGATACAGAGTGAGCAAGTGATAAGCATACCATAATTTAGAAGAGAACATTTCTGAAAAAGATGGATAGTTAAGAATAATATTGAGGTAGATGGTAGGGATGCAAGAAATAGCGGCATTCGTGTACTTAAGGAGCAAAAAGAGTAGAGAGAACATGAGAGTGGCAAAAGCATTAGAGAAGGTAGAATTGGTGGTAGAATGATATACAAAGGTTATGCTGTTGAGCATAGAATGGAAATACAAAACGTGGATTTGAAACAGTAAGGATGAGGCTGAAAAAAAGATGAAAGTTTCTAGACTAAGCAGAATAGATAGATAAGGCTTGACTAAAATGGAAGTGATTGTGTTTAGAAGAGCATTTCTCATATTATTCCGAAAGTTAAATAATATAGGGTTGTCGTTAGTAAGAAACTTAGAATATGTGAGCATAATTGAAAAGTGAGAGATGTTTAAAAGCAATGTGGTAAAGTATATAATAATGTTTTGAAGAGATAATGTTACAATGTACCTCATGGAGAGAGGAGAAAACAAGATTTTAGTTAAACCAGATTTGATGGTAATAATACCTTGGCAGCTATAAGGAACATGTTTGGGATGTAATAACAAGTACTGAATAGTATGGATATAGTAATTATACCAATTAGAAGACCAAGTGACAATATAATAAATTGTTAGTCTCCCAATCACAGAAAGATAATAAAGTAAATGATGGTACTGGGAAATGAAAGGGAAAAGATTTATAAAGTAAGTGTAGTAAATAATGGAGGATCCCAGAAGTTGGGCTTGAGATTGATTCCCTAAAAGGGCTTGAAATCGAGAGAAGACAGTGTAACATTTAAATATAGAGATGTTTAACTGAGTGTAAGAGATAACAACAGACATGAAATTGTTTGCATCAATGACATAATAAACATAGAAAGTACAGAAAAGCAATTCATAAAACAGGGACCAATAGATTAAGAAAGGAGAATAAAACCCAAGCATAAGAAGATGGTGATATCTAAGAATCATATACAGGAATAAGAGAGGCATGATTAAAGTGAATAAAAAAGAGAAAAAGAAGACAAGTGTCAATAAGAAGCCGTACCGAAGATTCTGACTATTGCTAGCAGTAAAAGCAAATCTGCTGAAGGGGATTAAAGAGTTTATCTGGAAAGGAAAAAACAAAAGGAGGATTAATATAAAATCAAACCATAAGATTGAAATAAAACAATAAGAGAAAAATAACCCTAGCCGTCGATGAGGAGAGGTCACTGAATAGAACCACCACCAGATCCCAATGAGGGGGATACCTATTGCGGAAAAACAAGAATGTAAAACAGATCTGGAAAACAAAAATAGGTTGAATATAGATGACGATGAGAAAAGGAAGATAAAAAGAAAGGGAAAGAAGAAAAAAAAACAGAAGTAAAGGAGATGGGTGAATGGGGGGGAAAACCCTAGACCGCATTGCGATCTATAACAACCCTTAAAAGGACGGTGGAAAACGGCCGCCACATTTAACCAGATGGTTCGTAACACCTGTACCGGGGACGATGAGAAAGAGATATACCCCTCATCGGAGGAGACCAAATGCATAACGGACACCGAACAAGATGCATGTAGAAAGAAGGTTCTGCAAATCAAAGGGAAAATTGAATTGTAAAATAAAACATATAGAAAAGTTAGAATTATAAGTAAAAGGAGGAGAATCAAGAAGAAAAAGAGTATGGCCGCAAAAGAACCGAAGGACCCTTTTGCAAAAAACAAGGCTGGAGAAAAGGCGGTGAGGGGATCCGACTGGAAAAAGAACTTAGAACGATCCTTGCCATTGCCGTGGAAGAGACACAGATATGCCATTGAACACAAACGTGAGAGGGAGCCCATGAAAATCAGATAAGAAAGAGTTAGAGAAACTCTAATAAGAGACGGTAAAAACAAATAAAAAAAGAGGTGAAAAATCTTACCGTCCAGATCTGAGAAAATCCGAAAGGATTTGCCCTTAACAAGACTAGACAAAATGGAAAAGAGGAAGATAGTAAAAGAGGAAGCAAAACTCAGCCGATATACAAAAACCTGAGAAGGCCAAAAGGTTAGAAAAACCAAATGAAAAAAGCAAATAATATAAAAACTATAATAAAATAAGAAATGGAGTGGGATGACTCCCTGACAGTTCCTCCCGAATTCCAAGGGATATTGATTGTTGGCTTGCGTGTTCGGCTGAGACTGAATATTTGAATAAAACATTTTTGCGGTCCTTTTTGTAGAGGTTTCGGACGAGCAGGTCTAAATGGGCCTTTCAATAGGCCCGTTGGAATTTTAACTGAGTAAAAAGTATAAAAATTGTGGTTTTTTCAATATAATTGTGTTGAAAAGCTCCTAATCAATTATTTGAACTCCTAAAATTTGATTAAAACTTGTTTTGCGGTCTTTTTTGTCATGGTTTTGGACGAGCAGGTATAAATGGGCCTTTCAATGGACCCGTTTCGAATTTTAACTTAGTAAAAAGTACAGAAATTGAGGTTTTGCAATATAATTGTGTTGAAAAGCTCCTAATCAATTACATAAACTCCTAAAATTTGATTAAAACTTTTTTTGCAGTCCTTTTGTATCGGTTTCGGACGAGCAGGTCTAAATGGGCCTTACAATGGACCCGTTGGAATTTTAACTGAGTAAAAAGTACAGAAATTGAGGTTTTGCAATATAATTGTGTTGAAAAGCTCCTAATCAATTACTTGAACTCCTAATATTTGAATAAAACATTTTTGCGGTCCTTTTTGTAGAGGTTTCGGACGAGCAGGTCTAAATGGGCCTTTCAATGGCCCCGTTGGAATTTTAACTGAAAAAAAGTATAAAATTGAGGTTTTTCAATATAATTGTTTTGAAAAGTTCCTAATCAATTATTTGAACTCCTAAAATTTGATTAAAACTATTTTGCGGTCCTTTTTGTCGAATTTTCGGACGAGCAGGTCTAAATGGGCCTTTCAATGGACCCGTTAGAATTTTAAATGAGTAAAAAGTATAGAAATTAAGGATTTGCAATATAATTGTTTTGAAAAGCTCATAATCATTTATTTTAACTCCTAAAATTTGATTAAAACATTTTTCGGTCCTTTTTGTATCGGTTTCGGACGTGCAGGTCTAAATGGGCCTTCAATGGACCCGTTGGAATTTTAACTGAGTAAAAAGTACATAAATTGAGGTTTTGCAATATAATTGTGTTGAAAAGCTCCTAATCAATTATTTGAACTCCTAAAATTTGATTAAAACTTGTTTTGGGGTCTTTTTTGTAGAGGTTTCGGACGAGCATGTCTAAATGGCCTTTTCAATGGACCCGTTGGAATTTTAACTGAGTATAAAGTACATAAATTGAGGTTTTGCAATATAATTGTGTTGGAAAGCTCCTAATCATTTATTTGAACTTCTAATATTTGAATAAAACATTTTTGCGATCCTTTTTGTAGAGGTTTCGGACGAGCAGGTCTAAATGGGCCATTCAACAGGCCCCGTTGGAATTTTAACTGAGTAAAATGTATACAAATTGAGGTTTTTTCAATATAATTGTGTTGAAAAGCTCCTACTCAATTATTTGAACTCCTAAAATTTGATTAAAACTTGTTTTGCGGTCTTTTTTGTCGTGGTTTTGGACGAGCAGGTCTAAATGGGCCTTACAATGGACCCGTTGGAATTTTAACTGAGTAAAAAGTACAGAAATTGAGGTTTTGCAATATAATTGTTTTGAAAAGCTCCTAATCAATTATTTGAACTCCTAAAATTTGATTAAAACTTGTTTTGCGGTCCTTTTTCTAGAGGTTTCGGATGAGCAGGTCTAAATGGGCCTTTTTATGGGCCCGTTGGAATTTTAATTGAGTAAAAAGTATAGAAATTGTGGTTTTGGAATATAATTGTGTTGAAAATCTCCTAAGAAATTACAAGATCTCCTAAAATTTGATTAAAACTTGTTTTGCGGCCCTTTTTGTAGAGGTTTCGGACGAGCTGGTCTAAATGGGCCTTTCAATGGACACGTTGGAATTTTAACTGAGTAAAAAGTACAGAAATTGAGGTTTTGCAATATAATTGTGTTGAAAAACTCCTAATCAATTATTTGAACTCCTAATATTTGAATAAAACATTTTTGCGGTCCTTTTTGTAGAGGTTTCGGACGAGCAGGTCTAAATGGGCCTTTCAATGGGCCCGTTGAAATTTTAACTGAATAAAAAGTATAAAATTGAGGTTTTTCAATATAATTGTGTTGAAAAGTTCCTAATCAATTATTTGAACTCCTAAAATTTGATTAAAACTATTTTGCGGTCCTTTTTGTCGAATTTTCGGACGAGAAGGTCTAAATGGGCCTTTCAATGGACCCGTTAGAATTTTAACTGAGTAAAAAGTATAGAAATTGAGGTTTTGCAATATAATTGTGTGAAAAGCTCATAATCATTTATTTTAACTCCTAAAAATTGATTAAAACGTTTTGCGGTCCTTTTTGTATCGGTTTCGGACGTGCAGGTCTAAATGGGCCTTCAATGGACCCGTTGGAATTTTAACTGAGTAAAAAGTACAGAAATTGAGGTTTTGCAATATAATTGTGTTGAAACCCTCCTAATCAATTATTTGAACTCCTAATATTTGAATAATAAAACATTTTTACAGTCCTTTTTGTAGAGGTTTCGGACGTGCAGGTCTAAATGGGCCTATCAATGGGCCCGTTGGAATTTTAACTGAATAAAAAGTATAAAATTGAGGTTTTTCAATATAATTGTGTTGAAAAACTCCTAATAAATTATTTGAACTCCTAATATTTGAATAAAACATTTTTGCGGTCCTTTTTGTAGAGGTTTTGGACGAGCAGTTATAAATGGGCCTTTCAATGGACACGTTGGAATTTTAACTGAGTAAAAAGTACAGAATTTGAGGTTTTGCAATATAATTGTGTTTAAAAGCTCCTAATCAATTTTTTGAACTCCTAAAATTTGATTAAAACTAGTTTTTTGGTCCTTTTTGTCGAGTTTTCGGACGAGCAGGTCTAAATGTGCCTTTCAATGGACCCGTTGGAATTTTAACTGAGTAAAAAGTACAGAAATTGAGTTTTTGGAATATAATTGTGTTGAAAAGCTCCTAATCAATTACATGAACTCCTAAAATTTGATTAAAACGTGTTTTGCAGTCCTTTTGTAGAGGTTTCGGACGAGTGGGTCGAAATGGGACTTTGAATGGACCCGCTGGAATTTTAACTGAGTAAAAAGTACAGAAATTGAGGTTTTGCAATATAATTGTGTTGAAATGCTCCTAATCAATTACATGAACCCCTAAAATTTGATTAAAACGTGTTTTGCAGTACTTTTTGTAGAGGTTTCGGACGAGTGGGTCGAAATGGGCCTTTGAATGGACCCGTTGGAATTTTAACTGAGTAAAAAGTACATAAATTGAAATTTTGCAATATAATTGTGTTGAAAAGCTCCTAATCAATTATATGAACTTCTAATATATGAATAAAACATTTTTGCGGTCCTTTTTGTAGAGGTTTCGGACGAGCAGGTCCAAATGGGACTTTTAATAGGCCCGTTGGAATTTTAACTGAGTAAAAAGTATAAAAATTGAGGTTTTTTTTCAATATAATTGTGTTGAAAAGAACCTAATCAATTATTTGAACTCCTAAAATTTGATTAAAACTTTTTTTTGCAGTCCTTTTGTATCGGTTTCGGACGAGCAGGTCTAAATGGGCCTTTCAGTGGACCCGTTGGAATTTTAACTGAGTAAAAAGTACAGAAATTGTTGTTTTGCAATATAATTATGTTGAAAAGCTCCTAATCAATTATTTGAACTCCTAATATTTGAATAAAACATTTTTGCAGTCCTTTTTGTAGAGATTTCGGACGAGCATGTCTAAATGGGCCTTTTAATGGGCCCGTTTGAATTTTAACTGAGTAAAAAGTATAAAAATTGAGGTTTTTCAATATAATTGTGTTTAAAAGCTCCTAATCAATTATTTGAACTCCTAAAATTTGATTAAAACTTGTTTTGCCGTCTTTTTTGTCGAGGTTTTGGACGAGCAGGTCTAAATGGGCCTTTCAAAGGACCCGTTTGGAATTTTAACTGAGTAAAAAGTACAGAAATTGAGGTTTTGCAATATAATTGTGTTGAAAAGCTCCTAATCAATTACATGAACTCCTAAAATTTGATTAAAACTTGTTTTGCTATCCTTTTGTAGAGGTTTCGGACGAGCAGGTATAAATAGGCTTTTCAATAGACCCGTTAGAATTTTAACTGAGTCAAAAAGTCAGAAATTGAGGTTTTGCAATATAATTTTGTTGAAAAGCCCCTAATCAATTATTTGAACTCCTAAAATTTGATTAAAAGCTTTTTTATGGTCCTCTTTGTAGAGGTTTCGGACGAGCGGGTCTAAATGGGCCTTTCAATGGACCCGTTGGAATTTTTTGCGGTCCTTTTTGTATCGGTTTCGGACGAGCAGGTCTAAATGGGCCTTAGAATGGAACCGTTGGAATTTTAACTGAGTAAAAAGTACAGAAGTTGAGGTTTTGCAATATAATTGTGTTGAAAAGCTCCAAATAAATTATTTCAACTCCTAAATTTTGATTAAAACTTGTTTTGCGGTCCTTTTTGTCGAGGTTTCGGACGAGCAGGGCTAAATGTGCCTTTCAATGGACCCGTTGGAATTTTAACTGAGTAAAACGTACAGAAATTGAGGTTTTGCAATATAATTGTGTTGAAAAGCTCCTAATCAATTATTTGAACTTCTAAAATTTGAATAAAACTTGTTTTGCCGTCCTTTTTGTCGAAGTTTCAGACGAGTAGGTCTAAATAGGCCTAACAATGGACCCGTTGGAATTTTAACTGAGTAAAAAGTACAAAAATTGAGTTTTTGCAATATAATTGTGTTGAAAAGCTCCTAATCAATTATTTGAACTCTTAGTATTTAAATAAAACATTTTTGCGGTCCCTTTTGTAGAGGTTTTGGAAGAGCAGGTCTAAATGGGCTTTTCAATGGGCCCGTTGGAATTTTAACTGAGTAAAAAGTATATAAATTGAGGGTTTTCAATATAATTGTGTTGAAGAGCTCCTAATCAATTATTTGAACTCCTAAAATTTGATTAAAACTTGTTTTGCGGTCCTTTTTGTCGAGGTTTTGGACGAGCAGGTCTAAATGGGCCTTTCAATGGACCCGTTAGAATTTTAACTGAGTAAAAAGTATAGAAATTGAGGTTTTGCAATATAATTGTGTTGAAAAGATCCTAATCAATTATTTGAACTCCTAATATTTGAATAAAACATTTTTGCGGTCCTTTTTGTAGAGGTTTCGGACGAGCATGTCTAAATGGGCCTATCAATGGGCCCGTTGGAATTTAAACTGAGTAAAAAGTATAAAATTGTGGTTTTTCAATATAATTGTGATGAAAAGCTCCTAATAAATTAATTGAACTCCTAAAATTTGATTAAAACTATTTTTGCGTCCTTTTTGTCGAGGTTTCGGACGAGCAGGTCTAAAAAGGCCTTTCAATGGACCCGTTAGAATTTTAACTGAGTAAAAAGTACAAAAATTGAGGTTTTGCAATATAATTGTGTTGAAAAGCTCCAAATCAATTACATGAACTACCTATAATTTGATTAAAAGCTTTTTTGTGGTCCTCTTTGTAGAGGTTTCGGACGAGCGGGTCTAAATGGGCCTTTCAATGGACCCGTTGGAATTTTAAATGAGCAAAAAGTATAAAAATTGAAGTTTTGCAATATAATTGTGTTGAAAGTCTCCTAATCATTTATTTTAACTCCTAAGATTTGATTAAAACTTTTTTGCGGTCCTTTTTTGTATCGGTTTCGGACGAGCGGGTCTAAATGGGCCTTAGAATGGACCCGTTGGAATTTTATCTGAGTAAAAAGTACAGAAGTTGAGGTTTTGCAATATAATTGTGTTGAAAAGCTCCAAATCAATTATTTGAACTCCTAAATTTTGATTAAAACTTGTTTTGCGGTCCTTTTTGTCGAGGTTTCGGACGAGCAGGTCTAAATGTGCCTTTCAATGGACCCGTTGGAATTTTAACTGAGTAAAAAGTAAAAAAATTGAGGTTTTGCAATATAATTGTGTTGAAAAGCTCCTAATCAATTACATGAACTCCTAAAATTTGATTAAAACGTGTTTTTGCAGTCCTTTTTGTAGAGGATTAGGTCGAGTGGGTCGAAATGTGCCTTTGACTGGAGCCGTTGGAATTTTAACTGAGTAAAAAGTAAAGAAATTGAGGTTTTGCAATATAATTGTATTGAAAAGCACCTAATCAATTACATAAAGTCCTAAAATTTGATTAAAACTTTTTTTGGAGTCCTTTTTGTAGAGTTTTCAAACGAGCGGGTCGAAATGAGCCTTTCAATGGACCCGTTGAAATCTTAACTGAATAAAAAGTGCATAAATTGAGGTTTCGCAATATAATTGTGTTGAAAAGCTCCTAATCAATTATTTGAACTATTAATATTTGAATAAAACATTTTTGCGGTCCTTTTTGTTGAGGTTTCGGAAGAGCAGGTCTAAATGGGCCTTTCAATGGGCCCGTTGGAATTTTAACTGAGTAAAAAGTATATAAATTGAGGTTTTTCAATATAATTGTGTTGAAAAGCTCCTAATCAATTATTTGAACTCCTAAAATTTGATTAAAACTTGTTTTGCGGTCCTTTTTGTCGAGGTTTTGGACGAGCAGGTCTAAATGGGCCTTTCAATGGACCCGTTAGAATTTTAACTGAGTAAAAAGTACAGAAATTGAGGTTTTGCAATATTATTGTGTTCAAAAGCTCCTAATCAAATAAATAAACACCTAAAATTTGTTTAAAACTTTTTTTGCAGGCCTTTTTGTATCTGTTTCGGACGAGTAGGTCTAAATGGGCCTTACAATGGACCCGTTGGAATTTTAACTGAGTAAAAAGTACAGAAATTGAGGTTTTGCAATATATTTGTGTTGAAAAGCTCCTAATCAATTATTTGAACTCCTAAAATTTGATTAAAACTTGTTTTGCGGTCCTTTTTGTAGAGGTTTCGGACGAGCAGGTCTAAATGGGCCTTTCAATGGACCCGTTGGAATTTTAACTGAGTAAAACGTATAAAATTTTGGTTTTCAATATAATTGTGTTGAAAAGATCCTAATAAATTATTTGAACTCCTAAAATTTGATTAAAACTATTTTTGCATCCTTTTTGTCGAGGTTTCGGACGAGCAGGTCTAAATAGGCTTTTCAATGGACCCGTTAGAATTTTAACTGAGTAAAAAGTACAGAAATTGAGGTTTTGCAATATAATTGTGCTGAAAAGCTCCAAATCAATTACATGAACTACTGAGGTTTTAATCAATTATTTGAACTTCTAAAATTTGAATAAAACTTGTTTTGCCGTCCTCTTTGTAGAGGTTTCGGACGAGCGGGTTTAAATGGGCCTTTCAATGGACCCGTTGGAATTTTAACTGAGTAAAAAGTACAAAAATTGAGTTTTTGCAATATAATTGTGTTGAAAAGCTCCTAATCAATTATTTGAACTCTTAATATTTGAATAAAACATTTTTGCGGTCCTTTTTGTAGAGGTTTTGGAAGAGCAGGTCTAAATGGGCTTTTCAATGGGCCCGTTGGAATTTTAACTGAGTAAAAAGTATATAAATTGAGGGTTTTCAATATAATTGTGTTCAAAAGCTCCTAATAAATTATTTGAACTCCTAAAATTTGATTAAAACTTGTTTTGCGGTCCTTTTTGTAGAGGTTTCGGACGAGCAGGTCTAAATGGGCCTTTCAATGGACCCATTGGAATTTTGACTGAGTAAAAAGTACAGAAATTGAGGTTTTGCAATATAATTGTGTTGAAACGATCCTAATCAATTATTTGAACTCCTAATATTTGAATAAAACATTTTTGCGGTCCTTTTTGTAGAGGTTTCAGACGAGCAGGTCTAAATGGGCCTATCAATGGGCCCGTTGGAATTTTAACTGAGTAAAAAGTATAAAATTCTGGTTTTTCAATATAATTGTGTTGAAAAGCTCCTAATAAATTATTTGAACTCCTAAAATTTGATTAAAACTATTTTTGCGTCCTTTTTGTCGAGGTTTCGGACGAGCATGTCTAAATAGGCTTTTCAATGGACCCATTAGAATTTTAACTGAGTAAAAAGTACAGAAATTGAGGTTTTGCAATATAATTGTGTTGAAAATCTCCAAATCAATTACATGAACTACCCAAAATTTGATTAAAAGCTTTTTTATGGTCCTCTTTGTAGAGGTTTCGGACGAGCGGGTCTAAATGGGCCTTTCAATGGACCCGTTGGAATTTTAACTGAGTTAAAAGTATAAAAATTGAAGTTTTGCAATATAATTGTGTTGAAAAGCTCCTAATCATTTATTTGAACTCCTAAGATTTGATTAAAACTTTTTTGCGGTCCTTTTTGTATCGGTTTCGGATGAGCAGGTCTAAATGGGCCTTAGAATGGACCCGTTGGAAATTTAACTGAGTAAAAAGTACAGAAGTTGAGGTTTTGCAATATAATTGTGTTGAGAAGCTCCAAATCAATTATTTCAACTCCTAAATTTTGATTAAAACATGTTTTGCGGTCCTTTTTGTCGAGGTTTCGGACGAGCAGGTCTAAATGTGCATTTCAATGGACCCGTTGGAATTTTAACTGAGTAAAACGTACAGAAATTGAGGTTTTGCAATATAATTGTGTTGAAAAGCTCCTAATCAATTACATGAACTCCTAATGTTTGATTAAAACGTTTTTTGCAGTCCTTTTTGTAGAGGTTTCAGTCGAGTGGGTCGAAATGGGCCTTTGAATGGACCCGTTGGAATTTTAACTGAGTAAAAAGTACAGAAATTGAGGTTTTGCAATATAATTGTGTTGAAAAGCTCCTAATCAATTACATGAACTCCTAAAATTTGATTAAAACTTGTTTTGCAGTCCTTTTTGTAGAGGTTTCGGACGAGCGGGTCGAAATGGGCCTTTCAATGGACCCGTTGGAATTTTAACTGAGTAAAAAGTAATGAAATTGAGGTTTTGCAATATAATTGTGTGGAAAAGCTCCTAATAAATTATTTGAACTACTAAAATTTGATTAAAACTTGTTTTGCGATCCTTTTTGTCGAGGTTTCAGACGAACAGGTCTAAATGGGCCTTTCAATGGACCCGTTGGAATTTTAACTGAGTAAAAAGTACAGAAATTGAGGCTTTTGCAATACAATTGTGTTGAAAATCTCCTAATCAATTACATGATCTCCTAAAATTTGATTAAACCTTGTTTTGCGGTCCTTTTTGTAGAGGTTTTGGACGAGCAGGTTTAAATGGGCCTTTCAATGGACCTGTTGGAATTTTAACTGAGTAAAAAGTACAGAAATTGAGGTTTTGCAATATAATTGTGTTGAAAAGCTCCTAATCAATTATTTGAACTCCTAATATTTGAATAAAACATTTTGCGGTCCTTTTTGTAGAGGTTTCGGACGAGCAGGTCTAAATGGGTCTATCAATGGGCCCGTTGGAATTTTAACTGAGTAAAAAGTATAAAATTGAGGTTTTTCAATATAATTGTGTTGAAAAGCTCCTAATAAATTATTTGAACTCCTAATATTTGAATAAAACATTTTTGCGGTCCTTTTTGTAGAGGTTTTGGACGAGCAGGTATAAATGGGCCTTTCAATGGACCCGTTGGAATTTTAACTGAGTAAAAAGTACAGAAATTGAGGTTTTGCAATATAATTGTGTTGAAAAGCTCCTAATCAATTATTTGAACTCCTAAAACTTGATTAAAACTTGTTTTGTGGTCCTTTTCGTCGAGTTTCGGACGAGCAGGTCTAAATGTGCCTTTCAATGGACCCGTTGGAATTTTAACTGAGTAAAAAGTACAGAAATTGAGTTTTTGGAATATAATTGTGTTGAAAAGCTCCTAATCAATTACATGAACTCCTAAAATTTGATTAAAACGTGTTTTGCAGTCATTTTTGTAGAGGTTTCGGACGAGTGGGTCGAAATGGGCCTTTGAATGGACCCGCTGGAATTTTAACTGTGTAAAAAGTACAGAAATTGAGGTTTTG
The DNA here is from genome assembly GCA_030270665.1 of Hibiscus trionum. NCBI lineage: Eukaryota > Viridiplantae > Streptophyta > Magnoliopsida > Malvales > Malvaceae > Hibiscus > Hibiscus trionum. The sequence goes on from BSYR01000008.1 coordinate 31,556,225, forward strand.
CAATATAATTGTGTTGAAAAGCTCCTAATCAATTACATGAACTCCTAAAATTTGATTAAAACTTGTTTTGCAGTCCTTTTTGTAGAGGTTTCAGACGAGCGGGTCGAAATGGGCCTTTCAATGGACCCGTTGGATTTTAACTGAGTAAAAAGTACAGAAATTGAGGTTTTGAATATAATTGTGTGGAAAAGCTCCTAATCAATTATTTTAACTCCTTAAATTTGATTAAAACTTGTTTTGCGGTCCTTTTATCGAGGTTTCGGACGAGCAGGTCTAAATGGGCCTTTCAATGGACCCGTTGGAATTTTAACTGAGTAAAAAGTACAGAAATTGAGGTTTTGCAATATAATTCTGTTGAAAATCTCCTAATCAATTACATGATCTCCTAAAATTTGATTAAATCTTGTTTTGCGGTCCTTTTTGTAGAGGTTTTGGACGAGCAGGTCTAAATGGGCTTTTCAATGGACCTGTTGGAATTTTAACTGAGTAAAAAGTACAGAAATTGAGGTTTTGCAATATAATTGTGTTGAAAAGCTCGTAATCAATTACTTGAATTCCTAATATTTGAATAAAACATTTTTGCGGTCCTTTTTGTAGAGGTTTTAGACGAGCAGGTCTAAATGGGCCTATCAATGGGCCCGTTGGAATTTTAAATGAGTAAAAACTATAAAATTGAGGTTTTTCAATATAATTGTGTTGAAAAGCTCCTAATAAATTATTTGAACTCCTAAAATTTGATTAAACCAATTTTGCGGTCCATTTTGTCGAGGTTTCGGACGAGCATGTCTAAATGGGCCTTTCAATGGACCAGTTAGAATTTTAACTGAGTAAAAAGTACAGAAATTGAGGTTTTGCAATATAATTGTGTTGACAAGCTCCTAATCAATTACATGAACTCTTAAAATTTGATTAAAACTTTTTTTGTGGTCCTTTTTGTAGAGGTTTCGGACGAGCGGGTCTAAATTGGCCTTTCAATGGACCCGTTGAATTTTTTTTGATAGAAAGGCCTCGTTAAAAACCCCTACTACTGTCCTTCAAGCAGAGCTAGAGGACCCTAAAAAGGGGAAAAGAGTGCCTAGATTTTATTTCATGAAAGAGTTGTTACAAGATGTTTGATACAAGGAGGAATATCAGAAGTAAAAGATAAGGCAGACATTTTGCCAAGCGAAAAGGTCGCCAAAGAATGCACTACATGATTTGCCTCACGGCGTACAAAGGAAACAGAAGCTGATACAAAGTCATGAAGAGATTCTCGAATTTGATGAAGAAGAGGCCCCAACGTGGAGAGGTCCAGCCCTGGATTGTTGATTCTATTTGCAATGGAAGCGCAATCAGTTTCCAGCAAAATCCTAGTCCATCCTTGAGATCGAGCGAAGGTGACCCCGATAAGAAGGCTTTCACCTTCACAAGTGACTGCATCCGGACGGCTGCCTAGCGGAAAGGCGAGGCCCCCCACCACTGCACTTGTAGAATCACGTGCCACAACACCAACCGCCGCAGCACGAGTAGAAGGATTGAAAGCCCCATCTACATTAATTTTGATATGGTTAGGCGGAGGAGGGTTCCAGTTTGTGGAGGAAAGGAAAGAAGGTGCTGGAATGGTAGGCACAGTTGCACTGTAAAAGTCATTATGAAGACTAATAGAGTAAAAAGTACAGAAATTGAGGTTTGGAAATATAATTGCGTTGAAAAGCTCCTAATCAATTATTTGAACTCCTAAAATTTGATTAAAACTTTTTTTGTGGTCCTTTTTGTAGAGGTTTCGGACGACGGGTCTAAATTGGCCTTTCAATGGACCTGTTGAAATTTTAACTGAGTAAAAAGTACAGAAATTGAGGTTTGGCAATATAATTGCGTTGAAAAGCTCCTAATCAATTATTTGAACTCCTAAAATTTGCGCAAAACTTGTTTTGCGGTTCTTTATGTAAAGGTTTCGGACGTGCGGGTCTAAATGGGCCTTTCAATAGACCAGTTGGAATTTTAACTGAGTAAAATGTATAAAAATTGAATTTTTGCAATATAATTGTGTTGAAAAGCTCCTAATAATTTATTTGAACTCCTAGAATTTGATTAAAACTTTTTTGTGGTCCTTTTTGTATCGGTTTCGGACGAGCAAGTCTAAATGGGCCTTACAATGGACCCGTTGGAATTTTAACTGAGTAAAAAGTACAGAAATTGAGGTTTTGCAATATAATTGTGTTGCAAAGCTCCTAATCAATTATTTGAACTCCTAAAATTTGATTAAAACTTGTTTTGCGGTCCTTTTTGTCGAGGTTTCGGACGAGCAGGTCTAAATGGGCCTTTCAATGGACCCGTTGGAATTTTAACTTAGTAAAAAGTACAAAAATTGAGGTTTTGCAATATAATTGTGTTGAAAAGCTCCTAATCAATTACATGAACTCCTAAAATTTGATTAATACTTGTTTTGCAGTCCTTTTGTAGAAGTTTCGGACAAGCAGGTCTAAATGGGCCTTTCAATAGGCCCGTTGGAATTTTAACTGAGTAAAAAGAACAGAAATTGGGGTTTTGAAATATAATTTTGTTGAAAAGCTCCTAATCAATTATTTGTACTCCTAAAATATGATCAAAACTTGTTTTGCGGTCCTTTATGTAGAGGTTTCGGACGTGCGAGTCTAAATGGGCCTTTCAATGGACCCGTTGGAATTTTAACTCAGTAAAAAGTACAGAAATTGAGGTTTTGCAATATAATTGTGTGGAAAAGCTCCTAATCAATTACATGAACTCCTAAAATTTGATTAAAACTTGTTTTGCGGCCCTTTTTGTATCGGTTTCGGACGAGCATGTCTAAATGGGCCTTACAATGGACCCGTTGGAATTTTAACTGAGTAGAAAGTATAAAAATTGAGGTTTTACAATATAATTGTGTTGAAAATCTCATAATCAATTATTTTTACTCCTAAAATATGATCAAAACTTGTTTTGCGGTCCTTTATGTAGAGGTTTCAGACGCGCGGGTATAAATGGGCCTTTTAGTGGACCCGTTGGAATTTTAACTGAATAAAATTTATAAATATTGAAGTTTTGCAATGTGTTGAAAATCTCCTAAGCATTTATTTGAACTCCTCAAATTTGATTAAAACTTTTTTGCGGTCCTCTTTGTATCGGTTTCGGACGAGCAGGTCTAAATGGGCCTTACAATGGACCCGTTGGAATTTTAAGTGAGTAAAAAGTACAGAAATTGAGGTTTTGCAATATAATTGTGTTTAAAAGATACTAATCAATTATTTGAACTCCTAAATTTTGATTAAAACTTGTTTTGCGGCCCTTTTTGTCGAGGTTTCGGACAAGCAGGTCTAAATGGGCCTTTCAATGGACCCGTTGGAATTTTAACTGAGTAAAAAGTACAGCAATTGTGGTTTTGCAATATAATTGTGTTGAAAATCTCCTAATCAATTACATGATCTCCTAAAATTTGATTAAAACTTGTTTTGCGGCCCTTTTTGTAGAGGTTTCGGACGAGCATGTCTAAATGGGCCTTTCAATGGACCCGTTGGAATTTTAACTGAGTAAAAAGTATAAAAATTGAGGTTTTGCAATATGAATATGTTGATAATATCATAATAACTTATTTGTACACCTAAAATATGAGCAAAACTTGTTTTGTCGTCTTGTATGTAGAGGTTTCGGACGTGCGGGTCTAAATGGGCCTTTCAGTGGACCCGTTGGAATTTTAACTGAGTAAAATGTATAAAAATTGAAGTTTTACAATATAATTGTGTTGAAAAGCTCCTAATCATTTATTTGAACTCCTAAAATTTGATTAAAACTTTTTTGCGGTCCTTTTTGTATCGGTTTCGGACGTGCAGGTCTGAATAGGCCTTCAATGGACCCGTTGGAATTTTAACTGAGTAAAAAGTACAGAAATTGAGGTTTTGCAATATAATTTTGTTGAAAAGCTCCTAATCAATTATTTGAACTCCTAAAATTTGTTTAAAACTTGTTTTGCGGTCCTTTTTGTCGAGGTTTCAAACGAGCAGGTCTAAATGGGCTTTTCAATGGACCCATTCGAATTTTAACTGAGTAAAAAGTACAGAAATTGAGGTTTTGCAATATAATTGTGTTGAAAAGCTCCTAAAAAATTACATGAACTCCTAAAATTTGATTAAAACTTGTTTTGCAGTCATTTTTGTAGAGGTTTCGGACTAGCGAGTCGAAATGGGCCTTTCAATGGACCCGTTGGAATTTTAACTGTGTAAAAAGTAGAGAAACTGAGGTTTTGTAATATAATTGTGTTGAAAAGCTCCTAAGTAATTACATGAACTCCTAAAGTTTGATTAAAACTTGTTTTGCAGTCCTTTTTGTAGAGGTTTAGGACGAGCGGGTCGAAATGGGCCTTTCAATGGACCGGTTGGAATTTTAACTGAGTAAAAAGTACAAAAATTGAGGTTTTGCAATATAATTGTGTTGAAAAGCTCCTAATCAATTATTTGAACTCCTAAAATTTGATTAAAACTTGTTTTGCGGTCCTTTATGTAGAGGTTTCGGACGTGCGGGTCTAAATGGGCCTTTCAATGGACCCGTTGGAATTTTAACTGAGTAAAAATTACTGAAATTGAGGTTTTGCAATATAATTCTGTTGAAAAGCTCCTAATCAATTATTTGAACTCCTAAAATTTAATTAAAACTTGTTTTGCGGTCCTTTTTGTCGAGGTTTCGGACGAGCAGGTCTAAATGGGCCTTTCAATGGGCCCGTTGGAATTTTAACTGTGTAAAAAGTCTAGAAATTGAGGTTTTGCAATATAATTGTGTTGAAAAGCTCCTAATCAATTACATGAACTCCTAAAATTTGATTAAAACGTGTTTTGCAGTCTTTTTTGTAGAGGTTTCGGACGAGCGGGTCGAAATGGGCCTTTCAGTGGACCTGTTGGAATTTTAATTGAGTAAAATGTACAGAAATTGAGGTTTTGCAATATAATTTTGTTGAAAAGCTCCTAATCAATTACATGAACTCCTATAATTTGATTAAAACGTGTTTTGCAGTCCTTTTTGTAGAGGTTTCAGACGAGCGGGTCTAAATGGGCCTTTCAATGGACCCGTTGGAATTTTAACTGAGTAAAAAGTACAACAATTGAGGTTTTGCAATATAATTGTGTTGAAAAGCTCCTAATAAATTATTTGAACTCCTAATATTTGAATAAAACATTTTTCCGGTCCTTTTTGTAGGGGTTTCGGACGAGCAGGTCTAAATGGGCCTATCAATGGGCCCGTTGGAATTTTAACTGAGTAAAAAGTATAAAATTGAGGTTTTTCAATATAATTGTGTTGAAAAGCTCCTAATCAATTATTTGTACTCCTAAAATTTGATTAAAACTATTTTTGCGGTCCTTTTTGTCGAGGTTTCGGACGAGCAGGTCTAAATGGGCCTTTCAATGGACCCGTTAGAATTTTAACTGAGTAAAAAGTACAGAAATTAAGGTTTTGCAATATAATTGTGTTGAAAAGCTCCTAATAAATTACATGAACTCATAAAATTTGATTAAAACTTGTTTTGCAGTCATTTTTGTAGAGGTTTCAGACTAGCGAGTCGAAATGAGCCTTTCAATAGACTCGTTGGAATTTTAACTGTGTAAAAAGTACAGAAATTGAGGTTTTGTAATATAATTGTGTTGAAAAGCTCCTAAGTAATTACATGAACTCCTAAAGTTTGATTAAAACTTGTTTTGCAGTCCTTTTTGTAGAGGTTTAGGACGAGCGGGTCGAAATGGGCCCTTCAATGGACCGGTTGGAATTTTAACTGAGTAAAAAGTACAGAAATTGAGGTTTTGCAATATAATTGTGTTGAAAAGCTTCTAATCAATTATTTGAACTCCTAATATTTGATTAAAACTTGTTTTGCGGTCCTTTTTGTAGAGGTTTCGGACGAGCAGGTCTAAATGGGCCTTTTAATGGACCCGTTGGAATTTTAATTGAGTAAAAAGTACATAAATTTAGGTTTTGCAATATAATTGTGTTGAAAATCTCCTAATCAATTACATGATCTCCTAAAATTTGACTAAAACTTGTTTTGCGGCCCTTTTTGTAGAGGTTTCGGACGAGCATGTCTAAATGAGCCTTTCAATGGACCCGTTGGAATTTTAACTAATAAAAAGTATAAAAATTGAGGTTTTGCAATATAATTGTGTTGAAAACCTCATAATCAATTATTTGTACTCCTAAAATATGATCAAAACTTGTTTTGCGGTCCTTTATGTAGAGGTTTCGGACGTGCGGGTCTAAATGGGCCTTTCAATGGACCCGTTGGAATTTTAACTGAGTAAGATGTATAAAAATTGAAGTTTAGCAATATAATTGTTTTGAAAATCTCCTAATCATTTATTTGAACTCCTAAAATTTGAATACAAAATTTTTGTGCTCCTTTTTGTATCGGTTTTGGACGAGCAGGTCTAAATGGGCCTTACAAAGGGCCCGTTGGAATTTTAACTGAGTAAAAAGTACAAAAATTGAGGTTTTTCAATATAATTGTGTTGAAAAGCTCCTGATCAATTATTTGAACTCCTAAAATTTGATTAAAACTTGTTTTGCGGTCCTTTATGTAGAGGTTTCGGACGTGCGGGTCTAAATGGGCCTTTCAATGGACCCGTTGGAATTTTAACTGAGTAAAAATTACTGAAATTGAGGTTTTGCAATATAATTCTGTTGAAAAGCTCCTAATCAATTATTTGAACTCCTAAAATTTAATTAAAACTTGTTTTGCGGTCCTTTTTGTCGAGGTTTCGGACGAGCAGGTCTAAATGGGCCTTTCAATGGGCCCGTAGGAATTTTAACTGTGTAAAAAGTACAGAAATTGAGGTTTTGCAATATAATTGTGTTGAAAAGCTCCTAATCAATTACATGAACTCCTAAAATATGATTAAAACGTGTTTTGCAGTCCTTTTTGTAGAGGTTTCGGACGAGCGGGTCGAAATGGGCCTTTCAGTGGACCTGTTGGAATTTTAATTGAGTAAAAAGTACAGAAATTGAGGTTTTGCAATATAATTTTGTTGAAAAGCTCCTAATCAATTACATGAACTCCTAAAATTTGATTAAAACGTGTTTTGCAGTCCTTTTTGTAGAGGTTTCAGACGAGCGGGTCTAAATGGGCCTTTCAATGGACCCGTTGGAATTTTAACTGAGTAAAAAGTACAACAATTGAGGTTTTGCAATATAATTGTGTTGAAAAGCTCCTAATAAATTATTTGAACTCCTAATATTTGAATAAAACATTTTTCCGGTCCTTTTTGTAGGGGTTTCGGACGAGCAGGTCTAAATGGGCCTATCAATGGGCCCGTTGGAATTTTAACTGAGTAAAAAGTATAAAATTGAGGTTTTTCAATATAATTGTGTTGAAAAGCTCCTAATCAATTATTTGTACTCCTAAAATTTGATTAAAACTATTTTTGCGGTCCTTTTTGTCGAGGTTTCGGACGAGCAGGTCTAAATGGGCCTTTCAATGGACCCGTTAGAATTTTAACTGAGTAAAAGGTACAGAAATTAAGGTTTTGCAATATAATTGTGTTGAAAAGCTCCTAATAAATTACATGAACTCATAATATTTGATTAAAACGTGTTTTGCAGTCCTTTTTGTAGAGGTTTCGGACGAGCGGGTCGAAATGGGCCTTTCAATGGACCCGTTGGAATTTTAACTCAGTAAAAAGTACAGAAATTGAGGTTTTGCAATATAATTGTGTGGAAAAGCTCCTAATCAATTACATAAACTCCTAAAATTTGATTAAAACTTGTTTTGCGGCCCTTTTTGTATCGGTTTCAGACGAGCATGTCTAAATGGGCCTTACAATGGACCCGTTGGAATTTTAACTGAGTAGAAAGTACAGAAATTGAGGTTTTGCAAAATAATTGGGTTGACAAGCTCCTAATCAATTACATGATCTCCTAAAATTTGATTAAAACTAGTTTTGCGGCCCTTTTTGTAGAGGTTTTGGACGAGCATGTCTAAATGGGCCTTTCAATGGACCCGTTGGAATTTTAACTAATAAAAAGTATAAAAATTGAGGTTTTGCAATATAATTGTGTTGAAAAGCTCATAATCAATTATTTGTACTCCTAAAATATGATCAAAACTTGTTTTGCGGTCCTTTATGTAGAGGTTTCGGACGTGCGGGTCTAAATGGGCCTTTCAATGGACCCGTTGGAATTTTAACTGAGTAAGATGTATAAAAATTGAAGTTTTGCAATTTAATTGTTTTGAAAATCTCCTAATCATTTATTTGAACTCCTAAAATTTGAATAAAACTTTTTTGTGGTCCTTTTTGTATCGGTTTCGGACGAGCAGGTCTAAATGGGCCTTAAAATGGGCCCGTTGGAATTTTAACTGAGTAAAAAGTACAGAAATTGAGGTTTTGCAATATAATTGTGTAACCCCCTTAACCCGGCCTAGACGGTTGACCCGAATTAAGAAAGTCACACGGGGAAAACCAAAGTCAACCCGAAAGTCAACCTTGATTAACGACCCTTTTTTTTCTTTTAAAACTTGTCTAGATGCATACTAAGCCTTAGATATGTTCATACAACAGCATACTCAAAGATCATAAACATCAGAGATCTAACAGGGACCCAATTGAACAATTTACAACTTTAGGGACCAAATTGTAAATTCTGATAATTATAAGGACTTAACCCAAATTGAAGTTACCATCTTGAAATTAATCATGTTTCATGCTTCTCTGTAAAATTTCAGCTCAAAAGGACTTCCCAAACTCATACAATTGCACAAACAAGTTTCAGGACCAAAACGCAAACATACCAAAACATATAACTGCCAATGTCAGCCCCCAACGGTCACCCGTTCCGAAACAGGCATAGCCCGTTTCGAAACTCGGGGCCGTTCCGCAACGCGTACCGAAACGGGGGTCTGGCAGTAGCCTTTCCGTTTCGGAACGGCCCCTCCCGTTTCGGACGCCTGGGCACAATTAAGGCACCCGTTCCGAAACGGTAGGTGCTGTTCCGAAACACCCTGCACAAATTGCCTCAAAAAGCCTTACTAAACATGCAATTAAACATCCAATCATGCACCAAACGCCACCAAACTTTACCAGCATGCAATTAAACATAGAAGGGACATATAAGCATCATCAATTCAGCAAAACAACATCATAAGCAAAAAGCCCCAAATCTAAAGGCATGCTTCCTACACAAGTAAGCCATTCAAGCATAAACTTCCAAAACAAGCATGTAAAGATCCAACACCAAAACCAACCTTCTCAACATCAAACAACATACTTAGGGAGTACTATACATCTCCCAAAAACATATACATTGGTCCCCCATTGCCAAATTACCAAAAGCTAAAATGTACTTAGAAAACCTTCCATACTTAGAGCTTTGTTTCCACTTGGATGCTTGCCCTCCTAGCTGCCCTCAAGTACTCTAATGTTCTGCATTATTGAATTAAGAAAACGGAAGAGAGCGTAAGCAAAAGCTTAGTGAGGAATGCTCGTAAAACCATTCAATAATGCATTTATAAAACACTTATAAATCATGCTTCAAATCATCATTTACACATGCTCAAAAGCATACTTAAACAAGCATCTCATGCTTCATTTCATTACATGTCATATTGGCCACAAGTGATACAATTCATTTCTTTGAAAACAAGTTCATCAACTTTCACCCCAAGGACTTTTAAACACCTTGGACCCCAAGGACTTTTAAACACCTTGGCCATGGACTTTTAAACACCATGATATAAGTTACCTCAAGGACTTTTAAACACCTTGACCCCAAGGACTTTTAAACACCTTGGCCATGGACTTTTAAACACCATGAATTGAATTACCTCAAGGACTTTTAAACACCTTGGCCTATGGACTTTTAAACACCATAGAATGGACCACACAAGGACTTTTAACCACCTTTGTGTCCGTAACAAGAACCATCCAAGGACTTTTAACCACCTTGATGTTCTTAAGTAACAAGGCTCACTCAAGGACTTTTAACCACCTTAGTGACCTTAACCTTTTCAAAACATCACTTGCCAATATACATCATTATCATCAATATTTCACTGTTTTAAAGCATTTAACCAAGCCATAAACATCATGCATTTTAAAGCATCAAACCACATTTAAACAATGTCCAAAAACAAGGAACTCTTACCTTGAGCTTCCTTCAACATATGGCTTACAAAAACAGCATTAACCATGCTAAATCATGCTTTCAAAACAGAATTTAAAACATGCAATAAACCACATTGCACAACAACCAAATCATGGCCACCACTAGAGAGTATTTCCGAAAACTTACACTTGAGCTTAGCAAAGTTGTTTAGACTTAAACTAAGCTCCCAAGACATTGGTTTCAAAGTCGAAAACCCAATTTCACTCACCGATTCCACTTCGCCTCTTGCCGAAGCACCAAATCAAGCCTCCGGATCACCACCACTTGGATCCAAAGATGCCTCCCCTGATTAAACACATTAAAGCAGAGATTTAATGCATCATCATGCATCAAAAGCTTCAATGAAAGCACTCAAACTCGCTGCTCTCATTCACATTCCAATTTCGGCCACCAAACACAACCGAAATTGCAACAAAACCACTTCTCAACAAAGCCCAGCCATAAACCAGCAAAACCTAACATCCATTAACACCATCTAACATCTAAAAAGAACCTATAAACATCCTTATACCTCCAGCAACATCAGATCCACAAGATCACCACAAAAACATCCAAGAATCACAAGCTAAACTTAGGAAACACAACCTATCCGGGATTGCATTAATCAAAACTCATTTCCTTATCAATTTAGAGTTCATTTAACATCAAAAACACACCTCAAATCACAGATTAATCATATCTAACGAAAATCATCAAAAATCACCAAATCTTGCATTATAAGCCAAGATCCATTTCACCACTTAAAATCCTTTAATAAAACTTCAATTAAGAGTTGAGAACTTGGGAATTTCAGTAAAGAACTGATAGTTTAGAGGAGAAGGACGTTCTTACCTCCAAACTTGTGTTTCTCCACTTTTTGGAATCAAAAACCTTGTTGAATCAACTAGCAAATGATGAGGTTTTGAAGATATGTTGATTAGGAATCAAAAGAATGTTGAAAGGAGGATTTTAGGTGAGAAAATCAGAAACAACTCTCTGGAAAACAAGTGTTTGGATTGAGAGAAAATGAGAGAAAGAAAATAGAGAAGTTAGTTAAGAAAATAGCCAAATGGCCTTTCCCTCCACTTTTGATATGTTTTAAAATCAGAATAAATCTCAAAATATCTTAGAAAAATCTGGAGAAACTACTTTTGGAATAATAGCTCCTTAAAGATTCAAAGTTTCAACTCTTTATAAAACAGTCACAAAACTTTCAAAAATTACATTTTGGTCACTAGCCAAAATGTCACTCTTCCAAAACCCATTTTTCAAAATTGATTTCACAGTTCACTTAATTATATTAAAATATGATTTTAGAACATTTTTCCATATTTTTAATGCAACCCGAACTAGGCTTTCCTAATTTCACCTCTTTAGATTCGAACAGCACTTTGACCAAACCGGTCAACGCCCAAAACTTCTAAGCCCAAAACCGGGGCGTTACAACTCTCCCCCCCTTAAGAAATTTCGTCCTCGAAATTTACCTGAAGGAAAGAGATAAGGAAACTGCTTCAGCATGTCTTCCTTCCGCTCCCACGTGGCTTCCTCAACACCGCGATGCTTCCACAGCACCTTCACCAACTCAATGGTCTTGCCACGAAGAACCTTTCTATCCGAATCCAGAACCTTCACCGGTTCCTCATCATAGGTCAAATCCGGATTCAAAACCACTTCCTCCACAGGCATCACATGCGAAAGATCAGATCTATACCTCCGGAGCATAGAGACATGGAACACATCATGAATCTTCTCCAACTCCTGAGGTAACCTCAACCGATACGCAACAGGACCCACACGCTCAACCACCTCATATGGTCCAATGTACCTAGGGCTCAACTTACCCTTTCGGCCAAACCGCATCACCTTCTTCCAAGGCGAAACCTTCAAGAACACACGGTCACCCACCGCATACTCTATCTCCTTACGCTTCAAATCCGCGTAAGACTTCTGCCGATCAGAAGCAGCCTTCAACCGCTCACAAATGAGCTTTACCTTCTCTGTGGTCCCTTTCAACAAAGCCGGCATCGAAACCAACTTTTGACCAGTTTCAGCCCAACAAAGAGGAGTCCTACACTTCCTCCCGTACAAAGCCTCATAAGGTGCCATCTGTATACTTGCCTGATAACTGTTGTTATAAGCAAACTCAACCAAAGGCAGATGCTTCTCCCAAGAACCTTGGAACTCAATCACGCAGCACCTTAACATATCCTCCAAAATCTGGATAACTCGCTCAGACTGACCATCCGACTGAGGATGATAGGATGTACTGAAATGCAACCTTGTACCCAGAGCTTGATGCAAACACTGCCAGAACCGCGATGTGAACCTCGGATCCCTATCCGACACAATTGACTTAGGCACACCATGCAGCCGCACAATCTCAGCAATGTACAGCTCTGCCAACCTATCCAAAGAAAACATGGTGTGCACAGGCAAGAAATGCGCACACTTCGTCAGGCGATCCACAATCACCCACACCGAATTCTTCTTCGATGGAGACAAAGGTAAACCAGATACAAAATCCATGGTAACCCGTTCCCACTTCCATTCAGGGATTTTCAACGGTTGCAACAACCCTGAAGGAAACTGATGCTCAGCCTTAACTCGCTGACACACCAAACACTTGCTAACAAACTCCGCAACATCCTTCTTCAAACCCACCCAATAGTACTCATCACGAAGATCACGGTACATCTTAGTACTACCAGGGTGCATAGCAAAAGGACTACTATGACCTTCAGTCAGAATAGCACGCCTCAACTCAGCATCATTGGGCACTACTATTCGACTCCCAAAACACAGCACACCATCATCATTGAAACAGAAATCCGAAGGTCTACCCTCCGCGATGTCCTGAACATGAGACACCAAGGAATCATCCAGCAACTGCTTATCCTTGATCAACTGAACCAAAGACGGCTTCACTTGTAACTCATCCACAAGACCACCATCTTGCGATATGCTCAAGCTAGCAAACATAGCCCTCAGCTCAATAGCTACTTTCCTACTCAAGGCATCCGCTACAACATTAGCCTTCCCAGGATGGTACTCAATCGTCAGATCATAATCCTTGAGCAACTCCAACCAACGCCGCTGCCTAAGATTCAACTCCTTCTGAGACATCAGATACCTCAAACTCTTGTGATCTGTGTACACAGTACACTTCTCACCATACAGATAATGTCTCCAGATCTTCAGAGCAAAAACCACTACAACCAGCTCAATATCATGCGTAGGGTAATTGCGCTCATGCACTTTCAACTGCCGCGATGCATAAGCCACCACCTTACCCTCCTGCATCAGCACACACCCCAAACCAACGTAGGATGCATCACTGTAAACCACAAACTCTTTCCCTAATTCAGGCTGAATCAAGATAGGAGCTTGCGTCAAAGCCGCCTTCAGCTTCTCAAAAGCCTGCTGTCTCGCTTCCGTCCACTCATACTTAACATCCTTTTGCAACAGCTTCGTCAAAGGAGCAGCAATCTTGGAAAAACCATCCACAAACCTTCGGTAGTATCCCGCCAAACCAAGGAAACTACGGATCTCATGAACCGACTTAGGAACTTTCCAATTCATCACCGCCTCAATCTTCTGAGGATCAACACGAATCCCCTCAGCTGAGACCACATGCCCAAGAAACACCACCTCCCTTAACCAGAACTCACACTTGCTCAGCTTAGCATAAAGCTGATTCTCCAACAAAGCTTGCAAAACAATCCTCAAATGCTCTTCATGCTCCTCCTCAGTACGCGAGTACACGAGGATATCATCAATGAACACCACAACAAACTTGTCCAGGTATTCATGAAACACACGATTCATCATGTCCATGAAAGCAGCAGGAGCATTTGTCAACCCAAACGGCATCACAAGAAACTCATAATGCCCATACCTTGTCCTGAAAGCTGTCTTAGGCACATCCACATCCTTCACCTTCAACTGATAATACCCTGACCTCAAGTCAATCTTAGAGAACACAGCAGCTCCCCGAAATTGATCAAAGAGATCATCAATCCTCGGCAAAGGATACCGATTCTTGATAGTCAACTTATTCAGCTGACGGTAATCAATGCACATTCTCATAGTGCCATCCTTCTTCTTCACAAACAAGACCGGTGCTGCCCAAGGTGACACACTCGGCCGGATGAAACCACGATCAAGCAACTCTTGCAACTGCGTCTTCAGCTCCTTCAGCTCCTTAGGTGCCATTCTATAGGGAGTAATGGACACAGGAGTTGTATTCTCATACAGCTCAATTCCAAACTCCACCTCGCGGTTAGGAGGTAAACCAAGCAACTCCTCAGGAAAAACACCAGGAAACTCCTTCACAACTCTGATATCTTGCACCCTCAACTCTTTAGAGCTAGGATTCATCACAAAAGCTAGATAGGCTTCACAACCTTGCCTCAGCATCCTGCTCGCCTCCAAGGTAGACACCACATTGGCAAGAAACTTCACATTCTCGCCAACCACAACAACTTCATAATCATCCGCAAGCTTAAGCGAAACTCGCTTGTTCTCACAATCCACAACAGCACGATGCTCAGCAAGCCAATCCATACCAAGGATCACATCGAAACCATAGAAGGGCAACTCCATAAGATCAACATGGAAAACATGCTCTTGAACAACCAAGGGACACCTTCTATAAAGCTTACGAGTCACAACAGTCTCACCAAAAGAACTAGTGACACGAACACCAACATCCAAAGACTCAACAGGCAACCCAAGCAATTCAGCATGCTCACGCAAAACGTATGAATGCGTAGATCCAGAATCAATCAAAGAAAGCAATGACAAGGACTGCAAAGTAAAGGTACCTGCAATCACATCCGCATCATTCCTGCCCTCTCGCTGAGCATACACCCTCGCTTGGCCTCCACCCTCAGGCTGAATAGCCACAACATGGGCCACTCCACGACCACCTTCCTCTCTCCTCTGGAAATTACCACGGCCGCGCCCACGACCTCTCTGCGGTGCAGCAACAACAGGAGCACGCACCTGATCACCAGCCAACCTAGGACAATCACGCCTCAAATGGTCTGCAGAACCACAACTCCAGCACCCGTTACCAGCAGCCGCAACAGGAGCTTGCACCACTCTCTCAGCACGAGGACAGTCACGTTTCATGTGACCACGTGAACCACAGATCCAACAAGCACTCGGATCAGCTCTAGCATTACCTCCTCTAGCAGGTGCACCACCACCTCTCTTAACTGAAGACTGATACTTCTGATCACGTCCCCTCTTGCTCCGTCCACCTCCAGAACTATACTCAGCAGCTCGCTTGCCAGCACCCTTAGCAGATAAACTCAAGTTCATCTCAACATCCTTGGCTCGGCCCACCAACACGTCAAAATCATCATACTCGGCGGCCAGCAAATACATTTTCACATCCGTCTCTAAACCATAACGGAACCTCTCGCACCTTGCCTGCTCATCAGGTACCAGCTCCGGTGCATACTGACTGAGTCGCACAAACTGCACCTCATACTCAGCCACACTCATG
This sequence comes from Hibiscus trionum, assembly GCA_030270665.1. Lineage (NCBI taxonomy): Eukaryota > Viridiplantae > Streptophyta > Magnoliopsida > Malvales > Malvaceae > Hibiscus > Hibiscus trionum. The sequence continues at coordinate 31,571,850 of BSYR01000008.1, forward strand.
CTCCCTTGGGTAAGAGACATGAATTCACGCTTCTTCTCATCTAGATATCTTACACCCAGATATCTCCTCTTGAACACATTCTGAAAGAATGTCCAAGTCACATCAGCTTCTGCCATCCCAGCAATAGTGGTTGTCCACCACGTATACGCATCCTTCTGCAGCAAGGACACAACACAACCCAGCTTTTGCACATCAGTGCAACTCATCTGACCCAAGATTCGCTTGGTACTCTCTAGCCAAGCTTCAGAACTCTCAGCAGACATACCCCTGAACTCAGTCCCACCAAGACTGCGCAAACGCTCCAAAGGTAGTCTGACACCAGCATCTTCCTGATGCCCCGCTCCACGAGCCCCAGCTACTGCTGCTTGAAAAGCACCAGCAATAGCTTGCACTAACATCGTCATATCAGGCATAGCTTGCCCCTGACCAGCCCCAGGTCCAGCCGCTCCAGCTGCAGCTCCAGCTTCCTCAGCCCCAGCACCACCACCACCAGGTGGAGGAGGAGGTAACACCGCACTACCCGTGTTTTCCTCATTCTCGTTCTCATTAGGAGCCGTAGCTCGCACATTACCTCGTAACTCTCTACGTGGTGCCATACTTTTACCATGCAATCACAACACAAATAAAACAAAGTCAGGCCCAGCAAGGGAAGCAATCCAAGTATTCAAGCTCAATTTCATTTCAAATCAACATCTTTCCCTTAGCTTTGATTTGGCAATGGGTACCCACAACATGCTACATCACAGCACATACTTCAATTGCATCAAAATCACAAGCCATTAAACATGCTTTCACTCAACAAGCATACATACTTCAATCATGCATACATACATTCCCAATTACTCGAGAACTCGGCTCTGATACCACCAAATGTAACCCCTTAACCCGGCCTAGACGGTTGACCCGAATTAAGAAAGTCACAAGGGGAAAACCAAAGTCAACCCGAAAGTCAACCTTGATTAACGACCTTTTTTTTTCTTTTAAAACTTGTCTAGATGCATACTAAGCCTTAGATATGTTCATACAACAGCATACTCAAAGATCATAAACATCAGAGATCTAACAGGGACCCAATTGAACAATTTACAACTTTAGGGACCAAATTGTAAATTCTGATAATTATAAGGACTTAACCCAAATTGAAGTTACCATCTTGAAATTAATCATGTTTCATGCTTCTTTGTAAAATTTCAGCTCAAAAGGACTTCCCAAACTCATACAATTGCACAAACAAGTTTCAGGACCAAAACGCAAACATACCAAAACATATAACTGCCAATGTCAGCCCCCAACGGTCACCCGTTCCGAAACAGGCATAGCCCGTTTCGAAACTCGGGGCCGTTCCGCAACGCGTACCGAAACGGGGGTCTGGCAGTAGCCTTTCCGTTTCGGAACGGCCCCTCCCGTTTCGGACGCTTGGGCACAATTAAGGCACCCGTTCCGAAACGGTAGGTGCTGTTCCGAAACGGTAGGTGCTGTTCCGAAACACCCTGCACAAATTGCCTCAAAAAGCCTTACTAAACATGCAATTAAACATCCAATCATGCACCAAACGCCACCAAACTTTACCAGCATGCAATTAAACATAGAAGGGACATATAAGCATCATCAATTCAGCAAAACAACATCATAAGCAAAAAGCCCCAAATCTAAAGGCATGCTTCCTACACAAGTAAGCCATTCAAGCATAAACTTCCAAAACAAGCATGTAAAGATCCAACACCAAAACCAACCTTCTCAACATCAAACAACATACTTAGGGAGTACTATACATCTCCCAAAAACATATACATTGGTCCCCCATTGCCAAATTACCAAAAGCTAAAATGTACTTAGAAAACCTTCCATACTTAGAGCTTTGTTTCCACTTGGATGCTTGCCCTCCTAGCTGCCCTCAAGTACTCTAATGTTCTGCATTATTGAATTAAGAAAACGGAAGAGAGCGTAAACAAAAGCTTAGTGAGGAATGCTCGTAAAACCATTCAATAATGCATTTATAAAACACTTATAAATCATGCTTCAAATCATCATTTACACATGCTCAAAAGCATACTTAAACAAGCATCTCATGCTTCATTTCATTACATGTCATATTGGCCACAAGTGATACAATTCATTTCTTTGAAAACAAGTTCATCAACTTTCACCCCAAGGACTTTTAAACACCTTGGACCCCAAGGACTTTTAAACACCTTGGCCATGGACTTTTAAACACCATGATATAAGTTACCTCAAGGACTTTTAAACACCTTGACCCCAAGGACTTTTAAACACCTTGGCCATGGACTTTTAAACACCATGAATTGAATTACCTCAAGGACTTTTAAACACCTTGACCCCAAGGACTTTTAAACACCTTGGCCTATGGACTTTTAAACACCATAGAATGGACCACACAAGGACTTTTAACCACCTTTGTGTCCGTAACAAGAACCATCCAAGGACTTTTAACCACCTTGATGTTCTTAAGTAACAAGGCTCACTCAAGGACTTTTAACCACCTTAGTGACCTTAACCTTTTCAAAACATCACTTGCCAATATACATCATTATCATCAATATTTCACTGTTTTAAAGCATTTAACCAAGCCATAAACATCATGCATATTAAAGCATCAAACCACATTTAAACAATGTCCAAAAACAAGGAACTCTTACCTTGAGCTTCCTTCAACATATGGCTTACAAAAACAGCATTAACCATGCTAAATCATGCTTTCAAAACAGAATTTAAAACATGCAATAAACCACATTGCACAACAACCAAATCATGGCCACCACTAGAGAGTATTTCCGAAAACTTACACTTGAGCTTAGCAAAGTTGTTTAGACTTAAACTAAGCTCCCAAGACATTGGTTTCAAAGTCGAAAACCCAATTTCACTCACCGATTCCACTTCGCCTCTTGCCGAAGCACCAAATCAAGCCTCCGGATCACCACCACTTGGATCCAAAGATGCCTCCCCTGATTAAACACATTAAAGCAGAGATTTAATGCATCATCATGCATCAAAAGCTTCAATGAAAGCACTCAAACTCGCTGCTCTCATTCACATTCCAATTTCGGCCACCAAACACAACCGAAATTGCAACAAAACCACTTCTCAACAAAGCCCAGCCATAAACCAGCAAAACCTAACATCCATTAACACCATCTAACATCTAAAAACAACCTATAAACATCCTTATACCTCCAGCAACATCAGATCCACAAGATCACCACAAAAACATCCAAGAATCACAAGCTAAACTTAGGAAACACAACCTATCCGGGATTGCATTAATCAAAACTCATTTCCTTATCAATTTAGAGTTCATTTAACATCAAAAACACACCTCAAATCACAGATTAATCATATCTAACGAAAATCATCAAAAATCACCAAATCTTGCATTATAAGCCAAGATCCATTTCACCACTTAAAATCCTTTAATAAAACTTCAATTAAGAGTTGAGAACTTGGGAATTTCAGTAAAGAACTGATAGTTTAGAGGAGAAGGACGTTCTTACCTCCAAACTTGTGTTTCTCCACTTTTTGGAATCAAAAACCTTGTTGAATCAACTAGCAAATGATGAGGTTTTGAAGATATGTTGATTAGGAATCAAAAGAATGTTGAAAGGAGGATTTTAGGTGAGAAAATCAGAAACAACTCTCGGGAAAACAAGTGTTTGGATTGAGAGAAAATGAGAGAAAGAAAATAGAGAAGTTAGTTAAGAAAATAGCCAAATGGCCTTTCCCTCCACTTTTGATATGTTTTAAAATCAGAATAAATCTCAAAATATCTTAGAAAAATCTGGAGAAACTACTTTTGGAATAATAGCTCCTTAAAGATTCAAAGTTTCAACTCTTTATAAAACAGTCACAAAACTTTCAAAAATTACATTTTGGTCACTAGCCAAAATGTCACTCTTCCAAAACCCATTTTTCAAAATTGATTTCACAGTTCACTTAATTATATTAAAAGATGATTTTAGAACATTTTTCCATATTTTTAATGCAACCCGAACTAGGCTTTCCTAATTTCACCTCTTTAGATTCGAACAGCACTTTGACCAAACCGGTCAACGCCCAAAACTTCTAAGCCCAAAACCGGGGCGTTACAAATTGTGTTGAAAAATTCCTAATCAATTATTTGAACTCCTAAAATTTGATTAAAACTTGTTTTGCGGTCCTTTATGTAGAGGTTTCGGACGTGCGGGTCTAAATGGGCCTTTCAATGGACCCGTTGGAATTTTAACGGAGTAAAAATTACTGAAATTGAGGTTTTGCAATATAATTCTGTTGAAAAGCTCCTAATCAATTATTTGAACTCCTAAAATTTGATTAAAACATGTTTTGCGGACCTTTTTGTAGAGGTTTCGGACGAGCATGTCTAAATGGGCCTTTCATGGGACCCGTTGGAATTTTAACTGAGTAAAAAGTATAAAAATTGAGGTTTTGCAATATGAATATGTTGATAATATCATAATAAATTATTTGTACACCTAAAATATGAGCAAAACTTGTTTTGCGGTCTTGTATGTAGAGGTTTCGGTCGTGCGGGTCTAAATGGGCCTTTCAGTGGACCCGTTGGAATTTTAACTGAGTAAAATGTATAAAAGTTGAAGTTTTACAATATAATTGTGTTGAAAAGCTCATAATCATTTATTTTAACTCCTAAAATTTGATTAAAACTTTTTTGCGGTCCTTTTTGTATCGGTTTCGGACGTGCAGGTCTGAATAGGCCTTCAATGGACCCGTTGGAATTTTAACTGAGTAAAAATTACAGAAATTGAGGTTTTGTAATATAATTTTGTTGAAAAGCTCCTAATCAATTATTTTAACTCCTAAAATTTGTTTAAAACTTGTTTTGCGGTCCATTTTGTCGAGGTTTCAGACGAGCAGGTCTAAATGGGCTTTTCAATGGACCCATTGGAATTTTAACTGAGTAAAAAGTACAAAAATTAAGGTTTTTCAATATAATTGTGTTGAAAAGCTCCTAATAAATTACATGAACTCCTAAAATTTGATTAAAACTTGTTTTTGCAGTCCTTTTTGTAGAGGTTTCGTACTAGGGAGTCGAAATGGGCCTTTCAACGGACCTGTTGGAATTTTAACTGAGTAAAAAGTACAGAAATTGAGGTTTTGTAATATAATTGTGTTGAAAAGCTCCTAATTAATTACATGAACTCCTAAAGTTTGATTAAAACTTGTTTTGCAGTCCTTTTTGTAGAGGTTTAGGACGAGCGGGTCGAAATGGGCCTTTCAATGGACCTGTTGGAATTTTAACTGAGTAAAAAGTACAGAAATTGAGTTTTTGCAATATAATTGTGTTGATAAGCTCCTAATCAATTATTTGAACTCCTAATATTTGAAAAAAACATTTTTGCGGTTCTTTTTGTAGAGGTTTCGGACGAGCAGGTCTGAATGGGCCTTTCAATGGGCCCGTTGGAATTTTAACTGAGTAAAAAGTATAAAAATTGAGGTTTTGCAATATAATTGTGTTGAAAAGCTCCTAATCAGTTATTTGAACTCCTAAAATCTGATTAAAACTTGTTTTGCGGTCCTTTTTGTCGAGGTTTCGGACGAGCAGGTCTAAATGGGCCTTTCAATGGACCCGTTGGAATTTTAACTAAGTAAAAAGTACATAAATTGAGGTTTTGCAATATAATTGTGTTGAAAAGCTCCTAATCAATTACATGAACTCCTAAAATTTGATTAAAACGTGTTTTGCAGTCCTTTTTGTAGAGGTTTCGGACGAGCGGGTCGAAATGGGCCTTTCAATGGACCTGTTGGAATTTTAATTGAGTAAAAAGTACAGAAATTGAGGTTTTGCAATATAATTGTGTTGAAAAACTCCTAATCAATTACATCAACTCCTAAAATTTGATTAAAACGTGTTTTGCAGTCCTTTTTGTATAGGTTTCGGATGAGCGGGTCGAAATGGGCTGTTCAATGGACCCGTTGGAATTTTAACAGAGTAAAAAGTACAGAAATTGAGGTTTTGCAATATAATTGTGTTGAAAAACTCCTAATCAATTATTTGAACTCCTAATATTTGAATAAAACATTTTTGCGGTCCTTTTTGTAGACGTTTCGGACGAGCAGGTCTAAATGGGCCTATCAATGGGCCCGTTGGAATTTTAACTGTGTAAAAAGTATAAAATTGAGGTTTTTCAATATAATTGTGTTGAAAAGCTCATAATCAATTACATAAACACCTAAGATTTGATTAAAACTTTTTTGCAGTCCTTTTTGTATCGGTTTCGGACGAGTAGGTCTAAATGGGCCTTACAATGGACCCGTTGGAATTTTAACCGAGTAAAAAGTACAGAAATTGAGGTTTTGCAATATAATTGTGTTGAAAAGCTCCTAATCAATTATTTGAACTCCTAATATTTGAATAAAACATTTTTGCGGTCCTTTTTGTAGAGGTTTCGGACGAGCAGGACTAAATGGGCCTATCAATGGGCCCGTTGGAATTTTAACTGAGTAAAAAGTATAAAATTGAGGTTTTTCAATATAATTGTGTTGAAAATAGCCTAATCAATTATTTGTACTCCTAAAATTTGATTAAAACTATTTTTGCGGTCCTTTTTGTCGAGGTTTCAGACGAGCAAGTCTAAATGGGCCTTTCAATGGACCTGTTAGAATTTTAACTGAGTAAAAAGTACAGAATTGAGGTTTTGCAATATAATTGTGTTGAAAAGCTCCTAATTAATTACATGAACTCCTAAAATTTGATTAAAACTTTTTTTGTGGTCCTTTTTGTAGAGGTTTCGGACGAGCGGGTCGAAATGGGCCTTTCAATGGACCCGTTGGAATTTTAACTGAGTAAAAAGTACAGAAATTGAGGTTTTGCAATATAATTGTTTTGAAAAGCTCCTAATCAATTATTTGAACTCCTAATATTTGATTAAAACATTTTTGTGGTCCTTTTGTTAGAGGTTTCGGACGAGTAGGTCTAAATGGGCCTATCAATGGGCCCGTTGGAATTTTAACTGAGTAAAAAGTATAAAATTGAGGTTTTCCAATATAATTGTGTTGAAAAGCTCCTAATCAATTATTTGTACTCCTAAAATTTCTTAAAACTATTTTTGCGGTCCTTTTTGTCGAGGTTTCGGACGAGCAGGTCTAAATGGGCCTTTCAATGGACCCGTTAGAATTTTAACTGAGTAAAAAGTACAGAAATTGAGGTTTTGCAATATAATTGTGTTGAAATGCTCCTAATCAATTACATGAACTCCTAAAATTTGATTAAAACTTTTTTTGTGGACCTTTTTGTAAAGGTTTCGGACGAGCGGGTCTAAATGGGCCTTTCAATGGACCCGTTGAAATTTTAACTGAGTAAAAAGTACAGAAATTGAGGTTTTGCAATATAATTGTGTTGAAAAGCTCCTAATCAATTATTTGAACTCCTAAAATTTGATTAAAACTTGTTTTGCGGTCCTTTTTGTAGAGGTTTCGGACTAGCAGGTCTAAATGGGCCTTTTAATGGACCCGTTGGAATTTTAACTGAGTAAAAAGTACATAAATTTAGGTTTTGCAATATAATTGTGTTGAAAATCTCCTAATCAATTACACGATCTCCTAAAATTTGATTAAAACTAGTTTTGCGGCCCTTTTTGTAGAGGTTTAGGACGAGCATGTCTAAATGGGCCTTTCAATGGACCCGTTGGAATTTTAACTAATAAAAAGTATAAAAATTGAGGTTTTGCAATATAATTGTGTTGAAAAGATCATAATCAATTATTTGTACTCCTAAAATATGATCAAAACTTGTTTTGCGGTCCTTTATGTAGAGGTTTCGGACGTGCGGGTCTAAATGGGCCTTTCAATGGACCCGTTGGAATTTTAACTGTGTAAGATGTATAAAAATTGAAGTTTTGCAATATAATTGTTTTGAAAATCTCCTAATCATTTATTTAAACTCCTAAAATTTGTATGAAACTTTTTTGTGGTCCTTTTTGTATCGGTTTCGGACGAGCAGGTCTAAATGGGCCCGTTGGAATTTTAACTGAGTAAAAAGTACAGAAATTGAGGTTTTGCAATATAATTGTGTTGAAAAGCTCCTAATCAATTATTTGAACTCCTAAAATTTGATTAAAACTTGTTTTGCGGTCCTTTATGTAGAGGTTTCGGACATACGGGTCTAAATGGGCCTTTCAATGGACCCGTTGGAATTTTAACGGAGTAAAAATTACTGAAATTGAGGTTTTGCAATATAATTCTGTTGAAAAGCTCCTAATCAATTATTTGAACTCCTAAAATTTAATTAAAACTTGTTTTGCGGTCCTTTTTGTTGAGGTTTCGTACGAACAGGTCTAAATGGACCTTTCAATGGGCCCGTTGGAATTTTAACTGAGTAAAAAGTACAGAAATTGAGGTTTTGCAATATAATTGTTTTGAAAAGCTCCTAATCAATTACATGAACTCCTAAAATTTGATTAAAACGTGTTTTGCAGTCCTTTTTGTAGAGGTTTCGGACGAGCGGGTCGAAATGGGCCTTTCAATGGACCTGTTGGAATTTTAACTGAGTAAAAAGTAGAGAAATCGAGGTTTTGCAATATAATTGTGTTGAAAAGCTCCTAATCAATTATTTGAACACCTAATATTTGAATAAAACATTTTTACGGTCCATTTTGTAGAGGTTTCGGACGAGCAGGTCTAAATGGGCCTATCAATGGGCCCGTTGGAATTTTAACTGAGTAAAAAGTATAAATTTGAGGTTTTTCAATATAATTGTGTTGAAAAGCTCCTAATCAATTATTTGTACTCCTAAAATTTGATTAAAACTATTTTTGCGGTCCTTTTTGTCAAGGTTTCGGACGAGCAGGTCTAAATGGGCCTTTCAATGGACCCGTTAGAATTTTAACTGAGTAAAAAGTACAGAAATTGAGGTTTTGCAATATAATTGTGTTGAAAAGCTTCTAATAAATTACATGAACTCCTAAAATTTGATTAAAACGTGTTTTGCAGTCCTTTTTGTAGAGGTTTCGGATGAGCGGGTCGAAATGGGCCTTTCAATGGACCTGTTGGAATTTTAATTGAGTAAAAAGTACAGAAATTGAGGTTTTGCAATTTAATTGTGTTGGAAAGCTCCTAATCAATTACATGAACTCCTAAAATTTGATTAAAACGTGTTTTGCAGTCCTTTTTGTAGAGGTTTCGGACGAACGGGTCGAAATGGGCCTTTCAATGGACCCGTTGGAATTTTAACTGAGTAAAAAGTACAGAAATTGAGGTGTTGCAATATAATTGTGTTGAAAAGCTCCTAATCAATTACATAAACTCCTAAAATTTGATTAAAACTTGTTTTGCAGTCATTTTTGTAGAGGTTTAGGACGAGCGGGTCAAAATGGGCCTTTCAATGGACCTGTTGGAATTTTAACTGAGTAAAAAGTACAGAAATTGAGGTTTTGCAATATAATTGTGTTGAAAAGCTCCTAATCAATTACATAAACACCTAAGATTTGATTAAAACTTTTTTTGCAGTCCTTTTTGTATCGGTTTCGGACGAGTAGGTCTAAATGGGCCTTACAATGGACCCGTTGGAATTTTAACCGAGTAAAAAGTACAGAAATTGAGGTTTTGCAATATAATTGTGTTGAAAAGCTCCTAATCAATTATTTGACCTCCTAATATTTGAATAAAACATTTTTTGCGGTCCTTTTTGTAGATGTTTCGGACGAGCAGGTCTAAATGGGCCTATCAATGGGCCCGTTGGAATTTTAACTGAGTAAAAAGTATAAAATTGAAGTTTTTCAATACAATTGTGTTGAAAAGTTCCTTATCAATTATTTAAACTCCTAAAATTTGATTAAAACTAATTTACAGTCCTTTTTGTCGAGGTTTCGGACGAGCAGGTCTAAATGGGCCTTTCAATGGACCCGTTGGAATTTTAACTGAGTAAAAAGTACAGAAATTGAGGTTGTGCAATATAATTGTTTTGAAAAGCTCCTAATCAATTACATGAACTCCTAAAATTTGATTAAAACTTGTTTTGCAGTCCTTTTTGTAGAGGTTTCAGACGAGCGGGTCGAAATGGGCCTTTCAATGGACCCGTTGAAATTTTAACTGAGTAAAAAGTACTGATATTGAGGTTTTGAAATATAATTGTGTTGAAAAGCTCCTAATCAATTATTTGAACTCCTAAAATTTGATTAAAACTTGTTTTGCGGTCCTTTTTGTAGAGGTTTCGAACGAGCGGGTCGAAATGGGCCTTTCAATGGACCCGTTGAAATTTTAACTGAGTAAAAAGTACAGATATTGAGGTTTTGAAATATAATTGTGTTGAAAAGCTCCTAATCAATTGCATGAACTCCTAAAATTTGATTAAAACTTGTTTTGCAATCCTTTTTTAGATGTTTCAGAGGAGAAGGTCTAAATGGGCCTTTCAATGGACCCGTTGGAATTTTAACTGAGTAAAAAGTACAGAAATTGAGGTTTTGCAATATAATTGTGTTGAAAAGCTCCTAATCAATTACATGAACTCCTAAAATTTGATTAAAACTTGTTTTGCAGTCCTTTTTGTCGAGGTTTCGGACGAGCGGGACGAAATGGGCCTTTCAATGGACCCGTTGAAATTTTAACTGAGTAAAAAGTACAGAAATTGAGTTTGGAATATAATTGTGTTGAAAAGCTCCTAATCAATTATTTGAACTCCTAAAATTTGATTAAAACTTGTTTTGCGGTCCTTTTTGTAGAGGTTTCGGACGAGCGGGTCGAAATGGGCCTTTCAATGGACCCGTTGAAATTTTAACTGAGTAAAAAGTACAGATATTGAGGTTTTGAAATATAATTGTGTTGAAAAGCTCCTAATCAATTGCATGAACTCCTAAAATTTGATTAAAACTTGTTTTGTAATCCTTTTTTAGATGTTTCAGAGGAGAAGGTCTAAATTGGCCTTTCAATGGGCCCGTCGGAATTTTAACTGAGTAAAAAGTATAAAAATTGAGGTTTTTCAATATATTTGTGTTGAAAAGCTCCTAATCAATTATTTGAACTCCTAAAATTTGATTAAAACTTGTTTTGCGGTCCTTTTTGTCGAGGTTTTGGACGAGCAGGTCTAAATGGGCCTTTCAATGGACCCGTTAGAATTTTAACTGAGTAAAAAGGACAAAAATTGAGGTTTTGCAATATAATTGTGTTGAAAAGCTCCTAATCAATTACATAAACTCCTAAAATTTGATTAAAACTATTTTTGCAGTCCTTTTTGTATTGGTTTCGGACGAGCAGGTCTAAATGGGCCTTACAAAGGACCCGTTGGAATTTTAACTGTGTAAAAAGTACAGAAATTGAGGTTTTGCAATATAATTGTATTGAAAAGCTCCTAATCAATTATTTGAACTCCTAAAATTTGATTAAAACTTGTTTTGCGGTCCTTTATGTTGAGGTTTCGGACGTGCGGATCTAAATGGGCCTTTCAGTGGACCCGTTGAAATTTTAACTGAGTAAAATGTATAAAAATTGAAGTTTTGCAATATAACTGTGTAGGAATGCTCCTAATCATTTATTTTAACTCCTAATATTTGATTAAAACTTTTTTGCGGTCCTTTTTGTATCGGTTTCGGACGAGCAGGTCTAAATGGGCCTTACAATGGACCCGTTGGAATTTTAACTGAGTAAAAAGTACAGAAATTGAGGTTTTGCTATATAATTGTGTTGAAAAGCTATTAATCAATTATTTGAACTCCTAATATTTGATTAAAACTTGTTTTGCGGTCCTTTTTGTCGAGGTTTTGGACGAGCAGGTCTAAATGGGCCTTTCAATGGACCCGTTAGAATTTTAACTGAGTAAAAAGTACAAAAATTGAGGTTTTGCAATATAATTGTCTTGAAAAGCTCCTAATCAATTACATAAACTCCTAAAATTTGATTAAAACTTTTTTTGCAGTCCTTTTTGTATCGGTTTCGGACGAGCAGGTCTAAATGGGCCTTACGATGGACCCGTTGGAATTTTAACTGAGTAAAAAGTACAGAAATTGAGGTTTTGGAATATAATTGTGTTGAAAGTCTCCTAATCAATTACATGATCTCCTAAAATTTGATTAAAACTTGTTTTGCGGTCCTTTTTGTAGAGGTTTTGGACGAGCAGGTCTAAATGGGCCTTTCAATGGACCCGTTGGAATTTTAACTGAGTAAAAAGTAAAGAAATTGAGGTTTTGCAATATAATTGTGTTGAAAAGATCCTAATCAATTATTTGAACTCCTAAAATTTGATTCAAACTTGTTTTGCGGTCCTTTTTGTCGAGGTTTTCGACGAGCAGGTCTAAATGGGCCTTTCAATGGACCCGTTAGAATTTTAACTGAGTAAAAAGTACAAAAAATGAGGTTTTGCAATATAATTGTGTTGAAAAGCTCCTAATCAATTACATAAACTTCTAAAATTTGATTAAAACTATTTTTGCAGTCCTTTTTGTATTGGTTTCGGACGAGCAGGTCTAAATGGGCCTTACAATGGACCCGTTGGAATTTTAACTGAGTAAAAAGTATATAAATTGAGGTTTTGCAATATAATTGTGTTGAAAAGCTCCTAATCAATTATTTGAACTCCTAAAATTTGATTAAAACTTGTTTTGTGGTCCTTTTTGTAGAGGTTTCGGACGAGCTGGTCTAAATGGGCCCTTCAATGGACCCATTGGAATTTTAACTGAGTAAAAAGTACAGAAATTGAGGTTTTGCAATATAATTGTGTTGAAAATCTCATAATCAATTATTTGTACTCCTAAAATATGATCAAAACTTGTTTTGCGGTCCTTTATGTTGAGGTTTCGGACGTGCGGGTCTAAATGGGCCTTTCAGTGGACCCGTTGGAATTTTAACCGAGTAAAATGTATAAAAATTGAAGTTTTGCAATATAATTGTGTTGGAAAGCTCCTAATTATTTATTTAAACTCCTAAAATTTGATTAAAACTTTTTTGCGGTCCTTTTTGTATCGGTTTCGGACGAGCAGGTCTAAATGGGCCTTACAATGGACCCGTTGGAATTTTAACTGAGTAAAAAGTACAGAAATTGAGGTTTTGCTATATAATTGTGTTGAAAAGCTCCTAATCAATTATTTGAACTCCTAATATTTGATTAAAACTTGTTTTGCGGTCCTTTTTGTCGAGGTTTTGGACGAGCAGGTCTAAATGGGCCTTTCAATGGACCCGTTAGAATTTTAACTGAGTAAAAAGTACAAAAATTGAGGTTTTGCAATATAATTGTGTTGAAAAGCTCCTAGTCAATTACATAAACTCCTAAAATTTGATTAAAACTTTTTTTGCAGTCCTTTTTTTAGAGGTTTCGGAGGAGCAGGTCTAAATGGGCCTTTCAATGGACCCGTTGGAATTTTAACTGAGTAAAAAGTACAGAAATTGAGGTTTTGCAATATAATTGTTTTGAAAAGCTCCTAATCAATTACATGAACTCCTAAAATTTGATTAAAACTTGTTTTGCAGTCCTTTTTGTAGAGGTTTCGGACGAGCGGGTCGAAATGGGCCTTTCAATGGACCCGTTGAAATTTTAACTGAGTAAAAAGTACAGATATTGAGGTTTTGAAATATAATTTTGTTGAAAAGCTCCTAATAAATTGCATGAACTCCTAAAATTTGATTAAAACTTGTTTTGCAATCCTTTTTTTAGATGTTTCAGAGGAGAAGGTCTAAATGGGCCTTTCAATGGACCCGTTGGAATTTTAACTGAGTAAAAAGTACAGAAATTGAGGTTTTGCAATATAATTGTGTTGAAAAGCTCCTAATCAATTACATGAACTCCTAAAATTTGATTAAAACTTGTTTTGCAGTCCTTTTTGTCGAGGTTTCGGACGAGCGGGACGAAATGGGCCTTTCAATGGACCCGTTGAAATTTTAACTGAGTAAAAAGTACAGAAATTGAGTTTGGAATATAATTGTGTTGAAAAGCTCCTAATCAATTATTTGAACTCCTAATATTTGAATAAAACATTTTTGCGCTCCTTTTTGTAGAGGTTTCGGACGAGCAGGTCTAAATTGGCCTTTCAATGGGCCCGTTGGAATTTTAACTGAGTAAAAAGTATAAAAATTGAGGTTTTTCAATATATTTGTGTTGAAAAGCTCCTAATCAATTATTTGAACTCCTAAAATTTGATTAAAACTTGTTTTGCGGTCCTTTTTGTCGAGGTTTTGGACGAGCAGGTCTAAATGGGCCTTTCAATGGACCCGTTAGAATTTTAACTGAGTAAAAAGTACAAAAATTGAGGTTTTGCAATATAATTGTGTTGAAAAGCTCCTAATCAATTACATAAACTCCTAAAATTTGATTAAAACTTTTTTTGCAGTCCTTTTTGTATCGGTTTCGGACGAGCAGGTCTAAATGGGCCTTACAATGGACCCATTGGAATTTTAACTGAGTAAAAAGTACAGAAATTGAGGTTTTGGAATATAATTGTGTTGAAAGTCTCCTAATCAATTACATGATCTCCTAAAATTTGATTAAAACTTGTTTTGCGGTCCTTTTTGTAGAGGTTTTGGACGAGCAGGTCTAAATGGGCCTTTCAATGGACCCGTTGGAATTTTAACTGAGTAAAAAGTAAAGAAATTGAGGTTTTGCAATATAATTGTGTTGAAAAGCTCCTAATAAATTATTTGAACTCCTAATGTTTCAATAAAACATTTTTGCGGTCCTTTTTGTAGAGGTTTCGGACGAGTAGGTCTAAATTGGCCTTTCAATGGGCCCGTTGGAATTTTAACTGAGTAAAAAGTATAAAAATTGAGGTTTTTCAATATATTTGTCTTGAAAAGCTCCTAATCAATTATTTGAACTCCTAAAATTTGATTAAAACTTGTTTTGCGGTCCTTTTTGTCGAGGTTTTGGACGAGCAGGTCTAAATGGGCCTTTCAATGGACCCGTTAGAATTTTAACTGAGTAAAAAGTACAAAAATTGAGGTTTTGCAATATAATTGTGTTGAAAAGCTCCTAATCAATTACATAAACTCCTAAAATTTTATTAAAACTTTTTTTGCAGTCCTTTTTGTATCGGTTTCGGACGAGCAGGTCTAAATGGGCCTTACAATGGACCCGTTGGAATTTTAAATGAGTAAAAAGTACAGAAATTAAGGTTTTGGAATATAATTGTGTTGAAAGTCTCCTAATCAATTACATGATCTCCTAAAATTTGATTAAAACTGGTTTTGCGGTCCTTTTTGTAGAGGTTTCGAACGAGCGGGTCGAAATGGGCCTTTCAATGGACCCGTTGAAATTTTAACTGAGTAAAAAGTACAGATATTGAGGTTTTGAAATATAATTGTGTTGAAAAGCTCCTAATCAATTGCATGAACTCCTAAAATTTGATTAAAACTTGTTTTGCAGTCCTTTTTGTCGAGGTTTCGGACGAGCGGGACGAAATGGGCCTTTCAATGGACCCGTTGAAATTTTAACTCAGTAAAAAGTACAGAAATTGAGTTTGGAATATAATTGTGTTGAAAAGCTCCTAATCAATTATTTGAACTCCTAAAATTTGATTAAAACTTGTTTTGCGGTCCTTTTTGTAGAGGTTTCGGACGAGCGGGTCGAAATGGGCCTTTCAATGGACCCGTTGAAATTTTAACTGAGTAAAAAGTACAGATATTGAGGTTTTGAAATATAATTGTGTTGAAAAGCTCCTAATCAATTGCATGAACTCCTAAAATTTGATTAAAACTTGTTTTGTAATCCTTTTTTAGATGTTTCAGAGGAGAAGGTCTAAATTGGCCTTTCAATGGGCCCGTCGGAATTTTAACTGAGTAAAAAGTATAAAAATTGAGGTTTTTCAATATATTTGTGTTGAAAAGCTCCTAATCAATTATTTGAACTCCTAAAATTTGATTAAAACTTGTTTTGCGGTCCTTTTTGTCGAGGTTTTGGACGAGCAGGTCTAAATGGGCCTTTCAATGGACCCGTTAGAATTTTAACTGAGTAAAAAGGACAAAAATTGAGGTTTTGCAATATAATTGTGTTGAAAAGCTCCTAATCAATTACATAAACTCCTAAAATTTGATTAAAACTATTTTTGCAGTCCTTTTTGTATTGGTTTCGGACGAGCAGGTCTAAATGGGCCTTATAAAGGACCCGTTGGAATTTTAACTGTGTAAAAAGTACAGAAATTGAGGTTTTGCAATATAATTGTATTGAAAAGCTCCTAATCAATTATTTGAACTCCTAAAATTTGATTAAAACTTGTTATGCGGTCCTTTATGTTGAGGTTTCGGACGTGCGGATCTAAATGGGCCTTTCAGTGGACCCGTTGAAATTTTAACTGAGTAAAATGTATAAAAATTGAAGTTTTGCAATATAACTGTGTAGGAATGCTCCTAATCATTTATTTTAACTCCTAATATTTGATTAAAACTTTTTTGCGGTCCTTTTTGTATCGGTTTCGGACGAGCAGGTCTAAATGGGCCTTACAATGGACCCGTTGGAATTTTAACTGAGTAAAAAGTACAGAAATTGAGGTTTTGCTATATAATTGTGTTGAAAAGCTATTAATCAATTATTTGAACTCCTAATATTTGATTAAAACTTGTTTTGCGGTCCTTTTTGTCGAGGTTTTGGACGAGCAGGTCTAAATGGGCCTTTCAATGGACCCGTTAGAATTTTAACTGAGTAAAAAGTACAAAAATTGAGGTTTTGCAATATAATTGTCTTGAAAAGCTCCTAATCAATTACATAAACTCCTAAAATTTGATTAAAACTTTTTTTGCAGTCCTTTTTGTATCGGTTTCGGACGAGCAGGTCTAAATGGGCCTTACGATGGACCCGTTGGAATTTTAACTGAGTAAAAAGTACAGAAATTGAGGTTTTGGAATATAATTGTGTTGAAAGTCTCCTAATCAATTACATGATCTCCTAAAATTTGATTAAAACTTGTTTTGCGGTCCTTTTTGTAGAGGTTTTGGACGAGCAGGTCTAAATGGGCCTTTCAATGGACCCGTTGGAATTTTAACTGAGTAAAAAGTAAAGAAATTGAGGTTTTGCAATATAATTGTGTTGAAAAGATCCTAATCAATTATTTGAACTCCTAAAATTTGATTCAAACTTGTTTTGCGGTCCTTTTTGTCGAGGTTTTCGACGAGCAGGTCTAAATGGGCCTTTCAATGGACCCGTTAGAATTTTAACTGAGTAAAAAGTACAAAAAATGAGGTTTTGCAATATAATTGTGTTGAAAAGCTCCTAATCAATTACATAAACTTCTAAAATTTGATTAAAACTATTTTTGCAGTCCTTTTTGTATTGGTTTCGGACGAGCAGGTCTAAATGGGCCTTACAATGGACCCGTTGGAATTTTAACTGAGTAAAAAGTATATAAATTGAGGTTTTGCAATATAATTGTGTTGAAAAGCTCCTAATCAATTATTTGAACTCCTAAAATTTGATTAAAACTTGTTTTGTGGTCCTTTTTGTAGAGGTTTCGGACGAGCTGGTCTAAATGGGCCCTTCAATGGACCCATTGGAATTTTAACTGAGTAAAAAGTACAGAAATTGAGGTTTTGCAATATAATTGTGTTGAAAATCTCATAATCAATTATTTGTACTCCTAAAATATGATCAAAACTTGTTTTGCGGTCCTTTATGTTGAGGTTTCGGACGTGCGGGTCTAAATGGGCCTTTCAGTGGACCCGTTGGAATTTTAACCGAGTAAAATGTATAAAAATTGAAGTTTTGCAATATAATTGTGTTGGAAAGCTCCTAATTATTTATTTAAACTCCTAAAATTTGATTAAAACTTTTTTGCGGTCCTTTTTGTATCGGTTTCGGACGAGCAGGTCTAAATGGGCCTTACAATGGACCCGTTGGAATTTTAACTGAGTAAAAAGTACAGAAATTGAGGTTTTGCTATATAATTGTGTTGAAAAGCTCCTAATCAATTATTTGAACTCCTAATATTTGATTAAAACTTGTTTTGCGGTCCTTTTTGTCGAGGTTTTGGACGAGCAGGTCTAAATGGGCCTTTCAATGGACCCGTTAGAATTTTAACTGAGTAAAAAGTACAAAAATTGAGGTTTTGCAATATAATTGTGTTGAAAAGCTCCTAGTCAATTACATAAACTCCTAAAATTTGATTAAAACTTTTTTTGCAGTCCTTTTTTTAGAGGTTTCGGAGGAGCAGGTCTAAATGGGCCTTTCAATGGACCCGTTGGAATTTTAACTGAGTAAAAAGTACAGAAATTGAGGTTTTGCAATATAATTGTTTTGAAAAGCTCCTAATCAATTACATGAACTCCTAAAATTTGATTAAAACTTGTTTTGCAGTCCTTTTTGTAGAGGTTTCGGCCGAGCGGGTCGAAATGGGCCTTTCAATGGACCCGTTGAAATTTTAACTGAGTAAAAAGTACAGATATTGAGGTTTTGAAATATAATTGTGTTGAAAAGCTCCTAATAAATTGCATGAACTCCTAAAATTTGATTAAAACTTGTTTTGCAATCCTTTTTTTAGATGTTTCAGAGGAGAAGGTCTAAATGGGCCTTTCAATGGACCCGTTGGAATTTTAACTGAGTAAAAAGTACAGAAATTGAGGTTTTGCAATATAATTGTGTTGAAAAGCTCCTAATCAATTACATGAACTCCTAAAATTTGATTAAAACTTGTTTTGCAGTCCTTTTTGTCGAGGTTTCGGACGAGCGGGACGAAATGGGCCTTTCAATGGACCCGTTGAAATTTTAACTGAGTAAAAAGTACAGAAATTGAGTTTGGAATATAATTGTGTTGAAAAGCTCCTAATCAATTATTTGAACTCCTAATATTTGAATAAAACATTTTTGCGCTCCTTTTTGTAGAGGTTTCGGACGAGCAGGTCTAAATTGGCCTTTCAATGGGCCTGTTGGAATTTTAACTGAGTAAAAAGTATAAAAATTGAGGTTTTTCAATATATTTGTGTTGAAAAGCTCCTAATCAATTATTTGAACTCCTAAAATTTGATTAAAACTTGTTTTGCGGTCCTTTTTGTCGAGGTTTTGGACGAGCAGGTCTAAATGGGCCTTTCAATGGACCCGTTAGAATTTTAACTGAGTAAAAAGTACAAAAATTGAGGTTTTGCAATATAATTGTGTTGAAAAGCTCCTAATCAATTACATAAACTCCTAAAATTTGATTAAAACTTTTTTTGCAGTCCTTTTTGTATCGGTTTCGGACGAGCAGGTCTAAATGGGCCTTACAATGGACCCGTTGGAATTTTAACTGAGTAAAAAGTACAGAAATTGAGGTTTTGGAATATAATTGTGTTGAAAGTCTCCTAATCAATTACATGATCTCCTAAAATTTGATTAAAACTTGTTTTGCGGTCCTTTTTGTAGAGGTTTTGGACGAGCAGGTCTAAATGGGCCTTTCAATGGACCCGTTGGAATTTTAACTGAGTAAAAAGTAAAGAAATTGAGGTTTTGCAATATCATTGTGTTGAAAAGCTCCTAATAAATTATTTGAACTCCTAATGTTTGAATAAAACATTTTTGCGGTCCTTTTTGTAGAGGTTTCGGACGAGTAGGTCTAAATTGGCCTTTCAATGGGCCCGTTGGAATTTTAACTGAGTAAAAAGTATAAAAATTGAGGTTTTTCAATATATTTGTCTTGAAAAGCTCCTAATCAATTATTTGAACTCCTAATATTTGATTAAAACTTGTTTTGCGGTCCTTTTTCTCGAGGTTTTGGACGAGCAGGTCTAAATGGGCCTTTCAATGGACCCGTTAGAATTTTAACTGAGTAAAAAGTACAAAAATTGAGGTTTTGCAATATAATTGTGTTGAAAAGCTCCTAGTCAATTACATAAACTCCTAAAATTTGATTAAAACTTTTTTTGCAGTCCTTTTTTTAGAGGTTTCGGAGGAGCAGGTCTAAATGGGCGTTTCAATGGACCCGTTGGAATTTTAACTGAGTAAAAAGTACAGAAATTGAGGTTTTGCAATATAATTGTTTTGAAAAGCTCCTAATCAATGACATGAACTCCTAAAATTTGATTAAAACTTGTTTTGCAGTCCTTTTTGTAGAGGTTTCGGACGAGCGGGTCGAAATGGGCCTTTCAATGGACCCGTTGAAATTTTAACTGAGTAAAAAGTACAGATATTGAGGTTTTGAAATATAATTGTGTTGAAAAGCTCCTAATAAATTGCATGAACTCCTAAAATTTGATTAAAACTTGTTTTGCAATCCTTTTTTTAGATGTTTCAGAGGAGAAGGTCTAAATGGGCCTTTCAATGGACCCGTTGGAATTTTAACTGAGTAAAAAGTACAGAAATTGAGGTTTTGCAATATAATTGTGTTGAAAAGCTCCTAATCAATTACATGAACTCCTAAAATTTGATTAAAACTTGTTTTGCAGTCCTTTTTGTCGAGGTTTCGGACGAGCGGGACGAAATGGGCCTTTCAATGGACCCGTTGAAATTTTAACTGAGTAAAAAGTACAGAAATTGAGTTTGGAATATAATTGTGTTGAAAAGCTCCTAATCAATTATTTGAACTCCTAATATTTGAATAAAACATTTTTGCGCTCCTTTTTGTAGAGGTTTCGGACGAGCAGGTCTAAATTGGCCTTTCAATGGGCCCGTTGGAATTTTAACTGAGTAAAAAGTATAAAAATTGAGGTTTTTCAATATATTTGTGTTGAAAAGCTCCTAATCAATTATTTGAACTCCTAAAATTTGATTAAAACTTGTTTTGCGGTCCTTTTTGTCGAGGTTTTGGACGAGCAGGTCTAAATGGGCCTTTCAATGGACCCGTTAGAATTTTAACTGAGTAAAAAGTACAAAAATTGAGGTTTTGCAATATAATTGTGTTGAAAAGCTCCTAATCAATTACATAAACTCCTAAAATTTGATTAAAACTTTTTTTGCAGTCCTTTTTGTATCGGTTTCGGACGAGCAGGTCTAAATGGGCCTTACAATGGACCCGTTGGAATTTTAACTGAGTAAAAAGTACAGAAATTGAGGTTTTGGAATATAATTGTGTTGAAAGTCTCCTAATCAATTACATGATCTCCTAAAATTTGATTAAAACTTGTTTTGCGGTCCTTTTTGTAGAGGTTTTGGACGAGCAGGTCTAAATGGGCCTTTCAATGGACCCGTTGGAATTTTAACTGAGTAAAAAGTAAAGAAATTGAGGTTTTGCAATATAATTGTGTTGAAAAGCTCCTAATAAATTATTTGAACTCCTAATGTTTGAATAAAACATTTTTGCGGTCCTTTTTGTAGAGGTTTCGGACGAGTAGGTCTAAATTGGCCTTTCAATGGGCCCGTTGGAATTTTAACTGAGTAAAAAGTATAAAAATTGAGGTTTTTCAATATATTTGTCTTGAAAAGCTCCTAATCAATTATTTGAACTCCTAATATTTGATTAAAACTTGTTTTGCGGTCCTTTTTGTCGAGGTTTTGGACGAGCAGGTCTAAATGGGCCTTTCAATGGACCCGTTAGAATTTTAACTGAGTAAAAAGTACAAAAATTGAGGTTTTGCAATATAATTGTGTTGAAAAGCTCCTAGTCAATTACATAAACTCCTAAAATTTGATTAAAACTTTTTTTGCAGTCCTTTTTTTAGAGGTTTCGGAGGAGCAGGTCTAAATGGGCGTTTCAATGGACCCGTTGGAATTTTAACTGAGTAAAAAGTACAGAAATTGAGGTTTTGCAATATAATTGTTTTGAAAAGCTCCTAATCAATGACATGAACTCCTAAAATTTGATTAAAACTTGTTTTGCAGTCCTTTTTGTAGAGGTTTCGGACGAGCGGGTCGAAATGGGCCTTTCAATGGACCCGTTGAAATTTTAACTGAGTAAAAAGTACAGATATTGAGGTTTTGAAATATAATTGTGTTGAAAAGCTCCTAATAAATTGCATGAACTCCTAAAATTTGATTAAAACTTGTTTTGCAATCCTTTTTTTAGATGTTTCAGAGGAGAAGGTCTAAATGGGCCTTTCAATGGACCCGTTGGAATTTTAACTGAGTAAAAAGTACAGAAATTGAGGTTTTGCAATATAATTGTGTTGAAAAGCTCCTAATCAATTACATGAACTCCTAAAATTTGATTAAAACTTGTTTTGCAGTCCTTTTTGTCGAGGTTTCGGACGAGCGGGACGAAATGGGCCTTTCAATGGACCCGTTGAAATTTTAACTGAGTAAAAAGTACAGAAATTGAGTTTGGAATATAATTGTGTTGAAAAGCTCCTAATCAATTATTTGAACTCCTAATATTTGAATAAAACATTTTTGCGCTCCTTTTTGTAGAGGTTTCGGACGAGCAGGTCTAAATTGGCCTTTCAATGGGCCCGTTGGAATTTTAACTGAGTAAAAAGTATAAAAATTGAGGTTTTTCAATATATTTGTGTTGAAAAGCTCCTAATCAATTATTTGAACTCCTAAAATTTGATTAAAACTTGTTTTGCGGTCCTTTTTGTCGAGGTTTTGGACGAGCAGGTCTAAATGGGCCTTTCAATGGACCCGTTAGAATTTTAACTGAGTAAAAAGTACAAAAATTGAGGTTTTGCAATATAATTGTGTTGAAAAGCTCCTAATCAATTACATAAACTCCTAAAATTTGATTAAAACTTTTTTTGCAGTCTTTTTTGTATCGGTTTCGGACGAGCAGGTCTAAATGGGCCTTACAATGGACCCGTTGGAATTTTAACTGAGTAAAAAGTACAGAAATTGAGGTTTTGGAATATAATTGTGTTGAAAGTCTCCTAATCAATTACATGATCTCCTAAAATTTGATTAAAACTTGTTTTGGGTCCTTTTTGTAGAGGTTTTGGACGAGCAGGTCTAAATGGGCCTTTCAATGGACCCGTTGGAATTTTAACTGAGTAAAAACTAAAGAAATTGAGGTTTTGCAATATAATTGTGTTGAAAAGCTCCTAATAAATTATTTGAAGTCCTAATGTTTGAATAAAACATTTTTGCGGTCCTTTTTGTAGAGGTTTCGGACGAGTAGGTCTAAATTGGCCTTTCAATGGGCCCGTTGGAATTTTAACTGAGTAAAAAGTATAAAAATTGAGGTTTTTCAATATATTTGTCTTGAAAAGCTCCTAATCAATTATTTGAACTCCTAAAATTTGATTAAAACTTGTTTTGCGGTCCTTTTTGTCGAGGTTTTGGACGAGCAGGTCTAAATGGGCCTTTCAATGGACCCGTTAGAATTTTAACTGAGTAAAAAGTACAAAAATTGAGGTTTTGCAATATAATTGTGTTGAAAAGCTCCTAATCAATTACATAAACTCCTAAAATTTTATTAAAACTTTTTTTGCAGTCCTTTTTGTATCGGTTTCGGACGAGCACGTCTAAATGGGCCTTACAATGGACCCGTTGGAATTTTAAATGAGTAAAAAGTACAGAAATTAAGGTTTTGGAATATAATTGTGTTGAAAGTCTCCTAATCAATTTCATGATCTCCTAAAATTTGATTAAAACTGGTTTTGCGGTCCTTTTTGTAGAGGTTTTGGACGAGCAGGTCTAAATGGGCCTTTCAATGGACCCGTTGGAATTTTAACTGAGTAAAAAGTAAAGAAATTGAGGTTTTGCAATATAATTGTGTTGAAAAGCTCCTAATCAATTATTTGAACTCCTAATGTTTGAATAAAACATTTTTGCGGTCCTTTTTGTAGAGGTTTCGGACGAGCAGGTCTAAATTGGCCTTTCAATGGGCCCGTTGGAATTTTAACTGAGTAAAAAGTATAAAAATTGAGGTTTTTCAATATATTTGTCTTGAAAAGCTCCTATTCAATTATTTGAACTCCTAATGTTTGAATAAAACATTTTTGCGGTCCTTTTTGTAGAGGTTTCAGACGAGCAGGTCTAAATTGGCCTTTCAATGGGCCCGTTGGAATTTTAACTGAGTAAAAAGTATAAAAATTGAGGTTTTTCAATATATTTGTCTTGAAAAGCTCCTAATCAATTATTTGATTAAAACTTGTTTTGCGGTCCTTTTTGTCGAGGTTTTGGACGAGCAGGTCTAAATGGGCCTTTCAATGGACCCGTTAGAATTTTAACTGAGTAAAAAGTACAAAAATTGAGGTTTTGCAATATAATTGTGTTGAAAAGCTCCTAATAAATTACATAAACTCCTAAAATTTGATTAAAACTATTTTTGCAGTCCTTTTTGTATTGGTTTCGGACGAGCAGGTCTAAATAGGCCTTACAAAGGACCCGTTGGAATTTTAACTGTGTAAAAAGTACAGAAATTGAGGTTTTGCAATATAATTGTATTGAAAAGCTCCTAATCAATTATTTGAACTCCTAAAATTTGATTAAAACTTGTTTTGCGGTCCTTTATGTTGAGGTTTCGGACGTGCGGATCTAAATGGGCCTTTCAGTGGACCCGTTGAAATTTTAACTGAGTAAAATGTATAAAAATTGAAGTTTTGCAATATAACTGTGTTGGAATGCTCCTAATCATTTATTTTAACTCCTAATATTTGATTAAAACTTTTTTGCGGTCCTTTTTGTATCGGTTTCGGACGAGCAGGTCTAAATGGGCCTTACAATGGACCCGTTGGAATTTTAACTGAGTAAAAAGTACAGAAATTGAGGTTTTGCTATATAATTGTGTTGAAAAGCTATTAATCAATTATTTGAACTCCTAATATTTGATTAAAACTTGTTTTGCGGTCCTTTTTGTCGAGGTTTTGGACGAGCAGGTCTAAATAGGCCTTTCAATGGACCCGTTAGAATTTTAACTGAGTAAAAAGTACAAAAATTGAGGTTTTGCAATATAATTGTGTTGAAAAGCTCCTAATCAATTACATAAACTCCTAAAATTTGATTAAAACTTTTTTTGCAGTCCTTTTTGTATCGGTTTCGGACGAGCAGGTCTAAATGGGCCTTACAATGGACCCGTTGGAATTTTAACTGAGTAAAAAGTACAGAAATTGAGGTTTTGGAATATAATTGTGTTGAAAGTCTCCTAATCAATTACATGATCTCCTAAAATTTGATTAAAACTTGTTTTGCGGTCCTTTTTGTAGAGGTTTTGGACGAGCAGGTCTAAATGGGCCTTTCAATGGACCCGTTGGAATTTTAACTGAGTAAAAAGTAAAGAAATTGAGGTTTTGCAATATAATTGTGTTGAAAAGCTCCTAATAAATTATTTGAACTCCTAATGTTTGAATAAAACATTTTTGCGGTCCTTTTTGTAGAGGTTTCGGACGAGTAGGTCTAAATTGGCCTTTCAATGGGCCCGTTGGAATTTTAACTGAGTAAAAAGTATAAAAATTGAGGTTTTTCAATATATTTGCCTTGAAAAGCTCCTAATCAATTATTTGAACTCCTAAAATTTGATTAAAACTTGTTTTGCGGTCCTTTTTGTCGAGGTTTTGGACGAGCAGGTCTAAATGGGCCTTTCAATGGACCCGTTAGAATTTTAACTGAGTAAAAAGTACAAAAATTGAGGTTTTGCAATATAATTGTGTTGAAAAGCTCCTAATCAATTACATAAACTCCTAAAATTTTATTAAAACTTTTTTTGCAGTCCTTTTTGTATCGGTTTCGGACGAGCAGGTCTAAATGGGCCTTACAATGGACCCGTTGGAATTTTAAATGAGTAAAAAGTACAGAAATTAAGGTTTTGGAATATAATTGTGTTGAAAGTCTCCTAATCAATTACATGATCTCCTAAAATTTGATTAAAACTGGTTTTGCGGTCCTTTTTGTAGAGGTTTTGGACGAGCAGGTCTAAATGGGCCTTTCAATGGACCCGTTGGAATTTTAACTGAGTAAAAAGTAAAGAAATTGAGGTTTTGCAATATAATTGTGTTGAAAAGCTCCTAATCAATTATTTGAACTCCTAATGTTTGAATAAAACATTTTTGCGGTCCTTTTTGTAGAGGTTTCGGACGAGCAGGTCTAAATTGGCCTTTCAATGGGCCCGTTGGAATTTTAACTGAGTAAAAAGTATAAAAATTGAGGTTTTTCAATATATTTGTCTTGAAAAGCTCCTATTCAATTATTTGAACTCCTAATGTTTGAATAAAACATTTTTGCGGTCCTTTTTGTAGAGGTTTCAGACGAGCAGGTCTAAATTGGCCTTTCAATGGGCCCGTTGGAATTTTAACTGAGTAAAAAGTATAAAAATTTAGGTTTTTCAATATATTTGTCTTGAAAAGCTCCTAATCAATTATTTGATTAAAACTTGTTTTGCGGTCCTTTTTGTCGAGGTTTTGGACGAGCAGGTCTAAATGGGCCTTTCAATGGACCCGTTAGAATTTTAACTGAGTAAAAAGTACAAAAATTGAGGTTTTGCAATATAATTGTGTTGAAAAGCTCCTAATAAATTACATAAACTCCTAAAATTTGATTAAAACTATTTTTGCAGTCCTTTTTGTATTGGTTTCGGACGAGCAGGTCTAAATAGGCCTTACAAAGGACCCGTTGGAATTTTAACTGTGTAAAAAGTACAGAAATTGAGGTTTTGCAATATAATTGTATTGAAAAGCTCCTAATCAATTATTTGAACTCCTAAAATTTGATTAAAACTTGTTTTGCGGTCCTTTATGTTGAGGTTTCGGACGTGCGGATCTAAATGGGCCTTTCAGTGGACCCGTTGAAATTTTAACTGAGTAAAATGTATAAAAATTGAAGTTTTGCAATATAACTGTGTTGGAATGCTCCTAATCATTTATTTTAACTCCTAATATTTGATTAAAACTTTTTTGCGGTCCTTTTTGTATCGGTTTCGGACGAGCAGGTCTAAATGGGCCTTACAATGGACCCGTTGGAATTTTAACTGAGTAAAAAGTACAGAAATTGAGGTTTTGCTATATAATTGTGTTGAAAAGCTATTAATCAATTATTTGAACTCCTAATATTTGATTAAAACTTGTTTTGCGGTCCTTTTTGTCGAGGTTTTGGACGAGCAGGTCTAAATAGGCCTTTCAATGGACCCGTTAGAATTTTAACTGAGTAAAAAGTACAAAAATTGAGGTTTTGCAATATAATTGTGTTGAAAAGCTCCTAATCAATTACATAAACTCCTAAAATTTGATTAAAACTTTTTTTGCAGTCCTTTTTGTATCGGTTTCGGACGAGCAGGTCTAAATGGGCCTTACAATGGACCCGTTGGAATTTTAACTGAGTAAAAAGTACAGAAATTGAGGTTTTGGAATATAATTGTGTTGAAAGTCTCCTAATCAATTACATGATCTCCTAAAATTTGATTAAAACTTGTTTTGCGGTCCTTTTTGTAGAGGTTTTGGACGAGCAGGTCTAAATGGGCCTTTCAATGGACCCGTTGGAATTTTAACTGAGTAAAAAGTAAAGAAATTGAGGTTTTGCAATATAATTGTGTTGAAAAGCTCCTAATAAATTATTTGAACTCCTAATGTTTGAATAAAACATTTTTGCGGTCCTTTTTGTAGAGGTTTCGGACGAGTAGGTCTAAATTGGCCTTTCAATGGGCCCGTTGGAATTTTAACTGAGTAAAAAGTATAAAAATTGAGGTTTTTCAATATATTTGCCTTGAAAAGCTCCTAATCAATTATTTGAACTCCTAAAATTTGATTAAAACTTGTTTTGCGGTCCTTTTTGTCGAGGTTTTGGACGAGCAGGTCTAAATGGGCCTTTCAATGGACCCGTTAGAATTTTAACTGAGTAAAAAGTACAAAAATTGAGGTTTTGCAATATAATTGTGTTGAAAAGCTCCTAATCAATTACATAAACTCCTAAAATTTTATTAAAACTTTTTTTGCAGTCCTTTTTGTATCGGTTTCGGACGAGCAGGTCTAAATGGGCCTTACAATGGACCCGTTGGAATTTTAAATGAGTAAAAAGTACAGAAATTAAGGTTTTGGAATATAATTGTGTTGAAAGTCTCCTAATCAATTACATGATCTCCTAAAATTTGATTAAAACTGGTTTTGCGGTCCTTTTTGTAGAGGTTTTGGACGAGCAGGTCTAAATGGGCCTTTCAATGGACCCGTTGGAATTTTAACTGAGTAAAAAGTAAAGAAATTGAGGTTTTGCAATATAATTGTGTTGAAAAGCTCCTAATCAATTATTTGAACTCCTAATGTTTGAATAAAACATTTTTGCGGTCCTTTTTGTAGAGGTTTCGGACGAGCAGGTCTAAATTGGCCTTTCAATGGGCCCGTTGGAATTTTAACTGAGTAAAAAGTATAAAAATTGAGGTTTTTCAATATATTTGTCTTGAAAAGCTCCTATTCAATTATTTGAACTCCTAATGTTTGAATAAAACATTTTTGCGGTCCTTTTTGTAGAGGTTTCAGACGAGCAGGTCTAAATTGGCCTTTCAATGGGCCCGTTGGAATTTTAACTGAGTAAAAAGTATAAAAATTTAGGTTTTTCAATATATTTGTCTTGAAAAGCTCCTAATCAATTATTTGATTAAAACTTGTTTTGCGGTCCTTTTTGTCGAGGTTTTGGACGAGCAGGTCTAAATGGGCCTTTCAATGGACCCGTTAGAATTTTAACTGAGTAAAAAGTACAAAAATTGAGGTTTTGCAATATAATTGTGTTGAAAAGCTCTTAATCAATTACATAAACTCCTAAAATTTGATTAAAACTATTTTTGCAGTCCTTTTTGTATTGGTTTCGGACGAGCAGGTCTAAATAGGCCTTACAAAGGACCCGTTGGAATTTTAACTGTGTAAAAAGTACAGAAATTGAGGTTTTGCAATATAATTGTATTGAAAAGCTCCTAATCAATTATTTGAACTCCTAAAATTTGATTAAAACTTGTTTTGCGGTCCTTTATGTTGAGGTTTCGGACGTGCGGATCTAAATGGGCCTTTCAGTGGACCCGTTGAAATTTTAACTGAGTAAAATGTATAAAAATTGAAGTTTTGCAATATAACTGTGTTGGAATGCTCCTAATCATTTATTTTAACTCCTAATATTTGATTAAAACTTTTTTGCGGTCCTTTTTGTATCGGTTTCGGACGAGCAGGTCTAAATGGGCCTTACAATGGACCCGTTGGAATTTTAACTGAGTAAAAAGTACAGAAATTGAGGTTTTGCTATATAATTGTGTTGAAAAGCTATTAATCAATTATTTGAACTCCTAATATTTGATTAAAACTTGTTTTGCGGTCCTTTTTGTCGAGGTTTTGGACGAGCAGGTCTAAATGGGCCTTTCAATGGACCCGTTAGAATTTTAACTGAGTAAAAAGTACAAAAATTGAGGTTTTGCAATATAATTGTCTTGAAAAGCTCCTAATCAATTACATAAACTCCTAAAATTTGATTAAAACTTTTTTTGCAGTCCTTTTTGTATCGGTTCGGACGAGCAGGTCTAAATGGGCCTTACAATGGACCCGTTGGAATTTTAACTGAGTAAAAAGTACAGAAATTGAGGTTTTGGAATATAATTGTGTTGAAAGTCTCCTAATCAATTACATGATCTCCTAAAATTTGATTAAAACTTGTTTTGCGGTCCTTTTTGTAGAGGTTTTGGACGAGCAGGTCTAAATGGGCCTTTCAATGGACCCGTTGGAATTTTAACTGAGTAAAAAGTAAAGAAATTGAGGTTTTGCAATATAATTGTGTTGAAAAGCTCCTAATAAATTATTTGAACTCCTAATGTTTGAATAAAACATTTTTGCGGTCCTTTTTGTAGAGGATTCGGACGAGTAGGTCTAAATTGGCCTTTCAATGGGCCCGTTGGAATTTTAACTGAGTAAAAAGTATAAAAATTGAGGTTTTTCAATATATTTGTCTTGAAAAGCTCCTAATCAATTATTTGAACTCCTAATATTTGATTAAAACTTGTTTTGCGGTCCTTTTTGTCGAGGTTTTGGACGAGCAGGTCTAAATGGGCCTTTCAATGGACCCGTTAGAATTTTAACTGAGTAAAAAGTACAAAAATTGAGGTTTTGCAATATAATTGTGTTGAAAAGCTCCTAGTCAATTACATAAACTCCTAAAATTTGATTAAAACTTTTTTTGCAGTCCTTTTTTTAGAGGTTTCGGAGGAGCAGGTCTAAATGGGCCTTTCAATGGACCCGTTGGAATTTTAACTGAGTAAAAAGTACAGAAATTGAGGTTTTGCAATATAATTGTTTTGAAAAGCTCCTAATCAATTACATGAACTCCTAAAATTTGATTAAAACTTGTTTTGCAGTCCTTTTTGTAGAGGTTTCGGACGAGCGGGTCGAAATGGGCCTTTCAATGGACCCGTTGAAATTTTAACTGAGTAAAAAGTACAGATATTGAGGTTTTGAAATATAATTGTGTTGAAAAGCTCCTAATAAATTGCATGAACTCCTAAAATTTGATTAAAACTTGTTTTGCAATCCTTTTTTTAGATGTTTCAGAGGAGAAGGTCTAAATGGGCCTTTCAATGGACCCGTTGGAATTTTAACTGAGTAAAAAGTACAGAAATTGAGGTTTTGCAATATAATTGTGTTGAAAAGCTCCTAATCAATTACATGAACTCCTAAAATTTGATTAAAACTTGTTTTGCAGTCCTTTTGTCGAGGTTTCGGACGAGCGGGACGAAATGGGCCTTTCAATGGACCCGTTGAAATTTTAACTGAGTAAAAAGTACAGAAATTGAGTTTGGAATATAATTGTGTTGAAAAGCTCCTAATCAATTATTTGAACTCCTAATATTTGAATAAAACATTTTTGCGCTCCTTTTTGTAGAGGTTTCGGACGAGCAGGTCTAAATTGGCCTTTCAATGGGCCCGTTGGAATTTTAACTGAGTAAAAAGTATAAAAATTGAGGTTTTTCAATATATTTGTGTTGAAAAGCTCCTAATCAATTATTTGAACTCCTAAAATTTTATTAAAACTTGTTTTGCGGTCCTTTTTGTCGAGGTTTTGGACGAGCAGGTCTAAATGGGCCTTTCAATGGACCCGTTAGAATTTTAACTGAGTAAAAAGTACAAAAATTGAGGTTTTGCAATATAATTGTGTTGAAAAGCTCCTAATCAATTACATAAACTCCTAAAATTTGATTAAAACTTTTTTTGCAGTCCTTTTTGTATCGGTTTCGGACGAGCAGGTCTAAATGGGCCTTACAATGGACCCGTTGGAATTTTAACTGAGTAAAAAGTACATAAATTGAGGTTTTGGAATATAATTGTGTTGAAAGTCTCCTAATCAATTACATGATCTCCTAAAATTTGATTAAAACTTGTTTTGCGGTCCTTTTTGTAGAGGTTTTGGACGAGCAGGTCTAAATGGGCCTTTCAATGGACCCGTTGGAATTTTAACTGAGTAAAAAGTAAAG
This sequence comes from Hibiscus trionum, assembly GCA_030270665.1. Lineage (NCBI taxonomy): Eukaryota > Viridiplantae > Streptophyta > Magnoliopsida > Malvales > Malvaceae > Hibiscus > Hibiscus trionum. Next base: position 31,602,989 of record BSYR01000008.1, read on the forward strand.
AAATTGAGGTTTTGCAATATAATTGTGTTGAAAAGCTCCTAATAAATTATTTGAACTCCTAATGTTTGAATAAAACATTTTTGCGGTCCTTTTTGTAGAGGTTTCGGACGAGTAGGTCTAAATTGGCCTTTCAATGGGCCCGTTGGAATTTTAACTGAGTAAAAAGTATAAAAATTGAGGTTTTTCAATATATTTGTCTTGAAAAGCTCCTAATCAATTATTTGAACTCCTAAAATTTGATTAAAACTTGTTTTGCGGTCCTTTTTGTCGAGGTTTTGGACGAGCAGGTCTAAATGGGCCTTTCAATGGACCCGTTAGAATTTTAACTGAGTAAAAAGTACAAAAATTGAGGTTTTGCAATATAATTGTGTTGAAAAGCTCCTAATCAATTACATAAACTCCTAAAATTTTATTAAAACTTTTTTTGCAGTCCTTTTTGTATCGGTTTCGGACGAGCAGGTCTAAATGGGCCTTACAATGGACCCGTTGGAATTTTAACTGAGTAAAAAGTACAGAAATTGAGGTTTTGGAATATAATTGTGTTGAAAGTCTCCTAATCAATTACATGATCTCCTAAAATTTGATTAAAACTGGTTTTGCGGTCCTTTTTGTAGAGGTTTTGGACGAGCAGGTCTAAATGGGCCTTTCAATGGACCCGTTGGAATTTTAACTGAGTAAAAAGTAAAGAAATTGAGGTTTTGCAATATAATTGTGTTGAAAAGCTCCTAATCAATTATTTGAACTCCTAATGTTTGAATAAAACATTTTTGCGGTCCTTTTTGTAGAGGTTTCGGACGAGCAGGTCTAAATTGGCCTTTCAATGGGCCCGTTGGAATTTTAACTGAGTAAAAAGTATAAAAATTGAGGTTTTTCAATATATTTGTCTTGAAAAGCTCCTATTCAATTATTTGAACTCCTAATGTTTGAATAAAACATTTTTGCGGTCCTTTTTGTAGAGGTTTCAGACGAGCAGGTCTAAATTGGCCTTTCAATGGGCCCGTTGGAATTTTAACTGAGTAAAAAGTATAAAAATTGAGGTTTTTCAATATATTTGTCTTGAAAAGCTCCTAATCAATTATTTGATTAAAACTTGTTTTGCGGTCCTTTTTGTCGAGGTTTTGGACGAGCAGGTCTAAATGGGCCTTTCAATGGACCCGTTAGAATTTTAACTGAGTAAAAAGTACAAAAATTGAGGTTTTGCAATATAATTGTGTTGAAAAGCTCCTAATCAATTACATAAACTCCTAAAATTTGATTAAAACTATTTTTGCAGTCCTTTTTGTATTGGTTTCGGACGAGCAGGTCTAAATAGGCCTTACAAAGGACCCGTTGGAATTTTAACTGTGTAAAAAGTACAGAAATTGAGGTTTTGCAATATAATTGTATTGAAAAGCTCCTAATCAATTATTTGAACTCCTAAAATTTGATTAAAACTTGTTTTGCGGTCCTTTATGTTGAGGTTTCGGACGTGCGGATCTAAATGGGCCTTTCAGTGGACCCGTTGAAATTTTAACTGAGTAAAATGTATAAAAATTGAAGTTTTGCAATATAACTGTGTTGGAATGCTCCTAATCATTTATTTTAACTCCTAATATTTGATTAAAACTTTTTTGCGGTCCTTTTTGTATCGGTTTCGGACGAGCAGGTCTAAATGGGCCTTACAATGGACCCGTTGGAATTTTAACTGAGTAAAAAGTACAGAAATTGAGGTTTTGCTATATAATTGTGTTGAAAAGCTATTAATCAATTATTTGAACTCCTAATATTTGATTAAAACTTGTTTTGCGGTCCTTTTTGTCGAGGTTTTGGACGAGCAGGTCTAAATGGGCCTTTCAATGGACCCGTTAGAATTTTAACTGAGTAAAAAGTACAAAAATTGAGGTTTTGCAATATAATTGTCTTGAAAAGATCCTAATCAATTACATAAACTCCTAAAATTTGATTAAAACTTTTTTTGCAGTCCTTTTTGTATCGGTTTCGGACGAGCAGGTCTAAATGGGCCTTACGATGGACCCGTTGGAATTTTAACTGAGTAAAAAGTACAGAAATTGAGGTTTTGGAATATAATTGTGTTGAAAGTCTCCTAATCAATTACATGATCTCCTAAAATTTGATTAAAACTTGTTTTGCGGTCCTTTTTGTAGAGGTTTTGGACGAGCAGGTCTAAATGGGCCTTTCAATGGACCCGTTGGAATTTTAACTGAGTAAAAAGTAAAGAAATTGAGGTTTTGCAATATAATTGTGTTGAAAAGCTCCTAATCAATTATTTGAACTCATAATGTTTGAATAAAACATTTTTGCGGTCCTTTTTGTAGAGGTTTCGGACGAGCGGGTCTAAATTGGCCTTTCAATGGGCCCGTTGGAATTTTAACTGAGTAAAAAGTATAAAAATTGAGGTTTTTCAATATATTTGTCTTGAAAACTCCTAATCAATTATTTTAACTCCTAAAGTTTGATTAAAACTTGTTTTGCGGTCCTTTTTGTCGAGGTTTTGGACGAGCAGGTCTAACTAGGCCTTTCAATGGACCCGTTAAATTTTAACTGAGTAAAAAGTACAAAAATTGAGGTTTTGCAATATAATTGTGTTGAAAAGCTCCTAATCAATTACATAAACTCCTAAAATTTGATTAAAACTTTTTTTGCGGTCCTTTTTGTAGAGGTTTCGGACGAGCTGGTCTAAATGGGCCCTTCAATGGACCCATTGGAATTTTAACTGAGTAAAAAGTACAAAAATTGAAATTTTGCAATATAATTGTGTTGAAAATCTCATAATCAATTATTTGTACTTCTAAAATATGATCAAAACTTGTTTTGCGGTCCTTTATGTTGAGGTTTCGGACGTGCGGGTCTAAATTGGCCTTTCAATGGACCCGTTGGAATTTTAACTGAGTAAAAAGTAAAGAAATTGAGGTTTTGCAATATAATTGTGTTGAAAAGCTCCTAATAAATTATTTGAACTCCTAATGTTTGAATAAAACATTTTTGCGGTCCTTTTTGTAGAGGTTTCGGACGTGTAGGTCTAAATTGGCCTTTCAATGGGCCCGTTGGAATTTTAACTGAGTAAAAAGTATAAAAATTGAGGTTTTTCAATATATTTGTCTTGAAAAGCTCCTAATCAATTATTTGAACTCCTAAAATTTGATTAAAACTTGTTTTGCGGTCCTTTTTGTCGAGGTTTTGGACGAGCAGGTCTAAATGGGCCTTTCAATGGACCCGTTAGAATTTTAACTGAGTAAAAAGTACAAAAATTGAGGTTTTGCAATATAATTGTGTTGAAAAGCTCCTAATCAATTACATAAACTCCTAAAATTTTATTAAAACTTTTTTTGCAGTCCTTTTTGTATCGGTTTCGGACAAGCAGGTCTAAATGGGCCTTACAATGGACCCGTTGGAATTTTAACTGAGTAAAAAGTACAGAAATTGAGGTTTTGGAATATAATTGTGTTGAAAGTCTCCTAATCAATTACATGATCTCCTAAAATTTGATTAAAACTGGTTTTGCGGTCCTTTTTGTAGAGGTTTTGGACGAGCAGGTCTAAATGGGCCTTTCAATGGACCCGTTGGAATTTTAACTGAGTAAAAAGTAAAGAAATTGAGGTTTTGCAATATAATTGTGTTGAAAAGCTCCTAATCAATTATTTGAACTCCTAATGTTTGAAAAAAACATTTTTGCGGTCCTTTTTGTAGAGGTTTCGGACGAGCAGGTCTAAATTGGCCTTTCAATGGGCCCGTTGGAATTTTAACTGAGTAAAAAGTATAAAAATTGAGGTTTTTCAATATATTTGTCTTGAAAAGCTCCTATTCAATTATTTGAACTCCTAATGTTTGAATAAAACATTTTTGCGGTCCTTTTTGTAGAGGTTTCAGACGAGCAGGTCTAAATTGGCCTTTCAATGGGCCCGTTGGAATTTTAACTGAGTAAAAAGTATAAAAATTGAGGTTTTTCAATATATTTGTCTTGAAAAGCTCCTAATCAATTATTTGATTAAAACTTGTTTTGCGGTCCTTTTTGTCGAGGTTTTGGACGAGCAGGTCTAAATGGGCCTTTCAATGGACCCGTTAGAATTTTAACTGAGTAAAAAGTACAAAAATTGAGGTTTTGCAATATAATTGTGTTGAAAAGCTCCTAATCAATTACATAAACTCCTAAAATTTGATTAAAACTATTTTTGCAGTCCTTTTTGTATTGGTTTCGGACGAGCAGGTCTAAATAGGCCTTACAAAGGACCCGTTGGAATTTTAACTGTGTAAAAAGTACAGAAATTGAGGTTTTGCAATATAATTGTATTGAAAAGCTCCTAATCAATTATTTGAACTCCTAAAATTTGATTAAAACTTGTTTTGCGGTCCTTTATGTTGAGGTTTCGGACGTGCGGATCTAAATGGGCCTTTCAGTGGACCCGTTGAAATTTTAACTGAGTAAAATGTATAAAAATTGAAGTTTTGCAATATAACTGTGTTGGAATGCTCCTAATCATTTATTTTAACTCCTAATATTTGATTAAAACTTTTTTGCGGTCCTTTTTGTATCGGTTTCGGACGAGCAGGTCTAAATGGGCCTTACAATGGACCCGTTGGAATTTTAACTGAGTAAAAAGTACAGAAATTGAGGTTTTGCTATATAATTGTGTTGAAAAGCTATTAATCAATTATTTGAACTCCTAATATTTGATTAAAACTTGTTTTGCGGTCCTTTTTGTCGAGGTTTTGGACGAGCAGGTCTAAATGGGCCTTTCAATGGACCCGTTAGAATTTTAACTGAGTAAAAAGTACAAAAATTGAGGTTTTGCAATATAATTGTCTTGAAAAGATCCTAATCAATTACATAAACTCCTAAAATTTGATTAAAACTTTTTTTGCAGACCTTTTTGTATCGGTTTCGGACGAGCAGGTCTAAATGGGCCTTACGATGGACCCGTTGGAATTTTAACTGAGTAAAAAGTACAGAAATTGAGGTTTTGGAATATAATTGTGTTGAAAGTCTCCTAATCAATTACATGATCTCCTAAAATTTGATTAAAACTTGTTTTGCGGTCCTTTTTGTAGAGGTTTTGGACGAGCAGGTCTAAATGGGCCTTTCAATGGACCCGTTGGAATTTTAACTGAGTAAAAAGTAAAGAAATTGAGGTTTTGCAATATAATTGTGTTGAAAAGCTCCTAATCAATTATTTGAACTCATAATGTTTGAATAAAACATTTTTGCGGTCCTTTTTGTAGAGGTTTCGGACGAGCAGGTCTAAATTGGCCTTTCAATGGGCCCGTTGGAATTTTAACTGAGTAAAAAGTATAAAAATTGAGGTTTTTCAATATATTTGTCTTGAAAACTCCTAATCAATTATTTTAACTCCTAAAGTTTGATTAAAACTTGTTTTGCGGTCCTTTTTGTCGAGGTTTTGGACGAGCAGGTCTAACTAGGCCTTTCAATGGACCCGTTAAATTTTAACTGAGTAAAAAGTACAAAAATTGAGGTTTTGCAATATAATTGTGTTGAAAAGCTCCTAATCAATTACATAAACTCCTAAAATTTGATTAAAACTTTTTTTGCGGTCCTTTTTGTAGAGGTTTCGGACGAGCTGGTCTAAATGGGCCCTTCAATGGACCCATTGGAATTTTAACTGAGTAAAAAGTACAAAAATTGAAATTTTGCAATATAATTGTGTTGAAAATCTCATAATCAATTATTTGTACTTCTAAAATATGATCAAAACTTGTTTTGCGGTCCTTTATGTTGAGGTTTCGGACGTGCGGGTCTAAATTGGCCTTTCAATGGACCCGTTGGAATTTTAACTGAGTAAAAAGTAAAGAAATTGAGGTTTTGCAATATAATTGTGTTGAAAAGCTCCTAATAAATTATTTGAACTCCTAATGTTTGAATAAAACATTTTTGCGGTCCTTTTTGTAGAGGTTTCGGACGTGTAGGTCTAAATTGGCCTTTCAATGGGCCCGTTGGAATTTTAACTGAGTAAAAAGTATAAAAATTGAGGTTTTTCAATATATTTGTCTTGAAAAGCTCCTAATCAATTATTTGAACTCCTAAAATTTGATTAAAACTTGTTTTGCGGTCCTTTTTGTCGAGGTTTTGGACGAGCAGGTCTAAATGGGCCTTTCAATGGACCCGTTAGAATTTTAACTGAGTAAAAAGTACAAAAATTGAGGTTTTGCAATATAATTGTGTTGAAAAGCTCCTAATCAATTACATAAACTCCTAAAATTTTATTAAAACTTTTTTTGCAGTCCTTTTTGTATCGGTTTCGGACAAGCAGGTCTAAATGGGCCTTACAATGGACCCGTTGGAATTTTAACTGAGTAAAAAGTACAGAAATTGAGGTTTTGGAATATAATTGTGTTGAAAGTCTCCTAATCAATTACATGATCTCCTAAAATTTGATTAAAACTGGTTTTGCGGTCCTTTTTGTAGAGGTTTTGGACGAGCAGGTCTAAATGGGCCTTTCAATGGACCCGTTGGAATTTTAACTGAGTAAAAAGTAAAGAAATTGAGGTTTTGCAATATAATTGTGTTGAAAAGCTCCTAATCAATTATTTGAACTCCTAATGTTTGAAAAAAACATTTTTGCGGTCCTTTTTGTAGAGGTTTCGGACGAGCAGGTCTAAATTGGCCTTTCAATGGGCCCGTTGGAATTTTAACTGAGTAAAAAGTATAAAAATTGAGGTTTTTCAATATATTTGTCTTGAAAAGCTCCTATTCAATTATTTGAACTCCTAATGTTTGAATAAAACATTTTTGCGGTCCTTTTTGTAGAGGTTTCAGACGAGCAGGTCTAAATTGGCCTTTCAATGGGCCCGTTGGAATTTTAACTGAGTAAAAAGTATAAAAATTGAGGTTTTTCAATATATTTGTCTTGAAAAGCTCCTAATCAATTATTTGATTAAAACTTGTTTTGCGGTCCTTTTTGTCGAGGTTTTGGACGAGCAGGTCTAAATGGGCCTTTCAATGGACCCGTTAGAATTTTAACTGAGTAAAAAGTACAAAAATTGAGGTTTTGCAATATAATTGTGTTGAAAAGCTCCTAATCAATTACATAAACTCCTAAAATTTGATTAAAACTATTTTTGCAGTCCTTTTTGTATTGGTTTCGGACGAGCAGGTCTAAATAGGCCTTACAAAGGACCCGTTGGAATTTTAACTGTGTAAAAAGTACAGAAATTGAGGTTTTGCAATATAATTGTATTGAAAAGCTCCTAATCAATTATTTGAACTCCTAAAATTTGATTAAAACTTGTTTTGCGGTCCTTTATGTTGAGGTTTCGGACGTGCGGATCTAAATGGGCCTTTCAGTGGACCCGTTGAAATTTTAACTGAGTAAAATGTATAAAAATTGAAGTTTTGCAATATAACTATGTTGGAATGCTCCTAATCATTTATTTTAACTCCTAATATTTGATTAAAACTTTTTTGCGGTCCTTTTTGTATCGGTTTCGGACGAGCAGGTCTAAATGGGCCTTACAATGGACCCGTTGGAATTTTAACTGAGTAAAAAGTACAGAAATTGAGGTTTTGCTATATAATTGTGTTGAAAAGCTATTAATCAATTATTTGAACTCCTAATATTTGATTAAAACTTGTTTTGCGGTCCTTTTTGTCGAGGTTTTGGACGAGCAGGTCTAAATGGGCCTTTCAATGGACCCGTTAGAATTTTAACTGAGTAAAAAGTACAAAAATTGAGGTTTTGCAATATAATTGTCTTGAAAAGCTCCTAATCAATTACATAAACTCCTAAAATTTGATTAAAACTTTTTTTGCGGTCCTTTTTGTAGAGGTTTCGGACGAGCTGGTCTAAATGGGCCCTTCAATGGACCCATTGGAATTTTAACTGAGTAAAAAGTACAAAAATTGAAATTTTGCAATATAATTGTGTTGAAAATCTCATAATCAATTATTTGTACTTCTAAAATATGATCAAAACTTGTTTTGCGGTCCTTTATGTTGAGGTTTCGGACGTGCGGGTCTAAATTGGCCTTTCAGTGGACCCGTTGGAATTTTATCTGAGTAAAATGTGTAAAAATTGAACTTTTGCAATATAATTGTGTTGGAAAGCTCCTAATCATTTATTTGAACTCCTAAAATTTGATTAAAACTTTTTTGCGATCATTTTTGTATCGGTTTCGGACGAGCAGGTCTAAATGGGCCTTACAATGGACCCGTTGGAATTTTAACTGAGTAAAAAGTACAGAAATTGAGGTTTTGCAATATAATTGTGTTGAAAAGCTCCTAATCAATTTTTTGAACTCCTAAAATTTGATCAAAACTTGTTTTGCGGTCCTTTTTGTCGAGGTTTCGGACGAGCAGGTCTAAATGGGCCTTTCAATGGACCCGTTGGAATTTTAACTAAGTAAAAAGTACAGAAATTGAGGTTTTGAAATATAATTGTTTTGAAAAGCTCCTAATCAATTGCATGAACTCCTAAAATTTGATTAAAACTTGTTTTGCAATCCTTTTTTTAGAGGTTTGAGAGGAGAAGTCTAAATGGGCCTTTCAATGGACCCGTTGGAATTTTAACTGAGTAAAAAGTACAGAAATTGAGGTTTTGCAATATAATTGTGTTGAAAAGCTCCTAGTCAATTACATAAACTCCTAAAATTTGATTAAAACTTTTTTTGCAGTCCTTTTTTTAGACTTGACTTTATTAACTAGATTAACTAATTAACTAGTCATTTTTTCTTTTAGAGGTGGTGTATTATATTACAGTCAACTATAACGAATCCTTTATCCTCTTATATTAAATACATTGCCCTGGGCGGATAGCGGGAATCGAACCCGCGTCTTCTCCTTGGCAAAGAGAAATTTTACCATTCGACTATATCCGCATTTTTGTTCTTGATACGAAAGAATATTTGGTCAGAGCTAGGACAGATACTTTCGTCAGTTCAGGGCGATTTGATCAAATTCCACTACTAAACCAATTAACAATCTAAATTATATAACAATTCAAATGCTTATCAATTAATCAAATTACAAGTTATTATCAATTATTATTAATTTATATTATTTGTTATTATTATTAACTTTAAGTAATTAATAATATTTATATTAATATATAATTATATTAATATATTTCGATTTATAAATCTATATTTCTATATTATTCTTATAATATTATATATTTTAATATTATATCTATTATTATATTATTCTTATCTTATATTATATCTTATTTATTCTTATTTATTATTTATATATTTTATTATTTATATATTATTATTTTAATTTAATTTAAGTTAAATATAATAAATAATAATTTAAAATAATTTAATAATTTAGAATTTCATTTTTTTATTTCTATTTTATTATTTTCTTTTCATTCATCATTCAAATTCTATTTATTTCATTTAAGTTACAGATTACAGAAGTTTGACGGACCCCCCTCTAATTTGTTGTTTTTTTTTATTTTCATTTTTGCAACTTCTACTTCTATATTATTATTGAATATTGAATTTGAATGTGTCTCAAAATCTGAAAAATTCGTAGAAGGGGTCATTTTTGGATCCAGAATGGATAGATTCAAGAAATAAGAGAATTAAGGATACCCACTAGAAAAACTAATCCAATCCATAAAGATGTACCGGAAAATACAATATTTTTGTTACTCAACCAACCATCAGGAGAAGCAAATACAACGGGTACACTAATCAGTAAGATTGACGAAGTAGCAATTAATGCAAAAACAGCCAATTGGAAAGCAATAGTCATGTTTCTAATCCTCCAAGCTACCAACAAAAGAACTATACCATTTGATCCCTCTATCATATCGACCAAAAAAAATTCAAAAAATGCAGGTAGAGGGATTTTACCATGAATCGATTGATTCTATATGACTTATTTCCAACCCTTTACCGCTTTTATTCGGACATGGGGTCGAGGGTGATTTTTTTATTTCACGTTCACAAATAAGCATGCTAGATTATACATTTCATCTATCTATATATATACATATAAATAGATTATATACAGATAAATAGATTGACCCATAGGTTTACACACGATCGATATCTTTCTATACATAGTGATGGTATCAACTCATATGGCCATGTTCGATTCGGTGGAATCAAAATAAAATAGAAATTAGCTTTCAGAGAGATGGCTGAGTGGTTGATAGCTCCGGTCTTGAAAACCGGTATAGTTCGAAACAAAGAACTATCGAGGGTTCGAATCCCTCTCTCTCCTTTTGCTTGATGAATAGATTTCTTTCTTTATTGCTTTTTCTTGGCTTCTTAATTAAGAATCTTAATATTAATAAAAAAAGGTAATGTCTCGGCTGGGTGGAATAGCCGAGCCAGAAAAAAAATATATTAGATTTAAAATGAGTTGAAACGAAAGGGAAACAGAATACTTTTTAAATATCAATTGATTCCTTCAATATATATAGTGTAATCAAATTGATTCCTACCTTAAGCATTGGATCTCCTGTCTCAGTTAAGAGGGGTCATGAAAAGAACATGCTCAAACTCACGATCAATTCCTTTTTCAAATCCCGCTGCGGCTGCGCGAGCTCTTCCCGCGTGCCATAAATGACCCACGAATAGGAAGAATCCTAGAACAAAATGAGAGGTAGCTAACCAACTTCTCGGAGAGACATAATTAACTGCATTGATCTCGGTAGCTACGCCACCTACAGAATTTAAAGACCCTAAAGGAGCATGCGTCATATATTCCGCAAAACCTTGTTCTTGCCAAGGTTGTATGTCTTTTTTCAACCTACTCAAGTCCAAACCATTGGGACCTCTTAGAGGTTCTAACCAAGGAGCACGCAGATCCCAAAAACGCATAGTTTCCCCTCCAAAAATGACTTCTCCGGTCGGGGAACACATTAGATATTTACCTAACCCAGTAGGCCCTTGAGCGGATCCCACATTAGCACCAAGGCGTTGGTCTCTAACTAGAAAAGTAAATGCTTGAGCTTGAGAAGCTTCTGGTCCGGTGGGCCCGTAAAACTCACTAGGATAAGCGGTATTATTGAACCAGACAAAGCAACAAGCAATGAAACCAAAAACAGATAAAGCACCTAAACTATAAGACAAGTAAGCCTCTCCCGACCATACAAGTGCACGGCGAGCCCATGCAAAAGGTTTTGTTAAGATATGCCAGATTCCACCAAATATACAAATGGAACCTAACCATACGTGTCCTCCAATTATATCTTCCAAATCGTCCACACTAACAATCCATCCTTCGCCCCCAAAGGGAGATTTTAGTAAATAACCAAATATAACACTTGAGCTAAGAGTCAAGGTAGTAATTTTTCTTACATCTCCCCCTCCCGGAGCCCAGGTATCGTATACGCCCCCAAAATAAAGAGCCTTGAATACTAGAAGAAAAGCACCTATACCTAGCAAAATTAAGTGAATACCCAAAATTGTGGTCATTTTATTTCTATCTTTCCATACATAACCGAAAAATGGACCCGTTGGAATTTTAACTGAGTAAAAAGTACAGAAATTGAGGTCTTGCAATATAATTTTTTTGAAAAGCTCCTAATCAATTACATGAACTCCTAAAATTTGATTAAAAATTGTTTTGCAGTCCTTTTTGTAGAGGTTTCGGACAAGCGGGTCGAAATGGGCCTTTCAATGGACCCGTTGAAATTTTAACTGAGTAAAAAGTACAGAAATTGAGGTTTTGAAATATAATTGTGTTGAAAAGCTCCTAATCAATTGCATGATATCCTAAAATTTGATTAAAACTTGTTTTGCAATCCTTTTTTTAGAGGTTTCAGAGGAGAAGGTCTAAATGGGCCTTTCAATGGACCCGTTGGAATTTTAACTGAGTAAAAAGTACAGAAAATGAGGTTTTGCAATATAATTGTGTTGAAAAGCTCCTAATAAATTACATGAACTCCTAAAATTTGATTAAAACTTGTTTTGCAGTCCTTTTTGTAGAGGTTTCGGACGAGCGGGACGAAATGGGCCTTTCAATGGACCCGTTGAAATTTTAACTGAGTAAAAAGTACAGAAATTGAGGTTTTGGAATATAATTGTGTTGAAAAGCTCCTAATCAATTATTTGAACTCCTAATATTTGAATAAAACATTTTTGCGCTCCTTTTTGTAGAGGTTTCGGACGAGCATGTCTAAATTGGCCTTTCAATGGGCCCGTTGGAATTTTAACTGAGTAAAAAGTATAAAAATTGAGGTTTTTCAATATATTTGTGTTGAAAAGCTCAGAATCAATTATTTGAACTCCTAAAATTTGATTAAAACTTGTTTTGCGGTCCTTTTTGTCGAGGTTTTGGACGAGCAGGTCTAAATGGGCCTTTCAATGGACCCGTTAGAATTTTAACTGAGTAAAAAGTACAAAAATTGAGGTTTTGCAATATAATTGTGTTGAAAAGCTCCTAATCAATTACATAAACTCCTAAATTTTGATTAAAACTATTTTTGCAGTCCTTTTTGTATTGGTTTCGGACGAGCAGGTCTAAATGGGCCTTACAAAAGACCCGTTGGAATTTTAACTGTGTAAAAAGTACAGAAATTGAGTTTTTGCAATATAATTGTGTTGAAAAGCTCCTAATCAATTATTTGAACTCCTAAAATTTGATTAAAACTTGTTTTGCGGTCCTTTTTGTAGTGGTTTCGGACGAGCTGGTCTAAATGGGCCCTTCAATGGACCCATTGGAATTTTAACTGAGTAAATAGTACAGAAATTGAGGCTTTGCAATATAATTGTGTTGAAAATCTCATAATCAATTATTTGTACTCCTAAAATATGATCAAAACTTGTTTTGCGGTCCTTTATGTTGAGGTTTCGGACATGCGGGTCTAAATGGGCCTTTCAGTGGACCCGTTGGAATTTTAACTGAGTAAAATGTATAAAAATTGAAGTTTTGCAATATAATTGTGTTGGAATGCTCCTAATCATTTATTTTAACTCCTAAAATTTGATTAAAACTTTTTTTGCGGTCCTTTTTGTATCGGTTTCGGACGAGCAGGTCTAAATGGGCCTTACAATGGACCCGTTGGAATTTTAACTGAGTAAAAAGTACAGAAATTGAGGTTTTGCAATATAATTGTGTTGAAAAGCTCCTAATCAATTATTTGAACTCCTAAAATTTGATTAAAACTTGTTTTGCGGTCCTTTTTGTCGAGGTTTTGGACGAGCAGGTCTAAATGGGCCTTTCAATGGACCCGTTAGAATTTTAACTGAGTAAAAAGTACAAAATTTGAGGTTTTGCAATATAATTGTGTTGAAAAGCTCCTAGTCAATTACATAAACTCCTAAAATTTGATTAAAACTTTTTTTGCAATCCTTTTTTAGAGGTTTCGGAAGAGCAGGTCTAAATGGGCCTTTCAATGGACCCGTTGGAATTTTAACTGAGTAAAAAGTACAGAAATTGAGGTTTTGCAATATAATTGTGTTGAAAATCTCCTAATAAATTACATGAACTCCTAAAATTTGATTAAAACTTGTTTTGTAGTCCTTTTTGTAGAGGTTTCGGACGAGCGGGTCGAAATGGGCTTTTCAATGGACCCGTTGAAATTTTAACAAAGTAAAAAGTATAGAAATCGAGGTTTTGGAATATAATTGTGTTGAAAATCTCCTAAACAATTACATGATCTCCTAAAATTTGATTAAAACTTGTTTTGCGGTCCTTTTTGTAGAGGTTTCGGACGAGCAGGTCTAAATGGGCCTTTCATTGGACCCGTTGGAATTTTAACTGAGTAAAAAGTAAAGAAATTGAGGTTTTGCAATATAATTGTGTTGAAAAGTTCCTAATCAATTATTTGAACTCCTAATGTTTGAATAAAACATTTTTGCGGTCCTTTTTGTTGAGGTTTCGGACGAGCAGGTCTAAATTGTCCTTTCAGTGGGCCCGTTGGAATTTTAACTGAGTAAAAAGTATAAAAATTGAGGTTTTCCAATATATTTGTGTTTAAAAGCTCCTAATCAATTATTTGAACTCCTAAAATTTGATTAAAACTTGTTTTGCGGTCCTTTTTGTCGAGGTTTTGGACGAGCAGGTCTAAATGGTCCTTTCAATGGACCCGTTAGAATTTTAACTGAGTAAAAAGTACAAAAATTGAGGTTTTGCAATATAATTGTCTTGAAAACCTCCTAATCAATTACATAAACTCCTAAAATTTGATTAAAACTTTTTTTGCAGTCCTTTTTGTATCGGTTTCGGACGAGCAGGTCTAAATGGGCCTTACAATGGACCCGTTGGAATTTTAACTGAGTAAAAAGTGAAGAAATTGAGGTTTTGCAATATAATTGTGTTGAAAAGCTCCTAATCAATTATTTGAACTCCTAATGTATGAATAAAACATTTTTGCGGTCCTTTTTGTAGAGGTTTCGGACGAGCAGGTCTAAATTGGCCTTTCAATGGGCCCGTTGGAATTTTAACTGAGTAAAAAGTATAAAAATTGAGGTTTTTCAATATATTTGTCTTGAAAAGCTCCTAATCAATTATTTGAACTCCTAAAGTTTAATTAAAACTTGTTTTGCGGTCCTTTTTAACGAGGTTTTGGACGAGCAGGTCTAAATGGGCCTTTCAATGGACCCGTTAGAATTTTATCTGAGTAAAAAGTACAAAAATTGAGGTTTTGCAATATAATTGTGTTGAAAAGCTCCTAATCAATTACATAAACTCCTAAAATTTGATTAAAACTTTTTTTGCGGTCCTTTTTGTAGAGGTTTCGGACGAGCTGGTCTAAATGGGCCCTTCAATGGACCCATTGGAATTTTAACTGAGTAAAAAGTACAGAAATTGAAATTTTTCAATATAATTGTGTTGAAAATCTCATAATAAATTATTTTTACTCCTAAAATATGATCAAAACTTGTTTTGCAGTCCTTCTTGTAGAGGTTTCGGACGAGCAGGTCGAAATGGGCCTTTCAATGGACCCGTTGGAATTCTAACTGAGTAAAAAGTAAAGAAATTGAGGTTTTGCAATATAATTGTGTTGAAAAGCTCCTAATAAATTATTTGAACTCCTAATATTTGAATAAAACATTTTTGTGGTCCTTTTTGTAGAGGTTTCGGACGAGCAGGTCTAAATTGGCCTTTCAATGGACTCGTTGGAAATTTAACTAAGTAAAAAGTAAAGAAATTGAGGTTTTGCAATATAATTGTGTTGAAAATCTCCTAATCAATTACATGATCTACTAAAATTTAATTAAAACTAGTTTTGCGGTCCTTTTTGTAGAGGTTTCGGACGAGCAGGTCGAAATGGGCCTTTCAATGGACCCGTTGGAATTCTAACTGAGTAAAAAGTAAAGAAATTGAGGTTTTGCAATATAATTGTGTTGAAAAGCTCCTAATAAATTATTTGAACTCCTAATATTTGAATAAAACATTTTTGCGGTCCTTTTTGTAGAGGTTTCGGACGAGCAGGTCTAAATTGGCCTTTAAATGGACTCGTTGGAAATTTAACTAAGTAAAAAGTAAAGAAATTGAGGTTTTGCAATATAATTGTGTTGAAAATCTCCTAATCCATTACATGATCTCCTAAAATTTGATTAAAAATTGTTTTGTGGCCCTTTTTGTAGAGGTTTCGGACGAGCGGGTCGAAATGGGCCTATCAATGGACCCGTTGAAATTTTAACTGAGTAAAAAGTACAGAAATTGAGGTTTTGCAATATAATTCTGTTGAAAAGCTCCTAATCAATTATTTGAACTCCTAAAATTTGATTAAAACTTGTTTTGCGGTCCTTCTTGTAGAGGTTTCGGACGAGTTGGTCTAAATGGGCCCTTCAATGGACCCATTGGAATTTTTTTTTGAAGGAATAGGGCCTCATTAAAAACCCCTCTAACCACCTTGTACCGAAGCACAAAGTGAACCTAAGGGGAAAAGAGTGCCCTGAGTGTTGTTATTATTATAACAAGAAAAGGGCTGAGAATCAGCCATTACATCAACTTTAATACAATCAGGAATGACTGAATCAAAGTACACCGAAGAGGTAGAGCGTAAAGCCCAAGCGGCTAAGTTGTGGGCCAAAAAATTGGCCGACCTAGGTACAAAGGATATAGTGATTAAAGGAAAAGACCTAAGCAAAGACTGAGTCTCTGCGATCTGTGGTCCCAGAAGGGAATTGTCCGCAGCGTTGCGTGAGAGCTTGTTGATCACCGTAGCCGAGTCGGATTCAATGGTCACCTCGCCCCACCCTCTATCTCGGGTCAACATGATACCCGCAACAATGGCATGTAGCTCAACCATGGTGGCATCATGACCGCCTGCCTCGTGGACTGCGCATCCTCCAACAATTGAGCCATCTGCATCCCTAGCAATGACTCCGATGGCTGCAGCACCAGAACCTGGATGAAAAGCTCCGTCAACGTTTATCTTGATACAGCCCGGTCTAGGTGTCGTCCATCATTGGGGGGCTGCTGCTGGTATGGCGGTTGACACGGCGGGGAGAGCGTTGGCGGCTGCGTATTCCTGTAGAAGACCTGTAGCATTCATAGCGGTAAGCCATGTTGGCTGAAGCCTTTGGGAATGAATCCAGTCGTTACGACGGTTCCAGATATTCCATATTGTGGTCAGGAGCAGGGCAAACCCCGAAGAGTCCAAGCAATAAGATACTTCTGAAAGCCAAGCCATAATGGAGTTGGTATGATTGGTAGAGACGCTCAACGGAAGCCCAACAAGGCGGAGAACATCTTGTGCAGTTGGGCAATCCCGTAGGGCATGAATAGCGGATTCCAGCACCGTAGGGCAAAAGGGACAATGTCCATCCATTTAATGTATCGCTCGGAGCTTTTCCCCCGTGGGTAAGGCATCACGGCTCGCGCGCCAGCTGAAGGATCGAATTTTAGGTAAAGTCGGAGATTTGGATATTACTTTCCATAAACGTGTGGGGCGCATAACTGGTCTCGCCGGTTGATGGAGAAAAAAGTATCCCGACCTTACAGTATAGGTCCCAGAGTCATGGCGTCCCCAAACCAGCTTGTCCGGTCTATCCTGATGAATCGGCACCCGAAGGATACTCTCCGCATCATCCTTATCAAAGGCATTTCGAATTTTGGGCTCATCCCAAGAGGCACCGTCACGTAACATGTAATCCCGACAGCGCACTGGGAGTTCGTCATTATCCTCATATTGTCCAAAAAGCGTAATGGGTTTATCCCCTCCCCATGTATCACTGAGTAGACGTATCGAGCTCTTAGTCCCTGGTCTCCAGAAATAACCAGGCCTCAGGAGATGTATAGCTTGGTGCAGACCTTTCCATGCAAAAGAAGCCCGCTTGTCTGCCGAGGCGTTCAGGAGGTCGCCTGATGGGTAGTATTTAGCACGGAGGACCCTTGCCAATAAAGAGTCCGGGTGTGACAGCAAGTGCCAAATTTGCTTCCCTAGCAGGGCAAAATTGAAAGATCGCAGGTCGCGGAAACCTAGGCCTCCCACATTTTTAGGCGTGCAGAGGGTATCCCACGACAAAAGCGGCCAGCCACGCTTATTACTACGCCCGGACCACCAGTAACGCCGTATGGACATAGTAATATCGTCAATTATGTTTTGTGGTAAGAGGTAGCAGGACATCACATACTGTGGCATAGCTTGTGCGACAGCCTTAATGAGGATTTCTCGCCCGCTATATGAAAGGAAACTATTATCCCATTTGCTCATACGGGATTGGACTTTATCTCGCACAAAGCCTAAGGATGCAGTTCTATTCCTTTTTATTAAGAGGGGGACTCCCAAGTATATGCCTGGATCATCCACTAGGCGGACACCCAAAGTTGAACGCATAGTATGGAGAAAGGCGGAGGAGCACCCATGACTGCAGTAAGCGGTAGACTTGTCGAAGTTTACCGTTTGCCCGGAAGACGAGGCATACTGGGAAAGGACGGAACGCAATCTATCCACCTCCGCTGGTTCATTGCGAAGGAACACCATACTATCATCAGCGAATAATAGGTGTGTAACCCTGGGCCCACGACGACTAGCACTAAGACCGGAAAGGCGTCCTTCTTTTTGCTCCGTTTCCAGGGCCGCTGATAGTCCTTGGGAGCAAATTAGGAATAAGAAAGGTGATAAAGGATCACCTTGACGGATACCCCGGGTAGGGAAGAATTCCTCTGATATCGTGCCATTAATTCTTACCGAAAAGGAGACCGAGGATACGCATCGTAGGATAAGGTTGACCCAATCCCGGGCGAACCCCATACGGAGCATGACATCCCTTAGAAAGGACCATTCTACCCTGTCAAAGGCCTTTTCCATATCGAGCTTGACAGCCGCTCCTTGAGAGGAGAGTGTACCAGTAGAGTGAAGGGTATGTACCAGCTCATGTGCAATTAGAATATTGTCGGTGATATTGCGTCCGCTGATAAACGCTGCTTGCGAATCGCTGATACAAGACGGTAAGGATAGTTTCAGGCGATTTACCAGAACCTTAGAGATCGTCTTGTAAATGACTGTGCACAGACTAATTGGACGAAAGTGCTTCATGGTGGTGGGGTCAGAAGTCTTGGGTATGAGCACTATGATTGATCGGTTAACCGATGCCATATCGGCTTTCCCTTGAAGGAGATCCATGCATAGAGAGAGGAAATCTGGACCAATCATATCCCAATGCTGTCTGTAGAAACTACTGGGGAAACCATCAATACCCGGTGCTTTCTTAGGATTGATATCCAGAAAAGCGGCACGGATTTCCTCTACCGTGAAGGGCCGAAGAAGAGTATCATTCATAGCTGTGGTTACTGTAGGCCGAATATTGTTCAGCAGTTCCGGTGAGGACACCGGATATGCGGATGAGAAAATATCTTTAAAGTACGACGATGCAACTCGTAAAATGTCAGCAGTGGAGGACTGCCAAACTCCGGTATTATCCATAAGTCCCTTGATTGCGTTTTTCCTACGTCGTTTAGTGGCCCTCGCATGGAAGTAGTTGGTATTTTTATCCCCATTGGTTAACCAGGAGATGCGAGAGCGTTGGGCCCAATAGGCCTCTTTAGCCACTGACAATTTCCGGAGCTCCAATTTCGCAGTGTGCAAAGTGGAAAGAGCTTTTCGGGATAGATGTCTACGTCGCATAAGATTGTTGATAGATCGTTGCAACTGCTGCATGCGGAGAGTGGACAATTTACGTTGATCATGTTGCCACTCTTGGAGAGAATGGCCCATCGCAGAAAGTTTGTCCAAAATGGACCCCTGTGTGGCAGCCCAAGTGGTTTTACAAACTTGGATGCCAGCTGGGTCATGGGCCCAACATGTTTCAAACCGAAAGTGGTCCCCTGCATGTTGGGTATATTGGTTCGATAATGGGGCATTCTCGGTATCCAATATAATGACACTATGATCCGACTCGAGAGAAAAGGTGTGAAACTGACCGTAGTTGGGAAAGTTGTGCATCCATTGCGAGCATGCCAAGAAACGGTCAAGCCGTTCGCAAACCGGATCGACATTAGGCCCCGTGCGGGTCCAAGTGAACCAACCCATGTTTGGTTTACAATCGAACAAGTTATTTCTTGTTAAACAATCACGAAAGTTTAGAATTTGAGAACGAGGCCTACGACTGCCTCCTTGTTTTTCCGAGTCATCTAAGATATCATTTAAGTCACCTCCGATGAGCCAAGGAAGAGATGATTTTGTTTTAAGGGAATCTATAAGATCCCACGTGTATTTTTTCATGTTTGTGGCTGCGTACCCGTAAATACCCGTAAAGCGAAAACGACAGTTAGAGCTATTCACAATAACATCAATGTATCTCGTCGAGGACGAGAGAAAATCTAGAGTAATATTTTTATTAAAAAACAGGCATAAGCCTGCACAAGTCGGGCTGCTGTCCACAGCAAAAAAACCCTCCATATCAAGATAATGTTTAATGGAATCAAATTTAAAAGAGTTCAAACGAGTTTCAGACAGGAAAATTAAATCTGGACCTAAACGTGAAACAATAGCACGAAGCTCATGAACTGCCGAAGGCATACCAAGTCCCCGACAGTTCCAACATATGGCTCTCATTTCTCTCGGCGGGGTTGACCGTCAACCACCGCCGAAGAGTTTTTGCTGCTCATCCCAGCTTTCCTTTCATTTTTCTCAACTTGTTTCATTGTTTTTCTGGCCCCAAATGGTGAAGATCTCGGGCGCTTGGCTATCCCACCAGTGATACTGGGCGATGTGCGTTTAGCCTTCTTTAGGCCTGCAGTGTCCGGGCCCTTGTCGGTTGTGGCAGCCAACCAAATTTCAAAATCCGGGTTGACCGGTTCTTTCCCCTTGTCCCTCGGGCCTTTCCCTGTATTCGAGCTTTCCCCCGTGGCCGTATCATCCGCGACTGGCACAGGAAAAGAATCCTTATCGATCAAGATAAAGCGTTTGTCCGGCGGAGTGTCGGGCTTGTGAAGCTGCAGGTCTCGTTCCATCTCAACGTCGGCATCCCTTGAGTCATGGATCACGGATTCAGCATCAGCTGGTATCATGGCCAGAGGTGTAACGTCGAGCGGCTCCTGTTGTGCTGCGACAGCATCTACCTCAGCTACAACAAGGACAGCAGCAGCTGTTCCTTCTGTCGGCAGAGGCGCTGCAGCATCTGTAGGAGGGGTGGCAATTTCCTCGCCCAATAAATCATCCTCCTCGAGATTCAAAGAACCATCTCCCGGCTTCACCGAGGGTGAACCTTTTGCCACTTCCGGAGTGGCCAGTGGGGTGGCAGCAGCCTTACCCTTCCCATTGTTCCCTGGAAGGACAGCAGCAGAACCTGTGTATTGTTCACGCCGGGTAGAAGAGGAACCTGGCTCGAAATATCGGACCCGTCCTCTAACATTTGTTTTCACCTTTGGCTTAAGAGCCGGTGCACGTAACCATTCACTGTATGGCAATCCCTCACTTGCCTTATCCTTGAATTCAGCACAGGTTTCACGTAGATGAAACAACATTCCACAGCCAAGACAAAAGTTGGGAAGCTTCTCATATCTAACCGGAAGCATCTTGGGTTTATCCGAGTTCTCCTCATCAGCAAGAGCAACGCCTCGCCTTAGGGGTCGATTAACATCAATGAGCACTCCAACGCGTAGAAAGTGTACGAGGTTCCCCTCATCATCTTTGCGAGTGTCGGTGCTTATCACGGTACCTAGCCCACAGCCTAGAGCACGCCCGGATGCATTAGCCACTGTGTCGCCAATCATCATAGCTAATGGGACACGTAGGATACGGACCCATATCCGCATGTGGGTAAACTTGTATTCCTCCATTGTCAGCTGGGGTTGGATGGGAGTGAGGGCTAGCCAATCTCTCTTAAACGTCCAGGGCCCCCTCTTGAGGATATCCCTGACTTTTGCAGCGGTCTCGAACTTGAAAAGGAAATATCCCGAGCCAAGTATGGTGGCTGAGATAAGCTTGTCCTCCTTCCAAACAGCCTTGAAGACCTTCACAAGAGTTGTGTCATCCGGTGTTGTCGTTGGAAAGAGTTTCCCTAATAGAGAGCAGCGTTGGTCGTCCAAAGGAATGGCCTTGGTGGCCTTTGGGGCGTAAACAACTGCCTGTTCTTCAGCAGTAAATTGTAGATTGTCAAAGTGATCCAGGAACGAGTCCGAGGAGGCCATTGTTTGTGGATGTTTGGAGTAAGGAATTCGAGTGAAGAAACAACCTAGGGCGGAAATATCGTGCGGGATACTGCTCCAAAAAAAATGCTCACAAAAATATATCGTGCGATGCTTCACCCGTAAAATTTGAAATAGTTTCAAATTTAGGAGATGGGGTTGATTCGGATAAAATGTGATCCAATGGGAGTAAAAGAGTAGGACTCTATAAGGATTCCTATCTTTAGGGGGAGAATCCAACTTGCATAAAAATATTATAATAAAAGAAGATAAGTCTGATTGGAATTCAGATGGTGGGGACCACCAGTCACAAATCCGGATCCCAACGATATTCCTAGATAATAGGAAGTATGAAGTTAGGTAGCGTTTGAGTCCTAGTTGAAACCTCCAAGGGAGTATTGATTTAATTTTAAAATAAAATAAATCCCGTAAAAATAGGCCTTTATCATAGATATCCCTGATAATTCGGGATTTGGAGAACGATAGGACTAACGGTGGTCGGAGGGTGCCAGCCACCGGCAGCTGCCAGGGCCACTGCTGCCATCGCCTATGGTGGCCTGTGCGTGCAGTGGCTTCCATGCATTCCGCCTGCATGTGCCATGCAACCTGCGTGAAATTTTCAATAATAGGGACGCAGATACGTACGCCCTGTCCTGCATGCATGGAAATGCCTGCAGCATGAGTATTAGGCGTACCATGCCCAGGGGCTAGCCACGAGGGCCTCAATTGCCACCGTTTCAGTGGATCCACTGTCCTAAAACTTTCGAATAAGACAATAGATTTACAAGGCCCAGGGGGCCAGGAGAGGTCCCATTCATAAGAATGGAGTAGATGGTTGCAAGGCTTCAAGAGCCAGGATTGTTGCATTACTGTCGGGGGCCTTAGATAAGAGGCATAACCCGGCCAATGCCGAATCCACATCCCTAATGCGTAGATATAATAGGAAATGTGGCCAATGGGATCGAACCACGGTTTGATCCTTAAGAAGGTAATTATAAAATAATTACACCATTGAAAAAAGAAAACAAAACTAATAAGGGAAAGAGAACGTACCTGTGCTAAATCAGCTCTGACTGAGTAAAAAGTACAGAAATTGAAGTTTTGCAATATAATTGTGTTGAAAATCTCATAATCAATTACATTATCCCCTAAAATTTGATTAAACTTGTTTTGCGGCCCTTTTTATAGAGGTTTCGGACGAGCATGTCTAAATGGGCCTTTCAATGGACCCGTTGGAATTTTAACTGAGTAAAAATTACAGAAATTGAGGTTTTTCAATATAATTGTGTTGAAAAGCTCCTAATCAATTATTTGAACTCCAAATATTTGAATAAAACATTTTTGCGGTCCTTTTTGTAGAGGTTTCGGACGAGCGGGTTGAAATGGGCCTTTCAATGGGCCCGTTGAAATTTTAACTAAGTAAAAAGTATAAAATTGAGGTTTTTCAATATAAATGTGTTGAAAAGCTCCTAATCAATTACATGAACTCCTAAAATTTGATTAAAACTTGCTTTGCGGTCCTTTTTGTAGAGGTTTCAGACTAGCAGGTCTAAATGGGCCTTTCAATGGACCCGTTGGAATTTTAACTGAGTAAAATGTACAGAAATTGAGGTTTTGCAATATAATTGTGTTGAAAAGCTCCTAATCAATTATTTGAACTCCTAATATTTGAATAAAACATTTTTGCGGTCCCTTTTGTAGAGGTTTCGGACGAGCAGGTCTAAATGGACCTTTCAATGAGCCCATTGGAATTTTAAATGAGTATAAAGTATAAAATTGAGGTTTTTCAATATAGATGTGTTGAAAAGTTCCTTATCAATTATTTAAACTCCTAAAATTTGATTAAAACTATTTTGCGGTCCTTTTTGTCGAGGTTTCGGACGAGCAAGTCTAAATGGGCCTTTCAATGGGCCCGTTGAAATTTTAACTGAGTAAAAAGTATAAAATTGAGGTTTTTCAATATAATTGTGTTGAAAAGCTCCTAATCAATTACATGAACTCCTAAAATTTGATTAAAACTTGCTTTGCGGTCCTTTTTGTAGAGGTTTCGGACTAGCAGGTCTAAATGAGCCTTTCAATGGACCCGTTGGAATTTTAACTGAGTAAAATGTACATAAATTGAGGTTTTGCAATATAATTGTGTTGAAAAGCTCCTAATCAATTATTTGAACTCCTAATATTTGAATAAAACATTTTTGCGGTCCTTTTTGTAGAGGTTTCGGACGAGCAGGTCTAAATTGGCCTTTAAATGGACCCGTTGGAATTTTAACTGAGTAAAAAGTAAAGAAATTGAGGTTTTGCAATATAATTGTGTTGAAAATCTCCTAATCAATTACATGATCTCCTAAAATCTGATTAAAAATTATTTTGCGGCCCTTTTTGTAGAGGTTTCAGACGAGCGGGTCGAAATGGGCCTTTCAATGGACCCGTTGAAATTTTAACTGAGTAAAAAGTACAGAAATTGAGGTTTTGCAATATAATTGTGTTGAAAAGCTCCTGATCAATTATTTGAACTCCTGAAATTTGATTAAAACTTGTTTTGCGGTCCTTTTTGTAGAGGTTTCGAACGAGTTGGTCTAAATGGGCCCTTCAATGGACCCATTGGAATTTTAACTGAGTAAAAAGTACAGAAATTGAAGTTTTGCAATATAATTGTGTTGAAAATCTCATAATCAATTACATTATCTCCTAAAGTTTGATTAAACTTGTTTTGCGGCCCTTTTTATAGAGGTTTCGGACGAGCATGTCTAAATGGGCCTTTCAATGGACCCGTTGGAATTTTAACTGAGTAAAAAGTAAAGAAATTGAGGTTTTGCAATATAATTGTGTTGAAAAGCTCCTAATCAATTATTTGAACTCCTAATATTTGAATAAAACATTTTTGCGGTCCTTTTTGTAGAGGTTTCGGACGAGCGGGTTGAAATGGGCCTTTCAATGGGCCCGTTGAAATTTTAACCGAGAAAAAAGTATAAAATTGAGGTTTTTCAATATAATTGTGTTGAAAAGCTCCTAATCAATTACATGAACTCCTCAAATTTGATTAAAACTTGTTTTGCGGTCCTTTTTGTTCAGGTTTCGGACGAGCAGGTCTAAATGGGCCTTTCAATGGACCCGTTGGAATTTTAACTGAGTAAAATGTACAGAAATTGAGGTTTTGCAATATAATTGTGTTGAAAAGCTCCTAATCAATTATTTGAACTCCTAATATTTGAATAAAACATTTTTGCGGTCCTTTTTGTAGAGGTTTCGGACGAGCAGGTCTAAATGGACCTTTCAATGGGCCCATTGGAATTTTAAATGAGTATAAAGTATAAAATTGAGGTTTTTCAATATAATTGTGTTGAAAAGTTCCTTATCAATTATTTAAACTCCTAAAATTTGATTAAAACTATTTTGCGGTCCTTTTTGTCGAGGTTTCGGACGAACAAGTCTAAATGGGCCTTTCAATGGGCCCGTTGAAATTTTAACTGAGTAAAAAGTATAAAATTGAGGTTTTTCAATATAGTTGTGTTGAAAAGCTCCTAATCAATTACATGAAATCCTAAAATTTGATTAAAACTTGCTTTGCGGTCCTTTTTGTAGAGGTTTCGGACTAGCAGGTCTAAATGGGCCTTTCAAAGGACCCGTTGGAATTTTAACTGAGTAAAATGTACATAAATTGAGGTTTTGCAATATAATTGTGTTGAAAAGCTCCTAATCAATTATTTGAACTCCTAATATTTGAATAAAACATTTTTGCGGTCCTTTTTGTAGAGGTTTCGGACGAGCAGGTCTAAATTGGCCTTTAAATGGACCCGTTGGAATTTTAACTGAGTAAAAAGTAAAGAAATTGAGGTTTTGCAATATAATTGTGTTGAAAATCTCCTAATCAATTACATGATCTCCTAAAATTTGATTAAAAATTATTTTGCGGCCCTTTTTGTAGAGGTTTCGGACGAGCGGGTCGAAATGGGCCTTTCAATGGACCCGTTGAAATTTTAACTGAGTAAAAATTACAGAAATTGAGGTTTTGCAATATAATTGTGTTGAAAAGCTCCTGATCAATTATTTGAACTCCTAAAATTTGATTAAAACTATTTTGCGGTCCTTTTTGTCGAGGTTTCGGACGAGCAAGTCTAAATGGGCCTTTCAATGAGCCCGTTGAAATTTTAACTGAGTAAAAAGTATAAAATTGAGGTTTTTCAATATAATTGTGTTGAATAGCTCCTAATCAATTACATGAACTCCTAAAATTTGATTAAAACTTGCTTTGCGGTCCTTTTTGTAGAGGTTTCGGACTAGCAGGTCTAAATGGGCCTTTCAATGGACCCGTTGGAATTTTAACTGAGTAAAATGTACATAAATTGAGGTTTTGCAATATAATTGTGTTGAAAAGCTCCTAATCAATTATTTGAACTCCTAATATTTGAATAAAACATTTTTGCGGTCCTTTTTGTAGAGGTTTCGGACGAGCAGGTCTAAATTGGCCTTTAAATGGACCCGTTGGAATTTTAACTGAGTAAAAAGTAAAGAAATTGAGGTTTTGCAATATAATTGTGTTGAAAATCTCCTAATCAATTACATGATCTCCTAAAATTTGATTAAAAATTATTTTGCGGCCCTTTTTGTAGAGGTTTCGGACGAGCGGGTCGAAATGGGCCTTTCAATGGACCCGTTGAAATTTTAACTGAGTAAAAATTACAGAAATTGAGGTTTTGCAATATAATTGTGTTGAAAAGCTCCTGATCAATTATTTGAACTCCTAAAATTTGATTAAAACTTGTTTTGCGGTCCTTTTTGTAGAGGTTTCGGACGAGTTGGTCTAAATGGGCCCTTCAATGGACCCATTGGAATTTTAACTGAGTAAAAAGTACAGAAATTGAAGTTTTGCAATATAATTGTGTTGAAAATCTCATAATCAATTACATTATCTCCTAAAGTTTGATTAAACTTGTTTTGCGGCCCTTTTTATAGAGGTTTCGGACGAGCATGTCTAAATGGGCCTTTCAATGGACCCGTTGGAATTTTAACTGAGTAAAAAGTAAAGAAATTGAGGTTTTGCAATATAATTGTGTTGAAAAGCTCCTAATCAATTATTTGAACTCCTAATATTTGAATAAAACATTTTTGCGGTCCTTTTTGTAGAGGTTTCGGACGAGCGGGTTGAAATGGGCCTTTCAATGGGCCCGTTGAAATTTTAACCGAGAAAAAAGTATAAAATTGAGGTTTTTCAATATAATTGTGTTGAAAAGCTCCTAATCAATTACATGAACTCCTAAAATTTGATTAAAACTTGTTTTGCGGTCCTTTTTGTTCAGGTTTCGGACGAGCAGGTCTAAATGGGCCTTTCAATGGACCCGTTGGAATTTTAACTGAGTAAAATGTACAGAAATTGAGGTTTTGCAATATAATTGTGTTGAAAAGCTCCTAATCAATTATTTGAACTCCTAATATTTGAATAAAACATTTTTGCGGTCCTTTTTGTAGAGGTTTCGGACGAGCAGGTCTAAATGGGCCTTTCAATGGGCCCGTTGAAATTTTAACTGAGTAAAAAGTATAAAATTGAGGTTTTGCAATATAATTGTGTTGAAAAGCTCCTAATCAATTATTTGAACTCCTAATATTTGAATAAAACATTTTTGCGGTCCTTTTTGTAGAGGTTTCGGACAAGCATGTCTAAATGGGCCTTTCAATGGGCCCATTGGAATTTTAACTGAGTAAAAAATATAAAATTGAGGTTTTTCAATATAATTGTGTTTAAAAGCTCCTAATCAATTACATGAACTCCTAAAATTTGATTAAAACTTGTTTTGTTGTCCTTTTTGTAGAGGTTTCGGACTAGTAGGTCTAAATGGGCCTTTCAATGGACCCGTTGGAATTTTTTTGTTGAGAAAAAGGCCTCATTAAAAACCCCACTAATCCCAACTGGGCTGGCCTAGAGGGGGTCCTAAAGGGGAAAAGAGTGCTCAAATATATATATATATATATATATATATATATATAATCAACGTGGTTGAAAACCAACCGGTACAATAGAGCGTAGACATCGGGCAAGCCCGGCCCAAAAAACAATGAGGACCTAGAGTGCAATGCCCAATTGGCAATAGTATGAGCTAGAACATTAGCAACTCGTGGTACATAAAGAAAATGTAAATCTGGAATAGATACAAAAAGAGGGCGAGCCGCATCAATATGTGGCCGTAAAGGAGAGGCGTCCGGGCCGAGGCAACGTATTTTGTTGATGACCAAAGCAGCGTCAGACTCGATAATGATGCTGCACCAGCCGGCATCCCTACCAAGTGTAGCCCCCGTGACAATGGCACGAAGCTCCGCAGTGGAGGCGTCTAGGCATCCTGCGCAATGAACGGCACAGACGCGGAGAATAGCGCCGTTAGCATCACGAGCCACAACACCAAAACCTGCTTCGCCTGTAGCGGGGTTGAAAGCACCATCCACATTGATTTTAACCTTCCCTTCTGGTGGCGGCCTCCATGTTGGTTGAGAAAGGGCTGGCTCCGTCCGTAGATGCGTCGAGGCGTGAAGAGAGTTGGCCGAGTCATAGTCCTGTAACAGTTCCTTAGAGTTCATAAGAGTAAGCCATGGCAGCTGCAAACGCTTGGAGTGAACCCAGTCGTTCCTCCGGTTCCAAATGTTCCAAAGGATAGTGATGAACAAACTAAATTCAGAGCGAGAAAGTAACAAGGCCCCTTGTTCCAACCATAAGTGAGTGGGGAAGAGCGTGCTAGTACGTAAAGGGAGGGGGAACCCAGCTAGTTGTAGAACCTCAGCTGCTCCAACACAATCTCGGAGAGCATGGAGTGGGGTTTCCACTGTAGTCGGGCAAAAAGGGCACATGCCAGTGCCTAACCCCACAGTTGCAAGACGGTCTCCTGTGGGTAGAGCATCTTGTCCCGCTCTCCAGCTAAATGACCGAATCTTCGGAAGGGTGCTCGCTTTGGAGATAACCCGCCAAAGGGGAGAAGGATGACTGATAGGTCTGATTGGACGCCGTAAGAATAAATATCCGGAACGCACTGAATACATACCCGTGTCATGATATCCCCAAAGTAATGCATCGCGCCGCTCATTGGAGATTGGCACACGCAGTATGGCATCAGCATCATCCCAGTCAAAATGCTGGCGAACTTTGGGTTCGTCCCAAGACGCTTGATTGCCGATCATGAAGTCACGACAACGTAAGGGGAGTTCTTCCTCATCTTGATAATTTCCAAATAAGGATAAACTAGAGGTACCACCCCAAGGGTCACGGTGGATACGGATCTGAATCTGAATTCCAGATCGCCAAAAGAACCCTGGCTGCAATCGTTGCATGGCCTGCCAAAGTCCTCGCCAAGCGAAGGACGCGCGTCAATCGAGCTTAGCATCCAATAATTTCCCAGAAGGAAAGTAACGTGAGCGTAAGACACGCACAAGGAGGGATTCATGCAAATGGATCAGCCTCCACAATTGTTTACCTAAGAGAGCAATGTTAAAACCGTGTAGATTCCTAAAGCCCCTTCCCCCTGCTGCATTGGGATCACAAATAGACTCCCAAGATAGCAGAGGCCAGCCTCGCTTGTTACTGCGGCCAGACCACCAATAACGACGGATCTAGCTAGTCATATCATCTATGATGTTCTGCGGAAGCAAGTAACAAGACATAACATACTGAGGTATGGCTTGTGCGACCGACTTGATCAGTGTTTCGCGTCCACTGAATGAAAGTAAGTTGGTGTCCCATTTAGTTATTCGAGAGCTGACTTTGTTGCGGACAAAACCTAAGCATTCCGTTCGGTTCCGCCCTATCATGAGGGGAACTCCGAGATAGGTACCCGGGTCCTCAACAATGCGTACTCCGAGAGTCAATCGAACTGCCTGAATGAAGGTCTCAGAGCAGCGTGAACTACAGTAAGCTGTGGACTTATCGAAATTAACAATTTGTCCTGAGGAGGATTCATATAGGCGTAGAATCTCTTTCAACCTATCAACCTCATCTGGGCAATTACGAAGGAAAACAATGCTATCATCGGCAAATAGCAGATGTGTAATCCTAGGTCCATGTCGATTGGCTTGTAGGCCGAGAAGGCGTCCTTCCCGTTGTTTGAATTCAAGGGCCGCCGATAACCCTTGGGAACAAATCAGAAAGAGGAAAGGGGAGAGGGGGTCGCCCTGTCGGATGCCTCGAGCAGGAACAAACTCATCGGATAGGGTCCCGTTAATTCTAACAGAAAAAGAGACCGAGGAGACACAACGAAGTATGAGGTGCACCCATTCAGGTGCAAAGCCCATACGTGACATCACATCCCGAAGGAATGACCATTCGACTTTGTTGAATGGCTTCTCCATATCTAGTTTCAACGCTGCCCCTTGGTAAATGGCAGCGCTATTCGAGTGGAGGGTATGCACAAGCTCATGGGCGATTAAAATGTTGTCGGTTATGTTCCTGCCACGAACAAAGGCTGCCTGTGCATCACTAATACAATCAGGTAGAACAAGCTTAAGACGGCTAACAAGAACCTTAGCAACTATTTTGTATATAACCGTGCATAAGCTAATTGTCGAAACTGGCGCATATTGGTGGGGTCTACAACCTTCGGGATAAGCATGATGACCGTTTTATTAACAGTCGACATGTCGGCTTCCCCACGCAATAGACGAAGATAGAGATGGATAAATTCAGGCCCAATGATGTTCCAGTGTTGCCGGAAAAAACCACTAGGAAAACCATCGATGCCCGGAGCTTTCTTAGGACTAATATCCTGAAAGGCGGCAAGCACTTCACCCTCTGTGAATGGTCTCAAAAGAGAGGCATTCATTGATGGAGTGATAACCGGAGAAATTTGTTCCAATAGACGTGGCGAAGAACTAGGGTTAGACGATGTAAACATCGTCCGAAAATAATCCGATGCTATTTGAAGGAGCCTTGGCGTAGCTGTATGCCAAACATGGTTACCATCGTGAAGGCCACGAATAGTATTCTTTTTCCTGCACTTAGAGGCTCTAGCGTGGAAAAAAGACGGGTTTTTGTCCTCTTGGGACAACCATGTTACCCGTGATCGTTGTGCCCAGTATGCTTCACGAACATCTAGAAGACGTCGAAGCTCTAGTTTTGCGTCGCGCGGGTCATTTAGCATCGCAGGCGGTAGATGACGACGTCGCATATATGAATTGATTTTGCGTTGTAATTCTGCAATGCGGTTGTGCGACTGGTATCAGCGATGCGATTGCCAATCGCGCAGATGGTTACCGACTGTACGTAATTTATCAGGCAAGTTACCAGATGCATTCGCCCATGCCTGTTGGACGGTCGTGATGCATGATGGATCATTTGCCCAACAAGATTCAAAACGGAAATGGTCAAAGGTCTCACGAGGAGTAGTGTTGCTCTGGGGAACATATTTGGTATCCATGACTATGACATAATGGTCAGAATCCGGGGAAAAAATATTCCGGCATTCGAATGTGGAATGTTCACTAAGCCATGCAGTGCATGCTACAAAACGGTCAAATCGTTCACAAACAGTTGAGACATTAGGCCCGATGCGGGACCAAGTGAACCAACCCGATGCTGGCTTGCAATCAAAAAGACTATTGCGAGATAAGCATTCGCGAAAGCTAGTGATTTGTGATTGCGGTCGGCGACAGCCTCCCTGTTTTTCTGAATCTGATAAAATATCATTAAGGTCACCGCCAGTTAACCACGGCATTGGTGAAGCGTGACGCAAAGAATCAATCAAATCCCATGTTTTAGACTTCATATTTGTGTCAACGTAACCATAAATGCCCGTAAAACGAAAACATTCATCATTCGAATTTAAAATAACATCAATGGATCGATTAGAATACGAAAGCAAATCAAGTTGAATTTTATTATTCCAAAAAATGATAAGACCGGAACATGTGGGGCTGCTATCAACATGGATGCAGCCATGCATATCTAATAAAATTCTTAAACGATCATAATAGTAACGACGTAAGCGAGTTTCAGACAAAAAGATAACATCCGGTTGCAACCTGTGAGCAATGGTGCTCTACCCTTGAACTGCCGTCAGGGAACCAAGACCGCGGCAGTTCCAACAAAAGATCCTCATTTCTCTCGGGGGGGTTGAACGTCAACCGCCGCCGAATAGATTTTGCTGCTCATCCCAGCTTTAGATAGTTTGGAAGGTTTGTCAGAGGGCATTTCGGGTTTCACCGGCTTAGCTTGAGTGGAGGGGGAAGTTCTCGGCCTCTTGGTAACACCAGCAGCAACCATCGGAGGGCTACGTTTGGTTTTGCGCGAGCCATTTGCTCCTTTGGTAGTTCTTGACGTTGCAGCCAACCAGTCCTCAAAATTCAATTTTAACTTAGATAATTTAAGTTTGAAATAGAATTTGAAAATGTATGGTATTTTTGGATCAGTAGAGATAGTGATGGATTCCCTATCAACTTCAAAAAATATTCTAAATTTAGATAATTTGGAGAAAATTCGAATTGCAGAGGATAGAATAACGTTTAAATGTAATTTTATCTGCAATTTGATCAAATCTCTCTCAACAAATTCAAAATTCAATTTTAACTTAGATAATTTAAGTTTGAAATAGAATTTGAAAATGTATGGTATTTTTAGATTAGTAGAGATATTGATAGATTCCCCACCAACTTCAAAAAATATTCTAAATTTAGATAATTTGGAGAAAATTCGAATTGCAGAGGATAAAATAACATTTAAATGTAATTTTATCTGCAATTTGAAATGCATGGGAATCCTATAGAGCCTTAGGTTCACCGAAAAAGGAGATATCAAATCTCTTCCAACAAATTCAAAATTCAATTTTAACTTAGATAATTTAAGTTTGAAATATAATTTGAAAATGTATGGTATTTTTAGATCAGTAGAGATAGATTCCCTACCAACTTCAAAAAATATTCTAAATTTAGATAATTTGGAGAAAATTCGAATTGCAGAGGATAAAATAACGTTTAAATGTAATCTTATCCGCAATTTGATCAAATCTCTCTCAACAAATTCAAAATTCAATTTTAACTTAGATAATTTAAGTTTGAAATAGAATTTGAAAATGTATGGTATTTTTAGATTAATAGAGATAGTGATAGATTCCCCACCAACTTCAAAAATTATTCTAAATTTAGATAATTTGGAGAAAATTTGTATTGCAGAGGATAAAATAACATTTAAATGTAATTTTATCTGCAATTTGAAATGCATGGGAATACTAGAGATCCTTAGATTCACCAAAAAAGGAGATATCAAATCTCTTCCAACAAATTCAAAATTCAATTTTAACTTAGATAATTTAAGTTTGAAATATAATTTGAAAATGTATGGTATTTTTAGATCAGTAGAGATAGATTCCCTACCAACTTCAAAAAATATTCTAAATTTAGATAATTTGGAGAAAATTCGAATTGCAGAGGATAAAATAACGTTTAAATGTAATTTTATCTGCAATTTGATCAAATCTCTCTCAACAAATCCAAAATTCAATTTTAACTTAGATAAATTAAGTTTGAAATAGAATTTGAAAATGTATGGTATTTTTAGATTAGTAGAGATAGTGATAGATTCCCCCACCAACTTCAAAAAATATTCTAAATTTAGATGATTTGGAGAAAATTCGAATTGCAGAGGATAAAATAACATTTAAATGTAATTTTACCTGCAATTTGAAATGCATGGGAATCCTAAAGAGCTTTAGGTTCACCGTAAAAAGAGATATCAAATCTCTCTCAACAAATTCAAAATTCAATTTTAACTTAGATAATTTAAGTTTGAAATAGAATTTGAAAATGCATTGTATTTTTAGATTTGAAGAGATAGTGATAGCTGTCCCAACAATTTCAAACAATATTTTAGATTTAGATAATGTGAAATTGAAGGTGAAATCAAAAGGAAATGGATTCCTGATATATCGGAACTTATCCGTTAAGAACATTCGAATTATCCCGCTTTGTTGGAACCAAAAAATCTCGCAAAGAACGGGGTAATGGATTCTCAAAGCGTTGCCTCTCCTCCAATGAGAGTGAACAACACCGTAACCCTGCATGGAGACCGTGGTAGCAACGTACCTGGCCCGGAATACCATCGTTACACAAATTGCCATTACTGTCTGCATGGAGGGGAATGGAGAAACCTTAGCTGCAGTGAGCGATGGTCTCAGAATGTATCCTGGCAGATTGCCAGCAACCAGCAATCCACACGTGAGGAGTATCACTAATAAACATAAGAGAATAAAATTCCCCAGATATAATAATATAGATGCTGCATGGTGTAAATGGTTGCATCTATGCATCCGTTTGCATGCAAGCCCTCGCCATGCAGTAGGTTGGCCAAATACGATAATAATAGACTTGCAATTCTCGTACCATTTTCCAAGAGAAGTAGGAGTACAAGGCCGTGATGGCCAGGATAACCCATGTGCCCTGTTTATGAGGGATGAGGTGACGAAGGGCACCCATAAGTGTGACCCAGCAGAATCAAAACAATCCGAAAGATTATTAAGATAACGAAAAATTATTATGATGAAATTAACATGGAAAATTATGGATGATGGCAGAAAGTAAGATTTCCATGACAATAATAAAATGGATAAACAAACTTGTACGTGCCAATGAGGGGTAGCCATGGAGAACTCCGGTGGTATCCCGTTGGCCAGAGGGTGGTGTGACACCAACCAGCATGGAAAGATCGGTAGATGGTTAGAGGAGAGCCATGGCAATGCCAACGGGAAAGTAAAATTCTGCGGGGTGAGGGGTCGGATTACCACAGTCACCATTTGGGTGCTAAGCAAGCACCACAGCGGTGGAGGTGAAGGGGAGAGGTGGTAGAAGTGGTGGTGGAAGGGTGGAAAGTGGTGGTAGTGGTGGTGGCTGGAGTGGAAGGGAAAAAGGAGAGGGAGAGTTAGAGAGAAAAAAGTTGAGAGAGTTTTCATCACCCGTTGCCCACCCGGTCCCGTTGGAATTTTAACTGAGTAAAAAGTACAGAAATTGAGGTTTTGCAATATAATTGTGTTGAAAATCTCCTAATCAATTACATGATCTCCTAAAATTTGATTAAAACTTGTTTTGCGGTCCTTTTTGTAGAGGTTTCGGACGAGCAGGTCTAAATGGGCCTTTCAATGGACCCGTTGGAATTTTAACTGAGTAAAAAGTACAGAAATTGAGGTTTTGCAATATAATTGTGTTGAAAAGCTCCTAATCAGTTATTTGAACTCCTAATATTTGAATAAAACATTTTTGCGGTCATTTTTGTAGAGGTTTCAGACGAGCAGGTCTAAATGGGACTTTCAATGGGCCCGTTGGAAGTTTAACTGAGTAAAAAGTTTAAAACTGAGGTTTTGCAATATAATTGTGTTGAAAAGCTCCTAATCAATTACATAAACTCCTAAAATTTGATTAAAACTTGTTTTGCAATCCTTTTTGTAGAGGTTTCGGACGAGCGGGTCGAAATGGGCATTTCAATGGACCCATTGGAATTTTAACTGAGTAAAAAGTATAGAAATTGAGGTTTTGTAATATAATTGTGTTGAAAAGCTCCTAATAAATTATTTGAACTCCTAATATTTGAATAAAACATTTTTGCGATCCTTTTTGTAGAGGTTTCGGGCGAGCAGGTCTAAATGGGCCTTTCAATGGGCCCATTGGAATTTTAACTGAGTAAAAAGTATAAAATTGAGGTTTTTCAATATAACTGTGTTGAAAAGCTCCTAATCAATTACATGAACTCCTAGAATTTGATTAAAACTTGTTTTGCAGTCCTTTTTGTAGAGGTTTCGGACTAGCAGGTCTAAATGGGCCTTTCAATGGACCCGTTGGAATTTTAACTGAGTAAAAAGTACAAAAATTGAGGTTTTTCAATATAATTGTATTTAAAAGCTCCTAATCAATTATTTGAACTCCTAATATTTGAATAAAACATTTTTGCGGTCCTTTTTGTAGAGGTTTCGGACGAGCATGTCTAAATGGGCCTTTCAATGGGCCTGTTGGAATTTTAACTGAGTAAAAAGTATAAAATTGAGGTTTTTCAATATAATTGTGTTGAAAAGTTCCTTATCAATTATTTAAACTCCTAAAATTTGATTAAAACTAATTTACAGTCCTTTTTGTCTAGGTTTCGGACGAGCAGGTCTAAACGGGCCTTTCAATGGACCCGTTAGAATTTTAACTGAGTAAAAAGTACATAAATTGAGGTTTTGCAATATAATTGTTTTGAAAAGCTCCTAATCAATTACATAAACTCATAAAATTTGATTAAAACTTATTTTGCAGTCCTTTTTGTAGAGGTTTCGGACGAGCGGGTCGAAATGGGCCTTTCAATGGACCCGTTGAAATTTTAACTGAGTAAAAAGTACAAAAATTGAGGTTTTGCAATATAACTGTGTTGAAAAGCTCCGAATCAATTACATGAACTACTAAAATTTGATTAAAACTTGTTTTGCGGTCC
This sequence comes from Hibiscus trionum, assembly GCA_030270665.1. Lineage (NCBI taxonomy): Eukaryota > Viridiplantae > Streptophyta > Magnoliopsida > Malvales > Malvaceae > Hibiscus > Hibiscus trionum. The sequence continues at coordinate 31,638,904 of BSYR01000008.1, forward strand.
TTTTTTGTAGAGGTTTAGGACGAGCAGGTCTAAATGGGCCTTTCTAGAGACCCGTTGGAATTTTAACTGAGTAAAAAGTAAAGAAATTGAGGTTTTGCAATATAATTGTGTTGAAAAGATTCTAATATTTTTTTGAACTCCTAATATTTGAATAAAATATTTTTGCGGTCCTTTTTGTAGAGGTTTCGGACGAGCATGTCTAAATGGGCCTTTCAATGGGCCCGTTGGAATTTTAACTGAGTAAAAAGTATAAAATTGAGGTTTTTCAATATAACTGTGTTGAAAAGCTCCTAATCAATTACATGAACTCCTAGAATTTGATTAAAACTTGTTTTGCAGTCCTTTTTGTAGAGGTTTCGGACTAGCAGGTCTAAATGGGCCTTTCAATGGACCCGTTAGAATTTTAACTGAGTAAAAAGTACAGAAATTGAGGTTTTTCAATATAATTGTATTTAAAAGCTCCTAATCAATTATTTGAACTCCTAATATTTGAATAAAACATTTTTGCGGTCCTTTTTGTAGAGGTTTCGGACGAGCATGTCTATATGGGCCTTTCAATGGGCCTGTTGGAATTTTAACTGAGTAAAAAGTATAAAATTGAGGTTTTTCAATATAATTGTGTTGAAAAGTTCCTTATCAATTATTTAAACTCCTAAAATTTGATTAAAACTAATTTACAGTCCTTTTTGTCGAGGTTTCGGACGAGCAGGTCTAAATGGGCCTTTCAATGGACCCGTTAGAATTTTAACTGAGTAAAAAGTACATAAATTGAGGTTTTGCAATATAATTGTTTTGAAAAGCTCCTAATCAATTACATAAACTCATAAAATTTGATTAAAACTTTTTTTGCAGTCCTTTTGTAGAGGTTTCGGACGAGCGGGTCGAAATGGGCCTTTCAATGGACCCGTTGAAATTTTAACTGAGTAAAAAGTACAAAAATTGAGGTTTTGCAATATAACTGTGTTGAAAAGCTCCTAATCAATTACATGAACTACTAAAATTTGATTAAAACTTGTTTTGCGGTCCTTTTTGTAGAGGTTTAGAACGAGCAGGTCTAAATGGGCCTTTCAAGAGACCCGTTGGAATTTTAACTGAGTAAAAAGTAAAGAAATTGAGGTTTTGCAATATAATTGTGTTGAAAAGCTTCTAATAATTTTTTGAACTCCTAATATTTGAATAAAACATTTTTGCGGTCCTTTTTGTAGAGGTTTCGGACGAGCATGTCTAAATGGGCCTTTCAATGGGCCCGTTGGAATTTTAACTGAGTAAAAAGTATAAAATTGAGGTTTTTCAATATAATTGTGTTGAAAAGTTCCTTATCAATTCTTTAAACTCCTAAAATTTGATTAAAACTAATTTACAGTCCTTTTTGTCGAGGTTTCGGACGAGCAGGTCTAAATGGGCCTTTCAATGGACCCGTTAGAATTTTAACTGAGTAAAAAGTACATAAATTGAGGTTTTGCAATATAATTGTTTTGAAAAGCTCCTAATCAATTACATAAACTCATAAAATTTGATTAAAACTTTTTTTGCAGTCCTTTTTTGTAGAGGTTTCGGACGAGCGGGTCGAAATGGGCCTTTCAATGGACCCGTTGAAATTTTAACTGAGTAAAAAGTACGAAAATTGAGGTTTTGCATTATAACTGTGTTGAAAAGCTCCTAATCAATCACACGAACTCCTAAAATTTGATTAAAACTTGTTTTGCGATCCTTTTTGTAGAGGTTTCGGACGAGCAGGTCTAAATGGGCCTTTCAAGAGACCCGTTGGAATTTTAACTGAGTAAAAAGTAAAGAAATTGAGGTTTTGCAATATAATTGTGTTGAAAAGCTTCTAATCAATTATTTGAACTCCTAATATTTGAATAAAATATTTTTGCGGTCCTTTTTGTAGAGGTTTCGGACGAGCATGTCTAAATGGGCCTTTCAATGGGCCCGTTGGAATTTTAACTGAGTAAAAAGTATAAAATTGAGGTTTTTCAATATAATTGTGTTGAAAAGTCCCTTATCAATTATTTAAACTCCTAAAATTTGATTAAAACTAATTTACAGTCCTTTTTGTCAAGGTTTCGGACGAGCAGGTCTAAATGGGACTTTCAATGGACCCGTTAGAATTTTAACTGAGTAAAAAGTACATAAATTGAGGTTTTGCAATATAATTGTTTTGAAAAGCTCCTAATCAATTACATAAACTCATAAAATTTGATTAAAACTTTTTTTGCAGTCCTTTTTGTAGAGGTTTCGGACGAGCGGGTCGAAATGGGCCTTTCAATGGACCCGTTGAAATTTTAACTGAGTAAAAAGTACGAAAATTGAGGTTTTGCAATATAACTGTGTTGAAAAGCTCCTAATCAATTACATGAACTCCTAAAATTTGATTAAAACTTGTTTTGCGGTCCTTTTTGTAGAGGTTTCGGACGAGCAGGTCTAAATAGGCCTTTCAAGAGACCCGTTGGAATTTTAACTGAGTAAAAAGTAAAGAAATTGAGGTTTTGCAATATAATTGTGTTGAAAAGCTTCTAATCAATTATTTGAACTCCTAATATTTGAATAAAATATTTTTGCGGTCCTTTTTGTAGAGGTTTCGGACGAGCATGTCTAAATGGGCCTTTCAATGGGCCCGTTGGAATTTTAACTGAGTAAAAAGTATAAAATTGAGGTTTTTCAATATAATTGTGTTGAAAAGTCCCTTATCAATTATTTAAAATCCTAAAATTTGATTAAAACTAATTTACAGTCCTTTTTGTCGAGGTTTCGGACGAGCAGGTCTAAATGGGCCTTCCAATGGACCCGTTAGAATTTTAACTGATTAAAAAGTACATAAATTGAGGTTTTGCAATATAATTGTTTTGAAAAGCTCCTAATCAATTACATAAACTCATAAAATTTGATTAAAACTTTTTTTACAGTCCTTTTTGTAGAGGTTTCGGACGAGCGGGTCAAAATGGGCCTTTCAATGGACCCGTTGAAATTTTAACTGAGTAAAAAGTACAAAAATTGAGGTTTTGCAATATAATTGTGTTGAAAAGCTCCTAATCAATTACATGAACTCCTAAAATTTGATTAAAACTTTTTTTGCGGTCCTTTTTGTAGAGGTTTCGGACGAGCAGGTCTAAATGGGCCTTTCAAGGGACCCGTTGGAATTTTAACTGAGTAAAAAGTAAAGAAATTGAGGTTTTGCAATATAATTGTGTTGAAAAGTTCCTAATCAATTATTTGAACTCCTAATATTTGAATAAAACATTTTTGCGGTCCTTTTTGTAGAGGTTTCGGACGAGCAGGTCGAAATGGGCCTTTCAATGGGCCAGTTGGAATTTTAACTGAGTAAAAAGTATAAAAATTGAGGTTTTTCAATATATTTGTGTTGAAAAGTTCCTAATCAATTATTTAAACTCCTAAAATTTGATTAAAACTTGTTTTGCGGTCCTTTTTGTCGAGGTTTTGGACGGGCAGGTCTAAATGGGCCTTTCAATGGACCCGTTGGAATTTTAACTAAGTAAAAAGTACAGAAATTGAGGTTTTGGATGAGCAGGTCTAAATTTGCCTTTCAGTGGACCCGTTGGAATTTTAACTGAGTAAAAAGTATAAAATTGAGGTTTTCAAAATAATTGTGTTGAAAAGTTCCTAATCAATTATTTGAACTCCTAAAATTTGATTAAAACTTGTTTTGCGGTCCTTTTTGTAGAGGTTTCGGAATAGCATGTCTAAATGGGCCTTTCAATGGACCCGTTGGAATTTTAACTGAGTAAAAAGTACAGAAATTGAGGTTTTGGAATATAATTGTGTTGAAAATCTCCTAATCAATTACATGATCTCCTAAAATTTGATTAAAACCTGTTTTGCGGTCCTTTTTGTAGAGGTTTCGGACGAGTAGGTCTAAATGGGCCTTTCAATGGACCCGTTGGAATTTTAACTGAGTAAAAAGTAAAGAAATTGAGGTTTTGCAATATAATTGTGTTGAAAAGCTCCTAATCAATTATTTGAACTCCTAATATTTGAATAAAACATTTTTGCGGTCCTTTTTGTAGAGGTTTCGGACGAGCAGGTCTAAATTGGCCTTTCAACGGGCCCGTTGGAATTTTAACTGAGTAAAAAGTATAAAAATTGAGGTTTTTCAATATATTTGTGATGAAAAGCTCCTAATCAATTATTTGAACTCCTAAAATTTGATTAAAACTTGTTTTGCGGTCCTTTCTGTCGAGGTTTTGGACGAGCAGGTCTAAATGGGCCTTTCAATGGACCCGTTAGAATTTTAACTGAGTAAAAAGTACAGAAATTGAGGTTTTGCAATATAATTGTGTTGAAAAGCTCCTAATCAATTACATAAACTCCTAAAATTTGATTAAAACATTTTTTGCAGTCCTTTTTGTATAGGTTTCGGAAGAGCAGGTCTAAATGGGCCTTACAATGGACCCGTTGGAATTTTAACTGAGTAAAAAGTACAGAAATTGAGGTTTTGCAATATAATTGTGTTGAAAAGCTCCTAATCAATTATTTGAAGTCCTAAAATTTGATTAAAACTTGCTTTTGCGGTCCTTTTTGTAGAGGTTTCGGATGAGCTGGTCTAAAAGGACCCTTCAATGGACACATTGGAATTTTAACTGAGTAAAAATTACAGAAATTGAGGTTTTGCAATATAATTGTGTTGAAAATCTCATAATCAATTATTTGTACTCCTAAAATATGATCAAAACTTGTTTTTCGGTCCTTTATGTTGAGGTTTCGGACGTGCAGGTCTAAATGGGCCTTTCAGTGGACCCGTTGGAATTTTAACTGAGTAAAATGTATAAAAATTGAAGTTTTGCAATATAATTGTGTTGGAAAGCTCCTAATCATTTATTTGAACTCCTAGAATTTGATTAAAACTTTTTTTGCGGTCCTTTTTGTATCTGTTTCGGACGAGCAGGTCTAAATGGGCCTTACAATGGACCCGTTGGAATTTTAACTGAGTAAAAAGTACAGAAATTGAGGTTTTGAAATATAATTATGTTGAAAATCTCCTAATCAATTATTTGAACTGCTAAAATTTAATTAAAACTTCTTTTGCGGTCCTTTTTGTCGAGGTTTCGGACGAGCAGGTCTAAATGGGCCTTTCAATGGACCTGTTGGAATTTTAACTGAGTAAAAAGTACAGAAATTGAGGTTTTGCAATATAATTGTGTTGAAAATCTCCTAATAAATTCGATGATCTCCTAAAATTTGATTAAACTTGTTTTGTGGCCCTTTTTATAAAGGTTTCGAACGAGCATGTCTAAATGGGCCTTTCAATGGACCCGTTGGAATTTTAACTGAGTAAAAATTACAGAAATTGAGGTTTTGCAATATAATTGTGTTGAAAAGCTCCTAATCAATTATTTGAACTCCTAAAATTTGATTAAAACTATTTTGTGGTCCTTTTTGTCGAGGTTTCGGACGAGCAGGTCTAAATGGGCCTTTCAATGGACCCGTTAGAATTTTAACTGAGTAAAAAGTACAAAAATTGAGGTTTTGCAATATAATTGTTTTGAAAAGCTCCTAATCAATTACATAAACTCATAAAATTTGATTAAAACTTTTTTTGCAGTCCTTTTTGTAGAGGTTTCGGACGAGCGGGTCGAAATGGGCCTTTCAATGGACCCGTTGATATTTTAGCTGAGTAAAAAGTACAGAAATTGAGGTTTTGCAATATAATTGTGTTGAAAAGCTCCTAATCAATTATTTGAACTCCTAAAATTTGATTAAAACTTGTTTTGCGGTCCTTTTTGTAGAGGTTTCGGAGGAGCATGTCTAAATGGGCCTTTCAATGGACCCGTTAGAATTTTAACTGAGTAAAAAGTACAGAAATTGAGGTTTTGCAATATAATTGTGTTGAAAAGCTCCTAATCAATTACATGAACTCCTAAAATTTGATTAAAACTTGTTTTGCTGTCCTTTTTGTAGAGGTTTCGGACGAGCGGGTCGAAATGGGCCTTTCAATGGACCCGTTGAATTTTTAACTTAGTAAAAAGTACAGAAATTGAGGTTTTGGAATATAATTGTGTTGAAAACTCCTAATCAATTTCATGATCTCCTAAAATTTGATAAAAACTTGTTTTGCGGTCCTTTTTGTAGAGGTTTCGGACGAGCAGGTCTAATTGGGCCTTTCAATGGACCCGTTGGAATTTTAACTGAGTAAAAAGTAAAGAAATTGAGGTTTTGCAATATAATCGTGTTAAAAAGCTCCTAATCAATTATTTGAACTCCTAATATTTGAATAAAACATTTCTGCGGTCCTTTTTGTAGAGGTTTCGGACGAGCTGTTCTAAATGGGCCCTTCAATGGACCCATTGGAATTTTAACTGAGTAAAAAGTACAGAAATTGAGATTTTGCAATATAATTGTGTTTAAAATCTCATAATCAATTATTTGTACTCCTAAAATATGATCAAAACTTGTTTTGCGGTCCTTTATGTTGAGGTTTCGGACGTGCGGGTCTAAATGGGCCTTTTAGTGGACCCGTTAGAATTTTAACTGAGTAAAATGTATAAAAATTGAAGTTTTGCAATATAATTGTGTTGGAAAGGTCCTAATCATTTATTTGAACTCCTAAAATTTGATTAAAACTTTTTTGCGGTCCTTTTTGTATCGGTTTCGGACGAGCAGGTCTAAATGGGCCTTATAGTGGACCCGTTGGAATTTTAACTGAGCAAAAAGTACAAAAATTGAGGTTTTGCAATATAATTGTGTTGAAAAGCTCCTAATCAATTATTTGAACTCCTAAAATTTGATTAAAACTTGTTTTGCGGTCCTTTTTGTAGAGGTTTCGGACGAGCTTGTTTAAATGGGCCCTTCAATGGACCCATTTGAATTTTAACTGAGTAAAAAGTACAGAAATTGAGGTTTTGCAATATAATTGTGTTGAAAATCTCCTAATCAATTACATGATCTCCTAAAAATTGAGTAAACTTGTTTTGCGGCCCTTTTTATAGAGGTTTCGGACGAGCATGTCTAAATGGGCCTTTCAATGGACCCGTTGGAATTTTAACTGAGTAAAAAGTACAAAAATTGAGGTTTTTCAATATAATTGTGTTCAAAAGCTCCTAATCAATTATTTGAACTCCTAATATTTGAATAAAACATTTTTGCGGTCCTTTTTGTAGAGGTTTCGGACGAGTGGGTTGAAATGGGCCTTTCAATGGGCTCGTTGAAATTTTAACTGAGTAAAAAGTATAAAATTGAGGTTTTTCAATATAATTGTGTTGAAAAGCTCCTAATCAATTACATGAACTCCTAAAATTTGATTAAAACTTGCTTTGCGGTCCTTTTTGTAGACGTTTCGGACTAGCAGGTCTAAATGAGCCTTTCAATGGACTCGTTGGAATTTTAACTGAGTAAAATGTACAGAAATTGAGGTTTTGCAATATAATTGTGTTGAAAAACTCCTAATCAATTATTTGAACTCCTAATATTTAAATAAAACATTTTTGCGGTCCTTTTTGTAAAGGTTTCGGACGAGTAGGTCTAAATGGGCCTTTCAATGGGCCCGTTGGAATTTTAACTGAGTAAAAGTATAAAATTGAGGTTTTTCAATATAATTGTGTTGAAAAGTTCCTTATCAATTATTTAAACTCCTAAAATTTGATTAAAACTATTTTGTGGTCCTTTTTGTCGAGGTTTCGGACGAGCAGGTCTAAATGGGCCTTTTATGGACCCGTTAGAATTTTAACAGAGTAAAAAGTACAGAAATTGAGGTTTTGCAATATAATTGTTTTGAAAAGCTCCTAATCAATTACATAAAGTCCTAAAATTTGATTAAAACTATTTTTGCAGTCCTTTTTGTATCGGTTTCGGACGAGCAGGTCTAAATGATCCCTACAATGGACCCGTTGGAATTTTAAATGAGTAAAATGTACAAAAATTGAGGTTTTGCAATATAATAGTATTTAAAAGCTCCTAATCAATTACTTGAACTCCTAAAATTTGATTAAAACTTGTTTTGCGGTCCTTTTTGTAGAGGTTTCGGACGAGCTGGTCTAAATGGGCCCTTCAATGGACCCATTGGAATTTTAACTGAGTAAAAAGTACAGAAATTGAGGTTTTGCAATATAATTGTGTTGAAAATCTCATAATCAATTATTTGTACTCCTAAAATATGATCAAAACTTGTTTTGCGGTCCTTTATGTTGAGGTTTCGGACGTGCGGGTCTAAATGGGCCTTTCAGTGGACCCGTTGGAATTTTAACTGAGTAAAATGTATAAAAATTGAGGTTTTGCAATATAATTGTGTTGAAAAGTTCATAATCATTTATTTTACCTCCTATAATTTGATTTAAACATTTTGCGGTCCTTTTTGTATCGGTTTCGGACGTGCAGGTCTAAATAGGCCTTCAATGGACCCGTTGGAATTTTAACTGAGTAAAAAGTACAGAAATTGAGGTTTTGCAATATAATTGTGTTGAAAATCTCCTAATCAATTACATGATCTCCTAAAATTTGATTAAACTTGTTTTGCGGCCCTATTTATAGAGGTTTCGGACGAGCATGTCTAAATGGGCCTTTCAATGGACCCGTTGGAATTTTAGCTGAGTAAAAAATACATAAATTGAGGTTTTGTAATATAATTGTGTTGAAAAGCTCCTAATCAATTATTTGAACTCCTAATATTTGAATAAAACATTTTTGCGGTCCTTCTTGTAGAGGTTTCGGACGAGCGGGTTGAAATGGGCCTTTCAATGGGCCCGTTGAAATTTTAACTGAGTAAAAAGTATAAAATTGAGGTTTTTCAATATAATTGTGTTGAAAAGCTCCTAATCAATTACATGAACTCCTAAAATTTGATTAAAACTTGCTTTGCGGTCCTTTTTGTAGAGGTTTCGGACTAGCAAGTCTAAATGGGCCTTTCAATGGACCCGTTGGAATTTTAACTGAGTAAAATGTACATAAATTGAGGTTTTGCAATATAATTGTGTTGAAAAGCTCCTAATCAATTATTTGATCTCCTATTATTTGAATAAAACATTTTTGCGGTCCTTTTTGTAGAGGTTTCGGACGAGCAGGTCTAAATGGGCCTTTCAATGGGCCCGTTGAAATTTTAACTGAGTAAAAAGTATAAAATTGAGGTTTTGCAATATAATTGTGTTGAAAAGCTCCTAATCAATTATTTGAACTCCTAATATTTGAATAAAACATTTTTGCGGTCCTTTTTGTAGAGGTTTCGGACGAGCGGGTTGAAATGGGCCTTTCAATGGGCCCGTTGAAATTTTAACCGAGAAAAAAGTATAAAATTGAGGTTTTTCAATATAATTGTGTTGAAAAGCTCCTAATCAATTACATGAACTCCTCAAATTTGATTAAAACTTGTTTTGCGGTCCTTTTTGTTCAGGTTTCGGACGAGCAGGTCTAAATGGGCCTTTCAATGGACCCGTTGGAATTTTAACTGAGTAAAATGTACAGAAATTGAGGTTTTGCAATATAATTGTGTTGAAAAGCTCCTAATCAATTACATGAACTCCTAAAATTTGATTTAAACTTGTTTTGCGGTCCTTTTTGTAGAGGTTTCGGACGAGCAGGTCCAAATAGGCCTTTCAATGGACCCGTTGGAATTTTAACTGAGTAAAAAGTACATAAATTGAGGTTTTTTATGATATAATTGTGTTGAAAAGCTCCTAAACAATTATTTGAACAACTAAAATTTGATTAAAACTTGTTTTGTAGTCCTTTTTGTAGAGGTTTCGGACGAGCTGGTCTAAATGGGCCCTTCAATGGACCCATTGGAATTTTAACTGAGTAAAAAGTACATAAATTGAGATTTTGCAATATAATTGTGTTTAAAATCTCATAATCAATTATTTGTACTCCTAAAATATGATCAAAACTTGTTTTGCGGTCCTTTATGTTGAGGTTTCGGACGTGCGGGTCTAAATGGGCCTTTCAGTGGACCCGTTAGAATTTTAACTGAGTAAAATGTATAAAAATTGAAGTTTTGCAATATAATTGTGTTGGAAAGCTCCTAATCATTTATTTGAACTCCTAAAATTTGATTAAAACTTTTTTGCGGTCCTTTTTGTATCGGTTTCGGACGAGCAGGTCTAAATGGGCCTTACAGTGGACCCGTTGGAATTTTAACAGAGTAAAAAGTACAAAAATTGAGGTTTTGCAATATAGTTGTGTTGAAAAGCTCCTAATCAATTATTTGAACTCCTAAAATTTGATTAAAACTTTTTTTGCGGTCCTTTTTGTAGAGGTTTCGGACGAGTTGGTCTAAATGGGCCCTTCAATGGACCCATTGGAATTTTAACTGAGTAAAAAGTACAGAAATTGAGGTTTTGCAATATAATTGTGTTGAAAAGCTCCTAATCAATTACATGAACTCCTAAAATTTGATTTAAACTTGTTTTGCGGTCCTTTTTGTAGAGGTTTCGGACGAGCAGGTCCAAATAGGCCTTTCAATGGACCCGTTGGAATTTTAACTGAGTAAAAAGTACATAAATTGAGGTTTTTTATGATATAATTGTGTTGAAAAGCTCCTAAACAATTATTTGAACAACTAAAATTTGATTAAAACTTGTTTTGTAGTCCTTTTTGTAGAGGTTTCGGACGAGCTGGTCTAAATGGGCCCTTCAATGGACCCATTGGAATTTTAACTGAGTAAAAAGTACATAAATTGAGATTTTGCAATATAATTGTGTTTAAAATCTCATAATCAATTATTTGTACTCCTAAAATATGATCAAAACTTGTTTTGCGGTCCTTTATGTTGAGGTTTCGGACGTGCGGGTCTAAATGGGCCTTTCAGTGGACCCGTTAGAATTTTAACTGAGTAAAATGTATAAAAATTGAAGTTTTGCAATATAATTGTGTTGGAAAGCTCCTAATCATTTATTTGAACTCCTAAAATTTGATTAAAACTTTTTTGCGGTCCTTTTTGTATCGGTTTCGGACGAGCAGGTCTAAATGGGCCTTACAGTGGACCCGTTGGAATTTTAACAGAGTAAAAAGTACAAAAATTGAGGTTTTGCAATATAGTTGTGTTGAAAAGCTCCTAATCAATTATTTGAACTCCTAAAATTTGATTAAAACTTTTTTTGCGGTCCTTTTTGTAGAGGTTTCGGACGAGTTGGTCTAAATGGGCCCTTCAATGGACCCATTGGAATTTTAACTGAGTAAAAAGTACAGAAATTGAGGTTTTGCAATATAATTGTGTTGAAAATCTCCTAATCAATTACATGATCTCCTAAAATTTGAGTAAACTTGTTTTGCGGCCCTTTTTATAGTGGTTTCGGACGAGCATGTCTAAATGGGCCTTTCAATGGACCCGTTGGAAAAATTTTTTTTGATAGAAAGGCCTCGTTAAAAATCCCTACTACTGTCTTTCAAGCAGAGCTAGAGGACCCTAAAAAGGGGAAAAGAGTGCCTAGATTTTATTTCATGAAAGATTTGTTACAAGATGTTTGATACAAGGAGGAATATCATAAGTAAAAGATAAGGCAGACATTTTGCCAAGCGAAAAGGTCGCCAAAGAATGCGCTACATGATTTGCCTCACGGTGAACAAAGGAAACAGAAGCTGATACAAAGTCATGAAGAGATTCTCGAATTTGATGAAGAAGAGGCCCCAACGTGGAGAGGTCCAGCCCTGGATTGTTGATTCTATTTGCAATGGAAGCGCAATCAGTTTCCAGCAAAATCCTAGTCCATCCTTGAGATCGAGCGAAGGTGACCCCGGCAAGAAGGCTTTCACCTTCACAAGTGACTGTATCCGGACGGCTGCCTAGCGGAAAGGCGAGGCCCCCCACCACTGCACCTGTAGAATCACGTGCCACAACACCAACCGCCGCAGCACGAGTAGAAGGATTGAAAGCCCCATCTACATTAATTTTGATATGGTTAGGCGGAGGAGGGTTCCAGTTTGTGGAGGAAAGGAAAGAAGGTGCTGGAATGGTAGGCACAGTTGCACTGTAAAAGTCATTATGAAGACTAATAGAGTTGACGGCCGTAAGCCAAGATGGTTGCAAATGGAGATTATGAATCCAATCATTACGCCTGTTCCAAATGTTCCAAATAGTAGTGAGAAAAAGTCCAAATTTATCGGAGGATAGAAGGTGGGCGGCTTCTTCCAGCCATTGCAGAGTAGAAGGAACCGAACTTCTGTAAAGGCGAATGGGAATACCAGAAAGCTGAAGGGCCTCGGTGGCCCCTGAGCAATCTCGAAGGGCATGGAGGATAGTTTCTTAATGATGACCACAAATGGGACAGGGCCCTGATTCTGGTGCAAAGACTTGTAGTTTAGAGCCAACTGGTAAAGCACCAGACGCCACGTGCCATCCAAAAGTTTTGACTTTAGGCAAAGCTTGAATTTTTGACAGGAATTTCAAAAAACGATTAGGCGGAGTTTGTGGGAGTACAGGCCGTTGTAAGAAAAGATAACCAGAGCGAACCGAGTAAATGCCTGAATCGTTAGAAGACCAGAGAATAGAGTCACGATGATCATTTATAATCGGTATACCAAGTACGATGGAAGCGTCAGTTGGAGCAAAATATCGATGTACTTTGACAGGGTCCCAGGCAGTTTGGTTACGGATCATGAAATCACGGCATCGGATATGGACTTCATCCGAAATTTCATAATTCCCCGTAAGGGTAATAGGGGAGTGACCTCCCCAGATGTCTTGATGTACTCTTATATTACTATTAATTCCTGGGCGATATAGGAATCCTGGGAGGAGGCGTTGAATAGCATTGTACATGCCTTGCCAAGCGAAAGAGCCACGAATAGGCCTGGAGGAATCAAGGATATTCCCAGAGGGGAAATATTTAGCTCGATAAATCTGACCTAAAAGAGAATTTGGTTCACAAATTAGTCTCCATATTTGTTTACCCAAAAGAGAAATGTTGAAGTCATGTAGATCCTTAAATCCCATTCCTCCGGCAGCCTTAGGTAATCAGACATTGTTCCATGGTAGCATATGCCATCCTTTTTTATTGGATTTACCTGACCACCAATATTATCTAATAGCTGTGGTCATATCGTCAATGATGTTTTGTGGAAGTAGGTAACAAGACATAACATATTGAGGTAGGGATTGGAGGACTGCTTTAATGAAGATCTCTCGGCCACTAAAGGACAAAAGATGTTTATCCCAACTAGAAAGACGGTCATGGACTTTATCACGCACAAATCCTAGGGATTCAGTTTTGTTCTTTCCTATGAGCAGCGAGATACCTAAATAAATCCCAGGGTTAGACACCTCGCGTACATGCAGGAGGTTATTTATCTCAGATCTTATAGAAGATGGGGTACGCGGATTATAGAAGATTGTTGATTTTTCAAAGTTAACTGCTTGGCCGGAGGCATTAGCGTAAGTTTGCAGAGCTCGTTTAAGATGGGTTGCTTCAGTTGTAGAATTGTTAATGAAAACCATACAGCCATCAGCAAAAAGAAGGTGATTGACTTTGGGTCCATATTTGCATGCACCAAGACCCGGAAGAATGTTCGTTTGTTGGGCAACAGATAGGTAGGCAGAGAGCCCTTGCATGCAGAATAGGAAGAGGAAAGGGGAGAGAGGATCTCCCTGTCGTAATACGTGCTGAGGTTGAAAAGAAGGGGATAAAGTATTGTTAATTTTAACTGAAAAAGAGACTGTGGTGATACAACGCATTATAAGGGAAATCCAGTTAGGTGCAAAGCCCATGCGATCCATAACATTTGCTAAGAAGGACCATTCCACTCGGTCAAAAGCTTTTTCCATATCGAGTTTGAGAGCAGCCCCTTGAGATGATTTGGTTTCCCCTGAGTTAATATTGTGAATGATTTCATGGGCGACAAGAATATTATCAGAGATGTTTCTCCCCTGGACAAAAGCTGCTTGATTTGGGCTGATACAAATGGGAATTGTTTGCTTCATTCTGTTAACAATGGTTTTAGCAACTATTTTGTACAGAACAGTGCAAAGACTAATCGGTCTAAGGTGTCTCATGGTAGTCGGGTCATTTATTTTGGGAATTAGAACCAAAATAGTTTTATTGACCAAAGACATGTCCATAGTTCCTTGTAATAAGTTGAGACAGAGATTGGTAACGTCTTCTCCAACAGTATCCCAATGCTGTCTGAAGAAACTACTGGGTAGTCCATCAATACTAGGAGCTTTCCTAGGGTCAACGTCCCGGAAACCGTGGTGTATTTCTTCCTTAGTGAAAGGGCGTTGTAAGGTGTCATTCATAGCCTGGGTAATGGATGGGGTGATTTTATTAAGTATGTTAACGAATATGTGGGGGTTAGAAGATGTAAAGAGATTTTGGAAATAGCTAGAAGCGATAGACATAATGTCCGATTCAGCTGTACACCGGTTAGAGTTGTAGTCAAATAAACCATTAATCGAGTTCTTTTTCCTCCTATTGTTTGCTCGAGCAAGAAAAAATCTCGTATTTTTATCACCTTGAGAGAGCCAAAGTGTACGAGATCTTTGAGCCCAATAAGTTTCTTGTTCCATTAGTAGTTTATTTAGTTCAGATCGGTATTTTAAGTAATTATTTTCAGTTGCAGCGGTTAAAGGGCGACATAAGAAATTATTTATTTTTTTCGTTAAAAATTTAATACGCCCAGTTGACTTGAGTTTTTGTTGGTTTTGCCAATCCTCTAGTTTTGTACCCACGGCATTTATTTTATTAATAGCCGTACCAGGGGTATTTATCCAAGTACTTTGAATAGTTGAGATATTGTCCTTATGATTGGCCCAGCAGTTCTCAAAACGGAAAGAACTGGATGTGCGGTAAGGACGGTTGGACGCAGGGGATGTGTCAAGTGACAAGAAGCAGTGGTCAGATTTGGCTACATATTTCGTTGTGATGTGAAAAGCAGGAAATAGGTTTTGCCAAGCTGGGTTGGCAACGAAACGGTCTAGTCTTTCGTGAATAATTGGAGTTAGGGGCCCAACTTTCGACCAAGTAAACCAGCCCGATGATGGCTTACAATCGAAAAGGTTGTTGCGTGAAAGACATTGACGAAAATTTGATATTTGTGATCTAGCTCTACGAATCCCACCTTGTTTTTCAGAATCGGATAGGATTTCGTTGAAATCTCCACCTAAAATCCAAGGGGTATTGATATTATTTGTATTTAAAGAGTCAATAATTTCCCAAGTTTTATATTTTTGGCTTGTTTCAGAGTGGCCGTGTATACCAGTGAATAACATATTGCAATTATCTAATGTAATTTGAGAATGTATGAAACGCTGGGAATAAGAAATTAAACTAATATTGATATTGTTTGTTGCGAATAAAGCGATTCCGGAACACCCCTCCGAAGGGGGAATAGAAATAACGTTTAAATAACCTAAAGAAATGCATAGTTGGCTACAAGCCACATTATTGAGTTTAGTTTCACATAGGAAAATAACGTCGGGGATGGATTGCCGGACATAATCACGAAGATGTTGAACCACCGGGGCTTGTCCTAGACCCTGGCAGTTCCAGCATAGGATCTTCATTTTGCTCGGCGGGGCTGGGAATCAGCCGCCGCCGGAGATTTTTTAGAGCTGCTCATCCCAGCTTTTGGAGTGGAACCGGACGGTTTGGATTTTTTTGGCGGGAGCGACACTTGAATGGGGGAGTGGCGTTTCATGCCGCGATTCGGTGGGGCTGGAGCAGGGGCTGGAGCAGGTGCCGGAGCTGCATCATTTGGATATTTTTTCAGTAACCAGTGGTTAAAATCATTGAAAATGGTATCGGTAGAAATAGGGGGCTTACGCAGTTCAGCTTCTATTTTCGTAATTTGCTGGGCAGTTGGGCTTGGTACACCATCATCAGTGGTATCCCAGTCCTCATCAGAATCATCTTCGGGAATTGGGTAGATAGTGTTCAAAGGTTGGGGCTCGAGAGGGGCTTTCTGCTTGGAGTCTGTAGCTTGAGTTTCATTAACCGGGGGGGGGGGGGGCATCCCCCATGGCAGTATCAGTATTGGGTGCATCCTCGGTGGGCTGTTCCGAAAAGGATGCGGCATCGCCCTCATTGAGAGAGCCTGCAGTAGAGTTAAACCAAAGTAATTTAATAAAGGAAAATTTTTTGAGTTGAACGTTACTGTTGGTGAGAAGGTTAAGAGTTATACCCATAGCAGCAGGTTCATTGATTGGATTAGGATTAGTATTGACAGCGGATTTGTTGGGAGAAATAAAAAGAACAATATAAATAGAGAAAATAGAAGGGTTATAATAAATTTATAACGAAGATGAAGAGAGGATGAAAAATTTGAGAAAAAGTATGAGAAGGTACCATTCGGTAACGGATTGTTCTGGTTCAGTTCGGGTTCGACATAGCGAAGACGCCCCCTTGTACCAGATGGGCGGCGTCTTGGAGGGAGATAGCGGAGCCATTCTCCGTATTGCAGTTTGTTCAAATCAAGAGATGCTCGATTGGGGCAGTTTTCAATCGTATGGCTAATAATTCCGCAGCCAGGATGTAACGCCCCGGTTTTGGGCTTGGAAGTTTTGGGTTTGGACCGGACCGGTCGGGTTGCGGTTCGAATATATAAAGGTGAAATTAGGAAAGCCTAGTTCGGGTTGCATTAAAAATATGGAAAAATGTCCTAAAATCCTCTTTTAATATATATAAGTGAACTGTGAAATCAATTTTACAAAATGAGGTTGGGAAGGGTGACATTTTGGCTAGTGACCAAAATGTAATTTTTGAAAGTTGCGTGACTGTTTTAGAAAGGATTGAAACTTTGAATCTTTAAGGAGCTATTTACCCAATGGGAGTTTCTCCAGATTTTTATAAAATATTAAAGGTTTATTAAATGGTTTTTAAATAAAAGAAAAGTGGAGGGAAGATATTTTGTCATTTTCTAACTAACTTTTCTCTCAATCTTCTATTTTCTTTTCCCTCATTTTCTCTCAACCCAAACATCTTTTCTCCAGAGATTTTCTTCTGATTTTGTCACCTAAACATCTCTTTTCAATTCTCTTTTGATCTCTAATCATTTCTTCAACAAAACCTCACCATTTGCTAAGTGGAATTTTCAAGATTTTGGTTCCAAAAAGGGAGAAACTCAAGTTTGGAGGTAAGAACGTCCTTCTCCTCTAAACTCTCAGTTCTTTACTGAAATTCCCAAGTTCTCAATCCTTGAATTATGATTTATTAAAGGTTTTACAATGGTAATCTTGATTTTGGCTTTAAAATGCAAGATTTGGTGATTTTTGGTGAAATTTCGTGAGATCTGTTTGGGCAGTGTTTTGAGGTGTCAAATTGATGTTAAATGAATGTTAAATTGATAAGGAATTGAGGTTTTATCAATGCAATCCCGAATAGGTTGAATTTCCTAAGTTTTGCTTGATGTTTTTGGTTGTTTTGGGGGTGTTTTTGATGATCTGTTATAGCTGGAGGTATAAGGACGTGATTGTGATCATTTTGGATGTTAATTGATGTTTAAAAATGGTTAGAAGTGATGGATCTTGGCTGGGTTAAGTTTCGGAAGTGTTTGGTGGTGATTTCGGTTGTGTTTGGTAGCCGAAATGTTGGATTTGTGATGAGCAGCAAGTTTAGTTGTGTTGCTGGTGTTTTTAATGCATAATGATGCATTAATCTTCTGTTGTTATGTGCTTGAAACAGGGGAGGAAGATTCGTGAGCATTTGAGGTGGTGTGGAAGGTTTCGGATGCTTGGAAGGCTTGTTGGCTAGCCTTGTTTTGTGTATCGGTGAGTGAAGTTGGGTTTTCAGCTTTTAAACCAGGGTTTGAAGGTTTGGGAGCTTATTTTAAGTCTAAACAACTTTGCTAAGCTCAAGAGTAAGTAAATGGATTTTCGCTCTTGGTTTGTGTTGTGAATTGGTTTTTTTTAAGCAATTGTGATTGATGGTTGCAATGCATATGATTTGCATGTTTTAAATTCTGTTTGGAAGCATGGTTTAATGCTGGTTTTGAAAGCCATATGTGAAGGATGCTCAAGGTAAGAGATCCTTGGTTTTGTACATGGAAATTGTGGTTTTGATGCATGCTGTTGCATGTTGTTTAATGGCTTTGTGTAATGCTTTAAAAACATTGAATTGATGATGGTAAATGATGAATTTTGCATTATGGTTATGCATGTGAATTAAAGGATTAATGTGGTAAGGTGGTTATGTTGGCAAGTGATGTAAGTGGTTCTTGGTTCTTTGATCGGATATAGTTAGCCGGCTATAGGATTGGGTGCACCGTGAATAAAGTCGCCTTGGATGTGGAGTGGTTAAGTGTGAACCGGTAAACTCCATCCAAGTATCCTAACGAGATGGTTAAGGTTATAATGGTGATTGGAATCCCATTCGAGGACCTTGGGTAAGCAAAGGTAATAATGGTGGTTAAAATTCCATTGGTGGACCTTGTGCTTGTTAAGATCACAATGGTGGTGTAAAGTCCATGTGTGGATCTTGTATAGGGTGTCCCGGATCTCGTTAGTGATGTTATACAACTACCAATCGGTGAAAGTTAAGGTTGTATGGTGGTTAAAAGTCCATACATGGGAACCTTGTGAAAGTTAAGGTTGTATGGTGTTTAAAAGTCCATACATGGGAACCTTGTGAAAGTTAAGGTTGTATGGTGGTTAAAAGTCCATACATGGGAACCTTGTGAAAGTTAAGGTTGTATGGTGTTTAAAATGTTGGATTAAAATCCTCAATTGTGGGCACATATGTAAAAATGTATGTTGCTATTATAAATTATGACACAAAATAAAGTGACCAATTAAGTTAAGCGTGTCATAGGTATTAAAATGTCATGGAAATAAAAGTGTAGATACCGTAAGATATATTTATAATTCAATGAGGGGCAGAGTTATAAATATTTAATAGTTGATTTAATAAATCAACTATATAAAGAGGTAGTGGTCCCCAAGAAATAGGTTAACTTGTTTTTCTCTCCTTCCCCGTCAGAGAGTTTTACTTCAAGAGATAACCTATCTTCTTGGAAGATCAATACCAAAGTTTTGGGATTTCCACATCAAGATTCAAGTTTTTTCAATCTATCAATGAATTCAGGTACGCTTCCGCATTCAGTTTATTCAGTTTATTGTTCTTGATGATTTGACATGATAGATCTTGGGATTTAGATTTCATATCTATTATGGTTTAATTCTAACAAGTGGCATCAGAGCCAAATTATGTCGAATCATTGAGAATCAATTATGAATTTTTAATTTTTGGGCATTTAGGGTTCAATCATCTTTTGCCTTAAATCCCCTATTACAACTATCAGATGATTAATCTTATTAGAATTTATACTGCGATAACCCTATTTGAACTTTTTGTGGGCGATTTATAGTTATTGTAAAATATATATATTTGGGTTCTTAAAAAATACTAATGCCGTTCATTCTTGCTCCAAGGGTTATTAATTACTTTAAGAAAGATGAGAGTTTTAATCTTTACAGATTCCATGATTATTTGGATTATTCAAACTGTGCTTATATCATTAATAACAATTGATATATGTTTTTTTTTATTGTTTTAAGTACGGTTATTGGGAAAAGTAAGTTCTAATGTGTTTGGTTGAAGCACTGTTATGCGTAGGCTAAAGTCTAATTTTAGCAAATATTAATTTTGCTAATTAGTATTTTATGGGATAAACTATCATACTTTCTGCCGTCAGTTTTTGATTTTTAAGCCAATCGACATTCGTGCTTTAATAGTTGATTGTTAAGGAAATTATTCATAACAGTACTTTTGTTTCTTCTAAACTGTGGGCCTATACGCTGCTATTATATATAGTAAAATAAGGGCAAGATGTGGTTTAGAAAATAATATTATGTGCTATGGTTACGGATTGATATTGAAGGTTTGATTTAGGTTTGGAATAAATTTCAGTTTAGATTAATTGCTAGTTACGTAATGTGATTAGTTTCATTTGAATCATTATTCATATATACATTTGGTCTTGGTTTTGGAAAATATGACATTAATCTTATGAAGTTCATATTCGATTCAGTTTGATTAAAATTTTCTATTTTGATAATTATATTATTATGGATATTTTTAAGGTCTTATGTGATCATTATATGAATTACCCATTTGTATAATACTTCTGATTTTGACTTTTAGTTAAAGTTTGATTGTTTGAAATTCTACTTTAATTTCGGCAAATGCATACTTAAGGAATTTTTAAAGAAATAGTCAAGGATTTAGGTTTTTTCGATTTCTGATAGCCCCATTCAGACAACCTTATTTTAGGTTATTTCAGAAAACTCAAGTGTTATTAGAAATTTCAGTTTTGACTGTTACAAAATTTAAAATTTGGATATTGGTATATTTATTGTATATATTTTAAAATATTTTAATTGAAACATTAAGTCACCAAAGTGACCTCTATTGTAGAAATTATTTTATTTTAAAATATAGAAGGTTTTGTGCATGTAAGTCGGATTATGTTAGTATTAATCGGCCCAAAGGAAGGTTAATAATTAACATTATTACATGTGCAACTGTGGTAATAAACATGTGATAATTATTCAGTTTTATATGTGAACAATAAATCGGCCCAAAGGAAGATTTCTGTTTGACATGTTCTTATTATCAATGTTTGATTACTGTACCAAGATATCACTTGCAAGTTAATGTTTTGTCCAAAGATGAAATATTAATGGAGTGTCCGATATCTTGATATGATGTTTACCTTTATTCAAATTTATTATTATTTTGGTTATCTTTTAATTTGATTGAAAGATAAAATTAAGACAAACATTTTGAAACAATTAAATTCATATTTTGGCTTCGGATGTCTAATATTTTAATAGATTAATTGAAACATAATGTCACCAAAGTGACCGCTTTTGTGTAGATTAGTTTATTTAAAATATTAAGATGATTATGGGTTTTTGTAATTCATGCGTTTATTAATTGGCCCAAAGGAAAGTTAATATTTGGCAGAATTACAACGACAACTGTGGCGATAAATGTGTGATAATTATAAGGTATTTTATGTGAGCAATACGTTAGTCCAAAGATTAGCCTATTGTTTGACATAGTTTATTATCAATGTTTGATTGCTATAACAAGAGTATCGCTTACAATTAATATTACTGTCCAAAGACTTGATATTAATGTTGTGCTTGGTATCTTGAGGGGAACTAGTCATTATTTTGAATTTATTTGTTTACTTATGAATATTTATGTGAGCTTGTTTCTATTTTATTTACATATTTTTGTTCTATATTTAGGTAATTTATTTTTGTTGTCACAATATCTGTTAAATACATTCTACACTCGTGTTTAGTGAAACTAATTTCAAGGAATAGAAAAGACACTTACATATAGTATTTTGATGTATGAACATAGATTTTGCACTAAGGAATGAACAACTTGCACTTCTCACCGCGGTAAGCACCCATAAAAGGTATTTTGAGAGGTGAGATCGTTCGAATCGCATGAGTCTAATGATCATAAAACACAACATTCTAGATGTCTTTAGGAGCACAAATCTAAAGAGATTATTCATACTAAGGGTTTCCTTGACGAAATTAAGAAATATTTTACCCAAAACATTAAGGTTAAGATGACATCACTTATGCTTTCTTTGATGTCTATGAAGTATAAGGGTCAAAGAAATGTGAGAGAGTAGATTATAAAAATTCTTTATATTGCTTCAAAATTTAAGGCACATAAGATCGAACTTTCTAACAATTGTTTGTTCTTATGGTTTTGATATCGCTTCCTATACAATTTAACCAATTCAAGTTACAACTGTCAAAGGGAGAAATATACTCTATTTGGATTCTCATCGTGTTCAAGAGGAAGAAAGGTTGAAGCATTATAAGTGTAAAAATAATTATTTTGTTAGTGCTCATTTAGTTAGTGTCTTTAAAAATAAGGGCAATAAATAAAATATTTAAATAAAGTTGCTAAGGGTTCTAGCCAAAAGAAACGACAATAAGTTTTTCAGTGTTGATTCTTTTGTATAAGTTAGGGCACATGTAAAGAAATTAAACTTTAAAAGCGAGCAACTACTTCGGTTATTTTGAGTGATCCATGGACTGTAAATTTTATGATCCCACAATTAAGATTATTTTAAGGAGAGATTTATAATTTTTTTTTTAGGATGTTGAGTTTGGGGGAGAAATAAGGTTAGATACATTACTATTGAGGAGGAATTGAATTATAATTTAATTCATACTATCACTTTTGATGATGTTTAGGTTTTCACACCTATCATTAATCAAGAAGTGAATCAAGTACCTCAACAAAATAATGTTGAACAACTCCCATTCAAGATAAGGTAATTGTTTCAGAAGAACAAACTCAACAACCTTAAAAAAACAAGTGTCTTTAAAGAGGTCCACGAGAGGAAGATGAAATAAAGCAATAATGGAATGATAGAAAATGACTCAATCATTTATATCAGACCATAAAAGTTCTAACTCTCAAAAGTGGATTGATGTCATTCAAGAAGAGTATAATTTTATGCAAGACAATAAAGTTTAAAAACTTGTCTCATTACCTTAAGGTGCAAACCAATTGGTTGTAAATTAATATTTAAAATCAATAGGGATGGAAATGGTAATGCAGATAAGTATACAACACGTCTTGTATCTAGAGGATATACTCTAAAAGAAGACATTGATTTTTAGAGACTTTCTCTTCAGTTTTATTGAAAGACTCTTTCAAGATAATTATTTCACTTGTTGCTTGTTTTAGTCTTAAGCTACATTAGATAGATGTTAAGCTTGTTTTTTTTTCAATGACGACATTGAAGAAACTATTTATATGGTACAATCATAGAGTTGTGTCATATGATACAATGTCAATGATATGTAAATTAAAGAAATCTATCTATGAGCTTATGTAAGACTCTTATTAATAAAATTATAAATTTCATGTTGATTATCTCATTCGGTTTTGAGATAAATTTGGTTGACACTTGTATATACTACAAGTTCAGTGGGAGTAAACCAAGTGACACTCATATTGCTAAAGAAGATAAGTATTATCTTACTCAATGCCCTAAAAGTAACCTTGAAATTTAGAAAATCCAAAAGATTCTCTATACATAAGCTATTGAGAATCTAATTTATGCTTAAGTATGTATGCATTTGGAAATTGTGTACATTGTTGGAATGTTAGACAGATATTTGAGGAATCATATTATAGACCATTGGATAGCAGCCAATGGGGTTATGAGATATCTTCAGAGAACAAAAAAAAATTACTTGCTCACATGTTGGAGTTCTGGTAAGTTAGAGATCATCAGGTTTACAGACTTCGATTCTATTTGAATATTGATGCAAAAGAATTCTGTCACATGAACTGCTACTTATAGATTGAATAGAAAGACCACTTCAGTTATTTTGTGACAATAAATATGCATTCATTTATTCTATAAACAATAGGAACACTTCAAATTTAAAGCACATAAATATTAAGTTCCTAGTTGTTAAAGAAAATTCAGAGTGGTTGTGTGTCTATAGAGCATGTTGGTACAAACTCCATAATTGCGCGCATATTAAGAAAATGTCACCCTAGGTCTTTCATGAGCACACTACTCATGTGGGTGTAATGTTATTTAAGGATATTCGGTTTTAGTGGGAGTTTGTAATTTTGAAATATGCTCATTCGGTTTAGACACAATTTCAGTTACTTCAGTTTAAAGTTATTTAAGATTATTTTCTGCAGAAATAAAGTTCTTTTGGTTTATGTACACTCTGAATTCAGTAAAGTTGATCTCACTAAGGTTTAGGAGGACCAGTTGGAAATAGACATGTTCGGTTCACATTTCATGTAATTTTCCATGCTACACATCCATGATTGATCTATGTCATTTGATTATGTTTGTATACGTGACCATTGATGGGTCCAGTCATGATTGATATGGCGAAGACCGCTTTGATCCTATATGGATATAATTGATGGACGAGATTGTTATAGAATACCTATTATATAATAGCAAAAATTTTGAGCTCATAAGGTTGTACATTTATCAGGAAACATATGTTGCCCAAGTGGGAGATTGTTGGATTAAAATCCTCAATTGTGGGCACATATGTAAAAATGTATGTTGCTATTATAAATTATGACACAAAATAAAGTGACCAATTAAGTTAAGCGTGTCATAGGTATTAAAATGTCATGGAAATAAAAGTGTAGATACCGTAAGATATATTTATAATTCAATGAGGGGCAGAGTTATAAATATTTAATAGTTGATTTAATAAATCAACTATATAAAGAGGTAGTGGTCCCCAAGAAATAGGTTAACTTGTTTTTCTCTCCTTCCCCGTCAGAGAGTTTTACTTCAAGAGATAACCTATCTTCTTGGAAGATCAATACCAAAGTTTTGGGATTTCCACATCAAGATTCAAGTTTTTTCAATCTATCAATGAATTCAGGTACGCTTCCGCATTCAGTTTATTCAGTTTATTGTTCTTGATG
This sequence comes from Hibiscus trionum, assembly GCA_030270665.1. Taxonomy (NCBI): domain Eukaryota; kingdom Viridiplantae; phylum Streptophyta; class Magnoliopsida; order Malvales; family Malvaceae; genus Hibiscus; species Hibiscus trionum. Next base: position 31,663,236 of record BSYR01000008.1, read on the forward strand.
ATTTGACATGATAGATCTTGGGATTTAGATTTCATATTTATTATTATTTGGTTCTATCATAAAAGTCCATACATGGGAACCTTGTGAAAGTTAAGGTTGTATGGTGTTTAAAAGTCCATACATGGGAACCTTGTGAATGGTAAGGTCAAATGGTGTTTAAAAGTCCATTTGGGGACCTTGGATTGGTAGGGTGTATGAAGTGTGGGGACAACGCTTGTGATCCGCGTATCCGATTGGATGTTGAGTTGAAAAGTGGATTTGGTTGATCACTTTGAAGCCAATATATGTTCTTGAATATAATGAAGCATGAGATGCTTGAAATTATGCATGGTTGCATGAGACATGTATAATGTATTATGAATGCATGCTTACTTGTTAGTTTGAACAAGTGTTGGTTATCTATTGAGAATGGTGCATGTGTGCATGAAATCTCTTTAGTGCATTGAAGTCTTGTGAAGACTTGTTTTTAAGGCATATGATGCAAAGGTTGGTGATGTGGTTCATATGTTGCATTTGTTTAATGCATATGGTAAATTGAATGAGTAAGTGGTTTTAAGGGTTTCTTGTTTTAAAATGATATTCAAATATGAGCAAGGTATGATGTGAAGTGGAAGTGTTTTCCAAAGTTTTGAATTTAACCTTGCATGTGATGTTTATGCTTGGATTGGTTAAATTGTTGATTTTGCAAGTTGTGCTTTGAAAGGGTTTTCTTAGCTCTTCTAAGCTAAGGGTTTGTTTTTCATGTTTGAGTAATGCATGATGTTATGCATGTTGTTGAAAAGGGTTTTCAAACTTGCTTTGGTTTATTGAATCGAGTTTGCTTTTAAAAGTGGTTTTATGACTCGCTGCATTGATGGTGTTTTGGTTTTGGGCATTCCTCACTAAGCATTATGTGCTTACGCTCCTTTTTGTCCATCAATGCAGACATTTGAAGTTGGAGCAGCGAGAAGCAAGGGATTCAAGGGGGAACTCCACTTGAGATGTATGTCTCGGTTAATAGCTAAAGATAATAAAGGCAATGGGGGAAGAATCTCTTATATTGTTGTTTAGAGAGGATTTGTATGTTGGACAAGTTTGGTTTATGATTTTGAACTATGTGGTGTAAGCTTGCAACGTTTGAATCTTCTTATGCTTAAGTTGTTATGCTATGCTTCTTGTTTGAAAAGCATGATTGAGTGTTGGATGTGTTGAATGAGTTGGTGCATCTAGGGGTGGTTTTGTATCTAGGTTTTGATGCAAATTTGTAGGTTTGATGTTTGGCATGTTGTTGATTTATTGTGGAATGGTTTGGAGCACGTTTGATGGGTTTAATGGTGTTAAAACAGGCCAAACTGCTGTTTCTGGGCAGGGTGTTTCGAAACACCCTTGCCTGTTTCGAAACATGCCCTTGTTTTGGCTAGGGTGTTCCTGAACGGCCTAGCCCGTTTCTGAACACTTTGGCTACTGCCAAGGGGTGTTCCTAAACGGCCTAGACCCGTTTCTGAACACCTGATGGTTTGCAAGCTTTACGTTTTAGTCCCGTTTCTTGTTTGTGCAATTGCTTGAGTTTGAGATGTCCGTTTGAGATGAAATTTTTCAGAGAGGCATGAAACATGACTAATTTCATAATGGTAACTTAAAAATTGGTAAAGTCCTCTTAATTTTCAGAATTTACAATTTGGTCCCTAATTTCGTATTTTATGCAATTGGGTCCCTTATCGTTTTCCGATTGCTGTGATTTTTGAGTATGCTTATCTCAAGAGTATGCCTAGGTTAAATGTGCATCTAGACAAGTTTAAAAACAAAAAAAGGGTCGTTAATCAAGGTTGACTTTCGGGTTGACTTTGGTTTTCCCCGTGTAATCTTCGTAGTTCGGGTCAACCGTCTAGGCCGGGCTACAGGGGTTACATTTGGTGGTATCAGAGCTGAGTTACGAATGATTGGGGAAAATGATAAATTGTTGTAATCTGTGTTTGATGTATATCCTAATGTGTGGTGGAAAGCTCGTTGAAACACGTGTTTCTGAGCAAATTGATGATGTTTTCAAGCATGCTTTGTGGTTATGAATCTTCATTGAGCTAATGTGGTTTTGTGCTGATGATATGTTGGTGTTGTGAGTTGATTTTATGCATGATGAAAGTGTAATGGGTATGATATGTTGATGATGTTATGTTGTTGCAAGTGGACGCTATTTGATGTAAGCATGATCGAAATGTTGTTTGATATGCTTGATGTTGAGATATCCATGTTTGTGTTGACTGTTATGTCATGAAAAAGGGGAGGATTCGGGATACCCATTGCCTTATTATTATAGCTATTGTGTTATTTTGGAGTTGGGGTTTGAATCCTTGCTTTAAGCTGGTCTAATGGTTTTGTTTGTTTTGTTGTGATTGCTTGTTGTTAATAGTATGGCGAAGTCGATGAAAGAATGCAGTTGGGTGAGATGGTTGCTGCCTTAGGGCAGGTTGTTAAGGCATGGAATTCACCCTTTAGTGGAGATGTTTCGTCTCAGTCTTCTGTGCCTGCGGTTGGGATGGTAAGGCAGAAGGAAGAAGTTGGTTCTGTGATGAAGAGTTCATCATCTGTTGTGCAGGAGGTGTTGGGAACATCTCAGGTTGTGGCGAAGGTAAGGTCAGTGGATATGCTGGCTGTGGGATGTGTGGGTTTGCCGAAACAGCGGTTGCATGATTTGGGTGCTGTGGAGTATCATGGTTCAACACCGGAGACGTTTGAGGCCTGGTTGGCCAGTGTGATTTTGATTTTGGATCAGGGAGGCTGTGATTATGCCTGTAAGCTGGGAAGTGTTGTCTCTTTGATGTTGAAGGATGCATGTGCCTGGTGGACATCTGTAGCGGTGGCATCGCACATCCACGATATTGATTGGGATTTCTTTGTGTCTGCCTTTTATGAAAGGTATCTTGGGGAAAAATTCCCAAGGGTTAAGCAAGTCGAAGGTAGAGCAGATCTGGGGAAAGTGCTGCTTGATCAAGGAGTGGAGGCTCAGCTACCAGTGTGTGACCGTTGTGGAAGGCGCCATGTTGGAGGTTGTTGGGGCGCGGGTGCTTGTTGGAACTGTGGTTCTAAAGAGCATGTGAAGCGAAATTGTTCTCTTGGGGTGAAGTCAGCTTCAGTGGTAGCCAAGGGGTTTCTGAAGGGTCGTGGGCACGGCCGAGGCAAGGTTCGGAGGTGGCAGAAAGAGCAGAAAGTTGTGAAGAGTTTGAAAGAGGAAATCTGTTGGAAATGTGGGTCTGTTGGACACATGAGACGTGATTGTTTGATGTTGGCTGGGAACCGCCAGGGTTCTTTACCGCAAGGAGATGGTGGTGATCTTAGTGTGCTAGCTGATGCTGCGGCGGTGCAGCTAGAGGATGGTGGTTCTGCGTGGAAGAGAGCTCGTCTGTTGAAGCTTCAGGGCAGTGAGGTGTTTTCAGGTAACCTTGATAAGTAGCCTTTGCTCTAGTATCCTAGTTTGGTATCTGTTGGTTTTTCTTGCGTAGTGAGTATGGTTTTGTTGTTAGCATGTTGAGATAGTTGATGTTGCTGTTTGGGAACCTCCTTAGTGTGAAGAGGGCTTTAGTGAGTATCTTGTGGATAATGAGTTGTTAGAATGATAGAATGGGTCAAGTTAGAAGTGAGGTGGAGGGGTTGTTCTTAGACGGATTCTGAGGATGTTATTGGAGGGTGTGAACTGGCATTCATGCACAGTTAAAATCATTGTTATATGCTATATTTTATATGTGCTGGTCCATGCATACATGTGGCATGACATTAGAGGTTTTGCATACATGTACATTAGGCATTAATAGGGCATATTGGTGACCATGCATACGAACGTTCACACTCGCTAATAACTAATCGAGTCTGTTAGTGTTGTGGTTGGGTTAGGTTGGATGATGGGTTTTAGAGGTTGTTTTGGTGCTGAGTGAAGGATAGAAGTAAAGGAGGGTATTAAGCATGTTGTTAGTAATAGTGAGTGCGGTATAGTATGTGGTAGAAGGAAGGTGTATGGTGCTTAATGAGTTTGGTGATTTGGTGGAGAGGAGTACCGGTTGAAGTTAGAAACGGTCATGTGGTTTTGAATGGCTAGTAGAAGAGGTAGTTCCTTGGTGTTAAGTGATGTTGCAGGTTAGTGGTTGTGTTTTTAAAGTGCTGAGGTAGCTTGGCATGGATGTTGTAATAGAAGGGTTGTTTATGTGGGTGAGAGTTCGTAGCAATCTTCGAGGAGTTGAGAAGATGGTATGTATGTTCAGGTTGGGCGGTGTTCTAGTAAGGCAAGTGTGGTGGTCAAAGCTTGAGGTGGAAAGGCATTGTGAGATCGAAGGCCATTGTTGGTTGAATGAGTTCTTGTGGGAAGTGGTTGGTTGGTTGTGAGTAAGTGAATTTTCTTTTGAAATCAGTTGGTGGTGTGTGGAACGGCTGGCGGAGTCAAGGTTGGGGTTTGTGATGTAAATTTTGGATTTTGTGTGAGTAGCCCTGGTGAGTTGTTATGACAATGACAGCAGCAGATGTGAAGGAATGTCAGCTTTATGTTGAGGAGTTTGGGTAGGCGGTTGTTGCTTAAGAATTTTTGCTTGTTGAGAAATCTTTAAAAGAGGTCGGGGAGGTTGCAAAGAGTATTAGAAGCAGTGAAGGTTGTGTGTTACATAGTGGCTGATTGAATTGGTTGGTGTCACTGTGTGAACAAGTTTTGGGAGTTGTGTGTTAAGGTGGAATATGTTGTAAAAAGTTTGAGGTTCTTCAGGTTGTTGTTGAGGCTATGTGCAGTCTGGAAGTGTGAAAAGTTAAGATGTGGTTAACATCTGAGTGTTCTGGAATTTGTGAACAGTATGTGGTGGTGTTGAGTTTGGGTGGAGTTTGTGGAGAGAGTGTTCAGTGGTGGTTAAGTCTCTTGTGTTGTTTGCGTGTTGCTTGAGAAGTTTGGTTGTGCTCTTTTCGCCAGTTGAAATTTCGGGGACGAAATTTCCTAAGAGGGGGAGAGTTGTAACGCCCCGGTTTTGGGCTTGGAAGTTTTGGGTTTGGACCGGACCGGTCGGGTTGCGGTTCGAATATATAAAGGTGAAATTAGGAAAGCCTAGTTCGGGTTGCATTAAAAATATGGAAAAATGTCCTAAAATCCTCTTTTAATATATATAAGTGAACTGTGAAATCAATTTTACAAAATGAGGTTGGGAAGGGTGACATTTTGGCTAGTGACCAAAATGTAATTTTTGAAAGTTGCGTGACTGTTTTAGAAAGGATTGAAACTTTGAATCTTTAAGGAGCTATTTACCCAATGGGAGTTTCTCCAGATTTTTATAAAATATTAAAGGTTCATTAAATGGTTTTTAAATAAAAGAAAAGTGGAGGGAAGATATTTTGTCATTTTCTAACTAACTTTTCTCTCAATCTTCTATTTTCTTTTCCCTCATTTTCTCTCAACCCAAACATCTTTTCTCCAGAGATTTTCTTCTGATTTTGTCACCTAAACATCTCTTTTCAATTCTCTTTTGATCTCTAATCATTTCTTCAACAAAACCTCACCATTTGCTAAGTGGAATTTTCAAGATTTTGGTTCCAAAAAGGGAGAAACTCAAGTTTGGAGGTAAGAACGTCCTTCTCCTCTAAACTCTCAGTTCTTTACTGAAATTCCCAAGTTCTCAATCCTTGAATTATGATTTATTAAAGGTTTTACAATGGTAATCTTGATTTTGGCTTTAAAATGCAAGATTTGGTGATTTTTGGTGAAATTTCGTGAGATCTGTTTGGGCAGTGTTTTGAGGTGTCAAATTGATGTTAAATGAATGTTAAATTGATAAGAAATTGAGGTTTTATCAATGCAATCCCGAATAGGTTGAATTTCCTAAGTTTTGCTTGATGTTTTTGGTTGTTTTTGGGGTGTTTTTGATGATCTGTTATAGCTGGAGGTATAAGGACGTGATTGTGATCATTTTGGATGTTAATTGATGTTTAAAAATGGTTAGAAGTGATGGATCTTGGCTGGGTTAAGTTTCAGAAGTGTTTGGTGGTGATTTCGGTTGTGTTTGGTAGCCGAAATGTTGGATTTGTGATGAGCAGGGAGTTTAGTTGTGTTGCTGGTGTTTTTAATGCATAATGATGCATTAATCTTCTGTTGTTATGTGCTTGAAACAGGGGAGGAAGATCCGTGAGCATTTGAGGTGGTGTGGAAGGTTTCGGATGCTTGGAAGGCTTGTTGGCTAGCCTTGTTTTGTGTATCGGTGAGTGAAGTTGGGTTTTCAGCTTTTAAACCAGGGTTTGAAGGTTTGGGAGCTTAGTTTAAGTCTAAACAACTTTGCTAAGCTCAAGAGTAAGTAAATGGATTTTCGCTCTTGGTTTGTGTTGTGAATTGGTTTTTTTTAAGCAATTGTGATTGATGGTTGCAATGCATATGATTTGCATGTTTTAAATTCTGTTTGGAAGCATGATTTAATGCTGGTTTTGAAAGCCATATGTGAAGGATGCTCAAGGTAAGAGATCCTTGGTTTTGTACATGGAAATTGTGGTTTTGATGCATGGTGTTGCATGTTGTTTAATGGCTTTGTGTAATGCTTTAAAAACAGTGAATTGATGATGGTAAATGATGAATTTTGCATTATGGTTATGCATGTGAATTAAAGGATTAATGTGGTAAGGTGGTTATGTTGGCAAGTGATGTAAGGGGTTCTTGGTTCTTTGATCGGATATAGTTAGCCGGCTATAGGATTGGGTGCACCGTGAATAAAGTCGCCTTGGATGTGGAGTGGTTAAGTGTGAACCGGTAAACTCCATCCAAGTATCCTAACGAGATGGTTAAGGTTATAATGGTGATTGGAATCCCATTCGAGGACCTTGGGTAAGCAAAGGTAATAATGGTGGTTAAAATTCCATTGGTGGACCTTGTGCTTGTTAAGATCACAATGGTGGTGTAAAGTCCATGTGTGGATCTTGTATAGGGTGTCCCGGATCTCGTTAGTGATGTTATACAACTACCAATCGGTGAAAGTTAAGGTTGTATGGTGGTTAAAAGTCCATACATGGGAACCTTGTGAAAGTTAAGGTTGTATGGTGTTTAAAATTCCATACATGGGAACCTTGTGAAAGTTAAGGTTGTATGGTGGTTAAAAGTCCATACATGGGAACCTTGTGAAAGTTAAGGTTGTATGGTGTTTAAAAGTCCATACATGGGAACCTTGTGAAAGTTAAGGTTGTATGGTGTTTAAAAGTCCATACATGGGAACCTTGTGAATGGTAAGGTCAAATGGTGTTTAAAAGTCCATTTGGGGACCTTGGATTGGTAGGGTGTATGAAGCGTGGGGACAACGCTTGTGATCCGCGTATCCGATTGGATGTTGAGTTGAAAAGTGGATTTGGTTGATCACTTGGAAGCCAATATATGTTCTTGAATATAATGAAGCATGAGATGCTTGAAATGATGCATGGTTGCATGAGACATGTATAATGTATTATGAATGCATGCTTACTTGTTAGTTTGAACAAGTGTTGGTTATCTATTGAGAATGGTGCATGTGTGCATGAAATCTCTTTAGTGCATTGAAGTCTTGTGAAGACTTGTTTTTAAGGCATGTGATGCAAAGGTTGGTGATGTGGTTCATATGTTGCATTTATTTAATGCATATGGTAAATTGAATGAGTAAGTGGTTTTAAGGGTTTCTTGTTTTAAAATGATATTCAAATATGAGCAAGGTATGATGTGAAGTGGAAGTGTTTTCCAAAGTTTTGAATTTAACCTTGCATGTGATGTTTATGCTTGGATTGGTTAAATTGTTGATTTTGCAAGTTGTGCTTTGAAAGGGTTTTCTTAGCTCTTCTAAGCTAAGGGTTTGTTTTTCATGTTTGAGCAATGCATGATGTTATGCATGTTGGTGAAAAGGGTTTTCAAACTTGCTTTGGTTTATTGAATCGAGTTTGCTTTTAAAAGTGGTTTTATGACTCGCTGCATTGATGGTGTTTTGGTTTTGGGCATTCCTCACTAAGCATTATGTGCTTACGCTCCTTTTTGTCCATCAATGCAGACATTTGAAGTTGGAGCAGCGAGAAGCAAGGGATTCAAGGGGGAACTCCACTTGAGATGTATGTCTCGGTTAATAGCTAAAGATAATAAAGGCAATGGGGGAAGAATCTCTTATATTGTTGTTTAGAGAGGATTTGTATGTTGGACAAGTTTGGTTTATGATTTTGAACTATGTGGTGTAAGCTTGCAACGTTTGAATCTTCTTATGCTTAAGTTGTTATGCTATGCTTCTTGTTTGAAAAGCATGATTGAGTGTTGGATGTGTTGAATGAGTTGGTGCATCTAGGGGTGGTTTTGTATCTAGATTTTGATGCAAATTGGTAGGTTTGATGTTTGGCATGTTGTTGATTTATTGTGGAATGGTTTGGAGCACGTTTTGATGGGGTTTAAAGGTGTTAAAACAGGCCAAACTGCTGTTTCTGGGCAGGGTGTTTCGAAACACCCTTGCCTGTTTCGAAACAGGCCCTTGTTTTGGCTAGGGTGTCCCTGAACGGCCTAGCCCGTTTCTGAACACTTTGGCTACTGCCAAGGGGTGTTCCTGAACGGCCTAGACCCGTTTCTGAACACCTGATGGTTTGCAAGCTTTACGTTTTAGTCCCGTTTCTTGTTTGTGCAATTGCTTGAGTTTGAGATGTCCGTTTGAGATGAAATTTTGCAGAGAGGCATGAAACATGACTAATTTCATAATGGTAACTTAAAAATTGGTAAAGTCCTCTTAATTTTCAGAATTTACAATTTGGTCCCTAATTTCGTATTTTGTGCAATTGGGTCCCTTATCGTTTTCCGATTGCTGTGATTTTTGAGTATGCTTATCTCAAGAGTATGCCTAGGTTAAATGTGCATCTAGACAAGTTTAAAAAGAAAAAAAAGGGTCGTTAATCAAGGTTGACTTTCGGGTTGACTTTGGTTTTCCCCGTGTAATCTTCGTAGTTCGGGTCAACCGTCTAGGCCGGGCTACAGGGGTTACATTTGGTAGAGGATGGGGAGGCGTTCATATTGGATACGATACATAGTTTTGTTTGTACCCGAGCCTATGAAGACAAAACGGGTAACTGGTTTGGTGATGTTCAGGAAGATCTCCACACGTAGGAATTCTTTCATGTTTCCATCAGCTTCTCTTGTATCAGTTCGGATAACATTCCCAACCATCATCCCGAGGGCATGTCCCACAAGGTGCGATCGGTCAAAATCCTCATAGAGTGAGGCTGGGAGAGAGAAGAATCGTATCCAGATCCTCATAGAGTTGAAGGAATATTCCCCAAGCGGCTTGGCAGGGTCATACTCAGTTATGGCGAGCCATTCGTCCTTATATAGCCAAGGACCCCGATTAAGAACCTCATAGCATGACTTGACGTCCTTAAACTTGATCTTCAAATAGTTGTCTTGAATAACAGTGATGGATACTACGTTGTTTGGTTTCCAGATACCTTCGAATGCGATGATGACATCATAGATGTCAACAGTTTTGGAAGATATGAAGCATCCTAAAAGACATGCCTTGGGGTCTTCCTCAACAAAGTCCCAGTCGAAGTCTGGGGTATACAAGAGTTCTGTTTCCTCATTTGTGAGGTTGAGGGAACTTAGCTGTGGGATAGATGAAGATGCCATAGCAGAGGGAAATTGGGAAAGCTGAGGCTTAGAATAAGAGAAGACTTGTGAGAATGTGTTTACTTGGTGGACGTATAAAAAGAGGTGGCTTACTATAATGGTACTTTGGTAAGTGTCAAAAAAAGGAAGGGAATAAAATTTTAGTAAGGAAAGATTTATATCCCTTGAATCATGGGTTAAGTAGAATTTTAGAGGGAAAGATTGAAAAGTAATTGAATAATATGAGAATCTAATATAGTAGGAAAACAGTTTTGAAAACTTTGATTTTAATATATTAAGTCCTTTAGTAAATTCAGAGAAGGTAATAATTTTAACATAATAATAAAAGTAATTATAAGAAGTTTGATCAATAATATAACGGGTATTTTGACTAATGGATATTCTATTAGCAATAAATGGGTAGAAATAAAGAGAGATTTTATTACTATTTATGAATGCTAGTAAAGATAAGGCAAGTTTTGAGGGATTGATTTCTTGATTCGGGAGGGATTTTGGCAGAGAGATTGACAAGAAATAAGGGGAGTAATTAAAGAAATAATTACTCGTATTAAGTGAGAGAGAGGAAAAGTCTGAGTAACTTTTAATTTTTGAAAGCTGAATTAATGGATAATTGATTAGTCTAGTAATCAATTTATTTTTAAATATTGGAAGGTTGGTCTCCAAGGTAGTTAAGGAAAGGAAAGAATTGATTAAAATTTTTTGAAATATTATTGTTTTAAAGAGGCCGGGAAGGGATGTAATACATTTATGAGAACAGAAGTTCAGAGCACATAGAGGTAGGACATTTAAAATAGTATTTGAAGATAAGAGAGAGGTTTTCGAAAGTATTAAATTTTGAAAATAGGATGGGGGTTTGAAAAAATCCCATAAATGGGCTGGTAAAGAGTCACCTAAAAAGGCGTTGTAGGAATATAGTTCCTTAGTGATAATCAAATAGGGAAATAAGTCTATATAGAAACATACATGGAAAGAATAGTATAGAGCATGCATATAAGAAAGACGGCAGGAAACATACATGTAAGAAAACATACATCCAAGGGTAAAAAGAAAGCGAAAGAAAAGAAAAACAAAAAGGAAAGCAGGAAAAAAACAGCCATAAAGAAATACATACCCATGGAAAGGAGGAGGCGGGGATAAGAAATTTAATACAGACCAAATGAGCAAATAAGGGTGTAAATAATTAAAAATAAAAACTAAGGAAAAATTACAAAACCAGCAAAGGAAAGGGGAGGACGCCCCGTAATATTGCCCTAATATATTAGTGAAAGTGTGTATAATCTGAATACGAGTGATCAGCATAGAAAGATTAGTGAGTTTCATGCAAAGATTATTTATGATAGAACAATAATTATTGTAGTATAAGGGATAGATGAAACTGCCAGGGGAAAGCTGGTAGTACGTTTGAATATTGACTTGTGTAAAAGGGAGCCAATTAAAATAAGAAAGAAAATTGCAGAGTCTATTCAGAATAATACTACACTTGGTAGAACTATGATTATATTTAAAAACCTTACACTGATGATGCATATAAGCAATAGTACAAATCCAGTTAGAAGGAGGGTGTATAATAAAATTAAAGGGAATAAGCAATATCAGGTAATCATATAGTATTTTGTGTCTTACAAGCGAGGATTTAAAGATGATAGTCCACTTATAATATCCTGGGGTATTGAGTATATTTATTGTTACACATGGAGACAGTGGAGTAGTATTTGGTAGGGAGATATGTATATTTAAAGGATTACATAAGAGGGTTGGGTAGTCTGCTAAGGGGACTTTTATTTACAAAAGAACCATTTCACAAGTATGAATAAAAGATTGCAACATTATAAAAGTTGATATGGGGAATAAATGTAGAAAGAATATATAAGTCCCAAAATTAAAGGATTTGAACAGATTAACCCCTAATGCATGGCCTGTTAATATAAATATAGAGATGGATCTCTGAACCAGCCAAATGGGAGAAAGAAAAATAAAGATATGAAAGTATGAATAGCATCTATGAGTTTTGCCGTAGATTACCATAGTAGATGTTGATGTGGATTCCTGAGTTTGAGCTGAAGGGAGTCTATATTGACTAGCTTGCAATTGGTGAATCATGGAGGAATCAAAAAACAAAGTGGAATTGTAAGGGGTCAGTGACGAGTCATGATCATAAATAGAATATTGAAAGAGATTGTAATAAGTAATAAATGAAAATCCCAAGAAGTGGGCTGGTGTAGAATTCCCTTGAAGGGCTCGATATATATATGAAACAATAGCAGATTTCAGAGGTATAACAAAGATATTATCTAAAAGATTTAAAAATAAGAGGTTTAGAATTAAAGGTAAACCAAGCATTGGCATAACATAGGAGTAAACAAGGAGATTTATAGTTAAAGAAAGAATATAGAAGAGCTTCAAATGCATAATAGAAGTATCTATCTTAAAAAATATGTTTATATGATAAAGTAAGATAAAATGAGGGATGATGGGAAGGCAAACTGTGATAAGATGTGAGGTAAATGCAAGACATTTCATGGAATTTTGGAGACAATAACAGTAAGCAATAGGTTGGATTAAGAAGAGTAGAGTGGAAAACATAGCTAAGCACCAATTTAAAACAAAGACATATACACACAGGGATGGATACCTTGAATAGGAATAAAGGATCGAAAAAACAGTTCAAGCCAGGAAACAGAAATGAAGAGATGTATATCAAGGAGATAAAGTAGAAATGAAAACACTGAGAAAGTCGAAGGGGATTATACCTCCGAAACATAGATCTTCTAATCCCAAGGCAGATGGTAGCATGTCCATAGTTGTTGGGACTGAAAGAAAAACGAACCTGGAGAGAAGAGATATGATAAAAAAATAATAAACAAAGAGAAAAGAGAAAAGTAAAATAAAAAAGAAAGAACAAAGATGGAAACCCTGGCCGGTTCATCGGTTTCGAAGGAAGTCGAAAAACCAGGTGGAAAATTGATGCCGAAGAATAAGACCTCCACCATTCCTTACCACGAAAGAAGGTACGATTTTCCTCCGATGATGATCTGAAGCAGAAGAGAAGGCAGAAAACCATAAGATGAAAAAAAAACAATAATAAAAGGAGAGAAAAAGGACAGCGAAATGGGTTAGTCGAAAAGAGAGAGAGGAGATAAAAACAACGATCTCCAAGGGGGTTGAAACAAAACCCAGATCTGGAGAAAGGGAACAAGATAGATTGTTCGAGTAATATGCAAACAAGAGAGAGAAAAATTAGCGAAAGGCGCTAAATAAAAGGGAAGGAGGAAAAATTTAAGATTTTGTGAAACCCTAGCCGGTACGGTTTACTGAGAAAAATCAAAGGGGGGGGGGGTAAACCCTAGATGGCAGAGAGGGTAAGACTGCCGCCGTAAGCATCCGCCGGGAAAATCTTGCCCACTCCGATAACAATCTGAAAAGGAAAAGGATAAAAAATTGAAAAACAAAGAGATTAATAAAAGCCCGGTGAGTAAAACAAAAAAATGAGGTAAAAAAATAAGGAAAAGACGGTTTGGGGGAAAACAAAAAGCAATCCAAACACCGATAAACAGGAAACCCTTGCAGTGACCAGATCTGGAAGGCACATGCAAGGATGAAACAGATCTGCATAAAAGGAAAGGAAAATTAGAGAGCATAAAGAAATATTAGAAAAAACCAAAGGCATAAAAAGGTGAGAAATAAGAGATTTGAAGCTTATCTGTGACGCCCGGAGAATTCCTTGGTTAGAGATGGACGGCCTAGACAGAGACTCCGTCCAATCATCCAGATCCGAGAAACGCCGGTGCGATCTCAAGAGTAGAAGCCAAATCAGTGAAAAAATGGTGATAAGAGAGGGAATAAAATACCCTTTATCAAAAACACTAGAGCCGATAGAATAAAAAAAACAAAAACCACAAAAGAGATTTTGGAATATAATTGTGTTGAAAATCTCCTAATCAATTACATGATCTCCTATAATTTGATTAAAACTTGTTTTGCGGTCCTTTTTGTAGAGGTTTCGGACGAGCAGGTCTAAATGGGCCTTTCAATGGACCCGTTGGAATTTTAATTGAGTAAAATGTACAGAAATTGAGTTTTTGCAATATAATTGTGTTGAAAAGCTCCTAATCAATTATTTGAACTCCTAATATTTGAATAAAACATTTTTGCGGTCCAATTTGTAGAGGTTTCGGAAAAGCAGGTCTAAATGTCCTTTCAATGGGCCTGTTGGAATTTTAACTAAGTAAAAAGTACAGAAATTGAGATTTTGCAATATAATTGTGTTTAAAATCTCATAATCAATTATTTGTACTCCTAAAATATGATCAAAACATGTTTTGCGGTCCTTTATGTTGAGGTTTCGGACGTGCGGGTCTAAATGGGCCTTTCAATGGACCCGTTGAAATTTTAACTAAGTAAAAAGTACAGAAAATTGAGATTTTGGAATATAATTGTGTTGAAAATCTCCTAATCAATTACATGATCTCCTATAGTTTGATTAAAACTTGTTTTGCGGTCCTTTTTGTAGAGGTTTCGGACGAGCAGGTCTAAATGGGCCTTACAATGGACCCGTTGGAATTTTAACTGAGTAAAAAGTACAGAAATAGAGGTTTTTTATAATATAATTGTGTTGAAAAGCTCCTAATCAATTATTTGAACTCCTAAAATTTGATTAAAACTTGTTTTGCGGTCCTTTTTGTCGAGGTTTTGGACGAGCAGGTCTAAATGGGCCTTTCAATGGACCCGTTGGAATTTTAACTGAGTAAAAAGTACAGAAATTGAGGTTCTGCAATATAATTGTGTTGAAAAGCTCCTAATCAATTATTTGAACTCCTAAAATTTGATTAAAACTTGTTTTGCTGTCGTTTTTGTAGCGGTTTCGGACGAGCTGGTCTAAATGGGCCATTCAATGGACCCATTGGAATTTTAACTGAGTACAAAGTACAGAAATTGAGGTTTTGCAATATAATTGTGCTGAAAATCTCATAATCAATTATTTGTTCTCCTAAAATATGATCAAAACTTGTTTTGCGGTCCTTTATGTTGAGGTTTCGGACGTGCGGGTCTAAATGGGCCTTTCAGTGGACCCGTTGGAATTTTAACTGAGTAAAATGTATAAAAATAGAAGTTTTGCAATATAATTGTGTTGGAAAGATCCTAATCATTTATTTGAACTCCTAAAATTTGATTTGAACTTTTTTGCGGTCCTTTTTGTATCGGTTTCGGACGAGCAGGTCTAAATGGGCCTTACAATGGACCCGTTGGAATTTTAACTGAGTAAAAAGTACAGAAATTGAGGTTTTGCAATATAATTGTGTTGAAAAGCTCCTAATCAATTATTTGAACTCCTAAAATTTGATTAAAACTTCTTTTGCGGTCCTTTTTGTCGAGGTTTCGGACGAGCAGGTCTAAATGGGCCTTTCAATGGACCCGTTAGAATTTTAACTGAGTAAAAAGTACATAAATTGAGGTTTTGCAATATAATTGTGTTGAAAATCTCATAATCAATTACATGATCTCCTAAAATTTGATTAAACATGTTTTGCGGCCCTTTTTATAGTGGTTTCGCACGAGCATGTCTAAATGGGCCTTTCAATGGACCCGTTGGAATTTTAACTGAGTAAAAAGTACAAAAATTTAGGTTTTGCAATATAATTGTGTTGAAAAGCTCCTAATCAATTATTTGAACTCCTAATATTTGAATAAAACA
Source organism: Hibiscus trionum (assembly GCA_030270665.1). NCBI lineage: Eukaryota > Viridiplantae > Streptophyta > Magnoliopsida > Malvales > Malvaceae > Hibiscus > Hibiscus trionum. Next base: position 31,678,523 of record BSYR01000008.1, read on the forward strand.
TTTTTGCGGTCCTTTTTGTAGAGGTTTCGGAGGAGCGGGTCGAAATGGGCCTTTCAATGGGCCCGTTGGAATTTTAACTGAGTAAAAAGTATAAAAATTGAGGTTTTTCAATATATTTGTGTTGAAAAGCTTCTAATCAATTACATGAACTCCTAAAATTTGATTAAAACTTGTTTTGCGGTCCTTTTTGTAGAGGTTTCGGATTAGCAGGTCTAAATGGGCCTTTCAATGGACTCGTTGGAATTTTAACTGAGTAAAATGTACAGAAATTGAGGTTTTGCAATATAATTGTGTTGAAAAGCTCCTAATCAATTATTTTAACTCCTAATATTTGAATAAAACATATTTGCGGTCCTTTTTGTAGAGGTTTCGGACGAGCAGGTCTAAATGGGCCTTTCAATGGGCCCGTTGGAATTTTAACTGAGTAAAAAGTATAAAAATTGAGGTTTTTCAATATATTTGTGTTGAAAAGCTCCTAATCAATTACTTGAACTACTAAAATTTGATTAAAACTTGTTTTGCGGTCCTTTTTGTCGAGGTTTTGGACGAGCAGGTCTAAATGGGCCTTTCAATGGACCCGTTGGAATTTTAACTGAGTAAAAAGTACAGAAATTGAGGTTTTGCAATATAATTGTGTTGAAAAGCTCCTAATCAGTTATTTGAACTCCTAATATTTGAATAAAACATTTTTGCGGTCCTTTTTGTAGAGGTTTTTAGACGAGCAGGTCTAAATGGGCCTTTCAATGGGCCCGTTGGAATTTTAACCGAGTAAAAAGTATAAAATTAAGGTTTTGCCATATAATTGTGTTGAAAAGATCCTAATCAATTACATAAACTCCAAATATTTGATTAAAACTTGTTTTGCAGTCCATTTTGTAGAGGTTTCGGACGAGCGGGTCGAAATAGGCCTTTTAATGGACCCGTTGGAATTTTAATTGAGTAAAAAGTAAAAAATTTAGATTTTGCAATATAATTGTGTTGAAAAGCTCCTAATCAATTACATGAGCTCCTAAAATTTGATTAAAACTTGTTTTGCAGTCCTTTTTGTAGAGGTTTCGGACGAGCGGGTCGAAATGGGCCTTTCAATGACCCGTTGGAATTTTAACTGAGTAAAAAGTATAGAAATTACGGTTTTGCAATATAATTGTGTTGAAAAGCTCCTAATCAATTATTTGAACTCCTATTATTTGAATTAAACATTTTTGCGGTCCTTTTTGTAGAGGTTTCGGACGACCAGGTCTAAATGGGCCTTTCAATGGGCCCGTTGGAATTTTAACTGAGTAAAATGTACAGAAATTGAGGTTTTTCAATATAATTGTGTTGAAAAGTTCCTAATCAATTATTTGAAATCCTAAAATTTGATTAAAACTATTTTGCGATCCTTTTTGTCAGGTTTCGGACGAGCAGGTCTAAATGGGCCTTCAATGGACCCGTTAGAATTTTAACTGAGTAAAAAGTACATAAATTGAGGTTTTGCAATATAATTGTGTTCAAAAGCTCCTAATCAATTATTTGAACTCCTAATATTTGAATAAAACATTTTTGCAGTCCTTTTTGTAGAGGTTTCGGTCGAGCAGGTCTAAATGGGCCTTTCAATGGGCCCGTTGGAATTTTAACTGAGTAAAACGTATAAAAATTGAGGTTTTTCAATATAATTGTGTTAAAAATATCCTAATAAATTATTTGAACTCCTAAAATTTGATTAAAACTTGTTTTGCAGTCCTTTTTGTCGAGGTTTTGGACGAGCAGGTCTAAATGGGCCTTTCAATGGACCGTTAGAATTTTAACTAAGTAAAAAGTACAGAAATTGAGGTTTTGCAATAAAATTGTGTTGAAAAGCTCCTAACCAATTACATAAACTCCTAAATTTTGATTAAAACTTTTTTTGCAGTCCTTTTTGTATCGATTTCGGACTAGCAGGTCTGAATGGGCCTTACAATGGACCCGTTGGAATTTTAACTGAGTAAAAAGTACAGACATTGAGGTTTTGCAATATAATTGTGTTGAAAAGCTCCTAATCAATTATTTGAACTCCTAAAATTTGATTAAAACTTGTTTTGCAGTCTTTTTTGCAGAGGTTTCGGACGAGCTGGTCTAAATGGGCCTTTCAATGGGCCCGTTGGAATTTTAACTAAGAAAAAAGTATAAAATTGAGGTTTTGCAATATAATTGTGTTGAAAAGCTCCTAATCAATTACATAAACTCCTAAAATTTGATTAAAACTTTTTTTGCAGTCCTTTTTGTTGAGGTTTCGGACGAGCGGGTCGAAATGGGCCTTTCAATGGACCCGTTGAAATTTTAACTTAGTAAAAAGTACATAAATTGAGGTTTTGCAATATAATTGTGTTGAAAAGCTCCTAATCAATTATTTGAACTCCTAAAATTTAATTAAAACTTGTTTTGCGGTCATTTTTGTAAAGGTTTCAGACGAGCAGATCTAAATGGGCCTTTCAATGGACCCGTTGGAATTTTAACAGAGTAAAAAGTACAGAAATTGAGGTTTTGCAATATAATTGTGTTGAAAATCTCATAATCAATTACATGAACTCATAAAATTTGATTAAAGCTTGTTTTGCAGTCCTTTTTGTAGAGGTTTCGGACGAGCAAGTCGAAATGGGCCTTTCAATGGACCCGTTGGAATTTTAACTAAGTAAAAAATAAAGAAATTGAGGTTTTGAAATATAATTGTGTTGAAAAGCTCCTAATCAGTTATTTGAACTCCTAATATTTGAATAAAACATTTTTTCGTTCCTTTTTGTAGAGGTTTCAGACGAGCAGGTCTAAATGGGCCTTTTAATGGGCCCGTTGGAATTTTAACTAAGTAAAAAGAATAAAATTGAGGGTTTTCAATATAATTTTGTTGAAAAGTTCTTTACCAATTATTTGAACTCCTAAAATTTGATTAAAACTATTTTGCGGTCCTTTTTGTAGAGGTTTCGGACGAGCTGGTCTAAATGGGCCTTTCAATGGACCCGTTGAAATTTTAACTAAGTAAAAAGTACATAAAACTGAGATTTTGGAATATAATTGTGTTGAAAATCTCCTAATCAATTACATGATCTCCTATAGTTTGATTAAAACTTGTTTTGCGGTCCTTTTTGTAGAGGTTTCGGACGAGCAGGTCTAAATGGGCCTTACAATGGACCCATTGGAATTTTAACTGAATAAAAATTACAGAAATTGAGGTTTTTTATAATATAATTGTGTTGAAAAGCTCCTAATCAATTATTTGAACTCCTAAAATTTGATTAAAACTTGTTTTGCGGTCCTTTTTGTCGAGGTTTTGGACGAGCAGGTCTAAATGGGCCTTTCAATGGACCCGTTGGAATTTTAACTGAGTAAAAAGTACAGAAATTGAGGTTTTTCAATATAATTGTGTTGAAAAGCTCCTAATCAATTATTTGAACTCCTAAAATTTGATTAAAACTTGTTTTGCTGTCGTTTTTGTAGAGGTTTCGGACGAGCTGGTCTAAATGGGCCATTCAATGGACCCATTGGAATTTTAACTGAGTACAAAGTACAGAAATTGAGGTTTTGCAAAATAATTGTGTTGAAAATCTCATAATCAATTATTTGTTCTCCTAAAATATGATCAAAACTTGTTTTGCGGTCCTTTATGTTGAGGTTTCGGACGTGCGGGTCTAAATGGGCCTTTCAGTGGACCCGTTGGAATTTTAACTGAGTAAAATGTATAAAAATAGAAGTTTTGCAATATAATTGTGTTGGAAAGCTCCTAATCATTTATTTGAACTCCTAAAATTTGATTTGAACTTTTTTGCGGTCCTTTTTGTATCGGTTTCGGACGAGCAGGTCTAAATGGGCCTTACAATGGACCCGTTGGAATTTTAACTGAGTAAAAAGTACAGAAATTGAGGTTTTGCAATATAATTGTGTTGAAAAGCTCCTAATCAATTATTTGAACTCCTAAAATTTGATTAAAACTTCTTTTGCGGTCCTTTTTGTCGAGGTTTCGGACGAGCAGGTCTAAATGGGCCTTTCAATGGACCCGTTAGAATTTTAACTAAGTAAAAAGTACATAAATTGAGGTTTTGCAATATAATTGTGTTGAAAATCTCATAATCAATTACATGATCTCCTAAAATTTGATTAAACATGTTTTGCGGCCCTTTTTATAGTGGTTTCGCACGAGCATGTCTAAATGGGCCTTTCAATGGACCCGTTGGAATTTTAACTGAGTAAAAAGTACAAAAATTTAGGTTTTGCAATATAATTGTGTTGAAAAGCTCCTAATCAATTATTTGAACTCCTAATATTTGAATAAAACATTTTTGCGGTCCTTTTTGTAGAGGTTTCGGAGGAGCGGGTCGAAATGGGCCTTTCAATGGGCCCGTTGGAATTTTAACTGAGTAAAAAGTATAAAAATTGAGGTTTTTCAATATATTTGTGTTGAAAAGCTTCTAATCAATTACATGAACTCCTAAAATTTGATTAAAACTTGTTTTGCGGTCCTTTTTGTAGAGGTTTCGGATTAGCAGGTCTAAATGGGCCTTTCAATGGACCCGTTGGAATTTTAACTGAGTAAAATGTACAGAAATTGAGGTTTTGCAATATAATTGTGTTGAAAAGCTCCTAATCAATTATTTTAACTCCTAATATTTGAATAAAACATATTTGCGGTCCTTTTTGTAGAGGTTTCGGACGAGCAGGTCTAAATGGGCCTTTCAATGGGCCCGTTGGAATTTTAACTGAGTAAAAAGTATAAAAATTGAGGTTTTTCAATATATTTGTGTTGAAAAGCTCCTAATCAATTACTTGAACTACTAAAATTTGATTAAAACTTGTTTTGCGGTCCTTTTTGTCGAGGTTTTGGACGAGCAGGTCTAAATGGGCCTTTCAATGGACCCGTTGGAATTTTAACTGAGTAAAAAGTACAGAAATTGAGGTTTTGCAATATAATTGTGTTGAAAAGTTCCTAATCAGTTATTTGAACTCCTAATATTTGAATAAAACATTTTTGCGGTCCTTTTTGTAGAGGTTTTTAGACGAGCAGGTCTAAATGGGCCTTTCAATGGGCCCGTTGGAATTTTAACCGAGTAAAAAGTATAAAATTAAGGTTTTGCCATATAATTGTGTTGAAAAGATCCTAATCAATTACATAAACTCCAAATATTTTATTAAAACTTGTTTTGCAGTCCATTTTGTAGAGGTTTCGGACGAGCGGGTCGAAATAGGCCTTTTAATGGACCCGTTGGAATTTTAATTGAGTAAAAAGTAAAAAATTTAGATTTTGCAATATAATTGTGTTGAAAAGCTCCTAATCAATTACATGAGCTCCTAAAATTTGATTAAAACTTGTTTTGCAGTCCTTTTTGTAGAGGTTTCGGACGAGCGGGTCGAAATGGGCCTTTCAATGACCCGTTGGAATTTTAACTGAGTAAAAAGTATAGAAATTACGGTTTTGCAATATAATTGTGTTGAAAAGCTCCTAATCAATTATTTGAACTCCTATTATTTGAATTAAACATTTTTGCGGTCCTTTTTGTAGAGGTTTCGGACGACCAGGTCTAAATGGGCCTTTCAATGGGCCCGTTGGAATTTTAACTGAGTAAAATGTACAGAAATTGAGGTTTTTCAATATAATTGTGTTGAAAAGTTCCTAATCAATTATTTGAAATCCTAAAATTTAATTAAAACTATTTTGCGATCCTTTTTGTCAGGTTTCGGACGAGCAGGTCTAAGTGGGCCTTCAATGGACCCGTTAGAATTTTAACTGAGTAAAAAGTACATAAATTGAGGTTTTGCAATATAATTGTGTTCAAAAGCTCCTAATCAATTATTTGAACTCCTAATATTTGAATAAAACATTTTTGCAGTCCTTTTTGTAGAGGTTTCGGTCGAGCAGGTCTAAATGGGCCTTTCAATGGGCCCGTTGGAATTTTAACTGAGTAAAACGTATAAAAATTGAGGTTTTTCAATATAATTGTGTTAAAAATATCCTAATAAATTATTTGAACTCCTAAAATTTGATTAAAACTTGTTTTGCAGTCCTTTTTGTCGAGGTTTTGGACGAGCAGGTCTAAATGGGCCTTTCAATGGACCGTTAGAATTTTAACTGAGTAAAAAGTACAGAAATTGAGGTTTTGCAATAAAATTGTGTTGAAAAGCTCCTAACCAATTACATAAACTCCTAAATTTTGATTAAAACTTTTTTTGTAGTCCTTTTTGTATCGATTTCGGACTAGCAGGTCTGAATGGGCCTTACAATGGACCCGTTGGAATTTTAACTGAGTAAAAAGTACAGACATTGAGGTTTTGCAATATAATTGTGTTGAAAAGCTCCTAATCAATTATTTGAACTCCTAAAATTTGATTAAAACTTGTTTTGCAGTCTTTTTTGCAGAGGTTTCGGACGAGCTGGTCTAAATGGGCCTTTCAATGCGCCCGTTGGAATTTTAACTAAGAAAAAAGTATAAAATTAAGGTTTTGCAATATAATTGTGTTGAAAAGCTCCTAATCAATTACATAAACTCCTAAAATTTGATTAAAACTTTTTTTGCAGTCCTTTTTGTTGAGGTTTCGGACGAGCGGGTCGAAATGGGCCTTTCAATGGACCCGTTGAAATTTTAACTTAGTAAAAAGTACATAAATTGAGGTTTTGCAATATAATTGTGTTGAAAAGCTCCTAATCAATTATTTGAAATCCTAAAATTTAATTAAAACTTGTTTTGCGGTCATTTTTGTAAAGGTTTCAGACGAGCAGATCTAAATGGGCCTTTCAATGGACCCGTTGGAATTTTAACAGAGTAAAAAGTACAGAAATTGAGGTTTTGCAATATAATTGTGTTGAAAATCTCATAATCAATTACATGAACTCATAAAATTTGATTAAAGCTTGTTTTGCAGTCCTTTTTGTAGAGGTTTCGGACGAGCAAGTCGAAATGGGCCTTTCAATGGACCCGTTGGAATTTTAACTAAGTAAAAAATAAAGAAATTGAGGTTTTGCAATATAATTGTGTTGAAAAGCTCCTAATCAGTTATTTGAATTCCTAATATTTGAATAAAACATTTTTTCGTTCCTTTTTGTAGAGGTTTCAGACGAGCAGGTCTAAATGGGCCTTTTAATGGGCCCGTTGGAATTTTAACTAAGTAAAAAGAATAAAATTGAGGGTTTTCAATATAATTTTGTTGAAAAGTTCCTTATCAATTATTTGAACTCCTAAAATTTGATTAAAACTATTTTGCGGTCCTTTTTGTAGAGGTTTCGGACGAGCTGGTCTAAATGGGCCTTTCAATGGACCCGTTGAAATTTTAACTAAGTAAAAAGTACAGAAAACTGAGATTTTGGAATATAATTGTGTTGAAAATCTCCTAATCAATTACATGATCTCCTATAGTTTGATTAAAACTTGTTTTGCGGTCCTTTTTGTAGAGGTTTCGGACGAGCAGGTCTAAATGGGCCTTACAATGGACCCATTGGAATTTTAACTGAATAAAAAGTACAGAAATTGAGGTTTTTTATAATATAATTGTGTTGAAAAGCTCCTAATCAATTATTTGAACTCCTAAAATTTGATTAAAACTTGTTTTGCGGTCCTTTTTGTCGAGGTTTTGGACGAGCAGGTCTAAATGGGCCTTTCAATGGACCCGTTGGAATTTTAACTGAGTAAAAAGTACAGAAATTGAGGTTTTTCAATATAATTGTGTTGAAAAGCTCCTAATCAATTATTTGAACTCCTAAAATTTGATTAAAACTTGTTTTGCGGTCGTTTTTGTAGAGGTTTCGGACGAGCTGGTCTAAATGGGCCCTTCAATGGACCCATTGGAATTTTAACTGAGTACAAAGTACAGAAATTGAGGTTTTGCAATATAATTGTGTTGAAAATCTCATAATCAATTATTTGTTCTCCTAAAATATGATCAAAACTTGTTTTGCGGTCCTTTATGTTGAGGTTTCGGACGTGCGGGTCTAAATGGGCCTTTCAGTGGACCTGTTGGAATTTTAACTGAGTAAAATGTATAAAAATAGAAGTTTTGCAATATAATTGTGTTGGAAAGCTCCTAATCATTTATTTGAACTCCTAAAATTTGATTTGAACTTTTTTGCGGTCCTTTTTGTATCGGTTTCGGACGAGCAGGTCTAAATGGGCCTTACAATGGACCCGTTGGAATTTTAACTGAGTAAAAAGTACAAAAATTGAGGTTTTGCAATATAATTGTGTTGAAAAGCTCCTAATCAATTATTTGAACTCCTAAAATTTGCTTAAAACTTCTTTTGCGGTCCTTTTTGTCGAGGTTTCGGACGAGCAGGTCTAAATGGGCCTTTCAATGGACCCGTTAGAATTTTAACTGAGTAAAAAGTACATAAATTGAGGTTTTGCAATATAATTGTGTTGAAAATATCCTAATCAATTACATGATCTCCTAAAATTTGATTAAACATGTTTTGCGAACCCTTTTTATAGTGGTTTCGCACGAGCATGTCTAAATGGGCCTTTCAATGGACCCGTTGGAATTTTAACTGAGTAAAAAGTACAAAAATTTAGGTTTTGCAATATAATTGTGTTGAAAAGCTCCTAATCAATTATTTGAACTCCTAATATTTGAATAAAACATATTTGCGGTCCTTTTTTTAGAGGTTTCGGACGAGCAGGTCTAAATGGGCCTTTCAATGGGCCCGTTGGAATTTTAACTGAGTAAAAAGTATAAAAATTGAGGTTTTTCAATATATTTGTGTTGAAAAGCTCCTAATCAATTATTTGAACTACTAAAATTTGATTAAAACTTGTTTTGCGGTCCTTTTTGTCGAGGTTTTGGACGAGCAGGTCTAAATGGGCCTTTCAATGGACCCGTTGGAATTTTAACTGAGTAAAAAGTACAGAAATTGAGGTTTTGCAATATAATTGTGTTGAAAAGCTCCTAACCAATTACATAAACTCCTAAATTTTGATTAAAACTTTTTTTGCAGTCCTTTTTGTATCGATTTCGGACTAGCAGGTCTGAATGGGCCTTACAATGGACCCGTTGGAATTTTAACTGAGTAAAAAGTACAGACATTGAGGTTTTGCAATATAATTGTGTTGAAAAGCTCCTAATCAATTATTTGAACTCCTAAAATTTGATTAAAACTTGTTTTGCAGTCTTTTTTGCAGAGGTTTCGGACGAGCTGGTCTAAATGGGCCTTTCAATGGGCCCGTTGGAATTTTAACTAAGAAAAAAGTATAAAATTGAGGTTTTGCAATATAATTGTGTTGAAAAGCTCCTAATCAATTACATAAACTCCTAAAATTTGATTAAAACTTTTTTTGCAGTCCTTTTTGTTGAGGTTTCGGACGAGCGGGTCGAAATGGGCCTTTCAATGGACCCGTTGAAATTTTAACTTAGTAAAAAGTACATAAATTGAGGTTTTGCAATATAATTGTGTTGAAAAGCTCCTAATCAATTATTTGAACTCCTAAAATTTAATTAAAACTTGTTTTGCGGTCATTTTTGTAAAGGTTTCAGACGAGCAGATCTAAATGGGCCTTTCAATGGACCCGTTGGAATTTTAACAGAGTAAAAAGTACAGAAATTGAGGTTTTGCAATATAATTGTGTTGAAAATCTCATAATCAATTACATGAACTCATAAAATTTGATTAAAGCTTGTTTTGCAGTCCTTTTTGTAGAGGTTTCGGACGAGCAAGTCGAAATGGGCCTTTCAATGGACCCGTTGGAATTTTAACTAAGTAAAAAATAAAGAAATTGAGGTTTTGCAATATAATTGTGTTGAAAAGCTCCTAATCAGTTATTTGAACTCCTAATATTTGAATAAAACATTTTTTCGTTCCTTTTTGTAGAGGTTTCAGACGAGCAGGTCTAAATGGGCCTTTTAATGGGCCCGTTGGAATTTTAACTAAGTAAAAAGAATAAAATTGAGGGTTTTCAATATAATTTTGTTGAAAAGTTCCTTATCAATTATTTGAACTCCTAAAATTTGATTAAAACTATTTTGCGGTCCTTTTTGTAGTGGTTTCGGACGAGCTGGTCTAAATGGGCCTTTCAATGGACCCGTTGAAATTTTAACTAAGTAAAAAGTACAGAAAACTGAGATTTTGGAATATAATTGTGTTGAAAATCTCCTAATCAATTACATGATCTCCTATAGTTTGATTAAAACCTGTTTTGCGGTCCTTTTTGTAGAGGTTTCGGACGAGCAGGTCTAAATGGGCCTTACAATGGACCCATTGGAATTTTAACTGAATAAAAAGTACAGAAATTGAGGTTTTTTATAATATAATTGTGTTGAAAAGCTCCTAATCAATTATTTGAACTCCTAAAATTTGATTAAAACTTGTTTTGCGGTCCTTTTTGTCGAGGTTTTGGACGAGCAGGTCTAAATGGGCCTTTCAATGGACCCGTTGGAATTTTAACTGAGTAAAAAGTACAGAAATTGAGGTTTTTCAATATAATTGTGTTGAAAAGCTCCTAATCAATTATTTGAACTCCTAAAATTTGATTAAACTTGTTTTGCGGTCGTTTTTGTAGAGGTTTCGGACGAGCTGGTCTAAATGGGCCCTTCAATGGACCCATTGGAATTTTAACTGAGTACAAAGTACAGAAATTGAGGTTTTGCAATATAATTGTGTTGAAAATCTCATAATCAATTATTTGTTCTCCTAAAATATGATCAAAACTTGTTTTGCGGTCCTTTATGTTGAGGTTTCGGACGTGCGGGTCTAAATGGGCCTTTCAGTGGACCTGTTGGAATTTTAACTGAGTAAAATGTATAAAAATAGAAGTTTTGCAATATAATTGTGTTGGAAAGCTCCTAATCATTTATTTGAACTCCTAAAATTTGATTTGAACTTTTTTGCGGTCCTTTTTGTATCGGTTTCGGACGAGCAGGTCTAAATGGGCCTTACAATGGACCCGTTGGAATTTTAACTGAGTAAAAAGTACAAAAATTGAGGTTTTGCAATATAATTGTGTTGAAAAGCTCCTAATCAATTATTTGAACTCCTAAAATTTGCTTAAAACTTCTTTTGCGGTCCTTTTTGTCGAGGTTTCGGACGAGCAGGTCTAAATGGGCCTTTCAATGGACCCGTTAGAATTTTAACTGAGTAAAAAGTACATAAATTGAGGTTTTGCAATATAATTGTGTTGAAAATATCCTAATCAATTACATGATCTCCTAAAATTTGATTAAACATGTTTTGCGGCCCTTTTTATAGTGGTTTCGCACGAGTATGTCTAAATGGGCCTTTCAATGGACCCGTTGGAATTTTAACTGAGTAAAAAGTACAAAAATTTAGGTTTTGCAATATAATTGTGTTGAAAAGCTCCTAATCAATTATTTGAACTCCTAATATTTGAATAAAACATATTTGCGGTCCTTTTTTTAGAGGTTTCGGACGAGCAGGTCTAAATGGGCCTTTCAATGGGCCCGTTGAAATTTTAACTGAGTAAAAAGTATAAAAATTGAGGTTTTTGAATATATTTGTGTTGAAAAGCTCCTAATCAATTATTTGAACTACTAAAATCTGATTAAAACTTGTTTTGCGGTCCTTTTTGTCGAGGTTTTGGACGAGCAGGTCTAAATGGGCCTTTCAATGGACCCGTTGGAATTTTAACTGAGTAAAAAGTACAGAAATTGAGGTTTTGCAATATAATTGTGTTGAAAAGCTCCTAATCAGTTATTTGAACTCCTAATATTTGAATAAAACATTTTTGCGGTCCTTTTTGTAGAGGTTTTTAGACGAGCAGGTCTAAATGGGCCTTTCAATGGGCCCGTTGGAATTTTAACCGAGTAAAAAGTATAAAATTAAGGTTTTGCCATATAATTGTGTTGAAAAGATCCTAATCAATTACATAAACTCCAAATATTTGATTAAAACTTGTTTTGCAGTCCATTTTGTAGAGGTTTCGGACGAGCGGGTCAAAATAGGCCTTTTAATGGACCCGTTGGAATTTTAATTGAGTAAAAAGTACAAAATTTAGATTTTGCAATATAATTGTGTTGAAAAGCTCCTAATCAATTACATGAGCTCCTAAAATTTGATTAAAACCTGTTTTGCAGTCCATTTTGTAGAGGTTTCGGACGAGCGGGTCGAAATGGGCCTTTCAATGACCCGTTGGAATTTTAACTGAGTAAAAAGTACAGAAATTACGGTTTTGCAATATAATTGTGTTGAAAAGCTCCTAATCAATTATTTGAACTCCTATTATTTGAATTAAATATTTTTGCGGTCCTTTTTGTAGAGGTTTCGGACGACCAGGTCTAAATGGGCCTTTCAATGGGCCCGTTGGAATTTTAACTGAGTAAAATGTACAGAAACTGAGGTTTTTCAATATAATTGTGTTGAAAAGTTCCTAATCAATTATTTGAAATCCTAAAATTTGATTAAAACTATTTTACGATCCTTTTTGTCAGGTTTCGGACGAGCAGGTCTAAATGGGCCTTCAATGGACCCGTTAGAATTTTAACTGAGTAAAAAGTACATAAATTGAGGTTTTTCAATATAATTGTGTTCAAAAGCTCCTAATCAATTATTTGAACTCCTAATATTTGAATAAAACATTTTTGCAGTCCTTTTTGTAGAGGTTTCGGTCGAGCAGGTCTAAATGGGCCTTTCAATGGGCCCGTTGGAATTTTAACTGAGTAAAACGTATAAAAATTGAGGCTTTTCAATATAATTGTGTTAAAAATATCCTAATAAATTATTTGAACTCCTAAAATTTGATTAAAACTTGTTTTGCAGTCCTTTTTGTCGAGGTTTTGGACGAGCAGGTCTAAATGGGCCTTTCAATGGACCCGTTAGAATTTTAAATGAGTAAAAAGTACAGAAATTGAGGTTTTGCAATATAATTGTGTTGAAAAGCTCCTAACCAATTACATAAACTCCTAAAATTTGATTAAAACTTTTTTTGCAGTCCTTTTTGTATCGATTTCGGACGAGCAGGTCTAAATGGGCCTTGCAATGGACCCGTTGGAATTTTAACTGAGTAAAAAGTACAGAAATTGAGTTTTTGCAATATAATTGTGTTGAAAAGCTCCTAATCAATTATTTGAACTCCTAAAATTTGATTAAAACTTGTTTTGCGGTCCTTTTTGCAGAGGTTTCGGACGAGCTGGTCTAAATGGGCCTTTCAATGGGCCCGTTGGAATTTTAACTAAGAAAAAAGTATAAAATTGAGGTTTTGCAATATAATTGTGTTGAAAAGCTCCTAATCAATTACATAAACTCCTAAAATTTGATTAAAACTTTTTTTGCAGTCCTTTTTGTTGAGGTTTCGGACGAGCGGGTCGAAATGGGCCTTTCAATGGACCCGTTGAAATTTTAACTTAGTAAAAAGTACATAAATTGAGGTTTTGCAATATAATTGTGTTGAAAAGCTCCTAATCAATAATTTGAACTCCTAAAATTTAATTAAAACTTGTTTTGCGGTCATTTTTGTAAAGGTTTCGGACGAGCAGATCTAAATGGGCCTTTCAATGGACCCGTTGGAATTTTATCAGAGTAAAAAGTACAAAAATTGAGGTTTTGCAATATAATTGTGTGGAAAATCTCATAATCAATTACATGAACTCATAAAATTTGATTAAAGCTTGTTTTGCAGTCCTTTTTGTAGAGGTTTCGGACGAGCAAGTCGAAATGGGCCTTTCAATGGACCCGTTGGAATTTTAACTAAGTAAAAAATTAAAGAAATTGAGGTTTTGCAATATAATTGTGTTGAAAAGCTCCTAATCAGTTATTTGAACTCCTAATATTTGAATAAAACATTTTTTCGGTCCTTTTTGTAGAGGTTTCAGACGAGCAGGTCTAAATGGGCCTTTTAATGGGCCGTTGGAATTTTAACTAAGTAAAAAGAATAAAATTGAGGTTTTTCAATATAATTTTGTTGAAAAGTTCCTTATCAATTATTTGAACTCCTAAAATTTGATTAAAACTATTTTGCGGTCCTTTTTGTAGAGGTTTCGGACGAGCTGGTCTAAATGGGCCTTTCAATGGACCCGTTGAAATTTTAACTAAGTAAAAAGTACAGAAAACTGAGATTTTGGAATATAATTGTGTTGAAAATCTCCTAATCAATTACATGATCTCCTATAGTTTGATTAAAACCTGTTTTGCGGTCCTTTTTGTAGAGGTTTCGGACGAGCAGGTCTAAATGGGCCTTACAATGGACCCATTGGAATTTTAACTGAATAAAAAGTACAGAAATTGAGGTTTTTTATAATATAATTGTGTTGAAAAGCTCCTAATCAATTATTTGAACTCCTAAAATTTGATTAAAACTTGTTTTGCGGTCCTTTTTGTCGAGGTTTTGGACGAGCAGGTCTAAATGGGCCTTTCAATGGACCCGTTGGAATTTTAACTGAGTAAAAAGTACAGAAATTGAGGTTTTTCAATATAATTGTGTTGAAAAGCTCCTAATCAATTATTTGAACTCCTAAAATTTGATTAAACTTGTTTTGCGGTCGTTTTTGTAGAGGTTTCGGACGAGCTGGTCTAAATGGGCCCTTCAATGGACCCATTGGAATTTTAACTGAGTACAAAGTACAGAAATTGAGGTTTTGCAATATAATTGTGTTGAAAATCTCATAATCAATTATTTGTTCTCCTAAAATATGATCAAAACTTGTTTTGCGGTCCTTTATGTTGAGGTTTCGGACGTGCGGGTCTAAATGGGCCTTTCAGTGGACCTGTTGGAATTTTAACTGAGTAAAATGTATAAAAATAGAAGTTTTGCAATATAATTGTGTTGGAAAGCTCCTAATCATTTATTTGAACTCCTAAAATTTGATTTGAACTTTTTTGCGGTCCTTTTTGTATCGGTTTCGGACGAGCAGGTCTAAATGGGCCTTACAATGGACCCGTTGGAATTTTAACTGAGTAAAAAGTACAAAAATTGAGGTTTTGCAATATAATTGTGTTGAAAAGCTCCTAATCAATTATTTGAACTCCTAAAATTTGCTTAAAACTTCTTTTGCGGTCCTTTTTGTCGAGGTTTCGGACGAGCAGGTCTAAATGGGCCTTTCAATGGACCCGTTAGAATTTTAACTGAGTAAAAAGTACATAAATTGAGGTTTTGCAATATAATTGTGTTGAAAATATCCTAATCAATTACATGATCTCCTAAAATTTGATTAAACATGTTTTGCGGCCCTTTTTATAGTGGTTTCGCACGAGTATGTCTAAATGGGCCTTTCAATGGACCCGTTGGAATTTTAACTGAGTAAAAAGTACAAAAATTTAGGTTTTGCAATATAATTGTGTTGAAAAGCTCCTAATCAATTATTTGAACTCCTAATATTTGAATAAAACATATTTGCGGTCCTTTTTTTAGAGGTTTCGGACGAGCAGGTCTAAATGGGCCTTTCAATGGGCCCGTTGAAATTTTAACTGAGTAAAAAGTATAAAAATTGAGGTTTTTGAATATATTTGTGTTGAAAAGCTCCTAATCAATTATTTGAACTACTAAAATCTGATTAAAACTTGTTTTGCGGTCCTTTTTGTCGAGGTTTTGGACGAGCAGGTCTAAATGGGCCTTTCAATGGACCCGTTGGAATTTTAACTGAGTAAAAAGTACAGAAATTGAGGTTTTGCAATATAATTGTGTTGAAAAGCTCCTAATCAGTTATTTGAACTCCTAATATTTGAATAAAACATTTTTGCGGTCCTTTTTGTAGAGGTTTTTAGACGAGCAGGTCTAAATGGGCCTTTCAATGGGCCCGTTGGAATTTTAACCGAGTAAAAAGTATAAAATTAAGGTTTTGCCATATAATTGTGTTGAAAAGATCCTAATCAATTACATAAACTCCAAATATTTGATTAAAACTTGTTTTGCAGTCCATTTTGTAGAGGTTTCGGACGAGCGGGTCAAAATAGGCCTTTTAATGGACCCGTTGGAATTTTAATTGAGTAAAAAGTACAAAATTTAGATTTTGCAATATAATTGTGTTGAAAAGCTCCTAATCAATTACATGAGCTCCTAAAATTTGATTAAAACCTGTTTTGCAGTCCATTTTGTAGAGGTTTCGGACGAGCGGGTCGAAATGGGCCTTTCAATGACCCGTTGGAATTTTAACTGAGTAAAAAGTACAGAAATTACGGTTTTGCAATATAATTGTGTTGAAAAGCTCCTAATCAATTATTTGAACTCCTATTATTTGAATTAAATATTTTTGCGGTCCTTTTTGTAGAGGTTTCGGACGACCAGGTCTAAATGGGCCTTTCAATGGGCCCGTTGGAATTTTAACTGAGTAAAATGTACAGAAACTGAGGTTTTTCAATATAATTGTGTTGAAAAGTTCCTAATCAATTATTTGAAATCCTAAAATTTGATTAAAACTATTTTACGATCCTTTTTGTCAGGTTTCGGACGAGCAGGTCTAAATGGGCCTTCAATGGACCCGTTAGAATTTTAACTGAGTAAAAAGTACATAAATTGAGGTTTTTCAATATAATTGTGTTCAAAAGCTCCTAATCAATTATTTGAACTCCTAATATTTGAATAAAACATTTTTGCAGTCCTTTTTGTAGAGGTTTCGGTCGAGCAGGTCTAAATGGGCCTTTCAATGGGCCCGTTGGAATTTTAACTGAGTAAAACGTATAAAAATTGAGGCTTTTCAATATAATTGTGTTAAAAATATCCTAATAAATTATTTGAACTCCTAAAATTTGATTAAAACTTGTTTTGCAGTCCTTTTTGTCGAGGTTTTGGACGAGCAGGTCTAAATGGGCCTTTCAATGGACCCGTTAGAATTTTAAATGAGTAAAAAGTACAGAAATTGAGGTTTTGCAATATAATTGTGTTGAAAAGCTCCTAACCAATTACATAAACTCCTAAAATTTGATTAAAACTTTTTTTGCAGTCCTTTTTGTATCGATTTCGGACGAGCAGGTCTAAATGGGCCTTGCAATGGACCCGTTGGAATTTTAACTGAGTAAAAAGTACAGAAATTGAGTTTTTGCAATATAATTGTGTTGAAAAGCTCCTAATCAATTATTTGAACTCCTAAAATTTGATTAAAACTTGTTTTGCGGTCCTTTTTGCAGAGGTTTCGGACGAGCTGGTCTAAATGGGCCTTTCAATGGGCCCGTTGGAATTTTAACTAAGAAAAAAGTATAAAATTGAGGTTTTGCAATATAATTGTGTTGAAAAGCTCCTAATCAATTACATAAACTCCTAAAATTTGATTAAAACTTTTTTTGCAGTCCTTTTTGTTGAGGTTTCGGACGAGCGGGTCGAAATGGGCCTTTCAATGGACCCGTTGAAATTTTAACTTAGTAAAAAGTACATAAATTGAGGTTTTGCAATATAATTGTGTTGAAAAGCTCCTAATCAATAATTTGAACTCCTAAAATTTAATTAAAACTTGTTTTGCGGTCATTTTTGTAAAGGTTTCGGACGAGCAGATCTAAATGGGCCTTTCAATGGACCCGTTGGAATTTTAACAGAGTAAAAAGTACAAAAATTGAGGTTTTGCAATATAATTGTGTGGAAAATCTCATAATCAATTACATGAACTCATAAAATTTGATTAAAGCTTGTTTTGCAGTCCTTTTTGTAGAGGTTTCGGACGAGCAAGTCGAAATGGGCCTTTCAATGGACCCGTTGGAATTTTAACTAAGTAAAAAATTAAAGAAATTGAGGTTTTGCAATATAATTGTGTTGAAAAGCTCCTAATCAGTTATTTGAACTCCTAATATTTGAATAAAACATTTTTTCGGTCCTTTTTGTAGAGGTTTCAGACGAGCAGGTCTAAATGGGCCTTTTAATGGGCCGTTGGAATTTTAACTAAGTAAAAAGAATAAAATTGAGGTTTTTCAATATAATTTTGTTGAAAAGTTCCTTATCAATTATTTGAACTCCTAAAATTTGATTAAAACTATTTTGCGGTCCTTTTTGTAGAGGTTTCGGACGAGCTGGTCTAAATGGGCCTTTCAATGGACCCGTTGAAATTTTAACTAAGTAAAAAGTACAGAAAACTGAGATTTTGGAATATAATTGTGTTGAAAATCTCCTAATCAATTACATGATCTCCTATAGTTTGATTAAAACTTGTTTTGCGGTCCTTTTTGTAGAGGTTTCGGACGAGCAGGTCTAAATGGGCCTTACAATGGACCCATTGGAATTTTAACTGAATAAAAAGTACAGAAATTGAGGTTTTTTATAATATAATTGTGTTGAAAAGCTCCTAATCAATTATTTGAACTCCTAAAATTTGATAAACTTGTTTTGCGGTCCTTTTTGTCGAGGTTTTGGACGAGCAGGTCTAAATGGGCCTTTCAATGGACCCGTTGGAATTTTAACTGAGTAAAAAGTACAGAAATTGAGGTTTTGCAATATAATTGTGTTGAAAAGCTCCTAATCAATTATTTGAACTCCTAAAATTTGATTAAAACTTGTTTTGCGGTCGTTTTTGTAGAGGTTTCGGACGAGCTGGTCTAAATGGGCCCATCAATGGACCCATTGGAATTTTAACTGAGTACAAAGTACAGAAATTGAGGTTTTGCAATATAATTGTGTTGAAAATCTCATAATCAATTATTTGTTCTCCTAAAATATGATCAAAACTTGTTTTGCGGTCCTTTATGTTGAGGTTTCGGACGTGCGGGTCTAAATGGGCCTTTCAGTGGACCTGTTGGAATTTTAACTGAGTAAAATGTATAAAAATAGAAGTTTTGCAATATAATTGTGTTGGAAAGCTCCTAATCATTTATTTGAACTCCTAAAATTTGATTTGAACTTTTTTGCGGTCCTTTTTGTATCGGTTTCGGACGAGCAGGTCTAAATGGGCCTTACAATGGACCCGTTGGAATTTTAACTGAGTAAAAAGTACAAAAATTGAGGTTTTGCAATATAATTGTGTTGAAAAGCTCCTAATCAATTATTTGAACTCCTAAAATTTGCTTAAAACTTCTTTTGCGGTCCTTTTTGTCGAGGTTTCGGACGAGCAGGTCTAAATGGGCCTTTCAATGGACCCGTTAGAATTTTAACTGAGTAAAAAGTACATAAATTGAGGTTTTGCAATATAATTGTGTTGAAAATATCCTAATCAATTACATGATCTCCTAAAATTTGATTAAACATGTTTTGCGGCCCTTTTTATAGTGGTTTCGCACGAGCATGTCTAAATGGGCCTTTCAATGGACCCGTTGGAATTTTAACTGAGTAAAAAGTACAAAAATTTAGGTTTTGCAATATAATTGTGTTGAAAAGCTCCTAATCAATTATTTGAACTCCTAATATTTGAATAAAACATATTTGCGGTCCTTTTTTTAGAGGTTTCGGACGAGCAGGTCTAAATGGGCCTTTCAATGGGCCCGTTGGAATTTTAACTTAGTAAAAAGTATAAAAATTGAGGTTTTTCAATATATTTGTGTTGAAAAGCTCCTAATCAATTATTTGAACTACTAAAATTTGATTAAAACTTGTTTTGCGGTCCTTTTTGTCGAGGTTTTGGACGAGCAGGTCTAAATGGGCCTTTCAATGGACCCGTTGGAATTTTAACTGAGTAAAAAGTACAGAAATTGAGGTTTTGCAATATAATTGTGTTGAAAAGATCCTAATCAGTTATTTGAACTCCTAATATTTGAATAAAACATTTTTGCGGTCCTTTTTGTAGAGGTTTTTAGACGAGCAGGTCTAAATGGGCCTTTCAATGGGCCCGTTGGAATTTTAACCGAGTAAAAAGTATAAAATTAAGGTTTTGCCATATAATTGTGTTGAAAAGATCCTAATCAATTACATAAACTCCAAA
The DNA here is from genome assembly GCA_030270665.1 of Hibiscus trionum. Classification (NCBI taxonomy): domain Eukaryota; kingdom Viridiplantae; phylum Streptophyta; class Magnoliopsida; order Malvales; family Malvaceae; genus Hibiscus; species Hibiscus trionum. Next base: position 31,698,227 of record BSYR01000008.1, read on the forward strand.
TATTTGATTAAAACTTGTTTTGCAGTCCATTTTGTAGAGGTTTCGGACGAGCGGGTCAAAATAGGCCTTTTAATGGACCCGCTGGAATTTTAATTGAGTAAAAAGTACAAAATTTAGATTTTGCAATATAATTGTGTTGAAAAGATCCTAATCAATTACATGAGCTCCTAAAATTTGATTAAAACTTGTTTTGCAGTCCTTTTTGTAGAGGTTTCGGACGAGCGGGTCGAAATGGGCCTTTCAATGACCCGTTGGAATTTTAACTGAGTAAAAAGTACAGAAATTACGGTTTTGCAATATAATTGTGTTGAAAAGCTCCTAATCAATTATTTGAACTCCTATTATTTGAATTAAATATTTTTGCGGTCCTTTTTGTAGAGGTTTCGGACGACCAGGTCTAAATGGGCCTTTCAATGGGCCCGTTGGAATTTTAACTGAGTAAAATGTACAGAAACTGAGGTTTTTCAATATAATTGTGTTGAAAAGTTCCTAATCAATTATTTGAAATCCTAAAATTTGATTAAAACTATTTTACGATCCTTTTTGTCAGGTTTCGGACGAGCAGGTCTAAATGGGCCTTCAATGGACCCGTTAGAATTTTAACTGAGTAAAAAGTACATAAATTGAGGTTTTTCAATATAATTGTGTTCAAAAGCTCCTAATCAATTATTTGAACTCCTAATATTTGAATAAAACATTTTTGCAGTCCTTTTTGTAGAGGTTTCGGTCGAGCAGGTCTAAATGGGCCTTTCAATGGGCCCGTTGGAATTTTAACTGAGTAAAACGTATAAAAATTGAGGCTTTTCAATATAATTGTGTTAAAAATATCCTAATAAATTATTTGAACTCCTAAAATTTGATTAAAACTTGTTTTGCAGTCCTTTTTGTCGAGGTTTTGGACGAGCAGGTCTAAATGGGCCTTTCAATGGACCCGTTAGAATTTTAACTGAGTAAAAAGTACAGAAATTGAGGTTTTGCAATATAATTGTGTTGAAAAGCTCCTAACCAATTACATAAACTCCTAAAATTTGATTAAAACTTTTTTTGCAGTCCTTTTTGTATCGATTTCGGACGAGCAGGTCTAAATGGGCCTTGCAATGGACCCGTTGGAATTTTAACTGAGTAAAAAGTACAGAAATTGAGTTTTTGCAATATAATTGTGTTGAAAAGCTCCTAATCAATTATTTGAACTCCTAAAATTTGATTAAAACTTGTTTTGCGGTCCTTTTTGCAGAGGTTTCGGACGAGCTGGTCTAAATGGGCCTTTCAATGGGCCCGTTGGAATTTTAACTAAGAAAAAAGTATAAAATTGAGGTTTTGCAATATAATTGTGTTGAAAAGCTCCTAATCAATTACATAAACTCCTAAAATTTGATTAAAACTTTTTTTGCAGTCCTTTTTGTTGAGGTTTCGGACGAGCGGGTCGAAATGGGCCTTTCAATGGACCCGTTGAAATTTTAACTTAGTAAAAAGTACATAAATTGAGGTTTTGCAATATAATTGTGTTGAAAAGCTCCTAATCAATAATTTGAACTCCTAAAATTTAATTAAAACTTGTTTTGCGGTCATTTTTGTAAAGGTTTCGGACGAGCAGATCTAAATGGGCCTTTCAATGGACCCGTTGGAATTTTAACAGAGTAAAAAGTACAAAAATTGAGGTTTTGCAATATAATTGTGTGGAAAATCTCATAATCAATTACATGAACTCATAAAATTTGATTAACGCTTGTTTTGCAGTCCTTTTTGTAGAGGTTTCGGACGAGCAAGTCGAAATGGGCCTTTCAATGGACCCGTTGGAATTTTAACTAAGTAAAAAATTAAAGAAATTGAGGTTTTGCAATATAATTGTGTTGAAAAGCTCCTAATCAGTTATTTGAACTCCTAATATTTGAATAAAACATTTTTTCGGTCCTTTTTGTAGAGGTTTCAGACGAGCAGGTCTAAATGGGCCTTTTAATGGGCCGTTGGAATTTTAACTAAGTAAAAAGAATAAAATTGAGGTTTTTCAATATAATTTTGTTGAAAAGTTCCTTATCAATTATTTGAACTCCTAAAATTTGATTAAAACTATTTTGCGGTCCTTTTTGTAGAGGTTTCGGACGAGCTGGTCTAAATGGGCCTTTCAATGGACCCGTTGGAATTTTAACTGAGTAAAAAGTACAAAAATTCAAGTTTTGCAATATAATTGTGTTGAAAAGATCCTAGCCAATTACATAAACTCCTAAAATTTGATTAAAACTTTTTTTGTAGTCTTTTTTGTATTGGTTTCGGACGAGCAGGTCTAAATGGGCCTTACAATGGACCCGTTGGAATTTTAAATGAGTAAAAAGTATAGAAATTGAGCTTTTACAATATAATTGTGTTGAAAAGCTCCTAATCAATTATTTAAACTCCTAAAATTTGATTAAAACTTGTTTTGCGGTCCTTTTTGTAGAGGTTTCGGACGAGCAGGTCTAAATGGGCCTTTCAATGGACCAGTTGGAATTTTAACTGAGAAAAAATTACAGAAATTGAGGTTTTGCAATATAATTGTGTTGAAAAGCTCCTAATCAATTACATGAACTCATAAAATTTGATTAAAGCTTGTTTTGCAGTCCTTTTTGTAGAGGTTTCGGACGAGCGGGTCGAAATGGGCCTTTCAATGGACCCGTTGGAATTTTAACTAAGTAAAAAATACAGAAATTGAGGTTTTGCAATATAATTGTGTTGAAAAGCTCCTAATCAGTTATTTGAACTCCTAATATTTGAATAAAACATTTTTTCGGTCCTTTTTGTAGAGGTTTCAGACGAGCAGGTCTAAATGGGCCTTTCAATGGGCCCGTTGGAATTTTAACTGAGTAAAAAGTATAAAATTGAGGTTTTTCAGTATAATTTTGTTCAAAAGCTTCTAATCAATTACATGAACTCCTAAAATTTGATTAAAACTTGTTTTGGCGGTCCTTTTTGTAGAGGTTTAAGATTAGCAGGTCTAAATGGGCCTTTCAATGGACCCGTTGGAATTTTAACCGAGTAAAATGTACAAAAATTGAGTTTTTGCAATATAATTGTGTTGAAAAGCTCCTAATAAATTATTTTAACTCCTAATATTTGAATAAAACATTTTTGCGGTCCTTTTTGTAGAGGTTTCGGACGAGCAGGTCTAAATGGGCCTTTCAATGGGCCCGTTGGAATTCTAACTGAGTAAAAAGTATAAAAATTGAGGTTTTTCAATATATTTTTGTTGAAAAGCTCCTAATCAATTATTTGAACTACTAAAATTTGATTAAAACTTGTTTTGCGGTCCTTTTTGTCGAGGTTTTGGACGAGCAGGTCTAAATGGGCCTTTCAATGGACCCGTTAGAATTTTAACTGAGTAAAAAGTACAGAAATTGAGGTTTTGCAAAATAATTGTGTTCAAAAGCTCCTAATCAATTACATAAACTCCTAAAATTTGATTAAAACTTTTTTTGTAGTCCTTTTTTGTATCGGTTTCGGACGATCGGGTCTAAATGGGCCTTACAATGGACCCGTTGGAATTTTAACTGAGTAAAAAGTACAAAAATTGAGATTTTGCTATATAATTGTGTCGAAAAGCTCCTAATCAGTTATTTGAACTCCTAATATTTGAATAAAACATTTTTTCGGTCCTTTTTGTAGAGGTTTCAGACGAGCAGGTCTAAATGGGCCTTTCAATGGGCCCGTTGGAATTTTAACCGAGTAAAAAGTTTAAAATTGAGGTTTTGCAATATAATTGTGTTGAAAAGATCATAATCAATTACATAAACTCCTAATATTTGAATAAAACTTGTTTTGCAGTCCTTTTTGTAGAGGTTTCGGACGAGCGGGTCGAAATGGGCATTTTAATGGACCCGTTGGAATTTTAACTGAGTAAAAAGTACAAAATTGAGATTTTGCAATATAATTATGTTGAAAAGCTCCTAATCAATTACATGAGCTCCTAAAATTTGATTAAAACTTGTTTTGCAGTCCTTTTTGTAGAGGTTTCGGACGAGCGGGTCGAAATGGGCCTTTCAATGACCCGTTGGAATTTTAACTTAGTAAACAGTACAGAAATTACGGTTTTGCAATATAATTTTGTTGAAAAGCTCCTAATCAATTATTTGAACTCCTAATATTTGAATAAAACATTTTTGTGGTCCTTTTTGTAGATGTTTCGGCCGAGCAGGTCTAAATGGGCCTTTCAATGGGCCCGTTGGAATTTTAACTGAGTAAAAACTATAAAATTGAGGTTTTCAATATAATTGTGTTGAAAAGTTCCTAATCAATTATTTGAACTCCTAAAATTTGAATAAAAACTATTTTGCGGTCCTTTTTGTCGAGGTTTCGGACGAGCAAGTCTAAATGGGCATTTCAATGGACCCGTTAGAATTTTAACTGAGTAAAACGTACAACAATTGCGGTTTTGAAATATAATTCTGTTGAAAAGCTCCTAAACAATTACATAAACTCCTAAAATTTGATTAAAACTTTTTTGCAGTCCTTTTTGTAGAGGTTTCGGACGAGCGGGTCGAAATGGGCCTTTTTATGGACCTGTTGAAATTTTAACTGAGTAAAAAGTACAGAAATTGAGTTTTTGGAATATAATTGAGTTGAAAATCACCTAATAAATTACATGATCTCCTAAAGTTTGATTAAAACTTGTTTTGCGGTCCTTTTTGTCGAGGTTTCGGACGAGCAGGTCTAAATGGGCCTTTCAATGGACCCGTTGGAATTTTAACCGAGTAAAAAGTACAGAAATTGAGGTTTGCAATATAATTGTGTTGAAAAGCTCCTAATCAATTATTTGAACTCCTAAAATTTGATTAAAACTTGTTTTGCGGTCCTTTTTGTAGAGGTTTCGGACGAGCTGGTCTAAATGGGCCCTTCAATGGACCCATTGGAATTTTAACTGAGTAAAAAGTACATAAATTGAGGTTTTGCAATATAATTGTGTTGAAAATATCATAATCAATTATTTGTACTCCTAAAATATGATCAAAACTTGATTTGCGGTCCTTTATGTTGAGGTTTCGGACGTGCGGGTCTAAATGGGCCTTTCAGTGGACCCGTTGGAATTTTAACTGAGTAAAATGTATAAAAATGGAAGTTTTGCAATATAATTGTGTTGGAAAGCTCCTAATCATTTATTTGAACTCCTAAAATTTGATTTAAACTTTTTTGCGGTCCTATTTGTATCGGTTTCGGACGAGCAGGTCTAAATGGGCCTTACAATGGACCCGTTGGAATTTTTTTTTTGAAGAAAAGGCCTCATTAAAAACCCCTACTACTGTCCTTCAAGCAGAGCTAGAGGACCCTAAAAAGGGGAAAAGAGTGCCCAAATATTATTAATCAAGAATGATTTGTTACAAAATGTTGTATACAAGGTGGGATATCCGAATTAAAAGACATAGAAGTCGTAGAATTCAGCGAATAAGTAGCCAAAGTATGGGCTATAATATTTGCCTCACGGCGTACAAAAGAGATAGAAGTAAAGTCAAAGTCGCAAAGAGCAGCTTGTATCTGAAGAATAATCGGTCCCTTGGTAGAGAGGTCCTGAGCAAGATTGTTGATCCTATTCGCGAGAGAAGTGCAGTCAGTTTCGATCAAGAGTCGATTCCAGCCTTGAGAACGGGCAAAGGTGAGCCCAGCTAGGATGCTTTCCCCTTCACTAGTGATAGCGTCCTGACAGCTACCTAGAGGAAAAGCAAGACCCCCCACAACTGCTCCTGCAGAATCACGAGCAACAACGCCGACGGCTGCTGCACGAGTTGATGGTTGAAAGGCTCCGTCCACATTTATTTTGATATGATAAGGTGGAGGAAGAGTCCGGGAAGGTTTAGAAAAGGTAGATGGAGCTGGGACAGACGAACACAAAGATTTACAAAATTCATCATGCAAGCTAATGGAATTAACAGCTATTAGCCATGGTGGTTGTAGATGGTGGTTATAAACCCAGTCATTTCGTCTGTTCCATATATTCCATAAAACAGTAAGGAAGAGACCAAATTTATCAGGGGAAATTGTAGTGGCTGCTTCCTCTAACCATTGCAGAGGCGTAGGAGCTATACTCTTATAGAGATTGATAGGGATACCGCTAATTTGGAGGGCTTCAGAAGCCCCAGTGCAGTCACGAAATGCATGAAGGATCGATTCTGAGTGGCTACCACAGATAGGGCAAGGGCCCGAGTTAGGGGAAAAGGCTTGCATTTTAGATCCAACTGGTAGAGCATCATATGTCATACGCCAACCAAAAGTTTTAACTTTGGGTAAAGCTTTGATTTTGGATAAAAACTTCCAGAATCGAGTTGGTGACGAAGGTGGGGTTATCGAACGTTGTAAGAAAATATATCCAGAACGGACTGAGTAAATACCCGAGTCATTTGGAGACCAGAGTATTGAGTCACGTTGATCATTTATGATGGGGATACGGAGAATGGCATCAGCATCAATAGGATTGAAATAATTGTTTACCTTAACCGTATCCCAGGCAGTTTGGTTACGGATCATAAAATCACGACATCGAATGTAAAATTCATCGGAGATTTCGTAATCCCCAGTAAGCTCAATCGGGGAAGACCCTCCCTATATATCTTTGTGTATTCTAATACTACTGTTTATGCCAGGGCGGTAAAGAAAGCCAGGGAAAAGACGTTGAAGTGCGTTATATATGCCTTGCCAAGCGGAAGAGCCCCTGTTGGGTTTTGGTGCATCCAGAATGTTGCCTGAAGGAAAGTATTTAGACCGGTATATTTGTCCTAATAAAGAATCTGGTTCACATATGAGTTTCCAAATTTGCTTGCCCAAGAGAGCAATGTTGAAGTCGTGTAAATCCTTAAAACCTATGCCACCAGCAGATTTAGGTAGACATATACGATTCCAAGGTATCATATGCCAACCTTTTTTGTTAGATTTTCCATTCCACCAGTATTGACGGATTGATGTAGTCATGTCGTCGATAATATTTTGTGGTAGAAGATAGCAAGACATAACATATTGTGGGAGAGATTGTAAGACAGCTTTGATGAATATCTCGCGGCCACTAAAAGATAGTAGATGTTTGTCCCAACTAGAGAGACGATCATGTAATTTATCACGCACAAATCCTAGGGATTCAGTTTTATTTTTCCCAATTAGGAGTGGGATGCCTAGGTATACTCCAGGATTAGTAACCTCACGTACTTGTAAAAGGCTGTTAATTGCATTTCTTGTTGCAGATGGTGTACGCGGGTTATAGAAAATTGTTGATTTCTCAAAATTAACCGCTTGACCGGATGCATTAGCATATGTTTGAAGAGCATTTTTCAGATGGGACGCTTCAGATCGATTAGTATTAATGAAAACCATACAATCATCGGCAAAAAGCAGGTGGTTGACTTTGGGCCCATGTTTACATGCGCCTAGTCCAGGGAGTATTTTAGTTTGTTGAGCAGCAGCTAAGAAAGCTGAGAGGCCTTGAGTACAAAAGAGAAAGAGGAAAGGGGATAGGGGATCCCCCTGGCGAAGACCACGTTGAGGTTGAAAGGGGGGGGGAAACGAATTATTAACTTTAACTGAGAAGGAGACTGTAGTAATACAACGCATTATAAGCTTGATCCATTCGGATGCAAAGCCCATGCGTTCCATAACATTTGCGAGAAATGACCATTCTACTCTATCGAAAGCTTTCTCCATGTCTAGCTTGAGAGCAGCTCCATGGGAGGATTTAGTAGGTCCTGAGTTAATATTGTGAATAATTTCATGAGCAACAAGGATGTTGTCTGATATGTTGCGTCCCTGGACAAAGGCTGCTTGATTAGGGCTAATGCATAGAGGTATAGCCTGTTTCATTCTGTTGACTATTGTTTTGGCGACTATTTTATAGAGGACAGAGCAGAGGCTAATTGGTCTAAGTTGTTTCATGGAGGTTGGGTCCTGTACTTTGGGAATTAGTACCAATATAGTTTTGTTCACTGAGGCCATATCGGCGTTGCCGTTTAAAAGGTTAATACAAAGATTAATAACATCGTCTCCCACTGTGTCCCAGTGTTGTCTAAAGAAGCTACTGGGTAGGCCATCGAAACCAGGAGCTTTCCTGGGGTCAATATCTTTAAAAGCATGAAGAATTTCCTCTTTAGTGAATGCCTTTAGAAGGTTTTCATTCATTGAAGAATTGATGGACCCGTTGGAATTTTAACTGAGTAAAAAGTACAGAAATTGAGGTTTTGCAATATAATTGTGTTGAAAAGCTCCAAATCAATTATTTGAACTCCTAAAATTTGATTAAAACTTCTTTTGCGGTCATTTTTGTCGAGGTTTCGGACGAGCAGGTTTAAATGGGCCTTTCAATGGACCCGTTGCAATTTTAACTGAGTAAAAAGTACAGAAATTGAGGTTTTGCAATATAATTGTGTTGAAAATCTCCTAATCAATTACATGATCTCCTAAAATTTGATTAAACATGTTTTGCGGCCCTTTTTATAGAGGTTTCGGACGAGCATGTCTAAATGGGCCTTTCAATGGACCCGTTGGAATTTTAACTGAGTAAAAAGTACAAAAATTTAGGTTTTGCAATATAATTGTGTTGAAAAGCTCCTAATCAATTATTTGAACTCCTAATATTTGAATAAAACATTTTTGCGGTCCTTTTTGTAGAGGTTTCGGAGGAGCGGGTCGAAAAGGGCCTTTCAAAGGGCCCGTTGAAATTTTAACTGAGTAAAAAGTATAAAATTGAGGTTTTTCAATATAATTGTGTTGAAAAGCTTCTAATCAATTACATGAACTCCTAAAATTTGATTAAAACTTGTTTTGCGATCCTTTTTGTAAAGGTTTAAGATTAGCAGGTCTAAATGGCCCTTTCAATGGACCCGTTGGAATTTTAACCGAGTAAAATGTACAAAAATTGAGTTTTTGCAATATAATTGTGTTGAAAAGCTCCTAATCAATTATTTTAACTCCTAATATTTGAATAAAACATTTTTGCGGTCCTTTTTGTAGAGGTTTCGGACGAGCAGGTCTAAATGGGCCTTTCAATGGGCCCGTTGGAAATTTAACTGAGTAAAAAGTATAAAAATTGAGGTTTTTCAATATATTTGTGTTGAAAAGCTCCTAATCAATTATTTGAACTACTAAAATTTGATTAAAACTTGTTTTGCGGTCCTTTTTGTCGAGGTTTTGGACGAGCAGGTCTAAATGGGCCTTTCAATGGACCCGTTAGAATTTTAACTGAGTAAAAAGTACAGAAATTGAGGTTTTGCAATATAATTGTGTTGAAAAGCTCCTAATCAATTACATAAACTCCTAAAATTTGATTAAAACTTTTTTTGTAGTCCTTTTTTGTATCGGTTTTGGACGAGCGGGTCTAAATGGGCCTTACAATGGACCCGTTGGAATTTTAACTGAGTAAAAAGTACAGAAATTGAGGTTTTGCTATATAATTGTGTTGAAAACCTCCTAATCAGTTATTTGAACTCCTAATATTTGAATAAAACATTTTTTCGGTCCTTTTTGTAGAGGTTTCAGACGAGTAGGTCTAAATGGGCCTTTCAATGGGCCCGTTGTAATTTTTACCGAGTAAAAAGTATAAAATTGAGGTTTTGCAATATAATTGTGTTGAAAAGATAATAATCAATTACATAAACTCCTAATATTTGAATAAAACTTGTTTTGCAGTCCTTTTTGTAGAGGTTTCGGACGAGCGGGTCGAAATGGGCATTTTAATGGACCCGTTGGAATTTTAACTAAGTAAAAAGTACAAAATTGAGATTTTGCAATATAATTGTGTTGAAAAGCTCCTAATCAATTACATGAGCTCCTATTGATTAAAACTTGTTTTGCAGTCGTTTTTGTAGAGGTTTCGGACGAGCGGGTCGAAATGGGCCTTTCAATGACCCGTTGGAATTTTAACTTAGTAAACAGTACAGAAATTACGGTTTTGCAATATAATTGAGTTGAAAAGCTCCTAATCAATTATTTGAACTCCTAATATTTGAATAAAACATTTTAGCGATCCTTTTTGTAGATGTTTCGGCCGAGCAGGTCTAAATGGGCCTTTCAATGGGCCCGTTGGAATTTTAACTGAGTAAAACGTATAAAATTGAGGTTTATCAATATAATTGTGTTGAAAAGTTCCTAATCAATTATTTGAACTCCTGAAATTTGAATAAAAACTATTTTGCGGTCCTTTTTGTCAAGGTTTCGGACGAGCAAGTCTAAATGGGCCTTTCAATGGACCCGTTAGAATTTTAACTGAGTAAAACGTACAACAATTGCGGTTTTGCTATATAATTCTGTTGAAAAGCTCCTAATCAATTACATAAACTCCTAAAATTTGATTAAAACTTTTTTGCAGTCCTTTTTGTAGAGGTTTCGGACGAGCGGGTCGAAATGGGCCTTTTTATGGACCTTTTGAAATTTTAACTGAGTAAAAAGTACAGAAATTGAGTTTTTGGAATATAATTGAGTTGAAAATATCCTAATCAATTACATGATCTCCTAAAGTTTGATTAAAACTTGTTTTGCGGTCATTTTTGTAGAGGTTTCGGACGAGAAGGTCTAAATGGGCCTTTCAATGGACCCGTTGGAATTTTAAATGAGTAAAAAGTACAGAAATTGAGGTTTTGCATTATAATTGTGTTGAAAATCTCCTAATCAATTATTTGAACTCCTAAAATTTGATTAAAACTTGTTTTGCGGTCCTTTTTGTAGAGTTTTCGGACGAGCTGGTCTAAATGGGCCCTTCAATGGACCCATTGGAATTTTAACTGAGTAAAAAGTACATAAATTGAGGTTTTGCAATATAATTGTGTTGAAAATCTCATAATCATTTATTTGTACTCCTAAAATATGATCAAAACTTGTTTTGCGGTACTTTATGTTGAGGTTTCGGACGTGCGGGTCTAAATGGGCCTTTCAGTGGACCCGTTGGAATTTTAACTGAGTAAAATATATAAAAATAGAAGTTTTGCAATAAAATTGTGTTGGAAAGCTCCTAATCATTTATTTGAACTCCTAAAATTTGATTTAAACTTTTTTGCGGTCCTTTTTGTATCGGTTTCGGACGAGCAGGTCTAAATGGGCCTTACAATGGACCCGTTGGAATTTTAACTGAGTAAAAAGTACAGAAATTGAGGTTTTGCAATATAATTGTGTTGAAAAGCTCCTAATCAATTATTTGAACTCCTAAAATTTGATTAAAACTTCTTTTGCGGTCCTTTTTGTCGAGGTTTCGGACGAGCAGGTCTAAATGGGCCTTTCAATGGACCCGTTGGAATTTTAACTGAGTAAAAAGTACAGAAATTGAGGTTTTGCAATATAATTGTGTTGAAAATCTCCTAATCAATTACATGATCTCCTAAAATTTGATTAAACATGTTTTGCGGCCCTTTTTATAGAGGTTTCAGACGAGCATGTCTAAATGGGCCTTTCAATGGACCCGTTGGAATTTTAACTGAGTAAAAAGTACAAAAATTTAGGTTTTGCAATATAATTGTGTTGAAAAGCTCCTAATCAATTATTTGAACTCCTAATATTTGAAGAAAACATTTTTGCGGTTCTTTTTGTAGAGGTTTCGGAGGAGCGGGTCGAAATGGGCCTTTCAAAGGGCCCTTTGAAATTTTAACTGAGTAAAAAGTATAAAATTGAGGTTTTTCAATATAATTGTGTTGAAAAGCTTCTAATCAATTACATGAACTCCTAAAATTTGATTAAAACTTGTTTTGCGGTCCTTTTTGTAGAGGTTTCAGATTAGCAGGTCTAAATGGGCCTTTCAATGGACCCGTTGGATTTTTTTTTTTTGAGAAAAAGGCCTCATTGAAAACCCCACTAATCCCCACTGGGCCCAGCCCAGAGGGGGTCCTAAAGGGGAAAAGAGTGCCCAAATATATATATATATATATATATATAATCAAGGGGGTTGAAAACCAACCGGTACAATAGAGCGTAAGACATCGGGCAAGCCCGGCCCAAAAAACAAGGAGGACCTAGAGTGCAAGGCCCAATTGGCAATAGTATGAGCTAGAACATTAGCAACTCGCGGTACATAAAGAAAATTTAAATCTGGAATAGATACAAAAAGAGGGCGAGCCGCATCAATATGTGGCCGTAAAGGAGAGGCGTCCGAGCCGAGGCAACGTATTTTGTTCATGACCAAAGCAGCGTCGGACTCGATAATGATGCTGCACCAGCCGGCATCCCTACCAAGTGTAGCCCCCGTGACAATGGCACGAAGCTCCGCAGTGGAGGCGTCAAGACATCCTGCGCAGTGAACAGCACAACCACGGAGAATAGCGCCGCTAGCATCACGAGCCACAACACCAAAACCTGCTTCGCCTGTAGCGGGGTTGAAAGCACCGTCCACATTGATTTTAACCTTCCTTTCCGGTGGCGGCCTCCATGTTGGTTGAGAAAGGGCTGGCTTCGTCCGTAGATGCGTCGAGGCGTGAAGAGAGTTGGCCGAGTCGTAGTCCTGTAACAGTTCCTTAGAGTTCATAAGAGTAAGCCATGGCGGCTGCAAACGCTTGGAGTGAACCCAGTCATTCCTCCGGTTCCAAATGTTCCAAAGGATAGTGAGGAACAAACTAAATTCAGAGCGAGAAAGTAACGAGGCCCCTTGTTCCAACCATAAGTGAGTAGGGAAGAGCGTGCTAGTACGTAAAGGGAGGGGAAACCCAGCTAGTTGTAGAACCTCAGCTGCTCCAACACAATCTCGGAAAGCATGGAGTGGGGTTTCTACTATAGTCGGACAAAAAGGGCACATGCCAGTGCCTAACCCCACAGTTGCAAGACGGTCTCCTGTGGGTAGAGCATCTCGTCCTGCTCTCCAGCTAAAGGATCGAATCTTCGGAAGGGTGCTCGCTTTGGAGATAACTCGCCAAAGGGGAGAAGGACGACTGATAGGTCTGATTGGACGTCGTAAGAATAGATATCCGGAACGCACCGAATACATCCCCGTGTCATGATATCCCCAAAGTAATGCATCGCGCCGCTCATTGGAGATTGGCACACGCAGTATGGCAACAGCATCATCCCAGTCAAAATGCTGGCGGACTTTGGGTTCATCCCAAGACGCTTGATTGTCGATCATGAAGTCACGACATCGTAAGGGGAGTTCCTCCTCGTCTTGATAATTTCCAAAGAAGGATAAACTAGAGGTACCACCCCAAGGGTCGCGGTGGATACGGATCTGACTCTGAATTCCGGGTCGCCAAAAGAACCCTGGTTGCAATCGTTGCATGGCCTGCCAAAGACCTCGCCATGCGAAGGATGTGCGTCGATCGAGCTTAGCATCCAACAATTTCCCAGAAGGAAAGTAATGTGAACGTAGGACACGCGCAAGGAGGGATTCAGGCGAATGGATCAGCCTCTATAATTGCTTACCTAAGAGAGCAATGTTAAAATCGTGTAGATTCCTAAAGCCTATTCCCCCTGCTGCCTTGGGATCACAAATAGACTCCCAAGATAGCAGAGGCCAACCTCGCTTGTTACTGCGGCCAGACCACCAATAACGACGGATCGAGCTAGTCATATCATCTATGATGTTCTGCGGAAGTAGGTAACAAGACATAACATACTGAGGTATGGCTTGTGCGACCGACTTGATCAGTGTTTCGCGTCCACTAAATGGGAGTAAGTTGGTGTCCCATTTAGTTATTCGAGAACTGACTTTGTCACGGACAAAACCTAAGCATTCCGTTCGGTTCCGCCCTATCATGAGGGGAACTCCAAGATAGATACCCAGGTCCTCGACAATGCGTACTCCGAGAGTCAATCGAACTGCCTGAATGAAGGTCTCAGAACAGCGTGAACTGCAGTAAGCTGTGGACTTATCGAAATTAACAGTTTGTCCTGAAGAGGATTCATATAGGCGTAGAATCTCTTTCAACCTTTCAACCTCATCTGGGCAATTACGAAGGAAAACAATGCTATCATCGGCAAATAGCAGATGTGTAATTCTAGGTCCATGTCGATTGGCCCGTAGACCGAGAAGGCGCCCTTCCCGTTGCTTGGATTCAAGGGCCGCTGATAACCCTTGGGAACAAATCAGAAAGAGGAAGGGGGAGAGGGGGTCGCCCTGTCGGATGCCTCGAGCAGGCACAAACTCATCGGATAGGGTCCCGTTAAGTCTAACAGAGAAAGAGACTGAGGAGACACAGCGAAGTATGAGGTGCACCCATTCAGGTGCAAAGCCCATACGTGACATCACATCCCGAAGGAATGACCATTCGACTAGTTTCAACGCCGCCCCTTGGTAAATGGCAGCGCTATTCGAGTGGAGGGTATGCACTAGCTCATGGGCGATTAAAATGTTGTCGGTTATGTTCCTTCCACGAACAAAGGCTGCTTGTGCATCGCTGATACAATCAGGTAGAACAAGCTTAAGACGGTTAACAAGAACCTTAGCAACTGTTTTGTATATGACCGTGCATAAGCTAATTGGTCGAAACTGGCACATATTGGTGGGGTCCGCAACCTTCGGGATAAGCACGATGACCGTTTTATTAACAGTCGACATGTCGGCTTCCCCACGCAATAGACGGAGACAGAGCTGGATAAATTTAGGCCCAATGACGTTCCAGTGTTGCCGGAAAAAACCACTAGGAAAACCATCGATGCCTGGAGCTTTCTTAGGACTAATATCCTGAAAGGCGGCAAGCACTTCACCCTCTGTGAATGGTCTCAATAGAGAGGCATTCATTGATGGAGTGACGACCAGAGAAATTTTCTCCAACAGACGTGGCGAAGAACTAGGGTTCGACGATGTAAACAGTGTTCGAAAATAATCCGAGGCTATTTGAAGGAGCCTTGGCGTAGCTGTATGCCATACATGGTTACCATCGTGAAGGCCACAAATAGTATTCTTTTTCCTGCGCTTAGAGGCTCTAGCGTGGAAAAAAGACGTGTTTTTGTCCCCTTGGGACAACCATGTGACCCGCGATCGTTGTGCCCATTAGGCTTCACGGACGTCTAGAAGACGTCGAAGCTCTAGTTTTGCGTCGCGCAGGTCATTTAGCATCGCATGCGATAGATGACGACGTCGCATATAAGAATTGATTTTGCGTTGTAATTCTGCAATACGGTTGTATGACTGGTATCGGCGATGCGATTGCCAATCGCGTAGCTGGTTACCGACCATACGTAATTTTTCAGGCAAGTTACCCGATGCATTCGCCCATGCCTGTTGGACGGTCGTGATGCATGATGGATCATTTGCCCAACAAGATTCAAAACGGAAATGGTCAAAGGTCTCACGAGGAGTAGTGTTGCGCTGGGGAACAAATTTGGTATCCATGACTATGACATAATGGTCAGAATCCGGGGAAAAAATATTACGGCATTCGAAAGTGGAATGTTCACTAAGCCATGCATTGCATGCTACAAAACGGTCAAGTCGTTCACAAACAGTTGAGACATTAGGCCCGGTGCGGGACCAAGTGAACCAACCCGATGCTGGCTTGCAATCAAAAAGACTATTGCGAGATAAACATTCGCGAAAGCTAGTGATTTGTGATTGCGGTCGGCGACAGCCTCCCTGTTTTTCTGAATCTGATAAAATATCATTAAGGTCACCGCCGATTAACCAAGGCATTGGTGAAGCGTGACGCAAAGAATCAATCAAATCCCATGTTTTAGACTTCATATTTGTGTCAGCGTAGCCATAAATGCCCGTAAAACGAAAACATTCATCATTCGAATTTAAAACAACATCAATGGATCGATCAGAATACGAAAGCAAATCAAGTTGAATTTTATTATTCCAAAATATGATGAGTCCGGAACATGTGGGGCTGCTATCAACATGGATGCAGGCATACATATCTAATAAAATTCTTAAACGATCATAATAGTAACGACATAAGCGAGTTTCAGACAAAAATATAACATCCGGTTGCAACCTGCGAGCAATGGTGCTCAACCCTTGAACTGCCGTCGGGGAACCAAGACCGCGGCAGTTCCAGCAAAAGATCCTCATTTCTCTCGGCGGGGTTGAGCGTCAACCGCCGCCGAAGAGATTTTGCTGCTCATCCCAGCTTTAGATAGTTTGGAAGGTATGTCAGAGTGCATTCCGGGTTTCACCGGCTTAACTTGAGTGGAGGGGGAAGTTCTCGGCCTCTTGGTAACACCAGCAGCAACCATCGGAGGGCTACGTTTGGTTTTGCACGAGCCATTTGCTCCTTTGGTAGTACCTGACGTTGCAGCCAACCAATCCTCAAAATTCAATTTTAACTTAGATAATTTAAGTTTGAAATAGAATTTGAAGATGTATGGTATTTTTAGATCAGTAGAGATAGTGATAGATTCCTTACCAACTTCAAAAAATATTCTAAATTTAGATAATTTGTAGAAAATTCGAATTGCAAAGGATAAACTAACGTTTAAATGTAATTTTATCTGCAATTTGATCAAATCTCTCTCAACAAATTCAAAATTCAATTTTAACTTAGATAATTTAAGTTTAAAATAGAATTTGAAAATGTATGGTATTTTTAGATTGGTAGAGATAGTGATAGATTCCCCACCAATTTCAAAAAATATTCTAAATTTAGATAATTTGGAAAAAAATTCGAATTGCAGAGGATAAAATAACATTTAAATGTAATTTTATCTGCAATTTGAAATGCATGGGAATCTTATAGAGCCTTAGATTCACCGAAAAAAGGAGATATCAAATCTCGTCCAACAAATTCAAAATTCAATTTTAACTTAGATAATTTAAGTTTGAAATAGAATTTGAAGATGTATGGTATTTTTAGTTCAGTGAAGATAGTGATAGATTCCCTACCAACTTCAAAAAAATTCTAAATTTAGATAATTTGGAGAAAATTCGAATTGCAGAGTAAAAAGTACAAAAATTGAGGTTTTGCAATATAATTGTTTTGAAAAGCTACTAATCAATTATTTGAATTCCTAAAATTTGATTAAAACTTGTTTTGCGGTCCTTTTTGTTGAGGTTTCGGACGAGCTGGTCTAAATGGGCCTTTCAATGGACCCGTTGGAATTTTAACTGAGTAAAAAGTAAAGAAATTGAAGTTTTGCAATATAATTGTGTTGAAAAGCTCCTAATCAATTATTTGAACTCCTAATATTTGAATAAAACATTTTTGCGGTCCTTTTTGTAGAGGTTTTGGACGAGCAGGTCTAAATGGGCCTTTCAATGGGCCCGTTGGAAGTTTAACTGAGTAAAAAGTTTAAAACTGAGGTTTTGCAATATAATTGTGTTGAAAAGCTCCTAATCAATTACATAAACTCCTAAGATTTGATTAAAACTTGTTTTGCAATCCTTTTTGTAGAGGTTTCGGACGAGCGGGTCGAAATGGGCATTTCAATGGACCCATTGGAATTTTAACTGAGTAAAAAGTATAGAAATTGAGGTTTTGTAATATAATTGTGTTGAAAAGCTCCTAATCAATTATTTGAACTCCTAATATTTGAATAAAACATTTTTGCGATCCTTTTTGTAGAGGTTTCGGGCGAGCAGGTCTAAATGGGCCTTTCAATGGGCCCATTGGAATTTTAACTGAGTAAAAAGTATAAAATTGAGGTTTTTCAATATAACTGTGTTGAAAAGCTCCTAATCAATTACATGAACTCCTAGAATTTGATTAAAACTTGTTTTGCAGTCCTTTTTGTAGAGGTTTCGGACTAGCAGGTCTAAATGGGCCTTTCAATGGACCCGTTGGAATTTTAACTGAGTAAAAAGTACAGAAATTGAGGTTTTTCAATATAATTGTATTTAAAAGCTCCTAATCAATTATTTGAACTCCTAATATTTGAATAAAACATTTTTGCGGTCCTTTTTGTAGAGGTTTCGGACGAGCATGTCTAAATGGGCCTTTCAATGGGCCCGTTGGAATTTTAACTGAGTAAAAAGTATAAAATTGAGGTTTTTCAATATAATTGTGTTGAAAAGTTCCTTATCAATTATTTAAACTCCTAAAATTTGATTAAAACTAATTTACAGTCCTTTTTGTCGAGGTTTCGGACGAGCAGGTCTAAATGAGCCTTTCAATGGACCCGTTAGAATTTTAACTGAGTAAAAAGTACATAAATTGAGGTTTTGCAATATAATTGTCTTGAAAAGCTCCTAATCAATTACATAAACTCCTAAAATTTGATTAAAACTTTTTTTGCAGTCCTTTTTGTATCGGTTTCGGACGAGCAGGTCTAAATGGGCCTTACAATGGACCCGTTGGAATTTTAACTGAGTAAAAAGTACAGAAATTGAGGTTTTGGAATATAATTGTGTTGAAAGTCTCCTAATCAATTACATGATCTCCTAAAATTTGATTAAAACTTGTTTTGCGGTCCTTTTTGTAGAGGTTTCGGAGCCGTAGCTCGCACATTACTTCTCAACTCTCTACGTGGTGCCATACTTTAACCATGCAATCACAATGCAAATAAACAAAATCAGGCCCAGCAAGGTAAACAATCCAAGTACTCAAGCTCAATTTCATTTAAAAGCAACATCATTTCTTAGCTTTGATATGGCAATGGGTACCCACAACATGCTTCATCACAACATACAACTCAATTGCATCAAACTCACATACTACTCAACATGCTTTCACTCAACAAGCATATATAGCAGACATACATCAAACATTCACATAAACATTCCCAATTACTTGAGAACTCAGCTCTGATACCACCAAATGTAACCCCCTTAACCCGGCCTAGACGGTTGACCCGAATTAAGAAAGTCACACGGGGAAAACCAAAGTCAACCTTGATTATCGACCCTTTTTTTTCTTTTAAAAACTTATCTAGATGGACATTAACCCTAAAAATGATCATACAAACGACATACTAAAAGATCATAAACATCAGAGATCAAACAAGGACTCAATTGAACAATTTACAACTTTAGGGACCAAATTGTAAATTCTGATAAATATGAGGACTTAGCCCAAATTAAAGTTACCATCTTGAAATTAATCGTGTCTCATGCATCTCAGCCAAATTTCAGCTCAAAAGGACATTCCAAACTCATACAATTGCACATACAAGATTCAGGACCAAAATGTAAACAATCCGAAACATATAACTGCCACTGTCAGCCCCCAACGGTCAGCCGTTCCGAAACGGGGGACAGCCCGTTTCAAAACTCGGGGCCGTTCCGCAACGCGTACCGGAACGGGGTCGGGCAGTAGCATATCCGTTCCGGAACGGTGTTGCCCGTTTCGAACGCCTGGGCTGCTTCGAGGCACCCGTTCCGAAACGGCATGCACTGTTCCGAAACGGCCTGCACAAAATGCAGAATTTTACCTACTTTAACATGCAATTGACCAACCAATCATGCTCCAAATGCCACCAAACTTTACCAGCATGCAATTCATCATACAAGAGACATGTTTGCATCAACTAGTCAACATATTAGCATCACATATGAAAAGCCCCAAATCTAATGGCATGCTTCCTACACAAGCAACTATTCAAGCATAAAACCTCTAATCCATACATGTAAAGGCCAATTACAAAACCAGCATTATCAGCGACATTAAACATACTCAAGGAGTTCAAAACATCTCCAAACAACATTCACAAAGGTCCCCCATTGCCATACACCAAAAGCTAAATGTGTTCGATAAAACCTTTCCATACTTGAGCTTAGTTTTCCCTTGGTTGCTTGCCTTCCTTGCTGCCCTCAAATCACCTTAATGTTCCGCATTATTGGTTTAAGAAAACGAAAGAGAGCGTAAGCAAAAGCTTAGTGAGGAAAGCTCCTTAAAACCACACAATAATGCATTTATAAAACTCATTCATAAATCATGCTTCAAGATACACTTTAACATGCTCACAAGCAAACTTTAAACAAGCATCTCATGCTTCATATCATTACATGTCATATTGGCCACAAGTGATACATTTCATCTTTTAAAAAAAACAAGATCAACATAAGACTCACACATGGACTTTTAAACACCATTGTGATCTTATAATTTCCAAGAACCACACAAGGACTTTTAACCACCTTTGTGTTCTTCCCAAGGACTTTTAAACACCTTGGCCCCAAGGACTTTTAAACACCTTGGCCCATGGACTTTTAAACACCATGGCAAGGACCACACAAGGACTTTTAACCTCCTTTGTGTCCTTAACAAGAACCATCCAAGGACTTTTAACCACCTTGATGTTCTTAAGTAACAAGGCTCACTCAAGGACTTTTAACCACCTTAGTGACCTTAGCAAGAATCATCCAAGGACTTTTAACCACCTTGATGTTCTTAAGTAACATGGCTCACTCAAGGACTTTTAACCACCTTGGTGACCTTAACCTTTTTCAAAACATCACTTGCCAATATACATCATTTCATCATTAAATCCACTGTTTTAAAGCATTAAACCAAGCCATATTCATCATGCATTTCAAAGCATCAAACTACATTTAATCAATGTTCAAAAACAAGGAACTCTTACCTTGAGCTTCCTTCAACATATGGCTTACAAAATCAGCAATAACCATGCTAAATCATGCTTTCAAAACAGAATTTAAAACATGCAATAAACCACATTGCACAACAACCAAACCATGGCCACCACTAGAGAGTATTTCCGAAAACTTACACTTGAGCTTAGCAAAGTTGTTTAGACTTAAACTAAGCTCCCAAGACATTGGTTTCAAAGCCGAAAACCCAATTTCACTCACCAATTCCACTTCGCCTCTTGTTGAATCACCAATCAAGCCTCCGGATCACCACCACTTGGATCCAAAGATGACTCCCCTGTTTTAACACATCAAAACAGTAGATTAATGCATCATCATGCATTAATATCCTCAATGAAAGCACCTAAACTCGCTGCTCTCATCCCCACTCCATTTTCGGCCACCAAACACAATCGAAAATGCATCCAAACCACTTCTCAACAAAGCCCAGCCATTAACAATCAAAACCTAACATCCTTTAACATCATTTAACATCTAAAAAGAACCTAATAACATCCTTATACCTCCAGCAACACCAGATCCACAAGATCACCTCAAAAACAATCAAGAATCACAAGCTAAACTTAGGAAACCCAACCTATCCGGGATTACATCAATCAAAACTCAATTCCTTATCAATTTAGAGTTCAAATAACATCAAAAACACATCTCCAATCACAGATTTAACAGATCAAACGAAAATCATCAAAAATCACCAAATCTTGCATTATAAGCCAAGATCCATTTCACAACTTAAAAGCCTTTAATAAAACATCAATTAAGGATTGAAAACTTAGGAATTTCAGTAAAGAACTGATAGTTTAGAGGAGAAGGACGTTCTTACCTCCAAACTTGAGTTTCTCCTCTTTTTGGAATCAAAAACCTTGATGAATCAAGTAGCAAATGATGAGGTTTTGTAGATATGATGATTAGGAATCAAAAGAGAGTTGAAAGGAGAGATTTAGGTGAGAAAATCAGAAACAATTCTCTGGAAAGAAAGTGTTTGGGTTGAGAGAAAATGAGAGAAAAGAAAATAGGAAGTTAGTTATCAAAATGGCCAAAATGGCTTTCCCTTCTCCTTTGATATGTTTTAAAATCAGAATATAGCTTAAAATATCTTAGAAAAATCTGGAGAAACTACTTTTGGAATAATAGCTCCTTAAAGATTCAAAGTTTCAACCCTTTCTAAAACAGTCACAAAACTTTCAAAAATTACATTTTGGTCACTAGCCAAAATGTCACCCTTCCAAAACTCATTTTCCAAAATTGATTTCACAGTTCACTTATATATATTAAAAGATGATTTTAGAACATTTTTCCATAATTTTAATGCAACCCGAACTAGGCTTTCCTAAATTCACCCTTTTAGATTCGAACATCACTTTGACCAAACCGGTCAACGCCCAAAACTTCTAAGCCCAAAACCGGGGCGTTACAACTCTCCCCCCCCTTAAGAAATTTCGTCCCCGAAATTTACCTGAAGGAAAGAGATAAGGAAACTGCTTCAGCATGTCTTCCTTCCGCTCCCACGTGGCTTCCTCAACACCTCGATACTTCCACAGCACCTTCACCAACTCAATGGTCTTGCCACGAAGAACCTTGCTATCCGAATCCAGAACCTTCACCGGTTCCTCATCATAGGTCAAATCCGGATTCAATTCCACTTCCTCCACAGGCATCACGTGCGAAGGATCAGATCTATACTTCCGGAGCATAGAAACATGAAACACATCATGAATCTTCTCCAACTCCTGAGGTAACCTCAGCTTGTACGCAACAGGACCCACACGCTCAACCACCTCGTATGGTCCAATGTACCTAGGGCTCAACTTACCCTTCCGGCCAAACCTCATCACCTTCTTCCAAGGCGAAACCTTCAAGAACACACGGTCACCCACCGCATACTCAATCTCCTTACGCTTCAAATCCGCGTAAGACTTTTGCCGATCAGAGGCAGCCTTCAACCGCTCACAAATGAGCTTTACCTTCTCTGTGGTCCCTTTCAACAAAGCCGGCATCGAAACCAACTTTTGACCAGTTTCAGCCCAACAAAGAGGAGTCCTACACTTCCTCCCGTACAAAGCCTCATAAGGTGCCATCTGTATACTTGCCTGATAACTGTTGTTATAAGCAAACTCAACCAAAGGCAGATGCTTCTCCCAAGAACCCTGAAACTCAATCACGCAGCACCTCAACATATCCTCCAAAATCTGGATAACACGCTCAGACTGACCATCCGACTGAGGATGATAGGATGTACTGAAATGCAACCTTGTACCCAGAGCTTGATGCAAACACTGCCAGAAACGCGATGTGAACCTCGGATCCCTATCCGACACAATCGACTTAGGCACACCATGCAGCCGCACAATCTCAGCAATGTACAGCTCTGCCAACTTATCCAAAGAAAACGTGGTATGCACAGGCAAGAAATGCACACACTTCGTTAAGCGATCCACAATCACCCAAACAGAATTCTTATTTGAGGGAGACAAAGGTAAACCAGATACAAAATCCATGGTAACCCTTTCCCACTTCCATTCAGGGATTTTCAACGGTTGCAACAACCCTGAAGGAACCTGATGCTCAGCCTTAACTCGCTGACACACCAAACACTTGCTCACAAACTCCGCAACATCCTTCTTCAAACCCACCCAATAGTACTCATCACGAAGATCACGATACATCTTGGTACTACCAGGGTGCATAGCAAAAGGACTACTATGACCTTCAGTCAAAATAGCACGCCTCAACTCAGCATCAGCAGGCACTACTATCCGACTCCCAAAACACAACACACCATCATCATTAAAGCAGAAATCCGAAGGTCTACCCTCCGCGATATCCTGAACATGAGACACCAAGGAATCATCCAGCAACTGCTTATCCTTGATCAACTGAACCAAAGATGGTTTCACTTGCAACTCAGCAACAAGACCACCATCTTGCGATATGCTCAAGCTAGCAAACATAGCCCTCAGCTCAACAGCTACTTTCCTACTCAAGGCATCCGCAACAACATTAGCTTTTCCAGGATGATACTCAATCGTCAGATCATAATCCTTGAGCAACTCCAACCAACGCCGCTGCCTAAGATTCAACTCCTTCTGAGACATCAGATACCTCAAACTCTTGTGATCTGTGTACACAGTACACTTCTCACCATACAGATAATGTCTCCAGATCTTCAGAGCAAAAACCACTGCAGCCAGCTCAATATCATGCGTAGGGTAATTGCGCTCATGCACTTTCAACTGCCGCGATGCATAAGCCACCACCTTACCCTCCTGCATCAGCACACACCCCAAACCAACATAGGATGCATCACTGTAAACTACAAACTCTTTCCCTGATTCAGGCTGAATCAAGATAGGAGCTTGCGTCAAAGCCGCCTTAAGCTTCTCAAAAGCCTGCTGTCTCGCTTCCGTCCACTCATACTTAACATCCTTTTGCAACAGCTTCGTCAAAGGAGCAGCAATCTTGGAAAAACCATCCACAAACCTTCGGTAGTATCCCGCCAAACCAAGGAAACTACGGACCTCATGAACAGACTTAGGAACCTTCCAGTTCATCACAGCCTCAATCTTCTGAGGATCGACACGAATCCCCTCAGCAGAAACCACATGCCCAAGAAACACCACCTCCTTAAGCCAGAACTCACACTTGCTCAGCTTAGCATAGAGCTGATTCTCCAACAAAGCCTGCAGCACAATCCTCAAATGCTCTTCATGCTCCTCCTCAGTACGCGAGTACACGAGGATATCATCGATGAACACCACAACAAACTTGTCCAGGTATTCATGAAACACACGATTCATCATGTCCATGAAAGCAGCAGGAGCATTTGTCAAACCAAACGGCATCACAAGGAACTCATAATGCCCATACCTTGTCCTGAAAGCTGTCTTAGGCACATCCACATCCTTCACCTTCAACTGATAATACCCTGACCTCAAGTCAATCTTAGAGAACACAGCAGCTCCCCGAAATTGATCAAAGAGATCATCAATTCTCGGCAAAGGATATCGATTCTTGATAGTCAACTTGTTCAGCTGACGGTAATCAATGCACATTCTCATAGTGCCATCCTTCTTCTTCACAAACAAGACCGGTGCTCCCCAAGGTGACACACTCGGCCGGATGAAACCACGATCAAGCAACTCTTGCAACTGCGTCTTCAGCTCCTTCAACTCCTTAGGTGCCATTCTATAAGGAGTAATGGACACAGGAGTTGTATTCTCATACAGCTCAATTCCAAACTCCACCTCGCGGTTAGGAGGTAAGCCAGGCAACTCCTCAGGAAAAACACCAGGAAACTCCTTCACAACTCTGATATCTTGCACCCTCAACTCTTTAGAGCTAGGATTCATCACAAAAGCTAGATAGGCTTCGCAACCTTGCCTCAGCATCCTGCTCACCTCCAAGGTAGACACCACATTGGCAAGAAACTTCACATTCTCACCAACCACAACAACTTCATAATCATCCGCAAGATTAAGCGAAACTCGCTTGTTTTCACAATCCACAACAGCACGATGCTCAGCAAGCCAATCCATACCAAGGATTACATCAAAACCATAAAAGGGCAACTCCATAAGATCAACATGAAAAACATGTTCTTGAACAACCAAGGGACACCTTCTATAAAGCTTTCGAGTCACAACAGTCTCACCAAAAGAACTAGTGACACGAACACCAACATCCAAAGACTCAACAGGCAAACCAAGCAATTCAGCATGCTCACGCAAAATGTATGAATGCGTAGATCCAGAATCTATCAAAGAAAGCAATGACAAGGATTGCAAAGTAAAGGTACCTGCAATCACATCCGCATCATTCCTTCCCTCACGCTGAGCATACACCCTCGCTTGGCGTCCACCTTCAGGCTGAATAGCCACAACATGGGCCACTCCACGACCACCTTCCTCTCTCCTCTGGAAATTACCACGGCCGCGCCCACGACCTCTCTGCGGTGCAGCAACAACAGGAGCACGCACTTGATCACCAGCCAACCTAGGACAATCTCACCTCAAATGGTCTGCAGATCCACAATTCCAGCAACCATTACCAGCTGTCGCAACAGGAGCTTGCACCTCCCTCACAGCACGAGGACAGTCACGCTTCATATGACCCTGTGAACCACAAATCCAACAAGCACTCGGATCAGCTCTAGCATTGCCTCCCCGAGCAGGTGCACCACCACCCCTCTTAGCTGAGGACTGATACTTCAGGTCACGTCCCCTCTTGTTCCGTCCACCTCCGGAACTATACTCAGCAGCTCTCTTACCCGAACTTGCTCCAGCACCTTTCGTAGATAAACCCAAGTTCATCTCAATGTCCTTGGCTCGACCCACCAACACATCAAAATCATCATATTCGGTGGCCAACACATACATCTTCACATCCGTCACTAAACCATAACGAAATCTTTCGCACCTTGCCCGCTCATCAGGTACCAGCTCAGGTGCATACTGACTGAGTCGCACAAACTGTACTTCATACTCAGCCACATTCATGCTCCCCTGGGTAAGAGACATGAACTCTCGCTTCTTTTCATCCAGGTACCTCACACCAAGATACCTCCTCTTGAACACATTCAGAAAGAATGTCCAAGTTATGTCAGCTTCAGCCATCCCAGCTATAGTGGTCGTCCACCACGTATATGCATCATCCTGCAGCAAGGATACAACACACCCCAGCTTCTGCACATCAGTGCAACTCATCTGGCCCAAAATCCTCTTGGTACTCTCTAACCAAGCTTCAGAACCTTCCGCAGACATACCCCTAAACTCAGTCCCACCAAGACTGCGTAAGCGCTCCAAAGGTAGTCTAACACCAGCATCTCCCTGATGCCCAGCTCCTTGAGCTCCGGCTACTGCTGCTCGGAAAGCACCCGCAATAGCTTGTACCAACATCGTCATGTCAGGCATAGCTTGCCCCTGACCAACCTCAGGTCCAGCAGCTGCAGCCCCAGCTGCAGCCCCAGCTTCCTCAGCCCCAGCACCACCACCACCAGGTGGAGGAGGAGGTAACACCGCACTACCCGCATTCTCTTCATTTTCATTCTCATTCGGAGTCGTAGCTCGCACATTACTTCTCAACTCTCTACGTGGTGCCATACTTTAACCATGCAATCACAATACAAATAAACAAAATCAGGCCCAGCAAGGTAAACAATCCAAGTACTCAAGCTCAATTTCATTTAAAAGCAACATCATTTCTTAGCTTTGATATGGCAATGGGTACCCACAACATGCTTCATCACAACATACAACTCAATTGCATCAAACTCACATACTACTCAACATGCTTTCACTCAACAAGCATATATAGCAGACATACATCAAACATACACATTCCCAATTACTCGAGAACTCAGCTCTGATACCACCAAATGTAACCCCCTTAACCCGGCCTAGACGGTTGACCCGAATTAAGAAAGTCACACGGGGAAAACCAAAGTCAACCTTGATTATCGACCCTTTTTTTCTTTTAAAAACTTATCTAGATGCACATTAACCCTAAAAATGATCATACAAACGACATACTAAAAGATCATAAACATCAGAGATCAAACAAGGACCCAATTGAACAATTTACAACTTTAGGGACCAAATTGTAAATTCTGATAAATATGAGGACTTAGCCCAAATTAAAGTTACCATCTTGAAATTAATCGTGTCTCATGCATCTCAGCCAAATTTCAGCTCAAAAGGACATTCCAAACTCATACAATTGCACATACAAGATTCAGGACCAAAATGTAAACAATCCGAAACATATAACTGCCACTGTCAGCCCCCAACGGTCAGCCGTTCCGAAACGGGGGACAGCCCGTTTCAAAACTCGGGGCCGTTCCGCAACGCGTACCGGAACGGGGTCGGGCAGTAGCATATCCGTTCCGGAACGGTGTTGCCCGTTTCGAACGCCTGGGCTGCTTCGAGGCACCCGTTCCGAAACGGCAGGCACTGTTCCGAAACGGCCTGCACAAAATGCAGAATTTTACCTACTTTAACATGCAATTGACCAACCAATCATGCTCCAAATGCCACCAAACTTTACCAGCATGCAATTCATCATACAAGAGACATGTTTGCATCAACCAGTCAACATACTAGCATCACATATGAAAAGCCCCAAATCTAATGGCATGCTTCCTACACAAGCAACTATTCAAGCATAAAACCTCTAATCCATACATGTAAAGGCCAATTACAAAACCAGCATTATCAGCGACATTAAACATACTCAAGGAGTTCAAAACATCTCCAAACAACATTCACAAAGGTCCCCCATTGCCATACACCAAAAGCTAAATGTGTTCGATAAAACCTTTCCATACTTGAGCTTAGTTTTCCCTTGGTTGCTTGCCTTCCTTACTGCCCTCAAATCACCTTAATGTTCTGCATTATTGGTTTAAGAAAACGAAAGAGAGCGTAAGCAAAAGCTTAGTGAGGAAAGCTCCTTAAAACCACACAATAATGCATTTATAAAACTCATTCATAAATCATGCTTCAAGATACACTTTAACATGCTCACAAGCAAACTTTAAACAAGCATCTCATGCTTCATATCATTACATGTCATATTGGCCACAAGTGATACATTTCATCTTTTAAAAAAAACAAGATCAAGATAAGACTCACACATGGACTTTTAAACACCATTGTGATCTTATAATTTCCAAGAACCACAAAAGGACTTTTAACCACCTTTGTGTTCTTCCCAAGGACTTTTAAACACCTTGGCCCCAAGGACTTTTAAACACCTTGGCCCATGGACTTTTAAACACCATGGCAAGGACCACACAAGGACTTTTAACCACCTTTGTGTCCTTAACAAGAACCATCCAAGGACTTTTAACCACCTTGATGTTCTTAAGTAACAAGGCTCACTCAAGGACTTTTAACCACCTTAGTGACCTTAGCAAGAATCATCCAAGGACTTTTAACCACCTTGATGTTCTTAAGTAACATGGCTCACTCAAGGACTTTTAACCACCTTGGTGACCTTAACCTTTTTCAAAACATCACTTGCCAATATACATCATTTCATCATTAAATCCACTGTTTTAAAGCATTAAACCAAGCCATATTCATCATGCATTTCAAAGCATCAAACTACATTTAATCAATGTTCAAAAATAAGGAACTCTTACCTTGAGCTTCCTTCAACATATGGCTTACAAAATCAGCAATAACCATGCTAAATCATGCTTTCAAAACAGAATTTAAAACATGCAATAAACCACATTGCACAACAACCAAACCATGGCCACCACTAGAGAGTATTTCCGAAAACTTACACTTGAGCTTAGCAAAGTTGTTTAGACTTAAACTAAGCTCCCAAGACATTGGTTTCAAAGCCGAAAACCCAATTTCACTCACCGATTCCACTTCGCCTCTTGTCGAATCACCAATCAAGCCTCCGGATCACCACCACTTGGATCCAAAGATGACTCCCCTGTTTTAACACATCAAAACAGTAGATTAATGCATCATCATGCATTAATATCCTCAATGAAAGCACCTAAACTCGCTGCTCTCATCCCCACTCCATTTTCGGCCACCAAACACAACCGAAAATGCATCCAAACCACTTCTCAACAAAGCCCAGCCATTAACCATCAAAACCTAACATCCTTTAACATCATTTAACATCTAAAAAGAACCTAATAACATCCTTATACCTCCAGCAACACCAGATCCACAAGATCACCTCAAAAACAATCAAGAATCACAAGCTAAACTTAGGAAACCCAACCTATCCGGGATTGCATCAATCAAAACTCAATTCCTTATCAATTTAGAGTTCAAATAACATCAAAAACACATCTCCAATCACAGATTTAACAGATCAAACGAAAATCATCAAAAATCACCAAATCTTGCATTATAAGCCAAGATCCATTTCACAACTTAAAAGCCTTTAATAAAACATCAATTAAGGATTGAAAACTTAGGAATTTCAGTAAAGAACTGATAGTTTAGAGGAGAAGGACGTTCTTACCTCCAAACTTGAGTTTCTCCTCTTTTTGGAATCAAAAACCTTGATGAATCAAGTAGCAAATGATGAGGTTTTGTAGATATGATGATTAGGAATCAAAAGAGAGTTGAAAGGAGAGATTTAGGTGAGAAAATCAGAAACAATTCTCTGGAAAGAAAGTGTTTGGGTTGAGAGAAAATGAGAGAAAAGAAAATAGGAAGTTAGTTATCAAAATGGCCAAAATGGCTTTCCCTCCTCCTTTGATATGTTTTAAAATCAGAATATAGCTTAAAATATCTTAGAAAAATCTGGAGAAACTACTTTTGGAATAATAGATCCTTAAAGATTCAAAGTTTCAACCCTTTCTAAAACAGTCACAAAACTTTCAAAAATTACATTTTGGTCACTAGCCAAAATGTCACCCTTCCAAAACTCATTTTCCAAAATTGATTTCACAGTTCACTTATATATATTAAAAGATGATTTTAGAACATTTTTCCATAATTTTAATGCAACCCGAACTAGGCTTTCCTAAATTCACCCTTTTAGATTCGAACAGCACTTTGACCAAACCGGTCAACGCCCAAAACTTCTAAGCCCAAAACCGGGGCGTTACAACTCTCCCCCCCCTTAAGAAATTTCGTCCCCGAAATTTACCTGAAGGAAAGAGATAAGGAAACTGCTTCAGCATGTCTTCCTTCCGCTCCCACGTGGCTTCCTCAACACCTCGATACTTCCACAGCACCTTCACCAACTCAATGGTCTTGCCACGAAGAACCTTGCTATCCGAATCCAGAACCTTCACCGGTTCCTCATCATAGGTCAAATCCGGATTCAATTCCACTTCCTCCACAGGCATCACGTGCGAAGGATCAGATCTATACTTCCGGAGCATAGAAACATGAAACACATCATGAATCTTCTCCAACTCCTGAGGTAACCTCAGCTTGTACGCAACAGGACCCACACGCTCAACCACCTCGTATGGTCCAATGTACCTAGGGCTCAACTTACCCTTCCGGCCAAACCTCATCACCTTCTTCCAAGGCGAAACCTTCAAGAACACACGGTCACCCACCGCATACTCAATCTCCTTACGCTTCAAATCCGCGTAAGACTTTTGCCGATCAGAGGCAGCCTTCAACCGCTCACAAATGAGCTTTACCTTCTCTGTGGTCCCTTTCAACAAAGCCGGCATCGAAACCAACTTTTGACCAGTTTCAGCCCAACAAAGAGGAGTCCTACACTTCCTCCCGTACAAAGCCTCATAAGGTGCCATCTGTATACTTGCCTGATAACTGTTGTTATAAGCAAACTCAACCAAAGGCAGATGCTTCTCCCAAGAACCCTGAAACTCAATCACGCAGCACCTCAACATATCCTCCAAAATCTGGATAACACGCTCAGACTGACCATCCGACTGAGGATGATAGGATGTACTGAAATGCAACCTTGTACCCAGAGCTTGATGCAAACACTGCCAGAAACGCGATGTGAACCTCGGATCCCTATCCGACACAATCGACTTAGGCACACTATGCAGCCGCACAATCTCAGCAATGTACAGCTCTGCCAACTTATCCAAAGAAAACGTGGTATGCACAGGCAAGAAATGCGCACACTTCGTTAAGCGATCCACAATCACCCAAACAGAATTCTTCTTCGAGGGAGACAAAGGTAAACCAGATACAAAATCCATGGTAACCCTTTCCCACTTCCATTCAGGGATTTTCAACGGTTGCAACAACCCTGAAGGAACCTGATGCTCAGCCTTAACTCGCTGACACACCAAACACTTGCTCACAAACTCCGCAACATCCTTCTTCAAACCCACCCAATAGTACTCATCACGAAGATCACGATACATCTTGGTACTACCAGGGTGCATAGCAAAAGGACTACTATGACC
This sequence comes from Hibiscus trionum, assembly GCA_030270665.1. NCBI lineage: Eukaryota > Viridiplantae > Streptophyta > Magnoliopsida > Malvales > Malvaceae > Hibiscus > Hibiscus trionum. The sequence continues at coordinate 31,729,498 of BSYR01000008.1, forward strand.
TTCAGTCAGAATAGCACGCCTCAACTCAGCATCAGCAGGCACTACTATCCGACTCCCAAAACACAACACACCATCATCATTAAAGCATAAATCCGAAGGTCTACCCTCCGCGATATCCTGAACATGAGACACCAAGGAATCATCCAGCAACTGCTTATCCTTGATCAACTGAACCAAAGATGGTTTCACTTGCAACTCAGCAACAAGACCACCATCTTGCAATATGCTCAAGCTAGCAAACATAGCCCTCAGCTCAACAGCTACTTTCCTACTCAAGGCATCCGCAACAACATTAGCTTTTCCAGGATGATACTCAATCGTCAGATCATAATCCTTGAGCAACTCCAACCAACGCCGCTGCCTAAGATTCAACTCCTTCTGAGACATCAGATACCTCAAACTCTTGTGATCTGTGTACACAGTACACTTCTCACCATACAGATAATGTCTCCAGATCTTCAGAGCAAAAACCACTGCAGCCAGCTCAATATCATGCGTAGGGTAATTGCGCTCATGCACTTTCAACTGCCGCAATGCATAAGCCACCACCTTACCCTCCTGCATCAGCACACACCCCAAACCAACATAGGATGCATCACTGTAAACTACAAACTCTTTCCCTGATTCAGGCTGAATCAAGATAGGAGCTTGCGTCAAAGCCGCCTTAAGCTTCTCAAAAGCCTGCTGTCTCGCTTCCGTCCACTCATACTTAACATCCTTTTGCAACAGCTTCGTCAAAGGAGCAGCAATCTTGGAAAAACCATCCACAAACCTTCGGTAGTATCCCGCCAAACCAAGGAAACTACGGACCTCATGAACAGACTTAGGAACCTTCCAGTTCATCACAGCCTCAATCTTCTGAGGATCGACACGAATCCCCTCAGCAGAAACCACATGCCCAAGAAACACCACCTCCTTAAGCCAGAACTCACACTTGCTCAGCTTAGCATAGAGCTGATTCTCCAACAAAGCCTGCAGCACAATCCTCAAATGCTCTTCATGCTCCTCCTCAGTACGCGAGTACACGAGGATATCATCGATGAACACCACAACAAACTTGTCCAGGTATTCATGAAACACACGATTCATCATGTCCATGAAAGCAGCATGAGCATTTGTCAAACCAAACGACATCACAAGGAACTCATAATGCCCATACCTTGTCCTGAAAGCTGTCTTAGGCACATCCACATCCTTCACCTTCAACTGATAATACCCTGACCTCAAGTCAATCTTAGAGAACACAGCAGCTCCCCGAAATTGATCAAAGAGATCATCAATTCTCGGTAAAGGATACCGATTCTTGATAGTCAACTTGTTCAGCTGACGGTAATCAATGCACATTCTCATAGTGCCATCCTTCTTCTTCACAAACAAGACCGGTGCTCCCCAAGGTGACACACTCGGCCGGATGAAACCACGATCAAGCAACTCTTGCAACTGCGTCTTCAGCTCCTTCAGCTCCTTAGGTGCCATTCTATAAGGAGTAATGGACACAGGAGTTGTATTCTCATACATCTCAATTCCAAACTCCACCTCGCGGTTAGGAGGTAAGCCAGGCAACTCCTCAGGAAAAACACCAGGAAACTCCTTCACAACTCTGATATCTTGCACCCTCAACTCTTTAGAGCTAGGATTCATCACAAAAGCTAGATAGGCTTCGCAACCTTGCCTCAGCATCCTGCTCACCTCCAAGGTAGACACCACATTGGCAAGAAACTTCACATTCTCACCAACCACAACAACTTCATAATCATCCGCAAGCTTAAGCGAAACTCGCTTGTTTTCACAATCCACAACAGCACGATGCTCAGCAAGCCAATCCATACCAAGGATTACATCAAAACCATAAAAGGGCAACTCCATAAGATCAACATGAAAAACATGTTCTTGAACAACCAAGGGACACCTTCTATAAAGCTTTCGAGTCACAACAGTCTCACCAAAAGAACTAGTGACACGAACACCAACATCCAAAGACTCAACAGGCAAACCAAGCAATTCAGCATGCTCACGCAAAATGTATGAATGCGTAGATCCAGAATCTATCAAAGAAAGCAATGACAAGGATTGCAAAGTAAAGGTACCTGCAATCACATCTGCATCATTCCTTCCCTCACGCTGAGCATACACCCTCGCATGGCCTCCACCTTCAGGCTGAATAGCCACAACATGGGCCACTCCACGACCACCTTCCTCTCTCCTCTGGAAATTACAACGGCCGCGCCCACGACCTCTCTGCGGTGCAGCAACAACAGGAGCACGCACTTGATCACCAGCCAACCTAGGACAATCTCACCTCAAATGGTCTGCAGATCCACAATTCCAGCAACCATTACCATCTGTCGCAACAGGAGCTTGCACCTCCCTCACAGCACGAGGACAGTCACGCTTCATGTGACCCCGTGAACCACAAATCCAACAAGCACTCGGATCAGCTCTAGCATTGCCTCCCCGAGCAGGTGCACCACCACCCCTCTTAGCTGAGGACTGATACTTCAGGTCACGTCCCCTCTTGTTCTGTCCACCTCCGGAACTATACTCAGCAGCTCTCTTACCCGAACTTGCTCCAGCACCTTTCGCAGATAAACCCAAGTTCATCTCAATGTCCTTGGCTCGACCCACCAACACATCAAAATCATCATATTCGGTGGCCAACACATACATCTTCACATCCGTCACTAAACCATAACGAAATCTTTCGCACCTTGCCCGCTCATCAGGTACCAGCTCAGGTGCATACTGACTGAGTCGCACAAACTGTACTTCATACTTAGCCACATTCATGCTCCCCTGGGTAAGAGATATGAACTCTCGCTTCTTTTCATCCAGGTACCTCACACCAAGATACCTCCTCTTGAACACATTCAGAAATAATGTCCAAGTTATGTCAGCTTCAGCCATCCCAGCTATAGTGGTCGTCCACCACGTATACGCATCATCCTGCAGCAAGGATACAACACACCCCAGCTTCTGCACATCAGTGCAACTCATCTGGCCCAAAATCCTCTTGGTACTCTCTAACCAAGCTTCAGAACCTTCCGCAGACATACCCCTAAACTCAGTCCCACCAAGACTGCGTAAGCGCTCCAAAGGTAGTCTAACACCAGCATCTCCCTGATGCCCAGCTCCTTGAGCTCCGGCTACTGCTGCTCGGAAAGCACCTGCAATAGCTTGTACCAACATCGTCATGTCAGGCATAGCTTGCCCCTGACCAACCTCAGGTCCAGCAGCTCCAGCCCCAGCTTCCTCAGCCCCAGCACCACCACCACCAGGTGGAGGAGGAGGTAACACCGCACTACCCGCATTCTCTTCATTTTCATTCTCATTCGGAGCCGTAGCTCGCACATTACTTCTCAACTCTCTACGTGGTGCCATACTTTAACCATGCAATCACAATGCAAATAAACAAAATCAGGCCCAGCAAGGTAAACAATCCAAGTACTCAAGCTCAATTTCATTTAAAAGCAACATCATTTCTTAGCTTTGATATGGCAATGGGTACCCACAACATGCTTCATCACAACATACAACTCAATTGCATCAAACTCACATACTACTCAACATGCTTTCACTCAACAAGCATATATAGCAGACATACATCAAACATTCACATACACATTCCCAATTACTCGAGAACTCAGCTCTGATACCACCAAATGTAACCCCCTTAACCCGGCCTAGACGGTTGACCCGAATTAAGAAAGTCACACGGGGAAAACCAAAGTCAACCTTGATTATCGACCCTTTTTTTTCTTTTAAAAACTTATCTAGATGCACATTAACCCTAAAAATGATCATAAAAACGACATACTAAAAGATCATAAACATCAGAGATCAAACAAGGACCCAATTGAACAATTTACAACTTTAGGGACCAAATTGTAAATTCTGATAAATATAAGGACTTAGCCCAAATTAAAGTTACCATCTTGAAATTAATCGTGTCTCATGCATCTCAGCCAAATTTCAGCTCAAAAGGACATTCCAAACTCATACAATTGCACATACAAGATTCAGGACCAAAATGTAAACAATCCGAAACATATAACTGCCACTGTCAGCCCCCAACGGTCAGCCGTTCCGAAACGGGGGACAGCCCGTTTCGAAACTCGGGTCCGTTCCGCAACGCGTACCGGAACGGGGTCGGGCAGTAGCATATCCGTTCCGGAACGGTGTTGCCCGTTTCGAACGCCTGGGCTGCTTCGAGGCACCCGTTCCGAAACGGCAGGCACTGTTCCGAAACGACCTGCACAAAATGCAGAATTTTACCTACTTTAACATGCAATTGACCAACCAATCATGCTCCAAATGCCACCAAACTTTACCAGCATGCAATTCATCATACAAGAGACATGTTTGCATCAACCAGTCAACATATTAGCATCACATATGAAAAGCCCCAAATCTAATGGCATGCTTCCTACACAAGCAACTATTCAAGCATAAAACCTCTAATCCATACATGTAAAGGCCAATTACAAAACCAGCATTATCAGCGACATTAAACATACTCAAGGAGTTCAAAACATCTCCAAACAACATTCACAAAGGTCCCTCATTGCCATACACCAAAAGCTAAATGTGTTCGATAAAACCTTTCCATACTTGAGCTTAGTTTTCCCTTGGTTGCTTGCCTTCCTTGCTGCCCTCAAATCACCTTAATGTTCTGCATTATTGGTTTAAGAAAACGAAAGAGAGCGTAAGCAAAAGCTTAGTGAGGAAAGCTCCTTAAAACCACACAATAATGCATTTATAAAACTCATTCATAAATCATGCTTCAAGATACACTTTAACATGCTCACAAGCAAACTTTAAACAAGCATCTCATGCTTCATATCATTACATGTCATATTGGCCACAAGTGATACATTTCATCTTTTAAAAAAAACAAGATCAACATAAGACTCACACATGGACTTTTAAACACCATTGTGATCTTATAATTTCCAAGAACCACACAAGGACTTTTAACCACCTTTGTGTTCTTCCCAAGGACTTTTAAACACCTTAGCCCCAAGGACTTTTAAACACCTTGGCCCATGGACTTTTAAACACCATGGCAAGGACCACACAAGGACTTTTAACCACCTTTGTGTCCTTAACAAGAACCATCCAAGGACTTTTAACCACCTTGATGTTCTTAAGTAACAAGGCTCACTCAAGGACTTTTAACCACCTTAGTGACCTTAGCAAGAATCATCCAAGGACTTTTAACCACCTTGATGTTCTTAAGTAACATGGCTCACTCAAGGACTTTTAACCACCTTGGTGACCTTAACCTTTTTCAAAACATCACTTGCCAATATACATCATTTCATCATTAAATCCACTGTTTCAAAGCATTAAACCAAGCCATATTCATCATGCATTTCAAAGCATCAAACTACATTTAATCAATGTTCAAAAACAAGGAACTCTTACCTTGAGCTTCCTTCAACATATGGCTTACAAAATCAGCAATAACCATGCTAAATCATGCTTTCAAAACAGAATTTAAAACATGCAATAAACCACATTGCACAACAACCAAACCATGGCCACCACTAGAGAGTATTTCCGAAAACTTACACTTGAGCTTAGCAAAGTTGTTTAGACTTAAACTAAGCTCCCAAGACATTGGTTTCAAAGCCGAAAACCCAATTTCACTCACCGATTCCACTTCGCCTCTTGTCGAATCACCAATCAAGCCTCCGGATCACCACCACTTGGATCCAAAGATGACTCCCCTGTTTTAACACATCAAAACAGTAGATTAATGCATCATCATGCATTAATATCCTCAATGAAAGCACCTAAACTCGCTGCTCTCATCCCCACTCCATTTTCGGCCACCAAACACAACCGAAAATGCATCCAAACCACTTCTCAACAAAGCCCAGCCATTAACCATCAAAACCTAACATCCTTTAACATCATTTAACATCTAAAAAGAACCTAATAACATCCTTATACCTCCAGCAACACCAGATCCACAAGATCACCTCAAAAACAATCAAGAATCACAAGCTAAACTTAGGAAACCCAACCTATCCGGGATTGCATCAATCAAAACTCAATTCCTTATCAATTTAGAGTTCAAATAACATCAAAAACACATCTCCAATCACAGATTTAACAGATCAAACGAAAATCATCAAAAATCACCAAATCTTGCATTATAAGCCAAGATCCATTTCACAACGTAAAAGCCTTTAATAAAACATCAATTAAGGATTGAAAACTTAGGAATTTCAGTAAAAAACTGATAGTTTAGAGGAGAAGGACGTTCTTACCTCCAAACTTGAGTTTCTCCTCTTTTTGGAATCAAAAACCTTGATGAATCAAGTAGCAAATGATGAGGTTTTGTAGATATGATGATTAGGAATCAAAAGAGAGTTGAAAGGAGAGATTTAGGTGAGAAAATCAGAAACAATTCTCTGGAAAGAAAGTGTTTGGGTTGAGAGAAAATGAGAGAAAAGAAAATAGGAAGTTAGTTATCAAAATGGCCAAAATGGCTTTCCCTCCTCCTTTGATATGTTTTAAAATCAGAATATAGCTTAAAATATCTTAGAAAAATCTGGAGAAACTACTTTTGGAATAATAGCTCCTTAAAGATTCAAAGTTTCAACCCTTTCTAAAACAGTCAAAAAACTTTCAAAAATTACATTTTGGTCACTAGCCAAAATGTCACCCTTCCAAAACTCATTTTCCAAAATTGATTTCACAGTTCATTATATATATTAAAAGATGATTTTAGAACATTTTTCCATAATTTTAATGCAACCCGAACTAGGCTTTCCTAAATTCACCCTTTTAGATTCGAACAGCACTTTGACCAAACCTGACAGAAATTGAGGTTTTTCAATATAATTGTGTTGAAAAGTTCCTAATCAATTATTTGAACTCCTAAAATTTGATTAAAACAAATTTGCGATCCTTTTTGTCAGGTTTCGGACGAGCAGGTCTAAATGGGCCTTCAATGGACCCGTTAGAATTTTAACTTAGTAAAAAGTACATAAATTGAGGTTTTGCAATATAATTGTATTCAAAAGCTCCTAATCAATTATTTGAACTCCTAATATTTGAATAAAACATTTTTGCAGTCCTTTTTGTAGAGGTTTCGGTCGAGCAGGTCTAAATGGGCCTTTCAATGGGCCCGTTGGAATTTTAACTGAGTAAAACGTATAAAAATTGAGGTTTTTCAATATAATTGTGTTTAAAAGCTCCTAATCAATTATTTGAACTCCTAAAATTTGATTAAAACTTGTTTTGCGGTCCTTTTTGTCGAGGTTTTGGACGAGCAGGTCTAAATGGGCCTTTCAATGGACCCGTTAGAATTTTAACTGAGTAAAAAGTACAGAAATTGAGGTTTTGCAATATAATTGTGTTGAAAAGCTCCTAACCAATTACATAAACTCCTAAAATTTGATTAAAACTCTTTTTGCAGTCCTTTTTGTATCGGTTTCGGACGAGCAGGTCTAAATGGGCCTTACAATGGACCCGTTGGAATTTTAACTGAGTAAAAAGTACAAAAATTGAGGTTTTGCAATATAATTGTGTTGAAAAGCTCCTAATCAATTATTTGAACTCCTAAAATTTGATTAAAACTTGTTTTGCGGTCCTTTTTGTAGAGGTTTCGGACGAGCTGGTCCAAATGGGCCTTTCAATGGGCCCGTTGGAATTTTAACTAAGAAAAAAGTATAAAATTGAGGTTTTGCAATATAATTTTGTTGAAAAGCTCCTAATCAATTACATAAACTCCTAAAATTTTATTAAAACTTTTTTGCAGTCCTTTTTGTTGAGGTTTCGGACGAGCGGGTCGAAATGGGCCTTTCAATGGACCCGTTGAAATTTTAACTGAGTAAAAAGTACAGAAATTGAGGTTTTGCAATATAATTGTGTTGAAAAGCTCCTAATCAATTATTTGAACTCCTAAAATTTAATTAAAACTTGTTTTGTGGTCCTTTTTGTAAAGGTTTCGGACGAGCAGGTCTAAATGGGCCTTTCAATGGACCCGTTGGAATTTTAACTGAGTAAAAAGTACAGAAATTGAGGTTTTGCAAAATAATTGTGTTGAAAAGCTCATAATCAATTACATGAACTCATAAAATATTATTAAAGCAAGTTTTGCAATCCTTTTTGTAGAGGTTTCGGACGAGCGGGTCGAAATGGGCCTTTCAATGGACCCGTTGGAATTTTAACTAAGTAAAAAAATACATAAATTGAGGTTTTGCAATATAATTGTGTTGAAAAGCTCCTAATAAATTATTTGAACTCCTAAAATTTGATTAAAACTTGTTTTGCGGTCCTTTTTGTAGAGGTTTCGGACGAGCTGGTCCAAATGGGCCTTTCAATGGGCCCGTTGGAATTTTAACTAAGAAAAAAGTATAAAATTGAGGTTTTTCAATATAATTTTGTTGAAAAGCTCCTAATCAATTACATAAACTCCTAAAATTTTATTAAAACTTTTTTGCAGTCCTTTTTGTTGAGGTTTCGGACGAGCGGGTCGAAATGGGCCTTTCAATGGACCCGTTGAAATTTTTTTTTTGAGAAAAATGCCTCATTAAAAACCCCACTAATCCCCACTGGGCCCAGCCCAGAGGGGGTCCTAAAGGGGAAAAGAGTGCCCAAATATATATATAATCAAGGGGGTTGAAAACCAACCGGTACAATAGAGCGTAAGACATCGGGCAAGCCCGGCCCAAAAAACAAGGAGGACCTAGAGTGCAAGGCCCAATTGGCAATAGTATGAGCTAGAACATTAGCAACTCGCGGTACATAAAGAAAATTTAAATCTGGAATAGATACAAAGAGAGGGCGAGCCGCTTCAATATGTGGCCGTAAAGGAGAGGCGTCCGAGCCGAGGCAACGTATTTTGTTGATGACCAAAGCAGCATCGGACTCGATAATGATGCTGCACCAGCCAGCATCCCTACCAAGTGTAGCCCCCGTGACAATGGCACGAAGCTCCGCAGTGGAGGCGTCAAGACATCCTACGCAGTGAACAGCACAACCACGGAGAATAGCGCCGCTAGCATCACGAGCCACAACACCAAAACCTGCTTCGCCTGTTGCGGGGTTGAAAGCACCGTCCACATTGATTTTAACCTTCCTTTCCGGTGGCGGCCTCCATGTTGGTTGAGAAAGGGCTGGCTCCGTCCGTAGAAGCGTCGAGGCGTGAAGAGAGTTGGCCGAGTCGTAGTCCTGTAACAGTTCCTTAGAGTTCATAAGAGTAAGCCATGGCGGCTGCAAACGCTTGGAGTGAACCCAGTCATTCCTCCAGTTCCAAATGTTCCAAAGGATAGTGAGGAACAAACTAAACTCAGAGCGAGAAAGTAACGAGGCCCCTTGTTCCAACCATAAGTGAGTAGGGAAGAGCGTGCTAGTACGTAAAGGGAGGGGAAACCCAGCTAGTTGTAGAACCTCAGCTGCTCCAACACAATCTCGGAGAGCATGGAGTGGGGTTTCAACTATAGTCGGACAAAAAGGGCACATGCCAGTGCCTAATCCCACAGTTGCAAGACGGTCTCCTGTGGGTAGAGCATCTCGTCCTGCTCTCCAGCTAAAGGATCGAATCTTCGGAAGGGTGCTCGCTTTGGAGATAACTCGCCAAAGGGGAGAAGGACGACTGATAGGTCTGATTGGACGTTGTAAGAATAGATATCCGGAACGCACCGAATACATCCCCGTGTCATGATATCCCCAAAGTAATGCATCGCGCCGCTCATTGGAGATTGGCACACGCAGTATGGCATCAGTATCATCCCAGTCAAAATGCTGGCGGACTTTGGGTTCATCCCAAGACGCTTGATTGCCGATCATGAAGTCACGACATCGTAAGGGGAGTTCCTCCTCGTCTTGATAATTTCCAAAGAAGGATAAACTAGAGGTACCACCCCAAGGGTCGCGGTGGATACGGATCTGACTCTGAATTCCGGGTCGCCAAAAGAACCCTGGTTGCAATCGTTGCATGGCCTGCCAAAGACCTCGCCATGCGAAGGACGCGCGTCGATCGAGCTTAGCATCCAACAATTTCCCAGAAGGAAAGTAACGTGGATCAGCCTCCATAATTGTTTACCTAAGAGAGCAATGTTAAAATCGTGTAGGTTCCTAAAGCCTATTCCCCCTGCTGCCTTGGGATCACAAATAGACTCCCAAGATAGCAGAGGCCAACCTCGCTTGTTACTGCGGCCAGACCACCAATAACGACGGATCGAGCTAGTCATATCATCTATGATGTTCTGCGGAAGTAGGTAACAAGACATAACATACTGAGGTATGGCTTGTGCGACCGACTTGATCAGTGTTTCGCGTCCACTAAATGAGAGTAAGTCGGTGTCCCATTTAGTTATTCGAGAACTGACTTTGTCACGGACAAAACCTAAGCATTCCGTTCGGTTCCGCCCTATCATGAGGGGAACTCCGAGATAGATACCCGGGTCCTCGACAATGCGTACTCCGAGAGTCAATCGAACTGCCTGAATGAAGGTCTCAGAACAGCGTGAACTACAGTAAGCTGTGGACTTATCGAAATTAACAGCTTGTCCTGAAGAGGATTCATATAGGCGTAGAATCTCTTTCAACCTTTCAACCTCATCTGGGCAATTACGAAGGAAAACAATGCTATCATCGGCAAATAGCAGATGTGTAATTCTAGGTCCATGTCGATTGGCCTGTAGACCGAGAAGGCGCCCTTCCTGTTGCTCGGATTCAAGGGCCGCTGATAACCCTTGGGAACAAATCAGAAAGAGGAAGGGGGAGAGGGGGTCGCCCTGTCGGATGCCTCGAGCAGGCACAAACTCATCGGATAGGGTCCCGTTAAGTCTAACAGAAAAAGAGACTGAGGAGACACAGCGAAGTATGAGGTGCACCCATTTAGGTGCAAAGCCCATACGTGACATCACATCCCGAAGGAATGACCATTCGACTTTGTCGAACGCCTTCTCCATATCTAGTTTCAACGCCGCCCCTTGGTAAATGGCAGCGCTATTTGAGTGGAGGGTATGCACTAGCTCATGGGCGATTAGAATGTTGTCGGTTATGTTCCTTCCACGAACAAAGGCTGCTTGTGCATCGCTGATACAATCAGGTAGAACAGGCTTAAGACGGTTAACAAGAACCTTAGCAATTGTTTTGTATATGACCGTGCATAAGCTAATTGGTCGAAACTGACGCATATTGGTGGGGTCCGCAACCTTCGGGATAAGCACGATGACCGTTTTATTAACAGTCGACATGTCGGCTTCCCCACGCAATAGACGGAGACAGTGCTGGATAAATTCAGGCCCAATGACGTTCCAGTGTTGCCGAAAAAAACCACTAGGAAAACCATCGATGCCTGGAGCTTTCTTAGGACTAATATCTTGAAAGGCGGCAAGCACTTCACCCTCTGTGAATGGTCTCAATAGAGAGGCATTCATTGATGGAGTGACGACCGGAGAAATTTTCTCCAACAGACGTGGCGAAGAACTAGGGTTCGATGATGTAAACAGCGTCCGAAAATAATCCGAGGCTATTTGAAGGAGCCTTGGCGTAGCTGTATGCCATACATGGTTACCATCGTGAAGGCCACGAATAGTATTCTTTTTCTTGCGCTTAAAGGCTCTAGCGTGGAAAAAAGATGTGTTTTTGTCCCCTTGAGACAACCATGTGACCCGCGATCGTTGTGCCCAGTAGGCTTCACGGACGTCTAGAAGACGTCGAAGCTCTAGTTTTGCGTCGCGCAGGTCATTTAGCATCGCATGCGATAGATGACGACGTCGCATATATGAATTGATTTTGCGTTGTAATTCTGCAATACGGTTGTGTGACTGGTATCGGCGATGCGATTGCCAATCGCGCAGCTGGTTACCGACCATACGTAATTTTTCAGGCAAGTTACCCGATGCATTCGCCCATGCCTGTTGGACGGTCGTGATGCATGATGGATCATTTGCCCAACAAGATTCAAAACGGAAATGGTCAAAGGTCTCACGAGGAGTAGTGTTACGCTGGGGAACAAATTTGGTATCCATGACTATGACATAATGGTCAGAATCCGGGGAAAAAATATTACGGCATTCGAAAGTGGAATGTTCACTAAGCCATGCATTGCATGCTACAAAACGGTCAAGTCGTTCACAAACAGTTGAGACATTAGGCCCGGTGCGGGACCAAGTGAACCAACCCGATGCTGGCTTGCAATCAAAAAGATTATTGCAAGATAAACATTCGCGAAAGCTAGTGATTTGTGATTGCGGTCGGCGACAGCCTCCCTGTTTTTCTGAATCTGATAAAATATCATTAAGGTCACCGCCGATTAACCAAGGCATTGGTGAAGCGTGACGCAAAGAATCAATCAAATCCCATGTTTTAGACTTCATATTTGTGTCAGCGTAGCCATAAATGCCCGTAAAACGAAAACATTCATCATTCGAATTTAAAACAACATCAATGGATCGATCAGAATACGAAAGCAAATCAAGTTGAATTTTATTATTCCAAAATATGATGAGTCCGGAACATGTGGGGCTGCTATCAACATGGATGCAGCCATACATATCTAATAAAATTCTTAAACGATCATAATAGTAACGACATAAGCGAGTTTCAGACAGAAAGATAACATCCGGTTGCAACCTGCGAGCAATGGTGCTCAACCCTTGAACTGCCGTCGGGGAACCAAGACCGCGGCAGTTCCAGCAAAAGATCCTCATTTCTCTCGGCGGGGTTGAACGTCAACCGCCGCCGAAGAGATTTTGCTGCTCATCCCAGCTTTAGATAGTTTGGAAGGTATGTCAGAGGGCATTCCGGGTTTCACCGGCTTAACTTGAGTGGAGGGGGAAGTTCTCGGCCTCTTGGTAACACCAGCATCAACCATCGGAGGGCTACGTTTGGTTTTGCACGAGCCATTTGCACCTTTGGTAGTTCCTGACGTTGCAGCCAACCAATCCTCAAAATTCAATTTTAACTTAGATAATTTAAGTTTGAAATAGAATTTGAAGATGTATGGTATTTTAAGATCAGTAGAGATATTGATAGATTCCTTACCAACTTCAAAAAATATTCTAAATTTAGATAATTTGGAGAAAATTCGAATTGCAGAGGATAAACTAACGTTTAAATGTAATTTTATCTGCAGTTTGATCAAATCTCTCTCAACAAATTCAAAATTCAATTTTAACTTAGATAATTTAAGTTTAAAATAGAATTTGAAAATGTATGGTATTTTTAGATTGGTAGAGATAGTGATAGATTCCCCACCAATTTCAAAAAATATTCTAAATTTAGATGATTTGGAAAAAAATTCGAATTGCAGAGGATAAAATAACATTTAAATGTAATTTTATCTGCAATTTGAAATGTATGGGAATCTTATAGAGCCTTAGATTCACCGAAAAAGGAGATATCAAATCTCGTCCAACAAATTCAAAATTCAATTTTAACTTAGATAATTTAAGTTTGAAATAGAATTTGAAAATGTATGGTATTTTTAGTTCAGTAAAGATAGTGATAGATTCCCTACCAACTTCAAAAAATATTCTAAATTTAGATAATTTGGAGAAAATTCGAATTGCAGAGGATAAAATAACTTTTAAATGTAATTTTATCTGCAATTTGATCAAATCTCTCTCAACAAATTCAAAATTCAATTTTAACTTAGATAATTTAAGTTTGAAATAGAATTTGAAAATGTATGATATTTTTAGATTAGTAGTGATAGTGATAGATTCCCCACCAACTTCAAAAAATATTCTAAATTTAGATAATTTGGAGAAAATTCGAATTGCAGAGGATAAAAGAACATTTAAATGTAATTTTATCTGCAATTTGAAGTGCATGGGAATCCTAAAGATCCTTAGATTCATCAAAAAAGGAGATATCAAATCTCTTCCAACAAATTCAAAATTCAATTTTAACTTAGATAATTTAAGTTTGAAATAGAATTTGAAAATGTATGGTATTTTTAGATCAGTAGAAATAGAGATAGATTCCTTACCAACTTCAAAAATTATTCTAAATTTAGATAATTTGGAGAAAATTCGAATTGCAGAGGATAAAATAACATTTAAATGTAATTTTATCTGCAATTTGATCAAATCTCTCCCAACAAATTCAAAATTCAATTTTAACTTAGTTAATTTAAGTTTGAAATAGAATTTGAAAGTGTATGATATTTTTAGATTAGTATAGATAGGGATAGATTCCCCACCAACTTCAAAAAATATTCTAAATTTAGATAATTTAGAGAAATTTCGAATTGCAGAGGATAAAATATCATTTAAATGTAATTTTACCTGCAATTTGAAATACATGGGAGTCCTAAAGAGCTTTAGGTTCACCGTAAAAAGAGATATCAAATCTCTCTCAACAAATTCAATATTCAATTTTAACTTAGATAATTTAAGTTTGAAATAGAATTTGAAAAGATTTTCTGTTGTGAAACCGAGATCCATGCCCCTCGTTTCTAGGAACTGGGACTCCCATTGGAGTTGGAGATTCCCAGGCTGCCATCGTTGGCCCGTGCTATGGCTGCACTCGACTCTGCCAACGCCGGTTTGTGGCCAAGAGTTTGCGATGATGGATGATATGCCTGTTCTAGACAGCGAGTTTTGTGTAGTGGAGAACTTAAGACATAAGAGATTCATATTCACTTCATTCTTAAAAGAAAAAATGAATAATAAGAATAATAATAAAACATGCAATATCAGAAGAGTATTGCAAGAACAAAGTGGGGGAGACAATGAGAGCACCCTGCCAAAATTGCAAACGTGCTGACTTGCTTCCTCGTACCAACATGGTAATGTGACATAAGGTAGGATAACCCAATACCAGGACTTGCGCATGGTTGTTGCCACATCATAGGACGAAATACAAGGTCTAACAGACCAGGAAGAAACTTGCATTCTAATATTAGAAGCAAGGTATATGAAGGGTACCAAAAGTGGTACTCCAGCACATGGAAGAAATCCTTGGGGCGGGGATGTCGCCGGCAAGGCTAGGGAGCCTCGGAAGGGCCCGAGCGCTATTCGAATCCAATAGTAAAAGGATGGCCATGGCCGTTGTGCATCCATCTTTCGACGTATGAAGATTAGAAAATCATTGCTAAAATTCTCACGGGCATGAAGGGGTTGATGCACCACTGCATCGGAGGTGCTAAGCAAGCACCACCACGGTGGTGTTGGGGTTGAAAGGTGGTGGAAGAGTGTGGTTATGGGTGGTGGTAGTGAGAGGGAGGTGGTTAGGAAAAAGATGGAAAGAGAAAAGAAGAGAAAAGTTGAGAGAAAAGTTGAGAGCGTTTTCATCACCCGTTAGAATTTTAACTGAGTAAAAACCCGTTACCCGTTGAAATTTTAACTGAGTAAAAAGTACAGAAATTGAGGTTTTGCAATATAATTGTGTTGAAAAGCTCCTAATCAATTATTTGAACTCCTAAAATTTAATTAAAACTTGTTTTGTGGTCCTTTTTGTAAAGGTTTCGGACGAGCAGGTCTAAATGGGCCTTTCAATGGACCCGTTGGAATTTTAACTGAGTAAAAAGTACAGAAATTGAGGTTTTGCAAAATAATTGTGTTGAAAAGCTCATAATCAATTACATGAACTCATAAAATTTGATTAAAGCAAGTTTTGCAATCCTTTTTGTATAGGTTTCGGACGAGCGGGTCGAAATGGGCCTTTCAATGGACCCGTTGGAATTTTAACTAAGTAAAAAATACATAAATTGAGGTTTTGCAATATAATTGTGTTGAAAAGCTCCTAATCAGTTATTTGAACTCCTAATATTTGAATAAAACATTTTTTCGGTCCTTTTTGTAGAGGTTTCAGACGAGGAGGTCTAAATGGGCCTTTCAATGGGCCCGTTGGAATTTTAACTGAGTAAAAAGTATAAAATTGAGGTTTTTCAATATAATTTTGTTGAAAAGTTTCTTATCAATTATTTGAACTACTAAAATTTGATTAAAACTATTTTGCGGTCCTTTTTGTAAAGGTTTCGGACGAGCTGATCTAAATGGGCCTTTCAATGGACCCGTCAGAATTTTAACTGAGTAAAAAGTACAACAATTGCGGTTTGGCAATATAATTCTGTTGAAAAGCTCCTAATCAATTACATAAACTCCTAAAATTTGATTAAAACTTTTTTGCAGTCCTTTTTGTAGAGGTTTCGGACGAGCGGGTCGAAATGGGCCTTTCAATGGACCCGTTGGAATTTTAACTAAGTAAAAAATACATAAATTGAGGTTTTGCAATATAATTGTGTTGAAAAGCTCCTAATCATTTATTTGAACTCCTAATATTTGAATAAAACATTTTTCTGTCCTTTTTGTAGAGGTTTCAGACGAGCAGGTCTAAATGGGCCTTTCAATGGGCCCGTTGGAATTTTAACTGAGTAAAAAGTATAAAATTGAGGTTTTTCAATATAATTTTGTTGGAAAGTTCCTTATCAATTATTTGAACTCCTAAAATTTGATTAAAACTATTTTGCGGTCCTTTTTGTAGAGGTTTCGGACGAGCTGGTCTAAATGGGCCTTTCAATGGACCCGTTGGAATTTTAGCTGAGTAAAAAGTACAGAAATGGAAGTTTTGCAATATAATTGTGTTGAAAAGATCCTATTCAATTACATAAACTCCTAAAATTTGATTAAAACTTTTTTTGCAGTCCTTTTTGTATTGGTTTCGGACGAGCAGGTCTAAATGGGCCTTACAATGGACCCGTTGGAATTTTAACTGAGTAAAAAGTACAGAAATTGAGCTTTTACAATATAATTGTGTTGAAAAGCTCCTAATCAATTATTTAAACTCCTAAAATTTGATTAAAACTTGTTTTGCGGTCCTTTTTGTAGAGGTTTTGGACGAGCATGTCTAAATGGGCCTTTCAATGGACCCGTTGGAATTTTAACTGAGTAAAAAGTAAAAAAATTGAGGTTTTGCAATATAATTGTGTTGAAATGCTCCTAATAAATTATTTGAACTCCTATTATTTGAATAAAACATTTTTGCGGTCCTTTTTGTAGAGGTTTAGGACGACCAGGTCTAAATGGGCCTTTCAATGGGTCCGTTGGAATTTTAAACGAGTAAAAAGTATAAAATTGAGGTTTTGCAATATAATTGTGTTAAAAAGATCTTAATCAATTACATAAACTCCTAATATTTGATTAAAACCTGTTTTGTAGTCCTTTTTGTAGAGGTTTCAGACGAGCGGGTCGAAATGGGCCTTTCATTGGACCCGTTGGAATTTTAAATGAGTAAAAAGTACAGAAATTGAGGTTTTGCAATATAATTGTGTTGAAAAGCTCCTAATCAATTATTTGAACTCCTAATATTTGAATAAAACATTTTTGCGGTCCTTTTTGTAGAGGTTTCGGACGAGCAGGTCTAAATGGGCCTTTCAATGGGCCCGTTGGAATTTTAATTGAGTAAAAAGTATAAAATTGAGGTTTTGCAATATAATTGTGTTAAAAAGATCATAATCAATTACATAAACTCCTAATATTTGATTAAAACCTGTTTTGCAGTCCTTTTTGTAGAGGTTTCGGACGAGCGGGTCGAAATGGGCCTTTCATTGGACCCGTTGGAATTTTAAATGAGTAAAAAGTACAGAAATTGAGGTTTTGCAATATAATTGTTTTGAAAAGCTCCTAATTAATTATTTGAACTCCTAATATTTGAATAAAACATTTGTGCGGTCCTTTTTGTAGAGGTTTCGGACGAGCAGGTCTAAATGGGCCTTTCAATGGGCCCGTTAGAATTTTAACTGAGTAAAAAGTACAGAAATTGAGGTTTTTCAATATAATTGTGTTGAAAAGTTCCTAATCAATTATTTGAACTCCTAAAATTTGATTAAAACTATTTTGCTGTCCTTTTTGTCAAGGTTTCGGACGAGCAGGTCTAAATGGGCCTTTCAATGGACCCGTTAGAATTTTAACTGAGTAAAAAGTATAGAAATTGAGGTTTTGCAATATAATAGTGTTGAAAAGCTCCTAATCAATTACATAAACTCCTAAAATTTGATTAAAACTTTTTTTGCAGTCCTTTTTGTAGAGGTTTCGGACGAGCGGGTTGAAATGGGCCTTTCAATGGACCCGTTGAAATTTTAACTGAGTAAAAAGTACAGAAATTGAGGTTTTGCAATATAATTGTGTTGAAAATCTCCTAATCAATTATTAGAAATCCTAAAATTTGATTAAAACTTGTTTTGCGGTCCATTTTGTAGAGGTTTCGGACGAGCAGGTCTAAATGGGCCTTTCTATGGACCCGTTGGAATTTTAACTGAGTAAAAAGTACAGAAATTGAGGTTTTGCAACATAATTGTGTTGAAAAGCTCCTAATCAATTACATGAACTCCTAAAATTTGATTAAAACTTGTTTTACAGTCCTATTTGTAGAGGTTTCGTTCGAGCGGGTCAAAATGGGCTTTTCAATGGACCCGTTGGAATTTTAACTGAGTAAAAAGTACAGAAATTGAGGTTTTGCAATATAATTGTGTTGAAAAGCTCCTAATCAATTATTTGAACTCCTAAAATTTGATTAAAACTTGTTTTGAGGTCTTTTTTGTCGAGGTTTCGGACTAGCAGGTCTAAATGGGCCTTTCAATGGACCCGTTGGAATTTTAACTGAGTAAAAAGTACAGAAATTGAGGTTTTGCAATATAATTGTATTGAAAAGTTCCTAATCAATTACATGAACTCCTAAAATTTGATTAAACCTTGTTTTGCGGTCCTTTTTGTCGAGGTTTCGGACGAGCGGGTCGAAATGGGCCTTTTAATGGACCCGTTGGAATTTTAACTGAGTAAAAAGTACAAAAATTGAGGATTTGCAATATAATTGTGTTGAAAAGCTCCTAATCAATTATATTAACTCCTAAAATTTTATTAAAACTTGTTTTGTAGTCCTTTTTGTAGAGGTTTCGGAAGAGCGGGTCGAAATGGGCCTTTTATGTCGAAATGGGCCTTTTAATGGACCCGTTGAAATTTTAACTGAGTTAAAAGTACAGAAATTGAGGTTTTGCAATATAATTGTGTTGAATAGCTCCTAATCAGTTACTTGAACTCCTAAAATTTGATTTAAACTTGTTTTGCAGTACTTTTTGTAAAGGTTTCGGACCGGCGGGTCGAAATGGGCCTTTCAATGGACCCGTTAGAATTTTAACTGAGTAAAAAGTATAGAAATTGAGATTTTGCAATATAATTGTGTTCAAAAGCTCCTAATCAATTATTTGAACTCCTAATATTTGAATAAAATATTTTTGTTGTCCTTTTTGTAGAGGTTTCGGATTAGCGGGTGTAAATGGGCCTTTCAATGGGCCCGTTGGAATTTTAACTGAGTAAAACGTATAAAAATTAAGGTTTTTCAATATAATTGTGTTGAAAAGCTCCTAATCAATTATTTGAACTCCTAAGATTTGATTAAAACTTGTTTTGCGGTCCTTTTTGTCGAGGTTTTGGACGAGCAGGTCTAAATGGGCCTTTCAATGGACCCGTTAGAATTTTAACTGAGTAAAAAGTACAGAAATTGAGGTTTTGCAAAATAATTGTGTTGAAAAGCTCCTAACCAATTACATAAACTCCTAAAATTTGATTAAAACTTTTTTTGCAGTCCTTTTTGTATCGGTTTCGGACGAGCAGATCTAAATGGGCCTTACAATGGACCCGTTGGAATTTTAACTGAGTAAAAAGTACAGAAATTGAGGTTTTGCAATATAATTGTGTTGAAAAGCTCCAAATCAATTATTTGAACTCCTAAAATTTGATTAAAACTTGTTTTGCGGTCCTTTTTGTAGAGGTTTCGGACGAGCTGGTCCAAATGGGCCTTTCAATGGGCCCGTTGGAATTTTAACTAAGAAAAAAGTATAAAATTGAGGTTTTGCAATATAATTGTGTTGAAAAGCTCCTAATCAATTATTTGAACTCCTAAAATTTGATTAAAACTTGTTTTGCGGTCCTTTTTGTAGAGGTTTCGGACGAAGTGGTCCAAATGGGCCTTTCAATGGACCCGTTAGAATTTTAACTGAGTAAAAAGTACAGAAATTGAGGTTTTGCAATATAATTGTGTTGAAAAGCTCCTAACCAATTACATAAACTCCTAAAATTTGATTAAAACTTTTTTTGCAGTCCTTTTTGTCTCGGTTTCGGACGAGCAGGTCTAAATGGGCCTTATAATGGACCCGTTGGAATTTTAACTGAGTAAAAAGTACAAAAATTGAGGTTTTGCAATATAATTGTGTTGAAAAGCTCCTAATCAATTACATAAACTCCTAAAATTTGATTAAAACTTTTTTGCAGTCCTTTTTGTATCGGTTTCGGACGAGCAGGTCTAAATGGGTCGTACAATGGACCCGTTGGAATTTTAACTGAGTAAAAAGTACAGAAATTGAGGTTTTGCAATATAATTGTGTTGAAAAGCTCCTAATCAGTTATTTGAACTTTTAATTTTTGAATAAAACATTTTTGCGGTCCTTTTTGAAGAGGTTTCAGACGAGCAGGTCTAAATGGGCCTTTCAATGGGCCCGTTGGAATTTTTTTTGATGAAGGAGGGCCTCGTTAAAAACCCCTACTAATATCCCAGGCACAAGACCTGGAGAAACCTAAAAGGGGAAAAGAGTACCCAGAATTTATTTATAAAGACCGAGGTGAAGCCTCGCAAAGTACAGCGTTGTGAATACAATCAGGATACATGGACCCAAAAGACATAGAAGTCACGGTCCTAAGGGCATGGGTAGCCAAAGTATGTGCAACAATATTAGCCTCACGGCAAACAAACTGAACATGAGCAAAAGAAAAACAATCCAAAGCTGCTTGAGCTTGCAGAATCGTCGGACCCATAGAAGAAAGATCTGGGCCCAGAGAGTTGATCCTATTCGTAAGAGAAGCACAGTCTGTCTCGAAAATTAAGTGGCTCCATCCTTGAGATTGAGCAAAAGTAATACCAGCAAGAAGACCTTTCCCTTCGGACGTAATAGCATCTGAGCAACTGCCTAAAGGGTAAGCCAAACCGCCGACAACCATCCCTATTTCATCACGGGCCACAACACCAACCACCGCTGCACGTGTGGAAGGGTCGAAAGCCCCATCCACATTAAGTTTAATGTGCCCCCGAGGGGGATGTCTCCAGCGAGAAGGAGAGACCGTCAAAGGGGTAGGAGAGGTAGGGGAAGATATAGCTACAGAGTAGTCACGATGAAGACTGATGGAATTGACAGCAATTAACCACGGGGGTTGAAGATGTCTGTTATGGATCCATTCATTGCGCCTGTTCCAAATGTTCCACAGAGTAGTCAAGAAAAGCCCGAAAAGGTCAGAGGAAAGGAGGCAAGCACCTTCCTCTAGCCATTGAAGGCTGGTGGACGCAGTGCTGTTGATTAGAGAGATAGGGAGGCCAACCAAGTGAAGGGCCTCCGAGGCACCAGAGCAATCACAGAGAGCATGGAGAATCGATTCCGTACCGGAATGACAAACGGGGCAGGGACCTGAGTCTGGTGCAAAAGCCTGTAGGCAAACCCCGACAGGTAGAGCCTCAGATCCCAAGCGCCAGCCAAAAGTTTTGACTTTAGGTAAGACCTTGAGTTTGGAGAGAAACTTCCAAATCCGTAGAGGGCGAATTCTAGGTTCTGGGGGGCGTTGCAAAAAGAGGTAGCCAGATCTAACTGAGTAAATACCAGAATCATTACGGCTCCAGAGGATGGAGTCACGAGTATCATTGATAATAGGAATTGATAAAACTGAGTCGGCATCGGCCGTTGTAAAGTACGCACGGACCTTAGCAGGGTCCCAAGCTACTTGGTTCCGAATCATAAAGTCGCAACAACGAATGTGGACTTCATCCGATATCTCATAATCCCCATAAAGGTGTATAGGCGAGGAGCCTCCCCAGTTGTCCTGATGGAGTCGTATGTTACTATTAATACCAGGTCGATAAAGGAAGCCTCCTAAAAGGTGTTGCATAGCATGATAGATACCTTGCCAGGCAAAAGATCCACGAGAAGACCGAGATGCATTAAGGATGTTGCCTGAAGGAAAGTATTTGGATTTATAAATTTGACCCAGAAGAGAATCTGGTTCGCAGATAAGGCGCCATAATTGTTTACCAAGAAGCGCAATGTTAAAGTTATTGAGATCCCTAAATCCCATACCTCCTACTGATTTAGGCAAGCACACATGTTCCCAAGGGAGCATGTGCCAACCTTTCTTGTTATTTTTGCAAAACCACCAATATCGTCTAATGGCAGAGTTCATATCATCAATAATGTTTTGGGGTAATAAATAACATGACATAACATATTGAGGTAGAGATTGTAACACAGCTTTAATAAAGATTTCCCTACCACTGAAGGAAAGGAGTTGTTTGTCCCATTTGGACAATCTTTCATGAACTTTGTCTCGTATAAACCCTAAGGATAAGGTCTTATTTTTACCAATAAGAAGTGGTACCCCCAGATAGACACCAGGGTTGGAGACCTCACGAACTTGAAGGTAGGAATTAATAGCATGGCGAGTCGAACTGGGAGTGCGTGGATTGTAAAAAATAGTGGACTTATCAAAATTAATTGCTTGTCCAGAGGCAGAAGCGTATGTTTGGAGAGCTAATTTAAGGTGAACGGCTTCCTCTGGATTCGAGTTGAGAAAAACTATACAATCATATGCAAATAGAAGGTGGTTAACCTTGGGTCCATGCTTGCTGGCACCAAGGCCAGGAAGCAGACCATGTAGTTTAGCATCGGACAAAAAAGCTGAGAGCCCTTGAGTGCAAAAAAGGAAAAGAAAAGGGGATAAAGGGTCACCTTGGCGAAGACCCCGTTGAGGCCGAAAAAAGGGGGAGAAGGAGTTGTTGACCTTAACCGTAAAAGAAACTGAAGAGATACATCGCATTATAAGAGATACCCATGATGGTGCAAAGCCCATACGGTTCATGACATTTTCAAGGAAAGACCATTCAACCCTATCAAAGGCCTTTTCCATATCAAGCTTAAGAGCAGCACCTTGAGTAGACTTAGAAGTACCAGTGTTAATAAAGTGAATTATTTCGTGAGCAATAAGAATGTTATCTGTAATATTACGTCCCTGAATGAAAGCAACTTGGTTGGAACTAATGCAAAAGGGGATAGTATGTTTCATCCTATTAACCAAAACCTTGGCAATAATTTTGTATATTACTGTGCAGAGACTAATGGGCCTGAGATGCCTCATAGAGGTTGGATCCTTAATCTTAGGTATGAGAACCAAAATTGTTTGGTTTACTGAAGCCATATCTGCTGACCCATTGAGAAGATTAAGGCAAAGTGTGGTGACGTCTGACCCTACCGTATCCCAGTGTTGACGAAAGAAACCGCTAGGCAAGCCATCAATGCCAGGGGCTTTTCTTGGATCAATATCGCGGAAAGCGGTGATGATCTCCTCCGCTGTGAATTCCCTAGTGAGGGACTCATTCATAGCAGGCGTAATGGAGGGAGGGATTTTTGATAGAATTTGATATGACAATGAAGGGTTAGAGGAAGTAAAGAGAGTGTGGAAGTAAGTGGAAGCAATTGTCATAAGATCGAAGTCGGCAGAACACCAATTGTTGTTTGCATCAAAAAGGCCAGTGATGGTATTCTTTTTTTTCCTGCTAGTAGCGCGGGCATGAAAAAAACGGGTATTTTTGTCTCCTCGAGATAACCATAGGTTACGAGAGCGTTGCGCCCAGTACACCTCCTGCTCATTTAGTAATTTGTGGAGCTCAGTTTTGGCAGCAATGTATTTTTCTTCAGCAATAGCCGAGAGAGGTCGCTGTAAAAATTTGTTGATTCTCTTAGTGAGAATATTGATACGACCAGTGGATTTAAATCTTTGTTGGGATTGCCAATCTCCTAAGCAGGAGCCAATAGCTTTAATTTTATCAAGGGTATTGCCCTTAGTAGAAGTCCAAGTTTGTTTGACAACAGAGATACCGTCGTCGTTGTTTGCCCAGCAATTTTCAAAACGGAACTTAGATGGCGGGGGTCGGTAATTTGTTAGAGGTGGTGGTTCCGTATTCAAGAGTAGAAAGCAGTGATCAGATTTAGCATCAAAATCGGAAATAATATTATAATTGGGATTATTAGCTTTCCAAGCCATATTTCCTACAAAACGGTCTAGTCTCTCAAATAAAGGAGGAGTTTTAGGCCCAAGTTTAGACCAAGTGAACCAACCCTTGGTAGGTTTGCAGTCAAAAAGGTTATTACGGGAGAGGCATTGTCGAAAATTATTGATTTGAGATCTTGCACGACGACAGCCACCTTGTTTCTCATTATCAGATAGGATTTCATTGAAATCACCACCGAGAAGCCAAGGTAGACCGTCGTTGTTGTTTAGCGAATCAATTAAATCCCAAGTTTTAGTTTTATGATTTGTTTCAGAGTAACCATGTATTCTAGTGAAATAAAACGAATAAGAATTGCAACAAATATAAGTATGAATGAAACTATCCGAATAAGAAAGCATAGAAATATCATAATTATTCGAGGAAAATAAAGCAATACCAGAGCAATGTTCAGAGTAATCAACCGAAAAAACCAAATTCATACCTAGCAAAGAACTAAGACGGCTACAAGCCGTATTTTTAAGTTTAGTTTCACATAAAAAAAAGTAAATCAGGAGAATGAAGACGAAAGTATAAAATTGAGGTTTTGCAATATAACTGTGTTGAAAAGCTCCTAATCAATTACATAAACTCCTAAAATTGGATTAAAACTTTTTTTGCAGTCCTTTTTGTTAAGGTTTCGGACGAGCGGGTCGAAATGGGCCTTTCAATGGACCCGTTGAAATTTTAACTGAGTAAAAAGTACAGAAATTGAGGTTTTTCAATATAATTGTGTTGAAAAGCTCCTAATCAATTATTTGAACTCCTAAAGTTTGATTAAAACTTGTTTTGCGGTCCTTTTTGTAAAGGATCCGGACGAGCAGGTCTAAATGGGCCTTTCAATGGACCCGTTGGAATTTTAACTGAGTAAAAAGTACAGAAATTGAGGTTTTGCAATATAATTGTGTTGAAAACCTCCTAATAAATTACATGAACTCCTAAAATTTGATTAAAACTTGTTTTGCAGTCCTATTTGTAGAGGTTTCGGATGAGCGGCTCGAAATGGGCCTTTTAATGGACCCGTTGGAATTTTAACTAAGTAAAAAGTACAGAAATTGAGGTTTTGCAATATAATTGCGTTGAAAAGCTCCTAATTAGTTATTTGAACTCCTAATATTTGAATAAAACATTTTTGCGGTCCTTTTTGTAGAGGTTTCAGACGAGCAGGTCTAAATAGGCCTTTCAATGGGCCCGTTGGAATTTTAACTAAGTAAAAAGTATAAAATTAAGGTTTTTCAATATAATTGTGTTGAAAAGCTCCTAATCAATTATTTGAACTCCTAAATTTTGATTAAAAATTGTTTTGCGGTTCTTTTTGTTGAGGTTTTGGACGAGCAGGTCTAAATGGGCCTTTCAATGGACCCGTTGGAATTTTAACTGAGTATAAAGTACAGAAATTGAGGTTTTGCAATATAATTGTGTTAAAAATCTCCTAATCAATTACATGAACTCCTAAAATTTGATTAAAACTTGTTTTGCAATCCTTTTTGTTGAGGTTTCGGACGAGCGGGTCGAAATGGGCCTTTCAATGGACCCGTTGAAATTTTAGCTGAGTAAAAAGTACAGAAATTGAGGTTTTTCAATATAATTGTGTTGAAAAGCTCCTAATCAATTATTTGAACTCCTAAAGTTTGATTAAAACTTGTTTTGCGGTCCTTTTTGTAAAGGTTCCGGACGAGCAGGTCTAAATGGGCCTTTCAATGGACCCGTTGGAATTTTAACTGAGTAAAAAGTACAGAAATTGAGGTTTTGCAATATAACTGTGTTGAAAAGCTCCTAATAAATTACATGAACTCCTAAAATTTGATTAAAACTTGTTTTGCAGTCCTATTTGTAGAGGTTTTGGACGAGCGGGTCGAAATGGGCCTTTCAATTGACCCGTTCGAATTTTAACTAAGTAAAAAGTACAGAAATAGAGGTTTTGCAATATAATTGCGTTGAAAAGCTCCTAATCAGTTATTTGAACTCCAAATATTTGAATAAAACATTTTTGCGGTCCTTTTTGTAGAGGTTTCAGACGAGCAGGTCTAAATGGGCCTTTCAATGGGCCCGTTGGAATTTTAACTGAGTAAAAAGTATTAAATTGAGGTTTTTCAATATAATTGTGTTGAAAAGTTCCTAATCAATTATTTTAAATCCTAAAATTTGTTTAAAACTATTTCGCGATCCTTTTTGTAGAGGTTTCGGACGAGCTGGTCCAAATGGGCCTTTCAATGGACCCGTTGGAATTTTAACTGAGTAAAAAGTACAGAAATTGAGGTTTTGCAATATAATTGTGTTGAAAAGATCCTAATCAGTTATTTGAACTCATACTATTTGAATAAAACATTTTTGCGGTCCTTTTTGTAGAGGTTTCAGACGAGCAGGTCTAAATGGGCCTTTCAACGGGCCCGTTGGAATTTTAACTGAGTAAAAAGTATAAAATTGAGGTTTTTCAATATAATTGTGTTGAAAAGCTCCTAATCAATTATTTGAACTACTAAAATTTGATTAAAAATTGTTTTGCGGTTCTTTTTGTTGAGGTTTTGGACGAGCAGGTCTAAATGGGCCTTTCAATGGACCCGTTGGAATTTTAACTGAGTAAAAAGTACAGAAATTGAGGTTTTGCAATATAATTGTGTTGAAAAGCTCCTAATCAATTACATGAACTCCTAAAATTTGATCAAAACTTGTTTTGCGGTCCTTTTGTAGAGGTTTCGGACGAGCGGGTCGAAATGGGCCTTTCAATGGACCCGTTGGAATTTTAACTGTGTAAAAAGTACAGAAATTGAGTTTTTGCAATCTAATTGTGTTAAAAATCTCCTAATCAATTACATGAACTCCTAAAATTTGATTAAAGCTTGTTTTGCAGTCCTTTTTGTTGAGGTTTCGGACGAGCGGGTCGAAATGGGCCTTTCAATGGACCCGTTGAAATTTTAACTGAGTAAAAAGTACAGAAATTGAGGTTTTTCAATATAATTGTGTTGAAAAGCTCCTAATCAATTATTTGAACTCCTAAAGTTTGATTAAAACTTGTTTTGCGGTCCTTTTTGTAAAGGTTCCGGACGAGGAGGTCTAAATGGGCCTTTCAATGGACCCGTTGGAATTTTAACTGAGTAAAAAGTACAGAAATTGTGGTTTTGCAATATAATTGTGTTGAAAACCTCCTAATAAATTACATGAACTCCTAAAATTTGATTAAAACTTGTTTTGCAGTCCTTTTTGTAGAGGTTTCGGATGAGCGAGACGAAATGGGCCTTTCAATGGACCCGTTGGAATTTTAAGTAAGTAAAAAGTACAGAAATTGAGGTTTTGCAATATAATTGCGTTGAAAAGCTCCTAATCAGTTATTTGAACTCCTAATATTTGAATAAAACATTTTTGTGGTCCTTTTTGTAGAGGTTTCAGACGAGCAGGTCTAAATGGGCCTTTCAATGGGCCCGTTGGAATTTTAACTGAGTAAAAAGTATAAAATTGAGGTTTTTCAATATAATTGTGTTGAAAAGTTCCTAATCAATTATTTTAAATCCTAAAATTTGATTAAAACTATTTTGCGGTCGTTTTTGTAGAGGTTTCGGACGAGCTGGTCTAAATGGGCCTTTCAATGGACCCGTTGGAATTTTAACTGAGTAAAAAGTATACAAATTGAAGTTTTGCAATATAATTGTGTTGAAAAGCTCCTACTCATTTATATGAACTCCTAATATTTGATTAAAACTTTTTTGCGGTCCTTTTTGTATTGGTTTCGGACGAGTAGATCTAAATGGGCCTTACAATGGACCCGTTAGAATTTTAATTGAGTAAAAATTACAGAAATTGAGGTTTTGCAATATAATTGTGTTGAAAAGCTCCTAATCAGTTATTTGAACTCCTAATATTTGAATAAAACATTTTTGCGGTCCTTTTTGTAGAGGTTTCAGACGAGCAGGTCTAAATGGGCCTTTCAACGGGCCGGTTGGAATTTTAACTGAGTAAAAAGTATAAAATTGAGGTTTTTCAATATAATTGTGTTGAAAAGCTCCTAATCAATTATTTGAACTCCTAAAATTTGATTAAAACTTGTTTTGCGGTCCTTTTTGTCGAGGTTTCGGACGAGCGGGTCTAAATGGGCCTTCCAATGGACCCGTTGGAATTTTAACTGAGTAAAAAGTACAGAAATTGAGGTTTTGCAATATAATTGTGTTGAAAAGCTCGTAATTAATTACATGAACTCCTAAAATTTGATTAAAACTTGTTTTGCAATCATTTTTATAGAGGTTTCGGACGAGCGGGTCGAAATGGGACTTTCAATGGACCCGTTGGAATTTTAACCGAGTAAAAAGTACAGAAATTGAGGTTTTGCAATATAATTGTGTTGAAAAGCTCCTAATCAATTACATGAACTCCTAAAATTAGATTAAAACTTGTATTGCGGTCCTTTTGTAGAGGTTTCGGACGAGCGGGTCGAAATGGGCCTTTCAATGGACCCGTTGGAATTTTAACTGTGTAAAAAGTACAGAAATTGAAGTTTTGCAATATAATTGTGTTAAAAATCTCCTAATCAATTACATGAACTCCTAAAATTTGATTAAAACTTGTTTTGCAGTCCTTTTTGTTGAGGTTTCGGACGAGCGGGTCGAAATGGGCCTTTCAATGGACCTGTTGAAATTTTAACTGAGTAAAAAGTACAGAAATTGAGGTTTTTCAATATAATTGTGTTGAAAAGCTCCTAATCAATTATTTGAACTCCTAAAGTTTGATTAAAACTTGTTTTGCGGTCCTTTTTGTAAAGGTTCCAGACGAGCAGGTCTAAATGGGACTTTCAATGGACCCGTTGGAATTTTAACAGAGTAAAAAGTACAGAAATTTTGGTTTTGCAATATAATTGTGTTGAAAACCTCCTAATAAATTACATGAACTCCTAAAATTTTATTAAAACTTGTTTTGCAGTCCTTTTTGTAGAGGTTTCGGATGAGCGAGTCGAAATGGGCCTTTCAATGGACCCGTTGGAATTTTAAGTAAGTAAAAAGTACATAAATTGAAGTTTTGCAATATAATTGCGTTGAAAAGCTCCTAATCAGTTATTTGAACTCCTAATATTTGAATAAAACATTTTTGCGGTCCTTTTTGTAGAGGTTTCAGACGAGCAGGTCTAAATGGGCCTTTCAATGGGCCCGTTGGAATTTTAACTGAGTAAAAAGTATAAAATTGAGGTTTTTCAATATAATTGAGTTGAAAAGTTCCTAATCAATTATTTTAAATCCTAAAATTTGATTAAAACTTTTTTGCGGTCGTTTTTGTAGAGGTTTCGGACGAGCTGGTCTAAATGGGCCTTTCAATGGACCCGTTGGAATTTTACCTGAGTAAAAAGTATAAAAATTGAAGTTTTGCAATATAATTGTGTTGAAAAGCTCCTACTCATTTATTTGAACTCCTAAAATTTGATTAAAACTTTTTTGCGGTCCTTTTTGTATTGGTTTCGGACGAGTAGATCTAAATGGGTCTTACAATGGACCCGTTAGAATTTTAATTGAGTAAAAATTACAGAAATTGAGGTTTTGCAATATAATTGTGTTGAAAAGCTCCTAATCAGTTATTTGAACTCCTAATATTTGAATAAAACATTTTTGCGGTCCTTTTTGTAGAGGTTTCAGACGAGCAGGTCTAAATGGGCCTTTCAACGGGCCCGTTGGAATTTTAACTGAGTAAAAAGTATAAAATTGAGGTTTTTCAATATAATTGTGTTGAAAAGCTCCTAATCAATTATTTGAACTCCTAAAATTTGATTAAAAATTGTTTTGCGGTTCTTTTTGTTGAGGTTTTGGACTAGCAGGTCTAAATGGGCCTTTCAATGGACCCGTTGGAATTTTAACTGAGTAAAAAGTACAGAAATTGAGGTTTTGCAATATAATTGTGTTGAAAAGCTCCTAATCAATTACATGAACTCCTAAAATTTGATTAAAACTTGTTTTGCGGTCCTTTTGTAGAGGTTTCGGACGAGCGGGTCGAAATGGGCCTTTCAATGGACCCGTTGGAATTTTTTTTTGAAGATAGGGCCTCATTAAAAACCCCACTAATCCTTACTGGGCTAGCCCAGTAAGGCCCTAGGAGGGGAAAAGAGTGCCCAAAATATATTATAAATCAAGGTGGTTGGTGAACAACCGGTACAAAAGTTTGTAGAGCATCAGGCAAGCCCGGCCCAAAATACATAGAGGAATGAAGATGAAGAGCCCAATTGGCTACAGAATGAGCTAAAATGTTAGCTTCACGCGGTACATAATGTAAGCTAAGACCTGACACAGTGTCAATGAAAGATCTAGTATCGTGCAACTGTCGCCGAAGAGTGGAGGCATCCTCGTCTGCGCTACACAGCCGGTTGATCAGCAGGGCCGCATCCGATTCAAGGAGAAACCCTGTCCATCCCGCCTCCACACCTAGTTGGACACCATCTGAGATAGCCCGTAGCTCCGTCGACGTAGAATCTGCAATAGTGTCCAAGTAAACAGCTCGTCCAACCAGGATAGCACCAGTAGCATCACGAGCCACAATGCCAATTCCAGCCGATCCTGTAGAGGGGTGAAAAGCACCATCAATATTGATTTTGATTGATCCAGTCGGCGGCGGCCTCCATACAGGTGGGGAGAATGCTGTCGTCGTCTGCTGCCTCGTCATGGGAATGTCTGAATTGGCCGAAAGGTAGTCGCGTAGTAGATCCTGTGAGTTCATCAAGGTGAGCCAAGGGGGCTGTAAACGCTGAGAATGGACCCACTCATTCCTCCTATTCCAAAGATTCCACAATGTAGTTAGGAGGAGGTCAAATTGTGCGCAAGAGAGGAGCCTAGCTCCTTGTTCCAACCAAAGTGATATCGATGCTGCGATGCTATCACGAAATTCTCTCGGGAAGCCTGCAAGGCTGAGTGTCTCAGCAGCGCCTGGACAGTCCCTGAATGCATGAAGTGCAGATTCGAGAGTCGAGGGGCAGAACGGACACATGCCAGTACCCAGTCCAATAGTCGCAAGTCGGTCACCTGTGGGTAGTGCACCCCGTCCTACCCGCCAGCCAAAAGTGCGGACCTTCGGGAGTGTGTTGGATTTAGCAATAATCTTCCACAGAGGACTCGGACGCTCAAGAGGTCGAGAGGGCCTACGTAAGAATAGGTAACCTGAGCGTACTGAATATATATTGGTATCGTGAAAACCCCATAGTAAGGTATCGCGATGGACATCAGATATGGGTACATGCAATATGTTGGCTGCGTCATCGTCGTCAAAATATTGCCGCACTTTATGTTCATCCCATACATTATGATGCCGAATCATAAAATCTCCGCATCGCAAGGGTATCTCCTCATTATCTGGATAACTACCAAAGAGAGAGATCCCATTGGATCCACCCATAAATTGAGGTTTTGCAATATAATTGTGTTAAAAATCTCCTAATCAATTACATGAAGTCCTAAAATTTGATTAAAGCTTGGTTTGCAGTCCTTTTTGTTGAGGTTTCGGACAAGCGGGTCGAAATGGGCCTTTCAATGGACCCGTTGAAATTTTTGCTGAGTAAAAAGTACAGAAATTGAGGGTTTTCAATATAATTCTGTTGAAAAGCTCCTAATCAATTATTTGAACTCCTAAAGTTTGATTAAAACTTGTTTTGCGGTCCTTTTTGTAAAGGTTCCGGACGAGCAGGTCTAAATGGGCCTTTCAATGGACCCGTTAGAATTTTAACTGAGTAAAAAGTACAGAAATTGAGGTTTTGCAATATAATTGTGTTGAAAAGCTCCTAATAAATTACATGAACTCCTAAAATTTGATTAAAACTTGTTTTGCAGTCCTATTTGTAGAGGTTTCGGACGAGCGGGTCGAAATGGGCCTTTCAATTGACCCGTTGGAATTTTAACTAAGTAAAAAGTACAGAAATTGAGGTTTTGCAATATAATTGCGTTGAAAAGCTCCTAATCAGTTATTTGAACTCCTAATATTTGAATAAAACATTTTTGCGGTCCTTTTTGTAGAGGTTTCAGACGAGCATGTCTAAATGGGCCTTTCAATGGGCCCGTTGGAATTTTAACTGAGTAAAAAGTAAAAAATTGAGGTTTTTCAATATAATTGTGTTGAAAACCTCCTAATAAATTACATGAACTCCTAAAATTTGATTAAAACTTGTTTTGCAGTCCTTTTTGTAGAGGTTTCGGATGAGCGAGTCGAAATGGGCCTTTCAATGGACCCGTTGGAATTTTAAGTAAGTAAAAAGTACAGAAATTGAGGTTTTGCAATATAATTCCGTTGAAAAGCTCCTAATCAGTTATTTGAACTCCTAATATTTGAATAAAACATTTTTGCGGTCCTTTTTGTAGAGGTTTTAGACGAGCAGGTCTAAATGTGCCTTTCAATGGGCCTGTTGGAATTTTAACTGAGTAAAAAGTATAAAATTGAGGTTTTCAATATAATTGTGTTGAAAAGTTCCTAATCATTTATTTTAAATCCTAAAATTTGATTAAAACTATTTTGCGGTCGTTTTTGTAGAGGTTTCGGACGAGCTGGTCTAAATGGGCCTTTCAATGGACCCGTTGGAATTTTAACTGAGTAAAAAGTATAAAAATTGAAGTTTTGCAATATAATTGTGTTGAGAAGCTCCTACTCATTTATTTGAACTCCTAAAATTTGATTAAAACTTTTTTGCGGTCCTTTTTGTATTGGTTTCGGACGAGTAGATCTAAATGGGCCTTACAATGGACCCGTTAGAATTTTAATTGAGTAAATTACAGAAATTGAGGTTTTGCAATATAATTGTGTTGAAAAGCTCCTAATCAGTTATTTGAACTCCTAATATTTGAATAAAACATTTTTGCGGTCCTTTTTGTAGAGGTTTCAGACGAGCAGGTCTAAATGGGCCTTTCAACGGGCCCGTTGGAATTTTAACTGAGTAAAAAGTATAAAATTGAGGTTTTTCAATATAATTGTGTTGAAAAGCTCCTAATCAATTATTTGAACTCCTAAAATTTGATTAAAAATTGTTTTGCGGTTCTTTTTGTTGAGGTTTTGGACGAGCAGGTCTAA
Source organism: Hibiscus trionum (assembly GCA_030270665.1). Lineage (NCBI taxonomy): Eukaryota > Viridiplantae > Streptophyta > Magnoliopsida > Malvales > Malvaceae > Hibiscus > Hibiscus trionum. The sequence continues at coordinate 31,762,564 of BSYR01000008.1, forward strand.
ATGGGCCTTTCAATGGACCCGTTGGAATTTTAACTGAGTAAAAAGTATAAAAATTGAAGTTTTGCAATATAATTGTGTTGAGAAGCTCCTACTCATTTATTTGAACTCCTAAAATTTGATTAAAACTTTTTTGCGGTCCTTTTTGTATTGGTTTCGGACGAGTAGATCTAAATGGGCCTTACAATGGACCCGTTAGAATTTTAATTGAGTAAAAATTACAGAAATTGAGGTTTTGCAATATAATTGTGTTGAAAAGCTCCTAATCAGTTATTTGAACTCCTAATATTTGAATAAAACATTTTTGCGGTCCTTTTTGTAGAGGTTTCAGACGAGCAGGTCTAAATGGGCCTTTCAATGGGCCCGTTGGAATTTTAACTGAGTAAAAAGTATAAAATTGAGGTTTTTCAATATAATTGTGTTGAAAAGCTCCTAATCAATTATTTGAACTCCTAAAATTTGATTAAAACTTGTTTTGCGGTCCTTTTTGTCGAGGTTTCGGACGAGCAGGTCTAAATGGGCCTTTCAATGGACCCGTTGGAATTTTAACTGAGTAAAAAGTACAGAAATTGAGGTTTTGCAATATAATTGTGTTGAAAAGCTCCTAATCAATTACATGAACTCCTAAAATTTGATTAAAACTTGTTTTGCAATCATTTTTATAGAGGTTTCGGACGAGCGGGTCGAAATGGGCCTTTCAATGGACCCGTTGGAATTTTAACCGAGTAAAAAGTAAAGAAATTGAGGTTTTGCAATATAATTGTGTTGAAAAACTCCTAATCAATTATTTGAACTCCTTAAATTTGATTAAAACTTGTTTTGCGGTCCTTTTTGTCGAGGTTTCGATCGAGCAGGTGTAAATGGGCCTTTCAATGGACCCGTTGGAATTTTAACTAAGTAAAAAGTACAGAAATTGAGGTTTTGCAATATAATTGTGTTGAAATCTCCTAATCAATTACATGATCTTCTAAAATTTGATTAAAACTTCTTTTGCGGTCCTTTTTGTAAAGGTTTCGGACGAGCAGGTCTAAATGGGCCTTTCAATGAACCTGTTGGAATTTTAACTGAGTAAAAAGTACAGAAATTGAGGTTTTGCAATATAATTGTGTTGAAAAGCTCCTAATCAATTATTTGAACTCCTAATATTTGAATAAAACATTTTTGCGATCCTTTTTGTAGAGGTTTCGGACGAGCAGGTCTAAATGGGCCCGTTGGAATTTTAATTGAGTAAAAAGTATAAAATTGAGGTTTTTCAATATAATTGTGTTGAAAAGCTCCTAATCAATTATGTGAACTCCTAAAATTTGATTAAAACTATTTTTGCGGTCCTTTTTGTCGAGGTTTCGGGCGAGCAGGTCTAAATGGGCCTTTCAATGGACCCGTTAGAATTTTAACTGAGTAAAAAGTACAGAAATTGAGGTTTTGCAATATAATTGTGTTGAAAAGCTCCTAATAAATTACATGAACTCCTAAAGTTTGATTAAAACTTTTTTGTGGTCCTTTTTGTAGAAGTTTCGGGCGAGCAGGTCTAAATGGGCCTTACAATGGACCCGTTGGAATTTTTAACTGAGTAAAAAGTACATAAATTGAGCTTTTGCAATATATATGTGTTGATAAGCTCCTAATCAATTATTTGAACTCCTAAAATTTGATTAAAACTTGTTTTGCGGTCCTTTTTGCAGAGGTTTCAGACTAGCAGGTCTAAATGGGCCTTTCAATGGACCCGTTGGAATTTTAACTGAGTAAAAAGTACAGAAATTGAGGTTTTGGAATATAATTGTGTTGAAAATCTCCTAATCATTTACACGATCTCCTAAAATTTGATTAAAACTTGTTTTGCGGCCCTTTTTGAAGAGGTTTCAGACGAGCATGTCTAAATGGGACTTTCAATGGACCCGTTGGAATTGTTTTTTTGAAGGAAAAGGCCTCGTTAAAAACCCCTACTAATGTCCTTCAAGCAGAGCTAGAGGACCCTATAAAGGGGAAAAGAGTGCCTAGGTTTTATTATATCAAAGAGAAATTTGTTACAAGATGTTTGATACAATGAGGAATGTCAGAATGAAAGGACATGGAAGACATAGAACTAAGCGAATAAGTAGCCAAAGTATGGGCCACATGATTTTCCTCACGGCGTACAAAAGAAACATAAGCTGAATCAAAATCATGAAGAGACTCGAATCTGATGAAGAAGAGGCCCCAAGGTAGAAAGATCCAGTCCTGGATTGTTGATCCTATTTGCAATAGAAGCACAATCAGTTTCAAGCAAGAGCCGAGTCCATCGGCGAAAGTGATTCCTGCAAGAAGGTTTTCACCTTCACAAGTAACTGCATCCAGACAGCTACCTAGCAGAAAAGCGAGGCCACCCACAACTGCACCTGTAGAATCACGTGCTACAGCGCCAACAGCCGCTGCACGAGTTGAGGGATTAAAAGCCCCATCCACATTTTTTTATATGGTTAGGTGGAGGAGGATTCCAACATGGGGGAGATAGAAAAGATGGCGTTGGGTTGGAAGGAGAAAAGGCATTACAGAAGTCATTATGTAAACTAATGGAGTTAACGGCAGTAAGTCATGATGGTTGCAGATGGTGATTATGAACCCAGTCATTACGTCTATTCCAAACATTCCAAATAGTAGTGAGGAAAAGGCCAAACTTGTCAGAGGATAGGAGATGGGCGACTTCCTCCAACCATTGTAATGGGGTAATAGCCGAACTCCTAGAAAGGGTTATGGGAATACCAGAGAGCTGAAGGGCTTCAGCAGCCCCTGCACAATCACGAAGAGCATGGAGAATGGTCTCCGAGTGGCCTCCACAAATAGGACAAGGCCCCGAATTTGGTGAAAAAACTTGCATTTTGGAGCCAACCGGCAGAGCATCAGACGCCATACGCCATCCAAAAGTTTTGACCTTAGGCAAGGCCTTGACTTTGGACAGAAATTTCCAAAAATGTGTAGGTGATGTTTGTGGAAGCGCAGAGCGTTGTAAGAAAAGATAACCAGAACGAACCGAATAAATACCCGAGTCATTAGGAAACCAAAGAATAGAATCACGGTGATCATTTATAATTGGTATATTGAGAATGGCAGTGGCATCGGTTGGATTAAAATAACGATGGACCTTAATAGGGTCCCAAGCAATTTGATTACGAAGCATGAAATCGCGGGAACGAATATGGACTTCATCCGAGATTTCGTAATCCCTAGTAAGCTCATAATCAATTATTTGTACTCCTAAAATTTGATCAAAACTTGTTTTGCGGTACTTTATGTAGAGGTTTCGAACGTGCGGGTCTAAATGGGCCTTTCAATGGACCCGTTGGAATTTTAACTCAGTAAAATGTATAAAAATTGAAGTTTTGCAATATAATTGTGTTGAAAAGCTCCTAATCATTTATTTGAACTCCTACAATTTGATTAAAATTTTTTTGCGGTCCTTTTTGTATCGGTTTCGGACGAGCAGGTCTAAATGGGCCTTACAATGGACCCGTTGGAATTTTAACAGAGTAAAAAGTACAGAAATTGAGGTTTTGCAATATAATTGTGTTGAAAAGCTCCTAATCAATTATTTGAACTCCTAAAATTTGATTAAAACTTGGTTTGAGATCCTTTTTGTGGAGGTTTCGGACGAGCAGGTCCAAATGGGCCTTTCAATGGACCCGTTGGAATTTTAATTGAGTAAAAAGTACAGAAATTGAGGTTTTGCAATATAATTGTGTTGAAAAGCTCCTAATCAATTACATGAACTCCTAAAATTTGATTTAAACTTGTTTTGTAGTCCTTTTTGTAGAGGTTTCGGACGAGCGGGTCTAAATTGGCCTTTCAATGGACCCGCTGGAATTTTAATTGAGTAAAAATTACAGAAATTGAGGTTTTGCTATGTAATTGTGTTGAAAAGATCCTAATCAATTATTTTTACTCCTAAAATATGATCAAAACTTGTTTTGCGGTCCTTTATGTAGAGGTTTCGGACGTGCGAGTCTAAATGGGCCTTTCAATGGAACCGTTGGAATTTTAACTCAGTAAAAAGTACATAAATTGAGGTTTTGCAATATAATTGTGTGGAAAAGCTCCTAATCAATTACATGAACTCCTAAAATTTGATTAAAACTTGTTTTGCGGCCCTTTTTGTATCGGTTTCGGACTAGCATGTCTAAATGGGCCTTACAATGGACCCGTTGGAATTTTAACTGAGAAAAAAGTATAAAAATTGAGGTTTTGCAATATAATTGTGTTGAAAATCTCATAATCATTTATTTGTACTCCTAAAATATTATCAAAACTTGTTTTGCGGTCCTTTATATAGAGGTTTCGGACGTGCGGGTCTAAATGGGCCTTTTAGTGGAACCGTTGGAATTTTAACTGAGTAAAATGTATAAAAATTGAAATTTTGCAATATAATTGTGTTGAAAAGCTCCTAAGAATTTATTTGAACTCCTAAAATTTGATTAAAACTTTTTTGAGGTCCTTTTTGTATCGGTTTCGGACGAGCAGGTCTAAATGGGCCTTACAATGGACCCGTTGGAATATTAACTGTGTAAAAAGTACAGAAATTGAGGTTTTGTAATATAATTGTGTTGAAAAGCTCCGAATCAATTACATGAACTCCTAAAATTTGATTAAAACTTGTTTTACAGTCCTTTTTGTAGAGGTTTCGTTCGAGCGGGTCGAAATGGGCATTTCAATGGACCCGTTGGAATTTTAACTGAGTAAAAAGTACAGAAATTTAGGTTTTGCAATATAATTGTGTTGAAAATCTCCTAATCAGTTATTTGAACTCCTAAAATTTGATTAAAACTTGTCTTGCTGTCCTTTTTGTCGAGGTTTCGGACGAGCAGGTCTAAATGGGCCTTTCAATTGACTCGTTGGAATTTTAACTGAGTAAAAAGTACAGAAATTGAGGTTTTGCAATATATATGTGTTGAAAAGCTCCTAATTAATTACATGAACTCCTAAAATTTGATTAAAACTTGTTTTGCAGTCCTTTTTGTAGAGGTTTCAGACGAGCGGGTCGAAATGGGCCTTTCATTGGACCCGTTGGAATTTTAACTGAGTAAAAAGTACAGAAATTGAGGTTTTGCAATATAATTGTGTTGAAAAGCTTCTAATCAATTATTTGAACTCCTAATATTTGAATAAAACATTTTTGCGGTCCTTTTTGTAGAGGTTTCGGACGAGAAGGTCTAAATGGGCCTTTCAGTGGACCCGTTGGAATTTCAACTGAGTAAAATTTATTAGAATTGAAGTTTTGCAATATAATTATGTTGAAAAGCTCCTAATCATTTATTTGAACTCCTAAAATTTTTTAAAACTTTTTTGCGGTCCTTTTTGTAACGGTTTCGGACGTGCAGGTCTAAATGGGTCTTTAATGGACCCGTTGGAATTTTAACTGAGAAAAAAGTACAAAAATTGAGGTTTTGCATTATAATTGTGTTGAAAAGCTCCTAATCAATTATTTGAACTCCTAATATTTGATTAAAACATGTTTTGCTGTCATTTTTGTCGAGGTTTCGGACGAGCAGGTCTAAATGGGCTTTTCAATGGACCCGTTGGAATTTTAACTGAGTAAAAAGTACATAAATTGAGGTTTTGCAATATAATTGTGTTGAAAAGCTCCTAATTAATTACATGAACTCCTAAAATTTGATTAAACTTGTTTTGCAGTCCTTTTTGTAGAGGTTTCAGACTAGCGGGTCGAAATGGGCCTTTCAATGGACCCGTTGGAATTTTAACTGAGTAAAAAGTACAAAAATTGAGGTTTTGCAATATAATTGTGTTGAAAAGCTTCTAATCAATTATTTAAACTCCTAATATTTGAATAAAACATTTTTGCGGTCCTTTTTGTAGAGGTTTCGGACGAGCAGGTCTAAATGGGCCTTTCAATGGGCCCGTTGGAATTTTAACTGAGTAAAAAGTATCAAAATTGAAGTGTTCAATATAATTGTGTTGAAAAGCTCCTAATCAATTATTTGAACTCCTAAAATCTGATTAAAACTTTTTTGCGGTCCTTTTTGTATCAGTTTCAGACGAGCAGGTCTAAATGGGCCTTACAATGGACCCGTTGGAATTTTAACTGAGTAAAAAGTACAGAAATTGAGGTTTTGCAATATAATTGTGTTGAAAAGCTCCTAATTAGTTATTTGAACTCCTAATATTTGAATAAAACATTTTTGAGTTCCTTTTTGTAGAGGTTTCAAACGAGTATGTCTAAATGGGACTTTCAATGGGCCCGTTGGAATTTTAACAGAGTAAAAAGTATAAAAGTGAGGTTTTGCAATATAATTGTGTTGAAAAGATCCTAATAAATTACATGAACTCTTGAAATTTGATTAAAACTTGTTTTGTAGTCCTTTTGGTAGAGGTTTCGAACGAGCGGGTCTAAATTGGACTTTCAATGGACCCGCTGGAATTTTAACTGAGTAAAAAGTACAGAAATTGAGGTTTTGCAATATAATTGTGTTGAAAAGCTCCTAATCAATTACATGAACTCCTAAAATTTGATTAAAACTTGTTTTGCAATCCTTTTTGTAGAGGTTTCGGACGAGCGGGTGGAAATGGGCCTTTCAATGGACCCGTTGAAATTTTAACTGAGTAAAAAGTACAGAAATTGAGGTTTTGCAATATAATTGTGTTGAAAAGCTCCCAATCAGTTATTTGAACTCCTAAAATTTGATTAAAACTTGTTTTGCAGTTCTTTTTGTAGGAGTTTCGGACGGGAGGGTCGAAATGGGCCTTTCAATGGACCCGTTGGAATTTTAACTGAGTAAAAAGTACAGAAATTGAGATTTTGCAATATAATTGTTTTGAAAAGTTCCTAATCAATTACATGAACTCCTAAAATTTGATTAAAACCTGTTTTGCGATCCTTTTTGTCGAGGTTTCGGACGAGCGGGTCGAAATGGGCCTTTTAATGGACCCGTTGGAATTTTAACTGAGTAAAAAGTACAGAAATTGAGGTTTTGCAATATAATTGTGTTGAGAAGCTCCTAATCAATTACATGAACTCCTAAAATTTGATTAAAACTTGTTTTGCAGTCCTTTTTGTAGAGGTTTCGGACGAGCGGGTGGAAATGGGCCTTTCAATGGACCCGTTGAAATTTTAACTGAGTAAAAAGTACATAAATTGAGGTTTTGCAATCTAATTGTGTTTAAAAGCTCCTAATCAGTCATTTGAACTCCTAAAATTTGATTAAAACTTGTTTTGCAGTCCTTTTTGTAAAGGTTTCGGACGGGCGGGTCGAAATGAGCCTTTCAATGGACCCGTTGGAATTTTAACTCAATAAAAAGTACAGAAATTGAGGTTTTGCAATATAATTGTGTTGAAAAGCTGCTAATCAATTACATGAACTCCTAAAATTTGATTAAAACTTGTTTTGCACTCCTTTTTATAGGGATTTCGGACGAGCGGGTCGAAATGGGCCTTTTAATGGATCCGTTGGAATTTTAACTAAGTAAAAAGTACAGAAATTGAGGTTTTGCAATATAATTGTGTTGAATTGCTCCTAATCAATTATTTGAACTCCTAATATTTGAATAAAACATTTTTGCGGTCCTTTTTGTAGAGGTTTCGGACGAGCAGGTCTAAATGGGCCATTCAATGGGCCCGTTGAAATTTTAACTGAATAAAAAGTATAAAATTGAGGTTTTTCAATATAATTATGTTGAAAAGTTCCTAATCAATTTTTTGAACTCCTAAAATTTGATTAAAACTATTTTGCGGTCCTTTTTGTCGAGGTTTCGGACGAGCAGGTCTAAATGGGCTTTTTAATGTACCCGTTGGAATTTTAACTAAGTAAAAAGTATAGAAATTGAGGTTTTGCAATGTAATTGTGTTGAAAAGCTCCTAATAAATTACATGAACTCCTAAAATTTGATTAAAACTTGTTTAGTAGTCCTTTTTGTAGAGTTTCGGACGAGCATGTCTAAATGGGACTTTCAATGGACCCGTTGGAATTTTAACTGAGTAAAAAGTAAAGAAATTGAGTTTTTGCAATATAATTTTGTTGAAAAGCTCCTAATCAATTATTTGAACTCCTAATATTTGAATAAAACATTTTTTCGGTCCCTTTTGTAGAGGTTTCGGACGAGGAGGTCTAAATGGACTTTTCAATGGACCCGTTGGAAGTTTAACTGAGTAAAAAGTACAGAAATTGAGTTTTTTTCAATATAATTGTGTTGAAAAGCTCCTAATCTATTATTTGAACTCCTAAAATTTGATTAATACTTGTTTTGCTGTCCTTTTTTTCGAGGCTTCGGACGAACAGGTCTAAATGGGCTTTTCAATGGACCAATTGGAATTTTAACTGAGTAAAAAGTATAGAAATTGAGGTTTTCCAATATAATTGTGTTGAAAAGCTCCTAATAAATTACACGAACTCCTAAAATTTGATTAAAACTTGTTTTGCGGTCCTTTTTGTCGAGGTTTCGGACGAGCGGGTCGAAATGGGCCTTTTAATGGACCCGTTGGAATTTTAACTGAGTAAAAAGTATAGAAATTAAGGTTTTGCAATATAATTGTGTTGAAAAGCTCCTAATCAATTACATGAACTCCTAAAAATTGATTAAAACCTGTTTTGCAGTCCTTTTTGTAGAGGTTTCGGACGAGCGGGTGGAAATGGGACTTTCAATGGACCCGTTGAAATTTTAACTGAGTAAAAAGTACAGAAATTGAGGTTTTGCTATGTAATTGTGTTGAAAAGATCCTAATCAATTATTTTTACTCCTAAAATATGATCAAAACTTGTTTTGCGGTCCTTTATGTAGAGGTTTCGGACGTGCGAGTCTAAATGGGCCTTTCAATGGAACCGTTGGAATTTTAACTCAGTAAAAAGTACATAAATTGAGGTTTTGCAATATAATTGTGTGGAAAAGCTCCTAATCAATTACATGAACTCCTAAAATTTGATTAAAACTTGTTTTGCGGCCCTTTTTGTATCGGTTTCGGACTAGCATGTCTAAATGGGCCTTACAATGGACCCGTTGGCATTTTAACTGAGAAAAAAGTATAAAAATTGAGGTTTTGCAATATAATTGTGTTGAAAATCTCATAATCATTTATTTGTACTCCTAAAATATTATCAAAACTTGTTTTGCGGTCCTTTATATAGAGGTTTCGGACGTGCGGGTCTAAATGGGCCTTTTAGTGGAACCGTTGGAATTTTAACTGAGTAAAATGTATAAAAATTGAAATTTTGCAATATAATTGTGTTGAAAAGCTCCTAAGAATTTATTTGAACTCCTAAAATTTGATTAAAACTTTTTTGAGGTCCTTTTTGTATCGGTTTCGGACGAGCAGGTCTAAATGGGCCTTACAATGGACCCGTTGGAATATTAATTGTGTAAAAAGTACAGAAATTGAGGTTTTGTAATATAATTGTGTTGAAAAGCTCCGAATCAATTACATGAACTCCTAAAATTTGATTAAAACTTGTTTTACAGTCCTTTTTGTAGAGGTTTCGTTCGAGCGGGTCGAAATGGGCATTTCAATGGACCCGTTGGAATTTTAACTGAGTAAAAAGTACAGAAATTTAGGTTTTGCAATATAATTGTGTTGAAAATCTCCTAATCAGTTATTTGAACTCCTAAAATTTGATTAAAACTTGTCTTGCTGTCCTTTTTGTCGAGGTTTCGGACGAGCAGGTCTAAATGGGCCTTTCAATTGACTCGTTGGAATTTTAACTGAGTAAAAAGTACAGAAATTGAGGTTTTGCAATATATATGTGTTGAAAAGCTCCTAATTAATTACATGAACTCCTAAAATTTGATTAAAACTTGTTTTGCAGTCCTTTTTGTAGAGGTTTCAGACGAGCGGGTCGAAATGGGCCTTTCATTGGACCCGTTGGAATTTTAACTGAGTAAAAAGTACAGAAATTGAGGTTTTGCAATATAATTGTGTTGAAAAGCTTCTAATCAATTATTTGAACTCCTAATATTTGAATAAAACATTTTTGCGGTCCTTTTTGTAGAGGTTTCGGACGAGATGGTCTAAATGGGCCTTTCAGAGGACCCGTTGGAATTTCAACTGAGTAAAATTTATTAGAATTGAAGTTTTGCAATATAATTATGTTGAAAAGCTCCTAATCATTTATTTGAACTCCTAAAATTTTTTAAAACTTTTTTGCGGTCCTTTTTGTAACGGTTTCGGACGTGCAGGTCTAAATGGGTCTTTAATGGACCCGTTGGAATTTTAACTGAGAAAAAAGTACAAAAATTGAGGTTTTGCATTATAATTGTGTTGAAAAGCTCATAATCAATTATTTGAACTCCTAATATTTGATTAAAACATGTTTTGCTGTCATTTTTGTCGAGGTTTCGGACGAGCAGGTCTAAATGGGCTTTTCAATGGACCCGTTGGAATTTTAACTGAGTAAAAAGTACATAAATTGAGGTTTTGCAATATAATTGTGTTGAAAAGCTCCTAATTAATTACATGAACTCCTAAAATTTGATTAAAACTTGTTTTGCAGTCCTTTTTGTAGAGGTTTCAGACTAGCGGGTCGAAATGGGCCTTTCAATGGACCCGTTGGAATTTTAACTGAGTAAAAAGTACAAAAATTGAGGTTTTGCAATATAATTGTGTTGAAAAGCTTCTAATCAATTATTTAAACTCCTAATATTTGAATAAAACATTTTTGCGGTCCTTTTTGTAGAGGTTTCGGACGAGCAGGTCTAAATGGGCCTTTCAATGGGCCCGTTGGAATTTTAACTGAGTAAAAAGTATCAAAATTGAAGTGTTCAATATAATTGTGTTGAAAAGCTCCTAATCAATTATTTGAACTCCTAAAATCTGATTAAAACTTTTTTGCGGTCCTTTTTGTATCAGTTTCAGACGAGCAGGTCTAAATGGGCCTTACAATGGACCCGTTGGAATTTTAACTGAGTAAAAAGTACAGAAATTGAGGTTTTGCAATATAATTGTGTTGAAAAGCTCCTAATTAGTTATTTGAACTCCTAATATTTGAATAAAACATTTTTGAGTTCCTTTTTGTAGAGGTTTCAAACGAGTATGTCTAAATGGGACTTTCAATGGGCCCGTTGGAATTTTAACAGAGTAAAAAGTATAAAAGTGAGGTTTTGCAATATAATTGTGTTGAAAAGATCCTAATAAATTACATGAACTCTTGAAATTTGATTAAAACTTGTTTTGTAGTCCTTTTGGTAGAGGTTTCGAACGAGCGGGTCTAAATTGGACTTTCAATGGACCCGCTGGAATTTTAACTGAGTAAAAAGTACAGAAATTGAGGTTTTGCAATATAATTGTGTTGAAAAGCTCCTAATCAATTACATGAACTCCTAAAATTTGATTAAAACTTGTTTTGCAATCCTTTTTGTAGAGGTTTCGGACGAGCGGGTGGAAATGGGCCTTTCAATGGACCCGTTGAAATTTTAACTGAGTAAAAAGTACAGAAATTGAGGTTTTGCAATATAATTGTGTTGAAAAGCTCCCAATCAGTTATTTGAACTCCTAAAATTTGATTAAAACTTGTTTTGCAGTTCTTTTTGTAGGAGTTTCGGACGGGAGGGTCGAAATGGGCCTTTCAATGGACCCGTTGGAATTTTAACTGAGTAAAAAGTACAGAAATTGAGATTTTGCAATATAATTGTTTTGAAAAGTTCCTAATCAATTACATGAACTCCTAAAATTTGATTAAAACCTGTTTTGCGATCCTTTTTGTCGAGGTTTCGGACGAGCGGGTCGAAATGGGCCTTTTAATGGACCCGTTGGAATTTTAACTGAGTAAAAAGTACAGAAATTGAGGTTTTGCAATATAATTGTGTTGAGAAGCTCCTAATCAATTACATGAACTCCTAAAATTTGATTAAAACTTGTTTTGCAGTCCTTTTTGTAGAGGTTTCGGACGAGCGGGTGGAAATGGGCCTTTCAATGGACCCGTTGAAATTTTAACTGAGTAAAAAGTACATAAATTGAGGTTTTGCAATCTAATTGTGTTTAAAAGCTCCTAATCAGTCATTTGAACTCCTAAAATTTGATTAAAACTTGTTTTGCAGTCCTTTTTGTAAAGGTTTCGGACGGGCGGGTCGAAATGAGCCTTTCAATGGACCCGTTGGAATTTTAACTCAATAAAAAGTACAGAAATTGAGGTTTTGCAATATAATTGTGTTGAAAAGCTGCTAATCAATTACATGAACTCCTAAAATTTGATTAAAACTTGTTTTGCACTCCTTTTTATAGGGATTTCGGACGAGCGGGTCGAAATGGGCCTTTTAATGGATCCGTTGGAATTTTAACTAAGTAAAAAGTACAGAAATTGAGGTTTTGCAATATAATTGTGTTGAATTGCTCCTAATCAATTATTTGAACTCCTAATATTTGAATAAAACATTTTTGCGGTCCTTTTTGTAGAGGTTTCGGACGAGCAGGTCTAAATGGGCCATTCAATGGGCCCGTTGAAATTTTAACTGAATAAAAAGTATAAAATTGAGGTTTTTCAATATAATTATGTTGAAAAGTTCCTAATCAATTTTTTGAACTCCTAAAATTTGATTAAAACTATTTTGCGGTCCTTTTTGTCGAGGTTTCGGACGAGCAGGTCTAAATGGGCTTTTTAATGTACCCGTTGGAATTTTAACTAAGTAAAAAGTATAGAAATTGAGGTTTTGCAATGTAATTGTGTTGAAAAGCTCCTAATAAATTACATGAACTCCTAAAATTTGATTAAAACTTGTTTAGTAGTCCTTTTTGTAGAGTTTCGGACGAGCATGTCTAAATGGGACTTTCAATGGACCCGTTGGAATTTTAACTGAGTAAAAACTAAAGAAATTGAGTTTTTGCAATATAATTTTGTTGAAAAGCTCCTAATCAATTATTTGAACTCCTAATATTTGAATAAAACATTTTTGCGGTCCTTTTTGTAGAGGTTTCGGACGAGCAGGTCTAAATGGGCCTTTCAATGGGCCCGTTCGAATTTTAACTGAATAAAAAGTATAAAATTGAGGTTTTTCAATATAATTATGTTGAAAAGTTCCTAATCAGTTATTTGAACTCCTAAAATTTGATTAAAACTATTTTGCGGTCCTTTTTGTCGAGGTTTCGGACGAGCAGGTCAAAATGGGCCTTTCAATGGACCTGTTAGAATTTTAACTGAGTAAAAATTACAGAAATTGAGGTTTTGCAATATAATTGGGTTGAAAATCTCCTAATCAATTACATAAACTCCTCAGATTTGATTAAAACTTTTTTTGTAGTCCTTTTTGTAGAGGTTTCGGACGAGCGGGTCGAAATGGGCCTTTCAATGGACCCATTGAAATTTTAACTGAGTAAAAAGTACAGAAATTGAGGTTTTGCAATATAATTGTGTTGAAAAGCTCCTAATCAATTACATGACCTCCTAAATTTTGATTAAAACTTGTTTTGCAGTCCTTTTTGTAGGGGTTTCAGACGAGCGGGTTGAAATGGGCCTTTTAATGGATCCGTTGGAATTTTAATAAAGTAAAAAGTACAGAAATTGAGGTTTTGCAATATAATTGTTTTGGATAGCTCCTAATAAATTATTTGAACTCCTAATATTTGAATAAATCATTTTTTGCGGTCCTTTTTGTAGAGGTTTCGAACGAGCAGGTCTAAATGGGCCTTTCAATGGGCCCGTTGGAATTTTAACTAAATAAAAGGTATAAAATTGAGGTTTTTCAATATAATTATGTTGAAAAGTTCCTAATCAATTATTTGAACTCCTAAAATTTGATTAAAACTATTTTGCGGTCCTTTTTGTCGAGGTTTCGGACGAGCAGGTCTAAATGGGCCTTTCAATGGACCCGTTATGTAACCCCCTTAACCCGGCCTAGACGGTTGACCCGAATTAAGAAAGTCACACGGGGAAAACCAAAGTCAACCCGAAAGTCAACCTTGATTAACGACCCTTTTTTTTCTTTTTAAACTTGTCTAGATGCATATTAATCCTTAGATATGACCATACAACATCATACTCAAAGATCATAAACATCAGAGATCAAACAGGGACCCAATTAAACAAATTACAACTTTAGGGACCAAATTGTAATTTCTGATATATATGAGGACTTAATCCAAATTAAAGTTACCAACTTGAAATTAATCAGGTTTCATGCTTCTCTGTGAAATTTCAGCTCAAAAGGACTTCCCAAACTCATACAATTGCACAAACAAGATTCAGGACCAAAACGCAAACAATTCAAAACATTTAACTGCCAATGTCAGCCCCTAACGGTCACCCGTTCCGAAACAGGCAGAGCCCGTTTCGAAACGCGGGGCCGTTCCGCAACGCGTACCGCAACACGGGCTGGTAGTAGCCAAACCGTTTCGGAACGGTCCCTCCCGTTTCGGACGCCTGGGCTTGTTTAAGGCACCCGTTCCGAAACGGTAGGTGCTGTTCCGAAACACCCTGCACAGATTACTCCAAAATGCATACTTTAACATGCAATTAAACATCCAATCATGCTCCAAAAGCCACCAAACTTTACCAACATGCAATTCAACATATAAGAGACATACTTGCATCAACAATTCATCAAAACATCCACATATATGGAAAGCCCCAAATCTATAGGCATGCTTCCTACACAAGCAACCATTCAAGCATAAACTTTCAATTCAAGCATATAATGACCAACCACAAAAAACCAGCAACCTCAACAACATTCAAAATACCTAGGGAGTTCAAAACATCTCCCAAAACATACACATAGGTCCCCCCATTGCCAAATTACCAAAAGCTAAATGTACTTAAGAAAACCTTCCATACTTTGAGCTTTACTTCCACTTGAATGCTTGCCTTCCTTGCTGCCCTCAAAGTACTTTAATGTTCTGCATTATTGATTTGAGAAAACAAAGAGAGCGTAAGCAAAAGCTTAGTGAGGAATGCTCAATAAAACCATTCAATAATGCATTTATAAACACTTTATAAATCATGCTTCAAATCATCATTTACACATGCTCAAAAGCAATCTTTAAACAAGCATCTCATGCTTCATATCATTACATGTCATATTGGCCACAAGTGATACATTTCATTTCTTTAAAAACAAGTTCATCAACTTTCACCCCAAGGACTTTTAAACACCTTGGCCCCAAGGACTTTTAAACACCTTGGCAAGGACCACACAAGGACTTTTAAACACCTTTGTGTCCTTAACAAGTTCACCTCAAGGACTTTTAAACACCTTGACCCCAAGGACTTTTAAACATCTTGGCCATGGACTTTTAAACACCATGATAATAATCACCCCCAAGGACTTTTAAACACCTTGGCCCCAAGGACTTTTAAACACCTTGGCCCATGGACTTTTAAACACCATAGAAAGGACCACACAAGGACTTTTAACCACCTTTGTGTCCGTAGCAAGAATCATCCAAGGACTTTTAACCACCTTGATGTTCTTAAGTAAACAAGGCTCACTCAAGGACTTTTAAACACCTTAGTGACCTTAACCTTTTCAAAACATCACTTGCCAATATACATCATTATCATCAATTTATCCACTGTTTTAAAGCATTAAACCAAGCCATATTCATCATGCATTCAAAAGCATCAAACCACATTTAATCAATGTTCAAAAACAAGGAACTCTTACCTTGAGCTTCCTTCAACATATGGCTTACAAAAACAGCATTAACCATGCTAAATCATGCTTTCAAAACAGAGTTTAAAACATGCAATAAACCACATTGCACAACAATCAAATCATGGCCACCACTAGAGAGTATTTCCGAAACTTACACTTGAGCTTAGCAAAGTTGTTTAGACTTAAACTAAGCTCCCAAGACATTGGTTTCAAGCCGAAAACCCAATTCCACTCACCGATTCCGTTTCGCCTCTTGCCGAAACACCAAATCAAGCTTCCGGATCACCACCACTTGGATCCAAAGATGACTCCCCTGTTTTAACACATTAAAACAGTAGATTAATGCATCATCATGCATTAATAGCTTCAATGAAAGCACCTAAACTCGCTGCTCTCATCCACACTCCATTTTCGGCCACCAAACACAACCGAAAATGCATCCAAACCACTTCCCAACAAAGCCCAGCCATAAACCATCAAAACCTAACATCCTTTAACACCATTTAACATCTAAAGAGAACTTAACAACATCCTTATACCTCCAGCAACAACAGATCCACAAGATCACTCCAAAAACAACCAAGAATCATAAGCTAAACTTAGGAAATTCAACCTATCCGGGATTGCATTAATCAAAACCCAATTCCTTATCAAATTAACATTCATTAATCATCATTTTAACACCTTAAAACACTGCTTAAACAGATCCAATGAAATTTCATCAAAAACACACCAAATCTTGCATTTTAAGCCAAGATCCATTAAACAATCTTAAAAGCCATTTATAAAACATCAATTAAGGATTGAGAACTTGGGAATTTCAGTAAAGAACTGAGAGTTTAGAGGAGAAGGACGTTCTTACCTCCAAACTTGAGTTTCTCCTCTTTTAGAGCCAAAAAGCTTGAAGAATCAACTTGCAAATTGAGAGGTTTTGTAGATATGATTATTAGAAATCAAAAGAGAGTTGAAAGGAGAGATTTAGGTAACAAAATCAGAAGAAACTCTCTGGAGAGGAAGTGTTTGGGTTGAGAGAAAATGAGAGAAAAGAAAATGAGAAGTTAGTTACAAAATAGCCAAAATGACTTTCCCTCCTCTTTTCTTATGTTTAAAAATCAGAATAAAACCTTAAAACATCTTAGAAAAATCTGGAGAAACTACTTTTGGAATAATAGCTCCTTAAAGATTCAAAGTTTCAATCCTTTATAAAACAGTCACGCAACTTTCAAAAATTACATTTTGGTCACTAGCCAAAATGTCACCCTTCCAAACCTCATTTTTCAAAATTGATTTCACAGTTCACTTATATATATTAAAAGATGATTTTAGAACATTTTCCATATTTTTAATGCAACCCGAACTAGGCTTTCCTAATGTAACCCTTATAGATTCGAACAGCACTTTGACCAAACCGGTCAACGCCCAAAACTTCTAAGCCCAAAACCGGGGCGTTACAACTCTCCCCCCCTTAAGAAATTTCGTCCTCGAAATTTACCTGAAGGAAAGAGATAAGGAAACTGCTTCAGCATGTCTTCCTTCCGCTCCCACGTGGCTTCCTCAACACCTCGATGCTTCCACAGCACCTTCACCAACTCAATGGTCTTGCCACGAAGAACCTTGCTATCCGAATCCAGAACCTTCACCGGTTCCTCATCATAGGTCAAATCCGGATTCAAAACCACTTCCTCCACAGGCATCACATGCGAAGGATCAGATCTATACTTCCGGAGCATAGAAACATGAAACACATCATGAATCTTCTCCAACTCCTGAGGTAACCTCAACCGATACGCAACAGGACCCACACGCTCAACCACCTCATATGGTCCAATGTACCTAGGGCTCAACTTACCCTTCCGGCCAAACCTCATCACCTTTTTCCAAGGCGAAACCTTCAAGAACACACGATCACCCACCGCATACTCTATCTCCTTACGCTTCAAATCCGCGTAAGACTTCTGCCGATCAGAAGCTGCCTTCAAACGCTCACAAATGAGCTTTACCTTCTCTGTGGTCCCTTTCAACAAAGCCGGCATCGAAACCAACTTTTGACCAGTTTCAGCCCAACAAAGAGGAGTCCTACACTTCCTCCCGTACAAAGCCTCATAAGGTGCCATCTGTATACTTGCCTGATAACTGTTGTTATAAGCAAACTCAACCAAAGGCAGATGCTTCTCCCAAGAACCTTGGAACTCAATCACGCAGCACCTCAACATATCCTCCAAAATCTGGATAACTCGCTCAGACTGACCATCCGACTGAGGATGATAGGATGTACTGAAATGCAACCTTGTACCCAGAGCTTGATGCAAACACTGCCAGAAACGCGATGTGAACCTCGGATCTCTATCCGACACAATCGACTTAGGCACACCATGCAGCCGCACAATCTCAGCAATGTACAGCTCTGCCAACTTATCCAAAGAAAACGTGGTATGCACAGGAAAGAAATGCGCACACTTCGTTAGGCGATCCACAATCACCCAAACAGAATTCTTCTTCGAGGGAGACAAGGGTAAACCAGATACAAAATCCATGGTAACCCTTTCCCACTTCCATTCAGGGATTTTCAACGGTTGTAACAACCCTGAAGGAAACTGATGCTCAGCCTTAACTCGCTGACACACCAAACACCTGCTCACAAACTCCGCAACATCTTTCTTCAAACCCACCCAATAGTACTCATCACGAAGATCACGATACATCTTGGTACTACCAGGGTGCATAGCAAAAGGACTACTATGACCTTCAGTCAGAATAGCACGCCTCAACTCAGCATCAGCAGGCACTACTATCCGACTCCCAAAACACAACACACCATCATCATTAAAGCAGAAATCCGAAGGTCTACCCTCCGCGATATCCTGAACATGAGACACCAAGGAATCATCCAGCAACTGCTTATCCTTGATCAACTGAACCAACGATGGCTTCACTTGCAACTCAGCAACAAGACCACCATCACGCGAAATGCTCAAGCAGGCAAACATAGCCCTCAGCTCAACAGCTACCTTCCTACTCAAGGCATCCGCAACAACATTAGCCTTTCTAGGATGGTACTCAATCGTCAGATCATAATCCTTGAGCAACTCCAACCAACGCCGCTGCCTAAGATTCAACTCCTTCTGAGACATCAGATACCTCAAACTCTTGTGATCTGTGTACACAGTACACTTCTCACCATACAGATAATGTCTCCAGATCTTCAGAGCAAAAACCACTGCAGCCAGCTCAATATCATGCGTAGGGTAATTGCGCTCATGCACTTTCAACTGTCGCGATGCATAAGCCACCACCTTACCCTCCTACATCAGCACACACCCCAAACCAACATAGGATGCATCACTGTAAACCACAAACTCTTTCCCTGATTCAGGCTGAATCAAGATAGGAGCTTGCGTCAAAGCTGCCTTAAGCTTCTCAAAAGCCTGTTGTCTCGCTTCCGTCCACTCATACTTAACATCCTTTTGCAACAGCTTCGTCAAAGGAGCAGCAATCTTGGAAAAACCATCCACAAACCTACGGTAGTATCCCGCCAAACCAAGGAAACTACGGACCTCATGAACAGACTTAGGAACTTTCCAATTCATCACCGCCTCAATCTTCTGAGGATCGACACGAATCCCCTCAGCTGAGACCACATGCCCCAGAAACACCACCTCCTTAAGCCAGAACTCACACTTGCTCAGCTTAGCATAAAGCTGATTCTCCAACAAAGCTTGCAAAACAATCCTCAAATGCTCTTCATGCTTCTCCTCAGTACGCGAGTACACGAGGATATCATCGATGAACACCACAACGAACTTGTCCAGGTATTCATGAAACACACGATTCATCATGTCCATGAAAGCAGCAGGAGCATTTGTCAAACCGAACGGCATCACAAGGAACTCATAATGCCCATACCTTGTCCTGAAAGCTGTCTTAGGCACATCCACATCCCTCACCTTCAACTGATAATACCCTGACCTCAAGTCAATCTTAGAGAACACAGCAGCTCCCCGAAATTGATCAAAGAGATCATCAATTCTCGGCAAAGGATACCAATTCTTGATAGTCAACTTGTTCAGCTGACGGTAATCAATGCACATTCTCATAGTGCCATCCTTCTTCTTCACAAACAAGACCGGTGCTCCCCAAGGTGACACACTCGGTCGGATGAAACCACGATCAATCAACTCTTGTAACTGCGTCTTCAACTCTTTCAGCTCCTTAGGTGCCATTCTATAAGGGGTAATGGACACAGGAGTTGTATTCTCATACAGCTCAATTCCAAACTCCACCTCGCGGTTAGGAGGTAAACCAGGCAACTCCTCAGGAAAAACATCAGGAAACTCCTTCACAACTCTGATATCTTGCACCCTCAACTCTTTTGAGCTAGGATTCATCACAAAAGCTAGATAGGCTTCGCAACCTTGCCTCAGCATCCTGCTCGCCTCCAAGGTAGACACCACATTGGCAAGAAACTTCACATTCTCACCAACCACAACAACTCCATAATCATCCGCAAGCTTAAGCGAAACTCGCTTGTTTTCACAATCCACAACAGCACGATGCTCAGCAAGCCAATCCATACCAAGGATTACATCAAAACCATAAAAGGGCAACTCCATAAGATCAACATGAAAAACATGTTCTTGAACAACCAAGGGACACCTTCTATAAAGCTTTCGAGTCACAACAGTCTCACCAAAAGAACTAGTGACACGAACACCAACATCCAAAGACTCAACAGGCAAACCAAGCAATTCAGCATGCTCACGCAAAATGTATGAATGCGTAGATCCAGAATCTATCAAAGAAAGCAATGACAAGGATTGCAAAGTAAAGGTACCTGCAATCACATCCGCATCATTCCTTCCCTCACGCTGAGCATACACCCTCGCTTGGCCTCCACCTTCAGGCTGAATAGCCACAACATGGGCCACTCCACGACCACCTTCCTCTCTCCTCTGGAAATTACCACGGCCGCGCCCACGACCTCTCTACAGTGCAGCAACAACAGGAGCACGCACCTGATCACCAGCCAACCTAGGACAATCTCGCCTCAAATGGTCTGCGGATCCACAATTCCAACACCCATGACCAGCTGCCGCAACAGGAGCTTGCACCTCTCTCACAGCACGAGGACAGTCACGCTTCATGTGACCACGTGAACCACAGATCCAACAAGCACTCGGATCAGCTCTAGCATTGCCTCCTCTAGCAGGTGCACTACCACCTCTCTTAGCTGAAGACTAATACTTCTGATCACGTCCCCTCTTGTTCCGTCCACCTCCGGAACTATACTCAGCAGCTCGCTTGCCAACACTCTTAGCAGATAAACTCAGGTTCATCTCAATGTCCTTGGCTCGGCCCACCAACACATCAAAATCATCATACTCGGTGGCCAGCATATACATCTTTACATCCGTCACTAAGCCATAACGGAACCTCTCGCACCTTGCCCGCTCATCAGGTACCAGCTCAGGTGCATACTGACTGAGTCGCACAAACTGCACTTCATACTCAGCCACACTCATGCTCCCTTGGGTAAGAGACATGAATTCACGCTTCTTCTCATCAAGATATCTAACACCAAGATATCTCCGCTTGAACACATTCTGAAAGAATGTCCAAGTCACATCAGCTTCAACCATCCCAGCTATAGTGGTCGTCCACCACGTATACGCATCATCCTGCAGCAAGGATACAACACACCCCAGCTTCTGCACATCAGTGCAACTCATCTGACCCAAGATTCGCTTGGTACTCTCTAGCCAAGCTTCAGAACTCTCAGCAGACATACCCCTGAACTCAGTCCCACCAAGACTGCGTAGACGCTCCAAAGGTAGTCTAACTCTAGCATCTCCCTGATTCCCAGCTCCTTGAGCTCCAGCTACTGCTGCTCGGAAAGCACCCGCAATAGCTTGTACCAATATAGACATATCAGGCATAGCTTGCCCCTGACCAACCTCTGGTCCAGCAGCTCCAGCACCAGCTGCAGCTTCAGCTCTTCCACCCTCAGCACCACCACCAGGTGGAGGAGGAGGTAACACCGCACTACCCGTGTTTTCCTCATTCTCGTTCTCATTAGGAGCCGTAGCTCGCACATTACCTCGTAACTCTCTACGTGGTGCCATACTTTTACCATGCAATCACAATACAAATAAAACGAAGTCAGGCCCAGCAAGGTAAGCAATCCAAGTATTCAAGCTCAATTTCATTCAAAATCAACACCATTTCATTAGCTTTTATTTGGCAATGGGTACCCACAACATGCTACACCACAGCATACATCTCAATTGCAACATACATGCAATTCACTCAACAAGCATACAAGCATACATACTTCAATCATGCACACACTCATTCCCAATTACTCGATAACTCAGCTCTGATACCACCAAATGTAACCCCCTTAACCCGGCCTAGACGGTTGACCCGAATTAAGAAAGTCACACGGGGAAAACCAAAGTCAACCCGAAAGTCAACCTTGATTAACGACCCTTTTTTTTTCTTTTTAAACTTGTCTAGATGCATATTAATCCTTAGATATGACCATACAACAGCATACTCAAAGATCATAAACATCAGAGATCAAACAGGGACCCAATTAAACAAATTACAACTTTAGGGACCAAATTGTAATTTCTGATATATATCAGGACTTAATCCAAATTAAAGTTACAAACTTGAAATTAATCAGGTTTCATGCTTCTCTGTGAAATTTCAGCTCAAAAGGACTTCCCAAACTCATACAATTACACAAACAAGATTCAGGACCAAAACGCAAACAATTCAAAACATTTAACTGCCAATGTCAGCCCCTAACGGTCACCCGTTCCGAAACAGGTAGAGCCCGTTTCGAAACGCGGGGCCGTTCCGCAACGCGTACCGCAACACGGGCTGGCAGTAGCCAAACCGTTTCGGAACGGTCCCTCCCGTTTCGGACGCCTGGGCTTGTTTAAGGCACCCGTTCCGAAACGGTAGGTGCTGTTCCGAAACACCCTGCACAGATTACTCCAAAATGCATACTTTAACATGCAATTAAACATCCAATCATGCTCCAAAAGCCACCAAACTTTACCAACATGCAATTCAACATATAAGAGACATACTTGCATCAACAATTCATCAAAACATCCACATATATGGAAAGCCCCAAATCTATAGGCATGCTTCCTACACAAGCAACCATTCAAGCATATAATGACCAACCACAAAAAACCAGAAACCTCAACAACATTCAAAATACCTAGGGAGTTCAAAACATCTCCCAAAACATACACATAGGTCCCCCATTGCCAAATTACCAAAAGCTAAATGTACTTAAGAAAACCTTCCATACTTTGAGCTTTACTTCCACTTGAATGCTTGCCTTCCTTGCTGCCCTCAAAGTACTTTAATGTTCTGCATTATTGATTTGAGAAAACAAAGAGTGTAACGCCCCGGTTTTGGGCTCAGAAGTTTCGGGCGTTGACCGGTTCGGTCAAAGTGCTGATCGAATATATAAGAGTGAATTTAGGAAAGCCTAGTTCGGGATGCATTAAAAATATGGAAAAATGTTCTAAAATCATCTTTTAATATATAAAAGTGAACTGTGAAATCAATTTTGGAAAATGAGGTTCGGAAGGTTGACATTTTGGGTTAGTGACCAAAATGTAATTTTTGAAAGTTCGGTGACTGTTTTATAATGGATTGAAACTTTGAATCTTTAAGGAGCTATTTATCCAATGGGAGTTTCTCCAGATTTTCTAAATATATTAAATGATTAATTAAGTGTTTTTAAACAAAAGAAAAGTGGAGGGAAGATATTTTCCTAATTCTAACTAACTTTTCTCTCAACCATTTTCTCTCATCTTTTCTCTCAAACCAAACACATTCTCTCCAGATTTCCTTCTCTGATTTTGTCACTCAAATCACTCATTTCAACTCTCATTTGATTCCTAATCATCTCATCAACAAAACCTCTCAATTTGCAAGTTGTTTCATCAAGCTTTTTGGCTCCAAAAAGGAGAAACTCAAGTTTGGAGGTAAGAACGTCTCTCTCCTCTAAACTATCAGTTCTTTACTGAAATTCCCAAGTTCTCAATCCTTGGTTTGTGTTTTGTTAAAGGCTTTTCAATTGGAAACTTGATTTTTGCTTAAAATGCAAGATTTGGTGATTTTGGTGAAATTTTCGTGTGATCTGTTTGGGCAGTGTTTTGAAGTGTCAAAATGATGTTAAATGAATGCTAAATTGATTAGAAGTTGAGGTTTAATTAATGCAATCTCGGATAGGTTGAATTTCCTAAGTTTTGCTTGAGTTTTTGGTTGTTTTTGGAGTGTTTTTGGTGATCTGTTATACCTGGGAGTATAAGGACGTGTTTGTGATCATTTTGGATGTTAAATGATGTTTAAAAATGGTTAGAAGTGATGGATCTTGGCTGGGTTAAGTTTTGGAAATGTTTGGAGGTGATTTCGGTTGTGTTTGGTAGCCGAATTGTTGGATTTGTGTCGAGCAGCGAGTTTGGTTGTGTGGCTGCTGTTCTTAATGCATAATGATGCATTAATGTGCTGTTTTTGTGTGCTTGAAATAGGGGAGTTTGATCCGTGAGCTTTAGAGGTGTTGCGGAAGGTTTCGGATGCTTGGAAGGCTTGGTGGCTAGCTTTGTTTTGTGTATCGGTGAGTGAAGTTGGGTTTTCGGCTTTTAAACAAAGGTTTGAAGGTTTTGGGAGCTTAGTTTAAGTCTAAACAACTTTGCTAAGCTCAAGAGTAAGTAAATGGATTTCTTACTTGATTTGTGATATGAATTGGCTTTTAAGCAATTGTGGTTGATGATTGAAATGCATGTGTTTTGCATGGTTTAATTCTGTTTTGAAAGCATATTTTAGCATGGTTTAGTGCTGGTTTTGAAAGCCATATGTGAAGGATGCTCAAGGTAAGAGATCCTTGGTTTTATACGTTGAAAATGTGGTTTTGATGCATGGTGTTGCATGTTGTTTTATGGCTTTGTCTAATGCTTTAAAACAGTGAATTAATGTTGGTAAATGATGGTTTTTGCATGTTGGTTATGCATGTGAATCATTTGATTAATGTGGTAATGGTTTTGCATTATGGTTATGCATATGGAACATTGGACTAATGTGGTAAGATGGTTATATTGGCAAGTGGTGTAAGTGGTTCTTGGTTCTTTGATCGGATATAGTTAGCCGGCTATAGGATTGGGTGCACCGTGAATTAAGTCGCCTTGGAGGTGGAGTGGTCAAGAGTGGACCGGGAAACTCCCTTCAAGTATCCTAACGAGATGGTTAAGGTCATAATGGAGGTGTTTCCCATTCGAGGACCTTGGTTGAGCAAAGGTTATATGGTGTTTAAAAGTCCATATGTGAGAACCTTGTGCTTGTTGAGATCACAATGGCGGTGTTAAGTCCATGTGTGGATCTTGTATAGGGTGTCCCGGATCTCGTTAGTGATTTCTACAACTACCAATCGGTGAATGCAAAGGTTATATGGAGGTGTTGCCCATATGTGAGAACCTTGTGCATGTCAAGGTTGTATGGTGGTTAAAAGTCCATACATGGGAACCTTGGGGAAGAGCTAAGGTTGTGTGGTGTTTAAAAGTCCATACATGGGAACCTTAGGATGTTGAGGTCATAATGGAGGTGTTGCCCATTCGAGGACCTTGGATTGGTAGGGTGTAGGGAGCGTAGGGACAACGCTCGGAATCCGCATATCCGATTGGATGTTGAGTTGAAAAGTGGATGTGATTGATCACTTGAAGGCCAATATGATGTTCTTGATTATGAAGAAGCATGGGATGCTTGAAAAGATGCATAATTGCATGTGAAGCATGAAATGCTTGAAAAGATGCATGGTTGCATGGAAATTGTATAATGCTTGTAAATGCATGTTTACTTGTTAAGTTGAACAAGTGTTGATTATCATTTGATAAATGATGCATGTGAGCATGATATATCTTTAATGCATTGGAGTCTTGGAAGACTTGTTTTAAAAGGCATGTGATAATGATAGTATGGTTTATATTTTTGCCTTGGTAAATGCATGTGATGGATTGCTTGAGTAATGGTTTTAAAAAGGTTTCTTGCTTGAAATGGCTCTCAAGTTTAAGAAAGGTATGTTATGGAATGGGAGTGTATTCCAAGGCTTTGTTTTAGCTTTGCATATGGTGTTTATGCATGGTTTGGCTAAATGGATGATTTGTAAGTTGTGCTTTAAAAAGGTTTTCTTAGCTTGCTAAGCTAAGGGTTGGTTTTCATGTATGTGCAATGCATGGTTTTGATGCTTGTTGTTGAAAAGGGTTTCAAACATGGCTTTGGTAAACAAATCGGGTTTGTTTTAAAAGTGTTTTGTGACCCGCTGCATTGATGGTGTTTTGGTTTTTAGCATTCCTCACTAAGCATTATGTGCTTACGCTCCTTTTTGTCCATCAATGCAGATTCTTGAAGTTTGGACAGCAAGGAGCAAGGGATTCAAGGTGGACTCCAAGTGAGATGTATGTCTCGGTGAATAGCTATAGTTAATAAAGGCAATGGGGGTAGAATCTCTCGGGGTTAACGTGTATGTGTTCGTTTATGTTTGAACAATGATGTTTTTATGTTAATGTTGTTGTTGGATCATGTATTGGCATAAATGAGCTTGGTTTGGAAAGTTTGTGCTTAAGTGGTTGCTTGTGTAGGAAGCATGCCTTTAGATTTGGGGCTTTTTGTATATGTTGTTATTTTGTTGAATTGTTGATGCAAGTATGCCTCTTTTATGTTAAATTGCATGTTGGCAAAGTTTGGTAGCGTTTGGAGCATGTTTGGTTGGCCTATTGCATGTTTAAATAGGCAAATTTCTGCATTTTGTGCAGGGTGTTTCGGAACAGGGTGAACCGTTTCGGAACGGGTGCCTCGAAGTAGCCCAGGCGTCCGAAACGGGTGACACTGTTCCGAAACGGAAAGGCTTCTGCCAGACCCCCGTTTCGAAACGGGCTATGCCTGTTTCAGAACGGCCCCGCGTTTCGAAACGGGCTGTCTCCCGTTTCGGAACGGTTGACCGTTGGGGGCTGACAGTGGCAGTTATGTGTTTCAAAATGTTTGCATTTTGGTCCTGAATCTTGTATGAGCAATTGTATGAGTTTCAGATGTCCGTTTAAGCTGAAATTTGGCCGAGATGCATGAAACATGATTAATTTTAAGTTGGTAACTTAAAATCTGGTTAAGGCCTCAAAGTTTCCAGAATTTACAATTTGGTCCCTAAAGTTGCGTTTTGTGCAATTGGGTCCCTGAATGATCTCTGATGGTTGTGATCTTTGAGTATGTTGTTTGTGTGATCACATCTAGGGTTAATGAGCATCTAGACAAGATTTAAAAGAAAAAAAGGGTAGTTAATCAAGGTTGACTTTCGGGTTGACTTTGGTTTTCCCCGTGTAACTTTCTTAATTCGGGTCAACCGTCTAGGCCGGGTTAAGGTGGTTACATGCATGAAACATGATTAATTTTAAGTTGGTAACTTAAAATCTGGTTAAGGCCTCAAAGTTTCCAGAATTTACAAATTGTTCCCTAAAGTTGTGTTTTGTGCAATTGGGTCCCTGAATGATCTCTGATGGTTGTGATCTTTGAGTATGTTGTTTGTGTGATCACATCTAGGGTTAATGAGCATCTAGACAAGATTTAAAAGAAAAAAAGGGTCGTTAATCAAGGTTGACTTTCGGGTTGACTTTGGTTTTCCCCGTGTAACTTTCTTAATTCGGGTCAACCGTCTAGGCCGGGTTAAGGGGGTTACATTTGGTGGTATCAGAGCTGTGTTGCGAATGCTTGGGGAAAACGGTAAGTTGTTGTGATGTGTGCTTGTTGTTTACCCTGATGTGTGGTTGAATGTTGGTTGAAACACGTGTTTCTGAGCAAATTGTTGATGTTTCTGAGCATGTTGCTGATGTTTTCAAGCATGTTTTATGGTTATGTATCTTGGTTGAGCTTATGTGGTTTGTGCTGATGATAAGCTGATGTTGTGAGTTGGTTTTATGCATGATGAAAGTGCTGTGAGTATGTTATGTAATAATATGCTGTTGCAAGTGGATGCTGTTTGATGTAAGCATGATCAAGGTGTGTTGTTTGATATGCTTGATGTTGTGATATCCATGTTGTGTTGGCTGTTATGTCATGTAAAGGGGAGGATTCGGGATACCCATTGCCTTATTAATATAGCTATTGTGTTATTTGGAGTTGGAGTTTGAATCCTTGCTTAATGCTGGTCTAACTGGTTTGTTTGCTTGTTGTGATTGTATGTTTGTTGTTGTTAGTGGTATGGCAAAGTCGATGAAAGAATGGTGGTTGAGTGAGATGGTTGCTGCCTTGGGGCAGGTTGTTAAGGCATGGAATTCACCCTTTCGAGGAGGTGTTTTGTCTCAGTTTTCTATGCCTGGGGTTGAGATGGTAAGGCAAGGGAAAGAAGCTGGTTCTGTGGTGAAGAGTTCATCATCTGATGTTCAGGAGGTGTTGGGAACATCTCAGGCTGTGGTAAAGGTAAAGTCAGTGGATGTGCTGGCTGTGGAATGTGTGGGTTTGCCGAAGCAGCGTTTGCTTGATTTGGGTACTGTGGAATATCATGGTTCTACACCAGAGATGTTTGAGGCCTGGTTGGCCAGTGTGGTTCTGATCTTGGATCAGGAAGGCTGTGATCTTGCTTGTAAGCTGGGGAGTGTTGTTTCTCTGATGTTGGAGGATGCATGTGCCTGGTGGACATCTGTGGCGGTGGCGTCACATATCCCTGATATTGATTGGGATTTCTTTGTATCTGCCTTTTGTGGAAGGTATCTTGGAGGGAAGTTTCCAAGGGTTGTGCAATGTGACGGTGGTGCTGTTGTGGAGCAAGTGTTGCTTGGGCAAGGAGTGGAAGTTCAGCCACCGGTGTGTGACCGTTGTGAAAGGCGCCATGTTGGACGTTGTGGGGGCGCAGGTGTTTGCTGGAATTGTGGTTCCAAAGTGCATGTTAAGCGTGATTGTCCTTTAGGGGTGAAGTCAGCTTCAGTGATAGCCAAAGGATCTCAGAAAGGTCGTGGGCACGGCCGAGGCAAGGTTCAGAAGTGGCAGAAAGAGCAGAAAGTTGTGAAGAGTGTGGGAAAGGAGAATTGCTGGAAATGTGGGTCTGCTGGACACATGAGACGTGATTGTTTGATGTTGGCTCGGAACAGCCAAGGTTCTTTACCGCAAGGAGTTGGTGTTGACCCTAGTGTGTTAGCTAGTGCTGCAGTGGTGCAGCAGGAGGATGATGGTTCCGCAAGGAAGAGAGCTCGTCTGATGAAGCTTCAGAGAGGTGTTGTGTTTTCAGGTAACCTTGTTTAGTAATCTTTGCTCTAGTTACCTTAGTTTGGTTTCTGTTGGTTTCCCTTGCGTGGTAAGTTTAGTCTTGTTGCTAGCATGTTTGGGGTAATGGTTGTAGTTTGGAAATGTCTTTGATGTGAAGAGGGCTTTGTGAGAATCTTGTGGTTAGTAGTTGCTGGTATGATGGAGTTAGATAAGCTAGAAGTGAGGTAGGAGGTTGTTCTTAGACGGATTTGAGGATGTTATTGGAGGGTGTGAACTGGCATTCATGCACAGTTAAAATCATTGTTATATGCTATATTATATATGTTGGTCCATGCATACATGTGGCATGACATTAGAGGTTTTGCATACATGTACATCAGGCATTGATAGGGCATGTAAGTGATCATGCATACGATGTTCACACTCGCTAATAATTAATCTAATCTGTTAGAATAGCGGTTGGGTTAGGTTGGATGGTGGGTTTTTAGAGGTTGTGTTGGTGCTGAGTGGAAGTTAGAGGTAATGGAGTTTGTTAAGCTAGTTGCTAGTAATAGTGAGGGTGGTATAGCCTGTTGGTAGAAGATTGGTGTTTGTTGCTTATAAAGTTTAGTGGTTTGGTGGTGAGGGGTACCGGTTGAGGTTAGAATCGATCAGGTGGTTTGATAGCTAAGTGGGAGTGGTAGTTCCTTGGTGTTAAGTGAGGTTGCAGTTTGGTGGTTGTTTTTCCAAGTGCTGAGGTAGCTTAGCATTTAAGTTGAAGTGGAAGGATCATGAAGGATCGAAGGCTTGTGTTGTTTGGAAGGATTCTTATGAGAAGTGGTTGGCTGGTTGTGTGTATGTGAATTTCTTTTGAGGTCAGCTGGTGGTGTATGGAGCAGCTGGCGGAGCCGAGTTGAGGTTGTGATGTAATTTTGGTTTGTGGGTGAGTAGACCTGGTGAGTCGTGGTGGTAATGTTAGCAACAGTTGTGGAGGTTTATCAGCTTTTGTTGAGGAGTTTGGGTAAGCAGTTGATGCTTAAGAATTCTTGCTTGTTGGGAAGATTCATGGAAGAGGTTTGAGAGTTGCAAGAGTTTTGGAAGCAGAGAAGTTTGTATGGTGGTTGAATTAGATTGGTTAGAGTCCCTGTGTGAACCAGTCTTGGAAGTTGTGTGTTACAGTAGTGTGTGCTGTGAAAGCTAAAGTTCTTTATGGTTGAAGTTGGGGCTGTGTACAGTCTGGAGATGTGGAAGGTTAAGTTGTGGCTATCTTTGAGTGTTCTGGGTTTGTGAACAGCATGTACTGGTGTTGGGTTCAGTGGAGTTTTGTGTGGAAAGTGTTCAGTGTTGGTTGAGGGTTTGTGTTGCCTTGTGTGTGTTTTGAGAAAGTTGTTGTTCTCTTTTCGCCGGTTGAAATTTCGAGGACGAAATTTCCTAAGGGGGGGAGAGTTGTAACGCCCCGGTTTTGGGCTCAGAAGTTTTGGGCGTTGACCGGTTCGGTCAAAGTGCTGATCGAATATATAAGAGTGAATTTAGGAAAGCCTAGTTCGGGATGCATTAAAAATATGGAAAAATGTTCTAAAATCATCTTTTAATATATAAAAGTGAACTGTGAAATCAATTTTGGAAAATGAGGTTCGGAAGGTTGACATTTTGGGTTAGTGACCAAAATGTAATTTTTGAAAGTTCGGTGACTGTTTTATAAAGGATTGAAACTTTGAATCTTTAAGGAGCTATTTATCCAATGGGAGTTTCTCCAGATTTTCTAAATATATTAAATGATTAATTAAGTGTTTTTAAACAAAAGAAAAGTGGAGGGAAGATATTTTCCTAATTCTAACTAACTTTTCTCTCAACCATTTTCTCTCATCTTTTCTCTCAAACCAAACACATTCTCTCCAGATTTCCTTCTCTGATTTTGTCACTCAAATCACTCATTTCAACTCTCATTTGATTCCTAATCATCTCATCAACAAAACCTCTCAATTTGCAAGTTGTTTCATCAAGCTTTTTGGCTCCAAAAAGGAGAAACTCAAGTTTGGAGGTAAGAACGTCTCTCTCCTCTAAACTATCAGTTCTTTACTGAAATTCCCAAGTTCTCAATCCTTGGTTTGTGTTTTGTTAAAGGCTTTTCAATTGGAAACTTGATTTTTGCTTAAAATGCAAGATTTGGTGATTTTGGTGAAATTTTCGTGTGATCTGTTTGGGCAGTGTTTTGAAGTGTCAAAATGATGTTAAATGAATGCTAAATTGATTAGAAGTTGAGGTTTAATTAATGCAATCCCGGATAGGTTGAATTTCCTAAGTTTTGCTTGAGTTTTTGGTTGTTTTTGGAGTGTTTTTGGTGATCTGTTATACCTGGGAGTATAAGGACGTGTTTGTGATCATTTTGGATGTTAAATGATGTTTAAAAATGGTTAGAAGTGATGGATCTTGGATGGGTTAAGTTTTGGAAATGTTTGGAGGTGATTTCGGTTGTGTTTGGTAGCCGAATTGTTGGATTTGTGTCGAGCAGCGAGTTTGGTTGTGTGGCTGCTGTTCTTAATGCATAATGATGCATTAATGTGCTGTTTTTGTGTGCTTGAAACAGGGGAGTTTGATCCGTGAGCTTTAGAGGTGTTGCGGAAGGTTTCGGATGCTTGGAAGGCTTGGTGGCTAGCTTTGTTTTGTGTATCGGTGAGTGAAGTTGGGTTTTCGGCTTTTAAACAAAGGTTTGAAGGTTTTGGGAGCTTAGTTTAAGTCTAAACAACTTTGCTAAGCTCAAGAGTAAGTAAATGGATTTCTTACTTGATTTGTGATATGAATTGGCTTTTAAGCAATTGTGGTTGATGATTGAAATGCATGTGTTTTGCATGGTTTAATTCTGTTTTGAAAGCATATTTTAGCATGGTTTAGTGCTGGTTTTGAAAGCCATATGTGAAGGATGCTCAAGGTAAGAGATCCTTGGTTTTATACATTGAAAATGTGGTTTTGATGCATGGTGTTGCATGTTGTTTTATGGCTTTGTCTAATGCTTTAAAACAGTGAATTAATGTTGGTAAATGATGGTTTTTGCATGTTGGTTATGCATGTGAATCATTTGATTAATGTGGTAATGGTTTTGCATTATGGTTATGCATATGGAACATTGGACTAATGTGGTAAGATGGTTATATTGGCAAGTGGTGTAAGTGGTTCTTGGTTCTTTGATCGGATATAGTTAGCCGGCTATAGGATTGGGTGCACCGTGAATTAAGTCGCCTTGGAGGTGGAGTGGTCAAGAGTGGACCGGGAAACTCCCTTCAAGTATCCTAACGAGATGGTTAAGGTCATAATGGAGGTGTTGCCCATTCGAGGACCTTGGTTGAGCAAAGGTTATATGGTGTTTAAAAGTCCATATGTGAGAACCTTGTGCTTGTTGAGATCACAATGGCGGTGTTAAGTCCATGTGTGGATCTTGTATAGGGTGTCCCGGATCTCGTTAGTGATTTCTACAACTACCAATCGGTGAATGCAAAGGTTATATGGAGGTGTTGCCCATATGTGAGAACCTTGTGCATGTCAAGGTTGTATGGTGGTTAAAAGTCCATATATGGGAACCTTGGGGAAGAGCTAAGGTTGTGTGGTGTTTAAAAGTCCATACATGGGAACCTTAGGATGTTGAGGTCATAATGGAGGTGTTGCCCATTCGAGGACCTTGGATTGGTAGGGTGTAGGGAGCGTAGGGACAACGCTCGGAATCCGCGTATCCGATTGGATGTTGAGTTGAAAAGTGGATGTGATTGATCACTTGAAGGCCAATATGATGTTCTTGATTATGAAGAAGCATGGGATGCTTGAAAAGATGCATAATTGCATGTGAAGCATGAAATGCTTGAAAAGATGCATGGTTGCATGGAAATTGTATAATGCTTGTAAATGCATGTTTACTTGTTAAGTTGAACAAGTGTTGATTATCATTTGATAAATGATGCATGTGAGCATGATATATCTTTAATGCATTGGAGTCTTGGAAGACTTGTTTTAAAAGGCATGTGATAATGATAGTATGGTTTATATTTTTGCCTTGGTAAATGCATGTGATGGATTGCTTGAGTAATGGTTTTAAAAAGGTTTCTTGCTTGAAATGGCTCTCAAGTTTAAGAAAGGTATGTTATGGAATGGGAGTGTATTCCAAGGCTTTGTTTTAGCTTTGCATATGGTGTTTATGCATGGTTTGGCTAAATGGATGATTTGTAAGTTGTGCTTTAAAAAGGTTTTCTTAGCTTGCTAAGCTAAGGGTTGGTTTTCATGTATGTGCAATGCATGGTTTTGATGCTTGTTGTTGAAAAGGGTTTCAAACATGGCTTTGGTAAACAAATCGGGTTTGTTTTAAAAGTGTTTTGTGACCCGCTGCATTGATGGTGTTTTGGTTTTGAGCATTCCTCACTAAGCATTATGTGCTTACGCTCCTTTTTGTCCATCAATGCAGATTCTTGAAGTTTGGACAGCAAGGAGCAAGGGATTCAAGGTGGACTCCAAGTGAGATGTATGTCTCGGTGAATAGCTATAGTTAATAAAGGCAATGGGGGTAGAATCTCTCGGGGTTAACGTGTATGTGTTCGTTTATGTTTGAACAAGGATGTTTTTATGTTAATGTTGTTGTTGGATCATGTATTGGCATAAATGAGCTTGGTTTGGAAAGTTTGTGCTTAAGTGGTTGCTTGTGTAGGAAGCATGCCTTTAGATTTGGGGCTTTTTGTATATGTTGTTATTTTGTTGAATTGTTGATGCAAGTATGCCTCTTTTATGTTAAATTGCATGTTGGCAAAGTTTGGTAGCGTTTGGAGCATGTTTGGTTGGCCTATTGCATGTTTAAATAGGCAAATTTCTGCATTTTGTGCAGGGTGTTTCGGAACAGGGTGAACCGTTTCGGAACGGGTGCCTCGAAGCAGCCCAGGCGTCCGAAACGGGTGACACCGTTCCGAAACGGAAAGGCTTCTGCCAGACCCCCGTTTCGAAACGGGCTATGCCTGTTTCGGAACGGTTGACCGTTGGGGGCTGACAGTGGCAGTTATGTGTTTCAAAATGTTTGCATTTTGGTCCTGAATCTTGTATGAGCAATTGTATGAGTTTCAGATGTCCGTTTAAGCTGAAATTTGGCCGAGATGCATGAAACATGATTAATTTTAAGTTGGTAACTTAAAATCTGGTTAAGGCCTCAAAGTGTCCAGAATTTACAATTTGGTCCCTAAAGTTGTGTTTTGTGCAATTGGGTCCCTGAATGATCTTTGATGGTTGTGATCTTTGAGTATGTTGTTTTTGTGATCACATCTAGGGTTAATGAGCATCTAGACAAGATTTAAAAGAAAAAAAGGGTCGTTAATCAAGGTTGACTTTCGGGTTGACTTTGGTTTTCCCCGTGTAACTTTCTTAATTCGGGTCAACCGTCTAGGCCGGGTTAAGGGGGGTACAAAGAGAGCGTAAGCAAAAGCTTAGTGAGGAATGCTCAATAAAACCATTCAATAATGCATTTATAAACACTTTATAAATCATGCTTCAAATCATCATTTACACATGCTCAAAAGCAATCTTTAAACAAGCATCTCATGCTTCATATCATTACATGTCATATTGGCCACAAGTGATACATTTCATTTCTTTAAAAACAAGTTCATCAACTTTCACCCCAAGGACTTTTAAACACCTTGGCCCCAAGGACTTTTAAACACCTTGGCAAGGACCACACAAGGACTTTTAAACACCTTTGTGTCCTTAACAAGTTCACCTCAAGGACTTTTAAACACCTTGACCCCAAGGACTTTTAAACACCTTGGCCATGGACTTTTAAACACCATGATAATAATCACCCCAAGGACTTTTAAACACCTTGGCCCCAAGGACTTTTAAACACCTTGGCCCATGGACTTTTAAACACCATGGAAAGGACCACACAAGGACTTTTAACCACCTTTGTGTCCGTAGCAAGAATCATCCAAGGACTTTTAACCACCTTGATGTTCTTAAGTAAACAAGGCTCACTCAAGGACTTTTAACCACCTTAGTGACCTTAACCTTTTCAAAACATCACTTGCCAATATACATCATTATCATCAATTTATCCACTGTTTTAAAGCATTAAACCAAGCCATATTCATCATGCATTCAAAAGCATCAAACCACATTTAATCAATGTTCAAAAACAAGGAACTCTTACCTTGAGCTTCCTTCAACATATGGCTTACAAAAACAGCATTAACCATGCTAAATCATGCTTTCAAAACAGAGTTTAAAACATGCAATAAACCACATTGCACAATAATCAAATCATGGCCACCACTAGAGAGTATTTCCGAAACTTACACTTGAGCTTAGCAAAGTTGTTTAGACTTAAACTAAGCTCCCAAGACATTGGTTTCAAGCCGAAAACCCAATTCCACTCACCGATTCCGTTTCGCCTCTTGCCGAAACACCAAATCAAGCTTCCAGATCACCACCACTTGGATCCAAAGATGACTCCCCTGTTTTAACACATTAAAACAGTAGATTAATGCATCATCATGCATTAATAGCTTCAATGAAAGCACCTAAACTCGCTGCTCTCATCCACACTCCATTTTCGGCCACCAAACACAACCGAAAATGCATCCAAACCACTTCTCAACAAAGCCCAGCCATAAACCATCAAAACCTAACATCCATTAACACCATTTAACATCTAAAAAGAACTTAACAACATCCTTATACCTCCAGCAACAACAGATCCACAAGATCACTCCAAAAACAACCAAGAATCATAAGCTAAACTTAGGAAATTCAACCTATCCGGGATTGCATTAATCAAAACCCAATTCCTTATCAAATTAACATTCATTAATCATCATTTTAACACCTTAAAACACTGCTTAAACAGATCCAATGAAATTTCATCAAAAACACACCAAATCTTGCATTTTAAGCCAAGATCCATTAAACAATCTTAAAAGCCATTTATAAAACATCAATTAAGGATTGAGAACTTGGGAATTTCAGTAAAGAACTGAGAGTTTAGAGGAGAAGGACGTTCTTACCTCCAAACTTGAGTTTCTCCTCTTTTAGAGCCAAAAAGCTTGAAGAATCAACTTGCAAATTGAGAGGTTTTGTAGATATGATGATTAGAAATCAAAAGAGAGTTGAAAGGAGAGATTTAGGTAACAAAATCAGAAGAAACTCTCTGGAGAGGAAGTGTTTGGGTTGAGAGAAAATGAGAGAAAAGAAAATGAGAAGTTAGTTACAAAATAGCCAAAATGACTTTCCCTCCTCTTTTCTTATGTTTAAAAATCAGAATAAAACCTTAAAACATCTTAGAAAAATCTAGAGAAACTACTTTTGGAATAATAGCTCCTTAAAGATTCAAAGTTTCAATCCTTTATAAAACAGTCATGCAACTTTCAAAAATTACATTTTGGTCACTAGCTAAAATGTCACCCTTCCAAACCTCATTTTTCAAAATTGATTTCACAGTTCACTTATATATATTAAAAGATGATTTTAGAACATTTTTCCATATTTTTAATGCAACCCGAACTAGGCTTTCCTAATGTCACCCTTATAGATTCGAACAACACTTTGACCAAACCGGTCAACGCCCAAAACTTCTAAGCCCAAAACCGGGGCGTTACACGTTAGAATTTTAACTGAGTAAAAAGAACAGAAATTGAGGTTTTGCAATATAATTGTGTTGAAAAGCTCCTAATCAATTACATAAACTCCTAAAATTTGATTAAAACATTTTTTGCAGTCCTTTTTGTAGAGGTTTCGGACGAGCGGGTCAAAAAAGGCCTTTCAATGGACCCGTTGAAATTTTAACTGAGTAAAAAGTACAGAAATTGAAGTTCTGTAATATAATTGTGTTGAAAAGCTCCTAATCAATTATTTAAACTCCTAAAATTTGATTAAAACTTGTTTTGCGGTCCTTTTTGTAGAGGTTTCGGACATGCGGGTCGAAATGGACCTTTCAATGGACCCGTTGGAATTTTAACTGAGTAAAAAGTACAGAAATTGAGTTTTTGCAATATAATTGTGTTGAAAAGCTCCTAATAAATTATTTAAACTCCTAAAATTTGATTAAAACTTGTTTTGCTGTCCTTTTTGTCGACGTTTCGGACGAGCAGGTCTAAATGGGCTTTTTAATGTACCCGTTGGAATTTTAACTAAGTAAAAAGTATAGAAATTGAGGTTTTGCAATGTAATTGTGTTGAAAAGCTCCTAATAAATTACATGAACTCCTAAAATTTGATTAAAACTTGTTTAGTAGTCCTTTTTGTAGAGTTTCGGACGAGCGGGTCGAAATGGGCCTTTCAATGGACCCGTTGGAATTTTAACTGAGTAAAAAGTAAAGAAATTGAGTTTTTGCAATATAATTTTGTTGAAAAGCTCCTAATCAATTATTTGAACTCCTAATATTTGAATAAAACATTTTTTCGGTCCTTTTTTAGAGGTTTCGGACGAGGAGGTCTAAATGGGCTTTTCAATGGACCCGTTGGAATTTTAACTGAGTAAAAAGTACAGAAATTGAGTTTTTTCAATATAATTGTGTTGAAAAGCTCCTAATCTATTATTTGAACTCCTAAAATTTGATTAATACTTGTTTTGCTATCCTTTTTTTCGAGGCTTCGGACGAGCAGGTCTAAATGGGCTTTTCAATGGACCAGTTGGAATTTTAACTGAGTAAAAAGTATAGAAATTGAGGTTTTGCAATATAATTGTGTTGAAAAGCTCCTAATAAATTACATGAACTCCTAAAATTTGATTAAAACTTGTTTTGCGGTCCTTTTTGTCGAGGTTTCGGACGAGCGGGTCGAAATGGGCCTTTTAATGGACCCGTTGGAATTTTAACTGAGTAAAAAGTATAGAAATTAAGGTTTTGCAATATAATTGTGTTGAAAAGCTCCTAATCAATTACATGAACTCCTAAAAATTGATTAAAACCTGTTTTGCAGTCCTTTTTGTAGAGGTTTCGGACGAGCGGGTGGAAATGGGACTTTCAATGGACCCGTTGAAATTTTAACTGAGTAAAAAGTACAGAAATTGAGGTTTTGCAATATAATTGTGTTGAAAAGCTCCTAATCAGTTATTTGAACTCCTAAAATTTGATTAAAACTTGTTTTGCATTCCTTTTTGTAAAGGTTTCGAACGGGCGGGTCGAAATAGGCCTTTCAATGGACCCGTTGGAATTTTAACTCAGTAAAAAGTACAGAAATTTAGGTTTTGCAATATAATTGTGTTGAAAAGCTCCTAATCAATTACATGAACTCCTAAAATTTGATTACAACTTGTTTTGCAGTCCTTTTTGTAGGGATTTCGGACGAGCGGGTCGAAATGGGCCTTTTAATGGATCCGTTGGATTTTTTTTTTGAAGAAAAGGCCTCATTAAAAACCCCTACTACTGTCCTTCAAGCAAAGCTAGAGGACCCTAAAAGGGGAAAAGAGTGCCCAAAAATTTATTAATCAATGAATATTTGTTACAAGATGTTGAATACAATGGGGAATATCCGATTCAAATGACGTAGAAGTCATAGAATTCAGAGAAAGAGAAGCCAACGTATGGGCTATAACATTTGCCTCACGGCGTACAAAGGAAATGGAAGTAAAGTCGAAGTCGAGAAGAGCAGCTTGTATCTGAAGAATAGTTGGTCCCATAGTAGATAGGTCCTGAGCAGGATTGTTGATCCTATTCGCGAGAGAGGCGCAGTCCGTTTCGATCATGATACGATTCCATCCTTGAGATCGGGCAAAGGTAAGACCAGCAAGGATGCTTTCCCCCTCACTGGTGATAGCGTCCAGACAGCTACCAAGAGGGAAAGCAAGACCACCCACTACTGCTCCGGCAGGGTCACGAGCAACAACGCCGACAGCTGCTGCACGAGTTGAAGGGTTAAAAGCTCCGTCCACATTAATTTTTATATAATTAGGTGGAGGAGAACATGAGGGATTAGAAATTGTAGATGGAGGTGGATCAGATGAAATTGTAGATTTACAAAATTCATCATGTAAGCTAATTGAGTTGACTGCAATTAGCCATGATGGTTGTAGATGGTGGTTGTGAATCCAATCATTACGTCTGTTCCAAATATTCCATAAAACTGTAATAAAGAGACCAAATTTATCAGAGGAAATTGTAGAGGCTGCTTCCTCTAACCATTGTAAGGGTGAAGGAGCTAAACTCTTGTAGAGAGAGATAGGAATACCACTAATTTGGAGGGCTTCAGTTGCCCCAGGACAGTCACAAAGCGCATGAAGAATTGTTTCCAAATGATTACCACAGATAGAGCATAGCCCCGAACTAGGGGAAAAAGCTTGCATTTTAGAGCCAACTGGTAGAGCATCAGATGCCATACGCTAGCCAAAAGTTTTAACTTTGGGTAAAGCTTTTATTTTGGATAAAAATTTCCAAAATCGAGTAGGTGGCGATGGTTGGGAAAAGGAGCGTTGTAAGAAAATATATCCAGAGCGAACTGAGTATATACCCGAGTCATTGGGAGACCATAAAATTGAATCCCGTTGATCATTTATGATGGGGATACGGAGAATGGCATCCGCATCAATTGGATTGAAGTAATTGTTCAACTTTACTGTATCCCAGGCAGTTTTATTGCGGATCATGAAATCCCTACATCGAATGTGAAATTCGTCAGAAATTTCATAATCCCCAGTTAG
The DNA here is from genome assembly GCA_030270665.1 of Hibiscus trionum. Classification (NCBI taxonomy): domain Eukaryota; kingdom Viridiplantae; phylum Streptophyta; class Magnoliopsida; order Malvales; family Malvaceae; genus Hibiscus; species Hibiscus trionum. The sequence continues at coordinate 31,802,017 of BSYR01000008.1, forward strand.
TTCAATCGGGGAAGACCCACCCCATATAACTTTGTGTATTCTGATACTACTGTTTAGACCAGGGCGATGAAGAAAACCAGGGAAAAGACGCTGAATAGCGTTATATATACCTTGCCAGGCAAAAGAGCCTCTACTAGGTTTCGGCGCATCCAGGATGTTGCCTATAGGGAAATATTTGGATCGGTATATTTGTCCTAATAAGGAATCTGGATCACAAATTAGTTTCCAAATTTGCTTACCCAAAAGAGCGATGTTGAAATCGTGAAGGTCTTTGAAGCCCAGGCCACCAGCGGATTTGGGTAAACATATACGGTTCCACGGTAACATGTGCCAACCTTTTTTGTTGGATTTGTTGTAGAAGTTTCAGACGAGCAGGTCTAAATGGGCCTTTCAATGGGCCCGTTGGAATTTTAACTGAATAAAAAGTATAAAATTGAGGGTTTTCAATATAATTATGTTGAAAAGTTCCTAATCAATTATTTGAACTCCTAAAATTTGATTAAAACTATTTTGCGGTCCTTTTTGTCGAGGTTTCGGACGAGCAGGTCAAAATGGGCCTTTCAATGGACCCGTTAGAATTTTAACTGAGTAAAAATTACAAAAATTGAGGTTTTGCAATATAATCGGGTTGAAAATCTCCTAATCAATTACATAAACTCCTCAAATTTGATTAAAACTTTTTTTGCAGTCCTTTTTGTAGAGGTTTCGGACGAGCGGGTCGAAATGGGCCTATCAATGGACCCATTGAAATTTTAACTGAGTAAAAAGTACAGAAATTGAGGTTTTGCAATATAATTGTGTTGAAAAGCTCCTAATCAATTACATGAACTCCTAAATTTTGATTAAAACTTGTTTTGCAGTCCTTTTTGTAGGGGTTTCAGACGATCGGGTTGAAATGGGCCTTTTAATGGATCCGTTGGAATTTTCATAAAGTAAAAAGTACAGAAATTGAGGTTTTGCAGTATAATTGTGTTGGATAGCTCCTAATAAATTATTTGAACTCCTAATATTTGAATAAATCATTTTTGCGGTCCTTTTTGTAGAGGTTTCGAACGAGCAGGTCTAAATGGGCCTTTCAATGGGCCCGTTGGAATTTTAACTAAATAAAAGGTATAAAATTGAGGTTTTTCAATATAATTATGTTGAAAAGTTCCTAATCAATTATTTGAACTCCTAAAATTTGATTAAAACTATTTTGCGGTCCTTTTTGTCGAGGTTTCGGACGAGCAGGTCTAAATGGGCCTTTCAATGGACCCGTTAGAATTTTAACTGAGTAAAAAGAACAGAAATTGAGGTTTTGCAATATAATTGTGTTGAAAAGCTCCTAATCAATTACATAAACTCCTAAAATTTGATTAAAACATTTTTGCAGTCCTTTTTGTAGAGGTTTCGGACGAGCGGGTCGAAAAAGGCCTTTCAAAGGACCCGTTGAAATTTTAACTGAGTAAAAAGTACAGAAATTGAGGTTCTGCAATATAATTGTGTTGAAAAGCTCCTAATCTATTATTTGAATTCCTAAAATTTGATTAATACTTGTTTTGCTGTCCTTTTTGTCGAGGCTTCGGACGAGCAGGTCTACATGGGCTTTTCAATGGACCCGTTGGAATTTTTTTTTTTGAAAGAAACCCGTTGGAATTTTAACTGAGTAAAAAGTATAGAAATTGAGGTTTTGCAATATAATTGTGTTGAAAAGCTCCTAATAAATTACATGAACTCCTAAAATTTGATTAAAACTTGTTTTGCGGTCCTTTTTGTCGAGGTTTCGGACGAGCAGGTCAAAATGGGCCTTTTAATGGACCCGTTGGAATTTTAACTGAGTAAAAAGTACAGAAATTGAGGTTTTGCAATATAATTGTGTTGAAAAGCTCCTAATCAATTACATGAACTCCTAAAATTTGATTAAAACTTGTTTTGCAGTCCTTTTTGTAGAGGTTTCGGACGAGCGGGTGGAAATGGGCCTTTCAATGGACCCGTTGAAATTTTAACTGAGTAAAAAGTACATAAATTGAGGTTTTGCAATATAATTGTGTTGAAAAGCTCCTAATCAGTTATTTGAACTCCTAAAATTTGATTAAAACTTGTTTTTCAGTCCTTTTTGTAAAGGTTTCGGACGGGCGGGTCGAAATGGGCCTTTCAATGGACCCGTTGGAATTTTAACTCAGTAAAAAGTACAGAAATTGAGGTTTTGTAATATAATTGTGTTGAAAAGCTCCTAATCAATTACATGAACTCCTAAAATTTGATTAAAACTTGTTTTATAGTCCTTTTTGTAGGGATTTCGGACGAGCGGGTCGAAATGGGCCTTTTAATGGATCCGTTGGAATTTTAACTAAGTAAAAAGTACAGAAATTGAGGTTTTGCAATATAATTGTGTTGAATAGCTCCTAATCAATTATTTGAACTCCTAATATTTGAATAAAACATTTTTGCGGTCCTTTTTGTAGAGGTTTCGGACGAGTAGGTCTAAATGGGCCTTTCAATGGGCCTGTTGGAATTTTAACTGAGTAAAAAGTACAGAAATTGAGGTTTTGCAATATAATTGGGTTGAAAAGCTCCTAATCAATTACATAAACTCCTCAAATTCGATTAAAACTTTTTTTGCAGTCCTTTTTGTAGAGGTTTCGGACGAGCGGGTCGAAATGGGCCTTTCAATGGACCCGTTGAAATTTTAACTGAGTAAAAAGTACAGAAATTGAGGTTTTGCAATATAATTGTGTTGAAAAGCTCCTAATCAATTACATGAACTCCTATATTTTGATTAAAACTTGTTTTGCAGTCCTTTTTGTAGGGGTTTCAGACGAGCGGGTCGAAATGGGCCTTTTAATGGATCCGTTGGAATTTTAACTAAGTAAAAAGTACAAAAATTGAGGTTTTGCAATATAATTGTGTTCAATAGCTCCTAATCAATTATTTGAACTCCTAATATTTGAAAAAATCATTTTTGCGGTCCTTTTTGTAGAGGTTTCGGACGAGCAGGTCTAAATGGGCCTTTCAATGGGCCCGTTGGAATTTTAACTGAATAAAAGGTATAAAATTGAGGCTTTTCAATATAATTATGTTGAAAAGTTCCTAATCAATTATTTGAACTCCTAAAATTTGATTAAAACTATTTTGCGGTCCTTTTTGTCGAGGTTTCGGACGAGCAGGTCTAAATGGGCCTTTCAATGGACCCTTTAGAATTTTAACTGAGTAAAAAGTACAGAAATTGAGGTTTTGCAATATAATTGGGTTGAAAAGCTCCTAATCAATTACATAAACTCCTCAAATTTGATTAAAACTTTTTTTGCAGTCCTTTTTGTAGAGGTTTCGGACGAGCGGGTCAAAATGGGCCTTTCAGTGGACCCGTTGAAATTTTAACTGAGTAAAAAGTACAAAAATTGAGGTTTTGCAATATAATTGTGTTGAAAAGCTCCTAATCAATTACATGAACTCCTAAATTTTGATTAAAACTTGTTTTGCAGTCCTTTTTGTAGGGGTTTTAGACGAGCGGGTCGAAATGGGCCTTTGAATGGATCCGTTGGAATTTTAACAAAGTAAAAAGTACATAAATTGAGGTTTTGCAATATAATTGTGTTGAATAGCTCCTAATAAATTATTTGAACTCCTAATATTCGAATAAATCATTTTTGCGGTCCTTTTTGTAGAGGTTTCGGACGAGCAGGTCTAAATGGGCCTTTCAATGGGCCTGTTGGAATTTTAACTGAATAAAAGGTATAAAATTGAGGTTTTTCAATATAATTATGTTGAAAAGTTCCTAATCAATTATTTGAACTCCTAAAATTTGATTAAAACTATTTTGCGGTCCTTTTTGTCGAGGTTTCGGACGAGCAGGTCTAAAAAGGCCTTTCAATGGACCCGTTGAAATTTTAACTGAGTAAAAAGTACAGAATTTGAGGTTCTGCAATATAATTGTGTTGAAAAGCTCCTAATAAATTATTTGAACTCCTAAAATTTGATTAAAACTTGTTTTGCTGTCCTTTTTGTCGAGGTTTCGGACGAGCAGGTCTAAATGGGCTTTTTAATGTACCCGTTGGAATTTTAACTGAGTAAAAAGTACAGAAATTGAGGTTTTGCAATATAATTGTGTTGAAAAGCTCCTAATAAATTACATGAACTCCTAAAATTTGATTAAAACTTGTTTAGCAGTCCTTTTTGTAGAGGTTTCGGACGAGCGGGTCGAAATGGGCCTTTCAATGGACCCGTTGGAATTTTAACTGAATAAAAAGTACAGAAATTTAGGTTTTGCAATATAATTGTGTTGAAAATCTCCTCATCAATTACATGATCTCCTAAATTTTGATTAAAACTTGTTTTGCGGTCCTTTTTGTAGAGGTTTTGGACGAGCAGGTCTAAATGGGCCTTTCAATGGGCCCGTTGGAAGTTGAACTGAAAAAAGTATAAAATTGAGGTTTTTCAATATAATTGTGTTGAAAAGTTCCTAATCAATTATTTGAACTCCTAAAATTTGATTAAAACTATTTTGCGGTCTTTTTTGTCGAATTTTCGGACGAGCAGTTCTAAATGGGCCTTTCAATGGACCCGTTAGAATTTTAACTGAGTAAAAAGTATAGGAATTGAGGTTTTGCAATATAATTGTGTTGAAAAGCTCATAATAATTTATTTTAACTCCTAAAATTTGATTTAAACATTTTGCGGTCCTTTTTGAATCGGTTTCGGACGTGCAGGTCTAAATGGGCCTTTCAATTTGCCCGTTGGAATTTTAACTGAATAAAAGGTATAAAATTGAGGTTTTTCAATATAATTATGTTGAAAAGTTCCTAATCAATTATTTGAACTCCTAAAATTTTTTAAAACAATTTTAGGGTCCTTTTTGTCGAGGTTTCGGACGAGCGGGTCAAAAAAGGCCTTTCAATGGACCCGTTGAAATTTTAACTGAGTAAAAAGTACAGAAATCGAGGTTCTACAATATAATTGTGTTGAAAAGCTCCTAATAAATTATTTGAACTCCTAAAATTTGATTAAAACTTGTTTTGCGGTCCTTTTTGTAGAGGTTTCGGACGAGCGGGTCGAAATGGGCCTTTCAATGGACCCGTTGGAATTTTAACTGAGTAAAAAGTACAGAAATTGAGTTTTTGCAATATAATTGTGTTGAAAAGCTCCTAATAAATTATTTGAACTCCTAAAATTTGATGAAAACTTGTTTTGCTGTCCTTTTTGTCGAGGTTTCGGACGAGCAGGTCTAAATGGGCTTTTTAATGTACCCGTTGGAATTTTAACTGAGTAAAAAGTACAGAAATTGAGGTTTTGCAATATAATTGTGTTGAAAAGCTCCTAATAAATTACATGAACTCCTAAAATTTGATTAAAACTTGTTTAGCAGTCCTTTTTGTAGAGGTTTCGGACGAGCGGGTCGAAATGGGCCTTTCAATGGACCCGTTGGAATTTTAACTGAGTAAAAAGTACAAAAATTGAGTTTTTGCAATATAATTGTGTTGAGAAGCTCCTAATCAATTATTTGAACTCCTAATATTTGAATAAAACATTTTTGCGGTCCTTTTTGTAGAGGTTTCAGACGAGCAGGTCTAAATGGGCTTTTCAATGGACCCGTTGGAATTTTTTTTTGAAAGAAAGGCCTCGTTAAAAACCCCTACTACTGTTCTTCAAGCAGAGCTAGAGGACCCTAAAAAGGGGAAAAGAGTGCCTATTTTTTATTTCATGAAAGAGTTGTTACAAGATGATTGATACAAGGGGGAATATCAGAAGTAAAAGATAAGGCAGACATATTGCCAAGCGAAAAGGTCGCTAAAGAATGCGCTACATGATTTGCCTCACGGCGTACAAAGGAAACAGAAGATGATACAAAGTCATGAAGAGATTCCCGAATTTGATGAAGAAGAGGCCCCAACATGGAGATGTCTAATTCTGGATTGTTGATTCTATTTGCAATGGAAGCACAATCAGTTTCCAGCATAATCCGAGACCATCCTTGAGAGCGAGCGAAGGTGACTCCGGCAAGAAGGCTTTCACCTTCACAAGTAACTGCATCCGGACGGCTGCCTAGCGGAAAGGCGAGGCCCCCCACCACTGCACCTGTAGAATCTCGTGCCACAGCACCAACCGCCGCAGCAGGAGTAGAAGGATTGAAAGCCCCATCTACATTAATTTTGATATGGTTAGACGGAGGAGGACTCCAGTTTGTAGAAGAAAGGAAAGAAGGTGCTGGAATGGTAGGTGCAGTTGCACTGTAAAAGTCATTATGTAGACTAATAGAGTTGACGGCAGTAAGCCAGGATGGTTGCAAATGGCGATTATGAATCCAATCATTACGCCTATTCCAAATATTCCAAATAGTAGTAAGAAAAAGACCAAATTTACCGGAGGATAGAAAATGGGCGGCTTCTTCCAACCATTGTAGAGGAGAAGAAGCCGAACTTCTGTAAAGACGAGTGGGAATACCAGAAAGCTGAAGAGCTTCGGTGGCCCCTGAGCAATCTCGAAGGGCATGGAGAATAGTCTCTGAATGATGACCACAAATAGGACAGGGCCCCGATTCTGGAGCAAAGACTTGCATTTTAGAACCAACTGGTAAAGCACCAGACGCCATACGCCATCCAAAAGTTTTGACTTTAGGCAATGCCTTAATTTTTTACAGGAATTTCCAAAAACGATTGGGTGGAGTTTGTGGGAGCGCAGGGCGTTGTAAGAAAAGATAACCAGAGCGAACCGAGTAAATGCCCGAGTCGTTAGAAGACCAGAGAATAGAGTCCCGCTGATCATTTATAATCGGTATACCTAGTACGGTGGAGGCGTCTGTTGGAGTAAAATATCGATGTACTTTGGCAGGATCCCAGGCAGTTTGGTTACGGATCATGAAATCACGGCATCGGATATGGACTTCATCCGAAATTTCATAATTCCCATTAAGGGTAATAGGGGAATGACCTCCCCAGATGTCTTTATGAACTCTTATATTACTATTAATTCATGGGCGATATAGGAATCCTGGGAGTAGGCGTTGAATAGCATTGTACATGCCTTGCCATGCGTAGGAGCCACGAATAGGCCTGGAGGAATCAAGGATATTCCCAGAAGGGAAATATTTAGCACGATAAATCTGGCCTAGTAGAGAATTTGGTTCACAAATTAGTCTCCATATTTGTTTACCCAAAAGAGCAATATTGAAGTCATGTAAATCTTTAAATCCCATTCCTCCAGCAGCCTTAGGTAAACAGACATTGTTCCATGGTAGCATATGCCATCCTTTTTTTGTTGGATTTACCTGACCACCAATATTGTCTGATAGCTGTGGTCATATCTTCAATGATGTTTTGTGGAAGGAGATAACATGACATAACATATTGAGATGGGGATTGGAGGACTGCTTTAATGAAGATCTCTCGGCCACTAAAAGACAAAAGATGTTTATCCCAGCTAGAAAGACGGTCATGGACTTTATCACGCACAAATCCTAGGGATTCGGTTTTGTTCTTTCCTATGAGCAGAGGAATACCTAGATAAACCCCAGGGTTGAACACCTCGTGTACTTGCAGGAGATTATTTATCGCAGATCTTATAGAAGATGGGGTACGTGGATGATAGAAGATTGTTAATTTTTCAAAGTTTACCGCTTGACCAGAGGCAGCAACATAAGTTTGCAGAGCTCGTTTAAGATGAGCAGCTTCAGTTGTAGAGTTGTTGATGAAAACCATACAATCATCGGCAAAAAGAAGGTGATTGACTTTGGGTCCATATTTGCATGCACCAAGTCCCGGAAGAATGTTCGTTTGTTGAGCAGCAGATAGGTAGGCAGAGAGCCATTGCGTGCAGAATAGGAAGAGGAAGGGGGAGAGAGGATCTCCCTGTCGTAATCCACGCTGAGGTTGAAAAAAAGGGGATAAAGAGTTGTTAATTTTAACTGAAAAAGAGACTGTGGTAATACAACGCACTATAAGGGAAATCCAGTTAGGTGCAAAACCCATGCGTTCCATAACATTTGCTAAGAAGGACCATTCCACTCGATCAAAAGCTTTTTCCATGTCGAGTTTGAGAGCAGCCCCTTGAGATGATTTGGTTGCCCCTGAGTTAATATTGTGAATAATTTCATGGGCGACAAGAATATTATCAGAGATGTTTCGCCCCTGGACAAAAGCTGCTTGATTAGGGCTGATACAAATGGGAATTGTTTGCTTCATTCTGTTGACAATGGTTTTAGATACTATCTTGTAGAGAACCGTACAAAGACTGATTGGCCTAAGATGTTTCATAGTAGTCGGGTCATTGATTTTGGGAATTAGAACCAAAATAGTTTTGTTGACCAAAGACATGCCAATATTGCCTTATAATAAGTTGAGACAGAGATTGGTAACGTCTTCTCCAACAGTATCCCAATGTTGTCGGAAGAAACAACTAGGTAGTCCATCAATACCAGGAGCTTTCCTAGGGTCAATGTCCCGGAAAGCGTGGAGTATTTCTTCCTTAGTGAAAGGGCGTTGTAAATTGTCATTCATAGACTGGGTAATGGATGGGGTAATTTTATTAAGGATGTTATCGGATATTTGGGGGTTAGAAGATGTAAAGAGATTTTGGAAGTAGCTAGAAGCGATAGACATGATGTCCGATTCAGCTGTACACCAGTTAGAGTTGGAGTCAAATAAACCATTGATCGAGTTTTTTTCCTTCTATTGTTTGCTCGAGCATGAAAGAATCTCGTATTTTTATCACCTTGAGAAAGCCAAAGTGTACGAGATCTTTGAGCCCAATAAGTTTCTTGTTCCATTAGCAGTTTATTAAGTTCAGTCCGGTATTTTAAGTAATTTTCTTCAATTGCAGCGGTTAAAGGGCGACATAGGAATTTGTTAATTTTTTTTCGTTAAAAATTTAATACGCCTAGATGACTTGAGTCTCTGTTGATTCTGCCAATCCTCTAGGTTTGTACCAACATCATTTATTTTATTAATAGCCGTACCAGGGGTATTTATCCAAGTACGTTTAATAGTTGAGATATTGTCCTTATGATTGGCCCAGCAGTTCTCAAAACGGAAAGTGCTGGATGAGCGGTGAGGACGGTTGAACGCAGGGGATGTGTCAAGAGACAGGAAGCAGTGGTCAGATTTGGCTACATATTCCGTTGTGATGTGAAATGAAGGAAATAGGTTTTGCCAAGCCGAGTTAGCAACGAATCGGTCTAGTCTTTCGTGAATAGTTGGAGTTAGGGGCCCAACTTTCGACCAAGTAAACCAGCCCGATGTTGGCTTACAATCAAAAAGGTTGTTGCGTGAGAGGCATTGACGAAAATTGGATATTTGTGATCTAGCTCTACGACTCCCACCTTGTTTTTCAGAGTCGGATAGGATTTCTTTGAAATCTCCTCCTAGAATCCAAGGGACATTGCTATTATTTGTATTTAAGGAGTCAATAATTTCCCAAGTTTTATATTTTTGGCTTGTTTCAGAGTGGCCATGAAAACCAGTGAATAACATATTGCAATTGTCTAATGTAATTTGAGAATGTATGAAACGCTGAGAGTAAGAAATTAAACTGATATTGATATTGTTGGTTGCGAATAAAGCGATTCCGGAATACCCCTCCGAAGGGGGAATAGAAATAACATTTAAATAACCTAAAGAAATGCATAGTTGGCTACAAGCCACATTATTGAGTTTAATTTCACATAGGAAAATAACGTCGGGGATGGATTGCCGGACATAATCTCGAAGATGTTGAACCACCGGGGCTTGTCCTAGACCCTGGCAGTTCCAGCATAGGATCTTCATTTTGCTCGGCGGGGCTGGGAATCAGCCGCCGCCGGAGAGTTTTTAGAGCTGCTCATCCCAGCTTTTGGAGTGGAACCGGACGGTTTGGATTTTTTTTGGCGGGAGCGACACTTGAATGGGGGAGCGGCGTTTCATGCCGCGATTTGGTGGGGCTGGAGCAGGGGCCGGAGCTGCATCATTTGGATAATTTTTCAGTAACCAGTGGTTAAAATCATTGAAAATGGTATCGGTAGAAATAGGGGGCTTACGCAGTTCAGCTTCTATTTTCTTAATTTGCTGGGCAGTTGGACTTGGTACACCATCATCAGTTGTATCCCATTCCCCATCAGAATCATCCTCAGGAATCGGGTAGATGGTGTTCAAAGGATGGGGCTCAAGAGAGGCTTTCTGCTTGGAGTCTGTGGCTGGTGTTTCATTTACATGGGGCATCCCCCATGGCAGTATCAGTATTGGGTGCATCCTCGGTGGGCTGTTCCGAAAACGATGCGGTATCGCCCTCGTTAAGAGAGCCTGCAGTAGAGTTAAAACATAGTAATTTAGTAAAGGAGAATTTTTTGGATAGGAAGTTAATGTTGGTGAGGAGATTAAGAGATATACCCATAGTAGTAGGTTCATTAATTGGAATAGGAGTAGTGTTGGCAGCAGCAACTGGAGCAGGATTAACTGGGCATGATAAAAATAATAACGTAAATAGATAAAACAGTAGAGTTAAAATAAATTTATAACGAAAATGAAGAGAGGATGAAAAATTTGAAAAAAAGTATGGGAATATACCATTCGGTAACGGATTGTTCTGGTTGAGTTCGGGTTCGACATATCGAAGACGCCCCCTTGTACCAGCTGGGCGGCGTCTTAGAGGGAGATAGCGGAGCCACTCTCCGTATTGCAGCTTGTTCAGATCAAGAGATGCTCGATTGGGGCAATTTTCAATCGTATGACTAATAATTCCGCAGCCAGGACAAAGGATGGGAAGGCGTTCATATTGGATACGACACATAGTTTTGTTTGTACCCGATCCTATGAAAACAAAACGAGTAACTGGTTTGGTAATGTTCAGGAATATCTCCACTCGTAGAAATTCTTTCATGTTTCCATCAGCTTCTCGTGTATCAGTTCGGATAACATTCCCAACCATCATCCCTAGGGCATGTCCCATAAGGTGCGAGCGGTCAAAGTCCTCATAGAGTGAGGATGGGAGAGAGAAGAATCGTATGCAGATCCTCATAGAGTTGAAGGAATATTCCCCAAGCGGCTTAGCAGGATCATACTCAGTAATGGCAAGCCATTCGTCCTTATATAGCCAAGGGCCCCGATTAAGGACCTCATAACATGACTTGACGTCCTTGAACTTGATCTTCAAATAGTTGTCTTGAATGACAGAGATGGATACTACGTTGTTTGGCTTCCAGATGCCTTCGAATGCGTTGATGACAGCGTAGATGTCAACAGTTTTGGAGGATATGAAACATCCTAAAAGACATGCCTTGGGGTCTTCCTCGACAAAGTCCCAGCCAAAGTCTGGGGTATACAAGAGTTCTGTTTCCTCATTTGTGAGGTTGAGAGAGCTTAGCTGTGGGATAGATGAAGATGCCATAGTAGAGGGAAGTTGGGAGAGCAGAGGCTTGGAGTAAGAGAAGGCTAGTGAGAATGTGCTTATTTGATGGACGTATAAAAAGAAGTGGTTGACTATAATAGTACTTTGGTAAGTGTCAAAAAAGGAAAGGAATAAAAGTTTAGTATGGAAAGATTTATGTCCCATGAGTCATGGGTTAAGGAGAATTTAGGAGGGAAAGATTGAAAAGCAACTGAATAATATGGGAATTTAATATAGAAGGAAATCAGTTTTGAAAACTTTGATTTTAATACATAAAAAACTTTAGTAAATTCAGGGAGAGTAATAAATTTAACATAATAAAAAAAGTAATTATAAAAGGTTTGAGCAATTTTGGTAATATAACGGTTATTTTGATTAAAAGATATTCTATTAGCAATAATTAGATAAAAATAAAGAGAGATTTTATTACTATTTATGAATGCTGGTAAAGATAAAGCAAATATTGAGGGATTGATTTCTTGACACGGGTGGAATTGTGTCAGAGAATTTGACAAGAAATAAGGGGAGTAATTAAGAAAATAATTACTCGTATTACTTGAGAAAAAGGAAAAGTTTGAGTAACTTTTAATTTTTGAAAGCAGAATTAAAGGATAACTGATTAGCCTAGTAATCAATTTATTTTTTAATATTGGAAGGTTGATAACAAAGGTAAGGAAGGAAAGGAAAGAATAGTTGATTAAAAAAAATTGAAATATTATTGTTTTAAAAAGGCCGGGAAGAGATGTAATACATTTATGAGGAGAAAGGTTCGGAGTAAATAGAGGTAGGCCATTTAATATAGTATTTGAAAATACGGGAGAAATATTCGAAAGTATGAAAATTTGATTGTTATATAAAGAGAAAGGGACCCTATAAGATAGGGGTTTGAGAGAATCCCATAATTGGGCTAGTAAAGAGTCACCTAAAGAAGCGTAGTAGGAATAGAATTCCTTAGTGATAATCGAATAGAGAGATAAATCTATATGGAAACATTCATGGGATGAATAGTAGAAAGCATACATAACAGAGTAAAAGCATGAAGACATACATCTAAGGATAAAAAGAAAACGAAAGAAAAGCGAAGCAAAAAGGAAAGCAGGAAAAAAGCAGCCATAAAGAAATAAATACCCAGGGAAAGGAGGAAGCGGGGATAAGAAATTTAATACAGACCAAATGAGCAAATAGGGGGGCAAATAAATAAAATTAAATACTAAGTTAAAATTACAGAACCAGAGAAGGGAAGGGGGACGTCCCGTAATATTGCCCGATTATATTAGCTAAAGTGTGCGTAATCTGCATAAAAGTGACCAGCATAAAAAGATTAGTGGGCTTCATGCAAAGATTATTCATAATAGAACGATAAATATTATAGAGTAAATGATAGAAGAAACTGTCAGGTAAAAGATGGTAATACATTGGAGGATTAACTAGTATAAGAGGGAGCCAATTAAAAAAAGAGGTAATGATGCAGAGTCTATTTAGAATTATACTACACATAATAAAACTATGAGGATATGTAAAAACCGTATACCAATAAAGCATATAAGCAATAGTGAATATCCATTTAGAAAGAGGGCATATAATAAGGTTAAAGGGAAGGAACAATATCATGTATTCATATAATATTTTGTGTCTTACAAACAAGGATTTAGAGATGATAGTCCACATATAAGATTTTGGAATATTGAATAGATTTATTTTTACACATGGAGACAAGAGAGCATTATTTGGTAGGGAAGTATATAAATTTGAGGGATTACATGAGAAGGTTGAACAGTCTGTTAAAGGGACAGTTATTTGCAGATGAGCCATTTCACATGTATGATAAAATAGGTGCAACATTATAAAGGTTAACATGGAGAATAAATGCAGGAAGTAAATATAAATCCCAAAGGTAAAAGGTGTGATAAGACTAATCCCCAACGCATGGCCTGTAAATATCAAGATAGAGATGGATCTCTGTGACAGCCAGATGGGAGAAAGGATTACAAAGACAAGAAAGTATGAATAGCATCTATGAGTTTTGTCGCAAATTACCATAGTAGTTGTTGAAGTGTACTCCTTAGGTTGAGCTGAGAGGAGTCTATTTTGACTAGCTTGCGAATGATGAGTCATGGAAATAGGATCATAGAAAGAGTATTGAGAGAGATTGTAATATGTAATAAATGAGAATTCCAAGAAATAGGCTGGTGTAAAATTCCCTTGAAGGGCTCGATATATATATGAAACAATAACAGATTTCAGTGGTATAATAGAGATATTATCTAAGAGGTTTAGAAGTAAAGATAAAACAATCATTGGCTTTTCAATATAATTGTGTTGAAAAGCTCCTAATCAATTATTTGAACTCCTAAAATTTTATTAATACTTCTTTTGCTGTCCTTTTTGACAAGACTTCGGACGAGCAGGTCTAAATGGGCTTTTCAATGGACCCGTTGGAATTTTAACTGAGTAAAAAGTATAGAAATTGAGTTTTTGCAATATAATTGTGTTGAAAAGCACCTAATAAATTACATGAACTCCTAAAATTTGATTAAAACTTGTTTTGTGGTCCTTTTTGTCGAGGTTTCAGACGAGCGGGTCGAAATGGGCCTTTTAATGGACCCGTTGGAATTTTAACTGAGTAAAAAGTACAGAAATTGAGGTTTTGCAATATAATTGTGTTGAAAAGCTCCTAATCAATTACATGAACTCCTAAAATTTGATTAAAACTTGTTTTGCAGTCCTTTTTGTAGAGGTTTCGGACGAGCGGGTGGAAATGGGCCTTTCAATGGACCCGTTGAAATTTTAACTGAGTATAAAGTACAGAAATTGAGGTTTTGCAATATAATTGTGTTGAAAAGCTCCTAATCAGTTATTTGAACTACTAAAATTTGATTAAAACTTGTTTTGCAGTCCTTTTTGTAAAGGTTTCGAACGGGCGGGTCGAAATGGGCCTTTCTATGGACCCGTTGGAATTTTAACTCAGTAAAAAGTACAGAAATTGAGGTTTTGCAATATAATTGTGTTGAAAAGCTCCTAATGAATTACATGAACTCCTAAATTTTGATTAAAACTTGTTTTGCAGTCCTTTTTGTAGAGGTTTCGGACGAGCGGGTCAAAAAAGGCCTTTCAATGGACCCGTTGGAATTTTAACTGAGTAAAAAGTACAGAAATTGAGGTTCTGCAATATAATTGTGTTGAAAAGCTCCTAATCAATTATTTGAACTCCTAAAATTTGATTAAAACTTGTTTTGCGGTCCTTTTTGTAGAGGTTTCGGACGAGCGGGTCGAAATGGGCCTTTCAATGGATCCGTTGGAAATTTAACTGAGTAAAAAGTGCAGAAATTGAGTTTTTGCAATATAATTGTGTTGAAAAGCTCCTAATAAATTATTCGAACTCCTAAAATTTGATTAAAACTTGTTTTGCTGTCCTTTTTGTCGAGGTTTCGGAGGAGCAGGTCTAAATGGGCTTTTTAATGTACCCGTTGGAATTTTAACTGAGTAAAAAGTACAAAAATTGAGGTTTTGCAATATAATTGTTTTGAAAAGCTCCTAATAAATTACATGAACTCCTAAAATTTGATTAAAACTTGTTTAGCAGTCCTTTTTGTAGAGGTTTCGGACGAGCGGGTCGAAATGGGCCTTTCAATGGACCCGTTGGAATTTTAACTGAGTAAAAAGTACAGAAATTGAATTTTTGCAATATAATTGTGTTGAAAAGCTCCTAATCAATTATTTGAACTCCTAATATTTGAATAAAACATTTTTCCGGTCCTTTTTGTAGAGGTTTCGGACGAGCAGGTCTAAATGGGCTTTTCAATGGACCCGTTGGAATTTTAACTGAGTAAAAAGTACAGAAATTGAGGTTTTTCAATATAATTGTGTTGAAAAGCTCCTAATCAATTATTTGAACTCCTAAAATTTGATTAAAACTTGTTTTTAGTCCTTTTTGTAAAGGTTTCGGACGGGCGGGTCGAAATGGGCCTTTCAATGGACCCGTTGGAATTTTAACTCAGTAAAAAGTACAGAAATTGAGGTTTTGCAATATAATTGTGTTGAAAAGCTCCTAATCAATTACATGAACTCCTAAAATTTGATTAAAACTTGTTTTTCAGTCCTTTTTGTAGGGATTTCGGACGAACGGGTCGAAATGGTCCTTTTAATGGATCCGTTGGAATTTTAACTAAGTAAAAAGTACAAAAATTGAGGTTTTGCAATATAATTGTGTTGAATAGCTCCTAATCAATTATTTGAACTCCTAATATTTGAATAAAACATTTTTGCGGTCCTTTTTGTAGAGGTTTCGGACGAGCAGGTCTAAATTGGTCCGTTCGAAATTTAACTGAATAAAAAGTATAAAATTGAGGTTTTTCAATATAATTATGTTGAAAAGTTCCTAATAAATTATTTGAACTCCTAAAATTTGATTAAAACTATTTTGCGGTCCTTTTTGTCGAGGTTTCGGACGAGAAGGTCTAAATGGGCCTTTCAATGGACCCGTTAGAATTTTAGCTGAGTAAAAAGTACAGAAATTGAGGTTTTGCAATATAATTGGGTTGAAAAGCTCCTAATCAATTACATAAACTCCTCAAATTTGATTAATACTATTTTTGCAGTCCTTTTTGTAGAGGTTTCGGACGAGCGGGTCGAAATGGGCCTTTCAATGGGCCTGTTGGAATTTTAACTGACTAAAAAGTATAAAATTGAGGTTTTTGAATATAATTGTGTTGAAAAGTTCCTAATCAATTATTTGAACTCCTAAAAATTGATTAAAACTATTTTGCGGGCCATTTTGTCGAATTTTCGGACGAGCAGGTATAAATGGGCCTTTCAATGGACCCGTTAGAATTTTAACTGAGTAAAAAGTATAGAAATTGAGGTTTTGCAAAATAATTGTGTTGAAAAGCTCATAATAATTTATTTTAATTCCTAAAATCGGATTAAAACATTTTTGCGGTCCTTTTTGTATCGGTTTCGGACGTGCAGGTCTAAATGGGCCTTCAATGGACCCGTTGGAATTTTAACTGAGTAAAAAGTACAGAAATTGAGGTTTTGCAATATAATTGTGTTTAAAAGCTCCTAATCAATCATTTGTACTCCTAAAATTTGATTAAAACTTGTTTTGCAGTCCTTTTTGTTGAGGTTTCGGACAAGCAGGTCTAAATGGGACTTTCAATGAACCCGTTGGAATTTTAACTGAATAAAAAGTACAGAAATTTAGGTTTTGCAATATAATTGTGTTGAAAATCTCCTCATCAATTACATGATCTCCTAAATTTTGATTAAAACTTGTTTTGCGGTCCTTTTTGTAGAGATTTTGGACGAGCAGGTCTAAATGGGCCTTTCAATGGGCCCGTTGGAATTTTAACTGAAAAAAAGTATAAAATTTAGGTTTTTCAATATAATTGTGTTGAAAAGTTCCTAATCAATTATTTGAACTCCTAAAATTTGATTAAAACTATTTTGCGGTCCTTTTTGTCGAATTTTCGGACGAGCAGTTCTAAATGGGCCTTTCAATGGACCCGTTAGAATTTTAACTGAGTAAAAAGTATAGGAATTGAGGTTTTGCAATATAATTGTGTTGAAAAGCTCATAATAATTTATTTTAACTCCTAAAATTTGATTTAAACATTTTGCGGTCCTTTTTGAATCGGTTTCGGACGTGCAGGTCTAAATGGGCCTTCAATGGACCCGTTGGAATTTTAAGTGAGTAAAAAGTACAGAAATTGAGGTTTTGCAATATAATTGTGTTGAAAAGCTCCTAATCAATTATTTGAACTCCTAATATTTGAATAAAACATTTTTGCGGTCCTTTTTGTAGTGGTTTCGGACGAGCAGGTCTAAATGGGCCTATCAATGGGCCCGTTGGAATTTTAACTGAGTAAAAAGTATAAAATTGAGGTTTTTCAATACAATTGTGTTGAAAAGCTCCTAATCAATTATTTGAACTCCTAAAATTTGATATAAACTATTTTGCGGTCCGTTTTGTCGAATTTTCGGACGAGCAGTTCTAAATGGGCCTTTCAATGGACCCGTTAGAATTTTAACTGAGTAAAAAGTACAGAAATTGAGGATTTGCAATATAATTGTGTTGAAAAGCTCCTAATAAATAATTTGAACTCCTAAAATTTGATTAAAACTTGTTTTGCAGTCCTTTTTGTAGAGGTTTCGGACGAGAGGGTCGAAATGGGCCTTTTAATGGACCCGTTGGAATTTTAACTGAGTAAAAAGTACAGAAATTGAGGTTTTGCAATGTAATTGTGTTGAAAAGCTCCTAATCAATTATTTGAACTCCTAATATTTGAATAAAACATTTTTACGGTCCTTTTTGTAGAGGTTTCGGACGAGCAGGTCTAAATGGGCCTTTCAATGGGCCCGTTTGAATTTTAACTGAGTAAAAAGTATAAAATTGAGGTTTTTCAATACAATTGTGTTGAAAAGCTCCTAATCAATTATTTGAACTCCTAAAATTTGATATAAACTATTTTGCGGTCCGTTTTGTCGAATTTTCGGACGAGCAGTTCTAAATGGGCCTTTCAATGGACCCGTTAGAATTTTAACTGAGTAAAAAGTATAGGAATTGAGGTTTTGCAATATAATTGTGTTGAAATGCTCATAATATTTTATTTTAACTCCTAAAATTTGATTTAAACATTTTGCGGTCCTTTTTGTATCGGTTTCGGACGTGCATGTCTAAATGGGCCTTCAATGGACCCGTTGGAATTTTAACTTAGTAAAAAGTACAGAAATTGAGGTTTTGCAATATAATTGTGTTGAAAAGCTCCTAATCAATTATTTGAACTCCTAATATTTGAATAAAACATTTTTGCGGTCCTTTTTGTAGAGGTTTCGGACGAACAGGTCTAAATGGGCCTATCAATGGGCCCGTTGGAATTTTAACTGAGTAAAAAGTATAAAATTGAGGTTTTTCAATACAATTGTGTTGAAAATCTCCTAATCAATTATTTGAACTCCTAAAATTTGATATAAACTATTTTGCGGTCCTTTTTGTCGAGGTTTCGGATGGGCGGGTCGAAATGGGCCTTTCAATGGACCTGTTGGAATTTTAACTGAGTAAAAAGTACAGAAATTGAGGTTTTGCAATATAATTGTGTTGAAAAGCTCCTAATTAATTACATGAACTCCTAAAATTTGATTAAAACTTGTTTTGCAGTCCTTTTTGTAGAGGTTTCGGACGAGCGAGTCGAAATGGGCCTTTCAATGGACCCGTTGGAATTTTAACTGAGTAAAAAGTACATAAATTTGAACTCCTAATCAATTACACGAACTCCTAAAATTTGATTAAAACTTGTTTTGCAGTCCTTTTTATAGGGGTTTCGGACGAGCGGGTCGAAATGGGCCTTTTAATGGACCCGTTGGAATTTTTTTTTTGAATAAAAGGCCTCATTAAAAACCCCTACTACTGTCCTTCAAGAAAAGCTAGAGGACCCTAAGAAGGGAAAAGAGTGCCCAAATATTATTAATCAAAGAAGATTTGTTACAAGATGTTGTATACAAAGTGGGATATCCGATTCAAATGACGTAGAGGTCATAGAATTCAGGGAAGAGGTAGCCAAAGTATGGGCTATAATATTTGCCTCACGGCGTACAAAAGAAATGGAAATAAAGTCAAAATCGGGAAGAGCAGCTTGTATCCGAAGAATAGTTGGCCCCATAGTAGAGAGGTCCTGAGCAGGATTGTTGATCCTATTCGCGAGAGAAGCGCAGTCAGTTTCGATCAAGATACGATTCCATCCTTGAGATCGTGCAAAGGTGAGACCAGCTAGGATGCTTTCCCCTTCACTGGTGATAGCGTCCTGACAGCTACCAAGAGGGAAAGCAAGACCACCCACGACTGCTCCTGCAGAATCACGAGCAACAACGCCTACGGCTACTGCACGAGTTGATGGGTTGAAAGCTCCGTCCACATTAATTTTGATATGATTAGGTGGAGGAGGAGTACGGGATGGGTTAGAAAGTGTAGACGGAGATGGATCAAATGAAATTAAAGATTTACAAAATTCATCATGTAAGCTAATTGAGTTGACAGCAATTAGCCATGGAGGTTGTAGATGGTGGTTGTGAACCCAGTCATTTCGTCTGTTCCAAATATTCCATAAAACGGTAAGGGAGAGACCAAATTTATCAGAGGAAATTGTAGAGGCTGCTTCCTCTAACCATTGTATGGGCGTAGGAGCTAA
This sequence comes from Hibiscus trionum, assembly GCA_030270665.1. Classification (NCBI taxonomy): domain Eukaryota; kingdom Viridiplantae; phylum Streptophyta; class Magnoliopsida; order Malvales; family Malvaceae; genus Hibiscus; species Hibiscus trionum. The sequence goes on from BSYR01000008.1 coordinate 31,821,528, forward strand.
ACTCTTATAGAGAGAGATAGGGATACCACTAATTTGGAGGGCTTCAGATGCCCCAGGGCAATCACGAAGCGCATGAAGAATCGATTCCGAATGACTACCACAGATAGAGCAGGGCCCCGAGCTAGGGGAAAAAGCTTGCATTTTGGAACCAACTGGTAGAGCATCAGATGCCATACGCCAGCCAAAAGTTTTAACTTTGGGTAAAGCTTTGATTTTGGATAAAAACTTCCAGAAACGAGTTGGTGGCGAAGGTTGGGTTATTGAGCGTTGTAAGAAAATATATCCAGAGCGGACTGAGTAGATACCCGAGTCGTTGGGAGACCATAAAATTGAATCCCGTTGATCATTTATGATGGGAATACGGAGAATGGCATCGGCATCAAATGGATTGAAATAATTGTTTAACTTTACCGTATCCCAGGCAGTTTGGTTACAGATCATAAAATCACGACATCGAATGTGAAATTCATCGGAGATTTCGTAATCCCCAGTAAGCTCAATCGGGGAAGACCCTCCCCATATATCTTTGTGTATTCTAATATTACTATTTATACCAGGGCGGTGAAGAAAGCCGGGGAAAAGACGCTGAAGAGCGTTATATATACCTTGCCAAGCAAAGGAGCCCCTACTAGGTTTCGGTGCATCCAGGATGTTGCCTGAAGGAAAGTATTTAGATCGGTATATTTGTCCTAATAAGGAATCTGGTTCACAGATAAGTTTCCAAATTTGCTTTCCCAAGAGAGCGATATTGAAATCGTGTAAGTCCTTAAAACCCATGCCGCCAGCAGATTTGGGTAAACATATACGATTCCACGGTAACATATGCCAACCTTTTTTGTTGGATTTACCAGTCCACCAGTATTGGCAGATTGATGTAGTCATGTCGTCGATGATATTATGTGGTAGAAGATAGCAAGATATAACATATTGTGGAAGAGATTGTAAGACAGCTTTGATGAAAATCTCTCGACCACTAAAGGATAGAAGATGTTTGTCCCAGCTAGAGAGACGATCATGTACTTTATCTCGTACAAAACCTAGCGATTCAGTTTTATTTTTCCCAATTAGGAGCGGGATGCCTAGGTAAACACCAGGGTTAGAAACCTCGCGTACTTGTAAAAGGCTGTTAATTGCATTTCTTGTTGCAGTTGGTGTACGCGGATTATAGAAAATTGTTGATTTCTCAAAATTGACTGCTTGACCGGAAGCATTAGCATAAGTTTGAAGAGCATTTTTCAGAAGGGACGCTTCAGATCGGTTAGTATTAATAAATACCATGCAATCGTCAGCAAAAAGCAAGTGGTTGACTTTTGGCCCATGTTTACTTGCGCCTAGACCTGGGAGAATTTTAGTTTGTTGAGCGGCAGCTAAGTAAGCCGAGAGGCCTTGAGTACAGAATAGAAAGAGAAAAGGTGATAGAGGATCCCCCTGACGAAGACCACGTTGAGGTTGAAAGGTGGGTGAGAATGAATTATTAATTTTAACTAAGAAAGATACTGTAGTAATACAACGCATTATAAGCTTGATCCATTCGGAAGCAAAGCCCATGCGTTCCATTACATTAGCGAGAAAAGACCATTCTACTCTGTCGAATGCTTTCTCCATGTCTAGTTTAAGTGCAGCTCCTTGAGAGGATTTAGTAGCTCCTGCATTCATATTGTGGATGATTTCATGAGCAATAAGGATGTTGTCCGATATATTGCGTCCCTGGACAAAGGCTGCTTGATTATGGCTAATGCATAGGGGTATAGCCTGTTTCATTCTATTGACTATTGTTTTGGCAACTATTTTATAAAGGACAGTGCAGAGGCTAATTGGTCTGAGTTGTTTCATGGAGGTTGGGTTTTGTACTTTGGGAATTAGTACCAATATAGTTTTGTTGACTGACGCCATATCGGTATTGCCGTTTAAAAGGTTAATACAAAGATTAATAACATCGTCTCCCACTGTATCCCAGTGTTGTCTAAAAAAGCTACTGGGTAGACCATCGCAACCAGGAGCTTTCCTAGGGTCAATATCTTTGAAAGCATGAATAATTTCCTCTCTAGTGAATGCCTTTATAAGGTCTTCGTTCATTGAAGAATTAATGGAAGGGTGAATTTTGTCCAGAATGATGTTCGAGATTTGTGGGTTAGATATTGTGAACAAGTTTTGGAAATAATCTGAAGCAATATTCATAATGTCCGATTCAGAAGTGCACCAATTGGAATTGGTATCATAAAGGCCTATGATTGAGTTTTTCTTGTTCCTATTAGAAGCGCGGGCATGGAAGAACTTGGTATTTTTGTCCCCTTGGGAGAGCCAAAGGGTTCGAGATCGTTGAGCCCAATAAACTTCTTGCTCTGTTAAAAGTTTATTTAATTCAGTTCTATAATTTAAGTAAACATGTTCATTAGTAGCCGTTAAGGGACGGTATAGTAATTTGTTTATTGTTTTAGTGAGAAACTTAATTCTTCCGGTTGATTTAAAACGTTGCTGATTTTGCCATTCTTCTAGGTAAGTACCTACCGCTTCAATTTTGTTTATGGCTGTTCCGGGAGTGTCGGCCCAAGCCCTTTTAATTGTTCGGATATTATCAATATTATTAGACCAGCAACTTTCGAATCTGAAATTCTTGGGAGGTTGTGTTTTGAATTTGGTAGTCGAAGTGTCTAATTCGAGAAGAAGGAAACAATGGTCAGATTTGGCAACATATTCTGTGGTGATTCGATGAGAAGGATAGAGGTCTTTCCATTCGGAATTAGCGATAAAACGGTCTAATCTTTCATGTATTACTGGGGTTAAGGGTCCAACTTTAGTCCATGTGAACCATCCCGAAGTTGGCTTACAATCATAGAGGTTGTTTCGAGTTAAACAATTACGAAAGTTTTTAATTTGGGATCTAACTCTACGAGGGCCTCCTTGTTTTTCCGAATCTGTTAAAATTTCATTAAAATCGCCGCCGAGAAGCCAAGGTTTATCTTTAGTGGATGGGTATAAAGAATCAATTAGCTCCCATGTTTTATATTTTTGGCTAGTTTCCGAGAACCCGTGCATACCAGTGAAAAACATTGTGGAGTTATTCTTTAAAATTTGAATATGAATGAAACGCGACGAATAGGAAAGTAGACTTATATCAATGTTGTTTGTAGCGAATAAGGAAATTCCGGAACACCCTTCCGTAGGGGAAATAGAAATAATGTCTAACATACCTAATGAAAGACATAAGCGGTTACATTCCGCATTATTTAGTTTAGTCTCGCATAAGAAGATAATATCGGGGTTGGTGCGTTGGACATAGGACCGGAAATGTTGAACCGTCGGGGCTTGTCCAAGACCCTGACAGTTCCAGCATAGGATCCTCATTTTGCTCGGCGGGGCTGGGAAACAGTCGCCGCCGGAGAGTTTTTAGAGCTGCTCATCCCTGCTTTTGGTAATATAAGGAGGGTTAAGAGGAGAAAGATCAGAGTGGTTTTGGTAATATAAGGGAATCTTCTAAAAATCAAGTAATTAAAGCGGAGAATAAACTTTAAAGTCGCAAATAAAGGAAAATAAATTATGTAACTGCTGCAAATTATTTTCGTTATTGGAAATAATGTTGCGGAATAAAAGGTATAAGTTAATGAGGATAATTTTAGTAATAAAGTTGATTGTAGTAAATGGAGAAAAAACGGAAGAGTGAAATTACCGTTTACTGTATTTAAAGCTGTACTACAGAGATTTTTATGGGAAAATAGGTGTGCATATAAGCATAAGGAGAATAATTTGGATATAATTTTGGAAATGATTATATGCCTACGAATTAAGCGGAAAGTAGAATTGAAATAATAATTTCGATAGTTTTGAGTAGTTTAATAACTTAAAATATAGATAATAAATTTTGAGAAAAGCTGAAAAAATAGAATATAGCTGAATTTTGAATTTGTTTTGGAAAAACCAGAATTAAAGATTATTAAAAGGTTTGAGAAATAAATAAAATATGTTAAAGAAAGACACCTATAAAATAGGGTTTGAGCAGAATCCCAGAAGTGGGCTTGTGATAATTCACCTAAAAAGGTGTAGTGAGAGGGGATACATAGCGAGAATGTCAATGAGCAACGTTCAAAGTTAGAAACACATACATATAGGACATTCATGGCAGTATATGAATAATCTATAAAGCAGAAAATAGCATAAAAATAAAAATAAAAGGAAAGCAGAAAAGAAAAAAAACAAGAAAAAATAATTACAGACCCAGGGGGATAAAGAAGCGGGGATAAGAAGATAAATACAGACCAAAAGAGCAAAAAAATATAGGGGGGAATACTAAGAAATTTAAATGAATTAAATTTGAAACTTAACCCAGAAGTATTGAGGGTCCAGTATTCCTTGAGCAGCTGCTTAGTGACTATTGGCCTAGCAACCATAGTTGGTACATAATGAGAGGCAATATAGAAAATAACAAAAAGAAAACACATGCATTGAGTTAGATGATAATATTTGATAATACAATAAGTACAGGATAAAAGAGAGGGCAAGTAAATAGGGTTGAGATTCAATATTAGCAATTGATAATCAAACAATAACATAACCGAGGACATATCTGAATTTGATGGATAGTTAGGAATAATATTAAGGAAAATGGCAAGATTGCAAGAATCAAAGATTTTAGTGTGCATGAGTAAACATAAAGAAAATACATAAAGGATAAAGACATTAGAGATATATAAAGGAGAGGTATAAAGGGTTTTATCATAGTGAAGATGGCAAAGACATGAAAAAGACAGTGACAAAAAGAACAGAGTAAATATGAAAAGAGCAGAGTGTAAATTCAGTATATGACTATGAATATGAGATAGGTAGTTCTTGGCCAAAATGTGAGGAACAGAGTTTAGATGTGCATATCTCAGAGTAGACCAAAACCTAATTAATATAGGATTTACATTAGGAAAAAATGTAGAAAATAAGTTCATAAAAGTGAACTGAAAAAAGTTTAATATCAAAAAGATAAAGCATATAATAATATTTTTAATGTATGAGGTTTCAACGTACATCATGGAAAGAGAAAAATACAAGTTTTTGATAGTGAGACTACCTTGGCCATAATACAGTACATACTTGAAAAGTAAGAATAAATACAGAGTATTGAGAGTACAAAAGTTATTAGAGGTGAAGAAAATATGATATGTAGTTGAGCATATAACATCATTATAGACTGTTAAATTCATATTCAAACATTGATGGACATGTAAAGGAGAGTATAGAGAAATGAGAAGGGAAAAACGTATAAAGCAAATGAAGAATATAATGGAGGATCCCAGAAAATGGGCTTGAAGATGATTCCCAGACAGGGCTTGATATCGAGTTAAGAAAAAGTAAAATTTAAATAATGATATGTTTATAATTATGTATGGCATATCAACAGGTATGAGGGTGTTGGGATCCATGGCATCAAAAACACATAAGAAACATAATAGCAATGCATAATTCAAATACCAACAATTTAATGATGGTGAATTAAACCCTAACATATATGGATAGCAAAAACATAAAAACAAATACAAACAGTAAGGAAGCATGATAATAAAAAAGAAAAAGGAGTATAATACGACAAGGATCAGGAAGAAAACATACGGCAAATTCTGTCCATTTGTAGCAGTAAAAGCAGAACTTCTGAAAAGGAGATTAATGTTTATCTGTAAAAAAGAAAGCATAAGAAAAGTTAAAGGAATATAGTGCCATAGATATAAGATAAAACTAAAAGGGGAAGATAACCCTAGCCGTCGTTGAGAAAAGGACACCGATGAGAGCCGCCACCAGACCTCACAGGGTGCAAAGCTTGTGACGGAAGGATATAGAAATGAGTCAGATCCTAGACCGCTACGCAAACGAGGGAAGCCCTTATGGGAGCGGTAAAGAACGGCCGCCGTAGAAAACCAAATGGTATTAAAAACCAAATCCAGAGAAGATGAGAGAGGGTTAGACCCATCATCGGAGGAGAAGATAGGCATAACGGACTCCGATCTAGCTGCATGTAGAAAGAGGATTCTGCAGAACGAAAAGTAAAAAGATTTGAAAAATAAATTCGATAAAATATTTAGATAAATGAGAGATAGGAGAGGGAGGAAAAAAAGATCCAAGGCTGCGAGGAGACTGAAGAGCCCTTCTATACTACACCAGGCGAAAATGAATGGGGAGGATCCGAAAACCGTCCGAAAATTAAAACTGAACATAGAACGTTTCTTGCCGTCACCGCAGAGGTGATGGAGATTTACCATCGAAGGCGACCGAAAAAGGAATCCCATGTAAAAAAGGAAAATAAAGGTTAGAAAAACGCTGAATATTAACGAAAATTGAAAAGCATGAAGGAAATGATATAACCTACCATCCGGATCTGGAAAATTCCGGTGAGAAATACCCGTATCAAAACCAGAGAAAATGGGGAATAAGGAGATAAAATGGGGAGATGCAAAGCACAGCCGGTGGGCATAAAAATGAAAAAAACAGGGAGTTAGCAAAAATGAAAGAAAATATAGTATAACAAATAAATCATAGAAAATGATGCTTAGGCGTGGGATGACTCCCTGATGATTCTTCCCGAATTCCAAGGGGAAATAGTTGGCTTGCGTAAGCGGCTGAAGCTGAGTAGCCGTAGGGGGTAGGGGAATCGGTGGAAGAAAGAAATCCACCGGATACACCGGAACAAGCAAAAACCAAAAAACCCCAGAAAATTTTGAGAGAGAATTGAGAGCCATCCCACGCCCGTTACCCGTTGGAATTTTAACTGACCCGTTGGAATTTTAACTAAGTACCCGTTGGAATTTTAACTAAGTAAAAAGTACAAAATTGAGGTTTTGAAATATAATTGTGTTGAAAAGCTCCTAATCAATTATTTGAACTCCTAATATTTGAATAAAACATTTTTGCGGTCCTTTTTGTAGAGGTTTCGGACGAGCAGGTCTAAATGGGCCTTTCAATGGGCCCGTTGGAATTTTAACTGAATAAAAAGTATAAAATTGAGGTTTTCAATATAATTATGTTGAAACGTTCCTAATCAATTATTTGAACTCCTAAAATTTGATTAAAACTATTTTACGGTCCTTTTTGTCGAGGTTTCGGACGAGAAGGTCTAAATGGGCCTTTCAATGGACCCGTTAGAATTTTAACTGAGTAAAAAGTACAGAAATTGAGGTTTTGCAATATAATTGTGTTGAAAAGCTCCTAATCAATTACATGAACTCCTAAAATTTGATTAAAACTTTTTTTGTGGTCCTTTTTGTAGAGGTTTCGGATGAGCGGGTCTAAATAGGCCTTTCAATGGACCCGTTGAAATTTTAACTGAGTAAAAAGAACATAAATTGAGGTTTTGCAATATAATTGTGTTGAAAAGCTCCTAATCAATTATTTGAACTCCTAAAATTTGATTAAAACTTGTTTTGCGGTCCTTTTTGTCGAGGTTTCGGACGAGCAGGTCTAAATGGGCCTTTCAATGAACCCTTTGGAATTTTAACTGAGTTAAAAGTACAGAAATTGAGGTTTTGCAATATAATGATGTTGAAAAGCTACTAATCAATCATTTGAACTCCTAAGATTTGATTAAAACTTGTTTTGCGGTCCTTTTTGTTGAGGTTTCGGACGAGCAGGTATAAATGGGCCTTTCAATTGGCCCGTTTGAATTTTAACTAAGTAAAAAGTACAGAAATTGAGGTTTTGCAATATAATTGTGTTGAAAAGCTCCTAATAAATTACATGAACTCCTAAAATTTGATTAAAACTTGTTTTGCAGTCCTTTTTGTAGAGGTTTCGGACGAGCGAGTCGAAATGGGCCTTTCAAAGGACCCGTTGGAATTTTAAATGAGTAAAAAGTACAGAAATTGAGGTTTTGCAATATAATTGTGTTGAAAATCTCCTAATCAATTACATGATCTCATAAAATTTGATTAAAACTTGTATTGCAGTCCTTTTTGTAGAGGTTTCGAACGAGCGGGTCGAAATGGGCCTTTCAATGGACCCGTTGGAATTTCAACTTAGTAAAAAGTACAGAAATTTAGGTTTTGCAATATAATTGTGTTGAAAAGTTCCTAATCAATTATTTTGACTCCTAAATTTTGATTAAAACTTGTTTTGCAGTCCTTTTTGTAGAGGTTTCGGAAGAGCGGGTCGAAATGGGCCTTTTAATGGACCCGTTGGAATTTTAACTGAGTAAAAAGTACAGAAATTGAGGTTTTGCAATATAATTGTGTTGAAAAGCTCCTAATCAATTACATGAACTCCTAAAATTTGATTAAAACTTGTATTGCAGTCCTTTTTGTAGAGGTTTCGGACGAGCAGGTCTAAATGGGCCTTTCAATGGGCCCGTTGGAATTTTAACTGAATAAAAAGTATTAAATTGAGGTTTTTCAATATAATTATGTTGAAAAGTTCCTAATCAATTATTTGAACTCCTAAAATTTGATTAAAACTATTTTGCGGTCCTTTTTGTCGAGGTTTCAGACGAGAAGGTCTAAATGGGCCTTTCAATGGACCCGTTAGAATTTTAACTGAGTAAAAAGTACAGAAATTGAGGTTTTGAAATATAATTGTGTTGAGAAGCTCCTAATCAATTATTTGAACTCCTAAAATTTGATTAAAACTTGTTTTGGGGTCTTTTTTTGTAGAGGTTTCGGACGAGCATGTCTAAATGGGCCTTTCAATGGACCCGTTGGAATTTTAACTGAGTAAAAAGTACAGAAATTGAGGTTTTGCAATATAATTGTGTTGAAAAGCTCCTAATCAATTATTTGAACTCCTACAATTTGATTAAAACTTGTTTCGCAGTCCTTTTTGTAGAGGTTTAGGACGAGTATGTCTAAATGGGCCTTTTAATGGGCCCGTTGGAATTTTAACTGAGTAAAAAGTACAGAAATTGAGGTTTTGGAATATATTTGTGTTGAAAATATCCTAATCAATTACATGATCTCCTAAAATTTGATTAAAACTTGTTTTGCGGCCCTTTTTTTAGAGATTTCGGACGAGCTGGTCTAAATGGGCCTTTCAATGGACCCTTTGGAATTTTAACGGAGTAAAAAGTACAGAAATTGAGGTTTTGCAATATAATTGTGTTGAAAATCTCCTAATCAATTATTTGTACTCCTAATATTTGAATAAAACATTTTTGCGGTCCTTTTTGTAGAGGTTTCGGACGAGCGGGTCGAAATGGGCCTTTCAATGGGCACGTTGGAATTTTAACTGACTAAAAAGTATAATGTTGAGGTTTTTCAATATAATTGTGTTGAAAAGTTCCTAATCAATTATTTAAACTCCTAAAATTTGATTAAAACTTGTTTTGCGGTCCTTTTTGTATCGGTTTCGGACGTGCAGGTCTAAATGGGCCTTCAATGGACCCGTTGGAATTTTTTTTTGAAGAAAAAGGGCCTCATTAAAAACCCCTCTAACCACCTTGTGCTGAAGCACGCGGTGAACCTAAGGGGAAAAGAGTGCCCTGAGCGTTGTTATTATTATAACAAGAGGGAGGCTGAGAATCAGCCAGTACATCGACGTTAATACAGTCAGGAATAACTGAATCAAAGTACACAGAAGATGTAAAGCGTAAAGCCCTAATCAATCATTTGAACTCCTAAAATTTGATTAAAACTTGTTTTGCGGTCCTTTTTGTTGAGGTTTCGGACGAGCAGGTCTAAATGGGCCTTTCAATGGACCCATTTGAATTTTAACTGAGTAAAAATTACATATTTTTAGGTTTTGCAATATAATTATGTTGAAAAGTTCCTAATAAATTACATGAACTCCTAAAATTTGATTAAAACTTGTTTTGCAATCCTTTCGTAGAGGTTTCGGACGAGCGAGTCGAAATGGGCCTTTTAATGGACCCGTTGGAATTTTAACTGAGTAAAAAGTACATAAATTGAGGTTTTTCAATATAATTGTGTTGAAAAGCTCCTAATCAATTATTTGAACTCCTAAAATTTGATTAAAACTATTTTGCGGTCCTTTTTGTCGAGGTTTCGGACGGGCGGGTCGACATGGGCCTTTCAATGGACCTATTGGAATTTTTTTTTTTGAAGAAACCTATTGGAATTTTAACTGAGTAAAAAGTACAGAAATTAAGGTTTTGCAATATAATTGTGTTGAAAAGCTCCTACTAAATTACATGAACTCCTAAAATTTGATTAAAACTTGTATTGCAGTCCTTTTTGTAGAGGTTTCGGACGAGCAGGTCTAAATGGGCCTTTCAATGGGCCCGTTAGAATTTTAACTGAATAAAAAGTACAGAAATTGAGGTTTTGCAATATAATTATGTTGAAAAGTTCCTAATCAATTATTTGAACTCCTAAAATTTGATTAAAACTATTTTGCGGTCCTTTTTGTCGAGGTTTCGGACGAGAAGGTCTAAATGGGCATTTCAATGGACCCGTTAGAATTTTAACTGAGTAAAAAGTACAGAAATTGAGGTTTTGAAATATAATTGTGTTTAAAAGCTCCTAATCAATTATTTGAACTCCTAAAATTTGATTAAAACTTGTTTTGCGGTCTTTTTTGTAGAGGTTTCGGACGAGCATGTCTAAATGGGCCTTTTAATGGACCCGTTGGAATTTTAACTGAGTAAAAAGTACAAAAATTGAGGTTTTGCAATATAATTGTGTTGAAAATCTCCTAATAAATTACATGATCTCCAAATATTTGATTAAAACTTGTTTTGTGGCCCTTTTTGTAGAGGTTTCGGACGAGCTGGTCTAAATGGGCCTTTCAATGGACCCGTTGGAATTTTAACTAAGTAAAAATTACAGAAATTGAGGTTTTGCAATATAATTGTGTTGAAAAGCTCCTAATCAATTATTTGAACTCCTAATATTTGAATAAAACATTTTTGCGGTCCTTTTTGTAGAGGTTTCGGACGAGCAGATCTAAATGGGCCTTTCAATGGACCCGTTAGAATTTTAACTGAGTAAAAAGTATATAAATTGAGGTTTTGCAATATAATTGTGTTGAAAAGCTCATAATCATTTATTTTAACTCCTAAAATTTGATTAAAACATTTTGCGGTCCTTTTTGTATCGGTTTCGGACGTGCAGGTCTAAATGGGCCTTCAATGGACCCGTTGAAATTTTAACAGAGTAAAAAGTATAGAAATTGAGGTTTTGCAATATAATTGTGTTGAAAAGCTCCTAATCAATTATTTGAACTCCTAAAATTTGATTAAAACTTGTTTTGCGGTCCTTTTTGTAGAGGTTTCGGACGAGCAGGTCTAAATGGGCCTTTCAATGGACCCGTTGGAATTTTAACTGAGTAAAAAGTAAAAAAATTGAGGTTTTGAAATATATTTGTGTTTAAAAGCTCCTAATCAGTTATTTGAACTCCTAATATTTGAATAAAACATTTTTGCGGTCCTTTTTGTAGAGGTTTCAGACGAGCAGGTCAAAATGGGCCTTCCAACGGGCCCGTTGGAATTTTAACTGAGTAAAAAGTATAAAATTGAGTTTTTTTCAATATAATTGTGTTGAAAAGCTCCTAATAAATTACATGAACTCCTAAAATTTGATTAAAACTTGTTTTGCAGTCCTTTTTGTAGAGGTTTCGGACGAGAGAGTCAAAATGGGCCTTTCAATGGACCCGATGGAATTTTAACTGAGTAAAAAGTACAGAAATTGAAGTTTTGCAATATAATTGTGTTGAAAAGCTCCTAATCAATTACATTAACTCCTAAAATTTGATTAAAACTTGTTTTGCATTCCTTTTTGTAGAGGTTTCGGACGAGCAGTTAGAAATGGGCCTTTCAATGGACCCGTTGGAATTTTAACTGAGTAAAAAGTACATAAATTGAGGTTTTGCAATATAATTGTGTGGAAAAGCTCCTAATCAATTATTTGAACTCCTAAAATTTGATTAAAACCTGTATTGCGGTCCTTTTTGTCGAGGTTTCGGACGAGCAGGTCTAAATGGGGCTTTCAATGGACCCGTTGGAATTTTAACTTAGTAAAAATTACAGAAATTGAGGTTTTGCAATATATTTGTGTTGAAAATCTCCTAAATAATTACATGATCTCCTAAAATTTGATTAAAACTTGTTTTGCGGTCCTTTATGTAGAGGTTTTGGACGAGTATGTCTAAATGGGCCTTTCAATGGACTTGTTGGAATTTTAACTGAGTAAAAAGTACAAAAATTGAGGTTTTTCAATATAATTGTGTTGAAAAGCTCCTAATCAATTATTTGAACTCCTAAAATTTGAATAAAACATTTTTGCGGTCCTTTTTGTAGAGGTTTCGGACGAGCAGTTCTAAATGGGCCAATCAATGGGCCCGTTGGAATTTTAACTGAGTAAAAAGTATAAAATTGAGGTTTTTCAATATTTGTGTTGAAAAGTTCCTAATCAATTATTTCAACTCCTAAAATTTGATTAAAACTTTTTTCGTGGTGCTTTTTGTAGAGGTTTCGGACTAGCGGGTCTAAATGGGCCTTCAATGGACCCGTTGGAATTTTAACTGAGTAAAAAGTACAGAAATTGAGGATTTGCAATATAATTGTGTTGAAAAGCTCCTAATAAATAATTTGAACTCCTAAAATTTGATTAAAACTTGTTTTGCTGTCCTTTTTGTAGAGGTTTCAGACGAGCAGGTCTAAATGGGTCTTTTAATGGGCCCGTTGGAATTTTAACTGAGTAAAAAGTACATAAATTGAGGTTTTGGAATATAATTGTGTTGAAAATCTCCCAAACAATTACATGATCTCCTAAAATTTGATTAAAACTTGTTTTGCGGCCCTTTTTGTAGATGTTTCGGACGAGCAGGTCTAAATGGGTCTTTCAATGGACCCGTTGGAATTTTAACTGAATAAAAAGTACAAAATTGAGGTTTTACAATATAATTGTGTTGAAAATCTCCTAATCAATTATTTGATCTCCTAAAATTTGTTTAAAACTTGTTTTGCGGCCCTTTTTGTAGAGGTTTCGGACGAGCTAGTCTAAATGGGTCTTTCAATGGGCCCGTTGGAATTTTAACTGAATAAAAAGTATAAAATTGAGGCATTTCAATATAATTGTGTTGAAAAGTTCCTAATCAATTATTTGAACTCCTAAAATTTGATTAAAACTATTTTGCGGTCCTTTTTGTCGAGGTTTCGGACGAGAAGGTCTAAATGGGCCTTTCAATGGACCCGTTAGAATTTTAACTGAGTAAAAAGTACAGAAATTGAGGTTTTGCAATATAATTGTGTTGAAAAGCTCCTAATCAATTATTTGAACTCCTAAAATTTGATTAAAACTTGTTTTGCGGTCCTTTTTTTTGAGGTTTCAGACGAGCAGGTCTAAATAGGCCTTTCAATGGACCCGTTTGAATTTTAACTGAGTAAAAAGTACAGAAATTGAGGTTTTGCAATATAATTGTGTTGAAAATCTCCTAATAAATTACATGAACTCCTAAAATTTGATTGAAACTTGTTCTACAGTCCTTTTTGTAGAGGTTTCGGACAAGCGGGTCGAAATGGGCCTTTCAATGGACCCGTTGGAATTTCAATTGAGTAGAAAGTACATAAATTGAGGTTTTGCAATATAATTGTGTTGAAAAGCTCCTAATCAACTAAATAAACTCCTAAAATTTGATTAAAACTTTTTTGCAGTCCTTTTTGTATCGGTTTCAGACGAGTTGGTCTAAATGGGCCTTACAATGGACCCGTTGGAATTTTAACTGAGTAAAAAGTACAGAAATTGAGGTTTTGCAATATAATTGTGTTGAAAAGCACCTAATCAATTATTTGAACTCCTCTGATTTGATTAAAACTTGTTTTGCGGTCCTTTTTGTCGAGGTTTCGGACGAGCAGGTCTAAATGGGCCTTTCAATGGACCCTTTGGAATTTTAACTGAGTAAAAAGTACAGAAATTGAGGTTTTGCAATATAATTGTGTTGAAAAGCTCCTAATCAATTACATGAACTCCTAAAATTTGATTAAAACTTGTTTTGCAGTCCTTTTTTTAGAGGTTTCAGACGAGCGGGTCTAAATGGGCCTTTCAATGGACCCGTTGGAATTTTAACTGAGTAAAAAGTACAGAAATTGAGGTTTTGGAATATAATTGTGTTGAAAAGATCCTAATCAATTATTTGAACTCCTAAAATTTGATTAAAACTTGTTTTGCGGTCCTTTTTGTAGAGGTTTCGGACGAGCATGTCTAAATGGGCCTTTTTATGGGCCCGTTGGAATTTTAACTGAGTAAAAAGTACAGAAATTGAGGTTTTGGAATATAATTGTGTTGAAAATCTCCTAATCAATTACATGATCTCCTAAAATTTGATTAAAACTTGTTTTGCGGCCCATTTTTTAGAGGTTTCGGTCGAGCTGGTCTAAATGGGCCTTTCAATGTACCCGTTGGAATTTTAATGGAGTAAAAAGTACAGAAATTGAGGTTTTGCAATATAATTTTGTTGAAAATATCCTAATCAATTATTTGAACTCCTAATATTTGAGTAAAACATTTTTGCGGTCCTTTTTGTAGAGGTTTCGGACGAGCGGGTCGAAATGGGCCTTTCAATGGGCCCGTTGGAATTTTAACTGACTAAAAAGTATAAAATTGAGGTTTTTCAATATAATTGTGTTGAAAAGTTCCTAATCAATTATTTGAACTCCTAAAATTTGATTAAAACTATTTTGCGGTCCATTTTGTCGAATTTTCGGACGAGCAGGTATAAATGGGCCTTTCAATGGACCCGTTAGAATTTTAACTAACTAAAAAGTATAGAAATTGAGGTTTTGCAATATAATTGTGTTGAAAAGCTCATAATCATTTATTTTAACTCCTAAAATTTCATTAAAACATTTTTGCGGTCCTTTTTGTATCTGTTTCGGACGTGCAGGTCTAAATGGGTCTTCAATGGACCCGTTGGAATTTTAACTGAGTAAAAAGTACAGAAATTGAGGTTTTGCAATATAATTGTGTTGAAAAGCTCCTAATCAATCATTTGAACTCCTAAAATTTGATTAAAACTTGTTTTGCGGTCATTTTTGTTGAGGTTTCGGACGAGCAGGTCTAAATTGGCCTTTCAATGGACCCGTTTGAATTTTAACTGAGTAAA
Organism: Hibiscus trionum; assembly: GCA_030270665.1. Lineage (NCBI taxonomy): Eukaryota > Viridiplantae > Streptophyta > Magnoliopsida > Malvales > Malvaceae > Hibiscus > Hibiscus trionum. The sequence continues at coordinate 31,836,546 of BSYR01000008.1, forward strand.
AAGTACAAAAATTTAGGTTTTGCAATATAATTGTGTTGAAAAGCTCCTAATAAATTGCATGAACTCCTAAAATTTGATTAAAACTTGTTTTGCATTCCTTTTTGTAGAGGTTTCGGACGAGCGAGTCGAAATGGGCCTTTCAATGGACCCGTTGGAATTTTAAATGAGTAAAAAGTACAGAAATTGAGATTTTGCAATATAATTGTGTTAGAAATCTCCTAATCAATTACATGAACTCCTAAAATTTGATTAAAACTTGTTTTGCAGTCCTTTTGTAGAGGTTTCGGATGAGCAGGTCGAAATGGACCTTTCAATAGACCCGTTGGAATTTCAACTGAGTAAAAAGTACAGAAATTTAGGTTTTGCAATATAATTGTGTTGAAAAGTTCCTAATAAATTACATGAACTCCTAAAATTTGATTAAAACTTGTTTTGCAGTCCTTTTTGTAGAGGTTTCGGACGAGCAGGTCTAAATGGGCCTTTCAATGGGCCCGTTTGAATTTTAACTGAGTAAAAAGTATAAAATTGAGTTTTTTCAATATAATTGTGTTGAAAAGCTCCTAATCAATTATTTGAACTCCTAAAATTTGATTAAAACTATTTTGCGGTCCTTTTTGTCGAGGTTTCGGACGGGCGGGTCGAAATGGGCCTTTAAATGGACCTGTTGGAATTTTAACTGAGTAAAAAGTACAGAAATTGAGGTTTTGCAATATAATTGTGTTGAAAAGCTCCTAATCAATTACATGAACTCCTAGAATTTGATTAAAACTTGTTTTGCAGTCCTTTTTGTAGAGGTTTCAGACGAGCGGGTCTAAATGGGTCTTTCAATGGACCCGTTGGAATTTTAACTGAATAAAAAGTACAAAATTGAGGTTTTACAATATAATTGTGTTGAAAATCTCCTAATCAATTATTTGATCTCCTAAAATTTGTTTAAAACTTGTTTTGCGGCCCTTTTTGTAGAGGTTTCGGACGAGCTAGTCTAAATGGGTCTTTCAATGGGCCCGTTGGAATTTTAACTGAATAAAAAGTATAAAATTGAGGCATTTCAATATAATTGTGTTGAAAAGTTCCTAATCAATTATTTGAACTCCTAAAATTTGATTAAAACTATTTTGCGGTCCTTTTTGTCGAATTTTCAGACGAGCAGGTCTAAATGGGCCTTTCAATGGACCCTTTGGAATTTTAACTGAGTAAAAAGTACAGAAATTGAGGTTTTGCAATATAATTGTGTTGAAAAGCTCCAAATCAATTACATGAACTCCTAAAATTTGATTAAAACATGTTTTGCAGTCCTTTTTGTAGAGGTTTCAGACGAGCGGGTCTAAATGGGCCTTTCAATGGACCCGTTGGAATTTTAACTGAGTAAAAAGTATAGAAATTGAGGTTTTGCAATATAATTGTGTTGAAAAGCTCCAAATCAATTACATGAACTCCTAAAATTTGATTAAAACATGTTTTGCAGTCCTTTTTGTAGAGGTTTCAGACGAGCAGGTCTAAATGGGCCTTTCAATGGACCCGTTGGAATTTTAACTGAGTAAAAAGTACATAAATTGAGGTTTTGCAATATAATTGTGTTGAAAAGCTCCTAATCAATTATTTGAACTCCTAAAATTTGATTAAAACTTGTTTTGCGGTCCTTTTTGTAGAGGTTTCGGACGAGCATGACTAAATGGGCCTTTTAATGGGCCCGTTGGAATTTTAACTAAGTAAAAAGTACAGACATTGAGGTTTTGGAATATAATTGTGTTGAAAATCTCCTAATCAATTACATTATCTCCTCAATTTTTTTTAAAAACTTGTTTTGCGGCCCATTTTTTAGAGGTTTCGGACGAGCTGGTCTAAATGGGCCTTTCAATGGACCCGTTGGAATTTTAACGGAGTAAAAAGTACAGAAATTGAGGTTTTGCAATATAATTGTGTTGAAAATCTCCTAATCAATTATTTGAACTCCTAATATTTGAATAAAACATTTTTGCGGTCTTTTTTGTAGAGGTTTCGGACGAGCGGGTCGAAATTGGCCTTTCAATGGGCCCGTTGGAATTTTAACTGACTAAAAAGTATAAAATTGAGGTTTTTCAATATAATTTGATTAAAACTATTTTGCGGTCCATTTTGTCGAATTTTCGGACGAGCAGGTATAAATGGGCCTTTCAATGGACCCGTTAGAATTTTAACTAAGTAAAATGTATAGAAATTGAGGTTTTGCAATATAATTGTTTTGAAAAGCTCATAATCATTTATTTTAACTCCTAAAATTTGATTAAAACATTTTTGTGGTCCTTTTTGTATCGGTTTCGGACGTACAGGTCTAAATGGGCCTTCAATGGACCCGTTGGAATTTTAACTGAGTAAAAAGTACAGAAATTGAGGTTTTGCAATATAATTGTGTTGAAAAGCTCCTAATCAATCATTTGAACTCCTAATTTTTGATTAAAACTTGTTTTGCGGTCCTTTTTCTTAAGGTTTCGGACGGTCAGGTCTAAATGGGCCTTTCAATGGACCCGTTTGAATTTTAACTGAGTAAAAAGTACAGAAATTGAGGTTTTGCAATATAATTGTGTTGAAAAGCTCCTAATAAATTACATGAACTCCTAAAATTTGATTAAAACTTGTTTTGCATTCCTTTTTGTAGAGGTTTCGGACGAGCGAGTCGAAATGGGCCTTTCAATGGACCCGTTGGAATTTTAACTGAGTAAAAAGTACAGAATTGAGGTTTTGCAATATAATTGTGTTGAAAATCTCCTAATCAATTACATGAAATCCTAAAATTTGATTAAAACTTGTTTTGCAGTCCTTTTTGTAGAGGTTTCGGACGAGCGGGTCGAAATGGGCCTTTCAATGGACCCGTTGGAATTTCAACTAAGTAAAAAGTACAGAAATTTAGGTTTTGCAATATAATTGTGTTGAAAAGTTCCTAATAAATTACATGAACTCCTAAAATTTGATTAAAACTTGTTTTGCAGTCCTTTTTGTAGAGGTTTCGGACGAGAGGGTCGAAATGGGCCTTTTAATGGACCCGTTGGAATTTTAACTGAGTAAAAAGTACAGAAATTGAGGTTTTGCAATGTAATTGTGTTGAAAAGCTCCTAATCAATTATTTGAACTCCTAATATTTGAATAAAACATTTTCACGGTCCATTTTGTAGAGGTTTCGGACGAGCAGGTCTAAATGGGCCTTTCAATGGGCCCGTTTGAATTTTAACTGAGTAAAATGTATAAAATTGAGGTTTTTCAATATAATTGTGTTGAAAAGCTCCTAATCAATTATTTGAACTCCTAAAATTTGATTAAAATTATTTTGCGGTCCTTTTTATCGAGGTTTCGGACGGGCGGGTCGAAATGAGCCTTTCAATGGACCTGTTGGAATTTTAACTGAGTAAAAAGTACAGAAATTGAGGTTTTGCAATATAATTGTGTTGAAAAGCTCCTAATCAATTACATGAACTCCTAAAATTTGATTAAAACTTGTATTGCAGTCCTTTTTGTAGAGGTTTTGGACGAGCAGGTCTAAATGGGCCTTTCAATGGGCCCGTTGGAATTTTAACTGAATAAAAAGTATAAAATTGAAGTTTTTCAATATAATTATGTTGAAAAGTTCCTAATCAATTATTTGAACTCCTAAAATTTGATTAAAACTATTTTGCGGTCCTTTTTGTCGAGGTTTCGGACGAGAAGGTCTAAATGGGCCTTTCAATGGACCCGTTAGAATTTTAACTGAGTAAAAAGTACAGAAATTGAGGTTTTGCAATATAATTGTGTTGAAAAGCTCCTAATCAATTATTTGAACTCCTAAAATTTGATTAAAACTTGTTTTGCGGTCCTTTTTTTTGAGGTTTCAGACGAGCAGGTCTAAATAGGCCTTTCAATGGACCCGTTTGAATTTTAACTGAGTAAAAAGTACAGAAATTGAGGTTTTGCAATATAATTGTGTTGAAAAGCTCCTAATCAATTATTTGAACTCCTAAAATTTGATTAAAACTTGTTTTGCGGTCCTTTTTGTAGAGGTTTCGGACGAGCATGACTAAATGGGCCTTTTAATGGGCCCGTTGGAATTTTAACTAAGTAAAAAGTACAGACATTGAGGTTTTGGAATATAATTGTGTTGAAAATCTCCTAATCAATTACATTATCTCCTCAATTTTTTTTAAAAACTTGTTTTGCGGCCCATTTTTTAGAGGTTTCGGACGAGCTGGTCTAAATGGGCCTTTCAATGGACCCGTTGGAATTTTAACGGAGTAAAAAGTACAGAAATTGAGGTTTTGCAATATAATTGTGTTGAAAATCTCCTAATCAATTATTTGAACTCCTAATATTTGAATAAAACATTTTTGCGGTCTTTTTTGTAGAGGTTTCGGACGAGCGGGTCGAAATTGGCCTTTCAATGGGCCCGTTGGAATTTTAACTGACTAAAAAGTATAAAATTGAGGTTTTTCAATATAATTTGATTAAAACTATTTTGCGGTCCATTTTGTCGAATTTTCGGACGAGCAGGTATAAATGGGCCTTTCAATGGACCCGTTAGAATTTTAACTAAGTAAAATGTATAGAAATTGAGGTTTTGCAATATAATTGTTTTGAAAAGCTCATAATCATTTATTTTAACTCCTAAAATTTGATTAAAACATTTTTGCGGTCCTTTTTGTATCGGTTTCGGACGTACAGGTCTAAATGGGCCTTCAATGGACCCGTTGGAATTTTAACTGAGTAAAAAGTACAGAAATTGAGGTTTTGCAATATAATTGTGTTGAAAAGCTCCTAATCAATCATTTGAACTCCTAATTTTTGATTAAAACTTGTTTTGCGGTCCTTTTTCTTAAGGTTTCGGACGGGCAGGTCTAAATGGGCCTTTCAATGGACCCGTTTGAATTTTAACTGAGTAAAAAGTACAGAAATTGAGGTTTTGCAATATAATTGTGTTGAAAAGCTCCTAATAAATTACATGAACTCCTAAAATTTGATTAAAACTTGTTTTGCATTCCTTTTTGTAGAGGTTTCGGACGAGCGAGTCGAAATGGGCCTTTCAATGGACCCGTTGGAATTTTAACTGAGTAAAAAGTACAGAATTGAGGTTTTGCAATATAATTGTGTTGAAAATCTCCTAATCAATTACATGAAATCCTAAAATTTGATTAAAACTTGTTTTGCAGTCCTTTTTGTAGAGGTTTCGGACGAGCGGGTCGAAATGGGCCTTTCAATGGACCCGTTGGAATTTCAACTAAGTAAAAAGTACAGAAATTTAGGTTTTGCAATATAATTGTGTTGAAAAGTTCCTAATAAATTACATGAACTCCTAAAATTTGATTAAAACTTGTTTTGCAGTCCTTTTTGTAGAGGTTTCGGACGAGAGGGTCGAAATGGGCCTTTTAATGGACCCGTTGGAATTTTAACTGAGTAAAAAGTACAGAAATTGAGGTTTTGCAATGTAATTGTGTTGAAAAGCTCCTAATCAATTATTTGAACTCCTAATATTTGAATAAAACATTTTCACGGTCCTTTTTGTAGAGGTTTCGGACGAGCAGGTCTAAATGGGCCTTTCAATGGGCCCGTTTGAATTTTAACTGAGTAAAATGTATAAAATTGAGGTTTTTCAATATAATTGTGTTGAAAAGCTCCTAATCAATTATTTGAACTCCTAAAATTTGATTAAAATTATTTTGCGGTCCTTTTTATCGAGGTTTCGGACGGGCGGGTCGAAATGAGCCTTTCAATGGACCTGTTGGAATTTTAACTGAGTAAAAAGTACAGAAATTGAGGTTTTGCAATATAATTGTGTTGAAAAGCTCCTAATCAATTACATGAACTCCTAAAATTTGATTAAAACTTGTATTGCAGTCCTTTTTGTAGAGGTTTTGGACGAGCAGGTCTAAATGGGCCTTTCAATGGGCCCGTTGGAATTTTAACTGAATAAAAAGTATAAAATTGAAGTTTTTCAATATAATTATGTTGAAAAGTTCCTAATCAATTATTTGAACTCCTAAAATTTGATTAAAACTATTTTGCGGTCCTTTTTGTCGAGGTTTCGGACGAGAAGGTCTAAATGGGCCTTTCAATGGACCCGTTAGAATTTTAACTGAGTAAAAAGTACAGAAATTGAGGTTTTGCAATATAATTGTGTTGAAAAGCTCCTAATCAATTATTTGAACTCCTAAAATTTGATTAAAACTTGTTTTGCGGTCCTTTTTTTTGAGGTTTCAGACGAGCAGGTCTAAATAGGCCTTTCAATGGACCCGTTTGAATTTTAACTGAGTAAAAAGTACAGAAATTGAGGTTTTGCAATATAATTGTGTTGAAAATCTCCTAATAAATTACATGAACTCCTAAAATTTGATTGAAACTTGTTCTACAGTCCTTTTTGTAGAGGTTTCGGACAAGCGGGTCGAAATGGGCCTTTCAATGGACCCGTTGGAATTTCAATTGAGTAGAAAGTACATAAATTGAGGTTTTGCAATATAATTGTGTTGAAAAGCTCCTAATCAACTAAATAAACTCCTAAAATTTGATTAAAACTTTTTTGCAGTCCTTTTTGTATCGGTTTCAGACGAGTTGGTCTAAATGGGCCTTACAATGGACCCGTTGGAATTTTAACTGAGTAAAAAGTACAGAAATTGAGGTTTTGCAATATAATTGTGTTGAAAAGCACCTAATCAATTATTTGAACTCCTCTGATTTGATTAAAACTTGTTTTGCGGTCCTTTTTGTCGAGGTTTCGGACGAGCAGGTCTAAATGGGCCTTTCAATGGACCCTTTGGAATTTTAACTGAGTAAAAAGTACAGAAATTGAGGTTTTGCAATATAATTGTGTTGAAAAGCTCCTAATCAATTACATGAACTCCTAAAATTTGATTAAAACTTGTTTTGCAGTCCTTTTTTTAGAGGTTTCAGACGAGCGGGTCTAAATGGGCCTTTCAATGGACCCGTTGGAATTTTAACTGAGTAAAAAGTACAGAAATTGAGGTTTTGGAATATAATTGTGTTGAAAAGATCCTAATCAATTATTTGAACTCCTAAAATTTGATTAAAACTTGTTTTGCGGTCCTTTTTGTAGAGGTTTCGGACGAGCATGTCTAAATGGGCCTTTTTATGGGCCCGTTGGAATTTTAACTGAGTAAAAAGTACAGAAATTGAGGTTTTGGAATATAATTGTGTTGAAAATCTCCTAATCAATTACATGATCTCCTAAAATTTGATTAAAACTTGTTTTGCGGCCCATTTTTTAGAGGTTTCGGTCGAGCTGGTCTAAATGGGCCTTTCAATGTACCCGTTGGAATTTTAATGGAGTAAAAAGTACAGAAATTGAGGTTTTGCAATATAATTTTGTTGAAAATATCCTAATCAATTATTTGAACTCCTAATATTTGAGTAAAACATTTTTGCGGTCCTTTTTGTAGAGGTTTCGGACGAGCGGGTCGAAATGGGCCTTTCAATGGGCCCGTTGGAATTTTAACTGACTAAAAAGTATAAAATTGAGGTTTTTCAATATAATTGTGTTGAAAAGTTCCTAATCAATTATTTGAACTCCTAAAATTTGATTAAAACTATTTTGCGGTCCATTTTGTCGAATTTTCGGACGAGCAGGTATAAATGGGCCTTTCAATGGACCCGTTAGAATTTTAACTAACTAAAAAGTATAGAAATTGAGGTTTTGCAATATAATTGTGTTGAAAAGCTCATAATCATTTATTTTAACTCCTAAAATTTCATTAAAACATTTTTGCGGTCCTTTTTGTATCTGTTTCGGACGTGCAGGTCTAAATGGGTCTTCAATGGACCCGTTGGAATTTTAACTGAGTAAAAAGTACAGAAATTGAGGTTTTGCAATATAATTGTGTTGAAAAGCTCCTAATCAATCATTTGAACTCCTAAAATTTGATTAAAACTTGTTTTGCGGTCATTTTTGTTGAGGTTTCGGACGAGCAGGTCTAAATTGGCCTTTCAATGGACCCGTTTGAATTTTAACTGAGTAAAAAGTACAAAAATTTAGGTTTTGCAATATAATTGTGTTGAAAAGCTCCTAATAAATTGCATGAACTCCTAAAATTTGATTAAAACTTGTTTTGCATTCCTTTTTGTAGAGGTTTCGGACGAGCGAGTCGAAATGGGCCTTTCAATGGACCCGTTGGAATTTTAAATGAGTAAAAAGTACAGAAATTGAGATTTTGCAATATAATTGTGTTAGAAATCTCCTAATCAATTACATGAACTCCTAAAATTTGATTAAAACTTGTTTTGCAGTCCTTTTGTAGAGGTTTCGGATGAGCAGGTCGAAATGGACCTTTCAATAGACCCGTTGGAATTTCAACTGAGTAAAAAGTACAGAAATTTAGGTTTTGCAATATAATTGTGTTGAAAAGTTCCTAATAAATTACATGAACTCCTAAAATTTGATTAAAACTTGTTTTGCAGTCCTTTTGTAGAGGTTTCGGACGAGCAGGTCTAAATGGGCCTTTCAATGGGCCCGTTTGAATTTTAACTGAGTAAAAAGTATAAAATTGAGTTTTTTCAATATAATTGTGTTGAAAAGCTCCTAATCAATTATTTGAACTCCTAAAATTTGATTAAAACTATTTTGCGGTCCTTTTTGTCGAGGTTTCGGACGGGCGGGTCGAAATGGGCCTTTAAATGGACCTGTTGGAATTTTAACTGAGTAAAAAGTACAGAAATTGAGGTTTTGCAATATAATTGTGTTGAAAAGCTCCTAATCAATTACATGAACTCCTAGAATTTGATTAAAACTTGTTTTGCAGTCCTTTTTGTAGAGGTTTCAGACGAGCGGGTCTAAATGGGTCTTTCAATGGACCCGTTGGAATTTTAACTGAATAAAAAGTACAAAATTGAGGTTTTACAATATAATTGTGTTGAAAATCTCCTAATCAATTATTTGATCTCCTAAAATTTGTTTAAAACTTGTTTTGCGGCCCTTTTTGTAGAGGTTTCGGACGAGCTAGTCTAAATGGGTCTTTCAATGGGCCCGTTGGAATTTTAACTGAATAAAAAGTATAAAATTGAGGCATTTCAATATAATTGTGTTGAAAAGTTCCTAATCAATTATTTGAACTCCTAAAATTTGATTAAAACTATTTTGCGGTCCTTTTTGTCGAATTTTCAGACGAGCAGGTCTAAATGGGCCTTTCAATGGACCCTTTGGAATTTTAACTGAGTAAAAAGTACAGAAATTGAGGTTTTGCAATATAATTGTGTTGAAAAGCTCCAAATCAATTACATGAACTCCTAAAATTTGATTAAAACATGTTTTGCAGTCCTTTTTGTAGAGGTTTCAGACGAGCGGGTCTAAATGGGCTTTTCAATGGACCCGTTGGAATTTTAACTGAGTAAAAAGTATAGAAATTGAGGTTTTGCAATATAATTGTGTTGAAAAGCTCCAAATCAATTACATGAACTCCTAAAATTTGATTAAAACATGTTTTGCAGTCCTTTTTGTAGAGGTTTCAGACGAGCATGTCTAAATGGGCCTTTCAATGGACCCGTTGGAATTTTAACTGAGTAAAAAGTACAGAAATTGAGGTTTTGCAATATAATTGTGTTGAAAAGCTCCTAATCAATTATTTGAACTCCTAAAATTTGATTAAAACTTGTTTTGCGGTCCTTTTTGTAGAGGTTTCGGACGAGCATGACTAAATGGGCCTTTTAATGGGCCCGTTGGAATTTTAACTAAGTAAAAAGTACAGAAATTGAGGTTTTGGAATATAATTGTGTTGAAAATCTCCTAATCAATTACATTATCTCCTCAATTTTTTTTAAAAACTTGTTTTGCGGCCCATTTTTTAGAGGTTTCGGACGAGCTGGTCTAAATGGGCCTTTCAATGGACCCGTTGGAATTTTAACGGAGTAAAAAGTACAGAAATTGAGGTTTTGCAATATAATTGTGTTGAAAATCTCCTAATCAATTATTTGAACTCCTAATATTTGAATAAAACATTTTTGCGGTCTTTTTTGTAGAGGTTTCGGACGAGCGGGTCGAAATTGGCCTTTCAATGGGCCCGTTGGAATTTTAACTGACTAAAAAGTATAAAATTGAGGTTTTTCAATATAATTTGATTAAAACTATTTTGCGGTCCATTTTGTCGAATTTTCGGACGAGCAGGTATAAATGGGCCTTTCAATGGACCCGTTAGAATTTTAACTAAGTAAAATGTATAGAAATTGAGGTTTTGCAATATAATTGTTTTGAAAAGCTCATAATCATTTATTTTAACTCCTAAAATTTGATTAAAACATTTTTGCGGTCCTTTTTGTATCGGTTTCGGACGTACAGGTCTAAATGGGCCTTCAATGGACCCGTTGGAATTTTAACTGAGTAAAAAGTACAGAAATTGAGGTTTTGCAATATAATTGTGTTGAAAAGCTCCTAATCAATCATTTGAACTCCTAAAATTTGATTAAAACTTGTTTTGCGGTCCTTTTTCTTAAGGTTTCGGACGGGCAGGTCTAAATGGGCCTTTCAATGGACCCGTTTGAATTTTAACTGAGTAAAAAGTACAGAAATTGAGGTTTTGCAATATAATTGTGTTGAAAAGCTCCTAATAAATTACATGAACTCCTAAAATTTGATTAAAACTTGTTTTGCATTCCTTTTTGTAGAGGTTTCGGACGAGCGAGTCGAAATGGGCCTTTCAATGGACCCGTTGGAATTTTAACTGAGTAAAAAGTACAGAATTGAGGTTTTGCAATATAATTGTGTTGAAAATCTCCTAATCAATTACATGAAATCCTAAAATTTGATTAAAACTTGTTTTGCAGTCCTTTTTGTAGAGGTTTCGGACGAGCGGGTCGAAATGGGCCTTTCAATGGACCCGTTGGAATTTCAACTAAGTAAAAAGTACAGAAATTTAGGTTTTGCAATATAATTGTGTTGAAAAGTTCCTAATAAATTACATGAACTCCTAAAATTTGATTAAAACTTGTTTTGCAGTCCTTTTTGTAGAGGTTTCGGACGAGAGGGTCGAAATGGGCCTTTTAATAGACCCGTTGGAATTTTAACTGAGTAAAAAGTACAGAAATTGAGGTTTTGCAATGTAATTGTGTTGAAAAGCTCCTAATCAATTATTTGAACTCCTAATATTTGAATAAAACATTTTTACGGTCCTTTTTGTAGAGGTTTCGGACGAGCAGGTCTAAATGGGCCTTTCAATGGGCCCGTTTGAATTTTAACTGAGAAAAATGTATAAAATTGAGGTTTTTCAATATAATTGTGTTGAAAAGCTCCTAATCAATTATTTGAACTCCTAATATTTGAATAAAATTATTTTGCGGTCCTTTTTATCGAGGTTTCGGACGGGCGGGTCGAAATGAGCCTTTCAATGGACCTGTTGGAATTTTAACTGAGTAAAAAGTACAGAAATTGAGGTTTTGCAATATAATTGTGTTGAAAAGCTCCTAATCAATTACATGAACTCCTAAAATTTGATTAAAACTTGTATTGCAGTCCTTTTTGTAGAGGTTTCGGACGAGCAGGTCTAAATGGGCCTTTCAATGGGCCCGTTGGAATTTTAACTGAATAAAAAGTATAAAATTGAAGTTTTTCAATATAATTATGTTGAAAAGTTCCTAATCAATTATTTGAACTCCTAAAATTTGATTAAAACTATTTTGCGGTCCTTTTTGTCGAGGTTTCGGACGAGAAGGTCTAAATGGGCCTTTCAATGGACCCGTTAGAATTTTAAGTGAGTAAAAAGTACAGAAATTGAGGTTTTGCAATATAATTGTGTTGAAAAGCTCCTAATCAATTATTTGAACTCCTAAAATTTGATTAAAACTTGTTTTGCGGTCCTTTTTTTTGAGGTTTCAGACGAGCAGGTCTAAATAGGCCTTTCAATGGACCCGTTTCAATTTTAACTGAGTAAAAAGTACAGAAATTGAGGTTTTGCAATATAATTGTGTTGAAAATCTCCTAATAAATTACATGAACTCCTAAAATTTGATTGAAACTTGTTCTACAGTCCTTTTTGTAGAGGTTTCGGACAAGCGGGTCGAAATGGGCCTTTCAATGGACCCGTTGGAATTTCAATTGAGTAGAAAGTACATAAATTGAGGTTTTGCAATATAATTGTGTTGAAAAGCTCCTAATCAACTAAATAAACTCCTAAAATTTGATTAAAACTTTTTTGCAGTCCTTTTTGTATCGGTTTCAGACGAGTTGGTCTAAATGGGCCTTACAATGGACCCGTTGGAATTTTAACTGAGTAAAAAGTACAGAAATTGAGGTTTTGCAATATAATTGTGTTGAAAAGCACCTAATCAATTATTTGAACTCCTCTGATTTGATTAAAACTTGTTTTGCGGTCCTTTTTGTCGAGGTTTCGGACGAGCAGGTCTAAATGGGCCTTTCAATGGACCCTTTGGAATTTTAACTGAGTAAAAAGTACAGAAATTGAGGTTTTGCAATATAATTGTGTTGAAAATCTCCTAATCAATTACATGAACTCCTAAAATTTGATTAAAACTTGTTTTGCAGTCCTTTTTGTAGAGGTTTCAGACGAGCGGGTCTAAATGGGCCTTTCAATGGACCCGTTGGAATTTTAACTGAGTAAAAAGTACAGAAATTTAGGTTTTGGAATATAATTGTGTTGAAAAGCTCCTAATCAATTATTTGAACTCCTAAAATTTGATTAAAACTTGTTTTGCGGTCCTTTTTGTAGAGGTTTCGGACGAGCATGTCTAAATGGGCCTTTTCATGGGCCCGTTGGAATTTTAACTGAGTAAAAAGTACAGAAATTGAGGTTTTGGAATATAATTGTGTTGAAAATCTCCTAATCAATTACATGATCTCCTAAAATTTGATTAAAACTTGTTTTGCAGCCCATTTTTTAGAGGTTTCGGTCGAGCTGGTCTAAATGGGCCTTTCAATGGACCCGTTGGAATTTTAATGGAGTAAAAAGTACAGAAATTGAGGTTTTGCAATATAATTTTGTTGAAAATATCCTAATCAATTATTTGAACTCCTAATATTTGAGTAAAACATTTTTGCGGTCCTTTTTGTAGAGGTTTCGGACGAGCGGGTCGAAATGGGCCTTTCAATGGGCCCGTTGGAATTTTAACTGACTAAAAAGTATAAAATTGAGGTTTTTCAATATAATTGTGTTGAAAAGTTCCTAATCAATTATTTGAACTCCTAAAATTTGATTAAAACTATTTTGCGGTCCATTTTGTCGAATTTTCGGACGAGCAGGTATAAATGGGCCTTTCAATGGACCCGTTAGAATTTTAACTAACTAAAAAGTATAGAAATTGAGGTTTTGCAATATAATTGTGTTGAAAAGCTCATAATCATTTATTTTAACTCCTAAAATTTCATTAAAACATTTTTGCGGTCCTTTTTGTATCTGTTTCGGACGTGCAGGTCTAAATGGGTCTTCAATGGACCCGTTGGAATTTTAACTGAGTAAAAAGTACGGAAATTGAGGTTTTGCAATATAATTGTGTTGAAAAGCTCCTAATCAATCATTTGAACTCCTAAAATTTGATTAAAACTTGTTTTGCGGTCATTTTTGTTGAGGTTTCGGACGAGCAGGTCTAAATTGGCCTTTCAATGGACCCGTTTGAATTTTAACTGAGTAAAAAGTACAAAAATTTAGGTTTTGCAATATAATTGTGTTGAAAAGCTCCTAATAAATTGCATGAACTCCTAAAATTTGATTAAAACCTGTTTTGCATTCCTTTTTGTAGAGGTTTCGGACGAGCGAGTCGAAATGGGCCTTTCAATGGACCCGTTGGAATTTTAAATGAGTAAAAAGTACAGAAATTGAGATTTTGCAATATAATTGTGTTAGAAATCTCCTAATCAATTACATGAACTCCTAAAATTTGATTAAAACTTGTTTTGCAGTCCTTTTGTAGAGGTTTCGGATGAGCAGGTCGAAATGGGCCTTTCAATGGACCCGTTGGAATTTCAACTGAGTAAAAAGTACAGAAATTTAGGTTTTGCAATATAATTGTGTTGAAAAGTTCCTAATAAATTACATGAACTCCTAAAATTTGATTAAAAGTTGTTTTGCAGTCCTTTTTGTAGAGGTTTCGGACGAGCAGGTCTAAATGGGCCTTTCAATGGGCCCGTTTGAATTTTAACTGAGTAAAAAGTATAAAATTGAGGTTTTTCAATATAATTGTGTTGAAAAGCTCCTAATCAATTATTTGAACTCCTAAAATTTGATTAAAACTATTTTGCGGTCCTTTTTGTCGAGGTTTCGGACGGGCGGGTCGAAATGGGCCTTTAAATGGACCTGTTGGAATTTTAACTGAGTAAAAAGTACAGAAATTGAGGTTTTGCAATATAATTGTGTTGAAAAGCTCCTAATCAATTACATGAACTCCTAAAATTTGATTAAAACCTGTATTGCAGTCCTTTTTGTAGAGGTTTCGGACGAGTAGGTCTAAATGGGCCTTTCAATGGGCCCGTTGGAATTTTAACTGAATAAAAAGTATAAAATTGAGGTTTTTCAATATAATTATGTTGAAAAGTTCCTAATCAATTATTTGAACTCCTAAAATTTGATTTAAACTATTTTGCGGTCCTTTTTGTCGAGGTTTCGGACGAGAAGGTCTAAATGGGCCTTTCAATGGACCCGTTAGAATTTTAACTGAGTAAAAAGTACAGAAATTGAGGTTTTGCAATATAATTGTGTTGAAAAGCTCCTAATCAATTATTTGAACTCCTAAAATTTGATTAAAACTTGTTTTGCGGTCTTTTTTGTAGAGGTTTCGGACGAGCAGGTCTAAATGGGCCTTTTAATTGGCCCGTTGGAATTTTAACTGAGTAAAAAGTACAGAAATTGAGGTTTTGGAATATAATTGTGTTGAAAATCTCCTAATAAATTACATGATCTCCTAAAATTTGATTAAAACTTGTTTTGCGGCCCTTTTTGTAGAGGTTTCGGCCGAGCTGGTCTAAATGGGCCTTTCATTGGACCCGTTGGAATTTTTTTTGAAGAAAGGGCCTCATTAAAAACCCCACTAATCCTTACTGGGCTGGCCTAGTTAGGGTCCTAGGAGGGGAAAAGAGTACCCAAATATATTATAAATCATGGTGGTTGGTGAACAACCGGTACAAATGTTCGCAAATCATCGGGCAAGCCCGGTCCAAAATACAAATAGGGTCTAGAATGAAGGGCCCAATTGGCGATATAGTGAGCTAAAGCATTAGCTGTACGCGGTACATAAAGTAAACATAAACCAGTGACAGTATCAAAGAAAGATCTAGCTGTCTGAATCTGCCGCTGAAGGGGGAGGCATCCTGGCCGGCTTGACGTAGCCTATTAATTATCAGGGCTGCGTCCGACTCAAGATGAAACCCTTGCCAGCCAGGGTCTGCACCGAGTGTGACTCCTGCGATGATAGCATGGAGTTCCGCGGATGGAGAATCTGCGGTGTCAACCAAGAAGAGAGCCCGTCCTAGCAAGATAGCTCAGTGGTGTCACGAGCCACAATACCAATGCTAGCGGAACCCGTAGCTGCATTGAACGCGCCATCGACATTGATTTTGATCGTCCCAGCCGGTGGTGGTCTCCAGACAGGTTGGGAAAGGGCTGGCTCCGTCTGCGGTCGCGTCGTGGTATGGTCTGAGTTGGTCGAGATGTAGTCGCGAAGTAGTTCCTGTGAGTTCATCAGAGTAAGCCAAGGGGGTTGTAGACACTGAGAATGGACCCAGTCATTCCTCCTGTTCCATATATTCCACAAGGTAGTCAGGAGAAGATCGAATTGTGCGCGAGATAGAAGTGCAGCTCCCTGTTCGAGCCAGAGGGTAACCGAGGTGGCCGTGCTGTCGCATAACGCACAGGGGAAGCCAGCAAGGCTTAGAACCTCGGCGGCGCCAGGGCAGTCTCGAAATGCATGAATCGCAGTTTCAAGAATCGAGGGACAGAATGGGCACATGCCACTGCCCATCCCCAGAGCAGCAAGACGGTCACCAGTTGGTAAAGCACTCCGCCCTGCCCGCCATCCAAAGGTGCGAACCTTCGGAAGCGTATTAGATTTAGCAATGATCTTCCAGAGTGGGCACGGGCGCTCAAGGGGCCTTGAGGGCCTACGCAGGAAGAGGTAGCCGGAGCGTACTATATAAATGTTAGTATCGTGAAAGCCCCGCAGTAAAGTATCACGACGTTCATCGGATATCGGGACGTGCAAGATGTTGGCAGCATCATCCCAGTCAAAGTATTGACGAACTTTATGTTCATCCCAAGAGTTGTGATGGCGGATCATAAAATCACCGCAACGCAAGGGTATCTCCTCATTATCCTGATAGTTACCAAAGAAGGAGAGACCAACGGCCCCACCCCAATGTTCTCGATGGATACGTATTCGACTGTCAATGTCGGGCCGCCAGAAAAAACCTGGCTGCAAGCGTTGCATGGCTTGCCAGATGCCTCGCCAGGCAAATGAGGCGCGCTGGTCAGCTTTCGCGTCCAGAATATTGCCGGAGGGGTAATAATGGGATCGTAGGACCCTCGTAAGTAGGGAATCGGGCGAGTGAATCAGTCGCCAGATTTGCTTCCCAAGAAGAGCAATGTTAAAGTCCCGTAAGTCACGGAAGCCCATTCCCTTAGTTGCTTTGGGCGTACACATGGTATCCCAGGACAGCATTGGCCATCCTTTCTTGTTACTTCTACCCGACCACCAGTATCGACGAATTGAGCGTGTCGCATCGTTGACAATGTTTTGCGGAAGCAGATAACAAGACAT
The DNA here is from genome assembly GCA_030270665.1 of Hibiscus trionum. Classification (NCBI taxonomy): domain Eukaryota; kingdom Viridiplantae; phylum Streptophyta; class Magnoliopsida; order Malvales; family Malvaceae; genus Hibiscus; species Hibiscus trionum. The sequence goes on from BSYR01000008.1 coordinate 31,853,241, forward strand.
GACGTACTGAGGTATAGCTTGTGCCACTGATTTTATTAGAATTTCACGCCCACTGTATGAGAGCAAATTAGTATCCCATTTAGCCATGCGTGAGTTGACCTTGTCACGAATAAACCCAAGACTGGCCGTTCGGTTCTTCCCAACGAGGAGAGGGATCCCCAGATAAGTACCAGGGTCATCAACCAAACGGATGCCAAGGGTATGCTGAAGGGCCTGTGAGAAGGCTGCCGAGCAGGAAGAGCTACAAAAGGTAGTCGATTTAGCAAAGTTGACAGATTGGCCCGAGGGTGATTCATACAAACGAAGAATCTCCTTTAATCGCTGGACTTCCGTTGGGCAATTACGGAAAAAGACAATGCTGTCATCCGCAAAGAGGAGATGGTTAATCCGCGGTCCTCGGCGATTGGCCTGTAAGCCGACGAGTCGTTTCGCTCGCTGTTCGGCCTCAAGAGCCGCCGAAAGCCCTTGAGAGAAAATTAGGAAAAGGAAAGGCGAGAGGGGGTCGCCTTGCCGGATTCCCCTAGTCGGAGAGAATTCTTGGGAGAGAGTGCCATTAAGACGGACTGAGAAGGAAACAGTGGATACGCAGCGGAGTAACAACTATACCCAGTCGGATGCAAATCCCATACGTATCATTACGTCTTTAAGAAAAGACCATTCAACTTTGTCAAAGGCCTTCTCCATGTCTAATTTCAAAGCAGCCCCTTGATAGATCGAAGCGTTATTAGAATGAAGGGTATGAACAAGTTCATGTGCAATCAGAATATTATCAGTGATGTTCCTGCCACTAACAAAAGCGGCCTGTGCATCACTGATACAAGACGGTAAGATAGGTTTGAGCCGATTCACGAGAACCTTGGCAATGGTTTTGTAAATGACAGTGCATAAACTGATCGGCCGAAATTGACGCATGTTTGAAGCGTCAGGCACTTTCGGGATGATGACAATAATCGTTTTGTTAACCGTCGCCATGTCCTCTTCCCCTCGTAAAAGACGCAAACAAAGTTGGACGAACTCGGGCCCAATGACATCCCAGTATTGCCTGTAGAAACTACTAGGGAAGCCATCAAAACCCGGAGCTTTCCTGGGACCTATATCCTGGAAAGCTGTGATTACCTCGTCTTCAGTGAAAGGTCGAAGCAACGAATCATTCATTGCGGCATTAACGACTGGGCTGATGTGTTCCAAAAGAAGGGGAGAGGAAGTCGAATTAGACGATGTAAACAAAACCTGGAAGTAATCCGAGGCAATCCGAAGGAGCTCAGGTTTCTCGGTATGCCATGTTTGGTTTACATCAAAGAGGCCACGTATAGTGTTCTTTTTCCTTCGTTTAGATGCCCTGGCATGGAAGAAGGACATGTTTTTTGTCACCTTGCGATAGCCAGGTAACACGAGAACGTTGAGCCCAGTAGGCCTCTTGTGCGTCCAAAAGGCGTCAAAGCTCCAATTTTGCATCTCTTAGTTTGAGCAGTATTTCAGGTGATAGCTGCCGTCGACGCATGTAAGAATTAATCTGGCGTTGAAGCTCAGTGATGCGGTTGCTGGATTTGAAACGACGAGTCGTTTTCCAATCATGTAAGTGGCTTCCAACAATAGTCAATTTGTCAAGGAGGGTGCCTGACGCGTTTGACCATGCTTGGTGGAAGGCTTTGATACATGATGGGTCATTTGCCCAGCAAGATTCAAAGCGAAAGTGATCGCCATCATGCCGGGAACGAACCTCATGGGGAGCAACACGTTTGGTGTCCATGAGAATGACATAATGATCAGAATCTGGAGAGAAAACGTTCCTGCATTGGAATGTTAGGTGTGCATTTAGCCATGCATTACAAGCAAGGAATCGATCTAGACGTTCACAAACGGATGCAACATTGGGTCCCATTCGAGACCATGTGAACCATCCCGAACAGGGTTTACAATAAAAAATTCCATTGCGAGCAAGGCAATCTAGAAAGTTGGTGATTTGTGATTGTGGTCTGCGACATCCGCCTTGTTTTTCAGAGTCGGATAAAATGTCGTTTAGGTCTCCACCAATTAGCCAAGGCAACGGTGAATTGCTACGAAGAGAGTCTATGAGCTCCCACGTCTTATATTTCATGCTAGTTTCTGCGTACCCATAGACGTCGGTGAATCGAAAGCAATCATCAGTAGTTGTTATAGTTGAATCAATGTAACGATCAGAATACGATAAAAGATCCAGAGACGTATTATTATTCCATAATAGTAAAAGACCAGAGCAAGTTGGGCTGCTTTTCACATGGAAGCAACCCGTCATATCCAAAGAAAATTTTAAACGTTCAAAATCAAAATTAAACAATCTAGTTTCAGACAAGAAAATAATTGTAGGTTCCAACTTCCGGACTAAGGAAACAAGACCTTGAACTGCCTCTGGTGAACCAAGCCCACGGCAGTTCCAGCAAAATATCCTCATTTCTCTCGGCGGGGTTGAATATCAACCGCCGCCGAAGAGACTTTGCTGCTCATCCCAGCTTTAGTATGTTTGGTAGTTTTTTCAGATGGTGCTCCGGGTTTTGCCGGCCTTGCTTGAACCTTGGGGGAGGTACGCGGGCGCTTAGCCACAGTGGGCGCAGCTGGGGATGGGCTGCGCTTTGCCTTGCGAGGTTCTGTTGCACCCTTCGGAGGGCTCGATGTGGTAGCAAGCCAATCCTCGAACTCCGGGTTGACAGGCTCATAAGCATTGCTGCCGTGGCCAGCAGTGGTAGATTTGGCAGGCACGGCAGTAGGCACTGGGAATCCTTCACCATCAATCAGCACGAACCGCTTGTCGGGCGGGGTGGATGATGCATCATCAATCCCTGCAACTTGGGCAGTGTTGGGAGATCCAGTGTTGGCTGATTCTGCATCAGCAGGTATAACAGCAAGAGGGACCACGTCAAGGGGTTCAACTGAAATGCCAACAGTGGGTGAGGTATGTTGTCCACTGGGAACGCCTCCTGCGTCCGTCATTGGTGCATCAAGGGCAGCTGGGGCCGTCTGGTCCAGCAGTGCGTCTGCACCCGTGGGTGCCACAGCATCGATGGAATTAGTAGCAGCGGCAGCTGTGGGCACTGCAGTAGCCTCGTCCTTCGGTTCTGTTGCAGCAGAATCCGACATCAGCGTGGCTGAGGCGGCGTCAGCAACAACAACCTTTTTTCCTTTGCGATCTGTTCCTGTGGAGCAGAAAGGAAGGCAACGACAGTTAGGAGAGTGCCGTTGAAGAGAGCATAGTAGATAAATATTAGAAAATATTTCTTCGAATAAAATTGCATGATAATTATCCAAAGATACCGGTGGTTGTTGGTTTCTTTGTTGTTGGTCCTGCACCTGAGAAAGGGTGAGATTATTGAGCATGAGCTTCATAAAAATGCATGCATCATGCAACGCATAGAGAATAAGAAAAGAGAGGGCCAAACCCTAAAGAGAAAAATATAGATATAGAGTTGGATCCCGGTGGCTGTCGAGGGCTTGGTTGACGGGCCAGCTAGCTCGAAGTAACATACCCGACCTCTGGTTGTTATTTTGGATTTTTTCTTCGGAGCAGGGGCACGTAGCCAGTCTCCATACTGCTGGGGTTCCATCTTGTCATCCTTAAATTCCGCACATGTGGCTTTAAGATGACATAGAATGCCACACCCATGACAGAATGTGGGTAGCTTCTCATATTGAAGCGGTAGCATTTGAGGATCTTCGTCCTCGATGCGTACAGCTATAAACCGACGCAACGGTTTGTGTACATCGATAATAACACAGACACGAAGAAACTTGGTCATGTTCCCATCATCCGACTGACGGGAGTCTGTCCCTATAACTGCGCCAATCCCACTTCCAAGGGTTCGTCCGGTGATATTAGCCACTGTAACTCTAGTCATCATGGCTATTGGCACCCTAAGGATTCGCACCCAGATTCTTATCTGGTCGTAGAGATAACCATCACTGGTAAGTTTTGGTTGAACTGGTAGGAGTGCCAGCCAATCCTTCTTGAAAGTCCAGGGCCCTCTTTTTAGAACATCGTCCATGCAGGGCTTCGTTTCAAATTTAAAGAGGAAATAACCAGAGCCCAGAGTCGTTACCGATGAGAGTTTATCATCTTTCCATACAGAGGTGAAAACGCGCACCAAGGCAGTTTCATCAAAATCTTTGGTGTTGAAGAGTTTCCCAATTAGAGACGACTTGTAGTCATCGAGGGGAACGACCTTCGTGGAAGCAGGTGCACATATCATGTTTTTCTCCTCCGCAGTAAATTGGAGGTTGTCAAAACGGGAGAGAAAAGAGTCTGTGGAAGCCATAAGAGAAAGGTGGGACATATGAGAACGTTGTAGCAAGAGAGAGTGCTTGAGGTTGGATGTAAATGTCACACAAGGGTAGTGGATCGCATAAAGGTGAAGAATACGACCAATGGTCAGTATATAATGAGGGGAGGTCCCTAGGAAATGAAAAGATTGTTTAAATGTTGAGGATTGTGGATAATCCAAATAATAATAGGATAATATGGATTTAAATTTAAATAGAATCCTAGTAATCGTGGGATTGTAGGATAATATTAATTTAAATGCAAATAGAATCCTAGAAGGTGTGGGATTATCAAGATATTTTAAATGGAATTTGAATTTAAATAATATCCTGATAATCATGGGATTAAAAGATAATATTAATTTAAATTCAAATAGAATCTTAGAAAGTGTGGGATTATCAAGATAATTTAAAAGGAATTTGAATTTAAATAATATCCTGATAATCATGGGATTAAAAGATAATATTAATTTAAATTCAAATAGAATCCTAGTAGGTGAGGGATTATCCAGATAAGGGATGACCAAAATACTTTGAATTTTATTATCCACAATTGTTAAATCGTGATAATTTATAATTTTGCCCAGATAAATTCCAAAAATCGAAGAATCCCAAAAGAATAGGAATATATTAAGATTTAATAAAACTTGTTGGGAAGCTTCCGAAATGCATGGGAGTAGGGTACGTGCATGAGGGTTAGGTTCCCATGCAGAGCCGAGATACGAAATTTTGAAATTCCGGTGCATAACGAGAAATATATTCTCTAACTGCCAGTATCCCGGACTCCTAAAATTGTGGAACAACTGAGACGAAGCTTCCATCCGGCGTCTTGCGGCTGTAGTAGCACCAGCAATGTGATCCGATTGGTAAATGAACAATAGTGTTTTGAAACACAATTGGTGACCATGAACAAGCAGTAGGACACTTGTTTCTAAATTGTAATGAGTCTGAAGAAAGACAATTGATAATAAGTAGGATAAAATACTGATGGTCTATTCTAAAAACAGTAATGAATAACGATATGAACGAGTCTGGTGCATTGCTTCATGTGTGGACGTGTGCATGCAGGCAGATTCATCCACTGTTAATGAAGATATGGTATAAGGGAAAGAATGGAACCAAAATTCCCCCAGCGTGACGCTGCTGTTTAGGGAAATGATACAGGGTCGTAAAGACCAGGAAATTGCATGTGCTCTGTAAAAAGAGGCAGGGCTATCGAAGGGCACCATAATTGATGGCCCAGCATTTGAGTGATGCTTGTGGATAGCATCATATGCCTGATCGGCAGTGGTTGGCCAGTGCCAGTGCAAAAGCATTGTGATTGCCATTGATAAGTACAAAAGTAACAAGTAGAAAAAATTCGTCCGGGCATGGTGGGTGGTTTTTACTTTCATCGTGTATGTGCTAAGCAAGCACCACCATGGCAGTGGGAGGGGGAGGAGGCATGGATGGCGGCGGAGGGTATGGCGGAAGAAGGCGGAGATAAGGAGGGAGGGGGTAAAAGAGAGGGGGAAGGTATAGAGAAAATTGAGAGAGAAATTGAGAGAATTTTCATTCACACCCGTTGGAATTTTTTACCCATTAGAATTTTTCCCCGTTGGAATTTTAACAAATTAAAAATTACAGAAATTGAGGTTTTGCAATATAATTGTGTTGAAAAGCTCCTAATCAATTATTTGAACTCCTAATATTTGAATAAAACATTTTTGCGGTCCTTTTTTTAGAGGTTTCGGACGAGCAGATCTAAATGGGCCTTTCAATGGGCACGTTGGAATTTTAACTAAATAAAAAGTATAAAATTGAGGTTTTTCAATATAATTCTGTTGAAAAGTTCCTAATCAATTATTTGAACTCCTAAAATTTGATTAAAACTATTTTGCGGTCCTTTATGTCGAATTTTCGGACGAGCAGGTCTAAATGGGACTTTCAATGGACCCGTTAGAATTTTAACTGAGTAAAAAGTATATAAATTGAGGTTTTGCAATATAATTGTGTTGAAAAGCTCATAATCATTTATTTTAACTCCTAAAATTTGATTAAAACATTTTGCGATCCTTTTTGTATTGGTTTCGGACGTGCAGGTCTAAATGGGCCTTCAATGGACCCGTTGGAATTTTAACAGAGTAAAAAGTACAGAAATTGAGGTTTTGCAATATAATTGTGTTGAAAAGCTCCTAATCATTTATTTGAACTCCTAAAATTTGATTAAAACTTGTTTTGCGGTCCTTTTTGTAGAGGTTTCGGACGAGCAGGTCTAAATGGGCCTTTCAATGGACCCGTTGGAATTTTAACTGAGTAAAAAGTACAAAAATTGAGGTTTTGCAATATATATGTGTTGAAAAGCTCCTAATCAGTTATTTGAACTCCTAATATTTGAATAAAACATTTTTGCGGTCCTTTTTGTAGAGGTTTCAGACGAGCAGGTCTAAATGGGCCTTTCAACGGGCCCGTTGGAATTTTAACTGAGTCAAAAGTATAAAATTGAGGTTTTTCAATATAATTGTGTTGAAAAGCTCCTAATAAATTACATGAACTCCTAAAATTTGATTAAAACTTGTTTTGCAGTCCTTTTTGTAGAGGTTTCGGACGAGAGAGTCGAAATGGGCCTTTAAATGGACCCGTTGGAATTTTAACTGAGTAAAAAGTAAAGAAATTGAGGTTTTGCAATATAATTGATTTGAAAAGCTCCTAATCAATTACATTAACTCCTAAAATTTGATTAAAACTTGTTTTGCATTCCTTTTTGTAGAGATTTCGGACGATCGGGTCGAAATGGGCCTTTCAATGGACCCGTTGGAAATTTAACAGAGTAAAAAGTACAGAAATTGAGGTTTTGCAATATAATTGTGTGGAAAAGCTCCTAATCAATTATTTGAACTCCTAAAATTTGATTAAAACTTGTTTTGCGGTCCTTTTTGTCGAGGTTTCAGACGAGCAGGTCTAAATGGGCCTTTCAATGGACCCGTTGGAATTTTAACTTAGTAAAAAGTACAGAAATTGAGGTTTAGCAATATAATTGTGTTGAAAATCTCCTAATTAATTACATGATCTCCTAAAATTTGATTAAAACTTGTTTTGCGGACCTTTTTGTAGAGGTTTGGGACGATCATGTCTAAATGGGCCTTTCAATGGACCTGTTGGAATTTTAACCGAGTAAAAAGTACAGAAATTGAGGTTTTGCAAGATAATTGTGTTGAAAAGCTCCTAATCAATTATTTGAACTCCTAAAATTTGAATAAAACATTTTTGCGGTCCTTTTTGTAGAGGTTTCGGACGAGCAGTTCTAAATGGGCCTATCAATGGGCCCGTTGGAATTTTAACTGAGTAAAAAGTATAAGATTGAGGTTTTTCAATATTTGTGTTGAAAAGCTCCTAATCAATTATTTCAACTCCTAAAATTTGATTAAAACTATTTTTGCGGTCCTTTTTGTCGAGGTTTCGGACGAGCATGTCTAAATGGGCCTTTCAATGGACCCGTTAGAATTTTAACTGAGTAAGAAGTACAGAAATTGAGGTTTTGCAATATAATTGTGTTGAAAAGCTGTAACCCCCTTAACCCGGCCTAGACGGTTGACCCGAATTAAGAAAGTCACACGGGGAAAACCAAAGTCAACCCGAAAGTCAACCTTGATTATCGACCCTTTTTTTTCTTTTAAAAACTTATCTAGATGCACATTAACCCTAAAAATGATCATACAAACGACATACTAAAAGATCATAAACATCAGAGATCAAACAAGGACCCAATTGAACAATTTACAACTTTAGGGACCAAATTGTAAATTCTGATAAATATGAGGACTTAGCCCAAATTATAGTTACCATCTTGAAATTAATCGTGTCTCATGCATCTCAGCCAAATTTCAGCTCAAAAGGACATTCCAAACTCATACAATTGCACATACAAGATTCAGGACCAAAATGTAAACAATCCGAAACATATAACTGCCACTGTCAGCCCCCAACGGTCAGCCGTTCCGAAACGGGGGACAGCCCGTTTCGAAACTCGGGGCCGTTCCGCAACGCGTACCGGAACGGGGTCGGGCAGTAGCATATCCGTTCCGAAACGGTGTTGCCCGTTTCGAACGCCTGGGCTGCTTCGAGGCACCCGTTTCGAAACGGCAGGCACTGTTCCGAAACGGCCTGGACAAAATGCAGAATTTTACCTACTTTAACATGCAATTGACCAACCAATCATGCTCTAAATGCCACCAAACTTTACCAGCATGCAATTCATCATACAAGAGATATGTTTGCATCAACCAATCAACATATTAGCATCACATATGAAAAGCCCCAAATCTAATGGCATGCTTCCTACACAAGCAACTATTCAAGCATAAAACCTCTAATCCATACATGTAAAGGCCAATTACAAAACCAGCATTATCAGCGACATTAAACATACTCAAGGAGTTCAAAACATCTCCAAACAACATTCACAAAGGTCCCCCATTGCCATACACCAAAAGCTAAATGTGTTCGATAAAACCTTTCCATACTTGAGCTTAGTTTTCCCTTGGTTGCTTGCCTTCCTTGCTGCCCTCAAATCACCTTAATGTTCTGCATTATTGGTTTAAGAAAACGAAAGAGAGCGTAAGCAAAAGCTTAGTGAGGAAAGCTCCTTAAAACCACACAATAATGCATTTATAAAACTCATTCATAAATCATGCTTCAAGATACACTTTAACATGCTCACAAGCAAACTTTAAACAAGCATCTCATGCTTTATATCATTACATGTCATATTGGCCACAAGTGATACATTTCATCTTTTAAAAAAAACAAGATCAACATAAGACTCACACATGGACTTTTAAACACCATTGTGATCTTATAATTTCCAAGAACCACACAAGGACTTTTAACCACCTTTGTGTTCTTCCCAAGGACTTTTAAACACCTTGGCCCCAAGGTCTTTTAAACACCTTGGCCCATGGACTTTTAAACACCATGGCAAGGACCACACAAGGACTTTTAACCACCTTTGTGTCCTTAACAAGAACCATCCAAGGACTTTTAACCACCTTGATGTTCTTAAGTAACAAGGCTCACTCAAGGACTTTTAACCACCTTAGTGACCTTAGCAAGAATCATCCAAGGACTTTTAACCACCTTGATGTTCTTAAGTAACATGGCTCACTCGAGGACTTTTAACCACCTTGGTGACCTTAACCTTTTTCAAAACATCACTTGCCAATATACATCATTTCATCATTAAATCCACTGTTTTAAAGCATTAAACCAAGCCATATTCATCATGCATTTCAAAGCATCAAACTACATTTAATCAATGTTCAAAAACAATGAACTCTTACCTTGAGCTTCCTTCAACATATGGCTTACAAAATCAGCAATAACCATGCTAAATCATGCTTTCAAAACAGAATTTAAAACATGCAATAAACCACATTGCACAACAACCAAACCATGGCCACCACTAGAGAGTATTTTCGAAAACTTACACTTGAGCTTAGCAAAGTTGTTTAGACTTAAACTAAGCTCCCAAGACATTGGTTTCAAAGCCGAAAACCCAATTTCACTCACCGATTCTACTTCGCCTCTTGTCGAAGCACCAATCAAGCCTCCGGATCACCACCACTTGGATCCAAAGATGACTCCCCTGTTTTAACACATCAAAACAGTAGATTAATGCATCATCATGCATTAATATCCTCAATGAAAGCACCTAAACTCGCTGCTCTCATCCCCACTCCATTTTCGGCCACCAAACACAACCGAAAATGCATCCAAACCACTTCTCAACAAAGCCCATCCATTAACCATCAAAACCTAACATCCTTTAACATCATTTAACATCTAAAAAGAACCTAATAACATCCTTATACCTCCAGCAACACCAGATCCACAAGATCACCTCAAAAACAATCAAGAATCACAAGCTAAACTTAGGAAACCCAACCTATCCGGGATTGCATCAATCAAAACTCAATTCCTTATCAATTTAGAGTTCAAATAACATCAAAAACACATCTCGAATCACAGATTTAACAGATCAAACGAAAATCATCAAAAATCACCAAATCTTGCATTATAAGCCAAGATCCATTTCACAACTTAAAAGCCTTTAATAAAACATCAATTAAGGATTGAAAACTTAGGAATTTCAGTAAAGAACTGATAGTTTAGAGGAGAAGGACGTTCTTACCTCCAAACTTGAGTTTCTCCTCTTTTTGGAATAAAAAACCTTGATGAATCAAGTAGCAAATGACGAGGTTTTGTAGATATGATGATTAGGAATCAAAAGAGAGTTGAAAGGAGAGATTTAGGTGAGAAAATCAGAAACAATTCTCTGGAAAGAAAGTGTTTGGGTTGAGAGAAAATGAGAGAAAAGAAAATAGGAAGTTAGTTATCAAAATGGCCAAAATGACTTTCCCTCCTCTTTTGATATGTTTTAAAATCAGAATATAGCTTAAAATATCTTAGAAAAAAATCTGGAGAAACTACTTTTGGAATAATAGCTCCTTAAAGATTCAAAGTTTCAACCCTTTCTAAAATAGTCACAAAACTTTCAAAAATTACATTTTGGTCACTAGCCAAAATGTCACCCTTCCAAAACTCATTTTCCAAAATTGATTTCACAGTTCACTTATATATATTAAAAGATGATTTTAGAACATTTTTCCATAATTTTAATGCAACCCGAACTAGGCTTTCCTAAATTCACCCTTTTAGATTCGAACAGCACTTTGACCAAACCGGTCAACGCCCAAAACTTCTAAGCCCAAAACCGGGGCGTTACAACTCTCCCCCCCTTAAGAAATTTCGTCCCCGAAATTTACATGAAGGAAAGAGATAAGGAAACTGCTTCAGCATGTCTTCCTTCCGCTCCCACGTGGCTTCCTCAACACCTCGATACTTCCACAGCACCTTCACCAACTCAATGGTCTTGCCACGAAGAACCTTGCTATCCGAATCCAGAACCTTCACCGGTTCCTCATCATAGGTCAAATCCGGATTCAATTCCACTTCCTCCACAGGCATCACGTGCGAAGGATCAGATCTATACTTCCGGAGCATAGAAACATGAAACACATCATGAATCTTCTCCAACTCCTGAGGTAACCTCAGCTTGTACGCAACAGGACCCACACGCTCAACCACCTCGTATGGTCCAATGTACCTAGGGCTCAACTTACCCTTCCGGCCAAACCTCATCACCTTCTTCCAAGGCGAAACCTTCAAGAACACACGGTCACCCACCGCATACTCAATCTCTTTACGCTTCAAATCCGCGTAAGACCCTGAAACTCAATCACGCAGCACCTCAACATATCCTCCAAAATCTGGATAACACGCTCAGACTGACCATCCGACTGAGGATGATAGGATGTACTGAAATGCAACCTTGTACCCAGAGCTTGATGCAAACACTGCCAGAAACGCGATGTGAACCTCGGATCCCTATCCGACACAATCGACTTAGGCACACCATGCAGCCGCACAATCTCAGCAATGTACAGCTCTGCCAACTTATCCAAAGAAAACGTGGTATGCACAGGCAAGAAATGCGCACACTTCGTTAGGCGATCCACAATCACCCAAACAGAATTCTTCTTCGAGGGAGACAAAGGTAAACCAGATACAAAATCCATGGTAACCCTTTCCCACTTCCATTCAGGGATTTTCAACGGTTGCAACAACCCTGAAGGAACCTGATGCTCAGCCTTAACTCGCTGACACACCAAACACTTGCTCACAAACTCCGCAACATCCTTCTTCAAACCCACCCAATAGTACTCATCACGAAGATCACGATACATCTTGGTACTACCAGGGTGCATAGCAAAAGGACTACTATGACCTTCAGTCAGAATAGCACGCCTCAACTCAGCATCAGCAGGCACTACTATCCGACTCCCAAAACACAACACACCATCGTCATTAAAGCAGAAATCCGAAGGTTTACCCTCCGCGATATCCTGAACATGAGACACCAAGGAATCATCCAGCAACTGCTTATCCTTGATCAACTGAACCAAAGATGGTTTCACTTGCAACTCAGCAACAAGACCACCATCTTGCGATATGCTCAAGCTAGCAAACATAGCCCTCAGCTCAACAGCTACTTTCCTACTCAAGGCATCCGCAACAACATTAGCTTTTCCAGGATGATACTCAATCGTCAGATCATAATCCTTGAGCAACTCCAACCAACGCCGCTGCCTAAGATTCAACTCCTTCTGAGACATCAGATACCTCAAACTCTTGTGATCTGTGTACACAGTACACTTCTCACCATACAGATAATGTCTCCAGATCTTCAGAGCAAAAACCACTGCAGCCAGCTCAATATCATGCGTAGGGTAATTGCGATCATGCACTTTCAACTGCCGCGATGCATAAGCCACCACCTTACCCTCCTGCATCAGCACACACCCCAAACCAACATAGGATGCATCACTGTAAACTACAAACTCTTTCCCTGATTCAGGCTGAATCAAGATAGGAGCTTGCGTCAAAGCCGCCTTAAGCTTCTCAAAAGCCTGCTGTCTCGCTTCCGTCCACTCATACTTAACATCCTTTTGCAACAGCTTCGTCAAAGGAGCAGCAATCTTGGAAAAACCATCCACAAACCTTCGGTAGTATCCCGCCAAACCAAGGAAACTACGGACCTCATGAACAGACTTAGGAACCTTCCAATTCATCACAGCCTCAATCTTCTGAGGATCGACACGAATCCCCTCAGCAGAAACCACATGCCCAAGAAACACCACCTCCTTAAGCCAGAACTCACACTTGCTCAGCTTAGCATAGAGCTGATTCTCCAACAAAGCCTGCAGCACAATCCTCAAATGCTCTTCATGCTCCTCCTCAGTACGCGAGTACACGAGGATATCATCGATGAACACCACAACAAACTTGTCCAGGTATTCATGAAACACACGATTCATCATGTCCATGAAAGCAGCAGGAGAATTTGTCAAACCAAACGGCATCACAAGGAAATCATAATGCCCATACCTTGTCCTGAAAGCTGTCTTAGGCACATCCACATCCTTCACCTTCAACTGATAATACCCTGACCTCAAGTCAATCTTAGAGAACACAGCAGCTCCCCGAAATTGATCAAAGAGATCATCAATTCTCGGCAAAGGATACCGATTCTTGATAGTCAACTTGTTCAGCTGACGGTAATCAATGCACATTCTCATAGTGCCATCCTTCTTCTTCACAAACAAGACCGGTGCTCCCCAAGGTGACACACTCGGCCGGATGAAACCACGATCAAGCAACTCTTGCAATTGCGTCTTCAGCTCCTTCAGCTCCTTAGGTGCCATTCTATAAGGAGTAATGGACACAGGAGTTGTATTCTCATACAGCTCAATTCCAAACTCCACCTCGCGGTTAGGAGGTAAGCCAGGCAACTCCTCAGGAAAAACACCAGGAAACTCCTTCACAACTCTGATATCTTGCACCCTCAACTCTTTAGAGCTAGGATTCATCACAAAAGCTAGATAGGCTTCGCAACCTTGCCTCAGCATCCTGCTCACCTCCAAGGTAGACACCACATTGGCAAGAAACTTCACATTCTCACCAACCACAACAACTTCATAATCATCCGCAAGCTTAAGCGAAACTCGCTTGTTTTCACAATCCACAACAGCACGATGCTCAGCAAGCCAATCCATACCAAGGATTACATCAAAACCATAAAAGGGCAACTCCATAAGATCAACATGAAAAACATGTTCTTGAACAACCAAGGGACACCTTCTATAAAGCTTTCGAGTCACAACAGTCTCACCAAAAGAACTAGTGACACGAACACCAACATCCAAAGACTCAACAGGCAAACCAAGCAATTCAGCATGCTCACGCAAAATGTATGAATGCGTAGATCCAGAATCTATCAAAGAAAGCAATGACAAGGATTGCAAAGTAAAGGTACCTGCAATCACATCCGCATCATTCCTTCCCTCACGCTGAGCATACACCCTCGCTTGGCCTCCACCTTCAGGCTGAATAGCCACAACATGGGCCACTCCACGACCACCTTCCTCTCTCCTCTGGAAATTACCACGGCCGCGCCCACGACCTCTCTGCAGTGCAGCAGCAACAGGAGCACGCACTTGATCACCAGCCAACCTAGGACAATCTCGCCTCAAATGGTCTGCAGATCCACAATTCCAGCAACCATTACCAGCTGTCGCAACAGGAGCTTGCACCTCCCTCACAGCACGAGGACAGTCACGCTTCATGTGACCCCGTGAACCACAAATCCAACAAGCACTCGGATCAGCTCTAGCATTGCCTCCCCGAGCAGGTGCACCACCACCCCTCTTAGCTGAGGACTGATACTTCAGGTCACGTCCCCTCTTGTTTCGTCCACCTCCGGAACTATACTCAGCAGCTCTCTTACCCGAACTTGCTCCAGCACCTTTCGCAGATAAACCCAAGTTCATCTCAATGTCCTTGGCTCGACCCACCAACACATCAAAATCATCATATTCGGTGGCCAACACATACATCTTCACATCTGTCACTAAACCATAACGAAATCTTTCGCACCTTGCCCGCTCATCAGGTACCAGCTCAGGTGCATACTGACTGAGTCGCACAAATTGTACTTCATACTCAGCCACATTCATGCTCCCCTGGGTAAGAGACATGAACTCTCGCTTCTTTTCATCTAGGTACCTCACACCAAGATACCTCCTCTTGAACACATTCAGAAAGAATGTCCAAGTTATGTCAGCTTCAGCCATCCCAGCTATAGTGGTCGTCCACCACGTATACGCATCATCCTGCAGCAAGGATACAACACACCCCAGCTTCTACACATCAGTGCAACTCATCTGGCCCAAAATCCTCTTGGTACTCTCTAACCAAGCTTCAGAACCTTCCGCAGACATACCCCTAAACTCAGTCCCACCAAGACTGCGTAAGCGCTCCAAAGGTAGTCTAACACCAGCATCTCCCTGATGCCCAGCTCCTTGAGCTCCGGCTACTGCTGCTCGGAAAGCACCCGCAATAGCTTGTACCAACATCGTCATGTCAGGCATAGCTTGCCCCTGACCAACCTCAGGTCCAGCAGCTCCAGCACCAACTGCAGCCCCAGCTTCCTCAGCCCCAGCACCACCACCACCAGGTGGAGGAGGAGGTAACACCGCACTACCCGCATTCTCTTCATTTTCATTCTCATTCGGAGCTGTAGCTCGCACATTACTTCTCAACTCTCTACGTGGTGCCATACTTTAACCATGCAATCACAATGCAAATAAACAAAATCAGGCCCAGCAAGGTAAACAATCCAAGTACTCAAGCTCAATTTCATTTAAAAGCAACATCATTTCTTAGCTTTGATATGGCAATGGGTACCCACAACATGCTTCATCACAACATACAACTCAATTGCATCAAACTCACATACTACTCAACATGCTTTCACTCAACAAGCATATATAGCAGACATACATCAAACATTCACATACAAATTCCCCCAGCGTGACGCTGCTGTTTAGGGAAATGATACAGGGTCGTAAAGACCAGGAAATTGCATGTGCTCTGTAAAAAGAGGCAGGGCTATCGAAGGGCACCATAATTGATGGCCCAGCATTTGAGTGATGCTTGTGGATAGCATCATATGCCTGATCGGCAGTGGTTGGCCAGTGCCAGTGCAAAAGCATTGTGATTGCCATTGATAAGTACAAAAGTAACTAGTAGAAAAAATTCGTCCGGGCATGGTGGGTGGTTTTTACTTTCATCGTGTATGTGCTAAGCAAGCACCACCATGGCAGTGGGAGGGGGAGGAGGCATGGATGGCGGCGGAAGAAGGCGGAGATAAGGAGGGAGGGGGTAAAAGAGAGGGGGGAAGGTATAGAGAAAATTGAGAGAGAAATTGAGATAATTTTCATTCACACCCGTTGGAATTTTTTACCCATTAGAATTTTTCCCCGTTGGAATTTTAACAAAGTAAAAATTACAGAAATTGAGGTTTTGCAATATAATTGTGTTGAAAAGCTCCTAATCAATTATTTGAACTCCTAATATTTGAATAAAACATTTTTGCGGTCCTTTTTTTAGAGGTTTCGGACGAGCAGATCTAAATGGGCCTTTCAATGGGCACGTTGGAATTTTAACTGAATAAAAAGTATAAAATTGAGGTTTTTCAATATAATTCTGTTGAAAAGTTCCTAATCAATTATTTGAACTCCTAAAATTTGATTAAAACTATTTTGCGGTCCTTTATGTCGAATTTTCGGACGAGCAGGTCTAAATGGGACTTTCAATGGACCCGTTAGAATTTTAACTGAGTAAAAAGTATATAAATTGAGGTTTTGCAATATAATTGTGTTGAAAAGCTCATAATCATTTATTTTAACTCCTAAAATTTGATTAAAACATTTTGCGATCCTTTTTGTATTGGTTTCGGACGTGCAGGTCTAAATGGGCCTTCAATGGACCCGTTGGAATTTTAACAGAGTAAAAAGTACAGAAATTGAGGTTTTGCAATATAATTGTGTTGAAAAGCTCCTAATCGTTTATTTGAACTCCTAAAATTTGATTAAAACTTGTTTTGCGGTCCTTTTTGTAGAGGTTTCGGACGAGCAGGTTTAAATGGGCCTTTCAATGGACCCGTTGGAATTTTAACTGAGTAAAAAGTACAAAAATTGAGGTTTTGCAATATATATGTGTTGAAAATCTCCTAATCAGTTATTTGAACTCCTAATATTTGAATAAAACATTTTTGCGGTCCTTTTTGTAGAGGTTTCAGACGAGCAGGTCTAAATGGGCCTTTCAACGGGCCCGTTGGAATTTTAACTGGGTAAAAAAAATAAAATTGAGGTTTTTCAATATAATTGTGTTGAAAAGCTCCTAATAAATTACATGAACTCCTAAAATTTGATTAAAACTTGTTTTGCAGTCCTTTTTGTTGAGGTTTCGGACGAGAGAGTCGAAATGGGCCTTTAAATGGACCCGTTGGAATTTTAACTGAGTAAAAAGTAAAGAAATTGAGGTTTTGCAATATAATTGATTTGAAAAGCTCCTAATCAATTACATTAACTCCTAAAATTTGATTAAAACTTGTTTTGCATTCCTTTTTGTAGAGGTTTCGGACGATCGGGTCGAAATGGGCCTTTCAATGGACCCGTTGGAATTTTAAAAGAGTAAAAAGTACAGAAATTGAGGTTTTGCAATATAATTGTGTGGAAAAGCTCCTAATCAATTATTTGAACTCCTAAAATTTGATTAAAACTTGTTTTGCGGTCCTTTTTGTCGAGGTTTCAGACGAGCAGGTCTAAATGGGCCTTTCAATGGACCCGTTGGAATTTTAACTTAGTAAAAAGTACAGAAATTGAGGTTTAGCAATATAATTGTGTTGAAAATCTCCTAATTAATTACATGATCTCCTAAAATTTGATTAAAACTTGTTTTGCGGACCTTTTTGTAGAGGTTTGGGACGAGCATGTCTAAATGGGCCTTTCAATGGACCTGTTGGAATTTTAACCGAGTAAAAAGTACAGAAATTGAGGTTTTGCAAGATAATTGTGTTGAAAAGCTCCTAATCAATTATTTGAACTCCTAAAATTTGAATAAAACATTTTTGTGGTCCTTTTTGTAGAGGTTTCGGACGAGCAGTTCTAAATGGGCCTATCAATGGGCCCGTTGGAATTTTAACTGAGTAAAGAGTATAAAATTGAGGTTTTTCAATATTTGTGTTGAAAAGCTCCTAATCTATTATTTCAACTCCTAAAATTTGATTAAAACTATTTTTGCGGTCCTTTTTGTCGAGGTTTCGGACGAGCATGTCTAAATGGGCCTTTCAATGGACCCGTTAGAATTTTAACTGAGTAAGAAGTACAGAAATTGAGGTTTTGCAATATAATTGTGTTGAAAAGATGTAACCCCCTTAACCCGGCCTAGACGGTTGACCCGAATTAAGAAAGTCACACGGGGAAAACCAAAGTCAACCCGAAAGTCAACCTTGATTATCGACCCTTTTTTTTCTTTTAAAAACTTATCTAAATGCACATTAACCCTAAAAATGATCATACAAACGACATACTAAAAGATCATAAACATCAGAGATCAAACAAGGACCCAATTGAACAATTTACAACTTTAGGGACCAAATTGTAAATTCTGATAAATATGAGGACTTAGCCCAAATTAAAGTTACCATCTTGAAATTAATCGTGTCTCATGCATCTCAGCTAAATTTCAGTTCAAAAGGACATTCCAAACTCATACAATTGCACATACAAGATTCAGGACCAAAATGTAAACAATCCGAAACATATAACTGCCACTGTCAGCCCCCAACGGTCAGCCGTTCCGAAACGGGGGACAGCCCGTTTCGAAACTCGGGGCCGTTCCGCAACGCGTACCGGAACGGGGTCGGGCAGTAGCATATCCGTTCCGGAACGGTGTTGCCCGTTTCGAACGCCTGGGCTGCTTCGAGGCACCCGTTCCGAAACGGCAGGCACTGTTTCGAAACGGCCTGCACAAAATGCAGAATTTTACCTACTTTAACATGCAATTGACCAACCAATCATGCTCCAAATGCCACCAAACTTTACCAGCATGCAATTCATCATACAAGAGACATGTTTGCATCAACCAATCAACATATTAGCATCACATATGAAAAGCCCCAAATCTAATGGCATGCTTCCTACACAAGCAACTATTCAAGCATAAAACCTCTAATCCATACATGTAAAGGCCAATTACAAAACCAGCATTATCAGCGACATTAAACATACTCAAGGAGTTCAAAACATCTCCAAACAACATTCACAAAGGTCCCCCATTGCCATACACCAAAAGCTAAATGTGTTCGATAAAACCTTTCCATACTTGAGCTTAGTTTTCCCTTGGTTGCTTGCCTTCCTTGCTGCCCTCAAATCACCTTAATGTTCTGCATTATTGGTTTAAGAAAACGAAAGAGAGCGTAAGCAAAAGCTTAGTGAGGAAAGCTCCGTAAAACCACACAATAATGCATTTATAAAACTCATTCATAAATCATGCTTCAAGATACACTTTAACATGCTCACAAGCAAACTTTAAACAAGCATCTCATGCTTTATATCATTACATGTCATATTGGCCACAAGTGATACATTTCATCTTTTAAAAAAAACAAGATCAACATAAGACTCACACATGGACTTTTAAACACCATTGTGATCTTATAATTTCCAAGAACCACACAAGGACTTTTAACCACCTTTGTGTTCTTCCCAAGGACTTTTAAACACCTTGGCCCCAAGGACTTTTAAACACCTTGGCCCATGGACTTTTAAACACCATGGCAAGGACCACACAAGGACTTTTAACCACCTTTGTGTCCTTAACAGGAACCATCCAAGGACTTTTAACGACCTTGATGTTCTTAAGTAACAAGGCTCACTCAAGGACTTTTAACCACCTTAGTGACCTTAGCAAGAATCATCCAAGGACTTTTAACCACCTTGATGTTCTGAAGTAACATGGCTCACTCAAGGACTTTTAACCACCTTGGTGACCTTAACCTTTTTCAAAACATCACTTGCCAATATACATCATTTCATCATTAAATCCACTGTTTTAAAACATTAAACCAAGCCATATTCATCATGCATTTCAAAGCATCAAACTACATTTAATCAATGTTCAAAAACAAGGAACTCTTACCTTGAGCTTCCTTCAACATATGGCTTACAAAATCAGCAATAACCATGCTAAATCATGCTTTCAAAACAGAATTTAAAACATGCAATAAACCACATTGCACAACAACCAAACCATGGCCACCACTAGAGAGTATTTCCGAAAACTTACACTTGAGCTTAGCAAAGTTGTTTAGACTTAAACTAAGCTCCCAAGACATTGGTTTCAAAGCCGAAAACCCAATTTCACTCACCGATTCTACTTCGCCTCTTGTCGAAGCACCAATCAAGCCTCCGGATCACCACCACTTGGATCCAAAGATGACTCCCCAGTTTTAACACATCAAAACAGTAGATTAATGCATCATCATGCATTAATATCCTCAATGAAAGCACCTAAACTCGCTGCTCTCATCCCCACTCCATTTTCGGCCACCAAACACAACCGAAAATGCATCCAAACCACTTCTCAACAAAGCCCAGCCATTAACCATCAAAACCTAACATCCTTTAACATCATTTAACATCTAAAAAGAACCTAATAACATCCTTATACCTCCAGCAACACCAGATCCACAAGATCACCTCAAAAACAATCAAGAATCACAAGCTAAACTTAGGAAACCCAACCTATCCGGGATTGCATCAATCAAAACTCAATTCCTTATCAATTTAGAGTTCAAATAACATCAAAAACACATCTCCAATCCCAGATTTAACAGATCAAACGAAAATCATCAAAAATCACCAAATCTTGCATTATAAGCCAAGATTCATTTCACAACTTAAAAGCCTTTAATAAAACATCAATTAAGGATTGAAAACTTAGGAATTTCAGTAAAGAACTGATAGTTTAGAGGAGAAGGACGTTCTTACCTCCAAACTTGAGTTTCTTCTCTTTTTGGAATAAAAAACCTTGATGAATCAAGTAGCAAATGATGAGGTTTTGTAGATATGATGATTAGGAATCAAAAGAGAGTTGAAAGGAGAGATTTAGGTGAGAAAATCAGAAACAATTCTCTGGAAAGAAAGTGTTTGGGTTGAGAGAAAATGAGAGAAAAGAAAATAGGAAGTTAGTTATTAAAATGGACAAAATGACTTTCCCTCCTCTTTTGATATGTTTTAAAATCAGAATATAGCTTAAAATATCTTAGAAAAAAATCTGGAGAAACTACTTTTGGAATAATAGCTCCTTAAAGATTCAAAGTTTCAACCCTTTCTAAAACAGTCACAAAACTTTCAAAAATTACATTTTGGTCACTAGCCAAAATGTCACCCTTCCAAAACTCATTTTCCAAAATTGATTTCACAGTTCACTTATATATATTAAAAGATGATTTTAGAACATTTTTCCATAATTTTAATGCAACCCGAACTAGGCTTTCCTAAATTCACCCTTTTAGATTCGAACAGCACTTTGACCAAACTGGTCAACGCCCAAAACTTCTAAGCCCAAAACCGGGGCGTTACAAAAGCTCCTAATCAATTACATGAACTCCTATTATTTGATTAAAACTTTTTTGTGGTCCTTTTTGTAGAGGTTTCGGACAAGTGGGTCTAAATGGGCTTTTCAATGGACCCGTTGAAATTTTAACTGAGTAAAAAGTACAGAAATTGAGGTTTTGCAATATAATTGTGTTGAAAAGCTCCTAATCAATTATTTGAACTCCTTATATTTGAATAAAACATTTTTGCGGTCCTTTTTGTAGATGTTTCGGACGAGCAGGTCTAAATGCGCCTTTCAATGGGCCCGTTGCAATTTTAACTGGGTAAAAATTATAAAATTGAGGTTTTTCAATATAATTGTGTTGAAAAGTTCCTAATCAATTTCTGAACTCCTAAAATTTGATTAAAACTATTTTGCGGTCCTTTTTGTCGAGGTTTCGGACGTGCAGGTCTAAATGGGCCTTTCAATGGACCCGTTAGAATTTTAACTGAGTAAAAAGTACATAAATTGAGGTTTTGCAATATAATTGTGTTGAGAAGCTCGTAATCAATTACATAAACTCCTAAATTTTGATTAAAACTTTTTTTGCAGTCCTTTTTGTAGAGGTTTCGGACGAACGGGTCGAAATGGGCCTTTCTATGGACCCGTTGAAATTTTAACTGAGTAAAAAGTACAGAAATTGAGGTTTTGGAATATAATTGTGTTGAAAATCTCCTAATCAATTACATGATCTCCTAAAATTTGATTAAAACTTGTTTTGATCCCTTTTTGTAGAGGTTTCGGACGAGCTGGTCTAAATAGGTCTTTCAATGGACCCGTTGGAATTTTAACTGAGTAAAAAGTACAGAAATTGAAGTTTTTCAATATTATTGTGTTGAAAAGCTCCTAATCAATTATTTGAACTCCTAAAATTTGATTAAAACTTGTTTTGCGGTCCGTTTTGTAGAGGTTTCGGACTAGCAGGTCTAAATGGGCCTTTCAATGGGCCCGTTGGAATTTTAACTGAATAAAAAGTATAAAATTGAGGTTTTTCAATATAATTGTGTTGAAAAGTTCCTAATCAATTATTTGAACTCCTAAAATTTGATTAAAACTATTTTGCGGTCCTTTTTGTCGAATTTTCGCACGAGCAGGTCTAAATGGGCCTTTCAATGGACCCGTTAGAATTTTAACTGTTTAAAAAGTATAGAAATTGAGGTTTTGCAATATAATTGTTTTGAAAAGCTTATAATCATTTATTTTAACTCCTAAAATTTGATTAAAACATTTTACGGTCCTTATTGTATCGGTTTCGGACGTGCAGGTCTAAATGGGCCTTCAATGGACCCGTTGGAATTTTAACTAAGTAAAAAGTACAGAAATTGAGGTTTTGCAATATAATTGTGTTGAAAAGCTCCTAATCAATTATTTGAACTCCTAAAATTTGATTAAAACTTGTTTTGCAGTCCTTTTTGTTGAGGTTTCGGACGAGCAGGTCTAAATCGGCCTTTCAATGGACCCGTTTGAATTTTAACTGAGTAAAAAGTATAGAAATTGAAGTTTTGCAATATAATTGTGTTGAAAAGTTCCTAATCAATTATTTGAACTCCTAAAATTTGATTAAAACTTGTTTTGCGGTCCTTTTTGTTGAGGTTTCGGAAGAGCAGGTCTAAATCGGCCTATCAATGGACCCGTTTGAATTTTAACTGAGTAAAAAGTATAGAAATTGAGGTTTTGCAATATAATTGTGTTGAAAAGTTCCTAATCAATTATTTGAACTCCTAAAATTTGATTAAAACTTGTTTTACGGTCCTTTTTGTTGAGGTTTCGGAAGAGCAGGTCTAAATCGGCCTATCAATGGACCCGTTTGAATTTTAACTGAGTAAAAAGTATAGAAATTGAGGTTTTGTAATATAATTTGTTGAAAAGCTCCTAATCAATTACATGAACTCCTAAAATTGGATTAAAACTTGTTTTGCAGTCCTTTTTGTAAAGGTTTTGGAGGTTTCGGACAAGCGGGTCAAAATGGGCCTTTCAATGGACCCGTTGAAATTTCAACAAAGTAAAAAGTACAGAAATTGAGGTTTTGCAATATAATTTTGTTGAAAAGCTCCTAATCATTTATTTGAACTCCTAAAATTTGATTAAAACTTGTATTGCAGTCCTTTTTGTAGAGGTTTCGGACGGGCGGGTCGAAATGGGCCTTTCAATGGACCCGTTGGAATTTTAACTGAGTAAAAAGTACCGAAATTGAGGTTTTGCAATATAATTATGTTGAAAAGCTCCTAATCAATTACATGAACTCCTAAAATTTGATTAAAACTTGTTTTACAGTTCTTTTTGTAGGGGTTTCGGACGAGCAAGTCTAAATAGGCCTTTTAATGGGCCCATGGAATTTTAACTGAGTAAAAAGTACAGAAATTGAGGTTTTGGAATATAATTGTGTTGAAAATCTCCTAATCAATTATTTGAACTCCTAATATTTGAATAAAACATTTTTGCGGTCCTTTTTGTAGAGGTTTCGGACGAGCAGGTCTAAATGGGCCTTTCAATGGGCCCGTTGGAATTTTAACTGAATAAAAAGTATAAAATTGAGGTTTTTCAATATAATTGTGTTGAAAAGTTCCTAATCAATTATTTGAACTCCTAAAATTTGATTAAAACTATTTTGCGGTCCTTTTTGTCGAATTTTCGCACGAGCAGGTCTAAATGGGCCTTTCAATGGACCCGTTAGAATTTTAACTGTTTAAAAAGTATAGAAATTGAGGTTTTGCAATATAATTGTTTTGAAAAGCTTATAATCATTTATTTTAACTCCTAAAATTTGATTAAAACATTTTACGGTCCTTATTGTATCGGTTTCGGACGTGCAGGTCTAAATGGGCCTTCAATGGACCCGTTGGAATTTTAACTAAGTAAAAAGTACAGAAATTGAGGTTTTGCAATATAATTGTGTTGAAAAGCTCCTAATCAATTATTTGAACTCCTAAAATTTGATTAAAACTTGTTTTGCAGTCCTTTTTGTTGAGGTTTCGGACGAGCAGGTCTAAATCGGCCTTTCAATGGACCCGTTTGAATTTTAACTGAGTAAAAAGTATAGAAATTGAGGTTTTGCAATATAATTGTGTTGAAAAGTTCCTAATCAATTATTTGAACTCCTAAAATTTGATTAAAACTTGTTTTGCGGTACTTTTTGTTGAGGTTTCGGAAGAGCAGGTCTAAATCGGCCTATCAATGGACCCGTTTGAATTTTAACTGAGTAAAAAGTATAGAAATTGAGGTTTTGCAATATAATTGTGTTGAAAAGTTCCTAATCAATTATTTGAACTCCTAAAATTTGATTAAAACTTGTTTTGCGGTCCTTTTTGTTGAGGTTTCGGAAGAGCAGGTCTAAATCGGCCTATCAATGGACCCGTTTGAATTTTAACTGAGTAAAAAGTATAGAAATTGAGGTTTTGTAATATAATTTTGTTGAAAAGCTCCTAATCAATTACATGAACTCCTAAAATTGGATTAAAACTTGTTTTGCAGTCCTTTTTGTAAAGGTTTTGGAGGTTTCGGACAAGCGGGTCAAAATGGGCCTTTCAATGGACCCGTTGAAATTTCAACAAAGTAAAAAGTACAGAAATTGAGGTTTTGCAATATAATTTTGTTGAAAAGCTCCTAATCATTTATTTGAACTCCTAAAATTTGATTAAAACTTGTATTGCAGTCCTTTTTGTAGAGGTTTCGGACGGGCGGGTCGAAATGGGCCTTTCAATGGACCCGTTGGAATTTTAACTGAGTAAAAAGTACCGAAATTGAGGTTTTGCAATATAATTGTGTTGAAAAGCTCCTAATCAATTACATGAACTCCTAAAATTTGATTAAAACTTGTTTTACAGTTCTTTTTGTAGGGGTTTCGGACGAGCAGGTCTAAATAGGCCTTTTAATGGGCCCGTTGGAATTTTAACTGAGTAAAAAGTACAGAAATTGAGGTTTTGGAATATAATTGTGTTGAAAATCTCCTAATAAATTACATGATCTCCTAAAATTTGATTAAAACTTGTTTTGCAGCCCTTTTGTAGAGGTTTCGGACGAGATGGTCTAAATGGGCCTTTCAATGGACCCGTTGGAATTTTAACTGAGTAAAAAGTACAGAAATTGAGGTTTTCCAATATAATTGTGTTGAAAAGCTCATAATCAATTATTTGAACTCCTAATATTTGAATAAAACATTTTTGCGGTCCTTTTTGTAGAGGTTTCGGACGAGCAGGTCTAAATGGGCCTTTCAATGGGCCCGTTGGAATTTTAACTGAATAAAAAGTATAAAATTGAGGTTTTTCAATATAATTGTGTTGAAAAGTTCTTAATCAATTATTTGAACTCCTAAAATTTGATTAAAACTATTTTGCGGTCCTTTTTGTCGAATTTTCGGACGAGCAGGTCTAAATGAGCCTTTCAATGGACCCGTTAGAATTTTAACTGAGTAAAAAGTATAGAAATTGAGGTTTTGCAATATAATTGTGTTGAAAAGTTCATAATCATTTATTTTAACTCCTATAATTTGATTTAAACATTTTGCGGTCCTTTTTGTATCGGTTTCGGACGTGCAGGTCTAAATGGGCCTTCAATGGACCCGTTGGAATTTTAACTGAGTAAAAAGTACAGAAATTGAGGTTTTGCAATATAATTGTGTTGAAAAGCTCCTAATCAATTATTTGAACTCCTAATATTTGAATAAAACATTTTTGCGGTCCTTTTTGTAGAGGTTTCGGACGAGCAGGTCTAAATGGGCCTTTCAATGGGCCCGTTGGAATTTTAACTTAAAAAAAGTATAAAATTGAGGTTTTTCAATATAATTGTGTTGAAAAGTTCCTAATCAATTATTTGAACTCCTAAAATTTGATTAAAACTATTTTGCGGTCCTTTTTGTCGAATTTTCGGACGAGCAGGTCTAAATGAGCCTTTCAATGGACCCGTTAGAATTTTAACTGAGTAAAAAGTATAGAAATTGAGGTTTTGCAATATAATTGTGTTGAAAAGTTCATAATCATTTATTTTAACTCCTATAATTTGATTTAAACATTTTGCGGTCCTTTTTGTATCGGTTTCGGACGTGCAGGTCTAAATGGGCCTTCAATGGACCCGTTGGAATTTTAACTGAGTAAAAAGTACAGAAATTGAGGTTTTGCAATATAATTGTGTTGAAAAGCTCCTAATCAATTATTTGAACTCCTAATATTTGAATAAAACATTTTTGCGGTCCTTTTTGTAGAGGTTTCGGACGAGCAGGTCTAAATGGGCCTTTCAATGGGCCCGTTGGAATTTTAACTAAATAAAAAGTATAAAATTGAGGTTTTTCAATATAATTGTGTTGAAAAGTTCTTAATCAATTATTTGAACTCCTAAAATTTGATTAAAACTATTTTGCGGTCCTTTTTGTCGAATTTTCGGACGAGCAGGTCTAAATGAGCCTTTCAATGGACCCGTTAGAATTTTAACTGAGTAAAAAGTATAGAAATTGAGGTTTTGCAATATAATTGTGTTGAAAAGTTCATAATCATTTATTTTAACTCCTATAATTTGATTTAAACATTTTGCGGTCCTTTTTGTATCGGTTTCGGACGTGCAGGTCTAAATGGGCCTTCAATGGACCCGTTGGAATTTTAACTGAGTAAAAAGTACAGAAATTGAGGTTTTGCAATATAATTGTGTTGAAAAGCTCCTAATCAATTATTTGAACTCCTAATATTTGAATAAAACATTTTTGCGGTCCTTTTTGTAGAGGTTTCGGACGAGCAGGTCTAAATGGGCCTTTCAATGGGCCCGTTGGAATTTTAACTTAAAAAAAAGTATAAAATTGAGGTTTTTCAATATAATTGTGTTGAAAAGTTCCTAATCAATTATTTGAACTCCTAAAATTTGATTAAAACTATTTTGCGGTCCTTTTTGTCGAATTTTCGGACGAGCAGGTCTAAATGAGCCTTTCAATGGACCCGTTAGAATTTTAACTGAGTAAAAAGTATAGAAATTGAGGTTTTGCAATATAATTGTGTTGAAAAGTTCATAATCATTTATTTTAACTCCTATAATTTGATTTAAACATTTTGCGGTCCTTTTTGTATCGGTTTCGGACGTGCAGGTCTAAATGGGCCTTCAATGGACCCGTTGGAATTTTAACTGAGTAAAAAGTACAGAAATTGAGGTTTTGCAATATAATTGTGTTGAAAAGCTCCTAATCAATTATTTGAACTCCTAATATTTGAATAAAACATTTTTGCGGTCCTTTTTGTAGAGGTTTCGGACGAGCAGGTCTAAATGGGCCTTTCAATGGGCCCGTTGGAATTTTAACTTAAAAAAAAGTATAAAATTGAGGTTTTTCAATATAATTGTGTTGAAAAGTTCCTAATCAATTATTTGAATTCCTAAAATTTGATTAAACTATTTTGCGGTCCTTTTTGTCGAATTTTCGGACGAGCAGGTCTAAATGGGCCTTTCAATGGACCCGTTAGAATTTTTTTTTTGAAGAAAAACGGGCCTCATTAAAAACCCCTCTAACCACCTTGCGCCGAGGCACAAGGTGAACCTAAGGGGAAAAGAGTGCCCTGAGATATATTATAAAAGTAAAAAGGCTGAGAGTCAGCCATTACATCAGCGTTAATACAGTCGGGAATAACTGAATCGAAAAAAACAGAGGAAGTAGAACGTAGAGCCCAAGTGGCTAAGTTATGCGCCATAAAATTGGCTGATCTAGGTACAAAAGATAACGTGATCAAAGGAAAAGCCCTAAGCAAAGCCTTTGTATCAGTAATCTGCGGGCCCAGCAGGGAATTATCATCAGTAGTACGAGAGAGCTTATTGACTACCGTAGCCGAATCGGACTCAATGAGCACCTCGCCCCATCCTCTATCTCGGACCAGCATAATACCCGCAACAATGGCATGTTTCTCGACCATGGTGGCATCATGACAACCTGCTTCATGGACGGCACATCCTCTAACAATCGAACCTTGAGCATCCCGAGCAATTACCCCGATGGCTGCAGAACCGGACCCGGGGTGGAAGGCTCCATCGACATTAATCTTTGTACTCTCCAGTCTTGGTGGCGTCCATCATGGTAGGGCGGCGGCTGGTACGGCTGCTGACACGGCGGGGAGAGCGTTTGCGGCGGTATATTCCTGTAGAAGACCTGTAGCGTTCATGGCCGTGAGCCAAGTTGGCTGAAGTCTCTGCGAATGGACCCAGTCATTCCGACGGTTCCATACATTCCATATCGCTGTTAGGAGCAGAGCAAACCATGTACTATCCAAGCGGTTAGTGCCCTCAGATAACCAATCTGCCACAGAATTGGAAGAGCTAGCATAGATGCCCGAGGGAAGCCCAACTAGGCGGAGGACATCCTTTGCTCCTGGGCAATCGCGAAGGGCATGGAGGGCTGATTCCATCACGGCTGGACAAAAAGGGCATTGACCACCCGTGTGATGTATGGCCCGTAATTTGTCCCCGGTGGGCAATGCATCTCGGCCTGCACGCCAGCTAAAGGAGCGAATCTTAGGTAGAGTCGGAGCTTTGGAAATGATTTTCCAGAGTCGGTTAGGTCGTGCCACTGGCCGCGTAGGCTGATGTAAAAAGAAATAACCCGATCTAACAGTATAGCTGCCAGAATCATGCTGGCCCCAGACAAGAGTGTCCGGCTTATTGCGATAAATTAGAACCCGAAGGATGCATTCGACATCATCCTTGTCATAGTCCCTGCGAAGTTTGGTTTCATCCCAAGAGGCAGAGTCGCGTGTCATGTATTCCCGACATCGCACCGGTAACTCATCGTTGTCCATATATTCCCCAAATAGGGTAATCGGTTTATCCCCGCCCCAGGTATCGCTAAGAATGCGTATCGAACTCTTAACCCCTGGACGCCAAAAATAATCGGGCCCAAGGGATTGAATCGCTTGGTGTATCCCTTTCCAGGCAAAAGATGCCCGTTTATCCGCAGTTGCATTCAGCAGGTCTCCCGAAGGGTAGTATTTCGCGCGAAGGACTCTCGCCAAGAGAGAATCCGGGTGGGATATCAGATGCCAAATCTGCTTTCCCAAGAGAGCGATATTAAAGGTGCTCAGATCACGGAAACCTAGACCCCCCACAGTTTTAGGTGTACAGAGAGAGTCCCACGACAAAAGCGGCCAGCCTCGCTTATTACTGCGCCCAGACCACCAATAGCGCCGAATAGACATAGCAATGTCATCAATGATGTTTTGTGGTAATAGGTAAAATGACATTACGTACTGTGCATCGCTTGCACTACCGAGTTAATGAGAATCTCTCTCCCACTATAGGAAAGGAAGCTGCTATCCCATTTACTCATCCGGGACTGGACTTTATCCCGCATGAAACCTAATGAGGCAGTCCTATTCCTTTTAATTAAAAGTGGTACCCCCAAATATATGCTCGGGTCATCAACTAAGCGTACACCCAGTGTCGATCGCATAGTTTGGAGAAAGGCGGTAGAACACTTTTGACTGCAGAAGGCAGTAGATTTAACTGAGTAAAACTTGTTTTGCGGTCTTTTTGTAGAGGTTTCGGACGAGCAGGTCTAAATGGGCCTTTCAATGGACCCGTTGGAATTTTAACTGAGTAAAAAGTACATAAATTGAGGTTTTGCAATATAATTGTGTTGAAAAGCTCCTAATAAATTATTTGAACGTCTAATATTTGAATAAAACATTTTTGCGGTGCTTTTTGTAGAGGTTTCGGACGAGCAGGTCTAAATGGGCCTTTCAATAGGCCCGTTGGAATTTTAACTGAGTAAAAAGTATAAAAATTGAGGTTATTTCAATATAATTGTGTTGAAAAGCTCCTAATCAATTATTTGAACTCCTAAAATTTGATTAAAACTTGTTTCACGGTCTTTTTTGTCGAGGTTTTGCACGAGCATGTCTAAATGGGCCTTTCAATGGACCCGTTTGGAATTTTAACTAAGTAAAAAGTACAAAAATTGAGGTTTTGCAATATAATTGTGTTGAAAAGCTCCTAATCAATTA
Organism: Hibiscus trionum; assembly: GCA_030270665.1. NCBI lineage: Eukaryota > Viridiplantae > Streptophyta > Magnoliopsida > Malvales > Malvaceae > Hibiscus > Hibiscus trionum. The sequence continues at coordinate 31,883,594 of BSYR01000008.1, forward strand.
CATAAACTCCTAAAATTTGATTAAAACTTTTTTTCCAGTCCTTTTGTATCGGTTTCGGACGAGCAGGTCTAAATGGGCCTTACAATGGACCCGTTGAAATTTTAACTGAGTAAAAAGTACAAAATTGAGGTTTTGCAATATAATTGTGTTGAAAAGCTCCTAATCAATTATTTGAACTCCTAAAATTTGATTAAAACTTGTTTTGCGGTCGTTTTCTAGAGGTTTCGGACGAGCAGGTCTAAATGGGCCCGTTGGAATTTTAACTGAGTAAAAAGTACAGAAATTGAGGTTTTGGAATATAATTGTGTTGAAAATCTCCTAATCAATTATTTGAACTCCTAAAATTTGGTTAAAACTTTTGTGGTCCTTTTTCTAGAGGTTTCGGACGAGCTGGTCTAAATGGGCCTTTCAATGGACCCTTTGGAATTTTAACTGAGTAAAAAGTACAGAAATTGAGGTTTTTCAATATAATTGTGTTGAAAAGCTCCTAATCAATTACATGAACTCCTAAGATTTGATTAAAACTTGTTTTGCGGTCCTTTTTCTAGAGGTTTCGGACGAGCAGGTCTAAATGGGCCTTTTAATGGGCCCGTTGGAATTTTAACTGAGTAAAAAGTACAGAAATTGTGGTTTTGGAATATAATTGTGTTGAAAATATCCTAATAAATTACATGATCTCCTAAAATTTGATTAAAACTTGTTTTGCGGCCCTTTTTGTAGAGGTTTCAGACGAGTTGGTCTAAATGGGCCTTTCAATGGACCCGTTGGATTTTTAACTGAGTAAAAAGTACAGAAATTGAGGTTTTGCAATATAATTGTGTTGAAAAGCTCATAATCAATTATTTGAACTTCTAATATTTGAATAAAACATTTTTGCGGTCCTTTTTGTAAAGGTTTCGGACGAGCAGGTCTAAATGGGCCTTTCAATGGGCCCGTTGGAATTTTAACTGAATAAAAAGTATAAAATTGAGGTTTTTCAATATAATTGTGTTGAAAAGTTCCTAATCAATTACATGAACTCCTAAAATTTGATTAAATCTTTTTTGCGGTCCTTTTTGTCGAATTTTCGGACGAGCAGGTCTAAATGGGCCTTTCAATGGACCCGTTAGAATTTTAACTGAGTAAAAAGTATAGAAATTGAGGTTTTGCAATATAATTGTGTTGAAAAGCTCATAATCATTTATTTTAACTCCTAAAATTTGATTAAAAGATTTTGCGGTCCTTTTTGTATCGGTTTCGGACGTGCAGGTCTAAATGGGCCTTCAATGGACCCGTTGGAATTTTAACTGAGTAAAAAGTACAGAAATTGAGGTTTTGCAATATAATTGTGTTGAAAATCTCCTAATCAATTATTTGATCTCCTAAAATTTGATTAAAACATGTTTTGCGGTCTTTTTTGTAGAGGTTTCGGACGAGCAGGCCTAAATGGGCCTTTCAATGGACCCGTTGGAATTTTAACTGAGTAAAAAGTACATAAATTGAGGGTTTGCAATATAATTGTGTTGAAAAGCTCCTAATCAATTATTTGAACTTCTAATATTTGAATAAAACATTTTTGCGGTCCTCTTTGTAGAGGTTTCGGACGAGCAGGTCTAAATGGGCCTTTCAATGGGCCCGTTGGAATTTTAACTGAGTAAAAATTATAAAAATTGAGGTTTTTTCAATATAATTGTGTTGAAAAGCTCCTAATCAATTATTTGAACTCCTAAAATTTGATTAAAGCTTGTTTTGTGGTCTTTTTTGTCGAGGTTTTGGACGAGCAGGTCTAAATGTGCCTTTAAAAGGACCCGTTAGAATTTTAACTGAGTAAAAAGTACAGAAATTGAGGTTTTGCAATATAATTGTGTTGAAAAGCTCCTAATCAATTACATAAACTCCTAAAATTTGATTAAAACTTTTTTGCAGTCCTTTTGTATCAGTTTCGGACGAGCAGGTCTAAATGGGCCTTACAATTGACCCGTTAGAATTTTAACTGAGTAAAAAGTACATAAATTGAGGTTTTGCAATATAATTGTGTTGAAAAGCTCCTAATCAATTATTTGAACTCCTAAAATTTGATTAAAACTTGTTTTGCGGTCCTTTTTCTAGAAGTTTCGGACGAGCATGTCTAAATGGGCCTTTTAATGGGCCCGTTGGAATTTTAACTGAGTAAAAAGTACAGAAATTGAGGTTTTGGAATATAATTTTGTTGAAAATCTACTAATAAATTACATGATCTCCTAAAATTTGATTAAAAATTGTTTTGCGGCCCTTTTTGTAGAGGTTTCGGACGAGCTGGTCTAAATGGGCCTTTTAATGGACCCGTTGGAATTTTAACTGAGTAAAAAGTACATAAATTGAGGTTTTGCAATATAATTGTGTTGAAAAGCTCCTAATCAATTATTTGAACTTCTAATATTTGAATAAAACATTTTTGCGGTCCTTTTTGTAGAGGTTTCGGACGAGCAGGTCTAAATGGGCCTTTCAATAGGCCCGTTGGAATTTTAACTGAGTAAAAAGTATAAAAATTGAGGTTTTTTCAATATAATTGTGTTGAAAAGCTCCTAATCAATTATTTGAACTCCTAAAATTTGATTAAAACTTGTTTTGCGGTCTTTTTTGTCGAGGTTTTGGACGAGCAGGTCTAAATGGGCCTTTCAATGGACCCGTTTGGAATTTTAACTTAGTAAAAAGTACAGAAATTGAGGTTTTGCAATATAATTGTGTTGAAAAGCTCCTAATCAATTACATAAACTCCTAAATTTTGATTAAAACTTTTTTTGCAGTCCTTTTGTATCGGTTTCGGACGAGCAGGTCTAAATGGGCCTTACAATGGACCCGTTGGAATTTTAACGGAGTAAAAAGTACAAAAATTGAGGTTTTGCAATATAATTGTGTTGAAAAGCTCCTAATCAATTATTTGAACTCCTAAAATTTGATTAAAACTTGTTTTGCGGTCCTTTTCTAGAGGTTTCGGACGAGCAGGTCTAAATGGGCCCGTTGGAATTTTAACTGAGTAAAAAGTACAAAAATTGAGGTTTTGGAATATAATTGTGTTGAAAATCTCCTAATCAATTATTTGAACTCCTAAAATTTGATTAAAACTTTTGCGGTCCTTTTTCTAGAGGTTTCGGACGAGCTGGTCTAAATGGGCCTTTCAATGGACCCTTTGGAATTTTAACTGGGTAAAAAGTACAGAAATTGAGGTTTTGCAATATAATTGTGTTGAAAAGCTCCTAATCAATTACATGAACTCCTAAAATTTGATTAAAACTTGTTTTGCGGTCCTCTTTCTAGAGGTTTCGGACGAGTAGGTCTAAATGGGCCTTTTAATGGGCCCGTTGGAATTTTAACTGAGTAAAAAGTACAGAAATTGTGGTTTTGGAATATAATTGTGTTGAAAATCTCCTAATAAATTACATGATCTCCTAAAATTTGACTAAAACTTGTTTTGCGGCCCTTTTATTAGAGGTTTCGGACGAGCTGGTCTAAATGGGCCTTTCAATAGACCCGTTGGAATTTTAACTGAGTAAAAAGTACAGAAATTGATGATTTGCAATATAATTGTGTTGAAAAGCTCCTAATCAATTATTTGAACTCCTAATATTTGAATAAAACATTTTTGCGGTCCTTTTTGTAGAGGTTTCGGACGAGTAGGTCTAAATGAGCCTTTCAATGGGCCCGTTGGAATTTTAACTGAATAAAAAGTATAAAATTGAGGTTTTTCAATATAATTTTGTTGAAAAGTTCCTAATCAATTATTTGAACTCATAAAATTTAATTAAAACTTTTTTGCGGTCTTTTTTGTCGAATTTTCGGACGAGCAGGTCTAAATGGGCCTTTCAATGGACCCGTTAGAATTTTAACTCAGTAAAAAGCATAGAAATTGAGTTTTTGCAATATAATTGTGTTGAAAAGCTCATAATCATTTATTTTAACTCCTAAAATTTGATTAAAACATTTTGGGGTCCTTTTTGTATCTATTTCGGACGTGCAGGTCTAAATGGGCCTTCAATCGACCCGTTGGAATTTTAACTGAGTAAAAAGTACAGAAATTGAGGTTTTGCAATATAATTGTGTTGAAAATCTCCTAATCAATTATTTGAACTCCTAAAATTTGATTAAAACTTGTTTTGCGGTCCTTTTCTAAAGGTTTCGGACAAACAGGTCTAAATGGGCCCGTTGGAATTTTAACTGAGTAAAAAGTACAAAAATTGAGGTTTTGGAATATAATTGTGTTGAAAATCTCCTAATCAATTATTTGAACTCCTAAAATTTGATTAAAACTTTTGCGGTCCTTTTTCTAGAGGTTTCGGACGAGCTGGTCTAAATGGGCCTTTCAATGGACCCGTTAGAATTTTAACTGAGTAAAAAGTATAGAAATTGAGGTTTTGAAATATAATTGTGTTGAAAAGCTCATAATCATTTATTTTAAACTCCTAAAGTTTGATTAAAACATTTTGCGGTCCTTTTTGTATCGGTTTCGGATGTGCAGGTCTAAATGGGCCTTCAATGGACCCGTTGGAATTTTAACTGAGTAAAAAGTAAAGAAATTGAGGTTTTGCAATATAATTGTGTTGAAAATCTCCTAATCAATTATTTGAACTCCTAAAATTTGATTAAAACTTGTTTTGAAGTCTTTTTTGTAGAGGTTTCGGACGAGCAGGTCTAAATGGGCCTTTCAATGGACCCATTGGAATTTTAACTGATTAAAAACTACAGAAATTGAGGTTTTGCAATATAATTGTGTTGAAAAGCTCCTAATCAATCATTTTAACTCCTAAAGTTTGATTAAAACATTTTGCGGTCCTTTTTGTATCGGTTTCGGACGTGCAGGTCTAAATGGGTTTCAATGTACCCGTTGGAATTTTAACTGAGTAAAAAGTAAAGAAATTGAGGTTTTGCAATATAATTGTGTTGAAAAGCTCCTAATCAATTATTTGAACTCCTAAAATTTGATTAAAACTTGTTTTGCGGTCTTCTTTGTAGAGGTTTCGGACGAGCAGGTCTAAATGGGCCTTTCAATGGACCCGTTGGAATTTTAACTGAGTAAAAAGTACATAAATTGAGGTTTTGCAATATAATTGTGTTGAAAAGCTCCTAATCAATTATTTGAACTTCTAATATTTGAATAAAACATTTTTGCGGTCCTTTTTGTAGAGGTTTCGGACGAGTGGGTCTAAATGGGCCTTTCAATAGGCCCGTTGGAATTTTAACTGAGTAAAAAGTATAAAATTGAGTTTTTTTCAATATAATTGTGTTGAAAAGCTCCTAATCAATTATTTGAACTCCTAAAATTTGATTAAAACTTGTTTTGCGGTCTTTTTTGTCGAGGTTTTGGACGAGCAGGTCTAAATGGGCCTTTCAATGGACCCGTTTGGAATTTTTACTTAGTAAAAAGTACAGAAATTGAGGTTTTGCAATATAATTGTGTTGAAAAGCTCCTAATCAATTACATAAACTCCTAAATTTTGATTAAAACTTTTTTTGCAGTCCTTTTGTATCGGTTTCGGACGAGCCGGTATAAATGGGCCTTACAATAGACCCGTTGGAATTTTAACTGAGTAAAAAGTACAGAAATTGAGGTTTTGCAATATAATTGTGTTGAAAAGCTCCTAATCAATTATTTGTACTCCTAAAATTTGATTAAAACTTGTTTTGCGGTCCTTTTCTAGAGGTTTCGGACGAGCAGGTCTAAATAGGCCCGTTGGAATTTTAACTGAGTAAAAAGTACAAAAATTGAGGTTTTGGAATATAATTTTGTTGAAAATCTCCTAATCAATTATTTGAACTCCTAAAATTTGATTAAAACTTTTACGGTCCTTTTTCTAGAGGTTTCGGAGGAGCTGGTCTAAATGGGCCTTTCAATGGACCCTTTGGAATTTTAACTGATTAAAAAGTACAGAAATTGAGGTTTTGCAATATAATTGTGTTGAAAAGCTCCAAATCAATTACATGAACTCCTAAAATTTGATTAAAACTTGTTTTGCAGTCCTTTTTCTAGAGGTTTCGGACGAGCAGGTCTAAATGGGCCTTTTAATGGGCCCGTTGGAATTTTAACTGAGTAAAAAGTACAGAAATTGTGGTTTTGGAATATAATTGTGTTGAAAATCTCCTAATAAATTACATGATCTCCTAAAATTTGATTAAAACTTGTTTTGCGGCCCTTTTATTAGAGGTTTCGGACGAGCTGGTCTAAATGGGCCTTTCAATAGACCCGTTGGAATTTTAACTGAGTAAAAAGTACATAAATTGATGATTTGCAATATAATTGTGTTGAAAAGCTCCTAATCAATTATTTGAACTCCTAATATTTGAATAAAACTTTTTTGCGGTCCTTTTTGTAGAGGTTTCGGACGAGCAGGTCTAAATGAGCCTTTCAATGGGCCCGTTGGAATTTTAACTGAATAAAAAGTATAAAATTGAGGTTTTTCAATATAATTTTGTTGAAAAGTTCCTAATCAATTATTTGAACTCCTAAAATATAATTAAAACTTTTTTGCGGTCCTTTTTGTCGAATTTTCGGACGAGCAGGTCTAAATGGGCCTTTCAATGGACCCGTTAGAATTTTAACTGAGTAAAAAGCATAGAAATTGAGGTTTTGCAATATAATTGTGTTGAAAAGCTCATAATCATTTATTTTAACTCCTAAAATTTGATTAAAACATTTTGCGGTCCTTTTTGTATCTATTTCGGACGTGCAGGTCTAAATGGGCCTTCAATGGACCCGTTGGAATTTTAACTGAGTAAAAAGTACAAAAATTGAGGTTTTGGAATATAATTGTGTTGAAAATCTCCTAATCAATTATTTGAACTCCTAAAATTTGATTAAAACATTTGCGGTCCTTTTTCTAGAGGTTTCGGACGACCTAGTCTAAATGGGCCTTTCAATGGACCCGTTAGAATTTTAACTCAGTAAAAAGTATAGAAATTGAGGTTTTGCAATATAATTGTGTTGAAAAGCTCATAATCATTTATTTTAACTCCTAAAGTTTGATTAAAACATTTTGCGGTCCTTTTTGTATCGGTTTCGGACGTGCAGGTCTAAATGGGCCTTCAATGGACCCGTTGGAATTTTAACTGAGTAAAAAGTAAAGAAATTGAGGTTTTGCAATATAATTGTGTTGAAAAGCTCCTAATCAATTATTTGAACTCCTAAAATTTGATTAAAACTTGTTTTGAAGTCTTTTTGTAGAGGTTTCGGACGAGCAGGTCTAAATGGGCCTTTCAATGGACCCATTGGAATTTTAACTGAGTAAAAACTACAGAAATTGAGGTTTTGCAATATAATTGTGTTGAAAAGCTCCTAATCAATCATTTTAACTCCTAAAGTTTGATTAGAACATTTTGCGGTCCTTTTTGTATCAGTTTCGGACGTGCAGTTCTAAATGGGCCTTCAATGGACCCGTTGGAATTTTAACTGAGTAAAAAGTAAAGAAATTGAGGTTTTGCAATATAATTGTGTTGAAAAGCTCCTAATCAATTATTTGAACTCCTAAAATTTGATTAAAACTTGTTTTGCGGTCTTTTTTGTAGAGGTTTCGGACGAGCACGTCTAAATGGGCCTTTCAATGGACCCGTTGGAATTTTAACTTAGTAAAAAGTACATAAATTGAGGTTTTGCAATATAATTGTGTTGAAAAGCTTCTAATCAATTATTTGAACTTCTAATATTTGAATAAAATATTTTTGCGGTCCTTTTTGTAGAGGTTTCGGACGAGCAGGTCTAAATGGGCCTTTCAATAGGCCCGTTGGAATTTTAACTGAGTAAAAAGTATAAAAATTGAGGTTTTTTCAATATAATTGTGGTTAAAAGCTCCTAATCAATTATTTGAACTCCTAAAATTTGATTAAAACTTGTTTTGCGGTCTTTTTTGTCGAGGTTTTGGACGAGCAGGTCTAAATGGGCCTTTCAATGGACCCGTTTGGAATTTTAACTTAGTAAAAAGTACAGAAATTGAGGTTTTGCAATATAATTGTGTTGAAAAGCTCCTAATCAATTACATAAACTCCTAAATTTTGATTAAAACTTTTTTTGCAGTCCTTTTGTATCGGTTTCGGACGAGCAGGTCTAAATGGGCCCGTTGGAATTTTAACTGAGTAAAAAGTACAGAAATTGAGGTTTTGCAATATAATTGTGTTGAAAAGCTCCTAATCAATTACATGAACTCCTAAAATTTGATTAAAACTTGTTTTGCGGTCCTTTTTCTAGAGGTTTCGGACGAGCAGGTCTAAATGGGCTTTTTAATGGGCCCGTTGGAATTTTAACTGAGTAAAAAGTACAGAAATTGTGGTTTTGAAATATAATTGTGTTGAAAATCTCCTAATAAATTACATGATCTCCTAAAATTTGATTAAAACTTGTTTTGGGGCCCTTTTATTAGAGGTTTCGGACGAGCTGGTCTAAGTGGGCCTTTCAATAGACCCGTTGGAATTTTAACTGAGTAAAAAGTACAGAAATTGAGGTTTTGCAATATAATTGTGTTGAAAAGCTCCTAATCAATTATTTGAACTCCTAATATTTGAATAAAACATTTTTGCGGTCCTTTTTGTAGAGGTTTCGGACGAGCAGGTCTAAATGAGCCTTTCAATGGGCCCGTTGGAATTTTAACTGAATAAAAAGTATAAAATTGAGGTTTTTCAATATAATTTTGTTGAAAAGTTCCTAATCAATTATTTGAACTCCTAAAATTTAATTAAAACTTTTTTGCGGTCCTTTTTGTCGAATTTTCGGACGAGCAGGTCTAAATGGGCCTTTCAATAGACCCGTTAGAATTTTAACTGAGTAAAAAGCATAGAAATTGAGGTTTTGCAATATAATTGTGTTGAAAAGCTCATAATCATTTATTTTAACTCCTAAAATTTGATTAAAACATTTTGCGGTCCTTTTTGTATCTATTTCGGACGTGCAGGTCTAAATGGGCCTTCAATGGACCCGTTGGAATTTTAACTGAGTAAAAAGTACAGAAATTGAGGTTTTGCAATATAATTGTGTTGAAAATCTCCTAATCAATTATTTGATCTCCTAAAATTTGATTAAAACATGTTTTGCGGTCTTTTTTGTAGAGGTTTCGGACGAGCAGGTCTAAATGGGACTTTCAATGGACCTGTTGGAATTTTAACTGAGTAAAAAGTACATAAATTGAGGTTTTGCAATATAATTGTGTTGAAAAGCTCCTAATCAATTATTTGAACTTATAATATTTGAATAAAACATTTTTGCGGTCCTTTTTGTAGAGGTTTCAGACGAGCAGGTCTAAATGGGCCTTTCAATGGGCCCGTTGGAATTTTAACTGAGTAAAAATTATAAAAATTGAGGTTTTTTCAATATAATTGTGTTGAAAAGCTCCTAATCAATTATTTGAACTCTTAATATTTGAATAAAAAAATTTTGCGGTCCTTTTTGTAGAGGTTTCGGACGAGCAGGTCTAAATGAGCCTTTCAATGGGCCCGTTGGAATTTTAACTGAATAAAAAGTATAAAATTGAGGTTTTTCAATATAATTTTGTTGAAAAGTTCCTAATCAATTATTTGAACTCCTAAAATTTAATTAAAACTTTTTTGCGATCCTTTTTGTCGAATTTTCGGACGAGCAGGTCTAAATGGGCCTTTCAATGGACCCGTTAGAATTTTAACTGAGTAAAAAGCATAGAAATTGAGGTTTTGCAATATAATTGTGTTGAAAAGCTCATAATCATTTATTTTAACTCCTAAAATTTGATTAAAACATTTTGCGGTCCTTTTTGTATCTATTTTGGACGTGCAGGTCTAAATGGGCCTTCAATGGACCCGTTGGAATTTTAACTGAGTAAAAAGTACAGAAATTGAGGTTTTGCAATATAATTGTGTTGAAAATCTCCTAATCAATTATTTGATCTCCTAAAATTTGATTAAAACATGTTTTGCGGTCTTTTTTGTAGAGGTTTCGGACGAGCAGGTCTAAATGGGACTTTCAATGGACCCGTTGGAATTTTAACTGAGTAAAAAGTACATAAATTGAGGTTTTGCAATATAATTGTGTTGAAAAGCTCCTAATCAATTATTTGAACTTATAATATTTGAATAAAACATTTTTGCGGTCCTTTTTGTAGAGGTTTCAGACGAGCAGGTCTAAATGGGCCTTTCAATGGGCCCGTTGGAATTTTAACTGAGTAAAAATTATAAAAATTGAGGTTTTTTCAATATAATTGTGTTGAAAAGCTCCTAATCAATTATTTTAATTCCTAAAATTTGATTAAAACTTGTTTTGCGGTCTTTTTTGTAGAGGTTTCAGACGAGCAGGTCTAAATGAGCCTTTCAATGGGCCCGTTGGAATTTTAACTGAATAAAAAGTATAAAATTGAGGTTTTTCAATATAATTTTGTTGAAAAGTTCCTAATCAATTATTTGAACTCCTAAAATTTAATTAAAACTTTTTTGCGGTCCTTTTTGTCGAATTTTCGGACGAGCAGATCTAAATGGGCCTTTCAATGGACCCGTTAGAATTTTAACTGAGTAAAAAGTATAGAAATTGAGGTTTTGCAATATAATTGTGTTGAAAAGCTCATAATCATTTATTTTAACTCCTAAAATTTGATTAAAACATTTTGCGGTCCTTTTTGTATCTATTTCGGACGTGCAGGTCTAAATGGGCCTTCAGTGGACCTGTTGGAATTTTAACTGAGTAAAAAGTACAGAAATTGAGGTTTTTCAATATAATTTTGTTGAAAATCTCCTAATTCAATTATTTGATCTCCTAAAATTTGATTAAAACATGTTTTGCGGTCTTTTTTGTAGAGGTTTCGGACGAACAGGTCTAAATGGGCCTTTCAATGGACCCGTTGGAATTTTAACTGAGTAAAAAGTACATAAATTGAGGTTTTGCAATATAATTTTGTTGAAAAGCTCCTAATCAATTATTTGAACTTCTAATATTTGAATAAAACATTTTTGCGGTCCTTTATGTAGAGGTTTCGGACGAGCAGGTCTAAATGGGCCTTTCAATGGGCCCGTTGGAACTTTAACTGAGTAAAAATTATAATAATTGAGGTTTTTTCAATATAATTGTGTTGAAAAGCTCCTAATCAATTATTTGAACTCCTAAAATTTGATTAAAACTTGTTTTGCGGTCTTTTTTGTCGAGGTTTTGGACGAGCAGGTCTAAATGGGCCTTTCAATGGACCCGTTTGGAATTTTAACTTAGTAAAAAGTACAGAAATTGAGGTTTTGCAATATAATTGTGTTGAAAAGCTCCTAATCAATTACATAAACTCCTAAAATTTGATTAAAACTTTTTTTGCAGTCCTTTTGTATCAGTTTCGGACGAGCAGGTCTAAATGGGCCTTACAATGGACCCGTTGGAATTTTAACTGGGTAAAAAGTACATAAATTGAGGTTTTGCAATATAATTGTGTTGAAAAGCTCCTAATCAATTATTTGAACTCCTAAAATTTGATTAAAACTTGTTTTGCGGTCCTTTTTCTAGAGGTTTCGGACGAGCAGGTCTAAATGGGCCTTTTAATGGGCCCGTTGGAATTTTAATTGAGTAAAAAGTACAGAAATTGAGGTTTTGGAATATAATTGTGTTGAAAATCTCCTAATCAATTACATGATCTCCTAAAATTTGATTAAACTTGTTTTGCGGCCCTTTTTATAGAGGTTTCAGACGAGCATGTCTAAATGAGCCTTTCAATTGACCCGTTGGAATTTTAACTGAGTAAAAAGTATAAAATTGAAGTTTTGCAATATAATTGTGTTGAAAAGCTCCTAATCAATTATTTGAACTCCTAATATTTGAATAAAACATTTTGCGGTCCTTTTTGTAGAGGTTTCGGACGAGCAGGTCTAAATGGGCCTTTCAATGGCCCCGTTGGAATTTTAACTGAAAAAAAAGTATAAAATTGAGGTTTTTCAATATAATTGTGTTGAAAAGTTCCTAATCAATTATTTGGACTCCTAAAATTTGATTAAAACTAATTTGCGGTCCTTTTTGTCGAATTTTCAGACGAGGAGGTCTAAATGGGCCTTTCAATGGACCCGTTAGAATTTTAACTGAGTAAAAATTATAGAAATTGAGATTTTGCAATATAATTGTGTTGAAAAGCTCATAATCATTTATTTTAACTCCTAAAGTTTGATTAAAACATTTTGCGGTCCTTTTTGTATCTGTTTCGGACGTGCAGGTCTAAATGGGCCTTCAATTGACCCGTTGGAATTTTAACTGAGTAAAAAGTAAAGAAATTGAGGTTTTGCAATATAATTGTGTTGAAAAGCTCCTAATCAATTATTTGAACTCCTAAAATTTGATTAAAACCTGTTTTACGGTGTTTTTTGTAGAGGTTTCGGACGAGCTGGTCTAAATGGGCCTTTCAATGGACCCGTTGGAATTTTAACTGAGTAAAAAGTACATAAATTGAGGTTTTGCAATATAATTGTGTTGAAAAGCTCCTAATTAATTATTTGAACTTCTAATATTTGAATAAATCATTTTTGCGGTCCTTTTTGTAGAGGTTTCGGACGAGCAGGTCTAAATGGGCCTTTCAATAGGCCCGTTGGAATTTTAACTGAGTAAAAAGTATAAAAATTGAGGTTTTTTTCAATATAATTGTGTTGAAAAGCTCCTAATCAATTATTTGAACTCCTAAAATTTGATTAAAACTTGTTTTGCGGTCTTTTTTGTCGAGGTTTTGGACGAGCAGGTCTAAATGGGCCTTTCAATGGACCCGTTTGGAATTTTAACTTAGTAAAAAGTACAGAAATTGAGGTTTTGCTATATAATTGTGTTGAAAATTTCCTAATCAATTATTTGAACTTCTAATATTTGAATAAAACATTTTTGCGGTCCTTTTTGTAGAGGTTTCGGAGGAGCAGGTCTAAATGGGCCTTTCAATAGGCCCGTTGGAATTTTAACTGAGTAAAAAGTATAAAAATTGAGGTTTTTTTCAATATAATTGTGTTGAAAAGCTCCTAATCAATTATTTGAACTCCTAAAATTTGATTAAAACTTGTTTTGCGGTCTTTTTTGTCGAAGTTTTGGACGAGCAGGTCTAAATGGGCCTTTCAATGGACCCGTTTGGAATTTTAACTTAGTAAAAAGTATAGAAATTGAGGTTTTGCTATATAATTGTGTTGAAAAGCTCCTAATCAATTATTTGAACTCCTAAAATTTGATTAAAACTTGTTTTGCGGTCTTTTTTGTCGAGGTTTTGGACGAGCAGGTCTAAATGGGCCTTTCAATGGACCCGTTTGGAATTTTAACTTAGTAAAAAGTACAGAAATTGAGGTTTTGCTATATAATTGTGTTGAAAAGCTCCTAATCAATTACATAAACTCCTAAAATTTGATTAAAACTTTTTTTGCAGTCATTTTGTATCGGTTTCGGACGAGCAGGTCTAAATGGACATTACAATGGACCCGTTGGAATTTTAACTGAGTAAAAAGTACAGAAATTGAGGTTTTGCAATATAATTGTGTTGAAAAGTTCCTAATCAATTATTTGAACTCCTAAAATTTGATTAAAACTTGTTTTGCGGTCCTTTTTCTAGAGGTTTCGGACGAGCAGATCTAAATGGGCCTTTTAATGGGCCCGTTGGAATTTTAACTGAGTAAAAAGTACAGAAATTGAGGTTTTTGAATATAATTGTGTTGAAAATCTCCTAATAAATTACACGATCTCCTAAAATTTGATTAAAACTTGTTTTGCAGCCCTTTTTGTAGAGGTTTCGGACGAGTTGGTCTAAATGGGCCTTTCAATGGACCCGTTGGAATTTTAACTCAGTAAAAAGTACAGAAATTGAGGTTTTGCAATATAATTGTGTTGAAAAGCTCCTAATCAATTATTTGAACTACTAATATTTGAATAAAACATTTTTGCGGTCCTTTTTGTAGAGGTTTCGGACGAGCAGTTCTAAATGGGCCTTTCAATGGCCCCGTTGGAATTTTAACTGAAAAAAAAGTATAAAATTGAGGTTTTTCAATATAATTGTGTTGAAAAGTTCCTAATCAATTATTTGGACTCCTAAAATTTGATTAAAACTAATTTGCGGTCCTTTTTGTCGAATTTTCAGACGAGGAGGTCTAAATGGGCCTTTCAATGGACCCGTTAGAATTTTAACTGAGTAAAAATTATAGAAATTGAGATTTTGCAATATAATTGTGTTGAAAAGCTCATAATCATTTATTTTAACTCCTAAAGTTTGATTAAAACATTTTGCGGTCCTTTTTGTATCTGTTTCGGACGTGCAGGTCTAAATGGGCCTTCAATTGACCCGTTGGAATTTTAACTGAGTAAAAAGTAAAGAAATTGAGGTTTTGCAATATAATTGTGTTGAAAAGCTCCTAATCAATTATTTGAACTCCTAAAATTTGATTAAAACCTGTTTTACGGTGTTTTTTGTAGAGGTTTCGGACGAGCTGGTCTAAATGGGCCTTTCAATGGACCCGTTGGAATTTTAACTGAGTAAAAAGTACATAAATTGAGGTTTTGCAATATAATTGTGTTGAAAAGCTCCTAATTAATTATTTGAACTTCTAATATTTGAATAAATCATTTTTGCGGTCCTTTTTGTAGAGGTTTCGGACGAGCAGGTCTAAATGGGCCTTTCAATATGCCCGTTGGAATTTTAACTGAGTAAAAAGTATAAAAATTGAGGTTTTTTTCAATATAATTGTGTTGAAAAGCTCCTAATCAATTATTTGAACTCCTAAAATTTGATTAAAACTTGTTTTGCGGTCTTTTTTGTCGAGGTTTTGGACGAGCAGGTCTAAATGGGCCTTTCAATGGACCCGTTTGGAATTTTAACTTAGTAAAAAGTACAGAAATTGAGGTTTTGCTATATAATTGTGTTGAAAATTTCCTAATCAATTATTTGAACTTCTAATATTTGAATAAAACATTTTTGCGGTCCTTTTTGTAGAGGTTTCGGAGGAGCAGGTCTAAATGGGCCTTTCAATAGGCCCGTTGGAATTTTAACTGAGTAAAAAGTATAAAAATTGAGGTTTTTTTCAATATAATTGTGTTGAAAAGCTCCTAATCAATTATTTGAACTCCTAAAATTTGATTAAAACTTGTTTTGCGGTCTTTTTTGTCGAAGTTTTGGACGAGCAGGTCTAAATGGGCCTTTCAATGGACCCGTTTGGAATTTTAACTTAGTAAAAAGTATAGAAATTGAGGTTTTGCTATATAATTGTGTTGAAAAGCTCCTAATCAATTATTTGAACTCCTAAAATTTGATTAAAACTTGTTTTGCGGTCTTTTTTGTCGAGGTTTTGGACGAGCAGGTCTAAATGGGCCTTTCAATGGACCCGTTTGGAATTTTAACTTAGTAAAAAGTACAGAAATTGAGGTTTTGCTATATAATTGTGTTGAAAAGCTCCTAATCAATTACATAAACTCCTAAAATTTGATTAAAACTTTTTTTGCAGTCATTTTGTATCGGTTTCGGACGAGCAGGTCTAAATGGACATTACAATGGACCCGTTGGAATTTTAACTGAGTAAAAAGTACAGAAATTGAGGTTTTGCAATATAATTGTGTTGAAAAGTTCCTAATCAATTATTTGAACTCCTAAAATTTGATTAAAACTTGTTTTGCGGTCCTTTTTCTAGAGGTTTCGGACGAGCAGATCTAAATGGGCCTTTTAATGGGCCCGTTGGAATTTTAACTGAGTAAAAAGTACAGAAATTGAGGTTTTTGAATATAATTGTGTTGAAAATCTCCTAATAAATTACACGATCTCCTAAAATTTGATTAAAACTTGTTTTGCAGCCCTTTTTGTAGAGGTTTCGGACGAGTTGGTCTAAATGGGCCTTTCAATGGACCCGTTGGAATTTTAACTCAGTAAAAAGTACAGAAATTGAGGTTTTGCAATATAATTGTGTTGAAAAGCTCCTAATCAATTATTTGAACTACTAATATTTGAATAAAACATTTTTGCGGTCCTTTTTGTAGAGGTTTCGGACGAGCAGGTCTAAATGGGCCTTTCAATAGGCCCGTTGGAATTTTAACTGAGTAAAAAGTATAAAAATTGTGGTTTTTTCAATATAATTGTGTTGAAAAGCTCCTAATCAATTATTTGAACTCCTAAAATTTGATTAAAACTTGTTTTGCGGTCTTTTTTGTCATGGTTTTGGACGAGCAGGTATAAATGGGCCTTTCAATGGACCCGTTTCGAATTTTAACTTAGTAAAGAGTACAGAAATGGAGGTTTTGCAATATAATTGTGTTGAAAAGCTCCTAATCAATTACATAAACTCCTAAAATTTGATTAAAACTTTTTTTGTAGTCCTTTTGTATCGGTTTCGGACGAGCAGGTCTAAATGGGCCTTACAATGGACCCGTTGGAATTTTAACTGAGTAAAAAGTACAGAAATTGAGGTTTTGCAATGTAATTGTGTTGAAAAGCTCCTAATCAATTACTTGAACTCCTAATATTTGAATAAAACATTTTTGCGGTCCTTTTTGTAGAGGTTTCGGACGAGCAGGTCTAAATGGGCCTTTCAATGGCCCCGTTGGAATTTTAACTGAAAAAAAGTATAAAATTGAGGTTTTTCTATATAATTGTTTTGAAAAGTTCCTAATCAATTATTTGAACTCCTAAAATTTGATTAAAACTATTTTGCGGTCCTTTTTGTCGAATTTTCGGACGAGCAGGTCTAAATGGGCCTTTCAATGGACCCGTTAGAATTTTAAATGAGTAAAAAGTATAGAAATTAAGGATTTGCAATATAATTGTTTTGAAAAGCTCATAATCATTTATTTTAACTCCTAAAATTTGATTAAAACATTTTTCGGTCCTTTTTGTATCGGTTTCGGACGTGCAGGTCTAAATGGGCCTTCAATGGACCCGTTGGAATTTTAACTGAGTAAAAAGTACATAAATTGAGGTTTTGCAAATTGTGTTGAAAAGCTCCTAATCAATTATTTGAACTCCTAAAATTTGATTAAAACTTGTTTTGCGGTCTTTTTTGTAGAGGTTTCGGACGAGAAGGTCTAAATGGCCCTTTCAATGGACCCGTTGGAATTTTAACTGAGTATAAAGTACATAAATTGAGGTTTTGCAATATAATTGTGTTGGAAAGCTCCTAATCAATTATTTGAACTTCTAATATTTGAATAAAACATTTTTGCGATCCTTTTTGTAGAGGTTTCGGACGAGCAGGTCTAAATGGGCCATTCAACAGGCCCCGTTGGAATTTTAACTGAGTAAAAAGTATAAAAATTGAGGTTTTTTCAATATAATTGTGTTGAAAAGCTCCTACTCAATTATTTGAACTCCTAAAATTTGATTAAAACTTGTTTTGCGGTCTTTTTTGTCGTGGTTTTGGACGAGCAGGTCTAAATGGGCCTTACAATGGACCCGTTGGAATTTTAACTGAGTAAAAAGTACAGAAATTGAGGTTTTGCAATATAATTGTGTTGAAAAGCTCCTAATCAATTATTTGAACTCCTAAAATTTGATTAAAACTTGTTTTGCGGTCCTTTTTCTAGAGGTTTCGGATGAGCAGGTCTAAATGGGCCTTTTTATGGGCCCGTTGGAATTTTAACTGAGTAAAAAGTTCAGAAATTGTGGTTTTGGAATATAATTGTGTTGAAAATCTCCTAATAAATTACAAGATCTCCTAAAATTTGATTAAAACTTGTTTTGCGGCCCTTTTTGTAGAGGTTTCGGACGAGCTGGTCTAAATGGGCCTTTCAATGGACCCGTTGGAATTTTAACTGAGTAAAAACTACAGAAATTGAGGTTTTGCAATATAATTGTGTTGAAAAGCTCCTAATCAATTATTTGAACTACTAATATTTGAATAAAACATTTTTGCGTTCCTTTTTGTAGAGGTTTCGGACGAGCAGGTCTAAATGGGCCTTTCAATGGGCCCGTTGGAATTTTAACTGAATAAAAAGTATAAAATTGAGGTTTTTCAATATAATTGTGTTGAAAAGTTCCTAATAAATTATTTGAACTCCTAAAATATGATTAAAACTATTTTGCGGTCCTTTTTGTCGAATTTTCGGACGAGCATGTCTAAATGGGCCTTTCAAAGGACCCGTTAGAATTTTAACTGAGTAAAAAGTATAGAAATTGAGGTTTTGCAATATAATTGTGTTGAAAAGCTCATAATCATTTATTTTAACTCCTAAAAATTGATTAAAACGTTTTGCGGTCCTTTTTGTATCGGTTTCGGACGTGCAGGTCTAAATGGTCCTTCAATGGACCCGTTGGAATTTTAACTGAGTAAAAAGTAAAGAAATTGAGGTTTTGCAATATAATTGTGTTGAAAAGCTCCTAATCAATTATTTGAACTCCTAATATTTGAATAAAACATTTTTGCAGTCCTTTTTGTAGAGATTTCGGACGAGCAGGTCTAAATGGGCCTTTTAATGGGCCCGTTTGAATTTTAACTGAGTAAAAAGTATAAAAATTGAGGTTTTTCAATATAATTGTGTTTAAAAGCTCCTAATCAATTATTTGAACTCCTAAAATTTGATTAAAACTTGTTTTGCCGTCTTTTTTGTCGAGGTTTTGGACGAGCAGGTCTAAATGGGCCTTTCAAGGACCCGTTTGGAATTTTAACTGAGTAAAAAGTACAGAAATTGAGGTTTTGCAATATAATTGTGTTGAAAACCTCCTAATCAATTACATGAACTCCTAAAATTTGATTAAAACTTGTTTTGCTATCCTTTTGTAGAGGTTTCGGACGAGCAGGTCTAAATAGGCTTTTCAATAGACCCGTTAGAATTTTAACTGAGTCAAAAAGTCAGAAATTGAGGTTTTGCAATATAATTTTGTTGAAAAGCCTCTAATCAATTATTTGAACTCCTAAAATTTGATTAAAAGCTTTTTTATGGTCCTCTTTGTAGAGGTTTCGGACGAGCGGGTCTAAATGGGCCTTTCAATGGACCCGTTGGAATTTTAACTGAGTAAAAAGTATAAAAATTTAAGTTTTGCAATATAATTGTGTTGAAAAGCTCCTAATCATTTATATGAACTCCTAAGATTTGATTAAAACTTTTTTGCAGTCCTTTTTGTATCGGTTTCGGACGAGCATGTCTAAATGGGCCTTAGAATGGACCCGTTGGAATTTTAACTGAGTAAAAAGTACAGAAGTTGAGGTTTTGCAATATAATTGTGTTGAAAAGCTCCAAATCAATTATTTCAACTCCTAAATTTTGATTAAAACTTGTTTTGCGGTCCTTTTGTCGAGGTTTCGGACGAGCAGGGCTAAATGTGCCTTTCAATGGACCCGTTGGAATTTTAACTGAGTAAAACGTACAGAAATTGAGGTTTTGCAATATAATTGTGTTGAAAAGCTCCTAATCAATTACATGAACTCCTAAAATTTGAATAAAACGTGTTTTGTAGTCCTTTTTGTAGAGGTTTAGGTCGAGTGGGTCGAAATGGGCCTTTGAATGGAGCCGTTGGAATTTTAACTGAGTAAAAAGTACAGAAATTGAGGTTTTGCAATATAATTGTGTGGAAAAGCTCCTAATCAATTACTTGAACTCCTAAAATTTGATTAAAACTTGTTTTGCGGTCTTTTTTGTCGAGGTTTCAGACGAGCAGGTCTAAATGGGCCTTTCAATGGACCCGTTGGAATTTTAACTGAGTAAAAAGTACAGAAATTGAGGTTTTGCAATATAATTGTGTGGAAAAGCTCCTAATCAATTATTTGAACTCCTAAAATTTGATTAAAACTTGTTTTGCGGTCTTTTTTGTCGAGGTTTCAGACGAGCAGGTCTAAATGGGCCTTTCAATGGACCCGTTGGAATTTTAACTGAGTAAAAAGTACAGAAATTGAGTTTTTGCAATATAATTGTGTTGAAAAGCTCCTAATCAATTATTTGAACTCTTAGTATTTAAATAAAACATTTTTGCGGTCCCTTTTGTAGAGGTTTTGGAAGAGCAGGTCTAAATGGGCTTTTCATTGGGCCCGTTGGAATTTTAACTGAGTAAAAAGTATATAAATTGAGGGTTTTCAATATAATTGTGTTGAAGAGCTCCTAATCAATTATTTGAACTCCTAAAATTTGATTAAAACTTGTTTTGCGGTCCTTTTTGTCGAGGTTTTGGACGAGCAGGTCTAAATGGGCCTTTCAATGGACCCGTTAGAATTTTAACTGAGTAAAAAGTACAGAAATTGAGGTTTTGCAATATAATTGTGTTGAAAAGATCCTAATCAATTATTTGAACTCCTAATATTTGAATTAAACATTTTTGCGGTCCTTTTTGTAGAGGTTTCGGACGAGCATGTCTAAATGGGCCTATCAATGGGCCCGTTGGAATTTAAACTGAGTAAAAAGTATAAAACTGTGGTTTTTCAATATAATTGTGATGAAAAGCTCCTAATAAATTAATTGAACTCCTAAAATTTGATTAAAACTATTTTTGCGTCCTTTTTGTCGAGGTTTCGGACGAGCAGGTCTAAAAAGGCCTTTCAATGGACCCGTTAGAATTTTAACTGAGTAAAAAGTACAAAAATTGAGGTTTTGCAATATAATTGTGCTGAAAAGCTCCAAATCAATTACATGAACTACCTAAAATTTGATTAAAAGCTTTTTTGTGGTCCTCTTTGTAGAGGTTTCGGACGAGCGGGTCTAAATGGGCCTTTCAATGGACCCGTTGGAATTTTAAATGAGCAAAAAGTATAAAAATTGAAGTTTTGCAATATAATTGTGTTGAAAGTCTCCTAATCATTTATTTTAACTCCTAAGATTTGATTAAAACTTTTTTGCGGTCCTTTTTTGTATCGGTTTCGGACGAGCGGGTCTAAATGGGCCTTAGAATGGACCCGTTGGAATTTTATCTGAGTAAAAAGTACAGAAGTTGAGGTTTTGCAATATAATTGTGTTGAAAAGCTCCAAATCAATTATTTGAACTCCTAAATTTTGATTAAAACTTTTTTTGCGGTCCTTTTTGTCGAGGTTTCGGACGAGCAGGTCTAAATGTGCCTTTCAATGGACCCGTTGGAATTTTAACTGAGTAAAAAGTAAAAAAATTGAGGTTTTGCAATATAATTGTGTTGAAAAGCTCCTAATCAATTACATGAACTCCTAAAATTTGATTAAAACGTGTTTTGCAGTCCTTTTTGTAGAGGATTAGGTCGAGTGGGTCGAAATGGGCCTTTGACTGGAGCCGTTGGAATTTTAACTGAGTAAAAAGTAAAGAAATTGAGGTTTTGCAATATAATTGTATTGAAAAGCACCTAATCAATTACATAAACTCCTAAAATTTGATTAAAACTTTTTTTGGAGTCCTTTTTGTAGAGGTTTCAAACGAGCGGGTCGAAATGAGCCTTTCAATGGACCCGTTGAAATCTTAACTGAGTAAAAAGTGCAGAAATTGAGGTTTCGCAATATAATTGTGTTGAAAAGCTCCTAATCAATTATTTGAACTATTAATATTTGAATAAAACATTTTTGCGGTCCTTTTTGTTGAGGTTTCGGAAGAGCAGGTCTAAATGGGCCTTTCAATGGGCCCGTTGGAATTTTAACTGAGTAAAAAGTATATAAATTGAGGTTTTTCAATATAATTGTGTTGAAAAGCTCCTAATCAATTATTTGAACTCCTAAAATTTGATTAAAACTTGTTTTGCGGTCCTTTTTGTCGAGGTTTTGGACGAGCAGGTCTAAATGGGCCTTTCAATGGACCCGTTAGAATTTTAACTGAGTAAAAAGTACAAAAATTGAGGTTTTGCAATATATATGTGTTGAAAAGCTCCTAATCAATTATTTGAACTCCTAAAATTTGATTAAAACTTGTTTTGCGGTCCTTTTTGTAGAGGTTTCGGACGAGCAGGTCTAAATGGGCCTCTCAATGGACCCGTTGGAATTTTAACTGAGTAAAAAGTATAAAATTTTAGTTTTCAATATAATTGTGTTGAAAAGATCCTAATAAATTATTTGAACTCCTAAAATTTGATTAAAACTATTTTTGCATCCTTTTTATCGAGGTTTCGGACGAGCAGGTCTAAATAGGCTTTTCAATGGACCCGTTAGAATTTTAACTGGGTAAAAAGTACAGAAATTGAGGTTTTGCAATATAATTGTGCTGAAAAGCTCCAAATCAATTACATGAACTACCTAAAATTTGATTAAAAGCTTTTTTATGGGCCTCTTTGTATCGGTTTCGGACGAGCAAGTCTAAATGGGCCTTAGAATTGACCCGTTGGAATTTGTACTGAGTAAAAAGTACAGAAGTTAAGGTTTTGCAATATAATTGTGTTGAAAAGCTCCAAATCAATTATTTGAACTCCTAAAATTTGATTAAAACTATTTTTGCATCCTTTTTGTCGAGGTTTCGGACGAGCAGGTCTAAATAGGCTTTTCAATGGACCCGTTAGAATTTTTTTTTTTGAATAAAAGGCCTCATTAAAAACCCCTACTACTGTCCTTCAAGCAAAGCTAGAGGACCCTAAAAAGGGGAAAAGAGTGCCCAAATATTATTAATCAAAGAAGATTTGTTACAAGATGTTGTATACAATGTGGACTGGTAAATCCAACAAAAAAGGTTGGCATATGTTACCGTGGAATCGTATATGTTTACCCAAATCTGCTGGCGACATGGGTTTTAAGGACTTACACGATTTCAATATCGCTCTCTTGGGAAAGCAAATTTGGAAACTTATCTGTGAACCAGATTCCTTATTAGGACAAATATACCGATCTAAATACTTTCCTTCAGGCAACATCCTGGACGCACCGAAACCTAGTAGGGGCTCCTTTGCTTGGCAAGGTATATATAACGCTCTTCAGCGTCTTTTCCCCGGCTTTCTTCACCGCCCTGGTATAAATAGTAATATTAGAATACACAAAGATATATGGGGAGGGTCTTCCCCGATTGAGCTTACTGGGGATTACGAAATCTCCGATGAATTTCACATTCGATGTCGTGATTTTATGATTCGTAACCAAACTGCCTGGGATACGGTAAAGTTAAACAATTATTTCAATCCATTTGATGCCGATGCCATTCTCCATATTCCCATCATAAATGATCAACGGGATTCAATTTTATGGTCTCCCAACGACTCGGGTATCTACTCAGTCCGCTCTGGATATATTTTCTTACAACGCTCAATAACCCAACCTTCGCCACCAACTCGTTTCTGGAAGTTTTTATCCAAAATCAAAGCTTTACCCAAAGTTAAAACTTTTGGCTGGCGTACGGCATCTGATGCTCTACCAGTTGGTTCTAAAATGCAAGCTTTTTCCCCTAGCGCGGGGCCCTGCTCTATCTGTGGTAGTCATTCGGAATCGATTCTTCATGCGCTTCGTGATTGCCCTGGGGCATCTGAAGCCCTCCAAATTAGTGGTATCCCTATCTCTCTCTATAAGAGTTTAGCTCCTACGCCCATACAATGGTTAGAGGAAGCAGCCTCTACAATTTCCTCTGATAAATTTGGTCTCTTCCTTACCGTTTTATGGAATATTTGGAACAGACGAAATGACTGGTTTCACAACCACCATCTACAACCTCCATGGCTAATTGCTGTCAACTCAATTAGCTTACATGATGAATTTTGTAAATCTTTAATTTCATTTGATCCATCTCCATCTACATTTTCTAACCCATCTCGTACTCCTCCTCCACCTAATCATATCAAAATTAATGTGGACGGAGCTTTTAACCCATCAACTCGTGCAGCAGCCGTAGGCGTTGTTGCTCGTGATTATGCAGGAGCAGTCGTGGGTGGTCTTGCTTTCCCTCTTGGTAGCTGTCAGGACGCTATCACCAGTGAAGGGGAAAGCATCCTAGCTGGTCTCACCTTTGCACGATCTCAAGGATGGAATCGTATCTTGATCGAAACTGACTGCGCTTCTCTCGCGAATAGGATCAACAATCCTGCTCAGGACCTCTCTACTATGGGGCCAACTATTCTTCGGATACAAGCTGCTCTTCCCGATTTTGACTTTATTTCCATTTCTTTTGTACGCCGTGAGGCAAATATTATAGCCCATTCTTTGGCTACCCGTTAGAATTTTAACTGAGTAAAAAGTACAGAAATTGAGGTTTTGCAATATAATTGTGCTTAAAAGCTCCAAATCAATTACATGAACTTCCTAAAATTTGATTAAAAGCTTTTTTATGGTCCTCTTTGTAGAGGTTTCGGACGAGCGGGTTTAAATGGGCCTTTCAATGGACCCGTTGGAATTTTAACTGAGTTAAAAGTATAAAAATTGAAGTTTTGCAATATAATTGTGTTGAAAAGCTCCTAATCAATTATTTGAACTCTTAATATTTGAATAAAACATTTTTGCGGTCCTTTTTGTAGAGGTTTCGGAAGAGCAGGTCTAAATGGGCCTTTCAATGGGCCCGTTGGAATTTTAACTAAGTAAAAAGTATATAAATTGATCGTTTTCAATATAATTGTGTTGAAAAGCTCCTAATCAATTATTTGAACTCCTAAAATTTGATTAAAACTTGTTTTGCGGTCCTTTTTGTCGAGGTTTTGGACGAGCAGGTCTAAATGGGCCTTTCAATGGACCCGTTAGAATTTTAACTGAGTAAAAAGTACAGAAATTGAGGTTTTGCAATATAATTATGTTCAAAAGCTCCTAATCAAATAAATAAACACCTAAGATTTGATTAAAACTTTTTTTGCAGTCCTTTTTGTATCAGTTTCGGACGAGTAGGTCTAAATGGGCCTTACAATGGACCCGTTGGAATTTTAACTGAGTAAAAAGTACAGAAGTTGAGGTTTTGCAATATATTTGTGTTGAAAAGCTCCTAATAAATTATTTGAACTCCTAAAATTTGATTAAAACTTGTTTTGCGGTCCTTTTTGTAGAGGTTTCGGACGAGCAGGTCTAAATGGGCCTTTCAATGGACCCGTTGGAATTTTGACTGAGTAAAAAGTACAGAAATTGAGGTTTTGCAATTTAATTGTGTTGAAAAGATCCTAATCAATTATTTGAACTCCTAATATTTGAATAAAACATTTTTGCGGTCCTTTTTGTAGAGGTTTCGGACGAGCAGGTCTAAATGGGCCTATCAATGGGCCCGTTGGAATTTTAACTGAGTAAAAAGTATAAAATTCTGGTTTTTCAATATAATTGTGTTGAAAAGCTCCTAATAAATTATTTGAATTCCTAAAATATGATTAAAACTATTTTTGCGTCCTTTTTGTCGAGGTTTCGGACGAGCAGGTCTAAATAGGCTTTTCAATGGACCCATTAGAATTTTAACTGAGTAAAAAGTACAGAAATTGAGGTTTTGCAATATAATTGTGTTGAAAATCTCCAAATCAATTACATGAACTACCTAAAATTTGATTGAAAGCTTTTTTATGGTCCTCTTTGTAGAGGTTTCAGACGAGCGGGTCTAAATGGGCCTTTCAATGGACCCGTTGGAATTTTAACTGAGTTAAAAGTATAAAAATTGAAGTTTTGCAATATAATTGTGTTGAAAAGCTCCTAATCATTTATTTGAACTCCTAAGATTTGATTAAAACTTTTTTGCGGTCCTTTTTGTATCGGTTTCGGATGAGCAGGTCTAAATGGGCCTTAGAATGGACCCGTTGGAAATTTAACTGAGTAAAAAGTACAGAAGTTGAGGTTTTGCAATATAATTGTGTTGAGAAGCTCCAAATCAATTATTTCAACTCCTAAATTTTGATTAAAACATGTTTTGCGGTCCTTTTTGTCGAGGTTTCGGACGAGCAGGTCTAAATGTGCCTTTCAATGGACCCGTTGGAATTTTAACTGAGTAAAACGTACATAAATTGAGGTTTTGCAATATAATTGTGTTGAAAAGCTCCTAATCAATTACATGAACTACTAATGTTTGATTAAAACGTTTTTTGCAGTCTTTTTTGTAGAGGTTTCGGTCGAGTGGGTCGAAATGGGCCTTTGAATGGACCCGTTGGAATTTTAACTGAGTAAAAAGTACAGAAATTGAGGTTTTGCAATATAATTGTGTTGAAAAGCTCCTAATCAATTACATGAACTCCTAAAATTTGATTAAAACTTGTTTTACATTCCTTTTTGTAGAGGTTTCGGACGAGCGGGTCGAAATGGGCCTTTCAATGGACCCGTTGGAATTTTAACTGAGTAAAAAGTAATGAAATTGAGGTTTTGCAATATAATTGTGTGGAAAAGCTCCTAATAAATTATTTGAACTACTAAAATTTGATTAAAACTTGTTTTGCGATCCTTTTTGTCGAGGTTTCAGACGAGCAGGTCTAAATGGGCCTTTCAATGGACCCGTTGGAATTTTAACTGAGTAAAAAGTACAGAAATTGAGGCTTTTGCAATACAATTGCGTTGAAAATCTCCTAATCAATTACATGATCTCCTAAAATTTAATTAAACCTTGTTTTGCGGTCCTTTTTGTAGAGGTTTTGGACGAGCAGGTTTAAATGGGCCTTTCAATGGACCTGTTGGAATTTTAACTGAGTAAAAAGTACAGAAATTGAGGTTTTGCAATATAATTGTGTTGAAAAGCTCCTAATCAATTATTTGAACTCCTAATATTTGAATAAAACATTTTGCGGTCCTTTTTGTAGAGGTTTCGGACGAGCGGGTCTAAATGGGTCTATCAATGGGCCCGTTGGAATTTTAACTGAGTAAAAAGTATAAAATTGAGGTTTTTCAATATAATTGTGTTGAAAAGGTCCTAATAAATTATTTGAACTCCTAATATTTGAATAAAACATTTTGCGGTCCTTTTTGTAGAGGTTTCGGACGAGCGGGTCTAAATGGGTCTATCAATGGGCCCGTTGGAATTTTAACTGAGTAAAAAGTATAAAATTGAGGTTTTTTGAATATAATTGTGTTGAAAAGCTCCTAATAAATTATTTGAACTCCTAATATTTGAATAAAACATTTTTGCGGTCCTTTTTGTAGAGGTTTTGGACGAGCAGGTATAAATGGGCCTTTCAATGGACCCGTTGGAATTTTAACTGAGTAAAAAGTACAGAAATTGAGGTTTTGCAATATAATTGTGTTGAAAAGCTCCTAATAAATTATTTGAACTCCTAAAACTTGATTAAAACTTGTTTTGTGGTCCTTTTTGTCGAGGTTTCGGACGAGCAGGTCTAAATGTGCCTTTCAATGGACCCGTTGGAATTTTAACTGAGTAAAAAGTACAGAAATTGAGTTTTTGGAATATAATTGAGTTGAAAAGCTCCTAATCAATTACATGAACTCCTAAAATTTGATTAAAACGTGTTTTGCAGTCCTTTTTGTAGAGGTTTCGGACGAGTGGGTCGAAATGGGCCTCTGAATGGACCCGCTGGAATTTTAACTGAGTAAAAAGTACAGAAATTGAGGTTTTGCAATATAATTGTGTTGAAAAGCTCCTAATCAATTACATGAATTCCTAAAATTTGATTAAAACTTGTTTTGCAGTCCTTTTTGTAGAGGTTTCAGACGAGCGGGTCGAAATGGGCCTTTCAATGGACCCGTTGGATTTTAACTGAGTAAAAAGTACAGAAATTGAGGTTTTGAATATAATTGTGTGGAAAAGCTCCTAATCAATTATTTGAACTCCTTAAATTTGATTAAAACTTGTTTTGCGGTCCTTTTATCGAGGTTTCGGACGAGCAGGTCTAAATGGGCCTTTCGATGGACCCGTTGGAATTTTAACTGAGTAAAAAGTACAGAAATTGAGGTTTTGCAATATAATTGTGTTGAAAATCTCCTAATCAATTACATGATCTCCTAAAATTTGATTAAAACTTGTTTTGCGGTCCTTTTTGTAGAGGTTTTGGACGAGCAGGTCTAAATGGGCTTTTCAATGGACCTGTTGGAATTTTAACTGAGTAAAAAGTACAGAAATTGAGGTTTTGCAATATAATTGTGTTGAAAAGCACGTAATCAATTATTTCAATTCCTAATATTTGAATAAAACATTTTTGCGGTCCTTTTTGTAGAGGTTTTAGACGAGCAGTTCTAAATGGGCCTATCAATGGGCCCGTTGGAATTTTAAATGAGTAAAAACTATAAAATTGAGGTTTTTCAATATAATTGTGTTGAAAAGCTCCTAATAAATTATTTGAACTCCTAAAATTTGATTAAAACAATTTTGCGGTCCTTTTTGTCGAGGTTTCGGACGAGCATGTCTAAATGGGCCTTTCAATGGACCAGTTAGAATTTTAACTGAGTAAAAAGTACAGAAATTGAGGTTTTGCAATATAATTGTGTTGACAAGCTCCTAATCAATTACATGAACTCTTAAAATTTGATTAAAACTTTTTTTGTGGTCCTTTTTGTAGAGGTTTCGGACGAGCGGGTCTAAATTGGCCTTTCAATGGACCCGTTGAATTTTTTTTGATAGAAAGGCCTCGTTAAAAACCCCTACTACTTTCCTTCAAGCAGAGCTAGAGGACCCTAAAAAGGGGAAAAGAGTGCCTAGATTTTATTTCATGAAAGAGTTGTTACAAGATGTTTAATACAAGGAGGAATATCAGAAGTAAAAGATAAAGCAGACATTTTGCCAAGCGAAAAGGTCGCCAAAGAATGCGCTACATGATTTGCCTCACGGCGTACAAAGGAAACAGAAGCTGATACAAAGTCATGAAGAGATTCTCGAATTTGATGAAGAAGAGGCCCCAACGTGGAGAGGTGACCCCGGCAAGAAGGCTTTCACCTTCACAAGTGACTGCATTCGGACGGCTGCCTAGCGGAAAGGCGAGGCCCCCCACCACTGCACCTGTAGAATCACGTGCCACAACACCAACCGCCGCAGCACGAGTAGAAGGATTGAAAGCCCCATCTACATTAATTTTGATATGGTTAGGCGGAGGAGGGTTCCAGTTTGTGGAGGAAAGGAAAGAAGGTGCTGGAATGGTAGGCACAGTTGCACTGTAAAAGTCATTATGAAGACTAATAGAGTAAAAAGTACAGAAATTGAGGTTTGGCAATATAATTGCGTTGAAAAGCTCCTAATCAATTATTTGAACTCCTAAAATTTGATTAAAACTTTTTTTGTGGTCCTTTTTGTAGAGGTTTCGGACGACGGGTCTAAATTGGCCTTTCAATGGACCCGTTGAAATTTTAACTGAGTAAAAAGTACAGAAATTGAGGTTTGGCAATATAATTGCGTTGAAAAGCTCCTAATCAATTATTTGAACTCCTAAAATTTGCGCAAAACTTGTTTTGCGGTCCTTTATGTAGAGGTTTCGGACGTGCGGGTCTAAATGGGCCTTTCAATGGACCAGTTGGAATTTTAACTGAGTAAAATGTATAAAAATTGAATTTTTGCAATATAATTGTGTTGAAAAGCTCCTAATAATTTATTTGAACTCCTAGAATTTGATTAAAACTTTTTTGCGGTCCTTTTTGTATCGGTTTCGGACGAGCAGGTCTAAATGGGCCTTACAATGGACCCGTTGGAATTTTAACTGAGTAAAAAGTACAGAAATTGAGGTTTTGCAATATAATTGTGTTGCAAAGCTCCTAATCAATTATTTGAACTCCTAAAATTTGATTAAAACTTGTTTTGCGGTCCTTTTTGTCGAGGTTTCGGACGAGCAGGTCTAAATGGGCCTTTCAATGGACCCGTTGGAATTTTAACTGAGTAAAAAGTACAAAAATTGAGGTTTTGCAATATAATTGTGTTGAAAAGCTCCTAATCAATTACATGAACTCCTAAAATATGATTAATACTTGTTTTGCAGTCCTTTTGTAGAGGTTTCGGACAAGCAGGTCTAAATGGGCCTTTCAATAGACCGTTGGAATTTTAACTGAGTAAAAAGAACAGAAATTGGGGTTTTGAAATATAATTTTGTTGAAAAGCTCCTAATCAATTATTTGTACTCCTAAAATATGATCAAAACTTGTTTTGTGGTCCTTTATGTAGAGGTTTCGGACGTGCGAGTCTAAATGGGCCTTTCAATGGACCCGTTGGAATTTTAACTCAGTAAAAAGTACAGAAATTGAGGTTTTGCAATATAATTGTGTGGAAAAGCTCCTAATCAATTACATGAACTCCTAAAATTTGATTAAAACTTGTTTTGCGGCCCTTTTTGTATCGGTTTCGGACGAGCATGTCTAAATGGGCCTTACAATGGACCCGTTGGAATTTTAACTGAGTAGAAAGTATAAAAATTGAGGTTTTACAATATAATTGTGTTGAAAATCTCATAATCAATTATTTTTACTCCTAAAATATGATCAAAACTTGTTTTGCGGTCCTTTATGTAGAGGTTTCGGACGTGCGGGTCTAAATGGGCCTTTTAGTGGACCCGTTGGAATTTTAACTGAATAAAATTTATAAATATTGAAGTTTTGCAATGTGTTGAAAATCTCCTAAGCATTTATTTGAACTCCTCAAATTTGATTAAAACTTTTTTGCAGTCCTCTTTGTATCGGTTTCGGACGAGCAGGTCTAAATGGGCCTTACAATGGACCCGTTGGAATTTTAAGTGAGTAAAAAGTACAGAAATTGAGGTTTTGCAATATAATTGTGTTTAAAAGATACTAATCAATTATTTGAACTCCTAAATTTTGATTAAAACTTGTTTTGCGGCCCTTTTTGTCGAGGTTTCGGACAAGCAGGTCTAAATGGGCCTTTCAATGGACCCGTTGAAATTTTAACTGAGTAAAAAGTACAGCAATTGTGGTTTTGCAATATAATTGTGTTGAAAATCTCCTAATCAATTACATGATCTCCTAAAATTTGATTAAAACTTGTTTTGCGGCCCTTTTTGTAGAGGTTTCGGACGAGCATGTCTAAATGGGCCTTTCAATGGACCCGTTGAAATTTTAACTCAGTAAAAAGTATAAAAATTGAGGTTTTGCAATATGAATATGTTGATAATATCATAATAAATTATCTGTACACCTAAAATATGAGCAAAACTTGTTTTGCGGTCTTGTATGTAGAGGTTTCGGACGTGCGGGTCTAAATGGGCCTTTCGGTGGACCCGTTGGAATTTTAACTGAGTAAAATGTATAAAAATTGAAGTTTTACAATATAATTGTGTTGAAAAGCTCCTAATCATTTATTTGAACTCCTAAAATTTGATTAAAACTTTTTTGCGGTCCTTTTTGTATCGGTTTCGGACGTGCAGGTCTGAATAGGCCTTTAATGGACCCGTTGGGATTTTAACTGAGTAAAAAGTACAGAAATTGAGGTTTTGCAATATAATTTTGTTAAAAAGCTCCTAATTAATTATTTGAACTCCTAAAATTTGTTTAAAACTTGTTTTGCGGTCCTTTTTGTCGAGGTTTCAAACGAGCAGGCCTAAATGGGCTTTTCAATGGACCCATTGGAATTTTAACTGAGTAAAAAGTACAGAAATTGAGGTTTTGCATTATAATTGTGTTGAAAAGCTCCTAAAAAATTACATGAACTCCTAAAATTTGATTAAAACTTGTTTTGCAGTCGTTTTTGTAGAGGTTTCGGACTAGCGAGTCGAAATGGGCCTTTCAATGGACCCGTTGGAATTTTAACTGTGTAAAAAGTACAGAAATTGAGGTTTTGTAATATAATTGTGTTGAAAAGCTCCTAAGTAATTACATGAACTCCTAAAGATTGATTAAAACTTGTTTTGCAGTCCTTTTTGTAGAGGTTTAGGACGAGCGGGTCGAAATGGGCCTTTCAATGGACCGGTTGGAATTTTAATTGAGTAAAAAGTACAGAAATTGAGGTTTTGCAATATAATTGTGTTGAAAAGCTCCTAATCAATTATTTGAACTCCTAATATTTGATTAAAACTTGTTTTGCGGTCCTTTTTGTAGAGGTTTCGGACGAGCAGGTCTAAATGGGCCTTTTAAGGGACCCGTTGGAATTTTAATTGAGTAAAAAGTACATAAATTTAGGTTTTGCAATATAATTGTGTTGAAAATCTCCTAATCAATTACATGATCTCCTAAAATTTGACTAAAACTTGTTTTGCGGCCCTTTTTGTAGAGGTTTCGGACGAGCATGTCTAAATGAGCCTTTCAATGGACCCGTTGGAATTTTAACTAATAAAAAGTATAAAAATTGAGGTTTTGCAATATAATTGTGTTGAAAACCTCATAATCAATTATTTGTACTCCTAAAATATGATCAAAACTTGTTTTGCAGTCCTTTATGTACAGGTTTCGGACGTGCGGGTCTAAATGGGCCTTTCAATGGACCCGTTGGAATTTTAACTGAGTAAGATGTATAAAAATTGAAGTTTTGCAATATAATTGTTTTGAAAATCTCCTAATCATTTATTTGAACTCCTAAAATTTGAATAAAAAATTTTTGTGGTCCTTTTTGTATCGGTTTTGGACGAGCAGGTCTAAATGGGCCTTACAAAGGGCCCATTGGAATTTTAACTGAGTAAAAAGTACAAAAATTGAGGTTTTGCAATATAATTGTGTTGAAAGCTCCTAATCCATTATTTGAACTCCTAAAACTTGATTAAAACTTGTTTTGCGGTCCTTTATGTAGAGGTTTCGGACGTGCGGGTCTAAATGGGCCTTTCAATGGACCCGTTGGAATTTTAACTGAGTAAAAATTACTGAAATTGAGGTTTTGCAATATAATTCTATTGAAAAGCTCCTAATCAATTATTTGAACTCCTAAAATTTAATTAAAACTTGTTTTGCGATCCTTTTTGTCGAGGTTTCGGACGAGCAGGTCTAAATGGGCCTTTCAATGGGCCCGTTGGAATTTTAACTGTGTAAAAAGTCTAGGAATTGAGGTTTTGCAATATAATTGTGTTGAAAAGCTCCTAATCAATTACATGAACTCCTAAAATTTGATTAAAACGTGTTTTGCAGTCCTTTTTGTAGAGGTTTCGGACGAGCGGGTCGAAATGGGCCTTTCAGTGGACCTGTTGGAATTTTAATTGAGAAAAAGTACAGAAATTGAGGTTTTGCAATATAATTTTGTTGAAAAGCTCCTAATCAATTACATGAACTCCTAAAATTTGATTAAAACGTGTTTTGCAGTCCTTTTTGTAGAGGTTTCAGACGAGCGGGCCTAAATGGGCCTTTCAATTGACCCGTTGGAATTTTAACTGAGTAAAAAGTACAACAATTGAGGTTTTGCAATATAATTGTGTTGAAAAGCTCCTAATAAATTATTTGAACTCCTAATATTTGAATAAAACATTTTTCCGGTCCTTTTTGTAGGGGTTTCGGACGAGCAGGTCTAAATGGGCCTATCAATGGGCCCGTTGGAATTTTAACTGAGTAAAAAGTATAAAATTGAGGTTTTTCAATATAATTGTGTTGAAAAGCTCCTAATCAATTATTTGTACTCCTAAAATTTGATTAAAACTATTTTTGCGGTCCTTTTTGTATCGGTTTCGGACGAGCAGGTCTAAATGGGCCTTTCAATGGACCCGTTAGAATTTTAACTGAGTAAAAAGTACAGAAATTAAGGTTTTGCAATATAATTGTGTTGAAAAGCTCCTAATAAATTACATGAACTCATAAAATTTGATTAAAACTTGTTTTGCAGTCATTTTTGTAGAGGTTTCGGACTAGCGAGTCGAAATGGGCCTTTCAATGGACCCGTTTGAATTTTAACTGTGTAAAAAGTACAGAAATTGAGGTTTTGTAATATAATTGTGTTGAAAAGCTCCTAAGTAATTACATGAACTCCTAAAGTTTGATTAAAACTTGTTTTGCAGTCCTTTTTGTAGAGGTTTAGGACGAGCGGGTCGAAATGGGCCCTTCAATGGACCGGTTGGAATTTTAACTGAGTAAAAAGTACAGAAATTGAGGTTTTGCAATATAATTGTGTTGAAAAGCTCCTAATCAATTATTTGAACTCCTAATATTTGATTAAAAATTGTTTTGCGGTCCTTTTTGTAGAGGTTTCGGACGAGCAGGTCTAAATGGGCCTTTTAATGGACCCGTTGGAATTTTAATTGAGTAAAAAGTACATAAATTTAGGTTTTGCAATATAATTGTGTTGAAAATCTCCTAATCAATTACATGATCTCCTAAAATTTGACTAAAACTTGTTTTGCGGCCCTTTTTGTAGAGGTTTCGGACGAGCATGTCTAAATGAGCCTTTCAATGGACCCGTTGGAATTTTAACTAATAAAAAGTTTAAAAATTGAGGTTTTGCAATATAATTGTGTTGAAAACCTCATAATCAATTATTTGTACTCCTAAAATATGATCAAAACTTGTTTTGCGGTCCTTTATGTAGAGGTTTCGGACGTGCGGGTCTAAATGGGCCTTTCAATGGACCCGTTGGAATTTTAACTGAGTAAGATGTATAAAAATTGAAGTTTTGCAATATAATTGTTTTGAAAATCTCCTAATCATTTATTTGAACTCCTAAAATTTGAATAAAAAATTTTTGTGGTCCTTTTTGTATCGGTTTTGGACGAGCAGGTCTAAATCGGCCTTACAAAGGGCCCGTTGGAATTTTAACTGAGTAAGAAGTACAAAAATTGAGGTTTTGCAATATAATTGTGTTGAAAAGCTCCTAATCAATTATTTGAACTCCTAAAATTTGATTAAAACTTGTTTTGCGGTCCTTTATGTAGAGGTTTCGGACGTGCGGGTCTAAATGGGCCTTTCAATGGACCCGTTGGAATTTTAACTGAGTAAAAATTACTGAAATTGAGGTTTTGCAATATAATTCTGTTGAAAAGCTCCTAATCAATTATTTGAACTCCTAAAATTTAATTAAAACTTGTTTTGCGGTCCTTTTTGTCGAGGTTTCGGACGAGCAGGTCTAAATGGGCCTTTCAATGGGCCCGTTGGAATTTTAACTGTGTAAAAAGTACAGAAATTGAGGTTTTGCAATATAATTGTGTTGAAAAGCTCCTAATCAATTACACGAACTCCTAAAATTTGATTAAAACGTGTTTTGCAGTCCTTTTTGTAGAGGTTTCGGACGAGCGGGTCGAAATGGGCCTTTCAGTGGACCTGTTGGAATTTTAATTGAGTAAAAAGTACAGAAATTGAGGTTTTGCAATATAATTTTGTTGAAAAGCTCCTAATCAATTACATGAACTCCTAAAATTTGATTAAAACGTGTTTTGCAGTCCTTTTTGTAGAGGTTTCAGACGAGCGGGTCTAAATGGGCCTTTCAATAGACCCGTTGGAATTTTAACTGAGTAAAAAGTACAACAATTGAGGTTTTGCAATATAATTGTGTTGAAAAGCTCCTAATAAATTATTTGAACAAAACATTTTTCCGGTCCTTTTTGTAGGGGTTTCGGACGAGCAGGTCTAAATTGGCCTATCAATGGGCCCGTTGGAATTTTAACTGAGTAAAAAGTATAAAATTGAGGTTTTTCAATATAATTGTGTTGAAAAGCTCCTAATCAATTATTTGTACTCCTACAATTTGATTAAAACTATTTTTGCGGTCCTTTTTGTCGAGGTTTCGGACGAGCAGGTCTAAATGGGCCTTTCAATGGGCCCGTTGGAATTTTAACTGTGTAAAAAGTACAGAAATTGAGGTTTTGCAATATAATTGTGTTAAAAAGCTCCTAATCAATTACATGAACTCCTAAAATTTGATTAAAACGTGTTTTGCAGTCCTTTTTGTAGAGGTTTCGGACGAGCGGGTCGAAATGGGCCTTTCAGTGGACCTGTTGGAATTTTAATTGAGTAAAAAGTACAGAAATTGAGGTTTTGCAATATAATTTTGTTGAAAAGCTCCTAATAAATTACATGAACTCCTAAAATTTGATTAAAACGTGTTTTGCAGTCCTTTTTGTAGAGGTTTCAGACGAGCGGGTCTAAATGGGCCTTTCAATGGACCCGTTGGAATTTTAACTGAGTAAAAAGTACAACAATTGAGGTTTTGCAATATAATTGTGTTGAAAAGCTCCTAATAAATTATTTGAACTCCTAATATTTGAATAAAACATTTTTCCGGTCCTTTTTGTAGGGGTTTCGGACGAGCAGGTCTAAATGGGCCTATCAATGGGCCCGTTGGAATTTTAACTGAGTAAAAAGTATAAAATTGAGGTTTTTCAATATAATTGTGTTGAAAATCTCCTAATCAATTATTTGTACTCCTAAAATTTGATTAAAACTATTTTTGCGGTCGTTTTTGTCGAGGTTTCGGACGAGCAGGTCTAAATGGGCCTTTCAATGGACCCGTTAGAATTTTAACTGAGTAAAAAGTACAGAAATTAAGGTTTTGCAATATAATTGTGTTGAAAAGCTCCTAATAAATTACATGAACTCATAATGCTTGATTAAAACGTGTTTTGCAGTCCTTTTTGTAGAGGTTTCGGACGAGCGGGTCGAAATGGGCCTTTCAATGGACCCGTTGGAATTTTAACTCAGTAAAAAGTACAGAAATTGAGGTTTTGCAATATAATTGTGTGGAAAAGCTCCTAATCAATTACATAAACTCCTAAAATTTGATTAAAACTTGTTTTGCGGCCCTTTTTGTATCGGTTTCAGACGAGCATGTCTAAATGGGCCTTACAATGGACCCGTTGGAATTTTAACTGAGTAAAAAGTACAGAAATTGAGGTTTTGCAAAATAATTGTGTTGACAAGCTCCTAATCAATTACATGAACTCCTAAAATTTGATTAAAACTTGTTTTGCGGTCCTTTTTTTAGAGGTTTCGGACTAGCAGGTCTAAATGGGCCTTTTAATGGACCCGTTGGAATTTTAACTGAGTAAAAAGTACATAAATTTAGGTTTTGCAATATAATTGTGTTGAAAATCTCCTAATCAATTACATGATCTCCTAAAATTTGATTAAAACTAGTTTTGCGGCCCTTTTTGTAGAGGTTTCGGACGAGCATGTCTAAATGGGCCTTTCAATGGACCCGTTGGAATTTTAACTAATAAAAAGTATAAAAATTGAGGTTTTGTAATATAATTGTGTTGAAAAGCTCATAATCAATTATTTGTACTCCTAAAATATGATCAAAACTTGTTTTGCGGTCCTTTATGTAGAGGTTTCGGACGTGCGGGTCTAAATGGGCCTTTCAATGGACCCGTTGGAATTTTAACTGAGTAAGATGTATAAAAATTGAAGTTTTGCAATATAATTGTTTTGAAAATCTCCTAATCATTTATTTGAACTCCTAAAATTTGAATAAAACTTTTTTGTGGTCCTTTTTGTATCGGTTTCAGACGAGCAGGTCTAAATGGGCCTTACAATGGGCCCGTTGGAATTTTAACTGAGTAAAAAGTACAGAAATTGAGGTTTTGCAATATAATTGTGTTGAAAAGCTCCTAATCAATTATTTGAACTCCTAAAATTTGATTAAAACTTGTTTTGCGGTCCTTTATGTAGAGGTTTCGGACGTGCGGGTCTAAATGGGCCTTTCAATGGACCCGTTGGAATTTTAACGGAGTAAAAATTACTGAAATTGAGGTTTTGCAATATAATTCTGTTGAGAAGCTCCTAATCAATTATTTGAACTCCTAAAATTTGATTAAAACTTGTTTTGCAGACCTTTTTGTAGAGGTTTCGGACGAGCATGTAACGCCCCGGTTTTGGGCTTGGAAGTTTTGGGCGTTGACCGGTTCGGTCAAAGTGCGGTTCGAATCTATAAGGGTGAAATTAGGAAAGCCTAGTTCGGGTTGCATTAAAAATATGGAAAAATGTTCTAAAATCATATTTTAATATATATAAGTGAACTGTGAAATCAATTTTTAAAAATGAGGTTTGGAAGGGTGACATTTTGGCTAGTGACCAAAATGTAATTTTTGAAAGTTGCGTGACTGTTTTATAAAGGATTGAAACTTTGAATCTTTAAGGAGCTATTATTCCAAAAGGAGTTTCTCCAGATTTTTCTAAGATATTTTAATGTTTAATTCTGATTTTAAAGTTAAAGAAAAGTGGAGGGAAATCATTTTGGCTATTTTGTAACTAATTTTCCTATTTTCCCAATTTTCCTTTTTCTCTCATTTTCTTTCAATCCAAACACTTTCTCTCCAGAGATTTCTTTCTGATTTTGTCACTCAAATCTATCTTTTCAATTCTCTTTGGATTCCTAGTCATCTCTACAACAAAACCTTGCAATTTGCTATTTGGATTTTCAAGCTTTTTGGTTCTAAAAGGGAGAAAACTCAAGTTTGGAGGTAAGAACGTCCTTCTCCTCTAAACTCTCAGTTCTTTACTGAAATTCCCAAGTTCTCAATCCTTAATTGATGTTTTATTAAAGGCTTTTAAAGTTGTGAAATGGATCTTGGCTTTAAATGCAAGATTTGGTGATTTTTGATAGATTTTCGTTAGATCTGTTAAAGCTGTGATTTGAGATGTGTTTTTGATGATAAATGAACATTAATTTGTTAAGGAATTGAGTTTTGATTAATGCAATCCCGGATAGGTTGAATTTCCTAAGTTTAGCTTGTGATTTTTGGTTGTTTTTGGGTGATCTTGTGGATCTGTTGTTGCTGGTGGTATAAGGATGTTGTTAGGTCCTTTTTAGATGTTGAATGATGTTTAAGGATGCTTAGTTTTGATGGTTTATGGCTGGGCTTTGTTGAGAAGTTGTTTAGATGCATTTTCGGTTGTGTTTGGTGGCCGAAAATGGAGTGTGGATGAGAGCAGCGAGTTTAGGTGCTTTCTTTGAAGCTATTAATGCATGATGATGCATTAATCTACTGTTTTAATGTGTTAAAACAGGGGAGTCATCTTTGGATCCAAGTGGTGGTGATCCGGAAGCTTGATTTGGTGTTTCGGCAAGAGGCGAAACGGAATCGGTGAGTGGATTTTGGTTTTCGGCTTTGAAACCAATGTTTTGGAGGTTTGGGAGCTTAGTCTAAGTCTAAACAACTTTGCTAAGCTCAAGAGTAAGTTTTCGGAAACACTCTCTTGTTGAGGAACCATGTGATGGTTGGGTGCAATGTGTTTGTTGCATGTTTAAATTCTGTTTTTAAAGCATATCTAGCATGTGTGTTTGCTGAGATTATAAGCCATGTGTTTAAGGAAGATCAAGGTTAGAGTTCCTTGTTTTTGAACATTGTATAAATGTTGTTTGATGCTTAAAGATGCATGATGTTTATGACTTGGTTAAATGCTTTAAAACAGTGGATTATTGATGATATATGATGTATATTGGCAAGTGATGTTTTTGAAAAGGTTAAGGTCACTAAGGTGGTTAAAAATCCTTGAGTGAGCCTTGTTTTACTTAAGAACATCAAGGTGGTTAAAAGTCCTTGGATGGTTCTTGTTACGGACACAAAGGTGTTTAAAAGTCCTTGTGTGGTCCTTTCCAAGGTGTTTAAAAGTCCTTGGGGCCAAGGTGTTTAAAAGTCCTTGGGGTGATTTATATCATGGTGTTTAAAAGTCCATGGCCAAGGTGTTTAAAAGTCCTTGGGGCCAAGGTGTTTAAAAGTCCTTGGGGTGATTTATATCATGGTGTTTAAAAGTCCATGGCCAAGGTGTTTAAAAGTCCTTGGGGCCAAGGTGTTTAAAAGTCCTTGGGGTGATTTATATCACGGTGTTTAAAAGTCCATGGCCAAGGTGTTTAAAAGTCCTTGGGGTCAAGGTGTTTAAAAGTCCTTGAGGTGAAACTTGTTAAGGACACAAAGGTGTTTAAAAGTCCTTGTGTGGTCCTTGCCATGGTGTTTAAAAGTCCATGGGCCAAGGTGTTTAAAAGTCCTTGGGGATAAGATCACAATGGTGTTTAAAAGTCCATGTGTGAGTCTTATGTTGATCTTGTTTTAAAGATGGTAATTATCACTTGTGGCCAATATGACATGTTATGATGTGAAGCATGAGATGCTTGTTTAAGATTGCTTGTGAGCATGTCTAAATGTATTTTGAAGTATGATTTATAAATGAGTTTTATAAATGCATTATTGTGTGGTTCTAAGGAGCTTTCCTCACTAAGCTTTTGCTTACGCTCTCTCTCTTTTCTTAAACCAATAATGCAGAGCATTAAAGTGCATTGAGGGCAGCAAGGAGGGCAAGCAATCAAGTGGAAGTTAAGCTCATGTATGAGAAGGTTTTCTTAAACACTTTTAGCTTTTGGCATTTGGAAATGGGGGACCTATGTTGATGTTTTGGGAGATGTTTGGAACTCCCTATGTTGGATTTATGTTGTTGTTAATGTTGGTTTTTGTAATTGGCCATTATGTGTTGGTTTGAAGGCTTTTGTGCATGGATGGTTGCTTGTGTAGGAAGCATGCCTTTAGATTTGGGGCTTTTCATATATGTTGATCTAATGATGATTGGTTGATGCAAATATGTCTCTTGGATGTTGTATGAGTTGCTGGTAAAGTTTGATAGCATTTGGAGCATGATTGGTTGGTCAATTGCATGTTTAAGCAAGCATTTTTCTGCATTCTGTGCAGGCCGTATCGGAACAGTGCCTACCGTTTCGGAACGGGTGCCACGAAGCAGCCCAGGCGTCCGAAACGGGTGACACCGTTCCGAAACGGAAAGGCTACTGTCAGCCCTCGTTTCGGTACGCGTTGCGGAACGGCCCCGCGTTTCGAAACGGGCTGTCTCCCGTTTCGGAACGCATGACCGTTGGGGGCTGACATGGGCAGTTATGTGTTTCAAAATGTTTGCATTTTGGTCCTGAAACTTGTATGTGCAATTGTGTGAGTTCGGGATGTCCGTTTGAGCTGAAATTTGGCCGAGATGCATGAAACATGATTAATTTTAAGTTAGTAACTTTAATTTGGTTGAAGTCCTTATAAATATCAGAATTTACAGTTTGGTCCCTAAAGTTGTAATTTGTTCAATTAGGTCCCTGTTTGATCTCTGATGTTTATGATCTTTGAGAATGTTGTTTGTTTGATCACTACTAGGGTTAATGTGCATCTAGACAAGTTTAAAAAGAAAAAAAAGGGCCGTTAATCAAGGTTGACTTTCGGGTTGACTTTGGTTTTCCCCGTGTGACCTTCTTAATTCGGGTCAACCGTCTAGGCCGGGTTAAGGGGGTTACATTTGGTGGTATCAGAGCTGAGTTCTCGAGTAAATGGGAATGTGTATGTGAATGTTTAAAGTGTGTATGCTTTGTATGCTTGTTGAGTGAAAGCATGTTGAGTGGATTGCATGTATGTTGCAATTGAGATGTATGATGTGATGAAGCATGTTGTGGGTACCCATTGCCAAATCAAAGCTAATGAAATGATGTTGTTTTTAATTGGAAATGAGCTTGAGTACTTGGATTGCTTACCTTGCTGGGCCTGACTTTGTTTATTTGCATTGTGATTGCATAGTTAGAGTATGGCACCTCGTAGAGAGTTGAGGAGTAATGTGCGAGCTACGGCTCAGAATGAGAATGAAAATGAGGAGAACGTTGAGAGCGCGGTTTTACCTCCTCCACCTGGTGGTGGTGGTGCTGGGGCTGAGGAAGCTGGAGTTGCAGCTGGTGCTGAGGCTGCAGGACCTGAGGCTGGTCAGGGGCAAGCTGTTCCTGACATGACGGTGTTAATTCAAGCTATAGCTGGTGCTTTTCAAGCAGCGGTAGCTGGAGCTCGTGGAGCTGGGCATCAGGAAGATGCTGGAGTTAGACTACCTTTGGAGCGTTTGCGCAGTCTGGGAGGGACTAAGTTCAGGGGTATGTCTGCTGAAGGTTCTGAGGCTTGGTTAGAGAGTACCGAGAGGATCTTGGGTCAGATGACTTGCACTGATGTGCAGAAGCTTGGCTGTGTTGTGTCCTTGCTGCAGAAGGATGCATATACGTGGTGGACAACCACTATTGCTGGGATGGCAGAAGTTGATGTGACTTGGACATTCTTTCAGAATGTGTTCAAGAGAAGGTATCTGGGTGTGAGGTACCTAGATGAAAAGAAGCGTGAGTTCATGTCTCTTACTCAAGGGAGCATGACGGTGGCTGAGTATGAGGTACAGTTTGTTCGACTCAATTCAATATGCACCTGAGCTTGTCCCGGATGAGCGGGCGAGATGTGAAAGGTTCCGTTATGGCTTAGTGACGGATGTGAAGATGTATGTGCTGGCTACCGAGTATGATGACTTTGATGTGTTGGTGGGCCGAGCTAAGGATATTGAGATGAACTTGGGTTTATCTTCTAAAGGTGCTGGTAAGCGAGCAGCTGAGTATAGTTCCGGTGGTGGACGGAACAAGAGGGGACGTGATCAGAAGTATCAGTCCTCGGCTAAGCGAGGTGGTGGAGCACCTGCTCGGGGAGGCAACGCTAGAGCTGATCCGAGTACCTGTTGGATTTGTGGTTCTCATGGTCACATGAAACGTGATTGTCCTCGTGCTGTGAGGGAGGTGCAAGCTCCTGTTGCGGCAGCTGGGAATGGTTGCTGGAGCTATGGATCTTTGGATCATTTGAGGCGTGATTGTCCTATGTTGGCTGGTGGCCAAGTTCGTGCTCCTGTTGTTGCAGCACCGTAGAGAGGTCGGGGGCGCGGCCGTGGTAATTTCCAGCGAAGAGAGGAAGGTGGCCGAGGTGTGGCTCATGTTGTAGCTGTGCAGCCAGAGGGTGGCGGGCAGGCTAGAGTGTTTGCTCAGCGTGAGGGAAGGAATGACGCGGATGTGATCGCAGGTACCTTTACTCTGCAATCCTTGTCATTACTTTCCTTGATTGATTCTGGATCTACGCACTCTTACATATTGCGTGAGCATGCTGAATTGCTTGGTTTGCCTGTTGAGTCTTTGGATGTTGGTATGCGTGTCACTAGTTCTTTTGGTGAGACTGTTGTGACTCGAAAGCTGTATAGAAGGTGTCCTTTGGTTGTTCAAAATCATGTTTTTCATGTTGACCTCATGGAGTTACCTTTCTATGGTTTTGATGTAATCCTTGGTATGGATTGGCTTGCTGAGCATCGTGCTGTGGTGGATTGTGAAAATAAGCGAGTTTTGCTGAAGCTTGCGGATGATTATGAAGTTGTTGTGGTTGGTGAGAATGTGAAGTTTCTTGCCAATGTGGTATCTACGTTGGAGGCGAGCCGGATGCTGAGGCAAGGCTGTGAAGCTTACCTAGCTTTTGTGATGAATCCTAGCTCTAAGGAGTTGAGGGTGTAAGATATCAGGGTTGTGAAGGAGTTTCCTGGTGTGTTTCCTGAGGAGTTGCCTGGTTTACCTCCTAATCGCGAGGTGGAGTTTGGGATTGAGCTGTATGAGAATACAACTCCTGTGTCTATTACTCCCTATAGGATGGCACCTAAGGAGCTGAAAGAGTTGAAGACGCAGTTGCAAGAGTTGCTTGAGCGTGGTTTCATTCGGCCGAGTGTGTCGCCTTGGGGTGCACCGGTCTTGTTCGTGAAGAAGAAGGATGGCACTATGAGAATGTGCATTGATTACCGTCAGCTGAACAAGTTGACTATCAAGAATCGGTATCCTTTACCGAGAATTGATGATCTCTTTGATCAATTTCGGGGAGCAGCTGTGTTCTCTAAGATTGACTTGAGGTCAGGGTATTACCAGTTGAAGGTGAAGGATGTGGATGTGCCTAAGACAGCTTTCAGAACAAGGTATGGGCATTATGAGTTCCTTGTGATGCCGTTTGGGTTGACAAATGCTCCTGCTGCTTTCATGGACATGATGAATCGTGTGTTTCATGAATACCTGGACAAGTTTGTTGTGGTGTTCATCGATGATATCCTCGTGTACTCGCGTACTGAGGAGGAGCACGAAGAGCATTTGAGGATTGTTTTGCAGGCTTTGTTGGAGAATCAGCTTTATGCTAAGCTGAGCAAGTGCGAGTTCTGGTTAAGTGAGGTGGTGTTTCTTGGGCATGTGGTTTCTGCTAAGGGGATTCGGGTTGATCCTCAGAAGGTTGAGGCGGTGATGAATTGGAAGGTTCCTAAGTCTGTTCATGAAGTTCGTAGTTTCCTCGGTTTGGCAGGATACTATCGGAGGTTTGTGGATGGGTTTTCTAAGATTGCTGCACCTTTGACAAAGTTGTTGCAGAAAGATGTTAAGTATGAGTGGACGGAGGCGAGGCAGCAGGCTTTTGAGAAGCTTAAGGCAGCTTTGACACAAGCTCCTATCTTGATTCAACCTGAATCAGGGAAAGAGTTTGTGGTGTATAGTGATGCATCCTATGTTGGTTTGGGATGTGTGTTGATGCAAGAGGGTAAGGTGGTGGCTTATGCATCGCGGCAGTTGAAGGTGCATGAGCGCAATTATCCTACGCATGACATTGAGCTGGCTGCAGTGGTTTTTGCTTTAAAGATCTAGAGGCATTACCTGTATGGTGAGAAGTGTACTGTGTACACGGATCACAAGAGTTTGAAGTATCTGATGTCTCAGAAGGAGTTGAATCTCAGGCAGCGACGTTGGGTGGAGTTGCTCAAGGATTATGATTTGACGATTGAGTATCACCCTGGGAAGGCTAATGTTGTAGCGGATGCCTTGAGTAGGAAGGTAGCTGTTGAGCTGAGGGCTTTGTTTGCCAGTTTGAGTATATCGCGTGATGGTGGTCTTGTAGCTGAGTTGCAAGTGAAACCATCTTTGGTTCAGTTGATCAAGGAAAAGCAGTTGCTGGATGATTCCTTGGTGCCGCATGTTCAGGATATCGCGGAGGGTAGACCTTCGGATTTCTGTTTTAATGGTGATGGAGTGTTGTATTTTGGGAGTCGGATAGTGGTGCCTAATGATGCTGAGCTGAGGCGTGCTATTCTGACTGAAGGTCATAGTAGTCCTTTTGCTATGCACCCAGGTAGTACTAAGATGTATCGAGATCTTCGTGATGAGTACTATTGGGTGGGTTTGAAAAAGGATGTTGCGGAGTTTGTGAGCAAGTGTATGGTGTGTCAGCGAGTTAAGGCTGAGCATCAGTTTCCTTCAGGGTTGTTGCAACCGTTGAGAATCCCTGAGTGGAAGTGGGAGAGGGTTACCATGGATTTTGTATCTGGTTTACCTTTGTCACCATCGAAGAAGAATTCGGTGTGGGTGATTGTGGATCGCCTGACGAAGTGTGCGCATTTCTTGCCTGTGCATACTACGTTTTCTTTGGATAAGCTTGCGGAGCTGTACATTGCGGAGATTGTGCGGCTGCATGGTGTGCCAAAGTCGATTGTGTCGGATAAGGATCCGAGGTTCACATCGCGGTTCTGGCAGTGTTTGCATCAAGCTCTGGGTACGAGGTTGAATTTCAGTACATCCTATCATCCTTAGTCGGATGGTCAGTCTGAGCGTGTTATCCAGATTTTAGAGGATATGTTGAGGTGCTGCGTGATTGAGTTTCAGGGCTCTTGGGAGAAGCTTTTGCCTTTGGTTGAGTT
Source organism: Hibiscus trionum (assembly GCA_030270665.1). Classification (NCBI taxonomy): domain Eukaryota; kingdom Viridiplantae; phylum Streptophyta; class Magnoliopsida; order Malvales; family Malvaceae; genus Hibiscus; species Hibiscus trionum. Next base: position 31,928,571 of record BSYR01000008.1, read on the forward strand.
TGCTTATAACAATAGTTATCAGGCGAGCATTCAAATGGCACCTTATGAGGCTTTGTATGGGAGGAAGTGTAGGACTCCTCTTTGTTGGGCTGAAACGGGTTAGAAGTTGGTTTCGATGCCGGCTTTGTTGAAAGGAACCACCGAGAAGGTGAAGCTCATTTGTGAGCGTTTGAAGGCAGCTTCTGATCGGCAGAAGTCTTACGCGGATTTGAAGCGTAAGGAGATAGAGTATGCGGTGGGTGACCGTGTATTTTTGAAAGTTTCGCCTTGGAAGAAGGTGATGAGGTTTGGCCGGAAGGGCAAGTTGAGCCCTAGGTACATTGGACCATACGAGGTGGTTGAGCGTGTGGGTCCTGTTGCATATAGGTTGAGGTTACCTCAAGAGTTGGAGAAGATTCATGATGTGTTCCATGTTTCTATGCTCCGGAAGTATAGATCTGATCCTTCGCATGTGATGCCTGTGGAGGAAGTGGAATTGAATCCGGATTTGACCTATGATGAGGAACCGGTGAAGGTTCTGGATTCAGATAGCAAGGTTCTTCGTGGCAAGACCATAGAGTTGGTAAAGGTGTTGTGGAAGCACCGCGGTGTTGAGGAAGCCACGTGGGAGCGGAAGGATGACATGCTAAAGCAGTTTCCTTATCTCTTTCCTTCAGGTAAATTTTGAGGACGAAATTTCTTAAGGGGGGAGAGTTGTAACGCCCCGGTTTTAGGCTTGGAAGTTTTGGGCGTTGACCGGTTCGGTCAAAGTGCGGTTCGAATCTATAAGGGTGAAATTAGGAAAGCCTAGTTCGGGTTGCATTAAAAATATGGAAAAATGTTCTAAAATCATATTTTAATATATATAAGTGAACTGTGAAATCAATTTTGAAAAATGAGGTTTGGAAGGGTGACATTTTGGGTAGTGACCAAAATGTAATTTTTGAAAGTTGCGTGACTGTTTTATAAAGGATTGAAACTTTGAATCTTTAAGGAGCTATTATTCCAAAAGGAGTTTCTCCAGATTTTTCTAAGATATTTTAATGTTTAATTCTGATTTTAAAGTTAAAGAAAAGTGGAGGGAAATCATTTTGGCTATTTTGTAACTAATTTTCCTATTTTCCCAATTTTCCTTTTTCTCTCATTTTCTCTCAATCCAAACACTTTCTCTCCAGAGATTTCTTTCTGATTTTGTCACTCAAATCTATCTTTTCAATTCTCTTTGGATTCCTAATCATCTCTACAACAAAACCTTGCAATTTGCTATTTGGATTTTCAAGCTTTTTGGTTCTAAAAGGGAGAAAACTCAAGTTTGGAGGTAAGAACGTCCTTCTCCTCTAAACTCTCAGTTCTTTACTGAAATTCCCAAGTTCTCAATCCTTAATTGATGTTTTATTAAAGGCTTTTAAAGTTGTGAAATGGATCTTGGCTTTAAATGCAAGATTTGGTGATTTTTGATAGATTTTCGTTAGATCTGTTAAAGCTGTGATTTGAGATGTGTTTTTGATGATAAATGAACATTAATTTGTTAAGGAATTGAGTTTTGATTAATGCAATCCCGGATAGGTTGAATTTCCTAAGTTTAGCTTGTGATTTTTGGTTGTTTTTGGGTGATCTTGTGGATCTGTTGTTGCTGGAGGTATAAGGATGTTGTTAGGTCCTTTTTAGATGTTGAATGATGTTTAAGGATGCTTAGTTTTGATGGTTTATGGCTGGGCTTTGTTGAGAAGTTGTTTAGATGCATTTTCGGTTATGTTTGGTGGCCGAAAATGGAGTGTGGATGAGAGCAGCGAGTTTAGGTGCTTTCTTTGAAGCTATTAATGCATGATGATGCATTAATCTACTGTTTTAATGTGTTAAAACAGGGGAGTCATCTTTGGATCCAAGTGGTGGTGATCCAGAAGCTTGATTTGGTGTTTCGGCAAGAGGCGAAACGGAATCGGTGAGTGGATTTTGGTTTTCGGCTTTGAAACCAATGTTTTGGAGGTTTGGGAGCTTAGTCTAAGTCTAAACAACTTTGCTAAGCTCAAGAGTAAGTTTTCGGAAACACTCTCTTGTTGAGGAACCATGTGATGGTTGGGTGCAATGTGTTTGTTGCATGTTTAAATTCTGTTTTTAAAGCATATCTAGCATGTGTGTTTGCTGAGATTATAAGCCATGTGTTTAAGGAAGCTCAAGGTTAGAGTTCCTTGTTTTTGAACATTGTATAAATGTTGTTTGATGCTTAAAGATGCATGATGTTTATGACTTGGTTAAATGCTTTAAAACAGTGGATTATTGATGATATATGATGTATATTGGCAAGTGATGTTTTTGAAAAGGTTAAGGTCACTAAGGTGGTTAAAAATCCTTGAGTGAGCCTTGTTTTACTTAAGAACATCAAGGTGGTTAAAAGTCCTTGGATGGTTCTTGTTACGGACACAAAGGTGTTTAAAAGTACAGAATTGAGGTTTTGCAATATAATTGTGTTGAAAAGCTCCTAATTAATTACATGAACTCCTAAAATTTGATTAAAACTTTTATTGTGGTCCTTTTTGTAGAGGTTTCGGACGAGCGGGTAGAAATGGGCCTTTCAATGGACCCGTTGGAATTTTAACTGAGTAAAAAGTACAGAAATTGAGGTTTTGCAATATAATTGTTTTGAAAAGCTCCTAATCAATTATTTGAACTCCTAATATTTGAATAAAACATTTTTGTGGTCCTTTTGTTAGAGGTTTCGGACGAGTAGGTCTAAATGGGCCTATCAATGGGCCCGTTGGAATTTTAACTGAGTAAAAAGTATAAAATTGAGGTTTTTCAATATAATTGTGTTGAAAAGCTCCTAATCAATTATTTGTACTCCTAAAATTTGATTAAAACTATTTTTGCGGTCCTTTTTGTCGAGGTTTCGCACGAGCAGGTCTAAATGGGCCTTTCAATGGACCCGTTAGAATTTTAACTGAGTAAAAAGTACAGAAATTGAGGTTTTGCAATATAATTGTGTTGAAAAGCTCCTAATCAATTACATGAACTCCTAAAATTTGATTAAAACTTTTTTTGTGGTCCTTTTTGTAAAGGTTTCGGACGAGCGGGTCTAAATGGGCCTTTCAATGGACCCGTTGAAATTTTAACTGAGTAAAAAGAACAGAAATTGAGGTTTTGCAATATAATTGTGTTGAAAAGCTCCTAATCAATTATTTGAACTCCTAAAATTTGATTAAAACTTGTTTTGCGGTCCTTTTTGTAGAGGTTTCGGACTAGCAGGTCTAAATGGGCCTTTTAATGGACCCGTTGGAATTTTAACTGAGTAAAAAGTACATAAATTTAGGTTTTGCAATATAATTGTGTTGAAAATCTCCTAATCAATTACATGATCTCCTAAAATTTGATTAAAACTAGTTTTGCGGCCCTTTTTGTAGAGGTTTCGGACGAGCATGTCTAAATGGGCCTTTCAATGGACCCGTTGGAATTTTAACTAATAAAAATATAAAAATTGAGGTTTTGCAATATAATTGTGTTGAAAAGCTCTCAATCAATTATTTGTACTCCTAAAATATGATCAAAACTTGTTTTGCGGTCCTTTATGTAGAGGTTTCGGACGTGCGGGTCTAAATGGGCCTTTCAATGGACCCGTTGGAATTTTAACTGAGTAAGATGTATAAAAATTGAAGTTTTGCAATATAATTGTTTTGAAAATCTCCTAATCATTTATTTGAACTCCTAAAATTTGAATAAAACTTTTTTGTGGTCCTTTTTGTATCGGTTTCGGACGAGCAGGTCTAAATGGGCCCGTTGGAATTTTAACTGAGTAAAAAGTACAGAAATTGAGGTTTTGCAATATAATTGTGTTGAAAAGCTCCTAATCAATTATTTGAACTCCTAAAATTTGATTAAACTTGTTTTGCGGTCCTTTATGTAGAGGTTTCGGACGTGCGGGTCTAAATGGGCCTTTCAATGGACCCGTTGGAATTTTAACGGAGTAAAAATTACTGAAATTGAGGTTTTGCAATATAATTCTGTTGAAAAGCTCCTAATCAATTATTTGATCCCCTAAAATTTAATTAAAACTTGTTTTGCGGTCCTTTTTGTTGAGGTTTCGTATGAGCAGGTCTAAATGGGCCTTTCAATGGGCCCGTTGGAATTTTAACTGAGTAAAAAGTACAGAAATTGTGGTTTTGCAATATAATTGTTTTGAAAAGCTCCTAATCAATTACATGAACTCCTAAAATTTGATTAAAACGTGTTTTGCAGTCCTTTTTGTAGAGGTTTCGGACGAGCGGGTCAAAATGGGCCTTTCAATGGACCTGTTGGAATTTTAATTGAGTAAAAAGTAGAGAAATTGAGGTTTTGCAATATAATTGTGTTGAAAAGCTCCTAATCAATTACATGAACTCCTAAAATTTGATTAAAATGTGTTTTGCAGTCCTTTTTGTAGAGGTTTCGGATGAGCGGGTCGAAATGGGCCTTTCAATGGACCCGTTGGAATTTTAATTGAGTAAAAAGTACAGAAATTGAGGTTTTGCAATATAATTGTGTTGAAAAGTTCCTAATCAATTATTTGAACACCTAATATTTGAATAAAACATTTTTACGGTCCTTTTTGTAGAGGTTTCGGAAGAGCAGGTCTAAATGGGCCTATCAATGGGCCCGTTGGAATTTTAACTGAGTAAAAAGTATAAATTTGAGGTTTTTCAATATAATTGTGTTGAAAAGCTCCTAATCAATTATTTGTACTCCTAAAATTTGATTAAAACTATTTTTGCGGTCCTTTTTGTCGAGGTTTCGGACGAGCAGGTCTAAATGGGCCTTTCAATGGACCCGTTAGAATTTTAACTGAGTAAAAAGTACAGAAATTGAGGTTTTGCAATATAATTGTGTTGAAAAGCTCCTAATCAATTACATGAACTCCTAAATTTTGATTAAAACTTTTTTTGTCGTCCTTTTTGTAGAGGTTTCGGACGAGCTGGTCTAAATTGGCCTTTCAATGGACCCGTTGAAATTTTAACTGAGTAAAAAGTATAGAAATTGAGGTTTGGTAATATAATTGCGTTGAAAAGCTCCTAATAAATTATTTGAACTCCTAAAATTTGATTAAAACTTGTTTTGCGGTCCTTTTTGTAGAGGTTTCGGACGAGCAGGTCTAAATGGGCCTTTCAATGGGCCCGTTGGAATTTTAACTGAGTAAAAAGTACAGAAATTGAGGTTTTGGAATATAATTGTGTTGAAAATCTCCTAATCAATTACATGATCTCCTAAAATTTGATTAAAACTTGTTTTGCGGTCCTTTTTGTAGAGGTTTCGGACGAGCAAGTCTAAATGAGCCTTTCAATGGACCCGTTGAAATTTTAACTGAGTAAAAAGTATAAAAATTGAGGTTTAGCAATGTAATTGTGTTGAAAAACTCATAATCAATTATTTGTACTCCTAAAATATGATCAAAACTTGTTTTGCGGTCCTTTATGTAGAGGTTTCGGACGTGCGGGTCTAAATGGGCCTTTCAATGGACCCGTTGGAATTTTAACTGAGTAAAATGTATAAAAATTGAATTTTTGCAATATAATTGTGTTGAAAAGCTCCTAATAAATTACATGAACTCCAAAAATTTGATTAAAACGTGTTTTGCAGTCCTTTTTGTAGAGGTTTCGGACGAGCGGGTCGAAATGGGCCTTTCAATGGACCTGTTGGAATTTTAATTGAGTAAAAAGTACAGAAATTGATGTGTTGCAATTTAATTGTGTTGGAAAGCTCCTAATCAATTACATGAACTCCTAAAATTTGATTAAAACGTGTTTTGCAGTCCTTTTTGTAGAGGTTTCGGACGAACGGGTCGAAATGGGCCTTTCAATAGACTCGTTGGAATTTTATCTGAGTAAAAAGTACATAAATTGAGGTTTTGCAATATAATTTTGTTGCAAAGCTCCTAATCAATTATTTGAACTCCTAAAATTTGATTAAAACTTGTTTTGTGGTCCTTTTTGTCGAGGTTTCGGACGAGCAAGTCTAAATGGGCCTTTCAATGGACCCGTTGGAATTTTAACTGAGTAAATTGTACAAAAATTGTGGTTTTGCAATATAATTGTGTTGAAAAGCTCCTAATCAATTACATGAACTCCTAAAATTTGATTAAAACTTGTTTTGTAGAGGTTTCGGACAAGCAGGTCTAAATGGGCCTTTCAATGGACCCGTTGGAATTTTAACTGAGTAAAAAGAACAGAAATTGAGGTTTTTCAATATAATTTTGTTGAAAAGCTCCTAATCAATTATTTGTACTCCTAAAATATGATCAAAAGTTGTTTTGCGGTCCTTCATGTAGAGGTTTCGGACGTGCGAGTCTAAATGGGCCTTTCAATGGACCCTTTTGAATTTTAACTCAGTAAAAAGTACATAAATTGAGGTTTTGCAATATAATTGTGTGGAAAAGCTCCTAATCAATTACATGAACTCCTAAAATTTGATTAAAACTTGTTTTGCGGCCCTTTTTGTTTCGGTTTCGGACGAGCATGTCTAAATGGGCCTTACAATGGACCCGTTGGAATTTTAACTGAGTAGAAAGTATAAAAATTGAGGTTTTACAATATAATTGTGTTGAAAATCTCATAATCAATTATTTGTACTCCTAAAATAAGATCAAAACTTGTTTTGCGGTCCTTTATGTAGAGGTTTCGGATCTGCGGGTCTAAATGGGCCTTTTAGTGGACCCGTTGGAATTTTAACTGAGTAAAATTTATAAAAATTGAAGTTTTGCAATATAATTGTATTGAAAATCTCCTGAGCATTTATTTGAACACCTAAAATTTGATTAAAACTTTTTTGCGGTCCTCTTTGTATCGGTTTCGGACGAGCAGGTCTAAATGGGCCTTACAATGGACCCGTTGGAATTTTAAGTGAGTAAAAAGTACAGAAATTGAGGTTTTGTAATATAATTGTGTTGAAAAGATACTAATCAATTATTTGAACTCCTAAAATTTGATTAAAACTTGTTTTGCGGCCCTTTTTGTCGAGGTTTCGGACGAGCAGGTCTAAATGGGCCTTTCAATGGACCCGTTGACTGAGTAAAAAGTACATCAATTGAGGTTTTGCAATATAATTGTGTTGAAAATCTCCTAATCAATTACATGATCTCCTATGATTTGATTAAAACTTGTTTTGCGGCCCTTTTTGTAGAGGTTTCGGACGAGCATGTCTAAATGGTCCTTTCAATGGACCCGTTGGAAATTTAACTGAGTAAAAAGTTTAAAAATTGAGGTTTTCCAATATGAATATGTTGAAAATATCATAATAAATTATTTTTACACCTAAAATATGAGCAAAACTTGTTTTGCGGTCTTGTATGTAGAGGTTTCGGACGTGCGGGTCTAAATGGGCCTTTCAGTGGACCCGTTGGAATATTAACTGAGTAAAATGTATAAAAATTGAAGTTTTACAATATAATTGTGTTGAAAAGCTCCCAATCATTTATTTGAACTCTTAAAATTTGATTAAAACTTTTTTGCGATCCTTTTTGTATCGGTTTCGGACGAGCAGGTCTGAATGGGCCTTCAATGGACCCGTTAGAATTTTAACTGAGTAAAAAGTACAGAAATTGAGGTTTTGCAATATAATTGTGTTGAAAAGCTCCTAATCAATTATTTGAACTCCCAAAATTTGTTTAAAACTTGTTTTGCGGTCCTTTTTGTCGAGGTTTCAGACGAGCAGGTCTAAATGGGCTTTTCAATGGACCCGTTGGGATTTTAACTGAGTAAAAAGTAAAGAAATTGATGTTTTGCAATATAATTGTGTTGAAAAGCTCCTAATAAATTACATGAACTCCTAAAATTTGATTAAAACTTGTTTTGCAGTTCTTTTTTTAGAGGTTTCGGACTAGCGAGTCGAAATGGGCCTTTCAATAGACCCGTTGGAATTTAAACTGAGTAAAAAGTACAAAAATTGAGGTTTTCTAATATAATTGTGTTGAAAAGCTCCTAATTAATTACATGAACTCCTAAAGTTTGATTAAAACTTGTTTTGTAGTCCTTTTTGTAGAGGTTTAGGACGAGCGGGTCGAAATGGGCCTTTCAATGGACCCGTTGGAATTTTAACTTAGTAAAAAGTACATAAATTGAGTTTTTGCAATATAATTGTGTTGATAAGCTCCTAATCAATTATTTGAACTCCTAATATTTGAATAAAACATTTTTGCGGTCCTTTTTGTAGAGGTATCAGACGAGCAGGTCTGAATGAGCCTTTCAATGGGCCCATTGGAATTTTAACTGAGTAAAAAGTATAAAAATTGAGGTTTTGCAATATAATTGTGTTGAAAAGCTCCTAATCAATTACTTGAACTCCTAAAATCTGATTAAAACTTGTTTTGCGGTCCTTTTTGTCGAGGTTTCGGACGAGTAGGTCTAAATGGGCCTTTCAATGGAACCGTTGGAATTTTAACTGAGTAAAAAGTAAAAAAATTGATGTTTTGCAATATAATTGTGTTGAAAAGCTCCTAATCAATTACATGAACTCCTAAAATTTGATTAAAACGTGTTTTGTAGTCCTTTTTGTCGAGGTTTCGGACGAGCAGGTCTAATTGGGCTTTTTAATGTACCCGTTAGAATTTTAACTGAGTAAAAAGTACATAAATTGAGGTTTTGCAATATAATTGTGTTGAAAAGCTCCTAACAAATTACATGAACTCCTAAAATATGATTAAAACTTGTTTTGCAGTCCTTTTTGTAGAGGTTTCGGACGAGCGGGTGGAAATGGGCCTATCAATGGACCCGTTGAAATTTTAACTGAGTAAAAAGTACAGAAATTGAGGTTTTGCAATATAATTGTGTTGAAAAGCTCCTAATCAGTTATTTGAACTCCTAAAATTTGATTAAAACTTGTTTTGCAGTCCTTTTTGTAAAGGTTTCGGACGGGCGGGTCGAAATGAGCCTTTCAATGGACCCGTTGGAATTTTAACTGAGTAAAAAGTACATAAATTGAGGTTTTGCAATATAATTGTGTTGAAAAGCTCCTAATCAGTTATCTGAACTTCTAAAACTTGATTAAAACTTGTTTTGCAGTCCTTTTTGTAAAGGTTTCAGACGGGCGGGTCGAAATGAGCCTTTCAATGGACCCGATGGAATTTTAACTGAGTAAAAAGTACAGAAATTGAAGTTTTGCAATATAATTGTGTTGAAAAGCTCCTAATCAATTACATGAACTCCTAAAATTTGATTAAAACTTGTTTTACAGTCCTTTTTGTAGGGATTTCGGACGAGCGGGTCGAAATGGGCCTTTTAATGGATCCATTGGAATTTTAACTAAGTAAAAAGTACAGAAATTGGGGTTTTGCAATATAATTGTGTTGAATAGCTCATATTCAATTATTTGAACTCCTAATATTTGAATAAAACATTTTTGCGATCCTTTTTGTAGAGGTTTCGGACGAGCAGGTCTAAATGGGCCTTTCAATGGGCCCGTTGGAATTTTAACTGAATAAAAAGAATAAAATTGAGGTTTTTCAATATAATTATGTTGAAAAGTTCCTAATCAATTACTTGAACTCTTAAAATTTGATTAAAACTATTTTGCGGTCCTTTTTGTCGAGGTTTCGGACGAGCATGTCTAAATGGGCCTTTCAATGGACCCGTTAGAATTTTAACTGAGTAAAAAGTACAGAAATTGAGGTTTTGCAATATAATTCTTTTGAAAAGCTCCTAATCAATTACATAAACTCCTAAAATTTGATTAAAACATTTTTTGCAGTCCTTTTTGTAGAGGTTTCGGACGAGCGGGTCGAAAAAGGCCTTTCAATGGACCCGTTGAAATTTTAACTGAGTAAAAAGTACAGAAATTGAGGTTCTGCAATATAATTGTGTTGAAAAGCTCCTAATCAATTATTTGAACTCCTAAAATTTGATTAAAACTTGTTTTGCGGTCCTTTTTTAGAGGTTTCGGACGAGCGGTTCAAATGGGCCTTTCAATGGACCCTTTGGAATTTTAACTGAGTAAAAAGTACATAAATTGAGTTTTTGCAATATAATTGTGTTGAAAAGCTCCTAATAAATTATTTGAACTCCTATAATTTGATTAAAACTTGTTTTGTTGTCCTTTTTGTCGAGGTTTCGGACGAGTAGGTCTAAATGGGCTTTTTAATGTACCCGTTGGAATTTTAACTGAGTAAAAAATACAGAAATTGAGGTTTTTCAATATAATTGTGTTGAAAAGCTCCTATTAAATTACATGAACTCCTAAAATTTGATTAAAACCCTTTTTGCAGTCCTTTTTGTAGAGGTTTCGGACGAGCGGGTCGAAATGGGCCTTTCAATGGACCCGTTGGAATTTTAACTGAGTAAAAAGTACAGAAATTGATTTTTTGCAATATAATTGTGTTGAAAAGCTCCTAATCAATTATTTGAACTCCTAATATTTGAATAAAACATTTTTGCGGTCCTTTTTGTAGAGGTTTCGGACGAGCAGGTCTAAATGGGCTTTTCAATGGACCCGTTGGAATTTTAACTGAGTAAAAAGTACAGAAATTGAGGTTTTGCAATATAATTGTGTTGAAAAGCTCCTAATAAATTACATGAACTCCTAAAATTTGATTAAAACTTGTTTTGCAGTCCTTTTTGTAGAGGTTTCGGACGAGCGGGTCGAAATGGGCCTTACAATGGACTCGTTGGAATTTTAACTGAGTAAAAAGTACAGAAATTGAGGTTTTGCAATATAATTGTGTTGAAAAGCTCCTAATCAATTATTTGAACTCCTAATATTTGAATAAAACATTTTTGCGGTCCTTTTTGTAGAGGTTTCGGACGAGCAGGTCTAAATGGGCTTTTCAATGGACCCGTTGGAATTTTAACTGAGTAAAAAGTACAGAAATTGAGGTTTTGCAATATAATTGTGTTGAAAAGCTCCTAATAAATTACATGAACTCCTAAAATTTGATTACAACTTGTTTTGCGGCCCTTTTTGTAGAGGTTTCGGACGAGCATGTCTAAATGGGCCTTTCAATGGACCCGTTGGAATTTTAACTGAGTAGAAAGTATAAAAATTTAGGTTTTGCAATATAATTGTGTTGAAAATCCCATAATCAATTATTTGTACTCCTAAAATATGATCAAAACTTGTTTTGCGTAACTTTATGTAGAGGTTTCGGACGTGCGGGTCTAAATGGGCCATTCAATGGACCCCTTGGAATTTTAACTAAGTAAAATGTATAAAAATTGAAGTTTTGCAATATATTTGTGTTGAAAAGCTCCTAATCATTTATTTGAACTACTAAAATTTGATTAAAACTTTTTTGCGGTCCTTTTTGTATCGGTTTCGGACGTGCAGGTCTAAATGAGCCTTCAATGGACCCGTTGGAATTTTAACTGAGTAAAAAGTACAGAAATTGAGGTTTTGCAATATAATTGTGTTGAAAAGCTCCTCATCAATTATTTGAACTCCTAAAATTTGATTAAAACTTGTTTTACGGTCCTTTTTGTTGAGGTTTCGGACGAGCAGGTCTAAATGGGCCTTTCAATAGACCCGTTGGAATTTTAACTAAGTAAAAAGTACAGAAATTGAGGGTTTGCAATATAATTGTGTTGAAAAGCTCCTAATAAATTACATGAACTCCTAAAATTTGATTAAAACTTGTTTTGGAGTCCTTTTTGTATAGGTTTCGAACGAGCGGGTTGAAATGGGCCTTTTAATGGACCCGTTGGAATTTTAACTGAGTAAAAAGTATAAAAATTGAGGTTTTGCAATATAATTATGTTGAAAAGCTCATAATAAATTATTTGTACTCCTAAAATATGATCAAAACTTGTTTTGCGGTCCTTTATGTAGAGGTTTCGGACGTGCAGGTCTAAATGGGCCTTCAATGGACCCGTTGGAATTTTAACTGAGTAAAAAGTACAGAAATTGAGGTCTTGCAATATAATTGTGTTGAAAAGCTCCTAATCAATTACATGAACTCCTAAAATTTGATTAATACTTGTTTCGCAGTCCTTTTTGTAGAGGTTTCGAACGAGCGGGTCGAAATGGGCCTTTCAATGGACCCGTTGGAATTTTAACTGAGTAAAAAGTACAGAAATTGAGGTTTTGCAATATAATTGTGATGAAAAGCTCCTAATCAATTATTTGAACTCCTATTATTTGAATAAAACATTTTAAGGTCGTTTTTGTAGAGGTTTCGGACGAGCATGTCTAAATGGGCCTTTCAATGGGCCCGTTGGAATTTTAACTAAGTAAAAAGTATAAAAATTGTGGCTTTGCAATATAATTGTGTTGAAAAGCTCCTAATCAATTATTTGAACTCCAAAAATTTGATTAAAACTTGTTTTGCGGTCCTTTCTGTCGAGGTTTCGGACGAGCCGGTCTAAATGGGCCTTTCAATGGACCCGTTGGAATTTTAACTGAGTAAAAAGTTCAAAAATTGAGGTTTTGCAATATAATTGTGTTGAAAAGCTCCTTATCAATTACATGAACTCCTAAAATTTGATTAAAACGTGTTTTGCAGTCCTTTTTGTAGAGGTTTCGGACGAGCATGTCGAAATGGGCCTTTCAATGGACCCGTTGGAATTTTAACTGAGTAAAAAGTATAGAAATTCAGGTTTTGAAATATAATTGTGTTGAAAAGCTCCTAATCAATTATTCGAACTCCTAATATTTTAATAAAACATTTTTGCGGTCCTTTTTGTAGAGGTTTCGGACGAGCAGGTCTAAATGGGCATTTCAATGGGCCCGTTGGAATTTTAACTGAGTATAAAGTAAAAAATTGAGGTTTTTCAATATAATTGTGTTGAAAATCTCCTAATCAATTATTTGAATTCCTAAAATTTGATTAAAACTATTTTTGCAGTCCTTTTTGTCGAGGTTTCGGACGAGCAGGTCTAAATGGGCCTTTCAATGGACCCGTTAGAATTTTTACTGAGTAAAAAGTACAGAAGTTGAGGTTTTGCAATATAATTGTGTTGAAAAGCTCCTAATCTATTACATGAACTCCTAGAATTTGATTAAAACTTTTTTGTGGTCCTTTTTGTAGAGGTTTCGGACGAGCGGGTCTAAATGTGCCTTTCAATGGACCCGTTGAAATTTTAACTGAGTAAAAAGTACATAAATTGAGGTTTTGCAATATAATTGTGTTTAAAAGCTCCTAATCAATTAATTTAACTCCTAAAATTTGATTAAAACTTTTTTTGCGGTCCTTTTTGTAGAGGTTTCGGACGAGCAGGTCTAAATGGGCCTTTCAATGGACCCGTTGGAATTTTAACTGAGTAAAAAGTACAGAAATTGAGATTTTGCAATATAATTGTGTTGAAAATCTCCTAACCAATTACATGATCTCCTAAAATTTGATTAAAACTTGTTTTACGGCCCTTTTTGTAGAGGTTTCGGACGAGCATGTCTAAATGGGCCCTTCAATGGACCCGTTGGAATTTTACCTGATTAAAAAGTATAAAAATTGAGGTTTTGAAAAATAATTGTGTTGAAAATCTCATAATCAAATATTTTTACTCCTAAAATATGATCAAAACTTGTTTAGCGGTCCTTTATGTTGAGGTTTCGGACGTGCGGGTCTAAATGGGCCTTTTAGTGGACCCGTTGGAATTTTAAATGAATAAGGTGTATAAAAATTTAATTTATGCAATATAATTGTGTTGAAAAGCTCCTAATCATTTATTTGAACTCCTAAAATTTGATTAAAACTTTTTTTGCGGTCCTTTTTGTATCGGTTTCGGACGTGCAGGTCTAAATGGGCCTTCAATAGACCCGTTGGAATTTCAACCGAGTAAAAAGTACAGAAATTGAGGTTTTGCAATATAATTGTGTTGAAAATCTCCTAACCAATTACATGATCTCCTAAAATTTGATTAAAACTTGTTTTGCGGCCCTTTTTGTAGAGGTTTCGGACGAGCATGTCTAAATGGGCCCTTCAATGGACCCGTTGGAATTTTAACTGATTAAAAAGTATAAAAATTGAGGTTTTGAAAAATAATTGTGTTGAAAATCTCATAATCAAATATTTTTACTCCTAAAATATGATCAAAACTTGCTTTGCGGTCCTTTATGTTGAGACTTCGGACGTGCGGGTCTAAATGGGCCCTTTAGTGGACCCGTTGGAATTTTAAATGAATAAGATGTATAAAAATTGAATTTATGCAATATAATTGTGTTGGAAAGCTCCTAATCATTTATTTGAACTCCTAAAATTTGATTAAAACTTTTTTGCGGTCCTTTTTGTATCGGTTTCGGACGAGCAGGTCTAAATGGGGCTTACAATGGACCCGATGGAATTTTAACTGAGTAAAAAGTACCGAAATTGAGGTTTTGCAATATAATTGTGTTTAAAAGGTCCTAATCAATTATTTGAACTCCTAAAATTTGTTTAAAACTTGTTTTGCAGTCCTTTTTGTCGAGGTTTAGGACGAGCAGGTCTAAATGGGCCTTTCAATGGACCCGTTGGAATTTTAACTGAGTAAAAAGTACATAAAGTGAGGTTTTGCAATATAATTGTGTTGAAAATCTCCTAACCAATTACATTATCTCCTAAAATTTGATTAAAACTTGTTTTGCGGCCATTTTTGTAGAGGTTTCGGACGAGCATGTCTAAATGGGCCTTTCAATGGGCCCGTTGGAATTTTAATTGAGTAAAAAGTATAAAAATTGAGGTTTTGCAACATAATTGTGTTGAAAATCTCATAATCAATTATTTGTAATCCTAAAATATGATCAAAACTTGTTTTGCAGTCCTTTACGTAGGGGTTTCGGACGTGCGGGTCTAAATGGGCCTTTCAGTGGACCCGTTGGAATTTTAACTGAGTAAAATGTATAAAAATGAAGTTTTGCAATATAATTGTGTTGGAAAGCTCCTAAACATTTATTTGAACTCCTAAAATTTGATTAAACTTTTTTGCGGTACTTTTTGTATCGGTTTCGGACGTGCAGGTCTAAATGGGCCTTCAATGGACCCGTTGGAATTTTAACTAGGTAAAAAGTACATAAATTGAGGTTTTGAAATATAATTGTGTTGAAAAGCTCCTAATCAATTACATGAACTCCTAAAATTTGATTAAAACGTGTTTTGTAGTCCTTTTGTAGAGGTTTCGGACGAGCGGGTCGAAATGGGCCTTTTAATGGACCCGTTGGAATTTTAACTGAGTAAAAAGTACAAAAATTGAGGTTTTGCAATATAATTGTGTTGAAAAGCTCCTAATCAATTATTTGAACTCCTAATATTTGAATAAAACATTTTTGCGGTCCTTTTTGTAGAGGTTTCGGACGAGCAATTCTCAATGGGCCTTTCAATGGGCCCGTTGGAATTTTAACTGAGTATAAAGTAAAAAATTTAGGTTTTTCAGTATAATTGTGTTGAAATTCTCCTAATCAATTATTTGAACACCTAAAGTTTGCTTAAAACTTTTTTTGCGGTCCTTTTTGTTGAGGTTTCGGATGAGCAGGTCTAAATGGGCCTTTCAATGGACCCGTTGGAATTTTAACTGAGTAAAAAGTACAGAAATTGAGGTTTTGCAATATAATTGTATTGAAAATCTCCTAACCAATTACATGATCTCCTAAAATTTGATTAAAACTTGTTTTGCAGCCATTTTTGTAGAGGTTCCGGACGAGCATGTCTAAATGGGCCCTTCAATGGACCCGTTGGAATTTTAACTGATTCAAAAGTATAAAAATTGAGGTTTTGAAAAATAATTGTGTTGAAAATCTCATAATCAATTATTTGTACTCCTAAAATATGATCAAAACTTGTTTTGCTGTCCTTTATGTTGAGGTTGCAGACATGCAGGTCTAAATGGGCCTTTCAGTGGACCCGTTGGAATTTTAAATGAATAAGATGTATAAAAATTGAATTTATGCAATATAATTGTGTTGGAAAGCTCCTAATCATTTATTTGAACTCCTAAAATTTGATTAAAACTTTTTTGCGGTCCTTTTTGTATCGGTTTCGGACGAGCAGGTCTAAATGGGGCTTACAATGGACCCGATGGAATTTTAACTGAGTAAAAAGTACCGAAATTGAGGTTTTGCAATATAATTGTGTTGAAAAGCTCCTAATCAATTATTTGAACTCCTAAAATTTGATTAAAACTTATTTTGCGTTCCTTTTTGTCGAGGTTTCGGACGAGCAGGTCTAAATGGGCCTTTCAATGGACCCGTTGGAATTTTAACTGAATAAAAAGTACATAAATTGAGTTTTTGCAATATAATTGTATTTAAAATCTCCTAACCAATTACATTATCTCCTAAAATTTGATTAAAACTTGTTTTGCGGCCATTTTTGTAGAGGTTTCGGACGAGCATGTCTAAATGGGCCTTTCAATGGGCCCGTTGGAATTTTAATTGAGTAAAAAGTATAAAAATTGATGTTTTGAAATATAATTGTGTTGAAAATCTCATAATCAAAACTTGTTTTGCAGTCCTTTATGTAGAGGTTTCGGACGTGCGGGTCTAAATGGGCCTTTCAGTGGACCCGTTGGAATTTTAACTGAGTAAAATGTATAAAAATGAATTTTTGCAATAGAATTGTGTTGGAAAGCTCCTAATCATTTATTTGAACTCCTAAAATTTGATTAAAACTTTTTTGCGGTACTTTTTGTATCGGTTTCGGACGTGCAGATCTAAATGGGCCTTTAATGGACCCGTCGGAATTTTAACTAGGTAAAAATTACATAAATTGAGGTTTTGCAATATAATTGTGTTGAAAAGCTCCTAATCAATTACATGAACTCCTAAAATTTGATTAAAACTTGTTTCCTAGTCCTTTTTGTAGAGGTTTCAGACGAGCGGGTCTAAATGGGCCTTTCAATGGACCCGTTGGAATTTTAACTGAGTAAAAAGTAAAGAAATTGAGGTTTTGCAATATAATTGTGTTGAAAAGCTCCTAATCAATTACATAAAATCCTAAAATTTGATTAAAACTTTTTTGTTGTCCTTTTTGTAGAGGTTTCGGACGAGCTGGTCGAAATGGGCCTTTCAATGGACCCGTTGAAATTTTAACTGAGTAAAAAGTAAAGAAATTGAGGTTTTGCAATATAATTGTGTTGAAAAGCTCCTAATCAATTAGTTGAACTCCTAATATTTGAATAAAACATTTTTGCGGTCCTTTTTGTAGAGGTTTCGGACGAGCAGGTCTAAATGGGCCTTTCAATGGGCTCGTTGGAATTTTAACTGAGTAAAAAGTATAAAAATTGAGGTTTTGCAATATAATTGTGTTGAAAAGCTCCTAATCAATTATTTGAACAACTAAAGTTTGCTTAAAACTTTTTTTTGCGGTCCTTTTTGTTGAGGTTTCGGATGAGCAGGTCTAAATGGGCCTTTCAATGGACCCCTTGGAATTTTAACTGAGTAAAAAGTACAGAAATTGAGGTTTTGCAATATAATTGTGTTGAAAATCTCCTAACCAATTACATAATCTCCTAAAATTTGATTAAAACTTGTTTTGTGACCCTTTTTGTAGAGGTTTCGGACGACCATGTCTAAATGGCCCTTTCAATGGACTCGTTGGAATTTTAACTGAGTAAAAAGTATAAAAATTGAGGTTTTGGAAAATAATTGTGTTGAAAATCTCATAATCAATTATTTGTACTCCTAAAATATGATCAAAACTTGTTTTGCGGTCCTTTATGTTGAGGTTTCGGACGTGCGGGTCTAAATGGGCCTTTCAGTGGACCCGTTGGAATTTTAACTGATTAAAATGTATAAAAATTTATTTTTCGCAATATAATTGTGTTGGAAAGCTCCTAATCATATATTTGAACCCCTAAGATTTGATTAAAACTTGTTTTGCGGTCCTTTTTGTATCGGTTTCGGACGAGCAAGTCTAAATGGGTCTTACAATGGACCCGTTGCAATTTTAACTGAGTAAAAAGTACATAAATTGAGGTTTTGGAATATAATTGTGTTGAAAAGCTCCTATTCAATTACATAAACTCCTAAATTTTGATTAAAACTTGTTTTGCGGTCCTTTGTGTCGAAGTTTCGGACGAGCAGGTCTAAATGGGCTTTTCAATGGACCCGTTGGAATTTTCACTGAGTAAAAAGTACAGAAATTGAGGTTTTGCAATATAATTGTGTTGAAAATCTCCTAATCAATTACATGATCTCCTAAAATTTGATTAAAACTTGTTTTGCGGCCCTTCTTGTAGAGGTTTCGGACGAGCATGTCTAAATGGGCCTTTCAATGGACCCGTTGGAATTTTAACTGAGTAAAAAGTATAAAAATTGAGGTTTTGCTATATAATTGTGTTGAAAATCTCATAATCAATTATTTGTACTCCTAAAATATGATCAAAACTTGTTTTGCGGTCCTTTATGTAGAGGTTTCGGACGTGCGGGTCTAAATGGGCCTTTCAGTGGACCCGTTGGAATTTTAACTGAGTAAAATGTATAAAAATGAATTTTTGCAATAGAATTGTGTTGGAAAGCTCCTAATCATTTATTTGAACTCCTAAAATTTGATTAAAACTTTTTTGCGGTACTTTTTGTATCGGTTTCGGACGTGCAGATCTAAATGGGCCTTTAATGGACCCGTCGGAATTTTAACTAGGTAAAAATTACATAAATTGAGGTTTTGCAATATAATTGTGTTGAAAAGCTCCTAATCAATTACATGAACTCCTAAAATTTGATTAAAACTTGTTTCCTAGTCCTTTTTGTAGAGGTTTCAGACGAGCGGGTCTAAATGGGCCTTTCAATGGACCCGTTGGAATTTTAACTGAGTAAAAAGTAAAGAAATTGAGGTTTTGCAATATAATTGTGTTGAAAAGCTCCTAATCAATTACATAAACTCCTAAAATTTGATTAAAACTTTTTTGTTGTCCTTTTTGTAGAGGTTTCGGACGAGCTGGTCGAAATGGGCCTTTCAATGGACCCGTTGAAATTTTAACTGAGTAAAAAGTAAAGAAATTGAGGTTTTGCAATATAATTGTGTTGAAAAGCTCCTAATCAATTAGTTGAACTCCTAATATTTGAATAAAACATTTTTGCGGTCCTTTTTGTAGAGGTTTCGGACGAGCAGGTCTAAATGGGCCTTTCAATGGGCTCGTTGGAATTTTAACTGAGTAAAAAGTATAAAAATTGAGGTTTTGCAATATAATTGTGTTGAAAAGCTCCTAATCAATTATTTGAACAACTAAAGTTTGCTTAAAACTTTTTTTTGCGGTCCTTTTTGTTGAGGTTTCGGATGAGCAGGTCTAAATGGGCCTTTCAATGGACCGCTTGGAATTTTAACTGAGTAAAAAGTACAGAAATTGAGGTTTTGCAATATAATTGTGTTGAAAATCTCCTAACCAATTACATAATCTCCTAAAATTTGATTAAAACTTGTTTTGTGACCCTTTTTGTAGAGGTTTCGGACGACCATGTCTAAATGGCCCTTTCAATGGACTCGTTTGAATTTTAACTGAGTAAAAAGTATAAAAATTGAGGTTTTGGAAAATAATTGTGTTGAAAATCTCATAATCAATTATTTGTACTCCTAAAATATGATCAAAACTTGTTTTGCGGTCCTTTATGTTGAGGTTTCGGACGTGCGGGTCTAAATGGGCCTTTCAGTGGACCCGTTGGAATTTTAACTGATTAAAATGTATAAAAATTTATTTTTCGCAATATAATTGTGTTGGAAAGCTCCTAATCATATATTTGAACCCCTAAGATTTGATTAAAACTTGTTTTGCGGTCCTTTTTGTATCGGTTTCGGACGAGCAAGTCTAAATGGGTCTTACAATGGACCCGTTGCAATTTTAACTGAGTAAAAAGTACATAAATTGAGGTTTTGGAATATAATTGTGTTGAAAAGCTCCTATTCAATTACATAAACTCCTAAATTTTGATTAAAACTTGTTTTGCGGTCCTTTGTGTCGAAGTTTCGGACGAGCAGGTCTAAATGGGCTTTTCAATGGACCCGTTGGAATTTTCACTGAGTAAAAAGTACAGAAATTGAGGTTTTGCAATATAATTGTGTTGAAAATCTCCTAATCAATTACATGATCTCCTAAAATTTGATTAAAACTTGTTTTGTGGCCCTTCTTGTAGAGGTTTCGGACGAGCATGTCTAAATGGGCCTTTCAATGGACCCGTTGGAATTTTAACTGAGTAAAAAGTATAAAAATTGAGGTTTTGCTATATAATTGTGTTGAAAATCTCATAATCAATTATTTGTACTCCTAAAATATGATCAAAACTTGTTTTGCGGTCCTTTATGTAGAGGTTTCGGACGTGCGGGTCTAAATGGGCCTTTCAGTGGACCCGTTGGAATTTTAACTGAGTAAAATGTATAAAAATGAATTTTTGCAATAGAATTGTGTTGGAAAGCTCCTAATCATTTATTTGAACTCCTAAAATTTGATTAAAACTTTTTTGCGGTACTTTTTGTATCGGTTTCGGACGTGCAGATCTAAATGGGCCTTTAATGGACCCGTCGGAATTTTAACTAGGTAAAAATTACATAAATTGAGGTTTTGCAATATAATTGTGTTGAAAAGCTCCTAATCAATTACATGAACTCCTAAAATTTGATTAAAACTTGTTTCCTAGTCCTTTTTGTAGAGGTTTCAGACGAGCGGGTCTAAATGGGCCTTTCAATGGACCCGTTGGAATTTTAACTGAGTAAAAAGTAAAGAAATTGAGGTTTTGCAATATAATTGTGTTGAAAAGCTCCTAATCAATTACATAAACTCCTAAAATTTGATTAAAACTTTTTTGTTGTCCTTTTTGTAGAGGTTTCGGACGAGCTGGTCGAAATGGGCCTTTCAATGGACCCGTTGAAATTTTAACTGAGTAAAAAGTAAAGAAATTGAGGTTTTGCAATATAATTGTGTTGAAAAGCTCCTAATCAATTAGTTGAACTCCTAATATTTGAATAAAACATTTTTGCGGTCCTTTTTGTAGAGGTTTCGGACGAGCAGGTCTAAATGGTCCTTTCAATGGGCTCGTTGGAATTTTAACTGAGTAAAAAGTATAAAAATTGAGGTTTTGCAATATAATTGTGTTGAAAAGCTCCTAATCAATTATTTGAACAACTAAAGTTTGCTTAAAACTTTTTTTTGCGGTCCTTTTTGTTGAGGTTTCGGATGAGCAGGTCTAAATGGGCCTTTCAATGGACCCCTTGGAATTTTAACTGAGTAAAAAGTACAGAAATTGAGGTTTTGCAATATAATTGTGTTGAAAATCTCCTAACCAATTACATAATCTCCTAAAATTTGATTAAAACTTGTTTTCTGACCCTTTTTGTAGAGGTTTCGGACGAGCATGTCTAAATGGCCCTTTCAATGGACTCGTTGGAATTTTAACTGAGTAAAAAGTATAAAAATTGAGGTTTTGGAAAATAATTGTGTTGAAAATCTCATAATCAATTATTTGTACTCCTAAAATATGATCAAAACTTGTTTTGCGGTCCTTTATGTTGAGGTTTCGGACGTGCGGGTCTAAATGGGCCTTTCAGTGGACCCGTTGGAATTTTAACTGATTAAAATGTATAAAAATTGATTTTTCGCAATATAATTGTGTTGGAAAGCTCCTAATCATTTATTTGAACCCCTAAGATTTGATTAAAACTTGTTTTGCGGTCCTTTTTGTATCGGTTTCGGACGAGCAAGTCTAAATGGGTCTTACAATGGACCCGTTGCAATTTTAACTGAGTAAAAAGTACATAAATTGAGGTTTTGGAATATAATTGTGTTGAAAAGCTCCTATTCAATTACATAAACTCCTAAATTTTGATTAAAACTTGTTTTGCGGTCCTTTGTGTCGAAGTTTCGGACGAGCAGGTCTAAATGGGCTTTTCAATGGACCCGTTGGAATTTTCACTGAGTAAAAAGTACAGAAATTGAGGTTTTGCAATATAATTGTGTTGAAAATCTCCTAATCAATTACATGATCTCCTAAAATTTGATTAAAACTTGTTTTGCGGCCCTTCTTGTAGAGGTTTCGGACGAGCATGTCTAAATGGGCCTTTCAATGGACCCGTTGGAATTTTAACTGAGTAAAAAGTATAAAAATTGAGGTTTTGCTATATAATTGTGTTGAAAATCTCATAATCAATTATTTGTACTCCTAAAATATGATCAAAACCTGTTTTGCGGTCCTTTATGTAGAGGTTTCGGACGTGCGGGTCTAAATGGGCCTTTCAGTGGACCCGTTGGAATTTTAACTAAGTAAAATGTATAAAAATTGAAGTTTTGCAATATAATTGTGTTGAAAAGCTCCTAATCATTTATTTGAACTACTAAAATTTGATTAAAACTTTTTTGCGGTCCTCTTTGTATCGGTTTCGGACGTGCAGGTCTAAATGGGCCTTTCAATGGCCCGTTGGAATTTTAACTGAGTAAAAAGTACATAAATTGAGGTTTTGCAATATAATTATGTTGAAAAGCTCCTAATCAATTACATGAACTCCTAAAATTTGATTAAAACTTGTTTTGGAGTCCTTTTTGTATAGGTTTCGGACGAGCGGGTCGAAATGGGCCTTTCAATGGACCCGTTGGAATTTTAACTGAGTAAAATGTACAGAAATTGAAGTTTTGCAATATAATTGTGTCGAAAAGCTCCTAATCATTTATTTGAACTCCTAAAATTTGATTAAAACTTTTTTGCAGTCCTTTTTGTATCGGTTTCGGACGTGGAGGTCTAAATGGGCCTTCAATGGACCCGTTGGAATTTTAACTGAGTAAAAAGTACAAAAATTGAGGTTTTGCAATGTAATTGTGTTGAAAATCTCCTAATCAATTACATGAACTCCTAAAATTTGCTTAAAACTTGTTTCGCAGTTCTTTTTGTAGAGGTTTCGGACGAGCGGGTCGAAATGGGCCTTTCAATGGACCCGTTGGAATTTTAACTGAGTAAAAAGTACAGAAATTGAGGTTTTGCAATATAATTGTGTTGAAAAGCTCCTAATCAATTATTTGAACACCTAATATTTGAATAAAACATTTTTAATGTCCTTTTTGTAGAGGTTTCGGACGAGCAAGTCTAAATGGGCCTTTCAATGGGCCCGTTGGAATTTTAACTAAGTAAAAAGTATAAAAATTGTGGTTTTGCAATATAATTGTGTTGAAAAGCTCTTAATCAATTATTTGAACTCCTAAAATTTGATTAAAACTTGTTTTGCGGTCCTTTCTGTCGAGGTTTCGGACGAGCCGATCTAAATGGGCCTTTCAATGGACCCGTTGGAATTTTAACTGAGTAAAAAGTACAGAAATTGAGGTTTTGCAATATAATTGTGTTGAAAAGCTCCTAATCAATTATTTGAACTCCTAATATTTGAATAAATCATTTTTAAGGTCCTTTTTGTAGAGGTTTCGGACGAGCAAGTCTAAATGGCCCTTTCAATGGGCCCGTTGGAATTTTAACTAAGTAAAAAGTATAAAAATTGTGGTTTTTCAATATAATTGTGTTGAAAAGCTCCGAATCAATTATTTGACTCCTAAAATTTGATTAAAACTTGTTTTGCGGTCCTTTCTGTCGAGGTTTTGGACGAGCCGGTCTAAATGGGCCTTTCAATGGACCCGTTGGAATTTTAACTGAGTAAAAATTACAGAAATTGAGGTTTTGCAATATAATTGTGTTGAAAAGCTCCTAATCAATTACATGAACTCCTAAAATTTGATTAAAACTTGTTTTTTAGTCCTTTTTGTAGAGGTTTCGGACAAGCGGGTCAAAATGGGCCTTTCAATGGACCCGTTGGAATTTTAACTGAATAAAAAGTACAGAAATTGAGGTTTTGCAATATAATTGTGTTGAAAAGCTCCTAATCAGTTATTTGAACTCCTAAAATTTGATTAAAACTTTATTTGTGGTCCTTTTTGTAGATGTTTTGGACGAGCGGGTCTAAATGGGCCATTCAAAGGACCCGTTGAAATTTTAACTGAGTAAAAAGTACATAAATTGAGGTTTTGCAATATAATTGTGTTGAAAAGCTCCTAATCAATTATTTGAACTCCTAAAATTTGATTAAAACCTGTTTTGCGGTCCTTTTTATAGAGGTTTCGGATGAGCATGTCTAAATGGGCCTTTCAATGGACCCGTTGGAATTTTAACTGAGTAAAAAGTACAAAAATTGAGGTTTTGGAATATAATTGTGTTGAAAATCTCCTAATCAATTACATGATCTCCTAAAATTTGATTAAAACTTGTTTTGCGGCCCTTTTTGTAGAGGCTTCGGACGAGTATGTCTAAATGGGCCTTTCAATGGACCCGTTGGAATTTTAACTGAGTAAAAAGTATAAAAATTGAGGTTTTGCAATATAATTGTGTTGAAAAGCTCATAATCAATTATTTGTACTCCTAAAATATGATCAAAACTTGTTTTGATGTCCTTTATGTAGAGGTTTCGGACGTGCAGGTCTAAATGGGCCTTTCAATGGACCCGTTGGAATTTTAACTGAGTAAAATGTATAAAAATTGAAGTTTTGTAATATAATTGTGTTGAAAAGCTCCTAATCATTTATTTGAACTCCTAAAATTTGATTAAAACTTTTTTGCGGTCCTTTTTGTATCGGTTTCGGACGAGCAGGTCTAAATGGGCCTTCAATGGACCCGTTGGAATTTTAACTGAGTAAAAAGTACAGAAATTGAGGCTTTGCAATATAATTGTGTTGAAAAGCTCCTAATCAATTATTTGAACTCCTAAAATTTGATTAAAACTTGTTTTGCGGTCCTTTTTGTCGAGGTTTCGGATGAGCAGGTCTAAATGGGCCTTTCAATAGACCCGTTGGAATATTTTTTTGAAGAAAAGGCCTTATTAAAAACCCCTACTACTGTCCTTCAAGCAGAGCTAGAGGACCCTAAAAAGCGGAAAAGAGTGCCTAAGTTTTATTATAACATAGAAGAATTTGTTACAAGGTGATTGATACATGTAGGAATGTCAGAATTAAAAGACATAGAAGACATAGAGCTCAACGAATAAGTAGCCAAAGTATGGGCCACATGATTAGCCTCACGACGTACAAAAGAAACAGAAACAAAATCGAAAGCATGAAGGGACTCTCGAATCTGATGAAGAAAAGGCCCCATAGTAGAGAGGTCCAGCCCTGGGTTGTTGATCCTGTTTGCAAGAGAAGCACAATCGGTTTCAAGCAAAATCTGATTCCATCCTTGAGATCGGGAAAAAGTGATTCCTGCAAGAAGGCCTTGACCTTCACTAGTAACTGCATCCACACAGCTACCAAGCGGAAATGCAAGGCCGCCCACAACTGTACCTGTTGGGTCACGTGCCACGGCGCCAACAGCCGCTGCACGAGTTAAGGGATTAAAAGCCCCATCCACATTTATTTTAATATGGTTAGGTGGGGGAGGGTTCCAGCAAGGAGGAGAAAGGATAGACGGGGTTGGGGTGGTTGAAGAAAAGGCATTACAGAAGTCGTTATGTAAACTGATGGAATTAACGGCAATAAGCCAAGGTGGTTGTAGATGATGATTATGAACCCAATCATTACGTCTATTCCAGACGTTCCATATAGTTGTAAGAAGAAGCCCAAACTTGTCAGAGGATAGGTGATGGGCTGCTTCCTCCAACCATTGTAAGGGGGTAATAGCCAAACTTTTGGAAAGGCTTACGGGAATACCAGATAGTTGAAGGGCTTCCGAAGCCCCTGCACAATCACGTAGCGCATGGAGAATGGACTCCGAGTGTGCACCACAGATAGGGCAAGGCCCCGATGTAGGTGCAAAAACTTGCATTTTGGAACCAACTGGCAAAGCATCAGACGCCATACGCCATCCAAAAGTTTTGACCTTAGGTAGGGCCTTGACTTTGGACAGAAATTTCCAAAAGCGAGTGGGTGACGTTTGTGGAAGCGTAGAACGTTGTAAAAATAGGTAACCAGAACGGACCGAGTAAATACCCGAATCGTTAGGAGACCAGAGAATAGTGTCGCGATGGTCATTTATGATTGGTACTCGGAGAATGGCGCTGGCGTCAGCTGAGTTGAAATAACTATTGACCTTTACAGGGTCCCAAGCAGTTTGATTGCGAAACATAAAATCGCGGCATCGAACATGTATTTCATCTGAGATTTCGTAATCCCCAGTAAGGGTAATAGGGGAAGGGCCGCCCCAGATATCTTTGTGTACTCTGATATTGCTATTAATACCTGGTCGATGTAAGAAGCTTGGGAGGAGACGTTGTAGAGCATTATATATACCTTGCCATGCAAAGGAACCGCGAGTGGGACATGATGCATCAAGGATGTATCCTGAAGGGAAATATTTAGCTCGATATATTTGGCCCAATAAGGAATCTGGTTCGCATATGAGTCTCCATATTTGCTTACCCAAAAGAGCAACATTGAAGTCGTGTAAATCCTTAAATCCCGTGCCACCAGCGGCCTTAGGTAAACAAACATGATTCCAAGGAAGCATATGCCACCCTTTTTTATTGGATTTGCCAGTCCACCAATATTGTCGAATTGCTGAGGTCATGTCATCAATAATGTTTTGTGGGAGAAGATAACAAGACATAACATATTGAGGCAAGGATTGTAGAACTGCTTTAATGAAAATCTCCCGACCACTAAAAGAAAGGAGCTGTTTATCCCAGCTTGAAAGACGATCATGAACTTTGTCACGCACAAAGCCTAATGATTCAGTTTTGTTTTTCCCTATGAGAAGAGGGACACCTAGGTATACGCCAGGGTTAGATACCTCACGTACTTGCAAAAGATTATTGATCGCAGTTCTTGTTGATGATGGGGTGCGTGGATTATAAAAAATTGTTGATTTCTCAAAATTGACCGCTTGGCCAGAGACCGCAGAATAAGTTTGTAGGGCTCTTTTAAGATTAGTAGCTTCAGTAGGAGTATTATTAATGAAGACCATACAATCATCAGCAAAGAGTAGATGGTTGACTTTGGGCCCGTATTTACAGGCACCAAGCCCCGGAAGGATATTTGTTTGTTGGGCAGCGGATAGGTAAGCAAATAGTCCTTGTGTGCAAAAAAGGAAAAGAAAAGGTGAAATGGGGTCACCTTGACGTAATCCACGTTGAGGTTGAAAAAAGGGAGAGAAAGAGTTGTTAACTTTGACTGAAAATGAAACAGTGGTAATGCAACGCATTATAAGAGATATCCAGTTAGATGCAAAGCCCATACGTTCCATAACATTTGCTAGAAAAGACCATTCAACCCTATCAAAAGCATTTTCCATGTCTAGTTTAAGAGCAGCTCCTTGGGAGGATTTTGTAGCCCCTGAATTAATATTGTGAATAATTTCATGGGCAACGAGGATGTTGTCAGAAATATTACGTCCTTGAACGAAGGCTGCTTGGTTAGGGCTAATACAAAAGGGAATTGTTTGTTTCATTCTGTTGACAATGGTTTTGGCAACTATTTTATAGAGAACAGTGCAAAGGCTGATAGGTCTTAGGTGTTTCATAGTGGTTGGGTCCTGGATTTTAGGGATTAGTACGAGTATAGTTTTGTTAACCAAGGACATATCAGCTGTGCCATTTAGTAAGTTAAGGCATAGATTAATTACATCGTCGCCAATAGTGTCCCAATGTTGTCGATAAAAACTACTTGGTAATCCATCAATACCAGGCGCCTTTCTAGGATCAATATCCCGGAAAGCAAGGAGAATTTCTTCTTTCGTGAAAGCCCTTAAAAGAGTATCATTCATAGATTGAGAGATAGAGGGCGAAATCTTATCGAGTATAATATCGGAAAATTGTGGGTTGGAAGATGTAAAAAGGTTTTGGAAAGAGTTGGAAGCAATAGACATTAGATCTGAATCATCTGTACACCAATTCGAATTAGCATCAAATAGACCCGTGATCAAGTTTTTTTCCTTCTGTTGTTCGCTCGGGCATGGAAGAACCTCGTATTTTTATCCCCTTGGGATAGCCATAGAGTACGAGATCTTTGAGCCCAATAAATTTCTTGTCCCATTAGGAGTTTATTAAGTTCAATTCTATATTTTATATAAATTCCTTCATTTGTGGCAGTTAAGGGGCGGCATAAGAATTTGTTAATTTTTTTGGTAAGGAAATTAATACGACCAATGGTTTTTAGTCGTTGTTGATTCTGCCATTCCTCCAGGCATGTGCCAACCGCTTTTATTTTCTCTATGGCTGTTCCAGGGGTGTTGACCCAAGTGTGTTTGATAGTGGATATGTTGCTTGCATTGTTCGCCCAACAGTTTTCAAACCGAAACATGTTGTTAGGTCGCAGTGGGGGAGTAGCAGCCGTAGGAGATGTATCTAGGACAAGGAAACAATGATCGGACTTGGCCACATAGTCCGATGTTATGCTATATGAGGGAAAAGATCATGCCAGGCCGAATTAGCAATGAACCTATCTAAACGTTCATGTATAGTAGGGGTTAAGGGTCCAACTTTTGTCCAAGTGAACCACCCAGATGTTGGCTTACAATCAAATAGGTTGTTGCGTGAAAGACAATGACGGAAATTATTTATTTGTGATCTAGCCCTACGGCTACCTCCTTGATTTTCAGAGTCTGATAAAATTTCATTAAAATCCCCCCTAAAAGCCAGGGTATATTATTATTATTAATTTGTAAGGAATCAATAATTTCCCATGTTTTAAATTTTTGACTTGTTTCGGAGTAACCGTGCATGCTAGTAAAAAACAAAGTGTGGCCATTCAATATGGTTTGAGTATGTATGTAACGGGGCGAATAAGAAATCATAGATATATTTATATTGTTTGAGGCGAATAGCGCAATACCGGAACACCCCTCCGTTGGGGAAATAGCAAAAATTTCAATCATTCCTAAAGAAAGACAAAGGCGGCTACATGCCGCATTATTAATTTTCGTTTCACATAAGAAGATAATATCCGGATTGGATTGTTGGACATAGCTACGAAAATGTTGAACTACCGGGGCTTGTCCTAGACCCTGGCAATTCCAGCAAAGGATCCTCATTTTGCTCGGCGGGGCTGGGATTCAGCCGCCGCTGGAGAGTTTTTTGAGCTGCTCATCCCAGCCTTAGGGGTGGATCCGGATGGTTTGGATTTTTTCGGTGGGAGCGAAACTTGAATGGGAGATCATCATTTTGTGCCCCGGTTCAGTTGGGCTGGAGCAGGGACAGGAGCTGCATCATTAGGATAAGTTTTCAAAAGCCATTGGTTAAAATCATTGAATTTGGAATCGGTAGAAACATGGGGCTTACGTAGTTCGGCTTCAATCTTCTTAATTTGCTGGGCAGTTGGGCTAGGAACACCATCATCTGTGGCGTCCCAATCATCATTGGATGCATCTTCAGGGATAGGATAGATGGTATTTAAGGGCTGAGGCTCGAGAGGGGCTTTTTGTTTCGAATCTGAAGCAGATGGATCTTTGGAAGGGGGCATCACCCATTGCCGTATCAGAGTTGGGTACTTCCTCAGTTGGTTGCTCCGAAAAGGACGTAGCATCACCCTCATTCAGAGAGCCTGTGGAAAGTTTGAAGCAAGAACCCAGATTAGAGATTGCAGGCTTATTAAGAAAATAGTTAATGATAAAAGAAAGAGAGGGAGAAATACCCATCGCATTCGGGTCAGTGGTGGGAATATTAGTATTGGCAGAAGCAGCTGGAACAGAAGGAACTATGAATAGGGAAAACAGTAATACATAAAGAATCAGAAATAAAAATAGCAGGGAAAATAAAATAAATTTAGAATTAAATCGTATAGTGGATGAAATATTGAAGATAGAGGGAGAAAGAGTACCAGTCGGTGGTGGGTTGTTTTGGTTAAGATTTGGTTCAACATAGCGGATACGCCCTCGGGTACCTACTGGGCGACGTCTTGGAGGGAGGTAGCGGAGCCACTCCCCGTATTGCAGCTTGTTTAGATCTAGAGAAGAACGAATAGGACAGTTCTCAATTGTGTGGCTAATTATTCCACAGCCAGGACATAAAGTGGGGAGGCGTTCATATTGAAGACGGCACATGGTTTTGTTGGCCCTTAAACCAATGAAGACAAAACGAGTGACCGGTTTGGTGATATTCAGGAAAATTTCGACCCGCGGGAAATCTTTCATATTTCTTTCGAATTCCCGAGTATTAGTTCGTATGACGTTGCCTACCATAGACCCAAGGGCATGTCCCACAAGGTGCGATCGATCAATTTCCTCAAAGAGGGAGGAAGGGAGGGCGAAAATACGAATCCAGATTCTCATAGTGTTGAATGAATAATCTCCAACAGACTTAGCAGGATCATATTCGGTAATGGCTAACCATTCGTCCTTGTACAGCCAAGGACCTCGGTTAAGGACTTCGTAGCAGAACTTGACTTCCTTGAATTTGATCTTGAGATAGTTGTCTTGGATGACATAAATAGACACCACTTCGTTAGGTTTCCAAATGCCTTCAAACGCATTGATAACAGCATAAATATCGATAGTTTTAGACGAGATAAAGCATCCAAAGAGGAATAGCTTGGGATCCTCCTTGACAAAATCCCAACCGAAATCAGGAGTGTAGAGGAGTTCTGCTTCCTCATGAGTGAGGTCGATGGAGCTAAGCTGGGGGATAGAGGAGGATGCCATGGGAGTAGTATAGAAATTAAGGAGGATAGAAGGATTGTGAGAGGTTTTTGGTTTAAACCGACTATGTTGTGAGTATAAATAAGAATAGATTACGTAAGTTATTCTATGGTAAGTATTCAGTAAAGGAAGTTGAGGAAAAATTAGTGACCATAAAGTTTGGGCTAGAATAATGTCATAAAGGCAAGATGGAAAGAAACTTTCCTTATTAAAACAAATTAGTTGGGCTAGAGGAGAATTTTCATTAAATATAGTTAACAAAGGCAATTTTAAAGCAAAATTGGGGGAGGAATACCTTATATGCAAAAAGAGATTTAAAAGGAGTAATAGTAAATAAAGAAAGTGGGTGCATATATATATTTACTGATATTTAGGGAAGTATAAGGAAAGAATGAAGTACAACTTGAAATTATAGCTGGCTTTTTAATAAAGGAGAATGTAATTCGGAGAATTAAAATGTAATTAAAAGCTGAACGAATGGTAATAAGAGAAGAGAAAGGAATAAAAAAATTTAAGGATAATAAATTATACTCCTTAAATGAGATAGGTAGAAGAGCGGAAAAAATAGTAAAAGTGGGAAAGTGATAAAAAAAGATATTAAGTGAAAAGAGTGAAATTAAGGAGGATATCATATATTGTTTTAAAACCGTGTAACACATAATAGTTATGGTGAGTAAATTAATTAGTATGTATATAAGGAAGGTGAAAAATTTAATCATTAATAACGGGGATTGAATTTTGTTTTTCATCATAAAAAAATTTAAGGCTAAAAGATTGAATATAAGAGTACAAATATGACAAATAAGAGAAAGATTAAATGGGAAATAAATTGGAAAGATTTGAATAAGTAATTTCATTAAGAGGCTAGGAGAGATTGTTGAAGGAAACGGAAATATCAATTTAGGAATTAAATTCGACCATTCGTTTGGAATAATAGCTAAAATACGAAGAAAGGCTTTTGAGAAGTTGTAAATATTAATTAAGTTTAGCAAAAGAAGGACCCTACTTAGTAGGATTTGGAAAAGATCACAGTTGTGGGCTTGTGAAGATTCACCTAAAAAGGTGTAATAGGAATAACATTCCTTTGTGTTTAACAGAATGGAGCATATATAATCGTGATACCATCCATCAAAGAAATAGTAGGTAACATGAAGTGCATTATTATGGCATGAATGCAAGCAACTAAAGGCATAGTAAAAATAAGAGAAAAGCAGGGGGAAAAGAAGACAGCCATAAAAAATTACAAACCCAGGGGAAGGAGGAAGCGGGGAGAAGAAAAATATTACAGACCAAATGAGAAAATGAATATAGGGGGAATGCAATTAAAAATAACTACAAATAAATTAATACAGAACCAAAGAGAAGAGGGTGAATAGGAAATACAGAATTTCTTGCAACGCTGCATGGTGATGTGGGTCAAAGGTTCCATTGTTGTAGAATTTCTTACAGAGCCAAGGTGAATACAGTTGCAAGGAACATAATGATACAAAGTTAGGGTGCAACACAGAAAGGTCAAATGTACATTTAATATTGTGATAAGAACCATAAGATAAAGAGGTATGTAAAAGGCTATAGACAATATGATGACAACAAATAAAATAACAGATAGTAAGGAACAACAATTAAAATTAAAGTCAAAGAGGTAAAACATGTACAAGGAATCATAACACATAGCAGGACATAGGAGGGTAAAAGTGATATACTTATATTGATAAACAAAGTGCAGCCAGAAGCAAAACATATAAGTTATAGAGATAACCAATTTAGCATGAGGGCGCATAACAATGTCTGATTTAGTTGCTGTAATCAAGTAGATATTCAAGACCATAGTTATATAGACTAGAGAATAAGGGAGGCAAAATTCTAGCATGAGGAAGAATATAGGAAAAGAGATTACTATATTAAAATACTTAGAAATAATAAGCAAAGTATAACTTCCCAGAATTTTGGATAAGTTAATTTTATAGTAGGAAAGCTTGAGATCGGTAATCGGATAAGTAGAATTCAAGTTTAGGGATTTACATGAATTAGTTAGACAGATTGTATGGATGATAATCAATTGTAAAGGATACGAACCACAGATAAAATTTAGGGGAAAAATCAAAGCAATGATATGTAGGGAGATTGAATTAAAGAGATAATTGTAAAAGTTAATAGTAAAGAATTTGAGTTGATTAGACACCATGGTGTAATTAGTATGCAGAAGGATATCATTGTACTTTTGTGACATCCAAATGAATGAGAATGTCCTGAGATGTGCTTGCAAGCAGTGATCCAATAGAATGAAAAAGGAAATGATAAGATTGTGATGATTGTATGTAATATTTGAGAATCCCAGAAAATGGGCTTGTAGATAATTCCCTATAAGGGCTCGATACATATTTGAATAAGAGATAATTGTATTTTCCACAACAGATATATTAGCATGGAACATGAATAAGATAGATGAACCAAACAGATAATTTTTAAAATTGAATGATAGAAAATGTAAATGAATAAAGAGGTATCCTGGTATAGAGGGGAGAATAGATGCATAACCTATGTTAGAAGATAGACTTCTGCCAAAATGATTGATAAAAATACAGAGGATTAAAAGATGCACAGAAAAATCTATAGGTAAAGCCCAGCAGACAACAGAGAGGGATTCAACCAGAGATAGCATAATTAGGAGACTGATAAAGGGGAAAAAGCATAAAAAACAGAGATTATAATGAAAACAAAACAAATTATAAAGGAAGAAGAAGATAAAGAGACATACGAAAACCCATAGGGTTTGTACCTTCGAGGCGATGAAGGGTCAGTTCGTCCAATCCTATTGCGAATTGAAGAAAACCGAGACTGGAAAATCAGAGAGAAAAAGAAAATTAAAACCCAAATTATTAAAAGAAAAATAATCAAAATAATAAAAAAAGGGAAAAAGAAACCCTAGCCGTTCCGACGGCTTGGGAATACCCAGAAAAGAGTTTGATGAACGGGGTGAGTGAGAGGGTAAGATCGTCGCTGGAATCCTCCACCAAGCCCCACAGAGAAGGGGATTAATTCTCCTCTTCGATAAAGATCTGAAACGGAAAAGATTAGAAAGAACCGTAATGTGGAAAATAGACAAGAGCGGAATGAGATGAATAGAGCAAAGAAATAGAACATGCAATTTGAAGGAATGAATTAGAGAGAAATTAAACCAATCTCCAGAAAAGGGAAAACACTCGATCAGCCTAAATCTGGAAATCAGAGTCGATTGAACCGGATTAACAAATCTGCAACCAAAACTAAAGGAGGTTAATGGACAGATCTGTAAGGCTTGAGGAAAAAAGATAAAAAAGAATCTGGAGAGTAAAACAATATGAGAACTTATCTTTAAGAGAACAACGAAATAAGAAAGGGAAAAGGAAAGGCTAGCCGATCCGACAGCTTGGAAATACCCAAAAGGGAAAATGAAAAACGGGATGAAGGAGAAGGTAGATATGCCACCGGAATCCTCCACCGGGGATTTCTTGTCCTCTCCGATGTGGATCTGAAAAGGAATCGATTAGAAAAAAATGTAACGTATAAAATAACCAGAGTCGATGAAGGAAAAATAGAAAAGAAACAAAAAAAGATAACATTCAAACGAAAGAAATGGGGCAGATTGAAATAAAACCAAACACCAAAAAAGGGGAAACCCTCGATTAGCCCAGATCTGGAAACCAATGGAAAGATCTGAAACGATTGAAGTGATTTAGTGAATCTACAACAAGGATAAAAAGAAATTAAACAATAGGTTTGTAAAGCTTGATAAAAAAACAGAAGCATAAGGCGGTAAAAGTGTTTTTTGTTGAAACTTATCTTTAATGCCATGGTTGTTTTCTGATGAGAGTGAGCCGGCCTTGTCGATGCCTCAGACCAAGCCATATAGCAGAAAACTAAAATAAAGGGGATTTGGGGGAAAAACAGAATCAGAACAGCGAATAAAACCCATAAAGAGAAAAAATAAGAAAGTTAAAAAACAGTATATTAGACAATAGGAAAAAAATATGAAACGGTGGAAAGCCTTTAGTTTACTCTTACCCATAATCCTTTGATCTGTTGAAATTTTGTCTTGGAAATGATTCGGCTGAGGAGAGAGTGTCGTATGGGGAAGGGGAAGAGACACCGTGAAAAGTGGGAGGTGGAAACCGAAAAGAACAAAGACCAATTTAGAGAATCTCGGGAAGAGGGAGAGAGAAACGAGAGCCATCGCCTTACCCGTTACCCGTTGGAATTTTAACTAAGTAAAAAGTACCGAAATTGAGGTTTTGCAACATAGTTGTGTTTAAAAGCTCCTAATCAATTACATGAACTCCTAAAATTTGATAAAACTTGTTTTGCAGTCCTTTTTGTTGAGGTTTCGGACGAGTGGGTCGAAATGGGCCTTTTAATGGACCCGTTGGAATTTTAACTGAGTAAAAAGTATAAAAATTGAGGTTTTGCAATATAATTATGTTGAAAAGCTCATAATAAATTATTTGTACTCCTAAAATATGATCAAAACTTGTTTTGTGGTCCTTTATGTAGAGGTTTCAGACGTGCGGGTCTAAATGGGCCTTTCAGTGGACCCGTTGGAATTTTAACTGAGTAAAACGTACAGAAATTGAGG
This sequence comes from Hibiscus trionum, assembly GCA_030270665.1. NCBI lineage: Eukaryota > Viridiplantae > Streptophyta > Magnoliopsida > Malvales > Malvaceae > Hibiscus > Hibiscus trionum. The sequence continues at coordinate 31,963,588 of BSYR01000008.1, forward strand.
TTTTGCAATATAATTGTGTTGAAAAGCTCCTAATCAATTACATGAACTCCTAAAATTTGATTAAAACTTGTATTGCAGTCCTTTTTGTAGAGGTTTCGGACGAGCGGGACGATATTGGGCCTTTTAATGGACCCGTTGGAATTTTAACTGAGTAAAAAGTACATAAATTGAGGTTTTGCAATATAATTGTGTTGAAAAGCTCCTAATAAATTATTTGAACTCCTAATATTTGAATAAAACATTTTTGCGGTCCTTTTTGTAGAGGTTTCGGAAGATCAGGTCTAAATGGGCCTTTCAATGGGCCCGTTGGAATTTTAACTGAGTATAAAGTAAAAAATTGAGGTTTTTCAATATAATTGTGTTTAATATCTCCTAATCAATTATTTGAATTCCTAAAATTTGATTAAACTATTTTTGCGGTCCTTTTTGTCGAGGTTTCGGATGAGCAGGTCTAAATGGGCCTTTCAATGGACCCGTTAGAATTTTAACTGAGTAAAAAGTACATAAATTGAGGTTTTGCAATATAATTGTGTTGAAAAGCTCCTAATCAATTATTTGAACTCCTAAAGTTTGATGAAAACTTGTTTTGCGGTCCTTTTTGTAGAGGTTTCGGACAAGCAGGTCTAAATGAGCCTTTCAATGGACCCGTTGGAATTTTAACTGAGTAAAAAGTACAGAAATTGAGGTTTTGCAATATAATTGTGTTGAAAATCTCCTAATCAATTGCATGATCTCCTAAAATTTGATTAAAACTTGTTTTGCGGCCCTTTTTGTAGAGGTTTCGGGCGAGCATGTCTAAATGGGCCCTTCAATAGACCCGTTGGAATTTTAACTGAGTAAAAATTATTAAAATTGAGGTTTTGCAATATAATTGTGTTGAAAAGCTCATAATCAATTATTTTTACTCCTAAAATATGATCAAAACTTGTTTTGCGGTCCTTTATGTAGAGGTTTCAGACGTGCGGGTCTAAATGGGCCTTTCAGTGGACCCGTTGGAATTTTAACTGAGTAAATCGTACAGAAATTGAGGTTTTGCAATATAATTGTGTTGAAAAGCTCCTAATCAATTACATGAACTCCTAAAATTTGATTAAAACTTGTATTGCAGTCCTTTTTGTAGAGGTTTCGGACGAGCGGGTCGATATTGGGCCTTTTAATGGACCCGTTGGAATTTTAACTGAGTAAAAAGTACAGAAATTGAGGTTTTGCAATATAATTGTGTTGAAAAGCTCCTAATCAATTATTTGAACTCCTAATATTTGAATAAAACATTTTTGTGGTCCATTTTGTAGAGGTTTCGGAAGAGCAGGTCTAAATGGGCCTTTCAATGGGCCCGTTGGAATTTTAACTGAGTATAAAGTAAAAAATTGAGGTTTTTCAATATAATTGTGTTTAATATCTCCTAATCAATTATTTGAATTCCTAAAATTTGATTAAAACTATTTTTGCGGTACTTTTTGTCGAGGTTTCGGACGAGCAGGTCTAAATGGGCCTTTCAATGGACCCGTTAGAATTTTAACTGAGTAAAAAGTACAGAAATTGAGGTTTTGCAATATAATTGTGTTGAAAAGCTCCTAATCAATTACATGAACTCCCAAAATTTGATTAAAACTTTTTTGTGGTCCTTTTTGTAGAGGTTTTGGACGAGCGGGTCTAAATGGGCCTTCCAATGGACCCGTTGGAATTTTAACTGAGTAAAATGTACATAAATTGAGGTTTTGCAATATAATTGTGTTGAAAAGCTCCTAATCAATTATTTGAACTCCTAAAGTTTGATGAAAACTTGTTTTGCGGTCCTTTTTGTAGAGGTTTCGGACAAGCAGGTCTAAATGGGCCTTTCAATGGACCCGTTGGAATTTTAACTGAGTAAAAAGTACAGAAATTGAGGTTTTGCAATATAATTGTGTTGAAAATCTCCTAATCAATTACATGATCTCCTAAAATTTGATTAAAACTTGTTTTGCGGCCCTTTTTGTAGAGGTTTCGGGCGAGCATGTCTAAATGGGCCTTTCAATAGACCCGTTGGAATTTTAACTGAGTAAAAATTATAAAAATTGAGGTTTTGCAATATAATTGTGTTGAAAAGCTCATAATCAATTATTTGTACTCCTAAAATATGATCAAAACTTGTTTTGCGGTCCTTTATGTAGAGGTTTCGGACGTGCGGGTCTAAATGGGCCTTTTCAATGGACCCGTTGGAATTTTAACTGAGTAAAATGTATATAAATTGAATTTTTGCAATATAATTGTGTTGAAAAGCTCCTAATCATTTATTTGAACTCCTAAAAATTGATTAAAACTTTTTTGCGGTCCTTTTTGTTGAGGTTTCGGACGAGCGGGTCGAAATGGGCCTTTCAATGGACCCGTTGAAATTTTAACTGAGTAAAAAGTACAGAAATTGAGGTTTTGCAATATAATTGTGTTAAAAAGCTCCTAATCAATTATTTGAACTCCTAAAATTTGATTAAAACTTGTTTTGCGGTCCTTTTTGTAGAGGTTTCGGACGAGCATGTCTAAATGGGCCTTTCAATGGACCCGTTGGAATTTTAACTGAGTAAAAAGTACAGAAATTGAGGTTTTGCAATATTATTGTGTTGAAAAGCTCCTAATCAATTACATGGACTCCTACATTTTGATTAAAATTTTTTTGTGGTCCTTTTTGTAGAGGTTTCGGACGAGCGGGTCTAAATGGGCCTCTCAATGGACCCGTTGAAATTTTAACTGAGTAAAAAGTACAGAAATTGAGGTTTTGCAATATAATTGTGTTGAAAAGCTCCTAATCAATTATTTGAACTCCTAAAATTTGATTAAAACTTTTTTGTGGTCCTTTTTGTAGAGGTTTCGGACGAGCAGGTCTAAATGGGCCTTTCAATGGACCCGTTGGAATTTTAACTGAGTAAAAAGTACAGAAATTGAGGTTTTGCAATATAATTGTGTTGAAAATCTCCTAATCAATTGCATGATCTCCTAAAATTTGATTAAAACTTGTTTTGTGGCCCTTTTTGTAGAGGTTTCGGGCGAGCATGTCTAAATGGGCCCTTCAATAGACCCGTTGGAATTTTAACTGAGTAAAAATTATAAAAATTGAGATTTTGCAATATAATTGTGTTGAAAAGCTCATAATCAATTATTTTTACTCCTAAAATATGATCAAAACTTGTTTTGCAGTCCTTTATGTAGAGGTTTCAGACGTGCGGGTCTAAATGGGCCTTTTAGTGGACCCGTTGGAATTTTAACTGAGTAAATCGTACAGAAATTGAGGTTTTGCAATATAATTGTGTTGAAAAGCTCCTAATCAATTACATGAACTCCTAAAATTTGATTAAAACTTGTATTGCAGTCCTTTTTGTAGAGGTTTCGGACAAGCGGGTCGATATTGGGCCTTTTAATGGACCCGTTGGAATTTTAACTGAGTAAAAAGTACAGAAATTGAGGTTTTGCAATATTATTGTGTTGAAAAGCTCCTAATCAATTACATGGACTCCTACATTTTGATTAAAACTTTTTTTGTGGTCCTTTTTGTAGAGGTTTCGGACGAGCGGGTCTAAATGGGCCTCTCAATGGACCCGTTGAAATTTTAACTGAGTAAAAAGTACAGAAATTGAGGTTTTGCAATATAATTGTGTTGAAAAGCTCCTAATCAATTATTTGAACTCCTAAAATTTGATTAAAACTTTTTTTGTGGTCCTTTTTGTAGAGGTTTCGGACGAGCAGGTCTAAATGGGCCTTTCAATGGACCCGTTGGAATTTTAACTGAGTAAAAAGTACAGAAATTGAGGTTTTGCAATATAATTGTGTTGAAAATCTCCTAATCAATTACATGATCTCCTAAAATTTGATTAAAACTTGTTTTGCGCCCCTTTATGTAGAGGTTTCGGACGAGCATTTCTAAATGGGCCTTTCAATGGACCCGTTGGAATTTTAAATGAGTAAAAAGTATAAAAATTGAGGTTTTGAAATATAATTGTGTTGAAAAGCTCATAATCAATTATTTGTACTCCTAAAATATGATCAAAACTTGTTTTGATGTCCTTTATGTAGAGGTTTCGGACGTGCAGGTCTAAATTGGCCTTTCAATGGACCCGTTGGAATTTTAACTGAGTAAAATGTATAAAAATTGAAGTTTTGTAATATAATTGTGTTGAAAAGCTCCTAATCATTTATTTGAACTCCTAAAATTTGATTAAAACTTTTTTGCGGTTCTTTTTGTATTGGTTTCGGACGAGCAGGTCTAAAGGGGCCTTACAATGGACCCATTGGAATTTTTTTTGAGGAAAATGGGCCTCATTAAAAACCCCTTCTAACATCCCCAGTCAGAAAGCCTGGAGAAACCTAAAGGGGAAAAGAGTACCCATCGTTTATTTATGAAGATCGAGGTGAGGCCTCGCGGAGTACAGAGTTGGGAATACAATTAGGAGAGATGGACCCAAAAGACAAAGAAGTCACGGTCCTAAGAGCCTGTGTAGCCAGGGTGTGAGCAACTAAATTAGCCTCGCGGCAAACAAACTGAACATGAGCAAAGGTAAAATGGGACAAAGCTGAATGGGCTTGCAAGTTCGTCGGACCCATAGAGGAGAGATCATGCCCCAAAATGTTGAGTCTGTTCGCAAGAGATGCACAGTCCGTCTCAAAAATCAATCGGCTCCATCCTTGAGATTGAGCAAAGGTTATACCAGCTAGAAGGCTCACCCCTTCAGATGTCACGGCATCCAAGCATCTGCCCAAAGGGTAAGCCAAACCGCCAACCACCATACCTGTATCATCATGGGCCACGACACCAACCGCTGCAGCACGTGTGGAAGGGTCAAAAGCCCCATCCACATTAATTTTAATGTGCCCTCGAGGGGGATGTCTCCATCGAGGAGAAGAGACCGACGAAGAGGTAGGGGAAAATAGCATTAGAGTAGTCACGATAAAGACTGATAGAATTGACGGCAGATAACCATGGGGGTTGAAGATGATGGTTATGGATCCAGTCATTTCGCCGGTTCCATATGTTCCACAAAGTAGTTAGGAAAAGCCCAAAGAGATCAGGGGATAGATTACTAGCACCTTCCTCCAACCATTTTAGGCCGGTGGATACCGTACTAGTAATCAAAGAATTAGGGAGGCCGACCAAACGGAGGGCTTCCGAGGCACCAGGGCAGTCACGGAGAGCATGGAGGATAGACTCCGTACCGGAGTGACAAACAGGGCAGGGACCAGAGTCTGGTGAAAAAGCCTGTAGACGAGCCCCAACGGGCAGAGCCTCAGATCCAAGACGCCATCCAAAGGTTTTGACTTTAGGCAAGACCTTGAGCTTAGAGAGAAACTTCCAAATCCGGGGAGGACGCAATCTGGGTTCCGGAGGGCGTTGCAGGAATAGGTAGCCAGATCTGACGGAGTAAATACCAGAGTCATTGGGACTCCAAAGGATTGAATCACGAGTATCGTTGATAATAGGGATTGACAAGATAGAGTCGGCATTGGCAGTAGTAAAATACACACGGACCTTAACAGGGTCCCAGGCTGCTTGGTTCTGAATCATAAAATCGCGACATCGAATATGGACTTCATCCGAAATCTCATAATCCCCATAGAGGTGAACGGTCGAAGAGCCTCCCCAGTTATCCTGGTGGAGTCGAATATTGCTATTAATACCAGGACGATAGAGAAAACCTCCAAAGAGATGTTGCATAGCATGGTAGAGACCTTGCCATGCAAAAGATCCACGAGAAGGTCGAGATGCATGAAGGATGTTACCTGAAGGAAAGTATTTAGCTTTATAGATTTGACCCAGAAGAGAATCTGGTTCGCAAATAAGACGCCATAATTGTTTTCCCAGAAGTGCAATGTTAAAATTATTGAGATTCTTAAATCCCATACCTCTTACTGATTTAGGTAAGCACACCTGATCCCAGGGGAGCATGTGCCAACCTTTCTTGTTAGTTTTACCAGACCACCAATATCGTCTGATGACAGTAGTCATATCATCTATAATGTTTTGGGGTAATAAATAGCATGACATAACATATTGAGGTAGAGATTGTAACACAACCTTAATAAAGATTTCTCTGCCACTGAAGGAGAGAAGTTTTTTGTCCCATTTGGACAAACGTTCATGAACTTTATCACGTATAAATCCTAAGGATAAGGTCTTGTTTTTACCAATAAGGAGTGGTACCCCTAAATAGACGCCAGGATTGGAGACCTCGCGAACTTGAAGGTATGAATTAATAGCATGGCGGGTCGAGCTGGGGGTACGAGGATTGTAAAATATAGCGGACTTATCAAAATTAACTACCTGGCCGGAGGCAGAAGCGTAAGTTTGGAGAGCCAATTTAAGGTGAGCGGCTTCCTCTGGTTTGGAGTTGAGAAAAAACTATACAGTCATTTGCGAATAGGAGGTGGTTAACCTTTGGACCCTGTTTGCTGGCCCCAAGACCAGGAAGCAGACCAAGCTGTTTGGCATCGGACAGAAAGGTTGAAAGCCCTTGAGTGCAAAAAAGGAAGAGGAAAGGGGTCAAAGTGTCACCTTGGCGGAGACCCCGTTGGGGCCGAAAAAAAGGAGAGAATGAGTTGTTGACCTTAACTGAGAAAGAGACCGAGGATATACATCGCATTATAAGAGAGATCCATAATGGCGCAAAGCCCGTACGGGTCATGACATTTTCAAGAAAGGTCCATTCAACCCTATCAAAAGCCTTCTCCATATCAAGCTTAAGAGCAGCACCTTGAAAGCAATTAGAGGTACCAGTATTGATAGAGTGAATTATTTCGTGAGCAATAAGAATGTTGTCTGAAATATTACGACCCTGAACAAAAGCTGCTTGGTTGGAGCTAATGCAAAAGGGAATAGTATGTTTCATCCTGTTTACCAAGACCTTGGTAACAATTTTGTAGATTACTGTACAAAGACTAATGGGTCTAAGATGCCTCATAGTTGTTGGATCCTTTATCTTCGGTATAAGCACCAAGATGGGCCTAATAAATTATTTGAACCTCTAAAATTTGATTAAAACTTGTTTTGCGGTCCTTTTTGTCGAGGTTTCGGACGAGCAGGTCGAAATGGGCCTTTCAATGGACACGTTGGAATTTTAACTGAGTAAAAAGTACAGAAATTGAGGTTTTGCAATATAATTGTGTTGAAAAGCTCCTAATCAATTATTTGAACTCCTATAATTTGATTAAAACATTTTTGCGGTCCTTTTTGTAGAGGTTTAGGACGAGCGGGTCGAAATGGGCCTTTGAATGGGCCCGTTGGAATTTTAACTAAGTAAAAAGTATAAAAATTGAGGTTTTTCAAAATAATTGTGTTGGAAAACTCCTAATCAATTATTAGAACTCCTAAAAATTGATTAAAACTTGTTTTGCAGACCTTTTTGTTGAGGTTTCAGACGAGCAGGTCTAAATGGGCCTTTCAATGGGCCCGTTGAAATTTTAACTGAGTAAAAAGTATAAAATTGAGGTATTGCAATATAATTGTGTTAAATAGCTCCTAATCAATTACATAAACTCCTAGAATTTGATTAAAACTTTTTTTGCAGTCATTTTTGTATCGGTTTTGGACGAGCAGGTCTAAATGGGCCTTACAATGGACCCGTTGGAATTTTAACTGAGTAAAAAGTACAGAAGTTTAGGTTTTGCAATATAATTGTGTTGAAAAGCTCCTAATCAATTATTTGAACTCCTAAATTTTGATTAACACTTGTTTTGCGGTCCTTTTTGTAGAGGTTTCGGACGAGCTGGTCTAAATGGGCCTTTCAATGGACCCGTTGGAATTTTAACTGAGTAAAAAGTACAGAAATTGAGGTTTTTCAATATAATTGTGTTGAAAAGCTCCTAATCAGTTATTTGAACTCCTAATATTTGAATAAAACATTTTTGCGGTCCTTTTTGTAGAGGTTTCAGACGAGCAGGTCTAAATGGGCCTATCAATGGGCCCGTTGGAATTTTAACTGAGTATAAAGTATAAAATTGAGGTTTTGCAATATAATTGTGTTGAAAAGCTCCTAATCAATTATTTGAACTCCTAAAATTTGATTAAAACTTGTTCTGCGGTCCTTTTTGTTGAGGTTTCGGACGAGCTGGTCTAAATGGGCCTTTCAATGGACCAGTTGGAATTTTAACTGAGTAAAAAGTACAAAAATTGCGGTTTTTCAATATAATTGTGTTGAAAAGCTCCTAATCAATTATTTGAACTCCTAATATTTGAATAAAACATTTTTGCGGTCCTTTTTGTAGAGGTTTCGGACTAGTAGTTCTAAATGGGCCTTTCAATGGGCCCGTTGGAATTTTAACTGAGTAAAAAGTATAAAATTGAGGATTTTCAATATAATTGTGTTGAAAAGTTCCTAATCAATTAATTGAACTCCTAAAATTTGATTAAAACTATTTTGCGGTCCTTTTTGTCGAGGTTTCGGACGAGCAGGTATAAATGGGCCTTTCAATGGACCCGTTAAATTTTAACTGAGTAAAAAGTACAGAAATTGAGGTTTTGCAATATAATTTTGTTTAAAAGCTCCTAAATAATTACATAAACTCCTAAAATTTGATTAAAACCTTTTTTGTAGTCCTTTTTGTATTGGTTTCGGACGAGCGGGTCGAAATGGGCCTTTCAATGGACCCGTTGAAATTTTAAATGAGTAAAAAGTATAGAAATTGAGGGTTTGCAATATAATTGTGTTGAAAAGCTCCTAATCAATTATTTGAACTCCTAAAATTTGATTAAAACTTGTTTTATGGTCCTTTTTGTTGAGGTTTCGGACGAGCAGGTCTAAATGGGCCTTTCAATGGACCCGTTAGAATTTTAACTAGTAAAAAGTACAGAAATTGAGGTTTTGCAATATAATTGTGTTGAAAAGCTCGTAATCAATTACATAAACTCCTAAAATTTGATTAAAACTTTTTTGCAGTCCTTTTTGTAGAGGTTTCGGACGAGCGGGTCGAAATGGGCCTTTCAATGGACCAGTTGAAATTTTAACTGAGTAAAAAGTACAGAAATTGAGGTTTTGCAATATAATTGTGTTGAAAGCTCCTAATCAATTATTTGAACTCCTAAAATTTGATTAAAACTTGTTTTGTGGTCCTTTTTGTAGAGGTTTCGGACGAGAAGGTCTAAATGGGCCTTTCAATGGAACCATTGGAATTTTAACTGAGTAAAAAGTACAGAAATTGAGATTTTGCAATATAATTGTGTTGAAAAGCTCCTAATCAATTACATAAACTCCTAAAATTTGATTAAAACGTTTTTGCAGTCCTTTTTGTAGAGGTTTCGGACGAGCGGGTTGAAATGGGCTTTTCAATGGACCCGTTGAAATTTTAACTGAGTAAAAAGTACAGAAATTGAGGTTTTGCAATATAATTGTGTTGAAAAGCTCCTAATCAATTATTTGAACTCCTAAAATTTGATTAAAACTTGTTTTGCGGTCCTTTTTGTTGAGGTTTCAGACGAGCAGGTCTAAATGGGCCTTTTAATGGACCCGTTGGAATTTTAACTAAGTAAAATGTACAGAAATTGAGGTTTTGCAATATAATTGTGTTGAAAAGCTCCTAATCAATTATTTGAACTCCTAATATTTGAATAAAACATTTTTGCGGTCCTTTTTGTAAAGGTTTCGGACTAGTAGTTCTAAATGGGTCTTTCAATGGGCCCGTTAGAATTTTAACTGAGTAAAAAGTATAAAATTGAGGTTTTCAATATAATTGTGTTGAAAGTTCCTAATCAATTATTTGAACTCCTAAGATTTGATTAAAACTATTTTGCGGTCCTTTTTGTCGAGGTTTCGGACGAGCAGGTTTAAATGGGCCTTTCAATTGACCCGTTAGAATTTTAACTAAGTAAAAAGTACAGAAATTGAGGTTTTGCAATATAATTTTGTTTAAAATCTCCTAATTAATTACATAAACTCCTAAATTTTGATTAAAACCTTTTTATAGTCCTTTTTGTATCGGTTTCGGACGAGCGGGTCGAAATGGGCCTTTCAATGGACCCGTTGAAATTTTAACTGAGTAAAAAGTACAAAAATTGAGGGTTTGCAATATAATTGTGTTGAAAAGCTCCTAATCAATTATTTGAACTCCTAAAATTTGATTAAAACTTGTTTTGCGGTCCTTTTTGTTGAGGTTTCGGACGAGCAGGTCTAAATGGGCCTTTCAATGGACCCGTTGGAATTTTAACTGAGTAAAATGTACAGAAATTGAGGTTTTGCAATATAATTGTGTTGAAAAGCTCCTAATCAATTACATACACTCCTTAAATTTTATTAAAACTTTTTTGCAGTCCTTTTTGTATCGGTTTCGGACGAGCAGGTCTAATTGGGCCTTTCAATGGACCCGTTGGAATTTTAACTGATTAAAAATTACAGAAAATGAGGTTTTGTAATATAATTGTGTTGAAAAACTCCTAATCAATTATTTGAATTCCTAATATTTGAATAAAACATTTTTGCGGTCCTTTTTGTAGAGGTTTCGGACGAGCAGGTCTGAATGGGCCTTTCAATGGGCCCGTTGGAATTTGAACTGAGTAAAATGTATAAAATTTTGGTTTTTCAATATAATTGTGTTGAAAAGTTCCTAATCAATTATTTGAACTCCTAAATTTCGGACGAGCAGGTCTAAATGGGACTTTCAATCGGCCCGTTGGAATTTGAACTGAGTAAAAAGTATAAAATTGACGTTTTTCAATATAATTGTGTTGAAAAGTTCCTAATCAATTATTTGAACTCCTATAATTTGATTAAAACTATTTTGCGGTCATTTTTGTCGAGGTTTCGGACGAGCAGGTCTAAATGGGCATTTCAATGGACCCGTTAGAATTTTAACTGAGTAAAAAGTACAGAAATTGAGGATTTGCAATATAATTGTGAGGAAAAGCTCCTAATCAATTACATAAACTCCTAAAATTTGATTAAAACTTTTTTTACAGTCATTTTTGTAGAGGTTTCGGACGAGCGGGTCGAAATGGGCCTTTCAATGGACCAGTTGAAATTTTAACTGAGTAAAAAGTACAGAAATTGAGGTTTTGCAATATAATTGTGTTTAAAAGCTCCTAATCAATTATTTGAACTCCTAAAATTTGATTAAAACTTGTTTTGTGGTCCTTTTTGTAGAGGTTTCGGACGAGCAGGTCTAAATGGGCCTTTCAATGGAACCATTGGAATTTTAACTGAGTAAAAAGTACAGAAATTGAGGTTTTGCAATATAATTGTGTTGAAAAGCTCCTAATCAATTATTTGAACTCCTAATATTTGAATAAAACATTTTTGCGGTCCTTTTTGTAAAGGTTTCGGACTAGTAGTTCTAAATGGGTCTTTCAATGGGCCTTTCAATGGGTCTTAATCAATTACATAAACTCCTAAAATTTGATTAAAACTTTTTTGCAGTCCTTTTTGTAGAGGTTTCGGACGAGCGGGTCGAAATGGGCCTTACAATGGACCCGTTGAAATTTTAACTGAGTAAAAAGTACAGAAATTGAGGTTTTGCAATATAATTGTGTTGAAAAGCTCCTAATCAATTATTTGAACTCCTAAAATTTGATTAAAACTTGTTTTGCGGTCCTTTTTGTTTAGGTTTCGGACGAGCAGGTCTAAATGGGCCTTTCAATGGACCCGTTGGAATTTTAACTGAGTAAAATGTACAGAAATTGCGGTTTTGCAATATAATTGTGTTGAAAAGCTCCTAATCAATTACATACACTCCTATAATTTGATTAAAACTTTTTTGCAGTCCTTTTGTATCGGTTTCGGACGGGCAGGTCTAAATGGGCCTTTCAATGGACCCGTTGGAATTTTAACTGAGTAAAAAGTACAGAAATTGAGGTTTTGCAATATAATTATGTTGAAAATCTCCTAATCAATTATTTGAACTCCTAACATTTGAATAAAACATTTTTGCGGTCCTTTTTGTAGAGGTTTCGGACGAGCAGGTCTGAATGGGCCTTTCAATGGGCCCGTTGGAATTTTAACTGCGTAAAAAGTACAGAAATTGAGGTTTTGCAATATAATTGTGTTGAAAAGCTCCTAATCAATTATTTGATCTCCTAATATTTGAATAAAACATTTTTGCGGTCCTTTTTGTAGAGGTTTCGGACGAGCAGGTCTGAATGGGCCTTTCAATGGGCCCGTTGGAATTTGAACTGAGTAAAATGTATAAAATTTTGGTTTTTCAATATAATTGTGTTGAAAAGTTCCTAATCAATTATTTGAACTCCTAAATTTTGATTAAAACTATTTCGCGGTCCTTTTTGTCGAGGTTTCGGACGAGCAGGTCTAAATGGTCCTTTCAATGGGCCCGATGGAATTTTAACTGAGTAAAAAGTACAGAAATTGAGGTTTTGCAATATAATTGTGTTGAAAATCTCCTAATCAATTACATAAACTCCTAAAATTTGAATAAAACTTTTTTGTAGTCCTTTTTGTAGAGGTTTCGGACGAGCGGGTCGAAATGGGCCTTTCAAAGGACCCGTTAAAATTTTAACTGAGTAAAAAGTACAGAAATTGAGGTTTTAGAATATAATTGTGCTGAAAAGCTCCTAATAATTTATTTGAACTCCTAAAATTTGATTAAGACTTGTTTTGCGGTCCTTTTTGTTGAGGTTTCGGACGAGTAGGTCTAAATGGGCCTTTCAATGTACCCGTTGGAATTTTAACTAATTAAAAAGTAAAGAAATTGAGGTTTTACGATATAATTGTGTTGAAAAGCTCCTAATCAATTATTTGAACTCCTAATATTTGAATAAAACATTTTTGCGGTCCTTTTTGTAGAGGTTTCAGACGAGCAGATCTAAATGGGCCTTTAGTTGGGCCCGTTGGAATTTTAACTAAGTAAAAATTATAAAAATGAGGTTTTTAAATATATTTGTGTTGAAAAGCTCCTAATCAATTATTTGAACTCCTAAAATTTGACTAAAACTTGTTTTGCGGTCCTTTTTGTCGAGGTTTCAGACGAGCAGGTCTAAATGGGCCTTTCAATGGACCCGTTAGAATTTTAACTGAGTAAAAAGTACAGAAATTGAGGTTTTGCAATATAAATGTGTTGAAAGGCTCCTAATCAATTACATAAAATCCTGAAATTTGATTAAAACTTTTTTGTAGTCCTTTTTGTAGAGGTTTCGGACGAGCAGGTCTAAATCGGCCTTTCAATGGACCCGTAGGAATTTTAACTGAGTAAAAAGTATAAAATTGAGTTTTTTCAATATAATTGTGTTGAAAAGTTCATAATCAATTACATGAACTCCTAAAATTTGATTAAAACTTGTTTTGCAGTCATTTTGGTTGAGGTTTCGGACGAGCTGGCCTAAATGGGCCTTTCAATGGACCCGTTGGAATTTTAACTGAGTAAAAAGTACAGAAATTGAGGTTTTGCAATATAATTGTGTTGAAAAGCTCCTAATCAATTATTTGAACTCCTAATATTTGAATAAAACTTTTTTGCGGTCCTTTTTGTAGAGGTTTCGGACGAGCGGGTCTAAATGGGCCTTTCAATGGGCCCGTTGAAATTTTAACTGAGTTTATAAAATTGAGGTTATGCAATATAACTGTGTTGAAAATTTCCTAATCAATTATTTGAACTCCTAATATTTGATTATAATTATTTTGCGGTCCTTTTTCTAGAGGTTTCGGACGAGCAGGTCTATATGGGCCTTTCAATGGGCCCGTTGGAATTTCAACTGAGTAAAAAGTATAGAAATTGAGGTTTTTATATATAATTATTTTGAAAAGATCCTAATCAATTACATGAACTCCTAGAATTTGATTAAAACTTTTTTTGCGGTCCATTTTGTAGAGGTTTCGGACGAGCAGGTCGAAATGGGCCTTTCAATGGACCCGTTAGAATTTTAACTGAGTAAACAGTACAGAAATTGAGGTTTAGGAATATAAATGTGTTGAAAAGCTCCTAATCAATTACATGAACTCCTAAAATTTGATTAAAACTTGTTTTGTGGTCCTTTTTGTAGAGGTTTCGGACGAGCAGGTGTAAATGGGCCTTTCAATGGACCCGTTAGAATTTTAACTGAGTAAAAAGTATAAAAATTGAGGTTTTTCAATATATTTGTGTTGAAAAGCTCCTAATCAATTATTTGAACTCGTAATATTTGAATAAAACATTGTTGCTGTCCTTTTTGTAGAGGTTTCGGACGAGCGGGTCTAATTGGGACTTTCAATGGACCCGTTGAATTTTTAACTGAGTTAAAAGAACATAAATTGAGGTTTTGGAATATAATTGTGTTGAAAATCTCCTAATCAATTACAGGATCTCCTAAAATTTGATTAAAACTTGTTTTGCGGTCCTTTTTGTAGAGGTTTCGGACGAGCGGGTCGAAATGAGCCTTTCATGGACCCGTTATAATTTTAACTGAGTAAAAAGTACAGAAATTAAGGTTTGGAGTATAATTGTGTTGAAAATCTCCTAATCAATTATAGGATCTCCTAAAATTTGATTAAAATGTTTTGCGGTCCTTTTTGTATAGGTTTCGGAGGAGCAGGTTTTAATGGGCCTTTCAATGGACCCGTTGGAATTTTAACTGAGCAAAAAGTAAAGAAATTGAGGTTTTGCAGTATAATTGTGTTGAAAAGCTCCTAATCAATTATTTGAACTCCTAATATTTGAATAAAACTTTTTTGCGGTCCTTTTTGTAGAGGTTTCGGACGAGCAGGTCTAAATGGGCCTTTCAATGGGCCCGTTGGAAATTTAAGTGAGTAAAAAGTATAAAAATTGAGGTTTTTCAATATAATTGTGTTGAAAAGCTCCTAATCAATTATTTGAATTCCTAAAATTTGATTAAAACCTGTTTTGCGGTCTTTTTTGTCGAGGTTTTGGACGAGCAGGTCTAAAAGGTCCTTTCAATGGACCCGTTAGAATTTTAACTTAGTAAAAAGTAAAGAAATTGAGGTTTTGCAATATAATTGTATTAAAAAGCTCCAAATCAATTATTTGAACTCCTAATATTTGATAAAACATTTTGCGGTCCTTTTTGTAGAGGTTTCGGACGAGCAGGTCTAAATGGGCTTTCAATGGGCCCGTTGAAATTTTAACTGAGTAAAAAGTATAAAAATTGAGGTTTTTCAATATATTTGTGTTGAGAAGCTCCTAATCAATTATTTGAACTCTTAATATTTGAATAAAACATTTTTACGGTCCTTTTTGTAGAGGTTTCGGACGAGCGGGTCTAATTGGGCCTTTCAATGGACCCGTTGAAATTTTAACTGAGTAAAAAGTACAGAAATTGAGGTTTTGCAATATAATTGTGTTGAAAAGCTCCTAATCAATTATTTGAACTCATAATATTTGAATAAAACATTTTTGCGGTCATTTTTGTAGAGGTTTCGGACGAGCAGGTCTGAATGGGCCTTTCATTGGGCCCGTTGGAATTTGAACTGAGTAAAATGTATAAAATTTTGGTTTTTCAATATAATTGAGTTGAACAGTTCCTAATCAATTATTTGAACTCCTAAAATTTGATTAAAACTATTTTGCGGTCCTTTTTGTCGAGGTTTCGGAGGAGCAGGTCTAAATGGGCCTTTCAATGGGCCCGATGGAATTTTAACTGAGTAAAAAGTACAGAAATTGAGGTTTTGCAATATAATTGTGTTGAAAAGCTCCTAATCAATTACATAAACTCCTAAAATTTGAATAAAACTTTTTTGTAGTCCTTTTTGTAGAGGTTTCGGACGAGCGGGTTGAAATGGGCCTTTCAGTGGACCCGTTGAAATTTTAACTGAGTAAAAAGTACAGAAATTGAGGTTTTGGAATATAATTGTGTTCAAAAGCTCCTAATAATTTATTTGAACTCCTAAAATTTGATTAAAACTTGTGTTGGGTCCTTTTTGTAGAGGTTTCGGACGAGCAGGTTTAAATGGGCCTTTCAATAGGCCCGTTGGAATTTTTTTGAGGAAAAAGTATAAAAATTGAAGTTTTTCAATATATTAGTGTTGAAAAGCTCCAAATCAATTATTTGAACTCCTAATATTTGAATAAAACATTTTTACGGTCCTTTTTGTAGAGGTTTCGGACGAGCGGGTCTAATTTGGCCTTTCAATGGACCCGTTGAAATTTTAACTGAGTAAAAAGTACAGAAATTGAGGTTTTGCAATATAATTGTGTTGAAAAGCTCCTAATAAATAACATAAACTCCTAAAATTTGATTAAAACTTTTTTTGCAGTCCTTTTGTAGAGGTTTCAGACGAGCGGGTCGAAATGGGCCTTTCATTGGACCCGTTGGAATTTTAACTGAGTAAAAAGTACAGAAATTGAGGTTTTGGAATATAATTGTGTTGAAAATCTCCTAATCAATAACATGATCTCCTAAAATTTGATTAAAACCTGTTTTGCGGTCCTTTTTGTATTGGTTTCGGACGAGCAGGTTTAAATAGGCCTTTCAATGGACCCGTTGGAATTTTAACTGAGCAAAAAGTATAAAAATTGAGGTTTTTCAATATATTTTTGTTGAAAAGCTCCTAATCAATTATTTGAACTCCTAATATTTGAATAAAAAAATTTTGCGGTCCTTTTTGTAGAGGTTTCGGACGAGCGGGTCTAATTGGGCCTTTCAATGGACCCGTTGAAATTTTAACTGAGTCAAAAGTACATAAATTGAGGTTTTGCAATATAATTGTGTTTAAAAGCTACTAATCAACTACAAAAACTCCTAAAATTTGATTAAAACTTGTTTTGCAGTACTTTTTGTAGAGGTTTCGGACGAGCGGGTCGAAATGGGCCTTTCATGGACCCGTTAGAATTTTAACTGAGTAAAAAGTATAGAAATTGAGGTTTTGGATTATAATTGTGTTTAAAATCTCCTAATCAATTACAGGATCTCCTAAAATTTTATCAAAACTTGTTTTGTGGTCCTTTTTGTATAGGTTTCGGAGGAGCAGGTTTAAATGGGCCTTTCAATGGACACGTTGGAATTTTAACTGAGTAAAAAGTACAGAAATTGAGGTTTTGCAGTATAATTGTGTTGAAAAGCTCCTAATCAATTACATGAACTCCTAATATTTGAATAAAACTTTTTTGCGGTCTTTTTGTAGAGGTTTCGGACGAGCAGGTCTAAATGGGCGTTTCAATGGGCCCGTTGGAATTTTAACTGAGTAAAAAGTATAAAAATTGAGGTTTTTCAATATATTTGTGTTGAAAAGCTTTTAATCAATTATTTGAACTCTTAATATTTGAATAAAACATTTTTGCGGTCATTTTTGTAGAGGTTTCGGACGAGCAGGTCTGAATGGGCCTTTCATTGGGCCCGTTGGAATTTGAACTGAGTAAAATGTATAAAATTTTGGTTTTTCAATATAATTGAGTTGAACAGTTCCTAATCAATTATTTGAACTCCTAAAATTTGATTAAAACTATTTTGCGGTCCTCTTTGTCGAGGTTTCGGACGAGCAGGTCTAAATGGGCCTTTCAATGGGCCCGATGGAATTTTAACTGAGTAAAAAGTAGAGAAATTGAGGTTTTGTAATATAATTGTGTTGAAAAGCTCCTAATCAATTACATAAACTCCTAAAATTTGAATAAAACTTTTTTGTAGTCCTTTTTGTAGAGGTTTCGGACGAGCGGGTCGAAATGGGCCTTTCAGTGGACCCGTTGAAATTTTAACTGAGTAAAAAGTATAGAAATTGAGGTTTTGGAATATAACTGTGTTCAAAAGCTCCTAATAATTTATTTGAACTCCTAAAATTTTATTAAAACTTGTGTTGGGTCCTTTTTGTAGAGGTTTCGGACGAGCAGGTCTAAATGCGCCTTTCACTGGCCCGTTGGAATTTTTTTGAGGAAAAAGTATAAAAATTGAAGTTTTTCAATATATTAGTGTTGAAAAGCTCCAAATCAATTATTTGAACTCCTAATATTTGAATAAAACATTTTTACGGTCCTTTTTGTAGAGGTTTCGGACGAGCGGGTCTAATTTGGCCTTTCAATGGACCCGTTTAAATTTTAACTGAGTAAAAAGTACAGAAATTAAGGTTTTGCAATATAATTGTGTTGAAAAGCTCCTGATCAATAACATAAACTCCTAAAATTTGATTAAAACTTTTTTTGCAGTCCTTTTGTAGAGGTTTCGGACGAGCGGGTCGAAATGGGCCTTTCATTTGACCCGTTGGAATTTTAACTGAGTAAAAAGTACAGAAATTGAGGTTTTGGAATATAATTGTGTTGAAAATCTCCTAATCAATAACATGATCTCCTAAAATTTGATTAAAACCTGTTTTGCGGTCCTTTTTGTATTGGTTTCGGACGAGCAGGTTTAAATAGGCCTTTCAATGGACCCGTTGGAATTTTAACTGAGCAAAAAGTATAAAAATTGAGGTTTTTCAATATATTTGTGTTGAAAAGCTCCTAATCAATTATTTGAACTCCTAATATTTGCGGTCCTTTTTGTAGAGGTTTCGGACGAGCGGGTCTAATTGGGCCTTTCAATGGACCCGTTGAAATTTTAACTGAGTAAAAAGTACAGAAATTGAGGTTTTGCAATATAATTGTGTTGAAAAGCTACTAATCAATTACATAAACTCCTAAAATTTGAATAAAATTTTTTTGTAGTCCTTTTTGTAGATGTTTCGGACAAGCGGGTCGAAATGGGCCTTTCAATGGACCCGTTGAAATTTTAACTGAGTAAAAAGTACAGAAATTGAGGTTTTGGAATATAATTGTGTTGAAAAGCTCCTAATAATTTATTTGAACTCCTAAAATTTGATTAAAACTTGTTTTGGGTCCTTTTTGTAGAGGTTTCGGACGAGCAGGTCTAAATGGGCCTTTCAATGTACCCGTTGGAATTTTAACTGAGTAAAAAGTAAAGAAATTGAGGTTTTGCAATATAATTGTGTTGAAAAGCTCCTAATCAATTATTTGAACTCCTAAAATTTGATTAAAACTTGTTTTGGGGTCCTTTTTGTAGAGGTTTCGGACGAGCAGGTCTAAATGGGCCTTTCAATGGACCCGTTAGAATTTTAACTGAGTAAAAAGTATAAAAATTGAGGTTTTTCAATATATTTATGTTGAAAAGCTCCTAATCAATTATTTGAACTCCTAATATTTTAATAAAACATTTTGCGGTCCTTTTTGAAGAGGTTTCGGACGAGCAGGTCTAAATGGGCCTTTCAATGGACCCGTTAGAATTTTAACTGAGTAAAAAGTATAAAAATTAAGGTTTTTCAATATATTTATGTTGAAAAGCTCCTAATCAATTATTTGAACTCCTAATATTTGAATAAAACATTTTTGCGGTCCTTTTTGTAGAGGTTTCGGACGAGCGGTTCTAATTGGGCGTTTCAATGGACCCGTTAGAATTTGATTAAAACTTTTTTTGCAGTCCTTTTTGTAGAGGTTTCGGATGAGCAGGTCGAAATGGGCCTTTCATTGGACCCGTTAGAATTTTAACTGAGTAAAAAGTACAGAAATTGAGGTTTTGGAATATAATTGTGTTGAAAATCTCCTAATCAATTACAGGATCTCCTAAATTTTGATTAAAACTTATTTTGCGGTCCTTTTTGTATAGGTTTCGGACGAGCAGGTTTAAATGGGCCTTTCAATAGACCCGTTGGAATTTTAACTGAGCAAAAAGTAAAGAAATTGAGGTTTTGCAGTATAATTGTGTTGAAAAGCTCCTAATCAATTATTTGAACTCCTAATATTTGAATAAAACTTTTTTGCGGTCTTTTTGTAGAGGTTTCGGACGAGCAGGTCTAAATGGGCCTTTCAATGGGCCCGTTGAAATTTTAACTGAGTAAAAAGTTTAAAAATTGAGGTTTTTCAATACAATTGTGTTGAAAAGCTCCTAATCAATTATTTGAATTCCTAAAATTTGATTAAAACCTGTTTTGCGATCTTTTTTGTCGAGGTTTTGGACGAGCGGGTCTAAATTGGCCTTTCAATGGACCCGTTAGAATTTTAACTTAGTAAAGGGTAAAGAAATTGAGGTTTTGCAATATAATTGTGTTGAAAAGCTCCTAATCAATTATTTGAACTCCTAATATTTGATAAAACATTTTTGCGGTCCTTTTTGTAGAGGTTTCGTACGAGCAGGTCTAAATGGGCCTTTCAATGGTCCCGTTGGAATTTTTTTGAGGAAAAAGTATAAAAATTGAAGTTTTTCAATATATTAGTGTTGAAAAGCTCCAAATCAATTATTTGAACTCCTAATATTTGAATAAAACATTTTTGCGGTCCTTTTTGTAGAGGTTTCGGACGAACGGGTCTAATTGGTCCTTTCAATGAACCCGTTTAAATTTTAACTGAGTAAAAAGTACAGATATTGAGGTTTTGCAATATAATTGTGTTGAAAAGCTCCTAATCAATAACATAAACTCCTAAAATTTGATTAAAACTTTTTTGCAGTCCTTTTGTAGAGGTTTCGGACGAGCGGGTCGAAATGGTCCTTTCATTGGACCCGTTGGAATTTTAACTGAGTAAAAAGTACAGAAATTGAGGTTTTGGAATATAATTGTGTTGAAAATCTCCTAATCAATAACATGATCTCCTAAAATTTGATTAAAACCTGTTTTGCGGTCCTTTTTGTATTGGTTTCGGACGAGCAGGTTTAAATAGGCCTTTCAATGGACCCGTTGGAATTTAACTGAGCAAAAAGTAAAGAAATTGAGGTTTTGCAGTATAATTGTGTTGAAAAGCTCCTAATCAATTATTTGAACTTCTAATATTTGAATAAAACTTTTTGCGGTCCTTTTTGTAGAGGTTTCGGACGAACAGGTCTAAATGGGCCTTACAATGGACTCGTAGGAATTTTAACTGAGTAAAAAGTACAGAAATTGAGGTTTTGCAATATAATTTTGTTGAAAAGATCCTAATCAATTATTTAAACTCCTAAAATTTGATTAAAACCTGTTTTGCAGTCCTTTTTGTCGAGGTTTTGGACGAGCAGGTCTAAATGGGCCTTTCAATGAACCCGTTAGAATTTTAACTGAGTAAAAAGTAAAGAAATTGAGGTTTTGAAATATAATTGTGTTGAAAAGCTCCTAATTAATTATTTGAACTCCTAATATTTTAATATAACATTTTTGCGGTCCTTTTTGTAGAGGTTTCGGATGAGCAGGTCTAAATGGGCCTTTCAATGGGCCCGTTGGAATTTTAACTGAGTAAAAAGTATAAAAATTGAGGTTTTTCAATATATTTGTGTTGAAAAGCTCCTAATCAATTATTTGAACTCCTAAAATTTGATTAAAACTTGTTGTGTGGTCCTTTTTGTCGAGGTTTTGGACGAGCAGGTCTAAATGGGCCTTTAAGGACCCGTTAGAATTTTAACTGAGTAAAAAGTACAGAAATTGAGGTTTTGCAATATAATTGTGTTGAAAAGGTTCTAATCAATTACATAAACTCCTAAAATTTGATTAAAACCTTTTTTGCAGTCCTTTTTGTATCGGTTTTGGACGAGCAGGTCTAAATGGGCCTTACAATGGACCCGTTGGAATTTTAACTGAGTAAAAAGTATAGTAATTGAGGTTTTGCAATATTATTGTGTTGAAAAGATCCTAATCAATTATTTGAACTCCTAAAATTTGATTAAAACTTGTTTTGCGGTCCTTTTTGTAGAGGTTTCGGACGAACTGGTCTAAATGGGACTTTCAATGGACCCGTTGGAATTTTAACTGAGTAAAAAGTTATAAAATTGAGGTTTTGCAATATAATTGTGTTGAAAAGCTCCTAATCAGTTACATAAACTCCTAAAATTTGATTAAAACTTTTTTGCAGTCCTTTTTGTAGAGGTTTCAGACGATCGGGTCGAAATGGGCCTTTCAATGGACCCGTTGAAATTTTAACTGAGTAAAAAGTACAGAAATTGAGGTTTTGCAATATGATTGTGTTTAAAAGCTCCTAATAAATTATTTGAACTCCTAAAATTTGATTAAAACTTGTTTTGCGGTCCTTTTTGTTGAGGTTTCGGACGAGCAGGTCTAAATGGGCCTTTCAATGGACCCGTTGGAATTTTAACTGAGTAAGAAGTACAGAAATTGAGGTTTTGCAATATAATTGTGTTGAAAAGCTCCTAATCAATTACATGAACTCCTAAAATTTTATTAAAACTTGTTTTGCAGTCCTTTTTGTAGAGGGTTCGGACGAGCGGGTCGAAATGGGCCTTTCAATGGACCCGTTGGAATTTTAACTGAGTAAAAATTACAAAAATTGAGATTTTGAAATATAATTGAGTTGAAAAGCTCATAATCAATTATCTGAACTCCTAATATTTGAATAAAACATTTTTGCGGTCCTTTTTGTAGAGGTTTCGGACGAGCAGGTCTAAATGGGCCTTTCAATGGGCCCGTTGGAATTTTAATTGATTAAAAAGTATAAAATTGAGGTTTTTCAATATAATTGTGTTGAAAAGCTCCTAATCAATTACATGAACTCCTAAAATTTGATTAAAACTTGTTTTGCAGTCATTTTTGTAGAGGTTTCGAACTAGCAGGTTTAAATGGGCCTTTCAATGGACCCGTTGGAATTTTAACTGAGTAAAAAGTAAAGAAATTGAGGTTTTGAAATATAATTGTGTTCAAAAGCTCATAATCAATTATTTGAACTCCTAAAATTTTAATAAAACATTTTGCGGTCCTTTTTGTAGAGGTTTCGGACGAGCAGGTCTAAAGGGGCCTTTCAATGGGCCCGTTGGAATTTTAACTGAGTAAAAAAGTATAAAAATTGAGGTTTTTCAATATATTTGTGTTGAAAAGCTCCTAATCAATTATTTGAACTCCTAAAATTTGTTTAAAACTTGTTGTGCTGTCCTTTTTGTCGAGGTTTTGGACGAGCAGGTCTAAATGGGCCTTTAAGGACCCGTTAGAATTTTAACTGAGTAAAAAGTACAGAAATTGAGGTTTTGCAATATAATTGTGTTGAAAAGGTTCTAATCAATTACATAAACTCCTAAAATTTGATTAAAACTTTTTTGCAGTCCTTTTTGTATCGGTTTCGGACGAGCAGGTCTAAATGGGCCTTACAATGGACCTGTTGGAATTTTAACTGAGTAAGAAGTACAGAAATTGAGGTTTTGCAATATAATTGTGTTGAAAAGCTCCTAATCAATTATTTGAACTTCTAATATTTGAATAAAACTTTTTGCGGTCCTTTTTGTAGAGGTTTCGGACGAACAGGTCTAAATGGGCCTTACAATGGACTCGTAGGAATTTTAACTGAGTAAAAAGTACAGAAATTGAGGTTTTGCAATATAATTTTGTTGAAAAGATCCTAATCAATTATTTAAACTCCTAAAATTTGATTAAAACCTGTTTTGCAGTCCTTTTTGTCGAGGTTTTGGACGAGCAGGTCTAAATGGGCCTTTCAATGAACCCGTTAGAATTTTAACTGAGTAAAAAGTAAAGAAATTGAGGTTTTGAAATATAATTGTGTTGAAAAGCTCCTAATTAATTATTTGAACTCCTAATATTTTAATATAACATTTTTGCGGTCCTTTTTGTAGAGGTTTCGGATGAGCAGGTCTAAATGGGCCTTTCAATGGGCCCGTTGGAATTTTAACTGAGTAAAAAGTATAAAAATTGAGGTTTTTCAATATATTTGTGTTGAAAAGCTCCTAATCAATTATTTGAACTCCTAAAATTTGATTAAAACTTGTTGTGTGGTCCTTTTTGTCGAGGTTTTGGACGAGCAGGTCTAAATGGGCCTTTAAGGACCCGTTAGAATTTTAACTGAGTAAAAAGTACAGAAATTGAGGTTTTGCAATATAATTGTGTTGAAAAGGTTCTAATCAATTACATAAACTCCTAAAATTTGATTAAAACCTTTTTTGCAGTCCTTTTTGTATCGGTTTTGGACGAGCAGGTCTAAATGGGCCTTACAATGGACCCGTTGGAATTTTAACTGAGTAAAAAGTATAGTAATTGAGGTTTTGCAATATTATTGTGTTGAAAAGATCCTAATCAATTATTTGAACTCCTAAAATTTAATTAAAACTTGTTTTGCGGTCCTTTTTGTAGAGGTTTCGGACGAACTGGTCTAAATGGGACTTTCAATGGACCCGTTGGAATTTTAACTGAGTAAAAAGTTATAAAATTGAGGTTTTGCAATATAATTGTGTTGAAAAGCTCCTAATCAGTTACATAAACTCCTAAAATTTGATTAAAACTTTTTTGCAGTCCTTTTTGTAGAGGTTTCAGACGATCGGGTCGAAATGGGCCTTTCAATGGACCCGTTGAAATTTTAACTGAGTAAAAAGTACAGAAATTGAGGTTTTGCAATATGATTGTGTTTAAAAGCTCCTAATAAATTATTTGAACTCCTAAAATTTGATTAAAACTTGTTTTGCGGTCCTTTTTGTTGAGGTTTCGGACGAGCAGGTCTAAATGGGCCTTTCAATGGACCCGTTGGAATTTTAACTGAGTAAGAAGTACAGAAATTGAGGTTTTGCAATATAATTGTGTTGAAAAGCTCCTAATCAATTACATGAACTCCTAAAATTTTATTAAAACTTGTTTTGCAGTCCTTTTTGTAGAGGGTTCGGACGAGCGGGTCGAAATGGGCCTTTCAATGGACCCGTTGGAATTTTAACTGAGTAAAAATTACAAAAATTGAGATTTTGAAATATAATTGAGTTGAAAAGCTCATAATCAATTATTTGAACTCCTAATATTTGAATAAAACATTTTTGCGGTCCTTTTTGTAGAGGTTTCGGACGAGCAGGTCTAAATGGGCCTTTCAATGGGCCCGTTGGAATTTTAATTGATTAAAAAGTATAAAATTGAGGTTTTTCAATATAATTGTGTTGAAAAGCTCCTAATCAATTACATGAACTCCTAAAATTTGATTAAAACTTGTTTTGCAGTCATTTTTGTAGAGGTTTCGAACTAGCAGGTTTAAATGGGCCTTTCAATGGACCCGTTGGAATTTTAACTGAGTAAAAAGTAAAGAAATTGAGGTTTTGAAATATAATTGTGTTCAAAAGCTCATAATCAATTATTTGAACTCCTAAAATTTTAATAAAACATTTTGCGGTCCTTTTTGTAGAGGTTTCGGACGAGCAGGTCTAAAGGGGCCTTTCAATGGGCCCGTTGGAATTTTAACTGAGTAAAAAAGTATAAAAATTGAGGTTTTTCAATATATTTGTGTTGAAAAGCTCCTAATCAATTATTTGAACTCCTAAAATTTGTTTAAAACTTGTTGTGCTGTCCTTTTTGTCGAGGTTTTGGACGAGCAGGTCTAAATGGGCCTTTAAGGACCCGTTAGAATTTTAACTGAGTAAAAAGTACAGAAATTGAGGTTTTGCAATATAATTGTGTTGAAAAGGTTCTAATCAATTACATAAACTCCTAAAATTTGATTAAAACTTTTTTGCAGTCCTTTTTGTATCGGTTTCGGACGAGCAGGTCTAAATGGGCCTTACAATGGACCTGTTGGAATTTTAACTGAGTAAGAAGTACAGAAATTGAGGTTTTGCAATATAATTGTGTTGAAAAGCTCCTAATCAATTATTTGAACTTCTAATATTTGAATAAAACTTTTTGCGGTCCTTTTTGTAGAGGTTTCGGACGAACAGGTCTAAATGGGCCTTACAATGGACTCGTAGGAATTTTAACTGAGTAAAAAGTACAGAAATTGAGGTTTTGCAATATAATTTTGTTGAAAAGATCCTAATCAATTATTTAAACTCCTAAAATTTGATTAAAACCTGTTTTGCAGTCCTTTTTGTCGAGGTTTTGGACGAGCAGGTCTAAATGGGCCTTTCAATGAACCCGTTAGAATTTTAACTGAGTAAAAAGTAAAGAAATTGAGGTTTTGAAATATAATTGTGTTGAAAAGCTCCTAATTAATTATTTGAACTCCTAATATTTTAATATAACATTTTTGCGGTCCTTTTTGTAGAGGTTTCGGATGAGCAGGTCTAAATGGGCCTTTCAATGGGCCCGTTGGAATTTTAACTGAGTAAAAAGTATAAAAATTGAGGTTTTTCAATATATTTGTGTTGAAAAGCTCCTAATCAATTATTTGAACTCCTAAAATTTGATTAAAACTTGTTGTGTGGTCCTTTTTGTCGAGGTTTTGGACGAGCAGGTCTAAATGGGCCTTTAAGGACCCGTTAGAATTTTAACTGAGTAAAAAGTACAGAAATTGAGGTTTTGCAATATAATTGTGTTGAAAAGGTTCTAATCAATTACATAAACTCCTAAAATTTGATTAAAACCTTTTTTGCAGTCCTTTTTGTATCGGTTTTGGACGAGCAGGTCTAAATGGGCCTTACAATGGACCCGTTGGAATTTTAACTGAGTAAAAAGTATAGTAATTGAGGTTTTGCAATATTATTGTGTTGAAAAGATCCTAATCAATTATTTGAACTCCTAAAATTTGATTAAAACTTGTTTTGCGGTCCTTTTTGTAGAGGTTTCGGACGAACTGGTCTAAATGGGACTTTCAATGGACCCGTTGGAATTTTAACTGAGTAAAAAGTTATAAAATTGAGGTTTTGCAATATAATTGTGTTGAAAAGCTCCTAATCAGTTACATAAACCCCTAAAATTTGATTAAAACTTTTTTGCAGTCCTTTTTGTAGAGGTTTCAGACGATCGGGTCGAAATGGGCCTTTCAATGGACCCGTTGAAATTTTAACTGAGTAAAAAGTACAGAAATTGAGGTTTTGCAATATGATTGTGTTTAAAAGCTCCTAATAAATTATTTGAACTCCTAAAATTTGATTAAAACTTGTTTTGCGGTCCTTTTTGTTGAGGTTTCGGACGAGCAGGTCTAAATGGGCCTTTCAATGGACCCGTTGGAATTTTAACTTAGTAAGAAGTACAGAAATTGAGGTTTTGCAATATAATTGTGTTGAAAAGCTCCTAATCAATTACATGAACTCCTAAAATTTTATTAAAACTTGTTTTGCAGTCCTTTTTGTAGAGGGTTCGGACGAGCGGGTCGAAATGGGCCTTTCAATGGACCCGTTGGAATTTTAACTGAGTAAAAATTACAAAAATTGAGATTTTGAAATATAATTGAGTTGAAAAGCTCATAATCAATTATTTGAACTCCTAATATTTGAATAAAACATTTTTGCGGTCCTTTTTGTAGAGGTTTCGGACGAGCAGGTCTAAATGGGCCTTTCAATGGGCCCGTTGGAATTTTAATTGATTAAAAAGTATAAAATTGAGGTTTTTCAATATAATTGTGTTGAAAAGCTCCTAATCAATTACATGAACTCCTAAAATTTGATTAAAACTTGTTTTGCAGTCATTTTTGTAGAGGTTTCGAACTAGCAGGTTTAAATGGGCCTTTCAATGGACCCGTTGGAATTTTAACTGAGTAAAAAGTAAAGAAATTGAGGTTTTGAAATATAATTGTGTTCAAAAGCTCATAATCAATTATTTGAACTCCTAAAATTTGAATAAAACATTTTGCGGTCCTTTTTGTAGAGGTTTCGGACGAGCAGGTCTAAAGGGGCCTTTCAATGGGCCCGTTGGAATTTTAACTGAGTAAAAAAGTATAAAAATTGAGGTTTTTCAATATATTTGTGTTGAAAAGCTCCTAATCAATTATTTGAACTCCTAAAATTTGTTTAAAACTTGTTGTGCTGTCCTTTTTGTCGAGGTTTTGGACGAGCAGGTCTAAATGGGCCTTTAAGGACCCGTTAGAATTTTAACTGAGTACAAAGTACAGAAATTGAGGTTTTGCAATATAATTGTGTTGAAAAGGTTCTAATCAATTACATAAACTCCTAAAATTTGATTAAAACTTTTTTGCAGTCCTTTTTGTATCGGTTTCGGACGAGCAGGTCTAAATGGGCCTTACAATGGACCTGTTGGAATTTTAACTGAGTAAGAAGTACAGAAATTGAGGTTTTGCAATATAATTGTGTTGAAAAGCTCCTAATCAATTATTTGAACTTCTAATATTTGAATAAAACTTTTTGCGGTCCTTTTTGTAGAGGTTTCGGACGAACAGGTCTAAATGGGCCTTACAATGGACTCGTAGGAATTTTAACTGAGTAAAAAGTACAGAAATTGAGGTTTTGCAATATAATTTTGTTGAAAAGATCCTAATCAATTATTTAAACTCCTAAAATTTGATTAAAACCTGTTTTGCAGTCCTTTTTGTCGAGGTTTTGGACGAGCAGGTCTAAATGGGCCTTTCAATGAACCCGTTAGAATTTTAACTGAGTAAAAAGTAAAGAAATTGAGGTTTTGAAATATAATTGTGTTGAAAAGCTCCTAATTAATTATTTGAACTCCTAATATTTTAATATAACATTTTTGCGGTCCTTTTTGTAGAGGTTTCGGATGAGCAGGTCTAAATGGGCCTTTCAATGGGCCCGTTGGAATTTTAACTGAGTAAAAAGTATAAAAATTGAGGTTTTTCAATATATTTGTGTTGAAAAGCTCCTAATCAATTATTTGAACTCCTAAAATTTGATTAAAACTTGTTGTGTGGTCCTTTTTGTCGAGGTTTTGGACGAGCAGGTCTAAATGGGCCTTTAAGGACCCGTTAGAATTTTAACTGAGTAAAAAGTACAGAAATTGAGGTTTTGCAATATAATTGTGTTGAAAAGGTTCTAATCAATTACATAAACTCCTAAAATTTGATTAAAACCTTTTTTGCAGTCCTTTTTGTATCGGTTTTGGACGAGCAGGTCTAAATGGGCCTTACAATGGACCCGTTGGAATTTTAACTGAGTAAAAAGTATAGTAATTGAGGTTTTGTAATATTATTGTGTTGAAAAGATCCTAATCAATTATTTGAACTCCTAAAATTTGATTAAAACTTGTTTTGCGGTCCTTTTTGTAGAGGTTTCGGACGAACTGGTCTAAATGGGACTTTCAATGGACCCGTTGGAATTTTAACTGAGTAAAAAGTTATAAAATTGAGGTTTTGCAATATAATTGTGTTGAAAAGCTCCTAATCAGTTACATAAACTCCTAAAATTTGATTAAAACTTTTTTGCAGTCCTTTTTGTAGAGGTTTCAGACGAGCGGGTCGAAATGGGCCTTTCAATGGACCCGTTGAAATTTTAACTGAGTAAAAAGTACAGAAATTGAGGTTTTGCAATATGATTGTGTTTAAAAGCTCCTAATAAATTATTTGAACTCCTAAAATTTGATTAAAACTTGTTTTGCGGTCCTTTTTGTTGAGGTTTCGGACGAGCAGGTCTAAATGGGCCTTTCAATGGACCCGTTGGAATTTTAACTGAGTAAAAAGTACAGAAATTGAGGTTTTGCAATATAATTGTGTTGAAAAGCTCCTAATCAATTACATGAACTCCTAAAATTTTATTAAAACTTGTTTTGCAGTCCTTTTTGTAGAGGGTTCGGACGAGCGGGTCCAAATGGGCCTTTCAATGGACCCGTTGGAATTTTAACTGAGTAAAAATTACAAAAATTGAGATTTTGAAATATAATTGAGTTGAAAAGCTCATAATCAATTATTTGAACTCCTAATATTTGAATAAAACATTTTTGCGGTCCTTTTTGTAGAGGTTTCGGACGAGCAGGTCTAAATGGGCCTTTCAATGGGCCCGTTGGAATTTTAACTGAGTAAAAAGTATAAAAATTGAGGTTTTTCAATATATTTGTGTTGAAAAGCTCCTAATCAATTATTTGAACTCCTAAAATTTGATTAAAACTTGTTTTGCGGTCCTTTTTGTCGAGGTTTTGGACGAGCAGGTCTAAATGGGCCTTTCAAGGACCCGTTAGAATTTTAACTGAGTAAAAAGTACAGAAATTGAGGTTTTGCAATATAATTGTGTTGAAAAGGTTCTAATCAATTACATAAACTCCTAAAATTTGATTAAAACTTTTTTGCAGTCCTTTTTGTATCGGTTTCGGACGAGCAGGTCTAAATGGGCCTTATAATGGACCTGTTGGAATTTTAACTGAGTAAGAAGTACAGAAATTGAGGTTTTGCAATATAATTGTGTTGAAAAGCTCCTAATCAATTATTTGAACTTCTAATATTTGAATAAAACTTTTTGCGGTCCTTTTTGTAGAGGTTTCGGACGAATAGGTCTAAATCGGCCTTACAATGGACTCGTAGGAATTTTAACTGAGTAAAAAGTACAGAAATTGAGGTTTTGCAATATAATTTTGTTGAAAAGATCCTAATCAATTATTTAAACTCCTAAAATTTGATTAAAACCTGTTTTGCAGTCCTTTTTGTCGAGGTTTTGGACGAGCAGGTCTAAATGGGCCTTTCAATGAACCCGTTAGAATTTTAACTGAGTAAAAAGTAAAGAAATTGAGGTTTTGAAATATAATTGTGTTGAAAAGCTCCTAATTAATTATTTGAACTCCTAATATTTTAATATAACATTTTTGCTGTCCTTTTTGTAGAGGTTTCGGATGAGCATGTCTAAATGGGCCTTTCAATGGGCCCGTTGGAATTTTAACTGAGTAAAAAGTATAAAAATTGAGGTTTTTCAATATATTTGTGTTGAAAAGCTCCTAATCAATTATTTGAACTCCTAAAATTTGATTAAAACTTGTTGTGTGGTCCTTTTTGTCGAGGTTTTGGACGAGCAGGTCTAAATGGGCCTTTAAGGACCCGTTAGAATTTTAACTGAGTAAAAAGTACAGAAATTGAGGTTTTGCAATATAATTGTGTTGAAAAGGTTCTAATCAATTACATAAACTCCTAAAATTTGATTAAAACTTTTTTGCAGTCCTTTTTGTATCGGTTTTGGACGAGCAGGTCTAAATGGGCCTTACAATGGATCCGTTGGAATTTTAACTGAGTAAAAAGTATAGTAATTGAGTTTTTGTAATATTATTGTGTTGAAAAGATCCTAATCAATTATTTGAACTCCTAAAATTTGATTAAAACTTGTTTTTCGGTCCTTTTTGTAGAGGTTTCGGACGAACTGGTCTAAATGGGACTTTCAATGGACCCGTTGGAATTTTAACTGAGTAAAAAGTTATAAAATTGAGGTTTTGCAATATAATTGTGTTGAAAAGCTCCTAATCAGTTACATAAACTCCTAAAATTTGATTAAAACTTTTTTGCAGTCCTTTTTGTAGAGGTTTCAGACGAGCGGGTCGAAATGGGCCTTTCAATGGACCCGTTGAAATTTTAACTGAGTAAAAAGTACAGAAATTGAGGTTTTGCAATATGATTGTGTTTAAAAGCTCCTAATAAATTATTTGAACTCCTAAAATTTGATTAAAACTTGTTTTGCGGTCCTTTTTGTTGAGGTTTCGGACGAGCAGGTCTAAATGGGCCTTTCAATGGACCCGTTGGAATTTTAACTGAGTAAAAAGTACAGAAATTGAGGTTTTGCAATATAATTGTGTTGAAAAGCTCCTAATCAATTACATGAACTCCTAAAATTTTATTAAAACTTGTTTTGCAGTCCTTTTTGTAGAGGGTTCGGACGAGCGGGTCCAAATGGGCCTTTCAATGGACCCGTTGGAATTTTAACTGAGTAAAAATTACATAAATTGAGATTTTGAAATATAATTGAGTTGAAAAGCTCATAATCAATTATTTGAACTCCTAATATTTGAATAAAACATTTTTGCGGTCCTTTTTGTAGAGGTTTCGGACGAGCAGGTCTAAATGGGCCTTTCAATGGGCCCGTTGGAATTTTAATTGATTAAAAAGTATAAAATTGAGGTTTTTCAATATAATTGTGTTGAAAAGCTCCTAATCAATTACATGAACTCCTAAAATTTGATTAAAACTTGTTTTGCAGTCATTTTTGTAGAGGTTTCGAACTAGCAGGTTTAAATGGGCCTTTCAATGGACCCGTTGGAATTTTAACTGAGTAAAAAGTAAAGAAATTGAGGTTTTGAAATATAATTGTGTTCAAAAGCTCATAATCAATTATTTGAACTCCTAAAATTTGAATAAAACATTTTGCGGTCCTTTTTGTAGAGGTTTCGGACGAGCAGGTCTAAAGGGGCCTTTCAATGGGCCCGTTGGAATTTTAACTGAGTAAAAAAGTATAAAAATTGAGGTTTTTCAATATATTTGTGTTGAAAAGCTCCTAATCAATTATTTGAACTCCTAAAATTTGTTTAAAACTTGTTGTGCTGTCCTTTTTGTCGAGGTTTTGGACGAGCAGGTCTAAATGGGCCTTTAAGGACCCGTTAGAATTTTAACTGAGTAAAAAGTACAGAAATTGAGGTTTTGCAATATAATTGTGTTGAAAAGGTTCTAATCAATTACATAAACTCCTAAAATTTGATTAAAACTTTTTTGCAGTCCTTTTTGTATCGGTTTCGGACGAGCAGGTCTAAATGGGCCTTACAATGGACCTGTTGGAATTTTAACTGAGTAAGAAGTACAGAAATTGAGGTTTTGCAATATAATTGTGTTGAAAAGCTCCTAATCAATTATTTGAACTTCTAATATTTGAATAAAACTTTTTGCGGTCCTTTTTGTAGAGGTTTCGGACGAACAGGTCTAAATGGGCCTTACAATGGACTCGTAGGAATTTTAACTGAGTAAAAAGTACAGAAATTGAGGTTTTGCAATATAATTTTGTTGAAAAGATCCTAATCAATTATTTAAACTCCTAAAATTTGATTAAAACCTGTTTTGCAGTCCTTTTTGTCGAGGTTTTGGACGAGCAGGTCTAAATGGGCCTTTCAATGAACCCGTTAGAATTTTAACTGAGTAAAAAGTAAAGAAATTGAGGTTTTGAAATATAATTGTGTTGAAAAGCTCCTAATTAATTATTTGAACTCCTAATATTTTAATATAACATTTTTGCGGTCCTTTTTGTAGAGGTTTCGGATGAGCATGTCTAAATGGGCCTTTCAATGGGCCCGTTGGAATTTTAATTGATTAAAAAGTATAAAATTGAGGTTTTTCAATATAATTGTGTTGAAAAGCTCCTAATCAATTACATGAACTCCTAAAATTTGATTAAAACTTGTTTTGCAGTCATTTTTGTAGAGGTTTCGAACTAGCAGGTTTAAATGGGCCTTTCAATGGACCCGTTGGAATTTTAACTGAGTAAAAAGTAAAGAAATTGAGGTTTTGAAATATAATTGTGTTTTTTTTTTATAAAAGTTTGGCCTCGTTAAAAACCCCCCTCATGTCTTAGAGTCGGAGACCAACTCACGGACAGCGGAAGGGGGAAAAGAGTGCCGGTTTATTAATAAATTGAGGTTCTCTTACAAAGTAGCAAATTACCATAGTTCATAGGATACACTACAGCATACCCCCACTAGCAGTAAAACCAAGAATCCAGAAATACTAAAGACTGCATCATCCAATACCTTGCTTCGCCAAACGATCCGCATCCACATTCCTTCTCCTAGGTACATGTGCAAACATACACCCCCTGCAGATTCCCAGTTCTTTAATCTCATTAACCAAGAGTTTATACATCGTTGGGCACGATGGTTCATTATTTATCCAAGCCAACGCCGCTGCGCAATCACTTTCGACTATCAGCCGGCCTTCCCAACATGAATGATCATCGATAAAGATCCTCAACCCCTTACGAATGGCCCAAAGTTCAGCTAGAATCGGAGGGCCAGCTTCGCACGGTTCCGAGAAGCTAAAAATAACATAACCCGATGAGCCACGAGCCAAGCCACCGACTCCACCTTTACTCCGATCTGCCGTCATTGCTCCATCAACATTTAACTTAATGAATCCAGTCGGAGGTGGAAGCCACCCGCCCATAGTATCTAATTTCTGTCTACCATCCGACAACCCATCAGCTAACCGCAAATCATTAAACAACGCCTCTCTAGATAACGGCAGATTATGGTGCTTAGCCATAAACCAATGCACCAAACGTGTTTTAACAAAGAACATAATCTGAGCTGAGTCCACCTTACATCCTTTGAAAACTACCTCGTTACGCAGCAGCCAAAGGGACCACATCATCGCCGCCGGTATATAAAACCAAATCGAGGGAGAAAGCTTGATAGGTGCCGAAAAAAACCACACCTCCAGTAACTCCCTAACGCTGCCAGGTAATAACACATCGACCCCCCACCATCTTGCAGCCTTGCCCCACGCCGCCCTTGCCACCGAGCACTCCACCAACAAATGAACCACGGACTCAGGGTAAACTAAGCATAACGGACAGAGAGAATCATGGATGCCTCTCACCTTTCTCTTAACCAACTCACATTTGACAGCTAACCTCCCTAGGACCGCCTGCCACATAAAGAACTCCACCCTCGGAGGAGCCATCCCGTTCCACACGCACACCTTCCAGAATTTATCATTGCTAGATGGACATTGACAGAGTTTATAGAACGAACGTACTGAAAAGACACCATCACTAGATCCCCTCCAAGCAACCGTATCCCGAGAAGAGACATTCAAATGGGAACCCTCAATGGTATTTGTGAATGCCGACCATTGATCAAGCTCCCAATCAAAGAGAGTTCTACGCAATTGCACCTCCCAAACCCAAGCAGAATTCACTTGCCGACCAAAGGCTAAGATTTTCCCGTTTCGATTCCTAGCGAGCGCAAAAATACGCGGAAACAAAACTTGTAAAGGAGCACCCCCAATCCATACGTCGGACCAAAAGGAAATCAAAGAACCATCGCCCACCTGCAACATCAAGTTATTTCGCATCGTTTCTCCAACATCGTCTTTAGCCCCTGTAGAGTTAACAATAGCTTTCCACTGCCAAGAGGCTAGTCTATGAGGCTTATCATCCACAAAGAAAGCATTGGGGTCAATACTATATTTGCAGCATATAAATTTCCTCCATGGGCTATCAAAATCTGAGGCAAACTTCCATAACCATTTACCTAATAAAGCCCTATTCTGTAAAGCGATATTTTTAATATTCAGACCCCCTCTCTCAAAAGGTAGACAAGTAGATTCCCAATTTAACCAATGAAGCTTTTTATTTCCATCCACGTCACCCCATAAAAAACCAGCCATAATAGAATTGATTTTACTAATAACAGCAACAGGCATGCGGAACATCGACATATAATATAGCGGAAGTGAGGAGAGAACTGACCGTATTAGAATTAAGCGACCACTGAAAGAAAGTTGCTTAGACTTCCAAGAGGCGAGATGACTGAAAACTTTATCAAGAATGGGATCCCAAACAGCTGTAGAATTGCTTCTTGCACCCAGAGGTAATCCCAAATATACCGTGGGGAACACACCCTTCCCACATTTAATTTTACCCGCCCAGTTCGAAACAATCTGGTCATCAACATGAATGCCGAACAGGCAGCTTTTTTTCATATTCAGTCTTAGGCCGGATGCCAACTCGAAAATTCTAAGTATCCTTCTCACATTTTCCACCTCTCTTATTGAAGGCCCACAGAAGATCGTTAAATCATCCGCAAATTGAAGGTGGCTAAGGTTGAAAATCATCTCCCCTCTTCCGATTTTCCACCCCGAAAACAGCCCCGACTCCTCGCCCTTCTCAAGCATCCGATGAAGAGCTTCACCAACGATGTTAAATAGAAGCGGAGAGAGTGAGCAACCCTGCCTAAGCCCTTTTTTAATCGAAAAATATGGACTAGGGGTCCCATTCACCAATACCGAAAGAGAGGCGGTTGACACACATGTGTAAATCCATTTACACCAATTATCTCCAAAACCCATATCTTTCAGAATTTTTATCAAAAATAACCAATCCACTGAGTCATATGCCCTCTGAAAATCGATTTTGAACATTGCACCCTTAAGGCCCATTTTCCTCATGTACTCAATCCCTTCGTTGGCGATAAATGAGCAATCCGTAATATGACGGCCAGGAATAAAGGCAAACTGAGAGCTGCTGATGATGTAATCCATAACCCCTCTTAATCTTATCGACAGCACCTTCGAGAGAATTTTATAAAGACCACCTACTAAGCTTATTGGACGATAATCCTCGATGGCCGAGGGATTACTCTTCTTAGGAATTAAAGTTATATACGATCGATTGATCTCATTATCCCACTGCCTCCCCTCAAAGAAATCCCGGAAAAATTGCATAATATCCGCTTTCAACAAGTGCCAAAATTTTTGGAAAAAACTCATATTTAGACCATCCGGCCCCGGAGCTCGAGAACCATCGAAGGAAGACACAGCGGACCAAATTTCTTCCTCCGAAAACTCCCTCTCAAGAGATGATGCATGAATTGAACTTAATCTTCTGAAATGGATATCCCAATTCTCCACCTCCATAGTGAGACAACTGCTAAAAGATTCCCGGAAATGCTTATGAATGATGTTCCTAATGTCCCTCTCATTAGAGAAACTGCTCCCCCTTGCTCGAGCAAAAGGATGGCGTTCTTCTTGTGTCTCATAGAGGCTACCGAGTGGAAAAAGCCTGTGTTTCGGTCTCCTTCTTGGAACCATTTTAATCTTGATTTCTGAAGCCAGATACTTTCCTCTCTTCGCAAAAGACGCCATAAATTATCTTTAATAGAGGCCAGCTCCGATTTGTCGTTAACAGTCGCCAAACCCGCCACTAGCTTGGCTTCAATGCTTGCCATTTTCTGTTCTAATTCTTTTGAATTACCCGCTGAGCTCACTCGCTTAGTAGCAGCCCAATTCTTCACTGATCCTTTAATCAATTTAATCAAAGAACAAGCTCCCTGCTCCTTCTTGCCCCTGTGAAATTTTTCAATGCATTGCGCGAGCATAACATCAAAACCATCTTCTTCCATGACATAATTATAAATCCTGAAGGGTCGGTATGTTTTCCGCTGTTTTGGAGTCTCCAAACTAATTGCATTATGGTCTGATATCCCCTTTGATAAAAGTATTTGATTTAGACTCGGAAAACCATTGAAGAAGTCACCATCAACCAGAAACCTATCAAGCCGCACAAAAGCTGCCGGGTCTCTATTGTTCGACCAAGTATAAGCTCCCCCTAAAAGAGGAAGATTGATAAGGAACGCCTCTTGAATAAAAGATCTAAAATCCTCCATTGCCGCATAGTTCCACGATTTCCCCAGTTTTTCTTCCACTCCGGTGATGGCATTGAAATCACCACCAATACACCACGCCACCTTATGACTTTTGATAACTTCTAGTAATTCAAGGAAAAACAACTTTCTATCCGCATCGACATTCGGCCCATAAACATTGATCAAGCCACAGATCATCGCAATGCCCTTGAATCTACCAATTAACATAATAAATCTGTTTGACACAAAAGAGTCTAATTTTTCAAAGCAATCCACATCCCATAAGCAAAGCATACCACCAGCCGATCCTACAGCAGGAGCACAAACAAACTCAAAACCAGTGCTACACCCCAACCGTCTCAACATTTGTTTCGAAGGTTCCCCTATCTTAGTTTCTTGAATGAAAATCATATGCGGATTTTTTTCTTTCATCAAATTACGCACCGCTCGAACCTTTTCTCTCCTACCTAAGCCTCTAATATTCCACGAAATAATTTTTAAATCCATATAACAGCTTGATTAATACCTGGGAATAATCGCAGTCCGCAGGGATCAGAAACGACCCTCAAGTACCCTGAAATTTTCCACCACTTCCTCCTTATTGCCCCTGAAGGTGATCCCTAAAACTTTGCTAACTCCCCAAATGTGTAAAGCCTCCTCAATATAGCTTAGGTGAATTGACCCTCCCGAATTCGAAGAATCCTTACTAGCAGAATCAAATTCCTTGTCCAATGACTCACGCACATGACGGCGAATGACTCTCCGATGACTAGCCTTAAAGAAATCACCACCCACGGTGCCAGGAATTACCGCTTGAGGAAAAAGGGGGCAAACAGACTTGTTAAAAAGCCGCTCCTGGGGAGATGGTACAGAAGGAACAGGCAACTGAGGCCTGTCGGATCCAAAGCACCGATCAGGAGTGTCAGGCACGATGTCCTGAATCCCGGCTGAAGATAACGAAAGATCTGACGCCGGAGAGTTGGTTGGATTATTATCCCCCGATAAAACCCCCTGATGCTGATTAACGACAAAAGAACTATCATCCAATACTAAATGGGCCTGACCCGAAAGAGGCCCCGAAACGATTACACCAACGGGCTCGTTTTCCGGATTTGGGTCAAGGGGAGGTACTAGAGACGCCTCGCTGGCCCCTTCATGAAAAGAACCAAAAGCCCCAACTCCATTTTCCTCCACCCGGTTAACTAGTGGGACCCGGGACTCTGTGAAAGCCTGCGCCTCATTATTGGGAACATTCCCCAGCGGTGCAACCGACGAGCCATTAACGTGCCCCCCATGCACAGGGTCCAAACTAGACCTTTCATGTTCCCTAATCGGATTATCCACCGGAGGGATCACAATGTCGGGCACCTCCGCCGCATCCGCCCACTGATCCTCGCTAAGCTCGTCCCCCTCCTGGTCCCCAAAACTGCCATCCATATCAAATAAATGATCCGACGGCCACTCCCCTGTGCTTACTTTCACTCTGAAGTTTTGATCATTTGCTAGGAAGGTGATAAAATTCGGGACAACAAACTGATTATGTGCCCTAATTAAAAACCTGACTGAGGATAAATCGAACTTTTTAATTGTTGCCTCATGAATTTCTACAAGCCTCCCCCATTTGTTTGCCAAAAAAGTGAAGAAATCCGACGACCAACAATGGAGTGGGAACCCTTCCAGTTTCACCGGAACGTACATACAAGGAATACCTTCTATCAAGACATCTTCTTCAATGTGTGAAAACCAGAAGGATAACTCCTCCTTCTTGTCAAGCCAAGTAGCCGTCTTTGATTCGTGAGAGGCAAACGTTACCAGACACGCCTCAGGCAAGCACCCCCATTTAGCTACATTCACCCTGATGCCGTCGTTGGCAAGAGCCTTTTGGACAAAATCAACATCAAACCCAGGTTTCAGAATGCCCATAGCCGAGGCCTTAATCCATCCCATATCCACCCTCGGGTCTTGCGGCGGCTCTACATTAAAATCGGCCTCGGCCTCGCCATCTGGAGACACCGCCTCATGAGAGGGGACCTGACGCCCCGGGGACCGAGACAGCAATGCTTCTTTAAACGACCTATCATCCTTATGTCGATACGACGAGGCAAACCGCTTGTTAACCCTGGACCCTTTAGGGGTAGTCGAAGAATGATTCCCACCCGTCTGGTGCCCCGATCTCTGACCCTTCTTAAACCTGGAAACGGAGACCCTAACCACTCTTCCATCAATCAACGAGTTATCAACTCTCTCTATCGCCTTTTTCATCCCCCCTTCTTCCGCAAAATGTATAAAAGCAAACGTGCAATTCTAGTACTTAGGTCTCTTATTAACAGCAGGAATGAAAACTCTTACCACCTTACCGAACCGTTCGAAAAACTCTCGCAAGGTTCCTCTAGAAACCCTTCTACTGAGATTGTCCACAAAGATGATCCATTCCTCCGAAGCTGCGTTGGCCTTCTTCCTCCAAAGGATGTCGGGACCTTTCGCCTCCATTCACGAGTACTCTCCCTTAGGACTGAATTTAATAAATATAATTGTGTTCAAAAGCTCATAATAAATTATTTGAACTCCTAAAATTTGAATAAAACATTTTGCGGTCCTTTTTGTAGAGGTTTCAGACGAGCAGGTCTAAAGGGGCCTTTTAATGGGCCCGTTGGAATTTTAACTGAGTAAAAAGTATAAAAATTGAGGTTTTTCAATATATTTGTGTTGAAAAGCTCCTAATCAATTATTTGAACTCCTAAAATTTGATTAAAACTTGTTGTGCGGTCCTTTTTGTAGAGGTTTTGGACGAGCAGGTCTAAATGGGCCTTTCAAGGACCCGTTAGAATTTTAACTGAGTAAAAAGTACAGAAATTGAGGTTTTGCATTGAAAAGATTCTAATCAATTACATAAACTCCTAAAATTTGATTAAAATTTTTTTGCAGTCCTTTTTGTATCGGTTTCGGACGAGCAGGTCTAAATGGGCCTTACAATGGACCTGTTGGAATTTTAACTGAGTAAGAAGTACAGAAATTGAAGTTTTGCAATATAATTGTGTTGAAAAGCTCCTAATCAATTATTTGAACTTCTAATATTTGAATAAAACTTTTTGCGGTCCTTTTTGTAGAGGTTTCGGACGAACAGGTCTAAATGGGCCTTACAATGGACTCGTAGGAATTTTAACTGAGTAAAAAGTACAGAAATTGAGGTTTTGCAATATAATTTTGTTGAAAAGATCCTAATCAATTATTTAAACTCCTAAAATTTGATTAAAACCTGTTTTGCAGTCCTTTTTGTCGAGGTTTTGGACGAGCAGGTCTAAATGGGCCTTTCAATGAACCCGTTAGAATTTTAACTGAGTAAAAAGTAAAGAAATTGAGGTTTTGAAATATAATTGTGTTGAAAAGCTCCTAATTAATTATTTGAACTCCTAATATTTTAATATAACATTTTTGCGGTCCTTTTTGTAGAGGTTTCGGATGAGCAGGTCTAAATGGGCCTTTCAATGGGCCCGTTGGAATTTTAAATGAGTAAAAAGTATAAAAATTGAGGTTTTTCAATATATTTGTGTTGAAAAGCTCCTAATCAATTATTTGAACTCCTAAAATTTGATTAAAACTTATTGTGTGGTCCTTTTTGTCGAGGTTTTGGACGAGCAGGTCTAAATGGGCCTTTAAGGACCCGTTAGAATTTTAACTGAGTAAAAAGTACCGAAATTGAGGTTTTGCAATATAATTGTGTTGAAAAGGTTCTAATCAATCACATAAACTCCTAAAATTTGATTAAAACTTTTTTTGCAGTCCTTTTTGTATCGGTTTTGGACGAGCAGGTCTAAATGGGCCTTACAATGGACCCGTTGGAATTTTAACTGAGTAAAAAGTATAGAAATTGAGGTTTTGCAATATTATTGTGTTGAAAAGATCCTAACCAATTATTTGAACTCCTAAAATTTGATTAAAACTTGTTTTGCGGTCCTTTTTGTAGAGGTTTCGGACGAACTGGTCTAAATGGGACTTTCAATGGACCCGTTGGAATT
This sequence comes from Hibiscus trionum, assembly GCA_030270665.1. NCBI lineage: Eukaryota > Viridiplantae > Streptophyta > Magnoliopsida > Malvales > Malvaceae > Hibiscus > Hibiscus trionum. The sequence goes on from BSYR01000008.1 coordinate 32,004,362, forward strand.
TTAACTGAGTAAAAAGTTATAAAATTGAGGTTTTGCAATATAATTGTGTTGAAAAGCTCCTAATCAGTTACATAAACTCCTAAAATTTGATTAAAACTTTTTTGCAGTCCTTTTTGTAGAGGTTTCAGACAAGCGGGTCGAAATGGGCCTTTCAATGGACCCGTTGAAATTTTAACTGAGTAAAAAGTACAGAAATTGAGGTTTTGCAATATGATTGTGTTTCAAAGCTCCTAATAAATTATTTGAACTCCTAAAATTTGATTAAAACTTGTTTTGCGGTCCTTTTTGTTGAGGTTTCGGACGAGCAGGTCTAAATGGGCCTTTCAATGGACCCGTTGGAATTTTAACTGAGTAAAAAGTACAGAAATTGAGGTTTTGCAATATAGTTGTGTTGAAAAGCTCCTAATCAATTACATGAACTCCTAAAATTTTATTAAAACTTGTTTTGCAGTCCTTTTTGTAGAGGGTTCGGACGAGCGGGTCGAAATGGGCCTTTCAATGGACCCGTTGGAATTTTAACTGAGTAAAAATTACAAAAATTGAGATTTTGAAATATAATTGTGTTGAAAAGCTCATAATCAATTATTTGAACTCCTAATATTTGAATAAAACATTTTTGCGGTCCTTTTTGTAGAGGTTTCGGACGAGCAGGTCTAAATGGGCCTTTCAATGGGCCCGTTGGAATTTTAATTGATTAAAAAGTATAAAATTGAGGTTTTTCAATATAATTGTGTTGAAAAGCTCCCAATCAATTACATGAACTCCTAAAATTTGATTAAAACTTGTTTTGCAGTCATTTTTGTAGAGGTTTCGAACTAGCAGGTTTAAATGGGCCTTTCAATGGACCCGTTGGAATTTTAACTGAGTAAAAAGTAAAGAAATTGAGGTTTTGGAATATAATTGTGTTCAAAAGCTCATAATCAATTATTTGAACTCCTAAAATTTGAATAAAACATTTTGCGGTCCTTTTTGTAGAGGTTTCGGACGAGCAGGTCTAAAGGGGCCTTTCAATGGGCCCGTTGGAATTTTAACTGAGTAAAAAGTATAAAAATTGAGGTTTTTCAATATATTTGTGTTGAAAAGCTCCTAATCAATTATTTGAACTCCTAAAATTTGATTAAAACTTGTTGTGCGGTCCTTTTTGTCGAGGTTTTGGACGAGCAGGTCTAAATGGGCCTTTCAAGGACCCGTTAGGATTTTAACTGAGTAAAAGTTACAGAAATTGAGGTTTTGCAATATAATTGTGTTGAAAAGGTTCTAATCAATTACATAAACTCCTAAAATTTGATTAAAACTTTTTTGCAGTCCTTTTTGTATCGGTTTCGGACGAGCAGGTCTAAATGGGCCTTACAATGGACCTGTTGGAATTTTAACTGAGTAAGAAGTACAGAAATTGAGGTTTTGCAATATAATTGTGTTGAAAAGCTCCTAATCAATTATTTGAACTCCTAAAATTTGATTAAATCTTGTTTCGCGGTATTTTTTTGTAGAGTTTTCGGACGAGCTGGTCTAAATGGGCCTTTCAATGGACCCGTTGGAATTTTAACTGAGTAAAAAGTACAGAAATTGAGGTTTTGCAATATAATTGTGTTGAAAATCTCATAATCAATTATTTGTACTCCTAAAATATGATCGAAACTTGTTTTGCGGTCCTTTATGTTGATGTTTCGGACGTGCGGGTCTGAATGGGCCTTTTAGTGGACCCGTTGGAATTTTAACTGAGTAAAATGTATAAAAATTGAAGTTTTGCAATATAATTGTGTTGGAAAGCTCCTAATCATTTATTTGAACTCCTAAAATTTGATTAAAACTTATTTTGCGGTCCTTTTGTAGAGGTTTCGGACTAGCAGGTTTAAATGGGCCTTTCAATGGACCCATTGGAATTTTAACTGAGTAAAAAGTACAAAAATTGAGGTTTTGCAATATAATTGTATTGAAAAGCTCCTAATCAATTATTTGAACTCCTAATATTTGAATAAAACATTTTTGCAGTCCTTTTTGTAGAGGTTTCGGACGAGCATGTCTAAATGGGCCTTTCAATGGGCCCGTTGGAATTTCAACCGAGTAAAAAGTATAAAAATTGAGGTTTTTCAATATAATTGTGTTGAAAAGCTCATAATCAATTATTTGAACTCTTAAAATTTGATTAAAACCTGTTTTACGGTCCTTTTTGTCGAGGTTTTGGACGAGCAGGTCTAAATGGGCCTTTCAATGGACCCGTTAGAATTTTAATTGAGTAAAAAGTACAGAAAATGAGGTTTTGCAATATAATTGTGCTGAAAAGCTCCTAATCAATCATTTGAACTCCTAATATTTGAATAAAACATTTTTGCAGTCCTTTTTGTAGAGGTTTCAGACGAGCAGGTCTAATTGGGCCTTTCAATGGGCCCGTTGGAATTTTAACTGAGTAAAAAGTATAAAAATTGAGGTTTTTCAATATATTTGTGTTGAAAAGCTCCTAATCAATTATTTGAACTCCTAAAATTTGATTAAAACTTGTTTTGCGGTCCTTTTTGTCGAGGTTTTGGACGAGCAGGTCTAAATGGGCCTTTCAATGGTCCCGTTAGAATTTTAACTGAGTAAAAAGTATAGAAATTGAGGTTTTACAACATAATTGTGTTGAAAAGCTCCTAATCAATTATTTGAACTCCTAGAACTTGATTAAAACTTTTTTTGCAGTCCTTTTTTTATCGGTTTCGGACGAGCAGGACTAAATGGGCCTTACAATGGACCCGTTGGAATTTTAACTGAGTAAAAAGTACAGAAATTGAGGTTTTGCAATATAATTGTGTTTAAAAGATCCTAATAAATTATTTGAACTCCTAAAATTTGATTAAAACCTATTTTGCGGTCCTTTTTGTCGAGATTTTGGACGAGCTGGTCTAAATGGGCCTTTCAATGGGCCCTTTAGAATTTTAACTGAGTAAAAAGTAAAGAAATTGAGGTTTTGCAATATAATCGTGTTAAAAATCTCCTAATCAATTATTTGAACTCCTAATATTTGAATAAAACATTTTTGCGGTCCTTTTTGTAAAGGTTTCGGACGAGCAGGTCTAAATGGGCCTTTCAATGGGCCCGTTGGAATTTTAACTGAGTAAAAAGTATAAAAATTAAGGGTTTTCAATATATTTGTGTTGAAAAGCTCCTAATCAATTATTTGAACTCCTAAAATTTGATCAAAACTTGTTTTGCGGTCCTTTTTGTCGAGGTTTTGGACTAGCAGGTCTAAATGGGCCTTTCAATGGACCCGTTAGAATTTTTTTTTTGAAGAAAATGGGCCTCATTAAAAACCCCTCAAACCACCTTGCACCGAGGCACAAGGTGAACCTAAGGGGAAAAGAGTGCCCTGAGGTATGTTATTATTATAATAACAAAAAGGCTGAGAATCAGCCAATACATCAGCGTTAATACAGTCAGGAACAACTGAATCGAAATACACAGAGGAAGTAGAATGTAAGGCCCAAGCGGCTAAGTTATGTGCCACAAAATTGGCTGATCTAGGTACAAAAGATAATGTGATCAAAGGGAAAGCCCTAAGCAAAGCCTTCGTATCCGCAATTTGCGGACCCAGCAGGGAGTTATCATCAGTAGTGCGTGAGAGCTTATTGACCACCGTAGCCGAGTCGGACTCGATGAGCACCTCGCCCCATCCTCTATCTCGGGTCAACATGATACCCGCAATAATGGCATGTAACTCGACCATGGTGGCATCATGACAACCTGCCTCATGGACAGCACAGCCTCCAACAATCGAACCATGAGCATCCCTAGCAATTACCCCAATGGCTGTAGAACCGGATCCGGGGTGGAAGGCTCCGTTAACATTTATCTTTATACTCTCCGGTCTTGGTGGCGTCCAACGTGGTGGGGTTGCGGCTTGTACGGCTGCTGACACGGTGGGGAGAGCGTTTGCGGCGGCGTATTCCTGTAGAAGACTTGTAGCGTTCATGGCCGTGAGCCAAGTCCCAGTCATTACGACGGTTCCAAACATTCCAAATTGCTATTAGGAGCAGAGCAAACCCTGTACTGTCCAAACAGTAAGTTCCTTCCGATAACCAGGCCGCCATTGTGTTGGTATGGCTGGCATAGACGCCCGAGGGAAGCCCAACTAGGCGGAGAACGTCCTGAGCACCTGGGAAATCACAAAGGGCATGGATAGCAGATTCCAGCACTGCTGGACAAAAAGGGCATTGCCCATCCGTGTGATGTATTGCCCGTAGCTTGTCCCCAGTGGGTAATGCATCACGGCCCGTTCGCAAGCCGAAGGAGCGGATCTTTGGTAGAGTTGGAGCTTTGGATATTATTTTCCAGAGACGGTTAGGTCGTGCCACCGGCCGCGTGGGCTGATGAAGAAAAAAGTACCCTGATCTAACCGTGTAGCTGCCAGAGTCATGTTGTCCCCAAACAAGCTTATCCGGCCTATTGCGAGAAATTGGAACCCGAAGGATGCATTCGACATCATCCTTGTCAAAGTCCCTTCGAAGTTTGGGCTCATCCAAGGACGCATAGTCACGTGTCATGTAATCCCGACATCGCAACGGTAACTCATCATTATCCATATATTGCCCAAAAAGCGTAATCGGGTTATCCCCTCCCCAGGTGTCACTGAGCACTCGTATCGAACTCTTGAGTCCTGGCCGCCAAAAATAACCAGGCCCAAGGGAGTGAATTGCTTGGTTTATACCTTTCCATGCAAAAGATGCCCGTTTATCCGCAGAGGCATTCAGTAGGTCACCCGAAGGGTAGTATTTCGCGCGAAGGACTCTTGCCAAGAGAGAATCCGGGTGGGATAGCAGATGGCAAATCTGCTTTCCTAAAAGGGCGATATTAAAGGTGTGCAGATCGCAGAAACCTAGGCCTCCCACATTTTTAGGTGTGCAAAGATAGTCCCACGATAAAAGCGGCCAGCCTCACTTATTACTGCGCCCGGACCACCAGTAACGTCGTATAGACATAGTAATGTCATCAATGATGTTTTGTGGCAATAGGTAGCATGACATTACGTATTGTGGCATTGCTTGTGCAACAGACTTAATGAGAATTTCTCTCCCACTATAGGAAAGGAAGCTGCTATCTCATTTACTCATCCAGGATTGGACTTTATCCCTCACAAATCCTAATGAGGCAGTCCTATTCCTTTGAATTAAAAGTGGGACCCCCAAATATATTCCTGGGTCATCCACAAATCGTACACCCAGCGTCGAATGCATAGCACGGAGAAAATTGGTGGAACACTTTTGACTGCAATAGGCGGTAGACTTATCAAAATTTACCGTTTGTCATGAGGAAGAGGCGTACTGAGATTAGGATGTAGCGTAACCTAGCCACCTCCTCCGGCTCATTGCGTAGGAACACCATGCTGTCATTCGCAAAGAGCAGATGAGTAACCCGGGGCCCATGGCGACTGGCGCTAAGGCCCGATAGGCGTCCTTCCCTTTGCTCCGTTTCCAGAGCCGCAGAGAGGCCCTGGGAGCAAATGAGGAAAAGGAAAGGTGACAATGGGTCTCCTTGACGGATACCCCTGGTGGGGAAGAACTCCTCGGAGAGTGTGCCATTAACTCGTACCGAAAAGGAGACCGAAGAGACACACCGTAGGATGAGGTTTACCCATTCCCTGGCAAACCCCATACGGAGCATGACATCCCTTAAGAAGGACCATTCGACCCTATCAAAGGCCTTCGCCATATCGAGCTTGACAGCAGCCCCTTGGGAGGACAATGTTCCACTAGAGTGAACGGTGTGCACCAATTCGTGCGCAATTAGAATGTTGTCAGTGATATTGCGGCCGCTGATGAACGCGGCCTGAGAATCGCTGATACAAGAAGACAAGGTAGATTTAAGGCGATTAACCAGAACCTTAGAAACCATCTTGTAGAGTATAGTACATAAACTGATTGGTCTAAAGTGCTTTATGGTGGTGGGGTCAGAAGTCTTAGGAATAAGCACAATGACCGATCAATTAACCGATGCCATATCGGCTTTCCCTTGTAGAAGATCCATGCAAAGGGATAAGAAATCAGGACCAATCATATCCCAGTGCTGGCGGTAGAAGCTACTAGGAAAGCCATCAATTCCCAGCGCTTTTTTAGGATTGATATCTAGAAAAGCGGCAGAGATTTCCTCTACAGTGAAGGGTCGTAGTAGAGTGGCGTTCATATCCGTGGTGACAGTAGGGCGAATATTGTTCATCAATTACGGTGAAGACACCGGACAAGATGAAGAAAAAATATCTTGAAAGTAGGACGACGCAATTCATAACGTGTCAGCAGTGGAAGTCTGCCAGACCCCGTTCGCATCCATTAGCCCTTGAATTGCGTTTTTCCTTTGCCGCTTTGTGGCCCTCGCATGGAAATAGTTGGTGTTCTTGTCACCGTTGGTTAACCAAGAAATGCGAGAGCGTTGAGCCCAGTACGCTTCTCTAGCCGCTGCCAACTTCCGGAGTTCCGATTTGGCGCTGTGAAGCGTGGAAAGGGCTTTCCGAGAAAGATGACGACGACGTAGGAGAGCATTTATAGAACGTTACAGCATTTGCATGCGGAGAGTGGAGTGTTTACGTTGAGCACTCTGCCACTCTTGGAGGTTGTGGCCCAAGGCGGATATTTTATCCAAAAGGGACCCGGGCGTGGAAGCCCAAGTTTGCTTACAAACTTGAATACCTGCTGGGTCATGGGCCCAACAAGCCTCAAATCGGAAATGATCCATGGACGGTGCAATACGTTGGTGCGTTGTGGTGTCATTGTCCGTGTCCAATATGATAATGCTATGGTCCGATTCAAGGGAAAAAGAATGGAAATGGGTGAAATTGGGGAATTCGTGTAGCCACTGGGAACAGGCCACAAATCGATCAAGTCTTTCGCATACCGGGTTGACATTAGGCCCCGTGCGGGTCCAAGTGAACCAACCCGTTTTGGGCTTAAAATCGAACAAGTTATTACGTGTGAGACATTCACGAAAGTTGAGGATTTGTGAACGAGGTCTACGATTACCACCTTGTTTTTCCGAGTCATCAAGGATGTCATTTAAGTCACCTCCGATGAGCCACGGAAGAGTTGAGTTTGTTTTAAGGGAGTCAATGAGCTCCCACGTGTGTTTTTTCATGTTCGTAGCCGCGTAACCGTAAATGCCAGTAAAACGAAAACGACAATCCAAACCATTCACGATAACATCAATATATCTCGTCGACGACGAGAGAAAATCTAAGGTAATATTTTTATTATAAAGCAGGCATAAACCTGCACAAGAAGGGCTGCTATCCACAGCAAAAAAACCCTCCATATCAAAATAATGTTTAAGAGAATCAAACTTAACCGAACTTAAACGAGTTTCTGATAAAAAAATAAAATCTGGACATAAGCGCAAAATAATAGAACGAAGCTCGTGAACTGCCGAGGGCATACCAAGTCCCCGACAGTTCCAACATATGGCCCTCATTTCTCTCGGCGGGGTTGACCGTCAACCACCGCCGAAGAGTTTTTGCTGCTCATCCCAGCTTTCTTTGGAATTTTCTCTAACTGTTTCCCGGTTTTTCCAGCAACCAAAGGTGATGTTCGTAGCCGTTTGGCTATAACTCCAGTGATAATTGGTGAAGTGCGCTTAGTCTTTTTAGGGATAGCCACATCCACCCCCTTATCGGTCGTGGCAGCCAACCACACTTCAAATTCTGGGTTAACCGGTTCCTTTCCTTTGTCCCTCGGACCTTTACCTTTGTTTGAGCTTTCCCCCGTTGCCATGTCATCCACGATAGGCACTGGAAAATTATCCTCATCAATCAAGATGAATCTCTTATCCGGCGGGGTGTCAGACTTGTATGGCTGCACAGCGCGATTATCATCCACTTCAGCATCCTTCGAGCCGTTAACCACAGACTCCTCATCCGCTGGGATCATATCCAGCGGTGCAACATTTAGGGGCTCAAGGTGGTCAGTAGCTTCAGCGTCAGCAGCTTCAGCCCTTTTATCAGCAGGGGCTAACTCCGCCCCGTCTATTGGCAGAGGCGTTGCTGCATCAGGTGAGGTGGCAAGCTCCTCTCCCAGCAGATCGTCCTCCTCCAGGTTCATGTTAACACCTTCCAGTTGCACTGAGGGTGTTTCCTTCACCGTTTCCGGGGTGACCACCGGGGTGGTAGCCTTGTCCTTTCCATTGTTCACTGAAAATGTAACAAGGGAAGAGACGTGGGTGTATAAGTATGGAGCAATATATGACTTAAACTCATAAAGTAACCTAATATGCCATATACAGAAACTGTAATAACCATAAAAGAAGCATGAGGAACCTGTGGAATGCTCCTGTGGACGAGAAGAGGAACCTGGTTCGAAGTAACGGACCCGACCTCTCACATTGGTTTTAACCTTTGGTTTAGGGGCAGGTGCACGAAGCCAATCACTATAGGGCAGCCCTGTGCTTGGCTTGTCCTTGAAGGCAGCACACGTATCGCGGAGGTGGAACAACATCCCACATCCATGACAAAAATTAGGAAGTTTCTCGTATCTTACCGGAAGCATCTTAGGCTTTTCCGAATTTTCTTCATCTGCTAGTGCTACTCCACGCCGGAGAGGCTGGTTAACATCAATAAGCACACTGAATTTTAAGAACTGTACCCTTTTCCCTTCGTTGTCCTTACGCGTGTCGATGCTTATCACTGCCCCTAAGCCACTGCCTAGGGCACGTCCGAATGCATTGGCCACAGTGTCGCCTATCATCATCGCTAGAGGCACACGCAGGATACGAACCCATATCCTCATGTGTGTAAATTTGTATTCCTCCAGTGTCAGCTAGGGTTGAATAGGAGTGAGGGCTAGCCAATCACGCTTGAATGTCCATGGCCCTCGTTTAAGGATGTCCTTGACCTTTGCAGCGGATTCAAATTTGAAAAGGAAGTAACCCGAGCTAAGGATCATAGTGGAGATGAGTTTATCCTCCTTCCATACTGCCGTGAAGACCTTCACCAGGGCAGTGTCATTAGGTTTGGTCGTGGGAAAGAGCTTCCCCAGCAAAGAGCATCGTTGATCTTCCAACGGTATGGCTTTCGTAGCCTTAGGAGCATAAACTACAGCCTGCTCCTCTGCAGTGAACTGTAGGTTGTCAAAATGCTCCAAGAAAGAATCAGAAGATGCCATTGTTTGCAAGTAGGATTGTGAAAACCTAGAGCAGAGGGATCGGTTACAGTGAAGTGCAAGAGTGTAAGCACAATAAGGAGTGTAGAGGTGGATCGTCCAATGATAATCCTCTCTAATTGATAAGTTGAGATAAGCCACCAAAAATTTTTGAATTAATTTTAATGATAAGTATTCAAAATTCAAAGGTTTCAAATTAATTTGGTTGGAGATAATCCATCTGGGGAGGTAGATAATTTCGAATCCAAAGAGTCTCCTTGCTTTTAGGACTGTAACCAAGATAGATTCTTGAATTATATTCAAAGATATTAATTCAAATTTCAAAGGATGAAATATTATTGTATTGGATATAATCCACCAAGGGATGCCAATAATATTAAATCCAGCCGATGTCCTAAAATTTAGGAAAATATTTGCTGTTAAGAAGTGTTGGAGTCTTTGTAGAAGACTCAAAGTTATTTTGAATTTGAATTATAAGGTATCTGATTCCCTTGAGAATAGGAGCCTTACGATAATCAATGAATCCCTATTATTCTGGGATTGAGTTAGCGGCTTAACGGCTCCGATTAGCAGTGGTGGTGGCCAGAGAACGTCGACCACCGTTGGCAGCAGAAGCCACTGTCTCCAACGATCGAAGGAAATTCGTGAAGGTACATATGGTGCAGCAGCCTCCGCGAACACGAGCTGCATGTGCCATGCATGCAACGTAAAAAACCCTGCGTTATGTGCGTGCTTTCCCTGCCAGGGGGCCAGCCACGAGGGCTCCATTTGCCACTGAACCAGTGGCCCATCAGACTTCATTCGTGAGAATAAGTCGATCAATTTACAAGGCCCAGAGAGCCAGGAGTGTTTCCAGTCAATTGAGTGGAATAATTGGCTACAAGGCCTCGAGGGCCAGGATAATTTCGCCTCTGTCGGGGGCATTATGAACAATGCAAGGCCCAGCAGGTGCTTGAACCAAATCCAAAATGTACTAATGACATATAGATTGGGAGCAAAGTGATTGAACCAAAGATTGATCCAATAATAAATGAATGAAATCCCACTGGAAGTGGGGATTAATATATTAAAAGCGTAAAGAAACAATGAAAGTAAAAAACCAAGAGATGATGTACTTACCTTTGCTAAATAAGTCCTGGCAGTAGCATGCAACCAGTATGTTTGGTTGTATGATTGGTTGTATGCTGGCGGATTGGAGAGGATGAAGTGGTGTAGAGGGGGCTGTTGGGATGCATGAAACCAATAAAATTGGTTGCATGCTGGCGGGAGGGAGAGGGTAGTGTGGTGGAGAGGTGGTGGTGGGGAGGGTGGCGGCCCAAAGTTCGGGCGGAGGAGACGGTGGCTGAGGGTTAGGAGGAGAGTAAGAGAGAGAAAAAGCAAAGGGAGGAAATGAGAGAGTTCAGAGAGAATTTTCATTTCCCACAGAGGCTTACCCGACCCGTTAGAATTTTAACTGAGTAAAAAGTACAAAAATTGAGGTTTTGCAATTTAATTGTGTTGAAAAGTTCCTAATCAATTATTTTAACTCCTAAAATTTGATTAAAACTTGTTTTGCGGTCCTTATTGTAGAGGTTTCGGACGAGCTGGTCTAAATGGGCCTTTCAATGGACCCGTTGGAATTTTAACTGAGTAAAAAGTACAGAAATTGAGGTTTTACAATATAATTGTGTTGAAAAGCTCCTAATCAATTATTTGAATTGATAATATTTGAATAAAACATTTTTGCGGTCCTTTTTGTAGAGGTTTCAGACGAGCAGGTTTAAATGGGCCTTTCAATGGGCCCGTTGGAATTTTAATTGAGTAAAAAGTATAAAATTGAGGTTTTGCAATATAATTGTGTTGAAAAGCTCCTAATCAATTACATAAACTCCTAAAATTTGATTAAAACTTTTTTGCAGTCCTTTTTGTAAAGGTTTCGGACGAGCGGGTCGAAATAGGCCTTTCAATGGACCCGTTGAAATTTTAACTGAGTAAAAAGTACAAAAATTAAGGTTTTGCAATATAATTGTGTTGAAAAGCTCCTAATCAATTATTTGAACTCCTAAAATTTGATTAAACCTAGTTTTACGGTCCTTTTTTGTTGAGGTTTCAGACGAGCAGGTGTAAATGGGCATTTTAATGGACCAGTTAGAATTTTAACTGAGTAAAAAGTATAAAAATTGAGGTTTTTCGCTATATTTGTGTTGAAAAGCTCCTAATCCATTATTTGAACTCCTAAAATTTGATTAAAACTTGTTTTGCGGTCCTTTTTGTCGAGGTTTTGGACGAGCAGGTCTAAATGGGCCTTTCAATGGACCCATTAGAATTTTAACTGAGTAAAAAGTACAGAAATTGAGGTTTTGCAATATAATTGTGTTGAAAAGCTCCTAATCAATTACATAAACTCCTAAAATTTGATTAAAACTTGTTTTGCGGTCCCTTTTGTCGAGGTTCTGGACGAGCAGGTCTAAATGGGCCTTTTAATGGACCCGTTAGAATTTTAACTGAGTAAAAAGTACAGAAATTGAGGTTTTGCAATATAATTGTGTTGAAAAGCTCCTAATCAATTATTTGAACTCCTAAAATTTGATTAAAACTTGTTTTGCGGTCCTTTTTGTAGAAGTTTCGGACGAGCTGGTCTAAATGGGCCTTTCAATGGACCCGTTGGAATTTTAACTGAGTAAAAAGTACAGAAATTGATGTTTTGCAATATAATTGTGTTGAAAAGCTCCTAATCAATTATTTGAACTCCTAAATTTGATTAAAACTTGTTTTGCGGTCCTTTTTGTATCGGTTTCGTACGAGCTGGTCTAAATGAGCCTTTCAATGGACCCGTTGGAATTTTAACTGAGTAAAAAGTACAGAAATTGAGGTTTTGCAATATAATTGTGTTGTAAAGCTCCTAATCAATTATTTGAACTCCTAAAATTTGATTAAAACTTGTTTTGCGGTCCTTTTTGTAAGGGTTTCGGACGAGCTGGTCTAAATGGGCCTTTCAATGGACCCGTTGGAATTTTAACTGAGTAAAAAGTACAGAAATTGAGGTTTTGGAATATAATTGTGTTGAAAAGCTCCTAATCAGTTATTTGAACTCCAAATATTTGAATAAAACATTTTTGCAGTCCTTTTTGTAGAGGTTTCAGACGAGCAGGTCTAAATGGGCCTTTCAATGGGCCCGTTAGAATTTTAACTGAGCAAAAAGTACAGAAATTGAGGTTTTGCAATATAATTGTGTTGAAAAGCTCCTAATCAATTACATAAACTCCTAAAATTTGATTAAAACTTGTTTTGCAATCCTTTTTGTAGAGGTTTTGGACGAGCGGGTTGAAATGGGCCTTTCAATGGACCCATTGAAATTTTAACTGAGTAAAAAGTACAGAAATTGAGGTTTTGCACTATAATTGTGTTGAAAATCTCCTAATCAATTACATGATCTCCTAAAATTTGATTAAAATTTGTTTTGCGGCCCTTTTTGAAGAGGTTTCGGAGGAGCATGTCTAAATGGGCCTTTCAATGGAACCGTTGGAATTTTAACTGAGTAAAAAGTACAAAAATTGAGGGTTTGCAATATAATTGTGTTGAAAAGCTCCTAATCAATTATTTGAACTCCTAATATTTGAATAAAACATTTTTGCGGTCCTTTTTGTAGAGGTTTCGGACGAGCAGGTCTAAATTGGCCTTTCAATGGGCCCGTTGGAATTTTAACTTAGTAAAAAGTAAAAAAATTGAGGTTTTTCAATATGTTTTTGTTGAAAAGCTCCTAATCAATTATTTGAACTCCTAAAATTTGATTAAAATTTGTTTTGCGGTCCTTTTGGTCGAGGTTTTGGACTAGCAGGTCTAAATGGGCCTTTCATTGGACCCGTTAGAATTTTAACTGAGCAAAAAGTACAGAAATTGAGGTTTTGCAATATGATTGTGTTGAAAAGTTCCTAATCAATTATTTGAACTCCTAAAATTTGATTAAAACTTGTTTTGCGGTCCTTATTGTAGAGGTTTCGGACGAGCTGGTCTAAATGGGCCTTTCAATGGACCCGTTGGAATTTTAACTGAGTAAAAAGTACAGAAATTGAGGTTTTGCAATATAATTGTGTTGAAAAGCTCCTAATCAGTTATTTGAACTGATAATATTTGAATAAAACATTTTTGCGGTCTTTTTTGTAGAGGTTTCACACGAGCAGGTTTAAATGGGCCTTTCAATGGGCCCGTTGGAATTTTAACTGAGTAAAAAGTATAAAATTGAGGTTTTGCAATATAATTGTGTTGAAAACCTCCTAATCAATTACATAAACTCCTAAAATTTGATTAAAACTTGTTTTGCAATCCTTTTTGTAGAGGTTTTGGACGAGCGGGTCGAAATGGGCCTTTCAATGGACCCATTGGAATTTTAACTGAGTAAAAAGTACAGAAATTGAGGTTTTGCACTATAATTGTGTTGAAAATCTCCTAATCAATTACATGATCTCCTAAAATTTGATTAAAATTTGTTTTGCCGCCCTTTTTGAAGAGGTTTCGGAGGAGCATGTCTAAATGGGCCTTTCAATGGACCCGTTGGAATTTTAACTAAGTAAAAAGTACAAAAATTGAGGTTTTGCAATATAATTGTGTTGAAAAGCTCCTAATTAATTATTTGAACTCCTAATATTTGAATAAAACATTTTTGCGGTCCTTTTTGTAGAGGTTTCGGACGAGCAGGTCTAAATGGGCCTTTCAATGGGCCCGTTGGAATTTTAACTGAGTAAAAAGTATAAAAATTGAGGTTTTTCAATATATTTGTGTTGAAAAGCTCCTAATCAATTATTTGAACTCCTAAAATTTGATTAAAACTTGTTTTACAGTCATTTTTGTCGAGGTTTTGGACTAGCAGGTCTAAATGGGCCTTTCAATGGACCCGTTAGAATTTTAACTGAGTAAAAAGTACATAAATTGAGGTTTTGCAATATAATTGTGTTGAAAAGTTCCTAATCAATTATTTGAACTCCTAAAATTTGATTAAAACTTGTTTTGCGGTCCTTATTGTAGAGGTTTCGGACGAGCTGGTCTAAATGGGCCTTTCAATGGACCCGTTGGAATTTTAACTGAGTAAAAAGTACAGAAATTGAGGTTTTGCAATATAATTGTGTTGAAAAGCTCCTAATCAGTTATTTGAACTGATAATATTTGAATAAAACATTTTTGCGGTTATTTTTGTAGAGGTTTCAGACGACCATGTTTAAATGGGCCTTTCAATGGGCCCGTTGGAATTTTAACTGAGTAAAAAGTATAAAATTGAGGTTTTGCAATATAATTGTGTTGAAAATCTCCTAATCAATTACATAAACTCCAAAAATTTGATTAAAACTCTTTTGCAGTCCTTTTTGTAAAGGTTTCGGACGAGCGGGTCGAAATAGGCCTTTCAATGGACCCGTTGAAATTTTAACTGAGTAAAAAGTAAAAAAATTAAGGTTTTGTAATATAATTTTGTTGAAAAGCTCCTAATAAATTATTTGAACTCCTAAACTTTGATTAAACCTAGTTTTGCGGTCCTTTTTGTTGAGGTTTCAGACGAGCAGGTCTAAATGGGCCTTTTAATGGACCAGTTAGAATTTTAACTGAGTAAAAAGTATAAAAATTGAGGTTTTTCGCTATATTTGTGTTGAAAAGCTCCTAATCAATTATTTGAACTCCTAAAATTTGATTAAAACTTGTTTTGCGGTCCTTTTTGTCAAGGTTTTGGACGAGCAGGTCTAAATGAGCCTTTCAATGGACCCGTTAGATTTTTAACTCTGTAAAAAGTACAAAAATTGAGGTTTTGCAATATAATTGTTTTGAAAAGCTACTAATCAATTATTTGAATTCCTAAAATTTGATTAAAACTTGTTTTGCGGTCCTTTTTGTAGAGGTTTCGGACGAGCTGGTCTAAATGGACCTTTCAATGGACCCGTTGGAATTTTAACTGAGTAAAAAGAACAGAAATTGAAGTTTTGCAATATAATTGTGTTGAAAAGCTCCTAATCAATTATTTGAACACCTAAAATTTGATTAAAACTTGTTTTGTGGTCCTTTTTGTCGAGGTTTCGGACGAGCAGGTCTAAATGGGCCTTTCAATGGACCCGTTGGAATTTTAACTGAGTAAAAAGTACAGAAATTGAGGTTTTGCAATATAATTGTGTTGAAAAGCTCCTAATCAGTTATTTGAATTGATAATATTTGAAGAAAACATTTTTGTGGTCCTTTTTGTAGAGGTTTCAGACGAGCAGGTTTAAATGGGCCTTTCAATGGGCCCGTTGGAATTTTAATTGAGTAAAAAGTATAAAATTGAGGTTTTGCAATATAATTGTGTTGAAAAGCTCCTAATCAATTACATAAATTCCTAAAATTTGATTAAAACTTTTTTGCTGTCCTTTTTGTAAAGGTTTCGGACGAGCGGGTCGAAATAGGCCTTTCAATGGACCCGTTAAAATTTTAACTGAGTAAAAAGTACAAAAATTAAGGTTTTGGAATATAATTGTGTTGAGAACCTCCTAATCAATTATTCGAACTCCTAAAATTTGATTAAACCTAGTTTTGCGGTCCTTTTTTGTTGAGGTTTCAGACAAGCAGGCCTAAATGGGCCTTTTAATGGACCAGTTAGAATTTTAACTGAGTAAAAAGTATAAAAATTGAGGTTTTGCAATATAATTTTGTTGAAAAGCTCCTAATCAATTATTTGAATTCCTAAAATTTGATTAAAACTAGTTTTGCGGTCCTTTTTGTAGAGGTTTCGGACTAGCAGCTTTAAATGGGCCTTTCAATGGACCCGTTGGAATTTTAACTGAGTAAAAAGTATAGAAAATTGAGGTTTTGCAATATAATTGTTTTGAAAAGCTCCTAATCAATTATTTGAACTCCTAATATTTGAATAAAACATTTTTGCGGTCCTTTTTGTAGAGGTTTTGGACGAGCAGGTCTAAATGGGCCTTTCAATGGGCCCGTTGGAATTTTAACTGAGTAAAAAGTATAAAAATTGATGTTTTGCAATATAATTGTGTTGAAAAGCTCCTAATCAATTATTTGAACTCCTCATATTTGAATAAAACATTTTTGCGGTCCTTTTTGTAGAGGTTTCGGACGAACGGGTCGAAATGGGCCTTTCAATGGGCCCGTTGGATTTTAACTGAGTAAAAAGTATAAAATTGAGGTTTTTCAATATAATTCTGTTGAAAAGCTCCTAATCAATTACATGAACTCCTAAAATTTGATTAAAACTAGTTTTGCGGTCCTTTTTGTAGAGGTTTCGGACTAGCAGGTTTAAATGGGCCTTTCAATGGACCCGTTAGAATTTTAACTGAGTAAAAAGTAAAGAAATTGAGGTTTTGCAATATAATTGTGTTGAAAAGCTCCTAATCAATTAGTTGAACTCCTAATATTTGAATAAAACATTTTTGCGATCCATTTTGTAGAGGTTTCGGACGAGCAGGTCTAAATGGGCCTTTTAATGGGCCCGTTGGAATTTTCACTGAGTAAAAAGTATAAAATTGAGGTTTTTCAATATAATTGTGTTGAAAAGCTCCTAATCAATTACATAAACTCCTAAAATTTGATTAAAACTTTTTTTGCAGTCCTTTTTGTATCAGTTTCGGACGAGCGAGTCTAAATGGTCCTTACAATGGACTCGTTGGAATTTTAACTGAGTAAAAAGTACAGAAATTGAGGTTTTGCAATTTAATTGTCTTGAAAAGCTCCTAATCAATTATTTGAACTCCTAAAATTTGATTAAAACTTGTTTTGCGGTCCTTTTTGTAGAGGTTTCGGACGAGCTGGTCTAAATGGGCCTTTCAATGGACCCGTTGGAATTTTAACTGAGTAAAAAGTACAGAAATTGAGGTTTTGCAATATAATTGTGTTGAAAAGCTCCTAATCAGTTATTTGAACTCCTAATATTTGAATAAAACATTTTTGCGGTCCTTTTTATAGAGGTTTCAGACGAGCACGTCTAAATGGGCCTTTCAATGGGCCCGTTGGAATTTTATCTGAGTAAAAAGTATAAAATTGAGGTTTTGCAATATAATTGTGTTGAAAAGCTCCTAATCAATTACATAAACTCCTAAAATTTGATTAAAACTTGTTTTGCTGTACTTTTTGTAGAGGTTTCGGACGAGCGGGTCGAAATGGGCCTTTCAATGGACCCGTTGAAATTTTAACTGAGTAAAAAGTACAGAAATTGAGGTTTTGCAATATAATTGTGTTGAAAAGCTCCTAATAAATTATTGGAACTCCTAAAATTTGATTAAAACTTGTTTTGCGGTCCTTTTTGTAGAGGTTTCGAACGAGAAGGTCTAAATGGGCCTTTCAATGGACCCGTTGGAATTTTTTTTTAAAGAAAAGGCCTCATTAAAAACCCCTACTAATGTCCTTCAAGCAGAGCTAGAGGACCCTAAAAAGGGGAAAAGAGTGCCTAAGTTTTATTATATCATAGAGAAATTTGCTACAAGATGATTGATACATGTAGGAATGTCAGAATTAAAAGACATGGAAGACATTGAACTCAGCGAATAAGTAGCCAAAGTATGGGCCACATGATTTGCCTCACGGCGTACAAAAGAAACAGAAGCTGTATCAAAAGCATGAAGAGATCTCGAATCTGGTGAAGAAGAGGTCCCAAAGTAGAAAGGTCTAGCCCTGGATTGTTGATCCTATTTGCAAGAGAAGCACGGTCAATTTCAAGCAGGATCCGATTTCATCCTTGAGATCGGGCGAAGGTGATCCCTGCAAGAAGGCTTTCACCTTCACAAATATCTGCATCCAGACAGCTACCAAGCGGAAATGCGAGGCCGCCCACAACTGCACCTGTAGAATCACGTGCCACGGCGCCAACAACCGCTGCACGAGTTGAGGGATTAAAAGCCCCATCCACATTTATTTTTATATGGTTAGGTGGAGGAGGGTTCCAACATGGAGGAGAAAGGATAGAGGGCGTTGGGGTGGAAGAAGAAGAGGCATTACAGAAGTCGTTATGTAAACTAATGGAATTAACGGCAATAAGCCATGGTGGTTGTAGATGATGATTATGAACCCAGTCGTTACGTCTATTCCAGACGTTCCAAATAGTTGTGAGGAAGAGGCCAAACTTGTCAGAGGATAGGAGGTGGGCAGCTTCCTCCAACCATTGTAGTGGGGTAATAGCCAAACTCCTAGAAAGAGTTATAGGAATACCAGATATCTGAAGGGCTTCAGAGGCCCCAGCACAATCACGAAGAGCATGGAGAATGGACTCCGAGTGGGCTCCACAGATAGGACAAGGACCCGAATTTGGTGAGAAAACTTGCATTTTGGAGCCAACTGGTAGAGCATCAGATGCCATACGCCATCCAAAAGTTTTAACCTTAGGTAAGGCCTTGATTTTGGAAAGAAATTTCCAAAAGCGTGTAGATGACGTATGTGGGTACGTAGAACGTTGTAAAAAAAGATAACCAGAGCGGACCGAGTAAATACCTGAATCATTAGGAGACCAAAGAATAGAATCACGGTGATCATTTATGATTGGTATACGGAGAATGGCAGTGGCATCAGTTGGGTTGAAATAACGTCGGACCTTTTCAGGGTCCCAAGCAGTCTGATTACGAAGCATGAAATCGCGGCATCGAATATGGACTTCATCCGAGATTTCGTAATCCCCAGTAAGGGTAATAGGGGAAGGACCGCCCCAGATGTCTTTGTGCACTTTGATATTACTGTTAATACCTGGACGATATAGGAAGCCTGGAAAGAGACGTTGTAGAGCATTATACATACCTTGCCATGCAAAGGAGCCACGATTTGGTCTGGAGGCATCGAGGATATTCTCAGAAGGAAAGTATTTAGCACGATATATTTGGCCCAATAAACAATCTGGTTCGCAAATGAGTCGCCATAATTGCTTACCCAAGAGAGCAATATTGAAGTCATGTAGATCCTTAAACCCCATACCTCCGGCGGCCTTAGGTAAACAAACATGATTCCATGGAAGCATATGCCAACCTTTTTTTTTGGATTTTCCAGTCCACCAATATTGCCGGATTGCTGAGGACATATCGTCAATAATGTTTTGTTGAAGAAGATAGCAAGACATAACATATTGAGGCAGAGATTGTAGGACAGCTTTAATGAAAATCTCCCGTCCACTAAAAGAAAGGAGATGTTTATCCCAGCTAGAAAGACGGTCATGAAATTTATCACGCACAAAACCTAATGACTCAGTTTTGTTCTTCCCAATGAGAAGTAGGACACCTAGGTATACGCCGGGGTTAGATACCTCACGTACATGCAATAGATTATTGATCGCGGTTCTTGTTGAAGATGGGGTACGAGGATTATAAAAAAATTGTCGATTTCTCAAAATTAACCGCTTGACCGGAAGCCGCAACATATGTTTGCAGGGCTCTTTTAAGATGAGTAGCTTCAGTTGGAGTATTGTTAATGAAGACCATACAATCATCAGCAAAGAGTAGATGGTTGACTTTGGGACCATATTTGCAGGCACCTAGCCCCGGTAGGATGTTTGTTTGTTGGGCAGCAGATAGGTAGGCAGAGAGCCCTTGTGTACAAAATAGGAAGAGGAAAGGTGATAAAGGGTCACCTTGACGTAAACCACGTTGAGGTTGAAAAAAGGGGGAGAAGGAATTATTAATTTTGACTGAAAAGGAAACTGTGGTAATGCATCACATTATGAGGGAGATCCAATCAGATGCGAAGCCCATGCGTTCCATAACATTTGCTAAAAAAGACCATTCAACTCTATCAAAAGCTTTTTCCATATCTAGTTTAAGAGCAGCTCATTGGGAGGATTTAGTTGCCCCTGAATTAATATTGTGAATAATTTCGTGGGCAACAAGGATATTATCAGAGGTGTTACGTCCCTGAACGAAGGTTGCTTGATTAGGGCTAATACAAAGGGGAATTGTTTGTTTCATCCTATTGACAATGATTTTAGCAACTATTTTATAAAGAACAGTGCATAGACTAATAGGTCTTAGTTGTTTCATGGAAGTTGGGTCCTGTATTTTAGGGATTAGCACCAGAATAGTTTTATTGGCTAAGGACATATCAGCAGTGTCGTTTAGTAAGTTAAGGCATAGATGAATAACATATTCGCCAACGGTGTCCTAGTGTTGACGAAAAAACTACTTGGTAGTCCATCAATACCAGGTGCTTTCCTAGGATCAATGTCCCGGAAGGCAAGAAGTATTTCTTCTTTTGTGAAAGACCTTAAGAGTGTATCATTCATAGATTGAGTGATAGAAGGCATAATTTTATCGAGTATATTATCAGAAATTTGGGGGTTGGAGGACATAAAAAGATTTTGGAAATAGCTAGAAGCAATAGACATTAGATCTGAATCAGCCGTACACCAATTCAAATTAGAATCAAAAAGACCTATGATCGAGTTTTTTTTCCTCCTATTGTTTGCCCGGGCATGGAAGAACCTCGTATTTTTATCTCCTTGAGAGAGCCAAAGTGTTCGAGATCTTTGAGCCCAATAAATTTCTTGTTCCGTTAGAAGTTTATTAAGTTCAGTTCTGTGTTTTATATAAATTTCTTCAGTTGTGGCATTTAAGGGGCGGCATAAAAATTTGTTTATTTTTTTGGTGAGGAAATTAATACGACCGGTAGACTTTAGTCTTTGTTGATTCTGCCATTCCTCCAGGCATGTACCAACAACTTTTATTTTTTCAATAGATGTTCCAGAGGTATTGACCCAAGTGCGTTTAATAGTAGATATGTTATTCTCATTATTCGCCCAACAGTTTTCGAAGCGAAACGTGTTGGATGGTCGCTGAAGGGGAGTAACAGCCGCGGGGGATGTATCAAGAAGCAGGAAGAAGTGGTCGGACTTGGCTACATAGTCCGTTGTGATACGATATGAAGGGAAAAGATTCTGCCAGGCCGAGTTAGCAATATATCGGTCTAATCTTTCATGTATAGTTGGAGTTAAAGGCCCAACTTTTGTCCAAGTAAACCACCCAGATGTTGGTTTGCAATCAAAGAGATTGTTGCGTGAAAGACAATGACGGAAATTATTTATTTGTGATCTAGCCCTTTGGCTACCACCTTGTTTTTCAGAGTCGGATAAAATTTCATTAAAATCCCCTCCTAGAAGCCAGGGGATATTATTATTATTAATATTTAAGGAATCGATAATTTCCCATGTTTTGTATTTTTGACTGGTTTCGGAATAGCCGTGCATTCCAGTAAACAATAAAGTGCGATCAGACAATATGATTTGAGTATGTATTTAACGCGACGAATACGAAATTAAATTAATATTAATATTGTTCGAGATGAAAAGCGCAATACCGGAACACCCATCCGTTGGGGGAATAGCAATGATTTCTATCATACCTAAAGAAAGACAAAGACGGCTACATGCCGCATTATTAATTTTAGTCTCACATAAGAAGATAACATCCGGGTTGGATTGTTGGACATAGTCACGAAAATGTTGAACTACCGGGGCTTGTCCTAGACCCTGGCAGTTCCAGCAAAGGATCCTCATTTTGCTCGGCGGGGCTGGGAGTCAGCCGCCGCCGGAGAGTTTTTTGAGCTGCTCATCCCAGCCTTAGGAGTGGAACCGGAGGGTTTGGATTTCTTTGGTGGGAGCGAAACTTGTATGGGAGAACGGCGTTTTGTGCAACGGTTCGGTGGGGCTAGAGCAGGGACAGGAGCTGCATCATTTGGGTAAGTTTTTAATAGCCATTGGTTAAATTCATTGAAATTTGAATCGGTAGAAACAGGGGGCTTACGCAATTCAGCTTCAATCTTCTTAATTTGCTGAGTAGTTGGGCTGGGAACACCATCATCTGTGGCTTCCCAATCATCATCTGATACATCTTCAGGGATAGGATAGATGGTATTTAGGGGTTGAGGCTCGAGAGGGGCTTTCTGTTTCGATTCTGAAGCAGATGGATCTTTGGCAGGGGGACATCACCCATTGTCGTATCAGTGTTGGGTGCTTCCTCAGTGGGTTGTTCCGAGAAGGACGCAGCATCGCCCTCGTTTAGAGAGCCTGTGGATAGTTTGTAGCAAGAAACCAGTTTAGATATTGAAAGCTTATTAAAAAAGGGGTTAATGATAAGAGAAGGAAAGGGAGATATACCCATAACATTCGGGTCATTGGTGGGAACATTAGTATTAGCAGAAGCAGCTGGAACAGGAGGAACTATGAAGAAGGAAAATAATAAATACAGAATCAAAAGTAAAGATAGCAAAAAAGATAAGGTAAGTTTAGATCTAAACCGTAAAGAAGATGAAATATTGGAAATAAAATAAGAAAGAGTACCAATCGGTAGAGGGTTGTTTTGGTTAAGATTATGCTCAACATAGCGGATACGACCACGGGTACCAACTGGGCGACGTCTTGGAGGGAGGTAGCGGAGCCACTCCCCGTATTGCAGCTTGTTTAGATCTAGAGAAGAACGAATAGGGCAGTTTTCAATTGTGTGGCTAATTATTCCACAGCCAGGACATAAAGTGGGAAGGCGTTCGTATTGAAGATGACACATGGTTTTGTTGGCCCCGGATCCAATGAAGACGAAACGGGTGACCGGTCTGATGATATTCAGGAAAATTTCTACCCGCGGGAAGTCTTTCATATTTCCTTCAAATTCTCGAGTATTAGTTCGTATGACGTTGCCTACCATAGACCCAAGAGCATGTCCCACAAGGTGCGATCGATCAATGTCCTCAAAGAGTGAGGAAGGAAGGGCGAAAATGCGGATCCAGATCCTCATAATGTTGAAGGAATATTCTCCAATAGATTTAGCAGGGTCGTACTCAGTAATGGCTAACCATTCGTCCTTATACAGCCAAGGACCGCGGTTAAGGACTTCATAACAGGACTTGACATCCTTGAATTTGATCTTGAGAAAGTTGTCTTGGATGACAGAAATAGACACCACATTGTTAGGCTTCCAGATGCCTTCAAAAGCGTTAATGACGGCATATATATCAATAGGTTTGGACGAGATAAAGCATCCCAAAAGGAATAGCTTGGGATCCTCCTTGACAAAATCCCAGCCGAAATCTGGGGTGTAAAGGAGTTCTGCTTCCTCATTAGTGAGGTCGATGGAACTGAGTTGGGGGATAGAGGAGGATGCCATAGATGATGTGTAGAGATTAAGGAGAATAGAAGGATTGGGAGAGGTTTGTGGTTTAGTGCGAGCATGTTGTCCATATAAAGAAGATGCGATTGAGCAAGCTATTCTATGGTAAGTAGTAAGAAAAGGAAATTGGTGAAGAATCAGAGGCATTAAAATTTGGGTTATTTTAATAAAGTAAAGGAAAATTTGAAAAAAACTTTCCCTATTAAATCTAATTAGATAGGTAAAAGGAGAAGTTTCGTTAAATATATTAAATAATGACAAATTTAAAACAAATTTTAAGGAAGTATTCCTTAAATGCAGAAAGAATTGTAAAGAAAGATGTAATAGAAAATAAAGTAAGAATTTGCGGATGTATTTACTGTTATTTAGGGATAGATAAGGAAAGGCTGAATTACTATTGGCAATTGTAGCTGGCATTTTAATAAAGGAGAAAATAAATCGGGAATTTAAAATATAATTTAATGCAGAACGATTGATAAAAGGAGGAGAGATATGACAGATAAGATAAAAATTAAATGGGTAATTAATTGAAAAAATTTTAACAATTAATTTCATTGAAAGGCTTGGAGTAAGTGTGTAGGGAAACATAAAGAATAATTTCAAAATTAATTTCGGCCAGACGTTTTGAATAATAACTAAATTAAAGAAAAGGAGTTTTGAAAAATTGTTAGTATGATTAGGATTTAGCGGAAAAAGGTCCCTACTCGGCAGGGTTTTGATAAGATCCCTCAAATGGGCTTGTGAGAGTTCACCTAAGAAGGTGTAGTAGGAATAAAATTCCTTTGTGTTTATCGTATAGAAGCATATATAATCGTAATAACATCCATCATAGAAATTGTATGTAGCATGCAATGCAATAATGTGGTATGAATGCAACCATCTAAAGGCATAATAAGAGCAAATAAAAAGCAGGGAGAAAAGAAAACAGCCATAAGAAATTACAAATCCAGGGAAAGGAGGAAGCGGGGCAAAGAAAATTATTACAGACCAAATGAGCAAATGAATATAGGGGGAAATGCAAATAAAAATAACTACTAGCAAATTGATACAGAACCAAAGAGGAGAGGGTAAGTAAGAAATACACAGTTTCTTGCAACGCTGCATGGTAAAGTTGGCAGAATGTTCCATTGTCGTATAATATGAAGTGATTTGGTGGATGAGCTCTCATGTATGCGATTGCAAAGAACAAAAGGACAAAGAATTAGGGATCATCAAAGAAAGGATTAATTTACATTTAATATAGTGATAAGAACCATGGAGATAAGATAAAAAAGAATCTAATAGGCCATGGACAAGATGATAATAAAGAAGCGAGAAAATGGAGAGAGACCAAACAGAATAGTTCACGGAAGAATTAGTAACAGGTGGTAAAGAGCACCAAGTAAAAGGAAAGTCAAAGAAATAGGACATGTGCGTGGGCTCATAATACATAAAAAGACAGAGGGGAATAAAAGTAATATTCTTATTTAGATAACCAAAGTGCAATAAACAGGTATCATTATGAAAATTATTAGTAGTATGAAAGCACTTATCTATACCTGATATAGTTACTGTTACAGAGGAGATATACAACACCATAGATATATAAGTTGGGGAATAAAGGAAACAAAAATCTAGCGTGAGGATTATGATGAGAAAGGAATCTATTAGAAAAGAAAAAATAGAGATAATAAGCAAAGTATATATTCCCAGAAGGTTGGGTAAGGTTGAGTCCACAAGATGAGAACGTGATAAGTTAAATTTAAAGCAGGAAGGCATGATATCAGCAAGCGAATAAAAAGAATACAAATTTATGGATTTACATAAATAAGTTATGCAGGTTGTATTGATGATAAACAGATGAAAAGGAGACGAGCCACAGAAAATTATTAAAGAGAATTTCAGAGCAATGATATGCAGGGAGATTGAATTAGATAGATAAACGTAATAGTCAAGAGTAAAAAATTTAAATTGACCAAACACCAAAGTATTATCAGTAGACAGAAGGAGGACATAGTACCTTTGTGTCAGCCGGATGAAGGAAAATGTCCTTAGATGGTGAAACATCCAATTTTGGGCTCTACTAATAGGGTCCAAATTAGCAGCTAGTATCAGCGTGGTAGGTCTCAGGATCTTATCAAAGTAGAAGCTTCTGAATTGTGCTTGCAAGCAATGGCCCAAGAGCAGGAAAAGAGGAATTATAAGAATGGAAGAAATTAAGGAATATAAATAAAGAGATATGGTGCACATATAGTGATTATTATAGGTAATATGTGAGAATCCCAGAAAATGGGCTGGTAGAAAGTTCCCTATAAGGGATCGATAGAGATTTGAATAAGTAGTACTTGTAGTTTTAACTACAGATATATTAGCATGGAACATGAATAAAATACTAATGGTGATGAGATGCAGCAAGCAAGTAAAGGAGCCAAACGGATAATTTTTAAAGATGGATAATAGAAGATGTAAAGGAGCAAGAATGTGCCCAGGTATAGAAGAGAAAATAAAAGCAAGACCTAGATTAGAAAAGAGTATACTGCTAAAACAAGAGATAATAACAAAACGGGTTAAAAAATACACAGAAAAATCAACAGAAAAAGCCCAGCAGTCATAAGAGAAAAATTCAACCATTGAAAGCATAATTATGAATTTAATAATGAAAGAGAACGTTGAATGAATAAAGAAAATAAAACAGATTATGAAAGAGGTAGAAGATAAAGAGTCATATGAAATACCATAGGATTTGTACCTCCAAGGCGAAGAATGGTCAGATCTTCTAGACCTATTGCGAGTTGAGGAGACCCGAATCTGGAAAAGCATAGAAAAAAAGAAGGGAGAAAACCAGATTATCAAAAGAAAAATAAACAGGGTAATCAAAAAGGGGGTAAGAAACCCTAGCCGATCCAACGGCCTGGGAATACCCAGAATTGAGATTGATAAACGGAGTGAAGGAGGGGGTAAGTCCGCCGCTGGAGTCCTCCACCAGAAGAAAAGTGGATTTCTTTTCCTCTGTGATAAGGATTTGAAAAGAAAAAAATATGAGAAAACCATATTGCAGAATATAAAAAAGTTTGAAAAAGGATAGAAAGAGCAAAAATCCAGAGGATGAGGGGGACGATCCATATTCTGAAGAAGAAACGGATCGAGGCTTTGAGATATTGCATGCGGCCAAAAGTAATGAAGTAGATTGAGATAGAACCCATCTCCAAATAGGGGAACACCCTCGATCGGCCCAAATCTGGAAAACGGAGGAAAGATCTGAGCCGACTGAATCGATTTAAAGAGTTTACAACAAAAACAAAAATAAATAAACTGATAGATCTGTAAGGCTTGAGAAAAAAACATAAACATGAGACGGGCAAGGAAAAAAAGATTAAAACTTATCTTTAGAGGGCTGAGTGTTCTCTGATGAAAATGGTAGCAAGCCATCGCCTCAGACCAAACCAGAGAGCAAATAATAAAAATAACGGAGATTTGGGGGAAAAAAGAATCAAATCAGAGAATAAAAACCAGAAAAAAGGAGAAATAAAATTATGAAAAAAACATTATACAAAACGATAGGAAAAATAGAGATGGGTGGGAAGACCCTTGACTTACTCTTACCCAAATTCCTTTGATCTGCTGATTGAAATTTGCCTTGGAAATGAACCGGCTGAGGAGGGAGTGCCGTATGGGGAAGGGGAAGTGTAGAGAGTGAGAGGGGGAAGGAGAAACCGTGAAAAGGGGGAGGTGGAAACTGAAAAGACAAAAGACAAGATCAGAGAATCTCGGGAAGAGGGAGAGAGAAGCGAGAGCCATCACCCGTTGGAATTTTAACTGAGTAAAAAGTACAGAAATTGAGGTTTTGCAATATAATTATGTTAAAAAGCTCCTAATTAGTTATTTGAAGTCCTAATATTTGAATAAAACATTTTTGCGGTCCTTTTTGTAGAGGTTTCAGACGAGCAGGTCTAATTGGGCCTTTCAATGGGCCCGTTGGAATTTTAACTGAGTAAAAAGTATAAAAATTGAGGTTTTTCACTATATTTGTGTTGAATGGCTCCTAATCAATTATTTGAACTCCTAAAACTTGATTAAAACTTGTTTTGTGGTCCTTTTTGTCGAGGTTTTGGACGAGCAGTTCTAAATGGGCCTTTCAATGGACCCGTTAGAATTTTAACTGAGTAAAAAGTACAGAAATTGAGGTTTTGCAATATAATTGTGTTGAAAATCTCCTAATCAATTACATGATCTCCTAAAATTTGATTAAAACTTGTTTTGCAGTCCTTTTTGTAGAGGTTTCGTACGAGCTGGTCTAAATTGACCTTTCAATGGACCCGTTTGAATTTTAACTGAGTAAAAAGTACATAAATTGAGGTTTTGCAATATAATTGTGTTTAAAAGCTCCTAATCAGTTATTAGAACTCCTAATATTTGAATAAAACATTTTTGCGGTCCTTTTAGTATAGGTTTCAGACGAGCAGGTCTAAATGGGCCTTTCAATGGGCCCGTTGGAATTTTAACTGAGTAAAAAGTATAAAATTGAGGTTTTGCAATATAATTGTGTTGAAAAGCTCCTAATCAATTACATAAACTCCTAAAATTTGATTAAACTTTTTTTGCAGTCCTATTTGTAGAGGTTTCGGACGAGCGGGTCGAAATGGGCCTTTCAAGGGACCCGTTGAAATTTTAACTAAGTAAAAAGTACAGAAATTGTTGTTTTGCAATATAATTGTGTTGAAATGCTCCTAATCAATTATTTGAACTCCTAAAATTTGATTAAAACTTGTTTTGCGTTCCTATTTGTAGAGGTTTCAGACGAGCAGGTCTAAATGGGCCTTTCAATGGACCCGTTGGAATTTTAACTGAGTAAAAAGTACAAAAATTGAGTTTTTGCAAGATAATTGTGTTGAAAAGCTCCTAATCTATTATTTTAACTCCTAAAATTTGATTAAAACTTGTTTTGCGGTTCTTTTTGTAGAGGTTTCGTACGAGCTGGTCTAAATTGGCCTGTCAATGGACCCGTTGGAATTTTAACTGAGTAAAAAGTTCAAAAATTGAGGTTTTGCAATATAATTGTGTTTAAAAGCTCCTAATCAGTTATTTGAACTCCTAATATTTGAATAAAACATTTTTGCGGTCCTTTTAGTAGAGGTTTCAGACGAGCAGGTCTAAACGGGCCTTTCAATGGGCCCGTTGGAATTTTAACTGAGTAAAAAGTATAAAATTGAGGTTTTGCAATATAATTGTGTTGAAAAGCTCCTAATCAATTACATAAACTCCTAAAATTTGATTAAAACTTTTTTTGCAGTCCTTTTTGTAGAGGTTTCGGACGAGCGGGTCGAAATGGGCCTTTCAATGGACCCGTAGAAATTTTAACTAAGTAAAAAGTACAGATATTGAGGTTTTGCATTATAATTGTGTTTAAAAGCTCCTAATCAATTATTTGAACTCCTAAAATTTGATTAAAACTTGTTTTGCGGTCCTTTTTGTAGATGTTTCGGACGAGCAGGTCTAAATGGGCCTTTCAATGGACCAGTTGGAATTTTAACTGAGTGAAAAGTATAGAAATTGAGGTTTTGAAATATAATTGTGTTGAAAAGCTCCTAATCAATTACATGAACTTCTAAAATTTGATTAAAACTTGTTTTGCAGTCCTTTTTGTAGAAGTTTCAGACGAGCGGGTCGAAATGGGCCTTTGAATGGACCTGTTGGAATTTTAACTGAGTAAAAAGTACAGAAATTGAGGTTTTTCAATATAATTGTGTTGAAAAACTCCTAATCAATTATTCGAACTCCTAATATTTGAATAAAACATTTTTGTGGTCCTTTTTGTAGAGGTTTCGGACGAGCAGGTCTCAATGGGCCTTTCAATGGGCCCGTTGGAATTTTAACTGAGTAAAAAGTATAAAAATTGAGGTTTTTCAATACTATTGTGTTGAAAACCTCCTAATCAATTATTTGAACTCCTAAAATTTGATTAAAACTTTTTTGCGGTCCTTTTTGTATCGGTTTCGGACGAGCAGGTCTAAATGGGCCTTACAATGGACCCGTTGGAATTTTAACAGAGTAAAAAGTACACGAATTGAGGTTTTGCAATATAATTGTGTTGAAAAGCTCCTAATCAATTATTTGAACTCCTAAAATTTGATTAAAACTTGATTTGCGGTCCATTTTGTAGAGGTTTCGGACGAGCTGGTCTAAATGGGTCTTTTAATGGACCCGTTGGAATTTTAACTGAGTAAAAAGTACAGAAATTGAGTTTTTGCAATATAATTGTGTTGAAAACCTCCAAATCAGTTATTTGAACTCCTAATATTTGAATAAAACTTTTTTGCGGTTCTTTTTGTAGAGGTTTCAGACGAGCAGGTCTAAATGGGCCTTTCAATGGGCCCGTTGGAATTTTAACTGAGTAAAAAGTATAAAAGTGAGGTTTTGCAATATAATTGTGTTGAAAAGATCCTAATCAATTACATAAACTCTTAAAATTTGATTAAAACTTGTTTTGCAGTCCTTTTTGTAGAGGTTTCGGACGAACAGGTCTAAATTGGCCTTTCAATGAACCCATTGGAATTTTAACTGAGTAAAAAGTACAGAAATTGAGGTTTTGCAATATAATTGTGTTGAAAAGCTCCTAATCAGTTATTTGAACTTCTAATATTTGAATAAAACATTTTTTCGGTCCTTTTTGTAGAGGTTTCAGACGAGCTGGTCTAAATGAGCCTTTCAATGGACCCGTTAGAATTTTAACTGAGTAAAGAGTACAGAAATTGAGGTTTTGCAGTATAATTGTGTTGAAAAGCTCCTAATCAATTACATAAACTCCTAAAATTTGATTAATACTTTTTTTGCAGTCCTTTTTGTATCGGTTTCGGACGAGCAGGTCTAAATTGGCCTTATAATGGACCCGTTGGAATTTTAACTGAGTAAAAAGTACAGAAATTGAGATTTTGCAAGATAATTGTTTTGAAAAGCTCCTAATCAATTATTTAAACTTCTAAAATTTGATTAAAACTTGTTTTGCGGTCCTTTTTGTAGAGGTTTCGGACGAGCTGGTCTAAATGGGCCTTTCAATGGACCCGTTGGAATTTTAACTGAGTAAAAAGTACAGAAATTGAGTTTTTGCAATATAATTGTGTTGAAAATCTCCTAATCAATTACATAATCTCCTAAAATTTGATTAAAACTTTTATTGCAGTCCTTTTTGTATCGGTTTCGGACGAGCAGGTCTAAATGGGCCTTTCAATGGGCCCGTTGGAATTTTAACTGAGTAAAAAGTATAAAAGTGAGGATTTGCAATATAATTGTGTTTAAAAGCTCCTAATCAATTACATAAACTCCTAAAATTTGATTAAAACTTGTTTTGCAGTCCTTTTGTAGAGGTTTCGGACGAGCGGGTCGAAATGGGCCTTTCAATGGACCCTTTGAAATTTTAATTGAGTAAAAAATACAGAAATTGATGTTTTGCAATATAATTGTGTTGAAAAGCTCCTAATCAATTATTTGAACTCCTAAAATTTGATTAAAACTTGTTTTGCGGTCCTTTTTGTAGAGGTTTCAGACGAGCAGGTCTAAATGGGCCTTACAATGGACCCGTTGGAATTTTAACTGAGTAAAAAGTATAGAAATTGAGGTTTTGAAATATAATTGTGTTGAAAAGCTCCTAATCAATTACATGAACTTCTAAAATTTGATTAAAACTTGTTTTGCAGTCCTTTTTGTAGAAGTTTCAGACGAGCGGGTCGAAATGGGCCTTTGAATGGACTTGTTGGAATTTTAACTGAGTAAAAAGTACAGAAATTGAGGTTTTTCAATATAATTGTGTTGAAAATCTCCTAATCAATTATTCGAACTCCTAATATTTGAATAAAACATTTTTGTGGTCCTTTTTGTAGAGGTTTCGGACGAGCAGGTCTCAATGGGCCTTTCAATGGGCCCGTTGGAATTTTAACTGAGTAAAAAGTATAAAAATTGAGGTTTTTCATTACAATTGTGTTGAAAACCTCCTAATCAATTATTTGAACTCCTAAAATTTGATTAAAACTTTTTTGCGGTCCTTTTTGTATCGGTTTCGGACGAGCAGGTCTAAAAGGGCCTTACAATGGACCCGTTGGAATTTTAACAGAGTAAAAAGTACAGGAATTGAGGTTTTGCAATATAATTGTGTTGAAAAGCTCCTAATCAATTATTTGAACTCCTAAAATTTGATTAAAACTTGATTTGCGGTCCATTTTGTAGAGGTTTCGGACGAGCTGGTCTAAATGGGTCTTTTAATGGACCCGTTGGAATTTTAACTGAGTAAAAAGTACAGAAATTGAGTTTTTGCAATATAATTGTGTTGAAAACCTCCAAATCAGTTATTTGAACTCCTAATATTTGAATAAAACATTTTTGCGGTCCTTTTTGTAGAGGTTTCAGACGAGCAGGTCTAAATGGGCCTTTCAATGGGCCCGTTCGAATTTTAACTGAGTAAAAAGTATAAAAGTGAGGTTTTTCAATATAATTGTGTTGAAAAGATCCTAATCAATTACATAAACTCTTAAAATTTGATTAAAACATGTTTTGCAGTCCTTTTTGTAGAGGTTTCGGACGAACAGGTCTAAATTGGCCTTTCAATGAACCCATTGGAATTTTAACTGAGTAAAAAGTACACAAATTGAGGTTTTGCAACATAATTGTGTTGAAAAGCTCCTAATCAGTTATTTGAACTTCTAATATTTGAATAAAACATTTTTTCGGTCCTTTTTGTAGAGGTTTCAGACGAGCTGGTCTAAATGAGCCTTTCAATGGACCCGTTAGAATTTTAACTGAGTAAAGAGTACAGAAATTGAGGTTTTACAGTATAATTGTGTTGAAAAGCTCCTAATCAATTACATAAACTTCTAAAATTTGATTAATACTTTTTTTGCAGTCCTTTTTGTATCGGTTTCGGACGAGCATGTCTAAATTGGCCTTATAATGGACCCGTTGGAATTTTAACTGAGTAAAAAGTACAGAAATTGAGATTTTGCAATATAATTGTTTTGAAAATCTCCTAATCAATTATTTAAACTCCTAAAATTTGATTAAAACTTGTTTTGCGGTCCTTTTTGTAGAGGTTTCGGACGAGCTGGTCTAAATGGGCCTTTCAATGGACCAGTTGGAATTTTAACTGAGTAAAAATACAGAAATTGAGTTTTTGCAATATAATTGTGTTGAAAATCTCCTAATCAATTACATAATCTCCTAAAATTTGATTAAAACTTTTATTGCAGTCCTTTTTGTATCGGTTTCGGACGAGCAGGTCTAAATGGGCCTTTCAATGGGCCCGTTGGAATTTTAACTAAGTAAAAAGTATAAAAGTGAGGATTTGCAATATAATTGTGTTTAAAAGCTCCTAATCAATTACATAAACTCCTAAAATTTGATTAAAACTTGTTTTGTAGTCCTTTTGTAGAGGTTTCGGACGAGCGGGTCGAAATGGGCCTTTCAATGGACCCTTTGAAATTTTAATTGAGTAAAAAATACAGAAATTGATGTTTTGCAATATAATTGTGTTGAAAAGCTCCTAATCAATTATTTGAACTCCTAAAATTTGATTAAAACTTGTTTTGCGGTCCTTTTTGTAGAGGTTTCAGACGAGCAGGTCTAAATGGGCCTTACAATGGACCCGTTGGAATTTTAACTGAGTAAAAAGTATAGAAATTGAGGTTTTGAAATATAATTGTGTTGAAAAGCTCCTAATCAATTACATGAACTTCTAAAATTTGATTAAAACTTGTTTTGCAGTCCTTTTTGTAGAAGTTTCAGACGAGCGGGTCGAAATGGGCCTTTGAATGGACCTGTTGGAATTTTAACTGAGTAAAAAGTACAGAAATTGAGGTTTTTCAATATAATTGTGTTGAAAACCTCCTAATCAATTATTCGAACTCCTAATATTTGAATAAAATATTTTTGTGGTCCTTTTTGTAGAGGTTTCGGACGAGCAGGTCTCAATGGGCCTTTCAATGGGCCCGTTGGAATTTTAACTGAGTAAAAAGTATAAAAATTGAGGTTTTTCAATACAATTGTGTTGAAAACCTCCTAATCAATTATTTGAACTCCTAAAATTTGATTAAAATTTAAATAGAATCCTAGTAATCGTGGGATTGTAGGATAATATTAATTTAAATGCAAATAGAATCCTAGAAGGTGTGGGATTATCAAGATATTTTAAATGGAATTTGAATTTAAATAATATCCTGATAATCATGGGATTAAAAGATAATATTAATTTAAATTCAAATAGAATCTTAGAAAGTGTGGGATTATCAAGATAATTTAAAAGGAATTTGAAATTAAATAATATCCTGATAATCATGGGATTAAAAGATAATATTAATTTAAATTCAAATAGAATCCTAGTAGGTGAGGGATTATCCAGATAAGGGATGACCAAAATACTTTGAATTTTATTATCCACAATTGTTAAATCGTGATAATTTATAATTTTGCCCAGATAAATTCCAAAAATCGAAGATTCCCAAAAGAATAGGAATATATTAAGATTTAATAAAACTTGTTGGGAAGCTTCCGAAATGCATGGGAGTAGGGTACGTGCATGAGGGTTAGGTTCCCATGCAGAGCCGAGATACGAAATTTTGAAATTCCGGTGCATAACGAGAAATATATTCTCTAACTGCCAGTATCCCGGGCTCCTAAAATTGTGGAACAACTGAGACGAAGCTTCCGTCCGGCGTCTTGCGGCTGTAGTAGCACCAGCAATGTGATCCGATTGGTAAATGAACAATAGTGTTTTGAAACACAATTGGTGACCATGAACAAGCAGTAGGACACTTGTTTCTAAATTGTAATGAGTCTGAAGAAAGACAATTGATAATAAGTAGGATAAAATACTGATGGTCTATTCTAAAAACAGTAATGAATAACGATATGAACGAGTCTGGTGCATTGCTTCATGTGTGGACGTGTGCATGCAGGCAGATTCATCCACTGTTAATGAAGATATGGGTTAAGGGAAAGAATGGAACCAAAATTCCCCCAGCGTGACGCTACTGTTTAGGGAAATGATACAGGGTCGTAAAGACCAGGAAATTGCCTGTGCTCTGTAAAAAGAGGCAGGGCTATCGAAGGGCACCATAATTGATGGCCCAGCATTTGAGTGATGCTTGTGGATAGCATCATATGCCTGATCGGCAGTGGTTGGCCAGTGCCAGTGCAAAAGCATTGTGATTGCCATTGATAAGTACAAAAGTAACAAGTAGAAAAAATTCGTCCGGGCATGGTGGGTGGTTTTTACTTTCATCGTGTATGTGCTAAGCAAGCACCACCATGGCAGTGGGAGGGGGAGGAGGCATGGATGGCGGTGGAGGGTATGGCGGAAGAAGGCGGAGATAAGGAGGGAGGGGGTAAAAGAGAGGGGGAAGGTATAGAGAAAAATTGAGAGAGAAATTGAGAGAATTTTCATTCACACCCGTTGGAATTTTTTACCCATTAGAATTTTTCCCCGTTGGAATTTTAACAAAGTAAAAATTACAGAAATTGAGGTTTTGCAATATAATTGTGTTGAAAAGCTCCTAATCAATTATTTGAACTCCTAATATTTGAATAAAACATTTTTGCGGTCCTTTTTTTAGAGGTTTCGGACGAGCAGATCTAAATGGGCCTTTCAATGGGCACGTTGGAATTTTAACTAAATAAAAAGTATAAAATTGAGGTTTTTCAATATAATTCTGTTGAAAAGTTCCTAATCAATTATTTGAACTCCTAAAATTTGATTAAAACTATTCTGCGGTCCTTTATGTCGAATTTTCGGACGAGCAGGTCTAAATGGGACTTTTAATGGACCCGTTAGAATTTTAACTGAGTAAAAAGTATATAAATTAAGGTTTTGCAATATAATTGTGTTGAAAAGCTCATAATCATTTATTTTAACTCCTAAAATTTGATTAAAACATTTTGCGATCCTTTTTCGATTGGTTTCGGACGTGCAGGTCTATATGGGCCTTCAATGGACCCGTTGGAATTTTAACAGAGTAAAAAGTACAGAAATTGAGGTTTTGCAATATAATTGGGTTGAAAAGCTCCTAATCATTTATTTGAACTCCTAAAATTTGATTAAAACTTGTTTTGCGGTCCTTTTTGTAGAGGTTTCGGACGAGCAGGTCTAAATGGGCCTTTCAATGGACCCGTTGGAATTTTAACTGAGTAAAAAGTACAAAAATTGAGGTTTTGCAATATATGTGTTGAAAAGCTCCTAATCAGTTATTTGAACTCCTAATATTTGAATAAAACATTTTTGCGGTCCTTTTTGTAGAGGTTTTAGACGAGCAGGTCTAAATGGGCCTTTCAACGGGCCCGTTGGAATTTTAACTGAGTAAAAAGTATAAAATTGAGGTTTTTCAATATAATTGTGTTGAAAAGCTCCTAATAAATTACATGAACTCCTAAAATTTGATTAAAACTTGTTTTGCAGTCCTTTTTGTAGAGGTTTCGGACGAGAGAGTCAAAATGGGCCTTTAAATGGACCCGTTGGAATTTTAACTAAGTAAAAAGTAAAGAAATTGAGGTTTTGCAATATAATTGATTTGAAAAGCTCCTAATCAATTACATTAACTCCTAAAATTTGATTAAAACCTGTTTTGCATTCCTTTTTGTAGAGGTTTCGGACGATCGGGTCGAAATGGGCCTTTCAATGGACCCGTTGGAATTTTAACAGAGTAAAAAGTACAGAAATTGAGGTTTTGCAATATAATTGTGTGGAAAAGCTCCTAATCAATTATTTGAACTCCTAAAATTTGATTAAAACTTGTTTTGCGGTCCTTTTTGTCGAGGTTTCAGACGAGCAGGTCTAAACGGGCCTTTCAATGGACCCGTTGGAATTTTAACTTAGTAAAAAGTACAGAAATTGAGGTTTAGCAATATAATTGTGTTGAAAATCTCCTAATTAATTACATGATCTCCTAAAATTTGATTAAAACTTGTTTTGCGGACCTTTTTGTAGAGGTTTGGGACGAGCATGTCTAAATGGGCCTTTCAATGGACCTGTTGGAATTTTAACCGAGTAAAAAGTACAGAAATTGAGGTTTTGCAAGATAATTGTGTTGAAAAGCTCCTAATCAATTATTTGAACTCCTAAAATTTGAATAAAACATTTTTGCGGTCCTTTTTGTAGAGGTTTCGGACGAGCAGTTCTAAATGGGCCTATCAATGGGCCCGTTGGAATTTTAACAGAGTAAAAAGTATAAAATTGAGGTTTTTCAATATTTGTGTTGAAAAGCTCCTAATCAATTATTTCAACTCCTAAAATTTGATTAAAACTATTTTTGCGGTCCTTTTTGTCGAGGTTTCGGACGAGCATGTCTAAATGGGCCTTTCAATGGACCCGTTAGAATTTTAACTGAGTAAGAAGTACAGAAATTGAGGTTTTGCAATATAATTGTGTTGAAAAGCTCCTAATCAATTACATGAACTCCTATGATTTGATTAAAACTTTTTTGTGGTCCTTTTTGTAGAGGTTTCGGACGAGCGGGTCTAAATGGGCTTTTCAATGGACCCGTTGAAATTTTAACTGAGTAAAAAGTACAGAAATTGAGGTTTTGCAATATATTTGTGTTGAAAAGTTCCTAATCAATTATTTGAACTCCTAAAATTTGATTAAAACTTTTTTCGTTGTCCTTTTTGTAGAGTTTTCAGACGAGCGGGTCTAAATGGGCCTTTCAATGGACCCGTTGGAATTTTAACTGAGTAAAAAGTACAGAAATTGAGGTTTTGCAAT
The DNA here is from genome assembly GCA_030270665.1 of Hibiscus trionum. Classification (NCBI taxonomy): domain Eukaryota; kingdom Viridiplantae; phylum Streptophyta; class Magnoliopsida; order Malvales; family Malvaceae; genus Hibiscus; species Hibiscus trionum. The sequence continues at coordinate 32,041,267 of BSYR01000008.1, forward strand.
ATAATTGTGTTGAAAAGCTCCTAATCAATTATTTGAACTCCTAAAATTTGATTAAAACTTGTTTTGCTGTCCTTTTTGTAGAGGTTTCGGATGTGCAGGTCTAAATAGGTCTTTCAATGGGCCCGTTGGAATTTTAACTGAGTAAAAAGTACAGAAATTTAGGTTTTGGAATATAATTGAGTTGAAAATCTCCCAAACAATTACATGATCTCCTAAAATTTGATTAAAACTTGTTTTGCGGCCCTTTTTGTAAATGTTTCGGACGAGCAGGTCTAAATGGGTCTTTCAATGGACCCGTTGGAATTTTAACTGAGTAAAAAGTACAAAATTGAGGTTTTGCAATATAATTGTGTTGAAAGTCTCCTAATCAATTATTTGATCTCCTAAAATTTGTTTAAAACTTGTTTTGCGGCCCTTTTTGTAGAGGTTTCGGACGAGCTGGTCTAAATGGGTCTTTCAATGGACCCGTTGGAATTTTAACTGAGTAAAAAGTACAAAAATTGAGGTTTTGAAATATAATTGTGTTGAAAAGATCCTAATCAATTATTTGAACTCCTAATATTTGAATAAAACATTTTTGCAGTCCTTTTTGTAAGGTTTCGGACGAGCAGGTCTAAATGGGCCTTTTAATGGGCCCGTTGGAATTTTAACTGAATAAAAAGTATAAAATTGTGGTATTTCAATATAATTGTGTTGAAAAGTTCCTAATCAATTATTTGAACTCCTAAAATTTGATTAAAACTATTTTGCGGTCCTTTTTGTCGAATTTTCAGACGAGCAGGTCTAAATGGGCCTTTCAATGGACCAGCTTGAATTTTAACTGAGTAAAAAGTATAGAAATTGAGGTTTTGCAATATAATTGTGTTGAAAAGCTCCTAATCAATTACATAAACTCCTAAAATTTGATTAAAACTTTTTTTGCAGTCCTTAATGTAGAGGTTTCGGACAAGCGGGTCGAAATGGGCCTTTCAATGGACCCGTTGAAATTTTAACTGAGTAAAAAGTACAGAAATTGAGGTTTTGCAATATAATTGTGTTGAAAAGCTCCTAATCAATTATTTGAACTCCTTATATTTGAATAAAACATTTTTGCGGTCCTTTTTGTAGATGTTTCGGACGAGCAGGTCTAAATGCGCCTTTCAATGGGCCCGTTGCAATTTTAACTGGGTAAAAATTATAAAATTGAGGTTTTTCAATATAATTGTGTTGAAAAGTTCCTAATCAATTTTTGAACTCCTAAAATTTGATTAAAACTATTTTGCGGTCCTTTTTGTCGAGGTTTCGGACATGCAGGTCTAAATGGGCCTTTCAATGGACCCGTTAGAATTTTAACTGAGTAAAATTACATAAATTGAGGTTTTGCAATATAATTGTGTTGAAAAGCTCGTAATCAATTACATAAACTCCTAAAATTTGATTAAAACTTTTTTTGCAGTCCTTTTTGTAGAGGTTTCGGACGAACGGGTCGAAATGGGCCTTTCTATGGACCCGTTGAAATTTTAACTGAGTAAAAAGTACAGAAATTGAGGTTTTGGAATATAATTGTGTTGAAAATCTCCTAATCAATTACATGATCTCCTAAAATTTGATTAAAACTTGTTTTGATCCCTTTTTGTAGAGGTTTCGGACGAGCTGGTCTAAATAGGTCTTTCAATGGACCCGTTGGAATTTTAACTGAGTAAAAAGTACAGAAATTGAAGTTTTTCAATATTATTGTGTTGAAAAGCTCCTAATCAATTATTTGAACTCCTAAAATTTGATTAAAACTTGTTTTGCGGTCCGTTTTGTAGAGGTTTCGGACGAGCAGGTCTAAATGGGCCTTTCAATGGGCCCGTTGGAATTTTAACTGAATAAAAAGTATAAAATTGAGGTTTTTCAATATAATTGTGTTGAAAAGTTCCTAATCAATTATTTGAACTCCTAAAATTTGATTAAAACTATTTTGCGGTCCTTTTTGTCGAATTTTCGGACGAGCAGGTCTAAATGGGCCTTTCAATGGACCCGTTAGAATTTTAACTGTTTAAAAAGTATAGAAATTGAGGTTTTGTAATATAATTGTGTTGAAAAGCTTATAATCATTTATTTTAACTCCTAAAATTTGATTAAAACATTTTACGGTCCTTATTGTATCGGTTTCGGACGTGCAGGTCTAAATGGGCCTTCAATGGACCCGTTGGAATTTTAACTAAGTAAAAAGTACAGAAATTGAGGTTTTGCAATATAATTGTGTTGAAAATCTCCTAATCAATTATTTGAACTCCTAAAATTTGATTAAAACTTGTTTTGCAGTCCTTTTTGTTGAGGTTTCAGACGAGCAGGTCTAAATCGGCCTTTCAATGGACCCGTTTGAATTTTAACTGAGTAAAAAGTATAGAAATTGAGGTTTTGCAATATAATTGTGTTGAAAAGTTCCTAATCAATTATTTGAACTCCTAAAATTTGATTAAAACTTGTTTTGCGGTCCTTTTTGTTGAGGTTTCGGACGAGCAGGTCTAAATCGGCCTATCAATGGACCCGTTTGAATTTTAACTGAGTAAAAAGTATAGAAATTGAGGTTTTGTAATATAATTTTGTTGAAAAGCTCCTAATCAATTACATGAACTCCTAAAATTGGATTAAAACTTGTTTTGCAGTCCTTTTTGTAAAGGTTTTGGAGGTTTCGGACAAGCGGGTCGAAATGGGCCTTTCAATGGACCCGTTGAAATTTCAACAAAGTAAAAAGTACAGAAATTGAGGTTTTGCAATATAATTTTGTTGAAAAGCTCCTAATCATTTATTTGAACTCCTAAAATTTGATTAAAACTTGTATTGCAGTCCTTTTTGTAGAGGTTTCGGACGGGCGGGTCGAAATGGGCCTTTCAATGGACCCGTTGGAATTTAAACTGAGTAAAAAGTACCGAAATTGAGGTTTTGCAATATAATTGTGTTGAAAAGCTCCTAATCAATTACATGAACTCCTAAAATTTGATTAAAACTTGTTTTACAGTTCTTTTTGTAGGGGTTTCGGACGAGCAGGTCTAAATAGGCCTTTTAATGGGCCCGTTGGAATTTTAACTGAGTAAAAAGTACAGAAATTGAGGTTTTGGAATATAATTGTGTTGAAAACCTCCTAATAAATTACATGATCTCCTAAAATTTGATTAAAACTTGCTTTGCGGCCCTTTTTGTAGAGGTTTCGGACGAGATGGTCTAAATGGGCCTTTCAATGGACCCGTTGGAATTTTAACTGAGTAAAAAGTACAGAAATTGAGGTTTTGCAATATAATTGTGTTGAAAAGCTCCTAATCAATTATTTGAACTCCTAATATTTGAATAAAACATTTTTGCGGTCCTTTTTGTAGAGGTTTCGGACGAGCAGGTCTAAATGGGCCTTTCAATGGGCCCGTTGGAATTTTAACTAAATAAAAAGTATAAAATTGAGGTTTTTCAATATAATTGTGTTGAAAAGTTCTTAATCAATTATTTGAACTCCTAAAATTTGATTAAAACTATTTTGCGGTCCTTTTTGTCGAATTTTCGGACGAGCAGGTCTAAATGGGCCTTTCAATGGACCCGTTAGAATTTTAACTGAGTAAAAAGTATAGAAATTGAGGTTTTGCAATATAATTGTGTTGAAAAGTTCATAATCATTTATTTTAACTCCTATAATTTGATTTAAACATTTTGCGGTCCTTTTTGTATCGGTTTCGGACGTGCAGGTCTAAATGGGCCTTCAATGGACCCGTTGGAATTTTAACTGAGTAAAAAGTACAGAAATTGAGGTTTTGCAATATAATTGTGTTGAAAAGCTACTAATCAATTATTTGAACTCCTAATATTTGAATAAAACATTTTTGCGGTCCTTTTTGTAGAGGTTTCGGACGAGCAGGTCTAAATGGGCCTTTCAATGGGCCCGTTGGAATTTTAACTTAAAAAAAAGTATAAAATTGAGGTTTTTCAATATAATTGTGTTGAAAAGTTCCTAATCAATTATTTGAACTCCTAAAATTTGATTAAAACTATTTTGCGGTCCTTTTTGTCGAATTTTCGGACGAGCAGGTCTAAATGGGCCTTTCAATGGACCCGTTAGAATTTTTTTTTGAAGAAAAACGGGCCTCATTAAAAACCCCTCTAACCACCTTACGCCGAGGCACAAGGTGAACCTAAGGGGAAAAGAGTGCCCTGAGATATATTATAAAAGTAAAAAGGCTGAGAGTCAGCCATTACATCAGCGTTAATACAGTCGGGAATAACTGAATCGAAAAAAACAGAGGAAGTAGAACGTAGAGCCCAAGTGGCTAAGTTATGCGCCATAAAATTGGCTGGTCTAGGTACAAAAGATAACGTGATCAAAGGAAAAGCCCTAAGCAAAGCCTTTGTATCAGTAATCTGCGGGCCCAGCAGGGAGTTATCATCAGTAGTACGAGAGAGCTTATTGACTACCGTAGCCGAATCGGACTCAATGAGCACCTCGCCCCATCCTCTATCTCGGACCAGCATAATACCCGCAACAATGGCATGTTTCTCGACCATGGTGGCATCATGACAACCTGCTTCATGGATGGCACATCCTCTAACAATCGAACCTTGAGCATCCCGAGCAATTACCCTGATGGCTGCAGAACCGGACCCGGGGTGGAAGGCTCCATCGACATTAATCTTTGTACTCTCCAGTCTTGGTGGCGTCCATCATGGTAGGGCGGCGGCTGGTACGGCTGCTGACACGGCGGGGAGAGCGTTTGCGGCGGTATATTCCTGTAGAAGACCTGTAGCGTTCATGGCCGTGAGCCAAGTTGGCTGAAGTCTCTGCGAATGGACCCAGTCATTCCGACGGTTCCATACATTCCATATCGCTGTTAGGAGCAGAGCAAACCCTGTACTATCCAAGCGGTTAGTGCCCTCAGATAACCAATCTGCCACAGAATTGGAAGAGCTAGCATAGATGCCCGAGGGAAGCCTAACTAGGCGGAGGACATCCTTTGCTCCTGGGCAATCTCGAAGGGCATGGAGGGCTGATTCCATCACGGCTGGACAAAAAGGGCATTGACCACCCGTGTGATGTATGGCCCGTAATTTGTCCCCGGTGGGCAATGCATCTCGGCCTGCACGCCAGCTAAAGGAGCAAATCTTAGGTAGAGTCGGAGCTTTGGAAATGATTTTCCAGAGTCGGTTAGGTCGTGCCACTGGCCGCGTAGGCTGATGTAAAAAGAAATAACCCGATCTAACAGTATAGCTGCCAGAATCATGCTGGCCCCAGACAAGAGTGTCCGGCTTATTGCGATAAATTGGAACCCAAAGGATGCATTCGACATCATCATTGTCATAGTCCCTGCGAAGTTTGGTTTCATCCCAAGAGGCAGAGTCGCGTGTCATGTATTCCCGACATCGCACCGGTAACTCATCATTGTCCATATATTCCCCAAATAGGGTAATCGGTTTATCCCCGCCCCAGGTATCGCTAAGAATGCGTATCGAACTCTTAACCCCTGGACGCCAAAAATAACCGGGCCCAAGGGATTGAATCGCTTGGTGTATCCCTTTCCAGGCAAAAGATGCCCGTTTATCCGCAGTTGCATTCAGCAGGTCTCCCGAAGGGTAGTATTTCGCGCGAAGGACTCTCGCCAAGAGAGAATCCGGGTGGGATATCAGATGCCAAATCTGCTTTCCCAAGAGAGCGATATTAAAGGTGCTCAGATCACGGAAACCTAGACCCCCCACAGTTTTAGGTGTACAGAGAGAGTCCCACGACAAAAGCGGCCAGCCTCGCTTATTACTGCGCCCAGACCACCAATAGCGCCGAATAGACATAGTAATGTCATCAATGATGTTTTGTGGTAATAGGTAAAATGACATTACGTACTGTGGCATCGTTTGCGCTACCGACTTAATGAGAATCTCTCTCCCACTATAGGAAAGGAAGCTGCTATCCCATTTACTCATCCGGGACTGGACTTTATCCCGCATGAAACCTAATGAGGCAGTCCTATTCCTTTTAATTAAAAGTGGTACCCCCAAATATATGCCCGGGTCATCAACTAAGCGTACACCCAGTGTCGATCGCATAGTTTGGAGAAAGGCGGTAGAACACTTTTGACTGCATAAGGCAGTAGATTTAACTTAGTAAAACTTGTTTTGCGGTCTTTTTGTAGAGGTTTCGGACGAGCAGGTCTAAATGGGCCTTTCAATGGACCCGTTGGAATTTTAACTGAGTAAAAAGTACATAAATTGAGGTTTTGCAATATAATTGTGTTGAAAAGCTCCTAATCAATTATTTGAACGTCTAATATTTGAATAAAACATTTTTGCGGTGCTTTTTGTAGAGGTTTCGGACGAGCAGGTCTAAATGGGCCTTTCAATAGGCCCGTTGGAATTTTAACTGAGTAAAAAGTATAAAAATTGAGGTTTTTTCAATATAATTGTGTTGAAAAGCTCCTAATCAATTATTTGAACTCCTAAAATTTGATTAAAACTTGTTTTGCGGTCTTTTTTGTCGAGGTTTTGCACGAGCATGTCTAAATGGGCCTTTCAATGGACCCGTTTGGAATTTTAACTAAGTAAAAAGTACAGAAATTGAGGTTTTGCAATATAATTGTGTTGAAAAGCTCCTAATCAATTACATAAACTCCTAAAATTTGATTAAGACTTTTTTTCCAGTCCTTTTGTATCTGTTTCGGACGAGCAGGTCTAAATGGGCCTTACAATGGACCCGTTGGAATTTTAACTGAGTAAAAAGTACAAAATTGAGGTTTTGCAATATAATTGTGTTGAAAAGCTCCTAATCAATTATTTGAACTCCTAAAATTTGATTAAAACTTGTTTTGCGGTAGTTTTCTAGAGGTTTCGGACGAGCAGGTCTAAATGGGCCCGTTGGAATTTTAACTGAGTAAAAAGTACAGAAATTGAGGTTTTGGAATATAATTGTGTTGAAAATCTCCTAATCAATTATTTGAACTCCTAAAATTTGGTTAAAACTTTTGTGGTCCTTTTTCTAGAGGTTTCGGACGAGCTGGTCTAAATGGACCTTTCAATGGACCCTTTGGAATTTTAACTGAGTAAAAAGTACAGAAATTGAAGTTTTTCAATATAATTGTGTTGAAAAGCTCCTAATCAATTACATGAACTCCTAAAATTTGATTAAAACCTGTTTTGCGGTCCTTTTTCTAGAGGTTTCGGACGAGCAGGTCTAAATGGGCCTTTTAATGGGCCCGTTGGAATTTTAACTTAGTAAAAAGTACAGAAATTGTGGTTTTGGAATATAATTGTGTTGAAAATCTCCTAATAAATTACATGATCTCCTAAAATTTGATTAAAACTTGTTTTGCGGCCCTTTTGTAGAGGTTTCAGACGAGCTGGTCTAAATGGGCCTTTCAATGGACCCGTTGGATTTTTAACTGAGTAAAAAGTACAGAAATTGAGGTTTTGCAATATAATTGTGTTGAAAAGCTCCTAATCAATTATTTTAACTTCTAATATTTGAATAAAACATTTTTGCGGTCCTTTTTGTAAAGGTTTCGGACGAGCAGTATAAATGGGCCTTTCAATGGGCCCGTTGGAATTTTAACTGAATAAAAAGTATAAAATTGAGGTTTTTCAATATAATTGTGTTGAAAAGTTCCTAATCAATTATTTGAACTCCTAAAATTTAATTAAATCTTTTTTGCGGTCCTTTTTGTCGAATTTTCGGACGAGCAGGTCTAAATGGGCCTTTCAATGGACCCGTTAGAATTTTAACTGAGTAAAAAGTATAGAAATTGAGGTTTTGCAATATAATTGTGTTGAAAAGCTCATAATCATTTATTTTAACTCCTAAAATTTGATTAAAACATTTTGCGGTCTTTTTTGTATCGGTTTCGGACGTGCAGGTCTAAATGGGCCTTCAATGGACCCGTTGGAATTTTAACTGAGTAAAAAGTACAGAAATTGAGGTTTTGCAATATAATTGTGTTGAAAAGCTCCTAATCAATTATTTGATCTCCTAACATTTGAATAAAACATGTTTTGCCGTCTTTTTTGTAGAGGTTTCGGACGAGCAGGCCTAAATGGGCCTTTCAATGGACCCGTTGGAATTTTAACTGAGTAAAAAGTACATAAATTGAGGTTTTGCAATATAATTGTGTTGAAAAGCTCCTAATCAATTATTTGAACTTCTAATATTTGAATAAAACATTTTTGCGGTCCTCTTTGTAGAGGTTTCGGACGAATAGGTCTAAATGGGCCTTTCAATAGGCCCGTTGGAATTTTAACTGAGTAAAAAGTATAAAAATTGAGGTTTTTTCAATATAATTGTGTTGAAAAGCTCCTAATCAATTATTTGAATTCCTAAAACTTGTTTTGCAGTCTTTTTTGTCGAGGTTTTGCACGAGCATGTCTAAATGGGCCTTTCAATGGACCCGTTTGGAATTTTAACTAAGTAAAAAGTACAGAAATTGAGGTTTTGCAATATAATTGTGTTGAAAAGCTCCTAATCAATTACATAAACTCCTAAAATTTTATTAAAACTTTTTTTCCAGTCCTTTTGTATCGGTTTCGGACGAGCAGGTCTAAATGGGCCTTACAATGGACCCGTTGGAATTTTAACTGAGTAAAAAGTACAAAATTAAGGTTTTGCAATATAATTGTGTTGAAAAGCTCCTAATCAATTATTTGAACTCCTAAAATTTGATTAAAACTTGTTTTGCGGTAGTTTTCTAGAGGTTTCGGACGAGCAGGTCTAAATGGGCCCGTTGGAATTTTAACTGAGTAAAAAGTACAGAAATTGAGGTTTTGGAATATAATTGTGTTGAAAATCTCTTAATCAATTATTTGAACTCCTAAAATTTGGTTAAAACTTTTGTGGTCCTTTTTCTAAAGGTTTCGGACGAGCTGGTCTAAATGGGCCTTTCAATGGACCCTTTGGAATTTTAACTGAGTAAAATGTACAGAAATTGAGGTTTTTCAATATAATTGTGTTGAAAAGCTCCTAATCAATTACATGAACTCCTAAAATTTGATTAAAACTTGTTTTGCGGTCCTTTTTCTAGAGGTTTCGGACGAGCAGGTCTAAATGGGCCTTTTAATGGGCCCGTTGGAATTTTAACTGAGTAAAAAGTACAGAAATTGTGGTTTTGGAATATAATTGTGTTGAAAATCTCCTAATAAATTACATGATCTCCTAAAATTTGATTAAAACTTGTTTTGCGGCCCTTTTTGTAGAGGTTTCAGACGAGCTGGTCTAAATGGGCCTTTCAATGGACCCGTTGGATTTTTAACTGAGTAAAAAGTACAGAAATTGAGGTTTTGCAATATAATTGTGTTGAAAAGCTCCTAATCAATTATTTTAACTTCTAATATTTGAATAAAACATTTTTGCGGTCCTTTTTGTAAAGGTTTCGGACGAGCAGGTCTAAATGGGCCTTTCAATGGGCCCGTTGGAATTTTAACTGAAAAAAAGTATAAAATTGAGGTTTTTCAATATAATTGTGTTTAAAAGTTCCTAATCAATTATTTGAACTCCTAAAATTTAATTAAATCTTTTTTGCGGTCCTTTTTGTCGAATTTTCGGACGAGCAGGTCTAAATGGGCCTTTCAATGGACCCGTTAGAATTTTAACTGAGTAAAAAGTATAGAAATTGAGGTTTTGCAATATAATTGTGTTGAAAAGCCCATAATCATTTATTTTAACTCCTAAAATTTGATTAAAACATTTTGCGGTCCTTTTTGTATCGGTTTCGGACGTGCAAGTCTAAATGGGCCTTCAAAGGACCCGTTGGAATTTTAACTGAGTAAAAAGTACAGAAATTGAGGTTTTGCAATATAATTGTGTTGAAAAGCTCCTAATCAATTATTTGATCTCCTAAAATTTGATTAAAACATGTTTTGCCGTCTTTTTTGTAGAGGTTTCGGACGAGCAGGCCTAAATGGGCCTTTCAATGGACCCGTTGGAATTTTAACTGAGTAAAAAGTACATAAATTGAGGTTTTGCAATATAATTGTGTTGAAAAGCTCCTAATCAATTATTTGAACTTCTAATATTTGAATAAAACATTTTTGCGGTCCTCTTTGTAGAGGTTTCGGACGAGCAGGTCTAAATGGGCCTTTCAATGGGCCCGTTGGAATTTTAACTGAAAAAAGTATAAAATTGAGGTTTTTCAATATAATTGTGTTGAAAAGTTCCTAATCAATTATTTGAACTCCTAAAGTTTGATTAAAACTATTTTGCGGTCCTTTTTGTCGAATTTTCGGACGAGGAGGTCTAAATGGGCCTTTCAATGGACCCGTTAGAATTTTAACTGAGTAAAAAGTATAGAAATTGAGGTTTTGCAATATAATTGTGTTGAAAAGCTCATAATCATTTATTTTAACTCCTAAAGTTTGATTAAAACATTTTGCGGTCCTTTTTGTATCGGTTTCGGACGTGCAGGTCTAAATGGGCCTTCAATGGACCCGTTGGAATTTTAACTGAGTAAAAAGTAAAGAAATTGAGGTTTTGCAATATAATTGTGTTGAAAAGATCCTAATCAATTATTTGAACTCCTAAAATTTGATTAAAGCTTGTTTTGTGGTGTTTTTTGTCGAGGTTTTGGACGAGCATGTCTAAATGGGCCATTAAAAGGACCCGTTTGGAATTTTAACTTAGTAAAAAGTACAGAAATTGAGGTTTTGCAATATAATTGTGTTGAAAAGCTCCTAGTCAATTACATAAACTCCTAAAATTTGATTAAAACTTTTTTGCAGTCCTTTTGTATCAGTTTCGGACGAGCAGGTCTAAATGGGCCTTACAATTGACCCGTTAGAATTTTAACTGAGTAAAAAGTACATAAATTGAGGTTTTGCAATATAATTGTATTGAAAAGCTCCTAATCAATTATTTGAACTCCTAAAATTTGATTAAAACTTGTTTTGCGGTCCTTTTTCTAGAAGTTTCGGACGAGCATGTCTAAATGGGCCTTTTAATGGGCCCGTTGGAATTTTAACTGAGTAAAAAGTACAGAAATTGAGGTTTTGGAATATAATTGTGTTGAAAATCTCCTAATAAATTACATGATCTCCTAAAATTTGATTAAAACTTGTTTTGCGGCCCTTTTTGTAGAGGTTTCGGACGAGCTGGTCTAAATGGGCCTTTTAATGGACCCGTTGGAATTTTAACTGAGTAAAAAGTACAGAAATTGAGGTTTTGCAATATAATTGTGTTGAATAGCTCCTAATCAATTATTTGAACTCCTAATATTTGAATAAAATATTTTTGCGGTCCTTTTTGTAGAGGTTTCGGACGAGCAAGTCTAAATGGGCCTTTCAATGGGCCCGTTGGAATTTTAACTGAAAAAAAAGTATAAAATTGAGGTTTTTCAATATAATTGTGTTGAAAAGTTCCTAATCAATTATTTGAACTCCTAAAATTTGATTAAAACTATTTTGCGGTCCTTTTTGTCGAATTTTCGGACGAGGAGGTCTAAATGGCCTTTCAATGGACCCGTTAGAATTTTAACTGAGTAAAAAGTATAGAAATTGAGGTTTTGCAATATAATTGTGTTGAAAAGCTCATAATCATTTATTTTAACTCCTAAATTTTGATTAAAACATTTTGCGGTCCTTTTTGTATCGGTTTCGGACGTGCAGGTCTAAATGGGCCTTCAATGGACCCGTTGGAATTTTAACTGAGTAAAAAGTAAAGAAATTGAGGTTTTGCAATATAATTGTGTTGAAAAGCTCCTAATCAATTATTTGAACTCCTAAAATTTGATAAAAACTTGTTTTGCGGTCTTTTTTGTAGAGGTTTCGGACGAGCTGGCCTAAATGGGCCTTTCAATGGACCCGTTGGAATTTTAACTGAGTAAAAAGTACAGAAATTAAGGTTTTGCAATATAATTGTGTTGAAAAGCTCCTAATCAATTATTTGAACTCCTAATATTTGAATAAAACATTTTTGCGGTCCTTTTTGTAGAGGTTTCGGACGAGCAGGTCTAAATGGGCCTTTCAATGGGCCCGTTGGAATTTTAACTGAAAAAAGTATAAAATTAAGGTTTTTCAATATAATTGTGTTGAAAAGTTCCTAATCAATTATTTGAACTCCTAAAGTTTGATTAAAACTATTTTGCGGTCCTTTTTGTCGAATTTTCGGACGAGGATGTCTAAATGGGCCTTTCAATGGACCCGTTAGAATTTTAACTGAGTAAAAAGTATAGAAATTGAGGTTTTGCAATATAATTGTGTTGAAAAGCTCATAATCATTTATTTTAACTCCTAAAGTTTGATTAAAACATTTTGCGGTCCTTTTTGTATCGGTTTCGGACGTGCAGGTCTAAATGGGCCTTCAATGGACCCGTTGGAATTTTAACTGAGTAAAAAGTAAAGAAATTGAGGTTTTGCAATATAATTGTGTTGAAAAGATCCTAATCAATTATTTTAACTCCTAAAATTTGATTAAAACTTGTTTTGCGGTCTTTTTTGTAGAGGTTTCGGACGAGCAGGTCTAAATGGGCCTTTCAATGGACCCATTGGAATTTTAACTGAGTAAAAACTACAGAAATTGAGGTTTTGCAATATAATTGTGTTGAAAAGCTCCTAATCAATCATTTTAACTCCTAAAGTTTGATTAAAACATTTTGCGGTCCTTTTTGTATCGGTTTCGGACGTGCAGGTCTAAATGGGCCTTCAATGGACCCGTTGGATTTTTTTTTGAAGAAAAGGCCTCATTAAAAACCCCTACTACTGTCCTTCAAGCAAAGCTAGAGGTCCCTAAAAAGGGGAAAAGAGTGCCCAAATATTATTAATCAAAGAATATTTGTTACAAGATGTTGAATACAAAGTGGGATATCCGATTCAAATGACGTAGAAGTCATAGAATTCAAAGAAAAAGAAGCCAAAGTATGGGCTATAAAATTTGCCTCACGGCGTACAAAGGAAATAGAAGTAAAGTCAAAGTCATGAAGAGCAGCTTGTATCTGAAGAATAGTTGGTCCCATAGTAGAGAGGTCCTGAGCAGGATTGTTGATCCTATTCGCAAGAGAGGCGCAGTCAGTTTCGATCAAAATACAATTCCATCCATGAGACCGGGCAAAGGTGAGACCAGCAAGGATACTTTCCCCCTCACTGGTGATAGCGTCCTGACGGCTACCAAGAGGGAAAGCAAGACCACCCACGACTGTACCTACAGGATCACGAGCAACAACGCCTACGGCTGCTGCACGAGTTGATGGGTTAAAAGCTCCGTCCACATTAATTTTGATATAATTAGGTGGAGGAGTACAGGATGGGTTAGAAAATGTAGATGGAGATGGATCGGATGAAATTGAAGATTTACAAAATTCATCATGTAAGCTAATTGAATTGACAGCAATTAGCCATGGAGGTTGTAGATGGTGGTTGTGAACCCAATCATTTCGTCTGTTCCAAATATTCCATAAAACGGTAAGGAAGAGACCAAATTTATCAGATGAAATTGTAGAGGCTGCTTCCTCTAACCATTGTAATGGCGTAGGAGCCAAACACTTATAGAGAGAGATAGGGATACCACTAATTTGGAGGGCTTCAGATGCCCTAGGGCAGTCACGAAGCGTATGAAGAATCGACTCCAATTGATTACCACAGATAGAGCAGTGCCCCGAGCTAGGGGAAAAAGCTTGCATTTTAGAACCAACTGGTAGAGCATCAGATGCCATACGCCAGCCAAAAGTTTTAACTTTGGGTAAAGCTTTGATTTTGGATAGAAACTTCCAGAAACGAGTTGGTGGCGAAGGTTGGGATATTGAGCGTTGTAAGAAAATATATCCAGAGCGGACTGAGTAGATGCCCGAGTCGTTGGGAGACCATAGAATTGAATCCCGTTGATCATTTATGATGGGAATACGGAGAATGGCATCAGCATCAAATGGATTGAAGTAATTGTTTAACTTTACCGTATCCCAAGCAGTTTGGTTACGGATCATAAAATCACGACATCGAATGTGAAATTCATCGGAAATTTCATAATCCCCAGTTAGCTCAATCGGGGAAGACCCTCCCCATATTACTTTGTGTATTCTGATATTACTGTTTATACCAGGGCGATGAAGAAAGCCAGGGAAAAGACGCTGAAGAGCATTATATATACCTTGCCAAGCAAAGGAGCCCCTACTAGGTTTCGGTGCATCCAGGATGTTGCCTGCAGGAAAGTATTTAGATCGGTATATTTGTCCTAATAAGGAATCTGGTTCACAGATTAGTTTCCAAATTTGCTTACCCAAGAGAGCGATATTGAAATCGTGTAAGTCCTTAAAACCCATGCCGCCAGCAGATTTGGGTAAACATAAACGATTCCATGGTAACATATGCCAACCTTTTTTGTTGGATTTACCAGTCCACCAGTATTGGCGGATTGATGTAGTCATGTCATCGATGATATTATGTGGAAGAAGATAGCAAGACATAACATATTGTGGGAGAGATTGTAAAACAGCTTTGATGAAAATCTCTCTACCACTAAAGGATAGAAGATGTTTGTCCCAGCTAGAGAGACGATCATGTACTTTATCACGTACAAAACCTAGTGATTCAGTTTTATTTTTCCCAATTAGGAGCGGGATGCCTAGGTAAACACCAGGTTTAGAAACCTCTCGGACTTGTAAAAGGCTGTTAATTGCATTTCTTGTTGCAGTTGGTGTACACGGATTATAAAAAATTGTTGATTTCTCAAAGTTGACTGCTTGACCGGAAGCATTAGCATAAGTTTGAAGGGCATTTTTCAGAAGGGACGCTTCAGAACGGTTAGTATTAATAAATACCATGCAATCGTCAGCAAAAAGCAGGTGGTTGACTTTGGGCCCATGTTTACTTGCGCCGAGACCCGGGAGTATTTTAGTTTGTTGAGCGGCAGCTAAGTAAGCCGAGAGGCCTTGAGTACAGAATAGAAAGAGAAAAGGTGATAGAGGATCCCCTTGACGAAGACCACGTTGAGGTTGAAAGGTGGGTGAGAATGAATTATTAATTTTAACTGAGAAAGATACTGTAGTAATACAACGCATTATAAGCTTAATCCAATCGGATGCAAAGCCCATGCGTTCCATTACATTAGCGAGAAAAGACCATTCTACTCTGTCGAATGCTTTCTCCATGTCTAGTTTAAGAGCAGCTCCTTGAGAGGATTTAGTAACTCCTGAGTTAATATTGTGGATAATTTCATGAGCAATAAGGATGTTGTCAGATATATTGCGACCCTGGACAAAGGCTGCTTGATTAGGGCTAATGCAAAGAGGTATAGCCTGTTTCATTCTATTGACTATTGTTTTGGCAACTATTTTATAAAGGACAGTGCAGAGACTAATTGGTCTGAGTTGTTTCATGGAGGTTGGGTTTTGTACTTTGGGAATAAGTACCAATATAGTTTTGTTAACAGATGCCATATCGGAGTTGCCGTTTAAAAGGTTAATACAAAGATTAATAACATCGTCTCCCACTGTATCCCAGTGTTGTCTAAAAAAGCTACTGGGTAGACCATCGCAACCAGGAGCTTTCCTAGGGTCAATTTCTTTGAAAGCATGAATAATTTCCTCTCTAGTGAATGCCTTTAGAAGGTTTTCATTCATTGAATAATTAATGGAAGGGTGAATTTTGTCCAGAATGACATTCGAGATTTGTGGGTTAGAAGTTGTGAACAAGTTTCGGAAATAATCTGAAGCAATTTCCATAATATCCGATTCAGAAGTGCACCAATTGGAATTGGCATCGTAAAGGCCAATGATTGAATTTTCCTTATTCCTATTAGAAGCGCGGGCATGGAAAAACTTGGTATTTTTGTCCCCTTGGGAGAGCCAAAGGGTTCGAGATCGTTGAGCCCAATAAACTTCTTGCTCTGTTAAAAGTTTATTTAATTCAGTTCTATAATGTAAGTAAACATGTTCATTAGTAGCCGTTAAGGGACGATATAGTAATCTGTTTATTTTTTTTGTGAGAAACTTAATTCTTCTGGTTGATCTAAAACGTTGCTGATTTTGCCATTCGTCAAGGTAAGTACCTACCGCTTCAATTTTGTTTATGGCTGTTCCGGGAGTGTCGGCCCAAGCCCTTTTAATTGTTCGGATATTATCAATATTATTAGACCAGCAACTTTCAAATCTGAAATTCTTGGGTGGTTGTGTTTTGAATTTGGTAGTCGAAGTATCTAATTCGAGAAAAAGGAAACAATGGTCAGATTTGGCAACATATTCAGTGGTGATTCGATGAGAAGGATAGAGGTCTTTCCATTCTGAATTAGCGATAAAACGGTCTAATCTTTCATGTATTACCGGGGGTTAAGGGTCCAACTTTAGTCCATGTGAACCAACCCGAAGTTGGCTTACAGTCATAGAGGTTGTTTCGAGTTAAACAATTACGAAAGTTTTTAATTTGAGATCTAGCTCTATGAGGGCCACCTTGTTTTTCCGAATCTGTTAAAATTTCATTGAAATCACCGCCTAACAACCAAGGTTTTCCTTTAGTAGATGGATATAAAGAATCAATTAGCTCCCATGTTTTATATTTTTGGCTAGTTTCCGAAAAGCCGTGTATACCAGTGAAAAACATTGTGGAGTTATTCTTTAAAATTTGAATATGGATAAGACGCGACGAATAGGAAAGTAAACTTATATTAATGTTGTTTGTAGCGAATAAGGAGATTCCGGAACACCCTTCCGTAGGGGAAATAGAAATAATGTCTAACATACCTAATGAAAGACATAAGCGGTTACAATTCGCATTATTTAGCTTAGTTTCGCACAAGAAGATAATATCGGGGTTGGTGCGTTGGACATAGGACCGGAAATGTTGAACCGTCGGGGCTTGTCCAAGACCCTGACAGTTCCAGCAGAGGATCCTCATTTTGCTCGGCGGGGCTGGGAGTCAGCCGCCGCCGGAGAGTTTTTAGAGCTGCTCATCCCAGCTTTTGGAGTAGATCCTGACTGTTTGGATTTTTTCGACGGGAGCGATACTTGCATTGGGGAACGGCGTTTCATGCCTCGGTTTGTTTGGGTTGGTACAGATGCAGGTGCGGGTGTTGGTACAGGAACAGCTGCAGGGGCTGCATCATTCGGATAAGTTTTAAGTAACCACTGATTAAAGTCATTGAATATTGTATCAGTGGGTTTAGAAGGCTTACTCGATTCAGAGTCAAACTTTTTAATCTGCTCGGCAGTAGGGCTGGGGACACCATAATCATCATTGGTTTCCCAATCATCATCAGAACCATCTTCCGGAATGGGATAGATGGTGTTCAGGGGTTGGGGCTCAAGAGGAGCTTTTTGTTTCGGATCAGCAGCAGGGGGGTCATTGACAGTATTGGGGCCATCATCCATGGTCATGTCGACATTTTGAGCTTCTTCGGTTACTTGTTCCGTAAACGAGGCGGCGTCGCCTTCATTTAGAGAGCCTTTATATTGAAAAAAGAGTGTTATTAGAAACTGGAAACTATTTGTATAAAGGATGAAGAATGAGTAAAGTGATTTACCCATATTGTTCTGATCGTTAGGAGGAGCCGTAGGATTGGCCGGGACTGCTGGGTTATTCGCCGGGGCCACTACGAGAAAATTAGAGGGTGGGTATTTTGTTCGAAGTATTGAGAAGGGAAAATAATGGAAAACAGTTGTGATTATAATAGTTGATATAAATTTACCATTCACTGGAGGGATGAGTGGATTCAGATTCGGTTCTACATTTCGGATACGCCCACGAATTCCAACTGGGCGACGTCTAGGAGGGAGGTAACGGAGCCATTCTCCATATTGCAATTTATTGGGATCGAGTGAAGATCTGATAGGACAGTTCTCTAAGGTATGACTGATAATACCACAACCAGGGCAGAGAATCGGAAGTCTTGCATACTGAAGACGGCACATAATTTTGTTTTCACCGGAACCAATAAACACAAATCGGGTAACAGGTCTTGTGATATTGAGAAAGATTTCAACTCGAAGGAATTCCACCATATTCCCATCAACTTGGCGGGTATCCGTTCGGAGAACTTTGCCCACCATCGATCCTAAAGCATGTCCCACCAGATGGGATCGTTCTACATCAGCAAAGAGTGAATCAAGAAGGGAGAAGATTCTGATCCAGATTCTCATTGTGTTAAAGTTGTAGTCGGTTAAGGATTTGGCTGGATCATATTCGGTGACTGCAAGCCATTCATCCTTGTACAGCCAAGGACCGCGATTGATAATTTCATAACAGTTCTTGATTCCTTTAAACTTGATCTTGAGGAAGTTATCTTGTATCACTGAGATGGATACAACTTCATTGGGTTTCCAGATTCCTTCAAAGGCATTGATAACAGCATAATTATCTAGGGGCTTGGACGATATGAAGCGACCAATGACAATGAGTTTGGGATCTTCCTTGATGAAGTCGAAGTCAGGAGTGTAGAGCAGTTTTGATTCTTCATTGGTGAGATTGATCGAGTTGAGTTGGGGGATTGAAGAGGATGAAGCCATAGAGGAGTTTGAAGGGTATGAATAGTATGATTGAGATGATAGTTGTGGAGGGTTGATGTAAATGTATTGCGAGTATATAAAGAAATCGAGAACAGCTAAGGGGGATGAGATATGGAAAGTGGAACATAATATATTCAAAGAAAAAATTGACAATTGTAAAAGGTAGGAACTGTTAATATCAAAAAATAATTTAATTAAGGTAGTAACCTTAATTGAATTAATAGACCTAGAAAAGATAGAAAATCTAGGAGTTGTTAAAGGAAAGTATCTTAATTGGGACTTTGATTGTAATAATAAAAAGATTTGATTGAAATAGTGGTTGTAAAGGGTGGTTAAAAAGGGAAAGGACATAGTGGCTTTGGTAATATAAGGGAATTTTTTAATAAGGAAGAATCTAAAGAGGTGATTAAATTTTGAAAGCGTAAAAAAAGGGGAATAAAGTATGTAACTGTTGGGACTTATTATTAAAATTGGTATAACTATTGCGAAATAAAAGGTATAAATTGAGGAAGAAGAATTTAGAAATATAGTTGATTTTAATAGATGGAGTAAAAACGGAAGGATGACATTATCGTTGACTATATTTGAAGCTTTATTATAGAAAAATTTATGAGGAATTAGATATGCATATAAATATAAAGGGGAAATTTTGGATGTGAAGTTGGCTAAAAATTTATACCGGCGAATTAAGTGGGAGGTAAAAGTTAAATAAGAATTAAGAGAGCTTTTAAAATTGGAATACATTAAGAGATAGCGAATAATTATTGAAAAGGTCTGAAGCAATAAAGTGTGGCTAGATTTTGAAATTGTATTGGAAAAAATAGAATTTAAAAAGTTTGAAAAATAAGTATAATGTATAAAAGAAAGGCTCCTAATGAATAGGATTTGATCAGAATCCCAGAAGTGGGCTTGTGATAATTCACCTAAAAAGGTGTAGTGGGGAAGGATGTCTAGCGAGCAAATCAATGAGTGACATGCAGTAAAAGAAACACATATATCAAAAGATGAAAATAAAACATTCATGGCAGGATAAATATAAACTAAAAAGCAGATGAAAGCATGAAAATGAAAATAAGAAAAGAGCAGGAAAGAAAAAAAACAGGAAAAAATAATTACAGACCCAGGGGAATGAAGAAGTGGGGATGAGAAAATAAATACAGACCAAAAGAGCAAAAAAATATAGGGGGGATGCTATGAAAATTAAATAAAGTAAATGTGAATCTTGACCCGGGGGTAGTATTGAGGTTCCAGAATTCCTTAATCAGCTGCTTAGTAGCTTGTGTAGAGTCATCCATAGTTGGTACATAATGAGAGACATCAAATAAAATGACACAAAGAAAAAACATGCAGTGAGATAAATGAAAATATATGATAAAACGATAAATAAAAAATAAGATATGAAGCAAGGAAATAAAGTAAAGATACAGAGTGAGCAAGTGATAAGCATACCATAATTTAGAAGAGAACATTTCTGAAAAAGATGGATAGTTAAGAATAATATTGAGGTAGATGGTAGGGATGCAAGAAATAGCGGCATTCGTGTACTTAAGGAGCAAAAAGAGTAGAGAGAACATGAGAGTGGCAAAAGCATTAGAGAAGGGAGAATTGGTGGTAGAATGATATACAAAGGTTATGCTGTTGAGCATAGAATGGAAATACAAAACGTGGATTTGAAACAGTAAGGATGAGGCTGAAAAAAAGATGAAAGTTTCTAGACTAAGCAGAATAGATAGATAAGGCTTGACTAAAATGGAAGTGACTGTGTTTAGAAGAGCATTTCTCATATTATTCCGAAAGTTAAATAATATAGGGTTGTCGTTAGTAAGAAACTTAGAATATGTGAGCATAATTGAAAACTGAGAGATGTTTAAAAGCAATGTGGTAAAGTATATAATAATGTTTTGAAGAGATAATGTTACAATGTACCTCATGGAGAGAGGAGAAAACAAGATTTTAGTTAAACCAGATTTGATGGTAATAATACCTTGGCAGCTATAAGGAACATGTTTGGGATGTAATAACAAGTACTGAATAGTATGGATACAGTAATTATACCAATTAGAAGACCAAGTGACAATATAATAAATTGTTAGTCTCCCAATCACGGAAAGATAATAAAGTAAATGATGGTACTGGGAAATGAAAGGGAAAAGATTTATAAAGTAAGTGTAGTAAATAATGGAGGATCCCAGAAGTTGGGCTTGAGATTGATTCCCTAAAAGGGCTTGAAATCGAGAGAAGACAGTGTAACATTTAAATATAGAGATGTTTAACTGAGTGTAAGAGATAACAACAGACATGAAATTGTTTGCATCAATGACATAATAAACATAGAAAGTACAGAAAAGCAATTCATAAAACAGGGACCAATAGATTAAGAAAGGAGAATAAAACCCAAGCATAAGAAGATGGTGATATCTAAGAATCATATACAGGAATAAGAGAGGCATGATTAAAGTGAATAAAAAAGAGAAAAAGAAGACAAGTGTCAATAAGAAGCCGTACCGAAGATTCTGACTATTGCTAGCAGTAAAAGCAAATCTGCTGAAGGGGATTAAAGACGTTTATCTGGAAAGGAAAAAACAAAAGGAGGATTAATATAAAATCAAACCATAAGATTGAAATAAAACAATAAGAGAAAAATAACCCTAGCCGTCGATGAAGAGAGGTCACTGAATAGAACCACCACCAGATCCCAAGGAGGGGGATACCTATTGCGGAAAAACAAGAATGTAAAACAGATCTGGAAAACAAAAACTAGGTTGAATATAGATGACGATGAGAAAAGGAAGATAAAAAGAAAGGGAAAGAAGAAAAAAAATAGAAGTAAAGGAGATGGGTGAAGGGGGGAAAAAAACCCTAGACCGCATTGTGATCTATAACAACCCTTAAAAGGACGGTGGAAAACGGCCGCCACATTTAACCAGATAGTTCGTAACACCTGTACCGGGGACGATGAGAAAGAGATATACCCCTCATCGGAGGAGACCAAATGCATAACGGACACCGAACAAGATGCATGTAGAAAGAAGGTTCTGCAAATCAAAGGGAAAATTGAATTGTAAAATAAAACATATAGAAAAGTTAGAATTATAAGTAAAAGGCGGAGAATCAAGAAGAAAAAGAGTATGGCCGCAAAAGAACCGAAGGACCCTTTTGCAAAAAACAAGGCTGGAGAAAAGGCGGTGAGAGGATCCGACTGGAAAAAGAACTTAGAACGATCCTTGCCATCGCCGTGGAAGAGACACAGATATGCCATTGAACACAAACGTGAGAGGGAGCCCATGAAAATCAGATAAGAAAGAGTTAGAGAAACTCTAATAAGAGACGATAAAAACAAATAAAAAAAGAGGTGAAAAATCTTACCGTCCAGATCTGAGAAAATCCAAAAGGATTTGCCCTTAACAAGACTAGACAAAATGGAAAAGATGAAGATAGTAAAAGAGGAAGCAAAACTCAGCCGATATACAAAAACCTGAGAAGGCCAAAAGGTTAGAAAAACCAAATGAAAAAAGCAAATAATATAAAAACTATAATAAAATAAGAAATGGAGTGGGATGACTCCCTGACAGTTCCTCCCAAATTCCAAGGGATATTGATTGTTGGCTTGCGTGTTCGGCTGAGACTGAAGCGCCGTGAGGGGAAGGGGAACCGGTGGAAGAAAGAGAAAAACCACCGGAAAACATGGAGCAAGCAAAAACCAAAAAACCCCTGAAAATTTTGAGAGAGAATTGAGAGCCACCCGTTGGAATTTAACTGAGTAAAAAGTAAAGAAATTGAGGTTTTGCAATATAATTGTGTTGAAAAGCTCCTAATCAATTATTTGAACTCCTAAAATTTGATTAAAACTTGTTTTGCGGTCTTTTTTGTAGAGGTTTCGGACGAGCAGGTCTAAATGGGCCTTTCAATGGACCCGTTGGAATTTTTTTTTTGAAGAAAAAGGGCCTCATTAAAAACCCCTCTAACCACCTTGTACCGAAGCACAAGGTGAACCTAAGGGGAAAAGAGTGCCCTGAGTGTTGTTATTATTATAACAAGAAAAGGGCTGAGAATCAGCCATTACATCAACGTTAATACAATCAGGAATGACTGAATCAAAGTACACCGAAGAGGCAGAGCGTAAAGCCCAAGCGGCTAAGTTGTGGGCCAAAAAATTGGCCGACCTAGGTACAAAAGATATAGTGATTAAAGGAAAAGACCGAAGCAAAGACTGAGTCTCTGCGATCTGTGGTCCCAGAAGGGAATTGTCCGCAGCGGTGCGTGAGAGCTTGTTGATCACCGTAGCCGAGTCGGATTCAATGGTCACCTCACCCCACCCTCTATCTCGGGTCAACATGATACCCGCAACAATGGCATGTAGCTCAACCATAGTGGCATCATGACCGCCTGCCTCGTGGACTGCGCAACCTCCAACAATTGAGCCAGCTGCATCCCTAGCAATGACTCCGATGGCTGCAGCACCAGATCCTGGATGAAAAGCTCCGTCAACGTTGATCTTGATACAGCCCGGTCTAGGTGTCGTCCATCGTTGGGGGGCTGCTGCTGGTATGGCGGTTGACACGGCGGGGAGAGCGTTGGCGGCTGCGTATTCCTGTAGAAGACATGTAGCATTCATAGCGGTAAGCCATGTTGGCTGAAGCCTGTGGGAATGAATCCAGTCGTTACGACGGTTCCAAATATTCCATATTGTGGTCAGGAGCAGGGCAAACCCCGAAGAGTCCAAGCAATAAGATACTTCTGAAAGCCAAGCCATAATGGAGTTGGTATGACTGGTAGAGACGCTCAACGGAAGCCCCACAAGGCGGAGAACATCTTGTGCAGTTGGGCAATCCCGTAGGGCATGAATAGCGGATTCTAGCACCGTAGGGCAAAAGGGACAATGTCCATCCATTTGATGTATCGCTCGGAGCTTTTCCCCCGTGGGTAAGGCATCACGGCTCGCTCGCCAGCTGAAGGATCGAATTTTAGGTAAAGTCGGAGATTTGGATATTACTTTCCATAAATGTGTGGGGCGCATAACTGGTCTCGCCGGCTGATGGAGAAAAAAGTATCCCGACCTAACAGTATAGGTCCCAGAGTCATGGCGACTCCAAACCAACTTGTCCGGTCTATCCTGATAAATCGGCACCCGAAGGATACTCTCCGCATCATCCTTATCAAAGGCATTTCGAATTTTGGGCTCATCCCAAGAGGCACCGTCACGCAACATGTAGTCCCGACAGCGCACTGGGAGTTCGTCAGTATCCTCATATTGTCCAAAAAGCGTAATGGGTTTATCCCCTCCCCATGTATCACTGAGTAGACGTATCGAGCTCTTAGTCCTGGGTCTCCAGAAATAACCAGGCCTCAGGAGATGGATAGTTTGGTGCAGACCTTTCCATGCAAAAGAGGCCCGCTTGTCTGCCGAGGCGTTCAGGAGGTCGCCTGATGGGTAGTATTTAGCACGAAGGACCCTTGCCAACAAAGAGTCCGGGTGTGACAGCAAGTGCCAAATTTGCTTCCCCAGCAGGGCAAAATTGAAAGATCGCAGGTCGCGGAAACCTAGGCCTCCCACCTTTTTGGGCGTGCAGAGGGTATCCCATGACAAAAGCGGCCAGCCACGCTTATTACTACGCCCGGACCACCAGTAACGCCGTATGGAAATAGTAATATCGTCAATAATGTTTTGTGGTAAGAGGTAGCAGGACATCACATACTATGGCATAGCTTGTGCGACAGCCTTAATGAGGATTTCTCGACCGCTATATGAAAGGAAACTATTATCCCATTTGCTCATACGGGATTGGACTTTATCTCGCACAAAGCCTAAGGATGCAGTTCTATTCCTTTTTATTAAGAGGGGGACTCCCAAGTATATGCCTGGATCATCCACTAGTCGGACGCCCAAAGTTGAGCGCATAGTATGGAGAAAGACGGAAGAGCACTCATTACTGCAGTAAGCGGTAGATTTGTCGAAATTTACCGTTTGCCCGGAAGACGAGGCATACTGGGAAAGGACGGAACGCAATCTATCCACCTCCGCTGGATCATTGCGAAGGAACACCATACTATCATCAGCGAATAGTAGGTGTGTAACCCTGGGCCCATGACGACTGGCACTAAGACCGGAGAGGCGTCCTTCTCTTTGCTCCGTTTCCAGGGCCGCTGATAGTCCCTGGGAGCAAATTAGGAATAAGAAAGGAGATAAAGGATCACCTTGACGGATACCCCGGGAAGGGAAGAATTCCTCTGATATCGTGCCATTAATTCTTACCGAATAGGAGACCGAGGATACGCAACGTAGGATAAGGTTAACCCAATCCCGGGCGAACCCCATACGGAGCATGACATCCCTTAGAAAGGACCATTCTACCTTGTCAAAGGCCTTTTCCATATCGAGCTTGACAGCCGCTCCTTGAGAGGATAGTGTGCCATGAGAGTGAAGGGTATGTACCAGCTCATGTGCAATTAGAATATTGTCGGTGATATTGCGTCCACTGATAAACGCTGCTTGCGAATCGCTGATACAAGAAGGTAAGGATAGTTTCAGGCGATTTACCAGAACCTTAGAGATCGTCTTGTATATGACTGTGCACAGACTAATCGGACGAAAGTGCTTCATGGTGGTGGGGTCCGTAGTCTTGGGTATAAGCACTATGATTGATCGGTTAACCGATGCCATATCGGCTTTCCCTTGAAGGAGATCCATGCATAGAGAGAGGAAATCCGGACCAATCATATCCCAATGCTGTCTGTAGAAACTACTGGGGAAACCATCAATACCTGGTGCTTTCTTAGGATTGATATCCAGAAAAGCGGCACGGATTTCCTCAACCGTGAAGGGCTGAAGAAGAGTATCATTCATAGCTGTGGTTACTGTAGGCAGAATATTGTTCAGCAGTTCCGGTGAGGACACCGGATATGCGGATGAAAAAATATCTTTAAAATACGACGACGCAACTCGTAAAATGTCAGCAGTGGAGGACTGCCAAGCTCCGGTATTATCCATAAGTCCCTTGATTGCGTTTTTCCTACGTCGTTTAGTGGCCCTCGCATGAAAGTAGTTGGTATTTTTATCCCCATTGGTTAACCAGGAGATGCGAGAGCGTTGGGCCCAATAAGCCTCCTTAGCCACTGACAATTTCCGGAGCTCCAATTTCGCAGTGTGCAAAGTGGAAAGAGCTTTTCGGGATAGATGTCTACGTCGCATAAGATTGTTGATAGATCGTTGCAACTGCTGCATGCGGAGAGTGGACAATTTGCGCTGATCATGTTGCCACTCTTGGAGAGAATGGCCCATCGCAGAAAGTTTGTCCAAAAGGGACCCCTGTGTGGCAGCCCAAGTGGTTTTACAAACCTGGATGCCAGCTGGGTCATGGGCCCAACATGTTTCAAACCGGAAGTGGTCCCCTGTATGTTGGGTATATCGGTTCGATAATGGGGCATTCTCGGTGTCCAATATAATGACACTATGATCCGACTCAAGAGAAAAGGTGTGAAACTGACCATAGTTGGGAAAGTTGTGCATCCATTGCGAGCATGCCAAGAAACGGTCAAGCCGTTCGCAAACCGGATCGACATTAGGCCCCGTGCGGGTCCAAGTGAACCATCCCTTGTTTGGTTTACAATCGAACAAGTTGTTCCTCGTTAAACAATCACGAAAGTTTAGAATTTGAGAACGAGGCCTACGACTGCCTCCTTGTTTTTCCGAATCATCTAAGATATCATTTAAGTCACCTCCGATGAGCCAAGGGAGAGATGACTTTGTCTTAAGGGAATCAATAAGATCCCACGTGTATTTTTTCATGTTTGTGGCTGCGTACCCGTAAATACCCGTAAAACGAAAACGACAGTTAGAGCTATTCACAATAACATCAATGTATCTCGTCGAGGACGAGAGAAAATCTAGAGTAATATTTTTATTAAAAAACAGGCATAAGCCTGCACAAGTCGGGCTGCTGTCCACAGCAAAAAAACCCTCCATATCAAGATAATGTTTAATGGACTCAAATTTAAAAGAATTCAAACGAGTTTCAGACAGGAAAATTAAATCTGGACCTAATCGTGAAACAATAGCGCGAAGCTCATGAACTGCCGAAGGCATACCAAGTCCCCGACAGTTCCAACATATGGCTCTCATTTCTCTCGGCGGGGTTGACCGTCAACCACCGCCGAAGAGTTTTTGCTGCTCATCCCAGCTTTCCTTTCATTTTTCTCAAGTTGTTTCACTGCTTTTCTGGCCCCCAGTGGTGAAGATCTCGGGCGCTTGGCTATCCCACCAGTGATACTGGGTGATGTGCGTTTAGCCTTCTTTAGGGCTGCAGCATCCGGACCCTTGTCGGTTGTGGCAGCCAACCAAATTTCAAATTCCGGGTTGACCGGTTCTTTCCCCTTGTCCCTGGGGCCTTTCCCTGTATTCGAGCTTTCCCCCGTGGCCGTATCATCCGCGACTGGCACAGGAAAAGAATCCTTATCGATCAAGATAAAGCGTTTGTCCGGCGGAGTGTCGGACTTGTGAAGCTGCAGGTCTCGTTCCATCTCAACGTCGGTATCCCTTGATTCATGGATCACGGATTCAGCATCAGCTGGTATCATGGCCAGAGGTGTAACGTCGAGCGGCTCCTGTTGTGCTGCGACAGCATCTACATCTGCTACAACAAGGACAGCAACAGCTGTTCCTTCAGTCGGCAGCGGCGCTGCAGCATCTGTAGGAGGGGTGGCAATTTCCTCGCCCAATAAGTCATCCTCCTCGAGATTCAAAGAACCAACTCCCGGCTTCACCGAGGGTGAACCTTTTGCCACTTCCGGAGTGGCCAGTGGGGTGGCAGCAGCCTTACCCTTCCCATTGTTCCCTGGAGGGACAGCAGCAGAACCTGACAATGATGAGGAAAATCCAAATGAGGATGAAAGGTATGGCCAAAATACATTCCATACAGATACAATACACTGTCCGTATATCAAACTTGCCAATGAAAAGGCATATGCAGTCCATAAATAATCACTGTAAATAACACGATATAAAAATGATTCAATCCAAGAATATGCACAATATGGCCAACTTAAAAAATATAAAGGCATGCTGATAATCCAACCATGAACACGAAAAAGCGCGCGCAAAAGAAAGATGATATGCCATAAATATGTATTAGAAATGTGGGAAAATACGAAGGTGTACCCAACAAACAAAACGCGTATAATACCATAGATATGCATATCGTTGGAATATAATTTTGTTGACCAAATCCAAAAGCCGATATGCGCAAAAAAGAAGAGGGAGGAACCTGTGTATTGTTCACGCCGGGTAGAAGAGGAACCGGGCTCGAAATATCGGACCCGTCCTCTAACATTTGTTTTCACCTTTGGCTTAGGAGCCGGTGCACGTAACCATTCACTGTATGGCAATCCCTCACTTGGCTTATCCTTGCATGCAGCACAGGTTTCACGTAGAAGAAACAACATTCCACAGCCAAGACAAAAGTTGGGAAGCTTCTCATATCTAACCGGAAGCATCTTGGGTTTATCCGGGTTCTCCTCATCAGCAAGAGCAACGCCTCGCCTTAGGGGCCGATTAACATCAATGAGCACTCCTACGCGTAGAAAGTGTACGAGGTTCCCCTCATCATCTTTGCGAGTGTCGGTGCTTATCACGGTACCTATCCCACAGCCAAGAGCACGCCCGGATGCATTAGCCACTGTGTCGCCAATCATCATAGCTAATGGGACACGTAGGATACGGACCCATATCCGCATGTGGGTAAACTTGTATTCCTCCATTGTCAGCTGGGGTTGGATGGGAGTGAGGGCTAGCCAATCTCTCTTAAACGTCCAGGGCCCCCTCTTGAGGATATCCCTGACTTTTGCAGCGGTCTCGAACTTGAAAAGGAAATATCCCGAGCCAAGTATGGTGGCTGAGATAAGCTTGTCCTCTTTCCAAACAGCCTTGAAGACCTTCACAAGAGTTGAATCGTCCGGTGTCGACGTTGGGAAGAGTTTCCCTAGTAGAGAGCAGCGTTGGTCGTCCAAAGGAATGGACTTGGTGGCCTTTGGGGCGTAAACCACTGCCTGTTCTTCAGCAGTAAATTGTAGGTTGTCAAAATGGTCCAGGAACGAGTCCGAGGATGCCATTGTTTGTGGATGTTTGGAGTAAGGAATTCGAGTGAGGAAACAACCTAGGGCGGAAATATCACGTGGGATACTGCTCCAAAAAAACTCACAAAAATATATCGTGCGATGCGTCACCCTTAAAATTTGAGATAGTTTCAAAGTTAGGAGATGGGGTTGATTCGGATAAAGTGTGATCCAATAGGAGTAAAAGAGTAGGACTCTATAAGGGTTCCTATCTTTAGGGTGAGAATCCAACTTGCATAAAAATATTCTAATAAAAGAATATAAGTTTGATTGGAATTCAAATGGTGGGGTCCCAACGATATTCCTAGATAATAGGAAGTATGAAGTTAGGTAGCGTTTGATTCCTAGTTGAAATCTCCAAATAATTTTAAAATAAGGTAAATCCCGTAAAAATAGGCCTTTAACATGGGTATCCCTGATAATTCGGGATTTGGAGAACGATAGGACTAACGGTGGTCGGAGGGTGCCAGCCATCGGCAGCTGCCAAGGCCACTGCTGCCATCGCCTATGGTGGCCTGTGCGTGCAGTGGCTTCCATGCATTCCGCCTGCATGTGCCATGCAAACTGCATGGAATTTTCAAGAATATGGACGCAGATACGTACGCTCTGTCCTGCATGCATGGAAATGCCTGCAGCATGAATATTAGGCGTACCATGCCCAGGGGCTGGCCACGAGAGCCTCAATTGCCACCGTTTCATTGGATCCATTGTCCTAAAACTTTCGAATAAGACAGTAGATTTACAAGGCCCAGGGGGCCAGGAGAGGTCCCATTCATAAGAATGGAGTATATGGTTGCAAGGCTTCAAGAGCCAGGATTGTGGCCATACTGTCGGGGGCCTTAGATAAGAGGCATAACCCGGCCAATGCCGAATCCACATCCCTAATGCGAAGATATTATAGGAAATGTGGCCAATGGGATCGAACCACGGTTTGATCCTTAAGATGGTAATTATAAAATAATTACACCATTGAGAAAAGAAAATAAAACTAATAAGGGAAAGAGAACGTACCTGTGCTAAATCAGCTCTGATTGTGGCAGGCCACCGATGTCTCTGGTAGTGAGAGTGGTTGCTAGGAATGGTAAAGTGGTTGTCGGAGGCAAGAAACCAAAACCAGTGGTTAAATGCTGACCGGGGATGACGGTTAAGGTGGTGGATATGTGGTGGTCGTGGAGGCAGTGTGTTAAGATTGTGGCGGAAAGGGTGGTGGTTGGTGTGGAGGAGATGAGAAAGAGAGAGAAAAAGCAAAAGGAGGAAATGAGAAATTTCAGAGAGAATTTTCATTTCCCAAGGTTCCCGACCATCCCCGACCCTTTACCCGTTGGAATTTTAACTGAGTACCCACCCGTTGGAATTTTAACTGAGTAAAAAGTACATAAATTGAGGTTTTGCAATATAATTGTGTTGAAAAGCTCCTAATCAATTATTTGAACTTCTAATATTTGAATAAAACATTTTTGCGGTCCTTTTTGTAGAGGTTTCGGACGAGCAGGTCTAAATGGGCCTTTCAATAGGCCCGTTGGAATTTTAACTGAGTAAAAAGTATAAAAATTGAGGTTTTTTCAATATAATTGTGTTGAAAAGCTCCTAATCAATTATTTGAACTCCTAAAATTTGATTAAAACTTGTTTTGCGGTCTTTTTTGTCGAGGTTTTGGACGAGCAGGTCTAAATGGGCCTTTCAATGGACCCGTTTGGAATTTTAACTTAGTAAAAAGTACAGAAATTGAGGTTTTGCAATATAATTGTGTTGAAAAGCTCCTAATCAATTACATAAACTCCTAAATTTTGATTAAAACTTTTTTTGCAGTCCTTTTGTATCGGTTTCGGACGAGCAGGTCTAAATGGGCCTTACAATGGACCCGTTGGAATTTTAACTGAGTAAAAAGTACAGAAATTGAGGTTTTGCAATATAATTGTGTTGAAAAGCTCGTAATCAATTATTTGAACTCCTAAAATTTGATTAAAACTTGTTTTGCAGTCCTTTTCTAGAGGTTTCGGACGAGCAGGTCTAAATGGGCCCGTTGGAATTTTAACTAAGTAAAAAGTAAAAAAATTGAGGTTTTGGAAAATAATTGTGTTGAAAATCTCCTAATCAATTATTTAAACTCCTAAAATTTGATTAAAACTTTTGCGGTCCTTTTTCTAGAGGTTTCGGACGAGCTGGTCTAAATGGGCCTTTCAATGGACCCTTTGGAATTTTAACTGAGTAAAAAGTACAGAAATTGAGGTTTTGCAATTTAATTGTGTTGAAAAGCTCCTAATCAATTACATGAACTCCTAAAATTTGATTAAAACTTGTTTTGCGGTCCTTTTTCTAGAGGTTTCGGACGAGCAGGTCTAAATGGGCCTTTTAATGGGCCCGTTGGAATTTTAACTGAGTAAAAAGTACAGAAATTGTGGTTTTGGAATATAATTGTGTTGAAAATCTCCTAATAAATTACATGATCTCCTAAAATTTGATTAAAACTTGTTTTGCGGCCCTTTTATTAGAGGTTTCGAACGAGCTGGTCTAAATGGGCCTTTCAATAGACCCGTTGGAATTTTAACTGAGTAAAAAGTACAGAAATTGATGATTTGCAATATAATTGTGTTGAAAAGCTCCTAATCAATTATTTGAACTCCTAATATTTGAATCAAACATTTTTGCGGTCCTTTTTGTAGAGGTTTCGGACGAGCAGGTCTAAATGAGCCTTTCAATGGACCCGTTAGAATTTTAACTGAGTAAAAAGCATAGAAATTGAGGTTTTTCAATATAATTTTGTTGAAAAGTTCCTAATCAATTATTTGAACTCCTAAAATTTAATTAAAACTTTTTTGCGGTCTTTTTTGTCGAATTTTCGGACGAGCAGGTCTAAATGAGCCTTCAATGGACCCGTTGGAATTTTAACTGAGTAAAAAGTACAGAAATTGAGGTTTTGCAATATAATTGTGTTGAAAATCTCCTAATCAATTATTTGAACTCCTAAAATTTGATTAAAACTTGTTTTGCGGTCCTTTTCTAGAGGTTTCGGACAAACAGGTCTAAATGGGCCCGTTGGAATTTTAACTGAGTAAAAAGTACAAAAATTGAGGTTTTGGAATATAATTGTGTTGAAAATCTCCTAATCAATTATTTGAACTCCTAAAATTTGATTAAAACTTTTGCGGTCCTTTTTCTAGAGGTTTCGGACGAGCTGGTCTAAATGGGCCTTTCAATGGACCCGTTAGAATTTTAACTGAGTAAAAAGTATAGAAATTGAGGTTTTGCAATATAATTGTGTTGAAAAGCTCATAATCATTTATTTTAAACTCCTAAAGTTTGATTAAAACATTTTGCGGTCCTTTTTGTATCGGTTTCGGACGTGCAGGTCTAAATGGGCCTTCAATGGACCCGATGGAATTTTAACTGAGTAAAAAGTAAAGAAATTGAGGTTTTGCAATATAATTGTGTTGAAAAGCTCCTAATCCATTATTTGAACACCTAAAATTTGATTAAAACTTGTTTTGAAGTCTTTTTTGTAGAGGTTTCGGACGAGCAGGTCTAAATGGGCCTTTCAATGGACCCATTGGAATTTTAACTGAGTAAAAACTACAGAAATTGAGGTTTTGCAATATAATTGTGTTGAAAAGCTCCTAATCAATCATTTTAACTTCTAAAGTTTGATTAAAACATTTTGCGGTCCTTTTTGTATCGGTTTCGGACGTGCAGGTCTAAATGGTCCTTCAATGTACCCGTTGGAATTTTAACTGAGTAAAAAGTAAAGAAATTAAGGTTTTGCAATATAATTGTGTTGAAAAGCTCCTAATCAATCATTTTAACTTCTAAAGTTTGATTAAAACATTTTGCGGTCCTTTTTGTATCGGTTTCGGACGTGCAGGTCTAAATGGTCCTTCAATGTACCCGTTGGAATTTTAACTCAGTAAAAAGTAAAGAAATTGAGGTTTTGCAATATAATTGTGTTGAAAAGCTCCTAATCAATTATTTGAACTCCTAAAATTTGATTAAAACTTGTTTTGCTGTCTTTTTTGTAGAGGTTTCGGACGAGCAGGTCTAAATGGGCCTTTCAATGGACCCGTTGGAATTTTAACTGAGTAAAAAGTACATAAATTGAGGTTTTGCAATATAATTGTGTTGAAAAGCTCCTAATCAATTATTTGAACTTCTAATATTTGAATAAAACATTTTTGCGGTCCTTTTTGTAGAGGTTTCGGACGAGTAGGTCTAAATGGGCCTTTCAATAGGCCCGTTGGAATTTTAACTGAGTAAAAAGTATAAAAATTGAGGTTTTTTCAATATAATTGTGTTGAAAAGCTCCTAATCAATTATTTGAACTCCTAAAATTTGATTAAAAGTTGTTTTGCGGTCTTTTTTGTCGAGGTTTTGGACGAGCAGGTCTAAATGGGCCTTTCAATGGACCCGTTTAGAATTTTAACTTAGTAAAAAGTACAAAAATTGAGGTTTTGTAATATAATTGTGTTGAAAAGCTCCTAATCAATTACATAAACTCCTAAATTTTGATTAAAACTTTTTTTGCAGTCCTTTTGTATCGGTTTCGGACGAGCCGGTATAAATGGTCCTTACAATGGACCCGTTGGAATTTTAACTGAGTAAAAAGTACAGAAATTGAGGTTTTGCAATATAATTGTGTTGAAAAGCTCCTAATCAATTATTTGAACTCCTAAAATTTGATTAAAACTTGTTTTGCGGTCCTTTTCTAGAGGTTTCGGACGAGCAGGTCTAAATGGGCCCGTTGGAATTTTAACTGAGTAAAAAGTACAAAAATTGAGGTTTTGGAATATAATTGTGTTGAAAATCTCCTAATCAATTATTTGAACTCCTAAAATTTGATTAAAACTTTTACGGTCCTTTTTCTAGAGGTTTCGGACGAGCTGGTCTAAATGGGCCTTTCAATGGACCCTTTGGAATTTTAACTGATTAAAAAGTACAGAAATTGAGGTTTTGCAATATAATTGTGTTGAAAAGCTCCTAATCAATTACATGAACTCATAAAATTTGATTAAAACTTGTTTTGCGGTCCTTTTTCTAGAGGTTACGGACGAGCAGGTCTAAATGGGCCTTTTAATGGGCCCGTTGGAATTTTTTTTTTTGAAGAAATAGGGCCTCATTAAAAACCCCTCTAACCACCTTGTACCGAAGCACAAAGTGAACCTAAGGGGAAAAGAGTGCCCTGAGTGTTGTTATTATTATAACAAGAAAAGGGCTGAGAATCAGCCATTACATCAACGTTAATACAATCAGGAATGACTGAATCAAAGTACACCGAAGAGGTAGAGCGTAAAGCCCAAGCGGCTAAGTTGTGGGCCAAAAAATTGGCCGACCTAGGTACAAAGGATATAGTGATTAAAGGAAAAGACCTAAGCAAAGACTGAGTCTCTGCGATCTGTGGTCCCAGAAGGGAATTGTCCGCAGCGGTGCGTGAGAGCTTGTTGATCACCGTAGCCGAGTCAGATTCAATGGTCACCTCGCCCCACCCTCTATCTCGGGTTAACATGATACCCGCAACAATGGCATGTAGCTCAACCATGGTGGCATCATGACCGCCTGCCTCGTGGACTGCGCATCCTCCAACAATTGAGCCATCTGCATCCCTAGCATTGACTCCGATGGCTGCAGCACCAGAACCTGGATGAAAAGCTCCGTCAACGTTGATCTTGATACAGCCCGGTCTAGGTGTCGTCCATCGTTGGGGGGCTGCTGCTGGTATGGCGGTTGACACGGTGGGGAGAGCGTTGGCGGCTGCGTATTCCTGTAGAAGACCTGTAGCATTCATAGCGGTAAGCCATGTTGGCTGAAGCCTTTGGGAATGAAGCTAGTCGTTACGACGGTTCCAGATATTCCATATTATGGTCAGGAGCAGGGCAAACCCCGAAGAGTCCAAGCAATAAGATACTTCTGAAAGCCAAGCCATAATGGAGTTGGTATGATTGGTAGAGACGCTCAACGGAAGCCCAACAAGGCGGAGAACATCTTGTGCAGTTGGGCAATCCCGTAGGGCATGAATAGCGGATTCCAGCACCGTAGGGCAAAAGGGACAATGTCCATCCATTTGATGTATCGCTCGGAGCTTTTCCCCCGTGGGTAAGGCATCACGGCTCGCGCGCCAGCTGAAGGATCGAATTTTAGGTAAAGTCGGAGATTTGGATATTACTTTCCATAAACGTGTGGGGCGCATAACTGGTCTCGCCGGTTGATGGAGAAAAAAGTATCCCGACCTTACAGTATAGGTCCCAGAGTCATAGCGTCCCCAAACCAGCTTGTCCGGTCTATCCTGATGAATCGGCACCCGAAGGATACTCTCCGCATCATCCTTATCAAAGGCATTTCGAATTTTGGGCTCATCCCAAGAGGCACCGTCACGCAACATGTAATCCCGACAGCGCACTGGGAGTTCGTCATTATCCTCATATTGTCCAAAAAGCGTAATGGGTTTATCCCCTCCCCATGTATCACTGAGTAGACGTATCGAGCTCTTAGTCCCTGGTCTCCAGAAATAACCAGGCCTCAGGAGATGTATAGCTTGGTGCAGACCTTTCCATGCAAAAGAAGCCCGCTTGTCTGCCGAGGCGTTCAGGAGGTCGCCTGATGGGTAGTATTTAGCACGGAGGACCCTTGCCAACAAAGAGGCCGGGTGTGACAGCAAGTGCCAAATTTGCTTCCCTAGCAGGGCAAAATTGAAAGATCGCAGGTCGCGGAAACCTAGGCCTCCCACATTTTTAGGCGTGCAGAGGGTATCCCACGACAAAAGCGGCCAGCCACGCTTATTACTACGCCCGGACCACCAGTAACGCCGTATGGACATAGTAATATCGTCAATTATGTTTTGTGGTAAGAGGTAGCAGGACATCACATACTGTGGCATAGCTTGTGCGACAGCCTTAATTAGGATTTCTCGCCCGCTATATGAAAGGAAACTATTATCCCATTTGCTCATACGGGATTGGACTTTATCTCGCACAAAGCCTAAGGATGCAGTTCTATTCCTTTTTATTAAGAGGGGAACTCCCAAGTATATGCCTGGATCATCCACTAGGCGGACACCCAAAGTTGAACGCATAGTATGGAGAAAGGCGGAGGAGCACCCATGACTGCAGTAAGCGGTAGACTTGTCGAAGTTTACCGTTTGCCCGGAAGACGAGGCATACTGGGAAAGGACGGAACGCAATCTATCCACCTCCGCTGGTTCATTGCGAAGGAACACCATACTATCATCAGCGAATAGTAGGTGTGTAACCCTGGGCCCACGACGACTAGCACTAAGACCGGAAAGGCGTCCTTCTTTTTGCTCCGTTTCCAGGGCCGCTGATAGTCCTTGGGAGCAAATTAGGAATAAGAAAGGTGATAAAGGATCACCTTGACGGATACCCCGGGTAGGGAAGAATTCCTCTGATATCGTGCCATTAATTCTTACTGAAAAGGAGACCGAGGATACGCATCGTAGGATAAGGTTGACCCAATCCCGGGCGAACCCCATACGGAGCATGACATCCCTTAGAAAGGACCATTCTACCCTGTCAAAGGCCTTTTCCATATCGAGCTTGACAGCCGCTCCCTGAGAGGAGAGTGTGCCAGTAGAGTGAAGGGTATGTACCAGCTCATGTGCAATTAGAATATTGTCGGTGATATTGCGTCCGCTGATAAACGCTGCTTGCGAATCGCTGATACAAGACGGTAAGGATAGTTTCAGGCGATTTACCAGAACCTTAGAGATCGTCTTGTAAATGACTGTGCACAGACTAATTGGACGAAAGTGCTTCATGGTGGTGGGGTCAGAAGTCTTGGGTATGAGCACTATGATTGATCGGTTAACCGATGCCATATCGGCTTTCACTTGAAGGAGATCCATGCATAGAGAGAGGAAATCTGGACCAATCATATCCCAATGCTGTCTGTAAAAACTACTGGGGAAACCATCAATACCCGGTGCTTTCTTAGGATTGATATCCAGAAAAGCGGCACGGATTTCCTCTACCGTGAAGGGCCGAAGAAGAGTATCATTCATAGTTGTGGTTACTGTAGGCCGAATATTGTTCAGCAGTTCCGGTGAGGACACCGGACATGCGGATGAGAAAATATCTTTAAAGTACGACGACGCAACTCGTAAAGTGTCAGCAATGGAGGACTGCCAAACTCCGGTATTATCCATAAGTCCCTTGATTGCGTTTTTCCTACGTCGTTTAGTGGCCTTCGCATGGAAGTAGTTGGTATTTTTATCCCCATTGGTTAACCAGGAGATGCGAGAGCGTTGGGCCCAATAGGCCTCTTTAGCCACTGACAATTTCCGGAGCTCCAATTTCGCAGTGTGCAAAGTGGAAAGAGCTTTTCGGGAGAGATGTCTACGTCGCATAAGATTGTTGATAGATCGTTGCAACTGCTGCATGCGGAGAGTGGACAATTTACGTTGGTCATGTTGCCACTCTTGGAGAGAATGGCCCATCGCAGAAAGTTTGTCCAAAATGGACCCCTGTGTGGCAGCCCAAGTGGTTTTACAAACTTGGATGCCAGCTGGGTCATGGGCCCAACATGTTTCAAACCGAAAGTGGTCCCTTGCATGTTGGGTATATTGGTTCGATAATGGGGCATTCTCGGTATCCAATATAATGACACTATGATCCG
This sequence comes from Hibiscus trionum, assembly GCA_030270665.1. NCBI lineage: Eukaryota > Viridiplantae > Streptophyta > Magnoliopsida > Malvales > Malvaceae > Hibiscus > Hibiscus trionum. The sequence goes on from BSYR01000008.1 coordinate 32,078,385, forward strand.
ACTCGAGAGAAAAGGTGTGAAACTGACCGTAGTTGGGAAAGTTGTGCATCCATTGCGAGCATGCCAAGAAACGGTCAAGCCGTTCGCAAACCGGATCGACATTAGGCCCCGTGCGGGTCCAAGTGAACCAACCCGTGTTTGGTTTACAATCGAACAAGTTATTTCTCGTTAAACAATCACGAAAGTTTAGAATTTGAGAACGAGGCCTACGACTGCCTCCTTGTTTTTCCGAGTCATCTAAGATATCGTTTAAGTCACCTCCGATGAGCCAAGGAAGAGATGATTTTGTTTTAAGGGAATCTATAAGATCCCACGTGTATTTTTTCATGTTTGTGGCTGCGTACCCGTAAATACCCGTAAAGCGAAAACGACCGTTAGAGCTATTCACAATAACATCAATGTATCTCGTCGAGGACGAGAGAAAATCTAGAGTAATATTTTTATTAAAAAACAGGCATAAGCCTGCACAAGTCGGGCTGCTGTCCACAGCAAAAAAACCCTCCATATCAAGATAATGTTTAATGGAATCAAATTTAAAAGAGTTCAAACGAGTTTCAGACAGAAAAATTAAATCTGGACCTAAACGTGAAACAATAGCACGAAGCTCATGAACTGTCGAAGGCATACCAAGTCCCCGACAGTTCCAACATATGGCTCTCATTTCTCTCGGCGGGGTTGACCGTCAACCACCGCCCAAGAGTTTTTGCTGCTCATCCCAGCTTTCCTTTCATTTTTCTCAACTTGTTTCATTGTTTTTCTGGCCCCCAATGGTGAAGATCTCGGGCGCTTGGCTATCCCACCAGTGATATTGGGCGATGTGCGTTTAGCCTTCTTTAGGCCTGCATTGTCCGGGCCCTTGTCAGTTGTGGCAGCCAACCAAATTTCAAAATCTGGGTTGACCGGTTCTTTCCCCTTGTCCCTCGGGCCTTTCCCTGTATTCGAGCTTTCCCCCGTGGCCGTATCATCCGCGACTGGCACAGGAAAAGAATCCTTATCGATCAAGATAAAGCGTTTGTCCGGCGGAGTGTCGGGCTTGTGAAGCTGTAGGTCTCGTTCCATCTCAACGTCGACATCCCTTGAGTCATGGATCACGGATTCAGCATCAGCTGGTATCATGGCCAGAGGTGTAACGTCGAGCGGCTCCTGTTGTGCTGCGACAGCATCTACCTCAGCTACAACAAGGACAGCAGCAGCTGTTCCTTCTGTCGGCAGAGGCGCTACAGCATCTGTAGGAGGGGTGGCAATTTCCTCGCCCAATAAATCATCCTCCTCGAGATTCAAAGAACCATCTCCCGGCTTCACCGAGGGTGAACCTTTTGCCACTTCCGGAGTGGCCAGTGGGGTGGCAGCAGCCTTACCCTTCCCATTGTTCCCTGGAAGGACAGCAGCAGAACCTGACAATGGTGAGGAAAATCCTAATGAGGATGAAACAAAGTATGGCCAAAATACATCCCATACAGATACAATACACTGTCCATATATCAAACTTGCCAACGAAAATGTATATATATAATCACTGTAAATAACACGATATAAAAATGATACAGTCCAAGAATATGCACTATGTGGCCAACTTAAAAAACATAAAAGCATGCTGATAATCCAACCATGAAATCGAAAAAGCGCGCTCAAAAGAAAGATGATATGCCATATATATGTATTAGAAATGTGGGAAAATACGAAGGTGTACCCAACAATCAAAACGCGTATAATACCATAGATATACATATCGTTGGAATATAATTTTGCTGACCAAATCCAAAAGCCGATATGCGCAAAAAAGAAGAGGGAGGAACCTGGGTATTGTTCACGCCGGGTAGAAGAGGAACCTGGCTCGAAATATCGGACCCTTCCTCTAACATTTGTTTTCACCTTTGGCTTAGGAGCCGGTGCACGTAACCATTCAATGTATGGCAATCCCTCACTTGGCTTATCCTTGAATGCAGCACAGGTTTCACGTAGATGAAACAACATTCCACAGCCAAGACAAAAGTTGGGAAGCTTCTCATATCTAACCGGAAGCATCTTGGGTTTATCCGGGTTCTCCTCATCAGCAAGAGCAACGCCTCGCCTTAGGGGTCGATTAACATCAATGAGCAATCCAACGCGTAGAAAGTGTACGAGGTTCCCCTCATCATCTTTGCGAGTGTCGGTGCTTATCACGGTACCTAGCCCACAGCCTAGAGCACGCCCGGATGCATTAGCCACTGTGTCGCCAATCATCATAGCTAATGGGACACGTAGGATACGGACCCATATCCGCATGTGGGTAAACTTGTATTCCTCCATTGTCAGCTGGGGTTGGATGGGAGTGAGGGCTAGCCAATCTCTCTTAAACGTCCAGGGCCCCCTCTTGAGGATATCCCTGACTTTTGCAGCGGTCTCGAACTTGAAAAGGAAGTATCTCGAGCCAAGTATGGTGGCTGAGATAAGCTTGTCCTCCTTCCAAACAGCCTTGAAGACCTTCACAAGAGTTGTGTCATCCGGTGTTGTCGTTGGAAAGAGTTTCCCTAATAGAGAGCAGCGTTGGTCGTCCAAAGGAATGGCTTTGGTGGCCTTTGGGGCGTAAACAACTGCCTGTTCTTCAGCAGTAAATTGTAGATTGTCAAAGTGGTCCAGGAACGAGTCCGAGGAGGCCATTGTTTGTGGATGTTTGGAGTAAGGAATTCGAGTGAAGAAACAACCTAGGGCGGAAATATCGTGTGGGATACTGCTCCAAAAAAAAACTCACAAAAATATATCGTGCGATGCTTCACCCGTAAAATTTGAAATAGTTTCAAATTTAGGAGATGGGGTTGATTCGGATAAAATGTGAGTAGGACTCTATAAGGATTCCTATCTTTAGGGGGAGAATCCAACTTGCATAAAAATATTATAATAAAAGAAGATAAGTCTGATTGGAATTCAGATGGTGGGGACCACCAGTCACAAATCCGGATCCCAACGATGTTCCTAGATAATAGGAAGTATGAAGTTAGGTAGCGTTTGAGTCCTAGTTGAAACCTCCAAGGGAGTATTGATTTAATTTTAAAATAAAATAAATCCCGTAAAAATAGGCCTTTATCATAGATATCCCTGATAATTCGGGATTTGGAGAACGATAGAACTAACGGTGGTCGGAGGGTGCCAGCCACCGGCAGCTGCCAGGGCCACTGCTGCCATCGCCTATGGTGGCCTGTGCGTGCAGTGGCTTCCATGCATTCCGCCTGCATGTGCCATGCAGCCTGCGTGAAATTTTCAATAATAGGGACGCAGATACGTACGCCCTGTCCTGCATGCATGGAAATGCCTGCAGCGTGAGTATTAGGCGTACCATGCCCAGGGGCTAGCCACGAGGGCCTCAATTGCCACCGTTTCAGTGGATCCACTGTCCTAAAACTTTCGAATAAGACAATAGATTTACAAGGCCCAGGGGGCCAGGAGAGGTCCCATTCATGGGAATGGAGTAGATGGTTGCAAGGCTTCAAGAGCCAGGATTGTTGCATTACTGTCAGGGGCCTTAGATAAGAGGCATAACCCGGCCAATGCCGAATCCACATCCCTAATGCGTATATATAATAGGAAATGTGGCCATTGGGATCGAACCACGGTTTGATCCTTAAGAAAGTAATTATAAAATAATTACACCATTGAAAAAAGAAAACCAAACTAATAAGGGAAAGAGAACGTACCTGTGCTAAATCAGCTCTGATTGTGGCAGGCCACCGATGCCTCTGGTAGTGAGAGTGGTTGCTAGGAATGGTAAAGTGGTTGTCGGAAGCAAGAAACCAAAAACAGTGGTTAAATGCTGACAGGGGATGGCGGTTTAGGTGGTAGATATGTGGTGGCCGTGGGGGCAGCGTGTTAAGGTTGTGGCGGAATGGGTGGTGGTTGGAGTGGAGGAGATGAGAAAGAGAGAGAAAAAGCAAAAGGGGGAAATGAGAAATTTCAGAGAGAATTTTCATGCCCGTTGGAATTTTAACTGAGTAAAAAGTACAGAAATTGTGGTTTTGGAATATAATTGTGTTGAAAATCTCCTAATAAATTACATGATCTCCTAAAATTTGATTAAAACTTGTTTTGCGGCCCTTTTATTAGAGGTTTCGGACGAGCTGGTCTAAATGGGCCTTTCAATAGACCCGTTGGAATTTTAACTGAGTAAAAAGTACAGAAATTGATGATTTGCAATATAATTGTGTTGAAAAGCTCCTAATCAATTATTTGAACTCCTAATATTTGAATAAAACATTTTTGCGGTCCTTTTTGTAGAGGTTTCGGACGAGCAGGTCTAAATGAGCCTTTCAATGGGCCCGTTGGAATTTTAACTGAATAAAAAGTATAAAATTGAGGTTTTTCAATATAATTTTGTTGAAAAGTTCCTAATCAATTATTTGAACTCCTAAAATTTAATTAAAACTTTTTTGCGGTCCTTTTTGTCGAATTTTCGGACGAGCAGGTCTAAATGGGCCTTTCAATGGACCCGTTAGAATTTTAACTGAGTAAAAAGCATAGAAATTGAGGTTTTGCAATATAATTGTGTTGAAAAGCTCATAATCATTTATTTTAACTCCTAAACTTTGATTAAAACATTTTGCGGTCCTTTTTGTATCTATTTCGGACATGCAGGTCTAAATGGGCCTTCAATGGACCCGTTGGAATTTTAACTGAGTAAAAAGTACAGAAATTGAGGTTTTGCAATATAATTGTGTTGAAAAGCTCCTAATCAATTATTTGAACTCCTAAAATTTGATTAAAACTTGTTTTGCGGTCTTTTTCTAGAGGTTTCGGACAAACAGGTCTAAATGGGCCCGTTGGAATTTTAACTGAGTAAAAAGTACAAAAATTGAGGTTTTGGAATATAATTGTGTTGAAAATCTCCTAATCAATTATTTGAACTCCTAAAATTTGATTAAAACATTTGCGGTCCTTTTTCTAGAGGTTTCGGACGAGCTGGTCTAAATGGGCCTTTCAATTGACCTGTTAGAATTTTAACTCAGTAAAAAGTATAGAAATTGAGGTTTTTGCAATATAATTTTGTTGAAAAGCTCATAATCATTTATTTTAACTCCTAAAGTTTGATTAAAACATTTTGCGGTCCTTATTGTATCGGTTTCGGACGTGCAGGTCTAAATGGGCCTTCAATGGACCCGTTGGAATTTTAACTGAGTAAAAAGTAAAGAAATTGAGGTTTTGCAATATAATTGTGTTGAAAAGCTCCTAATCAATTATTTGAACTCCTAAAATTTGATTAAAACTTGTTTTGAAGTCTTTTTTGTAGAGGTTTCGGACGAGCAGGTCTAAATGGGCCTTTCAATGGACCCATTGCAATTTTAACTGAGTAAAAACTACAGAAATTGAGGTTTTGCAATATAATTGTGTTGAAAAGCTCCTAATCAATCATTTTAACTCCTAAAGTTTGATTAAAACATTTTGCGGTCCTTTTTGTATCGGTTTCGGACGTGGAGGTCTAAATGGGCCTTCAATGGACCCGTTGGAATTTTAACTGAGTAAAAAGTAAAGAAATTAAGGTTTTGCAATATAATTGTGTTGAAAAGCTCCTAATCAATTATTTGAACTCCTAAAATTTGATTAATACTTGTTTTGCGGTCTTTTTTGTAGAGGTTTCAGACGAGCACGTCTAAATGGGCCTTTCAATGGACCCGTTGGAATTTTAACTGATTAAAAAGTACATAAATAGAGGTTTTGCAATATAATTGTGTTGAAAAGCTCCTAATCAATTATTTGAACTTCTAATATTTGAATAAAACATTTTTGCGGTCCTTTTTGTAGAGGTTTCGGACGAGCAGGTCTAAATGGGCCTTTCAATAGGCCCGTTGGAATTTTAACTGAGTAAAAAGTATAAAAATTGAGGTTTTTTCAATATAATTGTGTTTAAAAGCTCCTAATCAATTATTTGAACTCCTAAAATTTGATTAAAACTTGTTTTGCGGTCTTTTTTGTCGAGGTTTTGGACGAGCAGGTCTAAATGGGCCTTTCAATGGACCCGTTTGGAATTTTAACTTAGTAAAAAGTACAGAAATTGAGGTTTTGCAATATAATTGTGTTGAAAAGCTCCTAATCAATTACATAAACTCCTAAATTTTGATTAAAACTTTTTTTGCAGTCCTTTTGTATCGGTTTCGGACGAGCAGGTCTAAATGGGCCTTACAATGGACCCGTTGGAATTTTAACTGAGTAAAAAGTATAGAAATTGAGGTTTTGCAATATAATTGTTTTGAAAAGCTCCTAATCAATTATTTGAACTCCTAAAATTTTATTAAAACTTGTTTTGCGGTCCTTTTCTAGAGGTTTCGGACGAGCAGGTCTAAATGGGCCCGTTGGAATTTTAACTGAGTAAAAAGTACAGAAATTGAGGTTTTGCAATATAATTGTGTTGAAAAGCTCCTAATCAATTACATTAACTCCTAAAATTTGATTAAAACTTGTTTTGCGGTCCTTTTTCTAGAGGTTTCGGACGAGCAGGTCTAAATGGGCCTTTTAATGGGCCCGTTGGAATTTTAACTGAGTAAAAAGTACAGAAATTGTGGTTTTGGAATATAATTGTGTTGAAAATCTCCTAATAAATTACATGATCTCCTAAAATTTGATTAAAACTTGTTTTGGGGCCCTTTTATTAGAGGTTTCGGACGAGCTGGTCTAAATGGCCTTTCAATAGACCCGTTGGAATTTTAACTGAGTAAAAAGTACATAAATTGAAGTTTTGCATTATAATTGTGTTGAAAAGCTCCTAATCAATTATTTGAACTCCTAATATTTGAATAAAACATTTTTGCGGTCCTTTTTGTAGAGGTTTCGGACGAGCAGGTCTAAATGAGCCTTTCAATGGACCCGTTGGAATTTTAACTGAATAAAAAGTATAAAATTGAGGTTTTTCAATATAATTTTGTTGAAAAGTTCCTAATCAATTATTTGAACTCCTAAAATTTAATTAAAACTTTTTTGCGGTCCTTTTTGTCGAATTTTCGGACGAGCAGAACTAAATGGGCCTTTCAATAGACCCGTTAGAATTTTAACTGAGTAAAAAGCATAGAAATTGAGGTTTTGCAATATAATTGTGTTGAAAAGCTCATAATCATTTATTTTAACTCCTAAAATTTGATTAAAACATTTTGCGGTCCTTTTTGTATCTATTTCGGACGTGCAGGTCTAAATGGGCCTTCAATGGACCCGTTGGAATTTTAACTGAGTAAAAAGTACAGAAATTGAGGTTTTGCAATATAATTGTGTTAAAAATCTCCTAATCAATTATTTGATCTCCTAAAATTTGATTAAAACATGTTTTGCGGTCTTTTTTGTAGAGGTTTCGGACGAGCAGGTCTAAATGGGACTTTCAATGGACCCGTTGGAATTTTAACTGAGTAAAAAGTACATAAATTGAGGTTTTGCAATATAATTGTGTTGAAAAGCTCCTAATCAATTATTTGAACTTATAATATTTGAATAAAACATTTTTTCGGTCCTTTTGTAGAGGTTTCAGACGAGCAGGTCTAAATGGGCCTTTCAATGGGCCCGTTGGAATTTTAACTGAGTAAAAATTATAAAAATTGAGGTTTTTTCAATATAATTGTGTTGAAAAGCTCCTAATCAATTATTTGAACTCTTAATATTTGAATAAAACATTTTTGCGGTCCTTCTTGTAGAGGTTTCGGACGAGCAGGTCTAAATGAGCCTTTCAATGGGCCCGTTGGAATTTTAACTGAATAAAAAGTATAAAATTGAGGTTTTTCAATATAATTTTGTTGAAAAGTTCCTAATCAATTATTTGAACTCCTAAAATTTAATTAAAACTTTTTTGCGATCCTTTTTGTCGAATTTTCGGACGAGCAGGTCTAAATGGGCCTTTCAATGGACCCGTTAGAATTTTAACTGAGTAAAAAGCATAGAAATTGAGGTTTTGCAATATAATTGTGTTGAAAAGCTCATAATCATTTATTTTAACTCCTAAAATTTGATTAAAACATTTTGCGGTCCTTTTTGTGTCTATTTCGGACGTGCAGGTCTAAATGGGCCTTCAATGGACCCGTTGGAATTTTAACTGAGTAAAAAGTACAGAAATTGAGGTTTTGCAATATAATTGTGTTGAAAATCTCCTAATCAATTATTTGATCTCCTAAAATTTGATTAAAACATGTTTTGCGGTCTTTTTTGTAGAGGTTTCGGACGAGCAGGTCTAAATGGGACTTTCAATGGACCCGTTGGAATTTTAACTGAGTAAAAAGTACATAAATTGAGGTTTTGCAATATAATTATGTTGAAAAGCTCCTAATCAATTATTTGAACTTATAATATTTGAATAAAACATTTTTGCGGTCCTTTTTGTAGAGGTTTCAGACGAGCAGGTCTAAATGGGCCTTTCAATGGGCCCGTTGGAATTTTAACTGAGTAAAAATTATAAAAATTGAGGTTTTTTCAATATAATTGTGTTGAAAAGATCCTAATCAATTATTTGAACTCTTAATATTTGAATAAAACATTTTTGCGGTCCTTTTTGTAGAGGTTTCGGACGAGCAGGTCTAAATGAGCCTTTCAATGGGCCAGTTGGAATTTTAACTGAATAAAAAGTATAAAATTGAGGTTTTTCAATATAATTTTGTTGAAAAGTTCCTAATCAATTATTTGAACTCCTAAAATTTAATTAAAACTTTTTTGCGATCCTTTTTGTCGAATTTTCGGACGAGCAGGTCTAAATGGGCCTTTCAATGGACCCGTTAGAATTTTAACTGAGTAAAAAGCATAGAAATTGAGGTTTTGCAATATAATTGTGTTTAAAAGCTCATAATCATTTATTTTAACTCCTAAAATTTGATTAAAACATTTTGCGGTCCTTTTTGTATCTATTTCGGACGTGCAGGTCTAAATGGGCCTTCAATGGACCCGTTGGAATTTTAACTGAGTAAAAAGTACAGAAATTGAGGTTTTGCAATATAATTGTGTTGAAAATCTCCTAATCAATTATTTGATCTCCTAAAGTTTGTTTAAAACATGTTTTGCGGTCTTTTTTGTAGAGGTTTCGGACGAGCAGGTCTAAATGGGACTTTCAATGGACCCGTTGGAATTTTAACTGAGTAAAAAGTACATAAATTGAGGTTTTGCAATATAATTGTGTTGAAAAGCTCCTAATCAATTATTTGAACTTATAATATTTGAATAAAACATTTTTGCGGTCCTTTTTGTAGAGGTTTCAGACGAGCAGGTCTAAATGGGCCTTTCAATGGGCCCGTTGGAATTTTAACTGAGTAAAAATTATAAAAATTGAGGTTTTTTCAATATAATTGTGTTGAAAAGCTCCTAATCAATTATTTGAACTCCTAAAATTTGATTAAAACTTGTTTTGCGGTCTTTTTTGTAGAGGTTTCAGACGAGCAGGTCTAAATGAGCCTTTCAATGGGCCCGTTGGAATTTAACTGAATAAAAAGTATAAAATTGAGGTTTTTCAATATAATTTTGTTGAAAAGTTCCTAATCAATTATTTGAACTCCTAAAATTTAATTAAAACTTTTTTGCGGTCCTTTTTGTCGAATTTTCGGACGAGCAGATCTAAATGGGCCTTTCAATGGACCCGTTAGAATTTTAACTGAGTAAAAAGTATAGAAATTGAGGTTTTGCAATATAATTGTGTTGAAAAGCTCATAATCATTTATTTTAACTCCTAAAATTTGATTAAAACATTTTGCGGTCCTTTTTGTATCTATTTCGGACGTGCAGGTCTAAATGGGCCTTCAATGGACCCGTTGGAATTTTAACTGAGTAAAAAGTACAGAAATTGAGGTTTTTCAATATAATTTTGTTGAAAATCTCCTAATCAATTATTTGATCTCCTAAAATTTGATTAAAACATGTCTTGCGGTCTTTTTTGTAGAGGTTTCGGACGAGCAGGTCTAAATGGGCCTTTCAATGGACCCGTTGGAATTTTAACTGAGTAAAAAGTACATAAATTTAGGTTTTGCAATATAATTTTGTTGAAAAGCTCCTAATCAATTATTTGAACTTCTAATATTTGAATAAAACATTTTTGCGGTCCTTTTTGTAGAGGTTTCGGACGAGCAGGTCTAAATGGGCCTTTCAATGGGCCCGTTGGAATTTTAACTGAGTAAAAATTATAATAATTGAGGTTTTTTCAATATAATTGTGTTGAAAAGCTCCTAATCAATTATTTGAACTCCTAAAATTTGATTAAAACTTGTTTTGCGGTCTTTTTTGGCGAGGTTTTGGACGAGCAGGTCTAAATGGGCCTTTCAATGGACCCGTTTGGAATTTTAACTTAGTAAAAAGTACAGAAATTGAGGTTTTGCAATATAATTGTGTTGAAAAGCTCCTAATCAATTACATAAACTCCTAAAATTTGATTAAAACTTTTTTTGCAGTCCTTTTGTATCACTTTCGGACGAGCAGGTCTAAATGGGCTTTACAATGGACCCTTTGGAATTTTAACTGGGTAAAAAGTACATAAATTGAGGTTTTGCAATATAATTGTGTTGAAAAGCTCCTAATCAATTATTTGAACTCCTGAAATTTGATTAAAACTTGTTTTGCGGTCCTTTTTCTAGAGGTTTCGGACGAGCAGGTCTAAATGGGCCTTTTAATGGGCCCGTTGGAATTTTAATTGAGTAAAAAGTACAGAAATTGAGGTTTTGGAATATAATTGTGTTGAAAATCTCCTAATCAATTACATGATCTCCTAAAATTTGATTAAACTTGTTTTGCGGCCCTTTTTATAGAGGTTTCAGACGAGCATGTCTAAATGAGCCTTTCAATTGACCCGTTGGAATTTTAACTGAGTAAAAAGTATAAAATTGAAGTTTTGCAATATAATTGTGTTGAAAAGCACCTAATCAATTATTTGAACTCCTAATATTTGAATAAAACATTTTGCGGTCCTTTTTGTAGAGGTTTCGGACGAGCAGGTCTAAATGGGCCTTTCTATGGGCCCGTTGGAATTTTAACTGAAAAAAGTATAAAATTGAGGTTTTTCAATATAATTGTGTTGAAAAGTTCCTAATCAATTATTTGGACTCCTAAAATTTGATTAAAACTATTTTGCGGTCCTTTTTGTCGAATTTTCGGACGAGGAGGTCTAACTGGGCCTTTCAATGGACCCGTTAGAATTTTAACTGAGTAAAAATTTTAGAAATTGAGGTTTTGCAATATAATTGTGTTGAAAAGCTCATAATCATTTATTTTAACTCCTAAAGTTTGATTAAAACATTTTGCGGTCCTTTTTGTATCTGTTTCGGACGTGCAGGTCTAAATGGGCCTTCAATGGACCCGTTGGAATTTTAAATGAGTAAAAAGTAAAGAAATTGAGGTTTTGCAATATAATTGTGTTGAAAAGCTCCGAATCAATTATTTGAACTCCTAAAATTTGATTAAAACTTGTTTTGCGGTCTTTTTTATAGAGGTTTCGGACGAGCTGGTCTAAATGGGCCTTTCAATGGACCCGTTGGAATTTTAACTGAGTAAAAAGTACATAAATTGAGGTTTTGCAATATAATTGTGTTGAAAAGCTCCTAATTATTAATTTGAACTTCTAATATTTGAATAAATCATTTTTGCGGTCCTTTTTGTAGAGGTTTCGGACGAGCAGGTCTAAATGGGCCTTTCAATAGGCCCGTTGGAATTTTAACTGAGTAAAAAGTATAAAAATTGAGGTTTTTTTCAATATAATTGTGTTGAAAAGCTCCTAATCAATTATTTGAACTCCTAAAATTTGATTAAAACTTGTTTTGCGGTCTTTTTTGTCGAGGTTTTGGACGAGCAGGTCTAAATGGGCCTTTCAATGGACCCATTTGGAATTTTAACTTAGTAAAAAGTACAGAAATTGAGGTTTTGCTATATAATTGTGTTGAAAAGCTCCTAATCAATTATTTGAACTTCTAATATTTGAATAAAACATTTTTGCGGTCCTTTTTGTAGAGGTTTCGGACGAGCAGGTCTAAATGGGCCTTTCAATAGGCCCGTTGGAATTTTAACTGAGTAAAAAGTATAAAAATTGAGGATTTTTTCAATATAATTGTGTTGAAAAGCTCCTAATCAATTATTTGAACTCCTAAAATTTGATTAAAACTTGTTTTGCGGTCTTTTTTCTCGAGGTTTTGGACGAGCAGGTCTAAATGGGCCTTTCAATGGACCCGTTTGGAATTTTAACTTAGTAAAAAGTACAGAAATTGAGGTTTTGCTATATAATTGTGTTGAAAAGCTCCTAATTAATTATTTGAACTTCTAATATTTGAATAAAACATTTTTGCGGTCCTTTTTGTAGAGGTTTCGGACGAGCAGGTCTAAATGGGCCTTTCAGTAGGCCCGTTGGAATTTTAACTGAGTAAAAAGTATAAAAATTGAGGTTTTTTTCAATATAATTTTGTTGAAAAGCTCCTAATCAATTATTTGAACTCCTAAATTTTGATTAAAACTTGTTTTGCGGTCTTTTTTGTCGAGGTTTTGGACGAGCAGGTCTAAATGGGCCTTTCAATGGACCCGTTTGGAATTTTAACTTAGTAAAAAGTACAGAAATTGAGGTTTTGCTATATAATTGTGTTGAAAAGCTCCTATCAATTATTTGAACTTCTAATATTTGAATAAAACATTTTTGCGGTCCTTTTTGTAGAGGTTTCGGACGAGCAGGTCTAAATGGGCCTTTCAATAGGCCCGTTGGAATTTTAAATGAGTAAAAAGTATAAAAATTGAGGTTTTTTTCAATATAATTGTGTTGAAAAGCTCCTAATCAATTATTTGAACTCCTAAAATTTGATTAAAACTTGTTTTGCGGTCTTTTTTGTCGAGGTTTTGGACGAGTAGGTCTAAATGGGCCTTTCAATGGACCCGTTTGGAATTTTAACTTAGTAAAAAGTACAGAAATTGAGGTTTTGCTATATAATTGTGTTGAAAAGCTCCTAATCAATTAAATAAACTCCTAAAATTTGATTAAAACTTTTTTTGCAGTCCTTTTGTATCGGTTTCGGACGAGCAGGTCTAAATGGACATTACAATGGACCCGTTGGAATTTTAACTGAGTAAAAAGTACAGAAATTGAGGTTTTGCAATATAATTGTGTTGAAAAGCTCCTAATCAATTATTTGAACTCCTAAAATTTGATTAAAACTTGTTTTGCGGTCCTTTTTCTAGAGGTTTCGGACGAGCAGATCTTAATGAGCCTTTTAATGGGCCCGTTGGAATTTTAACTGAGTAAAAAGTACAGAAATTGAGGTTTTTGAATATAATTGTGTTGAAAATCTCCTAATAAATTACATGATCTCCTAAAATTTGATTAAAACTTGTTTTGCAGCCCTTTTTGTAGAGGTTTCGGACGAGTTGGTCTAATGGGCCTTTCAATGGACCCGTTGGAATTTTAACTCAGTAAAAAGTACAGAAATTGAGGTTTTGAAATATAATTGTGTTGAAAAGCTCCTAATCAATTATTTGAACTCCTAATATTTGAATAAAACATTTTTGCGGTCCTTTTTGTAGAGGTTTCGGACGAGCAGGTCTAAATGGGCCTTTCAATGGCCCCGTTGGAATTTTAACTGAGTAAAAAGTATAAAAATTGTGGTTTTTTCAATATAATTGTGTTGAAAAGCTTCTAATCAATTATTTGAACTCCTAAAATTTGATTAAAACTTGTTTTGCGGTCTTTTTTGTCATGGTTTTGGACGAGCAGGTATAAATGGGCCTTTCAATGGACCCGTTTCGAATTTTAACTTAGTAAAAAGTACAGAAATTGAGGTTTTGCAATATAATTGTGTTGAAAAGCTCCTAATCAATTACATAAACTCCTAAAATTTGATTAAAACTTTTTTTGCAGTCCTTTTGTATCGGTTTCGGACGAGCAGGTCTAAATGGGCCTTACAATGGACCCGTTGGAATTTTAACTAAGTAAAAAGTACAGAAATTGAGGTTTTGCAATATAATTGTGTTGAAAAGCTCCTAATCAATTACTTGAACTCCTAATATTTGAATAAAACATTTTTGCGGGCCTTTTTGTAGAGGTTTCGGACGAGCAGGTCTAAATGGGCCTTTCAATGGCCCCGTTGGAATTTTAACTGAAAAAAAGTATAAAATTGAGGTTTTTCAATATAATTGTTTTGAAAAGTTCCTAATCAATTATTTGAACTCCTAAAATTTGATTAAAACTATTTTGCGGTCCTTTTTGTCGAATTTTCGGACGAGCAGGTCTAAATGGGCCTTTCAATGGACCCGTTATAATTTTAAATGAGTAAAAAGTATAGAAATTAAGGATTTACAATATAATTGTTTTGAAAAGCTCATAATCATTTATTTTAACTCCTAAAATTTGATTAAAACAATTTTCGGTCCTTTTTGTATCGGTTTCGGACATGCAGGTCTAAATGGGCCTTCAATGGACCCGTTGGAATTTTAACTGAGTAAAAAGTACATAAATTGAGGTTTTGCAATATAATTGTGTTGAAAAGCTCCTAATCAATTATTTGAACTCCTAAAATTTGATTAAAACTTGTTTTGCGGTCTTTTTTGTAGAGGTTTCGGACGAGCAGGTCTAAATGGCCCTTTCAATGGACCCGTTGGAATTTTAACTAAGTATAAAGTACATAAATTGAGGTTTTGCAATATAATTGTGTTGGAAAGCTCCTAATCAATTATTTGAACTTCTAATATTTGAATAAAACATTTTTGCGATCCTTTTTGTAGAGGTTTCGGACGAGCAGGTCTAAATGGGCCATTCAACAGGCCCCGTTGGAATTTTAACTGAGTAAAAAGTATAAAAATTGAGGTTTTTTCAATATAATTGTGTTGAAAAGCTCCTACTCAATTATTTGAACTCCTAAAATTTGATTAAAACTTGTTTTGCGGTCTTTTTTGTCGTGGTTTTGGAGGAGCAGGTCTAAATGGGCCTTACAATGGACCCGTTGGAATTTTAACTGAGTAAAAAGTACAGAAATTGAGGTTTTGCAATATAATTGTGTTGAAAAGCTCCTAATCAATTATTTGAACTCCTAAAATTTGATTAAAACTTGTTTTGCGGTCCTTTTTCTAGAGGTTTCGGATGAGCAGGTCTAAATGGGCCTTTTTATGGGCCCGTTCGAATTTTAAATGAGTAAAAAGTTCAGAAATTGTGGTATTGGAATATAATTGTGTTGAAAATCTCCTAATAAATTACAAGATCTCCTAAAATTTGATTAAAACTTGTTTTGCGGCCCTTTTTGTAGAGGTTTCGGACGAGCTGGTCTAAATGGGCCTTTCAATGGACCCGTTGGAATTTTAACTGAGTAAAAAGTACAGAAATTGAGGTTTTGCAATATAATTGTGTTGAAAAGCTCCTAATCAATTATTTGAACTCCTAATATTTGAATAAAACATTTTTGCGGTCCTTTTTGTATAGGTTTCGGACGAGCAGGTCTAAATGGGCCTTTCAATGGGCCCGTTGGAATTTTAACTGAATAAAAAGTATAAAATTGAGGTTTTTCAATATAATTGTGTTGAAAAGTTCCTAATCAATTATTTGAACTCCTAAAATTTGATTAAAACTATTTTGCGGTCCTTTTTGTCGAATTTTCGGACGAGCAGGTCTAAATGGGCCTTTCAATGGACCCGTTAGAATTTTAACTGAGTAAAAAGTATAGAAATTGAGGTTTTGCAATATAATTGTGTTGAAAAGCTCATAATCATTTATTTTAACTCCTAAAAATTGATTAAAACGTTTTGCGGTCCTTTTTGTATCGGTTTCGGACGTGCAGGTCTAAATGGGCCTTCAATGGACCCGTTGGAATTTTAACTGAGTAAAAAGTACAGAAATTGAGGTTTTGCAATATAATTGTGTTGAAACCCTCCTAATCAATTATTTGAACTCCTAATATTTGAATAAAACATTTTTACGGTCCTTTTTGTAGAGGTTTCGGACGTGCAGGTCTAAATGGGCCTATCAATGGGCCCGTTGGAATTTTAACTGAATAAAAAGTATAAAATTGAGGTTTTTCAATATAATTGTGTTGAAAAACTCCTAATAAATTATTTGAACTCCTAATATTTGAATAAAACATTTTTGCGGTCCTTTTTGTAGAGGTTTTGGACGAGCAGGTATAAATGGGCCTTTCAATGGACACGTTGGAATTTTAACTGAGTAAAAAGTACAGAATTTGAGGTTTTGCAATATAATTGTGTTTAAAAGCTCCTAATCAATTTTTTGAACTCCTAAAATTTGATTAAAACTAGTTTTTTGGTCCTTTTTGTCGAGTTTTCGGACGAGCAGGTCTAAATGTGCCTTTCAATGGACCCGTTGGAATTTTAACTGAGTAAAAAGTACAGAAATTGAGTTTTTGGAATATAATTGTGTTGAAAAGCTCCTAATCAATTACATGAACTCCTAAAATTTGATTAAAACGTGTTTTGCAGTCCTTTTGTAGAGGTTTCGGACGAGTGGGTCGAAATGGGCCTTTGAATGGACCCGCTGGAATTTTAACTGAGTAAAAAGTACAGAAATTAAGGTTTTGCAATATAATTGTGTTGAAAAGCTCCTAATCAATTACATGAACCCCTAAAATTTGATTAAAACGTGTTTTGCAGTACTTTTTGTAGAGGTCTCGGACGAGAGGGTCGAAATGGGCCTTTGAATGGACCCGTTGGAATTTTAACTGAGTAAAAAGTACATAAATTGAAATTTTGCAATATAATTGTGTTGAAAAGCTCCTAATCAATTATTTGAACTTCTAATATATGAATAAAACATTTTTGCGGTCCTTCTTGTAGAGGTTTCGGACGAGCAGGTCCAAATGGGACTTTTAATAGGGCCGTTGGAATTTTAACTGAGTAAAAAGTATAAAAATTGAGGTTTTTTTCAATATAATTGTGTTGAAAAGCTCCTAATCAATTATTTGAACTCCTAAAATTTGATTAAAACTTTTTTGCAGTCCTTTTGTATCGGTTTCGGACGAGCATGTCTAAATGGGCCTTTCAATGGACCCGTTGGAATTTTAACTGAGTAAAAAGTACAGAAATTGTGGTTTTGCAATATAATTATGTTGAAAAGCTCCTAATCAATTATTTGAACTCCTAATATTTGAATAAAACATTTTTGCAGTCCTTTTTGTAGAGATTTCGGACGAGCAGGTCTAAATGGGCCTTTTAATGGGCCCGTTTGAATTTTAACTGAGTAAAAAGTATAAAAATTGAGGTTTTTCAATATAATTGTGTTTAAAAGCTCCTAATCAATTTTTTGAACTCCTAAAATTTGATTAAAACTTGTTTTGCCGTCTTTTTTGTCGAGGTTTTGGACGAGCAGGTCTAAATGGGCCTTTCAAAGGACCCGTTTGGAATTTTAACTGAGTAAAAAGTACAGAAATTGAGGTTTTGCAATATAATTGTGTTGAAAAGCTCCTAATCAATTACATGAACACCTAAAATTTGATTAAAACTTGTTTTGCTATCCTTTTGTAGAGGTTTCGGACGAGCAGGTCTAAATAGGCTTTTCAATAGACCCGTTAGAATTTTAACTGAGTCAAAAAGTCAGAAATTGAGGTTTTGCAATATAATTTTGTTGAAAAGCCCCTAATCAATTATTTGAACTCCTAAAATTTTATTAAAAGCTTTTTTATGGTCCTCTTTGTAGAGGTTTCGGACGAGCGGGTCTAAATGGGCCTTTCAATGGACTCGTTGGAATTTTAACTGAGTAAAAAGTATAAAAATTTAAGTTTTGCAATATAATTGTGTTGAAAAGCTCCTAATCATTTATATGAACTCCTAAGATTTGATTAAAACTTTTTTGCGGTCCTTTTTGTATCGGTTTCGGACGAGCAGGTCTAAATGGGCCTTAGAATGGACCCGTTGGAATTTTAACTGAGTAAAAAGTACAGAAGTTGAGGTTTTGCAATATAATTGTGTTGAAAAGCTCCAAATAAATTATTTAAACTCCTAAATTTTGATTAAAACTTGTTTTGCGGTCCTTTTTGTCGAGGTTTCGGACGAGCAGGGCTAAATGTGCCTTTCAATGGACCCGTTGGAATTTTAACTGAGTAAAACGTACAGAAATTGAGGTTTTGCAATATAATTGTGTTGAAAAGCTCCTAATCAATTACATGAACTCCTAAAATTTGATTAAAACGTGTTTTGCAGTCCTTTTTGTAGAGGTTTAGGTCGAGTGGGTCGAAATGGGCCTTTGAATGGAGCTGTTGGAATTTTAACTGAGTAAAAAGTACAGAAATTGAGGTTTTGCAATATAATTGTGTGGAAAAGCTCCTAATCAATTATTTGAACTCCTAAAATTTGATTAAAACTTGTTTTGCGGTGTTTTTTGTCGAGGTTTCAGACGAGCAGGTCTAAATGGGCCTTTCAATGGACCCGTTGGAATTTTAACTGAGTAAAAAGTACAGAAATTGAGTTTTTGCAATATAATTGTGTTGAAAAGCTCCTAATCTATTATTTGAACTCTTAGTATTTAAATAAAACATTTTTGCGGTCCCTTTTGTAGAGGTTTTGGAAGAGCAGGTCTAAATGGGCTTTTCAATGGGCCCGTTGGAATTTTAACTGAGTAAAAAGTATATAAATTGAGGGTTTTCAATATAATTGTGTTGAAGAGCTCCTAATCAATTATTTGAACTCCTAAAATTTGATTAAAACTTGTTTTGCGGTCCTTTTTGTCGAGGTTTTGGACGAGCAGGTCTAAATGGGCCTTTCAATGGACCCGTTAGAATTTTAACTGAGTAAAAAGTACAGAAATTGAGGTTTTGCAATATAATTGTGTTGAAAAGATCCTAATCAATTATTTGAACTCCTAATATTTGAATAAAACATTTTTGCGGTCCTTTTTGTAGAGGTTTCGGACGAGCATGTCTAAATGGGCCTATCAATGGGCCCGTTGGAATTTAAACTGAGTAAAAAGTATAAAATTGTGGTTTTTCAATATAATTGTGATGAAAAGCTCCTAATAAATTAATTGAACTCCTAAAATTTGATTAAAACTATTTTTGCGTCCTTTTTGTCGAGGTTTCGGACGAGCAGGTCTAAAAAGGCCTTTCAATGGACCCGTTAGAATTTTAACTGAGTAAAAAGTACAAAAATTGAGGTTTTGCAATATAATTGTGCTGAAAAGCTCCAAATCACTTACATGAACTACCTAAAATTTGATTAAAAGCTTTTTTGTGGTCCTCTTTGAAGAGGTTTCGGACGAGCGGGTCTAAATGGGCCTTTCAATGGACCCGTTGGAATTTTAAATGAGCAAAAAGTATAAAAATTGAAGTTTTGCAATATAATTGTGTTGAAAGTCTCCTAATCATTTATTTTAACTCCTAAGATTTGATTAAAACTTTTTTGCGGTCCTTTTTTGTATCGGTTTCGGACGAGCGGGTCTAAATGGGCCTTAGAATGGACCCGTTGGAATTTTATCTGAGTAAAAAGTACAGAAGTTGAGGTTTTGCAATATAATTGTGTTGAAAAGCTCCAAATCAATTATTTGAACTCCTAAATTTTGATTAAAACTTGTTTTGCAGTCCTTTTTGTCGAGGTTTCGGACGAGCAGGTCTAAATGTGCCTTTCAATGGACCCGTTGGAATTTTAACTGAGTAAAAAGTAAAAAAATTGAGGTTTTGGAATATAATTGTGTTGAAAAGCTCCTAATCAATTACACGAACTCCTAAAATTTGATTAAAACGTGTTTTGCAGTCCTTTTTGTAGAGGATTAGGTCGAGTGGGTCGAAATGGGCCTTTGACTGGAGCCGTTGGAATTTTAACTGAGTAAAAAGTAAAGAAATTGAGGTTTTGCAATATAATTGTATTGAAAAGCACCTAATCAATTACATAAACTCCTAAAATTTGATTAAAACTTTTTTTGGAGTCCTTTTTGTAGAGGTTTCAAACGAGCGGGTCGAAATGAGCATTTCAATGGACCCGTTGAAATCTTAACTGAGTAAAAAGTGCAGAAATTGAGGTTTCGCAATATAATTGTGTTGAAAAGCTCCTAATCAATTATTTGAACTATTAATATTTGAATAAAACATTTTTGCGGTCCTTTTTGTTGAGGTTTCGGAAGAGCAAGTCTAAATGGGCCTTTCAATGGGCCCGTTGGAATTTTAACTGAGTAAAAAGTATATAAATTGAGGTTTTTCAATATAATTGTGTTGAAAAGCTCCTAATCAATTATTTGAACTCCTAAAATTTGATTAAAACTTGTTTTGCGGTCCTTTTTGTCGAGGTTTTGGACGAGCAGGTCTAAATGGGCCTTTCAATGGATCCGTTAGAATTTTAACTGAGTAAAAAGTACAGAAATTGAGGTTTTGCAATATATTTGTGTTGAAAAGCTCCTAATCAATTATTTGAACTCCTAAAATTTGATTAAAACTTGTTTTGCGGTCCTTTTTGTAGAGGTTTCGGACGAGCAGGTCTAAATGGGCCTTTCAATGGACCCGTTGGAATTTTAACTGAGTAAAAAGTATAAAATTTTGGTTTTCAATATAATTGTGTTGAAAAGATCCTAATAAATTATATGAACTCCTAAAATTTGATTAAAACTATTTTTGCATCCTTTTTGTCGAGGTTTCGGACGAGCAGGTCTAAATAGGCTTTTCAATGGACCCGTTAGAATTTTAACTGAGTAAAAAGTACATAAATTGAGGTTTTGCAATATAATTGTGCTGAAAAGCTCCAAATCAATTACATGAACTACCTAAAATTTGATTAAAAGCTTTTTTATGGGCCTCTTTGTATCGGTTTCGGACGAGCAAGTCTAAATGGGCCTTAGAATTGACCCGTTGGAATTTTTACTGAGTAAAAAGTACAGAAGTTGAGGTTTTGCAATATAATTGTGTTGAAAAGCTCCAAATCAATTATTTGAACTCCTAAAATTTGATTAAAACTATTTTTGCATCCTTTTTGTCGAGGTTTCGGACGAGCAGGTCTAAATAGGCTTTTCAATGGACCCGTTAGAATTTTTTTTTTTTGAATAAAAGGCCTCATTAAAAACCCCTACTACTGTCCTTCAAGCAAAGCTAGAGGACCCTAAAAAGGGGAAAAGAGTGCCCAAATATTATTAATCAAAGAAGATTTGTTACAAGATGTTGTATACAATGTGGACTGGTAAATCCAACAAAAAAGGTTGGCATATGTTACCGTGGAATCGTATATGTTTACCCAAATCTGCTGGCGGCATGGGTTTTAAGGACTTACACGATTTCAATATCGCTCTCTTGGGAAAGCAAATTTGGAAACTTATATGTGAACCAGATTCCTTATTAGGACAAATATACCGATCTAAATACTTTCCTTCAGGCAACATCCTGGATGCACCGAAACCTAGTAGGGGCTCCTTTGCTTGGCAAGGTATATATAACGCTCTTCAGCGTCTTTTCCCCGGCTTTCTTCACCGCCCTGGTATAAATAGTAATATTAGAATACACAAAGATATATGGGGAGGGTCTTCCCCGATTGAGCTTACTGGGGATTACGAAATCTCCGATGAATTTCACATTCGATGTCGTGATTTTATGATCCGTAACCAAACTGCCTGGGATACGGTAAAGTTAAACAATTATTTCAATCCATTTGATGCCGATGCCATTCTCCATATTCCCATCATAAATGATCAACGGGATTCAATTTTATGGTCTCACAACGCTCAATAACCCAACCTTCGCCACCAACTCGTTTCTGGAAGTTTTTATCCAAAATCAAAGCTTTACCCAAAGTTAAAACTTTTGGCTGGCGTACGGCATCTGATGCTCTACCAGTTGGTTCTAAAATGCAAGCTTTTTCCCCTAGCGCGGGGCCCTGCTCTATATGTGGTAGTCATTCGGAATCGATTCTTCATGCGCTTCGTGATTGCCCTGGGGCATCTGAAGCCCTCCAAATTAGTGGTATCCCTATCTCTCTCTATAAGAGTTTAGCTCCTACGCCCATACAATGGTTAGAGGAAGCAGCCTCTACAATTTCCTCTGATAAATTTGGTCTCTTCCTTACCGTTTTATGGAATATTTGGAACAGACGAAATGACTGGGTTCACAACCACCATCTACAACCTCCATGGCTAATTGCTGTCAACTCAATTAGCTTACATGATGAATTTTGTAAATCTTTAATTTCATTTGATCCATCTCCATCAACATTTTCTAACCTATCCCGTACTCCTCCTCCGCCTAATCAAATCAAAATTAATGTGGACGGAGCTTTTAACCCATCAACTCGTGCAGCAGCCGTAGGCGTTGTTGCTCGTGATTATGCAGGAGCAGTCGTGGGTGGTCTTGCTTTCCCTCTTGGTAGCTGTCAGGACGCTATCACCAGTGAAGGGGAAAGCATCCTAGCTGGTCTCACCTTTGCACGATCTCAAGGATGGAATCGTATCTTGATCGAAACTGACTGCGCTTCTCTCGCGAATAGGATCAACAATCCTGCTCAGGACCTCTCTACTATGGGGCCAACTATTCTTCGGATACAAGCTGCTCTTCCCGATTTTGACTTTATTTCCATTTCTTTTGTACGCCGTGAGGCAAATATTATAGCCAATTCTTTGGCTACCCGTTAGAATTTTAACTGAGTAAAAAGTACAGAAATTGAGGTTTTGCAATATAATTGTGCTGAAAAGCTCCAAATCAATTACATGAACTTCCTAAAATTTGATTAAAAGCTTTTTTATGGTCCTCTTTGTAGAGGTTTCGGACGAGCGGGTTTAAATGGTCCTTTCAATGGACCCGTTGGAATTTTAACTGAGTTAAAAGTATAAAAATTGAAGTTTTGCAATATAATTGTGTTGAAAAGCTCCTAATCAATTATTTGAACTCTTAATATTTGAATAAAACATTTTTGCGGTCCTTTTTGTAGAGGTTTCGGAAGAGCATGTCTAAATGGGCCTTTCAGTGGGCCCGTTGGAATTTTAACTAAGTAAAAAGTATATAAATTGAGGGTTTTCAATATAATTGTGTTGAAAAGCTCCTAATCAATTATTTGAACTCCTAAAATTTGATTAAAACTTGTTTTGCGGTCCTTTTTGTCGAGGTTTTGGACGAGCATGTCTAAATGGGCCTTTCAATGGACCCGTTGGAATTTTAACTAAGTAAAAAGTATATAAATTGAGGGTTTTCAATATAATTGTGTTGAAAAGCTCCTAATCAATTATTTGAACTCCTAAAATTTGATTAAAACTTGTTTTGCGGTCCTTTTTGTCGAGGTTTTGGACGAGCATGTCTAAATGGGCCTTTCAATGGACCCGCTAGAATTTTAACTGAGTAAAAAGTACAGAAATTGAGGTTTTGCAATATAATTATGTTCAAAAGCTCCTAATCAAATAAATAAACACCTAAGATTTGATTAAAACTTTTTTGCAGTCCTTTTTGTATCAGTTTCGGACGAGTAGGTCTAAATGGGCCTTACAATGGACCCGTTGGAATTTTAACTGAGTAAAAAGTACAGAAGTTGAGGTTTTGCAATATATTTGTGTTGAAAAGCTCCAAATCAATTACATGAACTTCCTAAAATTTGATTAAAAGCTTTTTTATGGTCCTCTTTGTAGAGGTTTCGGACGAGCGGGTTTAAATGGGCCTTTCAATGGACCCGTTGGAATTTTAACTGAGTTAAAAGTATAAAAATTGAAGTTTTGCAATATAATTGTGTTGAAAAGCTCCTAATCAATTATTTGAACTCTTAATATTTGAATAAAACATTTTTGCGGTCCTTTTTGTAGAGGTTTCGGAAGAGCATGTCTAAATGGGCCTTTCAGTGGGCCCGTTGGAATTTTAACTAAGTAAAAAGTATATAAATTGAGGGTTTTCAATATAATTGTGTTGAAAAGCTCCTAATCAATTATTTGAACTCCTAAAATTTGATTAAAACTTGTTTTACGGTCCTTTTTGTCGAGGTTTTGGACGAGCATGTCTAAATGGGCCTTTCAATGGACCCGCTAGAATTTTAACTGAGTAAAAAGTACAGAAATTGAGGTTTTGCAATATAATTATGTTCAAAAGCTCCTAATCAAATAAATAAACACCTAAGATTTGATTAAAACTTTTTTGCAGTCCTTTTTGTATCAGTTTCGGACGAGTAGGTCTAAATGGGCCTTACAATGGACCCGTTGGAATTTTAACTGAGTAAAAAGTACAGAAGTTGAGGTTTTGCAATATATTTGTGTTGAAAAGCTCCTAATAAATTATTTGAACTCCTAAAATTTGATTAAAACTTGTTTTGCGGTCCTTTTTGTAGAGGTTTCGGACGAGCAGGTCTAAATGGGCCTTTCAATGGACCCGTTGGAATTTTGACTGAGTAAAAAGTACAGAAATTGACGTTTTGCAATATAATTGTGTTGAAAAGATCCTAATCAATTATTTGAACTCCTAATATTTGAATAAAACTTTTTTGCGGTCCTTTTTGTAGAGGTTTCGGACGAGCAGGTCTAAATGGGCCTATCAATGGGCCCGTTGGAATTTTAACTGAGTAAAAAGTATAAAATTCTGGTTTTTCAATATAATTGTGTTGAAAAGCTCCTAATAAATTATTTGAACTCCTAAAATTTGATTAAAACTATTTTTGCGTCCTTTTTGTCGAGGTTTCGGACGAGCAGGTCTAAATAGGCTTTTCAATGGACCCATTAGAATTTTAACTGAGTAAAAAGTACAGAAATTGAGGTTTTGCAATATAATTGTGTTGAAAATCTCCAAATCAATTACATGAACTACCTAAAATTTGATCAAAAGCTTTTTTATGGTCCTCTTTGTAGAGATTTCGGACGAGCGGGTCTAAATGGGCCTTTCAATGGACCCGTTGGAATTTTAACTGTGTTAAAAGTATAAAAATTGAAGTTTTGCAATATAATTGTGTTGAAAAGCTCCTAATCATTTATTTGAACTCCTAAGATTTGATTAAAACTTTTTTGCGGTCCTTTTTGTATCGGTTTCGGATGAGCAGGTCTAAATGGGCCTTAGAATGGACCCGTTGGAAATTTAACTGAGTAAAAAGTACAGAAGTTGAGGTTTTGCAATATAATTGTGTTGAGAAGCTCCAAATCAATTATTTCAACTCCTAAATTTTGATTAAAACATGTTTTGCGGTCCTTTTTGTCGAGGTTTCGGACGAGCAGGTCTAAATGTATCTTTCAATGGACCCGTTGGAATTTTAACTGAGTAAAGCGTACAGAAATTGAGGTTTTGCAATATAATTGTGTTGAAAAGCTCCTAATCAATTACATGAACTCCTAATGTTTGATTAAAACGTTTTTTGCAGTCCTTTTTGTAGAGGTTTCGGTCGAGTAGGTCGAAATGGGCCTTTGAATGGACCCGTTGGAATTTTAACTGAGTAAAAAGTACAGAAATTGAGGTTTTGCAATATAATTGTGTTGAAAAGCTCCTATTCAATTACATGAATTCCTAAAATTTGATTAAAACTTGTTTTGCAGTCCTTTTTGTAGAGGTTTCGGACGAGCAGGTCGAAATGGGCCTTTCAATGGACCCGTTGGAATTTTAACTGAGTAAAAAGTAATGAAATTGAGGTTTTGCAATATAATTGTGTGGAAAAGCTCCTAATAAATTATTTGAACTACTAAAATTTGATTAAAACTTGTTTTGCGATCCTTTTTGTCGAGGTTTCAGACGAGCAGGTCTAAATGGGCCTTTCAATGGACCCGTTGGAATTTTAACTGAGTAAAAAGTACAGAAATTGAGGCTTTTGCAATACAATTGTGTTGAAAATCTCCTAATCAATTACATGATCTCCTAAAATTTGATTAAACCTTGTTTTGCGGTCCTTTTTGTAGAGGTTTTGGACGAGCAGGTTTAAATGGGCCTTTCAATGGACCTGTTAGAATTTTAACCGAGTAAAAAGTACAGAAATTGAGGTTTTGCAATATAATTGTGTTGAAAAGCTCCTAATCAATTATTTGAACTCCTAATATTTGAATAAAACATTTTGCGGTCCTTTTTGTAGAGGTTTCGGACGAGCGGGTCTAAATGGGTCTATCAATGGGCCCGTTAGAATTTTAACTGAGTAAAAGTATAAAATTGAGGTTTTTCAATATAATTGTGTTGAAAAGCTCCTAATAAATTATTTGAACTCCTAATATTTGAATAAAACATTTTTGCGGTCCTTTTTGTAGAGGTTTTGGACGAGAAGGTATAAATGGGCCTTTCAATGGACCCGTTGGAATTTTAACTGAGTAAAAAGTACAGAAATTGAGGTTTTGCAATATAATTGTGTTGAAAAGCTCCTAATCAATTATTTGAACTCCTAAAACTTGATTAAAACTTGTTTTGTGGTCCTTTTTGTCGAGGTTTCGGACGAGCAGGTCTAAATGTGCCTTTCAATGGACCCGTTGGAATTTTAACTGAGTAAAAAGTACAGAAATTGAGTTTTTGGAATATAATTTTGTTGAAAAGCTCCTAATCAATTACATGAACTCCTAAAATTTGATTAAAACGTGTTTTGCAGTCCTTTTTGTAGAGGTTTCGGACGAGTGGGTCGAAATGGGCCTTTGAATGGACCCGCTGGAATTTTAACTGAGTAAAAAGTACAGAAATTGAGGTTTTGCAATATAATTGTGTTGAAAAGCTCCTAATCAATTACATGAACTCCTAAAATTTGATTAAAACTTGTTTTGCAGTCCTTTTTGTAGAGGTTTCAGACGAGCGGGTCGAAATGGGCCTTTCAATGGACCTGTTGGATTTTAACTGAGTAAAAAGTACAGAAATTGAGGTTTTGAATATAATTGTGTGGAAAAGCTCCTAATCAATTATTTGAACTCCTTAAATTTGATTAAAACTTGTTTTGCGGTCCTTTTATCGAGGTTTCGGACGAGCAGGTCTAAATGGGCCTTTCAATGGACCCGTTGGAATTTTAACTGAGTAAAAAGTACAGAAATTGAGGTTTTGTAATATAATTGTGTTGAAAATCTCCTAATCAATTACATGATCTCCTAAAATTTGGTTAAAACTTGTTTTGCGGTCCTTTTTGTAGAGGTTTTGGACGAGCAGGTCTAAATGGGCTTTTCAATGGACCTGTTGGAATTTTAACTGAGTAAAAAGTACAGAAATTGAGGTTTTGCAATATAATTGTGTTGAAAAGCTCGTAATCAATTATTTGAATTCCTAATATTTGAATAAAACATTTTTGCGGTCCTTTTTGTAGAGGTTTTAGACGAGCAGGTCTAAATGGGCCTATCAATGGGCCCGTTGGAATTTTAAATGAGTAAAAACTTTAAAATTGAGGTTTTTCAATATAATTGTGTTGAAAAGCTCCTAATAAATTATTTGAACTCCTAAAATTTGATTAAAACAATTTTGCGGTCCTTTTTGTCGAGGTTTCGGACGAGCATGTCTAAATGGGCCTTTCAATGGACCAGTTAGAATTTTAACTGAGTAAAAAGTACAACAATTGAGGTTTTGCAATATAATTGTGTTGACAAGCTCCTAATCAATTACATGAACTCTTAAAATTTGATTAAAACTTTTTTTGTGGTCCTTTTTGTAGAGGTTTCGGACGAGCGGGTCTAAATTGGCCTTTCAATGGACCCGTTGAATTTTTTTTTGATAGAAAGGCCTCGTTAAAAACCCCTACTACTGTCCTTCAAGCAGAGCTAGAGGACCCTAAAAAGGGGAAAAGAGTGCCTAGATTTTATTTCATGAAAGAGTTGTTACAAGATGTTTGATACAAGGAGGAATATCAGAAGTAAAAGATAAAGCAGACATTTTGCCAAGCGAAAAGGTCGCCAAAGAATGCGCTACATGATTTGCCTCACGGCGTACAAAGGAAACAGAAGCTGATACAAAGTCATGAAGAGATTCTCGAATTTGATGAAGAAGAGGCCCCAACGTGGAGAGATCCAGCCCTGGATTGTTGATTCTATTTGCAATGGAAGCGCAATCAGTTTCCAGCAAAATCCTAGTCCATCCTTGAGATCGAGCGAAGGTGACCCCGGCAAGAAGGCTTTCACCTTCACAAGTGACTGCATCCGGACGGCTGCCTAGCGGAAAGGCGAGGCCCCCCACCACTGCACCTGTAGAATCACGTGCCACAACACCAACCGCCGCAGCACGAGTAGAAGGATTGAAAGCCTCATCTACATTAATTTTGATATGGTTAGGCGGAGGAGGGTTCCAGTTTGTGGAGGAAAGGAAAGAAGGTGTTGGAATGGTAGGCACAGTTGCACTGTAAAAGTCATTATGAAGACTAATAGAGTAAAAAGTACAGAAATTGAGGTTTGGCAATATAATTGCGTTGAAAAGCTCCTAATCAATTATTTGAACTCCTAAAATTTGATTAAAACTTTTTTTTCGTCCTTTTTGTAGAGGTTTCGGACGACGGGTCTAAATTGGCCTTTCAATGGACCCGTTGAAATTTTAACTGAGTAAAAAGTACAGAAATTGAGGTTTGGCAATATAATTGCGTTGAAAAGCTCCTAATCAATTATTTGAACTCCTAAAATTTGCGCAAAACTTGTTTTGCGGTCCTTTATGTATAGGTTTCGGACGTGCGGGTCTAAATGGGCCTTTCAATGGACCAGTTGGAATTTTAACTGAGTAAAATGTATAAAAATTGAATTTTTGCAATATAATTGTGTTGAAAAGCTCCTAATAATTTATTTGAACACCTAGAATTTGATTAAAACTTTTTTGCGATCCTTTTTGTATCGGTTTCGGACGAGCAGGTCTAAATGGGCCTTACAATGGACCCGTTGGAATTTTAACTGAGTAAAAAGTACAGAAATTGAGGTTTTGCAATATAATTGTGTTGCGAAGCTCCTAATCAATTATTTGAACTCCTAAAATTTGATTAAAACTTGTTTTGCGGTCCTTTTTGTCGAGGTTTCGGACGAGCAGGTCTAAATGGGCCTTTCAATGGACCCGTTGGAATTTTAACTGAGTAAAAAGTACAAAAATTGAGGTTTTGCAATATAATTGTGTTGAAAAGCTCCTAATCAATTACATGAACTCATAAAATTTGATTAATACTTGTTTTGCAGTCCTTTTGTAGAGGTTTCGGACAAGCAGGTCTAAATGGGCCTTTCAATAGACCCGTTGGAATTTTAACTGAGTAAAAAGAACAGAAATTGGGGTTTTGAAATATAATTTTGTTGAAAAGCTCCTAATCAATTATTTGTACTCCTAAAATATGATCAAAACTTGTTTTGCGGTCCTTTATGTAGAGGTTTCGGACGTGCGAGTCTAAATGGGCCTTTCAATGGACCCGTTGGAATTTTATCTCAGTAAAAAGTACAGAAATTGAGGTTTTGCAATATAATTGTGTGGAAAAGCTCCTAATCAATTACATGAACTCCTAAAATTTGATTAAAACCTGTTTTGCGGCCCTTTTTGTATCGGTTTCGGACGAGCATGTCTAAATGGGCCTTACAATGGACCTGTTGGAATTTTAACTGAGTAGAAAGTATAAAAATTGAGGTTTTACAATATAATTGTGTTGAAAATCTCATAATCAATTATTTTTACTCCTAAAATATGATCAAAACTTGTTTTGCGGTCCTTTATGTAGAGGTTTCGGACGTGCGGGTCTAAATGGGCCTTTTAGTGGACCCGTTGGAATTTTAACTGAATAAAATTTATAAATATTGAAGTTTAGCAATGTGTTGAAAATCTCCTAAGCATTTATTTGAACTCCTCAAATTTGATTAAAACTTTTTTGCGGTCCTCTTTGTATCGGTTTCGGACGAGCAGGTCTAAATGGGCCTTACGATGGACCCGTTGGAATTTTAAGTGAGTAAAAAGTACAGAAATTGAGGTTTTGCAATATAATTGTGTTTAAAAGATACTAATCAATTATTTGAACTCCTAAATTTTGATTAAAACTTGTTTTCTTTTTGTCGAGGTTTCGGACAAGCAGGTCTAAATGGGCCTTTCAATGGACCCGTTGGAATTTTAACTGAGTAAAAAGTACAGCAATTGTGGTTTTGCAATAGAATTGTGTTGAAAATCTCCTAATCAATTACATGATCTCCTAAAATTTGATTAAAACTTGTTTTGCGGCCCTTTTTGTAGAGGTTTCGGACGAGATGTCTAAATAGGCCTTTCAATGGACCCGTTGGAATTTTAACTGAGTAAAAAGTATAAAAATTGAGGTTTTGCAATATGAATATGTTGATAATATCATAATAAATTATTTGTACACCTAAAATATGAGCAAAACTTGTTTTGCGGTCTTGTATGTAGAGGTTTCGGACGTGCGGGTCTAAATGGGCCTTTCGGTGGACCCGTTGGAATTTTAACTGAGTAAAATGTATAAAAATTGAAGTTTTACAATATAATTGTGTTGAAAAGCTCCTAATCATTTATTTGAACTCCTAAAATTTGATTAAAACTTTTTTGCGGTCCTTTTTGTATCGGTTTCGGACGTGCAGGTCTGAATAGGCCTTCAATGGACCCGTTGGAATTTTAACTGAGTAAAAAGTACAAAAATTGAGGTTTTGCAATATAATTTTGTTGAAAAGCTCCTAATCAATTATTTGAACTCCTAAAATTTGTTTAAAACTTGTTTTGCGGTCCTTTTTGTCGAGGTTTCAAACGAGCAGGTCTAAATGGGCTTTTCAATGGACCCATTGGAATTTTAACTGAGTAAAAAGTACAGAAATCGAGGTTTTGCAATATAATTGTGTTGAAAAGCTCCTAAAAAATTACATGAACTCCTAAAATTTGATTAAAACTTGTTTTGCAGTCCTTTTTGTAGAGGTTTCGGACGAGCGGGTCGAAATGGGCCTTTCAGTGGACCTGTTGGAAATTTAATTGAGTAAAAAGTACAGAAATTGAGGTTTTGCAATATAATTTTGTTGAAAAGCTCCTAATCAATTACATGAACTCCTAAAATTTGATTAAAACGTGTTTTGCAGTCCTTTTTGTAGAGGTTTCAGACGATCGGGTCTAAATGGGCCATTCAATGGACCCGTTGGAATTTTAACTGAGTAAAAAGTACAACAATTGAGGTTTTGCAATATAATTGTGTTGAAAAGCTCCTAATAAATTATTTGAACTCCTAATATTTGAATAAAACATTTTTCCGGTCCTTTTTGTAGGGGTTTCGGACGAGCAGGTCTAAATGGGCCTATCAATGGGCCCGTTCAAATTTTAACTGAGTAAAAAGTATAAAATTGAGGTTTTTCAATATAATTGTGTTGAAAAGCTCCTAATCAATTATTTGTACTCCTAAAATTTGATTAAAACTATTTTTGCGGTCCTTTTTGTCGAGGTTTCGGACGAGCAGGTCTAAATGGGCCTTTCAATGGACCCGTTAGAATTTTAACTGAGTAAAAAGTACAGAAATTAAGGTTTTGCAATATAATTGTGTTGAAAAGCTCCTAATAAATTACATGAACTCATAAAATTTGATTAAAACTTGTTTTACAGTCATTTTTGTAGAGGTTTCGGACTAGCGAGTCGAAATGGGCCTTTCAATGGACCCGTTGGAATTTTAACTGTGTAAAAAGTACAGAAATTGAGGTTTTGTAATATAATTGTGTTGAAAAGCTCCTAAGTAATTACATGAACTCCTAAAGTTTGATTAAAACTTGTTTTGCAGTCCTTTTTGTAGAGGTTTAGGACGAGCGGGTCGAAATGGGCCATTCAATGGACCGGTTGGAATTTTAACTGAGTAAAAAGTACAGAAATTGAGGTTTTGCAATATAATTGTGTTGAAAAGCTCCTAATCAATTATTTGAACTCCTAATATTTGATTAAAACTAATTTTGCGGTCCTTTTTGTAGAGGTTTCGGACGAGCAGGTCTAAATGGGCCTTTTAATGGACCCGTTGGAATTTTAATTGAGTAAAAAGTACATAAATTTAGGTTTTGCAATATAATTGTGTTGAAAATCTCCTAATCAATTACATGATCTCCTAAAATTTGACTAAAACTTGTTTTGCGGCCCTTTTTGTAGAGGTTTCGGACGAGCATGTCTAAATGAGCCTTTCAATGGACCCGTTGGAATTTTAACTAATAAAAAGTATAAAAATTGAGGTTTTGCAATATAATTGTGTTGAAAACCTCATAATCAATTATTTGTACTCCTAAAATATGATCAAAACTTGTTTTGCGGTCCTTTATGTAGAGGTTTCGGACGTGCGGGTCTAAATGGGCCTTTCAATGGACCCGATGGAATTTTAACTGAGTAAGATGTATAAAAATTGAAGTTTTGCAATATAATTGTTTTGAAAATCTCCTAATCATTTATTTGAACTCCTAAAATTTGAATAAAAAATTTTTGTGGTCCTTTTTGTATCGGTTTTGGACGAGCAGGTCTAAATGGGCCTTACAAAGGGCCCGTTGGAATTTTAACTGAGTAAAAAGTACAAAAATTGAGGTTTTGCAATATAATTGTGTTGAAAAGCTCCTAATCAATTATTTGAACTCCTAAAATTTGATTAAAACTTGTTTTGCGGTCCTTTATGTAGAGGTTTCGGACGTGCGGGTCTAAATGGGCCTTTCAATGGACCCGTTGGAATTTTAACTGAGTAAAAATTACTGAAATTGAGGTTTTGCAATATAATTCTGTTGAAAAGCTCCTAATCAATTATTTGAACTCCTAAAATTTAATTAAAACTTGTTTTGCGGTCCTTTTTGTCGAGGTTTCGGACGAGCAGGTCTAAATGGGCCTTTCAATGGGCCCGTTGGAATTTTAACTGTGTAAAAAGTACATAAATTGAGGTTTTGCAATATAATTGTGTTGAAAAGCTCCTAATCAATTACATGAACTCCTAAAATTTGATTAAAACGTGTTTTGCAGTCGTTTTTGTAGAGGTTTCGGACGAGCGGGTCGAAATGGGCCTTTCAGTGGACCTGTTGGAATTTTAATTGAGTAAAAAGTACAGAAATTAAGGTTTTGCAATATAATTTTGTTGAAAAGCTCCTAATCAATTACATGAACTCCTAAAATTTGATTAAAACGTGTTTTGCAGTCCTTTTTGTAGAGGTTTCAGACGAGCGGGTCTAAATGGGCCTTTCAATGGACCCGTTGGAATTTTAACTGAGTAAAAGGTACAACAATTGAGGTTTTGCAATATAATTGTGTTGAAAAGCTCCTAATAAATTATTTGAACTCCTAATATTTGAATAAAACATTTTCGGTCCTTTTTGTAGGGGTTTCGGACGAGCAGGTCTAAATGGGCCTATCAATGGGCCCGTTGGAATTTTAACTGAGTAAAAAGTATAAAATTGAGGTTTTTCAATATAATTGTGTTGAAAAGCTCCTTATCAATTATTTGTACTTCTAAAATCTGATTAAAACTATTTTTGCGGTCCTTTTTGTCGAGGTTTCGGACGAGCAGGTCCAAATGGGCCTTTCAATGGACCCGTTAGAATTTTAACTGAGTAAAAAGTACAAAAATTAAGGTTTTGCAATATAATTGTGTTGAAAAGCTCCTAATAAATTACATGAACTCATAAAATTTGATTAAAACTTGTTTTGCAGTCATTTTTGTAGAGGTTTCGGACTAGCGAGTCGAAATGGGCCTTTCAATGGACCCGTTGGAATTTTAACTGTGTAAAAAGTACAGAAATTGAGGTTTTGTAATATAATTGTGTTGAAAAGCTCCTAAGTAATTACATGAACTCCTAAAGTTTGATTAAAACTTGTTTTGCAGTCCTTTTTGTAGAGGTTTAGGACGAGCGGGTCGAAATGGGCCCTTCAATGGACCGGTTGGAATTTTAACTGAGTAAAAAGTACAGAAATTGAGGTTTTGCAATATAATTGTGTTGAAAAGCTCCTAATAAATTATTTGAACTCCTAATATTTGATTAAAACTTGTTTTGCGGTCCTTTTTGTAGAGGTGTCGGACGAGCAGGTCTAAATGGGCCTTTTAATGGACCCGTTGGAATTTTAATTGAGTAAAAAGTACATAAATTTAGGTTTTGCAATATAATTGTGTTGAAAATCTCCTAATCAATTACATGATCTCCTAAAATTTGACTAAAACTTGTTTTGCGGCCCTTTTTCTAGAGGTTTCGGACGAGCATGTCTAAATGAGCCTTTCAATGGACCCGTTGGAATTTTAACTAATAAAAAGTATAAAAATTGAGGTTTTGCAATATAATTGTGTTGAAAACCTCATAATCAATTATTTGTACTCCTAAAATATGATCAAAACTTGTTTTGCGGTCCTTTATGTAGAGGTTTCGGACGTGCGGGTCTAAATGGGCCTTTCAATGGACCTGTTGGAATTTTAACTGAGTAAGATGTATAAAAATTTAGGTTTTGCAATATAATTGTGTTGAAAATCTCCTAATCAATTACATGATCTCCTAAAATTTGACTAAAACTTGTTTTGCGGCCCTTTTTGTAGAGGTTTCGGACGAGCATGTCTAAATGAGCCTTTCAATGGACCCGTTGGAATTTTAACTAATAAAAAGTATAAAAATTGAGGTTTTGCAATATAATTGTGTTGAAAACCTCATAATCAATTATTTGTACTCCTAAAATATGATCAAAACTTGTTTTGCGGTCCTTTTTGTAGAGGTTTCGGACGAGCAGGTCTAAATGGGCCTTTTAATGGACCCGTTGGAATTTTAATTGAGTAAAAAGTACATAAATTTAGGTTTTGCAATATAATTGTGTTGAAAATCTCCTAATCAATTACATGATCTCCTAAAATATGACTAAAACTTGTTTTGCGGCCCTTTTTCTAGAGGTTTCGGACGAGCATGTCTAAATGAGCCTTTCAATGGACCCGTTGGAATTTTAACTAATAAAAAGTATAAAAATTGAGGTTTTGCAATATAATTGTGTTGAAAACCTCATAATCAATTATTTGTACTCCTAAAATATGATCAAAACTTGTTTTGTGGTCCTTTTTGTAGAGGTTTCGGACGTGCGGGTCTAAAACGTGTTTTGCAGTCCTTTTTGTAGAGGTTTCGGACGAGCGGGTCGAAATGGGCCTTTCAGTGGACCTGTTGGAATTTTAATTGAGTAAAAAGTACAGAAATTGAGGTTTTGCAATATAATTTTGTTGAAAAGCTCCTAATCAATTACATGAACTCCTAAAATTTGATTAAAACGTGTTTTGCAGTCCTTTTTGTAGAGGTTTCAGACGAGCGGGTCTAAATGGGCCTTTCAATGGACCCGTTGGAATTTTAACTGAGTAAAAAGTACAACAATTGAGGTTTTGCAATATAATTGTGTTGAAAAGCTCCTAATAAATTATTTGAACTCCTAATATTTGAATAAAACATTTTTCCGGTCCTTTTTGTAGGGGTTTCGGACGAGCAGGTCTAAATGGGCCTATCAATGGGCCCGTTGGAATTTTAACTGAGTAAAAAGTATAAAATTGAGGCTTTTCAATATAATTGTGTTGAAAAGCTCCTAATCAATTATTTGTACTCCTAAAATTTGGTTAAAACTATTTTTGCGGTCCTTTTTGTCGAGGTTTCGGACGAGCAGGTCTAAATGGGCCTTTCAATGGGCCCGTTGGAATTTTAACTGTGTAAAAAGTACATAAAATGAGGTTTTGCAATATAATTGTGTTGAAAAGCTCCTAATCAATTACATGAACTCCTAAAATTTGATTAAAACGTGTTTTGCAGTCCTTTTTGTAGAGGTTTCGGACGAGCGGGTCGAAATGGGCCTTTCAGTGGACCTGTTGGAATTTTAATTGAGTAAAAAGTACAGAAATTGAGGTTTTGTAATATAATTGTGTTGAAAAGCTCCTAAGTAATTACATGAACTCCTTAAATTTGATTAAAACGTGTTTTGCAGTCCTTTTTGTAGAGGTTTAGGACGAGCGGGTCGAAATGGGCCCTTCAATGGACCGGTTGGAATTTTAACTGAGTAAGAAGTACAACAATTGAGGTTTTGCAATATAATTGTGTTGAAAAGCTCCTAATAAATTATTTGAACTCCTAATATTTGATTAAAACTTGTTTTGCGGTCCTTTTTGTAGAGGTTTCGGACGAGCAGGTCTAAATGGGCCTTTTAATGGACCCGTTGGAATTTTAATTGAGTAAAAAGTACATAAATTTAGGTTTTTCAATATAATTGTGTTGAAAATCTCCTAATCAATTACATGATCTCCTAAAATTTGACTATAACTTGTTTTGCGGCCCTTTTTGTAGAGGTTTCGGACGAGCAGGTCTAAATGAGCCTTTCAATGGACCCGTTGGAATTTTAACTAATAAAAAGTATAAAAATTGAGGTTTTGCAATATAATTGTGTTGAAAACCTCATAATCAATTATTTGTACTCCTAAAATATGATCAAAACTTGATTTGCGGTCCTTTATGTAGAGGTTTCGGACGTGCGGGTCTAAATGGGCCTTTCAATGGACCCGTTGGAATTTTAACTGAGTAAGATGTATAAAAATTGAAGTTTTGCAATATAATTGTTTTGAAAATCTCCTAATCATTTATTTGAACTCCTAAAATTTGAATAAAAAATTTTTGTGGTCCTTTTTGTATCGGTTTTGGACGAGCAGGTTTAAATGGGCCTTACAAAGGGCCCGTTGGAATTTTAACTGAGTAAAAAGAAAAAAATTGAGGTTTTGCAATATAATTGTGTTGAAAAGCTCCTAATCAATTATTTGAACTCCTAAAATTTGATTAAAACTTGTTTTGCGGTCCTTTATGTAGAGGTTTCGGACGTGCGGGTCTAAATGGGCCTTTCAATGGACCCGTTGGAATTTTAACTGAGTAAAAATTACTGAAATTGAGGTTTTGCAATATAATTCTGTTGAAAAGCTCCTAATCAATTATTTGAACTCCTAAAATATAATTAAAACTTGTTTTGCGGTCCTTTTTGTCGAGGTTTCGGACGAGCAGGTCTAAATGGGCCTTTCAATGGGCCCGTTGGAATTTTAACTGTGTAAAAATTACAGAAATTGAGGTTTTGCAATATAATTGTGTTGAAAAGCTCCTAATCAATTACATGAACTCCTAAAATTTGATTAAAACGTGTTTTGCAGTCCTTTTTGTAGAGGTTTCGGACGAGCGGGTCGAAATGGGCCTTTCAGTGGACCTGTTGGAATTTTAATTGAGTAAAAAGTACAGAAATTGAGGTTTTGCAATATAATTTTGTTGAAAAGCTCCTAATCAATTACATGAACTCCTAAAATTTGATTAAAACGTGTTTTGCAGTCCTTTTTGTAGAGGTTTCAGACGAGCGGGTCTAAATGGGCCTTTCAATGGACCCGTTGGAATTTTAACTGCGTAAAAAGTACAACAATTGAGGTTTTGCAATATAATTGTGTTGAAAAGCTCCTAATAAATTATTTGAACTCCTAATATTTGATTAAAACTTGTTTTGCGGTCCTTTTTGTAGAGGTTTCGGACGAGCAGGTCTAAATGGGCCTTTTAATGGACCCGTTGGAATTTTAATTGAGTAAAAAGTACATAAATTTAGGTTTTGCAATATAATTGTGTTGAAAATCTCCTAATCAATTACATGATCTCCTAAAATTTGACTATAACTTGTTTTGCGGCCCTTTTTGTAGAGGTTTCGGACGAGCAGGTCTAAATGAGCCTTTCAATGGACCCGTTGGAATTTTAACTAATAAAAAGTATAAAAATTGAGGTTTTGCAATATAATTGTGTTGAAAACCTCATAATCAATTATTTGTACTCCTAAAATATGATCAAAACTTGATTTGCGGTCCTTTATGTAGAGGTTTCGGACGTGCGGGTCTAGATGGGCCTTTCAATGGACCCGTTGGAATTTTAACTGAGTAAGATGTATAAAAATTGAAGTTTTGCAATATAATTGTTTTGAAAATCTCCTAATCATTTATTTGAACTCCTAAAATTTGAATAAAAAATTTTTGTGGTCCTTTTTGTATCGGTTTTGGACGAGCAGGTCTAAATAGGCCTTACAAAGGGCCCGTTGGAATTTTAACTGAGTAAAAAGTAAAAAATTGAGGTTTTGCAATATAATTGTGTTGAAAAGCTCCTAATCAATTATTTGAACTCCTAAAATTTGATTAAACTTGTTTTGCGGTCCTTTATGTAGAGGTTTCGGACGTGCGGGTCTAAATGGGCCTTTCAATGGACCCGTTGGAATTTTAACTGAGTAAAAATTACTGAAATTGAGGTTTTGCAATATAATTCTGTTGAAAAGCTCCTAATCAATTATTTGAACTCCTAAAATATAATTAAAACTTGTTTTGCGGTCCTTTTTGTCGAGGTTTCGGACGAGCAGGTCTAAATGGGCCTTTCAATGGGCCCGTTGGAATTTTAACTGTGTAAAAATTACAGAAATTGAGGTTTTGCAATATAATTGTGTTGAAAAGCTCCTAATCAATTACATGAACTCCTAAAATTTGATTAAAACGTGTTTTGCAGTCCTTTTTGTAGAGGTTTCGGACGAGCGGGTCGAAATGGGCCTTTCAGTGGACCTGTTGGAATTTTAATTGAGTAAAAAGTACAGAAATTGAGGTTTTGCAATATAATTTTGTTGAAAAGCTCCTAATCAATTACATGAACTCCTAAAATTTGATTAAAACGTGTTTTGCAGTCCTTTTTGTAGAGGTTTCAGACGAGCGGGTCTAAATGGGCCTTTCAATGGACCCGTTGGAATTTTAACTGCGTAAAAAGTACAACAATTGAGGTTTTGCAATATAATTGTGTTGAAAAGCTCCTAATAAATTATTTGAACTCCTAATATTTGAATAAAACATTTTTCCGGTCCTTTTTGTAGGGGTTTCGGACGAGCAGGTCTAAATGGGCCTATCAATGGGCCCGTTGGAATTTTAACTGAGTAAAAAGTATAAAATTGAGGTTTTTCAATATAATTGTGTTGAAAAGCTCCTAATCAATTATTTGTACTCCTAAAATTTGATTAAAACTATTTTTGCGGTCCTTTTTGTCGAGGTTTCGGACGAGCAGGTCTAAATGGGCCTTTCAATGGGCCCGTTGGAATTTTAACTGTGTAAAAAGTATATAAATTGAGGTTTTGCAATATAATTGTGTTGAAAAGCTCCTAATCAATTACATGAACTCCTAAAATTTGATTAAAACGTGTTTTGCAGTCCTTTTTGTAGAGGTTTCGGACGAGCGGGTCGAAATGGGCCTTTCAGTGGACCTGTTGGAATTTTAATTGTGTAAAAAGTACAGAAATTGAGGTTTTGCAATATAATTTTGTTGAAAAGCTACTAATCAATTACATGAACTCCTAAAATTTGATTAAAACGTGTTTTGCAGTCCTTTTTGTAGAGGTTTCAGACGAGCGGGTCTAAATGGGCATTTCAATGGACCCGTTGGAATTTTAACTGAGTAAAAAGTACAACAATTGAGGTTTTGCAATATAATTGTGTTGAAAAGCTCCTAATAAATTATTTGAACTCCTAATATTTGAATAAAACATTTTTCCGGTCCTTTTTGTAGGGGTTTCGGACGAGCAGGTCTAAATGGGCCTATCAATGGGCCCGTTGGAATTTTAACTGATTAAAAAGTATAAAATTGAGGTTTTTCAATATAATTGTGTTGAGAAGCTCCTAATCAATTATTTGTACCCCTAAAATTTGATTAAAACTATTTTTGCGGTCCTTTTTGTCGACGTTTCGGACGAGCAGGTCTAAATGGGCCTTTCAATGGACCCGTTAGAATTTTAACTGAGTAAAAAGTACAGAAATTAAGGTTTTGCAATAGAATTGTGTTGAAAAGCTCCTAATAAATTACATGAACTCATAATATTTGATTAAAACGTGATTTGCAGTCCTTTTTGTAGAGGTTTCGGACGAGCGGGTCGAAATGGGCCTTTCAATGGACCCGTTGGAATTTTAACTCAGTAAAAAGTACAGAAATTTAGGTTTTGCAATATAATTGTGTGGAAAAGCTCCTAATCAATTACATAAACTCCTAAAATTTGATTAAAACTTGTTTTGCGGCCCTTTTTGTATCGGTTTCAGACGAGCATGTCTAAATGGGCCTTACAATGGACCCGTTGGAATTTTAACTGAGTAAAAAGTACAGAAATTGAGGTTTTGCAAAATAATTGTGTTGAAAAGCTCCTAATCAATTACATGAACTCCTAAAATTTGATTAAAACTTGTTTTGCGGTCCTTTTTGTAGAGGTTTCAGACTAGCAGGTCTAAATGGGCCTTTTAATGGACCCGTTGGAATTTTAACTGAGTAAAAAGTACATAAATTTAGGTTTTGCAATATAATTGTGTTGAAAATCTCCTAATCAATTACATGATCTCCTAAAATTTGATTAAAACTAGTTTTGCGGCCCTTTTTGTAGAGGTTTCGGACGAGCATGTCTAAATGGGCCTTTCAATGGACCCGTTGGAATTTTAACTAATAAAAAGTATAAAAATTGAGGTTTTGCAATATAATTGTGTTGAAAAGCTCATAATCAATTATTTTTACTCCTAAAATATGATCAAAACTTGTTTTGCGGTCCTTTATGTAGAGGTTTCGGACGTGCGGGTCTAAATGGGCCTTTCATTGGACCCGTTGGAATTTTAACTGAGTAAGATGTATAAAAATTGAAGTTTTGCAATATAATTG
Organism: Hibiscus trionum; assembly: GCA_030270665.1. Classification (NCBI taxonomy): domain Eukaryota; kingdom Viridiplantae; phylum Streptophyta; class Magnoliopsida; order Malvales; family Malvaceae; genus Hibiscus; species Hibiscus trionum. The sequence continues at coordinate 32,118,745 of BSYR01000008.1, forward strand.
ATTTGAAAATCTCCTAATCATTTATTTGAACTCCTAAAATTTGAATAAAACTTTTTTGTGGTCCTTTTTGTATCGGTTTCGGACGAGCAGGTCTAAATGGGCCTTACAATGGGCCCGTTGGAATTTTAACTGAGTACAAAGTACAGAAATTGAGGTTTTGCAATATAATTGTGTTGAAAAGCTCCTAATCAATTATTTGAACTCCTAAAATTTGATTAAAACTTGTTTTGCGGTCCTTTATGTAGAGGTTTCGGACGTGCGGGTCTAAATGGGCCTTTCAATGGACCCGTTGGAATTTTAACGGAGTAAAAATTACTGAAATTGAGGTTTTGCAATATAATTCTGTTGAAAAGCTCCTAATCAATTATTTGAACTCCTAAAATTTGATTAAAACTTGTTTTGCGGACCTTTTTGTAGAGGTTTCGGACGAGCATGTCTAAATGGGCCTTTCAATGGACCCGTTGGAATTTTAACTGAGTAAAAAGTATAAAAATTGAGGTTTTGCAATATGAATATGTTGATAATATCATAATAAATAATTTGTACACCTAAAATATGAGCAAAACTTGTTTTGCGGTCTTGTATGTAGAGGTTTCGGACGTGCGGGTCTAAATGGGCCTTTCAGTGGACCCGTTGGAATTTTAACTGAGTAAAATGTATAAAAATTGAAGTTTTACAATATAATTGTGAGGAAAAGCTCCTAATCATTTATTTGAACTCCTAAAATTTGATTTAAACTTTTTTGCGGTCCTTTTTGTATTGGTTTCGGACGTGCAGGTCTGAATAGGCCTTCAATGGACCCGTTGGAATTTTAACTGAGTAAAAAGTATTGAAATTGAGGTTTTGCAATATAATTTTGTTGAAAAGCTCCTAATCAATTATTTTAACTCCTAAAATTTGTTTAAAACTTGTTTTGCGGTCCATTTTGTCGAGGTTTCAGACGAGCAGGTCTAAATGGGCTTTTCAATGGACCCATTGGAATTTTAACTGAGTAAAAAGTAAAAAAATTAAGGTTTTTCAATATAATTGTGTTGAAAAGCTCCTAATAAATTACATGAACCCCTAAAATTTGATTAAAACTTGTTTTGCAGTCCTTTTTGTAGAGGTTTCGGACTAGCGAGTCCAAATGGGCCTTTCAATGGACCCGTTGGAATTTTAACTGAGTAAAAAGTACAAAAATTGAGGTTTTGTAATATAATTGTGTTGAAAAGCTCCTAATTAATTACATGAACTCCTAAAGTTTGATTAAAACTTGTTTTGCAGTCCTTTTTGTAGAGGTTTAGGACGAGCGGGTCGAAATGGGCCTTTCAATGGACCTGTTGGAATTTTAACTGAGTAAAAAGTACAGAAATTGAGTTTTTGCAATATAATTGTGTTGATAAGCTCCTAATCAATTATTTGAACTCCTAATATTTGAAAAAAACATTTTTGCGGTTCTTTATGTAGAGGTTTCGGACGAGCAGGTCTGAATGGGCCTTTCAATGGGCCCGTTGGAATTTTAACTGAGTAAAAAGTATAAAAATTGAGGTTTTGCAATATAATTGTGTTGAAAAGCTCCTAATCAATTATTTGAACTCCTAAAATCTGATTAAAACTTGTTTTGCGGTCCTTTTTGTCGAGGTTTCGGACGAGCAGGTCTAAATGGGCCTTTCAATGGACCCGTTGGAATTTTAACTAAGTAAAAAGTACATAAATTGAGGTTTTGCAATATAATTGTGTTGAAAAGCTCCTAATAAATTACATGAACTCCTAAAATTTGATTAAAACGTGTTTTGCAGTCCTTTTTGTAGAGGTTTCGGACGAGCGGGTCGAAATGGGCCTTTCAATGGACCTGTTGGAATTTTAATTGAGTAAAAAGTACAGAAATTGAGGTTTTGCAATATAATTGTGTTGAAAAGCTCCTAATCAATTACATTAACTCCTAAAATTTGATTAAAACGTGTTTTGCAGTCTTTTTTGTAGAGGTTTTGGATGAGCGGGTCGAAATGGGCCGTTCAATGGACCCGTTGGAATTTTAACAGAGTAAAAAGTACAGAAATTGAGGTTTTGCAATATAATTGTGTTGAAAATCTCCTAATCAATTATTTGAACTCCTAATATTTGAATAAAACATTTTTGCGGTCCTTTTTGTAGAGGTTTCGGAAGAGCAGGTCTAAATGGGCCTATCAATGGGCCCGTTGGAATTTTAACTGTGTAAAAAGTATAAAATTGAGGTTTTTCAATATAATTGTGTTGAAAAGCTCCTAATCAATTACATAAACACCTAAGATTTGATTAAAACTTTTTTTGCAGTCCTTTTTGTATCGGTTTCGGACGAGTAGGTCTAAATGGGCCTTACAATGGACCCGTTGGAATTTTAATCGAGTAAAAAGTACAGAAATTGAGGTTTTGCAATATAATTGTGTTGAAAAGCTCCTAATCAATTATTTGAACTCCTAATATTTGAATAAAACATTTTTGCGGTCCTTTATGTAGATGTTTCGGACGAGCAGGACTAAATGGGCCTATCAATGGGCCCGTTGGAATTTTAACTGAGTAAAAAGTATAAAATTGAGGTTTTTCAATATAATTGTGTTGAAAATCTCCTAATCAATTATTTGTACTCCTAAAATTTGATTAAAACTATTTTTGCGGTCCTTTTTGTCGAGGTTTCGGACGAGCGAGTCTAAATGGGCCTTTCAATGGACCCGTTAGAATTTTAACTGAGTAAAAAGTACAGAATTGAGGTTTTGCAATATAATTGTGTTGAAAAGCTCCTAATTAATTACATGAACTCCTAAAATTTGATTAAAACTATTTTTGCGGTCCTTTTTGTCGAGGTTTCGGACGAGCGGGTCTAAATGGGCCTTTCAATGGACCCGTTAGAATTTTAACTGAGTAAAAAGTACAGAAATTGAGGTTTTGCAATATAATTGTGTTGAAAAGCTCCTAATCAATTACATGAACTCCTAAAAATTGATTAAAACTTTTTTTGTGGTCCTTTTTGTAAAGGTTTCGGACGAGCGGGTCTAAATGGGCCTTTCAATGGACCCGTTGAAATTTTAACTGAGTAAAAAGTATAGAAATTGAGGTTTTGCAATATAATTGTGTTGAAAAGCTCCTAATCAATTATTTGAACTCCTAAAATTTGATTAAAACTTGTTTTGCGGTCCTTTTTGTAGAGGTTTCGGACTAGCAGGTCTAAATGGGCCTTTTAATGGACCCGTTGGAATTTTAACTGAGTAAAAAGTACATAAATTTAGGTTTTGCAATATAATTGTGTTGAAAATCTCCTAATCAATTACATGATCTCCTAAAATTTGATTAAAACTAGTTTTGCGGCCCTTTTTGTAGAGGTTTCAGACGAGCATGTCTAAATGGGCCTTTCAATGGACCCGTTGGAATTTTAACTAATAAAAAGTATAAAAATTGAGATTTTGCAATATAATTGTGTTGAAAAGCTCTCAATCAATTATTTGTACTCCTAAAATATGATCAAAACTTGTTTTGCGGTCCTTTATGTAGAGGTTTCGGACGTGCGGGTATAAATGGGCCTTTCAATGGACCCGTTGGAATTTTAACTGAGTAAGATGTATAAAAATTGAAGTTTTGCAATATAATTGTTTTGAAAATCTCCTAATCATTTATTTGAACTCCTAAAATTTGAATAAAACTTTTTTGTGGTCCTTTTTATATCGGTTTCAGACGAGCAGGTCTAAATGGGCCCGTTGGAATTTTAACTGAGTAAAAAGTACATAAATTGAGGTTTTGCAATATAATTGTGTTGAAAAGCTCCTAATCAATTATTTGAACTCCTAAAATTTGATTAAAACTTGTTTTGCGGTCCTTTATGTAGAGGTTTCGGACGTGCGGGTCTAAATGGGCCTTTCAATGGACCCGTTGGAATTTTAACGGAGTAAAAATTACTGAAATTGAGGTTTTGCAATATAATTCTGTTGAAAAGCTCCTAATCAATTATTTGAACTCCTAAAATTTAATTAAAACTTGTTTTGCGGTCCTTTTTGTTGAGGTTTCGTACGAGCAGGTCTAAATGGGCCTTTCAATGGGCCCGTTGGAATTTTAACTGAGTAAAAAGTACAGAAATTGAGGTTTTGCAATATAATTGTTTTGAAAAGCTCCTAATCAATTACATGAACTCCTAAAATTTGATTAAAACGTGTTTTGCAGTCCTTTTTGTAGAGGTTTCGGACGAGCGGGTCGAAATGGGCCTTTCAGTGGACCTGTTGGAATTTTAATTGAGTAAAAAGTACAGAAATTGAGGTTTTGTAATATAATTGTGTTGAAAAGCTCCTAAGTAATTACATGAACTCCTAAAATTTGATTAAAACGTGTTTTGCAGTCCTTTTTGTAGAGGTTTAGGACGAGCGGGTCGAAATGGGCCCTTCAATGGACCGGTTGGAATTTTAACTGAGTAAAAAGTACAACAATTGAGGTTTTGCAATATAATTGTGTTGAAAAGCTCCTAATCAATTATTTGAACTCCTAATATTTGATTAAAACTTGTTTTGCGGTCCTTTTTGTAGAGGTTTCGGACGAGCAGGTCTAAATGGGCCTTTTAATGGACCCGTTGGAATTTTAATTGAGTAAAAAGTACATAAATTTAGGTTTTGCAATATAATTGTGTTGAAAATCTCCTAATCAATTACATGATCTCCTAAAATTTGACTAAAACTTGTTTTGCGGCCCTTTTTGTAGAGGTTTCGGACGAGCAGGTCTAAATGAGCCTTTCAATGGACCCGTTGGAATTTTAACTAATAAAAAGTATAAAAATTGAGGTTTTGCAATATAATTGTGTTGAAAACCTCATAATCAATTATTTGTACTCCTAAAATATGATCAAAACTTGATTTGCGGTCCTTTATGTAGAGGTTTCGGACGTGCGGGTCTAAATGGGCCTTTCAATGGACCCGTTGGAATTTTAACTGAGTAAGATGTATAAAAATTGAAGTTTTGCAATATAATTGTTTTGAAAATCTCCTAATCATTTATTTGAACTCCTAAAATTTGAATAAAAAATTTTTGTGGTCCTTTTTGTATCGGTTTTGGACGAGCAGGTCTAAATGGGCCTTAAAAAGGGCCCGTTGGAATTTTAACTGAGTAAAAAGTAAAAAATTGAGGTTTTGCAATATAATTGTGTTGAAAAGCTCCTAATCAATTATTTGAACTCCTAAAATTTGATTAAAACTTGTTTTGCGGTCCTTTATGTAGAGGTTTCGGACGTGCAGGTCTAAATGGGCCTTTCAATGGACCCGTTGGAATTTTAACTGAGTAAAAATTACTGAAATTGAGGTTTTGCAATATAATTCTATTGAAAAGCTCCTAATCAATTATTTGAACTCCTAAAATATAATTAAAACTTGTTTTGCGGTCCTTTTTGTCGAGGTTTCGGACGAGCAGGTCTAAATGGGCCTTTCAATGGGCCCGTTGGAATTTTAACTGTGTAAAAATTACAGAAATTGAGGTTTTGCAATATAATTGTGTTGAAAAGCTCCTAATCAATTACATGAACTCCTAAAATTTGATTAAAACGTGTTTTGCAGTCCTTTTTGTAGAGGTTTCGGACGAGCGGGTCGAAATGGGCCTTTCAGTGGACCTGTTGGAATTTTAATTGAGTAAAAAGTACAGAAATTGAGGTTTTGCAATATAATTTTGTTGAAAAGCTCCTAATCAATTACATGAACTCCTAAAATTTGATTAAAACGTGTTTTGCAGTCCTTTTTGTAGAGGTTTCAGACGAGCGGGTCTAAATGGGCCTTTCAATGGACCCGTTGGAATTTTAACTGAGTAAAAAGTACAACAATTGAGGTTTTGCAATATAATTGTGTTGAAAAGCTCCTAATAAATTATTTGAACTCCTAATATTTGAATAAAACATTTTTCCGGTCCTTTTTGTAGGGGTTTCGGACGAGCAGGTCTAAATGGGCCTATCAATGGGCCCGTTGGAATTTTAACTGAGTAAAAAGTATAAAATTGAGGTTTTTCAATATAATTGTGTTGAAAAGCTCCTAATCAATTATTTGTACTCCTAAAATTTGATTAAAACTATTTTTGCGGTCCTTTTTGTCGAGGTTTCGGACGAGCAGGTCTAAATGGGCCTTTCAATGGGCCCGTTGGAATTTTAACTGTGTAAAAAGTACATAAATTGAGGTTTTGCAATATAATAGTGTTGAAAAGCTCCTAATCAATTACATGAACTCCTAAAATTTGATTAAAATGTGTTTTGCAGTCCTTTTTGTAGAGGTTTCGGACGAGCGGGTCGAAATGGGCCTTTCAGTGGACCTGTTGGAATTTTAATTGAGTAAAAAGTACAAAAATTGAGGTTTTGCAATATAATTTTGTTGAAAAGCTCCTAATCAATTACATGAACTCCTAAAATTTGATTAAAACGTGTTTTGCAGTCCTTTTTGTAGAGGTTTCAGACGAGCGGGTCTAAATGGGCCTTTCAATGGACCCGTTGGAATTTTAACTGAGTAAAAAGTACAACAATTGAGGTTTTGCAATATAATTGTGTTGAAAAGCTCCTAATAAATTATTTGAACTCCTAATATTTGAATAAAACATTTTTCCGGTCCTTTTTGTAGGGGTTTCGGACGAGCTGGTCTAAATGGGCCTATCAATGGGCCCGTTGGAATTTTAACTGATTAAAAAGTATAAAATTGAGGTTTTTCAATATAATTGTGTTGAAAAGCTCCTAATCAATTATTTGTACTCCTAAAATTTGATTAAAACTATTTTTGCGGTCCTTTTTGTCGAGGTTTCGGACGAGCAGGTCTAAATGGGCCTTTCAATGGACCCGTTAGAATTTTAACTGAGTAAAAAGTACAGAAATTAAGGTTTTGCAATATAATTGTGTTGAAAAGCTCCTAATAAATTACATGAACTCATAATATTTGATTAAAACGTGATTTGCAGTCCTTTTTGTAGAGGTTTCGGACGAGCGGGTCGAAATGGGCCTTTCAATGGACCCGTTGGAATTTTAACTAAGTAAAAAGTACAGAAATTTAGGTTTTGCAATATAATTGTGTGGAAAAGCTCCTAATCAATTACATAAACTCCTAAAATTTGATTAAAACTTGTTTTGCGGCCGTTTTTGTATCGGTTTCAGACGAGCATGTCTAAATGGGCCTTACAATGGACCCGTTGGAATTTTAACTGAGTAAAAAGTACAGAAATTGAGGTTTTGCAAAATAATTGTGTTGAAAAGCTCCTAATCAATTACATGAACTCCTAAAATTTGATTAAAACTTGTTTTGCGGTCCTTTTTGTAGAGGTTTCGGACTAGCAGGTCTAAATTGGCCTTTTAATGGACCCGTTGGAATTTTAACTGAGTAAAAAGTACATAAATTTAGGTTTTGCAATATAATTGTGTTGAAAATCTCCTAATCAATTACATGATCTCCTAAAATTTGATTAAAACTAGTTTTGCGGCCCTTTTTGTAGAGGTTTCGGACGAGCATGTCTAAATGGGCCTTTCAATGGACCCGTTGGAATTTTAACTAATAAAAAGTATAAAAATTGAGGTTTTGCAATATAATTGTGTTGAAAAGCTCATAATAAATTATTTGTACTCCTAAAATATGATCAAAACTTGTTTTGCGGTCCTTTATGTAGAGGTTTCGGACGTGCGGGTCTAAATGGGCCTTTCAATGGACCCGTTGGAATTTTAACTGAGTAAGATGTATAAAAATTGAAGTTTTGCAATATAATTGATTTGAAAATCTCCTAATCATTTATTTGAACTCCTAAAATTTGAATAAAACTTTTTTGTGGTCCTTTTTGTATCGGTTTCGGACGAGCAGGTCTAAATGGGCCTTACAATGGGCCCGTTGGAATTTTAACTGAGTACAAAGTACAGAAATTGAGGTTTTGCAATATAATTGTGTTGAAAAGCTCCTAATCAATTATTTGAACTCCTAAAATTTGATTAAAACTTGTTTTGCGGTCCATTATGTAGAGGTTTCGGACGTGCGGGTCTAAATGGGCCTTTCAATGGACCCGTTGGAATTTTAACGGAGTAAAAATTACTGAAATTGAGGTTTTGCAATATAATTCTGTTGAAAAGCTCCTAATCAATTATTTGAACTCCTAAAAATTGATTAAAACTTGTTTTGCGGACCTTTTTGTAGAGGTTTCGGACGAGCATGTCTAAATGGGCCTTTCAATGGACCCGTTGGAATTTTAACTGAGTAAAAAGTATAAAAATTGAGGTTTTGCAATATGAATATGTTGATAATATCATAATAAATTATTTGTACACCTAAAATATGAGCAAAACTTGTTTTGCGGTCTTGTATGTAGAGGTTTCGGACGTGCGGGTCTAAATGGGCCTTTCAGTGGACCCGTTGGAATTTTAACTGAGTAAAATGTATAAAAATTGAAGTTTTACAATATAATTGTGTTGAAAAGCTCCTAATCATTTATTTGAACTCCTAAAATTTGATTAAAACTTTTTTGCGGTCCTTTTTGTATCGGTTTCGGACGTGCAGGTCTGAATAGGCCTTCAATGGACCCGTTGGAATTTTAACTGAGTAAAAAGCAAAAAAATTAAGGTTTTTTAATATAATTGTGTTGAAAAGCTCCTAATAAATTACCTGAACCCCTAAAATCTGATTAAAACTTGTTTTGCAGTCCTTTTTGTAGAGGTTTCGGACTAGCGAGTCGAAATGGGCCTTTCAATGGACCCGTTGGAATTTTAACTGAGTAAAAAGTACAAAAATTGAGGTTTTGTAATATAATTGTGTTGAAAAGCTCCTAATTAATTACATGAACTCCTAAAATTTGATTAAAACTTGTTTTGCAGTCCTTTTTGTAGTGGTTTAGGACGAGCGGGTCGAAATGGGCCTTTCAATGGACCTGTTGGAATTTTAACTGAGTAAAAAGTACAGAAATTGAGTTTTTGCAATATAATTGTGTTGATAAGCTCCTAATCAATTATTTGAACTCCTAATATTTGAAAAAAACATTTTTGCGGTTCTTTATGTTGAGGTTTCGGACGAGCAGGTCTGAATGGGCCTTTCAATGGGCCCGTTGGAATTTTAACTGAGTAAAAAGTATAAAAATTGAGGTTTTGCAATATAATTGTGTTGAAAAGCTCCTAATCAATTATTTGAACTCCTAAAATCTGATTAAAACTTGTTTTGCGGTCCTTTTTGTCGAGGTTTCGGACCAGCAGGTCTAAATGGGCCTTTCAATGGACCCGTTGGAATTTTAACTAAGTAAAAAGTACATAAATTGAGGTTTTGCAATATAATTGTGTTGAAAAGCTCCTAATAAATTACATGAACTCCTAAAATTTGATTAAAACGTGTTTTGCAGTCCTTTTTGTAGAGGTTTCGGACGAGCGGGTCGAAATGGGCCTTTCAATGGACCTGTTGGAATTTTAATTGAGTAAAAAGTACAGAAATTGAGGTTTTGCAATATAATTGTGTTGAAAAGCTCCTAATCAATTACATTAACTCCTAAAATTTGATTAAAACGTGTTTTGCAGTCTTTTTTGTAGAGGTTTCGGATGAGCGGGTCGAAATGGGCCGTTCAATGGACCCGTTGGAATTTTAACAGAGTAAAAAGTACAGAAATTGAGGTTTTGCAATATAATTGTGTTGAAAAACTCCTAATCAATTATTTGAACTCCTAATATTTGAATAAAACATTTTTGCGGTCCTTTTTGTAGAGGTTTCGGACGAGCAGGTCTAAATGGGCCTATCAATGGGCCCGTTGGAATTTTAACTGTGTAAAAAGTATAAAATTGAGGTTTTTCAATATAATTGTGTTGAAAAGCTCCTAATCAATTACATAAACACCTAAGATTTGATTAAAACTTTTTTTGTAGTCCTTTTTGTATCGGTTTCGGACGAGTAGGTCTAAATGGGCCTTACAATGGACCCGTTGGAATTTTAACCGAGTAAAAAGTACAAAAATTGAGGTTTTGCAATATAATTGTGTTGAAAAGCTCCTAATCAATTATTTGAACTCCTAATATTTGAATAAAACATTTTTGCGGTCCTTTTTGTAGAGGTTTCGGACGAGCAGGACTAAATGGGCCTATCAATGGGCCCGTTGGAATTTTAACTGAGTAAAAAGTATAAAATTGAGGTTTTTCAATATAATTCTGTTGAAAATCTCCTAATCAATTATTTGTACTCCTAAAATTTGATTAAAACTATTTTTGCGGTCCTTTTTGTCGAGGTTTCGGACGAGCGGGTCTAAATGGGCCTTTCAATGGACCCGTTAGAATTTTAACTGAGTAAAAAGTACAGAATTGAGGTTTTGCAATATAATTGTGTTGAAAAGCTCCTAATTAATTACATGAACTCCTAAAATTTGATTAAAACTATTTTTGGGGTCCTTTTTGTCGAGGTTTCGGACGAGCGGGTCTAAATGGGCCTTTCAATGGACCCGTTAGAATTTTAACTGAGTAAAAAGTACAGAAATTGAGGTTTTGCAATATAATTGTGTTGAAAAGCTCCTAATCAATTACATGAACTCCTAAAATTTGATTAAAACTTTTTTTGTGGTCCTTTTTGTAAAGGTTTCGGACGAGCGGGTCTAAATGGGCCTTTCAATGGACCCGTTGAAATTTTAACTGAGTAAAAAGTATAGAAATTGAGGTTTTGCAATATAATTGTGTTAAAAAGCTCCTAATCAATTATTTGAACTCCTAAAATTTGATTAAAACTTGTTTTGCGGTCCTTTTTGTAGAGGTTTCGGACTAGCAGTTCTAAATGGGCCTTTTAATGGACCCGTTGGAATTTTAACTGAGTAAAAAGTACATAAATTTAGGTTTTGCAATATAATTGTGTTGAAAATCTCCTAATCAATTACATGATCTCCTAAAATTTGATTAAAACTAGTTTTGCGGCCCTTTTTGTAGAGGTTTCAGACGAGCATGTCTAAATGGGCCTTTCAATGGACCCGTTGGAATTTTAACTAATAAAAAGTATAAAAATTGAGATTTTGCAATATAATTGTGTTGAAAAGCTCTCAATCAATTATTTGTACTCCTAAAATATGATCAAAACTTGTTTTGCGGTCCTTTATGTAGAGGTTTCGGACGTGCGGGTCTAAATGGGCCTTTCAATGGACCCGTTGGAATTTTAACTGAGTAAGATGTATAAAAATTGAAGTTTTGCAATATAATTGTTTTGAAAATCTCCTAATCATTTATTTGAACTCCTAAAATTTGAATAAAACTTTTTTGTGGTCCTTTTTATATCGGTTTCGGACGAGCAGGTCTAAATGGGCCCGTTGGAATTTTAACTGAGTAAAAAGTACATAAATTGAGGTTTTGCAATATAATTGTGTTGAAAAGCTCCTAATCAATTATTTGAACTCCTAAAATTTGATTAAAACTTGTTTTGCGGTCCTTTATGTAGAGGTTTCGGACGTGCGGGTCTAAATGGGCCTTTCAATGGACCCGTTGGAATTTTAACGGAGTAAAAATTACTGAAATTGAGGTTTTGCAATATAATTCTGTTGAAAAGCTCCTAATCAATTATTTGAAATCCTAAAATTTAATTAAAACTTGTTTTGCGGTCCTTTTTGTTGAGGTTTCGTACGAGCAGGTCTAAATGGGCCTTTCAATGGGCCCGTTGGAATTTTAACTGAGTAAAAAGTACAGAAATTGAGGTTTTGCAATATAATTGTGTTGAAAAGCTCCTAATAAATTACATGAACTCCTAAAATTTGATTAAAACGTGTTTTGCAGTCCTTTTTGTAGAGGTTTCGGACGAGCGGGTCGAAATGGGCCTTTCAATGGACCTGTTGGAATTTTAATTGAGTAAAAAGTAGAGAAATTGAGGTTTTGCAATATAATTGTGTTGAAAAGCTCCTAATCAATTACATGAACTCCTAAAATTTGATTAAAATGTGTTTTGCAGTCCTTTTTGTAGAGGTTTCGGATGAGCGGGTCGAAATGGGCCTTTCAATGGACCCGTTGGAATTTTAATTGAGTAAAAAGTACAGAAATTGAGGTTTTGCAATATAATTGTGTTGAAAAGCTCCTAATCAATTATTTGAACACCTAATATTTGAATAAAACATATTTCCGGTCCTTTTTGTAGAGGTTTCGGACGAGCAGGTCTAAATGGGCCTATCAATGGGCCCGTTGGAATTTTAACTGAGTAAAAAGTATAAATTTGAGGTTTTTCAATATAATTGTGTTGAAAAGCTCGTAATCAATTATTTGAACTCCTAAAATTTGATTAAAACTTGTTTTGCGGTCCTTTATGTAGAGGTTTCGGACGTGCGGGTCTAAATGGGCCTTTCAATGGACCCGTTAGAATTTTAACAGAGTAAAAATTACTGAAATTGAGGTTTTGCAATATAATTCTGTTGAAAAGCTCCTAATCAATTATTTGAAATCCTAAAATTTAATTAAAACTTGTTTTGCGGTCCTTTTTGTTGAGGTTTCGTACGAGCAGGTCTAAATGGGCCTTTCAATGGGCCCGTTGGAATTTTAACTGAGTAAAAAGTACAGAAATTGAGGTTTTGCAATATAATTGTGTTGGAAAGCTCCTAACCAATTACATGAACTCCTAAAATTTGATTAAAACGTGTTTTGCAGTCCTTTTTGTAGAGGTTTCGGACGAGCGGGTCGAAATGGGCCTTTCAATGGACCTGTTGGAATTTTAATTGAGTAAAAAGTAGAGAAATTGAGGTTTTGCAATATAATTGTGTTGAAAAGCTCCTAATCAATTACATAAACTCCTAAAATTTGATTAAAACTTGTTTTGTAGTCATTTTTGTAGAGGTTTAGGACGAGCGGGTCAAAATGGGCCTTTCAATGGACCCGTTGGAATTTTAACTGAGTAAAAAGTACAGAAATTGAGGTTTTGCAATATAATTGTGTTGAAAAGCTCCTAATCAATTACATAAACACCTAAGATTTGATTAAAACTTTTTTTGCAGTCCTTTTTGTATCGGTTTCGGACGAGTAGGTCTAAATGGGCCTTACAATGGACCCGTTGGAATTTTAACCGAGTAAAAAGTACAGAAATTGAGGTTTTGCAATATAATTGTGTTGAAAAGCTCCTAATCAATTATTTGAACTCCTAATATTTGAATAAAACATTTTTTTGCGGTCCTTTTTGTAGATGTTTCGGACGAGCAGGTCTAAATGGGCCCGTTGGAATTTTAACTGAGTAAAAAGTATAAAATTGAGGTTTTTCAATATAATTGTGTTGAAAAGCTCCTAATCAATTATTTGTACTCCTAAAATTTGATTAAAACTATTTTTGCGGTCCTTTTTGTCGAGGTTTCGGACGAGCAGGTCTAAATGGGCCTTTCAATGGACCCGTTAGAATTTTAACTGAGTAAAAAGTACAGAAATTGAGGTTTTGCAATATAATTGTGTTGAAAAGCTCCTAATCAATTACATGAACTCCTAAATTTTGATTAAAACTTTTTTTGTCGTCCTTTTTGTATAGGTTTCGGACGAGCTGGTCTAAATTGGCCTTTCAATGGACCCGTTGAAATTTTAACTGAGTAAAAAGTACAGAAATTGAGGTTTGGTAATATAATTGCGTTGAAAAGCTCCTAATAAATTATTTGAACTCCTAAAATTTGATTAAAACTTGTTTTGCGGTCCTTTTTGTAGAGGTTTCAGACGAGCAGGTCTAAATGGGCCTTTCAATGGGCCCGTTGGAATTTTAACTGAGTAAAAAGTACAGAAACTGAGGTTTTGGAATATAATTGTGTTGAAAATCTCCTAATCAATTACATGATCTCCTAAAATTTGATTAAAACTTGTTTTGCGGTCCTTTTTGTAGAGGTTTCGGACGAGCAAGTCTAAATGAGCCTTTCAATGGACCTGTTGAAATTTTAACTGAGTAAAAAGTATAAAAATTGAGGTTTAGCAATGTAATTGTGTTGAAAAACTCATAATCAATTATTTGTACTCCTAAAATATGATCAAAACTTGTTTTGCGGTCCTTTATGTAGAGGTTTCGGACGTGCGGGTCTAAATGGGCCTTTCAATGGACCCGTTGGAATTTTAACTGAGTAAAATGTATAAAAATTGAATTTTTGAAATATAATTGTGTTGAAAAGCTCTTAATAATTTATTTGAACTCCTAGAATTTGATTAAAACTTTTTTGCGGTCCTTTTTGTATTGGTTTCGGACGAGCAGGTCTAAATGGGCCTTACAATAGACCCGTTGGAATTTTAACTGAGTAAAAAGTACATAAATTGAGGTTTTGCAATATAATTTTGTTGCAAAGCTCCTAATCAATTATTTGAACTCCTAAAATTTGATTAAAACTTGTTTTGTGGTCCTTTTTGTCGAGGTTTCGGACGAGCAAGTCTAAATGGGCCTTTCAATGGACCCGTTGGAATTTTAACTGAGTAAATTGTACAAAAATTGTGGTTTTGCAATATAATTGTGTTGAAAAGCTCCTAATCAATTACATGAACTCCTAAAATTTGATTAAAACTTGTTTTGTAGTCCTTTTGTAGAGGTTTCGGACAAGCAGGTCTAAATGGGCCTTTCAATGGACCCGTTGGAATTTTAACTGAGTAAAAAGAACAGAAATTGAGGTTTTTCAATATAATTTTGTTGAAAAGCTCCTAATCAATTATTTGTACTCCTGAAATATGATCAAAAGTTGTTTTGCGGTCCTTTATGTAGAGGTTTCGGACGTGCGAGTCTAAATGGGCCTTTCAATGGACCCTTTGGAATTTTAACTCAGTAAAAAGTACAGAAATTGAGGTTTTGCAATATAATTGTGTGGAAAAGCTCCTAATCAATTACATGAACTCCTAAAATTTGATTAAAACTTGTTTTGCGGCCCTTTTTGTTTCGGTTTCGGACGAGCATGTCTAAATGGGCCTTACAATGGACCCGTTGGAATTTTAACTGAGTAGAAAGTATAAAAATTGAGGTTTTACAATATAATTGTGTTGAAAATCTCATAATCAATTATTTGTACTCCTAAAATATGATCAAAACTTGTTTTGCGGTCATTTATGTAGAGGTTTCGGATGTGCGGGTCTAAATGGGCCTTTTAGTGGACCCGTTGGAATTTTAACTGAGTAAAATTTATAAAAATTGAAGTTTTGCAATATAATTGTATTGAAAATCTCCTAAGCATTTATTTGAACTCCTAAAATTTGATTAAAACTTTTTTGCGGTCCTCTTTGTATCGGTTTCGGACGAGCAGGTCTAAATGGGCCTTACAATGGACCCGTTGGAATTTTAAGTGAGTAAAAAGTACAGAAATTGAGGTTTTGTAATATAATTGTGTTGGATAGATACTAATCAATTATTTGAACTCCTAAAATTTGATTAAAACTTGTTTTGCGGCCCTTTTTGTCGAGGTTTCGGACGAGCAGGTCTAAATGGGCCTTTCAATGGACCCGTTGACTGAGTAAAAAGTACATCAATTGAGGTTTTGCAATATAATTGTGTTGAAAATCTCCTAATCAATTACATGATCTCCTAAGATTTGATTAAAACTTGTTTTGCGGCCCTTTTTGTAGAGGTTTCGGACGAGCATGTCTAAATGGTCCTTTCAATGGACCCGTTGGAAATTTAACTGAGTAAAAAGTTTAAAAATTGAGGTTTTCCAATATGAATATGTTGAAAATATCATAATAAATTATTTTTACACCTAAAATATGAGCAAAACTTGTTTTGCGGTCTTGTATGTAGAGGTTTCGGACGTGCGGGTCTAAATGGGCCTTTCAGTGGACCCGTTGGAATTTTAACTGAGTAAAATGTATAAAAATTGAAGTTTTACAATATAATTGTGTTGAAAAGCTCCCAATCATTTATTTGAACTCCTAAAATTTGATTAAAACTTTTTTGCGATCCTTTTTGTATCGGTTTCGGACGAGCAGGTCTGAATGGGCCTTCAATGGACCCGTTGGAATTTTAACTGAGTAAAAAGTACAGAAATTGAGGTTTTGCAATGTAATTGTGTTGAAAAGCTCCTAATCAATTATTTGAACTCCTAAAATTTGTTTAAAACTTGTTTTGCGGTCCTTTTTGTCGAGGTTTCGGACGAGCAGGTCTAAATGGGCTTTTCAATGGACCCGTTGGAATTTTAACTGAGTAAAAAGTACAGAAATTGATGTTTTGCAATATAATTGTGTTGTAAAGCTCCTAATAAATTACATGAACTCCTAAAATTTGATTAAAACTTGTTTTGCAGTTCTTTTTTTAGAGGTTTCGGACTAGCGAGTCGAAATGGGCCTTTCAATGGACCCGTTGGAATTTAAACTGAGTAAAAAGTACAAAAATTGAGGTTTTCTAATATAATTGTGTTGAAAAGCTCCTAATTAATTACATGAACTCCTAAAGTTTGATTAAAACTTGTTTTGTAGTCCTTTTTGTAGAGGTTTAGGACGAGCGGGTCGAAATGGGCCTTTCAATGGACCTGTTGGAATTTTAACTTAGTAAAAAGTACAGAAATTGAATTTTTGCAATATAATTGTGTTGATAAGCTCCTAATCAATTATTTGAACTCCTAATATTTGAATAAAACATTTTTGCGGTCCTTTTTGTAGAGGTATCAGACGAGCAGGTCTGAATGGGCCTTTCAATGGGCCCGTTGGAATTTTAACTGAGTAAAAAGTATAAAAATTGAGGTTTTGCAATATAATTGTGTTGAAAAGCTCCTAATCAATTATTTGAACTCCTAAAATCTGATTAAAACTTGTTTTGCGGTCCTTTTTGTCGAGGTTTCGGACGAGTAGGTCTAAATGGGCCTTTCAATGGAACCGTTGGAATTTTAACTGAGTAAAAAGTACAAAAATTGATGTTTTGCAATATAATTGTGTTGAAAAGCTCCTAATCAATTACATGAACTCCTAAAATTTGATTAAAACGTGTTTTGTAGTCCTTTTTGTAGAGGTTTCGGACGAGTGGTTCGAAATGGGCCTTTCAATGGACGTGTTGGAATTTTAATTGAGTAAAAAGTACAGAAATTGAGGTTTTGCAATATAATTGTGTTGAAAAGCTCCTAATCAATTTCATGAACTCCTAAAATTTGATTAAAACGTGTTTTGCAGTCCTTTTTGTAGAGGTTTCGGACGAACGGGTCGAATTAGGCCTTTCAATGGACCCGTTGGAATTTTAACTGAGTAAAAAGTACAGAAATTGAGGTTTTGCAATATAATTGTGTTGAAAAGCTCCTAATCAATTACATAAACTCCTAAAATTTGATTAAAACTTGTTTTGCAGTCCTTTTTGTAGAGGTTTCGGATGAGCGGGTCGAAATGGGTCTTTCAATGGACCCGTTGGAATTTTTTTTTGAAGAAAAGGCCTCATTAAAAACCCCTACTACTGTCCTTCAAGCATAGCTAGAGGACCCTAAAAAGGGGAAAAGAGTGCCCAAATATTATTAATCAAGAATGATTTGTTTCAAATTGTTGTATACAAGATGGGATATCCGAATTAAATGACATAGAAGTCATAGAATTCAGCGAAGAAGTAGCCAATGTATGGGCTCTAATATTTGCCTCACGGCGTACAAAAGAAATAGATACAAAGTCAAAGTCGTGAAGAGCTGCTTGAATCTGAAGAATAATGGGTCCCATGGTAGAGAGGTCCTGAGCAAGATTGTTGATCCTATTCGCGAGAGAAGCGCAGTCAGTTTCGATCAAAAGTCGGTTCCAGCCTTGAGATCGGGCAAAGGTGAGACCAGCAAGGATGCTTTCCCCTTCACTAGTGATAGCATCCTGACAGCTACCAAGAGGGAATGCAAGGCCACCCACCACTGCTCCTGCAGAATCACGGGCAACGGCGCCAGCGGCAGCTGCACGAGTTGATGGATTAAAAGCTCCGTCCACATTTATTTTGATATGATGAAGTGGGGGAGGGATCCAGTATGGTTTAGTAAAGGTAGATGGAGCTGGGGCAGTCGTCTTTAAAGCTTTACAAAAATCATCATGTAAGCTAATGGAATTAACGACAATTAGCCATGGTGGTTGTAAATGTTGGTTATGTACCCAATCGTTACGTCTATTCCATACATTCCATAAAGCAGTAAGGAAGAGGCCAAATTTATCAGAGGAAAGAGTATTAGCTGCTTCCTCTAACCATTGCAGAGGGGTAGAAGCTATACTCCTATAAAGAGTAATGGGGATACCACAAAGTTGGAGTACTTCCGATGCCCCAGGGAAGTCACGAAACGCATGAAGGATCGATTCCGAGTGGCTACCACAGATAGGACAAGGTCCCGAATTAGGAGAAAAGGCTTGCATTTTAACACCAACTGGTAGAGCATCAGATGCCATACGCCAACCAAAAGTTTTGACTTTGGGTAAAGCTTTGACTTTGGATAAAAACTTCCAGAGTCGATTAGGTGACATAGGTGGGTTTATGGAGCGTTGCAGGAAAATATATCCAGAACGGACTGAGTAGATACCCGAGTCATTAGGTGACCAGAGTATTGAATCACGATGATCATTTATGATGGGGATACGAAGAATAACATCGGCATCAGTTGGAATGAAGTAATTCCTTACCTTATCCGTATCCCAAGCTGTTTGGTTACGAATCATAAAATCACGACATCGAATATGGAATTCATCTGAGATTTCGTAATTCCCAGTGAGCTCAATCGGGGAGGACCCACCCCATATATCTTTGTGTATTCTAATAGTACTGTTTATACCTGGGCGGTAGAGAAAACCGGGGAATAGGCGCTGAAGCGCGTTGTACATACCTTGCCAAGCAAAAGAACCCCGATTGGGTTTTGGTGCATCTAGGATGTTACCGGAGGGAAAGTATTTAGAACGGTATATTTGTCCTAATAGAGAATCTGGTTCGCAAATGAGTTTCCAAAGCTGCTTGCCCAAAAGAGCAATGTTAAAATCGTGCAAATCCTTGAACCCCATACCTCCAGCAGATTTAGGTAAACATACACGATTCCATGGGAGCATATGCCAACCTTTTTTATTGGATTTGCCAGTCCACCAGTATTGACGGATTGATGAAGTCATGTCATCAATGATATTTTGTGGAAGAAGATAGCAGGACATAACATATTGTGGAAGGGATTGTAGAACTGCTTTGATGAATATCTCACGGCCACTAAAAGATAGGAGGTGTTTGTCCCAACAAGATAGACGATCATGTACTTTGTCGCGCACAAACCCTAACGATTCAGTTTTGTTTTTCCCAATTAGAAGTGGGATACCTAGATATACTCCAGGGTTAGAAACCTCACGTACTTGTAAAAGGTTGTTGATCGCATTCCTTGTCGCTGATGGAGTACGTGGGTTATAAAAAATTGTTGATTTCTCAAAAATTGTTGGAATTTTAACTGAGTAAAAAGTACAGAAATTGAGGTTTTGCAATATAATTGTGTTGAAAAGCTCCTAATCAATTATTTGAACTCATAATATTTGAATAAAGCATTTTTGCGATCCTTTTTGTAGAGGTTTCGGACGAGCAGGTCTAAATGGGCCTTTCAATGGGCCCGTTGGAATTTTAACTGAATAAAAGGTATAAAATTGAGGTTTTTCAATATAATTATGTTGAAAAGTTCCTAATAAATTATTTGAACTCCTAAAATTTGATTAAAACTATTTTGCGGTCCTTTTTGTCGAGGTTTCGGACGAGCAGGTCTAAATGGGCCTTTCAATGGACCCGTTAGAATTTTTTTTTGAAGGAAACGGGCCTCATTAAAAACCCCTCTAACCACCTTGCGCCGAGGCACAAGGTGAACCTAAGGGGAAAAGAGTGCCCTGAGGTATGTTATTATTATAATAACAAAAAGGCTGAGAATCAGCCAATACATCAGCGTTAATACAGTCAGGAACAACTGAATCAAAATACACAGAGGAAGTAGAATGTAAGGCCCAAACGGCTAAATTATGAGCCACAAAATTGGCTGATCTAGGTACAAAAGATAATGTGATCAAGGGGGAAGCCCTAAGCAAAGCCTTCGTATCCGCAATTTGCGGACCCAGTAGGGAGTTATCATCAGTAGTGCGCGAGAGCTTATTAACCACCGTAGCCGAGTCAGACTCGATGAGCACCTCGCCCCATCCTCTATCTCGGGTCAACATGATACCCGCAACAATGGCATGTAACTCGACCATGGTGGCATCATGACAACCTGCCTCATGGACAGCACAACCTCCAACAATCGAACCATGAGCATCCCTAGCAATTACCCCGATGGCTGCAGAACCGGATCCAGGATGGAAGCCTCCGTCAACTTTTATCTTTATACTCTCCGGTCTTGGTGGCGTCCAACGTGGTGGGGCTGCGGCTGGTACGGCTGCTGACACGGTGGGGAGAGTGTTTGCGGCGGCGTATTCCTGTAGAAGACCTGTAGCGTTCATGGCCGTGAGCCAAGTTGGCTGAAGTCTCTGTGAATGAACCCAGTCATTACGACGGTTCCAAACATTCCAAATTGCTGTTAGGAGCAGACCAAACCCTGTACTGTCCAAACAGTAAGTTCCTTCCGATAACCAGGCCGCCAATGTGTTGGTATGGCTGGTATAGACGCCCGAGGGAAGCCCAACTAGGCGGAGAACGTCCTGAGCACCTGGGCAATCACGAAGGGCATGAATAGCAGATTCCTGCACTGCTGGACAAAAAGGGCATTGCCCATCCGTGTGATGTATTGCCCGTAGCTTGTCCCCAGTGGGTAATGCATCATGGCCCGCTCGCCAGCCGAAGGAGCGGATCTTTGGTAGAGTCGGAGCTTTGGATATTATTTTCCAGAGACGGTTAGGTCGTGCCACCGGCCGCGTGGGCTGATGAAGAAAAAAGTACCCCGATCTAACAGTGTAGCTGCCAGAGTCATGTTGTCCCCAAACAAGCTTATCCGGCCTATTGCGAGAAATCGGAACCCGAAGGATGCATTCGACATCATCCTTGTCAAAGTCCCTTCGAAGTTTGGGCTCATCCCAGGACGCATAGTCACGTGTCATGTAATCCCGACACCGCAACGGTAGCTCATCATTATCCATATATTGCCCGAAAAGCGTAATTGGTTTATCCCCTCCCCAGGTTCACTGAGCAGTCGTATCGAACTCTTGACTCCTGGCCGCCAAAAATAACCAGGCCCAAGGGAGTGAATTGCTTGGTTTATACCTTTCCATGCAAAAGACGCCCGTTTATCCGCAGAGGCATTCAGTAGGTCACCCGAAGGGTAGTATTTCGCGTGAAGGACTCTTGCCAAGAGAGATAGCAGATGCCAAATCTGCTTTCCCAAAAGGGCGATATTAAAGGAGTGCAGATCGCGGAAACCCAGGCCTCCCACATTTTTAGGTGTGCAAAGAGAGTCCCACGATAAAAGTGGCCAGCCTCGCTTATTACTGCGCCCGAACCACCAGTAACGCCGTATAGACATAGTAATGTCATCAATGATGTTTTGTGGTAATAGGTAGCATGACATTACGTATTGTGGCATTGCTTGTGCAACAAACTTAATGAGAATTTCTCTCCCACTATAGGAAAGGAAGCTGTTGTCCCATTTACTTATCAGGGATTGGACTTTATCCCTCACAAATCCTAATGAGGCAGTCCTATTCCTTTGAATTAAAAGTGGGACCCCCAAATATATTCCTGGTTCATCCACTAAACGTACACCCAGCGTCGAACGCATGGCACGGAGAAAATCGATGGAACACTTTTGGCTGCAATAGGCGGTAGACTTATCAAAATTTACCGTTTGTCTTGAGGAAGAGGCGTACTGAGATAGGATGTAGCGTAACCTAGCCACCTCCTCCGGCTCATTGCGTAGGAACACCATGCTGTCATCCGCAAAGAGCAGATGAGTAACCCGGGGCCCATGGCGACTGGCGCTAAGGCCCGATAGGCGTCCTTCCCTTTGCTCCGTTTCCAGAGCCACAGAGAGGCCCTGGGAGCAAATGAGGAAGAGGAAAGGTGACAATGGGTCTCCTTGACGGATACCCCTGGTGGGGAAGAACTCCTCGGAGAGTGTCCCATTAACTCGTACCGAAAAGGAGATCGAAGAGACACACCGCAGGATGAGGTTTACCCATTCCCTGGCAAACCCCATACGGAGCATGACATCCCTTAAGAAGGACCATTCGACCCTATCAAAGGCCTTCTCCATATCGAGCTTGACAGCAGCCCCTTGGGAGGACAATGTTCCACTAGAGTGAAGGGTGTGCACCAATTCATGCGCAATTAGAATGTTGTCAGTGATATTGCGGCCGCTGATGAACGCGACCTGAGAATCGCTGATACAAGAAGACAAGGTAGATTTAAGGCGATTAACCATAACCTTAGAAACCGTCTTATAGAGTACAGTACATAAACTGATTGGTCTAAAGTGCTTCATGGTGGTGGGGCCGGAAGTCTTAGGAATAAGCACAATGACCGATCGATTAACCGATGCCATATCGGCTTTCCCTTGTAGAAGATCCATGCAAAGGGATAAGAAATCAGGACCAATCATATCCCAGTGCTGGCAGTAGAAGCTACTAGGAAAGCCATCAAATCCCGGCGCTTTTTTAGGATTGATATCTAGGAAAGCGGCGGAGATTTCCTCTACAGTGAATGGTCGTAGTAGAGTGGCGTTCATATCCGTGGTGACCGTAGGGCGAATATTGTTCATCAATTCCGGTGAAGACACCGGACAAGATGAAGAAAAAATATCTTGAAAGTAGGACGACGCAATTCGTAACGTGTCAGCAGTGGAAGTTTGCCAGACCCCGTTCGCGTCCATTAGCCCTCAAATTGTGTTTTTCCTTCGCCGCTTTGTGGCCCTCGCATGGAAATAGTTGGTGTTCTTGTCACCATTGGTTAACCAAGAAATGCGAGAGCGTTGAGCCCAGTACGCTTCTCTAGCCGCTGCCAACTTCCGGAGTTCCGATTTGGCGCTGTGAAGCGTGGAAAGGGCTTTCCGGGAAAGATGACGACGACGTAGGAGAGCATTTATAGAACGTTGCAGCGTTTGCATGCGGAGAGTGGAGTGTTTACGTTGAGCACTCTGACACTCTTGGAGGTTGTGGCCCAAGGCGGATATTTTATCCAAAAGGGACCCGTGCGTGGAAGCCCAAGTTTGCTTACAAACTTGAATGCCTGCTGGGTTGTGGGCCCAACAAGCCTCAAATCGGAAATGATCCATGGACGGTGCAATACGTTGGTGTGTTGTGGCGGCATTGTCCGTGTCCAATATGATAATGCTATGGTCCGATTCAAGGGAAAAAGAATGAAAATGGGTGAAATTTGGGAAATCGTGTAACCACTGGGAACAGGCCACAAATCGATCAAGTCTTCCGCATACCGGGTTGACATTAGGCCCCGTGCGGGTCCAAGTGAACCAACCCGTTTTGGGCTTACAATCGAACAAGTTATTACGTGTGAGACATTCACGAAAGTTAAGGATTTGTGAACGAGGTCTACGATTACCACCTTGTTTTTCCGAGTCATCAAGTATGTCATTTAAGTCATGTAACGCCCCGGTTTTGGGCTCAGAAGTTTTGGGCGTTGACCGGTTCGGTCAAAGTGCTGATCGAATATATAAAGGTGAAATTAGGAAAGCCTAGTTCGGGTTGCATTAAAAATATGGAAAAATGTTCTAAAATCATCTTTTAATATATAAAAGTGAACTGTGAAATCAATTTTGGAAAATGAGGTTCGGAAGGTTGACATTTTGGCTAGTGACCAAAATGTAAATTTTGAAAGTTGCGTGACTGTTTTATAAAGGGTTGAAACTTTGAATCTTTAAGGAGCTATTATTCCAAAAGTGGTTTCTCCAGATTTTTCTAAGATATTTTAAGGCTTTATTCTGATTTTAAAACATAAGGAAAGAGGAGGGAAAGCCATTTTGGCTATTTGTAACTAACTTTTCATTTTCTCCCAATTTTCATTTTCTCTCAACCCAAACACTTTCTCTCCAGAGAATTTCTTCTGATTTTGTCACCTAAA
This sequence comes from Hibiscus trionum, assembly GCA_030270665.1. NCBI lineage: Eukaryota > Viridiplantae > Streptophyta > Magnoliopsida > Malvales > Malvaceae > Hibiscus > Hibiscus trionum. The sequence goes on from BSYR01000008.1 coordinate 32,142,603, forward strand.
TCTCTCCTTTCAACTCTCTTTTGATTCCTAATCATCTCTACAACAAAACCTCACCATTTGCAAGTTGTTTCATCAAGCTTTTTGGTTCTAAAAAGGAGAAACTCAAGTTTGGAGGTAAGAACGTCCTTCTCCTCTAAACTATCAGTTCTTTACTGAAATTCCTAAGTTCTCAATCCTTGATTTGTGATTTGTTAAAGGCTTTTCAATTGAAATCTTGATTTTTGGCTTAAAATGCAAGATTTGCTTGATTTTGGTGGAATTTTCGTGTGATCTGTTTGGGTAGTGTTTTGGAGTGTCAAATTGATGTTAAATGAATGCTAAATTGATTAGATGTTGAGGTGTAATTAATGCAATCCCGAATAGGTTGAATTTCCTAAGTTTTGTTTGAGTTTTTGGTTGTTTTTGGAGTGTTTTTGGTGATCTGTTATACCTGGAGGTATAAGGACGTGTTTGTGATCATTTTGGATGTTAATTGATGTTTAAAAATGGTTAGAAGTGATGGATCTTGGCTGGGTTAAGTTTTGGAAGTGTTTGGAGGTGATTTCGGTTGTGTTTGGTAGCCGAATTGTTGGATTTGTGATGAGCAGCGAGTTGTGTTGCTGGTGTTTTTGATGCATAATGATGCATTGATCTTCTGTTGTTGTGTGCTTGAAACAGGGGAGTTTGATCCGTGAGCTTTAGAGGTGGTGCGGAAGGTTTCGGATGCTTGGAAGGCTTGTTGGCTAGCCTTGTTTTGTGTATCGGTGAGTGAAGTCGGGTTTTCAGCTTTTAAACCAAGGTTTGAAGGTTTTGGGAGCTTAGTTTAAGTCTAAACAACTTTGCTAAGCTCAAGAGTAAGTAAATGGATTTTCGTTCTTGGTTGTGTTGTGAATTGGCTTTTAAAGCAATTGTGGTTGATGATTGAAATGCATGTGTTTTGCATGGTTTAAATTCTGTTTTGAAAGCATATTTTAGCATGGTTAAATGCTGGTTTTGAAAGCCATATGTGAAGGATGCTCAAGGTAAGAGATCCTTGGTTTTGTACATTGAAATTGTGGTTTTGATGCATAGTGTTGCATGTTGTTTAATGGCTTTTGTGTGATGCTTTAAAACAGTGGATTATTGTTGTTAATGATGTACATTGGTAAGTGATGCTTAAGGTTACAAAGGTGGTTGAAAGTCCTTGTGTAAGCCTTGTTTATTAAAGGACAACATGGTGTTTGTAAGTCCATGGTTGGTTCTTGGTTAAGGTAAATGATGGTTTTTGCATTATGGTTATGCATGTGAATTAAAGGTTAATGTGGTAAGATGGTTATTTTGGCAAGTGATGCAAGTGGTTCTTGGTTCGTTGATCGGATATAGTTAGCCGGCTATAGGATTGGGTGCACCGTGAATAAAGTCGCCTTGGGTGTGGAGTGGTTAAGAGTGAACCGGTAAACTCCATCCAAGTTTCCTAACGAGATGGTTAAGGTCATAATGGTTGATGGGATCCCATTCGAGGACCTTGGTTAAGCAAAGGTAATAATGGTGGTTAAAATTCCATTTGAGGACCTTGTGCTTGTTAAGATCACAATGGTGGTTTAAAGTCCATGTGTGGATCTTGTATAGGGCGTCCCGGATCTCGTTAGATGATTATACAACTACCAATCGGTGATGCTAAGGTTGTATGGTGTTTAAAAGTCCATACATGGGAACCTTGAGCATGTTAAGGTTATATGGTGTTTAAAAGTCCATATATGGGAACCTTGTGAAAGTTAAGGTTGTATGGTGTTTAAAAGTCCATACATGGGAACCTTGTGAATGGTAAGGTCAAATGGTGTTTAAAAGTCCATTTGGGAGACCTTGGATTGGTAGTGTGTATGAAGCGTGGGGACAACGCTTGTGATCCGCGTATCCGATCGGGTGTTGAGTTGAAAAGTGGATTTGGTTGGTCACTTGGAAGCCAATATAATGTTCTTGATATAATGAAGCATGAGATGCTTGAGTTGGTGCATGGTTGCATGAGAATTGCTTAATGAATTGAGAATGCATGTTTACTTGTTAGTTTGAACAAGTGTTGATTATCTATTGAGAATGTTGCATGTGTGCATGAAATCTCTTTAGTGCATTGGAGTCTTGCTAAGACTTGTTTTAAGGTCATGAGACGCAAATGAGAATGATGTGGTAATATGTTGCATGGTTTAATGCATGTGTCGATTGATTAAGTAAATGGTTTAAAAAGGGTTTCTTAATTTGGAACGGCATTCAAGTATGTGAATGGTATGATGTAAGTGGAAGTGTTTTTCCAAGGTTGATTTTAGCTTTGCATATGGTGTTTATGCATGGAATGGTTAAATGGATGATTTTGTAAATGATGCTTTGAAAAGGTTTTCTTAGCTTGCTAAGCTAAGGGTTGGTTTTCATGTTTGAGCAATGCATGGTTTTAAGCATGATGTTGAAAAAGAGTTTTCAAACTTTGCTTGGTAAACAAATCGAGTTGCTTTTCAAAGAGGTTTTAAGACTCGCTGCATTGGTGGTGTTTTGGTTTTGAGCATTCCTCACTAAGCATTATGTGCTTACGCTCCTTTTTGTCCATCAATGCAGATTCTTGAAGTTTGGACAGCGAGAAGCAAGGGATTCAAGGAGGACTCCATTTGAGATGTATGTCTCGGTGAATAGCTATAGTTAATAAAGGCAATGGGGGTAGAATCTCTCGGGTTATGTGTATGTGTTCGTATATGTTCGGACAAGGATGTTTTAATGTTGTTGTTAATGTTGTTGGATCATGTTGTGGCTAATATGAGATTGATTTGGAAGTTTATGCTTGAATGGTTGCTTGTGTAGGAAGCATGCCTATAGATTTGGGGCTTTTCACATATGTTGACATTTCGTTGAATTGTTGATGCAAGTATGTCCCTTATATGTTGAATTGCATGTTGGTAAGGTTTGGTGGCGTTTGGAGCATGATTGGATGATGAATTGTATGTTTGAGTAAGCAAAATGCTGCAATCTGTGCAGGGTGTTTCGGAACAGATGACACCGTTTCGGAACGGGTGCCCTGAATGAACCCAGGCGTCCGAAACAGGTGACACCGTTCCGAAACGGATTGGTCACTGCCAGCCCGCGTTTCGGTACGCGTTGCGGAACGGCCCCGTGTTTCGAAACGGGCTCTCCCTGTTTCGGAACAGCCGACCGTTGGGGGCTGACAGTGGCAGTTAAATGTTTCAGAATGTTTGCATTTTGGTCCTGAAACTTGTTTGTGCAATTGTATGAGTTTGGGATGTCCGTTTGAGCTGAAATTTGGCTGAGAAGCATGAAACATGATTAATTTTAAGTTGGTAACTTAAAATCTGGTTAAGTCCTCAAAGTTTTCAGAATTTACAATTTGGTCCCTAAAGTTGTAAAATTGTTCAATTGAGTCCCTGTTTGATCTCTAATGTTTGTGATCTTTGAGCATGTTGTTTGTGTGATCACAATTAGAGCTAATGTGCATCTAGACAAGATTAAAAAGAGAAAAAAAAGGGTCGTTAATCAAGGTTGACTTTCGGGTTGACTTTGGTTTTCCCCGTGTGACTTTCTTAATTCGGGTCAATCGTCTAGATCGGGTTAAGGGGGTTACAAGTCACCTCCGATGAGCCACAGAAGAGTTGAGTTTGTTTTAAGGGAGTCAATGAGCTCCCACGTTTGTTTTTTCAGGTTCGTAGCCGCGTAACCGTAAATGCCAGTAAAACGAAAACGACAATCCAAACCATTCACGATAACATCAATATATCTCGTCGACGACGAGAAAAAATCTAAGGTAATATTTTTATTATAAAGCAGGCATAAACCTGCACAAGAAGGGCTGCTATCCACAGCAAAAAAACCCTCCATATCAAAATAATGTTTAAGAGAATCAAACTTAACCGAACTTAAACGAGTTTATGATAAAAAAATAAAATCTGGACATAAGCGAAAAATAATAGAACGAAGCTCGTGAACTGCCGAGGGCATACCAAGTCCCCGACAGTTCCAACATATGGCCCTCATTTCTCTCGGCGGGGTTGACCGTCAACCACCGCCGAACCCGTTAGAATTTTAACTGAGTAAAAAGAACATAAATTGAGGTTTTGCAATATAATTGTGTTGAAAAGCTCCTAATCAATTACATAAACTCCTAAAATTTGATAAAAACATGTTTTGCAGTCCTTTTTGTAGAGGTTTCGGACGAGTGGGTCGAAAAAGGCCTTCCAATGGACCCGTTGAAATTTTAACTGAGTAAAAAGTACAGAAATTGAGGTTCTGCAATATAATTGTGTTGAAAAGCTCCTAATAAATTATTTAAACTCCTAAAATTTGATTAAAACTTGTTTTGCGGTCCTTTTTGTAGAGGTTTCGGATGAGCAGGTCGAAATGGGCCATTCAATGGACCCGTTGGAATTTTAACTGAGTAAAAAGTACAGAAATTGAGTTTTTGCAATATAATTGTGTTGAAAAGCTCCTAATAAATTATTTGAACTCCTAAAATTTGATTAAAACTTGTTTTGCTGTCCTTTTTGTCGAGGTTTCGGACGAGCAGGTCAAATTGGGCTTTTTAACGTACCCGTTAGAATTTTAACTGAGTAAAAAGTACAGAAATTGAGGTTTTGCAATATAATTGTGTTTAAAAGCTCCTAACAAATTACATGAACTCCTAAAATATGATTAAAACTTGTTTTGCAGTCCTTTTTGTAGAGGTTTCGGACGAGCGGGTGGAAATGGGCCTATCAATGGACCCGTTGAAATTTTAACTGAGTAAAAAGTACAGAAATTGAGGTTTTGCAATATAATTGTGTTGAAAAGCTCCTAATCAGTTATTTGAACTCCTAAAATTTGATTAAAACTTGTTTTGAAGTCCTTTTTGTAAAGGTTTCGGACGGGCGGGTCGAAATGAGCCTTTCAATGGACCCGTTGGAATTTTAACTGAGTAAAAAGTACATAAATTGAGGTTTTGCAATATAATTGTGTTAAAAAGCTCCTAATCAGTTATCTGAACTTCTAAAATTTGATTAAAACTTGTTTTGCAGTCCTTTTTGTAAAGGTTTCAGACGGGCGGGTCGAAATGAGCCTTTCAATGGACCCGATGGAATTTTAACTGAGTAAAAAGTACAGAAATTGAAGTTTTGCAATATAATTGTGTTGAAAAGCTCCTAATCAATTACATGAACTCCTAAAATTTGATTAAAACTTGTTTTGCAGTCCTTTTTGTAGGGATTTCGGACGAGCGGCTCGAAATGGGCCTTTTAATGGATCCATTGGAATTTTAACTAAGTAAAAAGTACAGAAATTGGGGTTTTGCAATATAATTGTGTTGAATAGCTCCTATTCAACTATTTGAACTCCTAATATTTGAATAAAACATTTTTGCGATCCTTTTTGTAGAGGTTTCGGACGAGCAGGTCTAAATGGGTCTTTCAATGGGCCCGTTGGAATTTTAACTGAATAAAAAGAATAAAATTGAGGTTTTTCAATATAATTATGTTGAAAAGTTCCTAATCAATTACTTGAACTCTTAAAATTTGATTAAAACTATTTTGCGGTCCTTTTTGTCGAGGTTTCGGACGAGCATGTCTAAATGGGCCTTTCAATGGACCCGTTAGAATTTTAACTGAGTAAAAAGTACAGAAATTGAGGTTTTGCAATATAATTCTTTTGAAAAGCTCCTAATCAATTACATGAACTCCTAAAATTTGATTAAAACATTTTTTGCAGTCCTTTTTGTAGAGGTTTCGGACGAGCGGGTCGAAAAAGGCCTTTCAATGGACCCGTTGAAATTTTAACTGAGTAAAAAGTACAGAAATTGAGGTTCTGCAATATAATTGTGTTGAAAAGCTCCTAATCAATTATTTGAACTCCTAAAATTTGATTAAAACTTGTTTTGCGGTCCTTTTTTAGAGGTTTCGGACGAGCAGTTCAAATGGGCCTTTCAATGGTCCCTTTGGTATTTTAACTGAGTAAAAAGTACAGAAATTGAGTTTTTGCAATATAATTGTGTTGAAAAGCTCCTAATAAATTATTTGAACTCCTATAATTTGATTAAAACTTGTTTTGCTGTCCTTTTTGTCGAGGTTTCGGACGAGTAGGTCTAAATGGGCTTTTTAATGTACCTGTTGGAATTTTAACTGAGTAAAAAAATACAGAAATTGAGGTTTTGCAATATAATTGTGTTGAAAAGCTCCTATTAAACTACATGAACTCCTAAAATTTGATTAAAACCCTTTTTGCAGTCCTTTTTGTAGAGGTTTCGGACGAGCGGGTCGAAATGGGCCTTTCAATGGACCTGTTGGAATTTTAACTGAGTAAAAAGTACAGAAATTGAGTTTTTGCAATATAATTGTGTTGAAAAGCTCCTAATCAATTATTTGAACTCCTAATATTTGAATAAAACATTTTTGCGGTCCTTTTTGTAGAGGTTTCAGACGAGCAGGTCTAAATGGGCTTTTCAATGGACCCGTTGGAATTTTAACTGAGTAAAAAGTACAGAAATTGAGGTTTTGCAATATAATTGTGTTGAAAAGCTGCTAATAAATTACATGAACTCCTAAAATTTGATTAAAACATTTTTTGCAGTCCTTTTTGTAGAGGTTTCGGACGAGCGGGTCGAAATGGGCCTTTCAATGGACTCGTTGGAATTTTAACTGAGTAAAAAGTACAGAAATTGAGGTTTTGCAATATAATTGTGTTGAAAAGCTCCTAATCAATTATTTGAACTCCTAATATTTGAATAAAACATTTTTGCGGTCCTTTTTGTAGAGGTTTCGAACGAGCTGGTCTAAATGGGCCTATCAATGGGCCCGTTGGAATATTAACTAAGTAAAAAGTATAAAATTGAGGTTTTTCAATATAATTGTGTTGAAAAGCTCCTAAAAAATTATTTGTACTCCTAAAATTTGATTAAAACTATTTTTGCGGTCCTTATTGTCGAGGTTTCGAACGAGCAGTCTAAATGGGCATTTCAATGGACTCATTAGAATATTAACTGAGAAAAAGTACAGAAATTGAGGTTTTGCAATATAATTGTGTTGAAAAGCTCCTAATCAATTACATGAACTCCTAAAATTTGATTAAAACTTTTTTTGTGGTCCTTTTTGAAAAGGTTTCGGACGAGAGGGTCTAAATGGGCCATTCAATGGACCCGTTGAAAATTTAATTGAGTAAAAAGTACAGAAATTGAGGTTTTGCAATATAATTGTGTTGAAAAGCTCCTAATCAATTATTTGAACTCCTAAAATTAGATTAAAACTTGTTTGCGGTCCTTTTTGTAGAGGTTTCGGACGAGCAGGTCTAAATGGGCCTTTTAATGGACCCGTTTGAATTTTAACTGAGTAAAAAGTACAAAAATTGAGGTTTTGGAATATAATTGTGTTGAAAATCTCCTAATCAATTATTTGAACTCCTAATATTTGAATAAAACATTTTTGCGGTCCTTTTTGTAGAGGTTTCGGACGAGCAGGTCTAAATGGGCTTTTCAATGGACCCATTGGAATTTTAACTGAGTAAAATGTATAGAAATTGAGGTTTTGCAATATAATTGTGTTGAAAAGCTCCTAATAAATTACATGAACTCCTAAAATTTGATTAAAACTTGTTTTGCAATCCTTTTTGTAGTGGTTTCGGACGAGCGGGTCTAAATGGGCCTTTCAACGACTCGTTGGAATTTTAACTGAGTAAAAAGTATAGAAATTGAGATTTTGCAATTTAATTGTGTTGAAAAGCTCCTAACCAATTATTTGAACTCCTAATATTTGAATAAAACATTTTTGCGGTCCTTTTTGTAGAGGTTTCGAACGAGCTGGTTTAAATGGGCCTATCAATGGGCCCGTTGGAATTTTAACTAAGTAAAAAGTATAAAATTGAGGTTTTTCAATATAATTGTGTTGAAAAGCTCCTAAAAAATTATTTGTACTCCTAAAATTTGATTAAAACTATTTTTGCTGTCCTTTTTGTCGACGTTTTGGACGAGCAGTCTAAATGGGCCTTTCAATGGACTCATTAGAATATTAACTGAGTAAAAAGTACAGAAATTGAGGTTTTGCAATATAATTGTGTTGAAAAGCTCCTAATCAATTACATGAACTCCTAAAATTTGATTAAAACTTTTTTGTGGTCCTTTTTGTAAAGGTTTCGGACGAGCGGGTCTAAATGGGCCTTTCAATGGACCCGTTGAAAATTTAATTGAGTAAAAAGTAAAGAAATTGAGGTTTTGCAATATAATTGTATTGAAAAGCTCCTAATCAATTATTTTAACTCCTAAAATTAGATTAAAACTTGTTTTGCGGTCCTTTTTGTAGAGGTTTCGGACGAGCAGTCTAAATGGGCCTTTTAATGGACCCATTGGAATTTTAACTGAGTAAAAAGTACAGAAATTGAGGTTTTGGAATATAATTGTGTTGAAAATCTCATAATCAATTACATGATCTCCTAAAATTTGATTAAAACTTGTTTTGCGGCCATTTTTGTAGAGGTTTCGGACGAGCGGGTCGAAATGGGCCTTTCAATGGACCCGTTGAAATTTTAACGGAGTAAAAAAGTACAGAAATTGAGGTTTTGCAATATAATTGTGTTGAAAAGCTCCTAATCAATTACATGAACTCCTAAAATTTGATTAAAACTTGTTTTGCAGTCCTTTTTGTAGGGGTTTCAGATGAGCGGGTCGAAATGGGCCTTTTAATGGATCCGTTGGAATTTTAACTAAGTAAAAAGTACAGAAATTGAGGTTTTGCAATATAATTGTGTTGAATAGATCCTAATCAATTATTTGAACTCCTAATATTTGAATAAAACATTTTTGCGATCCTTTTTGTAGAGGTTTCGGACAAGCAGGTTTAAATGGGCCTTTCAATGGGCCCGTTGGAATTTTAACTGAATAAAAAGAATAAAATTGAGGTTTTTCAATATAATTATGTTGAAAAGTTCCTAATCAATTACTTGCACTCTTAAAATTTGATTAAAACTATTTTGCGGTCCTTTTTGTCGAGGTTTCGGACGAGCATGTCTAAATGGGCCATTCAATGGACCCGTTAGAATTTTAACTGAGTAAAAAGTACAGAAATTGAGGTTTTGCAATATAATTGTGTTGAAAAGCTCCTAATCAATTACATAAACTCCTACAATTTGATGAAAACATTTTTTGTAGTCCTTTTTTGCAGAGGTTTCGGACGAGCGGGTCGAAAAAGGCCTTTCAATGGACCCGTTGAAATTTTAATTGAGTAAAAAGTACAGAAATTGAGGTTCTGCAATATAATTGTGTTGAAAAGCTCCTAATCAATTATTTGAACTCCTAAAATTTGATTAAAACTTTTTTTGTGGTCCTTTTTTAGATGTTTCGGACGAGCGGGTCAAATGGGCCTTTCAATGGACCCTTTGGAATTTTAACTGAGTAAAAAGTACAGAAATTGAGTTTTTGCAATATAATTGTGTTGAAAAGCTCCTAATAAATTATTTGAACTCCTATAATTTGATTAAAAACTTGTTTTGCGGTCCATTTTTGTCGAGGTTTCGGATGAGCAGGTCTAAATGGGCCTTTCAATGGACCAGTTGGAATTTTAACTGAGTAAAAAGTACAGAAATTGAGGTTTTGCAATATAATTGTGTTGAAAAGCTCCTAATAAATTATTTGTACTCCTGAAATATGATCAGAACTTGTTTTGCAGTCCTTTATGTAGAGGTTTCGGACGAGAAGGTCTAAATGGGCCTTTCAGTGGACCCGTTGGAATTTTAACTGATTAAAATGTATAAAAATTGAAGTTTTGCAATATAATTGTGTTGAAAAGCTCCTAATCAATTATTTGAACTCCGAAAATTTGATTAAAACTTTTTTCGCGGTCCTTTTTGTATCGGTTTCGGACGAGCAGGTCTAAATGGGCAATACAATGGACCCGTTGGAATTTTAACTGAGTAAAAAGTATAAAAATTGAGGTTTTGCAATATAATTGTGTTGAAAAGCTCATAATCAATTATTTGTACTCCTAAAATATGATCAAAACTTGTTTTGAGGTCCTTTATGTAGCGGTTTCGAACGTGCGAGTCTAAATGGCCCTTTCAATGGACCCGTTGAATTTTTTTTGAAGTAAAAAGGGCGGGCCTCATTAAAAACCCCTCTAACCACCCTGAACCGATGTAAAGGGTGAACCTAAGGGGAAGAGAGTGCCCTTATGTATATTATTATAATAATAAAAAGGTTGGGAATCAACCAACACAATGTTCTGAATACATGCAGGAATAATTGAATCAAAGTAAACTGAAGAAGCAGAATGCAAAGCCCATGTAGTTAAAGTATGGGCTACAGAGTTAGCAGATCGAGGTACAAATTGCAATCGAAGTCGCGGAATAGTATCAAGCAGGGCCTTGGCCATCGCAATCTGGGGGCCCAACAAGGAAGCATCATCCGTGGTACGAGTGAGCTTGTTGATGATGATAGCAGAGTCGGATTCAAGGAGCACATCACGCCAACCTCTATCCGTAGACAATGTGATCCCGGTAACAACAGAATGAAGCTCCGCCACATTTGCATTAGCACAACCGACCTCATGGACAGCACAACCACCAAGGATGGTTCCATAGATATCTCGGGCAACGACTCCAAAAGCAGCGGAGCCAGACTCCGGGTGGAACGCGCCATCAACATTGATCTTCACTGTTGCGGGTGGTGGCGGCCTCCATCGTGGCGGTGCAGCGGCAGGTTTGGCAAGAGGCGGCTACATGGTTGGGAGGGAGTTGGCACTGGCGTAATCCTGCAGAAGTCCTTGTGCATTCATGGCGGTTAACCATGGTGGCTGTAATCGTGTAGAGTGGACCTAATCATTTCGACGGTTCCAAATGTTCCAAAGCACGGTTAGGAAAAGAGCAAATCTCGTACTAGTCAGACCCTTAGTGCCTTCGGTTAACCATGAGGCCATGGTGGAGGCGCGACTAGAATAGAGAACGGGCGGTAATCCTGCCAGCTGTAGGACCTCCAGTGCCCCTGGACAGTCCCGGAGCACATACAAGGTCGTTTCCTGAATATTGGGACAAAATGGGCAGTGGCCAGGGGATAAATTGGCCGCAAGTAGTCGATCTCCCGTGAGGAGTGCATCACGGCCCGCCCTCCAACCAAAAGATCGGACCTTAGGCAGTGTTGGTGCCTTAGATATGGTTCTCCAAAGGGGGGTCGGTCGTGGAAGGGGTCGGCAAGGTTGCTGTAAAAAGAAATACCCGGAACGGACTGAATAGATCCCGGAGTAATGGTGACCCCATATCAGGGAGTCTCTTCCATCACTGGTAATTGGGATGCAAAGGATACAGTTGGCATCATCCCCATCAAAATAGGTGTGGATCTTATTCTCATCCCAACTTAACCTGTCGCGTGCCCTAAAGTCACGACAGTGGCTTGGGATCTCTTCGTTATCCATATACTCACCAAAAAGTGTAATCGGGGAAGAACCACCCCAATTATCTTGATGAATGTGTATGTTACTGTTGTAACCCGGTCTCCAAAAGAAGCCCAGTCCCAGCAATTCAATAGCACAACATATGCCACGCCAAGCAAAAGATGCACGCCTATCAGCCGTGGCATGCAGAAGGTCACCTGATGGAAAGTACTTGGATCGAAGCACACGGGCCAGCAGGGACTCTGGGTCGGAAATCAAGCGCCAAATTTGCATACCTAGAAGAGCGATATTAAAATCATGAAGATCACGAAAGCCGAGTCCCCCTGTAGATTTTGGGGCACAGAGGGTGTCCCAAGATAGCAGTGGTCATCCTCGCCGATTACTACGGCCTGACCACCAAAAACAGCGGATAGAGACCGTCATATCGTCTATGATATTTTGTGGCAGCAGTTAGCATGACATGATATACTGTAACTCCTAAAATTTGATTAAAACTTGTTTCGCAATCCTTTTTGTAGAGGTTTCAGACGAGCGGGTCGAAATGGGCCTTTCAATGGACCCGTTGGATTTTAACTGAGTAAAAAGTACAGAAATTGAGGTTTTGCAATATAATTGTGTTGAGAAGCTCCTAATCAATTATTTGAACTCCTAATATTTGAATAAAACATTTTAAGGTCCTTTTTGTAGAGGTTTCGGACGAGCAGGTCTGAATGGGCCTTTTAATGGGCCCGTTGGAATTCTAACTAAGTAAAAAGTATAAAATTTTTGGTTTTGCAATATAATTGTGTTGAAAAGCTCCTAATCAATTATTTGAACTCCAAAAATTTGATTAAAACTTGTTTTGCGGTCCTTTCTGTCGAGGTTTCGGACGAGCCGGTCTAAATGGGCCTTTCAATGGACCCGTTGGAATTTTAACTGAGTAAAAAGTACAAAAATTGAGGTTTTGCAATATAATTGTGTTGAAAAGCACCTAATCAATTACATAAACTCCTAAAATTTGATTAAAACGTGTTTTGTAGTCCTTTTTGTAGAGGTTTCGGACGAGCGGGTCGAAATGGGCCTTTCAATGGACCCTTTGGAATTTTAACTGAGTAAAAAGTACAGAAATTGAGGTTGTGCAATATAATTGTGTTGAAAAGCTCCTAATCAATTACATGAACTCCTAAAATTTGATTAAAACATGTTTTGCAGTCCTTTTTGTAGAGGTTTCGGACGAGCGGGTCGAAATGGGCCTTTCAATGGACCCGTTGGAATTTTAACTGAATAAAAGTACAGAAATTGAGGTTTTGCAATATAATTGTGTTGAAAAGCTTCTAATCATTTATTTGAACTCCTAATATTTGAATAAAACTTTTCTGCGGTCCTTTTTGTAGAGGTTTCGGACGAGCAGGTCTAAATGGGCCTTTCAATGGGCCCGTTGGAATTTTAACTGAGTAAAAAGTATAAAAATTGAGGTTTTTCAATATAATTGTGTTCAAAAGCTCCTAATCAATTATTAGAACTCCTAAAATTTGATTAAAACTTGTTTTGCGGTCCTTTTTGTCGAGGTTTCGGACGAGCATGTCTAAACGGGCCTTTCAATGGACCCGTTGGAATTTTTTTTTTTGAAAGCTAAAGTGATTACAAGTACTATCTGTTCTAAATATACTCTCAACCATTTGACAATGAACGCTCAATCACCATGCTGCAGTTGTTGGTGCTCGAACCCGTGACCTCTAGGAACAACAACCGTTCCCTTAACCACTGAGGCAAGTTGGTTCGTGCCCCATTGGAATTTTAACTGGGTAAAAAGTACAGAAATTGAGGTTTTGCAATATAATTGTTTTGAAAAGCTCCTAATAAATTACATGAACTCCTAAAATTTGATTAAAACTTGTTTTGCAGTCCTTTTTGTAGAGGTTTCTGACGAGCGAGTCGAAATGGGCCTTTCAATGGACACGTTGGAATTTTAACTAAGTAAAAAGTAAATAAAATGAGGTTTTGCAATATAATTGTGTTGAAAAGCTCATAATCAATTACATGAACTCCTAAAATTTGATTAAAACTTGTTTTGCAGTCCTTTTTGTAGAGGTTTCGGACGAGCGGGTCGAAATTGGCCTTTCAATGGACCCGTTGGAATTTTAACTGAATAAAAGTACTGAAATTGAGGTTTTGCAATATAATTGTGTTCAAAAGCTCCTAATCAATTATTAGAACTCCTAAAATTTGATTAAAACTTGTTTTGCGGTCCTTTTTGTCGAGGTTTTAGACGAGCATGTCTAAATGGGCCTTTCAATGGACCCGTTGGAATTTTAACTGGGTAAAAAGTACAGAAATTGAGGTTTTGCAATATAATTGTGTTGAAAAGCTCCTAACAAATTACTTGAACTCCTAAAATTTGATTAAAACATGTTTTGCAGTCCTTTTTGTAGAGGTTTCGGACGAGCGGGTCGAAATGGGCCTTTCAATGGACCCGTTGGAATTTTAACTGAATAAAAGTACAGAAATTGAGGTTTTGCAATATAATTGTGTTGAAAAGCTCCTAATCAATTACATGAACTCCTAAAATTTGATTAAAACATGTTTTGCAGTCCTTTTTGTAGAGGTTTCGGACGAGCGGGTCGAAATGGGCCTTTCAATGGACCCGTTGGAATTTTAACTGAATAAAAGTACAGAAATTGAGGTTTTGCAATATAATTGTGTTGAAAAGCTCCTAATCATTTATTTTAACTCCTAATATTTGAATAAAACTTTTCTGCGGTCCTTTTTGTAGAGGTTTCGGACGAGCAGGTCTAAATGGGCCTTTCAATGGGCCCGTTGGAATTTTAACTGAGTAAAAAGTATAAAAATTGAGGTTTTTCAATATAATTGTGTTCAAAAGCTCCTAATCAATTATTAGAACTCCTAAAATTTGATTAAAACTTGTTTTGCGGTCCTTTTTGTCGAGGTTTCGGACGAGCATGTCTAAATGGGCCTTTCAATGGACCCGTTGGAAATTTTTTTTTGAAAGCTAAAGTGATTACAAGTAGTATCTGTTCTAAATATACTCTCAACCATTTGAAAATGAACGCTCAATCACCATGCTGCAGTTGTTGGTGCTCGAACCCGTGACCTCTAGGAACAACAACCGTTCCCTTAACCACTTAGGCAAGTTGGTTCGTGCCCCATTGGAATTTTAACTGGGTAAAAAGTACAGAAATTGAGGTTTTGCAATATAATTGTGTTGAAAAGCTCCTAATAAATTACATGAACTCCTAAAATTTGATTAAAACTTGTTTTGCAGTCCTTTTTGTAGAGGTTTCTGACGAGCGAGTCGAAATGGGCCTTTCAATGGACACGTTGGAATTTTAACTGAGTAAAAAGTACATAAAATGAGGTTTTGCAATATAATTGTGTTGAAAAGCTCCTAATCAATTACATGAACTCCTAAAATTTGATTAAAACTTGTTTTGCAGTCCTTTTTGTAGAGGTTTCGGACGAGCGGGTCGAAATGGGCCTTTCAATGGACCCGTTGGAATTTTAACTGAATAAAAGTACTGAAATTGAGGTTTTGCAATATAATTGTGTTCAAAAGCTACTAATCAATTATTAGAACTCCTAAAATTTGATTAAAACTTGTTTTGCGGTCCTTTTTGTCGAGGTTTCGGACGAGCATCTCTAAATGGGCCTTTCAATGGACCCGTTGGAATTTTAACTGAGTAAAAAGTACAGAAATTTAGGTTTTGCAATATAATTGTGTTGAAAAACTCCTAATCATTTACATGAACTCCTAAAATTTGATTAAAACTTGTTTTTCAGTCCTTTTGTAGAGGTTTCGGACGAGCGGATCGAAATGGGCCTTTTAATGGACCCGTAGAAATTTTAACTGAGTAAAAAGTACAGAAATTGAGGTTTTGCAATATAATTGGGTTGAAAAGCTACTAATCAATTATTTGAACTCATAAAATTTGAATAAAATTTTTTTGCTATCCTTTTTGTAGAGGTTTCGGACAAGCAGGTCTAATTGGGCCTTTCAATGGGCCCGTTGGAATTTTAACTGATTAAAAAGTATAAAAATTGAGGTTTTTGAATATAATTTTGTTCAAAACCTCCTAATCAATTATTTGAACTCTTAAAATTTGATTAAATCTTGTTTTGCGGTCCTTTTTGTCGAGGTTTCGGACGAGTAGGTCTAAATGAGCCTTTCAATGGACCCGTTGGAATTTTAACTGAGTAAAAAGTACAGAAATTGAGGTTTTGCAATATAATTGTGTTGAAATGCTCCTAATCAATTACATGAACTCCTAAAATTTCATTAAAACTTGTTTTGCAGTCCTTTTTGTAGAGGTTTCGGACGAGCAGGTCGAAATGGGCCTTTCAATGGACCCGTTGGAATTTGAACTGAGTAAAAAGTACAAAAATTGACGTTTTGCAATATAATTGTGTTGAAAAGCTCCTAATCAATTACATGAACACCTAAAATTTGATTAAAACTTGTTTTGCAGTCCTTTTTGTAGAGGTTTCGGACGAGCGGGTCGAAATGGGCCTTTCAATGGACCCGTTGGAATTTTAACTGAGTAAAAAGTAAAAAAATTGAGGTTTTGCAATATAAATGTGTTGAAAATCTACTAATCAATTATTTGAACTCCTAATATTTGAATAAAACGTTTTTGTGATCCTTTTTGTAGAGGTTTCGGACGAGCATGTCTATATGGGCCTTTCAATGGGCCCGTTGGAATTTTAACTGAGTAAAAAGTATAAAAATTGTGGTTTTTCAATATAATTGTGTTGAAAAGCTCCTAATCAATTATTTGAACTCCTAAAATTTGATTAAACTTGTTTTGCGGCCCTTTTTGTCGAGGTTTCGGACGAGCAGGTCTAAATGGGCCTTTCAATGGACCCGTTGGAATTTTAACTGAGAAAAAAGTACAGAAATTGAGGTTTTACAATATAATTGTGTTGAAAAGCTCCTAATGAATTACATGAACTCCTAAATTTTGATTAAAACTTGTTTTGCAGTCCTTTTTGTAGAGGTTTCGGACGAGCGGGTCGAAGCGGGCCTTTCAATGGACCCGTTGGAATTTTAACTGAGTAAAAAATATAGAAATTGAGGTTTTGCAATATAAATGTGTTGAAAAGCTCCTAATCAATTATTTGAACTCCTAATATTTGAGTAAAACTTTTTTGTGATCCTTTTTGTAGAGGTTTCGGACGAGCAGGTCTAAATTGGCCTTTCAATGGGCCCGTTGGAATTTTTTTTTGAAGAAAGCGGGTCTCGTTAAAAACCCCTACTAAAATCCCCAGGCACAAGGCTTGGTGAAACCTAAAAGGGGAAAAGAGTACCCAGAATATATTATTAAAACGAGGTTAGACCTCGCAAAGTACAACGTTTTTAATACAACCAGGATAAATAGATCCAAAAGACATAGAAGACATGGATCTAAGGGCATGGGTAGCCAATGTATGAGCTAAAATATTAGCCTCACGGCAAACATACTGAACATGTGCTACAGGAAAAATCCTCCAAAGCAGTATGAGTCTGCAGAATCGTCGGACCCATAGGAGAAATATCTGGCCCAAGAGAGTTGATCCTGTTCGCTAGAGATGCACAGTCTGTCTCGAAGATTAAATGGCTCCATCCCTGGGAAAGGGCAAAAGTAATACCGTCAAGAAGACCTCTCCCTTCAGATAAGATAGCATCAGAACAACTGCCTAGCGGAAAAGCCAGGACACCAACAACCGTCCCTGTGTCATCACGAGCGACAACTCCAACCGCCGCTGCATGAGTGGAAGGGTCAAAAGCCCCATCCACATTAACTTTAATAAATCCACGAGGGGGATGCCTCCAGCGAGAAGGAGGAGACGATGACAAGGGGATGGAAGATGTAGATGAGGATAGCGAGTTAGAGTAGTCACGATGAAGACTAATAGAGTTGACAGCAATTAGCCATGGGGGTTGAAGATGTTTATTATGGATCCAGTCGTTACGTCTGTTCCAGATGTTCCAAAGGGTAGTCAAGAAAAGCCCAAAAAGATCAGGAGAAAGAAGGGAAGCACCTTCCTCAAGCCATTGGAGGCCAGTGGAAGCAGAGCTATTAATAAAAGAAGATGGTAGACCAATCAATTTAAGGGTCTCCGAAGCACCAGAGCAATCTCGGAGAGCATGGAGAATCGACTCTGTACCAGAATTACAAACAGGGCAGGGACCAGAGCCTGGAGCAAAAGTCTGAAAACGAACCCCAACAGGTAGGGCCTCGGACCCCAGACGCCAACCAAAAGTTTTGACCTTAGGTAAAACCTTAAGCTTGGAAAGAAATTTCCATATACGTGGGGGACAAAGTCTTGGCTTAGGGGGGCGTTGCAGGAAGAGGTAGCCAGATCTGACAGAATAAATACCAGAATCTTTAGGGCTCCAGAGGATGGAGTCCCGAGTGTCATTGATGATAGGAACAGAAAGAATGGAATCGGCATCATTCGTAGTAAAGTATGCAAGAACTTTGAGAGGATCCCAAGATGCTTGGTTTCGCAGCATAAAGTCACGACAACGAACGTGGACTTCCTCAGATAGCTCATAGTCCCCGTAGAGATGAATAGACGAAGAGCCTCCCCAGTTATCATGATGGATACGTATGTTACTATTAATACCAGGCCGATAGAGGAAACCACCAAAAAGGTGTTGCATAGCATTATAAAGACCTTGCCAGGCAAACGATCCTCGAGAAGGTCGAGAGGCATGAAGAATGTTTCCTGATGGAAAGTATTTGAATTTATAGATTTGTCCCAAGAGGGAGTCGGGTTCGCAAATAAGACGCCATAATTGTTTACCGAGAAGTGCAATGTTAAAGTTGTTGAGGTCCCGGAAACCCAGACCTCCAACAAATTTAGGCAAGCACACCTGGTCCCATGGGAGCATATGCCAACCTTTCTTATTGGTTTTCCCAGACCACCAATATCGTCGAATGGCAGATGTCATATCATCAATAATATTTTGGGGTAATAAGTAACAGGACATAACATATTGGGGTAGAGATTGTAAAACGGCTTTAATAAAAAATTTCCCTACCACTGAAGGAGAGAAGCTGTTTGTCCCATGTAGATAATCTATCATGAACTTTATCGCGTATAAACCCTAAAGCGAGGGTCTTATTTTTAGCAATAAGAAGAGGTACCCCTAGATAGACACTAGGGTTGGAAACCTCACGTACTTGCAGGTGGGAGTTAATAGATTGACGAATCAATGAAGGAGTACGGGGATTGTAAAATATGGTGGATTTATCAAAGTTAACTGCTTGCCCAGAGGCAGAAGCATAAGTATGAAGGGCTGATTTAAGATGTACAGCTTCCTCGGGTTTCGAGTTTAGGAAAACTATACAATCATCAGCAAATAAGAGGTGATTAACCTTTGGACCATGCTTACAAGCCCCTAATCCAGGGAGTAGGCCTTGTTATTTAGCATCAGACAAGAAAGCTGAAAGCCCTTGGGTACAAAAAAGGAAAAGAAAAGGAGATAAAGGGTCCCCTTGACGGAGACCCCTTTGAGGATGAAACAAAGGGGAAAACGAGTTATTGACTTTAACCGTGAAGGACACTGAAGAAATACATCTCATGATAAGAGATACCCATGATCAGGCAAAACCCATACGGTTCATGACATCTTCGAGAAATGACCATTCAACCCTGTCAAAGGCTTTTTCCATATCAAGCTTAAGGGCAGCTCCTTGAGAAGACTTGGATGTTCTGGTGTTAATGGAGTGAATAATTTCGTGGGCAATAAGAATGTTATCTGTGATATTGCGACCCTGAACAAAAGCAGCTTGATTAGAACTGATACAGAATGGGATGGTGTGTTTCATACGATTAACTAAGACTTTAGCGATAATTTTGTAAATTACGGTACAGAGACTGATGGGCCTTAGGTGCCTCATGGTAGTGGGATCCTTAATCTTAGGTATGAGGACTAAAATAGTTTGGTTGACCGAAGCCATATCAGCAGACCCATTGAGGAGATTAAGGCAGAGTGTAATGATATCTGCCCCAACCGTATCCCAATGTTGACGAAAGAAACCACTTGGCAAACCGTCGATACCAGGGGCTTTTCTGGGGTCGATGTCTCGGAAAGCGGTGATAATTTCCTCTACAGTGAATTCCTTAGAAATGGACTCATTCATAGCAGTCGTAATTGAGGGAGTGATTTTTGAGAGAATTTGTTCAGAGAAGTGTGGGTTGGAGGAAGTAAAAAGATTGTGGAAATAGGATGAAGCTATTTCCATTAGATCGGTGTCGTCAGTACACCAAACGTTGTTGGAGTCAAAAAGGCCAGAGATTGTGTTCTTCTTGTTTCTGCTAGGGGCTCGGGCATGAAAGAAACGAGTGTTTTTATCTCCTTGGGAAAGCCATAGATTGCGAGAACGCTGTGCCCAATATGCTTCTTGCACCTCAAGAAGTTTGTTAAGTTCGGATTTGGCAGAGATATATCTTTTTTCAGCCGAAGCTGAGAGAGGACGTTGTAGAAGTTTATTGATTTTTTTGGTAAGAAAGTTGATGCGACCATTGGTCTTAAATCTTTGTTGCGATTGCCAGTCTCCTAGGCAGGAGCCAATGGCTTTAATTTTATCCAAAGTGTTACCCTTTGTGGATGACCAAGTTTGTTTTACGACAGAAATACCTTCATCATTGGAAGCCCAACAATTTTCAAATCTAAAGTTGGATGATGGGGTACGGTGATTTGTTAGAGAAGGAGGTTCCGTATTCAAGAGAAGAAAACAGTGATCTGATTTAGCGTCAAAGTCGGAAGTGATGCTATAGTTGGGATAGGTGGCTTTCCATGCTATATTCCCTACGAATCGATCTAATCTCTCAAATAAAGTAGGAGTTTTGGGCCCCGTTTTGGTCCAAGTAAACCAACCCGTTGTAGGTTTGCAATCAAAAAGGTTGTTACGTGAAAGACAATGGCGAAAGTTATTAATTTGAGATCTAGGCCGACGACAGCCACCTTGTTTTTCATTATCGGTTAGTGTTTCATTAAAGTCGCCACCGAGAAGCCAAGGTTGACCATCATTATTATTGAGTGAATCAATTAATTCCCAAGTTTTAGGTTTGTTACATGTTTCCGAGAAACCATGAACACCAGTGAAGTAAAATGAAGACGAATTGCAACTAACATAAGTATGAATAAAGTGATCCGAATAAGCAAGCAAATCAATATTATAAGTTTTTAAAGAAAATAAAGCGAGTTCAGAACATGCATCCGAAAAATCAACCGAAAAAGCTAGGTCCATACCTAGCAAAGTACCAAGACGGCTATAAGCCGTATTTTTAAGTTTAGTTTCGCATAAAAAAAGTAAATCTGGGTGATGAAGTTGAACGTAATGCTGGAGATGTTGAACTGCCTGGACCTTCCCGAGACCCTGGCAGTTCCAACATAAAATGATCATTTCCCTCGGCGGGGCTGCACATCAGCCGCCGCCGGAGAGTTTTTTCCGCTGCTCATCCCAGCTTTCAATGTAGGAGAAGGAGAGGGCCTAGACTTCTTGGGCTGGAGGACCACATGGATGGGGGAACGTCTCTTTACACCACGGTTAGAAGGGATGGGAATGGGAGCAGGATCCGAGGCTGCAATATTCGGATAGTACTTAAGTAGCCACGAATCAAATGCATCTATAAGCGAAATACCGGTTTGGAGGAAGGGCTTACTTAATTGAGAGTCCAATTTGATGAGCTGTGGGGCTTGGAACTCCATCATCTTGGACTTCCAAATTATCTTGTTCAGAATCCACGGGAACAGGGTAGATAGTGTTTAGAGGTTGTGGCGAAATAACCCGAAGAGGGCGTGGAACACGTGGAGGCGGCTGGGAATCTGGCTTGGCAGCATGCGGCTCAGAGGATTGTTCCCCTACCATCTCATCATTGTTATTAGTGTCCTCCGCGGGGAGATCAGCAAAAGAGGCAGCATCCCCTTCATTCAACTTCCCTAAAAGTTCAGAGAAGCATGAAGTGAGCTTTAGGTGTGGGAAGCGTTGGATAAAGAGCAAATGGAAATGTTTAATAAGAGAAAGACCTGAATCTTGTGCAGAAGCCACGGGCTCCACTACGGATTTACCTTTATCCTTTGGATCTGTTAATAAGGGTAATTCAGTGAAAAGACTAAAGGAAAAGTAGGGAATGTAAAGTAGTATTATGAAAAAACATAGAATACCTTTCAGTGGGAGCTGGATGACATTAGTAGGGTTTGCAGTAGATTTTCCTTTATCCGTGGAGTCTAAATGAGCGGAAGAATCAAAGTATGAATAAAGTGAATAATGATGAGGAGATTTTTGAATCCGAAAGAAAAAATATAAATTACCTTGTGGTGGTTGGCGATTAACAGGAATGGGGACATCAACAGATCGGATGCGACCTTGTGGTCCCTGATCCCGACGGCACGGGGGAAGCCAACGGAGCCATTCTCCATATTGTAATTTAGCCGGATCAAAAGCACTTTTATTGGGGCAGTTCTAAAAAACATGACTAATGAAGCCACAGCCGTGGCATAAGAGAGGCAATCGTTCATACTGAAGTCGACAGGAAGTGGTTCGTGTACCTTTACCAATGAGAATAAATCGGCGAATTGGTTTGGAAATATCCATCAGGATCTCAACTCTCAGAAAATCTGTCATATTTCCTTCTTTTTTCCGGGTATCAGTCCTAAGAACTGTACCAACCATGGCGCCAAGAGATTGACCCACAAGGTGGGTTCTGTCAGGATCTTCGTCTGTAGTTACCATTAGCAGTTTGGGTAGGGCAAGAATGCGAAACCAGATTCGCATGGGGTTGAAGGAGTATTCATCCATGCTTTTGCCAGGGTTGTATTCAGCTAGAGCTAACCATTCATCTTTGTATAACCATGGTCCTCTCTCATAAACATCATCGCGATCATTTGGGGTAGCAAACTCTATCCTAAAGAAGGAGTCACGAACAATGGACATAGCTTTAAGGTTTTTTTTTTCATATTCCTTCAAAAGCTTGAAGGACTGCCCAATCATCAATGGGTTTGGATGAGATGAATTTCCCAATTAGGATGGTATTTGGATTTTCGTCAAAGAAGTCAAAGTCAGGTGTATATATGGTTGTAGCTTCTTCATTGGTAAGATCAAGGTTGGAATAATGGGGAAGAGAAGATGAGGAAGCCATTCGAAAAGTATTGGATAGAAAGTGGAATTGAAGGACAGAGTTAAGGATCAAAGGAGGGAAGGAAGTGGATGTAAAAGATTGATTTTCTTTTAAAGGAAAATAGTTAAGTAGACGGCAGGGAGTTGAAAAAGGAAAGGTGATAATCAATGGAGTAATGGAATCATAAATCAGATTCCAAAAGAGAAGTTTAGAAGATATGAAAAAGATTGGAAGAGAATAAGGAAAGAATTGGTGTGAATAGTGGAAGATAGGAAATAATTTCCAAAAATGAGAGATGATCTTATGATAATAAATGGAAAGATGGGAGAGAATATAATGGAGTATAAAATTAAAGATATGTACGGGAATAAGAAAAAAAGAGAAATAAAATTCGTTGATTAAAGGAGTAATTTTGTAAGTAATAATACTGGACATTACTAATGAAGGTAATAATTTGGAATAGGGAATGGAGGGATTTATCATTAATGGAAAGAGGAGAGTTAAATGTAGGTGAAAATAAGGGAATAAAATGACTAATTTGAGGAAAGTATAATTAATTGGGTGATAACCTTTAAATGGGATAATGGAAAAGGAAATAATTGAGTGGAGAATTGAATCATTAAAGAACGAGGTGTATGTATAAGGAAGTTTATGAAAAATGAATCTAAAATTTAACGTTGAATTAGAATGGGAAAGTAAAAAAATTTGGAAGAAAAGGAAAGAGTGTTTTATACATAAAGGGATGATTATACAAGAGATATACTTGGTAATTATTAAAGACGGTGAGGAATGTGTATTTTGAAAGGAAAGTTTTGTCTCAAATAGAGAGTGGAGAGTTGAATGTGGGTTAGAATAAGGGATGATGAAGGCCTGATTGGTGTAAAAGAGTAGTGAGTGTGGTGATAAATGTGGAAGTGTAATAATAGAGAGATAGATTAATCTATTTAGGGCGATTAGGATGTTATAAGATATCATAATAGGAAATGTAAAAGCTGGGCAGAAAAATTGAAGGGTATAAGGGAAATAGTGCAATAAACGATAAGGAATAACCATCCTAAAATTGAGAAGCATCATTTTATTAGAGGTATAATAAAACAGATGATTAGGTGTAAAATTGAAGTGAGCAGAAAAAATAAAGAAGATGTTAAATTGAGATTGTAAAGCATTTAAAGTTATGCTTCGCGATTTTATGTAGGTGTTAAATGGATCTTTATTTATATGTGGAGAGAGTTGGTAGTTCATAAGAGAATAAGATTTTACAAATTGATATCTATGATTAAAAGATTTCACCATGAAGGTGATCGTGGTTATTTCCCCAATGGGGGATAGAAGAAGAGCACCTAAAGAGGTGTTGATGATTGTAAGAATATGGCTAGGTTTCCATAGCCATAAAATAATATGGATAGAAATATAAAAAGAAATAAACAAGATAATAATTAGAGGATGCAATAGAGCAAAGTAAGCAATTAAGTAACAAAAATAAAATTGAGAATAGGAGGCATATTGAACAGTGGGAAAGAGATAAATAATCATTGTAACCAGAAAATCAATAGAGTTACTCAAAAAGCAGCCAACATGGTAAAAAAGACCCAGGGTCTTAAAACCCCGACAAATGGAGTGGGACCGAACAGAAGATAAGCAAAGAAATTGTAGTAAAAGACATATGTTAATAAAACAGGAGGAGAAAATGACATAGAGTAAAAAGTTACATAAAAATAAAAAATAGATGAGAAAAGATTAGTCATAAGAGAGATAAAAACCTTGTATATGCAATGAAACATCAATATAAAAATAAGGATGCAAGACAGCACAAAAAAACAAGACATGACAAAAGAGCTTAAGAGCAGAGAAAAACCCACCAAAAAAAGAGGCAACAGAAATAGAGAAAAATTACAGACCAAGGGAACGAAGGAGAGGGGGGATAGAAATATAATACAGACTAAAAGAGCAAAAATAGGGGGAATAAAAGAATAATTACAATCCCATAATAAGCTAAAATGAAAAAGATAGAGACTAGAACCGGCGAGTCGACTTGTAAAAGGTAGATATCGGTCACATGAAGATGGGCACCTTGAGAAAGCAAAGGTATCATGCGCATGAGCGATATGCAAGACATCAACAAGAACAAAAATTAGTATAGTTAAATATAAACAAAAACAAAGAATCCGGTACATAGAAAAAAGCAATCTGAGAAAAGCATAGTGGAGCCAATATACGAGAAAATAATAAAGAAGAAGACGATAACAAAACAGTAACACAAGTAATTGAACTGGTAACAAAATCCCTATAAGGGGATGAAAGCATGATAAAGCATAAGCATAACTAAAGATATAAACTCCGACATGGTGGGTCGATAATAAATTCCCTAGAAGGGATCGAAGGTGAGTAAAAGTAAAGAGAGCCAAGGCCAAATGAATAGAAAAGACAAAAAAAAACAGCTTAAGAGAAGATTCAAAGTAAACAGCCATAATAGGGGAACAAACCATGATAATTTGATGAATTGACTATGTCGAGGCAAAAAGCAGTCGAAAGAAAGAAAATACATAAAAGAGGTATATAACAGTGCAAAGTCAAAAAGGGGAAAAGAACAAATCAGAGGATTCAAATAATATTTAAAGTGTGCAATAAAGGGAACATTAAGAAATAAAAAAGAGAATAACCCAAGGATCAAACATAATCAGATAGAGGAAAAATGAATAAACAAAGGCAGAGGCTTACCGACAGTCACCAACAGTAAAAACAATTCACAGATCCGTCGGAAGCCCGGCGGAGGATGGTGGTCCAAAATCCGTCGCGGTAGAAAAGAAATCATATCAAAGAAAAAAACTAAGGTTAGAGAAAGAGATTCTAAGGTTAGAAAAATAGACACGAAATCAAGAGAGGGAGATGTGGAAAACATTACCCATTGAAATAAGGGCAGAGATGCCCCTATTTCTGTCATCGCCAAAAGAAAAAATGGGTTCGGCCGGGAAGACAAAATTTTCTCTATCGAGAAAACCCAAAGATGAACGGAAATCAATGACAGAGAAGAGAAAAATGGAACAGAAAACAGATAACAAAAAGAAAGAATAGGCCATAATAAAGAATTTAAAGTAATAAAAAATAAACGGTAATGGCAGATTCGGAGATGATAATGAAGAAACCCTAAAAATATTGAGAAAACTCGTGCAAGAGAGAGAAAAATCATTAGATCAGAAAATAAAGAAAGGAAAAAAAAGGAGGGGGATAACCGGAAGCCACCATATGAGGAGAAATTGAAACCACCATATGAGGAGAAATCGAACTTGCACAAAGGAGATGCGTCGATATTCCTCACAAAACAGAAAAGAAGCAAGATAATAATAAAATATAAATCGGAATCAGAAAAAATATTAAAAACAAAACCATGAAAAACCGATCTAGGAATGGGGGGATCGGATATGAGGAGAAATCGAACTTGCACAAAGGAGATGCGTCGATATTCCTCGCAAAACAGAAAAGAAGCAAGATTAAAAGAAAATATAAATCGGAATCAGAAAAAATATTAAAAACAAAACCATGAAAAACCGATCTAGGAATGGGGGGATCGGATTTGGGCTGGGATGGGGTCTCATCAAAACTTTACCTTTTATCACATGGATCTCGTGGTGAGGGTAAGCGCCGGCTGGTGAGGGGAAAAGAGCGATGGCGGGCGGCGTAGAGGAGGCACATGCGGCGGCAGGGAGAAACATAGAGGAGAGAAAAATAGGGTAATATGAAAGAAGGGGAAGGGTTAAAGCGGTGGTGAAAGGGAAAAAAGAAAAGGGAAATGCAAAAAAGCACGCAAAACCGCAAAAGAGAACCGAGAGAGTTGAGAGAATTTCGAGAAACCCCATCCCACACGCGTTCCCCGTTGACCGTTGGAATTTTAACTGAGTAAAAAGTATAAAAATTGAGGTTTTTCAATATAATTATGTTGAAAAGCTCCTAATCAATTATTTGAACTCCTAAAATTTGATTAAACTTGTTTTGCAGCCCTTTTTGTCGAGGTTTCGGACGAGCAAGTCTAAATGGGCCTTTCAATGGACCCGTTGGAATTTTAACTGAGTAAAAAGAACAGAAATTGAGGTTTTGCGATATAATTGTGTTTAAAAGCTCCTAATCAATTACATGAACTCCTAAAATTTGATTAAAACTTGTTTTGCAGTCCTTTTTGTAGTGGTTTCGGACGAGCGGGTCGAAATGGGCCTTCCAATGGACCCGTTGGAATTTTAACTGAGTAAAAAGTATAGAAATTGACGTTTTGCAATATAATTGTGTTGAAAATCTCCTAATCAATTATTTGAACTCCTAATATTTGAATACAACTTTTTTGCGGTCCTTTTTGTAGAGGTTTCAGACGAGTAGATCTAAATGGGCCTTTCAATGGACCCGTTGGAATTTTAACTGAGTAAAAAGTATAAAAATAGAGGTTTTTCAATATAATTGAGTTGAAAAGCTCCTAATAAATTACATGAACTCCTAATATTTGATTAAAACTTATTTTGCGGTCCTTTTTGTAGAGGTTTCGGACGAGCAGGTCTAAATGGGCCTTTCAATGGACCCGCTAGAATTTTAACTGAGTAAAAAGTACAGAAATTGAGGTTTTGCAATATAATTGTGTTGAAAAGCTCCTAATAAATTACATGAACTCCTAAAATTTGATTAAAACTTTTTTTGTGGTCCTTTTTGTAGAGGTTTCGGACGAGCGGGTCTAAATGGGCCTTTCAATGGACCCGTTGGAATTTTAACTGAGTAAAAAGTACAGAAATTGAGGTTTTGCAATATAATTGTGTTGAAAATCTCCTAATCAATTATTTGAACTCCTAAAATATGATTAAAATCTGTGTTGTGGTCCTTTTTGTCGAAGTTTCGGACGAGCAGGCCTAAATGGGCCTTCCAATGGACCCGTTGGAATTTTAACTGAGTAAAAAGTACAGAAATTGAGGTTTTGCAATATAATTGTGTTGAAAAGCTCCTAATAAATTACATGAACTCCTAAAATTTGATTAAAACTTTTTTTGTGGTCCTTTTTGTAGAGGTTTCGGACGAGCGGGTCTAAATGGGCCTTTCAATGGACCCGTTGGAATTTTAACTGAGTAAAAAGTACAGAAATTGAGGTTTTGCAATATAATTGTGTTGAAAATCTCCTAATCAATTATTTGAACTCCTAAAATATGATTAAAATCTGTGTTGTGGTCCTTTTTGTCGAAGTTTCGGACGAGCAGGCCTAAATGGGCCTTCCAATGGACCCGTTGGAATTTTAACTGAGTAAAAAGTACAGAAATTGAGGTTTTGCAATATAATTGTGTTGAAAAGCTCCTAATCAATTACATGAACTCCTAAGATTTGATTAAACTTGTTTTACAGTCATTTTTGTAGAGGTTTCGGACGAGCGGGTCGAAATGGGCCTTTGAATGAACCCGTAGAAATTTTAACTGAGTAAAAAGTACATAAATTGAGGTTTTGCAGTATAATTGTGCTTAAAATCTCCTAATCAATTGTTTGAAATCCTAAAATTTGATTAAAACTTGTTTTGCAGTCCTTTTTGTAGAGGTTTCGGACGAGCAGATCTAAATGGGCCTTTCAATGGACTCGTTGGAATTTTAACTTAATAAAAAGTACAGAAATTGAGGTTTTGCAATATAATTGTGTTGAAAAGCTCCTAACCGATTATTTGAACTCCTAAAATTATTTAAAAAAATTGCGGTCCTTTTTATAGAGGTTTCGGACGTGCAGGTCTAAATGGGCCTTTCAATGGACCCGTTGGAATTTTAACCAAGTAAAAAGTACAGAAATTGAGGTTTTTCAATATAATTGTGTTCAAAATCTCCTAATCAATTACATGATCTCCTAAATTTTGATTAAAACTTGTTTTGCGGCCCTTTTTGTAGAGGTTTCGAACAAGCATATCTAAATGGGCCTTTCAATGGACCCGTTAGAATTTTAACTGAATAAAAAGTATAAAAATTGAGGTTTTGCAATATAATTGTGTTGAAAAGCTCCTAATCAATTATTTGTACTCCTAAAATATGATCAAAACTTGTTTTGTGGTCCTTTATGTAGAGGTTTCGGACGTGCGGGTCTAAATGGGCCTTTCAATGGACCCGTTGGAATTTTAACTGAGTAAAATGTATACAAGTTGAAGTTTTGCAATATAATTGTGTTGAAAAGCTCCTAATAATTTATTTGAACTCCTAAAATTTGATTAAAACTTTTTTGCGATCCTTTTTGTATCGGTTTCGAACGAGCAGGTCTAAATGGGCCTTACAATGGACCCGTTGGAATTTTAACTGAGTAAAAAGTACATAAATTGAGGTTTTGCAATATAATTGTGTTGAAAAGCTCCTAATCAAATATTTGAAATCCTAAAATTTGATTAAAATTTGTTTTGCGGTCCTTTTAGTCGAGCTTTCAGACGAGCAGGCCTAAATGGGCCTTTTAATGGACCCGTTGGAATTTTAACTGAGTAAAAAGTACAGAAATTGAGGTATTGCAATATAAATGTGTTGAAAAGCTCCTAATCAATTACATGAATTCCTAATATTTGATTAAAACTTGTTTCGCAGTCCTTTTTGTAGAGGTTTCGAATGAGCGGGTCGAAATGGGCCTTTCAATGGACCCTTTGGAATTTTAACTGAGTAAAAAGTACAGAAATTGAGGTTTTGCAATATAATTGTGTTGAAAAGCTCCTAATCAATTATTTGAGCTCCTAATATTTGAATAAAACTTTTTTGCGATCATTTTTGTAGATGTTTCGGACGAGCAAGTCTAAATGGGCCTTTCAATGGGCATGTTGGAATTTTAACTGAGTAAACAGTTTAAAAATTGAGGCTTTTCAATACAATTGTTTTGAAAAGCTCCTAATCAATTATTTGAACTCCTAAAATTTGATTAAAACTTGTTTTGCGGTACTTTTTGTCGAGGTTTCGAACGAGCAGGTCTAAATGGGCCTTCCAATGGACCCGTTGGAATTTTAACTGAGTAAAAAGTACAGAAATTGAGGTTTTTGCAATATAATTGTGTTGAAAAGCTCCTAATCAATTACATAAACTCCTAAATTTTTATTAAAATTTGTTTTGCAGTCCTTTTTGTAGAGGTTTCGGACGAGCTGGTCTAAATGGGCCTTTCATTGGGCCCGTTGGAATTTTAACTGAGTAAAAATTACAGAAATTGAGGTTTTGCAATATAATTGTGTTGAAAAGCTCCTAATAAATTACATGAACTCCTAAAATTTGATTAAAACTTGTTTTGCAGTCCTTTTTGTAGAGGTTTCAGACGAGCGGGTCGAAATGGGCCTTTCGATGGACCCGTTGCAATTTTAACGGAGTAAAAAGTACAGAAATTGAGGTTTTGCAATATAATTGTGTAGAAAAGCTCCTAATTAATTATTTGAACTCCTAAAATTTGATTAAAACTTGTTTTGCGGTCCTTTTTGTAGAGGTTTCAGACGAGCAGGTCTAAATGGGCCTTTCAATGGGCCCGTTGGAATTTTAACTGAGTAAAGAGTACATAAATTGAGGTTTTGCAATATAATTGTGTAGAAAATCTCCTAATCAATTACATGATCTCCTAAAATTTGATTAAAACTTGTTTTGCGGCCCTTTTTGTAGAGGTTTCGGACGAGCATGTCTAAATGGGCCTTTCAATGGACCCGTTGGAATTTTAACTGAGTAGAAAGTATAAAAATTGAGGTTTTGCAATATAATTGTGTTGAAAATCCCATAATCAATTATGTGTACTCCTAAAATATGATCAAAACTTGTTTTGCGGACCTTTATGTAGAGGTTTCGGACGTGCGGGTCTAAATGGGCCATTCAGTGGACCCCTTGGAATTTTAACTAAGTAAAATGTATAAAAATTGAAGTTTTGCAATATATTTGTGTTGAAAAGCTCCAAATCATTTATTTGAACTACTAAAATTTGATTAAAACTTTTTTGCGGTCCTTTTTGTATCGGTTTCGGACGTGCAGGTCTAAATGAGCCTTCAATGGACCCGTTGGAATTTTAACTGAGTAAAAAGTACAAAAATTGAGGTATTGCAATATAAATGTTTTGAAAAGCTCCTAATCAATTACATGAATTCCTAATATTTGATTAAAACTTGTTTCGCAGTCCTTTTTGTAGAGGTTTCGAATGAGCGGGTCGAAATGGGCCTTTCAATGGACCCGTTGGAATTTTAACTGAGTAAAAAGTACAGAAATTGAGGTTTTGCAATATAATTGTGTTGAAAAGCTCCTCATCAATTATTTGAACTCCTAAAATTTGATTAAAACTTGTTTTGCGGTCCTTTATGTAGAGGTTTCGGACGTGCAGGTCTAAATGGGCCTTCAATGGACCCGTTGGAATTTTAACTAAGTAAAAAGTACAGAAATTGAGGTCTTGCAATATAATTGTGTTGAAAAGCTCCTAATCAATTACATGAACTCCTAAAATTTGATTAATACTTGTTTCGCAGTCCTTTTTGTAGAGGTTTCGAACTAGCGGGTCGAAATGGGCCTTTCAATGGACCCGTTGGAATTTTAACTGAGTAAAAAGTACAGAAATTGAGGTTTTGCAATATAATTGTGATGAAAAACTCCTAATCAATTATTTGAACTCCTATTATTTGAATAAAACATTTTTAAGGTCCTTTTTGTAGAGGTTTCGGACGAGCATGTCTAAATGGGCCTTTCAATGGGCCCGTTGGAATTTTAACTAAGTAAAAAGTATAAAAATTGTGGTTTTGCAATATAATTGTGTTTAAAAGCTCCTAATCAATTATTTGAACTCCAAAAATTTGATTAAAACTTGTTTTGCGGTCCTTTCTGTCGAGGTTTCGGACGAGCCGGTCTAAATGGGCCTTTCAATGGACCCGTTGGAATTTTAACTGAGTAAAAAGTTCAAAAATTGAGGTTTTGCAATATAATTGTGTTGAAAAGCTCCTTATCAATTACATGAACTCCTAAAATTTGATTAAAACGTGTTTTGCAGTCCTTTTTGTAGAGGTTTCGGACGAGCAGGTCGAAATGGGCCTTTCAATGGACCCGTTGGAATTTTAACTGAGTAAAAGTATAGAAATTGAGGTTTTGAAATATAATTGTGTTGAAAAGCTCCTAATCAATTATTCGAACTCCTAATATTTTAATAAAACATTTTTGCGGTCCTTTTTGTAGAGGTTTCGGACGAGCAGGTCTAAATGGGCATTTCAATGGGCCCGTTGGAATTTTAACTGAGTATAAAGTAAAAAATTGAGGTTTTTCAATATAATTGTGTTGAAAATCTCCTAATCAATTATTTGAATTCCTAAAATTTGATTAAAACTATTTTTGCAGTCCTTTTTGTCGAGGTTTCGGACGAGCAGGTCTAAATGGGCCTTTCAATGGACCCGTTAGAATTTTTACTGAGTAAAAAGTACAGAAATTGAGGTTTTGCAATATAATTGTGTTGAAAAGCTCCTAATCTATTACATGAACTCCTAGAATTTGATTAAAACTTTTTTGTGGTCCTTTTTGTAGATGTTTCGGACGAGCGGGTCTAAATGGGCCTTTCAATGGACCCGTTGAAATTTTAACTGAGTAAAAAGTACATAAATTGATGTTTTGCAATATAATTGTGTTTAAAAGCTCCTAATCAATTAATTTAACTCCTAAAATTTGATTAAAACTTTTTTTGCGGTCCTTTTTGTAGAGGTTTCGGACGAGCAGGTCTAAATGGGCCTTTCAATGGACCCGTTGGAATTTTAACTGAGTAAAAAGTACAGAAATTGAGGTTTTGCAATATAATTGTGTTGAAAATCTCCTAACCAATTACATGATCTCCTAAAATTTGATTAAAACTTGTTTTACGGCCCTTTTTGTAGAGGTTTCGGACGAGCATGTCTAAATGGGCCCTTCAATGGACCCGTTGGAATTTTACCTGATTAAAAAGTATAAAAATTGAGGTTTTGAAAAATAATCGTGTTGAAAATCTCATAATAAAATATTTGTACTCCTAAAATATGATCAAAACTTGTTTAGCGGTCCTTTATGTTGAGGTTTCGGACGTGCGGGTCTAAATGGGCCTTTTAGTGGACCCGTTGGAATTTTAAATGAATAAGGTGTATAAAAATTTAATTTATGCAATATAATTGTGTTGGAAAGCTCCTAATCATTTATTTGAACTCCTAAAATTTGATTAAAACTTTTTTGCGGTCCTTTTTGTATCGGTTTCGGACGTACAGGTCTAAATGGGCCTTCAATGGACCCGTTGAAATTTCAACTGAGTAAAAAGTACAGAAATTGAGGTTTTGCAATATAATTGTGTTGAAAATATCCTAACCAATTACATGATCTCCTAAAATTTGATTAAAACTTGTTTTGCGGCCCTTTTTGTAGAGGTTTCGGACGAGCATGTCTAAATGGGCCCTTCAATGGACCCGTTGGAATTTTAACTGATTAAAAAGTATAAAAATTGAGGTTTTGAAAAATAATTGTGTTGAAAATCTCATAATCAAATATTTGTACTCATAAAATATGATCAAAACTTGCTTTGCGGTCCTTTATGTTGAGACTTCGGACGTGCGGGTCTAAATGGGCCCTTTAGTGGACCCGTTGGAATTTTAAATGAATAAGATGTATAAAAATTGAATTTATGCAATATAATTGTGTTGGAAAGCTCCTAATCATTTATTTGAACTCCTAAAATTTGATTAAAACTTTTTTGCGGTCCTTTTTGTATCGGTTTCGGACGAGCAGGTCTAAATGGGGCTTACAATGGACCCGATGGAATTTTAACTGAGTAAAAAGTACCGAAATTGAGGTTTTGCAATATAATTGTGTTTAAAAGGTCCTAATCAATTATTTGAACTCCTAAAATTTGTTTAAAACTTGTTTTGCAGTCCTTTTTGTCGAGGTTTCGGACGAGCAGGTCTAAATGGGCCTTTCAATGGACCCGTTGGAATTTTAACTGAGTAAAAAGTACATAAAGTGAGGTTTTGCAATATAATTGTGTTGAAAATCTCCTAACCAATTACATTATCTCCTAAAATTTGATTAAAACTTGTTTTGCGGCCATTTTTGTAGAGGTTTCGGACGAGCATGTCTAAATGGGCCTTTCAATGGGCCCGTTGGAATTTTAATTGAGTAAAAAGTATAAAAATTGAGGTTTTGCAACATAATTGTGTTGAAAATCTCATAATCAATTATTTGTAATCCTAAAATATGATCAAAACTTGTTTTGCAGTCCTTTACGTAGAGGTTTCGGACGTGCGGGTCTAAATGGGCCTTTCAGTGGACCCGTTGGAATTTTAACTGAGTAAAATGTATAAAAATGAAGTTTTGCAATATAATTGTGTTGGAAAGCTCCTAAACATTTATTTGAACTCCTAAAATTTGATTAAAACTTTTTTGCGGTACTTTTTGTATCGGTTTCGGACGTGCAGGTCTAAATGGGCCTTCAATGGACCCGTTGGAATTTTAACTAGGTAAAAAGTACATAAATTGAGGTTTTGCAATATAATTGTGTTGAAAAGCTCCTAATCAATTACATGAACTCCTAAAATTTGATTAAAACGTGTTTTGTAGTCCTTTTGTAGAGGTTTCGGACGAGCGGGTCGAAATGGGCCTTTTAATGGACCCGTTGGAATTTTAACTGAGTAAAAAGTACAGAAATTGAGGTTTTGCAATATAATTGTGTTGAAAAGCTCCTAATCAATTATTTGAACTCCTAATATTTGAATAAAACATTTTTGCGGTCCTTTTTGTAGAGGTTTCGGACGAGCAATTCTCAATGGGGCTTTCAATGGGCCCGTTGGAATTTTAACTGAGTATAAAGTAAAAAATTTAGGTTTTTCAGTATAATTGTGTTGAAATTCTCCTAATCAATTATTTGAACACCTAAAGTTTGCTTAAAACTTTTTTTGCCGTCCTTTTTGTTGAGGTTTCGGATGAGCAGGTCTAAATGGGCCTTTCAATGGACCCGTTGGAATTTTAACTGAGTAAAAAGTACAGAAATTGAGGTTTTGCAATATAATTGTGTTGAAAATCTCCTAACCAATTACATGATCTCCTAAAATTTGATTAAAACTTGTTTTGCAGCCATTTTTTTAGAGGTTTCGGACGAGCATGTCTAAATGGGCCCTTCAATGGACCCGTTGGAATTTTAACTGATTCAAAAGTATAAAAATTGAGGTTTTGAAAAATAATTGTGTTGAAAATCTCATAATCAATTATTTGTACTCCTAAAATATGATCAAAACTTGTTTTTTTGTCCTTTATGTTGAGGTTGCGGACATGCAGGTCTAAATGGGCCTTTCAGTGGACCCGTTGGAATTTTAAATGAATAAGATGTATAAAAATTGAATTTATGCAATATAATTGTGTTGGAAAGCACCTAATCATTTATTTGAACTCCTAAAATTTGATTAAAACTTTTTTGCGGTCCTTTTTGTATCGGTTTCGGACGAGCAGGTCTAAATTGGGCTTACAATGGACCCGATGGAATTTTAACTGAGTAAAAAGTACCGAAATTGAGGTTTTGCAATATAATTGTGTTGAAAAGCTCCTAATCAATTATTTGAACTCCTAAAATTTGATTAAAACTTATTTTGCGTTCCTTTTTTTTCGAGGTTTCGGACGAGCAGGTCTAAATGGGCCTTTCAATGGACCCGTTGGAATTTTAACTGAGTAAAAAGTACATAAATTGAGTTTTTGCAATATAATTGTATTTAAAATCTCCTAACCAATTACATTATCTCCTAAAATTTGATTAAAACTTGTTTTGCGGCCATTTTTGTAGAGGTTTCGGACGAGCATGTCTAAATGGGCCCGTTGGAATTTTAATTGAGTAAAAAGTATAAAAATTGATGTTTTGAAATATAATTGTGTTGAAAATCTCATAATCAATTATTTGTAATCCTAAAATAAGATCAAAACTTGTTTTGCAGTCCTTTATGTAGAGGTTTCGGACGTGCGGGTCTAAATGGGCCTTTCAGTGGACCCGTTGGAATTTTAACTGAGTAAAATGTATAAAAATGAATTTTTGCAATATAATTGTGTTGGAAAGCTCCTAATCATTTATTTGAACTCCATAAATTTGATTAAAACTTTTTTGCGGTACTTTTTGTATCGGTTTCGGACGTGCAGATCTAAATGGGCCTTCAATGGACCCGTTGGAATTTTAACTACGTAAAAATTACATAAATTGAGGTTTTGCAACATAATTCTGTTGAAAAGCTCCTAATCAATTACATGAACTCCTAAAATTTGATTAAAACTTGTTTCCTAGTCCTTTTTGTAGAGGTTTCAGACGAGCGGGTCGAAATGGGCCTTTCAATGGACCCGTTGGAATTTTAACTGAGTAAAAAGTAAAGAAATTGAAGTTTTGCAATATAATTGTGTTGAAAAGCTCCTAATCAATTAGTTGAACTCCTAATATTTGAATAAAACATTTTTGCGGTCCTTTTTGTAGAGGTTTCGGACGAGCAGGTCTAAATGGGCCTTTCAATGGGCTCGTTGGAATTTTAACTGAGTAAAAAGTATAAAAATTGAGGTTTTGCAATATAATTGTGTTGAAAAGCTCCTAATCAATTATTTGAACACCTAAAGTTTGCTTAAAACTTTTTTTTGCGGTCCTTTTTGTTGAGGTTTCGGATGAGCAGGTCTAAATGGGCCTTTCAATGGACCCCTTGGAATTTTAACTGAGTAAAAAGTACAGAAATTGAGGTTTTGCAATATAATTGTGTTGAAAATCTCCTAACCAATTACATAATCTCCTAAAATTTGATTAAAACTTGTTTTGTGACCCTTTTTGTAGAGGTTTCGGACGAGCATGTCTAAATGGCCCTTTCAATGGACTCGTTGGAATTTTAACTGAGTAAAAAGTATAAAAATTGAGGTTTTGGAAAATAATTGTGTTGAAAATCTCATAATCAATTATTTGTACTCCTAAAATATGATCAAAACTTGTTTTGCGGTCCTTTATGTTGAGGTTTCGGACGTGCAGGTCTAAATGGGCCTTTCAGTGGACCCGTTGGAATTTTTTTTTTGATAGGAATTGGTGACCTCGTTAAAAACCCCCCTCTTATCGAAACGCTCGAAAGGAGCAATCCGACAGCGGAAGGGGGAAAAGAGAGTCACATATTTATTAAATTCAATAAGAGAGTTTACAATTTGACCAACTCATACAATTTCAAACATCCATAAATACCAGACAATTAAACACGATCACCAGTGTCTTATCAAAATCCCCTCCAATAACCAATGCTTCCTTTGACCAAGTCTGTCTCCATACTTATAACTTGAAGATATCTGTAATGAGCAATAGCAAGTAACAGTTACCCACAAGTCACAACCTGTTTGTAGGATTGAGAAAAGAGAGTGTGGAACGGCCCTTTGTAAACCAGAAAAATCACTCCATAATGGAAACCTCAAACACTGCTGATCTATGAAACTTGTAGCTCCCCCAGTAAAGTCAAAGCACACTTAATTACATCTTGATCGATAAACCAGCGCCTCCTTTGCCAAGGCGTCAGCCTCTAAATTTATGGCACGAGAGATTTTAGTGAAAATGCAGTTTTTTGCAGTGCCCATGTTGATAATATCTCTTACTGTCATTTTGAACACCTCCGGACAGTTATCAGGATGGGAAATCCAATCAAGTGCGATGCTGCTATCGCTTTCGAGTATAAACCGATGCCCTTCAAATTCTTGTTTAGTCGTAAGGAGCAAGAGACCATGCTTGATGGCTAGAAGTTCAGCTACAATAGGGGGTCCTGGACCAATTTGATCCGAAAAAGAAAGAAGCTTCTTACCAGACGAATCTCGGATCAGACCTCCGATACCACCAGCGCTACCATCATTCCACATGGCTCCGTCGACGGTTACTTTGAGGAAACCAGCAGGGGGAGGTTTCCAACGGTCCGACGAAACCTTTTTTTTATTCTCATTGATCTTTAACACCGCAACAGCAGGATTTGCCACGATCTCTTCCACTGAGCAAGAGGACTCTGAAAATTTTGCTTTGTACCATTGAGCCAGACGATACTTGATTAGAAATAACAATTGTGCAGTGTCAAACTTGTTACCTTTGAAAATTACATCATTTCTAAGCAACCATATGGACCACAGCGTGCAATGCGGAATGAAGAACCAAATAGCACATTTCAATCCCCTTTCCCACCAAATCTGCAGTAAAGAGCAGACATCTCCGGGAATAATTAATTTGATTCCCCATATAGCAGCTAGTTGCATCCATAACGTCCAAATTGCCCTGCAATGGAGGAAAAGATGCGAAACAGTTTCGATCTCCCCCTCACAAAACGGACACATGAGCGACGATTGCAAATGGAATCCTCTCTGAACCAACGCGGACTTTACTGCAACTCTGTTGTTTGCCACTAACCACACAAAAAAATCCACCCTTGGAGGTGCCAAGCCTGACCAGATCCAGTCTTTCCATTTAAAGGAAACAGAGTCAATCGGAAACATGCTGCCATAGCCTTCTTTAACCGTGTACACTCCCACACCTTTACCTTGCCAAAGGATACAATCAAAAGTAAAACCCTCTGAGCTAGCTGACGCAATCATAGAAAGGAAAGCTAGCCATTGTTCATTTTCCCAGTTAAAAACTTGTCTCCTAAGTTGGATGTTCCATGACCATTTGCCATCTATCACCTCTCCAAAATCACAAACCCTCCCGGTCTTGTTACAAGCCAGTGCGAAGATTCTGGGGAAAATCACTTGTAGAGGGGACTCACAAATCCAACTATCAGACCAAAAACTCACTGACTTACCGTCCCCGACTTGGATTCTAAACAGGTTTTTAATAGAAGTGCTGAAGTTGTTTGTTCCGTAGAACGCGCTAGAAATGCCCTTCCACATCCATGAACTCAATCGATGGTGAGACGGATCCGGTAATAAGGACTCCAACCCCCAGTCCAATTTGCTGCAGAGAAACTTAGTCCACATACAATCTTTATTATTTGCGAATTTGACAAACCATTTACAAAGCAAAGCCATATTTTGGATATTAAGATCTTTGATTCCAAGACCCCCAAGTTCGATCGGGCGACACACTGAGTTCCACCCTAACCAGTGTATTTTCTTGCCTTTATCTGAATCTCCCCATAAAAAATTAGCTAAAATGCTATTGAGCTTCTTGGTCACCGAGCAGGGTAGCTTGAAGATTGACATAAAATATGAGGGTAGAGCAGAGAGAACTGATTTTACTAGCACTAACCTTCCACTAGGGGATAAATTCTTACCTTTCCAACTTGCTAGATGAGAATAAAATTTCTGGATAACCGGCTCCCACATTGCAACCGAGTTCCTCTTGAAACCAAGAGGTAAACCCAGGTATTCTGAGGGAAAACAATCTACCACACATCCCGTTTGCCCAGCCCATTCACGGAGCAAAGTATCTTCGATATTTATGCCATATAGTTTACTTTTAACTAGATTGAGCTGCAAGCCAGACGCTATCTCAAAGACCCTCAGAACCCTCTTGACATTCTTGATTTCTCTCAATGAAGCACCACAAAAAATCATGAGATCATCCGCAAATTGCAGATGAGAAAGATTAAAAGAATTCCGGTCCTTGCCGATAGCAAATCCTTGAAAGAGACCAACTTCTGTAGCTTTGTCTATCATCAAATGAAGTGCTTCACCGACCAAATTAAACAGCAGTGGAGATAAAGAACATCCTTGCCGTAATCCTCTCGCCAGCTCAAATTGAGGAGTTGGGACACCATTGACTAAAACTGAAATCGTGGCGGTAGAAATACACCTGAAAATCCATCTACACCATAGGTCGCCGAAGCCCATCTCCTTCATCACGCGTATAAGAAATGCCAATCTATGGTGTCATAAGCTCTTCTAAAATCTATCTTGAAAACAGCCCCCTTCCGCCCAACCTTCTGAAGGTAGTCGATGCCCTCATTAGCAATGAGAGAGCAGTCAAGTATTTGGCGCCCTTGAATAAATGCAAACTGGGTATTACTAACGACTGAATCCATACACCCTTTTAATCTACGAGCCAAGACCTTGGAAAGTATTTTGTATACTCCACCCACAAGACTAATCGGTCTATAATCGTCGAGGGATTCAACACCGTTGGAATTTTAACTGATTAAAATGTATAAAAATTGATTTTTTGCAATATAATTGTGTTGGAAAGCTCCTAATCATTTATTTGAACTCCTAGGATTTGATTAAAACTTGTTTTGCGGTCCTTTTTGTATCGGTTTCGGACGAGCAAGTCTAAATGGGCCTTACAATGGACCCATTGCAATTTTAACTGAGTAAAAAGTACATAAATTGAGGTTTTGGAATATAATTGTGTTGAAAAGCTCCTATTCAATTACATAAACTCCTAAATTTTGATTAAAACTTGTTTTGCGGTCCTTTTTGTCGAAGTTTCGGACGAGCAGGTCTAAATGGGCTTTTCAATGGACCCGTTGGAATTTTCACTGAGTAAAAAGTACAGAAATTGAGGTTTTGCAATATAATTGTGTTAAAAATCTCCTAATCAATTACATGATCTCCTAAAATTTGATTAAAACTTGTTTTGCGGCCCTTCTTGTAGAGGTTTCGGACGAGCATGTCTAAATGGGCCTTTCAATGGACCCGTTGGAATTTTAACTGAGTAAAAAGTATAAAAATTGAGGTTTTGCTATATAATTGTGTTGAAAATCTCATAATCAATTATTTGTACTCCTAAAATATGATCAAAACTTGTTTTGCGGTTCTTTATGTAGAGGTTTCGGACGTGCGGGTCTAAATGGGCCTTTCAGTGGACCCGTTGGAATTTTAACTAAGTAAAATGTATAAAAATTGATGTTTTGCAATATAATTGTGTTGAAAAGCTCCTAATCATTTATTTGAACTACTAAAATTTGATTAAAACTTTTTTGCGGTCCTCTTTGTATCGGTTTCGGACGTGCAGGTCTAAATGGGCCTTTCAATGGCCCGTTGGAATTTTAACTGAGTAAAAAGTACATAAATTGAGGTTTTGAAATATAATTATGTTGAAAAGCTCATAATCAATTACATGAACTCCTAAAATTTGATTAAAACTTGTTTTGGAGTCCTTTTTGTATAGGTTTCGGACGAGCGGGTCGAAATGGGCCTTTCAATGGACCCGTTGGAATTTTAACTGAGTAAAAAGTAGAGAAATTGAAGTTTTGCAATATAATTGTGTCGAAAAGCTCCTAATCATTTATTTAAACTCCTAAAATTTGATTAAAACTTTTTTACAGTCCTTTTTGTATCGGTTTCGGACGTGGAGGTCTAAATGGGCCTTCAATGGACCCGTTGGAATTTTAACTGAGTAAAAAGTACAGAAATTGAGGTTTTGCAATGTAATTGTGTTGAAAATCTCCTAATCAATTACATGAACTCCTAAAATTTGATTAAAACTTGTTTCGCAGTTCTTTTTGTAGAGGTTTCGGACGAGCGGGTCGAAATGGGCCTTTCAATGGACCCGTTGGAATTTTAACTGAGTAAAAAGTACAGAAATTGAGGTTTTGCAATATAATTGTGTTGAAAAGCTCCTAATCAATTATTTGAACACCTAATATTTGAATAAAACATTTTTAAGGTCCTTTTTGTAGAGGTTTCGGACTAGCAAGTCTAAATGGGCCTTTCAATGGGCCCGTTGGAATTTTAACTGAGTAAAAAGTATAAAAATTGTGGTTTTGCAATATAATTGTGTTGAAAAGCTCCTAATCAATTATTTGAACTCCTAAAATTTGATTAAAACTTGTTTTGCGGTCCTTTCTGTCGAGGTTTCGGACGAGCCGATCTAAATGGGCCTTTCTATGGACCCGTTGGAATTTTAACTGAGTAAAAAGTACAGAAATTGAGGTTTTGCAATATAATTGTGTTGAAAAGCTCCTAATCAATTATTTGAACTCCTAATATTTGAATAAATCATTTTTAAGGTCCTTTTTGTAGAGGTTTCGGACGAGCAAGTCTAAATGGCCCTTTCAATGGGCCCGTTGGAATTTTAACTAAGTAAAAAGTATAAAAATTGTGGTTTTGCAATATAATTGTGTTGAAAAGCTCCGAATCAAATATTTGAACTCCTAAAATTTGATTAAAACTTGTTTTGCGGTCCTTTCTGTCGAGGTTTTGGACGAGCCGGTCCAAATGGGCCTTTCAATGGACCCATTGGAATTTTAACTGAGTAAAAATTACAGAAATTGAGGTTTTGCAATATAATTGTGTTGAAAAGCTCCTAATCAATTACATGAACTCCTAAAATTTGATTAAAACTTGTTTTTTAGTCCTTTTTGTAGAGGTTTCGGACAAGCGGGTCAAAATGGGCCTTTCAATGGACCCGTTGGAATTTTAACTGAATAAAAAGTACAGAAATTGAGGTTTTGCAATATAATTGTGTTGAAAAGCTCCTAATCAGTTATTTGAACTCCTAAAATTTGATTAAAACTTTATTTGTGGTCCTTTTTGTAGATGTTTCGGACGAGCGGGTCTAAATGGGCCATTCAATGGACCCGTTGAAATTTTAACTGAGTAAAAAGTACATAAATTGAGG
Source organism: Hibiscus trionum (assembly GCA_030270665.1). Classification (NCBI taxonomy): domain Eukaryota; kingdom Viridiplantae; phylum Streptophyta; class Magnoliopsida; order Malvales; family Malvaceae; genus Hibiscus; species Hibiscus trionum. Next base: position 32,184,560 of record BSYR01000008.1, read on the forward strand.
TTTTGCAATATAATTGTGTTGAAAAGCTCCTAATCAATTATTTGAACTCCTAAAATTTGATTAAAACCTGTTTTGCGGTCCTTTTTATAGAGGTTTCGGATGAGCAGGTCTAAATGGGCCTTTCAATGGACCCGTTGGAATTTTAACTGAGTAAAAAGTACAAAAATTGAGGTTTTGGAATATAATTGTGTTGAAAGTCTCCTAATCAATTTCATGATCTCCTAAAATTTGATTAAAACTTGTTTTGCGGCTCTTTTTGTAGAGGCTTCGGACGAGTATGTCTAAATGGGCCTTTCAATGGACCCGTTGGAATTTTAACTGAGTAAAAAGTATAAAAATTGAGGTTTTGCAATATAATTGTGTTGAAAAGCTCATAATCAATTATTTGTACTCCTAAAATATGATCAAAACTTGTTTTGATGTCCTTTATGTAGAGGTTTCGGACGTGCAGGTCTAAATGGGCCTTTCAATGGACCCGTTGGAATTTTAACTGAGTAAAATGTATAAAAATTGAAGTTTTGTAATATAATTGTGTTGAAAAGCTCCTAATCATTTATTTGAACTCCTAAAATTTGATTAAAACTTTTTTGCGGTCCTTTTTGTATCGGTTTCGGACGAGCAGGTCTAAATGGGCCTTCAATGGACCCGTTGGAATTTTAACTGAGTAAAAAGTACAGAAATTGAGGCTTTGCAATATAATTGTGTTGAAAAGCTCCTAATCAATTATTTGAACTCCTAAAATTTGATTAAAACTTGTTTTGCGGTCCTTTTTGTCGAGGTTTCGGATGAGCAGGTCTAAATGGGCCTTTCAATAGACCCGTTGGAATTTTTTTTTTGAAGAAAAGGCCTCATTAAAAACCCCTACTATTGTCCTTCAAGCAGAGCTAGAGGACCCTAAAAAGCGGAAAAGAGTGCCTAAGTTTTATTATAACATAGAAGAATTTGTTACAAGGTGATTGATACATGTAGGAATGTCAGAATTAAAAGACATAGAAGACATAGAGCTCAACGAATAAGTAGCCAAAGTATGGGCCACATGATTAGCCTCACGACGTACAAAAGAAACAGAAACAAAATCGAAAGCATGAAGGGACTCTCGAATCTGATGAAGAAGATGCCCCATAGTAGAGAGGTCCAGCCCTGGGTTGTTGATCCTGTTTGCAAGAGAAGCACAATCGGTTTCAAGCAAAATCTGATTCCATCCTTGAGATCGGGAAAAAGTGATTCCTGCAAGAAGGCCTTCACCTTCACTAGTAACTACATCCACACAGCTACCAAGCGGAAATGCAAGGCCGCCCACAACTGCACCTGTTGGGTCACGTGCCACGGCGCCAACAGCCGCTGCACGAGTTAAGGGATTAAAAGCCCCATCCACATTTATTTTAATATGGTTAGGTGGGGGAGGGTTCCAGCAAGGAGGAGAAAGGATAGACGGGGTTGGGGTGGTTGAAGAAAAGGCATTACAGAAGTCGTTATGTAAACTGATGGAATTAACGGCAATAAGCCAAGGTGGTTGTAGATGTTGATTATGAACCCAATCATTACGTCTATTCCAGACGTTCCATATAGTTGTAAGAAAAAGCCCAAACTTGTCAGAGGATAGGTGATGGGCTGCTTCCTCCAACCATTGTAAGGGGGTAATAGCCAAACTTTTGGAAAGGCTTACGGGAATACCAGATAGTTGAAGGGCTTCCGAAGCCCCTGCACAATCACGTAGCGCGTGGAGAATGGACTCCGAGTGTGCACCACAGATAGGGCAAGGCCCCGATGTAGGTGCAAAAACTTGCATTTTGGAACCAACTGGCAAAGCATCAGACGCCATACGCCATCCAAAAGTTTTGACCTTAGGTAGGGCCTTGACTTTGGACAGAAATTTCCAAAAGCGAGTGGGTGACGTTTGTGGAAGCGCAGAACGTTGTAAAAATAGGTAACCAGAACGGACCGAGTAAATACCCGAATCGTTAGGAGACCAGAGAATAGTGTCGCGATGGTCATTTATGATTGGTACTCGGAGAATGGCGCTGGCGTCAGCTGAGTTGAAATAACTATTGACCTTTACAGGGTCCCAAGCAGTTTGATTGCGAAACATAAAATCGCGGCATCGAACATGTATTTCATCTGAGATTTCGTAATCCCCAGTAAGGGTAATAGGGGAAGGGCCGCCCTAGATATTTTTGTGTACTCTGATATTGCTATTAATACCTGGTCGATGTAAGAAGCCTGGGAGGAGACGTTGTAGAGCATTATATATACCTTGCCATGCAAAGGAACCGCGAGTGGGACGGGATGCATCAAGGATGTATCCTGAAGGGAAATATTTAGCTCGATATATTTGGCCCAATAAGGAATCTGGTTCGCATATGAGTCTCCATATTTGCTTACCCAAAAGAGCAACATTGAAGTCGTGTAAATCCTTAAATCCCGTGCCACCAGCGGCCTTAGGTAAACAAACATGATTCCAAGGAAGCATATGCCACCCTTTTTTATTGGATTTGCCAGTCCACCAATATTGTCGAATTGCTGAGGTCATGTCATCAATAATGTTTTGTGGGAGAAGATAACAAGACATAACATATTGAGGCAAGGATTGTAGAACTGCTTTAATGAAAATCTCCCGACCACTAAAAGAAAGGAGCTGTTTATCCCAGCTTGAAAGACGATCATGAACTTTGTCACGCACAAAGCCTAATGATTCAGTTTTGTTTTTCCCTATGAGAAGAGGGACACCTAGGTATACGCCAGGGTTAGATACCTCACGTACTTGCAAAAGATTATTGATCGCAGTTCTTGTTGAGGATGGGGTGCGTGGATTATAAAAAATTGTTGATTTCTCAAAATTGACCGCTTGGCCAGAGGCCGCAGAATAAGTTTGTAGGGCTCTTTTAAGATTAGTAGCTTCAGTAGGAGTATTATTAATGAAGACCATACAATCATCAGCAAAGAGTAGATGGTTGACTTTGGGCCCGTATTTACAGGCACCAAGCCCCGGAAGGATATTTGTTTGTTGGGCAGCAGATAGGTAAGCAAATAGTCCTTGTGTGAAAAAAAGGAAAAGAAAAGGTGAAAGGGGGTCACCTTGACGTAATCCACGTTGAGGTTGAAAAAAGGGAGAGAAAGAGTTGTTAACTTTGACTGAAAATGAAACAGTGGTAATGCAACGCATTATAAGAGATATCCAGTTAGATGCAAAGCCCATACGTTCCATAACATTTGCTAGAAAAGACCATTCAACCCTATCAAAAGCATTTTCCATGTCTAGTTTAAGAGCAGCTCCTTGGGAGGATTTTGTAGCCCCTGAATTAATATTGTGAATAATTTCATGGGCAACGAGGATGTTGTCAGAAATATTACGTCCTTGAACGAAGGCTGCTTGGTTAGGGCTAATACAAAAGGGAATTGTTTGTTTCATTCTGTTGACAATGGTTTTGGCAACTATTTTATAGAGAACAGTGCAAAGGCTGATAGGTCTTAGGTGTTTCATAGTGGTTGGGTCCTGGATTTTAGGGATTAGTACGAGTATAGTTTTGTTAACCAAGGACATATCAGCTGTGCCATTTAGTAAGTTAAGGCATAGATTAATTACATCGTCGCCAATAGTGTCCCAATGTTGTCGATAAAAACTACTTGGTAATCCATCAATACCAGGCGCCTTTCTAGGATCAATATCCCGGAAAGCAAGGAGAATTTCTTCTTTCGTGAAAGCCTTTAAAAGAGTATCATTCATAGATTGAGAGATAGAGGGCGAAATCTTATCGAGTATAATATCGGAAAATTGTGGGTTGGAAGATGTAAAAAGGTTTTGGAAAGAGTTGGAAGCAATAGACATTAGATCTGAATCATCTGTACACCAATTCGAATTAGCATCAAATAGACCCGTGATCAAGTTTTTTTTCCTTCTGTTGTTCGCTCGGGCATGGAAGAACCTCGTATTTTTATCCCCTTGGGATAGCCATAGAGTACGAGATCTTTGAGCCCAATAAATTTCTTGTCCCATTAGGAGTTTATTAAGTTCAGTTCTATATTTTATATAAATTCCTTCATTTGTGGCAGTTAAGGGGCGGCATAAGAATTTGTTAATTTTTTTGGTAAGGAAATTAATACGACCAGTGGTTTTTAGTCGTTGTTGATTCTGCCATTCCTCCAGGCATGTGCCAACCGCTTTTATTTTCTCTATGGCTGTTCCAGGGGTGTTGACCCAAGTGTGTTTGATAGTGGATATGTTGCTTGCATTGTTCGCCCAACAGTTTTCAAACCGAAACATGTTGTTAGGTCGCAGTGGGGGAGTAGCAGCCGTAGGAGATGTATCTAGGACAAGGAAACAATGATCGGACTTGGCCACATAGTCCGATGTTATGCTATATGAGGGAAAAAGATCATGCCATGCCGAATTAGCAATGAACCTATCTAAACGTTCATGTATAGTAGGGGTTAAGGGTCCAACTTTTGTCCAAGTGAACCACCCAGATGTTGGCTTACAATCAAATAGGTTGTTGCGTGAAAGACAATGACGGAAATTATTTATTTGTGATCTAGCCCTACGGCTACCTCCTTGTTTTTCAGAGTCTGATAAAATTTCATTAAAATCCCCCCTAAAAGCCAGGGTATATTATTATTATTAATTTGTAAGGAATCAATAATTTCCCATGTTTTAAATTTTTGACTTGTTTCGGAGTAACCGTGCATGCCAGTAAAAAACAAAGTGTGGCCATTCAATATGATTTGAGTATGTATGTAACGGGGCGAATAAGAAATTATAGATATATTAATATTGTTTGAGGCGAATAGCGCAATACCGGAACACCCCTCCGTTGGGGAAATAGCAAAAATTTCAATCATTCCTAAAGAAAGACAAAGGCGGCTACATGCCGCATTATTAATTTTCGTTTCACATAAGAAGATAATATCCGGATTGGATTGTTGGACATAGCTACGAAAATGTTGAACTACCGGGGCTTGTCCTAGACCCTGGCAGTTCCAGCAAAGGATCCTCATTTTGCTCGGCGGGGCTGGGATTCAGCCGCCGCCGGAGAGTTTTTTGAGCTGCTCATCCCAGCCTTAGGGGTGGATCCGGATGGTTTGGATTTTTTCGGTGGGAGCGAAACTTGAATGGGAGATCAGCGTTTTGTGCCCCGGTTCGGTTGGGCTGGAGCAGGGACAGGAGCTGCATCATTAGGATAAGTTTTCAAAAGCCATTGGTTAAAATCATTGAATTTGGAATCGATAGAAACATGGGGCTTACGTAGTTCGGCTTCAATCTTCTTAATTTGCTGGGCAGTTGGGCTAGGAACACCATCATCTGTGGCGTCCCAATCATCATTGGATGCATCTTCAGGTATAGGATAGATGGTATTTAAGGGCTGAGGCTCGAGAGGGGCTTTTTGTTTCGAATCTGAAGCAGATGGATCTTTGGAAGGGGGCATCACCCATTGCCGTATCAGAGTTGGGTACTTCCTCAGTTGGTTGCTCCGAAAAGGACGTAGCATCGCCCTCATTCAGAGAGCCTGTGGAAAGTTTGAAGCAAGAACCCAGATTAGAGATTGCAGGCTTATTAAGAAAATAGTTAATGATAAAAGAAAGAGAGGGAGAAATACCCATCGCATTCGGGTCAGTGGTGGGAATATTAGTATTGGCAGAAGCAGCTGGAACAGAAGGAACTATGAATAGGGAAAACAGTAATACATAAAGAATCAGAAATAAAAATAGCAGGGAAAATAAAATAAATTTAGAATTAAATCGTATAGTGGATGAAATATTGAAGATAGAGGGAGAAAGAGTACCAGTCGGTGGTGGGTTGTTTTGGTTAAGATTTGGTTCAACATAGCGGATACGCCCTCGGGTACCTACTGGGCGACGTCTTGGAGGGAGGTAGCGGAGCCACTCCCCGTATTGCAGCTTGTTTAGATCTAGAGAAGAACGAATAGGACAGTTCTCAATTGTGTGGCTAATTATTCCACAGCCAGGACATAAAGTGGGGAGGCGTTCATATTGAAGACGGCACATGGTTTTGTTGGCCCTTAAACCAATGAAGACAAAACGAGTGACCGGTTTGGTGATATTCAGGAAAATTTCGACCCGCGGGAAATCTTTCATATTTCTTTCGAATTCCCGAGTATTAGTTCGTATGACGTTGCCTACCATAGACCCAAGGGCATGTCCCACAAGGTGCGATCGATCAATGTCCTCAAAGAGGGAGGAAGGGAGGGCGAAAATACGAATCCAGATTCTCATAGTGTTGAATGAATAATCTCCAACAGACTTAGCAGGATCATATTCGGTAATGGCTAACCATTCGTCCTTGTACAGCCAAGGACCTCGGTTAAGGACTTCGTAGTAGAACTTGACTTCCTTGAATTTGATCTTGAGATAGTTGTCTTGGATGATATAAATAGACACCACTTCGTTAGGTTTCCAAATGCCTTCAAACGCATTGATAACAGCATAAATATCGATAGTTTTAGACGAGATAAAGCATCCAAAGAGGAATAGCTTGGGATCCTCCTTGACAAAATCCCAACCGAAATCAGGAGTGTAGAGGAGTTCTGCTTCCTCATGAGTGAGGTCGATGGAGCTAAGCTGGGGGATAGAGGAGGATGCCATGGGAGTAGTATAGAAATTAAGGAGGATAGAAGGATTGTGAGAGGTTTTTGGTTTAAACCGACTATGTTGTGAGTATAAATAAGAATAGATTACGTAAGTTATTCTATGGTAAGTATTCAGTAAAGGAAGTTGAGGAAAAATTAGTGACCATAAAGTTTGGGCTAGAATAATGTCATAAAGGCAAGATGGAAAGAAACTTTCCTTATTAAAACAAATTAGCTGGGCTAGAGGAGAATTTTCATTAAATATAGTTAACAAAGGCAATTTTAAAGCAAAATTGGGGGAGGAATACCTTATATGCAAAAAGAGATTTAAAAGGAGTAATAGTAAATAAAGAAAGTGGGTGCATATATATATTTACTGATATTTAGGGAAGTATAAGGAAAGAATGAAGTACAACTTGAAATTATAGCTGGCTTTTTAATAAAGGAGAAAGTAATTCGGAGAATTAAAATGTAATTAAAAGCTGAACGAATGGTAATAAGAGAAGAGAAAGGAATAAAAAAATTTAAGGATAATAAATTATACTCCTTAAATGAGATAGGTAGAAGAGCGGAAAAAATAGTAAAAGTGGGAAAGTGATAAAAAAAGATATTAAGTGAAAAGAGTGAAATTAAGGAGGATATCATATATTGTTTTAAAACCGTGTAACACATAATAGTTATGGTGAGTAAATTAATTAGTATGTATATAAGGAAGGTGAAAAATTTAATCATTAATAACGGGGATTGAATTTTGTTTTTCATCATAAAAAAATTTAAGGCTAAAAGATTGAATATAAGAGTACAAATATGACAAATAAGAGAAAGATTAAATGGGAAATAAATTGGAAAGATTTGAATAAGTAATTTCATTAAGAGGCTAGGAGAGATTGTTGAAGGAAACGAAAATATCAATTTAGGAATTAAATTCGACCATTCGTTTGGAATAATAGCTAAAATACGAAGAAAGTCTTTTGAGAAGTTGTAAATATGAATTAAGTTTAGCAAAAGAAGGACCCTACTTAGTAGGATTTGGAAAAGATCCCAATTGTGGGCTTGTGAAGATTCACCTAAAAAGGTGTAATAGGAATAACATTCCTTTGTGTTTAACAGAACGGAGCATATATAATCGTGATACCATCCATCAAAGAAATAGTAGGTAACATGTAGTGCATTATTATGGCATGAATGCAAGCAACTAAAGGCATAGTAAAAATAAGAGAAAAGCAGGGGGAAAAGAAGACAGCCATAAAAAATTACAAACCCAAGGGAAGGAGGAAGCAGGGAGAAGAAAAATATTACAGACCAAATGAGAAAATGAATATAGGGGGAATGCAATTAAAAATAACTACAAATAAATTAATACAGAACCAAAGAGAAGAGGGTGAATAGGAAATACAGAATTTCTTGCAACGCTGCATGGTGATGTGGGTCAAAGGTTCCATTGTTGTAGAATTTCTTACAGAGCCAAGGTGAATACAGTTGCAAGGAACATAATGATACAAAGTTAGGGTGCAACACAGAAAGGTCAAATGTACATTTAATATTGTGATAAGAACCATAAGATAAAGAGGTATGTAAAAGGCCATAGACAATATGATGACAACAAATAAAATAACAGATAGTAAGGAACAACAATTAAAATTAAAGTCAAAGAGGTAGAACATGTACAAGGAATCATAACACATAGCAGGACAGAGGAGGGTAAAAGTGATATACTTATATTGATAAACAAAGTGCAGCCAGAAGCAAAACATATAAGTTATAGAGATAACCAATTTAGCATGAGGGCGCATAACAATGTCTGATTTAGTTGCTGTAATCAAGTAGATATTCAAGACCATAGTTATATAGACTAGAGAATAAGGGAGGCAAAATTCTAGCATGAGGAAGAATATGGGAAAAGAGATTACTATATTAAAATACTTAGAAATAATAAGCAAAGTATAACTTCCCAGAATTTTGGATAAGTTAATTTTATAGTAGGAAAGCTTGAGATCGGTAATCGGATAAGTGGAATTCAAGTTTAGGGATTTACATGAATTAGTTAGACAGATTGTATGGATGATAATCAATTGTAAAGGATATGAACCACAGATAAAATTTAGGGGAAAAATCAAAGCAATGATATGTAGGGAGATTGAATTAAAGAGATAATTGTAAAAGTTAATAGTAAAGAATTTGAGTTGATTAGACACCATGGTGTAATTAGTATGCAGAAGGATATCATTGTACTTTTGTGACATCCAAATGAATGAGAATGTCCTGAGATGTGCTTGCAAGAAGTGATCCAAGAGAATGAAAAAGGAAATGATAAGATTGTGATGATTGTATGTAATATTTGAGAATCCCAGAAAATGGGCTTGTAGATAATTCCCTATAAGGGCTCGATACATATTTGAATAAGAGATAATTGTATTTTCCACAACAGATATATTAGCATGGAACATGAATAAGATAGATGAACCAAACAGATAATTTTTAAAATTGAATGATAGAAAATGTAAATGAATAAAGAGGTATCCTGGTATAGAGGGGAGAATAGATGCATAACCTATGTTAGAAGATAGACTTCTGCCAAAATGATTGATAAAAATACAGAGGATTAAAAGATGCACAGAAAAATCTATAGGTAAAGCCCAGCAGACAACAGAGAGGGATTCAACCAGAGATAGCATAATTAGGAGACTGATAAAGGGGAAAAAGCATAAAAAAACAGAGATTATAATGAAAACAAAACAAATTATAAAGGAAGAAGAAGATAAAGAGACATACGAAAACCCATAGGGTTTGTACCTTCGAGGCGATGAAGGGTCAATTCGTCCAATCCTATTGCGAATTGAAGAAAACCGAGACTGGAAAATCATAGAGAAAAAGAAAATTAAAACCCAAATTATTAAAAGAAAAATAATCAAAATAATAAAAAAAGGGAAAAAGAAACCCTAGCCGTTCCGACGGCTTGGGAATACCCAGAAAAGAGTTTGATGAACGGGGTGAGTGAGAGGGTAAGACCGTCGCTGGAATCCTCCACCAAGCCCCACAGAGAAGGGGATTAATTCTCCTCTTCGATAAAGATCTGAAATGGAAAAGATTAGAAAGAACCGTAATGTGGAAAATAGACAAGAGCGGAATGAGATGAATAGAGCAAAGAAATAGAACATGCAATTTGAAGGAATGAATCAGAGAGAAATTAAACCAATCTCCAAAAAAGGGAAAACACTCGATCAGCCTAAATTTGGAAATCAGAGTCGATTGAACCGGATTAACAAATCTGCAACCAAAACTAAAGGAGGTTAATGGACAGATCTGTAAGGCTTGAGGAAAAAAGATAAAAAAGAATCTGGAGAGTAAAACAATATGAGAACTTATCTTTAAGAGAAGAGAGAACAACGAAATAAGAAAGGGAAAAGGAAAGGCTAGCCGATCCGACAGCTTGGAAATACCCAAAAGGGAAAATGAAAAACGGGATGAAGGAGAAGGTAGATATGCCACCGGAATCCTCCACCGGGGATTTCTTGTCCTCTCCGATGTGGATCTGAAAAGGAATCGATTAGAAAAAATGTAACGTATAAAATAACCAGAGTCGATGAAGGAAAAATAGAAAAGAAACAAAAAAAGATAACATTCAAACGAAAGAAATGGGGCAGATTGAAATAAAACCAAACACCAAAAAAGGGGAAACCCTCGATTAGCCCAGATCTGGAAACCAATGGAAAGATCTGAAACGATTGAAGTGATTTAGTGAATCTACAACAAGGATAAAAAGAAATTAAACAATAGGTTTGTAAAGCTTGATAAAAAAACAGAAGCATAAGGCGGTAAAAGTGTTTTTTGTTGAAACTTATCTTTAATGCCATGGTTGTTTTCTGATGAGAGTGAGTCGGCCTTGTCGATGCCTCAGACCAAGCCATATAGCAGAAAACTAAAATAAAGGGGATTTGGGGGAAAAACAGAATCAGAACAGCGAATAAAACCCATAAAGAGAAAAAATAAGAAAGTTAAAAAACAGTATATTAGACAATAGGAAAAAAATATGAAACGGTGGGAAAGCCTTTAGTTTACTCTTACCCATAATCCTTTGATCTGTTGAAATTTTGTCTTGGAAATGATTCGGCTGAGGAGAGAGTGTCGTATGGGGAAGGGGAAGAGACACCGTGAAAAGTGGGAGGTGGAAACCGAAAAGAACAAAGACCAATTCAGAGAATCTCGGGAAGAGGGAGAGAGAAACGAGAGCCATCGCCTTACCCGTTACCCGTTGGAATTTTAACTAAGTAAAAAGTACCGAAATTGAGGTTTTGCAACATAGTTGTGTTTAAAAGCTCCTAATCAATTACATGAACTCCTAAAATTTGATAAAACTTGTTTTGCAGTCCTTTTTGTTGAGGTTTCGGACGAGTGGGTCGAAATGGGCCTTTCAATGGACCCGTTGGAATTTTAACTGAGTAAAAAGTATAAAAATTGAGGTTTTGCAATATAATTATGTTGAAAAGCTCATAATAAATTATTTGTACTCCTAAAATATGATCAAAACTTGTTTTGCGGTCCTTTATGTAGAGGTTTCAGACGTGCGGGTCTAAATGGGCCTTTTAGTGGACCCGTTGGAATTTTAACTGAGTAAAACGTACAGAAATTGAGGTTTTGCAATATAATTGTGTTGAAAAGCTCCTAATCAATTACATGAACTCCTAAAATTTGATTAAAACTTGTATTGCAGTCCTTTTTGTAGAGGTTTCGGACGAGCGGGGCGATATTGGGCCTTTTAATGGACCCGTTGGAATTTTAACTGAGTAAAAAGTACAGAAATTGAGGTTTTGCAATATAATTGTGTTGAAAAGCTCCTAATAAATTATTTGAACTCCTAATATTTGAATAAAACATTTTTACGGTCCTTTTTGTAGAGGTTTCGGAAGAGCAGGTCTAAATGGGCCTTTCAATGGGCCCGTTGGAATTTTAACTGAGTATAAAGTAAAAAATTGAGGTTTTTCAATATAATTGTGTTTAATATCTCCTAATCAATTATTTGAATTCCTAAAATTTGATTAAAACTATTTTTGCGGTCCTTTTTGTCGAGGTTTCGGATGAGCAGGTCTAAATGGGCCTTTCAATGGACCCGTTAGAATTTTAACTGAGTAAAAAGTACAGAAATTGAGGTTTTGCAATATAATTGTGTTGAAAAGCTCCTAATCAATTACATGAACTCCCAAAATTTGATTAAAACTTTTTTGTGGTCATTTTTGTAGAGGTTTCGGACGAGCGGGTCTAAATGGACCTTCCAATGGACCCGTTGGAATTTTAACTGAGTAAAAAGTACATAAATTGAGGTTTTGCAATATAATTGTGTTGAAAAGCTCCTAATCAATTATTTGAACTCCTAAAGTTTGATGAAAACTTGTTTTGCGGTCCTTTTTGTAGAGGTTTCGGACAAGCAGGTCTAAATGGGCCTTTCAATGGACCCGTTGGAATTTTAACTGAGTAAAATGTATAGAAATTGAGGTTTTACAATATAATTGTGTTGAAAATCTCCTAATCAATTGCATGATCTCCTGAAATTTGATTAAAATTTGTTTTGCGGCCCTTTTTGTAGAGGTTTCGGGCGAGCATGTCTAAATGGGCCCTTCAATAGACCCGTTGGAATTTTAACTGAGTAGAAATTATAAAAATTGAGGTTTTGCAATATAATTGTGTTGAAAAGCTCATAATCAATTATTTGTACTCCTAAAATATGATCAAAACTTGTTTTGCGGTCCTTTATGTAGAGGTTTCAGACGTGCGGGTCTAAATGGGCCTTTCAGTGGACCCGTTGGAATTTTAACAGAGTAAATCGTACAGAAATTGAGGTTTTGCAATATAATTGTGTTGAAAAGCTCCTAATCAATTACATGAACTCCTAAAATTTGATTAAAACTTGTATTGCAGTCCTTTTTGTAGAGGTTTCGGACGAGCGGGTCGATATTGGGCCTTTTAATGGACCCGTTGGAATTTTAACTGAGTAAAAAGTACAGAAATTGAGGTTTTGCAATATAATTGTGTTGAAAAGCTCCTAATCAATTATTTGAACTCCTAATATTTGAATAAAACATTTTTGCGGTCCATTTTGTAGAGGTTTCGGAAGAGCAGGTCTAAATGGGCCTTTCAATGGGCCCGTTGGAATTTTAACTGAGTATAAAGTAAAAAATTGAGGTTTTCAATATAATTGTGTTTAATATCTCTTAATCAATTATTTGAATTCCTAAAATTTGATTAAAACTATTTTTGCGGTCCTTTTTGTCGAGGTTTCGGACGAGCAGGTCTAAATGGGCCTTTCAATGGACCCGTTAGAATTTTAACTGAGTAAAAAGTACAGAAATTGAGGTTTTGCAATATAATTGTGTTGAAAAGCTCCTAATCTATTACATGAGCTCCCAAAATTTGATTAAAACTTTTTTGTGGTCCTTTTTGTAGAGGTTTCGGACGAGCGGGTCTAAATGGGCCTTCCAATGGACCCGTTGGAATTTTAACTGAGTAAAAAGTACATAAATTGAGGTTTTGCAATATAATTGTGTTGAAAAGCTCCTAATCAATTATTTGAACTCCTAAAGTTTGATGAAAACTTGTTTTGCGGTCCTTTTGTAGAGGTTTCGAACAAGCAGGTCTAAATGGGCCTTTCAATGGACCCGTTGGAATTTCAACTGAGTAAAAAGTACAGAAATTGAGGTTTTGCAATATAATTGTGTTGAAAATCTCCTAATCAATTACATGATCTCCTAAAATTTGATTAAAACTTGTTTTGCGGCCCTTTTTGTAGAGGTTTCGGGCGAGCATGTCTAAATGGGCCTTTCAATAGACCCGTTGGAATTTTAACTGAGTAAAAATTATAAAAATTGAGGTTTTGCAATATAATTGTGTTGAAAAGCTCATAATCAATTATTTGTACTCCTAAAATATGATCAAAACTTGTTTTGCGGTCCTTTATGTAGAGGTTTCGGACGTGCGGGTCTAAATGGGCCTTTTCAATGGACCCGTTGGAATTTTAACTGAGTAAAATGTATATAAATTGAATTTTTGCAATATAATTGTGTTGAAAAGCTCCTAATCATTTATTTGAACTCCTAAAAATTGATTAAAACTTTTTTGCGGTCCTTTTTGTTGAGGTTTCGGACGAACGGGTCGAAATGGGCCTTTCAATGGACCCGTTGAAATTTTAACTGAGTAAAAAGTACAGAAATTGAGGTTTTGCAATATAATTATGTTAAAAAGCTCCTAATCAATTATTTGAACTCCTAAAATTTGATTAAAACTTGTTTTGCGGTCCTTTTTGTAGAGGTTTCGGACGAGCATGTCTAAATGGGCCTTTCAATGGACCCGTTGGAATTTTAACTGAGTAAAAAGTACAGAAATTGAGGTTTTGCAATATTATTGTGTTGAAAAGCTCCTAATCAATTACATGGACTCCTACATTTTGATTAAAACTTTTTTTGTGGTCCTTTTTGTAGAGGTTTCGGACGAGCAGGTCTAAATGGGCCTTTCAATGGACCCGTTGGAATTTTAACTGAGTAAAAAGTACAGAAATTGAGGTTTTGGAATATAATTGTGTTGAAAATATCCTAATCAATTACATGATCTCCTAAAATTTGATTAAAACTTGTTTTGCGCCCCTTTATGTAGAGGTTTCGGACGAGCATTTCTAAATGGGCCTTTCAATGGACCCGTTGGAATTTTAAATGAGTAAAAAGTATAAAAATTGAGGTTTTGCAATATAATTGTGTTGAAAAGCTCATAATCAATTATTTGTACTCCTAAAATATGATCAAAACTTGTTTTGATGTCCTTTATGTAGAGGTTTCGGACGTGCAGGTCTAAATTGGCCTTTCAATTGACCCGTTGGAATTTTAACTGAGTAAAATGTATAAAAATTGAAGTTTTGTAATATAATTGTGTTGAAAAGCTCCTAATCATTTATTTGAACTCCTAAAATTTGATTAAAACTTTTTTGCGGTCCTTTTTGTATCGGTTTCGGACGAGCAGGTCTAAAGGGGCCTTACAATGGACCCGTTGGAATTTTTTTTGAGGAAAATGGGCCTCATTAAAAACCCCTTCTAACATCCCCAGTCAGAAAGCCTGGAGAAACCTAAAGGGGAAAAGAGTACCCATCGTTTATTTATAAAGATCGAGGTGAGGCCTCGCGGAGTACAGAGTTGGGAATACAATTAGGAGAGATGGACCCAAAAGACAAAGAAGTCACGGTCCTAAGAGCCTGTGTAGCCAGGGTGTGAGCAACTAAATTAGCCTCGCGGCAAACAAACTGAACATGAGCAAAGGTAAAATGGGACAAAGCTGAATGGGCTTGCAAGCTCGTCGGACCCATTGAGGAGAGATCATGCCCCAAAAGGTTGAGTCTGTTCGCAAGAGATGCACAGTCCGTCTCAAAAATCAATCGGCTCCATCCTTGAGATTGAGCAAAGGTTATACCAGCTAGAAGGCTCACCCCTTCAGATGTCACGGCATCCAAGCATCTGCCCAAAGGGTAAGCCAAACCGCCAACCACCATACCTGTATCATCATGGGCCACGACACCAACCGCTGCAGCACGTGTGGAAGGGTCAAAAGCCCCATCCACATTAATTTTAATGTGCCCTCGAGGGGGATGTCTCCATCGAGGAGAAGAGACCGACAAAGAGGTAGGGGAAAAATAGCATTAGAGTAGTCACGATAAAGACTGATAGAATTGACGGCAGATAACCATGGGGGTTGAAGATGATGGTTATGGATCCAGTCATTTCGCCGGTTCCATATGTTCCACAAAGTAGTTAGGAAAAGCCCAAAGAGATCAGGGGATAGATTACTAGCACCTTCCTCCAACCATTTTAGGCTGGTGGATACCGTACTAGTAATCAAAGAATTAGGGAGGCCGACCAAACGGAGGGCTTCCGAGGCACCAGGGCAGTCACGGAGAGCATGGAGGATAGACTCCGTACCGGAGTGACAAACAGGGCAGGGACCAGAGTCTGGTGAAAAAGCCTGTAGACGAGCCCCAACGGGCAGAGCCTCAGATCCAAGACGCCATCCAAAGGTTTTGACTTTAGGCAAGACCTTGAGCTTAGAGAGAAACTTCCAAATCCGGGGAGGACGCAATCTGGGTTCCGGAGGGCGTTGCAGGAATAGGTAGCCAGATCTGACGGAGTAAATACCAGAGTCATTGGGACTCCAAAGGATTGAATCACGAGTATCGTTGATAATAGGGATTGACAAGATAGAGTCGGCATTGGCAGTAGTAAAATACGCACGGACCTTAACAGGGTCCCAGGCTGCTTGGTTCTGAATCATAAAATCGCGACAGCGAATATGGACTTCATCCGAAATCTCATAATCCCCATAGAAGTGAACGGTCGAAGAGCCTCCCCAGTTATCCTGGTGGAGTCGAATATTGCTATTAATACCAGGACGATAGAGAAAACCTCCAAAGAGATGTTGCATAGCATGGTAGAGACCTTGCCATGCAAAAGATCCACGAGAAGGTCGAGATGCATGAAGGATGTTACCTGAAGGAAAGTATTTAGCTTTATAGATTTGACCAAGAAGAGAATCTGGTTCGCAAATAAGACGCCATAATTGTTTTCCCAGAAGTGCAATGTTAAAATTATTGAGATTCTTAAATCCCATACCTCTTACTGATTTAGGTAAGCACACTTGATCCCAGGGGAGCATGTGCCAACCTTTCTTGTTAGTTTTACCAGACCACCAATATCGTCTGATGGCAGTAGTCATATCATCTATAATGTTTTGGGGTAATAAATAGCATGACATAACATATTGAGGTAGAGATTGTAACACAACCATAATAAAGATTTCTCTGCCACTGAAGGAGAGAAGTTTTTTGTCCCATTTGGACAAACGTTCATGAACTTTATCACGTATAAATCCTAAGGATAAGGTCTTGTTTTTACCAATAAGGAGTGGTACCCCTAAATAGACGCCAGGATTGGAGACCTCGCGAACTTGAAGGTATGAATTAATAGCATGGCGGGTCGAGCTGGGGGTACGAGGATTGTAAAATATAGCGGACTTATCAAAATTAACTACCTGGCCGGAGGCAGAAGCGTAAGTTTGGAGAGCCAATTTAAGGTGAGCGGCTTCCTCTGGTTTGGAATTGAGAAAAAACTATACAGTCATTTGCGAATAGGAGGTGCTTAACCTTTGGACCCTGTTTGCTGGACCCAAGACCAGGAAGCAGACCAAGCTGTTTGGCATCGGACAGAAAGGTTGAATGCCCTTGAGTGCAAAAAAGGAAGAGGAAAGGGGTCAAAGTGTCACCTTGGCGGAGACCCCGTTGGGGCCGAAAAAAAGGAGAGAATGAGTTATTGACCTTAACTGAGAAAGAGACCGAGGATATACATCGCATTATAAGAGAGATCCATAATGGCGCAAAGCCCATACGGGTCATGACATTTTCAAGAAAGGTCCATTCAACCCTATCAAAAGCCTTCTCCATATCAAGCTTAAGAGCAGCACCTTGAAAGCAATTAGAGGTACCAGTATTGATAGAGTGAATTATTTCGTGAGCAATAAGAATGTTGTCTGAAATATTACGACCCTGAACAAAAGCTGCTTGGTTGGAGCTAATGCAAAAGGGAATAGTATGTTTCATCCTGTTTACCAAGACCTTGGCAACAATTTTGTAGATTACTGTACAAAGACTAATGGGTCTAAGATGCCTCATAGTTGTTGGATCCTTTATCTTAGGTATAAGCACCAAGATGGGCCTAATAAATTATTTGAACCTCTAAAATTTGATTAAAACTTGTTTTGCGGTCCTTTTTGTCGAGGTTTCGGACGAGCAGGTCGAAATGGGCCTTTCAATGGACACGTTGGAATTTTAACTGAGTAAAAAGTACAGAAATTGAGGTTTTGCAATATAATTGTGTTGAAAAGCTCCTAATCAATTATTTGAACTCCTATAATTTGATTAAAACATTTTTGCGGTCCTTTTTGTAGAGGTTTAAGATGAGCGGGTCGAAATGGGCCTTTGAATGGGCCCGTTGGAATTTTAACTAAGTAAAAAGTATAAAAATTGAGGTTTTTCAAAATAATTGTGTTGGAAAACTCCTAATCAATTATTAGAACTCCTAAAAATTGATTAAAACTTGTTTTGCAGACCTTTTTGTTGAGGTTTCAGACGAGCAGGTCTAAATGGGCCTTTCAATGGGCCCGTTGAAATTTTAACTGAGTAAAAAGTATAAAATTGAGGTATTGCAATATAATTGTGTTAAATAGCTCCTAATCAATTACATAAACTCCTAGAATTTGATTAAAACTTTTTTTGCAGTCATTTTTGTATCGGTTTTGGACGAGCAGTTCTAAATGGGCCTTACAATGGACCCGTTGGAATTTTAACTGAGTAAAAAGTACAGAAGTTTAGGTTTTGCAATATAATTGTGTTGAAAAGCTCCTAATCAATTATTTGAACTCCTAAATTTTGATTAACACTTGTTTTGCGGTCCTTTTTGTAGAGGTTTCGGACGAGCTGGTCTAAATGGGCCTTTCAATGGACCCGTTGGAATTTTAACTGAGTAAAAAGTACAGAAATTGAGGTTTTGCAATATAATTGTGTTGAAAAGCTCCTAATCAGTTATTTGAACTCCTAATATTTGAATAAAACATTTTTGCGGTCCTTTTTGTAGAGGTTTCAGACGAGCAGGTCTAAATGGGCCTTTCAATGGGCCCGTTGGAATTTTAACTGAGTAAAAAGTATAAAATTGAGGTTTTGCAATATAATTGTGTTGAAAAGCTCCTAATCAATTATTTGAACTCCTAAGATTTGATTAAAACTTGTTTTACGGTCCTTTTTGTTGAGGTTTCAGACGAGCTGGTCTAAATGGGCCTTTCAATGGACCAGTTGGAATTTTAACTGAGTAAAAAGTACAAAAATTGCGGTTTTTCAATATAATTGTGTTGAAAAGCTCCTAATGAATTATTTGAACTCCTAAAATTTGATTAAAACTTGTTTTGTTGTCCTTTTTGTTGAGGTTTCGGACGAGCAGGTCTAAATGTGCCTTTCAATGGACCCGTTGGAATTTTAACTGAGTAAAAAGTACAGAAATTGCGGTTTTGCAATATAATTGTGTTGAAAAGCTCCTAATCAATTACATGAACTCCTAAAATTTGAATAAAACTTGTTTTGCAGTCCTTTTTGTAGAGGTTTCGGACGAGCGGGTCGAAATGGGCCTTTCAATGGACCCGTTGGAATTTTAACAAAGTAAAAAGTACAGAAATTGAGGTTTTGCAATATAATTGTGTCGAAAAGCTCCTAATCAATTATTTGAACTCCTAATATTTGAATAAAATATTTTTTCGGTCCTTTTTGTAGAGGTTTCGGACGAGCAGGTCTAAATGGGCCTTTCAATGGGCCCGTTGGAATTTTAACTGAGTAAAAAGTATAAAATTGAGGTTTTTCAATATAATTGTGTTGAAAAGCTCCTAATAATTTATTTGAACAACTAAAATTTGATTAAAACTTGTTTTCCCGTCCTTTTTGTAGAGGTTTTGGACGAGCAGGTCTAAATAGGCCTTTCAATGGACCCGTTAGAATTTTAACTGAGTAAAAATTAAAGAAATTGAGGTTTTGCAATATAATTGTGTTGAAAATCTCCTAATCAATTATTTGAACTCCTAATATTTGAATAAAACATTTTTGCGATCCTTTTTGTAGAGGTTTCGGAGGAGCAGGTCTAAATGGGCCTTTCAATGGGCCCGCTGGAATTTTAACTGAATGAAAAGTATAAAAATTGAGGTTTTTCAATATATTTGTGTTGAAAAGCTCCTAATTAATTATTTGAACTCCTAAAATTTGATTAAAACTTGTTTTGCGGTCCTTTTTGTCGAGGTTTTGGTCGAGCAGGTCTAAATGGGCCTTTCAAAGGACCCGTTAGAATTTTAACTGCCTAAAAAGTACAGAAATTGAGGTTTTGCAATATAATTGTGTTGAAAAGCTCCTAATCAATTACATAAACTCCTAAGATTTGATTAAAACTTTTTTGCAGTCCTTTTTGTAGAGGTTTCGGACGAGCGTGTCGAAATGGGCCTTTCATTGGACCCGTTAGAATTTTAACTGAGTAAAAAGTACAGAAATTGAGGTTTTCGAATATAATTGTGTTGAAAAGCTCCTAATCAATTACAGGATCTCCTAAAATTTGATTAAAATTTGTTTTGCGGTTCTTTTTGTAGAGGTTTCGGACGAGCAGGTCTAAATGGGCCTTTCAATGGACCCGTTGGAATTTTAAATGAGTAAAAAGTAAAGAAATATAGGTTTTGCAGTATAATTGTGTTGAAAAGCTCCTAATCAATTATTTTTTTAACTCCTAATAATTTAATAAAACATTTTTGCGGTCCTTTTTGTAGGGGTTTCGGACGAGCAGGTCTAAATGGGCCTTTCAATGGGCCTGTTGGAATTTTAACTGAGTAAAAAGTATAAAATTGAGGTTTTTCAATATAATTGTGTTGAAAAGTTCCTAATCAATTATTTGAACTCCTAAAATTTGATTAAAACTATTTTGCGGTCCTTTTTGTCGAGGTTTCGGACGAGCTGGGCTAAATAGGCCTTTCAATGGACCCGTTAGAATTTTAACTGAGTAAAAAGTACATAAATTGAGGTTTTGCAATATAATTGTGTTGAAAAGCTCCTAATCAATTACATAAACTCCTAAAATTTGATTAAAACTTTTTTTGCAGTCCTTTTTGTAGAGGTTTCGGATGAACGGGTCGAAATGGGCCTTTCAATGGACCCGTTGAAATTTTTTTTTTGAGGATAACGGGCCTCATTAAAAACCCCTCTAACCACCTTGCACCGAAGCACAAGGTGAACCTAAGGGGAAAAGAGTGCCCTGAGGTATAATAAAAAGGCTGTGGGTCATCCAGTACATCAGCGTTAATACAGTCAGGAACGACTGAATCGAAATAAACAGAGGAAGTAGAACGAAAGCCCAAGTGGCTAAGTTATGTGCCATAAAATTGGCTGATCTAGGTACAAAAGATAAAGTGATCAAAGGAAAAGCCCTAAGCAAGGCCTTCGTATCATCAATCTGCGGACCCTGCAGTGAGTTATCAGCAGTAGTGCGAGAGAGCTTTTTGACTACCGTAGCCGAATCGGACTCAATAAGCACCTCGCCCCATCCTCTATCCCGGGTCAGCATAATACCCTCAACGATGGCATGTAGCTCGACCATGGTGGCATCATGACAACCTGCTTCATGTACGACACATCCTCCAACAATCGAACCTTGAGCATCCCGAGCAATTACCCCGATGGCTGCAGAACCGGACCCGGGGTGGAAGGCTCCATCGACATTTATCTTGATACTCTCCGGTCCTGGTGGCGTCCAACGCGGTGGGGCTGCAGCAGGTACGGCTGTTGACACGGTGGGGAGAGCGTTTGCGGCGGCGTATTCCTGTAGAAGACCTGTAGCGTTCATGGCCGTGAGCCAAGGTGGCTGAAGTCTCTGTGAATGAACCCAGTCATTACGACGGTTCCATACATTCCAAATTGTTGTTAGGAGCAGAGCAAACCCTGTACTATTCAAGCAGCGGGTGCCTTCAGATAACCAATCCGCCATTGTGTTGGTAGGGCTAGTATAGACGCCCGAGGGAAGTCCAACTAGGCGGAGAACGTCCTTAGCACCTGAGCAATCGCGAAGGGCATGGAGAGCAGATTCCATCAGTACAGGACAAAAGGGGCATTGCCCACCCGTGTGATGTATTGCCCGTAGCTTGTCCCCAGTGGGTAATGCATCACGGCCTGCTCGCCAGCTAAAGGAGTGAATCTTTGGTAGAGTCGGAGCTTTGGAAATGATTTTCCAGAGTCGGTTAGGTCATGGCACCGGCCGCGTAGGCTGATGAAGAAAGAAGTACCCCGATCTAACAGTGTAGGTGTCTGAATCATGCTGGCCCCAAACAAGTGTATCTGGCTTATTGCGATAAATCGGAACCCGAAGGATGCAATCTACATCATCCTTAACAAAGTCCCTGTGAAGTTTGGATTCATCCCAGGATGCATAGTCACGTGTCATGTAATCCCGACACCACATCGGTAGTTCATCGTTGTCCATGTATTCCCCAAACAGCGTAATCGGTTTATCCCCACCCCAGGTGTCGCTGAGAACTCGTATCGAACTCTTGACTCCTGGCCGCCAAAAATAACCGGTCCCAATGGAATGAATTGCTTGGTTTATCCCTTTCCATGCAAAAGATGCCCGTTTATCCGCAGAGGCATTCATCAAGTCTCCCGAAGGGTAGTATTTCGCGCGGAGGACTCTCGCCAAAAGAGAGTCCGGGTGGGATATCAGATGCCAAATCTGCTTTCCCAATAGGGCGATATTAAAGGTGTGCAGGTCGCGGAAACCTAGGCCTCCCACAGTTTTAGGTGTGCAGAGAGAGTCCCACGATAAAAGCGGCCAGCCGCGCTTATTACTGCGCCCAGACCACCAATATCGCCGTATAGACATAGTAATGTCATCAATGATGTTTTGTGGTAAAAGGTAGCAAGACATTACGTATTGTGGCATTGTTTGCGCTACCGACTTAATGAGAATCTCTCTCCCACCAAAGGAAAGGAAGCTGCTGTCCCATTTGCTCATGTGCGTAAATTTGTATTCCTCCAGCGTTAGCTGAGGTTGAATGGGAGTGAGGGCTAGCCAATCATGCTTGAAGGTCTATGGCCCTCGTTTAAGGTTGTCCTTGACCCGTGCAGCGGATTCAAATTTGAACAGGAAGTAACCTGAGCCAAGAATCATAGTGGAGACAAGCTTATCGTCCTTCCACACTGTCTTGAAGACCTTGACCAAGGTAATGTCATCTGGTTTGGTCGTGGGGAAGAGCTTCCCCAGCAGTGAGCATCGTTGATCTTCCAATGGTATTGCCTTCGTGGCCTTAGGAGCATAAACTACAGTCTGCTCCTCTGCAGTGAACTGAAGGTTGTCAAAATGCTCCAAGAAGGAATCAGAAAAAGCCATTGTTGGCAAGTAGGGTTGTGAAAACCTGGAGCAGAGAGATCGAGTGCAGTGAAATACAAGAGTGAAAACACAACAAGGAGTGTAGAGGGGGAACGTCCAATAATAATCCTCACTATACGGTAAATTGAGGTAAGCCACCAAATTTTTTTGAATTAAATCGAAGGATAAAGATTCAAAATTCAAAGGTTTAAAATTAATTGGATAGAAGATAATACACCTGGGGAGGTAGAGAATTTCGAATCCAGTGAGTTTCCTAGCTTTTAGGAGTGTATTCAAGATAAAAATTTTGAATTATATTCAAAGATAATACCTCAAAATTCAAAGGATGAAATATTATTGGATTGGATAATCCAGCAGATATCCTATATTGTAGGAAAATATTTGCTGTTAAGCAGTGTTGGAGTCTATGTAAAAGACCCATAAAATTTTTAAATTTGAATTTTAAGGTATCTGATCCCCTTGAGAATAGGAGGCTTATGATAATCGAAGTATCCCTAATATTCCGGGATTGATATGACGGTTTAACGGCACCGACGAGCAGTGGTGGCCGGGAAACGTCGAACGTCGTTTTCAGCAGCAGTCACTGTCTCCAAATGTCGAAATAATTTAGTGGATGCACATATGGTGCAGTAGCCACTGCGAATACGGCCTGCATGTGCCATGCATGCAATAAAATAGGCCCTTCTTTAGTTCTGTGCTTCCCATGCCTGGAAACCAGCAACGAGGGCTCCAAATACCACCGAACCAGTGGCCCATTCAAAGGAATGGAAGGATTGCCTACAAGGCCTCAAGGGCCAGGATAATTTCAGTTTACAAGGCCCAGAGGGCCAAGAGCGTTTCCATTCAAAGGAATGGGAGGATTGCCTACAAGGCCTCAAGGGCCATGATAATTTCGCCACCGCAGGAAGCATTATGAATAATGCAAGGCCCAGCGGGGGCTTGAACCACATCCAAAATGTGCTAATGACATTAAGATTGGGAACAAAGTAAAAGAACCAAATATTGATCCAATAATATATTAATGAAGCCCCACCGGAAGTGGGGATAGATAAACTGAAAGAGTAAAAAAACAGTGAAAATAAGAAACTAAAGCGAGAAGATGTACTTACCTTTGCTAAATCTGCCCTGAAGTAGGCATGAAACCAATAAGATTGGTTGCATGCTGGCGGAGTGGAGAGGATAATGTGGTGGAAAGGTGGTGGTTGGGGAGCATGAAACCAATAAGATTGATTGCATGCTGGCGGATTGGAGAGGGTATTGTGGTGGAGAGGTGGTGGTTGGGGGGGAGAAGGTCCAAAAGATGGGCGGAGGAGACGGTGGCGAAGGGTTAGGAGGAGAGAGAGAAAAAAAAAGCAAAGGGAGGAAATGAGAGAGTTCAGAGAGAATATTCATTTCCCAACACCCCGTTGCCTACCCGTTAGAATTTTTACCCGTTGAAATTTTAACTGAGTAAAAAGTACAGAAATTGAGGATTTGCAATATAATTGTGTTGAAAAGCTCCTAAACAATTATTTGAACGCCTAAAATTTGATTAAAACTTGTTTTGCGGTCCTTTTTGTTGAGGTTTCGGACGAGCGGGTCGAAATGGGCCTTTCAATGGACCCGTTGGAATTTTAACTAAGTAAAAAGTATAGAAATTGAGGTTTTGCAATATAATTGTGTATGAAAAGCTCCTAATCAATTATTTGAACTCCTAATATTTGAATAAAACATTTTTGCGGTCCTTTTTGTAGAGGTTTCGGACGAGCAGGTCTAAATGGGCCTTTCAATGAGCCCGTTGGAATTTTAACTGAGTAAAAAGTATAAAATTTAGGTTTTTCAATATAATTGTGTTAAAAGTTTCTAATCAATTATTTGAACTCCTAAAATTTGATTAAAACTATTTTGCGGTCATTTTTGTCGAGGTTTCGGACGAGCAGGTCTAAATGGGCCTTTCAATGGACCCGTTAGAATTTTAACTGAGTAAAAGTACAGAAATTTAGGTTTTGCAATATAATTGTGTTGAAAAGCTCCAAATCATTTACATAAACTCCTAAAATTTGATTAAAACTTTTTTTGCAGTCTTTTTCGTAGAGGTTTCCGACGAGCGGGTCGAAATGGGCCTTTCAATGGACCCGTTGAAATTTTAAATGAGTAAAAAGTACAGAAATTGTGGTTTTGCAATATAATTGTGTTGAAAAGCTCCTAATAAATTATTTGAACTCCTAAAATTTGATTAAAAATTGTTTTGCGGTCCTTTTTGTTGAGGTTTTGGACGAGCAGGTCTAAATGGGCCTTTCAATGGATACATTTGAATTTTAACTGAGTAAAATATACAGAAATTGAGGTTTCGCAATATAATTGTGTTGAAAAGCTCCTAATAAATTACATGCACTCCTAAAATTTGATTAAAACTTTTTTGCAGTCCTTTTTGTATCGTTTTCGGACGAGCAGGTCTAAATGGGCCTTTCAATGGACCCGTTGGAATTTTAACTGAGTAAAAAGTACAGAAATTGAGGTTTTTCAATATAATTTTGTTGAAAAGCTCCTAATCAATTATTTGAACTCCTAATATTTAAATAAAACATTTTTGCGGTCTTTTTTGTAGAGGTTTCGGACGAGCAGGTCTAAATGGGCCTTTCAATGGGTCCGTTTGAATTTTAACTGAGTAAAAAGTATAAAATTGAGGTTTTTCAATATAATTGTGTTGAAAAGTTCCTAATCAATTATTTGAACTCCTAAAATTTTATTAAAACTATTTTGCGGTCCTTTTTGTCGAGGTTTCGGACGAGCATGTCTAAATGGGCCTTTCAATCGACCCGTTAGAATTTTAACTAGTAAAAAGTACAGAAATTGAGGTTTTGCAATATAATTGTGTTGAAAAGCTCCTAATCAATTATTTGAACTCCTAAAATTTGATTAAAACTTGTTTTGCGGTCCTTTTTGTTGAGGTTTCGGACGAGCAGGTCTAAATGGGCCTTCCAATGGACCCGTTGGAATTTTAACTGAGTAAAATGTACAGAAATTGAGGTTTTGCACTATAATTGTGTTGAAAAGCTCCTAATCAATTACATACACTCCTAAATTTTGATTAAAACTTTTTTACAGTCCTTTTTGTATCGGTTTCGAACGGGCAGGTCTAAATGGGCCTTTCAATGGACCCGTTGGAATTTTAACTGAGTAAAAAGTACAGAAATTGAGGTTTTGCAATATAATTGTGTTGAAAAGCTCCTAATCAATTATTTGAACTCGTAATATTTGAATAAAACATTTTTGCGGTCATTTTTGTAGAGGTTTCGGACGAGCGGGTTTAAATGGGCCTTTCATTGGGCCCGTTGGAATTTTAACTGAGTAAAAAGTATAAAATTAAGGTTTTTCAATATAATTGTGTTGAAAAGTTCCTAATCAATTATTATAACTCCTAAAATTTGATTAAAACTTTTTTGCGGTCCTTTTTGTCGAGGTTTCGAACGAGCATGTCTAAATCGGCCTTTCAATGGACCCGTTAGAATTTTAACTGAGTAAAATGTACAGAAATTGAGGTTTTGCAATATAATTGTGTTGAAAAGCTCCTAATCAATTATTTGAACTCCTAATATTTGAATAAAACATTTTTGCGGTCCTTTTTGTAGAGGTTTCGGACGAGCGGGTTTAAATGGGCCTTTCATTGGGCCCGTTGGAATTTTAACTGAGTAAAAAGTATAAAATTAAGGTTTTTCAATATAATTGTGTTGAAAAGTTCCTAATCAATTATTATAACTCCTAAAATTTGATTAAAACTTTTTTGCGGTCCTTTTTGTCGAGGTTTCGGACGAGCATGTCTAAATCGGCCTTTCAATGGACCCGTTAGAATTTTAACTGAGTAAAATGTACAGAAATTGAGGTTTTGCAATATAATTGTGTTGAAAAGCTCCTAATCAATTATTTGAACTCCTAATATTTGAATAAAACATTTTTGCGGTCCTTTTTGTAGAGGTTTCAGACTAGTAGTTCTAAATGGGCCTTTCAATGGGCCCGTTGGAATTTTAACTGAGTAAAAAGTATAAAATTGAGGTTTTTCAATATAATTGTGTTGAAAAGTTCCTAATCAATTAATTGAACTCCTAAAATTTGATTAAAACTTTTTTGCAGTCCTTTTTGTCGAGGTTTCGGACGAGCAGGTATAAATGGGCCTTTCAATGGAGCCGTTAGAATTTTAACTGAGTAAAAAGTACAGAAATTGAGGTTTTGCAATATAATTTTGTTTAAAAGCTCCTAAATAATTACATAAACTCCTAAAATTTGATTAAAACCTTTTTTGTAGTCCTTTTTGTATTGGTTTCGGACGAGCGGGTCGAAATGGGCCTTTCAATGGACCCGTTGAAATTTTAAATGAGTAAAAAGTACAGAAATTGAGGGTTTGCAATATAATTGTGTTGAAAAGCTCCTAATCAATTATTTGAACTCCTAAAATTTGATTAAAACTTGTTTTACGGTCCTTTTTGTTGAGGTTTTGGACGAGCAGGTCTAAATGGGCCTTTCAATGGACCCGTTGGAATTTTAACTGAGTAAAATGTACAGAAATTGAGGTTTTGCAATATAATTGTGTTGAAAAGCTCCTAATCAATTACATACACTCCTAAAATTTGATTAAAACTTTTTTGCAGTCCTTTTTGTATCGGTTTCGGACGAGCAGGTCTAATTGGGCCTTTCAATGGACCCGTTGGAATTTTAACTAAGTAAAAAGTACAGAAAATGAGGTTTTGCAATATAATTGTGTTGAAAAACTCCTAATCAATTATTTGAACTCCTAATATTTGAATAAAACATTTTTGCGGTCCTTTTTGTAGAGGTTTCGGACGAGCGGGTCTAAATGAGCCTTTCATTGGGCCCGTTGGAATTTTAACTGAGTAAAAAGTATAAAATTAAGGTTTTTCAATATAATTGTGTTGAAAAGTTCCTAATCAATTATTTTAACTCATAAAATTTGATTAAAACTATTTTGCGGTCCTTTTTGTCGAGGTTTCGGACGAGCATGTCTAAATGGGCCTTTCAATGGACCCGTTAGAATTTTCACTGAGTAAAATGTACAGAAATTGAGGTTTTGCAATATAATTGTGTTGAAAAGCTCCTAATCAATTATTTGAACTCCTAATATTTGAATAAAACATTTTTGCGGTCCTTTTTGTAGAGGTTTCGGACTAGTAGTTCTAAATGGGCCTTTCAATGGGCCCGTTGGAATTTTAACTGAGTAAAAAGTATAAAATTGAGGTTTTCAATATAATTGTGTTGAAAGTTCCTAATTAATTATTTGAACTCCTAAAATTTGATTAAAACTATTTTGCGGTCCGTTTTGTCGAGGTTTCGGACGAGCAGGTTTAAATGGGCCTTTCAATGGACCCGTTAGAATTTTAACTGAGTAAAAAGTACAGAAATTGAGGTTTTGCAATATAGTTTTGTTTAAAAGCTCCTAATTAATTACATAAACTCCTAAATTTTGATTAAAACCTTTTTTTATAGTCCTTTTTGTATCGGTTTCGGACGAGCGGGTCGAAATGGGCCTTTCAATAGACCCGTTGTAATTTTTTTTTTTTGAAGAAAAAGGGCCTCATTAAAAACCCCTCTAACCACCTTGTACCGAAGCACAAGGTGAACCTAAGGGGAAAAGAGTGCCCTGAGTGTTGTTATTATTATAACAAGAAAAGGGCTGAGAATCAGCCATTACATCAACGTTAATACAATCAGGAATGACTGAATCAAAGTACACCGAAGAGGCAGAGCGTAAAGCCCAAGCGGCTAAGTTGTGGGCCAAAAAATTGGCCGACCTAGGTACAAAAGATATAGTGATTAAAGGAAAAGACCGAAGCAAAGACTGAGTCTCTGCGATCTGTGGTCCCAGAAGGGAATTGTCCGCAGCGGTGCGTGAGAGCTTGTTGATCACCGTAGCCGAGTCGGATTCAATGGTCACCTCACCCCACCCTCTATCTCGGGTCAACATGATACCCGCAACAATGGCATGTAGCTCAACCATAGTGGCATCATGACCGCCTGCCTCGTGGACTGCGCAACCTCCAACAATTGAGCCAGCTGCATCCCTAGCAATGACTCCGATGGCTGCAGCACCAGATCCTGGATGAAAAGCTCCATCAACGTTGATCTTGATACAGCCCGGTCTAGGTGTCGTCCATCGTGGGGGGCTGCTGCTGGCCAACATGATACCCGTTGTAATTTTAACTAAATAAAAAGTACAGAAATTGAGGGTTTGCAATATAATTGTGTTGAAAAGCTCCTAATCAATTATTTGAACTCCTAAAATTTGATTAAAACTTGTTTTGCGGTCCTTTTTGTTGAGGTTTCGGACGAGCAGGTCTAAATGGGCCTTTCAATGGACCCGTTGGAATTTTAACTGAGTAAAATGTACAGAAATTGAGGTTTTGCAATATAATTGTGTTGAAAAGCTCCTAATCAATTACATACACTCCTAAAATTTGATTAAAACTTTTTTGCAGTCCTTTTTGTATCGGTTTCGGACGAGCAGGTCTAATTGGGCCTTTCAATGGACCCGTTGGAATTTTAGCTGATTAAAAATTACAGAAAATGAGGTTTTGCAATATAATTGTGTTGAAAAACTCCTAATCAATTATTTGAACTCCTAATATTTGAATAAAACATTTTTGCGGTCCTTTTTGTAGAGGTTTCGGACGAGCAGGTCTAAATGGGCCTTTCAATCGGCCCGTTGGAATTTTAACTGAGTAAAAAGTATAAAATTGAGGTTTTTCAATATAATTGTGTTGAAAAGTTCCTAATCAATTATTTGAACTCCTATAATTTGATTAAAACTATTTTGCGGTCCTTTATGTCGAGGTTTCGGACGAACAGGTCTAAATGGGCATTTCAATGGACCCGTTAGAATTTTAACTGAGTAAAAAGTACAGAAATTGAGTTTTTGCAATATAATTGTGAGGAAAAACTCCTAATCAATTACATAAACTCCTAAAATTTGATTAAAACTTTTTTGCAGTCCTTTTTGTAGAGGTTTCGGACGAGCGGGTCGAAATGGGCCTTTCAATGGACCAGTTGAAATTTTAACTGAGTAAAAAGTACAAAAATTGAGGTTTTGCAATATAATTGTGTTGAAAAGCTCCTAATCAATTATTTGAACTCCTAAAATTTGATTAAAACTTGTTTTGCGGTCCTTTTTGTTGAGGTTTCGGACGAGCAGGTCTAAATGGGCCTTTCAATGGAACCATTGGAATTTTAACTGAGTAAAATGTACAGAAATTGAGGTTTTGCAATATAATTGTGTTGAAAAGCTCCTAATCAATTACATACACTCCTTAAATTTTATTAAAACTTTTTTGCAGTCCTTTTTGTATCAGTTTCGGACGAGCAGGTCTAATTGGGCCTTTCAATGGACCCGTTGGAATTTTAGCTGATTAAAAATTACAGAAAATGAGGTTTTGCAATATAATTGTGTTGAAAAACTCCTAATCAATTATTTGAACTCCTAATATTTGAATAAAACATTTTTGCGGTCCTTTTTGTAGAGGTTTCGGACGAGCAGGTCTAAATGGGCCTTTCAATCGGCCCGTTGGAATTTTAACTGAGTAAAAAGTATAAAATTGAGGTTTTTCAATATAATTGTGTTGAAAAGTTCCTAATCAATTATTTGAACTCCTATAATTTGATTAAAACTATTTTGCGGTCCTTTTTGTCGAAGTTTCGGACGAACAGGTCTAAATGGGCATTTCAATGGACCCGTTAGAATTTTAACTGAGTAAAAAGTACAGAAATTGAGGTTTTGCAATATAATTGTGAGGAAAAGCTCCTAATCAATTACATAAACTCCTAAAATTTGATTAAAACTTTTTTTACAGTCGTTTTTATAGAGGTTTCGGACGAGCGGGTCGAAATGGACCATTCAATGGACCAGTTGAAATTTTAACTGAGTAAAAAGTATAGAAATTGAGGTTTTGCAATATAATTGTGTTGAAAAGCTCCTAATCAATTATTTGAACTCCTAAAATTTGATTAAAACTTGTTTTGTGGTCCTTTTTGTAGAGGTTTCGGACGAGCAGGTCTAAATGGGCCTTTCAATGGAACCATTGGAATTTTAACTGAGTAAAAAGTACAGAAATTGAGGTTTTGCAATATAATTGTGTTGAAAAGCTCTTAATCAATTACATAAACTCCTAAATTTTGATTAAAACTTTTTTGCAGCCCTTTTTGTAGAGGTTTCGGACGAGAGGGTCGAAATGGGCCTTTCAATGGACCCGTTGAAATTTTAACTGAGTAAAAAGTACAGAAATTGAGGTTTTGCAATATAATTGTGTTGAAAAGCTCCTAATCAATTATTTGAACTCCTAAAATTTGATTAAAACTTGTTTTGCGGTCCTTTTTGTTGAGGTTTCGGACGAGCAGGTCTAAATGGGCCTTTCAATGGACCCGTTGGAATTTTAACTGAGTAATATGTACAGAAATTGAGGTTTTGCAATATAATTGGGTTGAAAAGCTCCTAATCAATTACATAAACTCCTATAATTTGATTAAAACTTTTTTTGCAGTCCTTTTGTATCGGTTTCGGACGGGCAGGTCAAAATGGGCCTTTCAGTGGACCCGTTGAAATTTTAACTGAGTAAAAAGTACAGAAATTGAGGTTTTGCAATATAATTGTGTTGAAAAGCTCCTAATCAATTATTTGAACTCCTAATATTTGAATAAAACATTTTTGCGGTCCTTTTTGTAAAGTTTTCGGACGAGCAGGTCTGAATTGGCCTTTCAATGGGCCCGTTGGAATTTTAACTGAGTAAAAAGTACAGAAATTGAGTTTTTGCAATATAATTGTGTTGAAAAGCTCCTAATCAATTATTTGATCTCCTAATATTTGAATAAAACATTTTTGCGGTCCTTTTTGTAGAGGTTTCGGACGAGCAGGTCTGAATGGGCCTTTCAATGGGCCCGTTGGAATTTGAACTGAGTAAAATGTATAAAATTTTGGTTTTTCAATATAATTGTGTTGAAAAGTTCCTAATCAATTATTTGAACTCCTAAATTTTGATTAAAACTATTTCGCGGTCCTTTTTTCGAGGTTTCGGACGAGCAGGTCTAAATGGGCCTTTCAATGGGCCCGATGGAATTTTAACTGAGTAAAAAGTACAGAAATTGAGGTTTTGCAATATAATTGTGTTGAAAATCTCCTAATCAATTACATAAACTCCTAAAATTTGAATAAAACTTTTTTGTAGTCCTTTTTGTAGAGGTTTCGGACGAGCGGGTCGAAATGGGCCTTTCAAAGGACCCGTTAAAATTTTAACTGAGTAAAAAGTACAGAAATTGAGGTTTTAGAATATAATTGTGCTGAAAAGCTCCTAATAATTTATTTGAACTCCTAAAATTTGATTAAGACTTGTTTTGCTGTCCTTTTTGTTGAGGTTTCGGACGAGCAGGTCTAAATGGGCCTTTCATTGTACCCGTTGGAATTTTAACTAATTAAAAAGTAAAGAAATTGAGGTTTTACGATATAATTGTGTTTTAAAGCTCCTAATCAATTATTTGAACTCGTAATATTTGAATAAAACATTTTTGCGGTCCTTTTTGTAGAGGTTTCAGACGAGCAGATCTAAA
Organism: Hibiscus trionum; assembly: GCA_030270665.1. Taxonomy (NCBI): domain Eukaryota; kingdom Viridiplantae; phylum Streptophyta; class Magnoliopsida; order Malvales; family Malvaceae; genus Hibiscus; species Hibiscus trionum. The sequence continues at coordinate 32,216,700 of BSYR01000008.1, forward strand.
TGGGCCTTTATTTGGGTTGAAAAGCTCCTAATCAATTATTTGAACTCCTAAAATTTGACTAAAACTTGTTTTGCGGTCCTTTTTGTCGAGGTTTTAGACGAGCAGTTCTAAATGGGCCTTTCAATGGACCCGTTAGAATTTTAACTGAGTAAAAAGTACAGAAATTGAGGTTTTGCAATATAAATGTGTTGAAAGGCTCCTAATCAATTACATAAAATCCTGAAATTTTATTAAAACTTTTTTGTAGTCCTTTTTGTAGAGGTTTCGGACGAGCAGGTCTAAATGGGCCTTTCAATGGACCCGTAGGAATTTTAACTGAGTAAAAAGTACAGAAATTGAGGTTTTGCAATATAATTGTGTTGAAAAGCTCCTAATCAATTTTTTGAACTCCTAAAATTTGATTAAAACTTGTTTTGCGGTCCTTTTTGTTGAGGTTTCGGACGAGCAGGTCTAAATGGGCCTTTCAATGGACCCGTTGGAATTTTAACTGAGTAATATGTACAGAAATTGCGGTTTTGCAATATAATTGTGTTGAAAAGCTCCTAATCAATTACATACACTCCTATAATTTGATTAAAACTTTTTTGCAGTCCTTTTGTATCGGTTTCGGACGGGCAGGTCTAAATGGGCCTTTCAATGGACCCGTTGGAATTTTAACTGAGTAAAAAGTACAGAAATTGAGGTTTTGCAATATAATTGTGTTGAAAAGCTCCTAATCAATTATTTGAACTCCTAATATTTGAATAAAACATTTTTGCGGTCCTTTTTGTAAAGGTTTCGGACGAGCAGGTCTGAATTGGCCTTTCAATGGGCCCGTTGGAATTTTAACTGAGTAAAAAGTACAGAAATTGAGTTTTTGCAATATAATTGTGTTGAAAAGTTCCTAATCAATTATTTGATCTCCTAATATTTGAATAAAACATTTTTGCGGTCCTTTTTGTAGAGGTTTCGGACGAGCAGGTCTGAATGGGCCTTTCAATGGGCCCGTTGGAATTTGAACTGAGTAAAATGTATAAAATTTTGGTTTTTCAATATAATTGTGTTGAAAAGTTCCTAATCAATTATTTGAACTCCTAAATTTTGATTAAAACTATTTCGCGGTCCTTTTTGTCGAGGTTTCGGACGAGCAGGTCTAAATGGGCCTTTCAATGGGCCCGATGGAATTTTAACTGAGTAAAAAGTACAGAAATTGAGGTTTTGCAATATAATTGTGTTGAAAATCTCCTAATCAAATACATAAACTCCTAAAATTTGAATAAAACTTTTTTGTAGTCCTTTTTGTATAGGTTTCGGACGAGCGGGTCGAAATGGGCCTTTCAAAGGACCCGTTAAAATTTTAATTGAGTAAAAAGTACAGAAATTGAGGTTTTAGAATATAATTGTGCTGAAAAGCTCCTAATAATTTATTTGAACTCCTAAAATTTGATTAAGACTTGTTTTGCTGTCCTTTTTGTTGAGGTTTCGGACGAGCAGGTCTAAATGGGCCTTTCATTGTACCCGTTGGAATTTTAACTAATTAAAAAGTAAAGAAATTGAGGTTTTACGATATAATTGTGTTGAAAAGCTCCTAATCAATTATTTGAACTCCTAATATTTGAATAAAACATTTTTGCGGTCCTTTTTGTAGAGGTTTCAGACGAGCAGATCTAAATGGGCCTTTAGTTGGGTTGAAAAGCTCCTAATCAATTATTTGAACTCCTAAAATTTGACTAAAACTTGTTTTGCGGTCCTTTTTGTCGAGGTTTTAGACGAGCAGTTCTAAATGGGCCTTTCAATGGACCCGTTAGAATTTTAACTGAGTAAAAAGTACAGAAATTGAGGTTTTGCAATATAAATGTGTTGAAAGGCTCCTAATCAATTACATAAAATCCTGAAATTTTATTAAAACTTTTTTGTAGTCCTTTTTGTAGAGGTTTCGGACGAGCAGGTCTAAATGGGCCTTTCAATGGACCCGTAGGAATTTTAACTGAGTAAAAAGTATAAAATTGAGTTTTTTCAATATAATTGTGTTGAAAAGTTCCTAATCAATTACATGAACTCCTAAAATTTGATTAAAACTTGTTTTGCAGTCCTTTTGGTTGAGGTTTCGGACGAGCTGGCCTAAATGGGCCTTTCAATGGACCCGTTGGAATTTTAACTGAGTAAAAAGTACAGAAATTGAGGTTTTGCAATATAATTGTGTTGAAAAGCTCCTAATCAATTATTTGAACTCCTAATATTTGAATAAAACATTTTTGCGGTCCTTTTTGTAGAGGTTTCGGACGAGCGGGTCTAAATGGTCCTTTCAATGGGCCCGTTGAAATTTTAACTGTGTAAAAAGTATAAAATTGAGGTTATGCAATATAACTGTGTTGAAAATTTCCTAATCAATTATTTGAACTCCTAATATTTGATTATAATTATTTTGCGGTCCTTTTTCTAGAGGTTTCGGACGAGCAGGTCTAAATGGGCCTTTCAATGGGCCCGTTGGAATTTTAACTGAGTAAAAAGTACAGAAATTGATGTTTTTATATATAATTATTTTGAAAAGATCCTAATCAATTACATGAACTCCTAGAATTTGATTAAAACTTTTTTTGCGGTCCATTTTGTAGAGGTTTCGGACGAGCAGGTCGAAATGGGCCTTTCAATGGACCCGTTAGAATTTTAACTGAGTAAACAGTACAGAAATTGAGGTTTAGGAATATAATTGTGTTGAAAAGCTCGTAATCAATTACATGAACTCCTAAAATTTGATTAAAACTTGTTTTGTGGTCCTTTTTGTAGAGGTTTCGGACGAGCAGGTGTAAATGGGCCTTTCAATGGACCCGTTAGAATTTTAACTGAGTAAAAAGTATAAAAATTGAGGTTTTTCAATATATTTGTGTTGAAAAGCTCCTAATCAATTATTTGAACTCGTAATATTTGAATAAAACATTTTTGCTGTCCTTTTTGTAGAGGTTTCGGACGAGCGGGTCTAATTGGGACTTTCAATGGACCCGTTGAATTTTTAACTGAGTTAAAAGAACATAAATTGAGGTTTTGGAATATAATTGTGTTGAAAATATCCTAATCAATTACAGGATCTCCTAAAATTTGATTAAAACTTGTTTTGCGGTCCTTTTTGTAGAGGTTTCGGACGAGCGGGTCGAAATGAGCCTTTCATGGACCCGTTAGAATTTTAACTGAGTAAAAAGTACAGAAATTAAGGTTTGGAGTATAATTGTGTTGAAAATCTCCTAATCAATTATAGGATCTCCTAAAATTTGATTAAAATGTTTTGCGGTCCTTTTTGTATAGGTTTCGGAGGAGCAGGTTTAAATGGGCCTTTCAATGGACCCGTTGGAATTTTAACTGAGCAAAAAGTAAAGAAATTGAGGTTTTGCAGTATAATTGTGTTGAAAAGCTCCTAATCAATTATTTGAACTCCTAATATTTGAATAAAACTTTTTTGCGGTCCTTTTTGTAGAGGTTTCGGACGAGCAGGTCTAAATGGGCCTTTCAATGGGCCCGTTGGAAATTTAAGTGAGTAAAAAGTATAAAAATTGAGGTTTTTCAATATAATTGCGTTGAAAAGCTCCTAATCAATTATTTGAATTCCTAAAATTTGATTAAAACCTGTTTTGCGGTCTTTTTTGTCGAGGTTTTGGACGAGCAGGTCTAAATGGGCCTTTCAACGGACCCGTTAGAATTTTAACTGAGTAAAAAGTAAAGAAATTGTGGTTTTGCAATATAATTGTGTTGAAAAGCTCCAAATAAATTATTTGAACTCCTAATATTTGATTAAACATTTTTGCGGTCCTTTTTGTAGAGGTTTCGGACGAGCAGGTCTAAATGGGCTTTCAATGGGCCCGTTGGAATTTTAACTGAGTAAAAAGTATAAAAATTGAGGTTTTTCAATATATTTGTGTTTAGAAGCTCCTAATCAATTTTTTGAACTCTTAATATTTGAATAAAACATTTTTGTGGTCCTTTTTGTAGAGGTTTCGGACGAGTGGGTCTAATTGGGCCTTTCAATGGACCCGTTGAAATTTTAACTGAGTAAAAAGTACAGAAATTGAGGTTTTGCAATAAAATTGTGTTGAAAAGCTCCTAATCAATTATTTGAACTCCTACTATCTGAATAAAAAATTTTTGCGGTCCTTTTTGTAGAGGTTTCGGACGAGCAGGTCTGAATGGGCCTTTCATTGGGCCCGTTGGAATTTGAACTGAGTAAAATGTATAAAATTTTGGTTTTTCAATATAATTGAGTTGAAAAGTTCCTAATCAATTATTTGAACTCCTAAAATTTGATTAAAACTATTTTGCGGTCCTTTTTGTCGAGGTTTCGGACGAGCAAGTCTAAATGGGCCTTTCAATGGGCCCGATGGAATTTTAACTGAATAAGAAGAACAGAAATTGAGGTTTTGCAATATAATTGTGTTGAAAAGCTCCTAATCAATTACATAAACTCCTAAAATTTGAATAAAACTTTTTGTAGTCCTTTTTGTAGAGGTTTCGGACGAGCGGGTCGAAATGGGCCTTTCAATGGACCCGTTGAAATTTTAACTGAGTAAAAAGTACATGAATTGAGGTTTTGGAATATAATTGTGTTGAAAAGCTCCTAATAATTTATTTGAACTCCTAAAATTTGATTAAAACTTGTTTTGGGTCCTTTTTTTGAGGTTTCGGACGAGCAGGTCTAAATGGGCCTTTCAATGTACCCGTTGGAATTTTAACTGAGTAAAAAGTAAAAAAATTGAGGTTTTGCAATATAATTGTGTTGAAAAGCTCCTAATCAATTATTTGAACTCCTAAAATTTGATTAAAACTTGTTTTGGGGTCCTTTTTGTAGAGGTTTCCGACGAGCAGGTCTAAATGGGCCTTTTAATGGACCCGTTAGAATTTTAACTAAGTAAAAAGTATAAAAATTGTGGTTTTTCAATATATTTATGTTGAAAAGCTCCCAATCAATTATTTGAACTCCTAATATTGGAATAAAATATTTTTGCAGTCCTTTTTGTAGAGGTTTCGGACGAGTGGGTCTAATTGGGCCATTTAATGGACCCGTTAGAATTTGATTAAAACTTTTTTTGCAGTCCTTTTTGTAGAGGTTTCGGACGAGCAGGTCGAAATGGGCCTTTCATTGGACCCGTAGAATTTTAACTGTGTAAAAAGTACAGAAATTGAGGTTTTGGAATATAATTGTTTTGAAAATCACCTAATCAATTACAGGATCTCCTAAAATTTGATTAAAACTTGTTTTGCGGTCCTTTTTGTATAGGTTTCGGAGGAGCAGGTTTAAATGGGCCTTTCAATGGGCCCGTTGGAATTTTAACTGAGTAAAAAGTATAAAAATTGAGGTTTTTCAATATATTTGTGTTGAAAAGCTTTTAATCAATTATTTGAACTCTTAATATTTGAATAAAACATTTTTGCGGTCATTTTTGTAGAGGTTTCGGACGAGCAGGTCTGAATGGGCCTTTCATTGGGCCCGTTGGAATTTGAACTAAGTAAAATGTATAAAATTTTGGTTTTTCAATATAATTGAGTTGAACAGTTCCTAATCAATCATTTGAACTCCTAAAATTTGATTAAAACTATTTTGCGGTCCTTTTTGTCGAGGTTTCGGACGAGCAGGTCTAAATGGGCCTTTCAATGGGCCCGATGGAATTTTAACTGAGTAAAAAGTACAGAAATTGAGGTTTTGCAATATAATTGTGTTGAAAAGCTCCTAATCAATTACATAAAATCCTAAAATTTGAATAAAACTTTTTTGTAGTCCTTTTTGTAGAGGTTTCGGACGAGCGGGTCGAAATGGGCCTTTCAGTGGACCCGTAGAAATTTTAACTGAGTAAAAAGTACAGAAATTGAGGTTTTGGAATATAATTGTGTTCAAAAGCTCCTAATAATTTATTTGAACTCCTAAAATTTGATTAAAACTTGTGTTGTGTCCTTTTTGTAGAGGTTTCGGACGAGCAGGTCTAAATGGGCCTTTCAATGGGCCCGTTGGAATTTTTTTGAGGAAAAAGTATAAAAATTGAAGTTTTTCAATATATTAGTGTTGAAAAGCTCCAAATCAATTATTTGAACTCCTAATATTTGAATAAAACATTTTTACGGTCCTTTTTGTAGAGGTTTCGGACGAGCGGGTCTAATTTGGCCTTTCAATGGACCCGTTTAAATTTCAACTGAGTAAAAAGTACAGAAATTGAGGTTTTGTAATATAATTGTGTTGAAAAGCTCCTAATCAATAACATAAACTCCTAAAATTTGATTAAAACTTTTTTTGCAGTCCTTTTGTAGAGGTTTCGGACGAGCGGGTCGAAATGGGCCTTTCATTGGACCCGTTTGAATTTTAACAGAGTAAAAAGTACATAAATTGAGGTTTTGGAATATAATTGTGTTGAAAATCTCCTAATCAATAACATGATCTCCTAAAATTTGATTAAAACCTGTTTTTGCGGTCCTTTTTGTATTGGTTTCGGACGAGCAGGTTTAAATAGGCCTTTCAATGGACCCGTTGGAAATTTAACTGAGCAAAAAGTATAAAAATTGAGGTTTTTCAATATATTTGTATTGAAAAGCTCCTAATCAATTATTTGAACTCCTAATATTTGAATAAAAAAAATTTGCGGTCCTTTTTGTAGAGGTTTCGGACGAGCGGGTCTAATTGGGCCTTTCAATGGACCCGTTGAAATTTTAACTGAGTAAAAAGTACATAAATTGAGGTTTTGCAATATAATTGTGTTTAAAAGCTACTAATCAACTACAAAAACTCCTAAAATTTGATTAAAACTTGTTTTGCAGTACTTTTTGTAGAGGTTTCGGACGAGCGGGTCGAAATGGGCCTTTCATGGACCCGTTAGAATTTTAACTTAGTAAAAAGTATAGAAATTGAGGTTTTGGATTATAATTGTGTTTAAAATCTCCTAATCAATTACAGGATCTCCTAAAATTTGATCAAAACTTGTTTTGCGGTCCTTTTTGTATAGGTTTCGGAGGAGCAGGTTTAAATGGGCCTTTCAATGGACACGTTGGAATTTTAACTGAGTAAAAAGTACAGAAATTGAGGTTTTGCAGTATAATTGTGTTGAAAAGCTCCTAATCAATTACATGAACTCCTAATAATTGAATAAAACTTTTTTGCGGTCTTTTTGTAGAGGTTTCGGACGAGCAGGTGTAAATGGGCCTTTCAATGGGCCCGTTGGAATTTTAACTGAGTAAAAAGAATAAAAATTGAGGTTTTTCAATATATTTGTGTTGAAAAGCTTTTAATCAATTATTTGAACTCTTAATATTTGAATAAAACATTTTTGCGGTCCTTTTTGTAGAGGTTTCGGACGAGCGGGTCTAATTGGGCCTTTCAATGGAACCGTTGAAATTTTAACTGAGTAAAAAGTACAGAAATTGTGGTTTTGCAATATAATTGTGTTGAAAATCTGCTAAACAATTATTTAAACTCCTAATATTTGAATAAATCATTTTTGCGGTCCTTTTTGTAGAGGTTTCGGACGAGCAGGTCTGAATGGGCCTTTCATTGGGCCCGTTGGAATTTGAACTGAGTAAAATGTATAAAATTTTGGTTTTTCAATATAATTGAGTTGAACAGTTCCTAATCAATTATTTGAACTCCTAAAATTTGATTAAAACTATTTTGCGGTCCTTTTTGTCGAGGTTTCGGACGAGCAGGTCTAAATGGGCCTTTCAATGGGCCCGATGGAATTTTAACTGAGTAAAAAGTACAGAAATTGAGGTTTTGCAATATAATTGTGTTGAAAAGCTCCTAATCAATTACATAAACTCCTAAAATTTGAATAAAACTTTTTTGTAGTCCTTTTTGTAGAGGTTTCGGACGAGCGGGTCGAAATGGGCCTTTCAGTGGACCCGTAGAAATTTTAACTGAGTAAAAAGTACAGAAATTGAGGTTTTGGAATATAATTGTGTTCAAAAGCTCCGAATAATTTATTTGAACTCCTAAAATTTGATTAAAACTTGTGTTGGGTCCTTTTTGTAGAGGTTTCGGACGAGCAGGTCTAAATGGGCCTTTCAATGGGCCCGTTGGAATTTTTTTGAGGAAAAAGTATAAAAATTGAAGTTTTTCAATATATTAGTGTTGAAAAGCTCCAAATCAATTATTTGAACTCCTAATATTTGAATAAAACATTTTTACGGTCCTTTTTGTAGAGGTTTCGGACGAGCGGGTCTAATTTGGCCTTTCAATGGACCCGTTTAAATTTCAACTGAGTAAAAAGTACAGAAATTGAGGTTTTGCAATATAATTGTGTTGAAAAGCTCCTAATCAATAACATAAACTCCTAAAATTTGATTAAAACTTTTTTTGCAGTCCTTTTGTAGAGGTTTCGGACGAGCGGGTCGAAATGGGCCTTTCATTGGACCCGTTGGAATTTTAACTGAGTAAAAAGTACAGAAATTGAGGTTTTGGAATATAATTGTGCTGAACATCTCCTAATCAATAACATGATCTCCTAAAATTTGATTAAAACCTGTTTTGCGGTCCTTTTTGTATTGGTTTCGGACGAGCAGGTTTAAATAGGCCTTTCAATGGACCCGTTGGAATTTTAACTGAGCAAAAAGTATAAAAATTGAGGTTTTTCAATATATTTGTGTTGAAAAGCTCCTAATCAATTATTTGAACTCCTAATATTTGAATAAAAAATTTTTGCGGTCATTTTTGTAGAGGTTTCGGACGAGCAGGTCTGAATGGGCCTTTCATTGGGCCCGTTGGAATTTGAACTGAGTAAAATGTATAAAATTTTGGTTTTTCAATATAATTGAGTTGAACAGTTCCTAATCAATTATTTGAACTCCTAAAATTTGATTAAAACTATTTTGCGGTCCATTTTGTCGAGGTTTCAGACGAGCAGGTCTAAATGGGCCTTTCAATGGGCCCGATGGAATTTTAACTGAGTAAAAAGTACAGAAATTGAGGTTTTGCAATATAATTGTGTTGAAAAGCTCCTAATCAATTACAGGATCTCCTAAAATTTGATCAAAACTTGTTTTGCGGTCCTTTTTGTATAGGTTTCGGAGGAGCAGGTTTAAATGGGCCTTTCAATGGACACGTTGGAATTTTAACTGAGTAAAAAGTACATAAATTGAGGTTTTGCAGTATAATTGTGTTGAAAAGCTCCTAATCAATTACATGAACTCCTAATATTTGAATAAAACTTTTTTGCGGTCTTTTTGTAGAGGTTTCGGACGAGCAGGTCTAAATGGGCCTTTCAATGGGCCCGTTGGAATTTTAACTGAGTAAAAAGTATAAAAATTGAGGTTTTTCAATATATTTGTGTTGAAAAGCTTTTAATCAATTATTTGAACTCTTAATATTTGAATAAAACATTTTTGCGGTCATTTTTGTAGAGGTTTCGGACGAGCAGGTCTGAATGGGCCTTTCATTGGGCCCGTTGGAATTTGAACTGAGTAAAATGTATAAAATTTTGGTTTTTCAATATAATTGAGTTGAACAGTTCCTAATCAATCATTTGAACTCCTAAAATTTGATTAAAACTATTTTGCGGTCCTTTTTGTCGAGGTTTCGGACGAGCAGGTCTAAATGGGCCTTTCAATGGGCCCGATGGAATTTTAACTGAGTAAAAAGTACAGAAATTGAGGTTTTGCAATATAATTGTGTTGAAAAGCTCCTAATCAATTACATAAAATCCTAAAATTTGAATAAAACTTTTTTGTAGTCCTTTTTGTAGAGGTTTCGGACGAGCGGGTCGAAATGGGCCTTTCAGTGGACCCGTAGAAATTTTAACTGAGTAAAAAGTACAGAAATTGAGGTTTTGGAATATAATTGTGTTCAAAAGCTCCTAATAATTTATTTGAACTCCTAAAATTTGATTAAAACTTGTGTTGTGTCCTTTTTGTAGAGGTTTCGGACGAGCAGGTCTAAATGGGCCTTTCAATGGGCCCGTTGGAATTTTTTTGAGGAAAAAGTATAAAAATTGAAGTTTTTCAATATATTAGTGTTGAAAAGCTCCAAATCAATTATTTGAACTCCTAATATTTGAATAAAACATTTTTACGGTCCTTTTTGTAGAGGTTTCGGACGAGCGGGTCTAATTTGGCCTTTCAATGGACCCGTTTAAATTTCAACTGAGTAAAAAGTACAGAAATTGAGGTTTTGTAATATAATTGTGTTGAAAAGCTCCTAATCAATAACATAAACTCCTAAAATTTGATTAAAACTTTTTTTGCAGTCCTTTTGTAGAGGTTTCGGACGAGCGGGTCGAAATGGGCCTTTCATTGGACCCGTTTGAATTTTAACAGAGTAAAAAGTACATAAATTGAGGTTTTGGAATATAATTGTGTTGAAAATCTCCTAATCAATAACATGATCTCCTAAAATTTGATTAAAACCTGTTTTGCGGTCCTTTTTGTATTGGTTTCGGACGAGCAGGTTTAAATAGGCCTTTCAATGGACCCGTTGGAAATTTAACTGAGCAAAAAGTATAAAAATTGAGGTTTTTCAATATATTTGTATTGAAAAGCTCCTAATCAATTATTTGAACTCCTAATATTTGAATAAAAAAAATTTGCGGTCCTTTTTGTAGAGGTTTCGGACGAGCGGGTCTAATTGGGCCTTTCAATGGACCCGTTGAAATTTTAACTGAGTAAAAAGTACATAAATTGAGGTTTTGCAATATAATTGTGTTTAAAAGCTACTAATCAACTACAAAAACTCCTAAAATTTGATTAAAACTTGTTTTGCAGTACTTTTTGTAGAGGTTTCGGACGAGCGGGTCGAAATGGGCCTTTCATGGACCCGTTAGAATTTTAACTTAGTAAAAAGTATAGAAATTGAGGTTTTGGATTATAATTGTGTTTAAAATCTCCTAATCAATTACAGGATCTCCTAAAATTTGATCAAAACTTGTTTTGCGGTCCTTTTTGTATAGGTTTCGGAGGAGCAGGTTTAAATGGGCCTTTCAATGGACACGTTGGAATTTTAACTGAGTAAAAAGTACAGAAATTGAGGTTTTGCAGTATAATTGTGTTGAAAAGCTCCTAATCAATTACATGAACTCCTAATAATTGAATAAAACTTTTTTGCGGTCTTTTTGTAGAGGTTTCGGACGAGCAGGTCTAAATGGGCCTTTCAATGGGCCCGTTGGAATTTTAACTGAGTAAAAAGTATAAAAATTGAGGTTTTTCAATATATTTGTGTTGAAAAGCTTTTAATCAATTATTTGAACTCTTAATATTTGAATAAAACATTTTTGCGGTCCTTTTTGTAGAGGTTTCGGACGAGCATGTCTAATTGGGCCTTTCAATGGAACCGTTGAAATTTTAACTGAGTAAAAAGTACAGAAATTGTGGTTTTGCAATATAATTGTGTTGAAAATCTGCTAAACAATTATTTAAACTCCTAATATTTGAATAAATCATTTTTGCGGTCGTTTTTGTAGAGGTTTCGGACGAGCAGGTCTGAATGGTTCTTTCATTGGGCCCGTTGGAATTTGAACTGAGTAAAATGTATAAAATTTTGGTTTTTCAATATAATTGAGTTGAAAAGTTCCTAATCAATTATTTGAACTCCTAAAATTTGATAAAAACAATTTTGCGGTCCTTTTTGTCGAGGTTTCGGACGAGCAGGTCTAAATGGGCCTTTCAATGGGCCCGATGGAATTTTAACTGAGTAAGAAGTACAGAAATTGAGGGTTTGCAATATAATTGTGTTGAAAAGCTCCTAATCAATTACATAAACTCCTAAAATTTGAATAAAACTTTTTTGTAGACCTTTTTGTAGAGGTTTCGGACAAGCGGGTCGAAATGGGCCTTTCAATGGACCCGTTGAAATTTTAACTGAGTAAAAAGTACAGAAATTGAGGTTTTGGAATATAATTGTGTTGAAAAGCTCCTAATAATTTATTTGAACTCCTAAAATTTGATTAAAACTTGTTTTGGGTCCTTTTTGTAGAGGTTTCGGACGAGCAGGTCTAAATGGGCCTTTCAATGTACCCGTTGGAATTTTAACTGAGTAAAAAGTAAAGAAATTGAGGTTTTGCAATATAATTGTGTTGAAAAGCTCCTAATCAATTATTTGAACTCCTAAAATTTGATTAAAACTTGTTTTGGGGTCCTTTTTGTAGAGGTTTCGGACGAGCAGGTCTAAATGGGCCTTTCAATGGACCCGTTAGAATTTTAACTGAGTAAAAAGTATAAAAATTGAGGTTTTTCAATATATTTATGTTGAAAAGCTCCTAATCAATTATTTGAACTCCTAATATTTTAATAATACATTTTTGCGGTCCTTTTTGTAGAGGTTTCGGACGAGCAGGTCTAAATGGGCCTTTCAATGGACCCGCTAGAATTTTAACTGAGTAAAAAGTATAAAAATTGAGGTTTTTCAATATATTTATGTTGAAAAGCTCCTAATTAATTATTTGAACTCCTAATATTTGAATAAAACATTTTTGCGGTCCTTTTTGTAGAGGTTTCGGACGAGCGGTTCTAATTGGGCCTTTCAATGGACCCGTTAGAATTTGATTAAAACTTTTTTTGCAGTCCTTTTTGTAGAGGTTTCGGATGAGCAGGTCGAAATGGGCCTTTCATTGGACCCGTTAGAATTTTAACTGAGTAAAAAGTACAGAAATTGAGGTTTTGGAATATAATTGTGTTGAAAATCTCCTAATCAATTACAGGATCTCCTAAATTTTGATTAAAACTTGTTTTGCGGTCCTTTTTGTATAGGTTTCGGACGAGCAGGTTTAAATGGGCCTTTCAATAGACCCGTTGGAATTTTAACTGAGCAAAAAGTAAAGAAATTGAGGTTTTGCAGTATAATTGTGTTGAAAAGCTCCTAATCAATTTTTGAACTCCTAATATTTGAATAAAACTTTTTTGCGGTCTTTTTGTAGAGGTTTCGGACGAGCAGGTCTAAATGGGCCTTTCAATGGGCCCGTTGAAATTTTAACTGAGTAAAAAGTTTAAAAATTGAGGTTTTTCAATACAATTGTGTTGAAAAGCTCCTAATCAATTATTTGAATTCCTAAAATTTGATTAAAACCTGTTTTGCGATCTTTTTTGTCGAGGTTTTGGACGAGCGGGTCTAAATGGGCCTTTCAATGGACCCGTTAGAATTTTAACTTAGTAAAAAGTAAAGAAATTGAGGTTTTGCAATATAATTGTGTTGAAAAGCTCCTAATCAATTATTTGAACTCCTAATATTTGATAAAACATTTTTGCGTTCCTTTTTGTAGAGGTTTCGTACGAGCAGGTCTAAATGGGCCTTTCAATGGTCCCGTTGGAATTTTTTTGAGGAAAAAGTATAAAAATTGAAGTTTTTCAATATATTAGTGTTGAAAAGCTCCAAATCAATTATTTGAACTCCTAATATTTGAATAAAACATTTTTGCGGTCCTTTTTGTAGAGGTTTCGGACGAGCGGGTCTAATTGGGCCTTTCAATGAACCTGTTTAAATTTTAACTGAGTAAAAAGTACAGAAATTGAGGTTTTGCAATATAATTGTGTTGAAAAGCTCCTAATCAATAACATAAACTCCTAAAATTTGATTAAAACTTTTTTTGCAGTCTTTTTGTAGAGGTTTCGGACGAGCGGGTCGAAATGGGCCTTTCATTGGACCCGTTGGAATTTTAACTGAGTAAAAAGTACAGAAATTGAGGTTTTGGAATATAATTGTGTTGAAAATCTCCTAATCAATAACATGATCTCCTAAAATTTGATTAAAACCTGTTTTGCGGTTCTTTTTGTATTGGTTTCGGACGAGCAGGTTTAAATAGGCCTTTCAATGGACCCGTTGGAATTTAACTGAGCAAAAAGTATAAAAATTGAGGTTTTTCAATATATTTGTGTTGAAAAGATCCTAATCAATTATTTGAACTCCTAAAATTTGATTAAAACTTGTTGTGTGGTCCTTTTTGTCGAGATTTTGGACGAGCAGGTCTAAATGGGCCTTTAAGGACCCGTTAGAATTTTAACTGAGTAAAAAGTACAGAAATTGAGGTTTTGCAATATAATTGTGTTGAAAAGGTTCTAATCAATTACATAAACTCCTAAAATTTGATTAAAACTTTTTTTGTAGTCCTTTTTGTATCGGTTTTGGACGAGCAGGTCTAAATGGGCCTTACAATGGACCCGTTGGAATTTTAACTGAGTAAAAAGTATAGAAATTGAGGTTTTGCAATATTATTGTGTTGAAAAGATCCTAATCAATTATTTGAACTCCTAAAATTTGATTAAAACTTGTTTTGCGGTCCTTTTTGTAGAGGTTTCGGACGAACTGGTCTAAATGGGACTTTCAATGGACCCGTTGGAATTTTAACTGAGTAAAAAGTTATAAAATTGAGGTTTTGCAATATAATTGTGTTGAAAAGCTCCTAATCAGTTACATAAACTCCTAAAATTTGATTAAAACTTTTTTGCAGTCCTTTTTGTAGAGGTTTCAGACGAGCGGGTCGAAATGGGCCTTTCAATGGACCCGTTGAAATTTTAACTGAGTAAAAAATACAGAAATTGAGGTTTTGCAATATAATTGTGTTGAAAAGCTCCTAATCAATTACATGAACTCCTAAAATTTTATTAAAACTTGTTTTGCAGTCCTTTTTGTAGAGGGTTCGGACGAGCGGGTCGAAATGGGCCTTTCAATGGACCCGTTGGAATTTTAACTGAGTAAAAATTACAAAAATTGAGATTTTTAAATATAATTGTGTTGAAAAGCTCATAATCAATTATTTGAACTCCTAATATTTGAATAAAACATTTTTGCGGTCCTTTTTGTAGAGGTTTCGGACGAGCAGGTCTAAATGGGCCTTTCAATGGGCCCGTTGGAATTTTAATTGATTAAAAAGTATAAAATTGAGGTTTTTCAATATAATTGTGTTGAAAAGCTCCTAATCAATTACATGAACTCCTAAAATTTGATTAAAACTTGTTTTGCAGTCATTTTTGTAGAGGTTTCGAACTAGCAGGTTTAAATGGGCCTTTCAATGGACCCGTTGGAATTTTAACTGAGTAAAAAGTAAAGAAATTGAGGTTTTGGAATATAATTGTGTTGAAAAGCTCATAATCAATTATTTGAACTCCTAAAATTTGAATAAAACATTTTGCGGTCCTTTTTGTAGAGGTTTCGGACGAGCAGGTCTAAAGGGGCCTTTCAATGGGCCCGTTGGAATTTTAACTGAGTAAAAAGTATAAAAATTGAGGTTTTTCAATATATTTGTGTTGAAAAGCTCCTAATCAATTATTTGAACTCCTAAAATTTGATTAAAACTTGTTGTGCGGTCTTTTTTGTCGAGGTTTTGGACGAGCAGGTCTAAATGGGCCTTTCAAGGACCCGTTAGAATTTTAACTGAGTAAAAAGTACAGAAATTGAGGTTTTGCAATATAATTGTGTTGAAAAGGTTCTAATCAATTACATAAACTCCTAAAATTTGATTAAAACTTTTTTGCAGTCCTTTTTGTATCGGTTTCGGACGAGCAGGTCTAAATGGGCCTTACAATGGACCTGTTGGAATTTTAACTGAGTAAGAAGTACAGAAATTGAGGTTTTGCAATATAATTGTGTTGAAAAGCTCCTAATCAATTATTTGAACTCCTAAAATTTGATTAAATCTTGTTTCGCGGTATTTTTTTGTAGAGTTTTCGGACGAGCTGGTCTAAATGGGCCTTTCAATGGACCCGTTGGAATTTTAACTGAGTAAAAAGTACAGAAATTGAGGTTTTGCAATATAATTGTGTTGAAAATCTCATAATCAATTATTTGTACTCCTAAAATATGATCGAAACTTGTTTTGCGGTCCTTTATGTTGATGTTTCGGACGTGCGGGTCTGAATGGGCCTTTTAGTGGACCCGTTGGAATTTTAACTGAGTAAATGGTATAAAAATTGAAGTTTTGCAATATAATTGTGTTGGAAAGCTCCTAATCATTTATTTGAACTCCTAAAATTTGATTAAAACTTATTTTGCGGTCCTTTTGTAGAGGTTTCGGACTAGCAGGTTTAAATGGGCCTTTCAATGGACCCGTTGGAATTTTAACTGAGTAAAAAGTACAAAAATTGAGGTTTTGCAATATAATTGTGTTGAAAAGCTCCTAATCAATTATTTGAACTCCTAATATTTGAATAAAACATTTTTGTAGTCCTTTTTGTAGAGGTTTCGGACGAGCATGTCTAAATTGGCCTTTCAATGGGCCCGTTGGAATTTTAACCGAGTAAAAAGTATAAAAATTGAGGTTTTTCAATATAATTGTGTTGAAAAGCTCATAATCAATTATTTGAACTCCTAAAATTTGATTAAAACCTGTTTTACGGTCCTTTTGTCGAGGTTTTGGACGAGCAGGTCTAAATGGGCCTTTCAATGGTCCCGTTAGAATTTTAATTGAGTAAAACGTACAGAAAATGAGGTTTTGCAATATAATTGTGCTGAAAAGCTCCTAATCAATTATTTGAACTCCTAATATTTGAATAAAACATTTTTGCGGTCCTTTTTGTAGAGGTTTCGGACGAGCAGGTCTAAATGGGCCTTTCAATGGGCCCGTTTGAATTTTAACTGAGTAAAAAGTATAAAAATTGAGGTTTTTCAATATATTTGTGTTGAAAAGCTCCTAATCAATTATTTGAACTCCTAAAATTTGATTAAAACTTGTTTTGCGGTCCTTTTTGTCGAGGTTTTGGACGAGCAGGTCTAAATGGGCCTTTCAATGGTCCCGTTAGAATTTTAACTGAGTAAAAAGTATAGAAATTGAGGTTTTACAACATAATTGTGTTGAAAAGCTCCTAATCAATTATTTGAACTCCTAGAATTTGATTAAAACTTTTTTTGCAGTCCTTTTTTTATCGGTTTCGGACGAGCAGGACTAAATGGGCCTTACAATGGACCCGTTGGAATTTTAACTGAGTAAAAAGTACAGAAATTGAGGTTTTGCAATATAATTGTGTTGAAAAGATCCTAATCAATTATTTGAACTCCTAAAATTTGATTAAAACCTGTTTTGCGGTCCTTTTTGACGAGGTTTTGGACGAGCTGGTCTAAATGGGCCTTTCAATGGGCCCTTTAGAATTTTAACTGAGTAAAAAGTAAAGAAATTGAGGTTTTGCAATATAATCGTGTTAAAAATCTCCTAATCAATTATTTGAACTCCTAATATTTGAATAAAACTATTTTGCGGTCCTTTTTGTAAAGGTTTCGGACGAGCAGGTCTAAATGGGCCTTTCAATGGGCCCGTTGGAATTTTAACTGAGTAAAAAGTATAAAAATTGAGGTTTTTCAATATATTTGTTTTGAAAAGCTCCTAATCAATTATTTGAACTCCTAAAATTTGATTAAAACTTGTTTTGCGGTCCTTTTTGTCGAGGTTTTGGACTAGCAGGTCTAAATGGGCCTTTCAATGGACCAGTTATAATTTTTTTTTGAAGAAAATGGGCCTCATTAAAAACCCCTCAAACCACCTTGCACCGAGGCACAAGGTGAACCTAAGGGGAAAAGAGTGCCCTGAGGTATGTTATTATTATAATAACAAAAAGACTGAGAATCAGCCAATACATCAGCGTTAATACAGTGAGGAACAACTGAATCGAAATACACAGAGGAAGTAGAATGTAAGGCCCAAGCGGCTAAGTTATGTGCCACAAAATTGGCTGATCTAGGTACAAAAGATAATGTGATCAAAGGGAAAGCCCTAAGCAAAGCATTCGTATCCGCAATTTGCGGACCCAGTAGGGAGTTATCATCAGTAGTGCGTGAGAGCTTATTGACCACCGTAGCCGAGTCGGACTCGATGAGCACCTCGCCCCATCCTCTATCTCGGGTCAACATGATACCCGCAACAATGGCATGTAACTCGACCATGGTGGCATCATGACAACCTGCCTCATGGACAGCACAGCCTCCAACAATCGAACCATGAGCATCCCTAGCAATTACCCCGATGGCTGCAGAACCGGATCCGGGGTGGAAGGCTCCGTCAACATTTATCTTTATACTCTCCGGTCTTGGTGGCGTCCAACGTGGTGGGGCTGCGGCTTGTACGGCTGCTGACACGGTGGGGAGAGCATTTGCGGCGGCGTATTCCTGTAGAAGACCTGTAGCGTTCATGGCCGTGAGCCAAGTCCCAGTCATTACGACGGTTCCAAACATTTCAAATTGTTGTTAGGAGCAAAGCAAACCCTGTACTGTCCAAACAGTAAGTTCCTTTCGATAACCAGGCCGCCATTGTGTTGGTATGGCTGGCATAGATGCCCGAGGGAAGCCCAACTAGGCGGAGAACGTCCTGAGCACCTGGGAAATCACAAAGGGCATGGATAGCAGATTCCAGCACTGCTGGACAAAAAGGGCATTGCCCATCCGTGTGATGTATTACCCGTAGCTTGTCCCCAGTGGGTAATGCATCACGGCCCGCTCGCAAGCCGAAGGAGCGGATCTTTGGTAGAGTCGGAGCTTTGGATATTATTTTCCAGAGACGGTTAGGTCGTGCCACCGGCTACGTGGGCTGATGAAGAAAAAAGTACCCCGATTTAACCGTGTAGCTGCCAGAGTCATGTTGTCCCCAAACAAGCTTATCCGGCCTATTGCGACAAATTAGAACCCGAAGGATGCATTCGACATCATCCTTGTCAAAGTCCCTTCGAAGTTTGGGCTCATCCCAGGACGCATAGTCACGTGTCATGTAAACCCGACATCGCAACGGTAACTCATCATTATCCATATATTGCCCAAAAAGCGTAATCGGGTTATCCCCTCCCCAGGTGTCACTGAGCACTCGTATCGAACTCTTGAGTCCTGGCCGCCAAAAATAACCAGGCCCAAGGGAGTGAATTGCTTGGTTTATACCTTTCCATGCAAAAGATGCCCGTTTATCCGCAGAGGCATTCAGTAGGTCACCCGAAGGGTAGTATTTCGCGCGAAGGACTCTTGCTAAGAGAGAATCCGGGTGGGATAGCAGATGGCAAATCTGCTTTCCTAAAAGGGCGATATTAAAGGTGTGCAGATCGCAGAAACCTAGGCCTCCCACATTTTTAGGTGTGCAAAGAGAGTCCCACGATAAAAGCGGCCAGCCTCACTTATTACTGCGCCCGGACCACCAGTAACGTCGTATAGACATAGTAATGTCATCAATGATGTTTTGTGGTAATAGGTAGCATGACATTACGTATTGTTGCATTGCTTGTGCAACAGACTTAATGAGAATTTCTCTCCCACTATAGGAAAGGAAGCTGCTATCTCATTTACTCATCCGGGATTGGACTTTATCCCTCACAAATCCTAATGAGGCAGTCCTATTCCTTTGAATTAAAAGTGGGACCCCCAAATATATTCCTGGGTCATCCACTAATCGTACACCCAGCGTCGAATGCATAGCACGGAGAAAATTGGTGGAACACTTTTGACTGCAATAGGCGGTAGACTTATCAAAATTTACCGTTTGTCATGAGGAAGAGGCGTACTGAGATTAGGATGTAGCGTAACCTAGCCACCTCCTCCGGCTCATTGCGTAGGAACACCATGCTGTCATTCGCAAAGAGCAGATGAGTAACCCGGGGCCCATGGCGACTGGCGCTAAGGCCCGATAGGCGTCCTTCCCTTTGCTCCATTTCCAGAGCCGCAGAGAGGCCCTGGGAGCAAATGTGGAAAAGGAAAGGTGACAATGGGTCTCCTTGACGGATACCCCTGGTGGGGAAGAACTCCTCGGAGAGTGTGCCATTAACTCGTACCGAAAAGGAGACCGAAGAGACACACCGTAGGATGAGGTTTACCCATTCCCTGGCAAACCCCATACGGAGCATGACATCCCTTAAGAAGGACCATTCGACCCTATCAAAGGGCTTCGCCATATCGAGCTTGACAGCAGCCCCTTGGGAGGACAATGTTCCACTAGAGTGAACGGTGTGCACCAATTCGTGCGCAATTAGAATGTTGTCAGTGATATTGCGGCCGCTGATGAACGCGGCCTGAGAATCGCTGATACAAGAAGACAAGGTAGATTTAAGGCGATTAACCAGAACCTTAGAAACCGTCTTGTAGAGTACAGTACATAAACTGATTGGTCTAAAGTGCTTTATGGTGGTGGGGTCAGAAGTCTTAGGAAGAAGCACAATGACCGATCAATTAACCGATGCCATATCGGCTTTCCCTTGTAGAAGATCCATGCAAAGGGATAAGAAATCAGGACCAATCATATCCCAGTGCTGGCGGTAGAAGCTACTAGGAAAGCCATCAATTCCCGGCGCTTTTTTAGGATTGATATCTAGAAAAGCGGCAGAGATTTCCTCTACAGTGAAGGGTCGTAGTAGAGTGGCGTTCATATCCGTGGTGACAGTAGGGCGAATATTGTTCATCAATTCCGGTGAAGACACCGGACAAGATGAAGAAAAAATATCTTGAAAGTAGGACGACGCAATTCATAACGTGTCAGCAGTGGAAGTCTGCCAGACCCCATTCGCATCCATTAGCCCTCGAATTGCGTTTTTCCTTCGCCGCTTTGTGGCCCTCGCATGGAAATAGTTGGTGTTCTTGTCACCGTTGGTTAACCAAGAAATGCGAGAGGGTTGAGCCCAGTACGCTTCTCTAGCCGCTGCCAACTTCCGGAGTTCCGATTTGGCGTTGTGAAGCGTGGAAAGGGCTTTCCGGGAAAGATGACGACGACGTAGGAGAGCATTTATAGAACGTTGCAGCGTTTGCATACAGAGAGTGGAGTGTTTACGTTGAGCACTCTGCCACTCTTGAAGGTTGTGGCCCAAGGTGGATATTTTATCCAAAAGGGACCCGGGCGTGGAAGCCCAAGTTTGCTTACAAACTTGAATACCTGCTGGGTCGTGGGCCCAACAAGCCTCAAATCGGAAATGATCCATGGACGGTGCAATACGTTGGTGCGTTGTGGTGTCATTGTCCGTGTCCAATATGATAATGCTATGGTCCGATTCAAGGGAAAAAGAATGGAAATGGGTGAAATTGGGGAATTCGTGTAGCCACTGGGAACAGGCCACAAATCGATCAAGTCTTTCGCATACCGGGTTGACATTAGGCCCCGTGCGGGTCCAAGTGAACCAACCCGTTTTGGGCTTAAAATCGAACAAGTTATTACGTGTGAGACATTCACGAAAGTTGAGGATTTGTGAACGAGGTCTACGATTACCACCTTGTTTTTCCGAGTCATCAAGGATGTCATTTAAGTCACCTCCGATGAGCCACGGAAGAGTTGAGTTTGTTTTAAGGGAGTCAATGAGCTCCCACGTGTGTTTTTTCATGTTCGTAGCCGCGTAACCGTAAATGCCAGTAAAACGAAAACGACAATCCAAACCATTCACGATAACATAAATATATCTCGTCGACGACGAGAGAAAATCTAAGGTAATATTTTTATTATAAAGCAGGCATAAACCTGCACAAGAAGGGCTGCTATCCACAGCAAAAAAACCCTCCATATCAAAATAATGTTTAAGAGAATCAAACTTAACCGAACTTAAACGAGTTTCTGATAAAAAAATAAAATCTGGACATAAGCGCAAAATAATAGAACGAAGCTCGTGAACTGCCGAGGGCATACCAAGTCCCCGACAGTTCCAACATATGGCCCTCATTTCTCTCGGCGAGGTTGACCGTCAACCACCGCCGAAGAGTTTTTGCTGCTCATCCCAGCTTTCTTTGGAATTTTCTCTAACTGTTTCCCGGTTTTTCCAGCAACCAAAGGTGATGTTCGTAGCCGTTTGGCTATACCTCCAGTGATAATTGGTGAAGTGCGCTTAGTCTTTTTAGGGATAGCCACATCCACCCCCTTATCGGTCGTGGCAGCCAACCACACTTCAAATTCTGGGTTAACCGGTTCCTTTCCTTTGTCCCTCAGACCTTTACCTTTGTTTGAGCTTTCCCCCGTTGCCATGTCATCCCACGATAGGCACTGGAAAATTATCCTCATCAATCAAGATGAATCTCTTATCCGGCGGGGTGTCAGACTTGTATGGCTGCACAGCGCGATTATCATCCACTTCAGCATCCTTCGAGCCGTTAACCACGGACTCCTCATCCGCTGGGATCATATCCAGCGGTGCAACATTTAGGGGCTCAAGGTGGTCAGCAGCTTCAGCGTCAGCAGCTTCAGCCCTTTTATCAGCAGGGGCTAACTCCGCCTCGTCTATTGGCAGAGGCGTTGCTGTATCAGGTGAGGTGGCAAGCTCCTCTCCCAGCAGATCGTCCTCCTCCAGGTTCATGTTAACACCTTCCGGTTGCACCGAGGGAGTTTCCTTCACCGTTTCCGGGGTGACCACCGGGGTGGTAGCCTTGTCCTTTCCATTGTTCGCTGAAAATGTAACAAGGGAAGAGACGTGGGTGTATAAGTATGGAGCAATATATGACTTAAACTCATAAAGTAACCTAATATGCCATATACAGAAACTGTAATAACCATAAAAGAAGCATGAGGAACCTGTGGAATGCTCCTGTGGACGAGAAGAGGAACCTGGTTCGAAGTAACGGACCCGACCTCTCACATTGGTTTTAACCTTTGGTTTAGGGCCAGATGCACGAAGCCAATCACTATAGGGCAGCCCTGCGCTTGGCTTGTCCTTGAAGGCAGCACACGTATCGCGGAGGTGGAACAACATCCCACATCCATGACAAAAATTAGGAAGTTTCTCGTATCTTACCGGAAGCATCTTAGGCTTTTCCGAATTTTCTTCATCTGCTAGTGCTACTCCACGCCGGAGAGGCTGGTTAACATCAATAAGCACACTGACTCTTAAGAACTGTACCCTTTTTCCCTTCGTCGTCCTTACGCGTGTCGGTGCTTATCACTGCCCCTAAGCCACTGCCTAGGGCACGTCCGGATGCATTGGCCACAGTGTCGCCTATCATCATCGCTAGAGGCACACGCAGGATACGAACCCATATCCTCATGTGTGTAAATTTGTATTCCTCCAGTGTCAGCTAGGGTTGAATAGGAGTGAGGGCTAGCCAATCACGCTTGAATGTCCATGGCCCTCGTTTAAGGATGTCCTTGACCTTTGCAGCGGATTCAAATTTGAAAAGGAAGTAACCCGAGCTAAGGATCATAGTGGAGATGAGTTTATCCTCCTTCCATACTGCCGTGAAGACCTTCACCAGGGCAGTGTCATTAGGTTTGGTCGTGGGAAAGAGCTTCCCCATCAAAGAGCATCGTTGATCTTCCAACGGTATGGCTTTCGTAGCCTTAGGAGCATAAACTACAGCCTGCTCCTCTGCAGTGAACTGTAGGTTGTCAAAATGCTCCAAGAAAGAATCAGAAGATGCCATTGTTTGCAAGTAGGATTGTGAAAACCTAGAGCAGAGGGATCGGTTACAGTGAAGTGCAAGAGTGTAAGCACAATAAGGAGTGTAGAGGTGGATCGTCCAATGATAATCCTCTCTAATTGATAAGTTGAGATAAGCCACCAAAAAATTTTGAATTAATTTTAATGATAAGTATTCAAAATTCAAAGGTTTCAAATTAATTTGGTTGGAGATAATCCATCTGGGGAGGTAGATAATTTCGAATCCAAAGAGTCTCCTTGCTTTTAGGACTGTAACCAAGATAGATTCTTGAATTATATTCAAAGATATTAATTCAAATTTCAAAGGATGAAATATTATTGTATTGGATATAATCCACCAAGGGATGCCAATAATATTAAATCCAGCCGATGTCCTAAAATTTAGGAAAATATTTGCTGTTAAGCAGTGTTGGAGTCTTTGTAGAAGACTCAAAGTTATTTTGAATTTGAATTATAAGGTATCCGATTCCCTTGAGAATAGGAGCCTTACGATAATCAATGAATCCCTATTATTCCGGGATTGAGTTAGCGGCTTAACGGCTCCGATTAGCAGTGGTGGTGGCCAGAGAACGTCGACCACCGTTGGCAGCAGAAGCCACTGTCTCCAACGATCGAAGGAAATTCGTGAAGGTACATATGGTGCAGCAGCCTCCGCGAACACGAGCTGCATGTGCCATGCATGCAACGTAAAAAACCCTGCGTTATGTGCGTGCTTTCCCTGCCAGGGGGCCAGCCACGAGGGCTCCATTTGCCACTGAACCAGTGGCCCATCAGACTTCATTCGTGAGAATAAGTCGATCAATTTACAAGGCCCAGAGAGCCAGGAGTGTTTCCAGTCAATTGAGTGGAATAATTGGCTACAAGGCCTCGAGGGCCAGGATAATTTCGCCTCTGCCGGGGGCATTATGAACAATGCAAGGCCCAGCAGGTGCTTGAACCAAATCCAAAATGTACTAATGACATATAGATTGGGAGCAAAGTGATTGAACCAAAGATTGATCCAATAATAAATTAATGAAATCCCACTGGAAGTGGGGATTAATATATTAAAAGCGTAAAGAAACAATGAAAGTAAAAAACCAAGAGATGATGTACTTACCTTTGCTAAATAAGTCCTGGCAGTACCATGCAACCAGTATGTTTGGTTGTATGATTGGTTGTATGCTGGCGGATTGGAGAGGATTAAGTGGTGTAGAGGGGGCTGTTGGGATGCATGAAACCAATAAAATTGGTTGCATGCTGGCGGGAGGGAGAGGGTAGTATGGTGGAGAGGTGGTGGTGGGGAGGGTGGCGGCCCAAAGTTCGGGCGGAGGAGACGTTGGCTGAGGGTTAGGAGGAGAGTAAGAGAGAGAAAAAGCAAAGGGAGGAAATGAGAGAGTTCAGAGAGAATTTTCATTTCCCACAGAGGCTTACCCGACCCGTTAGAATTTTAACTGAGTAAAAAGTACAAAAATTGAGGTTTTGCAATATTATTGTGTTGAAAAGTTCCTAATCAATTATTTTAACTCCTAAAATTTGATTAAAACTTGTTTTGCGGTCCTTATTGTAGAGGTTTCGGACGAGCTGGTCTAAATGGGCCTTTCAATGGACCCGTTGGAATTTTAACTGAGTAAAAAGTACAGAAATTGAGGTTTTGCAATATAATTGTGTTGAAAAGCTCCTAATCAGTTATTTGAATTGATAATATTTGAATAAAACATTTTTGCGGTCCTTTTTGTAGAGGTTTCAGACGAGCAGGTTTAAATGGGCCTTTCAATGGGCCCGTTGGAATTTTAATTGAGTAAAAAGTATAAAATTGAGGTTTTGCAATATAATTGTGTAGAAAAGCTCCTAATCAATTACATAAACTCCTAAAATTTGATTAAAACTTTTTTGCAGTCCTTTTTGTAAAGGTTTCGGACGAGCGGGTCGAAATAGGCCTTTCAATGGACCCGTTGAAATTTTAACTGAGTAAAAAGTACAAAAATTAAGGTTTTGCAATATAATTGTGTTGAAAAGCTCCTAATCAATTATTTGAACTCCTAAAATTTGATTAAACCTAGTTTTGCGGTCCTTTTTTGTTGAGGTTTCAGACGAGCAGGTCTAAATGGGCATTTTAATGGACCAGTTAGAATTTTAACTGAGTAAAAAGTATAAAAATTGAGGTTTTCGCTATATTTGTGTTGAAAAGCTCCTAATCCATTATTTGAACTCCTAAAATTTGATTAAAACTTGTTTTGCGGTCCTTTTTGTCGAGGTTTTGGACGAGCAGGTCTAAATGGGCCTTTCAATGGACCCATTAGAATTTTAACTGAGTAAAAAGTACAGAAATTGAGGTTTTGCAATTTAATTATGTTGAAAAGCTCCTAATCAATTACATAAACTCCTAAAATTTGATTACAACTTGTTTTGCGGTCCCTTTTGTCGAGGTTTTGGACGAGCAGGTCTAAATGGGCCTTTTAATGGACCCGTTAGAATTTTAACTGAGTAAAAAGTACAGAAATTGAGGTTTTGCAATATAATTGTGTTGAAAAGCTCCTAATCAATTATTTGAACTCCTAAAATTTGATTAAAACTTGTTTTGCGGTCCTTTTTGTAGAGGTTTCGGACGAGCTGGTCTAAATGGGCCTTTCAATGGACCCGTTGGAATTTTAACTGAGTAAAAAGTACAGAAATTGATGTTTTGCAATATAATTGTGTTGAAAAGCTCCTAATCAATTATTTGAACTCCTAAATTTGATTAAAACTTGTTTTGCGGTCCTTTTTGTATCGGTTTCGTACGAGCTGGTCTAAATGAGTCTTTCAATGGACCCGTTTGAATTTTAACTGAGTAAAAAGTACAGAAATTGAGGTTTTGCAATATAATTGTGTTGTAAAGCTCCTAATCAATTATTTGAACTCCTAAAATTTGATTAAAACTTGTTTTGCGGTCCTTTTTGTAAGGGTTTCGGACGAGCTGGTCTAAATGGGCCTTTCAATGGACCCGTTGGAATTTTAACTGAGTAAAAAGTACAGAAATTGAGGTTTTGGAATATAATTGTGTTGAAAAGCTCCTAATCAGTTATTTGAACTCCAAATATTTGAATAAAACATTTTTGCAGTCCTTTTTGTAGAGGTTTCAGACGAGCAGGTCTAAATGGGCCTTTCAATGGGCCCGTTGGAATTTTAACTGAGTAAAAAGTACAGAAATTGAGGTTTTGCAATATAATTGTGTTGAAAAGCTCCTAATCAATTACATAAACTCCTAAAATTTGATTAAAACTTGTTTTGCAATCCTTTTTGTAGAGGTTTTGGACGAGCGGGTCGAAATGGGCCTTTCAATGGACCCATTGGAATTTTAACTGAGTAAAAAGTACAGAAATTGAGGTTTTGCACTATAATTGTGTTGAAAATCTCCTAATCAATTACATGATCTCCTAAAATTTGATTAAAATTTGTTTTGCGGCCATTTTTGAAGAGGTTTCGGAGGAGCATGTCTAAATGGGCCTTTCAATGGAACCGTTGGAATTTTAACTGAGTAAAAAGTACAAAAATTGAGGGTTTGCAATATAATTGTGTTGAAAAGCTCCTAATCAATTATTTGAACTCCTAATATTTGAATACAACATTTTTGCGGTCCTTTTTGTAGAGGTTTCGGACGAGCAGGTCTAAATTGGCCTTTCAATGGGCCCGTTGGAATTTTAACTGAGTAAAAAGTAAAAAAATTGAGGTTTTTCAATATATTTGTGTTGAAAAGCTCCTAATCAATTATTTGAACTCCTAAAATTTGATTAAAATTTGTTTTGCGGTCCTTTTGGTCGAGGTTTTGGACTAGCAGGTCAAAATGGGCCTTTCATTGGACCCGTTAGAATTTTAACTGAGTAAAAAGTACAGAAATTGAGGTTTTGCAATATGATTGTGTTGAAAAGTTCCTAATCAATTATTTGAACTCCTAAAATTTGATTAAAACTTGTTTTGCGGTCCTTATTGTAGAGGTTTCGGACGAGCTGGTCTAAATGGGCCTTTCAATGGACCCTTTGGAATTTTAACTGAGTAAAAAGTACAGAAATTGAGGTTTTGCAATATAATTGTGTTGAAAAGCTCCTAATCAGTTATTTGAACTGATAATATTTGAATAAAACATTTTTGCGGTCCTTTTTGTAGAGGTTTCACACGAGCAGGTTTAAATGGGCCTTTCAATGGGCCCGTTGGAATTTTAACTGAGTAAAAACTATAAAATTGAGGTTTTGCAATATAATTGTGTTGAAAACCTCCTAATCAATTACATAAACTCCTAAAATTTGATTAAAACTTGTTTTGCAATCCTTTTTGTAGAGGGTTTGGACGAGCGGGTCGAAATGGGCCTTTCAATGGACCCATTGGAATTTTAACTGAGTAAAAAGTACAGAAATTTAGGTTTTGCACTATAATTGTGTTGAAAATCTCCTAATCAATTACATGATCTCCTAAAATTTGATTAAAATTTGTTTTGCGGCCCTTTTTGAAGAGGTTTCAAAGGAGCATGTCTAAATGGGCCTTTCAATGGACCCGTTGGAATTTTTTGAAGAAAAAGGGCCTCATTAAAAACCCCTCTAACCACCTTGTACCGAAGCACAAGGTGAACCTAAGGGGAAAAGAGTGCCCTGAGTGTTGTTATTATTATAACAAGAAAAGGGCTGAGAATCAGCCATTACATCAACGTTAATACAATCAGGAATGACTGAATCAAAGTACACCGAAGAGGCAGAGCGTAAAGCCCAAGCGGCTAAGTTGTGGGCCAAAAAATTGGCCGACCTAGGTACAAAAGATATAGTGATTAAAGGAAAAGACCGAAGCAAAGACTGAGTCTCTGCGATCTGTGGTCCCAGAAGGGAATTGTCCGCAGCGGTGCGTGAGAGCTTGTTGATCACCGTAGCCGAGTCGGATTCAATGGTCACCTCACCCCACCCTCTATCTCGGGTCAACATGATACCCGCACCCGTTGGAATTTTAACTAAGTAAAAAGTACAAAAATTTAGGTTTTGCAATATAATTGTGTTCAAAAGCATCTAATTAATTATTTGAACTCCTAATATTTGAATAAAACATTTTTACGGTCCTTTTTGTAGAGGTTTCGGACGAGCAGGTCTAAATGGGCCTTTCAATGGGCCCGTTGGAATTTTAACTGAGTAAAAAGTATAAAAATTGAGGTTTTTCAATATATTTGTGTTGAAAAGCTCATAATCAATTATTTGAACTCCTAAAATTTGATTAAAACTTGTTTTACGGTCCTTTTTGTCGAGGTTTTGGACTAGCAGGTCTAAATGGGCCTTTCAATGGACCCGTTAGAATTTTAACTGAGTAAAAAGTACAGAAATTGAGGTTTTGCAATATAATTGTGTTGAAAAGTTCCTAATCAATTATTTGAACTCCTAAAATTTGATTAAAACTTGTTTTGCGGTCCTTATTGTAGAGGTTTCGGACGAGCTGGTCTAAATGGGCCTTTTAATGGACCCGCTGGAATTTTAACTGAGTAAAAAGTACAGAAATTGAGGTTTTGCAATATAATTGTGTTGAAAAGCTCCTAATCAGTTATTTGAACTGATAATATTTGAATAAAACATTTTTGCGGTTCTTTTTGTAGAGGTTTCAGACGACCATGTTTAAATGGGCCTTTCAATGGGCCCGTTGGAATTTTAACTGAGTAAAAAGTATAATATTGAGGTTTTGCAATATAATTGTGTTGAAAAGCTCCTAATCAATTACATAAACTCCTAAAATTTGATTAAAACTTTTTTGCAATCCTTTTTGTAAAGGTTTCGGACGAGCGGGTCGAAATGGGCCTTTCAATGGACCCGTTGAAATTTTAACTGAGTAAAAAGTACAAAAATTAAGGTTTTGCAATATAATTGTGTTGAAAAGCTCCTAATAAATTATTTGAACTCCTAAACTTTGATTAAACCTAGTTTTGCGGTCCTTTTTGTTGAGGTTTCAGACGAGCAGGTCTAAATGGGCCTTTTAATGGACCAGTTAGAATTTTAACTGAGTAAAAAGTATAAAAATTGAGGTTTTTCACTATATTTGTGTTGAAAAGCTCCTAATCAATTATTTGAACTCCTAAAATTTTATTAAAACTTGTTTTGCGGTCCTTTTTGTCGAGGTTTTGGACGAGCAGGTCTAAATGAGCCTTTCAATGGACCCGTTAGAATTTTAACTGAGTAAAAAGTACAAAAATTGAGGTTTTGCAATATAATTGTTTTGAAAAGCTACTAATCAATTATTTGAATTCCTAAAATTTGATTAAAACTTGTTTTGCGGTCCTTTTTGTAGAGGTTTCGGACGAGCTGGTCTAAATGGGCCTTTCAATGGACCCGTTGGAATTTTAACTAAGCAAAAAGTACAGAAATTGAAGTTTTGCAATATAATTGTGTTGAAAAGCTCCTAATAAATTATTTGAACTCCTAAAATTTGATTAAAACTTTTTTTGTGGTCCTTTTTGTCGAGGTTTCGGACGAGCAGGTCTAAATGGGCCTTTCAATGGACCCGTTGGAATTTTAACTGAGTAAAAAGTACAGAAATTGAGGTTTTGCAATATAATTGTGTTGAAAAGCTCCTAATCAGTTATTTGAATTGATAATATTTGAAGAAAACATTTTTGCGGTCCTTTTTGTAGAGGTTTCAGACGAGCAGGTTTAAATGGGCCTTTCAATGGGCCCGTTGGAATTTTAATTGAGTAAAAAGTATAAAATTGAGGTTTTGCAATATAATTGTGTTGAAAAGCTCCTAATCAATTACATAAACTCCTAAAAATTGATTAAAACTTTTTTGCAGTCCTTTTTGTAAAGGTTTCGGACGAGCGGGTCGAAATAGGCCTTTCAATGGACCCGTTGAAATTTTAACTGAGTAAAAAGTACAAAAATTAAGGTTTTGCAATATAATTGTTTTGAGAAGCTCGTAATCAATTATTTGAACTCCTAAAATTTGATTAAACCTAGTTTTGCGGTCATTTTTTGTTGAGGTTTCAGACAAGCAGGTCTAAATGGGCCTTTTAATGGACCAGTTAGAACTTTAACTGAGTAAAAAGTATAAAAATTGAGGTTTTGCAATATAATTGTGTTGAAAAGCTCCTAATCAATTATTTGAATTCCTAAAATTTGATTAAAACTTGTTTTGCGGTCCTTTTTGTAGAGGTTTCGGACGAGCTGGTCTAAATGGGCCTTTCAATGGACCCGTTGGAATTTTAACTGAGTAAAAAGTACAGAAATTGAGGTTTTGCAATATAATTGTGTTGAAAAGCTCCTAATGAATTATTTGAACTCCTAAAATTTGATTAAAACTTGTTTTGCGGGCCTTTTTGTATCGGTTTCGGACTAGCTGGTCTAAATGAGCCTTTCCATGGACCCGTTGGAATTTTAACTGAGTAAAAAGTACAGAAATTGAGGTTTTGCAATATAATTGTGTTGAAAAGCTCCTAATCAATTATTTGAACTCCTAAATTTTGATTAAAACTTGTTTTGCGGTCCTTTTTGTATGGGTTTCGGACGAGCTGGTCTAAATGGGCCTTTCAATGGACCCGTTGGAATTTTAACTGAGTAAAAAGTACAGAAATTGAGGTTTTGCAATATAATTGTGTTGAAAAGCTCCTAATCAATTATTTGAACTCCTAAATTTTGATTAAAACTTGTTTTGCGGTCCTTTTTGTATGGGTTTCGGACGAGCTGGTCTAAATGGGCCTTTCAATGGACCCGTTGGAATTTTAACTGAGTAAAAAGTACAGAAATTGAGGTTTTGCAATATAATTGTGTTGAAAAGCTCCTAATCAGTTATTTGAACTCCAAATATTTGAATAAAACATTTTTGCGTTCCTTTTTGTAGAGGTTTCAGACGAGCAGGTCTAAATGGGCCTTTCAATGGGCCCGTTGGAATTTTAACTGAGTAAAAAGTATAAAATTGAGGTTTTGCAATATAATTGTGTTGAAAAGCTCCTAATCAATTACATGAACTCCTAAAATTTGATTAAAACTTGTTTTGCAGTCATTTTTGTAGAGGTTTCGAACTAGCAGGTCTAAATGGGCCTTTCAATGGACCCGTTGGAATTTTAACTGAGTAAAAAGTACAGAAATTGATGTTTTGCAATATAATTGTGTTGAAAAGCTCCTAATCAATTATTTGAACTCCTCATATTTGAATAAAACATTTTTGCGGTCCTTTTTGTAGAGGTTTCGGACGAACGGGTCGAAATGGGCCTTTCAATGGGCCCGTTGGATTTTAACTGAGTAAAAAGTATAAAATTGAGGTTTTTCAGTATAATTCTGTTGAAAAGCTCCTAATCAATTACATGAACTCCTAAAATTTGATTAAAACTAGTTTTGCGGTCCTTTTTGTAGAGGTTTCGGACTAGCAGGTTTAAATGGGCCTTTCAATGGACCCGTTGGAATTTTAACTGAGTAAAAAGTATAGAAAATTGAGGTTTTGCAATATAATTGTGTTGAAAAGCTCCTAATCAATTATTTGAACTCCTAATATTTGAATAAAACATTTTTGCGGTCCTTTTTGTAGAGGTTTTGGACGAGCAGGTCTAAATGGGCCTTTCAATGGGCCCGTTGGAATTTTAACTGAGTAAAAAGTATAAAAATTGAGTTTTTTCAATATTATTGTGTTGAAAAGCTCCTAATCATTTATTTGAACTCCTAAAATTTGATTAAAACCTGTTTTGTGGTCCTTTTTGTCGAGGTTTTTGACGAGCAGGTCTAAATGGCCTTTCAATGGACCCGTTAGAATTTTAACTGAGTAAAAAGTAAAGAAATTGAGGTTTTGCAATATAATTGTGTTGAAAATCTCCTAATCAATTAGTTGAACTCCTAATATTTGAATAAAACATTTTTGCGATCTATTTTGTAGAGGTTTCGGACGAGCAGTTCTAAATGGGCCTTTCAATGGGCCCGTTGGAATTTTCACTGAGTAAAAAGTATAAAAATTGAGGTTTTTCAATATAATTGTGTTGAAAAGCTCCTAATCAATTACATAAACTCCTAAAATTTGATTAAAACTTTTTTTGCAGTCCTTTTTGTATCGGTTTCGGACGAGCTAGTCTAAATGGTCCTTACAATGGACTCGTTGGAATTTTAACTGAGTAAAAAGTACAAAAATTGAGGTTTTGCAATTTAATTGTCTTGAAAAGCTCCTAATCAATTATTTGAACTCCTAAAATTTGATTAAAACTTGTTTTGCGGTCCTTTTTGTAGAGGTTTCGGACGAGCTGGTCTAAATGGGCCTTTCAATGGACCCGTTGGAATTTTAACTGAGTAAAAAGTACAGAAATTGAGGTTTTGCAATATAATTGTGTTGAAAAGCTCCTAATCAGTTATTTGAACTCCTAATATTTGAATAAAACATTTTTGCGGTCCTTTTTATAGAGGTTTCAGACGAGCACGTCTAAATGGGCCTTTCAATGGGCCCGTTGGAATTTTATCTGAGTAAAAAGTATAAAATTGAGGTTTTGCAATATAATTGTGTTGAAAAGCTCCTAATCAATTACATAAACTCCTAAAATTTGATTAAAACTTGTTTTGTTGTACTTTTTGTAGAGGTTTCGGACGAGCGGGTCGAAATGGGCCTTTCAATGGACCCGTTGAAATTTTAACTGAGTAAAAAGTACAGAAATTGAGGTTTTGCAATATAATTGTGTTGAAAAGCTCCTAATAAATTATTTGAACTCCTAAAATTTGATTAAAACTTGTTTTGCGGTCCTTTTTGTAGAGGTTTCGAACGAGAAGGTCTAAATGGGCCTTTCAATGGACCCGTTTGAATTTTTTTTAAAGAAAAGGCCTCATTAAAAACCCCTACTAATGTCCTTCAAGCAGAGCTAGAGGACCCTAAAAAGGGGAAAAGAGTGCCTAAGTTTTATTATATCATAGAGAAATTTGCTACAAGATGATTGATACATGTAGGAATGTCAGAATTAAAAGACATGGAAGACATAGAACTCAGCGAATAAGTAGCCAAAGTATGGGCCACATGATTTGCCTCACGGCGTACAAAAGAAACAGAAGCTGAATCAAAAGCATGAAGAGACTCTCGAATCTGGTGAAGAAGAGGTCCCAAAGTAGAAAGGTCTAGCCCTGGATTGTTGATCCTATTTGCAAGAGAAGCACGGTCAGTTTCAAGCAGGATCCGATTTCATCCTTGAGATCGGGCGAAGGTGATCCCTGCAAGAAGGCTTTCACCTTCACAAATATCTGCATCCAGACAGCTACCAAGCGGAAATGCGAGGCCGCCCACAACTGCACCTGTAGAATCACGTGCCACGGCGCCAACAGCCGCTGCACGAGTTGAGGGATTAAAAGCCCCATCCACATTTATTTTTATATGGTTAGGTGGAGGAGGGTTCCAACATGGAGGAGAAAGGATAGAGGGCGTTGGGGTGGAAGAAGAAGAGGCATTACAGAAGTCGTTATGTAAACTAATGGAATTAACGGCAATAAGCCATGGTGGTTGTAGATGATGATTATGAACCCAGTCGTTACGTCTATTCCAGACGTTCCAAATAGTTGTGAGGAAGAGGCCAAACTTGTCAGAGGATAGGAGGTGGGCAGCTTCCTCCAACCATTGTAGTGGGGTAATAGCCAAACTCCTAGAAAGAGTTATAGGAATACCAGATAGCTGAAGGGCTTCAGAGGCCCCAGCACAATCACGAAGAGCATGGAGAATGGACTCCGAGTGGGCTCCACAGATAGGACAAGGACCCGAATTTGGTGAGAAAACTTGCATTTTGGAGCCAACTGGTAGAGCATCAGATGCCATACGCCATCCAAAAGTTTTAACCTTAGGTAAGGCCTTGATTTTGGACAGAAATTTCCAAAAGCGTGTAGATGACGTATGTGGGTACGTAGAACGTTGTAAAAAAAGATAACCAGAGCGGACCGAGTAAATACCCGAATCATTAGGAGACCAAAGAATAGAATCACGGTGATCATTTATGATTGGTATACGGAGAATGGCAGTGGCATCAGTTGGGTTGAAATAACGTCGGACCTTTTCAGGGTCCCAAGCAGTCTGATTACGAAGCATGAAATCGCGGCATCGAATATGGACTTCATCCGAGATTTCGTAATCCCCAGTAAGGGTAATAGGGGAAGGACCGCCCCAGATGTCTTTGTGCACTTTGATATTACTGTTAATACCTGGACGATATAGGAAGCCTGGAAAGAGACGTTGTAGAGCATTATACATACCTTGCCATGCAAAGGAGCCACGATTTGGTCTGGAGGCATCGAGGATATTCTCAGAAGGAAAGTATTTAGCACGATATATTTGGCCCAATAAACAATCTGGTTCGCAAATGAGTCGCCATAATTGCTTACCCAAGAGAGCAATATTGAAGTCATGTAGATCCTTAAACCCCATACCTCCGGCGGCCTTAGGTAAACAAACATGATTCCATGGAAGCATATGCCAACCTTTTTTTTGGATTTGCCAGTCCACCAATATTGCCGGATTGCTGAGGACATATCGTCAATAATGTTTTGTGGAAGAAGATAGCAAGACATAACATATTGAGGCAGAGATTGTAGGACAGCTTTAATGAAAATCTCCCGTCCACTAAAAGAAAGGAGATGTTTATCCCAGCTAGAAAGACGGTCATGAAATTTATCACGCACAAAACCTAATGACTCAGTTTTGTTCTTCCCAATGAGAAGTGGGACACCTAGGTATACGCCGGGGTTAGATACCTCACGTACATGCAATAGATTATTGATCGCCGTTCTTGTTGAAGATGGGGTACGAGGATTATAAAAAATTGTCGATTTCTCAAAATTAACCGTTTGACCGGAAGCCGCAACATATGTTTGCAGGGCTCTTTTAAGATGAGTAGCTTCAGTTGGAGTATTGTTAATGAAGACCATACAATCATCAGCAAAGAGTAGATGGTTGACTTTGGGACCATATTTGCAGGCACCTAGCCCCGGTAGGATGTTTGTTTGTTGGGCAGCAGATAGGTAGGCAGAGAGCCCTTGTGTACAAAATAGGAAGAGGAAAGGTGATAAAGGGTCACCTTGACGTAAACCACGTTGAGGTTGAAAAAAGGGGGAGAAGGAATTATCAATTTTGACTGAAAAGGAAACTGTGGTAATGCATCGCATTATGAGGGAGATCCAATCAGATGCGAAGCCCATGCGTTCCATAACATTTGCTAAAAAAGACCATTCAACTCTATCAAAAGCTTTTTCCATATCTAGTTTAAGAGCAGCTCATTGGGAGGATTTAGTTGCCCCTAAATTAATATTGTGAATAATTTCGTGGGCAACAAGGATATTATCAGAGATGTTACGTCCTTGAACGAAGGCTGCTTGATTAGGGCTAATACAAAGGGGAATTGTTTGTTTCATCCTATTGACAATGGTTTTATCAACTATTTTATAAAGAACAGTGCATAGACTAATAGGTCTTAGTTGTTTCATGGAAGTTGGGTCCTGTATTTTAGGGATTAGCACCAGAATAGTTTTATTGACTAAGGACATATCAGCAGTGTCGTTTAGTAAGTTAAGGCATAGATGAATAACATATTCGCCAACGGTGTCCTAGTGTTGACGAAAAAAACTACTTGGTAGTCCATCAATACCAGGTGATTTCCTAGGATCAATGTCCCGGAAGGCAAGAAGTATTTCTTCTTTTGTGAAAGACCTTAAGAGTGTATCATTCATAGATTGAGTGATAGAAGGCATAATTTTATCGAGTATATTATCAGAAATTTGGGGGTTGGAGGACATAAAAAGATTTTGGAAATAGCTAGAAGCAATAGACATTAGATCTGAATCAGCCGTACACCAATTCGAATTAGAATCAAAAAGACCTGTGATCGAGTTTTTTTTCCTCCTATTGTTTGCCCGGGCATGGAAGAACCTCGTATTTTTATCTCCTTGAGAGAGCCAAAGTGTTCGAGATCTTTGAGCCCAATAAATTTCTTGTTCCGTTAGAAGTTTATTAAGTTCAGTTCTGTGTTTTATATAAATTTCTTCAGTTGTGGCATTTAAGGGGCGGCATAAAAATTTGTTTATTTTTTTGGTGAGGAAATTAATACGACCGGTAGACTTTAGTCTTTGTTGATTCTGCCATTCCTCCAGGCATGTACCAACAGCTTTTATTTTTTCAATAGATGTTCCAGAGGTATTGACCCAAGTGCGTTTAATAGTAGATATGTTATTCTCATTATTCGCCCAACAGTTTTCGAAGCGAAACGTGTTGGATGGTCGCTGAAGGGGAGTAACAGCTGCGGGGGATGTATCAAGAAGCAAGAAGAAGTGGTCGGACTTGGCTACATAGTCCGTTGTGATACGATATGAAGGGAAAAGATTCTGCCAGGCCGAGTTAGCAATATATCGGTCTAATCTTTCATGTATAGTTGGAGTTAAAGGCCCAACTTTTGTCCAAGTAAACCACCCAGATGTTGGTTTGCAATCAAAGAGATTGTTGCGTGAAAGACAATGACAGAAATTATTTATTTGTGATCTAGCCCTTTGGCTACCACCTTGTTTTTCAGAGTCGGATAAAATTTCATTAAAATCCCCTCCTAGAAGCCAAGGGATATTATTATTATTAATATTTAAGGAATCGATAATTTCCCATGTTTTGTATTTTTGACTGGTTTCGGAATAGCTGTGCATTCCAGTAAACAATAAAGTGCGATCAGACAATATGATTTGAGTATGTATTTAACGCGACGAATTCGAAATTAAATTAATATTAATATTGTTCGAGATGAAAAGCGCAATACCGGAACACCCATCCGTTGGGGGAATAGCAATGATTTCTATCATACCTAAAGAAAGACAAAGACGGCTACATGCCGCATTATTAATTTTAGTCTCACATAAGAAGATAACATCTGGGTTGGATTGTTGGACATAGTCACGAAAATGTTGAACTACCGGGGCTTGTCCTAGACCCTGGCAGTTCCAGCAAAGGATCCTCATTTTGCTCGGCGGGGCTGGGAGTCAGCCGCCGCCGGAGAGTTTTTTGAGCTGCTCATCCCAGCCTTAGGAGTGGAACCGGAGGGTTTGGATTTCTTTGGTGGGAGCGAAACTTGTATGGGAGAACGGCGTTTTGTGCAACGGTTCGGTGGGGCTAGAGCAGGGACAGGAGCTGCATCATTTGGGTAAGTTTTTAATAGCCATTGGTTAAATTCATTGAAATTTGAATCGGTAGAAACAGGGGGCTTACGCAATTCAGCTTCAATCTTCTTAATTTGCTGAGCAGTTGGGCTGGGAACAGCATCATCTGTGGCTTCCCAATCATCATCTGATACATCTTCAGGGATAGGATAGATGGTATTTAGGGGTTGAGGCTCGAGAGGGGCTTTCTGTTTCGATTCTGAAGCAGATGGATCTTTGGCAGGGGGGACATCACCCATTGTCGTATCAGTGTTGGGTGCTTCCTCAGTGGGTTGTTCCGAGAAGGACGCAGCATCGCCCTCGTTTAGAGAGCCTGTGGATAGTTTGTAGCAAGAAACCAGTTTAGATATTGAAAGCTTATTAAAAAAGGGGTTAATGATAAGAGAAGGAAAGGGAGATATACCCATAACATTCGGGTCATTGGTGGGAACATTAGTATTAGCAGAAGCAGCTGGAACATGAGGAACTGTGAAGAAGGAAAATAATAAATACAGAATCAAAAGTAAAGATAGCAAAAAAGATAAGGTAAGTTTAGATCTAAACCGTAAAGAAGATGAAATATTGGAAATAGAATAAGAAAGAGTACCAGTCGGTAGAGGGTTGTTTTGGTTAAGATTATGCTCAACATAGCGGATACGACCACGGGTACCAACTGGGCGACGTCTTGGAGGGAGGTAGCGGAGCCACTCCCCGTATTGCAGCTTGTTTAGATCTAGAGAAGAACGAATAGGGCAGTTTTCAATTGTATGGCTAATTATTCCACAGCCAGGACATAAAGTGGGAAGGCGTTCGTATTGAAGACGACACATGGTTTTGTTGGCCCCGGATCCAATGAAGACGAAACGGGTGACCGGTCTGATGATATTCAGGAAAATTTCTACCCGCGGGAAGTCTTTCATATTTCCTTCAAATTCTCGAGTATTAGTTCGTATGACGTTGCCTACCATAGACCCAAGAGCATGTCCCACAAGGTGCGATCGATCAATGTCCTCAAAGAGTGAGGAAGGAAGGGCGAAAATGCGGATCCAGATCCTCATAATGTTGAAGGAATATTCTCCAATAGATTTAGCAGGGTCGTACTCAGTAATGGCTAACCATTCGTCCTTATACAGCCAAGGACCGCGGTTAAGGATTTCATAACAGGACTTGACATCCTTGAATTTGATCTTGAGAAAGTTGTCTTGGATGACAGAAATAGACACCACATTGTTAGGCTTCCAGATGCCTTCAAAAGCGTTAATGACGGCATATATATCAATAGGTTTGGACGAGATAAAGCATCCCAAAAGGAATAGCTTGGGATCCTCCTTGACAAAATCCCAGCCGAAATCTGGGGTGTAAAGGAGTTCTGCTTCCTCATTAGTGAGGTCGATGGAACTGAGTTGGGGGATAGAGGAGGATGCCATAGATGATGTGTAGAGATTAAGGAGAATAGAAGGATTGGGAGAGGTTTGTGGTTTAGTGCGAGCATGTTGTCCATATAAAGAAGATGCGATTGAGCAAGCTATTCTATGGTAAGTAGTAAGAAAAGGAAATTGGTGAAGAATCAGAGGCATTAAAATTTGGGTTATTTTAATAAAGTAAAGGAAAATTTGAAAAAAACTTTCCCTATTAAATCTAATTAGATAGGTAAAAGGAGAAGTTTCGTTAAATATATTAAATAATGACAAATTTAAAACAAATTTTAAGGAAGTATTCCTTAAATGCAGAAAGAATTGTAAAGAAAGATGTAATAGAAAATAAAGTAAGTATTTGCAGATGTATTTACTGTTATTTAGGGATAGATAAGGAAAGGCTGAATTACTATTGGCAATTGTAGCTGGCATTTTAATAAAGGAGAAAATAAATCGGGAATTTAAAATATAATTTAATGCAGAACGATTGATAAAAGGAGGAGAGATATGACAGATAAGATAAAAATTAAATGGGTAATTAATTGAAAAAATTTTAACAATTAATTTCATTGAAAGGCTTGGAGTAAGTGTGTAGGGAAACATAAAGAATAATTTCAAAATTAATTTCGGCCAGGCGTTTTGAATAATAACTAAATTAAAGAAAAGGAGTTTTGAAAAATTGTTAGTATGATTAGGATTTAGCGGAAAAAGGTCCCTACTCGGCAGGGTTTTGATAAGATCCCTCAAATGGGCTTGTGAGAGTTCACCTAAGAAGGTGTAGTAGGAATAAAATTCCTTTGTGTTTATCGTATAGAAGCATATATAATCGTAATAACATCCATCATAGAAATTGTAAGTAGCATGCAATGCAATAATGTGGTATGAATGCAACCATCTAAAGGCATAATAAGAGCAAATAAAAAGCAGGGAGAAAAGAAAACAACCATAAGAAATTACAAACCCAGGGAAAGGAGGAAGCGGGGCAAAGAAAATTATTACAGACCAAATGAGCAAATGAATATAGGGGGAAATGCAAATAAAAATAACTACTAGCAAATTGATACAGAACCAAAGAGGAGAGGGTAAGTAAGAAATACACAGTTTCTTGCAACGCTGCATGGTAAAGTTGGCAGAATGTTCCATTGTCGTATAATATGAAGTGATTTGGTGGATGAGATCTCATGTATGTGATTGCAAAGAACAAAAGGACAAAGAATTAGGGATCATCAAAGAAAGGATTAATTTACATTTAATATAGTGATAAGAACCATGAAGATAAGATAAAAAAGAATCTAATAGGCCATGGACAAGATGATAATAAAGAAGCGAGAAAATGGAGAGAGACCAAACAGAATAGTTCACGGAAGAATTAGTAACAGGTGGTAAAGAGCACCAAGTAAAAGGAATGTCAAAGAAATAGGACATGTGCGTGGGCTCATAATACATAAAAAGACAGAGGGGAATAAAAGTAATATTCTTATTTAGATAACCAAAGTGCAATAAACAGGTATCATTATGAAAATTATTAGTAGTATGAAAGCACTTATCTATACCTGATATAGTTACTGTTACAGAGGAGATATACAACACCATAGATATATAAGTTGGGGAATAAAGGAAACAAAAATCTAGCGTGAGGATTATGATGAGAAAGGAATCTATTAGAAAAGAAAAAATAGAGATAATAAGCAAAGTATATATTCCTAGAAGGTTGGGTAAGGTTGAGTCCACAAGATGAGAACGGGATAAGTTAAATTTAAAGCAGGAAGGCATGATATCAGCAAGCGAATAAAAAGAATACAAATTTATGGATTTACATAAATAAGTTATGCAGGTTGTATTGATGATAAACAGATGAAAAGGAGACGAGCCACAGAAAATTATTAAAGAGAATTTCAGAGCAATGATATGCAGGGAGATTGAATTAGATAGATAAACGTAATAGTCAAGAGTAAAAAATTTAAATTGACCAAACACCAAAGTATTATCAGTAGACAGAAGGAGGACATAGTACCTTTGTGTCAGCCGGATGAAGGAAAATGTCCTTAGATGGTGAAACATCCAATTTTGGGCTCTACTAATAGGGTCCAAATTAGCAGCTAGTATCAGCGTGGTAGGTCTCAGGATCTTATCAGAGTAGAAGCTTCTGAATTGTGCTTGCAAGCAATGGCCCAAGAGCAGGAAAAGAGGAATTATAAGAATGGAAGAAATTAAGGAATATAAATAAAGAGATATGGTGCACATATAGTGATTATTATAGGTAATATGTGAGAATCCCAGAAAATGGGCTGGTAGAAAGTTCCCTATAAGGGATCGATAGAGATTTGAATAAGTAGTACTTGTAGTTTTAACTACAGATATATTAGCATGGAACATGAAGAAAATACTAATGGTGATGAGATGCAGCAAGCAAGTAAAGGAGCCAAACGGATAATTTTTAAAGATGGATAATAGAAGATGTAAAGGAGCAAGAATGTGCCCAGGTATAGAAGAGAAAATAAAAGCAAGACCTAGATTAGAAAAGAGTATACTGCTAAAACAAGAGATAATAACAAAACGGGTTAAAAAATACACAGAAAAATCAACAGAAAAAGCCCAGCAGTCATAAGAGAAAAATTCAACCATTGAAAGCATAATTATGAATTTAATAATGAAAGAGAACGTTGAATGAATAAAGAAAATAAAACAGATTATGAAAGAGGTAGAAGATAAAGAGTCATATGAAATACCATAGGATTTGTACCTCCAAGGCGAAGAATGGTCAGATCTTCTAGACCTATTGCGAGTTGAGGAGACCCGAATCTGGAAAAGCATAGAAAAAATGAAGGGAGAAAACCAGATTATCAAAAGAAAAATAAACAGGGTAATCAAAAAGGGGGTAAGAAACCCTAGCCGATCCAACGGCCTGGGAATACCCAGAATTGAGATCGATAAACGGAGTGAAGGAGGGGGTAAGTCCGCCACTGGAGTCCTCCACCAGAAGAAAAGGGGATTTCTTTTCCTCTGTGATAAGGATTTGAAAAGAAAAAAACATGAGAAAACCATATTGCAGAATATAAAAAAGTTTGAAAAAGGATAGAAAGAGCAAAAATCCAGAGGATGAGGGGGACGATCCATATTCTGAAGAAGAAACGGATCGAGGCTTTGAGATATTGCATGCGGCCAAAAGTAATGAAGTAGATTGAGATAGAACCCATCTCAAAATAGGGGAACACCCTCGATCGGCCCAAATCTGGAAAACGGAGGAAAGATCTGAGCCGACTGAATCAATTTAAAGAGTTTGCAACAAAAACAAAAAGAAATAAACTGATAGATCTGTAAGGCTTGAGAAAAAAAACATAAACATGAGACGGGCAAGGAAAAAAAGATTAAAACTTATCTTTAGAGGGCTGAGTGTTCTCTGATGAAAATGGTAGCAAGCCATCGCCTCAGACCAAACCAGAGAGCAAATAATAAAAATAACGGAGATTTGGGGGAAAAAAGAATCAAATCAGAGAATAAAAACCAGAAAAAAGGAGAAATAAAATTATGAAAAAAACATTATACAAAACGATAGGAAAAAATAGAGATGGGTGGGAAGACCCTTGACTTACTCTTACCCAAATTCCTTTGATCTGCTGATTGAAATTTGCCTTGGAAATGAACCGGCTGAGGAGGGAGTGCCGTATGGGGAAGGGGAAGTGTAGAGAATGAGAGGGGGAAGGAGAAACCGTGAAAAGGGGGAGGTGGAAACTGAAAAGACAAAAGACAAGATCAGAGAATCTCGGGAAGAGGGAGAGAGAAGCGAGAGCCATCACCCGTTGGAATTTTAACTAAGTAAAAAGTACAGAAATTGAGGTTTTGCAATATAATTATGTTAAAAAGCTCCTAATTAGTTATTTGAAGTCCTAATATTTGAATAAAACATTTTTGCGGTCCTTTTTGTAGAGGTTTCAGACGAGCAGGTCTAATTGGGCCTTTCAATGGGCCCGTTGGAATTTTAACTAAGTAAAAACTATAAAAATTGAGGTTTTTCACTATATTTGTGTTGAATGGCTCCTAATCAATTATTTGAACTCCTAAAATTTGATTAAAACTTGTTTTGTGGTCCTTTTTGTCGAGGTTTTGGACGAGCAGTTCTAAATGGGCCTTTCAATGGACCCGTTAGAATTTTAACTGAGTAAAAAGTACAGAAATTGAGGTTTTGCAATATAATTGTGTTGAAAATCTCCTAATCAATTACATGATCTCCTAAAATTTGATTAAAACTTGTTTTGCAGTCCTTTTTGTAGAGGTTTCGTACGAGCTGGTCTAAATTGACCTTTCAATGGACCCGTTGGAATTTTAACTGAGTAAAAAGTACAGAAATTGAGGTTTTGCAATATAATTGTGTTTAAAAGCTCCTAATCAGTTATTAGAACTCCTAATATTTGAATAAAACATTTTTGCGGTCCTTTTAGTAGAGGTTTCAGACGAGCATGTCTAAATGGGCCTTTCAATGGGCCCGTTGGAATTTTAACTGAGTAAAAAGTATAAAATTGAGGTTTTGCAATATAATTGTGTTGAAAAGCTCCTAATCAATTACATAAACTCCTAAAATTTGATTAAAACTTTTTTTGCAGTCCTATTTGTAGAGGTTTCGGACGAGCGGGTCGAAATGGGCCTTTCAAGGGACCCGTTGAAATTTTAACTAAGTAAAAAGTACAGAAATTGTTGTTTTGCAATATAATTGTGTTGAAATGCTCCTAATCAATTATTTGAACTCCTAAAATTTGATTAAAACTTGTTTTGCGTTCCTATTTGTAGAGGTTTCAGACGAGCAGGTCTAAATGGTCCTTTCAATGGACCCGTTGGAATTTTAACTGAGTAAAAAGTACAAAAATTGAGTTTTTGCAAGATAATTGTGTTGAAAAGCTCCTAATCTATTATTTTAACTCCTAAAATTTGATTAAAACTTTTTTTGCGGTTCTTTTTGTAGAGGTTTCGTACGAACTGGTCTAAATTGGCCTTTCAATGGACCCGTTGGAATTTTAACTGAGTAAAAAGTACAAAAATTGAGGTTTTGCAATATAATTGTGTTTAAAAGCTCCTAATCAGTTATTTGAACTCCTAATATTTGAATAAAACATTTTTGCGGTCCTTTTAGTAGAGGTTTCAGACGAGCAGGTCTAAACGGGCCTTTCAATGGGCTTGTTGGAATTTTAACTGAGTAAAAAGTATAAAATTGAGGTTTTGCAATATAATTGTGTTGAAAAGCTCCTAATCAATTACATAAACTCCTAAAATTTTATTATAACTTTTTTTGCAGTCCTTTTTGTAGAGGTTTCGGACGAGCGGGTCGAAATGGGCCTTTCAATGGACCCGTTGAAATTTTAACTAAGTAAAAAGTACAGATATTGAGGTTTTGCAATATAATTGTGTTTAAAAGCTCCTAATCAATTATTTGAACTCCTAAAATTTGATTAAAACTTGTTTTGCGGTCCTTTTTGTAGATGTTTCGGACGAGCAGGTCTAAATGGGCCTTTCAATGGACCAGTTGGAATTTTTTTTTGATAATACCAGTTGGAATTTTAACTGAGTAAAAAGTACAGAAATTAAGGTTTTGCAATATAATTGTGTTGAAAAGCTCCTAATCAATTACATGGACTCTTAAAATTTGATAAAAACTTGTTTTGCAGT
Source organism: Hibiscus trionum (assembly GCA_030270665.1). NCBI lineage: Eukaryota > Viridiplantae > Streptophyta > Magnoliopsida > Malvales > Malvaceae > Hibiscus > Hibiscus trionum. The sequence goes on from BSYR01000008.1 coordinate 32,261,086, forward strand.
CCTTTTTGTAGAGGTTTCGGACGAGCGAGTCGAAATGGGCCTTTCAATTGACCCGTTGGAATTTTAACTTAGTAAAAAGTACAGAAATTGAGGTTTTGCAATATAATTGTGTTGAAAAGCTCCTAATCAGTTATTTGAAGTCCTAATATTTGAATAAAACATTTGTGCGGTCCTTTTTGTAGAGGTTTTAGACGAGCAGGTCTAAATGGGCCTTTCAATGGGCCCGTTGGAATTTTAACTGAGTAAAAAGTATAAAATTGAGGTTTTGCAATATAATTGTGTTGAAAAGCTCCTAATCAATTACATAAACTCCTAAAATTTGATTAAAACTTTTTTGCGGTCCTTTTTGTATCGGTTTCGGACGAGCAGGTCTAAATGGGCCTTACAATGGACCCGTTGGAATTTTAACTGAGTAAAAAGTACAGAAATTGAGGTTTTGCAATATAATTGTGTTGAAAAGCTCCTAATCAATTACATAAACTCCTAAAATTTGATTAAAACCTTTATTGCAGTCCTTTTTGTATCGGTTTCGGACGAGCAGGTCTAAATGGGCCTTTCAATGGACCCGTTGGAATTTTAACTGAGTAAAAAGTACATAAATTGAGGTTTTGCAATATAATTGTGTTGAAAAACTCCTAATCAATTATTTGAACTCCTAAAATTTGATTAAAACATGATTTGCGGTCCTTTTTGTAGAGGTTTCGGACGAGCTGGTCAAAATGGGTCTTTCAATGGACCCCTCGGAATTTTAACTGAGTAAAAAGTACAGAAATTGAGGTTTTGCAATATAATTTTGTTGAAAACCTCCTAATCAGTTATTTGAACTCCTAATATTTGAATCAAACATTTTTGCGGTCCTTTCTGTAGAGGTTTCAGACGAGCAGGTCTAAATGGGCCTTTCAATGGGCCCGTTGGAATTTTAACTGAGGAAAAAGTATAAAAGTGAGATTTTGCAATATAATTGTGTTGAAAAGCTCCTAATCAATTACATAAACTCTTAAAATTTGATTAAAACTTGTTTTGCAGTCCTTTTTGTAGAGGATTCGGACGAGCGGGTCGAAATGGGCCTTTCAATGGACCCGTTGGAATTTTGACTGAGTAAAAAGTACAGAAATTGAGGTTTTGCAATATAATTGTGTTCAAAAGCTCCTAATAAATTATTTGAACTCCTAATATTTGAATAAAACATTTTTGCGGTCCTTTTTGTAGAGGTTTCGGACGAGCAGGTCTAAATGGGCCTTTCAATGGACCCGTTGGAATTTTAACTGAGTAAAAAGTACAGAAATTGAGGTTTTGCAATATAATTGTGTTGAAAAGCTCCTAATCAATTACATAAACTCCTAAAATTTGATTAAAACTTTTATTGCAGTCCTTTGTATCGGTTTCGGACGAGCAGGTCTAAATGGGCCTTTCAATTGACCCGTTGGAATTTTAACTGAGTAAAAAGTACATAAATTGAGGTTTTGCAATATAATTGTGTTGAAAAACTCATAATCAATTATTTGAACTCCTAAAATTTGATTAAAACTTGATTTGCGGTCCTTTTTGTAGAGGTTTCGGACGAGCTGGTCTAAATGGGTCTTTCAATGGACCCCTTGGAATTTTAACTGAGTAAAAAGTACAGAAATTGAGGTTTTGCAATATAATTGTGTTGAAAACCTCCTAATCAGTTATTTGAACTCCTAATATTTGAATCAAACATTTTTGTGGTCCTTTCTGTAGAGGTTTCAGACGAGCAGGTCTAAATGGGCCTTTCAATGGGCCCGTTGGAATTTTAACTGAGTAAAAAGTATAAAAGTGAGATTTTGCAAAATAATTGTGTTGAAAAGCTCCTAGTCAATTACATAAACTCTTAAAATTTGATTAAAACTTGTTTTGCAGTCCTTTTTGTAGATGTTTCGGACGAGCGGGTCGAAATGGGCCTTTCAATGGACCCGTTGGAATTTTAACTGAGTAAAAAGTACAGAAATTGAGGTTTCGCAATATAATTGTGTTCAAAAGCTCCTAATCAATTATTTGAACTCCTAATATTTAAATAAAATATTTTTACGGTCCTTTTTGTAGAGGTTTCAGGCGAGCAGGTCTAAATGGGCCTTTCAATGGGACAGTTGGAATTTTAACTGAGTAAAAAGTATAAAAATTGAGGTTTTTCAATATAATTGTGTTGAAAAGCTCTTAATCAATTATTTGAACTCCTAAAATTTGATTAAAACTTGTTTTGCGGTCCTTTTTGTCGAGGTTTTGGAGGAGCAGGTCTAAATGGGCCTTTCAATGGACCCGTTAGAATTTTAACTGAGTAAAAAGTACAGAAATTGAGGTTTTGCAATATAATTGTGTTGAAAAGCTCCTAATCAATTACATAAACTCCTAAAATTTGATTAAAACTTTTTTTGCAGTCCTTTTTGTATCGGTTTCAGACGAGCTGGTCTAAATTGGCCTTATAATGAATCCGTTGGAATTTTAACTGAGTAAAAAGTACAGAAATTGAGATTTTGCAATATAATTGTTTTGAAAAGCTCCTAATCAATTATTTAAACTCCTAAAATTTGATTAAAACTTGTTTTGCAGTCCTTTTTGTAGAGGTTTCGGACGAGCTGGTGTAAATGGGCCTTTCAATGGACCTGTTGGGATTTTAACTGAGTAAAAAGTAAAAAAATTGAGGTTTTTCAATATAATTGTGTTGAAAAGCTCCTAATCAATTATTTGAACTCCTAATATTTGAATAAAACATTTTTGCGGTCCTTTTTGTAGATGTTTCGGACGAGCAGGTCTAAATGGGCCTTTCAATGGGCCCGTTGGAATTTTAACTGAGTAAAAAGTATAAAAATTGAGGTTTTTCAATATAATTGTGTTGAAAAGCTCCTAATCAATTATTTGAACTCCTGAAATTTGATTAAAACTTGTTTTGCGGTCCTTTTTGTAGAGGTTTTGGAGGAGCAGTTCTAAATGGGCCTTTCAATGGACCTGTTGGAATTTTAACTGAGTAAAAAGTACAGAAATTGAGGTTTTGCAATATAATTATGTTGAAAAGCTCCTAATCAATTACATAATCTCCAAAAATTTGATTAAAACTTGTTTTGCAGTCCTTTTTGTAGAGTTTTCGGACGAGCTGGTCTAAATGGGCCTTACAATGGACCCGTTGTAATTTTAACTGAGTAAAAAGTACAGAAATTGAGGTTTTGCAATATAATTGTGTTGAAAAGCTCCAAATCAATTATTTGAACTCCTAAAATTTGATTAAAACTTGTTTTGCGGTCATTTTTGTAGAGGTTTCGGACGAGCAGGTTCAAATGGGCCTTACAATGGACCCGTTGGAATTTTAACTGAGTAAAAAGTACAGAAATTGATGTTTTTCAATATAATTGTGTTGAAAAGCTCCTAATCATTTATTTGAACTCCTAAAATTTGATTAAAACTTCTTTTGCGGTCCTTTTTGTAGAGGTTTCGGACTAGCTGGTCTAAATGGGCCTTTCAATGGACCCGTTGGAATTTTAACTAAGTAAAAAGTACAGAAATTGAGGTTTTGCAATATAATTGTGTTTAAAAGCTCCTAATCAGTTATTTGAACTCCTAATATTTGAATAAAATATTTTTGCGTCCTTTTTGTAGAGGTTTCTGACGAGCATGTCTAAATGGGCCTTTCAATTGGCCCATTGGAATTTTAACTGGGTAAAAATTATAAAATTGAGGTTTTGCAATATAATTGTGTTGAAAAGCTCCTAATCAATTACATAAACTCTTGAAATTTGATTAAAACTTTTTTTGCAGTAATTTTTGTAGAGGTTTTGGACGAGCGGGTCGAAATGGGCCTTTCAATGGACCCGTTGAAATTCTAACTGAGTAAAAAGTACAGAAATTGATGTTATGCAATATAATTGTGTTGAAAAGCTCCTAATCAATTATTTGAACTCCTAAAATTTGTGTAAAACTTGTTTTGCGGTCCTTTTTGTAGAGATTTCGGACGAGCAGGTCTAAATGGTCCATTCAATGGACCCGTTGGAATTTTAACTGAGTAAAAAGTGCTGAAATTGAGGTTTTGCAATATAATTGTGTTGAAAAGCTCCTAATCAATTACAGGAACTCTTAAAATTTGATAAAAACTTGTTTTGCAGTCCTTTTTGTAGAGGTTTCGGACGAGCGGGTCGAAATAGGCCTTTCAATGGACCCGTTGGAATTTTAACTGAGTAAAAAGTACAGAAATTGAGGTTTTGCAATATAATTTTGTTGAAAAGCTCTTAATCAGTAATTTGAAGTCCTAATATTTGAATAAAACATTTTTGCTGTCCTTTTTGTAGAGGTTTCAAACGGGCAGGTCTAAATGGGCCTTTCAATGGGCCCGTTGAAATTTTAACTGAGTAAAAAGTATAAAATTGAGGTTTTGCAATATAATTGTGTTGAAAAGCTCCTAATCAATTGCATAAACTCCTAAAATTTGATTAAAACTTTTTTTTGCAGTCCAATTTGTAGAGGTTTCGGACGAGCGGGTTGAAATGGGTCTTTCAATGGACCCGTTGAAATTTTAACTGAGTAAAAAGTACAGAAATTGATGTTTTGCAATATAATTGTGTTGAAAAGCTCCTAATCAATTATTTGAACTCCTAAAATTTGAATAAGACTTGTTTTGCGGTCCTATTTGTAGAGGTTTCAGACGAGAAGGTCTAAATGGGCCTTTCAATGGACCCATTGGAATTTTAACTGAGTAAAAAGTACAAAAATTGAGTTTTTGCAATATAATTGTGTTGAAAATCTCCTAATCAATTACATAATCTCCTAAAATTTGATTAAAACTTTTATTGCAGTCCTTTTTGTATCGGTTTCGGACGAGTAGGTCTAAATGGGCCTTTCAATGGGCCCGTTGGAATTTTAACTGAGTAAAAAGTATAAAAGTGAGGATTTGCAATATAATTGTGTTTAAAAGCTCCTAATCAATTACATAAACTCCTAAAATTTGATTAAAACTTGTTTTGCAGTCCTTTTGTAGAGGTTTCGGACGAGCGGGTCGAAATGGGCCTTTCAATGGACCCTTTGAAATTTTAATTGAGTAAAAAATACAGAAATTGATGTTTTGCAATATAATTGTGTTGAAAAGCTCCTAATCAATTATTTGAACTCCTAAAATTTGATTAAAACTTGTTTTGCGGTCCTTTTTGTAGAGGTTTCAGACGAGCAGGTCTAAATGGGCCTTACAATGGACCCGTTGGAATTTTAACTGAGTGAAAAGTATAGAAATTGAGGTTTTGAAATATAATTGTGTTGAAAAGCTCCTAATCAAATACATGAACTTCTAAAATTTCATTAAAACTTGTTTTGCAGTCCTTTTTGTAGAAGTTTCAGACGAGCGGGTCGAAATGGGCCTTTGAATGGACCTGTTGGAATTTTAACTGAGTAAAAAGTACAGAAATTGAGGTTTTTCAATATAATTGTGTTGAAAAGCTCCTAATCAATTATTCGAACTCCTAATATTTGAATAAAACATTTTTGTGGTCCTTTTTGTAGAGGTTTCGGACGAGCAGGTCTCAATGGGCCTTTCAATGGGCCCGTTGGAATTTTAACTGAGTAAAAAGTATAAAAATTGAGGTTTTTCAATACAATTGTGTTGAAAACCACCTAATCAATTATTTGAACTCCTAAAATTTGATTAAAACTTTTTTGCGGTCCTTTTTGTATCGGTTTCGGACGAGCAGGTCTAAATGGGCCTTACAATGGACCCATTGGAACTTTAACAGGGTAAAAAGTACAGGAATTGAGGTTTTGCAATATAATTGTGTTGAAAAGCTCCTAATCAATTATTTGAACTCCTAAAATTTGATTAAAACTTGATTTGCGGTCCATTTTGTAAAGGTTTCGGACGAGCTGGTCTAAATGGGTCTTTTAATGGACCCGTTGGAATTTTAACTGAGTAAAAAGTACAGAAATTGAGTTTTTGCAATATAATTGCGTTGAAAACCTCCAAATCAGTTATTTGAACTCCTAATATTTGAATAAAACATTTTTGCGGTCCTTTTTGTAGAGGTTTCAGACGAGCAGGTCTAAATGGGCCTTTCAATGGGCCCGTTGGAATTTTAACATAGTAAAAAGTATAAAAGTGAGGTTTTGTAATATAATTGTGTTGAAAAGATCCTAATCAATTACATAAACTCTTAAGATTTGATTAAAACTTGTTTTGCAGTCCTTTTTGTAGAGGTTTCGGACGAACAGGTCTAAATTGGCCTTTCAATGAACCCATTGGAATTTTAACTGAGTAAAAAGTACAGAAATTGAGGTTTTGCAATATAATTGTGTTGAAAAGCTCCTAATCAGTTATTTGAACTTCTAATATTTGAATAAAACATTTTTTCGGTCCTTTTTGTAGAGGTTTCAGACGAGCTGGTCTAAATGAGCCTTTCAATGGACCCGTTAGAATTTTAACTGAGTAAAGAGTACAGAAATTGAGGTTTTGCAGTATAATTGTGTTGAAAAGCTCCTAATCAATTACATAAACTCCTAAAATTTGATTAATACTTTTTTTATAGTCCTTTTTGTATCGGTTTCGGACGAGCAGGTCTAAATTGGCCTTATAATGGACCCGTTGGAATTTTAACTGAGTAAAAAGTACAAAAATTGAGTTTTTGCAAGATAATTGTGTTGAAAAGCTCCTAATCTATTATTTTAACTCCTAAAATTTGATTAAAACTTGTTTTGCGGTTCTTTTTGTAGAGGTTTCGTACGAGCTGGTCTAAATTGGCCTTTCAATGGACCCGTTGGAATTTTAACTGAGTAAAAAGTACAAAAATTGAGGTTTTGCAATATAATTGTGTTTAAAAGCTCCTAATCAGTTATTTGAACTCCTAATATTTGAATAAAACATTTTTGCGGTCCTTTTAGTAGAGGTTTCAGACGAGCAGGTCTAAACGGGCCTTTCAATGGGCCCGTTGGAATTTTAACTGAGTAAAAAGTATAAAATTGAGGTTTTGCAATATAATTGTGTTGAAAAGCTCCTAATCAATTACATAAACTCCTAAAATTTTATTAAAACTTTTTTTGCAGTCCTTTTTATAGAGGTTTCGGACGAGCGGGTCGAAATGGGCCTTTCAATGGACCCGTTGAAATTTTAACTGAGTAAAGAGTACAGAAATTGAGTTTTTGCAGTATAATTGTGTTGAAAAGCTCCTAATCAATTACATAAACTCCTAAAATTTGATTAATACTTTTTTTGCAGTCCTTTTTGTATCGGTTTTGGACGAGCAGGTCTAAATTGGCCTTATAATGGACCCGTTGGAATTTTAACTGAGTAAAAAGTACAGAAATTGAGATTTTGCAATATAATTGTGTTTAAAAGCTCCTAATCAATTACATAAACTCCTAAAATTTGATTAAAACTTGTTTTGCAGTCCTTTTGTAGAGGTTTCGGACGAGCGGGTCGAAATGGGCCTTTCAATGGACCCTTTGAAATTTTAATTGAGTAAAAAATACAGAAATTGATGTTTTGCAATATAATTGTGTTGAAAAGCTCCTAATCAATTATTTGAACTCCTAAAATTTGATTAAAACTTGTTTTGCGGTCCCTTTTGTAGAGGTTTCAGACGAGCAGGTCTAAATGGGCCTTACAATGGACCCGTTGGAATTTTAACTGAGTAAAAAGTATAGAAATTGTGTTTTTGAAATATAATTGTGTTGAAAAGCTCCTAATCAATTACATGAACTTCTAAAATTTGATTAAAACTTGTTTTGTAGTCCTTTTTGTAGAAGTTTCAGACGAGCGGGTCGAAATGGGCCTTTGAATGGACCTGTTGGAATTTTAACTGAGTAAAAAGTACAGAAATTGAGGTTTTTCAATATAATTGTGTTGAAAAGCTCCTAATCAATTAATCGAACTCCTAATATTTGAATAAAATATTTTTGTGGTTTTTTTTGTAGAGGTTTCGGACGAGCAGGTCTCAATGGGCCTTTCAATGGGCCCGTTGGAATTTTAACTGAGTAAAAAGTATAAAAATTGATGTTTTTCAATACAATTGTGTTGAAAACCTCCTAATCAATTATTTTAACTCCTAAAATTTGATTAAAACTTTTTTGCGGTCCTTTTTGTATCGGTTTCGGACGAGCAGGTCTAAATGGGCCTTACAATGGACCCGTTGGAATTTTAACAGAGTAAAAAGTACAGGAATTGAGGTTTTGCAATATAATTGTGTTGAAAAGCTCCTAATCAATTATTTGAACTCCTAAAATTTGATTAAAACTTGATTTGCAGTCCATTTTGTAGAGGTTTCGGACGAGCTGGTCTAAATGGGTCTTTTAATGGACCCGTTGGAATTTTAACTGAGTAAAAAGTACAGAAATTGAGTTTTTGCAATATAATTGTGTTGAAAACCTCCAAATCAGTTATTTGAACTCCTAATATTTGAATAAAACATTTTTGCGGTCCTTTTTGTAGAGGTTTCAGACGAGCAGGTCTAAATGGGCCTTTCAATGGGCCCGTTGGAATTTTAACAGAGTAAAAAGTATAAAAGTGAGGTTTTGTAATATAATTGTGTTGAAAAGATCCTAATCAATTACATAAACTCTTAAGATTTGATTAAAACTTGTTTTGCAGTCCTTTTTGTAGAGGTTTCGGACGAACAGGTCTAAATTGGCCTTTCAATGAACCCATTGGAATTTTAACTGAGTAAAAAGTACAGAAATTTAGGTTTTGCAATATAATTGTGTTGAAAAGCTCCTAATCAGTTATTTGAACTTCTAATATTTGAATAAAACATTTTTTCGGTCCTTTTTGTAGAGGTTTCAGACGAGCTGGTCTAAATGAGCCTTTCAATGGACCCGTTAGAATTTTAACTGAGTAAAGAGTACAGAAATTGAGGTTTTGCAGTATAATTGTGTTGAAAAGCTCCTAATCAATTACATAAACTACTAAAATTTGATTAATACTTTTTTTATAGTCCTTTTTGTATCGGTTTCGGACGAGCAGGTCTAAATTGGCCTTATAATGGACCCGTTGGAATTTTAACTGAGTAAAAAGTACAAAAATTGAGTTTTTGCAAGATAATTGTGTTGAAAAGCTCCTAATCTATTATTTTAACTCCTAAAATTTGATTAAAACTTGTTTTGCGGTTCTTTTTGTAGAGGTTTCGTACGAGCTGGTCTAAATTGGCCTTTCAATGGACCCGTTGGAATTTTAACTGAGTAAAAAGTACAAAAATTGAGGTTTTGCAATATAATTGTGTTTAAAAGCTCCTAATCAGTTATTTGAACTCCTAATATTTGAATAAAACATTTTTGCGGTCCTTTTAGTAGAGGTTTCAGACGAGCAGGTCTAAACGGGCCTTTCAATGGGCCCGTTGGAATTTTAACTGAGTAAAAAAGTATAAAATTGAGGTTTTGCAATATAATTGTGTTGAAAAGCTCCTAATCAATTACATAAACTCCTAAAATTTTATTAAAACTTTTTTTGCAGTCCTTTTTATAGAGGTTTCGGACGAGCGGGTCGAAATGGGCCTTTCAATGGACCCGTTGAAATTTTAACTGAGTAAAGAGTACAGAAATTGAGTTTTTGCAGTATAATTGTGTTGAAAAGCTCCTAATCAATTACATAAACTCCTAAAATTTGATTAATACTTTTTTTGCAGTCCTTTTTGTATCGGTTTTGGACGAGCAGGTCTAAATTGGCCTTATAATGGACCCGTTGGAATTTTAACTGAGTAAAAAGTACAGAAATTGAGATTTTGCAATATAATTGTTTTGAAAAGCTCCTAATCAATTATTTAAACTCCTAAAATTTGATTAAAACTTGTTTTGCGGTCCTTTTTGTAGAGGTTTCGGACGAGCTGGTCTAAATGGGCCTTTCAATGGACCCGTTGGAATTTTAACTGAGTAAAAAGTACAGAAATTGAGTTTTTGCAATATAATTGTGTTGAAAATCTCCTAATCAATTACATAATCTCCTAAAATTTGATTAAAACTTTTATTGCAGTCCTTTTTGTATCGGTTTCTGACGAGCAGGTCTAAATGGGCCTTTCAATGGGCCCGTTGGAATTTTAACTGAGTAAAAAGTATAAAAGTGAGGATTTGCAATATAATTGTGTTTAAAAGCTCCTAATCAATTACATAAACTCCTAAAATTTGATTAAAACTTGTTTTGCAGTCCTTTTGTAGAGGTTTCGGACGAGCGGGTCGAAATGGGCCTTTCAATGGACCCTTTGAAATTTTAATTGAGTAAAAAATACAGAAATTGATGTTTTGCAATATAATTGTGTTGAAAAGCTCCTAATCAATTATTTGAACTCCTAAAATTTGATTAAAACTTGTTTTGCGGTCCTTTTTGTAGAGGTGTCAGACGAGCAGGTCTAAATGGGCCTTACAATGGACCCGTTGGAATTTTAACTGAGTAAAAAGTATAGAAATTGTGGTTTTGAAATATAATTGTGTTGAAAAGCTCCTAATCAATTACATGAACTTCTAAAATTTGATTAAAACTTGTTTTGTAGTCCTTTTTGTAGAAGTTTCAGACGAGCGGGTCGAAATGGGCCTTTGAATGGACCTGTTGGAATTTTAACTGAGTAAAAAGTACAGAAATTGAGGTTTTTCAATATAATTGTGTTGAAAAGCTCCTAATCAATTAATCGAACTCCTAATATTTGAATAAAATATTTTTGTGGTCTTTTTTGTAGAGGTTTCGGACGAGCAGGTCTCAATGGGCCTTTCAATGGGCCCGTTGGAATTTTAACTGAGTAAAAAGTATAAAAATTGATGTTTTTCAATACAATTGTGTTGAAAACCTCCTAATCAATGATTTTAACTCCTAAAATTTGATTAAAACTTTTTTGCGGTCCTTTTTGTATCGGTTTCGGACGAGCAGGTCTAAATGGGCCTTACAATGGACCCGTTGGAATTTTAACAGAGTAAAAAGTACAGGAATTGAGGTTTTGCAATATAATTGTGTTGAAAAGCTCCTAATCAATTATTTGAACTCCTAAAATTTGATTAAAACTTGATTTGCAGTCCATTTTGTAGAGGTTTCGGACGAGCTGGTCTAAATGGGTCTTTTAATGGACCCGTTGGAATTTTAACTGAGTAAAAAGTACAGAAATTGAGTTTTTGCAATATAATTGTGTTGAAAACCTCCAAATCAGTTATTTGAACTCCTAATATTTGAATAAAACATTTTTGCGGTCCTTTTTGTAGAGGTTTCAGACGAGCAGGTCTAAATGGGCCTTTCAATGGGCCCGTTGGAATTTTAACAGAGTAAAAAGTATAAAAGTGAGGTTTTGTAATATAATTGTGTTGAAAAGATCCTAATCAATTACATAAACTCTTAAGATTTGATTAAAACTTGTTTTGCAGTCCTTTTTGTAGAGGTTTCGGACGAACAGGTCTAAATTGGCCTTTCAATGAACCCATTGGAATTTTAACTGAGTAAAAAGTACAGAAATTGAGGTTTTGCAATATAATTGTGTTGAAAAGCTCCTAATCAGTTATTTGAACTTCTAATATTTGAATAAAACATTTTTTCGGTCCTTTTTGTAGAGGTTTCAGACGAGCTGGTCTAAATGAGCCTTTCAATGGACCCGTTAGAATTTTAACTGAGTAAAGAGTACAGAAATTGAGGTTTTGCAGTATAATTGTGTTGAAAAGCTCCTAATCAATTACATAAACTACTAAAATTTGATTAATACTTTTTTTATAGTCCTTTTTGTATCGGTTTCGGACGAGCAGGTCTAAATTGGCCTTATAATGGACCCGTTGGAATTTTAACTGAGTAAAAAGTACAAAAATTGAGTTTTTGCAAGATAATTGTGTTGAAAAGCTCCTAATCTATTATTTTAACTCCTAAAATTTGATTAAAACTTGTTTTGCGGTTCTTTTTGTAGAGGTTTCGTACGAGCTGGTCTAAATTGGCCTTTCAATGGACCCGTTGGAATTTTAACTGAGTAAAAAGTACAAAAATTGAGGTTTTGCAATATAATTGTGTTTAAAAGCTCCTAATCAGTTATTTGAACTCCTAATATTTGAATAAAACATTTTTGCGGTCCTTTTAGTAGAGGTTTCAGACGAGCAGGTCTAAACGGGCCTTTCAATGGGCCCGTTGGAATTTTAACTGAGTAAAAAAGTATAAAATTGAGGTTTTGCAATATAATTGTGTTGAAAAGCTCCTAATCAATTACATAAACTCCTAAAATTTTATTAAAACTTTTTTTGCAGTCCTTTTTATAGAGGTTTCGGACGAGCGGGTCGAAATGGGCCTTTCAATGGACCCGTTGAAATTTTAACTGAGTAAAGAGTACAGAAATTGAGTTTTTGCAGTATAATTGTGTTGAAAAGCTCCTAATCAATTACATAAACTCCTAAAATTTGATTAATACTTTTTTTGCAGTCCTTTTTGTATCGGTTTTGGACGAGCAGGTCTAAATTGGCCTTATAATGGACCCGTTGGAATTTTAACTGAGTAAAAAGTACAGAAATTGAGATTTTGCAATATAATTGTTTTGAAAAGCTCCTAATCAATTATTTAAACTCCTAAAATTTGATTAAAACTTGTTTTGCGGTCCTTTTTGTAGAGGTTTCGGACGAGCTGGTCTAAATGGGCCTTTCAATGGACCCGTTGGAATTTTAACTGAGTAAAAAGTACAGAAATTGAGTTTTTGCAATATAATTGTGTTGAAAATCTCCTAATCAATTACATAATCTCCTAAAATTTGATTAAAACTTTTATTGCAGTCCTTTTTGTATCGGTTTCTGACGAGCAGGTCTAAATGGGCCTTTCAATGGGCCCGTTGGAATTTTAACTGAGTAAAAAGTATAAAAGTGAGGATTTGCAATATAATTGTGTTTAAAAGCTCCTAATCAATTACATAAACTCCTAAAATTTGATTAAAACTTGTTTTGCAGTCCTTTTGTAGAGGTTTCGGACGAGCGGGTCGAAATGGGCCTTTCAATGGACCCTTTGAAATTTTAATTGAGTAAAAAATACAGAAATTGATGTTTTGCAATATAATTGTGTTGAAAAGCTCCTAATCAATTATTTGAACTCCTAAAATTTGATTAAAACTTGTTTTGCGGTCCTTTTTGTAGAGGTGTCAGACGAGCAGGTCTAAATGGGCCTTACAATGGACCCGTTGGAATTTTAACTGAGTAAAAAGTATAGAAATTGTGGTTTTGAAATATAATTGTGTTGAAAAGCTCCTAATCAATTACATGAACTTCTAAAATTTGATTAAAACTTGTTTTGCAGTCCTTTTTGTAGAAGTTTCAAACGAGCGGGTCGAAATGGGCCTTTGAATGGACCTGTTGGAATTTTAACTGAGTAAAAAGTACAGAAATTGAGGTTTTTCAATATAATTGTGTTGAAAAGCTCCTAATCAATTAATCGAACTCCTAATATTTGAATAAAATATTTTTGTGGTCTTTTTTGTAGAGGTTTCGGACGAGCAGGTCTCAATGGGCCTTTCAATGGGCCCGTTGGAATTTTAACTGAGTAAAAAGTATAAAAATTGATGTTTTTCAATACAATTGTGTTGAAAACCTCCTAATCAATGATTTTAACTCCTAAAATTTGATTAAAACTTTTTTGCGGTCCTTTTTGTATCGGTTTCGGACGAGCAGGTCTAAATGGGCCTTACAATGGACCCGTTTGAATTTTAACAGAGTAAAAAGTACAGGAATTGAGGTTTTGCAATATAATTGTGTTGAAAATCTCCTAATCAATTATTTGAACTCCTAAAATTTGATTAAAACTTGATTTGCAGTCCATTTTGTAGAGGTTTCGAACGAGCTGGTCTAAATGGGTCTTTTAATGGACCCGTTGGAATTTTAACTGAGTAAAAAGTACAGAAATTGAGTTTTTGCAATATAATTGTGTTGAAAACCTCCAAATCAGTTATTTGAACTCCTAATATTTGAATAAAACATTTTTGCGGTCCTTTTTGTAGAGGTTTCAGACGAGCAGGTCTAAATGGGCCTTTCAATGGGCCCGTTGGAATTTTAACTGAGTAAAAAGTATAAAAGTGAGGTTTTGCAATATAATTTTGTTGAAAAGATCCTAATCAATTACATAAACTCTTAAAATTTGATTAAAACTTGTTTTGCAGTCATTTTTGTAGAGGTTTCGGACGAACAGGTCTAAATTGGCCTTTCAACGAACCCATTGGAATTTTAACTGAGTAAAAAGTACAAAAATTGAGGTTTTGCAATATAATTGTGTTGAAAAGCTCCTAATCAGTTATTTGAACTTCTAATATTTGAATAAAACATTTTTTCGGTCCTTTTTGTAGAGGTTTCAGACGAGCTGGTCTAAATGAGCCTTTCAATGGACCCGTTAGAATTTTAACTGAGTAAAGAGTACAGAAATTGAGGTTTTGCAGTATAATTGTGTTGAAAAGCTCCTAATCAATTACATAAACTCCTAAAATTTGATTAATACTTTTTTTGCAGTCCTTTTTGTATCGGTTTCGGACGAGCAGGTCTAAATTGGCCTTATAATGGACCCGTTGGAATTTTAACTGAGTAAAAAGTACAGAAATTGAGATTTTGCAATATAATTGTTTTGAAAAGCTCCTAATCAATTATTTAAACTCCTAAAATTTGATTAAAACTTGTTTTGCGGTCCTTTTTGTAGAGGTTTCGGACGAGCTGGTCTAAATGGGCCTTTCAATGGACCCGTTGGAATTTTAACTTAGTAAAAAGTACAGAAATTGAGTTTTTGCAATATAATTGTGTTGAAAATCTCCTAATCAATTACATAATCTCCTAAAATTTGATTAAAACTTTTATTGCAGTCCTTTTTGTATCGGTTTCGGACGAGCAGGTCTAAATGGGCCTTTCAATGGGCCCGTTGGAATTTTAACTGAGTAAAAAGTATAAAAGTGAGGATTTGCAATATAATTGTGTTTAAAAGCTCCTAATCAATTACATAAACTCCTAAAATTTGATTAAAACTTGTTTTGCAGTCCTTTTGTAGAGGTTTCGGACGAGCGGGTCGAAATGGGCCTTTCAATGGACCCTTTGAAATTTTAATTGAGTAAAAAATACAGAAATTGATGTTTTGCAATATAATTGTGTTGAAAAGCTCCTAATCAATTATTTGAACTCCTAAAATTTGATTAAAACTTGTTTTGCGGTCCTTTTTGTAGAGGTGTCAGACGAGCAGGTCTAAATGGGCCTTACAATGGACCCGTTGGAATTTTAACTGAGTAAAAAGTATAGAAATTGTGGTTTTGAAATATAATTGTGTTGAAAAGCTCCTAATCAATTACATGAACTTCTAAAATTTGATTAAAACTTGTTTTGCAGTCCTTTTTGTAGAAGTTTCAAACGAGCGGGTCGAAATGGGCCTTTGAATGGACCTGTTGGAATTTTAACTGAGTAAAAAGTACAGAAATTGAGGTTTTTCAATATAATTGTGTTGAAAAGCTCCTAATCAATTAATCGAACTCCTAATATTTGAATAAAATATTTTTGTGGTCTTTTTTGTAGAGGTTTCGGACGAGCAGGTCTCAATGGGCCTTTCAATGGGCCCGTTGGAATTTTAACTGAGTAAAAAGTATAAAAATTGATGTTTTTCAATACAATTGTGTTGAAAACCTCCTAATCAATGATTTTAACTCCTAAAATTTGATTAAAACTTTTTTGCGGTCCTTTTTGTATCGGTTTCGGACGAGCAGGTCTAAATGGGCCTTACAATGGACCCGTTTTAATTTTAACAGAGTAAAAAGTACAGGAATTGAGGTTTTGCAATATAATTGTGTTGAAAATCTCCTAATCAATTATTTGAACTCCTAAAATTTGATTAAAACTTGATTTGCAGTCCATTTTGTAGAGGTTTCGAACGAGCTGGTCTAAATGGGTCTTTTAATGGACCCGTTGGAATTTTAACTGAGTAAAAAGTACAGAAATTGAGTTTTTGCAATATAATTGTGTTGAAAACCTCCAAATCAGTTATTTGAACTCCTAATATTTGAATAAAACATTTTTGCGGTCCTTTTTGTAGAGGTTTCAGACGAGCAGGTCTAAATGGGCCTTTCAATGGGCCCGTTGGAATTTTAACTGAGTAAAAAGTATAAAAGTGAGGTTTTGCAATATAATTTTGTTGAAAAGATCCTAATCAATTACATAAACTCTTAAAATTTGATTAAAACTTGTTTTGCAGTCATTTTTGTAGAGGTTTCGGACGAACAGGTCTAAATTGGCCTTTCAACGAACCCATTGGAATTTTAACTGAGTAAAAAGTACAAAAATTGAGGTTTTGCAATATAATTGTGTTGAAAAGCTCCTAATCAGTTATTTGAACTTCTAATATTTGAATAAAACATTTTTTCGGTCCTTTTTGTAGAGGTTTCAGACGAGCTGGTCTAAATGAGCCTTTCAATGGACCCGTTAGAATTTTAACTGAGTAAAGAGTACAGAAATTGAGGTTTTGCAGTATAATTGTGTTGAAAAGCTCCTAATCAATTACATAAACTCCTAAAATTTGATTAATACTTTTTTTGCAGTCCTTTTTGTGTCGGTTTCGGACGAGCAGGTCTAAATTGGCCTTATAATGGACCCGTTGGAATTTTAACTGAGTAAAAAGTACAGAAATTGAGATTTTGCAATATAATTGTTTTGAAAAGCTCCTAATCAATTATTTAAACTCCTAAAATTTGATTAAAACTTGTTTTGCGGTCCTTTTTGTAGAGGTTTCGGACGAGCTGGTCTAAATGGGCCTTTCAATGGACCCGTTGGAATTTTAACTTAGTAAAAAGTACAGAAATTGAGTTTTTGCAATATAATTGTGTTGAAAATCTCCTAATCAATTACATAATCTCCTAAAATTTGATTAAAACTTTTATTGCAGTCCTTTTTGTATCGGTTTCGGACGAGCAGGTCTAAATGGGCCTTTCAATGGGCCCGTTGGAATTTTAACTGAGTAAAAAGTATAAAAGTGAGGATTTGCAATATAATTGTGTTTAAAAGCTCCTAATCAATTACATAAACTCCTAAAATTTGATTAAAACTTGTTTTGCAGTCCTTTTGTAGAGGTTTCGGACGAGCGGGTCGAAATGGGCCTTTCAATGGACCCTTTGAAATTTTAATTGAGTAAAAAATACAGAAATTGATGTTTTGCAATATAATTGTGTTGAAAAGCTCCTAATCAATTATTTGAACTCCTAAAATTTGATTAAAACTTGTTTTGCGGTCCTTTTTGTAGAGGTGTCAGACGAGCAGGTCTAAATGGGCCTTACAATGGACCCGTTGGAATTTTAACTGAGTAAAAAGTATAGAAATTGTGGTTTTGAAATATAATTGTGTTGAAAAGCTCCTAATCAATTACATGAACTTCTAAAATTTGATTAAAACTTGTTTTGCAGTCCTTTTTGTAGAAGTTTCAAACGAGCGGGTCGAAATGGGCCTTTGAATGGACCTGTTGGAATTTTAACTGAGTAAAAAGTACAGAAATTGAGGTTTTTCAATATAATTGTGTTGAAAAGCTCCTAATCAATTAATCGAACTCCTAATATTTGAATAAAATATTTTTGTGGTCTTTTTTGTAGAGGTTTCGGACGAGCAGGTCTCAATGGGCCTTTCAATGGGCCCGTTGGAATTTTAACTGAGTAAAAAGTATAAAAATTGATGTTTTTCAATACAATTGTGTTGAAAACCTCCTAATCAATGATTTTAACTCCTAAAATTTGATTAAAACTTTTTTGCGGTCCTTTTTGTATCGGTTTCGGACGAGCAGGTCTAAATGGGCCTTACAATGGACCCGTTTGAATTTTAACAGAGTAAAAAGTACAGGAATTGAGGTTTTGCAATATAATTGTGTTGAAAATCTCCTAATCAATTATTTGAACTCCTAAAATTTGATTAAAACTTGATTTGCAGTCCATTTTGTAGAGGTTTCGAACGAGCTGGTCTAAATGGGTCTTTTAATGGACCCGTTGGAATTTTAACTGAGTAAAAAGTACAGAAATTGAGTTTTTGCAATATAATTGTGTTGAAAACCTCCAAATCAGTTATTTGAACTCCTAATATTTGAATAAAACATTTTTGCGGTCCTTTTTGTAGAGGTTTCAGACGAGCAGGTCTAAATGGGCCTTTCAATGGGCCCGTTGGAATTTTAACTGAGTAAAAAGTATAAAAGTGAGGTTTTGCAATATAATTTTGTTGAAAAGATCCTAATCAATTGCATAAACTCTTAAAATTTGATTAAAACTTGTTTTGCAGTCATTTTTGTAGAGGTTTCAGACGAACAGGTCTAAATTGGCCTTTCAACGAACCCATTGGAATTTTAACTGAGTAAAAAGTACAAAAATTGAGGTTTTGCAATATAATTGTGTTGAAAAGCTCCTAATCAGTTATTTGAACTTCTAATATTTGAATAAAACATTTTTTCGGTCCTTTTTGTAGAGGTTTCAGACGAGCTGGTCTAAATGAGCCTTTCAATGGACCCGTTAGAATTTTAACTGAGTAAAGAGTACAGAAATTGAGGTTTTGCAGTATAATTGTGTTGAAAAGCTCCTAATCAATTACATAAACTCCTAAAATTTGATTAATACTTTTTTTGCAGTCCTTTTTGTATCGGTTTCGGACGAGCAGGTCTAAATTGGCCTTATAATGGACCCGTTGGAATTTTAACTGAGTAAAAAGTACAGAAATTGAGATTTTGCAATATAATTGTTTTGAAAAGCTCCTAATCAATTATTTAAACTCCTAAAATTTGATTAAAACTTGTTTTGCGGTCCTTTTTGTAGAGGTTTCGGACGAGCTGGTCTAAATGGGCCTTTCAATGGACCCGTTGGAATTTTAACTTAGTAAAAAGTACATAAATTGAGTTTTTGCAATATAATTGTGTTGAAAATCTCCTAATCAATTACATAATCTCCTAAAATTTGATTAAAACTTTTATTGCAGTCCTTTTTGTATCGGTTTCGGACGAGCAGGTCTAAATGGGCCTTTCAATGGGCCCGATGGAATTTTAACTGAGTAAAAACTATGAAAGTGAGGATTTGCAATAAAATTTTGTTTAAAAGCTCCTAATCAATTACATAAACTCCTAAAATTTGATTAAAACTTGTTTTGCAGTCCTTTTGTAGAGGTTTCGGACGAGCGGGTCGAAATGGGCCTTTCAATGGACCCTTTGAAATTTTAATTGAGTAAAAAATACAGAAATTGATGTTTTGCAATATAATTGTGTTGAAAAGCTCCTAATCAATTATTTGAACTCCTAAAATTTGATTAAAACTTGTTTTGCGGTCCTTTTTGTAGAGGTGTCAGACGAGCAGGTCTAAATGGGCCTTACAATGGACCCGTTGGAATTTTAACTGAGTAAAAAGTATAGAAATTGTGGTTTTGAAATATAATTGTGTTGAAAAGCTCCTAATCAATTACATGAACTTCTAAAATTTGATTAAAACTTGTTTTGCAGTCCTTTTTGTAGAAGTTTCAAACGAGCGGGTCGAAATGGGCCTTTGAATGGACCTGTTGGAATTTTAACTGAGTAAAAAGTACAGAAATTGAGGTTTTTCAATATAATTGTGTTGAAAAGCTCCTAATCAATTAATCGAACTCCTAATATTTGAATAAAATATTTTTGTGGTCTTTTTTGTAGAGGTTTCGGACGAGCAGGTCTCAATGGGCCTTTCAATGGGCCCGTTGGAATTTTAACTGAGTAAAAAGTATAAAAATTGATGTTTTTCAATACAATTGTGTTGAAAACCTCCTAATCAATGATTTTAACTCCTAAAATTTGATTAAAACTTTTTTGCGGTCCTTTTTGTATCGGTTTCGGACGAGCAGGTCTAAATGGGCCTTACAATGGACCCGTTTGAATTTTAACAGAGTAAAAAGTACAGGAATTGAGGTTTTGCAATATAATTGTGTTGAAAATCTCCTAATCAATTATTTGAACTCCTAAAATTTGATTAAAACTTGATTTGCAGTCCATTTTGTAGAGGTTTCGAACGAGCTGGTCTAAATGGGTCTTTTAATGGACCCGTTGGAATTTTAACTGAGTAAAAAGTACAGAAATTGAGTTTTTGCAATATAATTGTGTTGAAAACCTCCAAATCAGTTATTTGAACTCCTAATATTTGAATAAAACATTTTTGCGGTCCTTTTTGTAGAGGTTTCAGACGAGCAGGTCTAAATGGGCCTTTCAATGGGCCCGTTGGAATTTTAACTGAGTAAAAAGTATAAAAGTGAGGTTTTGCAATATAATTTTGTTGAAAAGATCCTAATCAATTACATAAACTCTTAAAATTTGATTAAAACTTGTTTTGCAGTCATTTTTGTAGAGGTTTCAGACGAACAGGTCTAAATTGGCCTTTCAACGAACCCATTGGAATTTTAACTGAGTAAAAAGTACAAAAATTGAGGTTTTGCAATATAATTGTGTTGAAAAGCTCCTAATCAGTTATTTGAACTTCTAATATTTGAATAAAACATTTTTTCGGTCCTTTTTGTAGAGGTTTCAGACGAGCTGGTCTAAATGAGCCTTTCAATGGACCCGTTAGAATTTTAACTGAGTAAAGAGTACAGAAATTGAGGTTTTGCAGTATAATTGTGTTGAAAAGCTCCTAATCAATTACATAAACTCCTAAAATTTGATTAATACTTTTTTTGCAGTCCTTTTTGTATCGGTTTCGGACGAGCAGGTCTAA
Organism: Hibiscus trionum; assembly: GCA_030270665.1. Lineage (NCBI taxonomy): Eukaryota > Viridiplantae > Streptophyta > Magnoliopsida > Malvales > Malvaceae > Hibiscus > Hibiscus trionum. Next base: position 32,281,692 of record BSYR01000008.1, read on the forward strand.
ATTGGCCTTATAATGGACCCGTTGGAATTTTAACTGAGTAAAAAGTACAGAAATTGAGATTTTGCAATATAATTGTTTTGAAAAGCTCCTAATCAATTATTTAAACTCCTAAAATTTGATTAAAACTTGTTTTGCGGTCCTTTTTGTAGAGGTTTCGGACGAGCTGGTCTAAATGGGCCTTTCAATGGACCCGTTGGAATTTTAACTTAGTAAAAAGTACATAAATTGAGTTTTTGCAATATAATTGTGTTGAAAATCTCCTAATCAATTACATAATCTCCTAAAATTTGATTAAAACTTTTATTGCAGTCCTTTTTGTATCGGTTTCGGACGAGCAGGTCTAAATGGGCCTTTCAATGGGCCCGATGGAATTTTAACTGAGTAAAAACTATGAAAGTGAGGATTTGCAATAAAATTGTGTTTAAAAGCTCCTAATCAATTACATAAACTCCTAAAATTTGATTAAAACTTGTTTTGCAGTCCTTTTGTAGAGGTTTCGGACGAGCGGGTCGAAATGGGCCTTTCAATGGACCCTTTGAAATTTTAATTGAGTAAAAAATACAGAAATTGATGTTTTGCAATATAATTGTGTTGAAAAGCTCCTAATCAATTATTTGAACTCCTAAAATTTGATTAAAACTTGTTTTGCGGTCCTTTTTGTAGAGGTTTCAGACGAGCAGGTCTAAATGGGCCTTACAATGGACCCGTTGGAATTTTAACTGAGTAAAAAGTATAGAAATTACAATGGGCCTTATAATTGTGTTGAAAAGCTCCTAATCAATTACATGAACTTCTAAAATTTGATTAAAACTTGTTTTGCAGTCCTTTTTGTAGAAGTTTCAGACGAGCGGGTCGAAATGGGCCTTTGAATGGACCTGTTGGAATTTTAACTGAGTAAAAAGTACAGGAATTGAGGTTTTTCAATATAATTGTGTTGAAAAGCTCCTAATCAATTATTCGAACTCCTAATATTTGAATAAAACATTTTTGTGGTCCTTTTTGTAGAGGTTTCGGACGAGCAGGTCTCAATGGGCCTTTCAATGGGCCCGTTGGAATTTTAACTGAGTAAAAAGTATAAAAACTGAGGTTTTTCAATACAATTGTGTTGAAAACCTCCTAATCAATTATTTGAACTCCTAAAATTTGATTAAATCTTTTTGCGGTCCTTTTTGTATCGGTTTCGAACGAGCAGGTCTAAATGGGCCATACAATGGACCCGTTGGAATTTTAACAGAGTAAAAAGTACAGGAATTGAGGTTTTGCAATATAATTGTATTGAAAAGCTCGTAATCAATTATTTGAACTCCTAAAATTTGATTAAAACTTGATTTGCGGTCCATTTTGTAGAGGTTTCGGACGAGCTGGTCTAAATGGGTCTTTTAATGGACCCGTTGGAATTTTAACTGAGTAAAAAGTACATAAATTGAGTTTTTGCAATATAATTGTGTTGAAAACCTCCAAATCAGTTATTTGAACTCCTAATATTTGAATAAAACATTTTTGTGGTCCTTTTTGTAGAGGTTTCAGACGAGCAGGTCTAAATGGGCCTTTCAATGGGCCCGTTGGAATTTTTACTGAGTAAAAAGTATAAAAGTGAGGTTTTGCAATATAATTGTGTTGAAAAGATCCTAATCAATTACATAAACTCTTAAAATTTGATTAAAACTTGTTTTGCAGTCCTTTTTGTAGAGGTTTCGGACGAACAGGTCTAAATTGGCCTTTCAATGAACCCATTGGAATTTTAACTGAGTAAAAAGTACAGAAATTGAGGTTTTGCAATATAATTGTGTTGAAAAGCTCCTAATCAGTTATTTGAACTTCTAATATTTGAATAAAACATTTTTTCGGTCCTTTTTGTAGAGGTTTCAGACGAGCTGGTCTAAATGAGCCTTTCAATGGACCCGTTAGAATTTTAACTGAGTAAAGAGTACAGAAATTGAGGTTTTGCAGTATAATTGTGTTGAAAAGCTCCTAATCAATTACATAAACTCCTAAAATTTGATTAATACTTTTTTTGCAGTCCTTTTTGTATCGGTTTCGGACGAGCAGGTCTAAATTGGCCTTATAATGGACCCGTTGGAATTTTAACTGAGTAAAAAGTACAGAAATTGAGATTTTGCAATATAATTGTTTTGAAAAGCTCCTAATCAATTATTTAAACTCCTAAAATTTGATTAAAACTTGTTTTGAGGTCCTTTTTGTAGAGGTTTCAGACGAGCTGGTCTAAATGGGCCTTTCAATGGACCCGTTGGAATTTTAACTGAGTAAAAAGTACAGAAATTGAGATTTTGCAATATAATTGTGTTGAAAAGCTCCTAATTAGTAATTTGAACTTCTAATATTTGAATAAAACATTTTTGCGGTCCTTTTTGTAGAGGTTTCAGACGAGCAGGTCTAAATGGGCCTTTCAATGGGCCCGTTGGAATTTTAACTGAGTAAAAAGTAAAAAATTGAGGTTTTGCAATATAATTGTGTTGAGAAGCTCCTAATCAATTACATGAACTTCTAAAATTTGATTAAAACTTGTTGTGCAGTCCTTTTTGTAGAGGTTTCGGACGAGCGGGTCGAAATGGGCCTTTGAATGGACCTGTTGGAATGTTAACTGAGTAAAAAGTACAAAAATTGAGGTTTTTCAATAAAATTGTGTTTAAAAGCTCCTAATCAATTATTTGAACTCCTAATGTTTGAATAAAACATTTTTGTGGTCCTTTTTGTAGAGGTTTCGGACGAGCAGGTCTAAATGGGCCTTTCAATGGGCCCGTTGGAATTTTAACTGAGTAAAAAGTATAAAAATTGAGGTTTTTCAATATAATTGTGTTGAAAAGCTCCTAATCAATTATTTGAACTCCTAAAATTTGATTAAAACTTTTTTGCGGTCCTTTTTGTATCGGTTTCGGACGAGCAGGTCTAAATGGGCCTTACAATGGACCCGTTGGAATTTTAACTGAGTAAAAAGTACAGAAATTGAGGTTTTGCAATATAATTGTGTTGAAAAGCTCCTAATTAATTATTTGAACTCCTAAAATTTGATTAAAACTTTATTTGCAGTCCTTTTTGTAGAGGTTTCGGACGAGCTGGTCTAAATGGGTCTTTCAATGGACCCGTTGGAATTTTAACTTAGTAAAAAGTACAGAAATTGAGTTTTTGCAATATAATTGTGTTGATCAGTTATTTGAACTCCTAATATTTGAATAAAACATTTTTGCGGTCCTTTTTGTAGAGGTTTCAGACGAGCAGGTCTAAATGTGCCTTTCAATGGGCCCGTTGGAATTTTAACTGAGTAAAAAGTATAAAAGTGAGGTTTTGCAATATAATTGTGTTGAAAAGCTCCTAATTAATTACATAAACTCTTAAAATTTGATTAAAACTTGTTTTGCGGTCCTTTTTGTAGAGGTTTCGGACGAGAGGGTCGAAATGGGCCTAATCAATATAATTGTGTTGAAAAGCTCCTAATCAATTATTTGAACTCCTAAAATTTGATTAAAACTTTTTTGCGGTCCTTTTTGTATCGGTTTCGGACGAGCAGGTCTAAATGGGCCTTACAATGGACCCGTTGGAATTTTAACTAAGTAAAAAGTACAGAAATTGTGGTTTTGCAATATAATTGTGTTCAAAAGCTCCTAATCAATTATTTGAACTCCTAATATTTGAATAAAACATTTTTGCGGTCCTTTTTGTAGAGGTTTCGGACGAGCAGGTCTAAATGGGCTTTTCAATGGGCCCGTTGGAATTTTAACTGAGTAAAAAGTATAAAATTGAGGTTTTTCAATATAATTGTGTTGCAAAGTTCCTAATCAATTATTTGAACTCCCAAAATTTGATTAAAACTATTTTGTTGTCCTTTTTGTCGAGGTTTCGGACGAGCAGGTCTAAATGGGCCTTTCAATGGACCCGTTGGAATTTTAACTGAGTAAAAAGTACAGAAATTGAGGTTTTGCAATATAATTGTGTTGAAAAGCTCCTAATCAATTATTTGAACTCCTAAATTTTGATTAAAACTTGTTTTGCGGTCCTTTTTGTATGGGTTTCGGACGAGCTGGTCTAAATGGGCCTTTCAATGGACCCGTTGGAATTTTAACTTAGTAAAAAGTACATAAATTGAGTTTTTGCAATATAATTGTGTTGAAAATCTCCTAATCAATTACATAATCTCCTAAAATTTGATTAAAACTTTTATTGCAGTCCTTTTTGTATCGGTTTCGGACGAGCAGGTCTAAATGGGCCTTTCAATGGGCCCGATGGAATTTTAACTGAGTAAAAAGTATAAAAGTGAGGATTTGCAATATAATTGTGTTTAAAAGCTCCTAATCAATTACATAAACTCCTAAAATTTGATTAAAACTTGTTTTGCAGTCCTTTTGTAGAGGTTTCGGACGAGCGGGTCGAAATGGGCCTTTCAATGGACCCTTTGAAATTTTAATTGAGTAAAAAATACAGAAATTGATGTTTTGCAATATAATTGTGTTGAAAAGCTCCTAATCAATTATTTGAACTCCTAAAATTTGATTAAAACTTGTTTTGCGGTCCTTTTTGTAGAGGTTTCAGACGAGCAGGTCTAAATGGGCCTTACAATGGACCCGTTGGAATTTTAACTGAGTAAAAAGTATAGAAATTACAATGGGCCTTATAATTGTGTTGAAAAGCTCCTAATCAATTACATGAACTTCTAAAATTTGATTAAAACTTGTTTTGCAGTCCTTTTTGTAGAAGTTTCAGACGAGCGGGTCGAAATGGGCCTTTGAATGGACCTGTTGGAATTTTAACTGAGTAAAAAGTACAGAAATTGAGGTTTTTCAATATAATTGTGTTGAAAAGCTCCTAATCAATTATTCGAACTCCTAATATTTGAATAAAACATTTTTGTGGTCCTTTTTGTAGAGGTTTCGGACGAGCAGGTCTCAATGGGCCTTTCAATGGGCCCGTTGGAATTTTAACTGAGTAAAAAGTATAAAAACTGAGGTTTTTCAATACAATTGTGTTGAAAACCTCCTAATCAATTATTTGAACTCCTAAAATTTGATTAAATCTTTTTTGCGGTCCTTTTTGTATCGGTTTCGGACGAGCAGGTCTAAATGGGCCATACAATGGACCCGTTGGAATTTTAACAGAGTAAAAAGTACATAAATTGAGTTTTTGCAATATAATTGTGTTGAAAACCTCCAAATCAGTTATTTGAACTCCTAATATTTGAATAAAACATTTTTGCGGTCCTTTTTGTAGAGGTTTCAGACGAGCAGGTCTAAATGGGCCTTTCAATGGGCCCGTTGGAATTTTTACTGAGTAAAAAGTATAAAAGTGAGGTTTTGCAATATAATTGTGTTGAAAAGATCCTAATCAATTACATAAACTCTTAAAATTTGATTAAAACTTGTTTTGCAGTCCTTTTTGTAGAGGTTTCGGACGAACAGGTCTAAATTGGCCTTTCAATGAACCCATTGGAATTTTAACTGAGTAAAAAGTACAAAAATTGAGGTTTTGCAATATAATTGTGTTGAAAAGCTCCTAATCAGTTATTTGAACTTCTAATATTTGAATAAAACATTTTTTCGGTCCTTTTTGTAGAGGTTTCAGACGAGCTGGTCTAAATGAGCCTTTCAATGGACCCGTTAGAATTTTAACTGAGTAAAGAGTACAGAAATTGAGGTTTTGCAGTATAATTGTGATGAAAAGCTCCTAATCAATTACATAAACTCCTAAAATTTGATTAATACTTTTTTTGCAGTCCTTTTTGTATCGGTGTCGGACGAGCAGGTCTAAATTGGCCTTATAATGGACCCGTTGGAATTTTAACTGAGTAAAAAGTACAGAAATTGAGATTTTGCAATATAATTGTTTTGAAAAGCTCCTAATCAATTATTTAATCTCCTAAAATTTGATTAAAACTTGTTTTGAGGTCCTTTTTGTAGAGGTTTCAGACGAGCTGGTCTAAATGGGCCTTTCAATGGACCCGTTGGAATTTTAACTGAGTAAAAAGTACAGAAATTGAGATTTTGCAATATAATTGTGTTGAAAAGCTCCTAATTAGTAATTTGAACTTCTAATATTTGAATAAAACATTTTTGCGGTCCTTTTTGTAGAGGTTTCAGACGAGCAGGTCTAAATGGGCCTTTCAATGGGCCCGTTGGAATTTTAACTGAGTAAAAAGTAAAAAATTGAGGTTTTGCAATATAATTGTGTTGAGAAGCTCCTAATCAATTACATGAACTTCTAAAATTTGATTAAAACTTGTTGTGTAGTCCTTTTTGTAGAGGTTTCGGACGAGCGGGTCGAAATGGGCCTTTGAATGGACCTGTTGGAATGTTAACTGAGTATAAAGTACAAAAATTGAGGTTTTTCAATATAATTGTGTTTAAAAGCTCCTAATCAATTATTTGAACTCCTAATGTTTGAATAAAACATTTTTGTGGTCCTTTTTGTAGAGGTTTCGGACGAGCAGGTCTAAATGGGCCTTTCAATGGGCCCGTTGGAATTTTAACTGAGTAAAAAGTATAAAAATTGAGGTTTTTCAATATAATTGTGTTGAAAAGCTCCTAATCAATTATTTGAACTCCTAAAATTTGATTAAAACTTTTTTGCGGTCCTTTTTGTATCGGTTTCGGACGAGCAGGTCTAAATGGGCCTTACAATGGACCCGTTGGAATTTTAACTGAGTAAAAAGTACAGAAATTGAGGTTTTGCAATATAATTGTGTTGAAAAGCTCCTAATCAATTATTTGAACTCCTAAAATTTGATTAAAACTTGATTTGCGGTCCTTTTTGTAGAGGTTTCGGACGAGCTGGTCTAAATGGGTCTTTCAATGGACCCGTTGGAATTTTAACTTAGTAAAAAGTACAGAAATTGAGTTTTTGCAATATAATTGTGTTGATCAGTTATTTGAACTCCTAATATTTGAATAAAACATTTTTGCGGTCCTTTTTGTAGAGGTTTCAGACGAGCAGGTCTAAATGGGCCTTTCAATGGGCCCGTTGGAATTTTAACTGAGTAAAAAGTATAAAAGTGAGGTTTTGCAATATAATTGTGTTGAAAAGCTCCTAATTAATTACATAAACTCTTAAAATTTGATTAAAACTTGTTCTACGGTCCTTTTTGTAGAGGTTTCGGACGAGAGGGTCGAAATGGGCCTAATCAATATAATTGTGTTGAAAAGCTCCTAATCAATTATTTGAACTCCTAAAATTTGATTAAAACTTTTTTGCGGTCCTTTTTGTATCGGTTTCGGACGAGCAGGTCTAAATGGGCCTTACAATGGACCCGTTGGAATTTTAACTAAGTAAAAAGTACAGAAATTGTGGTTTTGCAATATAATTGTGTTCAAAAGCTCCTAATCAATTATTTGAACTCCTAATATTTGAATAAAACATTTTTGCGGTCCTTTTTGTAGAGGTTTCGGACGAGCAGGTCTAAATGGGCTTTTCAATGGGCCCGTTGGAATTTTAACTGAGTAAAAAGTATAAAATTGAGGTTTTTCAATATAATTGTGTTGCAAAGTTCCTAATCAATTATTTGAACTCCCAAAATTTGATTAAAACTATTTTGTTGTCCTTTTTGTCGAGGTTTCGGACGAGCAGGTCTAAATGGGCCTTTCAATGGACCCGTTGGAATTTTAACTGAGTAAAAAGTACAGAAATTGAGGTTTTGCTATATAATTGTGTTGAAAAGCTCCTAATAAATTATTTGAACTCCTAATATTTGAATAAAACATTTTTGCGGTCCTTTTTGTAGAGGTTTCAGACGAGCAGGTCTAAATGGGCCTTTCAATGGGCCCGTTGGAATTTTGACTGAGTAAAAAGTATAAAAATTGAGGTTTTTCAATATAATTGTGTTGAAAAGCTCTTAATCAATTATTTGAACTCCTAAAATTTGATTAAAACTTGTTTTGCGGTCCTTTTTGTCGAGGTTTTGGACGAGCGTGTCTAAATGGGCATTTCAATGGACCCGTTGAAATTTTAACTGAGTAAAAAGTACAGAAATTGAGGTTTTGCAATATAATTGTGTTGAAAAGCTCCTAATCAATTACATAAACTCCTAAAATTTGATTAAAACTTTTTTGCAGTCCTTTTGTATCGGTTTCGGACGAACAGTTCTAAATTGGCCTTATAATGGACCCATTGGAATTTTAACTGAGTAAAAAGTACAGAAATTGAGATTTTGCAATATAATTGCTTTGAAAAGCTCCTAATCAATTATTTAAACTCCTAAAATTTGATTAAAACTTGTTTTGCGGTCCTTTTTGTAGAGGTTTCGGACGAGCTGGTCTAAATGGGCCTTTCAATGGACCCGTTGGAATTTTAACTGAGTAAAAAGTACAGAAATTGAGGTTTTGCAATATAATTGTGTTGAAAAGCTCCTAATCAGTTATTTGAACTTCTAATATTTGAATAAAACATTTTTGCGGTCCTTTTTGTAGAGGTTTCAGACGAGCAGGTCTAAATGGGCCTTTCAATGGGCCCGTTGGAATTTTAACTGAGTAAAAAGTAAAAAATTGAGGTTTTGAAATATAATTGTGTTGAAAAGCTCCTAATCAATTACATAAACTCCTAAAATTTGATTAAAACTTTTTTTGCGCTCCTTTTTGTAGAGGTTTCGGACGAGCAGGTTGAAATGGGCCTTTCAATGGACCCGTTGAAATTTTAACTGAGTAAAAAGTACAGAAATTGAGGTTTTGCAATATAATTGTGTTGAGAAGCTCCTAATCAATTATTTGAACTCATAAAATTTGATTAAAACTTGTTTTGCGGTTCTTTTTGTAGAGGTTTCAGACGAGCAGGTCTAAATGGGCCTTACAATGGACCCATTGGAATTTTAACTGAGTAAAAAGTACAGAAATTGATGTTTTGCAATATAATTGTGTTGAAAAGCTTCTAATCAATTACATGAACTTCTAAAATTTGATTAAAACTTGTTTTGCAGTCCTTTTTGTAGAGGTTTCGGACGAGCGGGTCGAAATGGGCCTTCGAATGGAGCTGTTGGAATTTTAACTGAGTAAAAAGTACAAAAATCGAGGTTTTGCAATATAATTGTGTTTAAAAGCTCCTAATCAGTTATTTGAACTCCTAATATTTGAATAAAACATTTTTGCGGTACTTTTTGTAGAGGTTTCAGACGAGCATGTCTAAATGGGCCTTTCAATTGGCCCGTTGGAATTTTAACTGAGTAAAAATTATAAAATTGAGGTTTTGCAATATAATTGTGTTGAAAAGCTCCTAATCAATTACATAAACTCTTAAAATTTGATCAATACTTTTTTTGCATACCTTTTTGTAGAGGTTTCGGACGAGCGGGTCTAAATGGGCCTTTCAATGGACCCGTTGAAATTCTAACTGAGTAAAAAGTACAGAAATTGAGGTTTTGCAATATAATTGTGTTGGAAAGCTCCTAATCAATTATTTGAACTCCTAAAATTTGATTAAAACTTGTTTTGCGGTTCTTTTTGTAGAGGTTTCTGACGAGCAGGTCTAAATGGTCCATTCAATGGACCCGTTGGAATTTTAACTGAGTAAAAAGTACAGAAATTGCGGTTTTGCAATATAATTGTGTTGAAAAGCTCCTAATCAATTACATGAACTCTTAAAATTTGATAAAAACTTGTTTTGCAGTCCTTTTTGTAGAGGTTTCGGACGAGCGGGTCGAAAAGGGCCTTTCAATGGACCCGTTGGAATTTTTTTTTTGAGAAAAAGGCCTCATTAAAAACCCCACTAATCCCAACTGGGCTGGCCCTGAGGGGGTCCTAAAGGGGAAAAGAGTGCCCAAATATATATATATATAAAATTAAGGGGGTTGAAAACCAACCGGTACAATAGAGCGTAAGACATCGGGCAAGCCCGGCCCAAAAAACAAGGAGGACCTAGAGTGCAAGGCCCAATTGGCAATAGTATGAGCTAGAACATTAGCAACTCGTGGTACATAAATAAAATGTAAATCAAGAATAGATACAAAAAGAGGGCGAGGCGCATCAATATGTGGCCGTAAAGGAGAGGCGTCCGAGCCGAGGCAACGTATTTTGTTGATGACCAAAGCAGCGTCGGACTCGATAATGATGCTGCACCAGCCGGCATCCCTACCAAGTGTAGCTCCCGTGACAATGGCGCGAAGCTCCGCAGTGGAGGCGTCTAGGCATCATGTACAGTGAACGACACAACCACGGAGAATAGCGCCGCTAGCATCACGAGCCACAACACCAAAACCTGCTTCGCCTGTAGCGGGGTTGAAAGCACCGTCCACATTGATTTTAACCTTCCTTTCCGGTGGTGGCCTCCATGTTGGTTGAGAAAGGGCTGGCTCCGTCCGTAGATGCGTCGAGGCGTGAAGAGAGTTGGCCGAGTCGTAGTCCTGTAACAGTTCCTTAGAGTTCATAAGAGTAAGCCATGGCGGCTGCAAACGCTTGGAGTGAACCCAGTCGTTCCTCCGGTTCCAAATGTTCCAAAGGATAGTGAGGAACAGACTAAATTCAGAGCGAGAAAGTAACGAGGCCCCTTGTTCCAACCATAAGTGAGTAGGGAAGAGCGTGCTAGTACGTAAAGGGAGGGGAAACCCAGCTAGTTGTAGAACCTCAGCTGCTCCAACACAATCTCAGAGAGCATGGAGTGGGGTTTCTACTATAGTCGGACAAAAAGGGCACATGCCAGTGCCTAACCCCACAGTTGCAAGACAGTCTCCTATGGGTAGAGCATCTCGTCCTGCTCTCCAGCTAAAGGACCGAATCTTCGGAAGGGTGCTCGCTTTGGAGATAACTCGCCAAAGGGGAGAAGGACGACTGATAGGTCTGATTGGACGACGTAATAATAGATATCCGGAACGCACCGAATACATCCCCGTGTCATGATATCCCCAAAGTAATGCACCGCGCCGCTCATTGGAGATTGGCACACGCAGTACGGCATCAGCATCATCCCAGTCAAAATGCTGGCGGACTTTGGAATATAATTGAATAAAACATTTGAATATAGTTGTGTTTAAAAGCTCCTAATCAGTTATTTGAACTCCTAATATTTGAATAAAACATTTTTGCGGTACTTTTTGTAGAGGTTTCAGACGAGCATGTCTAAATGGGCCTTTCAATGGGCCCGTTGAAATTTTAACTAAGTAAAAAGTATAAAATTGAGGATTTGCAATATAATTGTGTTGAAAAGCTCCTAATCAATTGCATAAACTCCTAAAATTTGATTAAAACTTTTTTTACAGTCCTATTTGTAAAGGTTTCGGACGAGTGGGTCGAAATGGGTCTTTCAATGGACCCTTTGAAATTTTAACTGAGTAAAAAGTACAGAAATTGATGTTTTGCAATATAATTGTGTTGAAAAGCTCCTAATCAATTATTTGAACTCCTAAAACTTGATTTGCGGTCCTTTTTGTAGAGGTTTCGGGCGAGCTGGTCTAAATGGGTCTTTCAATGGACCCGTTTGAATTTTAACTGAGTAAAAAGTACAGAAATTGAGGTTTTGCAATATAATTGTGTTGAAAACCTCCTAATCAGTTATTTGAACTCCTAATATTTGAATAAAACATTTTTGCGGTCCTTTTTGTAGAGGTTTCAGACGAGCAGGTCTAAATGGGCCTTTCAATGGGCCCGTTGGAATTTTAACTGAGTAAAAAGTATAAAAATTGAGGTTTTTCAATATAATAGTGTTGAAAAGCTCCTAATCAATTATTTGAACCCATAAAATTTGATTAAAACTTGTTTTGCGGTCCTTTTTGTCGAGGTTTTGGACGAGCAGGTCTAAATGGGCCTTTCAATGGACCCGTTGGAATTTTAACTGAGTAAAAAGTACAGAAATTGAGGTTTTGCAATATAATTGTGTTGAAAAGCTCCTAATCAATTACATGAACTCCTAAAACTTGTTTTACAGTCCTTTTTGTAGAGGTTTCGGACGAGCGGGTCGAAATGGGCCTTTCAATGGACCCGTTGGAATTTTAATTGAGTAAAAAGTACAGAAATTGAGGTTTTGCAATATAATTGTGTTGAAAAGATCCTAATCAGTTATTTGAACTCCTAATATTTGAATAAAACATTTTTGCGGTCCTTTTTGTAGAGGTTGCAGACGAGCATGTCTAAATGGGCCTTTCAATGGGCCCGTTGGAATTTTAACTGAGTAAAAAGTATAAATTTGCGGTCCTCTTTGCAATATAATTGTGTTGAAAAGCTCCTAATCAATTACATAAACTCCTAAAATTGGATTAAAACTTTTTTTGCAGTCCTTTTTGTATCGGTTTCGGACGAGCAGGTCTAAATGGGCCTTACAATGGACCCGTTGGAAATATAACTGAGTAAAATTACAGAAATTGAGGTATTGCAATATAATTGTGTTGAAAAGCTCCTAATCAATTATTTGAACTCCTAAAATTTGATTAAAACTTTTTTGAGGTCCCTTTTGTAGAGTTTTCGGACGAGCTGGTCTAAATGGGCCTTTCAATGGACCCGTTTGAATTTTTTTTGAAGGAAATGGGCCTCATTAAAAATCCCTCTAACCACCTTGCGTTGAGGCACAAGGTGAACCTAAGGGGAAAAGAGTGCCCTGAGGTATGTTATTATTATAATAACAAAAGGCTGAGAATCAGCCAATACATCAGCGTTAATACAGTCAGGAACAACTGAATCAAAATACACAGAGGAAGTAGAATGTAAGGCCCAAACGGCTAAATTATGTGCCACAAAATTGGCTGATCTAGGTACAAAAGATAATGTGATCAAGGGGGAATCCCTAAGCAAAGCCTTCGTATCCGTAATTTGCGGACCCAGCAGGGAGTTATCATCAGTAGTGTGCGAGAGCTTATTGACCACCGTAGCCGAGTTAGACTCGATGAGCACCTCGCCCCATCCTCTATCTCGGGTCAACATGATACCCGCAACAATGGCATGTAACTCGACCATGGTGGCATCATGACAACCTACCTCATGGACAGCACAACCTCCAACAATCGAACCATGAGCATCCCTAGCAATTACCCCGATGGCTGCAGAACCGGATCCGGGATGGAAGGCTCCGTCAACATTTATCTTTATACTCTCTGGTCTTGGTGGCGTTCAACGTGGTGGGGCTGCGGCTGGTACGGCTGCGGACACGGTGGGGAGAGCGTTTGCGGCGGCGTATTCCTGTAGAAGACCTGTAGCGTTCATGGCCATGAGCCAAGTTGGCTGAAGTCTCTGTGAATGAACCTAGTCATTACGACGGTTCCAAACATTCCAAATTGCTGTTAGGAGCAGAGCAAACCCTGTACTGTCCAAACAGTAAGTTTCTTCCAATAACCAGGCCGCCAATGTGTTGGTATGGCTGGCATAGACGCCCGAGGGAAGCCCAACTAGGCGGAGAACGTCCTGAGCACCTGGGCAATCACGAAGGGCATGGATAGCAGATTCCTGCACTGCTGGACAAAAAGGGCATTGCCCATCCGTGTGATGTATTGCCCGTAGCTTGTCCCCAGTGGGTAATGCATCACGGCCCGCTCGTCAGCCGAAGGAGCGGATCTTTGGTAGAGTCGGAGCTTTGGATATTATTTTCCAGAGACGATTACGTCGTGCCACCGGCCGCGTGGGCTGATGAAGAAAAAAATACCCCGATCTAACAGTGTAGCTGCCAGAGCCATGTTGTCCCCAAACAAGCTTATCCGGCCTATTGCAAGAAATCGGAACCCGAAGGATGCATTCGACATCATCCTTGTCAAAGTTCCTTCGAAGTTTGGGCTCATCCCAGGATGCATAGTCACGTGTCATGTAATCCCGACACCGCAACGGTAGCTCATCATTATCCATATATTGCCCGAAAAGCGTAATCGGTTTATCCCCTCCCCAGGTGTCACTAAGCAGTCGTATCGAACTCTTGACTCCTGGCCGCCAAAAATAACCAGGCCCAAGGGAGTGAATTGCTTGGTTTATACCTTTCCATGCAAAAGACGCCCGTTTATCCGCAGAGGCATTCAGTAGGTCACCCGAAGGGTAGTATTTCGCGCGAAGGACTCTTGCCAAGAGAGAATCCGGGTGAGATAGCAGATGCCAAATCTGCTTTCCTAAAAGGGCGGTATTAAAGGAGTGCAGATCGCGGAAACCCAAGCCTCCCACATTTTTAGGTTTGCAAAGAGAGTCCCACGATAAAAGCGGCCAGCCTCGCTTATTACTGCGCCCGGACCACCAGTAATGCCGTATAGACATAGTAATGTCATCAATGATGTTTTGTGGTAATAGGTAGCATGACATTACGTATTGTGGCATTGCTTGTGCAACAGACTTAATGAGAATTTCTCTCCCACTATAGGAAAGGAAACTGATGTCCCATTTACTCATCCGGGATTGGACTTTATCCCTCACAAATCCTAATGAGGCAGTCCTATTCCTTTGAATTAAAAGTGGGACCCCCAAATATATTCCTGGGTCATCCACTAAACGTACACCCAGCGTCGAACGCATGGCACGGAGAAAATCGGTGGAACACTTTTGGCTGCAATAGGCGGTAGACTTATCAAAATTTACCGTTTGTCCTGAGGAAGAGGCGTACTGAGATAGGATGTAGCGTAACCTAGCCACCTCCTCCGGCTCATTGCGTAGGAACACCATGCTGTCATCTGCAAAGAGCAGATGAGTAACCCGGGGCCCATGGCGACTGGCGCTAAGGCCCGATAGGCATCCTTCCCTTTGCTCCGTTTCCAGAGCCGCAGAGAGGCCCTGGGAGCAAATGAGGAAGAGGAAAGGTGACAATGGGTCTCCTTGACGGATACCCCTGGTGGGAAAGAACTCCTCGGAGAGTGTCCCATTAACTCGTACCGAAAAGGAGACCGAAGAGACACACCGTAGGATGAGGTTTACCCATTCCCTAGCAAACCCCATACGGAGCATGACATCCCTTAAGAAGGACCATTCGACCCTATCAAAGGCCTTCTCCATATCGAGCTTGACAGCAGCCCCTTGGGAGGACAATGTTCCACTAGAGTGAAGGGTGTGCACCAATTCATGCGCAATTAGAATGTTGTCAGTGATATTGCGGCCGCTGATGAACGAGGCCTGAGAATCGCTGATACAAGAAGACAAGGTAGATTTAAGGCGATTAACCAGAACCTTAGAAACCGTCTTGTAGAGTACAGTACATAAACTGATTGGTCTAAAGTGCTTCATGGTGGTGGGGTCGGAAGTCTTAGGAATAAGCACAATGACCGATCGATTAACCGATGCCATATCGGCTTTCCCTTGTAGAAGATCCATGCAAAGGGATAAGAAATCAGGACCAATCATATCCCAGTGCTGGCGGTAGAAGCTACTAGGAAAGCCATCAAATCCCGGCGCTTTTCTAGGATTGATATCTAGGAAAGCGGCAGAGATTTCCTCTACAGTGAAGGGTCGTAGTAGAGTGGTGTTCATATCCGTGGTGACCGTAGGGCGAATATTGTTCATCAATTCCAGTGAAGACACCGGACAAGATGAAGAAAAAATATCTTGAAAGTAGGACGGCGCAATTCATAACGTGTCAGTAGTGGAAGTCTGCCAGACCCCGTTCGCGTCCATTAGCCCTCGGATTGTGTTTTTCCATCGCCGCTTTGTGGCCCTCTCATGGAAATAGTTGGTGTTCTTGTCACCATTGGTTAACAAAGAAATGCGAGAACGTTGAGCCCAGTACGCTTCTCTAGCCGCTGCCAACTTCCGGAGTTCCGATTTGGCGCTGTGAAGCGTGGAAAGGGCTTTCCGGGAAAGATGACGACGACGTAGGAGAGCATTTATAGAACGTTGCAGCGTTTGCATGCGGAGAGTGTAGTGTTTACGTCGAGCACTGTGCCACTCTTGGAGGTTGTGGCCCAAGGCGGATATTTTATCCAAAAGGGACCCATGCGTGGAAGCCCAAGTTTGCTTACAAACTTGAATGCCTGCTGGGTCGTGGGCCCAACAAGCCTCAAATCGGAAATGATCCATGGACGGTGCAATACGTTGGTGTGTTGTGGCGGCATTGTCCGTGTCCAATATGATAATGCTATGGTCCGATTCAAGGGAAAAAGAATGAAAATGGGTGAAATTTGGGAAATCGTGTAACCACTGGGAACATGCCACAAATCGATCAAGTCTTTCGCATACCGGGTTGACATTAGGCCCCGTGCGGGTCCAAGTGAACCAACCCGTTTTGGGCTTACAATCGAACAAGTTATTACGTGTGAGACATTCACGAAAGTTGAGGATTTGTGAACGAGGTCTACGATTACCACCTTGTTTTTCCGAGTCATCAAGTATGTCATTTAAGTCACCTCCGATGAGCCACGGAAGAGTTGAGTTTGTTTTAAGGGAGTCAATGAGCTCCCACGTGTGTTTTTTCATGTTCGTAGCCGCGTAACCGTAAATGCCAGTAAAACGAAAACGACATTCCAAACCATTCACGATAACATCAATATATCTCGTCGACGACGAGAGAAAATCTAAGGTAATATTTTTATTATAAAGCAGGCATAAACCTGCACAAGAAGGGTTGCTATCCACAGCAAAAAAACCCTCCATATCAAAATAATGTTTAAGAGAATCAAACTTAACCGAACTTAAACGAGTTTCTGATAAAAAAATAAAATCTGGACATAAGCTAAAAATAATAGAACGAAGCTCGTGAACTGCCGAGGGCATACCAAGTCCCCGACAGTTCCAACATATGACCCTCATTTCTCTCGGCGGGGTTGACCGTCAACCACCGCCGAAGAGTTATTGTTGCTCATCCCAGCTTTCTTTGGAATTTTCTCTAACTGTTTCCCGGTTTTTCCAGCAACCAAAGGTGATGTTCGTGGCCGTTTGGCTATACCTCCAGTGATAATGGGTGAAGTGCACTTAGTCTTTTTAGGGACAGCCACATCCATCCCCTTATCCGTCGTGGCAGCCAACCACACTTCAAATTCCGGGTTAACCGGTTCCTTTCCTTTGTCCCTCGGACCTTTACCTTTGTTTGAGCTTTCCCCCGTTGCCATGTCATCTACGATAGGCACAACGCGATCATCCGCTTCAGCATCCTTCGAGCCGTTAACCACGGACTCCTCATCCGCTGGGATCATATCCAGTGGTGTAACATTTAGGGGCTCAAGGTGGTCAGCAGCTTCAGCGTCAGCAGCTTCAGCCCTTTTATCAGTAGGGGCTAATTCCGCCCCGTCTATTGGTAGAGGCGTTGCTGCACCAGGTGAGGTGGCAAGCTCCTCTCCCAGCAGATCGTCCTCCTCCAGGTTCATGTTAACACCTTCCGGTTGCACCGAGGGTGTTTTCTTCACCGTTTTCGGGGTGACCACCGGGGTGGTAGCCTTGTCCTTTCCATTGTTCGCTGAAAAATTAACAAGGGAAGAGACGTGCGTGTATAAGTATGGAGCAATATATGACTTAAACTCATAAAGTAACCTAATATGCCATATACAGTAATTGTAATAACCATAAAAGAAGCAAGAGCAACTTGTAGAATGCTCCTGTGGACGAGAAGAGGAACCTGGTTCGAAGTAACGGACCCAACCTCTCGCATTGGTTTTAACCTTAGGTTTAGGGGCAGTTGCACGAAGCCAATCACTATATGGCAGCCCTGCGCTTGGCTTGTCCTTGAAGGCAGCACACGTAGCGCGGAGGTGGAATAACATCCCACATCCATGACAAAAATTAGGAAGTTTCTCGTATCTTACCGGAAGCATCTTAGGCTTTTCCGGATTTTCTTCATCTGCTAGTGCTACTCCACGCCGGAGAGGCTGGTTAACATTAATAATCACACCGACTCTTAAGAATTTCTGTATCGGTTTCGGACGAGCAGGTCTAAATGGGCCTTACAATGGACCCGTTGGAATTTTAACTGAGTAAAAAGTACAGAAATTGAGATTTTGCAATATAATTGTTTTAAAAAGCTCCTAATCAATTATTTAAACTCCTAAAATTTGATTAAAACTTTTTTTGAGGTCCTTTTTGTAGAGGTTTCGGATGAGCTTGTCTAAATGGGTCTTTCAATGGACCCTTTGGAATTTTAACTGAGTAAAAAGTACAGAAATTGAGGTTTTGCAATATAATTGTGTTGAAAAGATTCTAATCAGTTATTTGAACTTCTAATATTTGAATAAAACATTTTTGCAGTCCTTTTTGTAGAGGTTTCAGACGAGCATGTCTAAATGGGCCTTTCAATGGGCCCGTTGGAATTTTAACTGAGTAAAAAGTAAAAAATTGAGGTTTTGCAATATAATTGTATTGAAAAGCTCCTAATCAATTACATAAACTCCTAAAATTTTATTAAAACCTTTTTTGCAGTCCTTTTTGTAGAGTTTTCGGACGAGCGGGTCGAAATGGGCCTTTCAATGGACCCGTTGGAATTTTAACTGAGTAAAAAGTACAGAAATTGAGGTTTTGCAATATAATTGTGTTGAAAAGATCCTAATCAATTACATGATCTCCTAAAATTTGATTAAAACATGTTTTGCGGTCTTTTTTGTAGAGGTTTCGGACGAGCAAGTCTAAATGGGCATTTCAATGGACCCGTTGGAATTTTAAATGAGTAAAAAGTACAGAAATTGAGGTTTTGCAATATAATTGTGTTGAAAAGCTCCTAATAAATTATTTGAACTCCTAATATTTGAATAAAACATTTTTGCGGTCCTTTTTGTAGAGGTTTCGGACGAGCAGGTCTAAATGTGCCTTTCAATGGTCCCGTTGGAATTTTAACTGAGTAAAAAGTACAGAAATTGAGGTTTTGCAATATAATTGTGTTGAAAAGCTCCTAATTAATTATTTGAACTCATAAAATTTGATTAAAACTTGTTTTGCGGTCCTTTTTGTCGAGGTTTTGGACGAGCAGGTCTAAATGGGCCTTTCAATGGACCCGTTGGAATTTTAACTGAGTAAAAAGTACATAAATTGAGGTTTTGCAATATAATTGTGTTGAAAAGCTCCTAATCAATTACATGAACTCCTAAAATTTGATTAAAACTTGTTTTGCAGTCCTTTTTGTAGAGGTTTCGGACGAGCGGGTCGAAATGGGCCTTTCAATGGACCCGTTGGAATTTTAACTGAGTAAAAAGTACAGAAATTGAGGTTTTGCAATATAATTGTGTTGAAAAGCTCCTAATAATTTTTTGAACTCCTAATATTTGAATAAAACATTTTTGCGTTCCTTTTTGTAGAAGTTTCGGACGAGCAGGTCTAAATGGGCCTTTCAATGGGCCCGTTGGAATTTTAACTGAGTAAAAAGTATAAAAATTGAGGTTTTTCAATATAATTGTGTTGAAAAGCTCCTAATCAATTATTTGACCTCATAAAATTTGATTA
Organism: Hibiscus trionum; assembly: GCA_030270665.1. NCBI lineage: Eukaryota > Viridiplantae > Streptophyta > Magnoliopsida > Malvales > Malvaceae > Hibiscus > Hibiscus trionum. The sequence goes on from BSYR01000008.1 coordinate 32,300,924, forward strand.
AAACTTGTTTTGCGGTCCTTTTTGTCGAGGTTTTGGACGAGCATGTCTAAATGGGCCTTTCAATGGACCCGTTAGAATTTTAACTGAGTAAAAAGTACAGAAATTAAGGTTTTGGACGAGCAGGTCTAAATGGGCCTTTCAATGGGCCTGTTGGAATTTTAACTGAGTAAAAAGTATAAAAATTGAGGTTTTTCAATATAATTGTGTTGAAAAGCTCCTAATCAATTATTTGAACTCATAAAATTTGATTAAAACTTGTTTTGCGGTCCTTTTTGTCGAGGTTTTGGACGAGCATGTCTAAATGGGCCTTTCAATGGACCCGTTAGAATTTTAACTGAGTAAAAAGTACAGAAATTAAGGTTTTGCAATATAATTGTGTTGAAAAGCTCCTAATAAATTACATAAACTCCTAAAATTTGATTAAAACTTTTTTTGCAGTCCTTTTTGTAGAGGTTTCGGACGAGCGGGTCGAAATGGGCCTTTCAATGGACCCGTTGGAATTTTAACTGAGTAAAAAGTACAAAAATTGAGGTTTTGCAATATAATTGTGTTGAAAAGCTCCTAATAATTTTTTGAACTCCTAATATTTGAATAAAACATTTTTGCGTTCCTTTTTGTAGAAGTTTCGGACGAGCAGGTCTAAATGGGCCTTTCAATGGGCCCGTTGGAATTTTAACTGAGTAAAAAGTATAAAAATTGAGGTTTTTCAATATAATTGTGTTGAAAAGCTCCTAATCAATTATTTGACCTCATAAAATTTGATTAAAACTTGTTTTGCGGTCCTTTTTGTCGAGGTTTTGGACGAGCATGTCTAAATGGGCCTTTCAATGGACCCGTTAGAATTTTAACTGAGTAAAAAGTACAGAAATTAAGGTTTTGGACGAGCAGGTCTAAATGGGCCTTTCAATGGGCCTGTTGGAATTTTAACTGAGTAAAAAGTATAAAAATTGAGGTTTTTCAATATAATTGTGTTGAAAAGCTCCTAATCAATTATTTGAACTCATAAAATTTGATTAAAACTTGTTTTGCGGTCCTTTTTGTCGAGGTTTTGGACGAGCATGTCTAAATGGGCCTTTCAATGGACCCGTTAGAATTTTAACTGAGTAAAAAGTACAGAAATTAAGGTTTTGCAATATAATTGTGTTGAAAAGCTCCTAATAAATTACATAAACTCCTAAAATTTGATTAAAACTTTTTTTGCAGTCCTTTTTGTAGAGGTTTCGGACGAGCGGGTCGAAATGGGCCTTTCAATGGACCCGTTGGAATTTTAACTGAGTAAAAAGTACAAAAATTGAGGTTTTGCAATATAATTGTGTTGAAAAGCTCCTAATAAATTATTTGAACTCCTAATATTTGAATAAAACATTTTTGCGGTCCTTTTTGTAGTGGTTTCAAACGAGCAGGTCTAAATGGGCCCGTTGGAATTTTAACTGAGTAAAAAGTATAAAATTGAGGTTTTGCAATATAATTGTGTTGAAAAGCTCCTAATCAATTACATAAACTCCAAGTATTTGATTAAAAGTTTTTTTTGCAGTCCTTTTTGTAGAGGTTTCGGACGAGTGGGTAGAAATGGGCCTTTCAATGGACCCGTTGGAATTTTAACTGAGTAAAAAGTACAGAAATTGAGGTTTTGCAATATAATTGTGTTGAAAAGCTCCTAATCAGTTATTTGAACTCCTAATATTTGAATAAAACATTTTTGCGGTCCTTTTTGTAGAGGTTTCAGACGAGCATGTGTAAATGGGCCTTTCAATGGGCCCGTTGGAATTTTAACTGAGTCAAAAGTATAAATTTGTGGTCCTCTTTGCAATATAATTGTGTTGAAAAGCTCTTAATCAATTACATAAACTCCTAAAATTTGATTAAAACTTTTTTTGCAGTCCTTTTTGTATCGGTTTCGGACGAGCAGGTCTAAATGGGCCTTACAATGGACCCGTTGGAATTTTAACTGAGTATAAAGTACAGAAATTAAGATTTTGCAATATAATTGTTTTGAAAAGCTCCTAATCAATTATTTAAACTCCTAAAATTTGATTAAAACTTTTTTTGAGGTCCTTTTTGTAGAGGTTTCGGACGAGCGGGTAGAAATGGGCCTTTCAATGGACCCGTTGGAATTTTAACTGAGTAAAAAGTACAGAAATTGAGGTTTTGCAATATAATTGTGTTGAAAAGCTCCTAATCAGTTATTTGAACTTCTAATATTTGAATAAAACATTTTTGTGGTCCTTTTTGTAGAGGTTTCAGACGAGCAGGTCTAAATGGGCCTTTCAATGAGCCCGTTGGAATTCTAACTGAGAAAAAAGTAAAAAATTGAGGTTTTGCAATATAATTGTGTTGAAAAGCTCCTAATCAATTACGTAAACTCCTAAAATTTGATTAAAACTTTTTCCAGTCCTTTTTGTAGAGGTTTCGGACGAGCGGGTCGAAATGGGCTTTTCAATGGACTCGTTGGAATTTTAACTGAGTAAAAAGTACAGAAATTGAGGTTTTGCAATATAATTGTGTTGAAAAGCTCCTAATCAATTACATAAACTCCTAAAATTTGATTAAAACCTTTTTTGCAATCCTTTTTGTAGAAGTTTCGGATGAGCGGGTCGAAATGGGCCTTTCTATGGACCCGTTGAAATTTTAACTGAGTAAAAAGTACATAAATTGAGGTTTTGCAATATAATTGTGTTGAAAAGATCCTAATCAATTACATAATCTCCTAAAATTTGATTAAAACTTGTTTTGCGGTCTTTTTTGTAGAGGTTTCGGACGAGCAGGTCTAAATGGGCATTTCAATGGACCCGTTGGAATTTTAAATGAGTAAAAAGTACAGAAATTGAGGTTTTGCAATATAATTGTGTTGAAAAGCTCCTAATAAATTATTTGAACTCCTAATATTTGAATAAAACATTTTTGCGGTCCTTTTTGTAGAGGTTTCGGACGAGCAGGTCTAAATGTGCCTTTCAATGGGCCCGTTGGAATTTTAACTGAGTAAAAAGTATAAAATTTGAGGTTTTTCAATATAATTGTGTTGAAAAGCTCCTAATCAATTATTTGAACTCATAAAATTTGATTAAAACTTGTTTTGCGGTCCTTTTTGTCGAGGTTTTGGACGAGCAGGTCTAAATGGGCCTTTCCATGGACCCGTTGGAATTTTAACTGAGTAAAAAGTACAGAAATTGAGGTTTTGCAATATAATTGTGTTGAAAAGCTCCTAATCAATTACATGAACTCCTAAAATTTGATTAAAACTTGTTTTGCAGTCCTTTTTGTAGAGGTTTCGGACGAGCGGGTCGAAATGGGCCTTTCATTGGACCCGTTGGAATTTTAACTGAGTAAAAAGTACAGAAATTGAGGTTTTGCAATATACTTATGTTGAAAAGATCCTAATCAGTTATTTGAACTCCTAATATTTGAATAAAACATTTTTGCGGTCCTTTTTGTAGAGGTTTCAGACGAGCATGTCTAAATGGGTCTTTCAATGGGCCCGTTCGAATTTTAACTGAGTAAAAATTATAAATTTGCGGTCCTCTTTGCAATATAATTGTGTTGAAAAGCTCCTAATCAATTACATAAACTCCTAAAATTTGATTAAAACTTTTTTTGCAGTCCTTTTTGTATCGGTTTCGGACGAGCAGGTCTAAATGGGCCTTACAATGGACCCGTTGGAATTTTAACAGAGTAAAAAGTACATAAATTGAGATTTTGCAATATAATTGTTTTGAAAAGCTCCTAATCAATTATTTAAACTCCTAAAATTTGATTAAAACCTTCTTTGAGGTCCTTTTTGTAGAGGCTTCGGACGAGCTGGTCTAAATGGGCCTTTCAATGGACCCTTTGGAATTTTAACTGAGTAAAAAGTACAGAAATTGAGGTTTTGCAATATAATTGTGTTGAAAAGCTCCTAATCAGTTATTTGAACTTCTAATATTTGAATAAAACATTTTTGTGGTCCTTTTTGTAGAGGTTTCAGACGAGCAGGTCTAAATGGGCCTTTCAATGAGCCCGTTGGAATTCTAACTGAGAAAAAAGTAAAAAATTGAGGTTTTGCAATATAATTGTGTTGAAAAGCTCCTAATCAATTACGTAAACTCCTAAAATTTGATTAAAACTTTTTCCAGTCCTTTTTGTAGAGGTTTCGGACGAGCGGGTCGAAATGGGCTTTTCAATGGACTCGTTGGAATTTTAACTGAGTAAAAAGTACAGAAATTGAGGTTTTGCAATATAATTGTGTTGAAAAGCTCCTAATCAATTACATAAACTCCTAAAATTTGATTAAAACCTTTTTTGCAATCCTTTTTGTAGAAGTTTCGGATGAGCGGGTCGAAATGGGCCTTTCTATGGACCCGTTGAAATTTTAACTGAGTAAAAAGTACATAAATTGAGGTTTTGCAATATAATTGTGTTGAAAAGATCCTAATCAATTACATGATCTCCTAAAATTTGATTAAAACTTGTTTTGCGGTCTTTTTTGTAGAGGTTTCGGACGAGCAGGTCTAAATGGGCATTTCAATGGACCCGTTGGAATTTTAAATGAGTAAAAAGTACAGAAATTGAGGTTTTGCAATATAATTGTGTTGAAAAGCTCCTAATAAATTATTTGAACTCCTAATATTTGAATAAAACATTTTTGCGGTCCTTTTTGTAGAGGTTTCGGACGAGCAGGTCTAAATGTGCCTTTCAATGGGCCCGTTGGAATTTTAACTGAGTAAAAAGTATAAAATTTGAGGTTTTTCAATATAATTGTGTTGAAAAGCTCCTAATCAATTATTTGAACTCATAAAATTTGATTAAAACTTGTTTTGCGGTCCTTTTTGTCGAGGTTTTGGACGAGCAGGTCTAAATGGGCCTTTCCATGGACCCGTTGGAATTTTAACTGAGTAAAAAGTACAGAAATTGAGGTTTTGCAATATAATTGTGTTGAAAAGCTCCTAATCAATTACATGAACTCCTAAAATTTGATTAAAACTTGTTTTGCAGTCCTTTTTGTAGAGGTTTCGGACGAGCGGGTCGAAATGGGCCTTTCATTGGACCCGTTGGAATTTTAACTGAGTAAAAAGTACAGAAATTGAGGTTTTGCAATATACTTATGTTGAAAAGATCCTAATCAGTTATTTGAACTCCTAATATTTGAATAAAACATTTTTGCGGTCCTTTTTGTAGAGGTTTCAGACGAGCATGTCTAAATGGGTCTTTCAATGGGCCCGTTCGAATTTTAACTGAGTAAAAATTATAAATTTGCGGTCCTCTTTGCAATATAATTGTGTTGAAAAGCTCCTAATCAATTACATAAACTCCTAAAATTTGATTAAAACTTTTTTTGCAGTCCTTTTTGTATCGGTTTCGGACGAGCAGGTCTAAATGGGCCTTACAATGGACCCGTTGGAATTTTAACAGAGTAAAAAGTACATAAATTGAGATTTTGCAATATAATTGTTTTGAAAAGCTCCTAATCAATTATTTAAACTCCTAAAATTTGATTAAAACCTTCTTTGAGGTCCTTTTTGTAGAGGCTTCGGACGAGCTGGTCTAAATGGGCCTTTCAATGGACCCTTTGGAATTTTAACTGAGTAAAAAGTACAGAAATTGAGGTTTTGCAATATAATTGTGTTGAAAAGCTCCTAATCAGTTATTTGAACTTCTAATATTTGAATAAAACATTTTTGTGGTCCTTTTTGTAGAGGTTTCAGACGAGCAGGTCTAAATGGGCCTTTCAATGAGCCCGTTGGAATTCTAACTGAGAAAAAAGTAAAAAATTGAGGTTTTGCAATATAATTGTGTTGAAAAGCTCCTAATCAATTACGTAAACTCCTAAAATTTGATTAAAACTTTTTCCAGTCCTTTTTGTAGAGGTTTCGGACGAGCGGGTCGAAATGGGCTTTTCAATGGACTCGTTGGAATTTTAACTGAGTAAAAAGTACAGAAATTGAGGTTTTGCAATATAATTGTGTTCAAAAGCTCCTAATCAATTACATAAACTCCTAAAATTTGATTAAAACCTTTTTTGCAATCCTTTTTGTAGAAGTTTCGGATGAGCGGGTCGAAATGGGCCTTTCTATGGACCCGTTGAAATTTTAACTGAGTAAAAAGTACATAAATTGAGGTTTTGCAATATAATTGTGTTGAAAAGATCCTAATCAATTACATGATCTCCTAAAATTTGATTAAAACTTGTTTTGCGGTCTTTTTTGTAGAGGTTTCGGACGAGCAGGTCTAAATGGGCATTTCAATGGACCCGTTGGAATTTTAAATGAGTAAAAAGTACAGAAATTGAGGTTTTGCAATATAATTGTGTTGAAAAGCTCCTAATAAATTATTTGAACTCCTAATATTTGAATAAAACATTTTTGCGGTCCTTTTTGTAGAGGTTTCGGACGAGCAGGTCTAAATGTGCCTTTCAATGGGCCCGTTGGAATTTTAACTGAGTAAAAAGTATAAAATTTGAGGTTTTTCAATATAATTGTGTTGAAAAGCTCCTAATCAATTATTTGAACTCATAAAATTTGATTAAAACTTGTTTTGCGGTCCTTTTTGTCGAGGTTTTGGACGAGCAGGTCTAAATGGGCCTTTCCATGGACCCGTTGGAATTTTAACTGAGTAAAAAGTACAGAAATTGAGGTTTTGCAATATAATTGTGTTGAAAAGCTCCTAATCAATTACATGAACTCCTAAAATTTGATTAAAACTTGTTTTGCAGTCCTTTTTGTAGAGGTTTCGGACGAGCGGGTCGAAATGGGCCTTTCATTGGACCCGTTGGAATTTTAACTGAGTAAAAAGTACAGAAATTGAGGTTTTGCAATATACTTATGTTGAAAAGATCCTAATCAGTTATTTGAACTCCTAATATTTGAATAAAACATTTTTGCGGTCCTTTTTGTAGAGGTTTCAGACGAGCATGTCTAAATGGGTCTTTCAATGGGCCCGTTCGAATTTTAACTGAGTAAAAATTATAAATTTGCGGTCCTCTTTGCAATATAATTGTGTTGAAAAGCTCCTAATCAATTACATAAACTCCTAAAATTTGATTAAAACTTTTTTTGCAGTCCTTTTTGTATCGGTTTCGGACGAGCAGGTCTAAATGGGCCTTACAATGGACCCGTTGGAATTTTAACAGAGTAAAAAGTACATAAATTGAGATTTTGCAATATAATTGTTTTGAAAAGCTCCTAATCAATTATTTAAACTCCTAAAATTTGATTAAAACCTTCTTTGAGGTCCTTTTTGTAGAGGCTTCGGACGAGCTGGTCTAAATGGGCCTTTCAATGGACCCTTTGGAATTTTAACTGAGTAAAAAGTACAGAAATTGAGGTTTTGCAATATAATTGTGTTGAAAAGCTCCTAATCAGTTATTTGAACTTCTAATATTTGAATAAAACATTTTTGTGGTCCTTTTTGTAGAGGTTTCAGACGAGCAGGTCTAAATGGGCCTTTCAATGAGCCCGTTGGAATTCTAACTGAGAAAAAAGTAAAAAATTGAGGTTTTGCAATATAATTGTGTTGAAAAGCTCCTAATCAATTACGTAAACTCCTAAAATTTGATTAAAACTTTTTCCAGTCCTTTTTGTAGAGGTTTCGGACGAGCGGGTCGAAATGGGCTTTTCAATGGACTCGTTGGAATTTTAACTGAGTAAAAAGTACAGAAATTGAGGTTTTGCAATATAATTGTGTTCAAAAGCTCCTAATCAATTACATAAACTCCTAAAATTTGATTAAAACCTTTTTTGCAATCCTTTTTGTAGAAGTTTCGGATGAGCGGGTCGAAATGGGCCTTTCTATGGACCCGTTGAAATTTTAACTGAGTAAAAAGTACATAAATTGAGGTTTTGCAATATAATTGTGTTGAAAAGATCCTAATCAATTACATGATCTCCTAAAATTTGATTAAAACTTGTTTTGCGGTCTTTTTTGTAGAGGTTTCGGACGAGCAGGTCTAAATGGGCATTTCAATGGACCCGTTGGAATTTTAAATGAGTAAAAAGTACAGAAATTGAGGTTTTGCAATATAATTGTGTTGAAAAGCTCCTAATAAATTATTTGAACTCCTAATATTTGAATAAAACATTTTTGCGGTCCTTTTTGTAGAGGTTTCGGACGAGCAGGTCTAAATGTGCCTTTCAATGGGCCCGTTGGAATTTTAACTGAGTAAAAAGTATAAAATTTGAGGTTTTTCAATATAATTGTGTTGAAAAGCTCCTAATCAATTATTTGAACTCATAAAATTTGATTAAAACTTGTTTTGCGGTCCTTTTTGTCGAGGTTTTGGACGAGCAGGTCTAAATGGGCCTTTCCATGGACCCGTTGGAATTTTAACTGAGTAAAAAGTACAGAAATTGAGGTTTTGCAATATAATTGTGTTGAAAAGCTCCTAATCAATTACATGAACTCCTAAAATTTGATTAAAACTTGTTTTGCAGTCCTTTTTGTAGAGGTTTCGGACGAGCGGGTCGAAATGGGCCTTTCATTGGACCCGTTGGAATTTTAACTGAGTAAAAAGTACAGAAATTGAGGTTTTGCAATATACTTATGTTGAAAAGATCCTAATCAGTTATTTGAACTCCTAATATTTGAATAAAACATTTTTGCGGTCCTTTTTGTAGAGGTTTCAGACGAGCATGTCTAAATGGGTCTTTCAATGGGCCCGTTCGAATTTTAACTGAGTAAAAATTATAAATTTGCGGTCCTCTTTGCAATATAATTGTGTTGAAAAGCTCCTAATCAATTACATAAACTCCTAAAATTTGATTAAAACTTTTTTTGCAGTCCTTTTTGTATCGGTTTCGGACGAGCAGGTCTAAATGGGCCTTACAATGGACCCGTTGGAATTTTAACAGAGTAAAAAGTACATAAATTGAGATTTTGCAATATAATTGTTTTGAAAAGCTCCTAATCAATTATTTAAACTCCTAAAATTTGATTAAAACCTTCTTTGAGGTCCTTTTTGTAGAGGCTTCGGACGAGCTGGTCTAAATGGGCCTTTCAATGGACCCTTTGGAATTTTAACTGAGTAAAAAGTACAGAAATTGAGGTTTTGCAATATAATTGTGTTGAAAAGCTCCTAATCAGTTATTTGAACTTCTAATATTTGAATAAAACATTTTTGTGGTCCTTTTTGTAGAGGTTTCAGACGAGCAGGTCTAAATGGGCCTTTCAATGAGCCCGTTGGAATTCTAACTGAGAAAAAAGTAAAAAATTGAGGTTTTGCAATATAATTGTGTTGAAAAGCTCCTAATCAATTACGTAAACTCCTAAAATTTGATTAAAACTTTTTCCAGTCCTTTTTGTAGAGGTTTCGGACGAGCGGGTCGAAATGGGCTTTTCAATGGACTCGTTGGAATTTTAACTGAGTAAAAAGTACAGAAATTGAGGTTTTGCAATATAATTGTGTTCAAAAGCTCCTAATCAATTACATAAACTCCTAAAATTTGATTAAAACCTTTTTTGCAATCCTTTTTGTAGAAGTTTCGGATGAGCGGGTCGAAATGGGCCTTTCTATGGACCCGTTGAAATTTTAACTGAGTAAAAAGTACATAAATTGAGGTTTTGCAATATAATTGTGTTGAAAAGATCCTAATCAATTACATGATCTCCTAAAATTTGATTAAAACTTGTTTTGCGGTCTTTTTTGTAGAGGTTTCGGACGAGCAGGTCTAAATGGGCATTTCAATGGACCCGTTGGAATTTTAAATGAGTAAAAAGTACAGAAATTGAGGTTTTGCAATATAATTGTGTTGAAAAGCTCCTAATAAATTATTTGAACTCCTAATATTTGAATAAAACATTTTTGCGGTCCTTTTTGTAGAGGTTTCGGACGAGCAGGTCTAAATGTGCCTTTCAATGGGCCCGTTGGAATTTTAACTGAGTAAAAAGTATAAAATTTGAGGTTTTTCAATATAATTGTGTTGAAAAGCTCCTAATCAATTATTTGAACTCATAAAATTTGATTAAAACTTGTTTTGCGGTCCTTTTTGTCGAGGTTTTGGACGAGCAGGTCTAAATGGGCCTTTCTATGGACCCGTTGGAATTTTAACTGAGTAAAAAGTACAGAAATTGAGGTTTTGCAATATAATTGTGTTGAAAAGCTCCTAATCAATTACATGAACTCCTAAAATTTGATTAAAACTTGTTTTGCAGTCCTTTTTGTAGAGGTTTCGGACGAGCGGGTCGAAATGGGCCTTTCATTGGACCCGTTGGAATTTTAACTGAGTAAAAAGTACAGAAATTGAGGTTTTGCAATATACTTATGTTGAAAAGATCCTAATCAGTTCTTTGAACTCCTAATATTTGAATAAAACATTTTTGCGGTCCTTTTTGTAGAGGTTTCAGACGAGCATGTCTAAATGGGTCTTTCAATGGGCCCGTTCGAATTTTAACTGAGTAAAAATTATAAATTTGCGGTCCTCTTTGCAATATAATTGTGTTGAAAAGCTCCTAATCAATTACATAAACTCCTAAAATTTGATTAAAACTTTTTTTGCAGTCCTTTTTGTATCGGTTTCGGACGAGCAGGTCTAAATGGGCCTTACAATGGACCCGTTGGAATTTTAACAGAGTAAAAAGTACATAAATTGAGATTTTGCAATATAATTGTTTTGAAAAGCTCCTAATCAATTATTTAAACTCCTAAAATTTGATTAAAACCTTCTTTGAGGTCCTTTTTGTAGAGGCTTCGGACGAGCTGGTCTAAATGGGCCTTTCAATGGACCCTTTGGAATTTTAACTGAGTAAAAAGTACAGAAATTGAGGTTTTGCAATATAATTGTGTTGAAAAGCTCCTAATCAGTTATTTCAACTTCTAATATTTGAATAAAACATTTTTGCGGTCCTTTTTGTAGAGGTTTCAGACGAGCAGGTCTAAATGGGCCTTTAAATGGGCCCGATGGAATTTTAACCGAGTAAAAGTAAAAAATTGAGGTTTTGCAATATAATTGTGTTGAAAAGCTCCTAATCAGTTATTTGAACTCCTAATATTTGAATAAAACATTTTTGCGGTCCTTTTTGTAGAGGTTTCAGACGAGCATGTCTAAATGGGCCTTTCAATGGGCCCATTGGAATTTTAACTGAGTAAAAAGTATAAATTTGGGGTCCTCTTTGCAATATAATTGTGTTGAAAAGCTTTTAATCAATTACATAAACTCCTAAGATTTGATTAAAACTTTTTTTGCAGTCCTTTTTGTATCGGTTTCGGACGAGCAGGTCTAAATGGGCCTTACAATGGACCGGTTGGAATTTTAACTGAGTAAAAAGTACAGAAATTAAGATTTTGTAATATAATTGTTTTGAAAAGCTCCTAATCAATTATTTAAACTCCTAAAATTTGATTAAAACTTTTTTTGAGGTCCTTTTTGTAGAGGTTTCGGACGAGCTGGTCTAAATGGGCCTTTCAATGGACCCTTTGGAATTTTAACTGAGTAAAAAGTACAGAAATTGAGGTTTTGCAATATAATTGTGTTGAAAAGCTCCTAATCAGTTATTTGAACTTCTAATATTTGAATAAAACATTTTTGCGGTGCTTTTTGTAGAGGTTTCAGACGAGCAGGTCTAAATGGGCCTTTCAATGGGCCCGTTGGAATTCTAACTGAGTAAAAAGTAAAAAATTGAGGTTTTGCAATATAATTGTGTTGAAAAGCTCCTAATCAATTACATAAACTCCTAAAATTTGATTAAAACTTTATTTCCAGTCCTTTTTGTAGAGGTTTCAGACGAGCGGGTCGAAATGGGCTTTTCAATGGACTCGTTGGAATTTTAACTGAGTAAAAAGTACAGAAATTGAGGTTTTGCAATATAATTGTGTTCAAAAGCTCCTAATCAATTACATAAACTCCTAAAATTTGATTAAAACCTTTTTTGCAATCCTTTTTGTAGAAGTTTCGGATGAGCGGGTCGAAATGGGCCTTTCTATGGACCCGTTGAAATTTTAACTGAGTAAAAAGTACATAAATTGAGGTTTTGCAATATAATTGTGTTGAAAAGATCCTAATCAATTACATAATCTCCTAAAATTTGATTAAAACTTGTTTTGCGGTCTTTTTTGTAGAGGTTTCGGACGAGCAGGTCTAAATGGGCATTTCAATGGACCCGTTGGAATTTTAAATGAGTAAAAAGTACAGAAATTGAGGTTTTGCAATATAATTGTGTTGAAAAGCTCCTAATAAATTATTTGAACTCCTAATATTTGAATAAAACATTTTTGCGGTCCTTTTTGTAGAGGTTTCGGACGAGCAGGTCTAAATGTGCCTTTCAATGGGCCCGTTGGAATTTTAACTGAGTAAAAAGTATAAAATTTGAGGTTTTTCAATATAATTGTGTTGAAAAGCTCCTAATCAATTATTTGAACTCATAAAATTTGATTAAAACTTGTTTTGCGGTCCTTTTTGTCGAGGTTTTGGACGAGCAGGTCTAAATGGGCCTTTCCATGGACCCGTTGGAATTTTAACTGAGTAAAAAGTACAGAAATTGAGGTTTTGCAATATAATTGTGTTGAAAAGCTCCTAATCAATTACATGAACTCCTAAAATTTGATTAAAACTTGTTTTGCAGTCCTTTTTGTAGAGGTTTCGGACGAGCGGGTCGAAATGGGCCTTTCATTGGACCCGTTGGAATTTTAACTGAGTAAAAAGTACAGAAATTGAGGTTTTGCAATATACTTATGTTGAAAAGATCCTAATCAGTTCTTTGAACTCCTAATATTTGAATAAAACATTTTTGCGGTCCTTTTTGTAGAGGTTTCAGACGAGCATGTCTAAATGGGTCTTTCAATGGGCCCGTTCGAATTTTAACTGAGTAAAAATTATAAATTTGCGGTCCTCTTTGCAATATAATTGTGTTGAAAAGCTCCTAATCAATTACATAAACTCCTAAAATTTGATTAAAACTTTTTTTGCAGTCCTTTTTGTATCGGTTTCGGACGAGCAGGTCTAAATGGGCCTTACAATGGACCCGTTGGAATTTTAACAGAGTAAAAAGTACATAAATTGAGATTTTGCAATATAATTGTTTTGAAAAGCTCCTAATCAATTATTTAAACTCCTAAAATTTGATTAAAACCTTCTTTGAGGTCCTTTTTGTAGAGGCTTCGGACGAGCTGGTCTAAATGGGCCTTTCAATGGACCCTTTGGAATTTTAACTGAGTAAAAAGTACAGAAATTGAGGTTTTGCAATATAATTGTGTTGAAAAGCTCCTAATCAGTTATTTCAACTTCTAATATTTGAATAAAACATTTTTGCGGTCCTTTTTGTAGAGGTTTCAGACGAGCAGGTCTAAATGGGCCTTTAAATGGGCCCGATGGAATTTTAACCGAGTAAAAGTAAAAAATTGAGGTTTTGCAATATAATTGTGTTGAAAAGCTCCTAATCAGTTATTTGAACTCCTAATATTTGAATAAAACATTTTTGCGGTCCTTTTTGTAGAGGTTTCAGACGAGCATGTCTAAATGGGCCTTTCAATGGGCCCATTGGAATTTTAACTGAGTAAAAAGTATAAATTTGGGGTCCTCTTTGCAATATAATTGTGTTGAAAAGCTTTTAATCAATTACATAAACTCCTAAGATTTGATTAAAACTTTTTTTGCAGTCCTTTTTGTATCGGTTTCGGACGAGCAGGTCTAAATGGGCCTTACAATGGACCGGTTGGAATTTTAACTGAGTAAAAAGTACAGAAATTAAGATTTTGTAATATAATTGTTTTGAAAAGCTCCTAATCAATTATTTAAACTCCTAAAATTTGATTAAAACTTTTTTTGAGGTCCTTTTTGTAGAGGTTTCGGACGAGCTGGTCTAAATGGGCCTTTCAATGGACCCTTTGGAATTTTAACTGAGTAAAAAGTACAGAAATTGAGGTTTTGCAATATAATTGTGTTGAAAAGCTCCTAATCAGTTATTTGAACTTCTAATATTTGAATAAAACATTTTTGCGGTGCTTTTTGTAGAGGTTTCAGACGAGCAGGTCTAAATGGGCCTTTCAATGGGCCCGTTGGAATTCTAACTGAGTAAAAAGTAAAAAATTGAGGTTTTGCAATATAATTGTGTTGAAAAGCTCCTAATCAATTACATAAACTCCTAAAATTTGATTAAAACTTTATTTCCAGTCCTTTTTGTAGAGGTTTCAGACGAGCGGGTCGAAATGGGCTTTTCAATGGACTCGTTGGAATTTTAACTGAGTAAAAAGTACAGAAATTGAGGTTTTGCAATATAATTGTGTTCAAAAGCTCCTAATCAATTACATAAACTCCTAAAATTTGATTAAAACCTTTTTTGCAATCCTTTTTGTAGAAGTTTCGGATGAGCGGGTCGAAATGGGCCTTTCTATGGACCCGTTGAAATTTTAACTGAGTAAAAAGTACATAAATTGAGGTTTTGCAATATAATTGTGTTGAAAAGATCCTAATCAATTACATAATCTCCTAAAATTTGATTAAAACTTGTTTTGCGGTCTTTTTTGTAGAGGTTTCGGACGAGCAGGTCTAAATGGGCATTTCAATGGACCCGTTGGAATTTTAAATGAGTAAAAAGTACAGAAATTGAGGTTTTGCAATATAATTGTGTTGAAAAGCTCCTAATAAATTATTTGAACTCCTAATATTTGAATAAAACATTTTTGCGGTCCTTTTTGTAGAGGTTTCGGACGAGCAGGTCTAAATGTGCCTTTCAATGGGCCCGTTGGAATTTTAACTGAGTAAAAAGTATAAAATTTGAGGTTTTTCAATATAATTGTGTTGAAAAGCTCCTAATCAATTATTTGAACTCATAAAATTTGATTAAAACTTGTTTTGCGGTCCTTTTTGTCGAGGTTTTGGACGAGCAGGTCTAAATGGGCCTTTCCATGGACCCGTTGGAATTTTAACTGAGTAAAAAGTACAGAAATTGAGGTTTTGCAATATAATTGTGTTGAAAAGCTCCTAATCAATTACATGAACTCCTAAAATTTGATTAAAACTTGTTTTGCAGTCCTTTTTGTAGAGGTTTCGGACGAGCGGGTCGAAATGGGCCTTTCATTGGACCCGTTGGAATTTTAACTGAGTAAAAAGTACAGAAATTGAGGTTTTGCAATATACTTATGTTGAAAAGATCCTAATCAGTTATTTGAACTCCTAATATTTGAATAAAACATTTTTGCGGTCCTTTTTGTAGAGGTTTCAGACGAGCATGTCTAAATGGGTCTTTCAATGGGCCCGTTCGAATTTTAACTGAGTAAAAATTATAAATTTGCGGTCCTCTTTGCAATATAATTGTGTTGAAAAGCTCCTAATCAATTACATAAACTCCTAAAATTTGATTAAAACTTTTTTTGCAGTCCTTTTTGTATCGGTTTCGGACGAGCAGGTCTAAATGGGCCTTACAATGGACCCGTTGGAATTTTAACAGAGTAAAAAGTACATAAATTGAGATTTTGCAATATAATTGTTTTGAAAAGCTCCTAATCAATTATTTAAACTCCTAAAATTTGATTAAAACCTTCTTTGAGGTCCTTTTTGTAGAGGCTTCGGACGAGCTGGTCTAAATGGGCCTTTCAATGGACCCTTTGGAATTTTAACTGAGTAAAAAGTACAGAAATTGAGGTTTTGCAATATAATTGTGTTGAAAAGCTCCTAATCAGTTATTTGAACTTCTAATATTTGAATAAAACATTTTTGTGGTCCTTTTTGTAGAGGTTTCAGACGAGCAGGTCTAAATGGGCCTTTCAATGAGCCCGTTGGAATTCTAACTGAGAAAAAAGTAAAAAATTGAGGTTTTGCAATATAATTGTGTTGAAAAGCTCCTAATCAATTACGTAAACTCCTAAAATTTGATTAAAACTTTTTCCAGTCCTTTTTGTAGAGGTTTCGGACGAGCGGGTCGAAATGGGCTTTTCAATGGACTCGTTGGAATTTTAACTGAGTAAAAAGTACAGAAATTGAGGTTTTGCAATATAATTGTGTTGAAAAGCTCCTAATCAATTACATAAACTCCTAAAATTTGATTAAAACCTTTTTTGCAATCCTTTTTGTAGAAGTTTCGGATGAGCGGGTCGAAATGGGCCTTTCTATGGACCCGTTGAAATTTTAACTGAGTAAAAAGTACATAAATTGAGGTTTTGCAATATAATTGTGTTGAAAAGATCCTAATCAATTACATGATCTCCTAAAATTTGATTAAAACTTGTTTTGCGGTCTTTTTTGTAGAGGTTTCGGACGAGCAAGTCTAAATGGGCATTTCAATGGACCCGTTGGAATTTTAAATGAGTAAAAAGTACAGAAATTGAGGTTTTGCAATATAATTGTGTTGAAAAGCTCCTAATAAATTATTTGAACTCCTAATATTTGAATAAAACATTTTTGCGGTCCTTTTTGTAGAGGTTTCGGACGAGCAGGTCTAAATGTGCCTTTCAATGGGCCCGTTGGAATTTTAACTGAGTAAAAAGTATAAAATTTGAGGTTTTTCAATATAATTGTGTTGAAAAGCTCCTAATCAATTATTTGAACTCATAAAATTTGATTAAAACTTGTTTTGCGGTCCTTTTTGTCGAGGTTTTGGACGAGCAGGTCTAAATGGGCCTTTCCATGGACCCGTTGGAATTTTAACTGAGTAAAAAGTACAGAAATTGAGGTTTTGCAATATAATTGTGTTGAAAAGCTCCTAATCAATTACATGAACTCCTAAAATTTGATTAAAACTTGTTTTGCAGTCCTTTTTGTAGAGGTTTCGGACGAGCGGGTCGAAATGGGCCTTTCATTGGACCCGTTGGAATTTTAACTGAGTAAAAAGTACAGAAATTGAGGTTTTGCAATATACTTATGTTGAAAAGATCCTAATCAGTTATTTGAACTCCTAATATTTGAATAAAACATTTTTGCGGTCCTTTTTGTAGAGGTTTCAGACGAGCATGTCTAAATGGGTCTTTCAATGGGCCCGTTCGAATTTTAACTGAGTAAAAATTATAAATTTGCGGTCCTCTTTGCAATATAATTGTGTTGAAAAGCTCCTAATCAATTACATAAACTCCTAAAATTTGATTAAAACTTTTTTTGCAGTCCTTTTTGTATCGGTTTCGGACGAGCAGGTCTAAATGGGCCTTACAATGGACCCGTTGGAATTTTAACAGAGTAAAAAGTACATAAATTGAGATTTTGCAATATAATTGTTTTGAAAAGCTCCTAATCAATTATTTAAACTCCTAAAATTTGATTAAAACCTTCTTTGAGGTCCTTTTTGTAGAGGCTTCGGACGAGCTGGTCTAAATGGGCCTTTCAATGGACCCTTTGGAATTTTAACTGAGTAAAAAGTACAGAAATTGAGGTTTTGCAATATAATTGTGTTGAAAAGCTCCTAATCAGTTATTTGAACTTCTAATATTTGAATAAAACATTTTTGTGGTCCTTTTTGTAGAGGTTTCAGACGAGCAGGTCTAAATGGGCCTTTCAATGAGCCCGTTGGAATTCTAACTGAGAAAAAAGTAAAAAATTGAGGTTTTGCAATATAATTGTGTTGAAAAGCTCCTAATCAATTACGTAAACTCCTAAAATTTGATTAAAACTTTTTCCAGTCCTTTTTGTAGAGGTTTCGGACGAGCGGGTCGAAATGGGCTTTTCAATGGACTCGTTGGAATTTTAACTGAGTAAAAAGTACAGAAATTGAGGTTTTGCAATATAATTGTGTTCAAAAGCTCCTAATCAATTACATAAACTCCTAAAATTTGATTAAAACCTTTTTTGCAATCCTTTTTGTAGAAGTTTCGGATGAGCGGGTCGAAATGGGCCTTTCTATGGACCCGTTGAAATTTTAACTGAGTAAAAAGTACATAAATTGAGGTTTTGCAATATAATTGTGTTGAAAAGATCCTAATCAATTACATGATCTCCTAAAATTTGATTAAAACTTGTTTTGCGGTCTTTTTTGTAGAGGTTTCGGACGAGCAGGTCTAAATGGGCATTTCAATGGACCCGTTGGAATTTTAAATGAGTAAAAAGTACAGAAATTGAGGTTTTGCAATATAATTGTGTTGAAAAGCTCCTAATAAATTATTTGAACTCCTAATATTTGAATAAAACATTTTTGCGGTCCTTTTTGTAGAGGTTTCGGACGAGCAGGTCTAAATGTGCCTTTCAATGGGCCCGTTGGAATTTTAACTGAGTAAAAAGTATAAAATTTGAGGTTTTTCAATATAATTGTGTTGAAAAGCTCCTAATCAATTATTTGAACTCATAAAATTTGATTAAAACTTGTTTTGCGGTCCTTTTTGTCGAGGTTTTGGACGAGCAGGTCTAAATGGGCCTTTCTATGGACCCGTTGGAATTTTAACTGAGTAAAAAGTACAGAAATTGAGGTTTTGCAATATAATTGTGTTGAAAAGCTCCTAATCAATTACATGAACTCCTAAAATTTGATTAAAACTTGTTTTGCAGTCCTTTTTGTAGAGGTTTCGGACGAGCGGGTCGAAATGGGCCTTTCATTGGACCCGTTGGAATTTTAACTGAGTAAAAAGTACAGAAATTGAGGTTTTGCAATATACTTATGTTGAAAAGATCCTAATCAGTTCTTTGAACTCCTAATATTTGAATAAAACATTTTTGCGGTCCTTTTTGTAGAGGTTTCAGACGAGCATGTCTAAATGGGTCTTTCAATGGGCCCGTTCGAATTTTAACTGAGTAAAAATTATAAATTTGCGGTCCTCTTTGCAATATAATTGTGTTGAAAAGCTCCTAATCAATTACATAAACTCCTAAAATTTGATTAAAACTTTTTTTGCAGTCCTTTTTGTATCGGTTTCGGACGAGCAGGTCTAAATGGGCCTTACAATGGACCCGTTGGAATTTTAACAGAGTAAAAAGTACATAAATTGAGATTTTGCAATATAATTGTTTTGAAAAGCTCCTAATCAATTATTTAAACTCCTAAAATTTGATTAAAACCTTCTTTGAGGTCCTTTTTGTAGAGGCTTCGGACGAGCTGGTCTAAATGGGCCTTTCAATGGACCCTTTGGAATTTTAACTGAGTAAAAAGTACAGAAATTGAGGTTTTGCAATATAATTGTGTTGAAAAGCTCCTAATCAGTTATTTCAACTTCTAATATTTGAATAAAACATTTTTGCGGTCCTTTTTGTAGAGGTTTCAGACGAGCAGGTCTAAATGGGCCTTTAAATGGGCCCGATGGAATTTTAACCGAGTAAAAGTAAAAAATTGAGGTTTTGCAATATAATTGTGTTGAAAAGCTCCTAATCAGTTATTTGAACTCCTAATATTTGAATAAAACATTTTTGCGGTCCTTTTTGTAGAGGTTTCAGACGAGCATGTCTAAATGGGCCTTTCAATGGGCCCATTGGAATTTTAACTGAGTAAAAAGTATAAATTTGGGGTCCTCTTTGCAATATAATTGTGTTGAAAAGCTTTTAATCAATTACATAAACTCCTAAGATTTGATTAAAACTTTTTTTGCAGTCCTTTTTGTATCGGTTTCGGACGAGCAGGTCTAAATGGGCCTTACAATGGACCGGTTGGAATTTTAACTGAGTAAAAAGTACAGAAATTAAGATTTTGTAATATAATTGTTTTGAAAAGCTCCTAATCAATTATTTAAACTCCTAAAATTTGATTAAAACTTTTTTTGAGGTCCTTTTTGTAGAGGTTTCGGACGAACTGGTCTAAATGGGCCTTTCAATGGACCCTTTGGAATTTTAACTGAGTAAAAAGTACAGAAATTGAGGTTTTGCAATATAATTGTGTTGAAAAGCTCCTAATCAGTTATTTGAACTTCTAATATTTGAATAAAACATTTTTGCGGTGCTTTTTGTAGAGGTTTCAGACGAGCAGGTCTAAATGGGCCTTTCAATGGGCCCGTTGGAATTCTAACTGAGTAAAAAGTAAAAAATTGAGGTTTTGCAATATAATTGTGTTGAAAAGCTCCTAATCAATTACATAAACTCCTAAAATTTGATTAAAACTTTATTTCCAGTCCTTTTTGTAGAGGTTTCAGACGAGCGGGTCGAAATGGGCTTTTCAATGGACCCGTTGGAATTTTAACTGAGTAAAAAGTACAGAAATTGAGGTTTTGCATTATAATTGTGTTGAAAAGCTCCTAATCAATTACAAAAACTCCTAAAATTTGATTAAAACCTTTTTTGCAATCCTTTTTGTAGAAGTTTCGGACGAGCGGGTCGAAATGGGCCTTTTTATGGACCCGTTGAAATTTTAACTGAGTAAAAAGTATAAAATTGAGGTTTTGCAATATAATTGTGTTGAAAAGCTCCTAATCAATTACATAAACTCCTAAAATTTGATTAAAACTTTTTTTGCAGTCCTTTTTGTAGAGGTTTCGGACGAGCGGGTTGAAATGGGCCTTTCAATGGACCCGTTGGAATTTTAACTGAGTAAAAAGTACAGAAATTGAGGTTTTGCAATATAATTGTGTTGAAAAGCTCCTAATCAGTTATTTGAACTCCTAATATTTGAATAAAACATTTTTGCAGTCCTTTTTTTAGTGGTTTCAGACGAGCAGGTCTAAATGGGCCTTTCAATGGCCCGTTGGAATTTTAACTGAGTAAAAAGTATAAAATTGAGATTTTGAAATATAATTGTGTTGAAAAGCTCCTAATCAATTACATAAACTCCTAAAATTTGATTAAAACTTTTTTGCAGTCCTTTTTATAGAGGTTTCGGACGAGCGGGTCGAAATGGGCCTTTCAATGGACCAGTTGAAATTTTAACTCAGTAAAATGTACAGAAATAGAGGCTTTGCAATATAATTGTGTTGAAAAGCTCCTAATAAATTATTTGAACACCAAAAATTTGATTAAAACTTGTTTTGCGGTCCTTTTTGTAGAGGTTTCGGACGAGCAGGTCTAAATGGGCCTTTCAATGGACCCGTTGGAATTTTAACTGAGTAAAAAGTATAAAATTGAGGTTTTGCAATATAATTGTGTTGAAAAGCTCCTAATCAATTACATAAACTCCTAAAATTTGATTAAAACGTTTTTTGCAGTCCTTTTTGTAAAGGTTTCGGACGAGCAGGTCGAAATGGGGCTTTCAATGGACCCGTTGGAATTTTAACTGAGTAAAAAGTACAGAAATTGAGGTTTTGCAATATAATTGTGTTGAAAAGCTCCTAATCAATTACATAAACTCCTAAAATTTGATTAAAACCTTTTTTGCAGTCCTTTTTTGTAGAGGTTTCGGACGAGCGGGTCGAAATGGGCCTTTCTATGGACCCGTTGAAATTTTAACTTAGTAAAAAGTACAGAAATTGAGGTTTTGCAATATAATTGTGTTGAAAAGCTCCTAATCAGTTATTTGAACTCCTAATATTTGAATAAAACATTTTTGCAGTCCTTTTGTAGTGGTTTCAGACGAGCAAGTCTAAATGGGCCTTTCAATGGCCCCGTTGGAATTTTAACTGAGTAAAAAGTATAAAATTGAGGTTTTGCAATATAATTGTGTTGAAAAGCTCCTAATCAATTACATAAACTCCTAAAATTTGATTTAAACTTTTTTTGCAGTCCTTTTTGTAGAGGTTTCGGACGAGCGGGTCGAAATGGGCCTTTCAATGGACCCGTTGGAATTTTAACTGAGTAAAAAGTACAGAAATTGAGGTTTTGCAATATAATTGTGTTGAAAAGCTCCTAATCAGTTATTTGAACTCCTAATATTTGAATAAAACATTTTTGCAGTCCTTTTTGTAGTGGTTTCAGACGAGCAAGTCTAAATGGGCGTTTCAATGGGCCCGTTCAAATTTTAACTGAGTAAAAAGTATAAAATTGAGGTTTTTCAATATAATTGTGTTGAAAAGCTCCTAATCAATTACATAAACTCCTCAAAATTTGATTAAAACTTTTTTTGCAGTCCTTTTTGTAGAGGTTTTGGACGAGCGGGTCGAAATGGGCCTTTCAATAGACCCGTTGAAATTTTAACAGAGTAAAATGTACAGAAATAGAGGCTTTGCAATATAATTGTGTTGAAAAGCTCCTAATGAATTATTTGAACTCCTAAAATTTGATTAAAACATGTTTTGCGGTCCTTTTTGTAGAGGTTTCGGACGAGCAAGTCTAAATGGGCCTTTCAATGGACCCGTTGGAATTTTAACTGAGTAAAAAGTATAGATATTGAGGTTTTGCAATATAATTGTGTTGAAAAGCTCCTAATCAATTACATGAACTCCTAAAATTTAATTAAAACTTGTTTTGCAGTTCTTTTTGTAGAGGTTTCGGACGAGCGGGTCGAAATGGGCCTTTTAATGGATCCGTTGGAATTTTAACTGAGTAAAATGTAAAGAAATTGAGGTTTTGCAATATAATTGTGTTGAAAAGCTCCTAATCAGTTATTTGAACTCCTAATATTTGAATAAAACATTTTTGAGGTCCTTTTTGTAGAGGTTTCAGACGAGCATGTCTAAATGGGCCTTTCAATGGGCCCGTTGGAATTTTAACTGAGTAAAAAGTATAAATTTGCGGTCCTCTTTGGAATATAATTGTGTTGAAAAGCTCTTAATCAATTACATAAACTCCTAAAATTTGATTAAAACTTTTTTTGCAGCCCTTTTTGTATCAGTTTCGGACGAGCATGTCTAAATGGGCCTTACAATGGACCCGTTGGAATTTTAACTGAATAAAAAGTACAAAAAATGAGATTTTGCAATATAATTGTTTTGAAAAGCTCCTAATCAATTATTTAAACTCCTAAAATTTGATTAAAACTTTTTTTGAGGTCCTTTTTGTAGAGGTCTCGGACGAGCTGGTCTAAATGGGCCTTTCAATGGACCCTTTGGAATCATAACTGATTAAAAAGTACAGAAATTGAGGTTTTGCAATATAATTGTGTTGAAAAGCTCCTAATCAGTTATTTGAACTTCTAATATTTGAATAAAACATTTTTGCGGTCCTTTTTGTAGAGGTTTTCAGACGAGCAGGTCTAAATGGGCCTTTCAATAGGCCCGTTGGAATTTTAACTGAGTAAAAAGTAAAAAATTGAGGTTTTGCAATATAATTGTGTTGAAAAGCTCCTAATCAATTACATAAACTCCTAAAATTTTATTAAAACTTTTTTTGCAGTCCTTTTTGTAGAGGTTTCGGACGAGCGGGTCGAAATGGGCCTTTCAATGGACCCGTTGGAATTTTAACTGAGTAAAAAGTACAGAAATTGAGGTTCTGCAATATAATTGTGTTGAAAAGCTCCTAATCAATTACATAAACTCCTAAAATTTGATTAAAACCTTTTTTGCAGTCCTTTTTGTAGAGGTTTCGGACGAGCGGGTCGAAATGGGCCTTTCAATGGAACCGTTGAAATTTTAACTGAGTAAAAAGTACAGAAATTGAGGTTTTGCAATATAATTGTGTTGAAAAGATCCTAATCAATTACATGATCTCCTAAAATTTGATTAAAACTTGTTTTGCGGTCTTTTTTGTAGAGGTTTCGGACGAGCAGGTCTAAATGGGCATTTCAATGGACCCGTTTGAATTATAAATGAGTAAAAAGTACAGAAATTGAGGTTTTGCAATATAATTGTGTTGAAAATATCATAATCAATTATTTGTACTCCTAAACTATGATCAAAACTTGTTTTGCGGACCTTTATGTAGAGGTTTCGGACGTGCGCGTCTAAATGGGCCTTTCAGTGGACCCGTTGGAATTTTAACTGAGTAAAATGTATAAAAATTGAAGTTTTGCAATATAATTGTGTTGAAAAGCTCATAATCATTTATTTGAACTCCTAAAATTTGATTAAAACTTTTTTGCGGTCCTTTTTGTATCGGTTTCGGACGTGCAGGTCTAAATGGGCCTTCAATGGACCCGTTGGAATTTTAACTGAGTAAAATGTACAGAAATTGAGGTTTTGCAATATAATTGTGTTGAAAAGCCCCTAATCAGTTATTTGAACTCCTAATATTCGAATAAAACTGTATCACCCAGGTTTGGTGGTCGGGTGAAAATATTAATAAAATAATGTTTTGGGGTTTTGGGTTATAATTAAATAATAAAATAATTTTCATGGGCCTCCTGATTTCAAAATAATTAAAGTTATGTTGGGCCTATCTCTTAAGTCCAAAATCCATGGACTTTAAGAGATGAGAATTTTGGCCATTCATTAATGGCATTTTAGTAAATAGTTGGTCTACCAACTAAAACCCCTTTTATTTTATTATAATTCAAATAAACAAAAAACTTCATCATCTTCTTCTCTAAAACACAAAACCAACGACAAGTGAAGCTCCCCTCCCCTTTCACTATTCCATTTCATCCCATCTTCATTTGGCTCGGTTTCAAAAGGTAATTACGTTTTCATCTTGCTCTCATCTTCCTCTCTTCAAAAGTACAACTAGTTTTCATTTTCATCAACGCTTTGAGAATTTGAGTTTTTGAGCTTTTAAGTTAAAAATCCAAACTTTGTTGTTCTATGTTGAATTTTTTGATTCCTTGTTAGTATTTATGTGATTAGCAACCCAAATGGTCCAACATATATGATTTTTACTTGGTTTTATAAACATTCCCGAATTTGGGTTTTGGTGGGTTTTTAGAAGGGTTTTAAGGGAGTTTTTGGAGTTGTTTTATGTTGGAATTTGAGGGCTGATGTTAGTATGGTATATGAGGGTCACTTTGGGTGTGTCTGATGATCGTTTGGGTGTTTGAAATGGAAGATTTCAGTGGGTCTTGAGGGCTTCTCGGGAATCTTGTTTTGAACATGAATTTGGGTGTTAAATTGCTTGGAAATGTTAATCCGGGTTGTTCCGGCGGCTAGTAATTGATTGTTGGTGTTTTGTTTGTGTTTGGATTTGGTTAGAATCAAGGTTTGACATCAGTGAAGCATCGGGAGTGAATCCGGAAGCTTGAAGGTGTTGTTTGCTTGGTTGTTGAGCTTGGAAGTGAAGGTGAGTGGTTTAATGCTTTCAAAATGGTTTTGAGTATTTGGTTCAAGCATGTGGACTAGGTTGGGCTTGGTAGACCCACCTAGAGTTGGGATTAGAGTGGTAGCCTAATCCCAAGCTTTAGTTAGAGACATTGGTTGAACTCCTTAATTATTGTTTATGCCTAATGATGATTTGTGTTGATGATGGTTATGTATAAATGTGTTATACATGTATGTTGAGGCATGCATTGATGCATTGCTATATGCATGTGGATTGTTCATGATTGTGATCATGGTGAGTACGTGCTAAGCACGGAATTGGATATGTAATGTGGTTGTGGATTATGGATAATATTGGCACTAGTATGCTTGGGTACAAATGATCGATCATTAGGATGTTAGTGTGCACATGTGAGTCAAATGCGTGCGTGGTCTTGATGATGGTAGTCATCAAGATGGAGTACGGGTTCGCCCAGAAATTCCTCTCGTATATGTGATAGTCGGTGATGAGTGTAATCCCATCGATGGGGCGTGAGGATGAGTGGAATCCCCTCCGCGTGAACGGTGATGAGTGTAATCCCACCGTGAGGTAAAGTTGTTGTTGGATGTGAGTTCCAACATGTTATCCATGTATTCGAGTCATAGCTAGGTGCCAATATGTGATGGTATGTGTACCAATATGTTATGAGATGTGATTCTTATATGGATGGATATATGTGTTTACATATGTTGTGGTTATGAGCTTGTTGAGCATGGCATAATATTGAACATATGTTCATGCATCATTGACATTTTTTGGCTATGTGGATCGAAGGTAAGAACATGCATCTACCTTGTTGTGCTCGTGCTTGGACCCTGCATTGTCGAGGTTTGTTTTTAATGAGCTTACCCTCACAAAGATTTATGCTTGCGCTCTTTTTTGTTCGGCAATGCAGATCCTTAGCTCGTGGGTTGCTAGTGCAAGAAGGGGCCTCCAAGTGTGTTCTTTGTGGTGCTAGCTTAGCTAACAAGTATGGGTATTTTTAGTTATGATGTAATGGTCAAGCAATGGGACATGTATTTGTGGCTTGATGCTTGTTGGTTGGCTTTTGGTTGCCTTGAATGCTTGTAAACCATGTTTAATTGCCTACCTTAATTGTCTAAGTGTATGTCTCTTTTGAAACATGAACCTTGAATGCTATGTATGAACTTTTGAAATGGATGCCTATCTTATATCTTGTGTATCTTGAGCATGGTTGCTATTGGGTGTATGCCTCTAGAGTGTGTTTGTATGTTAAGTATGCTTCTTGGAGTCGTTTAGGACGTTTGGGATCATTTGGAGGTGTTTAAAGCTTATTTTGGAAATTTGTAGACAATAGGTGTTTCGAAACGGGTTTCCCCTGTTTCGAAACGGGTGTGGTTCCAGGGCCCCGTATCGAAACGCGTATCGATACGTTTTAGCTACTGTGAGCCCCTGTTTCGAAACAAGTTTCGAATCACTTTGGCTACTGGAATTGCCTGTTTCGAAACAAGTATCGAAACGGCAAGGCAAAATGAGACCCTGTTCCGAAACGGATTTTTAAAGTGAGGGAACATACTTGAGCCACTTGGAGCCCTTGCCTTGCTAACCCTATCTTTTGTGTTTTCTTGTTGTGGTTGTTGTTGTTGTTTGTGAGCGATGTCGAGGCCGAGAGGTAGGCCGAGAGTGGTTCGTCAGGAACCACTTGTGGCAGCTCATGTTGATGAGCCGGTGGTTGGGGTTGAGGCTCATGTGGAAGAGCATGCTGCTGCTGGAGTTGGAGCTCCACCACCACCTCCTCCTCCGCCAGGAGCGGGAGGCGAGGCTGAGGCTGGAGGAGAGGGACCGCAGTTTGGCCAAGGTGGCCAAGGTCCGGTCGGAATAGATATGGCTCCGCTTGTGCAAGCTATAGCGGGAGCATTTCAGGCCGCAGTTGCCGGGGCATAGGCTGCAGCTCAGCCTAGAGGTGATGACACTAGTTTACCGTTGGAGAGGCTCCGTAGCCTAGGGGCTAAAGAGTTTAGAGGGTCTACACTTGAGAGATCTGAGTTATGGTTAGAGAAGACCGTCCGCATCTTAGCTCAGATGGGTTGCGTTGGTGCCCGTAGGTTGGGATGTGTGATTTCTTTGCTTCAGGGTGATGCCTACACTTGGTGGGTCACCATCACTACTGGAGTTCCAGAGGCTGAGATTGGATGGGATTTCTGTAGAACTAATGTTTTGATATAATAATTGAAAAGTGTTTTGGACTGATTTAAAAAGTATTTAAAACATTTCCAAAGTCCAAACAACTTGAAATTATGTTTAGGGAAGTTTTTAAAAGGGTTTTTCATGTTTTTCAAAGCCAAACTTCACAAACCTGTCCAGGTGTTTCGAAAAACCTTAGGGCGTTTCGAAACAGGGGGTTCCAGTAGCAATATCGTTTCGATACTTGTATCGAAACGGGCTTTCCATGGACAGAACTTTTGCCCAGCATTTCGAAACGGGCTATGCCATTTCGATACGCCTACGTGGCATTGACCACAACGGTCATAAACCCCAATGACTATTTTCCCAACTAACTTTTAAATGCATGCGTTTCGATACGGGTTTCGAAACGGCAAGGGGGTGTTTCGATACGGATGCCCTGACAGACTGCAACGACTCTTTCTACTTAAAGAGCGTTTCGAAACGGGTTCGAACGTTTCAAAACGGGGAGCTGCAGAACTGCATTTATGGTGGGAATTAGAGTCCTCAACGGCTCCAATATGATCCCAACGGCTAGTAACGGCTACAAACTCATTTGGGAGTATAAAAGGGACCTCCAAGCATCAATAGAAGGCTAATGCTCATATTGTCAAACATCAAATGATCAAAGATTGTCTTTGTACTTAAATTGTCATTTATTGTATAGACAAACACCAGTGAGCCAAAGTTGTCAAATTTGCTCAAGTGTTTTAGGTTTTGGGTGAGTGCTTAATTGTGCAAACAAACACCTATTAGAGGGTTTTAAGTTTGCTTCTTGTTTCTCTTTGTAAGAGAGGGTTTCAATCAAGGCTTTGGGTAGAAAGCTTGATTGTGTATAAGGGTTACCTCCTAAGCCTAGAAAAGGGGACGAATCAATAGTGGATTGATTGAGAAATCCTTAGTGGGGAGCTAAGGTAGTGGATGTAGACCTTGGTTTGAAGGTTGAACCACTATAAATCATTGTGTCTATTTACATTCTAGCTTCCAGAACCCTTCCACCCAAAAATCCACCTCTCCACCACTTGGTGAGCAACATCGGTTGAACGAATCGAGCCCCACACAACTCAACAATTTCTTTGAGTCTGCTTTCCGGAAGAGATATTTGGGACCGAGGTATCTTGATGAGAAGAAACGAGAGTTTATGACCCTAGTTCAGGGAGATGCTTCTGTGACTGACTATGAGATTCATTTTGTTCGTTTGAGTCAGTATGCACCAGAGTTGGTTCCGACTAAGAGGGACCGTTGTAACCGTTTCAGATATGGGCTGCATGAAGAGGTTAAGAGGTATATGTTGGCTTCTGATTATTCAGATTTTGATGTCTTGTTTGCTAGAGCCAAGGACATTGAGCACAGCTTGGGGCTGACCAAGCGTTCTGGAGGATCTAGTTCTAGCAAGAGGAATAGCAACTTTGACCGTGGAGATGCCAAGAGGCATAGAGGCAGTGGAAAACAGTTTGACCATAGGCGTGGCGGTGGCCACCATGGTAGAGGCCACCAGGGCCATAGAGGAGGAGGGCGTTTGCCCGAGTGCACACGTTGTGGGAGGCAGCACTCCGGAGAGTGTTGTGGTAACTTTCATGCTTGTTGGAACTGTGGTTCGAGGGACCACTTTAGGAGGGAGTGTCTGCATCAGGCGGCACATGCACCAAACATAGCACAGGCTCCTGCGAGAGCGATAGATTACCAGAGAGGCCGTGGGCGCGGTCGTGGCTACTTCCAGCCTAGGGTAGATGCTTAGAGGAACCTTGCACATGTTGTGGCAGTGCAGCCAGAGGCAGGTGGGCCAACGAGGGTCTATGCTCAGAGAGAGGCCGGGAACGACACTGATGTGATAGCAGGTAATTTTGAGTTACAGTCTATGTCTTTGCTTTCTTTGGTTGATTCGGGTTCTACACATTCCTACATTTTGAGTGAGCATGCATGGAAGTTAGATATACCTGTTGAGATCTTAGATGTAGGTATGCATGTGACTAGTTCTTTCGGTGAGATAGTGGTAGTTAGACGTATGTATAGGAGGTGTCCGCTGAAGATTCAGGGTCATGTGTTTCTCGTTGATATGATGGAGCTTCCCTTTTATGGTTTTGATATTATTCTGGGTATGGACTGGTTAGTTGAACACCGAGCTAGTGTGGATTTTGAGACGAAGAGGATTTCTTTGAAACTTTCTGATGATTACGAGGTAGTAGTAGTAGGCGAGAACATTAAGTTCTTGTCTAATGTGGTGTCGGCTTTAGAGGCACATAGGTTGATGGATTCCGGTTGTAGTGCTTACTTAGCTTATGTGATGAATCCTAATATGAGTGAGGCTAGACCGAAGGATATTAGAACAGTTTGTGATTTTCCGGATGTGTTTCCTGAAGAGTTGCCTGGTTTGCCTCCTGACAGAGATGTTGAGTTTTCTAATAGAGATTGTTTCAGGTTCTACCCCAGTTTCTATAGCTCCGTATCGTATGGCTCTGAAAGAGTTGAAAGAATTGAAGAGTCAGTTGCAAGAGTTATTAGACCGTGGTTTCATTAGGCCTAGTAGTTCTCCTTGGGGTGCTCCTGTGTTGTTTGTAAAGAAGAAAGTTGGCAGTATGCGTATGTGTATTGACTACATGTAGTTGAATCAGTTGACTGTGAAGAACAAGTATCCGTTGCCTCGTATAGATGATTTGTTTGATCAGTTGAGAGGTGCTTCAGTGTTCTCGAAGATAGATCTGAGATCGGGGTATTATCAGTTGAAAGTGAAAGAGTGTGATGTTCCGAAGATAGCTTTTAGGACTAGATATGGTCACTATGAATTCCTTGTGATGTCTTTTGGGCTCACGAATGCACCGGTAGTATTCATGGATGTGATGAACAGAATTTTTAGAGACTATCTAGACCGCTTTGTAGTTGTCTTCATAGATGATATTCTTGTGTACTCTAGATCTGAAGAAGAGCATGATGAGCACTTGAGACTTGTTCTACAGATGTTGTTGAGCAATTAGTTGTATGCGAAGCTTAGTAAGTGCGAGTTCTGGATTCGAGAGGTTGTATTTCTTGGCCATGTTGTTTCGGACGAAGGTATCCGTGTTGATCCGTCGAAGATTGAGGCTATTGTTTAGTGGAAACAACCTAAGTCATTGACAGAGATTAGGAGTTTCCTAGGATTAACCGGTTACTATAGGAGGATTGTTGATGGTTTCTCTAGGGTAGCTGCTCCTTTGACTAAATTGTTGCAAAAAGGAGTTAAGTTTGAATGGTCAGATGCAAGACAGAAGGCCTTTGAGAAATTGAAAGAAGCTTTGACAAATGCTCCAGTGTTAGTACAACCAGTTTTAGGTAAAGAATTTGTGATATATAATGATGCTTCTTACATAGGTTTAGGGTGTGTCCTAATGCAAGAGAGAAGAGTTGTTGCCTATGCTTCAAGACAGTTGAAGGTTCATGAGAAGAACTATCCTACTCACGATATAGAGTTAGCCGCGATTGTGTTTGCATTGAAGATTTGGCGTCATTATTTGTATGGTGAGAAAGTGTATAGTTTACACCGATCATAAGAGCTTGAAGTATTTGATGACACAGAGAGAGTTGAACTTGAGACAGAGAAGATGGCTTGAGTTGTTGAAAGATTATGATTTGACCATTGAGTACCATCCGAGTAAGGCAAATGTAGTAGCCGATTCTTTGAGTAGAAAAGTTGCAGTTGAGTTACGAGCTATGTTTGCTAGATTGAGTGTATCCGATGATGGTGGTTTGATCACAGAATTGCAAGTGAAGCCTTCTTTGATTCAGTTGATTAGAGAAAAGCAGTTGCAAGATGTGTCTTTAGTTCCTCATGTTCAGGACATAGCCGAAGGTAGACCGACCGAGTATAGTTTCAGTGGTGAGAATGTGTTATGCTTTAGAGACAGAGTTGTTGTACCGGAAGATGTTGAGTTGAGACGTCTGATTTTGAGTGAAGCACATTCGAGTCCTTTCTCCATGCATTTGGGTAGTACCAAGATGTACCGTGATTTGAAGAATGACTATTTCTGGA
This sequence comes from Hibiscus trionum, assembly GCA_030270665.1. NCBI lineage: Eukaryota > Viridiplantae > Streptophyta > Magnoliopsida > Malvales > Malvaceae > Hibiscus > Hibiscus trionum. Next base: position 32,331,944 of record BSYR01000008.1, read on the forward strand.
TTGGTTTGAAGAAGGATGTAGCCGAGTATGTCAGCCGTTGTATGGTTTGTCAGAGAGTGAAGGCAGAACATCAGGTTCCTTCAGGTTTGTTGCAGCCTTTGAAGATTCCAAAATGGAAATGGGAGAGGATTACCATAGACTTTGTGTCAGGGCTACCGTTGTCGCCTTCGAAGAAGAATTCTGTTTGGGTGATAGTGGATAGATTCACTAAGTGTGCTCACTTCTTAGCAGTGAACACTACGGATTCTTTAGACAAGTTGGTGAACTTGTACATCCGTGAGATTGTGAGACTTCATGGGGTTCCGAAATCTATAGTTTCATACAGAGATCCGAGATTTACAGCTAGGTTCTGGAGTTGTCTGCATAGTGCCTTAGGTAGCCATTTGCACTTCAGTACTTCTTATCATCCGCAGTCAGATGGACAGTCAGAGCGAGTGATACAGATTCTTGAGGACATGCTTCGTTGTTGTGTGATTGACTTCCAAGGTTCTTGGGAGAAGCACTTGCCCTTAGTTGAGTTTGCTTACAACAACAGTTACCAGGCTAGTATACAGATGGCTCCTTATGAGGCTTTATATGGTAGACGATGTAGAACTCCGATCTGTTGGGACGAAACGGGTCAGAAATTGTTGCCTATGCCGGATTTGCTCAAGGGTACTACAGAAAAGGTGAAGTTGATTTGCGACCGTTTGAAAGCGGCTTCCGATCGTTAGAAGTCTCATGCGGATTTGAAGAGAAAAGAGATTGAGTTCTCAGTGGGTGAGAAAGTGTTTCTGAAAGTGTCTCCGTGGAAGAAGGTAATGAGATTTGGCCGGAAAGGCAAGTTGAGTCCGAGGTTAATTGGTCCGTATGAGATAGTTGAGCGGATTGGGCCGGTAGCCTATCGTTTGAGGTTGCCGTCTGAGTTAGAGAAGATCCATGATGTCTTTCATGTGTCGATGCTTAGGAGATACAGATCAGATCCTTCTCATGTTATGCTTGTTGAGGAGATAGAGTTGAATCCGGATTTGTCTTACAATGAAAAGCCTGTTGAGATACTTGATTCTGATAGCAAGGTGTTGCGTGGCAAGACCATAGAGTTGGTCAAGGTGTTGTGCAGACATAGAGGTGTGGAAGAGGCCACGTGGGAGAGGAAAGCTGATATGCTTGAGCAGTTTCCGTATCTGTTTCCGTCAGGTAATTTTGGGGACGAAATTCCTTAAGTGGGGGAGAGTTGTAACACCCAGGTTTGGGGGTCGGGTGAAAATATTAATAAAATAATGTCTTGGGGTTTCGGGTTATAATTAAATAATAAAATAATTTTCATGGGCCTCGTGATTTCAAAATAATTAAAGTTATGTTGGGCCTATCTCTTAAGTCCAAAATCCATGGACTTTAGGAGATGAGAATTTTGGCCATTCATTAATGGCATTTTAGTAAATAGTTGGTCTTCCAACTAAAACCCCTTTTATTTTATTATAATTCAAATAAACAAAAAACTTCATCATCTTCTTCTCCAAAACTCAAAACCAACGACAAGTGAAGCTCCCCTCCCCCTTTCACTATTCCATTTCATCCCATCTTCATTTTGGCTCGGTTTCAAAAGGTAATTACGTTTTCATCTTGCTCTCATCTTCCTCTCTTCAAAAGTACAACTAGTTTTCATTTTCATCCATGTTTTGAGAATTTGAGTTTTTGAGCTTTTTAGTTAAAAATCCAAACTTTGTTGTTCTATGTTGAAGTTTTTGATTCCTTGTTAGTATTTATGTGATTAGCAACCCAAATGGTCCAACATATATGATTTTTACTTGGTTTTATAAACATTCCAGGATTTGGGTTTTGGTGGGTTTTTAGAAGGGTTTTAAGGGAGTTTTTGGAGTTGTTTTATGTTGGAATTTGAGGGCAGATGTTAGTATGGTATATGAGGGTCACTTTGGGTGTGTCTGATGATCGTTTGGGTGTTTGAAATGGAAGATTTCAGTGGGTCTTGAGGGCTGCTCGGGAATCTTGTTTTGAACATGAATTTGGGTGTTAAATTGCTTGGAAATGTTAATCCGGGTTGTTCCGGCGGCTAGTAATTGATTGTTGGTGTTTTGTTTGTGTTTGGATTTGGTTAGAATCAAGGTTTGACATCGGTGAAGCATCGGGAGTGAATCCGGAAGCTTGAAGGTGTTGTTTGCTTGGTTGTTGAGCTTGGAAGTGAAGGTGAGTGGTTTAATGCTTTCAAAATGGTTTTAAGTATTTGGTTCAAGCATGTGGACTAGGTTGGGCTTGGTAGACCCACCTAGAGTTGGGATTAGAGTGGTAGCCTAATCCCAAGCTTTAGTTAGAGACATTGGTTGAACTCCTTAATTGTTGTTTATGCCTCATGATGATTTGTGTTGATGATGGTTATGTATAAATGTGTTATACATGTATGTTGAGGCATGGATTGATGCATTGCTATATGCATGTGGATTGTTCATGATTGTGATCATGGTGAGTACGTGCTAAGCACGGAATTGGATATGTAACGTGGTTGTGGATTGTGGATAATATTGGCACTAGTATGCTTAGGTACAAATGATCGATCATTAGGATGTTAGTGTGCACACGTGAGTCAAATGCGCGCGTGGTCTTGATGATGGTAGTCATCAAGATGGAGTATGGGTTCGCCCAGAAATTCTTCTTGTATATGTGATAGTCGGTGATGAGTGTAATCCCATCGACGGGGCGTGAGGATGAGTGGAATCCCCTCCGCGTGAACGGTGATGAGTGTAATCCCACCGTGAGGTAAAGTTGTTGTTAGATGTGAGTTCCAACGTGTTATCCGTGTAATCGAGTCATAGCTAGGTGCCAATATGTGATGGTATGTGTACCAATATGTTATGAGATGTGATTATTATATGGATGGATATATGTGTTTACATATGTTGTGGTTATGAGCTTGTTGAGCATGGCATAATATTGAATATATGGTCATGCATCATTGGCATTTTTTGTCTATGTGGATCGAAGGTAAGAACATGCATCTACCTTGTTGTGCTCGTGCTTGGACCCTGCATTATCGAGGTTTTTTTTAATGAGCTTACCCTCACTAAGCTTTATGCTTACGCTCTCTTTTGTTCGGCAATGCAGATCCTTAGCTCGTGGGTTGCTAGTGCAAGAAGGGGCCTCCAAGTGTGTGCTTTGTGGTGCTAGCTTAGCTAACAAGTATGGGTATTTTTAGTTATGATGTAATGGTCAAGCAATGGGACATGTATTTGTGGCTTGATGCTTTTGATGTATGTTGAAGTTGGTTTGTTTGGGAGCATGTTAGACTCCTTTTATATGCCATGTTGTTGGTTGGCTTTTGGTTGCCTTGAATGCTTGTAAACCATGTTGAATTGCCTACCTTAATTGTCTAAGTGTATATCTCTTTTGAAACATGAACCTTGAATGCTATGTATGAACTTTTGAAATGGATGCCTATCTTATATCTTGTGTATCATGAGCATGGTTCTAGAGTGTGTTTGTATGTTAAGTATGCTTCTTGGAGTCGTTTAGGACGTTTGGAATCATTTGGAGGTGTTTAAAGCTGATTTTGGAAATTTGCAGACAGCATGTGTTTCGAAACGGGTTTCCCCTGTTTTGAAACGGGTGTGGTTCCAGGGCCCCGTATCGAAACGCGTATCGATACGTTTTGGCTACTGTGAGCCCCTGTTTCGATACAAGTTTCGAATCACTTTGGCTACTGGAATTGCCTGTTTCGAAACAAGTATCGAAACGGCAAGGAAAAATGAGACCCTGTTCCGAAACGGGGTGGATGCATTTCGAAACGGGTGTCTGACATTTTAAACTGAAGCTCGTGTTTCGACACAGGCTTTGACTGTTTCGAAACACAGGCCTGTATTTGGGCTTTTTGACATCTCTAAAGGGTCTCAAGGGCTGGGCTTAGGCCCTGTTTGTTGTTGGGCTTCCGCTTAAGTTTAATTAATGCATCTAGATAAGATAATAAATGAAAAAGTTTTCCTAGGATCGGTAACCGAAATGGAGCCTTAACGGGTTTCATCTCGGTTATCCCCGTGTAGCCCACTCGGATCGGTCAAGCGTCCGGACCGGGACGAGGGGGTTACAAAAACATTTTTGCGGTCCTTTTTGTAGAGGTTTCAGACGAGCAGGTCTAAATGTGCCTTTCAATGGGCCCGTTGGAATTTTAACTGAGTAAAAAGTATAAAATTGAGGTTTTGCAATATAATCGTGTTGAAAAGCTCCTAATCAATTACATAAACTCCTAAAATTTGATTAAAACTTTTTTGCAGTCCTATTTGTAGAGGTTTCGGACGAGCGGGTCGAAATGGGCCTTTCAATGGACTCGTTGAAATTTTAACTGAGTAAAAAGTACAAAAATTGAGGTTTTGCAATATAGTTGTGTTTAAAAGCTCCTAATCAATTATTTGAACTCCTAAAATTTGATTAAAGCTTGTTTTGCGGTCCTTTTTGTAGAGGTTTCGGACGAGCGGGTCTAAATGGGCCTTTCAATGGACACGTTGGAATTTTAACTGAGTAAAAAGTACAGAAATTGAGGTTTTTCAAAATAATTGTGTTGAAAAGCTCCTAGTCAATTACATAAACTCCTAAAATTTGATTAAAACTTTTTTTGCAGTCCTTTTTGATAGGTTTCGGACGAGCAGGTCTAAATGGGCCTTACAATGGACCCGTTGGAATTTTAACTGAGTAAAAACTACAGAAATTGAGATTTTGCTATAATTTTGTTGAAAAGCTCCTAATCAATTATTTGAACTCCTAAAATTTGATTAAAACTTGTTTTGCGGTCCTTTTTGTAGAGGTTTCGGACGGGCAGGTTTAAATAGGCCTTTCAATGGACCCGTTGGAATTTTAAATGAGTAAAAAGTACATAAATTGAGGTTTTGTAATATAATTGTGTTGAAAAGCTCCTAATCAGTTACTTGAACTCCTAATATTTGAATAAAACATTTTTGCGGTCCTTTTTGTAGAGGTTTCAGACGAGCAGGTCTAAATGGGCCTTTCAATGGGCCCGTTGGAATTTTAAATGAGTAAAAAGTATAAAATTGCGGTTTTGTAATATAATTGTGTTGAAAAGCTCCTAATCTATTACATAAACTCCTAAAATTTGATTATAACTTGTTTTACAATCCTTTTTGTAGAGGTTTCAGAGGAGCGGGTCGAAACAGGCCTTTCAATGGACCCGTTGGAATTTTAACTAGGTAAAAAGTACAGAAATTGAGGTTTTGCAATATAATTGTGTTGAAAAGCTCCTAATCAATTATTTGAACTCCTAATATTTGAATAAAACATTTTTGCGGTCCTTTTTGTAGAGGTTACGGACGAGCAGGTCTAAATGGGCCTTTCAATGGGCCTGTTGGAATTTTTTTTTGAAAGCTAAGGTGATTACAAGTAGTATCTGTTCTAAATATACTCTCAACCATTTGACAATGCATGCTCAATCACCCTGCTGCAGCTGCTGGTGCTCGAACCCGTGACCTCTAGGAACAACAACCATTCCTTTAACCACTGAGGCAAGTTGGTTCGTGCAAAAATACGGTGGAAGTCTGTCAGACAACTGCGTGACCATCCCAGCAAGACAAGGCAGGCTGAGAACGATCCTCTGCGGTCAAGGTAGAGCCTATGGCTGGGACACCAGACCAGTAATCACGCTCTGATCACACAGTCCCGGTTCATCAACCAGACTTGGAATCCTGTCTCCTTAGAACTCAAGGATACAGAGGTACGAGCCTATAGAACAGATCCTTTTCAAGTAAGGTAGTGCCCGTTGGAATTTTAACTGAGTAAAAAGTATAAAATTGAAGTTTTGCAATATAATTGTGTTGAAAAGCTCCTAATCAATTACATAAACTCCTAAAATTTCATTAAAACTTTTTTTGCAGTCCTATTTGTAGAGGTTTCGGACGAGCGGGTCGAAATGGGCCTTTCAATGGACCCGTTGAAATTTTAACTGAGTAAAAAGTACATAAATTGAGGTTTTGCAATATAATTGTGTTGAAAAGCTCCTAATTAATTATTTGAACCCCTAAAATTTGATTAAAACTTGTTTTGTGGTCCTTTTTGTAGAGGTTTCGGACGAGCAGGTCTAAATGGGCCTTTCAATGGAACCGTTGGAATTTTAACTGAGTAAAAATTACAGAAATTGAGGTTTTGCAATATAATTGTGTTGAAAAGCTCCTAATCAATTACATGAACTCCTAAAATTTGATTAAAACTTGTTTTGCAGTCTTTTTTGTAGAGGTTTCGGACGAGCGGGTCGAAATAGGCCTTTCAATGGACCCGTTGAAATTTTAACTGAGTAAAAAGTACAGAAATTGAGGTTTTGCAATATAATTGTTTTGAAAATCTCCTAATCAATTATTTGAACTCCTAAAATTTGATTAAAACTTGTTTTGCGGTCCTTTTGTAGAGGTTTCGGATGAGCAGGTCTAAATGGGCCTTTCAATGGACCCGTTGGAATTTTAACCGAGCAAAAAGTACAGAAATTGAGGTTTTGCAATATAATTATGTTGAAAAGCTCCTAATCAATTACATGAACTACTAAGATTTGTTTAAAACTTATTTTGCAGTCCTTTTTGTAGAGGTTTCGGACGAGCGGGTCGAAATGGGCCTTCCAATGGACCCGTTGGAATTTTAACTGAGTAAAAAGTACAGAAATTGAGGTTTTGCAATATAATTGTGTTGAAAAGCTCCTAATCTGTTATTTGAACTCCTAATATTTGAATAAAACATTTTTGCGGTCCTTTTTGTAGAGGTTTCAGATGAGCAGGTCTAAATGGGCCTTTCAATGGGCCCGTTGGAATTTTAACTGAGTAAAAAGTATAAAATTGAGGTTTTGCAATATAATTGTGTTGAAAAGCTCCTAATCCATTACATAAACTCCTAAAATTTGATTAAAATTTTTTTGCAGTCCTATTTGTAGAGGTTTCGGACGAGCGGGTCGAATTGGGCCTTTCAATGGACCCGTTAAAATTTTAAATGAGTAAAAAGTACAGAAATTGAGGTTTGGAATATAATTGTGTTGAAAAGCTCCTAATCAATTATTTGAACTCCTAAAATTTGATTAAAACTTGTTTTGCGGTCCTTTTTTGTAGAGGTTTCGGACGAGCAGGTCTAAATGGGCCTCTCAATGGACCCGTTGGAATTTTAACTGAGTAAAAAGTATAGAAATTGAGGTTTTGCAATATAATTGTGTTGAAAATCTCCTAATCAATTACATGAACTTCTAAAATTTGATTAAAACTTGTTTTGTAGTCCTTTTTGTAGAGGTTTTGGACGAGCGGGTCGAAATGGGCCTTTCAATGGACCCGTTGAAATTTTAACGGAGTAAAAAGTACAGAAATTGAGGTTTTGCAATATAATTGTGATGAAAAGCTCCTAATCAGTTATTTGAACTCCTAAAATTTGATTAAAACTTGTATTGCAGTCCTTTTTGTAGAGGTTTCGGACGGGCGGGTCGAAATGGGCCTTTCAAAGGACCCGTTGGAATTTTAACTGAGTAAAAAGTACAGAAATTGAGGTTTTGCAATATAATTGTGTTGAAAAGTTCCTAATCAATTATTTGAACTCCTAATATTTGAAAAAAAACATTTTTACAGTCCTTTTTGTGGAGGTTTCGGACGAGCAAGTCTAAATGGGCCTTTCAATGGGCCCGTTTGAATTTTAACTGAGTAAAAAGTACAAAAATTGAGGTTCTGCAATATAATTTTGTTGAAAAGCTCCTAATAAATTACATGAACTCATAAAATTTGATTAAAACTTGTTTTGCGGTCCTTTTTGTAGAGGTTTCGGACGAGCAGGTCTAAATGGGCCTTTCAATGGACCCGTTGGAATTTTAACTGTGTTAAAAGTACAGAAATTGAGGTTTTGCAATATAATTGTGTTGAAAAGCTCCTAATCAATTACATCAACTCCTAAAATTTGATTAAAACTTGTTTTGCGATCCTTTTGTAGAGGCTTCGGACGAGCGTGTCGAAATGGGCCTTTCAATGGACCCGTTGGAATTTTAACTGATTAAAAAGTACAGAAATTGAGGTTTTGCAATGTAATTGTGTTAAAAATCTCCTAATCAATTACATGAACTCCTAAAATTTGATTAAAACTTGTTTTGCAGTCCTTTTTGTAGAGGTTTCGGACGAGCGGGTCGAATTGGGCCTTTCAATGGACCCGTTGGAATTTTAACTGAGTAAAAAGTACATAAATTTAGGTTTTTCAATATAATTGTGTTGAAAATCTCCTAATCAATTACATGAACTCCTAATATTTGAATAAAACATTTTTGCGGTCCTTTTTGTAGAGGTTTCGGACGAGCAGGTCCAAATGGGCCTATCAATGGGCCCGTTGGAATTTTAACTGAGTAGAAAGTATAAAATTGAGGTTTTTCAATATAATTGTGTTGAAAAGCTCCTACTCAATTATTTTAACTCCTAAAATTTGATTAAACTATTTTTGCGTCCTTTTTGTCGAGGTTTCGGACGAGCAGGTCCAAATAGGCCTTTCAATGGACCCGTTAGAATTTTAACTGAGTAAAAAGTACAAAAATTGAGGTTTTGCAATATAATTGTGTTGAAAAGCTCCTAATCAATTACATGAACTCCTAAAATTTGATTAAAACTTGTTTGCAGTCCTTTTTATAGGGGTTTCGGACTAGCGGGTCGAAATGGGCCTTTTAATGGACCCGTTGGAATTTTAACTAAGTAAAAAGTTCAGAAATTGAGGTTTTGCAATATAATTGTGTTGAAAAGCTCCTAATCAATTATTTGAACTCCTAATATTTGAAAAAAACATTTTTGCAGTCCTTTTTGTAGAGGTTTCGGACGAGCATGTCTAAATGGGCCTTTCAATGGACCCGTTGGAATTTTAACTAAGTAAAAAGTACAGAAATTGAGGTTTTGCAATGTAATTGTGTTAAAAATCTCCTAATCAATTCCATGAACTCCTAAAATTTTATTAAAACTTGTTTTGCAGTCCTTTTTGTAGAGGTTTGGGACGAGCGGGTCGAATTGGGTCTTTCAATGGACCCGTTGGAATTTTAACTGAGTAAAAAGTTTAGAAATTGAGGTTTTGCAATATAATTGTGTTGAAAAGCTCCGAATCAGTTATTTGAACTCCTAATATTTGAATAAAACATTTTTGTGGTCCTTTTGTAGAGGTTTCAGATGAGCAGGTCTAAATGGGCCTTTTCAATGGTCCCGTTGGAATTTTAACTGAGTAAAAATTATAAAATTGAGGTTTTGCAATATAATTGTGTTGAAAAGCTCCTAATCAATTACATAAACTCCTAAAATTTGATTAAAATTTTTTTGTAGTCCTATTTGTAGAGGTTTCGGACGAGCGGGTCGAAATGGGCCTTTCAATGGACCCGTTGAAGTTTTAAATGAGTAAAAAGAACAGAAATTGAGGTTTGGAATATAATTGTGTTGAAAAGCTCCTAATCAATTATTTGAACTCCTAAAATTTGATTAAAACTTGTTTTGCGGTCCTTTTTTGTAGAGGTTTCGGACGAGCAGGTCTAAATGGGCCTCTCAATGGACCCGTTGGAATTTTAACTGAGTAAAAAGTACATAAATTGAGGTTTTGCAATATACTTGTGTTGAAAAGCTCCTAATCAACTACATGAACTCCTAAATTTTGATTAAAACTTGTTTTGTAGTCCTTTTTGTAGAGGTTTCGGACGAGCGGGTCGAAATGGGCCTTTCAATGGACCCGTTGGAATTTTAACTGAGTAAAAAGTACAGAAATTGAGTTTTTGCAATATAATTGTGTTGAAAAGCTCCTAATCACTTATTTGAACTCCTAATATTTGAATAAAACATTTTTGCGGTCCTTTTTGTAGAGGTTTCAGATGAGCAGGTCTAAATGGTCCTTTTCAAAGGTCCCGTTGGAATTTTAACTGAGTAAAAATTATAAAATTGAGGTTTTGCAATATAATTGTGTTGAAAAGCTCCTAATCAATTACATAAACTCCTAAAATTTGATTAAAACTTTTTTTGCTGTCCTATTTGTAGAGGTTTCCGACGAGCGGGTCGAAATGGGCCGTTCAATGCACCCGTTGAAATTTTAACTAAGTAAAAAGTACAGAAATTGAGGTTTGGAATATAATTGTGTTGAAAATATTCTAATCAATTATTTAAACTCCTAAAATTTGATTACAACTTGTTTTGCGGTCCTTTTTTGTAGAGGTTTCGGACGAGCAGGTCTAAATGGGCCTTTCAATGGACCCGTTGGAATTTTAACTGAGTAAAAAGTACAAAATTGAGGTTTTGCAATATAATTGTGTTGAAAAGCTCCTAATCAATTACATAAACTCCTAAAATTTGATTAAAACTTTTTTTGCTGTCCTATTTGTAGAGGTTTCGGACGAGCGGGTCGAAATGGGCCGTTCAATGGACCCGTTGAAATTTTAACTGAGTAAAAAGTACAGAAATTGAGGTTTGGAATATAATTGTGTTGAAAAGATTCTAATCAATTATTTGAACTCCTAAAATTTGATTACAACTTGTTTTGCGGTCCTTTTTTGTAGAGGTTTCGGACGAGCAGGTCTAAATGGGCCTTTCAATGGACCCGTTGGAATTTTAACTGAGTAAAAAGTACAAAATTGAGGTTTTGCAATATAATTGTGTTGAAAAGCTCCTAATCAATTACATGAACTCCTAAAATTTGATTAAAACTTGTTTTGCAGTCCTTTTTGTAGAGGTTTCGGACGAGCGGGTCGAAATGGGCCTTTCAATGGACACGTTGGAATTTTAACTGAGTAAAAAGTACAGAAATTGAGGTTTTGCAATATAATTGTGTTGAAAAGCTCCTAATCAATTATTTGAACTCCTAATATTTGAATAAAACATTTTTGCGGTCCTTTTTGTAGAGGTTTCGGATGAGCAAGTCTAAATGGGCCTTTCAATGGACCCGTTGGAATTTTAACTGAGTAAAAAGTACAGAAATTGAGGTTTGGCAATATAATTGTGTTGAAAAGCTCCTAATCAATTATTTGAACTCCTAATATTTGAATAAAACATTTTTGTGGTCCTTTTTGTAGAGGTTTCGGACAAGCAGGTCTAAATGGGCCTTTCAATGGGCCCGTTTGAATTTTAACTGAGTAAAAAGTACAGAAATTGAGGTTTTGCAATATAATTGTGTTGAAAAGCTCCCAATCAATTACATGAACTACTAAAATTTGATTAAAACTTGTTTTGCAGTCCTTTTGTAGAGGTTTTGGACGAGCGGGTCGAAATGAGCCTTTCAATGGACCCGTTGAAATTTTAACGGAGTAAAAAGTACAGAAATTGAGGTTTTGCAATATAATTGTGTTGAAAAGCTCCTAATCAATTACATGAACTACTAAAATTTGATTAAAACTTGTTTTGTAGTCCTTTTTGTAGAGGTTTTGGACGAGCGGGTCGAAATGAGCCTTTCAATGGACACGTTGGAATTTTAACTGAGTAAAAAGTACAGAAATTGAGGTTTTTCAAAATAATTGTGTTGAAAAGCTCCTAGTCAATTACATAAACTCCTAAAATTTGATTAAAACTTTTTTTTGCAGTCCTTTTTGATAGGTTTCGGAGGAGCAGGTCTAAATGGGCCTTACAATGGACCCGTTGGAATTTTAACTGAGTAAAAACTACAGAAATTGAGCTTTTGCTATAATTGTGTTGAAAAGCTCCTAATCAATTATTTGAACTCCTAAAATTTGATTAAAACTTGTTTTGCGGTCCTTTTTGTAGAGGTTTCGGACGGGCAGGTTTAAATAGGCCTTTCAATGGACCCGTTGGAATTTTAACTGAGTAAAAAGTACATAAATTGAGGTTTTGTAATATAATTGTGTTGAAAAGCTCCTAATCAGTTACTTGAACTCCTAATTTTTGAATAAAACATTTTTGCGGTCCTTTTTGTAGAGGTTTCAGACGAGCAGGTCTAAATGGGCCTTTCAATGGGCCCGTTGGAATTTTAACTGAGTAAAAAGTATAAAATTGAGGTTTTGCAATATAATTGTGTTGAAAAGCTCCTAATCAATTACATAAACTCCTAAAATTTGATTAAAACTTGTTTTACAATCCTTTTTGTAGAGGTTTCAGAGGAGCGGATCGAAATAGGCCTTTCAATGGACCCGTTGGAATTTTAACTAGGTAAAAAGTACAGAAATTGAGGTTTTGCATTATAATTGTGTTGAAAAGGTCCTAATCATTTATTTGAACTCCTAATATTTGAATAAAACATTTTTGCGGTCCTTTTTGAGAGGTTACGGACGAGCAGGTCTAAATGGGCCTTTCAATGGGCCTGTTGGAATTTTTTTTTGAAAGCTAAGGTGATTACAAGTAGTATCTGTTCTAAATATACTCTCAACAATTTGACAATGTATGCTCAATCACCCTGCTGCAGCTGCTGGTGCTCGAACCCGTGACCTCTAGGAACAACAACCATTCCTTTAACCACTGAGGCAAGTTGGTTCGTGCAAAAATACGGTGGAAGTCTGTCAGACAACTGCGTGACCATCCCAGCAAGACAAGGCAGGCTGAGAACGATCCTCTGCGGTCAAGGTAGAGCCCATGGTTGGGACACCAGACCAGTAATCACGCTCTGATCACACAGTCCCGGTTCATCAACCAGACTTGGAATCCTGTCTCCTTCGAATTCAAGGATAAAGAGGTACGAGCCTATAGAACAGATCCTATTCAAGTAAGGTCGTGCCCGTTGGAATTTTAACTAAGTAAAAAGTATAAAATTGAGGTTTTGCAATATAATTGTGTTGAAAAGCTCCTAATCAATTACATAAACTCCTAAAATTTGATTAAAACTTTTTTTGCAGTCCTATTTGTAGAGGTTTCGGACGAGCGAGTCGAAATGGGCCTTTCAATGGACCCGTTGAAATTTTAACTGAGTAAAAAGTACATAAATTGAGGTTTAGCAATATAATTGTGTTGAAAAGCTCCTAATTAATTATTTGAACCCCTAAAATTTGATTAAAACTTGTTTTGTGGTCCTTTTTGTAGAGGTTTCGGACGAGCAGGTCTAAATGGGCCTTTCAATGGAACCGTTGGAATTTTAATTGAATAAAAATTACAGAAATTGAGGTTTTGGAATATAATTGTGTTGAAAAGCTCCTAATCAATTACATGAACTCCTAAAATTTGATTAAAACTTGTTTTGCAGTCTTTTTTGTAGAGGTTTCGGACGAGCGGGTCGAAATAGGCCTTTCAATGGACCCGTTGAAATTTTAACTGAGTAAAAAGTACAGATATTGAGGTTTTGCAATATAATTGTGTTTAAAAGCTCCTAATCAATTATTTGAACTCATAAAATTTGATTAAAACTTGTTTTATGGTCCTTTTGTAGAGGTTTCGGACGAGCAGGTCTAAATGGGCCTTTCAATGGACCCGTTGGAATTTTAACCGAGCAAAAAGTACAGAAATTGAGGTTTTGCAATATAATTATGTTGAAAAGCTCCTAATCAATTACATGAACTACTAAGATTTGTTTAAAACTTGTTTTGTAGTCCTTTTTGTAGAGGTTTCGGACGAGCGGGTCGAAATGGGCCTTCCAATGGACCCGTTGGAATTTTAACTGAGTAAAAAGTACAGAAATTGAGGTTTTGCAATATAATTGTGTTGAAAAGCTCCTAATATGTTATTTGAACTCCTAATATTTGAATAAAACATTTTTGTGGTCCTTTTTGTAGAGGTTTCAGATGAGCAGGTCTAAATGGGCCTTTCAATGGGCCCGTTGGAATTTTAACTGAGTAAAAAGTATAAAATTGAGGTTTTGCAATATAATTGTGTTGAAAAGCTCCTAATCAATTACATAAACTCCTAAAATTTGATTAAATTTTTTTTGCAGTCCTATTTGTAGAGGTTTCGGACGAGCGGGTCGAAATGGGCCTTTCAATGGACCCGTTAAAATTTTAAATGAGTAAAAAGTACAGAAATTGAGGTTTGGAATATAATTGTGTTGAAAAGCTCCTAATCAATTATTTGAACTCCTAAAATTTGATTAAAACTTGTTTTGCGGTCCTTTTTTGTAGAGGTTTCGGACGAGTAGGTCTAAATGGGCCTCTCAATGGACCCGTTGGAATTTTAACTGAGTAAAAAGTACAAAAATTGAGGTTTTGCAATATAATTGTGTTGAAAAGCTCCTAATCAATTACATGAACTCCTAAATTTTGATTAAAACTTGTTTTGCAGTCCTTTTTGTAGAGGTTTCGGACCAGCGGGTCGAAATGGGCCTTTCAATGGACCCGTTGGAATTTTAACTGAGTAAAAAGTACAGAAATTGAGGTTTTGCAATATAATTGTGTTAAAAAGCTCCTAATCACTTATTTGAACTCCTAATATTTGAATAAACATTTTTGCGGTCCTTTTTGTAGAGGTTTCAGATGAGCAGGTCTAAATGGGCCTTTTCAAAGGTCCCGTTGGAATTTTAACTGAGTAAAAATTATAAAATTGAGGTTTTGCAATATAATTGTGTTGAAAAGCTCCTAATCAATTACATGAACTCCTAAATTTTGATTAAAACTTGTTTTGCAGTCCTTTTTGTAGAGGTTTCGGACCAGCGGGTCGAAATGGGCCTTTCAATGGACCCGTTGGAATTTTAACTGAGTAAAAAGTATAGAAATTTAGGTTTTACAATATAATTGTGTTAAAAATCTCCTAACCAATTACATGATGTCCTAAAATTTGATTAAAACCTTTTTTGCGGCCCTTTTTGTAGAGGTTTTAGATGAGCATGTCTAAATGGGCCTTTCAATGGGCCCGTTGGAATTTTAACTGAGTAAAAAGTATAAAAATTTAGGTTTTGCAATATAATTGTGTTGAAAATATCATAATCAATTATTTGTACTCCTAAAATATGATCAAAACTTGTTTTGTTGTCCTTTATGTAAAGGTTTCAGACGGGCGGGTGAAATGGGCCTTTCAATGGACCCGTTGGAATTTTAACTGAGCAAAAAGTACAGAAATTGAGGTTTTGCAATATAATTGTGTTGAAAAGCTCCTAATCAATTACATGAACTACTAAAATTTGATTAAAACTTGTTTTGCAGTCCTTTTTGTAGAGGTTTTGGACGAGCGGGTCGAAATGGGCCTTTCAATGGATCCGTTGAAATTTTAACAGAGTAAAAAGTACAGAAATTGAGGTTTTGCAATATAATTGTGTTGAAAAGCTCCTAATCAGTTATTTGAACTCCTAAAATTTGATTAAAACTTGTAATGCAGTCCTTTTTGTAGAGGTTTCGGACGAGCGGGTCGAAATGGGCCTTTCAATGGACCCGTTGGAATTTTATCTGAGTAAAAAGTACAGAAATTGAGGTGTTGCAATATAATTGTGTTGAAAAGCTCCTAATCAATTACATGAACTCCTAAAATTTGATTAAAACTTGTTTACAGTCCTTTTTGTAGGGGTTTCGGACTTGCGGGTCGAAATGGGCCTTTTAATGGACCCGTTGGAATTTTAACTAAGTAAAAAGTACAGAAATTGAGGTTTTGCAATATAATTGTGTTGAAAAGATCCTAATCAATTATTTAAACTCCTAATATTTGAAAAAACATTTTTGCAGTCCTTTTTGTAGAGGTTTTGGACGAGCAGGTCTAAATGGGCCTTTCAATGGGCCCGTTGGAATTTTAACTGAGTAAAAAGTACAGAAATTGAGGTTTGGAATATAATTGTTTTGAAAAGCTCCTAATCAATTATTTGAACTCCTAAAATTTGATTAAAACTTGTTTTGCGGTCCTTTTGTAGAGGTTTCGGAGGAGCAGGTCTAAATGGGCCTTTCAATGGACCCGTTGGAATTTTAACCGAGCAAAAAGTACAGAAATTGAGGTTTTGCAATATAATTATGTTGAAAAGCTCCTAATCAATTACATGAACTACTAAGATTTGTTTAAAACTTGTTTTGCAGTCCTTTTTGTAGAGGTTTCGGACGAGCGGGTCGAAATGGGCCTTCCATTGGACCCGTTGGAATTTTAATTGAGTAAAAAGTACAGAAATTGAGGTTTTCCAATGTAATTGTGTTGAAAAGCTCCTAATCAATTACATGAACTACTAAAATTTGATTAAAACTTGTTTTGCAGTCCTTTTTGTAGAGGTTTTGGACGAGCGGGTCGAAATGGGCCTTTCAATGGACCCGTTGAAATTTTAACAGAGTAAAAAGTACAGAAATTGAGTTTTTGCAATATAATTGTGTTGAAAAGCTCCTAATCAGTTATTTGAACTCCTAAAATTTGATTAAAACTTGTATTGCAGTCCTTTTTGTAGAGTTTTCGGACGGGCGGGTCGAAATAGGCCTTTCAATGGACCCGTTGGAATTTTAACTGAGTAAAAAGTACATAAATTGAGGTTTTGCAATATAATTGTGTTGAAAAGCTCCTAATCAAATTACATGAACTCCTAAAATTTGATTAAAATTTGTTTGCAGTCCTTTTTATAGGGGTTTCGGACTAGCGGATCGAAATGGGCCTTTTAATGGACCCGTTGGAATTTTAACTAAGTAAAAAGTACATAAATTGAGGTTTTGCAATATAATTGTGTTGAAAAGCTCCTAAAAAATTATTTGAATTCCTAATATTTGAAAAAACATTTTTGCAGTCCTTTTTGTAGAGGTTTCGGACGAGCAGGTCTAAATGGGCCTTTCAATGGACCCGTTGGAATTTTAACTGAGTAAAAAGTACAGAAATTGAGGTTTTGCAATGTAATTGTGTTAAAAATCTCCTAATCAATTCCATGAACTCCTAAAATTTTATTAAAACTTGTTTTGCAGTCCTTTTTGTAGAGGTTTGGGACGAGCGGGTCGAATTGGGCCTTTCAATGGACCCGTTGGAATTTTAACTGAGTAAAAAGTTCAGAAATTGAGGTTTTGCAATATAATTGTGTTGAAAAGCTCCGAATCAGTTATTTGAACTCCTAATATTTGAATAAAACATTTTTGCGGTCCTTTTGTAGAGGTTTCAGATGAGCAGGTCTAAATGGGCCTTTTCAATGGTCCCGTTGGAATTTTAACTGAGTAAAAATTATAAAATTGAGGTTTTGCAATATAATTGTGTTGAAAAGCTCCTAATCAATTACATAAACTCCTAAAATTTGATTAAATTTTTTTTGAAGTCCTATTTGTAGAGGTTTCGGACGAGCGAGTCGAAATGGGCCTTTCAATGGACCCGTTAAAATTTTAAATGAGTAAAAAGAACAGAAATTGAGGTTTGGAATATAATTGTGTTGAAAAGCTCCTAATCAATTATTTGAACTCCTAAAATTTGATTAAAACTTGTTTTGCGGACCTTTTTTGTAGAGGTTTCGGACGAGCAAGTCTAAATGGGCCTTTCAATGGACCCGTTGGAATTTTAACTGAGTAAAAACTACAAAAATTGAGGTTTTGCAATATACTTGTGTTGAAAAGCTCCTAATCAACTACATGAACTCCTAAATTTTTTTAAAACTTGTTTTGCAGTCCTTTTTGTAGAGGTTTCGGACGAGCGGGTCGAAATGGGCCTTTCAATGGACCCGTTGGAATTTTAACTGAGTAAAAAGTACAGAAATTGAGGTTTTGCAATATAATTGTGTTGAAAAGCTCCTAATCACTTATTTGAACTCCTAATATTTGAATAAAACATTTTTGCGGTCCTTTTTGTAGAGGTTTCAGATGAGCAGGTCTAAATGGGCCTTTTCAAAGGTCCCGTTGGAATTTTAACTGAGTAAAAATTATAAAATTAAGGTTTTGCAATATAATTGTGTTGAAAAGCTCCTAATCAATTACATAAACTCCTAAAATTTGATTAAAACTTTTTTTGCTGTCCTATTTGTAGAGGTTTCGGACGAGCGGGTCGAAATGGGCCGTTCAATGGACCCGTTGAAATTTTAACTGAGTAAAAAGTACAGAAATTGAGGTTTGGAATATAATTGTGTTGAAAAGATTCTAATCAATTATTTGAACTCCTAAAATTTGATTACAACTTGTTTTGCGGTCCTTTTGTAGAGGTTTCGGAGGAGCAGGTCTAAATGGGCCTTTCAATGGACCCGTTGGAATTTTAACCGAGCAAAAAGTACAGAAATTGAGGTTTTGCAATATAATTATGTTGAAAAGCTCCTAATCAATTACATGAACTACTAAGATTTGTTTAAAACTTGTTTTGCAGTCCTTTTTGTAGAGGTTTCGGACGAGCGGGTCGAAATGGGCCTTCCATTGGACCCGTTGGAATTTTAATTGAGTAAAAAGTACAGAAATTGAGGTTTGGAATATAATTGTGTTGAAAAGCTCCTAATCAATTATTTGAACTCCTAAAATTTGATTAAAACTTGTTTTGCGGTCCTTTTTTGTAGAGGTTTCGGACGAGTAGGTCTAAATGGGCCTCTCAATGGACCCGTTGGAATTTTAACTGAGTAAAAAGTACAAAAATTGAGGTTTTGCAATATAATTGTGTTGAAAAGCTCCTAATCAATTACATGAACTCCTAAATTTTGATTAAAACTTGTTTTGCAGTCCTTTTTGTAGAGGTTTCGGACCAGCGGGTCGAAATGGGCCTTTCAATGGACCCGTTGGAATTTTAACTGAGTAAAAAGTACAGAAATTGAGGTTTTGCAATATAATTGTGTTAAAAAGCTCCTAATCACTTATTTGAACTCCTAATATTTGAATAAACATTTTTGCGGTCCTTTTTGTAGAGGTTTCAGATGAGCAGGTCTAAATGGGCCTTTTCAAAGGTCCCGTTGGAATTTTAACTGAGTAAAAATTATAAAATTGAGGTTTTGCAATATAATTGTGTTGAAAAGCTCCTAATCAATTACATGAACTCCTAAATTTTGATTAAAACTTGTTTTGCAGTCCTTTTTGTAGAGGTTTCGGACCAGCGGGTCGAAATGGGCCTTTCAATGGACCCGTTGGAATTTTAACTGAGTAAAAAGTATAGAAATTTAGGTTTTACAATATAATTGTGTTAAAAATCTCCTAACCAATTACATGATGTCCTAAAATTTGATTAAAACCTTTTTTGCGGCCCTTTTTGTAGAGGTTTTAGATGAGCATGTCTAAATGGGCCTTTCAATGGGCCCGTTGGAATTTTAACTGAGTAAAAAGTATAAAAATTTAGGTTTTGCAATATAATTGTGTTGAAAATATCATAATCAATTATTTGTACTCCTAAAATATGATCAAAACTTGTTTTGTTGTCCTTTATGTAAAGGTTTCAGACGGGCGGGTGAAATGGGCCTTTCAATGGACCCGTTGGAATTTTAACTGAGCAAAAAGTACAGAAATTGAGGTTTTGCAATATAATTGTGTTGAAAAGCTCCTAATCAATTACATGAACTACTAAAATTTGATTAAAACTTGTTTTGCAGTCCTTTTTGTAGAGGTTTTGGACGAGCGGGTCGAAATGGGCCTTTCAATGGATCCGTTGAAATTTTAACAGAGTAAAAAGTACAGAAATTGAGGTTTTGCAATATAATTGTGTTGAAAAGCTCCTAATCAGTTATTTGAACTCCTAAAATTTGATTAAAACTTGTAATGCAGTCCTTTTTGTAGAGGTTTCGGACGAGCGGGTCGAAATGGGCCTTTCAATGGACCCGTTGGAATTTTATCTGAGTAAAAAGTACAGAAATTGAGGTGTTGCAATATAATTGTGTTGAAAAGCTCCTAATCAATTACATGAACTCCTAAAATTTGATTAAAACTTGTTTACAGTCCTTTTTGTAGGGGTTTCGGACTTGCGGGTCGAAATGGGCCTTTTAATGGACCCGTTGGAATTTTAACTAAGTAAAAAGTACAGAAATTGAGGTTTTGCAATATAATTGTGTTGAAAAGATCCTAATCAATTATTTAAACTCCTAATATTTGAAAAAACATTTTTGCAGTCCTTTTTGTAGAGGTTTTGGACGAGCAGGTCTAAATGGGCCTTTCAATGGGCCCGTTGGAATTTTAACTGAGTAAAAAGTACAGAAATTGAGGTTTGGAATATAATTGTTTTGAAAAGCTCCTAATCAATTATTTGAACTCCTAAAATTTGATTAAAACTTGTTTTGCGGTCCTTTTGTAGAGGTTTCGGAGGAGCAGGTCTAAATGGGCCTTTCAATGGACCCGTTGGAATTTTAACCGAGCAAAAAGTACAGAAATTGAGGTTTTGCAATATAATTATGTTGAAAAGCTCCTAATCAATTACATGAACTACTAAGATTTGTTTAAAACTTGTTTTGCAGTCCTTTTTGTAGAGGTTTCGGACGAGCGGGTCGAAATGGGCCTTCCATTGGACCCGTTGGAATTTTAATTGAGTAAAAAGTACAGAAATTGAGGTTTTCCAATGTAATTGTGTTGAAAAGCTCCTAATCAATTACATGAACTACTAAAATTTGATTAAAACTTGTTTTGCAGTCCTTTTTGTAGAGGTTTTGGACGAGCGGGTCGAAATGGGCCTTTCAATGGACCCGTTGAAATTTTAACAGAGTAAAAAGTACAGAAATTGAGTTTTTGCAATATAATTGTGTTGAAAAGCTCCTAATCAGTTATTTGAACTCCTAAAATTTGATTAAAACTTGTATTGCAGTCCTTTTTGTAGAGTTTTCGGACGGGCGGGTCGAAATAGGCCTTTCAATGGACCCGTTGGAATTTTAACTGAGTAAAAAGTACATAAATTGAGGTTTTGCAATATAATTGTGTTGAAAAGCTCCTAATCAAATTACATGAACTCCTAAAATTTGATTAAAATTTGTTTGCAGTCCTTTTTATAGGGGTTTCGGACTAGCGGATCGAAATGGGCCTTTTAATGGACCCGTTGGAATTTTAACTAAGTAAAAAGTACATAAATTGAGGTTTTGCAATATAATTGTGTTGAAAAGCTCCTAAAAAATTATTTGAATTCCTAATATTTGAAAAAACATTTTTGCAGTCCTTTTTGTAGAGGTTTCGGACGAGCAGGTCTAAATGGGCCTTTCAATGGACCCGTTGGAATTTTAACTGAGTAAAAAGTACAGAAATTGAGGTTTTGCAATGTAATTGTGTTAAAAATCTCCTAATCAATTCCATGAACTCCTAAAATTTTATTAAAACTTGTTTTGCAGTCCTTTTTGTAGAGGTTTGGGACGAGCGGGTCGAATTGGGCCTTTCAATGGACCCGTTGGAATTTTAACTGAGTAAAAAGTTCAGAAATTGAGGTTTTGCAATATAATTGTGTTGAAAAGCTCCGAATCAGTTATTTGAACTCCTAATATTTGAATAAAACATTTTTGCGGTCCTTTTGTAGAGGTTTCAGATGAGCAGGTCTAAATGGGCCTTTTCAATGGTCCCGTTGGAATTTTAACTGAGTAAAAATTATAAAATTGAGGTTTTGCAATATAATTGTGTTGAAAAGCTCCTAATCAATTACATAAACTCCTAAAATTTGATTAAATTTTTTTTGAAGTCCTATTTGTAGAGGTTTCGGACGAGCGAGTCGAAATGGGCCTTTCAATGGACCCGTTAAAATTTTAAATGAGTAAAAAGAACAGAAATTGAGGTTTGGAATATAATTGTGTTGAAAAGCTCCTAATCAATTATTTGAACTCCTAAAATTTGATTAAAACTTGTTTTGCGGACCTTTTTTGTAGAGGTTTCGGACGAGCAAGTCTAAATGGGCCTTTCAATGGACCCGTTGGAATTTTAACTGAGTAAAAACTACAAAAATTGAGGTTTTGCAATATACTTGTGTTGAAAAGCTCCTAATCAACTACATGAACTCCTAAATTTTTTTAAAACTTGTTTTGCAGTCCTTTTTGTAGAGGTTTCGGACGAGCGGGTCGAAATGGGCCTTTCAATGGACCCGTTGGAATTTTAACTGAGTAAAAAGTACAGAAATTGAGGTTTTGCAATATAATTGTGTTGAAAAGCTCCTAATCACTTATTTGAACTCCTAATATTTGAATAAAACATTTTTGCGGTCCTTTTTGTAGAGGTTTCAGATGAGCAGGTCTAAATGGGCCTTTTCAAAGGTCCCGTTGGAATTTTAACTGAGTAAAAATTATAAAATTAAGGTTTTGCAATATAATTGTGTTGAAAAGCTCCTAATCAATTACATAAACTCCTAAAATTTGATTAAAACTTTTTTTGCTGTCCTATTTGTAGAGGTTTCGGACGAGCGGGTCGAAATGGGCCGTTCAATGGACCCGTTGAAATTTTAACTGAGTAAAAAGTACAGAAATTGAGGTTTGGAATATAATTGTGTTGAAAAGATTCTAATCAATTATTTGAACTCCTAAAATTTGATTACAACTTGTTTTGCGGTCCTTTTTTGTAGAGGTTTCGGACGAGCAGGTCTAAATGGGCCTTTCAATGGACCCGTTGGAATTTTAACTGAGTAAAAAGTACAAAATTGAGGTTTTGCAATATAATTGTGTTGAAAAGATCCTAATCAATTACATGAACTCCTAAAATTTGATTAAAACTTGTTTTGCAGTCCTTTTTGTAGAGGTTTCGGACGAGCGGGTCGAAATGAGCCTTTCAATGGACACGTTGGAATTTTAACTGAGTAAAAAGTACAGAAATTGAGGTTTTGCAATATAATTGTGTTGAAAAGCTCCTAATCAATTATTTGAACTCCTAATATTTGAATAAAACATTTTTGCGGTCCTTTTTGTAGAGGTTTCGGATGAGCAAGTCTAAATGGGCCTTTCAATGGACCCGTTGGAATTTTAACTGTGTAAAAAGTACAGAAATTGAGGTTTGGCAATATAATTGTGTTGAAAAGCTCCTAATCAATTATTTGAGCTCCTAATATTTGAATAAAACATTTTTGCGGTCCTTTTTGTAGAGGTTTCGGACAAGCAGGTCTAAATGTGCCTTTCAATGGGCCCGTTTGAATTTTAACTGAGTAAAAAGTACAGAAATTGAGGTTTTGCAATATAATTGTGTTGAAAAGCTCCAAATCAATTACATGAACTACTAAAATTTGATTAAAACTTGTTTTGCAGTCCTTTTTGTAGAGGTTTTGGACGAGCGGGTCGAAATGAGCCTTTCAATGGACCCGTTGAAATTTTAACGGAGTAAAAAGTACAGAAATTGAGGTTTTGCTATATAATTGTGTTGAAAAGCTCCTAATCAATTACATGAACTACTAAAATTTGATTAAAACTTGTTTTGTAGTCCTTTTTGTAGAGGTTTTGGACGAGCGGGTCGAAATGGGCCTTTCAATGGACCCGTTGAAATTTTAACGGAGTAAAAAGTACAGAAATTGAGGTTTTGCAATATAATTGTGTTGAAAAGCTCCTAATCAGTTATTTGAACTCCTAAAATTTGATTAAAACTTGTATTGCAGTCCTTTTTGTAGAGGTTTCGGACGGGCGGGTCAAAATGGGCCTTTCAAAGGACCCGTTGGAATTTTAACTGAGTAAAAAGTACAGAAATTGAGGTTTTGCAATATAATTGTGTTGAAAAGTTCCTAATCAATTATTTGAACTCCTAATATTTGAAAAAATCATTTTTGCAGTCCTTTTTGTAGAGGTTTCGGACGAGCAGGTCTAAATGGGCCTTTCAATAGGCCCGTTTGAATTTTAACTGAGTAAAAAGTACAGAAATTGAGGTTCTGCAATATAATTTTGTTGAAAAGCTCCTAATAAATTACATGAACTCATAAAATTTGATTAAAACTTGTTTTGCGGTCCTTTTTGTAGAGGTTTCGGACGAGCAGGTCTAAATGGGCCTTTCAATGGACCCGTTGGAATTTTAACTGAGTAAAAAGTACATAAATTGAGGTTTTGCAATATAATTGTGTTGAAAAGCTCCTAATAAATTACATGAACTCCTAAAATTTGATTAAAACTTGTTTTGCGATCCTTTTGTAGAGGCTTCGGACGACCGTGTCGAAATGGGCCTTTCAATGGATCCGTTGGAATTTTAGCTGAGTAAAAAGTAAAGAAATTGAGGTTTTGCAATGTAATTGTGTTAAAAATCTCCTAATCAATTACATGAACTCCTAAAATTTGATTAAAACTTGTTTTGCAGTCCTTTTTGTAGAGGTTTCGGACGAGCGGGTCGAAATGGGCCTTTCAATGGACCCGTTGGAATTTTAACTGAGTAAAAAAGTACAGAAATTTAGGTTTTTCAATATAATTGCGTTGAAAAGCTCCTAATCAATTACATGAACTCCTAATATTTGAATAAAACATTTTTGCGGTCCTTTTTGTAGAGGTTTCGGACGAGCAGGTCCAAATGGGCCTATCAATGGGCCCGTTGGAATTTTAACCGAGTAGAAAGTATAAAATTGAGGTTTTTCAATATAATTGTGTTGAAAAGCTCCTAATCAATTATTTTAACTCCTAAAATTTGATTAAAACTATTTTTGCGTCCTTTTTGTCGAGGTTTCAGACGAGTAGGTCGAAATAGGCCTTTCAATGGACCCGTTAGAATTTTAACTGAGTAAAAAGTACAGAAATTGAGGTTTTGCAATATAATTGTGTTGAAAAGCTCCTAATCAATTACATAAACTCCTAAAATTTGATTAAACTTTTTTTGCAGTCCTATTTGTAGAGGTTTCGGACGAGCAGTTCGAAATGGGCCGTTCAATGGACCCGTTGAAATTTTAACTGAGTAAAAAGTACAGAAATTGAGGTTTGGAATATAATTGTGTTGAAAAGATTCTAATCAATTATTTGAACTCCTAAAATTTGATTACAACTTGTTTTGCGGTCCTTTTTTGTAGAGGTTTGGGACGAGCAGGTCTAAATGGGCCTTTCAATGGACCCGTTGGAATTTTAACTTAGTAAAAAGTAAAAAAATTGAGGTTTTGCAATATAATTGTGTTGAAAAGCTCCTAATCAATTACATGAACTCCTAAAATTTGATTAAAACTTGTTTTGCAGTCCTTTTTGTAGACGTTTCGGACGAGCGGGTCGAAATGGGCCTTTCAAAGGACACGTTGGAATTTTAACTGAGTAAAAAGTACAGAAATTGAGGTTTTTCAATATACTTGTGTTGAAAAGCTCCTAATCAATTATTTGAACTCCTAATATTTGAATAAAACAATTTTGCGGTCCTTTTGTAGAGGTTTCAGATGAGCTAGTCTAAATGGGCCTTTTCAATGATCCCGTTGGAATTTTAACTGAGTAAAAATTATAAAATTGAGGTTTTGCAATATAATTGTGTTGAAAAGCTCCTAATCAATTACATAAACTCCTAAAATTTGATTAAAATTTTTTTGCAGTCCTATTTGTAGAGGTTTCGGACGAGCGGGTCGAAATGGGCCTTTCAATGGACCCGTTGGAATTTTAACTGAGTAAAAAGTACAGAAATTTAGGTTTTACAATATAATTGTGTTAAAAATCTCCTAACCAATTACATGATGTCCTAAAATTTGATTAAAACCTTTTTGCGGCCCTTTTTGTAGAGGTTTCAGATGAGCATGTCTAAATGGGCCTTTCAATGGACCCGTTGGAATTTTAACTGAGTAAAAAGTATAAAAATTTAGGTTTTGCAATATAATTGTGTTGAAAATATCATAATCAATTATTTGTACTCCTAAAATATGATCAAAACTTGTTTTGCTGTCCTTTATGTAAATGTTTCAGACGTGCGGGTGAAATGGGCCATTCAATGGACCCGTTGGAATTTTAACTGAGTAAAAAGTACAGAAATTGAGGTTTTGCAATATAATTGTGTTGAAAAGCTCCTAATCAATTACATGAACTACTAAAATTTGATTAAAACTTGTATTGCAATCCTTTTTGTAGAGGTTTTGGACGAGCGGGTCGAAATGGGCCTTTCAATGGATCCGTTGAAATTTTAACAGAGTAAAAAGTACAGAAATTGAGGTTTTGCAATATAATTGTGTTGAAAAGCTCCTAATCAGTTATTTGAACTCCTAAAATTTGATTGAAACTTGTATTGCAGTCCTTTTTGTAGAGGTTTCGGACGGGCGGGTCGAAATGGGCCTTTCAATGGACCCGTTGGAATTTTATCTGAGTAAAAAGTACAGAAATTGAGGTTTTGCAATATAATTGTGTTGAAAAGCTCCTAATCAATTACATGAACTCCTAAAATTTTATTAAAACTTGTTTACAGTCCTTTTTGTAGGGGTTTCGGACTAGCGGGTCGAAATGGGCCTTTTAATGGACCCGTTGGAATTTTAACTAAGTAAAAAGTACAGAAATTGAGGTTTTGCAATATAATTGTGTTGAAAAGCTCCTAATCAATTATTTAAACTCCTAATATTTGAAAAAACATTTTTGCAGTCCTTTTTGTAGAGGTTTTGGACGAGCAGGTCTAAATGGGCCTTTCAATGGGCCCGTTGGAATTTTAACTGAGTAAAAAGTACAAAAATTGAGGTTTGGAATATAATTGTTTTGAAAAGCTCCTAATCAATTATTTGAACTCCTAAAATTTGATTAAAACTTGTTTTGCGGTCCTTTTGTAGAGGTTTCGGAGGAGCAGGTCTAAATGGGCCTTTCAATGGACCCGTTGGAATTTTAACCGAGCAAAAAGTACAGAAATTGAGGTTTTGCAATATAATTATGTTGAAAAGCTCCTAATCAATTACATGAACTACTAAGATTTGTTTAAAACTTGTTTTGCAGTCCTTTTTGTAGAGGTTTCGGACGAGCGGGTCGAAATGGGCCTTCCAATGGACCCGTTGGAATTTTAACTGAGTAAAAAGTACAAAAATTGAGGTTTTGCAATATAATTGTGTTGAAAAGCTCCTAATCAATTATATGAACTACTAAAATTTGATTAAAACTTGTTTGCAGTCCTTTTTATAGGGGTTTCGGACTAGCGGGTCGAAATGGGCCTTTTAATGGACCCGTTGGAATTTTAACTAAGTAAAAAGTACATAAATTGAGGTTTTGCAATATAATTGTGTTGAAAAGCTCCTAATCAATTATTTGAACTCCTAATATTTGAAAAAACATTTTTGCAGTCCTTTTTGTAGAGGTTTCGGACGAGCAGGTTTAAATGGGCCTTTCAATGGACCCGTTGGAATTTTAACTGAGTAAAAAGTACATAAATTGAGGTTTTGCAATATAATTGTGTTGAAAAGCTCCTAATAAATTACACGAACTCCTAAAATTTGATTAAAACTTGTTTTGCGATCCTTTTGTAGAGGCTTCGGACGAGCGTGTCGAAATGGGCCTTTCAATGGACCCGTTGGAATTTTAACTGAGTAAAAAGTACATAAATTGAGGTTTTGCAATATAATTGTGTTGAAAAGCTCCTAATCAGTTATTTGAACTCCTAAAATTTGATTGAAACTTGTATTGCAGTCCTTTTTGTAGAGGTTTCGGACGGGCGGGTCGAAATGGGCCTTTCAATGCACCCGATGGAATTTTATCTGAGTAAAAAGTACAAAAATTGAGGTTTTGCAATATAATTGTGTTGAAAAGCTCCTAATCAATTACATGAACTCCTAAAATTTGATTAAAACTTGTTTACAGTCCTTTTTGTAGGGGTTTCGGACAAGCGGGTCGAAATGGGCCTTTTAATGGACCCGTTGGAATTTTAACTAAGTAAAAAGTACAGAAATTGAGGTTTTGCAATATAATTGTGTTGAAAAGCTCCTAATCAATTATTTAAACTCCTAATTTTTGAAAAAACATTTTTGCAGTCCTTTTTGTAGAGGTTTTGGACGAGCAGGTCTAAATGGGCCTTTCAATGGGCCCGTTGGAATTTTAACTGAGTAAAAAGTACAGAAATTGAGGTTTGGAATATAATTGTTTTGAAAAGCTCCTAATCAATTATTTGAACTCATAAAATTTGATTAAAACTTGTTTTGCGGTCCTTTTCTAGAGGTTTCGGAGGAGCAGGTCTAAATGGGCCTTTCAATGGACCCGTTGGAATTTTAACCGAGCAAAAAGTACAGAAATTAAGGTTTTGCAATATAATTATGTTGAAAAGCTCCTAATAAATTACATGAACTACTAAGATTTGTTTAAAACTTGTTTTGCAGTCCTTTTTGTAGAGGTTTCGGACGAGCGGGTCGAAATGGGCCTTCCAATGGACCCGTTGGAATTTTAACTGAGTAAAAAGTACAAAAATTGAGGTTTTGCAATATAATTGTGTTGAAAAGCCCCTAATCAATTACATGAACTACTAAAATTTGATTAAAACTTGTTTGCAGTCCTTTTTATAGGAGTTTCGGACTAGCGGGTCGAAATGGGC
Organism: Hibiscus trionum; assembly: GCA_030270665.1. Classification (NCBI taxonomy): domain Eukaryota; kingdom Viridiplantae; phylum Streptophyta; class Magnoliopsida; order Malvales; family Malvaceae; genus Hibiscus; species Hibiscus trionum. Next base: position 32,360,016 of record BSYR01000008.1, read on the forward strand.
CTTTTAATGGACCCGTTGGAATTTTAACTAAGTAAAAAGTACAGAAATTGAGGTTTTGCAATATAATTGTGTTGAAAAGCTCCTAATCAATTATTTGAACTCCTAATATTTGAAAAAACATTTTTGCAGTCCTTTTTGTAGAGGTTTCGGACGAGCAGGTTTAAATGGGCCTTTCAATGGACCCGTTGGAATTTTAACTGAGTAAAAAGTACATAAATTGAGGTTTTGCAATATAATTGTGTTGAAAAGCTCCTAATAAATTACACGAACTCCTAAAATTTGATTAAAACTTGTTTTGCGATCCTTTTGTAGAGGCTTCGGACGAGCGTGTCGAAATGGGCCTTTCAATGGACCCGTTGGAATTTTAACTGAGTAAAAAGTACATAAATTGAGGTTTTGCAATGTAATTGTGTTAAAAATCTCCTAATCAATTACATGAACTCCTAAAATTTGATTAAAACTTGTTTTGCAGTCCTTTTTGTAGAGGTTTCGGACGAGCGGGTCGAAATGGGCCTTTCAATGGACCCGTTGGAATTTTAACTGAGTAAAAAGTACAGAAATTTAGGTTTTTCAATATAATTGCGTTGAAAAGATCCTAATCAATTACATGAACTCCTAATATTTGAATAAAACATTTTTGCGGTCCTTTTTGTAAAGGTTTCGGACGAGCAAGTCCAAATGGGCCTATCAATGGGCCCGTTGGAATTTTAACTGAGTAGAAAGTATAAAATTGAGGTTTTTCAATATAATTGTGTTGAAAAGCTCCTAATCAATTATTTTAACTCCTAAAATTTGATTAAAACTATTTTTGCATCCTTTTTGTCGAGGTTTCAGACGAGCAGGTCGAAATAGGCCTTTCAATGGACCCGTTAGAATTTTAACTGAGTAAAAAGTACAGAAATTGAGGTTTTGCAATATAATTGTGTTGAAAAGCTCCTAATCAATTACATAAACTCCTAAAATTTGATTAAAACTTTTTTTGCAGTCCTATTTGTAGAGGTTTCGGACGAGCGGTTCGAAATGGGCCGTTCAATGGACCCGTTGAAATTTTAACTGAGTAAAAAGTATAGAAATTGAGGTTTGGAATATAATTGTGTTGAAAAGCTCCTAATCAATTACATGAACTACTAAAATTTGATTAAAACTTGTTTTGCAGTCCTTTTTGTAGAGGTTTTGGACGAGCGGGTCGAAATGGGCCTTTCAATGGACCCGTTGAAATTTTAAAAGAGTAAAAAGTACAGAAATTGAGTTTTGCAACATAATTGTGTTGAAAAGCTCCTAATCAGTTATTTGAACTCCTAAAATTTGATTAAAACTTGTATTGCAGTCCTTTTTGTAGAGGTTTCGGACGGGCGGGTCGAAATAGGCCTTTCAATGGACCCGTTGGAATTTTAACTGAGTAAAAAGTACAAAAATTGAGGTTTTGCAATATAATTGTGTTGAAAAGCTCCTAATCAATTACATGAACGACTAAAATTTGATTAAAACTTGTTTTGCAGTCCTTTTTGTAGAGGTTTTGGACGAGCGGGTCGAAATGGGCCTTTCAATGGACCCGTTGAAATTTTAAAAGAGTAAAAAGTACAGAAATTGAGTTTTGCAATATAATTGTGTTGAAAAGCTCCTAATCAGTTATTTGAACTCCTAAAATTTGATTAAAACTTGTATTGCAGTCCTTTTTGTAGAGGTTTCGGACGGGCGGGTCGAAATAGGCCTTTCAATGGACCCGTTGGAATTTTAACTGAGTAAAAAGTACAGAAATTGAGGTTTTGGAATATAATTGTATTGAAAATCTCCTAATCAATTACATAATCTCCTAAAATTTGATTAAAACTTGTTTTGCGGCCCTTTTTTAGAGGTTTCAGACGAGCTGGTCTAAATGGGCCTTTCAATTGACCCGTTGGAATTTTAACGGAGTAAAAAGTACAGAAATTGAGGTTTTGCAATATAATTGTGTTGAAAATCTCCTAATCAATTATTTGAACTCCTAATATTTGAATAAAACATTTTTGCGGTCCTTTTTGTAGAGGTTTCGGATGAGCGGGTCGAAATGGGCCTTTCAATGGGCCCGTTGGTATTTTAACTGACTAAAAAGTATAAGGTTGATGTTTTTCAATATAATTGTGTTGAAAAGTTCCTAATCAATTATTTGAACTCCTAAAATTTGATTAAAACTATTTTGCGGTCCATTTTGTCGAATTTTCAGACGAGTAGGTATAAATGGGCCTTTCAATGGACCCGTTAGAATTTTAACTAAGTAAAAAGTATAGAAATTGAGGTTTTGCAATATAATTGTGTTGAAAAGCTCATAATCATTTATTTTAACTCCTAAAATTTGATTAAAACAGTTTTGCGGTCCATTTTGTATCGGTTTCGGACGTGCAGGTCTAAATGGGCCTTCAATGGACCCGTTGGAATTTTAACTGAGTAAAAAGTACAGAAATTGAGGTTTTGCAATATAATTGTGTTGAAAAGCTACTAATCAATCATTTGAACTCCTAAAATTTGATTAAAACTTGTTTTGTGGTCCTTTTTGTCGAGGTTTCGGACGAGCGAGTCGAAATGGGCCTTTCAATGGACCCGTTGGAATTTTAACTGAGTAAAAAGTACAGAAAATGAGGTTTTACAATATAATTGTGTTGAAAATCTCCTAATCAATTACATGATCTCCTAAAATTTGACTAAAACTTGTATTGCATTCTTTTTGTAGAGGTTTCGGACGAGCGGGTCGAAATGGGCCTTTCAATGGACCCGTTGGAATTTCAACTGACTAAAAAGTACAGAAATTTAGGTTTTGCAATATAATTGTGTTGAAAAGTTCCTAATAAATTGCATGAACTCCTAAATTTTGATTAAAACTTGTTTTGCAGTCCTTTTTGTAGAGGTTTCGGACGAGCGGGTCGAAATGGGCCTTTTAATGGACCCGTTGGAATTTTAACTGAGTAAAAAGTACAGAAATTGAGGTTTTGCAATATAATTGTGTTGAAAAGCTCCTAATCAATTATTTGAACTCCTAATATTTGAATAAAACATTTTTGCGGTCCTTTTTGTAGAGGTTTCGGACGAGCAGGTCTAAATGGGCCTTTCAATGGGCTCGTTTGAATTTTAACTGAGTAAAAAGTATAAAATTGAGGTTTTTCAATATAATTGTGTTGAAAAGCTCCTAATCAATTATTTGAACTCCTAAAATTTGATTAAAACTATTTTGCGGTCCTTTTTTTCGAGGTTTTGGACGGGCGGGTCGAAATGGGCCTTTCAATGGGCCTGTTGGAATTTTAACTGAGTAAAAAGTACAGAAATTGAGGTTTTGCAATTTATTTGTGTTGAAAAGCTCCTAATCAATTACATGAACTCCTAAAATTTGATTAAAACTTGTATTGCAGTCCTTTTTGTAGAGGTTTCGGACGAGCAGGTCTAAATGGGCCTTTCAATGTGCCCGTTGGAATTTTAACTAAATAAAAAGTATTAAATTGAGGTTTTTCAATATAATTATGTTGAAAAGTTCCTAATCAATTATTTGAACTCCTAAAATTTGATTAAAACTATTTTGCGGTCCTTTTTGTCGAGGTTTCGGACGAGAAGGTCTAAATGGGCCTTCCAATGGACCCGTTAGAATTTTAACTGAGTAAAAAGTACAGAAATTGAGGTTTTGAAATATAATTGTGTTGAGAAGCTCCTAATTAATTATTTGAACTCCTAAAATTTGATTAAAACTTGTTTTGGGGTCTTTTTTTGTAGAGGTTTCGGACGAGCAGGTCTAAATGGGCCTTTCAATGGACCCGTTGGAATTTTAACTGAGTAAAAAGTACAGAAATTGAAGTTTTGCAATATAATTGTGTTGAAATGCTCCTAATCAATTATTTGAACTCCTAAAATTTGATTAAAACTTGTTTTGCAGTCCTTTTTGTAGAGGTTTAGGACGAGTATGTCTAAATGGGCCTTTTAATGGGCCCGTTGGAATTTTAACTGACTAAAAAGTACAGAAATTGAGGTTTTGGAATATATTTGTGTTGAAAATATCCTAATCAATTACATGATCTCCTAAAATTTGATTAAAACTTGTTTTGCGGCCCTTTTTTTAGAGGTTACGGACGAGCTGGTCTAAATGGGCCTTTCAATGGACCCGTTGGAATTTTAACGGAGTAAAAAGTACAGAAATTGAGGTTTTGCAATATAATTGTGTTGAAAATCTCCTAATCAATTATTTGTACTCCTAATATTTGAATAAAACATTTTTGCGGTCCTTTTTGTAGAGGTTTCGGACGAGCGGGTCGAAATGGGCCTTTCAATGGGCCCGTGGGAATTTTAATTGACTAAAAAGTATAAAGTTGAGGTTTTTCAATATAATTGTGTTGAAAAGTTCCTAATCAATTATTTGAACTCCTAAAATTTGATTAAAACTATTTTGCGGTCCATTTTGTCGAATTTTCGGACGAGCAGGTATAAATGGGCCTTTCAATGGTCCCGTTAGAATTTTAACTAAGTAAAAAGTATAGAAATTGAGGTTTTGCAATATAATTGTGTTGAAAAGCTCATAATCATTTATTTTAACTCCTAAAATTTCATTAAAACATTTTTGCGGTCCTTTTTGTATCGGTTTCGGACGTGCAGGTTTAAATGGGCCTTCAATGGACCCGTTAGAATTTTAACTGAATAAAAAGTACAGAAATTGAGGTTTTGGAATATAATTGTGTTGAAAAGCTCCTAATCAATCATTTGAACTCCTAAAATTTGATTAAAACTTGTTTTGCGGTCCTTTTTGTTGAGGTTTCGGACGAGCAGGTCTAAATGGGCCTTTCAATGGACCCGTTGGAATTTTAACTGAGTAAAAAGTACAAAAATTAAGGTTTTGCAATATATTTGTGTTTAAAAGCTCCTAATCAGTTATTTGAACTCCTAATATTTGAATAAAACATTTTTGTGGTCCTTTTTGTAGAGGTTTCGGACGAGCAGGTCTAAATGGGCCTTCCAACGGGCCCGTTGGAATTTTAACTGAGTAAAAAGTATAAAATTGAGGTTTTTTCAATATAATTGTGTTGAAAAGCTCCTAATAAATTACATGAACTCCTAAAATTTGATTAAAACTTGTTTTGCAGTCCTTTTTGTAGAGGTTTCGGACGAGAGAGTCAAAATGGGCCTTTTAATGGACCCGTTGGAATTTTAACTGAGTAAAAAGTACAGAAATTGAAGTTTTGCAATATAATTGTGTTGAAAAGCTCCTAATCAATTACATTAACTCCTAAAATTTGATTAAAACTTGTTTTGCATTCCTTTTTGTAGAGGTTTCGGACGAGCGGGTCGAAATGAGCCTTTTAATGGACCCGTTGGAAATTTTTTTTTTGAAGAAAAGGCCTCATTAAAAACCCCTACTACTGTCCTTCAAGCAAAGCTAGAGGACCCTAAAAAGGGGAAAAGAGTGCCCAAATATTATTAATCAATAAAAATTTGTTACAAGATGTTGAATACAATGGGGGATATCTGATTCAAATGACGTAGAAGTCATGGAATTCAGAGAGAAAGAAGCCAAAGTATGGGCTATAACATTTGTATCACGGCGTACAAAGGAAATAGAAGTAAAGTCGAAGTCTTGAAGAGCAGCTTGTATCTGAAGAATAGTTGGTCCCATAGTCGAAAGGTCCTGGGCAGGATTGTTGATCCTATTCGCGAGAGAGGCGCAGTCAGTTTCGATCAAGATACGATTCCATCCTCGAGATCGGGCAAAGGTGAGACCAGCAAGGATGCTTTCCCCCTCACTGGTGATAGCGTCCTGACGACTACCAAGAGGGAAAGCGAGACCACCCACGACTGCTCCTGCAGGATCACGAGCAACAACGCCGACGGCTGCTGCACGAGTTGAAGGGTTAAAAGCTCTGTCCACATTAATTTTGATATAATTAGGTGGAGGAGTACGGGAGGGTTTAATAAAAGTAGATGGAGATGGATCAGGTAAAATTGAAGATTTACAAAATTCATCATGTAAGCTAATTGAGTTGACAGCAATTAGCCATGAGGGTTGTAGATGGTGGTTGTGAACCCAATCATTACGTCTGTTCCAAAGATTCCATAAAACTGTAAGGAAGAGACCAAATTTATCAGAGGAAATTGTAGAGGCTGCTTCCTCTATCCATTGTAAGGGTGTAGGAGCTAAACTCTTATAGAGAGAAATAGGGATACCACTAATTTGGAGGGTTTCAGATGCCCCAGGGCAGTCACGAAGCGCATGAAGAATCGATTCCGATTGATTACCACAGATAGAGCAGAGCCCCGAACTAGGGGAGAAAGCTTGCATTTTAGAACCAACAGGTAGAGCATCAGATGCCAAACGCCAGCCAAAAGTTTTAACTTTGGGTAAAGCTTTGGTTTTGGATAAAAACTTCCAAAACCGATTAGGTGGCGAAGGTTGGGATACTGAGCGTTGTAAGAAAATATATCCGGAGCGAACTGAGTAGATACCCGAGTCATTGGGAGACCATAGGATTGAATCCTGTTGATCATTTATGATGGGAATACGGAGAATGGCATCGGCATCAATTGGATTGAAGTAATTGTTTAACTTTACCGTATCCCAGGCAGTTTGGTTGCGTATCATGAAATCCCGACATCGAATGTGAAATTCATCGGAAATTTCATAATCCCCAGTTAGCTCAATCGGGGAGGAACCACCTCAATTATCTTTGTGTATTCTGATATTACTGTTTATACCAGGGCGATGAAGAAATCCAGGGAAAAGACGCTGAAGGGCGTTATATATACCTTGCCAAGCAAAGGAGCCCCTACTAGGTTTTGGTGCATCCAGGATGTTGCCTGCAGGAAAATATTTAGATCGGTATATTTGTCCTAATAAGGAGTCTGGTTCACAGATTAGTTTCCAAATTTGCTTACCCAAGAGGGCGATATTGAAATCGTGTAGGTCCTTGAAACCCATACCGCCAGCAGATTTGGGTAAACATATACGATTCCACGGTAACATGTGCCAACCTTTTTTGTTGGATTTACCAGTCCACCAGTATTGGCGGATTGATGTAGTCATATCGTCGATGATATTGTGTGGTAGAAGATAGCAAGACATAACATATTGTGGAAGAGATTGTAAGACAACTTTGATGAAAATCTCTCTGCCACTAAAGGATAGAAGGTGTTTGTCCCAGCTAGAAAGTCGATCATGTACTTTATCACGTACAAAACCTAAAGTTTCAGTTTTATTTTTTCCAATTAGGAGCGGGATGCCTAGGTAAACACCAGGGTTAGAGACCTCGCGTACTTGTAAAAGGCTGTTGATTGCATTTCTTGTTGCAGTAGGTGTACGCGGGTTATAAAAGATTGTTGATTTCTCAAAGTTGACTGCTTGACCGGAAGCATTAGCATAAGTTTGAAGAGCTTTTTTCAGAAGGGACGCTTCAGATTGGTTAGTGTTAATAAATACCATGCAATCGTCAGCAAAAAGCAGGTGGTTGACTTTAGGCCCATGTTTACTGGCGCCGAGACCCGGGAGTATTTTTATTTGTTGAGCGGCATCTAAGTAAGCCGAGAGGCCTTGAGTACAGAATAGAAAGAGAAAAGGTGATAGAGGATCCCCCTGACGAAGACCACGTTGAGGTTGAAAGGTGGATGAGAATGAATTATTAATTTTAACTGAGAAAGATACTGTAGTAATACAGCGCATTATAAGCTTGATCCATTCGGATGCAAAGCCCATTCGTTCCATAACATTAGCAAGGAAGGACCATTCTACTCTGTCGAATGCTTTCTCCATGTCTAGTTTAAGGGCTGCTTCTTGAGAGGATTTAGTAGCTCCTGAGTTAATATTATGGATAATTTCATGAGCAATAAGAATGTTGTCAGTTATATTGCGTCCCTGGACAAAGGCTGCTTGATTAGTGCTAATACAAAGAGGTATAGCCTGTTTCATTCTATTGACAATTGTTTTGGCAACTATTTTGTAAAGGACAGTGCAAAGGCTAATTGGTCTGAGTTGTTTCATGGAGGTTGGGTTTTGTACTTTGGGAATTAGCACTAATATAGTTTTGGTGACTGCCGCCATATCGGTGTTGCTATTTAAGAGGTTAATACAAAGATTAATAACATCATCACCTACTGTATCCCAGTGTTGTCTAAAAAAGCTGCTGGGTAGACCATCGCAGCCTGGAGCTTTCCTAGGGTCAATTTCTTTGAAAGCATGAATAATTTCCTCTTTTATGAAAGCCTTTAGAAGGTTTTCATTCATTGAATGATTAATGGAAGGGTGAATTTTATCCAAGATGACGTTCGAAATTTGTGGGCTAGAGGTTGTGAACAAGTTTTGAAAATAATCTGATGCAATTTCCATAATATCCGATTCAGTAGTGCACCAATTGGAATTGGTATCGTAAAGGCCTACGATTGAGTTTTTCTTGTTCCTATTAGAAGCGCGAGCATGGAAGAATTTGGTATTTTTGTCCCCTTGGGAGAGCCAAAGGGTTCGAGATCGTTGAGCCCAATAAACTTCTTGCTCTGTTAAGAGTTTGTTTAATTCAGTTCTATAGTTTAAATAAACATGTTCATTAGTGGACGTTAATGGACGATATAGTAATCTGTTTATTTTTTTAGTAAGAAATTTAATTCTTCCGGTTGATTTAAAACGTTGCTGATTTTGCCATTCTTCAAGGTAAGTGCCTACCGCTTCAATTTTGTTTATGGCTGTTCCGGGAGTGTCGGCCCAAGCCCTTTTAATGGTACGGATATTATCAATATTATTAGACCAGCAGCTTTCGAATCTGAAATTCTTAGGTGGTTGTGTTTTGATTTTGGTAGTCGATATGTCTAAATCTAGAAAAAGGAAACAATGATCAGATTTGGCAACATAATCTGTGGTGATTCGATGAGAAGGGTAGAGATCTTTCCATTCGGAATTAGCAATAAAACGGTCTAATCTTTCATGTATTACCGGGGTTAATGGACCAACTTTAGACCATGTGAACCATCCCGAGGATGGCTTACAATCATAGAGATTGTTTCAAGTTAAACAATTACGAAAGTTTTTAATTTGAGATCTAGCTCTACGAGAGCCGCCTTGTTTTTCCGAATCTGTTAAAATTTCATTGAAATCACCTCCTAGTAGCCAAGGTTTATTTTTAGTGGATGGATATAAAGAATCAATTAACTCCCATGTTTTATATTTTTGGCTAGTTTCCGAAAAGCCGTGAAAGCCAGTGAAAAACATTGTGGAATTATTCTGTAAAATTTGAGTATGAATAAAACGCGACGAATAAGAAAGAAGACTTATATTAATTTCGTTTGTAGCGAATAATGAGATACCGGAACACCCTTCCGTAGGGGAAATAGAAATAATGTCTATCATACCTAATGAAAGACATAAGCGGTTACATTCCGCATTATTTAGCTTAGTTTCGCATAAAAATATAATATCGGGGTTGGTGCGTTGGACATAGGATCGGAAATGTTGAACCGTCGGGGCTTGTCCAAGGCCCTGACAGTTCCAGCAGAGGATCCTCATTTTGCTCGGCGGGGCTGGGAATCAGCCGCCGCCGGAGAGTTTTTAGAGCTGCTCATCCCAGCTTTTGGAGTAGATCCTGATTGTTTGGATTTTTTCGGCGGGAGCGATACTTGTATTGGGGATGAAGCCATTGAGGGATTTCGATAATATGAGGAAGACGAGTGAATAAGGAGTTGTGGTGGTTTAGAGTAATTGTAGTATGAATATATAAAGAAAACGTAAAAAGTTAAGGGGAAGAATATATGGAAAGTGGGATGAGAGAGATACGTATGAGGGATTGACGATTGTAATAGATAGGATTTGCTAATATTAATTGGTAAATTAACTACTGTACTTTCCTTGAATAAGAAAGAGAACGTGAAAAAGGAAGAAGCTATGGTTATTATTAAAGGAAAGTATAGTGAATATCTATAAAAAAATTGGTAAGGATTTGACGGTAATATTAAAAGGATTTGATTGAAGTATTGACTGTATAAAGGAATTGAAAAAAGAAAGAACAAATAAATTTTGTTAATAAAAGCAATTCTTTTAATTATTGAGTATTTAAAGCTGGGAATAAAAGATGGTGGAGCTAATAAATGGGGATATATTATGTAACTGCTGAAAATAAATTTCAATAATGGTATTGATGTAACACAATTAAAGGCGTAGTTTAATGAAAATAATTTTGGCAATAAGCTTGATTGTTGTAAAGAGAGTAATAGCAGAAAATTGAAGTTATCATTGACCGTATTTAAATCTTTTTTAAAGGGAGATTTATAAGGAATTATAGAGTCATAAAAGCGGAAAGAGGAAGAATGTAGTATATTTGTAAGAATTTGAATTTTATAATACTGTATAAAAGGAATTAATGCTAGTTTTTTTGTTATAATTAAATAACTGCAAAAATAATGGAAGGCAATGATGAAATAAAAATTTAGGGAGTTTGGAATGGTAGTATAGAATTTTGGGAAGCTTTGAATAGTAGAATAAGGATTTATGGAACTTTTAATAGTAGAGTATATTATGAGGTAATTCAGAGATTTTGGAAAAACCTGAAAAGGATGGTTGTGGGTGAGTTTTGGAACTGTTTTTTGAGAAATCGAATTGAATAAAACTGAAAATTTTGTAGAGCAAACTTGAAATATGAATGCGAAATTCCTTATAGAAAGGATTTGATCAGAATCCCAAAAGTGGGCTTGTAAAATTTCACCTAATAAGGTGTAGAGGGAAGGGATGTTAAACGAGCATAACAGAAAATAAATATCGCTGACAGAGTAACATACATTTAGCAAGTAGAATAAACCATGCATAGCACTAATGATATGCACTAAAAAGCAATTAAAAGCATAGAAGAAATAAAAGGAGAGCAGAAAAGGAAGAAAACAGGAAAGAATAATTACAGACCCAAGGGAAATAAGAAGCGGGGATAAGAAAATGAATACAATCCAAACGAGCAAAAAGATATAGGGGGATAAAAAAATAACATGATAATTAAAAAGATTAGAGTGAAGATGTAACCCAGAGGGAGTAGGGAGTATCCAGTTTACCTTTAACATCCGTAAGGTAGCTTGTGATATTGCATCCGATGATGAAACATAGAGAGGGCCACCAATGAAAAGATCAAAAAGAAAACAAGTATAATGAGTAACGGGAAAACCTTTGATAATACTAGTAATACAAAAGAAAAGGGTAATCAGATGTAAATCGTACAAGACCATAATGGATATTAAGTTTGAATTAGAGAGATAGACATGAAATTTATTGTAATGATTAGCCAGAATGAGATTTATTGAGATTTGTTGCAAAAATTCAGCTTTAATAACAGAATATTGGCCATAGCTTATGCTGATGGACATAGAATGCAAACACAGAAAATGAATATGATGCAAGAAAATTGGGATGGTTAAGCAAATCTGGAGGTGTAAATAGTACATAAACAGTGTAGAAGGTGCTGTGAATAGTTGAGCATTTCTCAAATCAATCCGAAAGTTAACTAAAATAAGAATGACCACAGTAAAAAGATTAGTTAAGGCAGTCCTAATTATGCATTGTAAGGTGTGTATAAGCAAAATGATAATTCCTACAATTATGTTACAACCCAGAGCATGTAAGCAGTGTAGGAAAGTAGCAGAATGTGAATAGATTTTATTAGAGGCTAAATGGTTATGATATTTGTAACCAGAAAACCAAGGAGTATATATAGATAACTGAACAAGAACATGATAAATATAGTAAAGATAGTTCAAAGAAGTGAACATAGAGTATAATAAATTGCAATAATAGTAGAAACTATATGTTCCCATAGGATGGGCTTGTTGTAGATTCCCTGTAAGGGCTTGAAGTAGAGATAAGGTAATAAATAATTTATATGACATAGTAGTTATCAGAAAAGAGGATATGAAAACAGTACCAGCAATGTTTAGGAGCAACCTAGGATAAACACAAAAAATGTTTAAGCATATATCCACATTTGAATACAAGCAGATTAGGAAAAGATAGAAAGCCCTTAAAATATATAAGCAACATAAAAATGAGATATGATGCCGCAGATGAGATGTTATATCAGAAATGAAATGACAGTAAGAAAACCAAAAGGGGAACGAATGGATGACGTACCAAGAGATTCGACATATGAAAACATTAAAATCCTTCCTTTTGAGGAGGAAGGTTAAGCAAATATGGAATAAAGAAAAAAGGATTAACAGAATATTGAAAAGAAAAAAAGAATGAAAATAGAAAAGAGGGGGGAAGAAAACCCTAGCCGACTATGGAGCACCAATCGGAGCCGCCACCCGAACAGATGCGACATCGGGGTTTGCAGGCAAGCAAAACATGTGATACCTATAACAGATTGCCAACAAAGGAGATTAGATATAGAAAAATTAAAGATAAATAGAATTGAAAAAAGTGGAAGAAACCCTAAATCACAAAATGATTTTGGCGAATCCTTGTAGCGGCAGTGGACGGTGGCCTCCAAAAAAGGCCACATGGTTGATTGCAGATAAACAAAAAACAGCAAGATGAATGTAGACCAGACGAGTGGATGGGAAAAAACCACCGAGGGTTTAGATCTACATAAAAAAAGAAAAATTGTTAGGAGAAAGGGGAAAAGGAGTAAAAAGAAAAGAATAACAGAAACGAATAAAAAAGAGAGAAGGTGAAAGGATCTGTGAAATTTTGATCCGATGGGAAAGGGGGTCGGCATGCAGAGCGATCCTTGCCGTCGGCGTGGAGAAGACGGAGATACAACACCGGAGACAACCGAAGGATGAATCCCAAAAGCAAAAACATGAACGGATTAGAAAAAAATAGAATATAAAATGAATATAGAAAAAAATAAGGGAAATGGTAGAACAAACCTATCAGATTTGACGATTTCCCTGATGAAGAAAGGAGGAACAAAAATAAACTCAACCGGAAAAAGAAAACCAGCAGAAACCAGAAAGTTAGTAAAGCAAAACAATGAAAAAAAGTGATAGAAAAACGATAAAAATGAAAATAGAAGTTATGATGGTGTGAGGCAACTCTTCGCATTCTCTGCCCGAAATCCAAGGAGCACGTTAGAAGATTTGCTTGCAAAATCGGCTGATGAGGAAATGCCGTGAGGTAAAGGGGAACTGGTGGAAAAGAAAGAAAATCCACCAAAAAGAACGGAGCAAACAAAACCCAAAAAAGAGCCCCAGAGAGAATTAAGAGAGAAATGAGAGAGAGAGCCATCACCCTACCCACGCCCGTTAGAATTTTAACTGAGTAAAAAGTACAGAAATTGAAGTTTTGCAATATAATTGTGTTGAAAATCTCCTAATCAATTACATTAACTCCTAAAATTTGATTAAAACTTGTTTTGCATTCCTTTTTGTAGAGGTTTCGGACGAGCGGGTCGAAATGAGCCTTTCAATGGACCCGTTGGAATTTTAACTGAGTAAAAAGTACAGAAATTGAGGTTTTGCAATATAATTGTGTGGAAAAGCTCCTAATCAATTATTTGAACTCCTAAAATTTGATTAAAACCTGTTTTGCGGTCCTTTTTGTCGAGGTTTTGGACGAGCAGGTCTAAATGGGCCTTTCAATGGACCCGTTGGAATTTTAACTTAGTAAAAATTACAGAAATTGAGGTTTTGCAATATAATTGTGTTGAAAATCTCCTAATTAATTACATGATCTCCTAAAATTTGATTAAAACTTGTTTTGCGGTCCTTTATGTAGAGGTTTTGGACAAGTATATCTAAATGGGCCTTTCAATGGACTTGTTGGAATTTTAACTGAGTAAAAAGTAAAAAAATTGAGGTTTTGCAATATAATTGTGTTGAAAAGCTCCTAATCAATTATTTGAACTCCTAAAATTTGAATAAAACATTTTTGCGGTCCTTTTTGTAGAGGTTTCGGACGAGCAGTTCTAAATGGGCCAATCAATGGGCCCGTTGGAATTTTAACTGAGTAAAAAGTATAAAATTGAGGTTTTTCAGTATTTGTGTTGAAAAGCTCCTAATCAATTATTTCAACTCCTAAAATTTGATTAAAACTTTTTTCGTGGTGCTTTTTGTAGAGGTTTCGGACTAGCGGGTCTAAATGGGCCTTTCAATGGACCCGTTGGAATTTTAACTGAGTAAAAAGTACAGAAACTGAGGTTTTGCAATATAATTGTGTTGAAAAGCTCCTAATAAATAATTTGAACTCCTAAAATTTGATTAAAACTTGTTTTGCTGTCCTTTTTGTAGAGGTTTCGGACGAGCAGGTCTAAATGGGTCTTTCAATGGGCCCGTTGGAATTTTAACTGAGTAAAAAGTACAGAAATTGAGGTTTTGGAATATAATTGTGTTGAAAATCTCCCAAACAATTACATGATCTCCTAAAATTTGATTAAAACTTGTTTTGCGGCCCTTTTTGTAGATGTTTCGGACGAGCAGGTCTAAATGGGTCTTTCAATGGACCCGTTGGAATTTTAACTGAGTAAAAAGTACAAAATTGAGGTTTTGCAATATAATTGTGTTGAAAATCTCCTAATCAATTATTTGATCTCCTAAAATTTGTTTAAAATTTGTTTTACGGCCCTTTTTGTAGAGGTTTCGGACGAGCTAGTCTAAATGGGTCTTTCAATGGACCCGTTGGAATTTTAACTGAGTAAAAATTCAACAATTGAGGTTTTGCAATATAATTGTGTTGAAAAACTCCTAATCAATTATTTGAACTCCTAATATTTTAATAAAACATTTTTGCTGTCCTTTTTGTAGAGGTTTCGGACGAGCAGGTCTAAATGGGCCTTTCAATGGGCCCGTTGGAATTTTAACTGAATAAAAAGTATAAAATTGAGGTATTTCAATATAATTGTGTTGAAAAGTTCCTAATCAATTATTTGAACTCCTAAAATTTGATTAAAACTATTTTGCGGTCCTTTTTGTCGAGGTTTCGGACGAGCAGGTCGAAATGGGCCTTTCAATGGACCCTTTGGAATTTTAACTGAGTAAAAAGTACAGAAATTGAGGTTTTGCAATAAAATTGTGTTGAAAAGCTCCTAATCAATTACATGAACTCCTAAAATTTGATTAAAACATGTTTTGCAGTCCTTTTTATAGAGGTTTCAGACGAGCGGGTCTAAATGGGCCTTTCAATGGGCCAGTTGGAATTTTAACTGAATAAAAAGTATTGAATTGAGGTTTTTCAATATAATTGTGTTGAAAAGCTCCTAATCAATTATTTGAACTCCTAAAATTTGATTAAAACTTGTTTTGCGGTCCTTTTTGTCGAATTTTCAGACGAGCAGGTCTAAATGGGCCTTTCAATGGACCCTTTGGAATTTTAACTGAGTAAAAAGTACAGAAATTGAGGTTTTGCAATATAATTGTGTTGAAAAGCTCCTAATCAATTACATGAACTCCTAAAATTTGATTAAAACATGTTTTGCAGTCCTTTTTGTAGAGGTTTCAGACGAGCGGGTCTAAATGGGCCTTTCAATGGACCAGTTGGAATTTTAACTGAGTAAAAAGTACAGAAATTGAGGTTTTGCAATATAATTGTGTTGAAAAGCTCGTAATCAATTACATAAACTCCTAAAATTTGATTAAAACTTGTTTTGCAGTCCTTTTTGTAGAGGTTTCGGACAAGCGGGTCGAAATGGGCCTTTCAATGGACCCGTTGGAATTTCAATTGAGTAGAAAGTACAAAAATTGAGGTTTTGCAATATAATTGTGTTGAAAAGCTCCTAATCAATTAAATAAACTCCTAAAATTTGATTAAAACTTTTTTTGCAGTCCTTTTTGTATCGGTTTCAGACGAGTTGGTCTAAATGGGCCTTACAATGGACCCGTTGGAATTTTAACTGAGTAAAAAGTACAGAAATTGAGGTTTTGCAATATAATTGTGTTGAAAAGAACCTAATCAATTATTTGAACTCCTCTAATTTGATTAAAACTTGTTTTGCGGTCCTTTTTGTCGAGGTTTCGGACGAGCAGGTCTAAATGGGCCTTTCAATGGACCCTTTGGAATTTTAACTGAGTAAAAAGTACAAAAATTGAGGTTTTGCAATATAATTGTGTTGAAAAGCTCCTAATCAATTACAAGAACTCCTAAAATTTGATTAAAACTTGTTTTGGAGTCCTTTTTGTAGAGGTTTCAGACGAGCGGGTCTAAATGGGCCTTTCAATGGACCCGTTGGAATTTTAACTGAGTAAAAACTACAGAAATTGAGGTTTTGGAATATAATTGTGTTGAAAAGCTCCTAATCAATTATTTGAACTCCTAAAATTTGATTAAAACTTGTTTCACGGTCCTTTTTGTAGAGGTTTCGGACGAGCATGTCTAAATGGGCCTTTTCATGGGCCCGTTGGAATTTTAACTGAGTAAAAAGTACAGAAATTGAGGTTTTGGAATATAATTGTGTTGAAAATCTCCTAATCAATTATTTGAACTCCTAATATTTGAATAAAACATTTTTACGGTCCTTTTTGTAGAGGTTTCGGACAAGCGGGTCGAAATGGGCCTTTCAATGGGCCCGTTGGAATTTTAACTGATAAAAAGTATAAAATTGAGGTTTTTCAATATAATTGTGTTGAAAAGTTCCTAATAAATTATTTGAACTCCTAAAATTTGATTAAAACTATTTTGCGGTCCGTTTTGTCGAATTTTTGGACGAGCAGGTATAAATGGGCCTTTCAAAGGACTCGTTAGAATTTTAACTAAGTAAAAAGTATAGAAATTGAGGTTTTGCAATATAATTGTTTTGAAAAGCTCATAATCATTTATTTTAACTCCTAAAATTTCATTAAAACATTTTTGTGGTCCTTTTTGTATCTGTTTCGGACGTGCAGGTCTAAATGGGCCTACAATGGACCCGTTGGAATTTTAACTGAGTAAAAAGTACAGAAATTGAGGTTTTGCAATATAATTGTGTTGAAAAGCTCCTAATCAATCATTTGAACTCCTAAAATTTGATTAAAACTTGTTTTGCGGTCCTTTTTGTTGAGGTTTCGGACGAGCAGGTCTAAATTGGCCTTTCAATGGACCCGTTTGAATTTTAACTGAGTAAAAAGTACAGAAATTTAGGTTTTGCAATATAATTGTGTTGAAAAGCTCCTAATAAATTGCATGAACTCCTAAAATTTGATTAAAACTTGTTTTGCATTCCTTTTGTAGAGGTTTCGGACGAGCGAGTCGAAATGGGCCTTTCAATGGACCCGTTGGAATTTTAACTGAGTAAAAAGTACAGAAATTGAGGTTTTGCAATATAATTGTGTTAAAAATCTCCTAATCAATTACATGAACTCCTAAAATTTGATTAAAACTTGTTTTGCAGTCCGTTTTGTAGAGGTTTCGGATGAGCGGGTCGAAATGGGCCTTTCAATGGACCCGTTGGAATTTCAACTGAGTAAAAAGTACAGAAATTTAGGTTTTGCAATATAATTGTGTTGAAAAGTTCCTAATAAATTACATGAACTCCTAAAATTTGATTAAAACTTGGTTTGCAGTCCTTTTTGTAGAGGTTTCGGACGAGCAGGTCTAAATGGGCCTTTCAATGGGCCCGTTTGAATTTTAACAGAGTAAAAAGTACAGAAATTGAGGTTTTGCAATATAATTTTGTTGAAAAGCTCCTAATAAATTACATGAACTCATAAAATTTGATTAAAACTTGTTTTACGGTCCTTTTTGTAGAGGTTTCGGACGAGCAGGTCTAAATGGGCCTTTCAATGGACCCGTTGGAATTTCAACTGAGTAAAAAGTACAGAAATTTAGGTTTTGCAATATAATTGTGTTGAAAAGTTCCTAATAAATTACATGAACTCCTAAAATTTGATTAAAA
The DNA here is from genome assembly GCA_030270665.1 of Hibiscus trionum. NCBI lineage: Eukaryota > Viridiplantae > Streptophyta > Magnoliopsida > Malvales > Malvaceae > Hibiscus > Hibiscus trionum. The sequence continues at coordinate 32,377,781 of BSYR01000008.1, forward strand.
CTTGGTTTGCAGTCCTTTTTGTAGAGGTTTCGGACGAGCAGGTCTAAATGGGCCTTTCAATGGGCCCGTTTGAATTTTAACTGAGTAAAAAGTACAGAAATTGAGGTTTTGCAATATAATTTTGTTGAAAAGCTCCTAATAAATTACATGAACTCATAAAATTTGATTAAAACTTGTTTTGCGGTCCTTTTTGTAGAGGTTTCGGACGAGCAGGTCTAAATGGGCCTTTCCATGGACCCGTTGGAATTTCAACTGAGTAAAAAGTACAGAAATTTAGGTTTTGCAATATAATTGTGTTGAAAAGTTCCTAATAAATTACATGAACTCCTAAAATTTGATTAAAACTTGTTTTGCAGTCCTTTTTGTAGAGGTTTCGGACGAGCAGGTCTAAATGGGCCTTTCAATGGGCCCATTTGAATTTTAACTGAGTAAAAAGTACAGAAATTTAGGTTTTGCAATATAATTGTGTTGAAAAGTTCCTAATAAATTACATGAACTCCTAAAATTTGATTAAAACTTGTTTTGTAGTCCTTTTTGTAGAGGTTTCGGACGAGCAGATTTAAATGGGCCTTTTAATGGGCCCGTTTGAATTTTAACTGAGTAAAAAGTACAAAAATTGAGGTTTTGCAATATAATTTTGTTGAAAAGCTCCTAATAAATTACATGAACTCATAAAATTTGATTAAAACTTGTTTTGCGGTCCTTTTTGTAGAGGTTTCGGACGAGCAGGTCTAAATGGGCCTTTCAATGGACCCGTTGGAATTTTAACTGAGTAAAAAGTACATAAATTGAGGTTTTGCAATATAATTGTGTTGAAAAGCTCCTAATCAATTACATGAACTTCTAAAATTTGATTAAAACTTGTATTGCAGTCCTTTTTGTAGAGGTTTCGGACGTGTAGGTCTAAATGGGCCTTTCAATGGGCCCGTTGGAATTTTAACTGAATAAAAAGTATCAAATTGAGGTTTTTCAATATAATTATGTTGAAAAGTTCCTAATCAATTATTTGAACTCCTAAAATTTGATTAAAACTATTTTGCGGTCCTTTTTGTCGAGGTTTCGGACGAGAAGGTCTAAATGGGCCTTTCAATGGACCCGTTAGAATTTTAACTGAGTAAAAAGTATATAAATTGAGGTTTTGTAATATAATTGTGTTGAAAAGCTCATAATCATTTATTTTAACTCCTAAAATTTGATTAAAACATTTTGCGATTCTTTTTGTATCGGTTTCGGACGTGCAGGTCTAAATGGGCCTTCAATGGACCCGTTGGAATTTTAACAGAGTAAAAAGTACATAAATTGAGGTTTTTCAATATAATTGTGTTGAAAAGCTCCTAATCAATTATTTGAACTCCTAAAATTTGATTAAAACTTGTTTTGCGGTCCTTTTTGTTGAGGTTTCGGACGAGCAGGTCTAAATGGGCCTTCCAATGGACCCGTTGGAATTTTAACTGAGTAAAAAGTACAAAAATTGAGGTTTTGCAATATATATGTGTTGAAAAGCTCCTAATCAGTTATTTGAACTCCTAATATTTGAATAAAACATTTTTGCGGTACTTTTTGTAGAGGTTTCAGACGAGCAAGTCTAAATGGGCCTTTCAACGGGCCCGTTGGAATTTTAACTGAGAAAAAGTATAAAATTGAGGTTTTTCAATATAATTGTGTTGAAAAGCTCCTAATAAATTACATGAACTCCTAAAATTTGATTAAAACTTGTTTTGCAGTCCTTTTTGTAGAGGTTTCGGAAGAGAGAGTCGAAATGGGCCTTTAAATGGACCCGTTGGAATTTTTTTTTTGATAAAACAGTATAATTACGAGAACAAAGTTTACCAGCACAACCCAAATGCCAAATCGGCCTCCAATACAATCACAATGCAAATCTATATTAAAGAATAAAGCAAAACTGGGAAAATTTATTATTCTTACATTAAACTGTGTTTGAAGAAGCTTCTTCAATCCAGCTTTACCGAAGAGAATAAATAATGCACGAACCAGAAAGAAGAAAGGAATCCGACGGTGCCGGTTGCGAACATGATTGCGAGAACCATGAAGAGAGAATACCCCAAGTAGAGAGTAGCCGAGACCGGTCCGCTCAAGCTCTTAAGATCGAAAATGAGATAGTTTACGGAGTAGAGGAAAATGTAGATGGCAACTGAACCGGATGCAAAGAATGATTTCCACCACCATTTCCAGTCCTCCACGCAGAGATGCATGTAAGTTAGCACCAAAGATACTTCGGCACAAACCACAACGAGTAAGATCAGAACAACGAACAGAAACCCAAAGACGTAGTAAACTCGTCCCATCCAGATGCTAGACATGATGAAGAAAAGCTCGATGAAAAGGGTACCGAAAGGTAGAGTCCCGGCACCGAGAACTAACAGCCAAGATGGGTACCTTTGAGCTGGGATTTCACGGGGAATCTGGTTGGTTCGAACAGGGTATTCAATATGAGGTGCCTTAGCCCCAAAGTATCCACCAATTAGGGTGAGTGGAACCGAGATACAGAACCAAAGTAAAAGTAGAATAACAAAGAGAGAAAATGGAATAGCTCCTGTGCTATGACTTCCCCACAACAGGAAATTCAAAACGGTTAGAATCGAAAAGGCAATACCAGGGAAGAAACAAGCAGCCTTCCAAGCAATGGAAGTCCATCCTTTGTGATCGCCGAAGCCAATTGTTCTCCAAAGACGAACTGCAACATAGCCTGCTGCGATACCAAGAATCATGTAGAAAAATAGCATACCTGTAATGAGAGTTCCACGGGATGCTGGTGACATAAATCCAAGAGCAGCAAACAATATTGTCACAATTGCCATCCCAAGGATCTGAACTCCATTCCCAACCATAATACACAAAAGATCAGGATTCGATGGGGCACGGAAAACATCCCCAACTACTAGCTTCCACCCAGATAACTCCTCGTTCACCGCTGCTTGGGCCTCTTTATCAAGCTCCTCGTACCGGGTCAGATCCCGCCTAACAGTCCTTAAAAAGATCACAAGGACTATACCAGCGAGGAAAGTGATCACCATGAGAGAATTCAAGATCGAGAACCAATGGACTTTGGCCCCCTCCATCTTCAAATAAGCATCCCAACGAGATGGCCACTTGATATCACTCTCCTCAAAGGTAACTTCATACGTGAAGACAATCGGCTCACCTTCCTTGATAGGCTTTGACACAGTAGTTGGCTCACATTTAATTGGAGACGGATATTTTTCATACATTTTCAAGTTCTTAACCAAGTTACCATCATGCATGACACTGCAAGGAACCACCTCGAAGCCAACGACCATATAACCAGGAACATCCGATCCCTTATTGCCGACAGTGGGAATAGCCTCCATGCCATCCCCGCCCATAACACGTACCACATTCGGTTCCTCATACTTATGAACAAGCACCTTAAACTTCAAATGATTAAACACATAATACAGATCCTGAATCTTAACACCAACCGGATACCCGGTCCACCTCAACATAAAACCCTCTTTCGCAGTATACCTTATCGCAGGCAAATTATCGAGAATCAAATTAACTTGATACATTTCATCAATCCTTTTCGTCAACAACTTAAAATCATCAGATGACAGCTTACCGGTTTGACACAAGAAGATCTCGGATTCATTAGTGTACATCTTAAACTTATACGGCGAGTTCTCGATCCGATCTCCCATGAGAAGCTCACCGAGATTCTCAGCATTATCCTTAACACCCTCTAAAGGCTTACAGAAAGGTAAACTGTAATAGCTAAAGGGCATTTCAGTGTCAATGGAAGTTAGGGAATTCACTTTAACAGATAAAGAATTCCCAACCACATGTTTGAGAGGGTAACTACCAGGCAAATAAAAACCGTACCCAGATTGAAATATCAAGCAGATTGTTAATACCCAGATCCCAAAACTGCCCATGATTCCGAATTTCGTCAGATCTGGGAAAACCCAGAACGAGAAATGAGTTTATTAGCAGAGATTTAAGTGAATTTCGACGTGGGTTTTGACTAAACAATGGGAAAGGCAAAAATCTAGCGGTGCATATAACAATGAAGGAATTATGTAAAAAAAAAGGAAGAATCCAAAGGATTTTTGGAAGTAGAATTAGAGTTACCTGATGAGGGAACAAATTGAAGAGCCTCTATGAAGAAACTTGAAGCCCAAGCATAGAGAGATCTTCAAATTGCTCCTTTTTTTCTTCCTTTTTTCCGCTTGGAGAGGAAGAAAATAGCAACGGGAGGTACAATGGCGGGTGTTATATATTATTGGCGGCTTGGCGCTCTGAAAAAACCATCACCGACACCATATTTAGAGTTTTCTTTTTCACTCATTTTCTCTTTGGAAGCTTTCTTGACTAATATTTCACGTTTTTTTGTCTTTATTTTTCAAAGAATTATGTTCAAATTTGATCACCCGTTGGAATTTTAACTGAGTAAAAAGTACAGAAATTGAGGTTTTGCAATATAATTGAGTTGAAAAGCTCCTAATCAATTACATTAACTCCTAAAATTTGATTAAAACTTGTTTTGCCTTCCTTTTTGTAGAGGTTTCGGATGAGCGGGTCGAAATGGGCCTTTCAATGGACCCGTTGGAATTTTAATTGAGTAAAAAGTACAGAAATTGAGGTTTTGCAATATAATTGTGTTGAAAAGCTCCTAATCAATTATTTGAACTCCTAAAATTTGATTAAAACTTGTTTTGCGGTCTTTTTTGTAGAGGTTTCGGACGAGCAGGTCTAAATGGGCCTTTTAATTGGCCCGTTGGAATTTTAACTGAGTAAAAAGTACAGAAATTGAGGTTTTGGAATATAATTGTGTTGAAAATCTCCTAATAAATTACATGATCTCCTAAAATTTGATTAAAACTTGTTTTGCGGCCCTTTTTGTAGAGGTTTCGGACGAGCTGGTCTAAATGGGCCTTTCAATGGACCCGTTGGAATTTTTTTTGAAGAAAGGGCCTCATTAAAAACCCCACTAATCCTTACTGTGCTGGCCTAGTTAGGGTCCTAGGAGGGGAAAAGAGTACCCAAATATATTATAAATCATGGTGGTTGGTGAACAACCGGTACAAATGTTCGCAAATCATCGGGCAAGCCCGGTGCAAAATACAAAGAGGATCTAGAATGAAGGGCCCAATTGGCGATATAGTGAGCTAAAGCATTAGCTGTACGCGGTACATAAAGTAAACATAAACCAGTGACAGTATCAAAGAAAGATCTAGCTGTCTCAATCTGCCGCTGAAGGGGGGAGGCATCCTGGCCGGCTTGACGTAGCCTATTAATTATCAGGGTTGCGTCCGACTCAAGATGAAACCCTTGCCAGCCAGTGTCTGCACCGAGTGTGACTCCTGCGATGATAGCGTGGAGTTCCGCGGATGGAGAATCTGCGGTGTCAACCAAGAAGAGAGCCCGTCCTAGCAAGATAGCTCAGTGGTGTCACGAGCCACAATACCAATGCTAGCGGAACCCGTAGCTGCATTGAACGCGCCATCGACATTGATTTTGATCGTCCCAGCCGGTGGTGGTCTCCAGACAGGTTGGGAAAGGGCTGGCTCCGTCTGCGGTCGCGTCGTGGTATGGTCTGAGTTGGCCGAGATGTAGTCGCGAAGTAGTTCCTGTGAGTTCATCAGAGTAAGCCAAGGGGGTTGTAGACGCTGAGAATGGACCCAGTCATTCCTCCTGTTCCATAGATTCCACAAGGTAGTCAGGAGAAGATCGAATTGTGCGCGAGATAGAAGTGCATCTCCCTGTTCGAGCCAGAGGGTAACCGAGGTGGCTATGCTGTCGCATAACGCATAGGGGAAGCCAGCAAGGCTTAGAACCTCGGCGGCGCCAGGGCAGTCTCGAAATGCATGAATCGCAGTTTCAAGAATCGAGGGACAGAATGGGCACATGCCACTGCCCATCCCTAGAGCAGCAAGACGGTCACCAGTTGGTAAAGCACTCCGCCCTGCCCGCCATCCAAAGGTATGAACCTTCGGAAGCGTATTAGATTTAGCAATGATCTTCCAGAGTGGGCACGGGCGCTCAAGGGGCCTTGAGGGCCTACGCAGGAAGAGGTAGCCGGAGCGTACTGTATAAATGTTAGTATCGTGAAAGCCCCATAGTAAAGTATCACGACGTTCATCGGATATCGGGACGTGCAAGATGTTGGCAGCATCATCCCAGTCAATGTATTGACGAACTTTATGTTCGTCCCAAGAGTTGTGATGGCGGATCATAAAATCACCGCAACGCAAGGGTATCTCCTCATTATCCTGATAGTTACCAAAGAAGGAGAGACCAACGGCCCCACCCCAATGTTCTCGATGGATACGTATTCGACTGTCAATGCCGGGCCGCTAGAAAAAACCTGGCTGCAAGCGTTGCATAGCTTGCCAGATGCCTCGCCAGGCAAATGAGGCGCGCTGGTCAGCTTTCGCGTCCAGAATATTGCCGGAGGGGTAATAATGGGATCGTAGGACCCTCGCAAGTAGGGAATCAGGCGAGTGAATCAGTCGCCAGATTTGCTTCCCAAGAAGAGCAATGTTAAAGTCCCGTAAGTCACGGAAGCCCATTCCCCCAGTGGCTTTGGGCGTACACATGGTATCCCAGGACAGCATTGGCCATCCTTTCTTGTTACTTCTACCCGACCACTAGTATCGACGAATTGAGCGTGTCGCATCGTTGACAATGTTTTGCGGAAGCAGATAACAGGACATGACGTACTGAGGTATAGCTTGTGCCACTGATTTTATTAGAATTTCACGCCCACTGTATGAGAGCAAATTAGTATCCCATTTAGCCATGCGTGAGTTAACCTTGTCACGAATAAACCCAAGACTGGCCGTTCGGTTCTTCCCAACGAGGAGAGGGACCCCCAGATAAGTACCGGGGTCATCAACCAAACGGATGCCAAGGGTATGCTGAAGGGCCTGTAAGAAGGCTGCCGAGCAGGGATAGCTACAAAAGGCAGTCGATTTAGCAAAGTTGACAGATTGGCCCGAGGATGATTCATACAAACGAAGAATCTCCTTTAATCGCGGTCCTCGGCGATTGGCCTGTAACCCGACGAGTCGTCCCGCTCGCTGTTCGGCCTCAAGAGCCGCCGAAAGCCCTTGAGATCAAATTAGGAAAAGGAAAGGCGAGAGGGGGTCGCCTTGCCGGATTCCCCTAGTCGGAGAGAATTCTTGGGAGAGAGCGCCATTAAGACGGACTGAGAAGGAAACAGTGGATACGCAGCGGAGTAACAACTGTACCCAGTCGAATGCAAATCCCATACGTATCATTACGTCTTTAAGAAAAGACCATTCAACTTTGTCAAAGGCCTTCTCCATGTCTAATTTCAAAGCAGCCCCTTGATAGATCGAAGCATTATTAGAATGAAGGGTATGAACAAGTTCATGTGCAATTAGAATATTATCAGTGATGTTCCTGCCACTAACAAAAGCGGCCTGCGCATCACTGATACAAGACGGTAAGATAGGTTTCAGCCGATTCATGAGAACCTTGGCAACGGTTTTGTAAATGATAGAGCATAAACTGATCGGCCGAAATTGACGCATGTTTGAAGCCTCAGGCACTTTCGGGATGAGGACAATAATCGTTTTGTTAACCGTCGCCATGTCCTCTTCCCCTTGTAAAAGACGCAAACAAAGTTGGACGAACTCGGGCCCAATTACATCCCAGTATTGCCTGTAGAAACTACTAGGGAAGCCATCAAAACCCGGAGCTTTCCTGGGACCTATATCTCGGAAAGCTGTGATTACCTCGTCTTCAGTGAAAGGTCGAAGCAACGAATCATTCATTGCGGCATTAACGACTGGGCTGATGTGTTCCAAAAGAAGGGGAGAGGAAGTCGAATTAGACGATGTAAACAAAACCTGGAAGTAATCCGAGGCAATCCGAAGGAGCTCAGGTTTCTCGGTATGCCATGTTTGGTTTACATCAAAGAGGCCACGTATAGTGTTCTTTTTCCTTCGTTTAGACGCCCTGGCATGGAAGAAGGACATGTTTTTGTCACCTTGCGATAGCCAGGTAACACGAGAACGTTGAGCCCAGTAGGCCTCTCGTGCGTCCAAAAGGCGTCGAAGCTCCAATTTTGCATCTCTTAGGTTGAGCAGCATTTCAGGTGATAGTTGCCGTCGACGCATGTAAGAATTAATCTGGCGTTGAAGCTCAGCGATGCGGTTGTTGGATTTGAAACGACGAGTCGTTTGCCAATCATGTAAGTGGCTTCCAACAATAGTCAATTTGTCAAGGAGGGTGCCTGACGCGTTTGACCATGCTTGGTGGAAGGCTTTGATACATGATGGGTCATTTTCCCAGCAAGATTCAAAGCGAAAGTGATCGCCATCATGCCGGGAACGAACCTCATGGGGAGCAACACGTTTGGTGTCTATGAGAATGACATAATGATCGGAATCTGGAGAGAAAACGTTCCTGCATTGGAATGTTAGGTGTGCATTTAGCCATGCATTACAAGCAAGGAATCGATCTAGACGTTCACAAACGGATGCAACATTGGGTCCCGTTCGAGACCATGTGAACCATCCCGAAGAGGGTTTACAATAAAAAATTCCATTGCGAGCAAGGCAATCTAGAAAGTTGGTGATTTGTGATTGTGGTCTGCGACATCCGCCTTGTTTTTCAGAGTCGGATAAAATGTCGTTTAGGTCTCCACCAATTAGCCAAGGCAACGGTGAATTGCTACGAAGAGAGTCTATGAGCTCCCACGTCTTATATTTCATGCTAGTTTCTGCGTACCCATAGACGTCGGTGAATCGAAAGCAATCATCAGTAGTTGTTATAGTTGAATCAATGTAACGATCAGAATACGATAAAAGATCCAGAGACGTATTATTATTCCATAATAGTAAAAGACCAGAGCAAGTTGGGCTGCTTTTCACATGGAAGCAACCCGTCATATCCAAAGAAAATTTTAAACGTTCAAAATCAAAATTAAAAAAATCTAGTTTTAGACAAGAAAATAATTGTAGGTTCCAACTTCCGGACTAAGGAAACAAGACCTTGAACTGCCTCTGGTGAACCAAGCCCACGGCAGTTCCAGCAAAATATCCTCATTTCTCTCGGCGGGGTTGAATATCAACCGCCGCCGAAGAGACTTTGTTGCTCATCCCAGCTTTAGTATGTTTGGTAGTTTTTTCAGATGGTGTTCCGGGTTTTGCCGGCCTTTCTTGAACCTTGGGGGAGGTACGCGGGCGCTTAGCCACAGTGGGCGCAGCTGGGGATGGGCTACGCTTTGCCTTGCGAGGTTCCGTTGCACCCTTCGGAGGGCTCGATGTGGTAGCAAGCCAATCCTCGAACTCCGGGTTGACAGGCTCATAAGCATTGCTGCCGTGGCCAGCAGGCACGACAGTAGGCACTGGGAATCCTTCACCATCAATCAGCACGAACCGCTTGTCGGGCGGGGTGGATGATGCATCATCAATCCCTGCAACTTGGGCAGTGTTGGGAGATCCAGTGTTGGCTGATTCTGCATCAGCAGGTATAACAGCGAGAGGGACCACGTCAAGGGGTTCAACTGAAATGCCAACAGTGGGTGAGGTATGTTGTCCACTGGGAACGCCTCCTGCGTCCGTCATTGGTGCATCAAGGGCAGCTGGGGCCGTCTGGTCCAGCAGTGCGTCTGCACCCGTGGGTGCCACGACATCGATGGAATTAGTAGCAGCGGCAGCTGTGGGCACTGTAGTAGCCTCGTCCTTCGGTTCTGTTGCAGCAGAATCCGACATCAGCGTGGCTGAGGCGGCGTCAGCAACATCAACCTTTTTTCCTTTGCGATCTGTTCCTGTGGAGCAGAAAGGAAGGCAACGACAGTTAGGAGAGTGCCGTTGAAGAGAGCATAGTAGATAAATATTAGAAAATATTTCTTCGAATAAAATTGCATGATAATTATCCAAAGATACCGGTGGTGGTTGGTTTCTTTGTTGTTGGTCCTGCACCTGAGAAAGGGTGAGATTATTGAGCATGAGCTTCATAAAAATGCATGCATCATGCAACGCATAGAGAATAAGAAAAGAGAGGGCCCAAACCCTAAAGAGAAAAATATAGATATAGAGTTGGATACCGGTGGCTGTCGAGGACTTGGTTGACGGGCCAGCTAGCTCGAAGTAACATACCCGACCTCTGGTTGTTATTTTGGATTTTTTCTTCGGAGCAGGGGCACGTAGCCAGTCTCCATACTGCTGGGGTTCCGTCTTGTCATCCTTAAATTCCGCACAGGTGGCTTTAAGATGACATAGAATGCCACACCCATGACAGAATGTGGGTAGCTTCTCATATTGAAGCGGTAGCATTTGAGGATCTTCGTCCTCGATGCGTACAGCTATAAACCGACGCAACGGTTTGTGTACATCGATAATAACATAGACACGAAGAAACTTGGTCATGTTCCCATCATCCGACTGACGGGAGTCTGTCCCTATAACTGCGCCAATCCCACTTCCAAGGGTTCGTCCGGTGATATTAGCCACTGTAACTCCAGTCATCATGGCTATTGGCACCCTAAGGATTCGCACCCAGATTCTTATCTGGTCATAGAGATAACCATCAATGGTAAGTTTTGGTTGAACTGGTAGGGGTGCCAGCCAATCCTTCTTGAAAGTCCAGGGCCCTCTTTTTAGAACATCGTCCCTGCAGGGCTTAGTTTCAAATTTAAAGAGGAAATAACCAGAGCCCAGAGTCGTTACCGATGAGAGTTTATCATCTTTCCATACAGAGGTGAAAAGGCGCACCAAGGCAGTTTCATCAAAATCTTTGGTGTTGAAGAGTTTCCCAATTAGAGACGACTTGTAGTCATCGAGGGGAACGACCTTCGTGGAAGCAGGCGCACATATCATGTTTTTCTCCTCCGCAGTAAATTGGAGGTTGTCAAAACGGGAGAGAAAAGAGTCTGTGGAAGCCATAAGAGAAAGGTGGGACATATGAGAACGTTGTAGCAAGAGAGAGTGCTTGAGGTTGGATGTAAATTTCACACAAGGGTAGTGGATCGCATAAAGGTGAAGAATACGACCAATGGTCAGTATATAATGAGGGGAGGTCCCTAGGAAATGAAAAGATTGTTTAAATGTTGAGGATTGTGGATAATCCAAATAATAATAGGATAATATGGATTTAAATTTAAATAGAATCCTAGTAATCGTGGGATTGTAGGATAATATTTATTTAAATGCAAATAGAATCCTAGAAGGTGTGGGATTATCAAGATAATTTAAAAAGGAATTTGAATTTAAATAATATCTTGATAATCAAGGGATTAAAAGATAATATTAATTTAAATTCAAATAGAATCTTAGAAAGTGTGGGATTATCAAGATAATTTAAAAGGAATTTGAATTTAAATAATATCCTGATAATCATGGGATTAAAAGATAATATTAATTTAAATTCAAATAGAATCCTAGTAGGTGAGGGATTATCCCGATAAGGGATGACCAAAATACTTTGAATTTTATTATCCACAATTGTTAAATCGTGATAATTTATAATTTTGCCCAGATAAATTCCAAAAATCGAAGAATCCCAAAAGAATAGGAATATATTAAGATTTAATAAAACTTGTTGGGAAGCTTCCGAAATGCATGGGAGTAGGGTACGTGCATGAGGGTTAGGTTCCCATGCAGAGCCGAGATACGAAATTTTGAAATTCCGGTGCATAACGAGAAATATATTCTCTAACTGCCAGTATCCTGGGCTCCTAAAATTGTGGAACAACTGAGACGAAGCTTCCGTCCGGCGTCTTGCGGCTGTAGTAGCACCAGCAATGTGATCCGATTGGTAAATGAACAATAGTGTTTTGAAACACAATTGGTGACCATGAACAAGCAGTAGGACACTTGTTTCTAAATTGTAATGAGTCTGAAGAAAGACAATTGATAATAAGTAGGATAAAATACTGATGGTCTATTCTAAAAACAGTAATGAATAACGATATGAACGAGTCTGCTGCATTGCTTCATGTGTGGACGTGTGCATGCAGGCAGATTCATCCACTGTTAATGAAGATATGGTATAAGGGAAAGAATGGAACCAAAATTCCCCCAGCGTGACGCTGCTGTTTAGGGAAATGATACAGGGTCGTAAGGACCAGGAAATTGCATGTGCTCTGTAAAAAGAGGCAGGGCTATCGAAGGGCACCATAATTAATGGCCCAGCATTTCAGTGATGCTTGTGGATAGCATCATATGCCTGATCGGCAGTGGTTGTCCAGTGCCAGTGCAAAAGCATTGTGATTGCCATTGATAAGTACAAAAGTAACAAGTAGAAAAGATTCGTCCGGGCATGGTGGGTGGTTTTTACTTTCATCGTGTATGTGCTAAGCAAGCACCACCATAGCAGTGGGAGGGGGAGGAGGCATGGATGGCGGCGGAGGGTATGGCGGAAGAAGGCGGAGATAAGGAGGGAGGGGGGAAAAGAGAGGGGGAAGGTAGAGAGAAAAATTGAGAGAGAAATTGAGAGAATTTTCATTCACAACCGTTGGAATTTTTTACCCATTAGAATTTTTCCCCGTTGGAATTTTAACTAAGTAAAAATTACAGAAATTGAGGTTTTGCAATATAATTGTGTTGAAAAGCTCCTAATCAATTATTTGAACTCCTAATATTTGAATAAAACATTTTTGCGGTCCTTTTTTTAGAGGTTTCGGACGAGCAGATCTAAATGGGCCTTTCAATGGGCACGTTGGAATTTTAACTGAATAAAAAGTATAAAATTGAGGTTTTTCAATATAATTCTGTTGAAAAGTTCCTAATCAATTATTTGAACTCCTAAAATTTGATTAAAACTATTTTGCGGTCCTTTTTGTCGAATTTTCGGACGAGCAGGTCTAAATGGGCCTTTCAATGGACCCGTTAGAATTTTAACTGAGTAAAAAGTATATAAATTGAGGTTTTGCAATATAATTGTGTTGAAAAGCTCATAATCATTTATTTTAACTCCTAAAATTTGATTAAAACATTTTGCGATTCTTTTTGTATCAGTTTCGGACGTGCAGGTCTAAATGGGCCTTCAATGGACCCGTTGGAATTTTAACAGAGTAAAAAGTACATAAATTGAGGTTTTGCAATATAATTGTGTTGAAAAGCTCCTAATCAATTATTTGAACTCCTAAAATTTGATTAAAACTTGTTTTGCGGTCCTTTTTGTAGAGGTTTCGGACGAGCAGGTCTAAATGGGCCTTTCAATGGACCCGTTGGAATTTTAACTGAGTAAAAAGTACAAAAATTGAGGTTTTGCAATATATATGTGTTGAAAAGCTCCTAATCAGTTATTTGAACTCCTAATATTTGAATAAAACATTTTTGCGGTACTTTTTGTAGAGGTTTCAGACGAGCAAGTCTAAATGGGCCTTTCAACGGGCCCGTTGGAATTTTAACTGAGAAAAAGTATAAAATTGAGGTTTTTCAATATAATTGTGTTGAAAAGCTCCTAATAAATTACATGAACTCCTAAAATTTGATTAAAACTTGTTTTGCAGTCCTTTTTGTAGAGGTTTCGGACGAGAGAGTCGAAATGGGCCTTTAAATGGACCCGTTGGAATTTTAACTGAGTAAAAAGTACAGAAATTGAGGTTTTGCAATATAATTGAGTTGAAAAGCTCCTAATCAATTACATTAACTCCTAAAATTCGATTAAAACTTGTTTTGCATTCCTTTTTGTAGAGGTTTCGGATGAGCGGGTCGAAATGGACCTTTCAATGGACCCGTTGGAATTTTAACTGAGTAAAAAGTACAGAAATTGAGGTTTTGCAATATAATTGTGTGGAAAAGCTCCTAATCAATTATTTGAACTCCTAAAATTTGATTAAAACTTGTTTTGCGGTCCTTTTTGTCGAGGTTTCGGACGAGCAGGTCTAAATGGGCCTTTCAATGGACCCGTTGGAATTTTAACTTAGTAAAAATTACAGAAATTGAGGTTTTGCAATATAATTGTGTTGAAAATCTCCTAATTAATTACATGATCTCTTAAAATTTGATTAAAACTTGTTTTGCGGTCCTTTTTGTAGAGGTTTTGGACGAGCATGTCTAAATGAGCCTTTCAATGGACCTGTTGGAATTTTAACTGAGTAAAAAGTACAGAAATTGAGGTTTTGCAATATAATTGTGTTGAAAAGCTCCTAATCAATTATTTGAACTCCTAAAATTTGAATAAAACATTTTTGCGGTACTTTTTGTAGAGGTTTCGGACGAGCAGTTCTAAATGGGCCTATCAATGGGCCCGTTGGAATTTTAACTGAGTAAGAAGTACAGAAATTGAGGTTTTGCAATATAATTGTGTTGAAAAGCTCCTAATCAATTACATGAACTCATAAGATTTGATTAAAACTTTTTTGTGGTCCTTTTTGTAGAGGTTTCGGACGAGCGGGTCTAAATGGGCTTTTCAATGGACCCGTTGAAATTTTAACTGAGTAAAAAAGTACAAAATTGAGGTTTTGCAATATATTTGTGTTGAAAAGCTCCTAATCAATTATTTGAACTCCTAAAATTTGATTAAAACTTTTTTCGTGGTCCTTTTTGTAGAGGTTTCGGACGAGCGGGTCTAAATGAGCCTTTCAATGGACCCGTTGGAATTTTAACTGAGTAAAAAGTACAGAAATTGAGGTTTTGCAATATAATTGTGTTGAAAAGCTCCTAATCAATTATTTGAACTCCTAAAATTTGATTAAAACTTGTTTTGCTGTCCTTTTTGTAGAGGTTTCTGATGAGTAGGTCTAAATAGATCTTTCAATGGGCCCGTTGGAATTTTAACTGAGTAAAAAGTACAGAAATTGAGGTTTTGGAATATAATTGTGTTGAAAATCTCCCAAACAATTACATGATCTCCTAAAATTTGATTAAAACTTGTTTTGCGGCCCTTTTTGTAGATGTTTCGGACGAGTAGGTCTAAATGGGCCTTTTAATGGGCCCGTTGGAATTTTAACTGAGTAAAAAGTACAGAAATTGAGGTTTTGGAATATAATTGTGTTGAAAATCACCTAATAAATTACATGATCTCCTAAAATTTGATTAAAACTTGTTTTGCGGCCCTTTTTGTAGAGGTTTCGGACGAGCTGGTCTATATGGGCCTTTTAATGGACCCGTTGGAATTTTCACTGAGTAAAAAGTACATAAATTGAGGTTTTGCAATATAATTTTGTTGAAAAGCTCCTAATCAATTATTTGAACTCCTAATATTTGAATAAAACAATTTTGCGGTCCTTTTTGTAGAGGTTTCGGACGAGCAGGTCTAAATGGGCCTTCAATGGGCCCGTTGGAATTTAAACTGAATAAAATGTATAAAATTGAGGTTTTTCAATATAATTGTGTTGAAAAGTTCCTAATCAATTATTTGAACTCCTAAAATTTGATTAAAACTATTTTGCGGTCCTTTTTGTCGAATTTTCGGACAAGCAGGTCTAAATGGGCCTTCCAATGGACCCGTTAGAATTTTAACCGAGTAAAAAGTATAGAAATTGAGGTTTTGCAATATAATTGTGTTGAAAAGCTCATAATCATTTATTTTAACTCCTAAAATTTGATTAAAACATTTTGCGGTCCTTTTTGTATCGGTTTCGGACGTGCAGGTCTAAATGGGCCTTTAATGGACCCGTTGGAATTTTAACTGAGTAAAAAGTACAGAAATTGAGGTTATGCAATATAATAGTGTTGAAAAGCTCCTAATCAGTTATTTGAACTCCTAAAATTTGATTAAAACTTGTTTTGTGGTCCTTTTCTAGAGGTTTCAGACGAGCAGGTCTAAATGGGCCCGTTGGAATTTTAACTGAGTAAAAAGTACAGAAATTGAGGTTTTGGAATATAATTGTGTTGAAAATCTCCTAATCAATTATTTTAACTCCTAAAATTTGATTAAAACTTTTGCGGTCCTTTTTCTAGAGGTTTCAGACGAGCTGGTCTAAATGGGCCTTTCAATGGACCCTTTGGAATTTTAACTGAGTAAAAAGTACAGAAATTGAGGTTTTGCAATATAATTGTGTTGAAAAGCTCCTAATCTATTACATGAACTCCTAAAATTTGATTACAACTTGTTTTGCGGACCTTTTTCTAGAGGTTTCGGACGAGCATGTCTAAATGGGCCTTTTAATGGGCCCGTTGGAATTTTAACAGAGTAAAAATTACAGAAATTGTGGTTTTGGAATATAATTGTGTTGAAAATCTCCTAATAAATTACATGATCTCCTAAAATTTGATTAAAACTTGTTTTGCGGCCCTTTTTGTAGAGGTTTCGGACGAGCTGGTCTATATGGGCCTTTTAATGGACCCGTTGGAATTTTCACTGAGTAAAAAGTACATAAATTGAGGTTTTGCAATATAATTTTGTTGAAAAGCTCCTAATCAATTATTTGAACTCCTAATATTTGAATAAAACAATTTTGCGGTCCTTTTTGTAGAGGTTTCGGACGAGCAGGTCTAAATAGGCCTTCAATGGGCCCGTTGGAATTTAAACTGAATAAAATGTATAAAATTGAGGTTTTTCAATATAATTGTGTTGAAAAGTTCCTAATCAATTATTTGAACTCCTAAAATTTGATTAAAACTATTTTGCGGTCCTTTTTGTCGAATTTTCGGACAAGCAGGTCCAAATGGGCCTTCCAATGGACCCGTTAGAATTTTAACCGAGTAAAAAGTATAGAAATTGAGGTTTTGCAATATAATTGTGTTGAAAAGCTCATAATCATTTATTTTAACTCCTAAAATTTGATTAAAACATTTTGCGGTCCTTTTTGTATCGGTTTCGGACGTGCAGGTCTAAATGGGCCTTTAATGGACCCGTTGGAATTTTAACTGAGTAAAAAGTACAGAAATTGAGGTTATGCAATATAATAGTGTTGAAAAGCTCCTAATCAGTTATTTGAACTCCTAAAATTTGATTAAAACTTGTTTTGTGGTCCTTTTCTAGAGGTTTCAGACGAGCAGGTCTAAATGGGCCCGTTGGAATTTTAACTGAGTAAAAAGTACAGAAATTGAGGTTTTGGAATATAATTGTGTTGAAAATCTCCTAATCAATTATTTTAACTCCTAAAATTTGATTAAAACTTTTGCGGTCCTTTTTCTAGAGGTTTCAGACGAGCTGGTCTAAATGGGCCTTTCAATGGACCCTTTGGAATTTTAACTGAGTAAAAAGTACAGAAATTGAGGTTTTGCAATATAATTGTGTTGAAAAGCTCCTAATCTATTACATGAACTCCTAAAATTTGATTACAACTTGTTTTGCGGACCTTTTTCTAGAGGTTTCGGACGAGCATGTCTAAATGGGCCTTTTAATGGGCCCGTTGGAATTTTAACAGAGTAAAAATTACAGAAATTGTGGTTTTGGAATATAATTGTGTTGAAAATCTCCTAATAAATTACATGATCTCCTAAAATTTGATTAAAACTTGTTTTGCGGCCCTTTTTGTAGAGGTTTTGGATGAGCTGGTCTAAATGGGCCTTTCAATGGGCCCGTTGGAATTTTAACTGAGTAAAAATTATAAAAATTGAGGTTTTTTCAATATAATTGTGTTGAAAAGCTCCTAATCAATTATTTGAACTCCTAAAATTTGATTAAAACTTGTTTTGCGTTCTTTTTTGTCATGGTTTTGGACGAGCAGGTCTAAATGGGCCTTTCAATAGACCCGTTTGGAATTTTAACTTAGTAAAAAGTAAAGAAATTGAGGTTTTACAATATAATTGTGTTGAAAAGCTCCTAATCAATTGCATAAACTCCTAAAATTTGATTAAAAATTTTTTTGCAGTCCTTTTGTATCAGTTTCGGACGAGCAGGTCTAAATGGGCCTTACAGTAGACCCGTTGGAATTTTAACTGAGTAAAAAGTACAGAAATTGAAGTTTTGCAATATAATTGTGTTGACAAGCTCCTAATCAATTACATAAACTCCTAAAATTTGATTAAAACTTTTTTTGCAGTCCTTTTGTATCGGTTTCGGATGAGCAGGTCTAAATGGGCCTTACAATGGACCCGTTGGAATTTTAACTGAGTAAAAAGTACAGAAATTGAGGTTTTGCAATATAATTGTGTTGAAAAGCTCCTAATCAATTATTTGAACTCCTAAAATTTGATTAAAACTTGTTTTACGTTCTTTTTTGTCATGGTTTTGGACGAGCAGGTCTAAATGGGCCTTTCAATAGACCCGTTTGGAATTTTAACTTAGTAAAAAGTAAAGAAATTGAGGTTTTACAATATAATTGTGTTGAAAAGCTCCTAATCAATTACATAAACTCCTAAAATTTGATTAAAACTTTTTTTGCAGTCCTTTTGTATCGGTTTCGGATGAGCAGGTCTAAATGGGACTTACAATGGACCCGTTGGAATTTTAACTGAGTAAAAAGTACAAAAATTGAGGTTTTGCAATATAATTGTGTTGAAAAGCTCCTAATCAATTATTTGAACTCCTAAAATTTGATTAAAACTTGTTTTGCGGTCCTTTTCTAGAGGTTTAGGACGAGCAGGTCTAAATGGGCCCGTTGGAATTTTAACTGAGTAAAAAGTACAGAAATTGAGGTTTTGGAATATAATCGTGTTGAAAATCTCCTAATCAATTATTTGAACTCCTAAAATTTGATTAAAACTTTTGCGGTCCTTTTTCTAGAGGTTTTGGACGAGCTGGTCTAAATGGGCCTTTCAATGGACCCTTTGGAATTTTAACTGAGTAAAAAGTACAGAAATTGAGGTTTTGCAATATAAATGTGTTGAAAAGCTCCTAATCAATTACATGAACTCTTAAAATTTGATTAAAACTTGTTTTGCGGTCCTTTTTCTAGAGGTTTCGGACGAGCATGTCTAAATGGGCCTTTTAATGGGCCCGTTGGAATTTTAACAGAGTAAAAAGTACAGAAATTGTGGTTTTGGAATATAATTGTGTTGAAAATCTCCTAATAAATTACATGATCTCCTAAAATTTGATTAAAACTTGTTTTGCGGCCCTTTTTGTAGAGGTTTTGGATGAGCTGGTCTAAATGGGCCTTTCAATGGGCCCGTTGGAATTTTAACTGAGTAAAAATTATAAAAATTGAGGTTTTTTCAATATAATTGTGTTGAAAAGCTCCTAATCAATTATTTGAACTCCTAAAATTTGATTAAAACTTGTTTTGCGTTCTTTTTTGTCATGGTTTTGGACGAGCAGGTCTAAATGGGCCTTTCAATAGACCCGTTTGGAATTTTAACTTAGTAAAAAGTAAAGAAATTGAGGTTTTACAATATAATTGTGTTGAAAAGCTCCTAATCAATTGCATAAACTCCTAAAATTTGATTAAAATTTTTTTTGCAGTCCTTTTGTATCAGTTTCGGACGAGCAGGTCTAAATGGGCCTTACAGTAGACCCGTTGGAATTTTAACTGAGTAAAAAGTACAGAAATTGAAGTTTTGCAATATAATTGTGTTGACAAGCTCCTAATCAATTACATAAACTCCTAAAATTTGATTAAAACTTTTTTTGCAGTCCTTTTGTATCGGTTTCGGATGAGCAGGTCTAAATGGGCCTTACAATGGACCCGTTAGAATTTTAACTGAGTAAAAAGTACAGAAATTGAGGTTTTGCAATATAATTGTGTTGAAAAGCTCCTAATCAATTATTTGAACTCCTAAAATTTGATTAAAACTTGTTTTGCGTTCTTTTTTGTCATGGTTTTGGACGAGCAGGTCTAAATGGGCCTTTCAATAGACCCGTTTGGAATTTTAACTTAGTAAAAAGTAAAGAAATTGAGGTTTTACAATATAATTGTGTTGAAAAGCTCCTAATCAATTACATAAACTCCTAAAATTTGATTAAAACTTTTTTTGCAGTCCTTTTGTATCGGTTTCGGATGAGCAGGTCTAAATGGGCCTTACAATGGACCCGTTGGAATTTTAACTGAGTAAAAAGTACAGAAATTGAGGTTTTGCAATATAATTGTGTTGAAAAGCTCCTAATCAATTATTTGAACTCCTAAAATTTGATTAAAACTTGTTTTGCGGTCCTTTTCTAGAGGTTTCGGACGAGCAGGTCTAAATGGGCCCGTTGGAATTTTAACTGAGTAAAAAGTACAGAAATTGAGGTTTTGGAATATAATCGTGTTGAAAATCTCCTAATCAATTATTTGAACTCCTAAAATTTGATTAAAACTTTTGCGGTCCTTTTTCTAGAGGTTTTGGACGAGCTGGTCTAAATGGGCCTTTCAATGGACCCTTTGGAATTTTAACTGAGTAAAAAGTACAGAAATTGAGGTTTTGCAATATAAATGTGTTGAAGAGCTCCTAATCAATTACATGAACTCTTAAAATTTGATTAAAACTTGTTTTGCGGTCCTTTTTCTAGAGGTTTCGGACGAGCAGGTCTAAATGGGCCTTTTAATGGGCCCGTTGGAATTTTAACTGAGTAAAAAGTACAGAAATTGTGGTTTTGGAATATAATTGTGTTGAAAATCTCCTAATAAATTACATGATCTCCTAAAATTTGATTAAAACTTGTTTTGCGGCCCTTTTTAAAGAGGTTTCGGACGAGCTTGTCTAAATGGGCCTTTCAATGGACCCGTTGGAATTTTAACTGAGTAAAAAGTACATAAATTGAGGTTTTGCAATATAATTGTGTTGAAAAGCTCCTAATCAATTATTTGAACTCCTAATATTTGAATAAAACATTTTGCGGTCCTTTTAGTAAAGATTTCGGAGGAGCAGGTCTAAATGGGCCTTTCAATGGGCCCGTTGGAATTTTAACTGAATAAAAAGTATAAAATTGAGGTTTTTCAATATAATTGTGTTGAAAAGTTCCTAATCAATTATTTGAACTCCTAAAATTTAATTAAAACTTTTTTGTGGTCCTTTTTGTCGATTTTCGGACGAGGAGGTCTAAATGGGCCTTTCAATGGACCCGTTAGAATTTTAACTGAGTAAAAAGTATAGAAATTGAGGTTTTGCAATATAATTGTGTTGAAAAGTTCATAATCATTTATTTTAACTCCTATAATTTTATTTAAACATTTTGCGGTCCTTTTTGTATCGGTTTCGGACGTGCAGGTCTAAATGGGCCTTCAATGGACCCGTTGGAATTTTAACTGAGTAAAAAGTACAGAAATTGAGGTTTTGCAATATAATTGTGTTGAAAAGCTCCTAATCAATTATTTGAACTCCTAAAATTTGATTAAAACTTGTTTTGCGGTCCTTTTTCTAGAGGTTTCGGACGAGTAGTTCTAAATGGGCCTTTTAATGGGCCCGTTGGAATTTTAACTGAGTAAAAAGTACAGAAATTGAGGTTTTTGAATATAATTGTGTTGAAAATCTCCTAATAAATTACATGATCTCCTAAAATTTGATTAAAACTTGTTTTGCGGCCTTTTTTGTAGAGGTTTCGGACGAGCTGGTCTAAATGGGCCTTTCAATGGACCCGTTGGAATTTTAACTGAGTAAAAAGTACAGAAATTGAGGTTTTGCAATATAATTGTGTTGAAAAGCTCCTAATCAATTATTTGAACTCCTAATATTTGAATAAAACATTTTTGCGGTCCTTTTTGTAGAGGTTTCAGACGAGCAGGTCTAAATGGGCCTTTCAATGGGCCCGTTGGAATTTTAACTGAAAAAAAAAGTATAAAATTCCGGTTTTTCAATATAATTGTGTTGAAAAGTTCCTAATCAATTATTTGAACTCCTAAAATTTGATTAAAACTATTTTGCGGTCCTTTTTCTCGAATTTTCGGACGAGGAGGTCTAAATGGGCCTTTCAAAGGACCCGTTAGAATTTTAACTGAGTAAAAAGTATAGAAATTGAGGTTTTGCAGTATAATTGTGTTGAAAAGCTCATAATTATTTATTTTAACTCCTAAAGTTTGATTAAAACATTTTGCGGTCCTTTTTGTATCGGTTTCGGACGTGCAGGTCTAAATGGGTCTTCAATGGACCCGTTGGAATTTTAACTGAGTAAAAAATAAAGAAATTGAGTTTTTGCAATATAATTGTGTTGAAAAGCTCCTAATCAATTATTTGAACTCCTAAAATTTGATTAAAACTTGTTTTGCGGTCTTTTTTGTAGAGGTTTCGGACGAGCAGGTCTAAATGGGCCTTTCAATGGACCCGTTTGGAATTTTAACTTAGTAAAAAGTACAGAAATTGAGGTTTTGCAATATAATTGTGTTGAAAAGCTCCTAATCAATTACATAAACTCCTAAAATTTGATTAAAACTTATTTTACAGTCCTTTTGTATCGGTTTCGGATGAGCAGGTCTAAATGGGCCTTACAATGGACCCGTTGGAATTTTAACTGAGTAAAAAGTACATAAATTGAGGTTTTGCAATATAATTGTGTTGAAAAGCTCCTAATCAATTATTTGAACTCCTAAAATTTGATTAAAACTTGTTTTGCGGTCCTTTTCTAGAGGTTTCGGACGAGCAGGTCTAAATGGGCCCGTTGGAATTTTAACTGAGTAAAAAGTACAGAAATTGAGGTTTTGGAATATAATCGTGTTGAAAATCTCCTAATCAATTATTTGAACTCCTAAAATTTGATTAAAACTTTTGCGGTCCTTTTTCTAGAGGTTTTGGACGAGCTGGTCTAAATGGGCCTTTCAATGGACCCTTTGGAATTTTAACTGAGTAAAAAGTACAGAAATTGAGGTTTTGCAATATAATTGGGTTGAAAAGCTCCTAATCAATTACATGAACTCCTAAAATTTGATTAAAACTTGTTTTGCGGTCCTTTTTCTAGAGGTTTCGGACGAGCAGGTCTAAATAGGCCTTTTAATGGGCCCGTTGGAATTTTTTTTTTGAAGAAAAGGCCTCATTAAAAACCCCTACTATTGTCCTTCAAGCAGAGCTAGAGGACCCTAAAAAGGGGAAAAGAGTGCCCAAATATTATTAATCAATGAAGATTTGTTACAAGATGTTGAATACAATGTGGGATATCCGATTCAAATGACGTAGAGGTCATTGAATTCAGAGAAAAGGTAGCCAAAGTATGGGCTATAATATTTGCCTCACGGCGTACAAAAGAAATAGAGATAAAGTCAAAGTCGTGAAAAGCAGCTTGTATCTGAAGAATAGTTGGTCCCATAGTGGAGAGGTCCTGAGCAGGATTGTTGATCCTATTCGCAAGAGAAGCGCAGTCAGTTTCGATCAAGATACGATTCCATCCTTGAGAACGGGCAAAGGTGAGACCAGCTAGGATGCTTTCCCCTTCACTGGTGATAGCGTCCTGGCAGCTACCAAGAGGGAAAGCAAGACCACCCACGACTGGTCCTGCAGAATCACGAGCAATAACGCCAACGGCTGCTGCACGAGTTGATGGGTTAAAGGCACCGTCCACATTTATTTTGATATGATTAGGTGTACGGGAGGAATTAAAGAATGTAGATGGAGCTGGGTCGATCGAGTGTAAGGATTTACAGAATTCGTCATGTAAACTAATTGAATTGACCGCAATCAACCATGGAGGTTGTAGATGGTGGTTGTGAATCCAGTCATTTCGTCTGTTCCATATATTCCATAGAATAGTAAGGAAGAGACCAAATTTATCAGATGAAATTGTAGAGGCTGCTTCCTCTAACCATTGCAAGGGCGTAGGAGCTAGACTCTTAAAGAGAGAGATAGGGATACCACCAATTTGGAGGGCTTCAGATGCCCCAGGGCAGTCACGAAGCGCATGAAGAATCGATTCCGAGTGGCTACCACAGATAGAGCAAGGCCCCGAACTAGGGGAAAAGGTTTGCATTTTAGATCCAACTGGTAGAGCATCAGAAGCCATACGCCAGCCAAAAGTTTTAACTTTGGGTAAAGCTTTGATTTTGGATAAAAACTTCCAAAAGCGAGTTGGTGGCAAAGGTTGGGTTATAGAACGTTGTAAGAAAATATATCCAGAACGGACTGAATAGATACCCGAGTCGTTGGGAGACCAAAGTATTGAGTCCCGATGATAATTTATGATGGGAATACGGAGAATGGCATCGGCATCAATTGGAGTGAAATAATTGTTTATCTTAGTCGTATCCCAGGCAGTTTGGTTACGTATCATAAAATCACGACATCGAATGTGAAATTCTTCGGAGATTTTGTAATCCCCAGTAAGTTCAATCGGGGAAGACCCTCCCCATATATCTTTGTGTATTCTAATATTACTGTTTATACCAAGCCGGTGAAGAAAGCCGGGGAAAAGACGCTGAAGAGCGTTATATATACCTTGCCAGGCGAATGAGCCCCTGTTGGGTTTTGGTGCATCCAGAATGTTGCCTGAAGGAAAGTATTTAGACCGGTATATTTGTCCTAATAAGGAATGTGGTTCACAGATGAGTTTCCAAATTTGCTTGCCCAAGAGAGCAATGTTAAAGTCATGTAAATCTTTAAAACCCATGCCGCCAGCAGATTTAGGTAAGCATATCCGGTTCCAAGGTAACATATGCCAACCTTTTTTGTTGGATTTACCTGTCCACCAGTATTGACGGATTGATGTAGTCAGGTCGTCGATGATATTTTGTGGTAGAAGATAGCAAGACATAACATATTGTGGGAGAGATTGTAATACAGCTTTGATGAAAATCTCTCGGCCACTAAAGGATAGTAGGTGTTTGTCCCAGCACCAAACATACTATATACATAGTAAACACACTGATATAAATAATATAAGTATAAGAAATGTTACACATCAGTATGTAACAAATGAAAAAGCAAACTTCCCTGAAAGTTTGAAGTTGCATCGTTGGGTGGCATAAACGTGCTCACATCATCCCCCCTTCTTTAATGCGATTTGTCCCCAAATCGACCCTCATTACAAAAGGGAACAATTTCGAATTTCGCTTGGCAGGGAACTTCTTCAGTCGACTTGCTCGGCACATATGCCATCCTTTCGATCCAAGTTCTTTTACAAAGAACAAAAATGTGAATGCCTTCTTTCTCGTACCTTTCCGAATAATGCACAACATAAAGTCAGACAATGCTCATTACACATTCGTAATCCTGCAAACAATGACATACAAAGACAACTCCAAAGAACAACAAGAATCTCGACGATCATCCAAAATCACAACATAAGGTTGTTCACAATCCAATGTACAACCAAAGAAATCAGCATATAAAAAGGAAAAATCAATAGCACAATGGAAAGGAACGTCAAACTGTGGTAAAGAAGATTGCTGAATTTCTGGAAAGAATTTAAATGCACTAGACATACCAACAGTAGCAACCTTGGGAACCTCACATGGCATCACCTTATTAACCTGCAAGTCAGAAGAAGAAATAGAAGAAAATGTCGAATCAGATAATACCTGTGAATTTGCTTTCTTCTTTTCGCATTCATTCTTCTCTTTGTTGGCCTTCCAAGCTGCAGTACTTGCTTTCAAACAAACTTCGTCTTCATATACTTCACTTGGAGTCATAGGTGCCAAAGTTACCTTTTTGCCCTCATGAGTAAAAGAGTATCGATTTGTGTAACAATCGTGTAAAACTCTCTTATCATACTGCCACGGTCTTCCTAACAACAAATGACAAGTATCTATAGAACAAACATCACAAATTACCTCATCCTTGTATTTACCAATGAAAAATGGTACAACAACTTGTTCGGTAACTTTGATTTCAACACCATCATTCAACCATTGTAACTTGTACGGATTGGGATGCGTGGTCGTCTTCAGTCCTAACTTGTCAACCATGAGAGTACTAGCAACGTTAGCACAACTACCACTATCAATAATCACAATACATACCTTGTCATTCACGTTGCATCTCGTATGGAAGAGGTTGTTTCGTTGCGGTTCATCCTGTGATGGTTGATCATTCAGACTTCTCTTGTCAACAAGTGCTTCACTGGTAACCAATGTCTGCACATTGTCATCATTTATCTCTTCATGGACAGAATGGGAACCACCCCCATCTAATCTATCCAATTGAGAATGTATAGGTTTCAATGCATTATCAATCACTTGTTGCATCATCCGCTCTAAGGCTTGCATCTAAAGATTCAGTGGTTGTTGTTCACCTGAATTATCATCACAACCTGCCATGTTGAATAACCAAAATAACAAAAACAAAACACACACACAATATATATATATATATATATATTGTTCTTCGTCAAACGGACTTGGACCCGCTAGATAGCAGTCTAGGAACCCGAAGTATCAAGAAGATGACACAATCAAACAAAGTTTGAAAATGCCAAAGTTAGTTCAATGAAGAACCGAAATTGAGAGATAAACTCACAAAGGATTTTATTCATAAAAGGCCTAACCTTTTACAAGTGATTTTCGTTCATATATATAGAGTGCAAGGGAAGTTGGCTGAATTCAAATATGTGGCTATTAATTAGCCATTTGAAATTAAAAAAAAAAACTAAATAACCACTAAAGGGGCGGCATGCAATTCTGGCCATATGTTTGAAGTTTGGGCGCCCAAATGGATAAAGCACATGTTATTTGTGCTTTTTATTTGAATTTCAAAGAATAAACACATGTTAAATGTGTTTCCTTTATTCTTATCTTCAAGTTTGCCGCACATTTGAGAGAGGAATGGGCTGATTTTCGGCCAAACTTGCACACACATGTGACAAGGCTTCCATGTGTGCAAGTTACATACTCGGATGCCACCTAGGCTGCCACGCGTGCACTGGTACACTCCCCAACATGTAGGACGCTTTTCAGCTACTTCTGGACTTGTCAGTTGAAGTTGAGCTAGTGGAGCTGAAGTTGGGCTGACGTGAATCAAGCTGAGCTGAAATGAGCTAGCTAAGAGTGTTAGGAGCTGAACTAAGCTGGGAGCTAAGCCTCTGAGCTGACTTGAGCTGAGGATGAGCTGATCACACTCTCCTGAGCTGAAAGTAAGCTGGTTACACTCTCCTGAGCTGGGGTCAAGCTGCATACACTCTGGTGAGCTGGAGATGAGCTGCATACACTCACTTGAGCTGGAGATGAGATGCATATGCTCACTTGAGCTAGTGTCCTCCTACGTACCTATGTCAAAAGGCAATAAACTTCCATCAAAGAAAGCAACCCTATGTGTGGGGAAGTGTCCTACAAGCGTGTGTGGCAGCCAAGTGTACGTGTGTGAGCATATGTGTGCATGTGTGACCAGCCTTGCATGTCCCATGCATGTTCGGCCTAGAGCAGTAAGGGTGTAGCCGAATTACTATGCTTCTCTCTTGATGGGCGGATAAACACCAAAGAATGCACATTTAACATGCGCTCATTCTTTGAATTTTAAACAAACAGCACATTAACCATGTGCTTTTATCTACTTGGTGCCCAAACTTCAAATGTATGGCTAGGAATAGCTTGCCGCCCCTTAGGTAGTTGTTAATTCAAATTTCAATTTTGAATGCTTAATTATCAGCCACAAAACTAAGTTTTCGGCCATCCCCCTTTTCCTATATATGTTAGCCGAAATTCATTTGTACAAGGTTAGACAATTATATGAAAATATTCTTTGTGAGTTTTACTCTCAATTTCGGTTCTTTGAAGAACTACTTGGCATTTTCAGACTCTATTTGATTGTGTCATTTTACTTGATACTTCGGGTTCCTAGATCGCTATCTAGTGGGTCCAAGTCCGTTTGGCGAAGAACATATTCGATTCGGGTTCGTTCAACATATTGTTCAAGTTCTTTCGAGTTCGTCGTTGTGAATCAACCGCTGATTTTTCAGCAACGTTTCTGCCACATTTTGGACACCGAAACAGCCTTGAAAGCCTTCATCCTCATTCGAGTCCAAATTCGTCCAGAAATTCCTACACCCTTATTCTTTCTTTCTTTTCGTTTTCTTTTGTTTTTATTTGTTATTTTAACACCTTTAAAACATCCCTTACTTGTGTTTTATTTCAGAGAAATGTTTGCTACGATCCTAGATCTGTTTATATACAAGGAGCGTTGTTTCTGAAGCAACGTACCCTTTATCAAGTGCTTATTCGACAGCCTTTGTGACTCTCCATCTTGGCGCCATGCTTGAAAGGAGCCGTTGGTTCCCTCCCTTGGCTGAATAGGTGGGTAGGTGCCTCCTTGGGTCTAGTTAGTTAGGTAGTGACACTAGCTAGCTAGGTAACATCGAGCTGGAGGGGATAGGGGGAGCTAAGATGAGCTGGACGAGCTAGGCTTGAGCTGAGCTAGCTAGCTGATTTAGCTAGCTCAATCCACACTTCAATTTGAGCTTCTTGGAGCTGAATTTAGCTGGTTGAGCTTGAGTTTTAAGTTCATGAGCTCTTCTAGGTAGTTCCATTAAGTTCATGAGCTGAAATGATCTCCCATTAAGCTCCTATGCAATTCCAAGCGTTTGAGCTGTCCTTGAGCTGCTACAAGCTGCCATAAGCCTTCCCAAGCTTTGTTGAGCTATCCTTGAATCATTTAAGTTGTCTCAGACTAATATCTTTACTTAAAAGAGCTGAAACAATGAGCAAACAATGTGTAAGTTGAAATAGATAAGAATGAGCTAAAAAGAGCTAGAAACAATGTACTTCAGCTAATTTTAAATATAAACTAACTTAGAATGAATATAAAGATGTGGTGATATGCTTATCTTAGTTAATATAATTAATATAGTTTATTATAATCCTAAGTATGTCATAGATAATGCATATGATAAATATATGAGCATAAGGTAGTATGCATAAAATATGATATCTAATCATGCTATATAAGTAATAAACTAAAAGAAATAATATGAAAAGATAGAGTTTAATGAAAACTCCATGTTTCTTCATCCTTAGTAAGATTAACATAAGAAGGAAGATAATTGAGCTCCCAAGCTGGATTGTATCATCTTCCCCTTTCTTTTGAGTGATTTGTCCTCAAATCGGAAGGGTCTTTCCTCAATTGCTTTCTGGTAGTGCTGAAGGTGATGTTTTCCTTCCTCGAGGTATTCTCCAAATTGTATGATGGCTGCAAAATAGAATGGAAATATAAAGAGAAGAGGTTAGTGTAATCTATCAGAAGGATAAGAGGAAACTCCCAATTTACTTCTTTTTCCGTAAAGGCATTAATTTTTGGAGTTTCTCTTGCAATTTGCCCAAGCACAAGGCTGGTTCGACGACCTTCATTGGTACTTTCCGAAACATGATGAAGAGTTCCTTCGGGTGGTTTGGAATGTTCTTGGCTTAATTGCTCCACCACTTTCATCATTTGCATTTGTTCCTTTCTAACCTCCGTGGGGGACAAAGTTACCAGCACAAACTTTTTCCCTTCATGCTTAAAGGTGTATTGGTTGGTGTAACAATCATGAATAGTCTTCTTATCATACTGCCAAGGTCTCCCAGGTAGGATATGGCCTGCATGCATAGGTACCACGTCGCATAGTACTTCATCCTTGTAGTTTCCAATTATAAACGACACCAATGCTTGTCTAGTCACGTTCAACTCTCCTCCATCGTTTAGCCATTGTAGTTTGTAGGGCTCAGGATGTTTTTGAGTCCTTAATCCCAATCTGTCCACAGGAATAGTACTGGCCACATTTGTGCAACTTCCACCATCTATGATCATGAAACATACCTTTCCATTAATGTTGCACTTGGTGTGGAAGATGTTTTTGCGTTGCGGTTCCTCATTGGAGACTTGAGTATTAAGTTGTCTTTTAACCATGAATAGTTCTCCATCAGCGGCATTAGCATATTCTGGTACATCATCCTTATCCTCGATCTCTTCTTCTTCCTTTTCATCTTCATGATCAGAAACGACTTCTCTGTTGTCCAAAATCAACATAGTGTTTCGATTTGGACATTGATTGGCCACATGCCCTCTTCCAAGGCATTTGAAGCATTTAACCTCATTGGATCGAACCTTGCTCTCCACTTGCTTGCCTCGATTGTTTTCTACCATGACAGGCTTTGGCGTTAAAGTTTCAGCCGGCTCTCTAATCTGGAGCGGGGTCGGGCATTGTTTTGTGTCCGCTTAGAAGTGGTGGAATTGTTACTTCGGTTCATAGTCCTCCTTCTTTGTTGCCTTTCAACCTTTATCGTCAATCTCAACATAGTGTTGAAGCTCTACAACATCGACAATGTCTTTATTGAGCTCGGTGAGGAATCTGGCCATGGTTGCCTCACGATCTTGATACGGACACGGCCCCGTATCCGCGAACGTTGAGCTTGCGGAAGCAGATAAGGATATTGGCGCGAATGTTGGATCGGTGAAAAGATGGCTGAAGACAGGCGATGACGATGGAGATGGAAGATAAATGGATAAATTGTCCTCGGCACCCTCTTGTTCGCAATTAACAAAGCAAGCAACCTCAAGCGGCTCTAACCCACCCTCCTAGACGCAATTACCTAGGCAAGCAGGAGTGTGAAGATCAACAACAAATTCTGACGAACTTGAAGAATCGCTTCTAAAATAAAGAACACAAGTTATACTTCTTGCAAGTTTGAACTCAAAAGAGAACTTTTTTAATCATTCAAATCTTAAATTACAATGTGGTTGAAGCCTCCTTATATAAGCCTCGAAGAAGTTCTAATCCTAGTAAACTTAGGAAATTAAATACAATAAATAAATGCTAAAATCTAATCTCCTAATTACATAAGTAACTTCTAATAATAAATAAATATTGAAAATAAAATCCTAATTAAATAAATCTGATCCTAATAGATATTGCAGAATCCTATATTGATTTAAATTACAAATAATCAAATAAAATTATGAAAATTCGTAATTATCCAAAAAACTCGTATTAATCCCGTATAGGAATTTCTGCATGCGTTGTCTTTGCCAAAATAGACGTATCTTGAGTTCCAGATGTCCGATTGAGGCGTTTCATGATCCGTTGGAAAGCTAATTGACAGCCGGACAAGTTTCAAGAAGAAATGTTGACCTATAAATGCATGGATCCCATCCAAAAAGGGGTCGCAAGTTGACTGACGTTTCTGACCTGTAAAACAATTTTAACTTCTTTTCCAAGATGATTAGTTTCACCCCTCTCATGCATGTATCATTCCACGACTCCACAAAAAGATTCGCCCTCGATTATAAACCGGTAAATGGAGGAAGTTATCAAAATACCAGGAAAGAGAAGATGTCTTGAAGGATCCTTGTGCATCTCTTTTTGCAATGTAATTTACAAGTTCCTTCTCATTTAGATCATCACTATTGTTCTTTCGGTTGCGAAGTGTCTTATTCTCATCTTCAAAATTGTTATTAATGCTAGAAGAGGAATAAGCATAAATAGAATTTTGAAAACAATCAATGATACCTTTTGATTGCAGCGTACCTTCGTTGGTGTTTGTCGTTTGATGATCATCTTGAATCGGAATAGTAGGTTTGCCATTGGAAACAAACACACTACTAACAATTTCTTCCTCATCAATACGCTAGGTTAAACTCTCGATGGTATCGCCTTCTTCATGTTCTTTAGGAGAACAAATTTCTTTATCATGTTCCGAATCACGGATTTCAATATCATTAGAAGACATGATTTTAGACAACATATCTCTCAAAATTTTTCTTGAAAATAAGACTTAACTGGACAATCATACCCAGAATGATCTAGTCGACAACAATAATGACATCGAGTCCCCAAAAGAGTAAAATTCAATATGTTGCTCAATAACATCCTCAAGAACGATTTGAATCTGATACCAAATGATACGGACACGGCCCCGTATACGCGAACGTTGAGCTTGCGGAAGCGGATAAGGATATTGGTGCGAATGTTGGATCGGTGAAAAGATGGCTGAAGATAGGCGATGACGATGGAGATGGAAGATAAATGGATAAATTGTCATCGGCACCCTCTTGATCACAATTAACCAAGCAAGCAACCTCAAGCGGCTCTAACCCACCCTCCTAGACGCAATTACCTAGGCAAGTAGGAGTGTGAAGATCAACAACAAATTCTGACGAACTTGAAGAATAACTTCTAAAATAAAGAACACAAGTTATACTTCTTGCAAGTTTGAACACAAAAGAGAACTTTTTTAATCATTCAAATCTTAAATTACAATGTGGTTGAAGCCTCCTTATATAAGCCTTGAAGAAGTTCTAATCCTAGTAAACTTAGGAAATTAAATACAATAAATAAATGCTTAAATCTAATCTCCTAATTACATAAATAACTTCTAATAATAAATAAATATTGAAAATAAAATCCTAATTAAATAAATCCGATCCTAATAGATATTGCAGAATCCTATATTGATTTAAATTACAAATAATCAAATAAAATTATGAAAATTCTTAATTATCCAAAAAACTCGTATTAATCCCGTATAGGAATTTTTGCATGTGTTGTCTTTGCCAAAATAGACGTATCTTGAGTTCCAGATGTTCGTTTGAGGCGTTTCAAGATCCGTTGGAAAGCTAATTGACAAACGGACAAGCTTCAAGAAGAAATGTTGACCTATAAATGCCTGGATCCCATCCAAAAAGGGCTCGCAATTTGACCGACGTTTCTTTGATTAATGAAATATTTAGTGAGTTTGTTTTTGCAAGTGCTGATTACTTGTGCCCTTAGAAGTCTTCTTCAACATAAGTTCGACGAGTTCTTGTGAGTGAGATCATCTTCACACTCCTGCTTGCCTAGGTAATCGCGTATAGGAGGGTGGGTTAGAGCCGCTTGAGGTTGCTTGCTTAGGTAATTGCGTCTAACAGGGTGCCGAGGACAAAACCATCACAAATCCATCAAGCCATCTCCATCTTCAACTTCATGCCATCTCCATAGCAATAAACAAAGCTGAATTTTCATATTTGTTTTATCTACCTCTCTATCAATCTTTTTCAATCTTTTTGTTTTAATTCTTATTATTTATCCCCTAATCTTCTTTCTTATATTCGTTTCTTTGATTTTCCAGCCTTGAATCTGAAATTTTCAAGAAAAGCCCTTCTCTTTTCTCTTGAATTTTCAGATCTGCTCCTAATCTTCTTGATTGAGTCTAGAGCCCCTAGTTCTTGCAACAACTTGATTGAAGGCTTCCAAATCCATAATTGCGCTACTCTATCAAAGTATCTCGCAAGAAGTGGCAGTAAAATGAAGAAATAAAGATAAGGGATGGAAATGAATAGTTTAGGGACTAGTTTGGAGATGAAGGAATGCGTGATGTTTGGAAAGGGTGTAAGGGGTCTTTAGACATTTTGGGTGATAGTGAAGGCTGAGATAAAGTGATAGGTTTAAAGAAAGGAATTCAGATGGTGTTTGATGGTGGTAAGAGAGGATCGAAACAGAGATAGTATCTTAAAGATACTTAAGGAAGAAACTAGGCTATAGAAAACCTAACCCCGAATCTTATATTGAAATTTAAGGGATGGTAGTAAGGACTTTGACCCCTTTAGTATATTAAACTAAAAGAACCAGAAGTATCAAGGTGGATAAAGGATTGACGCCACAAGTACAAAATACTTGATAAGTCTATAAAGTTCTAAAAAGAACTAAAAGAGAGAAAACTCTCACAAAGGACAAATTGTATTCTGAATTGTTGTTTAAATGCCCAAAGGGCTTACATATTTATAGTAAGGGAAAGGGGGTGGCCGAATAGGCATCATACATGGGTGAATGATTTGGCTAAGCATGGTGTCTCCCTCCAATATTGCTGAAATGGCATGATAAGTGTTGGATAGTGGTGATAAGACTTTGGTGTTTATTCGACAGCCTTGGTGACTCTCCATCTTGGCGCCATGCTTGAAAGGAGCCGTTGGTTCCCTCCCATGGCCGAATAGGTGGGTAGGTGCCTCATCAGGTCTAGCTAGTTGGGTAGTGACACTAGCTAGCTTGGTAACATCGAGCTGGAGGGGATAGGGGAGCTGAGATGAGCTAGAGGATCTAGGCTTGAGCTGAGCTAGCTAGCTGATTTAGCTAGCTCAATCCACACTTCAATTTGAGCTTCTTGGAGCTGAATTTAGCTGGTTGAGCTTGAGTTTTAAGTTCATGAGCTGAAATGATCTTCCATTAAGCTCCTTGCAATTCCAAGCGTTTGAGCTGTCCTTGAGCTGCTACAAGCTGCCATAAGCCTTCCCAAGCTATGTTGAGCTATCCTTGAATCATTTAAGTTGTCTCGAACTAATATATTTACTTTAAAGTGCTGAAACAATGAGCAAATAATGTGTAAGCAGAAACAGCTAAGAATGAGCTAAAAAGAGCTAGAAACAATGTACTTTAGCTAATTTTAAATATAAACTAACTTAGAATGAATATAAAGATGTGGTGATATGCTTATCTTAGTTAATATTGTAACCCCTCGTCCCGGTCCGAACGCTTGACCGGTCCGAGTGGGCTACACGGGGATAACCGAGTTGAAACCCGTTAAGGCTCCACTTCGCTTACCGACCCTAGGAAAAACTTTTTTCATTTTATCTTATCTAAATACATCAATTAAACCTAAGCGGAAGCCCAACAACAAACAGGGCCTAAGCCCAACACTTGGAACCCTTTAGAGATATCAAAAAGCCCAAAAATAGGCCTGTGTTTCGAAACGGTCAAAGCCCGTTTCGAAATTCAAGCCCCAGTTTGAAAAGATCAGACACTCGTTTCGAAACGCATCCACCCCATTTCGGAACAGGGTCTCATTTTGCCTTGCCGTTTCGATACCAGTCTCGAAACAAGCGGTTCCAGTAGCAAAAGTGTTTCGAAACTTGTTTCGAAACAGGGGCTCACAGTGGCCAAAACGTATCGAAACGAGTTCCGATACGGGGGACCCTGGAACCACACCCATTTTGAAACGACACTACCCGTTTCGAAACACCTGCTGTCTGTAAGTTCCCAAAATCAGTTTTAGACATCTCCAATTGATTCTAAACGTCCGAAACGACTCCACGAAGCATACAAATCATACGAATACATTCTAGAGGCATGCATCCTATATCAACAACTCAAGTACACAAGATATAAGATGGACATCCAAACACCAACCCATACATAGCATTCAAGGTTCATGTTTTAAAAGGTTATACACTTAGCCAAGATAAGGTAGGCAAATCCACATGGTTTACAAGCAAGGCATACAACCAAAAGCCAAAATCAACATAACATATAAGAGGAGTCTAGCATGCTCCTAAACAACAACATCAACATACTTCAAAGCATCACACCACGAATACATGTCCCATTGCTTGACCATTACATCATAACTAAAAATACCCATACTTGATAGCTACGCTAGCACCACAAGCACACACTTGGGGGCCCCTTCTTGCACTAGCAACCTGCGAACTAAGGATCTGCATTGCCGAACAAAAGAGAGCATAAGCGTAAAGCTTAGTGAGGGTAAGCTCATTAAAAACAAACCTCGACAATGCAGGGTCCAAGCACGAACACAACCAAGGTAGAATGCATGATTTACCTTCGTTCCTCAAGAGCCAAAATGTACATGATGCATGAACAATTATCCAATGATATGTCATGCTCCACAAACTCAATTTACATCATATGTAAACCCATATAATCATCCAAATAGGGATCACATTTCATAACACATTGATACACATATCAATTCATATTGGCACCTAGCTATGACTCGAATACGCGGATAACCACGTTGGAACTCACATCCAACAACCACTTTACCTCACGGTGGGATTACACTCATCACCGTTCTCGCGGAGGGGATTCCACTCATTCTCACGCCCCGTCGATGGGATTACACTCATCACCGACTATCATTTATACAAGAAGAATTTCCGGGCGAACCCGTACTCCATCTTGATGACTACCATCATCAAGACCATGCGCGCATTTGACTCTCGTGTGCACACTAACATCCTAATGATCGATCATTTGTACCCTAGTATACTAGTGCCAATACTAACACAATCCACAATATCAATTACAACCAATTCCGTGCTCAGCACGTACTCACCGTGATCACGATCATGAACAATCCACATGCATATCACCATGCATCACAACCATGCCTCATCACACATGTATAACACATTATACATAAATCACCACATCACAAATCATCACGAGGCATAAACAACAAGTTAATAGTTCAACCAATGTCTCTAACTAAAGCTTAGGATTAGGATACCACCCTAATCCTAACTCTAGGTGGGTCTACCAAGCCCAACCTAGTCCACATGCTTGAACCAAACACTTAAAAACCACTTTGAAAACATTAACCACTCACCTTCACTTCCAAGCTCAACCACTAAGCAAGCAACACCTTCAAGCTTCCGGATTCACTCCCGATGCTTCACCAACACAAGCTCTCGCCTCTAAACAACCTCAACACAATCCAAACAACTTCAAATCAGCTCAAGCATCAAGGTAGCTAACCCGGAATACAATTCAAACATCAAACACAACATTTCAAGCCATGAACAACCCCCAAAATTACCAAACTCGAGCAGCCCATAAGCCTCAACCAAAACTCATGTTTCCAACATTTTTACTACATCCAAACGATTCCAAAACAACCCCAAAAACTCATCCAAAACCCTTCAGAAACCCCCACAACACCCAAATCCGAAAATTAGTTTAAATCATGTAAAAATCATATATGTTGGACCATTTGACTCATAAACACCATATCTAACACTATTAAATCAAAACTTTAAGTTAAACGCCATAAAGCTACCATTTTTATTCAAATCCTCTAAAAACTCAAATTTCAAAACCTTGATGAAAATGAAAACTACTTGTACTTTTGAAGAGAGGAAGATGAGGACAAGTTGGGAATGTGTTTACCTTTCAAAAACGAGCTAAAATGAGGAAGCAAAGTGATGGAATAGTGAAATGGAGAACTCCCCCCCTTTTGTCGTGAGAAGAGAAGAGTGAAGAGGGAAGAAGACAATGTCATCTTTTATTTTAAAAGGGTTTTAAAACAAAGTCCCACTATTTACGGATTTGCCATTAATGAGATGGAAAATCCCACTTTTCACAATTTCCATGGAAGATGTAAAACAATACAATTTAGTCCCACACGAAAATGTTTTCTTTGAATTCACGAGGTCGAAATAATATTATTATTTTTAATTGGAAAACCGAGACCCAAAATATTATTTAAATATTAGTTTCACCCGACCCCTAAACCCGGGTGTTACAACTCTCCCCCACTTAAGGAATTTCGTCCCCGAAAGTACCTGACGGAAACAAGTACGGAAACTGCTCAAGCATATCAGCTTTCCTCTCCCACGTGGCCTCTTCCACACCTCTATGTCTCCACAACACCTTGACCAACTCTATGGTCTTACCACGCAACACCTTGCTATCCGAAGCAAGTATCTCAACAGGCTCTTCATTGTAAGACAAATCCGGATTCAACTCTATCTCCTCAACAGGCATAACATGAGAAGGATCTGATCTATATCTCCTATGCATCGACACATGAAACACATCATGGATCTTCTCGAACTCATAAGGCAATCTCAAACGGTAAGCTACAGGCCCAATCCGCTCAACTATCTCATACGGACCAATGAACCTCGGACTCAACTTGCCTTTCCGGCCAAATCTCATCACCTTCTTCCACGGAGATACTTTCAGAAACACTTTCTCACCCACGGAGAACTCAATTTCTTTTCTCTTCAAATCCGCATAAGACTTCTGACGATCAGAAGCTGCTTTCAAACGGTCACAAATCAACTTCACTTTGTCGGTAGTCCCCTTAAGCAAATCTGGCATAGGTAACAATCTCTGACCCGTTTCAGCCCAACAGATCAGAGTCCTACATCGTCTACCATACAAAGCCTCATAGTGATACATGCATGGGAGGGGTGAAACTAATCATCTTGGAAAAGAAGTTAAAACTGTTTTGCAAGTCAGAAACGTCAGTCAACTTGCGACCCCTTTTTGGATGGGATCCAGGCATTTATGGGTCGACATGTCTTCTTGAAACTTGTCCGGCTGTCAATTAGCTTTCCAACGGATCTTGAAACGCATCAATCGTACATCTAGAACTCAAGATATGTCTATTTTAGCAAAGACAGCACATGCAGAAATTCCTATACGGGATTAATACGAGATTTTTGCATAATTACGAATTTTCAAGAATTTATTTGATTATTTGTAATTTAAATCAATATAGGATTCTGCAATATCTATTAGGATCAGATTTATTTAATTAGGATTTTATTTTTAATATTTATTTATTATTATAAGTTACTTATGTAATTAGGAGATTAGATTTCAGCATTTATTTATTGTATTTAATTTCCTAAGTTTACTAGGATTAGAACTTCTTCAAGGCTTATATAAGGAGGCTTCAACCACATTGTAATTTAAGATTTGAATGATTAAAAAAAAGTTCTCTTTTGAGTTCAGACTTGCAAGAAGTATAACTTGTGTTCTTTATTTTAGAAGCGATTCTTCAAGTTCGTCAGAATTTGTTGTTGATCTTCACACTCCTGCTTGCCTAGGTAACTTCGTCTAGGAGGGTGGGTTAGAGCCGCTTGAGGTTGCTTGCTTGGTTAATTGCGATCAAGAGGGTGCCGAGGACAATTTACCTATTTATCTTCCGTCTCCATCGTTATCGCCTATCTTCAACCATCTTTTCACCGATCCAACATTCGTGCCAACATCCTTATCCGCTTCTGCAAGCTCAACGTTCGCATATACGGGGCCACGTCCGTATCACATAGGGAGCCATCTGAATACTAGACTAATAACTGTTGTTGTACGCAAACTCAACTAAAGGTAAGTGCTTCTCCCAAGAACCCTGGAAGTCAATCACACAACAACGAAGCATATCTTCTAGAATCTGTATCACTCGCTCTGACTGCCCATTGGACTGAGGATGATAAGAAGTGTTGAAATGCAAACGGCTACCTAGAGCACTATGCAGACAACCCCAGAACCTCGAAGTAAATCTCAGATCCCTATCTGAAACAATAGACTTCAGAACTTCATGAAGTCTCACAATCTCTCGGATGTACAAGTTTGCCAACTTGTCTAAAGAATCCGTAGTGTTCACCGCTAAGAAGTGGGAACACTTAGTGAATCTATCCACTATCACCCAAACAGAATTCTTCTTCGAAGGAGACAACGGTAACCCCGACACAAAGTCCATGGTGATCCTCTCCCATTTCCATTCCGGAATCTTCAAAGGCTGTAACAAACCTGAAGGAACCTGATGTTCTACCTTCACTCTCTGACAAACCATACAACGGCTCACATACTCGGCTACATCCTTCTTCAAACCAACCCAGAAGTAATCATTCTTCAAGTCACGGTACATCTTGGTACTACCGGATGCATAGAAAAAGGACTCGAATGTGCTTCACACAGAATCTGACGTCTCAACTCAACATCTTCCGGTACCACAACTCTATCTCTAAAGCACAACGAATTCTCACCACTGAAACTATACTCAGTCGGTCTACCTTCGGCTATGTCCTGAACATGAGGAACTAAAGACACATCTTGCAACTGCTTCTCTCTAATCAACTGAATCAAAGAAGGCTTCACTTGCAACTCGGTGATCAAACCACCATCATCGGATACACTCAATCTAGCAAACATAGCTCTAAACCCAACTGCAACTTTTCTACTCAAAGCATCGGCTACTACATTTGCCTTACTCGGATGGTACTCAATGGTCAAATCATAGTCTTTTAACAACTCAAGCCATCTTCTCTGTCTCAAGTTCAACTCTCTCTGTGTCATCAAATACTTTAAGCTCTTATGATCGGTATAAACTATACACTTCTCATCATACAAGTAATGACGCCAAATCTTCAATGCAAACACAACTGCGGCTAACTCAATATCGTGGGTGGGATAGTTCTTCTCATGAACCTTCAACTGTCTAGAAGCATAGGCAACAACTCTTCTTTCTTGCATCAAAACACAACCTAAACCTATATAGGAAGCATCACTATAGATCACAAATTCTTTACCTGAAACTGG
This sequence comes from Hibiscus trionum, assembly GCA_030270665.1. NCBI lineage: Eukaryota > Viridiplantae > Streptophyta > Magnoliopsida > Malvales > Malvaceae > Hibiscus > Hibiscus trionum. The sequence goes on from BSYR01000008.1 coordinate 32,417,468, forward strand.
TTGTACTAACACTGGAGCATTTGTCAAAGCTTCTTTCAATTTCTCAAAGGCCTTCTGTCTTGCATCTGACCATTCAAACTTGACTCATTTTTGCAACAATTTAGTCAAAGGAGCAGCTACTTTAGAGAAACCATCAACAAACCTCCTATAGTAACCGGTTAATCCCAGGAAACTCCTAATCTCAGTCACGGACTTAGGTTGTTTCCACTCAACAATGGCCTCGATATTCGATGGATCAACACGGATACCTTCGGCCGAAACAACATGGCCAAGAAATACAACCTCTCGAATCAAGAACTCACACTTGCTAAGCTTCGCGTACAACTGATTGCTCAATAATCTCTGTAAAACAAATCTCAAATGTTCATCATGCTCTTCTTCTGTCTTCGAGTACACAAGGATATCATCTATGAAAACAACTACAAAGCGGTCTAGATAGTCTCTAAAAATCCTGTTCATCATATCCATGAATGCTGCAGGTGCATTCGTAAGCCCAAACGGCATCACAAGGAACTCATAGTGACCATATCTAGTCCTAAAAGCTGTTTTCGGAACATCACACTCTTTCACTTTCAACTGATAGTATCCCGATCTCAAGTCTATCTTTGAGAACACTGAAGCACCTCTCAACTGATCAAACAAATCATCTATACGAGGTAACGGATACTTAATCTTCACAGTCAACTGATTCAACTGCCTGTAGTCAATACACATACGCATACTGCCATCTTTCTTCTTTACAAACAGCACAGGAGCACCCCAAGGAGAACTACTAGGCCTAATGAAACCACGGTCTAATAACTCATGCAACTGACTCTTCAATTCTTTCAACTCTTTCGGAGCCATACAATACGGAGCTATCGAAACTGGAGTAGACCATGAAACAGTCTCAATCACAAACTCAACATCTCTGTCAGGAGGCAAACCTGGTAACTCTTCAGGAAACACATCCGGAAAATCACAAACTGTTCTAATATCTTTCGGTCTAGCCTCACTCATATTCGAATTCATCACATAAGCTAAGTAATCCCCACAACCGGAATCCATCAACCTATGAGCCTCTAAAGCTGACACAACATTAGACAAGAACTTAATGTTCTCGCCTACTACTACTACCTCGTAGTCATTAGAAAGTTTCAAGGAAATCCTCTTCGTTTCAAAATCCACACTAGCTCGGTGCTCAACTAACCAGTCCATACCCAAAATAATATCATAACCATAAAAAGGAAGCTCCATCATGTCAACAGAAAACACATGACCCTTAATCTTTAGCGGACATCTCCTATACATACGTCTAACCACAACTGTCTCACCAAAAGAACTAGTCACATGGATACCTACATCTAAAATCTCAACAGGTATATCTAACTTCCGTGCATGCTCACTCAAAATGTAGGAATGTGTAGAACCCGAATCAACCAAAGAAAGCAAATACATAGACTGTAACTCAAAATTACCTGCTATGACATCAGTGTCGTTCCCGGCCTCTCTCTGGGCATAAACTCTCGCTGGTCCTCCTACCTCTGGTTGTACAGCTACAACATGAGCAAGGTTCCTCTGAGCATCTACCCTAGGTGCATCATCCCTAGGCTAGAAGTAGCCACGACCGCGCCCACGGCCTCTCTGAAAATCAATCGCTCTCACATGAGCTTGAGTAATGTTCGGTTCCTGTGCCGCCTGATGCGGACATTCCCTCCTAAAGTGGTCCCTCGAACCACAGTTCCAACAAGCATGGAAGTTACCCCAACACTCACCAGCGTGATGTCTCCCACAACGTATGCAATCGGGCAAACGCCCTCCACCTCTATGGCCCTGGTGGCCTCTACCATGGTGGCCACCGCCACGTCTATGGTCAAACTGTTTTCCGCCACCTCTATGCCTTTTGGCATCTCTACTGTCAAAGTTATTATTCCTCTTACCAGAACTAGATCCTCCAGAGCGCTTGGTCAACCCCAAGCTGTGCTCAATGTCCTTGGCTCTAGCAACCAAGACATCAAAATCCGTATAATCAGAAGCCAACGTATACCTCTTAACCTCTTCATGAAGCCCATATCTGAAACGATTGCAATGGTCCCTCTCAGTCGGAACCAACTCTGGTGCATACTGACTCAAACGAACAAAGCGGATCTCGTATTCAGTCACAGAAGCATCTCCCTGAACTAAGGCCATAAACTCGCGTTTCTTCTCATCAAGATACCTCGGCCCCAAGTACCTTTTCCGGAAAGCAGACTCAAAGAAATCCCATCCAATCTCAGCCTCTGGAACTCCAGTAGTAATGGTGACCCACCAAGTGTAGGCATCACCCTGTAGCAAAGAGATCACACATCCCAATATGTGAGCACCCACACAACCCATCTGAGCTAAGATGCGAACGGTCTTCTCTAACCATAACTCAGATCTCTCAGGAGTAGACTCTCTAAACTCTTCGGCCCCAAGGCTACAGAGCCTCTCCAACGGTAAACTGTTATCATCCCCTCTAGCTGAGCTGCAACCTGTGCCCCGGCAACTGCGGCCTGAGATGCTCCCGCTATGGCTTGCACAAGCGGAGCCATATCTATTCCGGCTGGACCTTGGCCATCTTGGCCACCCTGAGGTCCCTCTCCCTCGACTCCAGCCTCGTCTCCCTCACCGGGCGGAGGAGGTAGTGGTGGTGGAGGTGGTGCAGGAGCTCCAACTCCAGTAGCAGCAGGCCCTTCTATATGAGCCTCAACTCCAACCACCGGCTCCACAGGAGCCGCAACGCGTGGTTCCTGACGAACCACTCTCGGCCTACCACTCAGCCTCGACATCGTGCTCACAAACAACAACTACACACAACAACAAGCACAAAAAGAAATAAGGTTAGCAAGGCAAGGGCTCCAAGTGGCTCAAGTATGTTCCCTCACTTTAAAATTCTCTTTTCCGATGTAATAGTAGTAATGTGACTCTTAACATCATGCTTCAAGCAAAACAACAAGCATACATGATAAACACGCAAACATGCTTACATGGTAAGTAAACATCGTGCATATCAATACAAAAACTCAACTTACCTCACTTACCTGCCCAAGGTCTCGGAAACCTTAGGCTCTGATACCAACAAGTGTAACCCCCTCGTCCCAGTCCGAGTGGGCTACACGGGGATAACCGAGATGAAACCCGTTAAGGCTCCACTTCGGTTACCGACCCTAGGAAAAACTTTTTCATTTTATCTTATCTAAATACATCAATTAAACCTATGCGGAAGCCCAACAACAAACAGGGCCTAAGCCCAACACTTGGAACCCTTTAGAGATATCAAAAAGCCCAAAAATAGACTTCTGTTTCAAAATGGTCAAAGTCCGTTTCGAAACGCAAGCCCCAGTTTGAAAAGATCAGACACCCGTTTCGAAACGCATTCACCCCGTTTCGGAACAGGGTCTCATTTTGCCTTGCCATTTCGATACCAGTCTCGAAACAGGCGATTCCAGTAGCAAAAGTGTTTTGAAACTTGTTTCGAAATAGGGGCTCACAGTGGCCAAAACGTATCAAAACGAGTTCCGATACGGGGTACCCTGGAACCACACCCATTTCGAAACGACACTACCCGTTTCGAAACACCTGCTGTTTGCAAGTTCCCAAAATCAGTTTTAGACATCTCCAATTGATTCTAAACGTCCGAAACGACTCCACGAAGCATACAAATCATACGAATACATTCTAGAGGCATGCATCCTATATCAAAAACTCAAGTACACAAGATATAAGATGGACATCCAAACACCAACCCATACATAGCATTCAAGGTTCATGTTTCAAAAGGTCATACACTTAGCCAAGATAAGGTAGGCAAATCCACATGGTTTACAAGCAAGGCATACAACCAAAAGCCAAAATCAACATAACATATAAGAGGAGTCTAGCATGCTCCTAAACAACAACATCAACATACTTCAAAGTATCACACCACGAATACATGTCCCATTGCTTGACCATTACATCATAACTAAAAATACTCATACTTGATTGCTACGCTAGCACCACAAGCACACACTTGGGGGCCCCTTCTTGCACTAGCAACCCGCGAACTAAGGATCTGCATTGCCGAACAAAAGAGAGCGTAAACGTAAAGCTTAGTGAGGGTAAGCTCATTAAAAACAAACCTCGACAATGCAGGGTCCAAGCACGAACACAACCAAGGTAGAATGCATGATTTACCTTCGTTCCTCAAGAGCCAAAATGTACATGATGCATGAACAATTATCCAATGATATGTCATGCTCCACAAACTCAATTTACATCATATGTAAACCCATATAAATAAATCCAAATAGGGATCACATTCCATAACACATTGATACATATAACAATTCATATTGGCACCTAGCTATGACTCGAATACGAGGATAACCACGTTGGAGCTCACATCCGACAACCACTTTACCTCACGGTGAGATTACACTCATCACCGTTCTCGCGGATGGGATTCCACTCATCACCGACTATCATTTATACAAGAAGAATTTTCAGGCGAACCCGTACTCCATCTTGATGACTACCATCATCAAGACCACTCGCGCATTTGACTCCCGTGTGCACACTAACATCCTAATGATCGATCATTTGTACCCAAGTATACTAGTGCCAATACTAACACAATCCACAATGTCAATTACAACCAATTCCGTGCTCAGCACGTACTCACCATGATCATGATCATGAACAATCCACATGCATATCACCATGCCTCATCACACATGTATAACACATTATACATAAATCACCATATCACAAATCATCACGAGGCATAAACAACAAGTTAAGAGTTCAACCAATGTCTCTAACTAAAGCTTAGGATTAGGCTACCACCCTAATCCTAACTCTAGGTGGGTCTACCAAGCCCAACCTAGTCCACATGCTTGAACCAAACACTTAAAAACCACTTTGAAAACATTAACCACTCACCTTCACTTCCTAGCTCAACCACTAAGCAAGCAACACCTTCAAGCTTCCGGATTCACTCCCGATGCTTCACCAACACAAGCTCTTGCCTCTAAACAACCTCAACACAATCCAAACAACTTCAAATCAGCTCAAGCGTCAAGGTAGCTAACCCGGAATACAATTCAAACATCAAACACAACATTTCAAGCCATGAACAACCCCCAAAATTACCAAACTCGAGCAGCCCATAAGCCTCAACCAAAACTCATGTTTCCAACATTTTTACTACATCCAAACGATTCCAAAACAACCCCAAAAACTCATCCAAAACCCTTCAGAAACCCCATCAACACCCAAATCCGAAAATTAGTTTAAATCATGTAAAAATCATATATGTTGGACCATTTGACTCACAAACACCATATCTAACACTATTAAATCAAAACTTTAAGTTAAACACCATAAAGCTACCATTTTTATTCAAATCCTCTAAAAACTCAAATTTCAAAACCTTGATGAAAATGAAAACTACTTGTACTTTTGAAGAGAGGAAGATGAGGACAACTTGGGAATGTGTTTACCTTTCAAAAACGAGCTAAAATGAGGAAGCAAAGTGATGGAATAGTGAAATGGAGAACTCATCCTTTTGTCGTGAGAAGAGAAGAGTGAAGAGGGAAGAAGACAATGTCATCTTTTATTTTAAAAGGGTTTTAAAACAAAGTCCCACTATTTACGGATTTGCCATTAATGAGATGGCAAATCCCACTTTTCACAATTTCCATGGAAGATGTAAAACAATTCAATTTAGTCCCACAGGAAAATGTTTTCTTTGAATTCACGAGGTCTAAATAATATATTATTATTTTTAATTGGAAAACCGAGACCCAAAATATTATTTAAATATTAGTTTCACCCGACACCTAAACTCGGGTGTTACAAATATATTTAATATAGTTTATTATAATCCTAAGTAAATCATAGATAATGCATATGATAAATATATGAGCATAAGGTAGGATGCATAAAATATGATATCTAATCATGGTATATAAGTAATAAATTAAAAGAAATAATATGAAAAGATAGAGTTTAATGAAAACTCCTTGTTTCTTCATCCTTAGTAAGATTAACATAAGAAGGAAGATAATTGAGCGCCCAAGCTGGATTGTATCATCCTCCCCTTCTTTTGAGCGATTTGTGGCGTCTCTCTTATTTCACCTTGATACTTTAGGTTGTTGAACATATATTGTTCTTCAGTCTAAGCACTTCCTACTGCCCTCAAAGCCTTATTCAAGTTTGGGTTTATGCTTCTTGGCATAAGTTCATCTTTTTGAGACATTGAATACTATCCATCTTATTTCTTTCATCATCCTTTCTTCACCATCCAAAAAATCCATCTTCCTACACATCCATCCTAATTTCCTTTATCCCTTTTACCATACAAAAACTATCATCCTTCCGCATTGATACATGATGAGAGGGGTGAAACTAATAATCTTGGAAAAGAAGTTAAAACTGTTTTGCAAGTCAGAAACGTCAGTCAACTTGCGACTCCTTTTTGGAGAGAATTAAGGCATTTATGGGTCGACATGTCTTCTCGAAACTTGTCCATCTGTCAATTATCTTTCCAACGGATCTTGAAACGTCTCAATCGGACATCTGGAACTCAAGATACGTCTATTTTAGCAAATACAGCATGCATGCAGAAATTCCTATACGGGATTAATATGAGATTTTTGGATAATTACAAATTTTCAAGATTTTATTTGATTACTTGTAATTTAAATCAATATAGGATTCTGCAATATCTATTAGGATCATATTTATTTAATTAGGCTTTTATTTTTAATATTTATTTATTATTAGAAGTTACTTATGTAATTAGAAGATTAGATTTCAGCATTTATTTATTGTATTTAATTCCTTAAGTTTACTAGGATTAGAACTTTTCCAAGGCTTTATATAAGGAGACTTCAACCACATTGTATTTCAGATTTGAATGGTTAAAAAAGTTCTCTTTTGAGTTTAGACTTGCAAGAATTATAACTTGTGTTCTTCATTTTAGAAGCGATTCTTCAAGTTTGTCAGAATTTGTTGTTGATATTCACACTCTTGCTTGCCTAGATAACTACATCTAGGAGGGTGGGTTAGAGCCGTTTGAGGTTGCTTGCTTGGTTAATTGCGATCAAGAGGGTGTCGTGGACAATTTATCTATTTATCTTCCATCTCCATCGTCATCGCCTATCTTCAGCTATCTTTTCACCGATCCAACATTCGCGCGAACATCCTTATCCGCTTTCGAAAGCTCAACGTTCACGTATACAGATCTTTATTGTGCCCGGTGAGAAATCTGGCCATGGTTGCCTCACAATCTTCTATATTGGCACATATCATTGCAATCTCCATCTCTTGGTAGTACTCCTCAGCGCTCCGGTTTCCTTGTTTCAAAGTTTGTAACTTGTGAAAATGATCCCGGTGGTAATGAGTTGGTATAAATCTTCGGTGCATAATACTCTTCATTGCGTCTCCTAGATAGAACTAGTTGATCCCACCAGATTAGTGCATAATCAATGAATTCCATTATGGCCAATCGTACCTTTTTCTGTTCCGACTAATTATGGCACTCAAATATATGTTCCACTTTACTCTCCTAATCTAGATATGCTTCTGGATCGATCTTTCCTTGGAATGGTGGAATGGTAACTCGGATGTTGCTGAGGTTGTTATTAATTTGAGCACGCCCTCTTTGATACTGTTGAGCACTCGAACAGATAACTGCTCATCTTCATCTTCATCTACAATCTCTTCATTTCGATGTCTTGGTTGCTGCCTAAGTACTTTGCCTTGTGAAGCCTCTAATTGGTCCATTCTATCATGAATAGGCTCCAATTCTGCTCGTAGTATTCTTTGCAACTCTCGGATCATTGCTTCTGTTTGGAGATTTGAGGCTTGTTGTACTTCTTCCGGATTTGAATTCTGAGACATTTTGTTAGTGAAAATAAAAGAATCTGAAAAAGGATATTAGGACTTTACCCAAATTCTTTTCCAAAAGCCTCACTAATTCACTCCAAGAAAGTCAATCTCTATTCTCTCTCCGTGTTTGCACTCTAGGACTTATATGGCTTTTTGTGTCCTCTTCTGCTCTCACACACTCAAAATTGCCCTTTTCCACTCTTTTCTCTCTTGTATAGTTCTTAGAAGAACTTACTCGAGACTTAGGCAAGTAAATGTGCTTGTGTGTTGCTGAGAAGGTTAGTTTAAAAAGAAAAGGAAAGGAAATAGGATGAAAAGATAAGTTTAGAACGAAAAGAAGAGAAACGGGGTTACTTACTTGTCAAGAAACTCACAACCTTCCTTCTCCAACAATCAAAGTGTTGAAGATGATTTAGCTTCTCGGCTTGATGTTGAAGATGTTGTTGTTGTGCTTTCTCATCCTTGAATTTGTAATTTTTGAATCTGATTTTTTTCTTCTCTTTTTTTTGGCAATATAATTGAAAATGACAAAGATTAGTCACTTACAATCCGAATTTTGCTTGAAACTGGCTTCTTGTTTCACTTTACTTCTTCCACCAAAGCTCCGATTACCATATGATGTAGGCCAATCTTGTTGATGATGCTGAACAACACACTTTGATTGTAGGACCTAGGAAGGAAGCAAGTATCTGGCAAGAAGTGGCTGCAAAATGAAGAAATAAAGATAAGGGATATAATGAATAGTTTAGGGACTGATATGGAAATGAAGGAATGTGTGGTGTTTGGAAAGGGGGTAAGGAGTGTTTGGACGTTTTGGGTGATGGTGAAGGCTGAGATAATGTGATGGGTTTAAAAGAAAAGAAATCAGAAGGTGTTTGATGGTGGTAAGAAAGGATGGAAATGGAGATAGTATGTTAAAGATACTTAACGAAGAAAAACTAGGCTATAGAAAACTTAACCCCGAACCTTATATTGATCTTTAAGGGATGGTTGTTGAGTGTGTAAAAGTTCTATTATTTACACCCTTTTTAACCCATATTTCTGCTGCATTCAAGCATAATTGCATTGCATTTAGGTTAGTTTTCAATAAAACATCACAATTATATAAAAGGCACGGATTCTACTAAAAGATGGCGTATTTTGCAGGTAGCTGCCATGGTTGACGATGAAGGCAGGCGCAGGGCAGATAAGCAGAAGAGCTGAACTGGACAAGCAGCCGAAGAAGACGAACCTGTCATGGACCTGTCATGACAGCAAGGTGACAACTGATTTATGAAGAGGAAAAGTAAAGTGGATCTCGATAGATAGAGAAAAATCTGCTCGTCTGTCGTGTAGAAGCCAAATATTTTTCCAAGCCCCGGATCAAAAGATATATCAAGCCAAAGCTCAAGGAGAAGAAATTCCTAGAAACAAGGATGCGGCTGGAAAGTAGGAGACTTTAGAGATTTAATCTTTATTAGAATCTTACTTTTAATTAAAGTTGTAATCCTTGTTACCTTAGATAACTTGAGCCCAAAGCTTATATAAGGGCATAGATTAAACCTAGGGCAGAACCGATTACCCCATAACCGAAACCAAACCCCTGCCGTCCACCCGTCACCGACATGTTCTAAATTCCCCCTAGGGCTACGGGTTGTTTTGTAAAGTAGTTGCAAGGGTTGCTTTGTTTTAGGATTTTTTCAAGTTCAATAAAATAAACTTCAAGTTCTTTTATCTTGGTTCTAATATCTTGCAAGAGCATCGGGAGAGCATTGTGAGGTTATCCATTTACTTAGCATCGGGAGAGTTAAGTATACAAAAGAGATAAGAGCGCGTTCTCTAGTTTATAGTTGAACCATCTCGTGCCTAGGGATAGGGCGAGGTTAAGTGGCTAAGGAAGAATTCATACACATTGGTGTTCATCCTTCGATTCACGCCGGGAGGTATCATCAAGACGTGATCATCAACAGACTTGTGCCTAGGGATAGGGCAAGGCAGATCTGGGATTCTTGCCAAGCTTGAAGTACGGAGTTGGTGTGTTCGCTGCCGCGACGATCAACGGACAGCTGCCGCGACAGGTGCTGTCGGCGACAGGCGCGACGGCAGAACTGGAGATCCTAAGCAGTTCAATACCTGCACTACTGAGCAACTCAATACCAGCCCATTCTGTCTATCTTGATTTCTCAATTCTTTATTTTACGTTTTTACCTTATTATTCTCGTGACAACTCTTAATTATTTCCTTTACTTTCGTGCAGTAAACAAGGTGAAGTCATTAGCCCAATCCCTGTGGAGACGATATCCGATACTTCGTATCACTTTACTACTTGCGTCGTGTACACTTGCACTACAATTGCGATAGACTATTTTACACGCAACAAGTTTTTGGCGCCATTGCCGGGGATTGGCAACATAACTACATCTTTCTTTTATTGCACTTTTTGCTTTTATTTTTATTTTCTTTTTTTTCGTTTTTATCTTTATTTTTCTTTAATTTTTCTTTTGTGTTTTCAACTCTTGCTTTTCACGAGGTTTTCTTGTTTATGCGCAGATCCAAAAGAGGTGAAGATCCTGAGTATAAATTAGATCCGGAGATCGAACGTTCCTTCAATCTCAAGAAACAACTTCGCCGACTTTTAGACAGAAACGAATATCTCGAAGAACAGCTAGAGAAGATGGGCCATAACCAACCTGCTGGTGGTTTCATACCACCCCTTGGCAATAATAACCCACCTGTCGGCGATCCGCCCGCAGCAGGTGGACGACGGTCATGTCGTGACTACATGCTGAATGATCATGTAGAGCTGGAGACCACGCTGCCGGATATTGATGTTGATAACTTCGAGCTTAAACCTGTCATGTTTAGTATGATCAACAACGCCGGACAGTTTAGTGGTTCTGCGACAGAAGATGCTAGGGAGCATCTCAAAACGTTCCAGGAGATCTGTGGTTCGTTTAGACTGCCAGGAGTTAGTCCGGAGATACTGAGGCTTCGGTTATTTCCCCATTCCTTGAGGGACAGAGCTAAAACCTGGTGGAATAAACTAACACCGGGTTCCATTATGACTTGGGCAGATTTAACTCGTGAATTTTTATCTCGTTTTAATCCCTCGCATTTATCTGAGCGATTACATAACAAAATTGCTACTTTTCAACAGGAAGATGACGAGCCAATGCACGAGGTCTGGGACAGATTTACTACTCTTCTACGGAACTGCCCAATGCATGGATTCCTTGTCTGGAATCAGGTAACTAAGTTCTATAATGCTACTAACTTACAAACTCGTATTCGGATTGATTCTGCAGCAAATGGACTATTATTGGATAAAGATCTGGACGAGGCACTGCAAGTTCTGAAAAATCTAGCTAAGAATGAAGAACAGTTTCTGACAGCTAGAAGAGGGGGTAAACGGGTACTTGCTGTCAAGGACTATGAGGCCGACAGCACTATGAAATCACAGGTGGCATTCCTCACTAAAGCCATGAAACACTTATTGAATGAAGAGGACTTACGAGGATTTGCTGTCGAGGAAGTTTGTGCTACTTGTGAGGGAAATCATAGTAGGGATGAATGCCCTATAAATATAGAAGAGGGAAAATATGTTGGAAATTACAAGCCAAACTACAATTCCAACAACTACAACCCTAATTGGAGAAAAGATCCCAAATTTTCTTGGAGTAACCCCAACAATGCTCTGAATCCGCAAGTGCATCATCAGAATCAGGGGGGCCCTAGATTGTTGACGCGACAGCAACAGCAGCCGCAGAACCTGCCGCAGAACCTGTCGCCGCAACAGCAACAGCAGCCACCACCTGCCACGAGTAGTGTATTGGAGCAGACTCTGGCCACTTTTATGTCTCAGACTGGTACGTATATGGACAATATTAATCAGTTTGTCAAGAAGACGGAAAACTTTATGGATGAAACCAAGATGAGAATGACAAATCATGAGGCTACCTTGAAATCTCTAGAGACACAAATGGGTCAGGTGTCCCAGCATATTAAGCCAAGGCAGAATGGAGGTTTTCCTAGCAATACTGAAAATGCTAGACCGCCCCCACATGAGCAATGTAAGGCGATTACTACTAGGAGTGAGAAAAAGTTACCAGGACCGGAAAAAGCTGAAACAGAAAAGGAACCTGCCTTAGATAAACCTGCCGAGGAAGCTGCCCCGACAGGTGATAAACAGACTGCTGCCGATGAGCCTGTCACGACAGCAGAAGCGACAGAGGAGAAAAATGAAGAACATCGTCCTCAGATTCATATGCAGTGGGAAGGACATGTTGCTGATTACCGTCCCCCACCACCCTTTCCTCAACGGATAAAGCAAGCTAAGCAAGAATCTCAACTTAAAAAGATTTATGATATTTTTAAGCAGGTTCAGATTAATATTCCGCTGTTAGATGCCGTTAGGGAGATGCCCGGTTATGCTAAATTTCTCAAGGATGTCATGTCAAAGAAATATAAACTTGGGGAGTTTGAAACGGTAAGGATGGCAGATGGTTGCATGAGTATTCTTCATCGGCAGCCACCCCAGAAGAAGAAGGATCCAGGGAGCTTCCTCATACCTTGTGTAATCGGTGACAAATTTGTGGGTAAGGCACTTTGTGATCTTGGAGCTAGTGTTAATCTAATGCCCAAATCTGTTTTTCAGAAATTAGGTATTGGGAAGGCGCGGCCCACGACAGTTACCCTACAGCTAGCCGACCGCTCTTACGTTCATCCAGAGGGAAAGATTGAAGACATTCTGGTAAGAGTAGATAAGTTTATTTTTCCTGCTGACTTTCTTGTTTTAGATTGTGAGGTAGATGAAAACGCACCAGTCATCCTTGGGCGACCCTTCTTAGCCACGGGAAGATCACTGATTGATGTGGAGAAAGGAGAACTCACCATGCGAGTAAACGATCAAGAGATTAAGTTGAATGTTCTCCAATCAATGAAACGTGCTGATTTGGACGAGGAATGCAAGGCCATCATTGAGGTGACCTTTGATTACCCCTGCATCAGGTCGGGCTGCCGTGATAAAAAATTTGGTCACTGCTGCGACAGCCATTTACAGACCTGTCACGACAGAGATGACGACAGCACCGACGACATCAACTCCTCTGAATCCGATACATCTGATACTGAAGGTCATGAGGAGGTAAACTGGTTAGACCATCGTCCAGGTAAGTTATTCGAACCCTTGAATTACACTTCGGATAACCATTTAATCCAAAAGTCCTCTACTGTTGAACCACCTGTCTTAGAACTTAAGCCCCTGCCAGGGCATCTTAAATATGCTTATCTTGGTTGTGATGACACACTGCCCGTAATCATCTCTGCTAAGCTGCCACAAGAACAGGAACGACAGCTGATCGACATGCTAAGGCAGCACAAAAAGGCGATTGGATGGACGATAGCAGTCATTCAAGGCATTAGTCCGGCATTATGCATGCACAAAATCCTTCTTGAGGAAGATCATAAGCCGACTATAGATGCCCAAAGGCGGCTAAACCATGCGATGAAGGAGGTAGTGCGTAAGGAGATCATTAAATGGTTAGATGCTGATATTATTTACGCCATCTCCGACAGCAAATGGGTAAGCCCGGTGCAATGTGTTCCCAAGAAAGGAGGCATGACCGTGATAACCAACGAAAACAATGAACTAATCCCAACCAGGACTGTGACCGGTTGGAGGGTTTGTATGGACTATCGGAAGCTTAACAAAGCTACCCGAAAGGACCACTTCCCTTTACCCTTTATTGATCAAATGCTTGATAGATTAGTGGGTAAATCTTATTATTGTTTCCTTGATGGTTATTCAGGTTATAACCAAATTGCTATTGCACCGGAAGATCAAGAGAAAACGACTTTCACATGCCCCTACGGAACATACGCATTTAGGAGGATGCCGTTCGGCCTCTGTAACGCACCTGCCACCTTCCAAAGGTGCATGATGGCAATATTCTCCGACATGGTAGAGGACTTCCTTGAGATTTTCATGGATGATTTTTCCGTCTTTGGAGACGATTTTGAGAGCTGCCTCGGCAATCTTCAAAAGGTACTTGAAAGATGTGAAAAAGCTAATCTTGTTCTAAATTGGGAAAAATGCCATTTTATGGTAGATGAAGGGATAGTTCTAGGCCATAAGATTAGCTGCCGTGGGATAGAGGTCGACATGGCAAAAATTGAAGTCATAGAGAAGCTGCCGCCGCCAACCACAGTCAAGGGCATTAGGAGTTTTTTAGGGCATGCTGGTTTTTATAGAAGATTTATTGCAAATTTTTCAAAGATCACCAAGCCGCTATGCCATCTCCTAGAGCAGAACCGACCCTTTGACTTTAATGAGGAATGTACTGAAGCATTCAAGGTTCTGAAGGAAAAGTTAGTGATAGCCCCCATAGTACAGCCACCAGACTGGACACAACCATTCGAGATCATGTGTGATGCTAGTGACTATGCGGTCGGGGCAGCACTTGGGCAGCGCAGAGACAGGCTGTTTCACGTCATATATTATGCTAGCAAAACATTAAATGAAGCCCAAGTGAACTATACCACCACAGAAAAGGAGCTGTTAGCTGTGGTGTTCTCCATCGACAAATTTCGTTCTTACATACTTGGAACGAAGGTGATAATACACACCGACCATTCTGCCCTCAAGTATTTGTTCGCAAAGAAGGATGCGAAACCTAGGCTGATACGATGGATCTTGCTATTACAAGAGTTCGACCTTGAGATCAAAGATAAAAAGGGGACAGAAAATCAAGTGGCAGACCACTTGTCGAGGTTGGAGACGGGACAGAGTCTACCGTTAGATGAGATACACATACTGGAGACCTTCCTAGATGAGCAGCTCTTTGCTGCCGCAATCGCTGTCGCGACAGCCATGGCGGCAAGTAAATCTTCTAACCTTCCCTGGTATGCTGATTTCGTTAATTTTATAGTTAGCGGAATATTACCTTCTGATCTTAATTATCAAGCAAGGAAGAGGTTCCAAAATGATGTTAAACATTATTATTGGGACGAACCTCTTCTTTTCAAAATGTGCGCAGATCAGGTTATAAGAAGGTGTGTACCACAAGAAGAACAAGAAGACATTCTCCATCACTGTCATGCGTCACAATATGGAGGTCACTTAGGAGGCAATAAAACTGCTGCCAAGGTGCTGCAGTCAGGGTTCTACTGGCCGACACTTTATAAAGATGCACAGGAATTTTACAAAAGCTGTGACAGGTGCCAGCGGACAGGTAACATCTCGAGGAGAAATGAGATGCCACTGCAGAATATTCTGGAAGTAGAGATCTTTGATGTTTGGGGGATTGATTTTATGGGACCTTTTCCATCTTCGTGTGGAAATCTTTACATCCTCCTAGCAGTGGACTATGTCTCCAAGTGGGTTGAAGCAATCGCAACTCAAAAGAATGATGCCAAGACGGTCCAAAAGTTTTTGCATAAAAACATTTTTTCTAGATTTGGCATCCCTAGGGCTATTATCAGTGATGAGGGGAGACATTTTGATAATAGGGTAATTGCTGCTGCCTTGAAGAAATATGGTGTCAAGCACAGGATCGCGACAGCATACCACCCACAGACCAATGGACAGGCTGAGATATCCAATAGGGAAGTGAAGAACATCCTTGAAAAGATGGTCAAACCAACTAGGAAAGATTGGTCTTTACTTCTGAATGATGCATTATGGGCATACCGGACAGCTTTCAAGACTCCATTGGGAATGTCTCCATTCCGACTGATTTATGGGAAAACCTGTCACTTGCCTGTCGAGATCGAGCACAAAGCATATTGGGCAATCAAGGCAGTAAATATGGACTTGGACAAGGCCGGCCAGAAAAGGTTATTAGATTTAAACGAGATTGAAGAATTACGGACAATGGCCTACGACAACGCAAGGATTTACAAGGAAAAGACTAAAAAGTGGCACGACAAGAAACTGCTGCCACGACAGTTCTGCCCAGGGCAGCTTGTGTTGTTATTTAATTCTAGACTTAAACTTTTCCCAGGAAAGCTAAAGTCTAGATGGTCTGGCCCGTTTCAAGTAGTTCAAGTTTTTCCCCATGGTGCCATCACAATTCAATCATTAAAAGACGGGCACCAATTCAAAGTCAATGGACAACGACTCAAGCATTATCAGGGGACTGAAGCCCCAGGAATTCAGGAAGTGGTTACTTTAGGAGATGCCCCACAAGGCACCCCTAATTTAACCTAAGTTTTATTTTTATTTTTATTATTATTTATTAGGAATTAGGTTTATTTTATTCGAATAAAGTTTTGTTTTCTAATTTCAGTTTTTAGGAAATAAAGGAGTCAAGAAGAAAAAAAAAAGTGGCCCAAACCCACCGCCCATCCACCAGCCCAATGAAGCCCATTTATGATAACCTGTCGTTTCAGCTGCCGGCGCAGACGGACTTGACAGGCTGTCAACAGTTTGGTGCTGCAGACGCAGAAGCGTGCGGCAGACGCACAGTAGACGCATAAATGCGTGTCAGACACGTCAGACACGCTACATCCAATCTGCCGCCCCGTTCTTCACGCCTGCCGTTGCGGCATTAAATGGGCAGCTACTCGACCGCTATATAAACCCCTTCCCACTTTCATTTTTCATCACTTCTAATTTTTTTTCTCTCTTGTTTTTCTCCTCTAGTTTTATTTGTTTTCTCTCTTTCACAGCCCTTGCAACCAAAATGTCGTCGAGACAAACCCGCCGTAATACTGCTGCCGCTTCTTCTTCAGCAGCAGCATCACCCTTCGCCAATAAAGAACTATGGGAGGAGCGTGGCTTCATTTACAACAGAGATGCTCCTCATATGGGACTCCGGCCGTTCATTTTCAAGGCCATCACGGCTCACTTATGGGAGTATTTTGCTGAACAACCGACCGAGCTTAACGACACCTTAGTCCGAGAGTTCTACGCAGCCATAGACAGCAGAACGGCGACATCTGTCACTGTTCGAGGAGTACAAGTACCTTTCACTGCCGACAGCATCAATCACATGTTTGGCCTTTTCTTTGGCCCCGGTGATGATGCTCACCAGGAATTTATCGACTCCCTCGATTCTGCCACTTACGATGCCATCATGGTGGAGTTAACAGAGGCTGGTACATCATGGACAACCAGCAAGAAGAACCCCCACTCCGTCAATAGGGGGCAGCTCCTCCCCGAAGCAATATTGTGGAACGCTTTCATCAAAAAGCGTATCCTGCCCTCGTCCCACCACACGACAGTCAACCGACAGCGGCTTGCCCTGATTCACTCCATCATGCACAACAGGGCCATTAATGTGGGCAGATATATGAGGGACAGCATCCTGGACTGTGCCTTCCGCTCTGACTCACGCCTCTGCCTGCCGTTCACCATAACTTCCCTCTGCCGATGTGCTGCGGTGCCCGAGGATCCCTCCGACAAAATCAGGAAGGGCAGAGGTTGGACAGACAATAACATCAACAGCCTCATGGAGCTGATCGCGGCTACACATGTCTCCTCCTTCAACCCTGCCGGCTCACCCGCAGAATCATCAGAGGAACCACCCACCGACCCTGCCACCGAGCCTGCCCCTGATGCTGAAACCAACGCCACTCCGACAGACCAGTCTGCCCTCATCCTAGCTACTTTACAATGGGTAGAGGAACGCCAAATGGGATTGATGACATATATTCGGGACTTCACGAACTCCACGGTAAATTTTATTACCCAAACTTTAAATTTTCCCGATGTTCAATTCCCTACTTTTCCTGCCCATTATTTCCATATCCCCACTCCTGTCCACACACCTGTCCACACGCCCACACCACCTGCCTCCCCGTCCCACTCGACTGCTTCCACCAAATCACCTGCCCCGACGGCAGAAGGCAGCCCTCCGGCAGACACCTCCCCTCGAGGAACCAAGAGACCTGCCACTGAAGACAGCCCTCTTATCCGGAGGAATTTGGAGAGTGACTTTACGAGGGTCAAGAGGATTAAACATGTGGCGGACAAGAAAAGGCTGCCTAAGGCTAGTACCACTACCACCAGCAGTTGGGACAGCGGCAGCAGTTCTGATGTTCAGCTCGGGGAGCAACCTGTCCCTGAACCTGTCTCTGAACCTGTCCAGCCTCCCCCACAGCGCAGACGCCGCCGGCAGATCCGAATCAGCAGCAGCAGCGAGGGCAGCGACTGAAAATTTAAGTTTTTATTTTCCTCTGATTGCTGCCTGCCTTTATATTTTGTGATGTACTTTTTCTTTATTTTATTGTTCATGTCATTTTGCATTGAGGGCAATGCAACCCTCGAGTTTGGGGGTGGCAACCCTCCATCATTAATGGAGTCTTAAGTACATCTTTTTATTATTTGTTGTGTCTTTTATTTTAAGGTTTTCAAAAAAAAAATCAGAAAAGATTAAACTGTTGGCTTAAAACTGTGAAGTTAACTTACTTGTCATGACATCTCTGTCGTGGCAGCATCTTTAGGACAGGTTAAGGAAAAGTTTAGAGCCTTTCTATAGTTCTGAAAACTTAAACACTTTTGTGACTGTTATACTGCTTAGATTTCTTTTAGCCAAACTAGAATAGGAAAGCTTAGCACTTAGAGTAGAAAAGAGACTAGAATCTCAGGAAACCTAGAGGTGCCTACCACCGGCTCTAGGCAGATAACCAGAGAAAAACTTCTAGAGGTGCCTATCACCGGCTCTAGACAGTTAACTAGAGGTGCCTGAAATACTGGCTCTAGTAAAAGAGAAGAAGTTTGAAAAAAAAGGGAAAATAACTAGAGGTGCCCAATTCTGGCTCTAGTAAGAAAAAGATAGAAAACAGTCTCGTAGAAAAAAAACTCTAAACAAGCTAAGGTTGAATATTCTAGTGAAACTAAGAGAGTCTTGGCATATAACTGTTCACAAGCATGCACACACTGCACGAGAGCTATAGGGAGATTCCGGACAGATCCTAATCTTTCCAACAGGTTGCTGCCGCCATAGAGAACGAGCGACAGGTAAGGGACAGTTCACTGTTTGAAGGCCAACACAAAATTTTTTCTTGTTTTCATTTTTCGTTTAGGTTTAATTGCTTGAGGGCAAGCAAAGACTTGAGTTTGGGGGTGTGTTGAGTGTGTAAAAGTTCTATTATTTACACCCTTTTTAACCCATATTTCTGCTACATTCAAGCATAATTGCATTGCATTTAGGTTAGTTTTCAATAAAACATCACAATTATATAAAAGGCACGGATTCTACTAAAAGATGGCGTATTTTGCAGGTAGCTGCCATGGTTGACGATGAAGGCAGGCGCAGGGCAGATAAGCAGAAGAGCTGAACTGGACAAGCAGCCGAAGAAGACGAACCTGTCATGGACCTGTCGTGACAGCAAGGTGACAGCAGATTTATGAAGAGGAAAAGTAAAGTGGATCTCGATAGATAGAGAAAAATCTGCTCGTCTGTCGTGTAGAAGCCAAATATTTTTCCAAGCCCCGGATCAAAAGATATGTCAAGCCAAAGCTCAAGGAGAAGAAATTCCTAGAAACAAGGATGCGGCTGGAAAGTAGGAGACTTTAGAGATTTAATCTTTATTAGAATCTTACTTTTAATTAAAGTTGTAATCCTTGTTACCTTAGATAACTTGAGCCCAAAGCTTATATAAGGGCATAGATTAAACCTAGGGCAGAACCGATTACCCCATAACCGAAACCAAACCCCTGCCGTCCACCCGTCACCGACATGTTCTAAATTCCCCCTAGGGCTACGGGTTGTTTTGTAAAGTAGTTGCAAGGGTTGCTTTGTTTTAGGATTTTTTCAAGTTCAATAAAATAAACTTCAAGTTCTTTTATCTTGGTTCTAATATCTTGCAAGAGCATCGGGAGAGCATTGTGAGGTTATCCATTTACTTAGCATCGGGAGAGTTAAGTATACAAAAGAGATAAGAGCGCGTTATCTAGTTTATAGTTGAACCATCTCGTGCCTAGGGATAGGGCGAGGTTAAGTGGCTAAGGAAGAATTCATACACATTGGTGTTCATCCTTCGATTCACGCCGGGAGGTATCATCAAGACGTGATCATCAACAGACTTGTGCCTAGGGATAGGGCAAGGCAGATCTGGGATTCTTGCCAAGCTTGAAGTACGGAGTTGGTGTGTTCGCTGCCGCGACGATCAACGGACAGCTGCCGCGACAGGTGCTGTCGGCGACAGGCGCGACGGCAGAACTGGAGATCCTAAGCAGTTCAATACCTGCACTACTGAGCAACTCAATACCAGCCCATTCTCTCTATCTTGATTTCTCAATTCTTTATTTTACGTTTTTACCTTATTATTCTCGTGACAACTCTTAATTATTTCCTTTACTTTCGTGCAGTAAACAAGGTGAAGTCATTAGCCCAATCCCTGTGGAGACGATATCCGATACTTCGTATCACTTTACTACTTGCGTCGTGTACACTTGCACTACAATTGCGATAGACTATTTTACACGCAACAATGGTAGTAAGGACTTTGACCCTTTTACTATATTAAACTAAAAGAACCAGAAGTATCAAGGTGGATAAAGGGTTGACGCCACAAGTACAAAATACTTGATAAGTCGATAAAGTTCTAAAAAGAACTAAAAGAGAGAAAATTCTCACAAAGGATGAATTGTATTCTTAATTGTTGTTTAAATACCCAAAGGGCTTACAGATTTATAGTAAGGGAAAGGGGGGCGAATAGGCATCATACATGGGTGAATGATTCGGCTAAGCATGGTGTCTTCCTCCAATATTGTCGAATGGTGTGATAAGTGATGGATAGTGGTGATAAGCCTCTGGTGCTTATTCGGCAGCAATGGTGACTCTCCATCTTGGTGCCATGCTTGAAAGGAGCCGTTGGTTCCCTCCCTTGGCCGAATAGGTGGGTAGGTGCCTCCTTGGGTCTAGCTAGTTGGGTAGTGACACTAGCTAGCTATGTAACATCGAGCTGGAGGGGATAGGGGGAGCTGAGATGAGCTCGACAAGCTAGGATTGAGCTAACTTAAGCTGAGCTAGCTAGCTAGCTAGCTGACTTAGCTTGCTCAATCCACACTTTAACTTGAGCTTCCTGGAGCTGAATTTAGCTGGTTGAGCTTGAGTTTTAAGTTCATGGGATCTTCTAGGAATTTCCATTAAGTTCAGGAGCTGAAATGATCTTCCATTAAGCAACTATGCAATTCCAAGCGTTTGAGCTATCCTTGAGCTGCTAGAAGCTGCCATAAGCCTTCGCAAGCTATATTGAGCTACCCTTGAAATATTTAAGTTATCTCGGATTAATATCTTCACATAAAAGAGCTGAAAAAATGAGCAAACAATTTGTAAGCTGAAACAGATAAGAATAAGCTAAAAAGAGGTAGAAACAATGTAGTTTAGCTAATTTTAAATATAAACTAACTTAGAATGAATATATAGATGAGGTGATATGCTTATCTTAATTAATATAATTAATATAGCTTATTATAATCCTAAGTATATCATAGATAATGCATATGATAACTATATGAGCATAAGGCGGGATGCATATAATATGATATCTAATCATGCTATATAAGTAATAAAATAAAAGAAATAATATGAAAAGATAGAGTTTAATGAAAACTCCATGTTTCTTCATCCTTAGTAAGATTATCATAAGAAGGAAGATAATTGAGCGCCCAAGCTAGATTGAATCACTTTTTAATTTAGCTTTGGGTTTAAAAATTACAATTAAAACCCAATTTTAATGGACTTCAAGTATGGTTAAGGACTTGTCCTTGCATTCTTGGGCATGTGCTTCCTCAACATGGGTTTGTGTGACCCAATTCTTCAAACTTGGAGAGTGAGTGTTTTCTAGGAATTCTTGCTCTTGTGTGAAAGACTGTAAGCCTTTGGTCAACATTCCTTACATGGTAGTGTATAGTTTATCCTTAAGGATCTTTGACTTGGTTCGTGTGGTTCATCCAAGAGAAAATGTGAGTCCATCGTTGACTTGGGATTGTCCCGTGCATGCATCATGCAACTTTTAGAATCCTACTAACATAAGAAAATGAAAAGGTGTTAGATAATGTAAAGGAGAAAAAAGAAAGCAAACAAAAGAACTTAATTGAAATCTAAGAGCAAAAGAAGTGAAAGAAGCAAACCCTTAAAACCCGAAAAGCAATCATGAGAGTCCAAACGATATGCAATATGTATGGGAATAGGTGTGATGCTTAGCACTTGCTTTGCTTGCTGATTGTGTTGTTCTTGTCTCTTTCTTTTCTTTTCTTTTTGTTTCTTCTTTTAATTTTCATTTTCTGGTAAAAATGAAATAAAAGAGCAAGAAAATGAAAATTAGGGTTTATTGGAAAGAAAGAACCCTAAATTGCTAAAAATAGCCCAACTTGCAAAGTTGCGGCAGATTGAGATTTGAATCCTCCCAAATTCGACCAAACTTGAATTTCTTGCCCAAAAACCGTGCCTAATCTTATACCAACTAATGTAGGGCTTGCTAATACGTTGGAAACTCTCAAAATCACTTGGAAACAAGCCTAGGGCGCTGACTTTATCAAGAAACTTTGAATCTAGAAAAATCTAGAATTTCAAGAGAATATGCAATGGTGTTTCTTGAAAATTCTGAAAATAAGACCCCAAAGTTAAAGGTTCAAAGGTGAATAAGACGATTAGAAGAAAATAAGAAGGAATTGAACGAAAAAAATAAAGAAAGATAAGTGCAAAGTAAAGAAAAAAGAATCTGGTAATTTCAGATATGTTTGTTGAAGATGGCACAATGGTGAAGACTTGAAAAAGATGGATTTGGAGTTTTGGAATGGTAGAGATGCCCGTGGAACCCTCCTACTTGCAATTAATTAGGCAAACTCCGCGATATGGATTAAAACCGACGCTCCTACCCGCGATTAGATAGGAAACCCAGAGTGTAAAGATTCTCCCTCGCTCAACTCGGTCGAAGATGTTGAAGAAAGCTTCGAAGACATGAGTTTCTTGACACTTGCAAACATGTACTCAAACGAATAACATCTTTATTTAATAACTCAAATATGATTTACAAAGAAGAAGATCTCATCCTTTTATAGGGGAAGCATGGCTAAACTAAAAGAAATTTCTAAATAAAATAAAACCCTCTTTCTAATAAAATAATACTAAAAGAAATAATAATATAACCTGAAGCTAATAAAATAATGTAATTACTTGCTGAATGGGAACTCTCCATTGTTCAGGGAGCCTTGGGTGGCACTCTTCCATTGATGATAAGGGGGCGGCTTATTAGGGTTGCTGCTTGAATATGAGCCTGATTTAGGCTGTTTTAAAGAGAATGATAAGGTCTAAACTTAAATGAGTCTGATTTGGGCTGGAAATTAACTAATTAGACCCCAGCTTTATAATTCTACTTTGGGTCTAAAAATTACAATTAAAACCCAATTTTAATGGACTTCAAATATGGTTAAGGACTTGTCCTTGCATTCTTGGGCGCGTGCTTCCTCAACATGGGCTTATGTGACCCAATTCTTCAAACTTGGAGAGTGAGTGTTTTCCAGGAATTCTTGCTCTTGCGTGAAAGATTGTAAGCCTTTGGTCAGCATTCCTTGCATGGTGGTGTATAGTTTATCCTTAAGGATCTTGGACTTGGTTCGTGTGGTTGGTCCAAGAGAGAATATGAGTCCATCGTTGACTTGGGCTTGTCCCGTGAATGTATCATCATGCAACGTTTAGAATCCTACTAACATAAGAAAATGAAAAGGTGTTAGATAATGTAAAGGAGAAAAAAGAAGGCAAACAAAAGAACTTAAATGAAATTTAAGAACAAAAGAAGTGAAAGAAGCAAACCCTTAAAACCCAGAAAGCAATCATGAGAGTCCAAACGATATGCAATATGTATGGGAATAGGCGTGATGCTTAGCATTTTCTTTGCTTGCTGTAGAACGTTTTAGTCTTCTCTAAATATGAGCGCAAGTGCACACTCCTATCAAGTAATAGTATAAAATATATCATCTCCCACAGGGATTGGACAGCTTGATTCGAATCGTAGTTCCTGCACAAAGAAAATTAAATGCACAATTAAGTTGGCTTGTTTGAGAGGAAAACAATATAAAAACACAAGTAAATAAGAGGGAAGAGATCATATTGATAGAATGGGCCGGGTTATGCTGCTGTTTAGTGTGAAACTGCATTGAATAGGACAAGTTGTTTTGCGCTGCCAGACTATGCTGCCTCGGCGGGGGATGGGAGTTAGGACAAGTTGAATAGGACATGTGTGTGCATGTGTGGCTGAAACAAACAGCCATTTCTCTCTCATTGTGCGGCAATTTTCAAGATAAGAAGGAGAGGTTACTTGTTTGAATTTCAAATAGAAATCACATGTTAAATGTGATAAATGTGGCGCCTAAGTGTTCAAAATGTATGGTTCTCATGCAATGCTGCCCAAAAGGAGTTATTATGTTTAAATTTTAATTTTTTTTCTTTTAATTTTCAGCCACACATTCAATTCGGCTATACCCTTCATTTTTCCTATATATATGTACTTAAAACAATGTAAGAAGGTTAGACTTTTTGAATGGAAATTTTATTTGTGAGTTTTCTCTCAAATTTGGTTCTTTTTAGAATTTCTTTGGCATTTCAGACTTAGTTTTGTTGTGTCAAACTTCCTTGATACTTCGGGGTCCAAGTCCGTTGATGTTGAACGTATTCGATTCGGGTTTGCATAATAGATTGTGCGAGTTCTTTCGAGTTCTTCGTTGTTCAAGTTTCCAACAAATTTCCAGCAAGTTTTTGCCATTTTGAGCACTCAAGACGGCCATGGATGAACGTTGAAGCATTCGTCTTCCTCCTTCAAAACTGCCCAAAAATTCCAGCAACTTTCTCCCTTATTTCCTTTTGTTTCTTTACTTCATTTCGTGTCATTTCAGAGTCTAACTCAGCCTTCTTGTTTTGTTTCACTTGCAGGGAAATGCTTGCTTCAATCCTAGATCCGTATCACTCAAGGAACGTTGTTTCGACAAGCAACGCCCTTATCACCTAGTCATGTTTCGGCAAGTACTAATGAAGGCTGTCGAACCAGCCTTGTGCAAGGGCAAATTGCAAGAGAAACTCCAAAAACTAATGCCTTTTCGGCAAAAGAAGTCAATTGGGAATTTCCTCTTATCCTTCCGACAGATTACACTAACCCCTTCTCTTTAGATTTCCATTCTATTTTGCAGCCATCATACAATTTGGAGAATACCTCGAGGAAGGAAAACATCATCTTCGGCACTACCAAAAGGCAATTAAGGAAAGACTCTTCCGATTTGAGGACAAATCGCTCAAAAGAAGGTGATGTGTGCACGTTTCTACTCACATTCACTATGCTTTCGTCTTGTTTATCAAGCATGAAAGAAGAGGGAGTGCTTCCTTACATCATTATCTATTTACTTATTTATGCATTATATAACATGCTTGGATTATCATATGTTATCATTCATTTGTATATCATATGATATTCATGCATTACATAAACCACATCTTTGCTATTAAGTTGCATTTTAAATCTCATACTTAGTTTGCATTACTAAACAGTCCATATACTATTTACATATGCTCTAATATTATCATACTTATTATTTCTGGCGTTTTCTTTGTAGGATACAACAACCACAACTCAAGGGAGTAATGGTCAGCTCAGTTTTAGCTTAAAGCATCATAATGAGCTACAAACAATGTTTGAGTGATTTAAGGCTCTATGAGCATCCGATCAGCTCAAAAACACTCATGTAGCATAAGGAGAACTCGAGGACACTAGGAAACTAGCTCAACCAGCTAGGAGTAGCTCCAAATAGCTCAAACGGCTAAAGGATAGATTCTGAGTGAAGAAGGATTCATTTCAGCTCCAAAACACTCTAGTAGCTAGAGGACAACTCAAAGACAGTTAAGGACCAGCTCACCTAGCTAAAGAAAAGCTCCAATCATCTCAAATCAGCTCTTAACCTTTAGCTAGCTCATTCAGCTAGTAGCCTAGCACATTTCAGCTCACCACTAGCTCAGTCAGCTAGTAGCCTAGCACATTTCAGCTCACCACTAGCTCATTCAGCTCAAGCTACCATACCCAGATCAACACCTAAAGGGCATGTTGCCTCCCCAAGAGACATGACCGACCAGCCTTGGAGGGAAACATGTTTGAGCACCATTTCTTGGAGGGAAACATGTATTGGGTGCCAAAATCAGCCTTGGAGGGAGGCACAACATGGCCAAATCATCACCAACCCTTTATGAACAATTCCCATATCTTTTAAGTGCCTATTCGGCCACCCCTTCACCATGTAATGCACCCATTCGGCCAGCCCTTCAAAAACTATAAATAGGGCTGCCCATTTCATTTTGTAACTCAACACTTTGATCAATACAAATTATATTTGTGAGTTTATCTCTCATTCTTGTTCTTTTAAGAACTTCTTTGACTTATCATATGCTTTATCTATGATATACTTAGGATTATAATAAGCTATATTAATTATATTAACTAAGATAAGCATATCACCACATCTTTATATTCATTCTAAGTTAGTTTATATTTAAAATTAGCTAAACTAAATTGTTTCTTGCTCTTTTTAGCTCATTCTTATCTGTTTCAGTTTAGACATTGTTTGCTCATTGTTTCAGCTCTTTTAAGTGAAGATATTAGTCCAAGAAAACTTAAATGATTCAAGGGTAGCTCAACATAGCTTGGGAAGGCTTATGGCAGCTTTTAGCAGCCCAAACGCTTGGAATTGCATAAGAGCATAATGGAAGATCATTTCAGCTCGTGAATTTAATGGAACAACCTAGAAGAGCCCATGAACTTAAAACTCAAGCTCAACCAGCTAAATTCAGCTCCAGGAAGCTCAAATTAAAGTGTGGATTGAGCTTGCTAAGTCAGCTAACTAGCTCAGCTCAAGTCAGCTCAAGCCTAGCTCATCCAGCAACCAACGACTCCTTTCAAGCATGGCGCCAAGATGGAGAGTCACCAAGGCTGTCGAATAAGCACCAAAGGCTTTTCACCAGTATCCAACACTTATCACACCATTTCGGCAATATTGGAGAGAGACACCATGCTTAGCCGAATCATTCACCCATGTATGATGCCTATTCGGCCCCCCTTTCCCTTACTATAAATATGTAAGCCCTTTGGGCATTTAAACAACAATTCAGAATACAGTTCACCCTTTGTGAGAATTTTCTCTCTTTTAGTTCTTTTTAGAACTTTATCGACTTATCAAGTATTTTGTACTTCTGACGTCAACTCTCTATCCACCTTGATTCTTCTGGTTCTTTTAGTTTAATATACTAAAAGGGACAAATCCTTACTACCATCCCATAAAGATCAATATAAGGTTCGGGGTTACGTTTTCTATAGCCTAGTTTCTTTCTTAAGTATCTTTAAGATATGATCTCCATTTCCATCTTTTCTTTTAAACCCATCGCCTTATCTCAGCCTTCAGCCCTTCACCATCACCCAAAACGTCCAAACACCCCTTACCCCTTTCCAAACACCACGCATTCCTTCATTTCCAAATCAGTCCCTAAACTATTCATTCCATCCCTTATCTTTATTTCTTGCTTTTGAAGTCACTTCTTGCGAGACACTTGCTTCCTTCCCATGTCCTACAATCAAAGTGTGTTGTTCAACATCATCAACAAGATTGGCCTACATCATAAAGCTTGGGTCTAATTAGTTAATTTCCAGCCCAAATCAGAATCATTTAAGTTTGGCCTTGTCATTCCCGTTAAAACAGCCCAAATCAGCCGCATATTCAAGCTACAGCCCTAATAAGCCGTCCCCTTTATAAGCCATGGAAGAGTGCCGCCCAAGAGTCCCTAAACAAAGGAGAGTTCCCATTCAGCAAGTAATTACATTATTTTATTAGTTTCATGTTATTTTATTATTTCTTTTAGTATTATTTTATTAGAAAGAGAGTTTTTGTAACCCCCTTAACCCGGCCTAGACGGTTGACCCGAATTAAGAAGATTACACGGGGAAAACCAAAGTCAACCCAAAAGTCAACCTTGATTAACGACCCCTTTTTTTTTTCTTTTTAAACTTGTCTAGATGCACATTAACCCTAGTTGTGATCAAACAAACAACATAATCAAAGAACATAAACATCAGAGATCAAACAGGGACCCAATTGAACAAATTACAACTTTAGGGACCAATTTGTAAATTCTGGTAATTATAAGGACTTAACCCAAATTAAAGTTACCAACTTGAAATTAATAATGTTTCATGCATCTCTGTCAAATTTCAGCTCAAACAGACATCCCAAACTCATACAATAGCACAAACAAGAATCGGGACCAAAATGCAAACATTTTGAAACATATAACTGCCAATGTCAGCCCCCAACGGTCAGGTGTTCCGAAACAGGGAGAGCCTGTTTCGAAACGCGGGGCCGTTCCGCAACGCGTACCGAAACGAGGGTTGGCAGAGGCCTTTCCGTTTCGGAACGGTGTCTCCCGTTTCGGACGCCTGGGTTGCTACAAGGCACCCGTTCCGAAACGGAGGCTCCTGTTCCGATACGGCCTGCACAGATTGCAGAAAAATTCATGCTTAAACACACAATTGACCAACCAATCATACTCCAAATGCAACCAAACTTTACCAGCAACTCATACAACATACAAGAGACATATTTGCATCAACCAATTATCATTATATCCTCATATATGAAAAGCCCCAAATCTAAAGGCATGCTTCCTACTCAAGCAAACCATTCATGCACTAAAACCTCCAAACCAACACATAATGGCCAATTACATGTACCAACATTAACAACAACATAAATCCAAAATAGGGAGTCCAAAACATCTCCCAAAACAACAACATAGATCCCCCATTGCCAAAAACCAAAAGCTAAAAGTGTTTAAGAAAACCTTCCCATACATGAGCTTATCTTCCACTTGATTGCTTGCCTTCCTTGCTGCCCTTAATGCACCTTAATGTTCTGCATTATTGGTTTAAGAAAAGAGAGAGAGAGCGTAAGCAAAAGCTTAGTGAGGAAAGCTCAAATAAACCATTCAATAATGCATTTATAAAACACTTTTATAAATCATACATCAAAATACATTTAGACATGCTCACAAGCAATCTCAACCAAGCATCTCATGCTTCATATCATAACATGTCATATTGGCCACAAGTGATAATTACCATCTTTTAATAAGATCAACATAAGACTCACACATGGACTTTTAAACACCATTGTGATCTTATCCCCATGGACTTTTAAACACCATGGCCCATGGACTTTTAAACACCATTGTGATCTTATCCTCATGGACTTTTAAACACCATGGCCCATGGACTTTTAAACACCATGGCAAGGACCACACAAGGACTTTTAAACATCTTTGTGTCCTTAACAAGTTTCACCTCAAGGACTTTTAAACACCTTGACCCCAAGGACTTTTAAACACCTTGGCCCATGGACTTTTAAACACCATGACATGAATCACCCCAAGGACTTTTAAACACCTTGGCCCCAAGGACTTTTAACCACCTTGGAAAGGACCACACAAGGACTTTTAAACACCTTTGTGTCCGTAACAAGAACCATCCAAGGACTTTTAACCACCTTGATGTTCTTAAGTAAACTAGGCTCACTCAAGGACTTTTAACCACCTTGGTGACCTTAACCTTTTCAAAACATCACTCGCCAATATACATCATTTATCATCAATAATCCACTGTTCTAAAGCATTTAACCAAGCCATAAACATCATGCATCTTTAAGCATTAAACCACATTTAAACAATGTTCAAAAGCAAGGAACTCTAACCTTGAGCTCCCTTAAACACATGGCTTATAATCTCAGCAAACAAACATGCTAGATATGCTTTAAAAACAGAATTTAAACATGCAACAAACACATTGCACCCAACCATCACATGGTTCCTCATCAAGAGAGTTTTTCCGAAAACTTACTCTTGAGCTTAGCAAAGTTGTTTAGACTTAGACTAAGCTCCCAAACCTCCAAAACATTGGTTTCAAAGCCGAAAACCAAAATCCACTCACCGATTCCGTTTCGCTTCTTGCCGAAACACCAAATCAAGCTTCCGGATCACCACCACTTGGATCCAAAGATGACTCCCCTGTTTTAACACATCAAAACAGTAGATTAATGCATCATCATGCACTAATAGCTTCAATGAAAGCACCTAAACTCACTGCTCTCATCCACACTCCAATTTCGGCCACCAAACACAACCGAAAATGCATCTAAACAACTCCTCAACAAAGCCCAGCCATAAACCATCAAAACTAAGCATCCTTAAACATCATTCAACATCTAAAAAGGACCTAACAACATCCTTATACCTCCAGCAACAACAGATCCACAAGATCACCCAAAAACAACCAAGAATCACAAGCTAAACTTAGGAAATTCAACCTATCCGGGATTGCATTAGTTAAAACTCAATTTCCAATTAATTTAACATTCATTTATCATCAATTATACACCTCAAATCACTGCATTTAACAGATCCAACGAAAATTCACCAAAATCAATCAAATCTTGCATTTAAAAGCCAATATCCATAACACAACCTTAAAACCATTTATAAAACACAATTTAAGGATTGAGAACTTGGGAATTTCAGTAAAGAACTTAGAGTTCAGAGGAGAAGGACGTTCTTACCTCCAAACTTGAGTTTCTCCCTTTTAGAATCAAGTTTTCTTGAAAATCCACTTAGCAAATGGTGAGGTTTTGTTGTAGAGATGATTAGCAATCAAAAGGTAATTGAAAAGATGAATTTAGGTGACAAAATCAGAGAGAAAAGCTCTGGAGAAAAGGTGTTTGGCTTGAGAGAAAAATGAGAGAAAATAGAATTGAGAGAAAAGTTAGTTAAAACCAAAATATCTTCCCTCCACTTTGTTTTTTTTTATTTAAAACCTTTTAATTAATCATTTAATATCTTTTGAAAATCTGGAGAAACTCCCATTGGGTAAATAGCTCCTTAAAGATTCAAAGTTTCAATCCTTTTTAAAACAGTCTCACAGTTTTCAAAAATTACATTTTGGTCACTAGCCCAAAATGTCACCCTTCCAAACCTCATTTTGCAAAATTGATTTCACAGTTCACTTATATATATTAAAAGAGGATTTTAGAACATTTTTCCATATTTTTAATGCAACCCGAACTAGGTTTTCCTAATTTCACCTTTTTAGATTCGAACAGCACTTTGACCGAACCTGTCAACGCCCAAAACTTCTAAGCCCAAAACCGGGGCGTTACAACTCTCCCCCCCTTAAGAAATTTCGTCCTCGAAATTTACCTGAAGGAAAGAGATAAGGAAACTGCTTCAGCATGTCATCCTTTCGCTCCCACGTGGCTTCTTCAACACCGTGATGCTTCCACAACACCTTTACCAACTCAATGGTCTTGCCACGAAGAACCTTGCTATTTGAATCCAGAATCCTCACTGGTTCCTCGTCATAGGTCAAATCCGGATTCAATTCCACCTCTTCCACAGGCATCACATGCGAAGGATCAGATCTATACTTCCGGAGCATATAAACATGGAACACATCATGAATCTTCTCCAACTCTTGAGGTAACCTCAACCTGTACGCAACAGGACCCACACGCTCAACCACCTCGTATGGTCCAATGTACCTAGGGCTCAACTTACCCTTCCGGCCAAACCTCAACACCTTCTTCCAAGGCGAAACCTTCAGAAACACACGGTCACCCACTGCATACTCAATCTCCTTACGCTTCAAATCCGCGTAAGACTTCTGCCGATCAGAAGCTGCCTTCAAACGTTCACAAATGAGCTTCACCTTCTCGGTGGTTCCCTTCAACAAAGCCGGCATCGAAACCAACTTCTGACCCGTTTCAGCCCAACAAAGAGGAGTCCTACACTTCCTCCCATACAAAGCCTCATAAGGTGCCATTTGAATACATGCCTGATAACTATTGTTATAAGCAAACTCAACCAAAGGCAAAAGCTTCTCCCAAGAGCCCTGAAACTCAATCACGCAGCACCTCAACATATCCTCCAAAATCTGAATAACACGTTCAGACTGACCATCCGACTGAGGATGATAGGATGTACTGAAATTCAACCTCGTACCCAGAGCTTGATGCAAACACTGCCAGAACCGCGATGTGAACCTCGGATCCCTATCCGACACAATCGACTTAGGCACACCATGCAGCCGCACAATCTCAGCAATGTACAGCTCCGCAAGCTTATCCAAAGAAAACGTGGTATGCACAGGCAAGAAATGCGCACACTTCGTCAGGCGATCCACAATCACCCACACCGAATTCTTCTTCGATGGTGACAAAGGTAAACCAGATACAAAATCCATGGTAACCCTTTCCCACTTCCACTCAGGAATTCTCAACGGTTGCAACAACCCTGAAGGAAACTGGTGCTCAGCCTTAACTCGCTGACACACCATACACTTGCTGACAAACTCCGCAACATCTTTCTTTAAACCCACCCAATAGTACTCATCACGAAGATCTCGATACATCTTAGTACTACCAGGGTGCATAGCAAAAGGACTACTATGACCTTCAGTCAGAATAGCACGCCTCAACTCAGCATCATTGGGCACTACTATCCGACTCCCAAAACACAACACTCCATCATCATTAAAGCAGAAATCTGAAGGTCTACCCTCCGCGATATCCTGTACATGAGACACCAAGGAATCATCCAGCAACTGCTTTTCCTTGATCAACTGAACCAGAGATGGTTTCACTTGCAACTCAGCCACAAGACCACCATCGCGCGAAATACTCAAACTGGCAAACATAGCCCTCAGCTCAACAGCTACCTTCCTACTCAAGGCATCTGCTACAACATTAGCCTTCCCAGGGTGATACTCAATCGTCAAATCATAATCCTTGAGCAACTCCACCCAACGTCGCTGCCTGAGATTCAACTCCTTCTGAGACATCAGATACTTCAAACTCTTGTGATCCGTGTACACAGTACACTTCTCACCATACATGTAATGTCTCCAGATCTTCAGAGCAAAAACCACTGCAGCCAACTCAATGTCATGCGTAGGATAATTGCGCTCATGCACCTTCAACTGCCGCGATGCATAAGCTACCACCCTACCCTCTTGCATCAACACACATCCCAAACCAACATAGGACGCATCGCTATACACCACAAACTCTTTCCCTGATTCAGGTTGAACCAAGATAGGAGCTTGCGTCAAAGCCGCCTTAAGCTTCTCAAAAGCCTGCTGTCTCGCCACTGTCCACTCATACTTAAGATCCTTCTGCAACAACTTTGTCAAAGGTGCAGCAATCTTAGAAAACCCATCCACAAACCTTCGGTAGTATCCCGCCAAACCAAGGAAACTACGAACCTCGTGAACAGACTTAGGAACCTTCCAATTCATCACCGCCTCA
Organism: Hibiscus trionum; assembly: GCA_030270665.1. Classification (NCBI taxonomy): domain Eukaryota; kingdom Viridiplantae; phylum Streptophyta; class Magnoliopsida; order Malvales; family Malvaceae; genus Hibiscus; species Hibiscus trionum. The sequence continues at coordinate 32,450,646 of BSYR01000008.1, forward strand.
ATCTTCTGAGGATCAACCTGAATCCCCTTGGCAGAAACCACATGCCCAAGAAACACCACCTCCTTAAGCCAGAACTCACACTTGCTCAGCTTAGCGTAAAGCTGATTCTCCAACAAAGCTTGCAAAACAATTCTCAAATGCTCTTCATGCTCCTCCTCAGTACGCGAGTACACGAGGATATCATCAATGAACACCACAACAAACTTGTCCAGGTATTCATGAAACACACGATTCATCATGTCCATGAAAGCAGCAGGAGCATTTGTCAAACCAAACGGCATCACAAGGAACTCATAATGCCCATACCTTGTCCTGAAAGCTGTCTTAGGCACATCCACATCCTTCACCTTCAACTGGTAATACCCTGACCTCAAGTCAATCTTAGAGAACACAGCAGCTCCCCGAAATTGATCAAAGAGATCATCAATTCTCGGCAAAGGATACCGATTCTTGATAGTCAACTTGTTCAGCTGACGGTAATCAATGCACATCCTCATAGTGCCATCCTTCTTCTTCACGAACAAGACCGGTGCACCCCAAGGCGACACACTCGGCCGAATGAAACCACGCTCAAGCAACTCTTGCAACTGCGTCTTCAGCTCTTTCAGCTCCTTAGGTGCCATTCTATAGGGAGTAATGGACACATGAGTTGTATTCTCATACAGCTCAATTCCAAACTCCACCTCGCGATTAGGAGGTAAACCAGGCAACTCCTTAGGAAACACACCAGGAAACTCCTTCACAACCCTGATATCTTGCACACGCAACTCCTTAGAGCTAGGATTCATCACAAAAGCTAGGTAAGCATCACAGCCTTGCCTCAGCATCCGGCTTGCCTCCAACGTAGACACCACATTGGCAAGAAACTTCACATTCTCACCAACCACAACAACTTCATAATCATCCGCAAGCTTCAGCGAAACTCGCTTATTTTCACAATCCACCACAGCACGATGCTCAGCAAGCCAATCCATACCAAGGATTACATCAAAACCATAGAAAGGTAACTCCATAAGGTCAACATGAAAAACATGATCTTGAACAACCAAAGGACACCTCCTATACAGCTTTCGAGTCACAACAGTCTCACCAAAAGAACTAGTGACACGCATACCAACATCCAAAGACTCAACAGGCAAACCAAGCAAATCAGCATGCTCACGCAATATGTAAGAGTGCGTAGATCCAGAATCAATCAAGGAAAGTAATGACAAGGATTGCAGAGTAAAAGTACCTGTGATCACATCCGCATCATTCCTCCCCTCACGCTGAGCAAACACTCTAGTCTGTCCGCCACCCTCTGGCTGTACAGCTACAACATGAGCTACACCTCGGCCACCTTCCTCTCTCCGCTGAAAATTACCACGGCCGCGCCCACGACCTCTCTGTGCCGCTGCAACAACAGGAGCACGAACTTGGCCACCAGCCAACATAGGACAATCACGCCTCAAATGATCCGAAGATCCACAGTTCTAGCAACCATTACCAGCTGCCGCAACAGGAGCTTGCACTTCCCTCACAGCACGAGGACAATCACGTTTCATGTGACCATGCGAACCACATATCCAACAAGCACTCGGATCAGCTCTAGCGTTGCCTCCCCGAGCAGGTGCTCCACCACCTCGCTTAGCCGAGGACTGATACTTCTGATCACGTCCCCTCTTGTTCCGTCCACCACCGGAACTATATTCAGCTGCCCGCTTACCAGCACTTGCCCCAGCACCTCTAGCAGATAAACCCAAGTTCATCTCAATATCCTTGGCTTGGCCCACCAACACATCAAAATCATCATACTCGGTAGCCAGCACATACATCTTCACATCCGTCACTAAGCCATACCGGAACCTTTCACACCTCGCTCGCTCATCCGGGACAAGCTCAGGTGCATATTGACTGAGTCGAACAAACTGTACTTCATACTCAGCCACCGTCATGCTCCCTTGGGTAAGAGACATGAACTCCCTCTTTTTCTCATCTAGGTACCTCACACCCAGATACCTTCTCTTGAACACATTCTGAAAGAATGTCCAAGTCACATCAGCTTCTGCCATCCCAGCAATAGTGGTTGTCCACCACGTATATGCATCCTTCTGCAGCAAGGACACAACACAGCCAAGCTTCTGCACATCAGTGCAACTCATCTGTCCCAAGATTCTCTTGGTACTCTCTAACCAAGCCTCAGAACCTTCAGCAGACATACCCTTGAACTCAGTCCCTCCCAGACTGCGCAACCGCTCCAAAGGTAGTCTAACTCCAGCATCTTCCTGATGCCCAGCTCCACGAGCTCCAGCTACCGCTGCTTGGAAAGCACCAGCTATAGCTTGAATTAACACCGTCATGTCAGGAACAGCTTGCCCCTGACCGGCCTCAGGTCCAGCAGCCTCAGCACCAGCTGCAGCTCCAGCTTCTTCAGCCCCAGCACCACCACCAGGTGGAGGAGGTAAAACCGCACTCTCAACATTCTCCTCATTTTCATTCTCATTCTGAGCCGTAGCTCGCACATTACTCCTCAACTCTCTACGAGGTGCCATACTATGAATATGCAATCACAATGCAAATGAACAAAGTCAGGCCCAGCAAGGTAAGCAATCCAAGTACTCAAGCTCATTTCCAATTAAAATCAACATCATTTCATTAGCTTTGATTTGGCAATGGGTACCCACAACATGCTTCATCACAGCATACATCTCAATTGCAACATACATGCAATTTACTCAACATGCTTTCACCCAACAAGCATACAAGGCATACATACCTCAAACATTCACATACACATTCCCAATTACTCGAGAACTCAGCTCTGATACCACCAAATGTAACCCCCTTAACCCGGCCTAGACGGTTGACCCGAATTAAGAAGATTACACGGGGAAAACCAAAGTCAACCCGAAAGTCAACCTTGATTAACGACCCCTTTTTTTTCTTTTTAAACTTGTCTAGATGCACATTAAACCCTAGTTGTGATCAAATAAACAACATACTCAAAGAACACAAACATCAGAGATCAAACAGGGACCCAATTGAACAAATTACAACTTTAGGGACCAATTTGTAAATTCTGGTAATTATAAGGACTTAACCCAAATTAAAGTTACCAACTTGAAATTAATCATGTTTCATGCATCTCTGTCAAATTTCAGCTCAAACAGACATCCCAAACTCATACAATAGCACAAACAAGAATCAGGACCAAAATGCAAACATTTTGAAACATATAACTGCCAATGTCAGCCCCCAACGGTCAGGTGTTCCAAAACAGGGAGAGCCTGTTTCGAAACGCGGGGCCGTTCCGCAACGCGTACCGAAACGAGGGTTGGCAGAGGCCTTTCCGTTTCGGAACGGTGTCTCCCGTTTCGGACGCCTGGGTTGCTACAAGGCACCCGTTCCGAAACGGAGGCTCCTGTTCCGATACGGCCTGCACAGATTGCAGAAAAATTCATGCTTAAACACACAATTGACCAACCAATCATACTCCAAATGCAACCAAACTTTACCAGCAACTCATACAACATACAAGAGACATATTTGCATCAACCAATTATCATTATATCCTTATATATGAAAAGCCCCAAATCTAAAGGCATGCTTCCTACTCAAGCAAACCATTCATGCACTAAAACCTCCAAACCAACACATAATGGCCAATTACATGTACCAACATTAACAACAACATAAATCCAAAATAGGGAGTCCAAAACATCTCCCAAAACAACAACATAGATCCCCCATTGCCAAAAACCAAAAGCTAAAAGTGTTTAAGAAAACCTTCCCATACATGAGCTTATCTTCCACTTGATTGCTTGCCTTCCTTGCTGCCCTTAATGCACCTTAATGTTCTGCATTATTGGTTTAAGAAAAGAGAGAGAGAGCGTAAGCAAAAGCTTAGTGAGGAAAGCTCAAATAAACCATTCAATAATGCATTTATAAAACACTTTTATAAATCATACATCAAAATACATTTAGACATGCTCACAAGCAATCTCAACCAAGCATCTCATGCTTCATATCATAACATGTCATATTGGCCACAAGTGATAATTACCATCTTTTAATAAGATCAACATAAGACTCACACATGGACTTTTAAACACCATTGTGATCTTATCCCCATGGACTTTTAAACACAATGGCCCATGGACTTTTAAACACCATGACAAGGACCACACAAGGACTTTTAAACACCTTTGTGTCCTTAACAAGTTTCACCTCAAGGACTTTTAAACACCTTGACCCCAAGGACTTTTAAACACCTTGGCCCATGGACTTTTAAACACCATGACATGAATCACCCCAAGGACTTTTAAACACCTTGGCCCCAAGGACTTTTAAACACCTTTGTGTCCGTAACAAGAACCATCCAAGGACTTTTAACCACCTTGATGTTCTTAAGTAAACTAGGCTCACTCAAGGACTTTTAACCACCTTGGTGACCTTAACCTTTTCAAAACATCACTCGCCAATATACATCATTTATCATCAATAATCCACTGTTCTAAAGCATTTAACCAAGCCATAAACATCATGCATCTTTAAGCATTAAACCACATTTAAACAATGTTCAAAAGCAAGGAACTCTAACCTTGAGCTTCCTTAAACACATGGCTTATAATCTCAGCAAACAAACATGCTAGATATGCTTTAAAAACAGAATTTAAACATGCAACAAACACATTGCACCCAACCATCACATGGTTCCTCATCAAGAGATTTTTTCCGAAAACTTACTCTTGAGCTTAGCAAAGTTGTTTAGACTTAGACTAAGCTCCCAAACCTCCAAAACATTGGTTTCAAAGCCGAAAACCAAAATCCACTCACCGATTCCGTTTCGCTTCTTGCCGAAACACCAAATCAAGCTTCCGGATCACCACCACTTGGATCCAAAGATGACTCCCCTGTTTTAACACATCAAAACAGTAGATTAATGCATCATCATGCACTAATAGCTTCAATGAAAGCACCTAAACTCGCTGCTCTCATCCACACTCCAATTTCGGCCACCAAACACAACCGAAAATGCATCTAAACAACTCCTCAACAAAGCCCAGCCATAAACCATCAAAACTAAGCATCCTTAAACATCATTCAACATCTAAAAAGGACCTAACAACATCCTTATACCTCCAGCAACAACAGATCCACAAGATCACCCAAAAACAACCAAGAATCACAAGCTAAACTTAGGAAATTCAACCTATCCGGGATTGAATTAGTTAAAACTCAATTTCCAATTAATTTAACATTCATTTATCATCAATTATACACCTCAAATCACTGCTTTAACAGATCCAACGAGAATTCACCAAAATCAATCAAATCTTGCATTTAAAAGCCAAGATCCATAACACAACCTTAAAACCATTTATAAAAAACAATTTAAGGATTGAGAACTTGGGAATTTCAGTAAAGAACTTAGAGTTCAGAGGAGAAGGACGTTCTTACCTCCAAACTTGAGTTTCTCCCTTTTAGAATCAAGTTTTCTTGAAAATCCACTTAGCAAATGGTGAGGTTTTGTTGTAGAGATGATTAGCAATCAAAAGGTAATTGAAAAGATGAATTTAGGTGACAAAATCAGAGAGAAAAGCTCTGGAGAAAAGGTGTTTGGCTTGAGAGAAAAATGAGAGAAAATAGAATTGAGAGAAAAGTTAGTTAAAACCAAAATATCTTCCCTCCACTTTGTTTTTTTTATTTAAAACCTTTTAATTAATCATTTAATATCTTTTGAAAATCTGGAGAAACTCCCATTGGGTAAATAGCTCCTTAAATATTCAAAGTTTCAATCTTTTTTAAAACAGTCTCACAATTTTCAAAAATTACATTTTGGTCACTAGCCCAAAATGTCACCCTTCCAAACCTCATTTTGCAAAATTGATTTCACAGTTCACTTATATATATTAAAAGAGGATTTTAGAACATTTTTCCATATTTTTAATGCAACCCGAACTAGGTTTTCCTAATTTCACCTTTTTAGATTCGAACAGCACTTTGACCGAACCTGTCAACGCCTAAAACTTCTAAGCCCAAAACCGGGGCGTTATAGTTTTATTTTATTTAGGAATTTCTTTTAGTTTAGCTATCCTTCCCCTATAAAAGGATGAGATCTTCTTCTTTGTAAATCAGATTTGAGTTATTAAATAAAGAGGTTATTCTTTTGAGTACATGTTTGCAAGTGTCGGGAAACTTGTGTCTTTGAAGCTTTCTTCAACATCTTCGACCGAGTTGAGCGAGGGAGAATCTTTACACTCCGGGTTGCCCATCTAATCGCGAGTTGGAGGGTCGATTTTAAGCCATATCACGGAGGGTGCCTAGTTAATTGCAAGTAGGAGGGTTCTGCGGGCATCTCTACAATTCCAAAACTCCAAATCCATCTTGTTCAAGTCTTCACCATTGCGCCATCTTCCACAAACATACCTAAAATTTCCAGATTCTTTTTTCTTTACTTTGCACTTATCTTTCTTTATCTTTTTTTGTTCAATTCCTTCTTATTTTCTTCTAATCTTCTTATTCACCTTTGAACCTTTAATTTAGGGCTCTTATTTTCAGAACCTTCATGAAACACCATTGCATATTCTCTTGAAATTCTAGATTTTTCCAGATTCAATGTTTCTTGATAAAGTCAGCGCTCTAGGCTTGTTTCCAAGTGATTTTGAGAGTTTTCAACGTATTAGCAAGCCCTACATCAGTTGGTATCAGATTGGGCACGATTTTTGGGCAAGAAATTCAAGTTTGGTCGAATTTGGGAGGGTTCTAATCTCAATCTGCCGCAACTTTGCAAGTTGTCTGTTTTTATCATTTTAGGGTTATTTCTTTCCATTAAACCCGACTTTTCATTTTCTTGTTGTTTTATTTCATTTTTACCACAAAAAAAAGAAAAAAGGTTTTAAGGGTTTTCTTTCCAATAAACCCTACTTTTCATTTCTTTCCAATAAACCCCACTTTCCAATAATCTCATGATTGCTTTCCGGGTTTTAAGGGTTTGCTTCTTTCACTTCTTTTGCTCTTAGATTTCATTTAAGTTCTTTTGTTTGCCTTCTTTTTTTCTCCTTTACATTATGTAACACCTTTTCATTTTCTTGTGTTCGTAGGATTCTAAAAGTTGCATGATGATACATGCACGGGACAAGCCCAAGTCAACGATGGACTCACATTCTCTCTTGGACCAAACACATGAACCAAGTCCAAGATCCTTAAGGATAAACTATACACCACCATGCAAGGAATGCTAACCAAAAGGCTTACAATCTTTCACGCAAGAGCAAGAATTCCGGGTGTGAAGAATTGGGCACACAAACCCATGTTGAGGAAGCACGCGCCCAAGAATGCAAGGAAAAGTCCTTAACCATATCTGAAGTCCATTAAAATTGGGTTTTAATTGTAATTTTTATACCCAAAGCTGAATTATAAATGATACGCTCCAACTCTCCAATTGTTGTTGTCGAGAGAAGCTTTGACTGTCCCGATATAGAATGCAAGCAAGCCTTGTCTTCACGAACGTCTTCTGGTGGATGATGTGAGCACGTTTATGCCGCCTAACGAATGCAACATCAAAATTTTAGGGAAGTTTGCTTTTTCACTTGTTACATACTGATGTGTAACATTTTTATGCTATCTTATTTTTATTAGTATGTTTAAGTATGTATCTAATATGTTAAGTGTGCTTTGAATAAGTTTGATATGCTTTATTGTGCATTTATAATTCTTTGATTAATGAAATATTTAGTGAGTTTGTGTTTGCAAGTGCTGATTACTTGTGCCTTAGAAGTCTTCTTCAACATAAGTTCGACGAGTTCTTGTGAGGGAGATCATCTTCACACTCTTGCTTGCCTAGGTAATTGCGTCTAGGAGGGTGGGTTAGAGCCGCTTGAGGTTGCTTGCTTAGATAATTGCGTCTAAGAGGGTGCTGAGGACAAACCAACAACAACAAATCGCAAGCCATCTTCATCTTCAATCTTCACGCCATCTCCTATAATTCCATAAACAAAGCTGGAAATTTCATACTTGTTTTTACTATTCTTCTCTTCACCTTTTTTAATCTTTTTCGTTATATTCTTATTATTCATATTCTAATCTTTCTTATTGTATTATTTTCTTTAAATTTCCAACCTTGAATCTGAAATTTTCAAGAAAAGCCCTTCTCTTTTCTATTGAGTTTTCAGATCTACCCATAGCTTTCTTGATTGAGTCTAGAGCTCTTAGTTCTTGCAACAACTTGATTGAAGGCGTCCAAATTCAAAATTGCACTACTCTATAATTTGGTATAAGATTTGGGATGATTCTTGGCAAGAATTTTGGCGTTTTGGGTGAGAAATTCGAACAAAAGGGGAAAATTCGCAAAAATCAAACGAACGAATTTTGAGCTAAAAATTTCCATATCAGATTTAAACCATTGGAGGAGTCTCCACATAAAATTTCAGAATTTTTTGACATCGGGAACACTTCGAACAAAGTGGATCAAAATTGAGCAGAATTAGGTTCTTTTCCTCTATTTTCAACCTAGTTTAGTTTCTTTCTGCCAATTTTCATTCTTTTTAGTTTATTTATCTTATAAAAAAAGCAAAGAAAAAGAAAAGAAAAACAAAAACTGAAACTGAAGAAAAGTGAGCCATTCTTTTGGCTGAAATTAAAGCACCCAAAAATTGAATTTGAATACCAGTAACCTCTTTGGGCGGCAGCAAACATCAGCCATGCATTCAAAATGCATGTGGCACCTCCTTTACACATTTAACATGTGCTAAATGTTTGAAATTCAAACAAAAACGTCCACTCATGCTTTTCCATTCATGTGTCGCACAAATGCAAAGAAGAGAGGTTGTTTTCAGCCAAACTTGCACACACATGTGCCAAGGCTGCCACAAGTGCAAGTCATATACTCGGATGCGACCTAGGCTGCCACATGTGCACTGGAACACTCCCCGACATGTAGGACGCTTTTCAGCTACTTCTGGACTTGTCAGCTGAAGTTGAGTTGACAGGAATCAAGCTGAGCTGAAATGAGCTAGCTAAGAGTGTTAGGAGTTGAACTGAGCTGGGAGGTAAGCCTCTGAGCTGACTTGAGCTGAGGATGAGCTTATCACACTCTCCTGAGCTAAAAGTGAGCTGGTTACACTCTCCTAAGCTGGGGCCGAGCTACATACACTCTGGTGAGCTGAAGATGAGCTGCATACACTCACTTGAGCTGGAGTTGAGCTGCATATACTCACTTGAGCTAGTGTCCTCCTAAGTACATGTTACAAAACAATGAAACTCCTATCAAAGCTTTGTAAACTTATTCAATAACACTTAAACAAATATAAAAACACTATAAGTTATACTAAACTAATTCCAAACACACCAAACATACTATATGCATAGTAAACACACTAATATAAGTAATATAACATAAAGATGTTACATATCATCATGTAACAAGTGAAAAAGCAAAACGCTTTTTAGCTACTTCTGGACTTGTCAGTTGAAGTTGAGCTAGTGGAGCTGAAGTTGAGCTGACAAGAATCAAGCAGAGCTGAAATGAGCTAGCTAAGAGTGTTAGGAGCTTAACTGAGCTGGGAGCTAAGCCTCTGAGCTGACTTGAGCTGAGGATGAGCTGATCACACTCTCCTGAGCTGAAAGTGAGCTGGTTACACTCTCATGAGATGGGACCGAGCTACATACACTCTGGTGAGCTGAAGATGAGCTGCATACACTCACTTGAGCTGAAGTTGAGCTGCATACACTCACTTGAGCTGGAGTTGAGCTGCATATACTCACATGAGCTAGTGTCCTCCTAAGTACATGTTACAAAACAATGAAACTCCTATCAAAGCTTTGTAAACTTATTCAATAACACTTAAACAAATATAAAAACACTATAAGTTATATCAAACTAATTCAAAACACACCAAACATACTATATCTATAGTAAACACACTAATATAAGTAATATAGCATAAAGATGTTACATATCAGCATGTAACAAGTGAATAAGCAAACTTCCATGAAAGTTTGAAGTTGCGTCGTTGGGTGACATAAACGTGCTCACATCAGCCATGGAAGAGTGCCGCCCAAGACTCTCTAAACAAGGGAGAGTTCCTATTCAGTAAGTAATTACATTATTTTATTAGTTTCAGGTTATTTTATTATTTCTTTTAGTATTATTTTATTATAAAGGGAGTTTTATTTTATTTAGGAATTTCTTTTAGTTTAGCCATCCTTCCCCTATAAAAGGATGAGATCTTCTTTGTAAATCAGATTTGAGTTATTAAATAAAGAGGTTATTTGTTTGAGTACATGTGTGCAAGTGTCGGGAAACTTGTGTCTTCAAAGCTTTCTTCAAAATCTTCGACCGAGTTGAGCGGGGGAGAATCTTTACACTCCGGGTTGCCTATCTAATCGCGAGTAGGAGGGTCAATTTTAAGCCACATCACGGAGGTTGCCTAGATAATTGCAAGTAGGAGGGTTCCACGGGCATCTCTACCATTCCAAAACTTTAAATAACTCCAAATCCATCTTGTTCAAGTCTTCACCTGATAAAGGGGTACGTTGCTTCAGAAACAACGGTCCTTTGTTTGTAATGGATCTAGGATTGTAGCAGGCATGTTTCTGCAATAACACAATGTTATGGATGTTAGAATGATGTTAAAACAACAAGAACGAAAAAAACGAAAATAAAGAAAGAAATGAGAGGAAGGAATTTTCTGGCAGTTTCGGAATTCAAATGTTGATGAATGCTTCAAATGGATTTCATGGCAGCAAATGAACGTATAAAATGGCAGAAAATGGTGTTGAAGTTGCTGGAAATTAACAAGACGTTGAACTCGAAAGAACCCGAACAATATACTGAGCGGACCCGAATCGAATGCGTTCTTCGCCAAAGGACTTGGACCCTCTAGATAGCGATCTAGGAACCCGAAGTATCAAGGAGGATGACACAATCAAACAAAGTCTGAAAATGCCAAAGAAGTTCAATGAAGAACCGAAATTGAGAGAAAAACTCACAATAATTTTGTTTCATAAAATTGTCTAACCTTGTTCATACAAATTTAACAAATATATATAGGGAAAAACAAGGGAGAGGGCGCCCAAATTAGTGGCTGAGTTTGAATTGAAAATAAACACATGTTAAATGTGTTTAAAAATGCAAAAGAAATCTGCCAATAACCTCCCCCAAATTGCAGCACATGTGATGATAATTTGTGGCTGAGTTTGAACGAAATTAACACATGTTAAATGTGTTCAAATTTCAAAAAAAAGGTGGCTGATAACTTCTCTTCAAAATGGCGCCCAAATTGCTTCAAATCTGCCACATGCTTGCACACACATGCACATTCTGTCCACACATGTCGTGCACATGCTTGAAGAGATGTAGGACGCCCCACATGCTGCTCACATGCTTGTAGGACACTCTCCCACATGTAGGACACCTTTGAGCTGCTTCTGGACTTGTTAGCTGGAGTTGAGCTAGTGGAGCTAAAGTTGAGCTGAAACGAGCTGAATTCAGCTAGCTGGGAGTGAAGTGAGCTGAGTTGAGCTGCCTATACTCCTTTGAGCTGAAGATGAGCTACGTACACTCCCGTGAGCTTCATCCGAGCTAAGTTTAAGCCTTTGAGCTGCTGCCCTTTTATTGTAACTATATGAAAACAAAAGAAACACACTCAGAGCATTGTAAACTTATTGAAAACATTCAAGCAAGCTACAAAACAATGCACCCTTATTGTTTTAACACACAACAAGCTAACATAGCTTATCATAAAATATTATAAGCTGGCAAACTTATCTAAAACACACTTAACATAATATATACATAGCAAACACACCTATATAAGTAGTATAGTATATGTATGTCACATATCAGCATGCAACACATTATAAAGCCTATGTTCTAAGGCATGAACATGCTTGAATGAATCAGGAATTGTAGCACAAGTAAGAAAAAGGGCTTCCCTGAATTTATTTGCCTTAGAACGAGTGATGGGTCCTGTTGGTAAGACCTCCGGATCAGCTTGTTTGTTCTGAACTGATGTGCTCACATCATCCCCCCCTTCTTGAAAAGGATTTGACCTCAAATCTGTAGAGTCATCAAAAGGGGTTAAGTCACAAACATTAAAAGTGGCACTCACATTATAATCTCCCGGTAAGTCTATCTTGTAGGCATTGTCGTTCACTTTCGCCAACACCTGGAAAGGACCATCTCCGTGCGGTAACAGTTTGGACCGCCTTTGGGCTGGAAATCTTTCCTTTCGGAAATGAACCCAAAAACAGTCTCCAACTTCGAAGGTGACTCGCTTTCTTCCCTTGTTTGCTTGCTTTTCATATTGCTGAGTCCTTCGCTCAAGATTCTCCTTCACTTGCTGATGTAACTTCTTGACATATTCTGCTTTCGCTTGACCGTCCCTGTTTGTCACCTGTTCCTGTGGCAGAGGTAACAAATCTAGAGGCGTAATGGGGTTAAAACCATAAACAACCTCAAATGGTGACATCTTAGTAGCAGAATGAATGTCATGATTATATGCAAATTCAACATGTGGCAAACAATCCTCCCAAGTCCTAATGTTCTTTTTAATGATGGAACGAAGTAAAGTAGATAAAACACGATTAACAACCTCAGTTTGTCCATCAGTTTGGGGATGGCAAGTAGTAGAAAACATAAGTTTCGTACCTAGTTTTCTCCAAAGAGTCCTCCAGAAGTGACTCAAAAACTTTACATCCCTGTCAGAAACAATCGACCTAGGAATACCATGTAAACGAACAATCTCTCTAAAGAACAAGTTAGCCACATTAACAGCATCATCAGTCTTATGGCATGCATTAAAATGTGCCATCTTAGAGAATCTATCAACCACAACAAACACACTATCTCTACCAGTCCTAGTTCGAGGCAATCCCAAAACAAAATCCATAGAAATGTCAGTCCAAGGGGATTCAGGAATAGGTAAAGGTAAGTACATACCGTGTGGTGAAACCTTCGACTTTGCTTTCTTGCAAGTCACACAACGATCACAGTACCTTTCAACATCGCGACGCATCTTGGGCCAAAACAAATGCTCCTTCAAGGTATGTAATGTCTTGGTGACTCCAAAGTGACCCATCAAACCACCTTCATGTGCCTCGCATATCAGAATGTCACGCATCGAACCCTGTGGAATGCATATCCTATTTTCTTTGAAAAGATAACCATCATGCCTGTAAAATTTTCCATCTGCACCTTTTTCACAAGCAACATACTTATCACGAAAATTAGGATCATCAGAATACAACTCTCTAATATATGCAAACCCAATCAGATGTGAATCTAAATAACTCAACATGGCATACCTACGTGATAACGCATCAGCAACAACATTTTCTTTCCCTTTCTTGTAACGAATGACATAAGGAAAAGATTCTAAGAATTCAATCCATTTTGCATGTCTTTTGTTCAATTTATGCTGACTCGTTATGTATCTCAAAGCCTCATGATCGGTGTGAATGACAAACTCCTTAGGCAACAAGTAATGCTGCCAAGTCTCTAAAGACCTAATCAATGCATACATCTCTTTGTCATAAATAGGATAATTCAATGTAGCTCCACTTAGTTTCTCACTAAAGTATGCTATAGGTCTCTTTTCCTGCATTAAAACAGCGCCTATACCTATGCCAGATGCATCACATTCAATCTCAAAAGTTTTATCAAAATTAGGCAAGGCTAACACTGGTGCTCTAGTCAAACAATCCTTAATTTTCAGAAACGCATCTTCTTGTTCTTTACCCCACAAGAAGCTCGAATTCTTCTTAATGATCCCGGTTAAGGGGGCGGTAACAGAACTGAAGTTAGGGACAAACCGACGGTAAAAACTCGCTAAACCATGAAAAGATCTGACCTGAGTAATCGATGTCGGTCGTGGCCATTCCTGAATTGCTCGGATTTTCTCAGGATCAACTTCCACACCCTGTTCACTAACAATGTAACCAAGAAATGTAAGTTTGTTAGTGCAAAACACACACTTCTCTAGGTTACCAAACAAACGTTCTTCTCGTAAAACCTGCAAAACAGCTTTCAAATGCTCTACATGATCTGGTAAAGTTTTACTGTAAATCAAAATGTCATCGAAATAAACAACACAAAACCTACCAATGAAAGGTTGTAGAACATGATTCATCAAACGCATGAAAGTACTAGGTGCATTAGTTAACCCAAAAGGCATTACTAACCATTCGTACAAACCTAGCTTTGTTTTGAAGGCTGTCTTCCACTCATCGCCTTCTCGCATGCGAACCTGATGATAGCCGCTCCTTAAGTCAATTTTGGAGAAGATGACGGCTCCGCAAAGCTCGTCCAACATATCATCAAGTCTTGGAATGGGATGCCGATACTTAATTGTGATTTGATTCACAGCTCGACAATCTACGCACATCCTCCAAGAACCATCTTTCTTCGGCACCAACAGTACCGGAACAACACACGGACTCAAGCTCTCTCGAATGTAACCCTTGCCCATCAACTCTGTAATCTGTCTTTGAAGTTCTTTCGTCTCTTCGGGGTTGGTTCGATAAGCTGGCCGGTTCGGAATAGTAGCACCTGGAATGAAATCAATCTGGTGCTCAATGCCACGAAAGGGTGGCAATCCTTTTGGTGTTTCATCCGGAAACACATCCTTAAATTCCTGCAAAAGAGATGACACAGAAGCAGGCAAATCACTCGGAAACTCAGAAAGTAAACAATAATCCTTTAACAATAAAATATAAACAAATTGCTGAGAGGAAAGGCATTTCCTGATTTCTTTGTTGCTTGCATACACGTTCATCTTCTTTTTCCCACGAACTTCTTCAGCATTCTTTCGCAATCTCACTTGATCCTCCTGAACTTGACTCGGTGTCAAAGGAGCCAAAGTTATCTATTTACCTGTATGCATAAAAGAATACATGTTCGTGAAACCATCACGAGTCGTCTTTTTATCAAACTGCCACGGACGACCCAACAACAAATGACTCGCATCCATTGCAACTACGTCACAAAGTACTTCGTCCTTGTACTTCCCAATGGCAAATGGCACCAAAACCTGCTTGGTCACTCGAATATCTCCACCGTCATTCAGCCACTGAAGCTTGTAAGGATTGGGATGCTTCGTCGTCGGTAAACCTAGCTTTTCAACCATCACAGTACTAGCAACATTAGTGCAACTACCACCATCGATAATTACAACACATACCTTATTATTCACAAGACATCTCGTGTGAAAGATGCTCTCTCGCTGCTGCTCGTTCTGGATCGGTTGTGTCTGCAGACTTCTCTTGACAACAAGTGCTTCTCCGGTGGCAAACAATTGCACCTCCTCGTCATCATCATCTGCAACCTCCATAGGGGGGTCCTGGGTGTCTTCCTCAGACTCGGACTCGATCTCGCCATTCTCTAACATCAACATGGTCCTCCGGTTGGGGCACTGACTGGCAATGTGTCCTCGTCCTAAACACTTGAAGCACAGGATGTCTCTCGAACGCTCCTGTGACACCACATGCTTGTCACGCCTACCCTCAATAGTAGGTGCCTTCGATTTGCTAAATTTGGCGTCATTCTCATCATTATTCTCATTTTGGACAGATTGGGAACCACCCCCATCTATTCTATCCAAACGAGACTGAATAGGCTCCAATGCTCGATCTAACAATTGTTGCAAAGTTCTAGTAAGAGCCTGCATTTGCAAATCTGGTGGATTACCTCCACCGAGACTACGATCATCACTTCCTGTCATTATAACACAAAACACAAGAAAATAAAACAATAGGTTAGTAAAAATGAAAATTAAAGCCCCTCACTGCACACACAATCAAATTCTCACGGATCACTCAAAAAGAACAGTGCACTCAAAAGATAACACTCAGCGCTCGTGTTTCACTCGGGAGAATGCTCTTGAATGGCTTTTTTGTCTCCCCTTCTGTTCTCACAATGCTCAAATGCCTTTTCCACTCGTTCTCTCGCAAACAGTTCTTTAAGAAACTAATCTGACCCTTCAAACTTGTTATCTGTGTCAACTCTAAGATATAAATGCACAAATGATAGAACAAAGGCTAAATGGAGTTTAGGGGCTGTTTAATTGAACAAAAACAAAGGCTGGAAACAAAATAAGAACATGGCTGGAATTAAAGCTTAAAATGAAGTGAAAGAAAGGAAAAACAAAGTACTTACTGCAAAAGAAATGCTTACCACAACCCTATCACCGAACAAACAAGAACAGGTTGTTTCGGGTGATTTTGAAGCATTCCACGGTAAACAAAGACATTTTTCATCATTTTTTTATCCAAACAACAGTATAAGATGTAAACAACACTAATTTGTCGAATCTGATTTTTTTCGATTTTTTTGATTTTTTTGATTTTTTTGATTTTTTTGACTTTTCTGGTCAAACTTTGACTTTGACTCTCTTTTTTTCAGAATTTCAATTTTTTTTACTTTTGTATTATATTTTTTTTATTTCTTGTAGTGCCGCAAGTGCTATAATCCGACCAAAGCTTTGATACCATATGATAAAGGGGTACGTTGCTTCAGAAACAATGGTCCTTTGTTTGTAACGGATATAGGATTGTAGCAGGCATGTTTCTGCAATAACACAATGTTATGGATGTTAGAATGATGTTAAAACAACAAGAACAAAAAAAACGAAAATAAAGAAAGAAATGAGAGGAAGGAATTTTCTGGCAGTTTCGGAATTCAAATGTTGATGAATGCTTCAAAGGGATTTCATGGCAGCAAATGAACGTCTAAAATGGAAGAAAATGGTGTTGAAGTTGCTGGAAATTAACAAGACGTTGAACTCGAAAGAACCCGAACAATATACTGAGCGGACCCGAATCGAATACGTTCTTCGCCAAAGGACTTGGACCCTATAGATAGCGATCTAGGAACCCGAAGTATCAAGGAGGATGACACAATCAAACAAAGTCTGAAAATGCCAAAGAAGTTCAATGAAGAACCGAAATTGAGAGAAAAACTCACAATAATTTTTTTTCATAAAATTGTCTAACCTTGTTCATACAAATTTAACAAATATATATAGGGAAAAACAAGGGAGAGGGCGCCCAAATTAGTGGCTGAGTTTGAATTGAAAATATGTTAAATGTGTTTAAAAATGCAAAAGAAATCTGCCAATAACCTCCCCCAAATTGCAGCACATGTGATGATAATTTGTGGCTGAGTTTGAAAGAAATTAACACATGTTAAATGTGTTCAAATTTCAAAAAAAAGGTGGCTGATAACTTCTCTTCAAAATGGCGCCCAAATTGCTTCAAATCTGCCACATGCTTGCACACACATGCACATTCTGTCCACACATGCCGTGCACATGCTTGAAGAGATGTAGGACGCCCCACATGCTGCTCACATGCTTGTAGGACACTCTCCCACATGTAGGACACCTTTGAGCTGCTTCTGGACTTGTTAGCTGGAGTTGAGCTAGTGGAGCTAAAGTTGAGCTGAAACGAGCTGAATTCAGCTAGCTGGGAATGAAGTGAGCTGAGTTGAGCTGCCTATACTCCTTTGAGCTGAAGATGAGCTACGTACACTCCCGTGAGCTTCATCCGAGCTAAGTTTAAGCCTTTGAGCTGCTGCCCTTTTATTGTAACTATATGAAAACAAAAGAAACACACTCAGAGCATTGTAAACTTATTGAAAACATTCAAGCAAGCTACAAAACAATGCACCCTTATTGTTTTAACACACAACAAGCTAACATAACTTATCATAAAATATTATAAGCTGGCAAACTTATCTAAAACACACTTAACATAATATATACATAGCAAACACACCTATATAAGTAGTATAGTATATGTATGTCACATATCAGCATGCAACACATTATAAAGCCTATGTTCTAAGGCATGAACATGCTTGAATGAATCAGGAATTGTAGCACAAGTAAGAAAAAGGGCTTCCCTGAATTTCTTTGCCTTAGAACGAGTGATGGGTCCTGTTGGTAAGACCTCCGGATCAGCTTGTTTGTTCTGAACTGATGTGCTCACATCATCACCATTGCGCCATCTTCGACAAACATATCTAAAATTTCCAGATTCATTTTTCTTTACTTTGCACTTATCTTTCTTTATCTTTTTTGTTCAATCCCTTCTTATTTTCTTCTAATCTTCTTATTCACCTTTGAACCTTTAACTTTGGGCTCTTATTTTTAGAATCTTCAAGAAACACCATTGCACATTCTCTTGAAATTTCAGATTTTCCAAATTCAAAGTTTCTTGATCAAGTCAACGCCCTAGGCTTGTTTCCAAGTGATTTTGAGAGTTTCCAACATATTAGCAAGCCCTACATCTGTTGGTATCAGATTGGGTACAATTTTTGGGCAAGAAATTCAAGTTTGGTAGAATTTGGGAGGGTTCCAATCTCAATCTGCCGCAACTTTGCAAGTTGGGCTATTTTTAGCATTTTAGGGTTCTTTCTTTCCAATAAACCCTAATTTTCATTTTCTTGTTGTTTTATTTCATTTTTTACCACAAAAAAGAAAAAGAAACAAAAAGAAAAGAAATAGAAAGAGACAAGAACAACACAATCAACAAGCAAAGCATGTGTTAAGCATCACACCTATTCCCATACATATTTCATATCGTTTGGACTCTCATGATTGCTTTCCAGGTTTTAAGGTTTTGCTTCTTTCACTTCTTTTGCTCTTAGATTTCATTTAAGTTCTTTTTTGCCTTCTTTTTTTTCTCCTTTACATTATCTAACACCTTTTCATTTTCTTGTGTTATTAGGATTCTAAAAGTTGCATGATGATACATGCACGGGACAAGCCAAAGTCAACGATGGACTCACATTCTCTCTTGGACCAACCACACGAACCAAGTCCAAGATCCTTAAGGATAAACTATACACCACAATGCAAGGAATGCTGACCAATGTCTTACAATCATTCACGCAAGAGAAGTATTCCGGGAAAACACTCACTGTCCAAAGTTTGAAGAATTGGGTCACACAAGCCCATGTTGAGGAAGCACACGCCCAACAATGCAAGGACAAGTCCTTAATCATGTTTGAAGTCTATTAAAATTGGGTTTTCATTGTAATTTTTAGACCCAAAGCTGAATAATAAAGCTTGGGTCT
The DNA here is from genome assembly GCA_030270665.1 of Hibiscus trionum. Classification (NCBI taxonomy): domain Eukaryota; kingdom Viridiplantae; phylum Streptophyta; class Magnoliopsida; order Malvales; family Malvaceae; genus Hibiscus; species Hibiscus trionum. The sequence goes on from BSYR01000008.1 coordinate 32,469,703, forward strand.
AATTAGTTAATTTCCAGCCCAAATCAGACTCATTTAAGTTTGGCCTTGTGATTCCCTTTAAAACAGCCCAAATCAGCCTCATATTCAAGCTACAGCCCTAATAAGATTTCCCCTTTATCATCCATGGAAGGGTGCCGCCCAAGACTCCCTAAATAAGGGAGAGTTCCCATTCAGCAAGTAATTACATTATTTTATTAGTTTCATGTTATTTTATTATTTCTTTTAGTATTATTTTATTAGAAAGGGAATTTTATTTTATTTAGGAATTTCTTTTAGTTTAGCCATCATTCCACTATAAAAGGATGAGATCTTCTTCTTTGTAAATCAGATTTGAGTTATTAAATAAAGAGATAATTCTTTTGAGTACATGTTTGCAAGTGTCGGGAAACTTGTGTCTTCGAAACTTTCTTCAACATCTTCGACCGTGTTGAGCGAGGGAGAATCTTTACACTCCGGGTTGCCTATCTAATCGCAAGTAGGAGGGTCGATTTTAAGCCATATCACGGAGTTGCCTAGTTAATTGCAAGTAGGAGGGTTCCGCGGGCATCTCTACCATTCCAAAACTCCAAATCCATCTTGTTCAAGTCTTCAACATTGCAACATCTTCCACAAACATATCTAAAATTTCCAGATTCATTTTTCTTTACTTTGCACTTATCTTTCTTTATCTTTTTTGTTCAATTCCTTATTATTTTCTTCTAATCTTCTTATTCACCTTTGAACCTTTAACTTTGGGCTCTTATTTTCAGAATCTTCAAGAAACACCATTGCATATTCTCTTGAAATTCCAGATTCAAAGTTTCTTAATAAAGTCAGCACCCTAGGTTTGTTTCCAAGTGATTTTGAGAGTTTCCAACGTATTAGCAAGCCCTACTTCAGTTGGTATCAGATTGGGCTCGATTTTTGGGCAAGAAATTCAAGTTTGGTCAAATTTGGGAGGGTTCCAATCTCAATCTGCCACAACTTTGCAAGCTGGGCTGTTTTTAGAATTTTAGGGTTCTTTCTTTCCAATAAACCCTAATTTTCATTTTCTTTTTGTTTTATTTCATTTTTTACCACAAAAAAAGAAAAAAGAAACAAAAGGAAAAGAAAGAGACAAGAACAACACAATCAGCAAGCAAAGCAAGTGCTAAGCATCACACCTATTCCCATACATATTTCATATCATTTGGACTCTCATGATTGCTTTCTGGGTTTTAAGGGTTTGCTTCTTTCACTTCTTTTGCTCTTAGGTTTCATTTAAGTTCTTTTGTTTGCCTTCTTTTTTTCTCCTTTACATTATCTAACACCTTTTCGTTTTCTTGTGTTAGTAGGATTCTAAAAGTTGCATGATGATACATGCACGGGACAAGCCCAAGCCAACGATCGACTCACATTGATAGAGTAGCACAATTATGGATTTGGAAGCCTTCAATCAAGTTGTTGCAAGAACTAGGGGCTCTAGACTCAACCAAGAAGATTAGGAGCAGATCTGAAAATTCAAGGGAAAAGAGAAGGGCTGATACATGCATGGGAGGGGTGAAACTAATCATCTTGGAAAAGAAGTTAAAACTGTTTTGCAAGTCAGAAACGTCAGTCAACTTGCAACCCCTTTTTGCATGGGAGGGCTGTCAATTAGCTTTCCAACGGATCTTGAAACGCATCAATCGGACATCTGGAACTCAAGATACGTCTATTTTAGCAAAGACAGCGCATGCAGAAATTCCTATACGGGATTAATACGAGATTTTTGGATAATTACGAATTTTCAAGAATTTATTTGATTATTTGTAATTTAAATCAATATAGGATTCTGCAATATCTATTAGGATCAGATTTATTTAATTAGGATTTTATTTTTAATATTTATTTATTATTATAAGTTACTTATGTAATTAGGAGATTAGATTTCAGCATTTATTTATTGTATTTAATTTCCTAAGTTTACTAGGATTAGAACTTCTTCAAGGCTTATATAAGGAGGCCTCAACCACATTGTAATTGAAAATTTGAATGATTAAATAAAGTTCTCTTTTGAGTTCAGACTTGCAAGAAGTGTAACTTGTGTTCTTTATTTTAGAAGCGATTCTTCAAGTTTGTCAGAATTTGTTGTTGATCTTCACACTCCTACTTGCCTAGGTAACTGCGTCTAGGAGGGTGGGTTAGAGCCGCTTGAGGTTGCTTGCTTGGTTAATTGCGATCAAGAGGGTGTCAAGGACAATTTATCCATTTATCTTCCATCTCCATCGTCATCGCCTATCTTCAGCCATCTTTTCACCGATCCAACATTCGAGTCAATATCCTTATCCGCTTCCGCAAGCTCAACGTTCGCGTATACAGGGCTGTGTCCGTATCAAGGGCTTTTCTTGAAAAATTCACATTCAAGGCCGGAAAATCAAAGAAACGAAGATAAGAAAGAAGATTAGGGGATAAATAATAAGAATTAAAACAAAAAGATTGAAAAAGATTGATAGAGAGGTAGATAAAACAAATATGAAAATTCAAATGATAGAGTAGCGCAAACTTGGATTTGGAAGCCTTCAATCAAGTTGTTGCAAGAACTAGGGGCTCTAGACTCAATCAAGAAGATTAGGAGCAGATTTGAAAATTCAAGAGAAAAGAGAAGGGCTTTTCTTGAAAATTTCAGATTCAAGGCTGGAAAATCAAAGAAACGAAGATAAGAAAGAAGATTAGGGGATAAATAATAAGAATTAAAACAAAAGGATTGAAAAAGATTGACAGAGAGAAAGATAAAACAAATCTGAAAATTCAGCTTTGTTTATGGCTATGGAGATGGCATGAAGTTGAAGATGGAGATGGCTTGATGGATTTGTGATGGTTTTGTCCTCGGCACCCTCTTAGACGCAATTAGCTAAGCAAGCAACCTCAAGTGGCTCTAACCCACCCTCCTAGACGTGATTACCTAGGCAAGCAGGAGTGTGCAAATGATCTTCCTCACAAGAATTCGGCGAACTTATGTTGAAGAAGACTTCTAAGGAACAAGTAATCAGCACTTGCTTCTTGTCCAATATGCATTGCTTTAGCCCTCCCATGCATGTATCACAGATTCTCTCTTGGACCAGCCACACGAATCAAGTCTAAGATCCTTAAGGATAAACTATACACCACCATGAAAGGAATGCTGACCAAGAGCAAGAATTTCGGGAAAACACTCACTCTCCAAGTTTGAAGAATTGGGTCACACAAACCCATGTTGAGGAAGCACACACCCAATAATGCAAGGAAAAGTCCTTAACCATATTTGAAGTCCATTAAAATTGGGTTTTAATTGTAATTTTTAGACCCAAAGCTGAATTATAAAGCTTGGGTCTAATTAGTTAATTTCCAGACCAAATCAGACTCATTTAAGTTTAGGCCTTGTCCCTTTAAAATAGCCTTGTCATTCCCTTTAGAATAGCCAAAATCAGACTCCAAATCCATCTTGTCCAAGTCTTCAACATTGCGCCATCTTCCACAAATAGATCTGAAATTTCCAGATTCGTTTTTCTTTACTTTGCACTTATCTTTCTTTATCTTTTTCATTCAATTCCTTCTTATTTTCTTCTAATCTTCTTATTCACCTTTGAATCTTTAACTTCGGGCTCTTATTTTCAGAATTTTCAAGAAACACCATGGCATATTCTCTTAAAATTCTAGATTTTTCCAAATTCAAAGTTTCTTGATAAAGTCAATGTCCTAGGCTTGTTTCCAAGTGTGATGTGAGCACGTTTATGCCACCCAACGGTGCAACTTCAAACTTTCAAGGAAGTTTGCTATTTCACTTGTTACATACTGATGTGTAACATTTCTTTACTTATATTACGAGTTTTATAAGTGTTTGCATAGTTTCTATAAGTATTATGTGACTTGGTTTGGTTTTCTAAGTTATATAAGTGTATGCTTTGATATGAGAGCTTGTTGTGTGCTTGTGAATAAGTTTTCCAGCTCATTTGATAAGGGTGTTGCTTGGTGAAAACAATGTTTCCTTGTTGTTACGGATCTAGGATTATAATAAGCACTTCACTGCAATTAAACAAAACAAAAATGGGTGTTAAAAGGCTGTATTTATGACAAAAAACGAAAGGAAAACGAAAGGAAAACAAAAAGAAACAAAGAAAAAGGGTGTAGGAATTTCTGGATAGATTTGGACGTCGATGAAGATGAATGCTTCAAGTGGCGTTCATGGCTATTTCGGTGTCCTAAAAATGGCAAAAATGTTGCTAGAAAATCAGCAGAAATTCGGTGACGGAAAGCTCGAAAGAACTTGCACAATATCCTATGCAAACCCAAATCGAATATGCTTCACATCGGAGGACTTGGACCCTCTAGATAGTGATCTAGGAACCCGAAGTATCAAGTAAACTTTTGACACAACAAACAAAGTCTGAAATGCCAGAGAAAGTTCGGTGAAAAACCGAAATTGACAGATAATATCTCACAAAATAAAAATTTCATTCAATGTCTAACTTTTTTACATTGTTTAAAGTACATATATATAGAGAAATGAAGAGGGAGGGGTGCCCAAATGTGTGGTCAGATTTGAAGTGAATTGTGTTTAAAATTCAAGTTCAAAATCTGCCCAAAACTAACTCCAAATTGCATATAGGGAGTCCTACACCTCTCCAAGCATGTGCACGGCATGTGTGAGACCATGTGCATGTGTGGGATGTGGACAGATTTGAAATTCAAACAATTAACACATGTGGACATATTTCAAATTCAAATAATTCACACAATTAACACATGTAAAATGTGTGGATTAAACTCAGCGACACATTAAGGAAGTTATGTGCAGATTTTTGTTTGAATTTAAACACAAAATACATGTGTTAAATTCGTCCAACTTTCAGCCACACATTTGGGCAGCTTCATCCCTTTTTATGTGCTATATATTTGTAAACATGTACAATGGTTACACACTTTTGAATAAAAATTTACTTGAGAGAATTTCTCTTGTTCAGTTCTTTTCAGAACTTCTTTTAACATTTCAACTTGTTTGTTGTGTCAATCCTTGATACTTCGGGTTCCTAGATCACTATCTAGTGGGTCCATGTCCTTTAATGTTGAACATATTCGATTCGGGTTTGCATAGGATATTGTGCAGGTTCTTTCGAGTTCATCGTTCTTTCAGAATTTCGGAAATCCAGCAACCTTACTGCCATTGATGAATGCTCAAACCTTGTTGCCATTGTTGAACATTGGAGCACTCATCTTCATCCTAATTCTGAAATCCTTCTAAACAGCAACTCCAATTTCTTCTTTCTTCTTCATTTCCTCTTTTCTTGTTTCGCCGTTAAACTATGTTAAACACCACCAACTTAATTCCTCTGTTTTGTTGTTTTTTATTGCAGAGACATGCTTGCGACAATCTTAGATCCGTTAACATTCGAGGAACGTCGTTTCGACAAGCCTTGTCGTATCAAAGTGATTTTGAGAGTTTCCAACATATTAGCAAGCCTTACATCTTGTTGGTTCGGAAAAGGCTGGTGCCTTCTTGAATGGTTTCCTTGCTATTCGGCTTGATTGTTGACCCCTCCATGTGTTTCCCTCCAAGAAATGGCGCCCAAACATGTTTCCCTCTAAGGCTGGTCTGTCACGTCTCTTGGGAAGGGAACATGCCCTTTAGATGATGAGCTGAGTATGGTAGCTTGATGTCAGAAACTTATTGCTCTCAGACTCAATTCGTGCGGCACTAGCACTCCCGACACAATGCTAGTAAGCCTTACTCGCTCAACGCTATGGCAAACACACAAGATCTTAAGAAAGGAAAGCTTTATTAAGCTAGGAGAAAGCTTTACAGGAGAGTTTTGAGGGATTTATGGGATTTGAGGGATTATGAGATGGTTTACAAATGAGAGGGGTGGCCCTATTTATAGGCTCCCACCTACTCAATGGACGGCTAGGATCACTTTGATCCGGCGGTCATTATTTCGCCTTCTAAAATATCTTACAAGGCCTAGTGAATATCTTACAAGAAAACATTCGTGATACAAGGCTTGCTTGCATTCAAAGGTCCGAGCAATCAAAGCTTCTCTCTACAACATCAATTGGAGAGTTGGAGCGTATCACTCTAGGCTTCTAGATTACTCCCTATAGTACTACACTTATTTATAGGTTTCTAGAATGTTCTGGAGATGTCTAGAATAGTCCCGAGCTGTCCCGAGCCTTCCGAAGTCTTCTAGGTCCTCCCGGTTGAAACTAGATGAGTGTGAAACGTCGTGGAACCTCCTAGAACCTTGTGTCAATGTTTTGAGAGGGTTGTAGGCCGATCTAAAACCTTCCTTGGTTCATCCTTGGCCTTAAAACGTCCAAGGCACCTCATTTTGCCTTGGTTGGCCTGAGTGCACCTAGGGGGCACTCCTCGGTCGGTCCTGGCGCACCTAGGGGGCACTCCTCGGTCAGTCCTGGTGCACCTTGGTGGGGCGTGACATTGAGCTGAGATGAGCTGGCCGAGCTAGTGGTGAGCTGAAATGAGCTGAGCTACTAGCTGAATGAGCTTCACTTAGTGTTGGATCTAATTTGAGCTAATAAGAGCTGCCCTTAGCTAGGTGAGCTTGTCTTTAAGTGTCCCTGAGCTACCTCGAGTTTTTTAGGTGCTTGCATTGTATTGAAGCTGTGGCCGAGCTGGTTTGAGCTTGAAATGGGCTAAACGAGCTAATGATGAGCTACCTTTCCATCCCCTTGCTTATATGGATTATATGTCCTACAAAGAAAATATAAATAACATAAGTAAATGTAACTAAATATAAAATGATTACCTAAGATAAAAAAATGTAATTAAAACTTAAGTAAAGATGTGGTTATTATATGCATGAATAGAATAATTCATATGATATGCATTTCATAGTATATGATGAATGGGAACATATAATAATAACCTAAGAAATGATATGCAAGCAAGGCATATATATGAATGATATAAATGACATGGTAAACTAAGATGATATGATAACATATGCTAATATGTGAATGCATGCTTATGATAAAAAATGTATAAATAAGATAATATAGGATAAAGTAAGGAAGAACTCCCTTAGCATTAGCCTTGATGAACGTCCATGTTTTGATCAAGTCATGGAGAAAATTGGTGCTGATTAGGATCACATCATCCCCCCTTCTTTAAGGCAATTTGTCCTCAAATCAAAGAATGATTTAAAGGGGCAGTAGGTAAATGTGTGAATAGTCGAATCCTCCTTCTCCCTTGATAATGGATAGGCACCTTCAAAAGACACCTCCTCGTAGTAGTCATCTTTAGGAGACACATCCTTTAGGTAGGCATCTTCAAGAAACACGTCCTTTGGAACTTTAAGGGACATAACTTTTGAATCGTCAAGGAACATGTATGTTGGTCCTCCAAATGTCATGTTTCTTGGATCATCATCTTGAAAAGGTATGCCCGTTGGGATAACCTTGATTTGAAACAGTCTTGAATCGACTTCTTCCCATGAACGTCTCCAAAAATGATCAAGTAATATGATGCGCTCCAACTCTCCAATTATAGTTGTTGAGAGAAGCTTTGATTGCCCCGACCGTGAATGCAAGTAACCTTGTGCCTCCAAACGTCTTCTTTGATGAAAGATGGATGAAATGATGAAGGTTGAGTATGGTGCGGAAGATGGTAGCATGGTGTATGAATGATAAGAAATGAAAGGAAGAATGGTGAAGTGTTTAGGGTTGTCTCGGGTATGGAAGTGAATGGAAAGAAAAGAATGGGATGGAAATGAAAGAGATAATATTCAAAGTATCAAAGAAAGAACTTATACTTAAAGTATAAACTCGTTTCTAGTTGAAGGACTTTGAGGGTGGTAATAGGGACTTATACTGAATGGTTATAAGAACCAACAATCTGAAGTATCAAGAATGGAAGATAGGTGACGCCACAAACCTTAGAATAGGCTTGATAAGTCAAGAAGTTCTAAAAAGAACAAGTTTGAGAGAAAACCTCACAAAAGGATATTTTATATATTCTGAAAGTTGTTTTACAAATGAAAATCAAAGGCCTATTTATAGATTACAAGGGATGGCCGAATGGGTATGAATCTAGGGGGATGTGATGGTTCGGCATGGCTTGTATCTCTCTCCATAATGGTCGAATGGGCATGTAGAGTGTTGGTGATGATTCGGCTAACTCTTCAAGGGTTGGTGTTCCTTCACTTTGGTGCCAAGGTGTGGAGAGGCACTATGGTTTCCCTCCATGGCCGAATAGTTGCCTGGGTGACCCTTCATGCTTAGCTAAGTTGGTAGTGCAGCTAGCAAGCTAGGTCGTGGAGCTAAGAGTGATAGCTTGAGCTGAGTTGAGCTCCTCGAGCTGGGCATGAGCTGACTTGAGCTAGGCTAGCTAGCTGATTTAGCTAGCTCATCCTTTGGAGCTGATTTGAGCTATTTCGAGCTGCCCTTAGCTAGGTGAACTCCTCCTTGAGTATTCTTGAGCTTGTCTCATGCTATAAGAGTTGTTAGGAGCTGAATTGGAGCTATCCTTGTCTTGACTCTTCTCTAAGCTGATTTGAGCTAGTTTTGAGCTGAATGAGCTGCCTCGACAATTTGAGTTGAGCTGAATTGAGCTGCCTCCTAGTTGGTTGCCTTGGCAAGTGATACTTGCAAGCTGAGCTGACTCCAAACATCACGAGCTAATAGTGAGCTATTCATTGATCCCTTGTGATGTGGTTAATATTTCCTACAAAGAAAAACATAAATAACATAAATAAATGCAACTAAATGTAAATGATTACCGATGATAAAAAACGGAATGAAAACTTAAGTAAAGATGTGGCTCATATAATGAATGAATGTCATATGATGTAAAACTGGATGATAGCATATGATAATCCAAGCATCTTATATAATGCACAAATAAGTAAACAGATAATTAAGTAAGGAAGAACTCCTTTAGAATCAGCCTTGGTGAATTTCAATGATGTGAGAATGTTGAATTTCCAATTAGGGCCAAACGTGATCGCATCATCCCCCCTTCTTTGAGGCGATTTGTCCTCAAATTGAGAAGGTTCATTGGTGAGTAATTCCTTGCTTCTTGAAGGGTTATGTCCTCATGTGGTACCCCTTCACTTGAAACGTCATGCTCCATGGTGAAAAGACCCATCTTTCGAATTTCCTCCATGTTCCCTCGCATCTTTCGGTGTAATTCTCTTTCAAAACATGATATGATCTCACCCTCGAGGTTGAAACTGAGACACTCGTGTTTCGGATCGAATTAAGGATGCCTCGGACTAGGTAGACATCAAATTCAAACTCAATTGAAATGATGCGAAAAGAGTGGATTAATGGCTGAAGTGTTTGATGGTGGATAATTGACGGTTTTGAAATGTATGAATGTTTAGGAATGGATCGTGACCCACTAGTTATAATAGAACTAGGAACCAACGATATATAAGAATGGATAGGATCGCGACCCACTATCTATAAACGAGATAGGAACCAACGATATCAAAGGGGTGAACGCCACACTTAGAAAGTGATAAGTTCAATAGGAAGACGCCGCAAGCTAGGCTTGATAAGTCTAAAGATAAATAAGAGTATAAAATCCCAATATATTTCTTCAAAGAAAGGTGTACAAGATGTGTCTCAATATGACAAATGTAGCCACTATTTGTAGGCTTTTACAAGATAGGTGAATAGTTAAAATAACATGAATTAAAGCTAAATAAATTGTATAATATTAGGATGCATTCTTCAAGGTGAATGAATGGCTTTTGGATGCTTCAATGAACCATATTAAATAGGTTCATGCATGAATCTGCCCAATACATCAATGTATCATTAATCCTTGATCTCCTAGCCTTTTAATGTCATCCATTCATGTATTTGGAGATGAATGTATTGCCAAAGCTCCTTTAACCTTCTACGTGCCCTCCATACTTAAATTAGGAAGATGAATGAATGAATTTGATGCTTCCATCTAACGGATTTTCGGTTTTCCCGTACTAATTTTTCAGCATGCACTATCTTCGATAAAATGATCATATCTCAAGCTAATGATATCGGATTGATGTGATTCAAAATGCACTGGAAAGCTAAGATATAGAGGAACAAGTTCCAGAAAGACTTCAAAGCCCAGATATGCCCGAATTCCATCCAAAATTGTAGGACAAAGTGGCCAATGTTCTTGATCTTGAAATGAGGCTACTTCAAACATGTAACATCTATGAAATTATAACATAATATAAATATGTGGCTAGTAAGAACTCCCTCCAAATTAATGTGTCATCTTCAATGATGGAGGCTCTTCATTGGGGTCAAAGTAAGACCTCACATATCCGTGCTTGCCACGAACATAATTAGACAGAGTGATACATGCATGGGAGGGCTAAAGCAGTGCATATTGGACAAGAAGCTGAATCTGTTTGTGAAGTGTGGAAAGTCATCCAACTTGCGACGACTTTACGTATGGGATCCGAGCATTTCTGGGCAGAGTTGTCTTCTAGAAAATTGACCGTCATTCAGTTATCTTTCCAGCACATCTTTAAACGCATCAAGCGGACATCGGGAACTCAAGATACGCCCATTTTACTTAAGACTGCGCATGTAGAAAACTGGATACAGGATTATTACGGGATTTTGTAAAATTCAGCCCAAAAGCTATTATATAAAGCTTTTGGACGAATTAGACTTAGCCCAACTTAATTATTAACATTTAAATTATGTTTTTAGGGTTTTATATACTTTAGGAACCAGCCACCCTTCTCCCAAACAACTCTTATCAGCTAATCACTTGCACTTATCAGCTTATCACTTGCAGCCCAAGCACAAGGAGTTTAAAGGCTGTTTTTATTATATTTTTTTTATTAAATTAGGGTTTCCTAGTTTTAGAAGAAGTTAAATTACTTTGGTTATCCTTCACCTATAAAAGAATGAAGCCTCCACCATTGTAATTCATATTATTCAGATTTTCTTTGATTAATGAAATATTTAGTGAGTTTGTTTTTGCAAGTGCTGATTACTTGTGCCTTAGAAGTCTTCTTCAACATAAGTTCGACGAGTTCTTGTGAGGGAGATCATCTTCACACTCTTTCTTGCCTAGGTAATTGCGTCTATGAGGGTGGGTTAGAGCCGCTTGAGGTTGCTTGCTTAGATAATTGCGTCTAAGAGGGTGCCAAGGACAAAACAACAACAACAAATCGCAAGCCATCTTCATCTTCACGCCATCTCCCATAATTCCATAAACAAAGCTGAAAATTTCAAATTTGTTTTACCTATTCTTCTCTTCATCTTTTTTAATCTTTTTCGTTATATTCTTATTATTATTCTTCTAATATTTCTTATTGTCTTCTTTTCTTTATATTTCCAGACTTGAATCTGAATTTTTCAAGAAAAGTCTTTCTCTTTTCTCTTGAATTTCCAGATCTGCTCCTAATCTTCTTGATTGAGTCCAGAGCCCCTAGTTCTTGTAACAACTTGATTGAAGGCTTCCAAATCCATAATTGCGCTACTCTATCATTTGGTATCAGATTTGGGACGATTCTTGGCAAGAATTTTGGCGTTTTGGGTGAAAAATTCGAGCAAAAGGGGAAAATTCGAAAAACTCAAACGAACGAATTTTGACCTGAAAATTTCCAGATCGGATCTACACTATTGTAGGAGTCACCAAAAAAATTCAGAACTTTTTGACTTCCGGAACACCTCGAACAATGTCGATCAAGTTGCTGTAAATTTCAGGGTTTTTTCGGGTTTTCTGATCTTGTTTCATTCTTAACTACTTGTTTTCATTTGTTTTACCTTTTTATTGTCGTCTATACATTATCTAACACTTCCTTGCTTCTTGTGTTAGTAGGAAATTAAAAGTTGCATACCTTTCTTTCTCCTTGCAACTAGAATTCAATTGGTGTCATACCTTTCATTTGACTCCTAGCACAAGTAGGACTCATTGTTAGGAATAAATTCCGATTATAACTTGTTGACTTGTGACAGGAAGGTCTTTAAATAGTACAAGATCAGCTTACTTGCCTCGCTAAGTATTTCTTTCTTGGAGTGTTTAGTGAGATTCCTAGTTTTCTTTCTTTTGTTTTTCACCTTTGTAAATTTAAGTGTTTCAGGATGTTTCACAGAGACAAGTCTCGTGCAAAACAACATGATACTTTGGGTTCTACTTATCGAGGAAAGCCTTCCTTGACCAAACTGAGGCATTCGTTCAATTTTTGTGAAGAAAGGCGAACCGCACACACTTTGGCCATCCCAAAATTCAGAATACCTTCTTTTCAAGGAATGTATGATCATGATGGTTATTGTGATTGGGAAAATAGGGTTAATTTCCTGTTTGATTGTTACAGATATCCCGAGGAAGATCAAGCTCCATTAGTGGCCCTAAAGTTCATGGGCTGAACTTAAAAAGGTCATGAGAGAGCGATTCATTCCCAAACATTACCAACCACAAGAATCCAAGACCTGTCATAAGAAATACTCCTCTTTTGATAAAAGTACATCTCAACCTTCATCTTTTCACAGCCCTACTAATGCACTATTCGAATCTAGTAGTACGGCGCTGAAGGAAAAGAATCATCGCTAGTCCAACAAGATAATGAACAACCATCGGTGAGTCATGTCGAAGAAGACCAAGGAAAACAAGATGACGAAGAAATTTGTTATCGTCGAGAACATGCGGAAGATGTCACTACTGAGAGTTTAACCTTACCCAATAATGAGCAAATACTTTCAGAAGATGATGTTTCGGAAGAAGAAACACTTGAACTGATGTGTGTACGTTTCTACTCACATCCACTATGCTTTCATCTTGTTTATCAAGCATGAAAGAAGAGGGAGTTCTTCCTTACTTCATTATCTATTTACTTATTTATGCATTATATAATATGCTTGGATTATCATATGTTATCATTTATTTGTATATCATATGATATTCATGCATTACATAAACCACATCTTTACCTTAATTTCAGCTCATTAGTTCATTTTAGCTTATTTTACTTAAATACTTTTGAACTTATGTTATTTTATTTGTTTTCTTTATAGGTGATATTAACACAGCTCAAGGGAGTGTGCTACAGCTCGGTTCCAGCTCAAAGAGTCAGAATCAGCTCAAAAACATTATTTTGCCGTTTCAAGACTCTACAAGCTGCCAAATGATTCAAGGACACTCATGAAGTCTTAAGGGAGCTCAAGGACACTAAAGGACCAGCTCATTCAGCTCAAAACAGCTTCAAAGTGCTCAAATAGCAAAAGAGTGATTTCTGAGCAAAGATGGATTTGTTTCAGCTCCAAAACACTCCAGTAGCTAGAGGACAACTCAAGGACACTTAAGGTCCAGCTCACCTAGCTAAAGGCAGCTCCAATCAGCTCAAATCAGCTCTTAACTTTTATCTAGCTCATTCAGCTAGTAGCTCAGCTCATTCTAGCTCACAACTAGCTCGGTCAGCTCATCTCAGCTCAAGCTATCACTCCCAGCTCACTATGTGAAGGGTCATGTCCCCCCTTAAGGGACACAACCGACTAGTAAAGGAGGGAACCAACCTTAGCGCCACTTACTTGGAGGGAAATCTGATTTTTGGTGCCAATTCAAGGGACATCATTCTTCATTGTCCAGATTCATCACCAAACCCGTCCATTAGATTGTTTGCAATTTTCAAGCATAATCCGGGCATAACTAGGTTCTGCAGTCTTCATAAAACTTATTCCCCTATCTCTTATCTTTCCAACGCATATTGAATCGCATCAATCCGATGTTAGGAGCTCAAGATATGTCCAGATTACTGAAGGAAGTGCAGGCTGGAAAAGTTCATACATACGAGGAATTACAACTTTTCAACCAAATTGGAGGGAGACACAAGCCAAGCCGAATAGCCACATGCCCTATCACTTATGCCTTTCGGAAGCCCCATGTAATCCTATAAATAGGAGTCATTTCTTCATTTGTAGAACACACAATTCATATTAGAAAAATTACTTTGTGAGGTTTTCTTTCATCCTTGTTCTTTTTAGAACTTCTTGACTTATCAAATCTTTATTGATTTGTGGCGTCTCCCTTTTCTTTCCATCTTGATACTTTAGATTGTTAAACATCCATTGTTTCTCAGTCTAAGTCCTTTTATCACCCTCAAGGCCTCATCCAAGTTAGGGCATATGCTCCTTAGCATATGTTCATCTTTTTGAGCCTTTGAATACTACCAACATCCTTTCTCTTCACCATCTTCCATACACCATCCGAAACCATCTTCCTACTTATCTATCTTCCTTTCCTTACACCCTTTTGACATACAAACACTACCATCCTTCCGCAACCTATCTCCTTTCATCCATTTCAACATATTTTCACAAGAAAACATTCGTGATACAAGGCTTGCTTGCATTCAAAGGTCCGGGCAATCAAAGCTTCTCTCTATAACATCAATTGGAGAGTTGGAGTGTATCATGAACCCATAAATCAAGACAATCTTTCATGCTTAGTAGTGAGTTCTCTTGATTCATCAATAACCTCTCAAGAAAGTAAGTGTGATTCTAACCCTTTATTTGATTCTCGTCCTATCATTCTCTTAGAAACACTTCATCCTCTACAGAAATTGTATTTCGATGATATTTTTTAGAGGAATTGGGTATGTGTGATAAAGGGGTACGTTGCTTTAGAAACAACGCTCCTTGTTTGTAAACGGATCTAGGATTGTAGAAAAAATTTCTCTGCAATAAAACACAAGGACATTTTTAGGAGTTAAAATAACAAAGAAAAAAGAAAGAAAAGAACAAGGTGTAGGAATTTCTGGACGAATTTGGACTTGAACAAAGATGAAGGCGTCAAGGGGTTTTCAAGGCTGTTTCGGTGTCCAAAATGTGGCAGAAACGCTGCTGAAAATTCAGCGGTTGATTCACGACGACGAACTCGAAAGAAGTCGAACAATATGTTGAACGAACCCGAATCAAATATGTTCTTCGGAAAACGGACTTGGACCCACTAGATAGCGATCTAGGAACCCGAAGTATCAAGAAGGATGACACAATCAAACGAAGTCTGAAAATGTCAAGTAGTTCAATGAAGAACCGAAAATGAGAGAAAATCTCACAAGGAAAAATTTCATATATAATTGTCTTACCTTGTTCATACAAATTTATCAAATATATATAGGGAAAAACAAGGGTGAGGGCGCCCAAATTAGTGGCTGAGTTTGAATTGAAAATAAACACATGTTAAATGTGTTTAAAAATGCGAAAAAAATCTGCCATTAACCTCCCCCAAGTTGCCGCCCATGTGATGATAATTTGTGGCTGAGTTTGAATGAGTTTAACACATGTTAAATGTGTTCAAATTTCAAAAAGGGTGGCTGATAACTTCTCTTCAAAATGGCGACCAAATTGCTTCAAATCTGCCACATGCAAGCACACACATGCACATTCTGTCCACACATGTCGTGCACATGCTTGAAGAGATGTAGGACGCCCCACATGCTGCTCACATGCTTGTAGGACACTCTCCCACATGTAGGACACCTTTGAGCTGCTTCTGGACTTGTTAGCAGGAGTTGAGCTAGTGGAGCTGAAGTTGAGCTGACTGGAGCTTGAACGAGCTGAATTCAGCTAGCTAGAAGTGAAGTGAGCTGAACTGAGCAGCCTACACTCTCGGGAGCTGAAGATGAGCTGCACACACTCTCTTGAGCTTCATCCGAGCTAAGTTTAAGCCCTTAAGCTTCTGCCCTTTTATTGTAACTATATGAAAACAAAAGAAAATCACTCAGAGCATTGCAAACTTATTGAAAACATTCAAGTAAGCTACAAAACAATGCAACCTTATTGTTTTAACACACAACAAGCTGACATAGCTTAACACACAATATTATAAGATGGTAAACTTATAAAAAAACACACTTAACATAATATATACATAGCAAACACGCCTATATAAGTAGTATAGTATAAGTATGTCACATATCAGAATGCAACACATTATAAAGCCCATGTTCTAAGGCATGAACATGCTCGAATGAATCAGGAATTGTAGCACAAGTAAGAAAAAGGGCTTCCCTGAGTTTCTTTGCCTTAGAACGAGTAATGGGTCCTAATGGTAAGACATCTAGATCAACTTGCTTGTTCTGAATTGATG
This sequence comes from Hibiscus trionum, assembly GCA_030270665.1. Taxonomy (NCBI): domain Eukaryota; kingdom Viridiplantae; phylum Streptophyta; class Magnoliopsida; order Malvales; family Malvaceae; genus Hibiscus; species Hibiscus trionum. The sequence continues at coordinate 32,485,733 of BSYR01000008.1, forward strand.
TGCTCACATCAATGTGAGTTATCTTATTTGAAAAAGACGAAGAGTCAAGAGGCCGAGAGCAATAAAAGTCAAATTAATGGCCCAATTTTGGTGAGTGAAAAGAAACATGAGGTGAAAGTCGAACAATGTCCAAATGAAAAAGGCAAGAAAATAAAGAGAGATTTTCTTCGGCCTAACCATAACATCATTGTTTCGAGTGGCTTTCAGTTCTTTTTTCAGGATTTTGTTGAACCATTGAGAGGAGCTCAATTGGATCACTCCACCTATGACAAAGATTCCTTTTCGATTGCCAATGTTAAACGTCCTTATTTCGCTGGTTCTGATTCGAGGACGAATCCTTTTGAGGAGAGGGGGAATGATACATGCATGGGAGGGCTAAAGCAGTGCATATTGGACAAGAAGCTGAATCTGTTTGTGAAGTCTGGAAAGTCAGCCAACTTGCGACGAATTTTCGTATAGGATCCGGGCATTTCTGGGCAGAGCTGTCTTCTAAAAAATTGACCGTCATTCAGTTACCTTTCTAATGCATCTTGAAACGCATCAATCGGGCATTGGGAACTCAAGATACGTCCATTTTACTGAAGACTGCGCATACAGAAAACTGGATACGGGATTATTACGGGATTTTGTAAAATTCAGCCCAAAAGCTATTATATAAAGCTTTTGGACGAATTAGACTTAGCCGAACTTAATTATTAACATTTAAATTGTGTTTTTAGGGTTTTATATACTTTAGGAACCAGCCACCCTTCTCCCAAGCAACTCTTATCAGCTTATCACTTGCAACCCAAGCACAAGGAGTTTAAAGGATGTTTTTATTTTATATTTTTAATTAAATTAGGGTTTCCTAGTTTTAGTAGAAGTTAAATTACTTTGGTTATCCTTCACCTATAAAAGGATGAAGCCTCCACCATTGTAATTCAGATTATTCAGATTTTCTTTGATTAATGAAATATTTAGTGAGTTTGTTTTTGCAAGTGCTGATTACTTGTGCCTTAGAAGTCTTCTTCAACATAAGTTCGACGAGTTCTATTGAGGGAGATCATCTTCACACTCTTTCTTGCCTAGGTAATTGCGTCTAGGAGGGTGGATTAGAGCCGCTAGAGGTTGCTTGCTTAGATAATTGTGTCTGAAAGGGTGCCAAGGACAAAACAACAACAACAAATCGCAAGCCATATTCATCTTCAATCTTCACGCCATCTCCCATAATTCCATAAACAATGCTGGAAATTTCAGATTTGTTTTACCTATTCTTCTTTTCATCTTTTTTAATCTTTTTCGTAATATTCTTATTATTCTTCTTCTAATCTTTCTTATTGTCTTTTTTTCTTTATATTTCAAGACTTGAATCTGAATTTTTTAGGAAAAGCCTTTCTCTTTTCTCTTGAATTTCCAAATCTGCTCCTAATCTTCTTGATTGAGTCCAGAGTCCCTAGTTCTTGCAAAAACTTGATTGGAGGCTTCCAAATCCATAATTGCGCTACTCTATCACAAAGCCTTCAGATACCCGATTTTGTTACAAACATCTTGGATTAAGCTTGTAGGAGCTTCTTGAGGCTTCTCAGTCATAGAACACTTGCCTCGATCAAATGGTCTCAAAAAGGTTTTTGAGAATCTAGCAATGCTTGTAGTCGTGCTCACATCATTCCCTCCCTCTTTAAGGCGATTCGTCCTCGAATCGTAATTGCTATGAAGAGAACGGTTGCTAACATGAAGCCAAAAAAAATTGGCCATGAGTTGAGAAACCCAATTGAGTCCCTTGTGGTGGTTCGGTAAAAACTTGAAATGGAATAACACCTTTGAAAAATTTCTCTTAATCAATCAACCCCTTCAACTTGAAAGGTTGAGGACTCTTCGACGACACTTCAATTTCTTCCACCAAATTCACACTTGATTCTTCTTTTGTGGTGCAAACAATTTGGGATTTGATGTGAGCACATCCATGCCAGCAAAGGAGGCTGATCCAGAGGTCTTGCCAATAGGACCTATCACTCGTTCTAAGGGAAAGAAATTCACTGAAGTTCTTTTCCTCACTTGTGCTAAAGTTTCTGAATCTTTTGATAGTGATTGTGCCTTAGAGAATAGGCTTTATAATGTGTTGCATGCTGATATGTGACATATCTATGCTTATACTACGTATTTAAGCGTGTTCTCTATGTATATATTATGTTTAGTGTGTTTTGGATTTTGTTTGATATGATTATGTTGTTATTTTATTTGTGTGATATTGAATAAGCTTGCACATGTTTACAGCTTGTTAGTTTGTGTTACAATAAGTTTACAAAGCTTGATAAGTATTTTCAATTGTTTGTTGCATGTACGTAAAAGGACAGTAGCTCAAAGGAGTGTAAGCAGCTCACCTTAGCTCGAGGCAGCTCAGAGGCTTAGCTCACAGCTCAACTCAGCTCACTACACTCTACTTTAGCTCATTTAAGCTCACCTCAAGTCCAGCTATCTCAACTTCAGCTCAACTAGCTCAACTCCAGCTCAAGTGACCTACAACAGCTGAAACCTATCCTACACGAGGGGAAGGTGTCCTAGGCATGTGACATGCATGTGCAACACTCCAAACATGTGCTCAGCATGCTTGGGCAGCCTTGGCATGCTCCACACAAGCCAAGCATGTGGATGAAGCAAGTGACCGAACCAAACAGCCCCCTCTCTCATATTTGCGGCAAACTCAAAGGATGAGACCAAGGAGTTAAATGTTTGAATTTCAAACATTTATCACATGTAAAATGTGATACACATGGGCGCCAACATTCAAATTGAGTGGCTTCCAATGCTTGCAGCCTAGAGAAGAAGTTATGTATTTGAATTTATTTTTTTTCTTTTTTTTCAGCCACACAAATAATTCGGCCACCCCCAATCTTATTCCTATATATGTGTGTTCTAAACAATCTAATAAGGTTAGACATTTTCGAATAAAAATACTTTGTGAGATTTTCTCTCAAATTTGGTTCTTTTTAGAACTTCTTTCTTGACATTTCAATTCTGAATTGTTGTGTCAATATTTTGATACTTTGGGTTCTTGATTTGATATAATCAATGGGTCCAAGTGTGCGTTGAACAAAAATAGTATAAGGTTCGAGTTCGTTCAGTCTATTATTCGAGTTCTTCCTTGGAGTTTTGATTGAATTTTCCTTCAAGATGCTGCCATGGATGAATGTTGAAGCCTTCATATTCAACCCATTCAAATCTACCCAGAATTTCCAGCAACTTTCTCCCTTATTTCTTTTTGTTTTCTTTTCTTTATTTCGTGTCATTTCAGAGTCTAAATCAACCTTCTTGTTTTGTTTCAATTGTAGGGAAATGCTTGCTTCAATCCTAGATCACACAAGGAACGTTGTTTCGACAAGCAACGCCCTTATCAGGATTGATCAGACTTACTCGTTTCTTCTAAGGCCTCTTTTTTTGAATCCTCCTTGGTTGTAACTTTGCCATCGTCTTTAGGTATTATGGTGCCCCAATTAGGACATTGGCTAGGAACATGTCCTTCTCCCAAACACCGGTAACAACGAATGACTTTTTCTTCACTTGGAGGAATCTTCTTCTTGTGTTCTTTTGATGCTTCTTCCCTTGGTTGAGAACTGACTTTCTCCCCCTTGAGATAATTCTGTCCATTTGCTCTCGCAACGGAGCAAACTGTTGTTGTATCATCTTTTTCATCTCTCGAAGAAAAGCTTCTAAGGAAAAATCAAAGTCTTAGGACATGTTGTACCTTAATTAACTAGCTCTGATACCAAATGATATGATCTCACCCTCAAGGTTGAAGTTGAGGCACTCGTGTTCCTGATCAAATTAAGGATGCCCCGAACTAGGTAGACTTCAAATTCAAACTCAATTGAAATGATGTGGAAATAGTAGATTAAAGGCTGAAGTGTTTGATGGTGGATAATTGACGAATTTGAAATGTATGAATGTTTAGGAATGGATCGTGACCCACTAGTTATAATAGAACTAGGAACCAACGATATATAAGAATGGATAGGATCACGACCCACTATCTATAAACGAGATAGGAAGCAACGATATCAAATGGGTGAACACCACACTTAGAAAGTGATATGTTCAATAAGAATACGCCACAAGCTAGGCTTGATAAGTGATACATGCATGGGAGGGCTAAAGCAACGCATATTGGACAAGAAGTTGAATCTGCTTGTGAAGTCTGGAAAGTCAGCCAACTTGAGACGACATTTCGGATCGGATCCTGGCATTTCTGGGCAGAGTTGTCTTCTAACATATTGATCGGCATTCAGTTACCTTTCCAACGCATCCTGAAACGCATCAATCGGACATTGGGAACTCAAGATATGTCCATTTTACTGAAGACTGCGCATGCAGAAAACTGGATACGGGATTATTAAGGGAATTTGTAAAATTCAGCCCAAAAGCTATTATATAAGGCTTTTGGACGAATTAGACCTAGCCCAACTTAATTATTAACATTTAAATTATGTTTTTAGGGTTTTATATACTTTAGGAACCAGCCACCCTTCTCCCAAGCAACTCTTATCAACTTATCACCTGCACTTATCAGCTTATCACTTGCAGCCCAAGCACAAGGAGTTTAAAGGCTGTTTTCTTTTATTTTTTAATTAAATTAGGGTTTCCTTATTTTATTAGAAGTTAGATTACTTTGGCTATCCTTCACCTATAAAAGGATGAAGCCTCCACCATTGTAATGCAGATTATTCAGATTTTTTTGCTTAATGAAATATTTAGTGAGTTTGTGTTTGCAAGTGCTGATTACTTGTGCCTTAGAAGTCTTCTTCAACATAAGTTTGACGAGTTCTTGTGAGGGAGATCATCTTCACACTCTTGCTTGCCTAGGTAATTGCGTCTAAGAGGGTGGGTTAGAGCCGCTTGAGGTTGCTTGCTTAGATAATTGCGTCTAAGAGGGTGCCGAGGACAAAACAACAACAACAAATCGCAAGCCATCTTCATCTTCAATCTTCATGCCATCTCCCATAATTCCATAAAAAAAGCTGGAAATTTCAGATTTGTTTTTACTATTCTTCTCTTCATCTTTTTTAATCTTTTTCGTTATATTCTTATTATTTATCTTCTAATCTTTTTTATTGTATTCTTTTCTTTAAATTTCCAGCCTTGAATCTGAAATTTTCAAGAAAAGCCCTTCTCTTTTCTATTGAATTTTCAGATATGCCCATAGCTTTCTTAATTGAGTCTAGAGCTCTTAGTTCTTGCAACAACTTGATTGAAGGCTTCCAAATCCAAGTTTGCGCTACTCTATCATTTGGTATAAGATTTGGGACGATTCTTGGTAAGAATTTTGGCATTTTGGGTGAAAAATTCGAACAAAAGGGGAAATTTCTCAAAAATCAAACGAACAAATTTTAAGTTGAAAATTTCCAGATCAGATCTACGCTATTGTAGGAGTCACCACAAAAAATTTCAGAATTTTTTGACTTCGGGAACTCCTCGAACAAAGTGGATCAAGTTGCTGCATATTTTAGGGTTTTTTTTTCTGGTTTTCTGATCTTTTTTCATCCTTAACTACTTGTTTTCATTTGTTTTACCTTTTAATTGTGTCCTATACATTATCTAACACTTTCTTGCATCTTGTGTTAGTAGGAAATTAAAAGTTGCATACTTTTATTTCTCCTTGCAACTAATTCAATTGGTGTCAAACTTTTTTTTGGATTCTTAAAGCCTTTAGGATTCATTGTTGGGATTGAACTCCGATTATATCTTTTTTGAACTTGTGGCAGGAAGGTCTTTAAAGAGCACAAGATCAACTTACTTGCCCCGCTAAGTATTTCTTTCTTGGAGTGTTTAGTGAGATTCCTAGTTTTCTTTCTTTTGTTTTTCACCTTTATAAATTTGAGTGTTCCAGGATGTTTCACAGAGACAAGCCTCGTGCAAAACAACATGATACTTTGGGTTCTACTTATCGAGGAAAGCCTTCATTGACCAAAACGAGGCATTCATTCAATTTTTGTGAAGAAAGGCGAACCGCACACACTTTGGCCATCCCAAAATTCAGAATACCTTATTTTCAAGGAAGGTATGATCCTGATGGTTATTATGATTGGGAAAATAGGGTTGATTTCTTGTTTGGTTGTTACGGATATCCTGAGAAAGATCAAGCTTCATTAGTGGCCCTAAAGTTCGAGGAATATGCAGTACTATGGTGGCGTTTATTACAACGAGATAGGCGTCTCAATGGTGAAGCCAAAATAAGAACATGAGCTGGACTTAAAAAGGTCGTGAGAGAGCGATTCGTTCCCAAACATTACCAACAACAAGAATCCAAGACTTGTCAGAAGAAATACTCATCTTTTGATAAAGGTACATCTCAACCTTCATCTTTTCACAGCCCTACTAATGCACTATTCGACTCTAGTAGTACGACACTGAAGGAAGAAGAATCATCGCTAGTCCAACGGGATAATGAACAACCATCAGTGAGTCATGTCGAAGAAGACCAAGGAAAACAAGATGATGAAGAAATTTGTTATCCTCGAGAACATGGGGAAGATGTCACTACTGAGACTTTAACCTTACCCAATAATGAGCAAATACTTTCAGAAGATGACGTTTCAGAAGAAGAAACACTTGAACCCATAAATCAAGACAATCTTTCATGCTTAGTAGTGAGTTCTCTTGATTCTTCAAAAACCTCCCAAGAAAGTAAGTGTGATTCTAACCCTTTATTTGATTCTCGTCCTATCATTCTGTTAGAAACACTTAGTCCTCTACATAAATTGTATTTCGATGATATTTTTTGTGAGAGGAATTGGGTATGTGAGTTATCTTATTTGAAAATGACCAAGAGTCAAGAGGCCGAGAGCAATAAAAGTCAAATTAATGGTCCAATTTTGGTGAGTGAAAAGAAACATGAGGTAAAAGTCGAACAATGTCCAAATGAAAAAGGCGATAAAAATATAAAGAGAGATTTTTTTTCGACCTAACCATAACATCATTGTTTCGAGTGGCTTTGAGATCTTTTTTCAGGATTTTGATGAACCATTAAGAGGAGCTCAATTGGATCACTCAACCTATGACAAAGATTCTGTTTCGATTGCCATTGTTAAACGTCCTTCTTTTACTGTTTTTGATTCGAGGACGAATCCTTTTGAGGAGAGGGGGAATGATACATGCATGAGAGGGCTAAAGCAATACATATTGGACAAGAAGTTGAATCTGTTTGTGAAGTCTGGAAAGTCAGCCAACTTGAGACGATATTTCGGATGGTATCCTGGCATTTCTGGGCAGAGTTGTCTTCTAACAATTTGACTGGAATTCAGTTACCTTTCCAACGCATCTTGAAACGCATCAATCGGACATCGGGAACTCAAGATATGTTCATTTTACTGAAGACTGCGCATGCAGAAAACTGGATACGGGATTATTACGGGAATTTGTAAAATTCAACCCAAAAGCTATTATATAAGGATTTTGGACGAATTAGACTTAGCTCAACTTAATTATTAACATTTAAATTATGTTTTTAGGGTTTTATATACTTTAGGAACCAGACACCCTTCTCCCAAGCAACTCTTATCAATGTATCACCTGCACTTATCAGCTTATCACTTGCAGCCCAAGCACAAGGAGTTTAAAGGTTGTCTTCTTTTATTTTTTAATTAAATTAGGGTATCCTTGTTTTAGTAGAAGTTAGATTACTTTGGCTATCCTTTACCTATAAAAGGATGAAGCCTCCACCATTGTAATGCAGATTATTCAGATTTTCTTTGATTAATGAAATATTTAGTGAGTTTGTGTTTGCAAGTGCTGATTACTTGTGCCTTAGAAGTCTTCTTCAACATAAGTTCGACGAGTTCTTGTGAGGGAGATCATCTTCACACTCTTTCTTGCCTACGTAATTGCCTCTAGGAGGGTGGGTTAGAGCCTCTTGAGGTTGCTTGCTTAGATAATTGCGTCTAAGAGGGTGCCGAGGACAAAACAACAACAACAAGTCGCAAGCCATCTTCATCTTCAATCTTCACGCCATCTCCCATAATTCCATAAACAAAGCTAGAAATTTCAGATTTGTTTTTACTATTCTTCTCTTCATCTTTTTAAATCTTTTTCGTTATATTCTTATTATTTATCTTCTATCTTTCTTATTGTATTCTTTTCTTTAAATTTCCAGCCTTGAATCTGAAATTTTCAAGAAAAGCCCTTCTTTTTTCTATTGAATTTTCAGATCTGCCCATAGCTTTCTTGATTGAGTCTAAACCTCTTAGTTCTTGCAACAACTTGATTGAAGGCTTCCAAATCCATATTTGCGCTACTATATCAATAAGTCTAATGATAAACAAGAGTATAAACTCCCAATATATTTCTTCAAAGAAAGGTGCACAAGATGTGTCGCAATATGACAAATGTAGCCACTATTTATAGGCTTTTACAAGATAGGTGAATAGTTAAAATAACATGAATTAAAGCTAAATAAATTGTATAATATTAGGATGCATTCTCAAAGGTGAATGAATGGCTTTTGGATGATTCAATGAACCATATTAAATAGGTTCATGCATGAATCTGCCCAATACATCAACGTATCATTGATCCTTGATCTCCAAGCCTTTTAATGCCATCCATTAATGTAATTGGAGATGAATGTACTGCCAAAGCTCCTTGAACCTTCTAGGTTCCTTTCGTACTTGAATTAGAAAGATGATTGAATGAATTTGGCACTTCCATCCAATGGATTTTCGATTTTCCCGTACTAATTTTCTAGCCTACACTATCTTCGATAAAGTGATCATATCTGATACGCTCCAACTCTCCAATTGATGTTGTAGAGAGAAGCTTTGATTGCCCGGACCTTTGAATGCAAGCAAGCCATGTATCACGAATGTTTTCTTGTGAAAATATGTTGAAATTGATGAAAGGAGATAGGCTGCGGAAGGATGGTAGTGTTTGTATGTCAAAAGGGTGTAAGGAGAGGAAGATAGATAAGTAGGAATATGGTTTCGGATGGTGTATGGAAGATGGTGAAGAGAAAGGATGTTGGTAGTATTCAAAGGCTCAAAAAAGATGAACATATGCTAAGGAGCATATACCCTAACTTGGATGAGGCCTTGAGGGTGGTAAAAGGACTTAGACTGAGAAACAATGGATGTTTAACAATCTAAAGTATCAAGATGGAAAGAAAAGGGAGACGCCACAAATCAATAAAGATTTGATAAGTCAAGAAGTTCTAAAAAGAACAAGGATGAGAGAAAACCTCACAAAGTAATTTTTATAATCTGAATTGTGTCTCTACAAATGAAAATGCATTACATATTTATAGTAAATGAAAGGGGTGGCCGAAATGGTGTGTAGGGGAAAGGGAATGATTCGGCAGCCTTGGTGTCTCCCTCATTTGGCCGAATTGGTGTGATAAGGGCTTGAATAGGTGTTGATAACCTATCAAGCACTATTCGGCAGCCTTGCACCTTTCCAAATTGGCGCCAAGGTGTGTAGAGGTGCCTAGGTTCCCTCCTTTGCTATTCGGCTAGGTAGGTGCCCTTCCATCACTTAGCTAGGTAGCTAGTGTCACTAGCTGGTCCACTGAAGGAGCTGGTAGTAGTAAGAGGAGCTGGAGATGAGCTGGACGAGCTAGGCTTGAGCTGACTTGAGCTGAGCTAGCTAGCTGACTTAGCTAGCTAAAGATGAGTAGCTGATTTGGGCTGATCCGAGCTTCTTTTAGCTGAGTGAGCTAGTCTTGAAGTACCTTTAAGTTGTCCTCTAGCTACTGGAGTGTTTTGGAGCTGAAACGAATCCTCCTTTGCTCAGAAATCACCCTTTTGCTATTTGAGCTCTTTGAAGCTGTTTTGAGCTGAGTGAGCTGGTCCTTTAGTATCCTTGAGCTCTTTTAAGACTTCATAAGTGTCCTCGAACCATTTGGCAGCTTGTAGAGTCTTGAAACGGCTAAACAACGTTTTGAGCTGATTCTGACATTTTGAGCTGGAACCGAGCTGTAGCACACTCCCTTGAGCTGTGTTGATATAACATATGAAGAAAACAATGAATTATATAAGTAATGTCTCATTTAAATAGTATAGGGACTATAATGCATAAGTATAAGGTAAAGTTTTAAATGATGCAAACTATAATCTAAAGATGCAAACATTTGCTAAGTAAAGATGTGGTTGAAAGCTTAAGTATGGGTATCACATATAACATGCTAAGGTCATGAAAATAAAGTATGCAAAACATATACAGAGTATGATGTGATAACATGAATATAAATAACCAGAAATGAGTGTAGAAAAAGTAAGTAAAATGAGAGAAGTAAAGAAAACTCTTGTGTCTTTCATGTTTAAAACACAACATGAAAGTGTGCAAAACTTGCTGGTGAATGTACACACATCAATATCTTAAGCTCCTGATATCGGATTGATGTGATTCAAAATGCACTAGAAATCTAAGATATAGAGGAACAAGTTCCAAGTAGACTTCAAAGCCTTGGTATGCCCGAATGCCATCCAAAAATGTAGGACGAGCTGGCCAATGTTCTTGATCTTGAAATGAGGCTGCTTCAAACTCGTAACATATATGAAATTATAACATAATATAAATATGTTGCCAATAAGAACCCCCTCCAAATTAATGTAACATCATCAATGGTGGAGGCTCCTCCTTGGGGTCGAAGTAAGACCTCACATATCAGTGCTTGCCACGAAAATAAATAGTCAGAACCTTCAGATACTCAAATTTGTTGCAAACATCTCGGATTAAGCTTGCAAGAGTTTCTTGAGGTTTCTTGGTCATAGAACACTTGCCTCGATCAAATGGTCTAAAAATGTTTCTGAGAATCTAGAATTGCTCGTAGCCGTGCTCACATCAAAATGATCCTACAATCACAATCAGATTAGTAGAAAAACAAATAAAATTTAAAAGAGAAGAGATCACAAATCGATAAATGCTTATGAACAGAAGTCGATGCTTGATGAGCTTCATAGACAATTTCTTGGTTTTATCATGTCTTTTAGTGAAAAGAGTCATCCTTTGGACTGCTCCTTTGCTTAAATCATCATGCCCATAGATGAAAGGACTTGTCCTTTTGCTTTCCTCCATTGGATCAACACAATGCTTGGAGAAGGCACCTTCATTTTTACTCCTTGAATCGTCATGTTTGTTGGTGAAGAGTTATGTCCTTTGAACTCTTTCAAGTAGGTAGATATCGCCAACTACCTTGTGTCTCGTTCCTTTTCGAATGATGGCCTTTGAAGAGGTTGACAATGCCTACTTCACACGCTTGAAATAGCTAAAATTGATGCACTAATCAATCTTAAAATGGTAATGAAGCTTGTCATCACAAGTTGATAGGATAAGGCCATGTAGGTGAATCACCTTGCTGCAAAATAAACCATGGTGAGAAAATGAGATACTTACAACAAAATGGAAAGAAATTGCAAACCATGGTGGATGTTTAATGGGTGTTGGTTGTTGAATTCTCTTCAAGATTGGTAAAGCACTTGGAATATCAAGGATCACATATCTTGGAACTTCAATTAGCATAACTCTTGAAACATCAAGAGACTTGTCTTGTGAGTTTCCAAAAGTCATGTCTATTGGTGCTTCAAAGCACACATCCTTTAGTTGATACGCTCCAACTCTCCAAATGGCTTTGTTGAGAGAAGCTTTGATTGTCCCGACCGTGAATGCAAGCAAGCCTTGTAATCCGTATGCTTTGAAGATGGAATGGAGAAGGAAAGATGGTGTTTGATAGGGTACGTCGTGAAAGTGTCTAGGGAAGTGTATGAAGGAAATGGATGGAATATAAGTATAGGGTAGGTTCGGATATGGATGATGGAAAAGGAAGTGATGGAATGAGATGGAAAGGAAGAGAGTATTCAAAGAATTCAAAAGAGGAACCTATGTTATAAGAACATAGACTCGTTCTTTAAAAGAATATCTTTGAGGGTGGTAAAGGACTTAGAACCTTTGGTTATAAGAACCAAGAACCTGAAGTATGGTGGATAGAAGTGACGCTATAAGCAATGAAGCTTGATGAGTCAGAAAAGTTCTAAAAAGAACAAGTTTGAGAGATAAACTCACAAAGATAATTTTATATAATCAAAGGTGTGTTACAAAATAAAATCAAAGTCCCATTTATAGGAAACAAAAGGGTGTGATAAGGGGTACGTTGCTTGACAAACAACGTTCCTTGAATGTTTACGGATCTAGGATAGTAGCAAGCATCTCTCTGCAATAAAATGAAACAAGAATGATGTTTTAGGCTTAAAATAATAAGAAAACAAGAAAGAAAAACGAAAAGAAACAAATAAGAAAGGTGTAGGAATTTCTGGAAAGAATTGAACACTAATGAGGATGAAGACTTCAAAGGGCTTTCATGTATGCATTTGGTGTCCAAAAATGGCAGAAACGTTGCTGGAAATTCAGCGAAAGTTTGGTGACGAAAAGCTTGAAAGAACCTGCACAATATCCTATAAAAACCCAAATCGAATATGCTGCACGTCGAAGGACTTGGACCCTCTAGATAGCAATCTAGGAACTCAAAGTATCAAGAAGATTGACATAGTAAAACAAAGTCTGATATGCGAAGGGAGTTCGGTGAAGAACCGAAGTTGAGAGAAAATTCTCACAAATATTTTGTTTCATAAAATTGTGTAACCTTTTTACATTGTTTAGAAAACATTTATATAGGAGAAAAGGGGAGGGTGGCCGTTCATATTGTGTGGCTATAATTAAATTACAAGTTAAAATTCAAACTTTAAATTTTAACTAATAAAAACCACCTTTGGGCGGCATGCACAAATCAACCACACATTTGAACATCTAGGCGCCATATGAAACACATTTAACATGTGTTATTTGTTTGAAATTCAAACAAAATTCAACCTCCCAAGCTTATCTTCATTTGCCGCAAATTGGAGAGTTAGGGGCGGTTTGGTTCGGCCACACATGCACACACACCATCCAAGCTGCCATGTGGATGCTTCGCAAGATGGGCTGCCACATGTGCACTGGTACACTCCCCAATGTGTAGGACACATTTCAGCTACTTCAGGACTTGTCAGTTGAAGTTGAGCTGACTGGAATTGAGCTGAGCTGGAATGAGCTAGCTACAAGTGAAGTGAGCTGAGGGGAGCTGGGATCAAAGTCTTCCAGTTATCTTAAGCTGAAGGTGAGCTGGATACACTCTCCTGAGCTGAAGATGAGCTACATACACTCTCTTGAGCTGGTGTGGTGATGAGTTGCATACACACACTTGAGCTTCCTCCGAGCTGAATATAACTCTCTTGAGTTGTTGTCCTTTCATGTACATGTTACAAAACAATGAAACACTTATCAAAGCTTTGTAATCTTATTCAACAACACACAAACAAATACAAAAACATTATAAGTCATATCAAACAAATCCAAAACACATCAAACATAATAGATACATAGTAAACACACTAATATAAGTAATATAGCATAAAGATGTTACATTTCAGCATTTAACACATTGTAAACCCTATTGTCTAAGGCACAAACATTGTTTAATGATTTTGAAATGTTAGAACAAGTTAGGGATAGAACTTCCTTAAATTGTTTAGCCTTAGATCGTGTGATGGGTCCTATTGGAAGAACTTCCGGGTCGGATTCTTTTGGTGGCAAAGATGTGCTCACATCATCCTCCCTTCTTGAAAAGGACTTGTCCTCAAATCTACAGAATTGTCATAAGGGGTTAAATCAGAAACATTAAATGTAGCAATTACAATGTATTCACCTGGTAAATCCAACTTGTAGGTGTTGTCATTCACATTCTCCAACACTTGAAAAGGACCATCTCCTCGAGGTAACAACTTAGATCGTCTTTGGGCTGGAAATCGTTCCTTTCAGAAATGAACCCAAACCCAATCACCAACATCGAAGGTGACTCGCTTCCTTCCTTTATTTGTGTGCTTTTCATACTGTTGAGTCCTTCGTTCTAGTTTCTCCTTAACTTGTTGATGCAACTTCTTCACATATTCTACTTTGCTTTGACCATCCATGTTCATCACCTGTTCATGTGGCAAAGGTAACATATCTGGAGGCGTAATATGATTAAAACCATAAACAACCTCAAAAGGTGACATCTTAGTAGCAGAATGTACAACATGATTATAAGCAAATCCAACATGTGGCAAACAATCTTCCTAAGTTTTTATGTTCTTTTTGATGATGGATCGCAGTAAAGTAGATAAAACTCTATTAACAACCTCAGTTTGTCCATCAGTCTAGGGATGGTAAGTAGTAGAAAATATAATACCTAATTTTCTCCAAAGAGTCCTCCAAAAGTGACTCAAAAACTTCACATCTCATGCAGAAACAATTGATCTAGTAATACCATGTAAACGTACAACGTCTCTAAAGAACAAGTTAGCAACATTAACAGCATCATCAGTCTTATGGCATGCAATAAAATGTGCCATCTTTGAGAACCTATCAACCACAACAAAAATACTATCTCTACTTGTCCTAGTTCGAGGCAATCCCAAAACAAAATCCATCGAAATATAAGTCCAAAGGGAATCAGGAATAGGTAAAGGTAGTACATACCATGTGGTGAAACTTTCGATTTCGCTTTCCGACAAGCCACACAACACTCACAATACCTTTCAACGTCCATGCGTATCTTAGGCCAAAATAGATGCTCCTTCAAGGTATGTAACATCTTGGTGACCCCAAAATGACCCATCAATCCACCTTCATGTGTTTCACGGATCAATATATCACGCATTGAACCCTGTGTAATGCATATTATATTTTCTTTGAAAGGATAAGCATCATGCATGTAGAACTTTCCATATGCACCTTTCTCACAAGCATTACACTTATCTCTAAAATCATGATCATCAGAGTATAACTCACAAATATATGCAAAACCAATCAAATGTGAATCAAGATAATTCAAAAGTGCATATCTGCGTGATAAAGCATCAGCAACGACATTGTCTTTACCCCTTTTTGTAACAAATGACATAAGGGAAAAATTCTAAAAATTCAACCCATTTAGCATGTCGTTTGTTCAATTTATGATGACCTGTGATATATCGTAAAGCCTCGTGGTCAATGTGGATCACAAACTCCTTAGGCAACAAATAATGATGCCACGTCTCCAAAGCCCGGATCAGTGCATACATCTCCTTGTCATAGATAAGATAATTCAACGTTGCTCCGCTAAGCTTCTCACTAAAATATGCAATGGGCCATTTTTCCTGCATCAAAACAGCACATAAACCAACTCCAGAAGCATCACATTCAATTTCAAACATTTTATCAAAATCAGGTAATGCTAAAACAAGCGCCTTTGTCAAACAATCTTTTGTTTTCAGAAAGGCGTCTTCCTGTTCTTTACCCCAAGAGAAGACTGAATTCTTCTTTATAATCCCTGTTAAGGGGGCAGTAATAGAACTGAAATGGGGAACAAACCGACGGTAAAAACTGGCTAAACCATGAAACGATCTAACCTGACTAACTGAAGTCGGTCGTGGCCATTCTTGAACCGCCTTTATCTTCTCAGGATCAACTTCAACTCCCTGAGAACTAACAATGTAACCAAGAAATGTAAGTTTGTCAGTACAAAACACACATTTCTCCATGTTACCAAACAACCTTTCTTCTCACAAAGTCTGCAAAACAGCTTTCAAATGCTCTACATGATCCTGCAAAGTCTTACTATAGATCAAAATGTCATCAAAATACACAACACAAAACTTGCCAATAAAAGATCGTAGAACATGATTCATCAAACGCATAAAAGTACTAGGCGCATTAGTTAAACCAAAAGGCATCACTAACCATTCATACAGACCTAGCTTTGTTTTGAAGGCCGTTTTCCAGTCGTCGCCTTCTCTCATACGAATATGATGATATCCACTCTTTAAATCAATTTTGGAGAAGATAGTCGCTCCGCACAACTCGTCCAACATGTCATCAAGTCGGGGAATGGGATGTTGATACTTGATTCTAATCTGGTTCACTGCTCGACAATCAACACACATCCTCCAAGTTTCGTCTTTCTTTGGTACCAACAGCACTGGTACAACACACAGACTCAAACTCTCTCGAATGTACCCCTTGTTCAACAACTCAGAAATCTGTCTTTGAAGTTCCTTCGTCTCTTCGGGGTTACTTCGGAATGCTGGTCTATTCGGAATCGTGGCTCCTGGAATAAAATCAATCTGATGTTCAATGTCACAAAGAGGGGGCAAACCCCTTGGTGTTTCATCCGGAAACACATCTTTAAATTCCTGCAAAAGAGATGAAATAGAAGCAGACAAATCACTAGGAATCTCAGACAATAAACAATGATCTTTAAACAACAAGATAAGCAAAGATTGCTGAGAGGAAAGACATTTTTAGATTTCCTTGCTGCTCGTGTGCACATTCATCTTATTTTTCCCTCGAGCTTCTTCGATATTCTTTCGCAATCTCACTTGGTCCTCCTGCACTTGACTCGGTGTCAACGGTGCTGAGGTGATCTTCTTACCTGCATGCATAAAAGAATACATGTTTGTAAAACCATCATGCATCGCCCTCTTGTCAAACTGCCACGGGCGTCCCAACAGTAAATGGCTTGCATCCATTGAGACAACATCGCAAAGTACTTCATCCTTTTACTTTCCAATGGCAAATGGCACTAGAACCTGCTTAGTCACTCTAATCTCTCCTCCGTCGTTCAGCCACTGTAACTTGTAAGGATTTGGATGCTTTGTCGTCTTCAAGCCTAGCTTATTGATAGAGTAGCGCAAACTTGGATTTGGAAGCCTTCAATCAAGTTGTTGCAAGAACTAGGGGCTCTAGACTCAATCAAGAAGATTAGGAGCAGATATGAAATTTTAAGAGAAAAAAAAAAGACTTTTCTTGAAAAATTCAGATTCAAGGCTGGAAAATTAAAGAAACGAAGATAAGAAAGAAGATTAAAGATTAAATAATAAGAATTAAACCAAAAAGATTGAAAAAGATTGAAAGAGAGGTAGATAAAACAAATCTGAAAATTCAACTTTGTTTATGGCTATGGAGATGGCATGAAGTTGAAGATGGAGATGGCTTGATGGATTTGTGATGATTTTGTCCTCGGTACCCTCTTAGATGCAATTACCTAAGCAAGCAACCTCAAGCGGCTCTAACCCACCCTCCTAGACGTGATTACCTAGGCAAGCAGGAGTGTGAAGATGATCTCCCTCACAAGAACTCGTCGAACTTATGTTGAAGAAGACTTCTAAGGGACAAGTAATCAGTACTTGCAAAAACAAACTCACTAAATATTTTATTAACCAAAGAAAATCTTAATAATCTCTATTACAATGGTGGAGACTTCATCCTTTTATAGGTGGAGGATAGCCAAAGTAATCTAACTTCTACTAAAACTAGGAAACCCTAATTTAATTAAAAAATAAAATAAAAACAGCATTTAAACTCCTTGTGCTTGGGCTGCAAGTGATAAGCTGATAAGTGCAGGTGATAAGCTGATAAGTGCAGGTGATAAGTTGATAAGAGTTGCTTGGGAGAAGGGTGGCTGGTTCCTAAAGTATATAAAACCCTAAAAAACATAATTTAAATGTTAATAATTAAGTTGGGCTAAGTCTAATTCGTCCAAAAGCCTTATATAATAGCTTTTGGGCTGAATTTTAAAAATTCTCGTAATAATCCCGTATCCAGTTTTCTGCATGCGCAGTCTTCAGTAAAATGGACGTATCTTGAGTTCCTGATGTCTGATTGATGTGTTTCAAGATGCGTTGGAAATATAACTAAATGCCGGTCAATTTGTTAGAAGACAAATCTGCCTAGAAATGCCAGGATCCCATCCGAAATGTCGTCTCAAGTTGGCTGGCTTTCAAGACTTCACAAACAGATTCAACTTCTTGTCCAATATGCATTGCTTTAGCCCTCCCATGCATGTATCATTCCCTCTCTCCTCAAAAGGATTCGTCCTCGAATCAAAAACAGTAAAAGAAGGATGTTTAACAATGGCAATCGAAATAGAATCTTTGTCATAGGTGGAGTCATCCAATTGAGCTCCTCTTAATGGTTCAACAAAATCCTGAAAAAAGAACTCAAAGCCACTCGAAACAATGATGTTATGGTTAGGTCAAAAAAAATCTCTCATTATCTTTTTCTCGCCTTTTTCATTTGGACATTGTTCGACTTTTACCTCATGTTTCTTTTCACTCACCAAAATTGGGCCAATAATTTGACTTTTATTTCTCTCGGCCTCTTGACTCTTGGTCTTTTTCAAATAAGATAACTCACATACCCAATTCCTCTCACAAAAATATTATCGAAATACAATTTCTGTAGAGGATGAAGTGTTTCTAACAGAATGATAGGACGAGAATTAAATAAAGGGTTAGAATCACGCTTACTTTCTTGGGATGTTGTTGATGAATCAAGAGAACTCATTACTAAGCATGAAAGATTGTCTTGATTTATGTGTTCAAATCTTTCTTCTTCCGAAACGTCATCTTCTGAAAGTATTTGCTCATTATTGGGTATGGTTAAACTCTCAGTAGTGACATCTTCCTCATGTTCTCGAGGATAATACATTTCTTCGACATCTTGCTTTCCTTGGTCTTCTTCGACATGACTCACCGATGGTTGTTCATTATCCTTTTGGAATAGCGATGATTCTTCTTCCTTCGACGTCGTACTACTAGAGTCGAATAGTGCATTAGTAGGGTTGTGAAAAGATGAAGGTTTAGATGTACCTTTATCAAAAGAGGAGTATTTCTTATGACAAGTCTTGGATTCTTGTCGTTTGTAATGTTTGGGAACGAATCGCTCTCTCATGACCTTTTTAAGTTCAGCCCATGTTCTTATTTTTGCTTCACCATTGAGACGTCTATCTCGTTGTAATAAATGCCACCATAGTACTGCATATTCCTCGAACTTTAGGGCCACTAATGAAGCTTGATCTTCCTCGGGATATCCGTAACAATTAAACAGGAAATCAACCCTATTTTCCCAATCACAATAACCATCAGGATCATACCTTCCTTGAAAAGATGGTATTCTTAATTTTGGGATGGCCAAAGTGTGTGCGGTTCGCCTTGGTTCAGTTCGCCTTTCTTCACAAAAATTGAATGAATGCCTCGATTTGGTCAATGAAGGCTTTCCTCGATTAGTAGAACCCAAAGTATCATGTTGTTTTGCACGAGTCTTGTCTCTGTGAAACATCCTGGAACACTCAAATTTACAAAGGTGAAAAACAAAAGAAAGAAAACTAGAAATCTCACTAAACACTCCAAGAAAGAAATACTTAGCGAGGCAAGTAAGCCGATCTTGTACTCTTTAAAGAACTTCCTGCCACAAGTCAACAAGTTATAATAGGAGTTTAATCTTAACAATGAGTCCTATTTGTACTAGGAGTCCAATGAAAGGTGTGACACCAATTGAATTCTAGTTGCAAGGAGAAAGAAAGGTATGCAACTTTTAATTTCCTACTAACACAAGAAGCAAAAAAGTGTTAGATAATGTATAGAAGACAATAAAAAGGTAAAACAAATGAAAACAAATAGTTAAGAATGAAAGAAGATCAGAAAACCCGAAAAAACCTTGAAATATGTAGCAAATTGATCCACTTTGTTCGAGGTGTTCCTGAAGTCAAAAAATTCTGAAATTTTTTGTGGTAACAAAAGAAAGACATTCTGATATGCGAGGCACATGAAGGTGGTTTGATGGGTCACTGTGGAGTCACCAAGACATTACATACCTTGAAGGAGCATCTGTTTTGGCCCAAGATGTGTCGTGATGTTGAAAGGTACTGTGATCGTTGTGTGACTTGCAAGAAAGCAAAGTCGAAGGTTTCACCACACGGTAAGTACTTACCTTTACCTATTCCTGAATCCCCTTGGACTGACATTTCTATGGATTTTGTTTTAGGATTGCCTCGAACTAGGACTGGTAGAGATAGTGTGTTTGTTGTGGTTGATAGATTCTCTAAGATGGCACATTTCATTGCATGCCATAAGACTAATGATGCTGTTAATGTGGCTAACTTGTTCTTTAGAGAGATTGTTCGTTTACATGGTATTCCTAGGTCGATTGTTTCTGACAGGGATGTAAAGTTTTTGAGTCACTTCTGGAGGACTCTTTGGAGCAAACTAGGTACGAAACTTATGTTTTCTACTACATGCCATCCCCAAACTGATGGACAAACCGAGGTTGTTAATCATGTTTTATCTACTTTACTTCGTTCCATCATTAAAAAGAACATTAGGACTTGGGAGGATTGTTTGCCACATGTTGAATTTGCATATAATCATGCCATTCATTCTGCTACTAAGATGTCACCATTAGAGGTTGTTTATGGTTTTAACCCCATTACGCCTCTAGATTTGTTACCTCTACCACAGGAACAAGTGACGAACAGGGACGGTCAAGCGAAAGCAGAATATGTCAAGAAGTTGCATCAGGAAGTGAAGGAGAATCTTGAGCGAAGGACTCAGCAATATGAAAAGCAAGCAAACAAGGGAAGAAAGCGAGTCACCTTCGAAGTTGGAGACTGGGTTTGGGTTCATTTCCGAAAGGAAAGATTTCCAGCCCAAAGGCGGTCCAAGCTGTTACCGCGCGGAGATGGTCCTTTCCAGGTGTTGGCGAAAGTGAACGACAATGCCTACAAGATAGACTTACCGGGAGATTATAATGTGAGTGCCACTTTTAATGTTTGTGACTTAACCCCTTTTGATGACTCTACAGATTTGAGGTCAAATCCTTTTCAAGAAGGGGGGGATGATGTGAGCACATCAATTCAGAACAAACAAGCTGATTCGGAGGTCTTACCAACAGGACCCATCACTCGTTCTAAGGCAAATAAATTCAGGGAAGCCCTTTTCCTTACTTGTGCTAACATTCCAGAATCATTTGATATTGTTCATGCCTTAGAATATAGAGTTTATAATGTGTTACATACTGATATGTGACATACTTAGTATATATATACTTATAGTTGTGTTTACATATGTATATATATTGTTCAGTACGTTTACATTATGTTTTAAGTATGCTTATGTGTTTAAATAAGACTACAAGGTTGTTTATGTGTGTTTGCTTTGTTTTCATGTAGGTACTTAGGAGGACATTAGCTCAGGAGTGTGTAGCTAGCTCAACTCTAGCTCAAGTGAGTGTAGGCAGCTCAATTCCAGCTCACCAGAGTGTATGCAGCTCATCTTCAGTTCAGAAGAGTGTAACCAGCTCATCTCCAGCTCAAGGCAGCTCAGTTCAGCTCCTGACACTTTCAGTTAACTCTTTTCAGCTCAACTTTAGCTCCACTAGCTCAACTTCAGCTAACAAGTCCAGAAGTAGCTGAAAAGCGTCTTGCATATCGGGGAGTGTGCTAGTGTACATGTGGCAGCCTAGGTGGCATCCGGTCATCTCCAGCACCCACGTGGCAGCTTGACACATGTGTGTGAATGTGCAGTCGAATCAGCCCGTTTTCTCCTTCATTATGCGCCATTTGCAAGAAAGGATAAGCCCGAGTGGTTATGTTTGAATTTCAAACATAAAAATTACATGTTAAATGTGATTTTCATGTGTTTTGGGCGCCTAAACTTGTGGCTGCCAATTGAGTCCGCCCAAAAGGAGTTATTTTCACTCAAATTCAATTTTTAAACTCCTTTTAATATCAGCCACACAACTTAAACGAATTTGGCAGCCCTTATACCTATATATATGTGTGTTTAAACAATGTAATTTGGTTAGACAATTTTTATGAAACAAAATTATTGTGAGTTTTTCTCTCAATTTCAGCTCTTCATTGAACTTCTTTGGCATTTTTAGACTTTGTTTGATTGTGTCATCCTCCTTGATACTTCGGGTTCCTAGATCGCTATCTAGAGGGTCCAAGTCCGTTGGCGAAGAACGTATTCGATTCGGGTCCGCTCAGTATATTGTTCGGGTTCTTTCGAGTTCAACGTCTTGTTAATTTCCAGCAACTTCAACACCAATTTTCTGCCATTTTAGTCGTTCATTTGCTGCCATGAAAGCCCTTTGAAGCATTCATCAACATTTGAATTCCGAAACTGCCAGAAAATTCCTTCTTCTCATTTCTTTCTTTATTTTCGTTTTTTTTGTTCTTGTTGTTTTAACATCATTCTAACATCCATAACATTGTGTTATTGCAAAAACATGCTTGCTACAATCCTAGATCCGATACAAACAAAGGACCGTTGTTTCTGAAGCAACGTACCCTTTATCACCTCCCATGCATGTATCACTTATCAACCATTACAGAACTAGCAACAGTTGTGCAACTACCACCATCGATAATTACAACACATACATTATCATTGATGAGACATCTTGCATGAAAGATGTTCTCTCGTTGTTGTTCATCCTAGATCGGTTGCGTGTTAAAGCTTCTCTTGACAACAAGAGCTTCACCGATAGCAAATGTCTGCATGTTGTCATCGTCTTCTTCAACGTCCACTATAGGGGGCTCCTGCTCGTCTTCCTAAGACTCAGACTCGATCTCGCCACTCTCTAACAACATCATGGTCCTTTAGTTTGGGCACTGACTGGCAACATGTCCTCGTCCTAAGCACTTAAAACACAGAATGTCTCTCGAACGTTCTTGTGTCACCACCTGCTTATCACGCCTATTTTTAGTAATAGGAGTTTTTAGCTTGCTTGGTTCTGCTTTTCTCGCGTATCTGAAGTGGTGCTTGTTTCCTGAAATTGTTAGGAGCATTCAATGGATTTGGAAATGATTTAAATGGAGTATTACCTCGATTTGAAGACTTTCTATGTTGCTATCTTTCAACTTTTATCACCATATGCACCATGTCATCCAACTCAACATAATGTTGCAACTCAACAACGTTAGCAATTTCAAAATTCACACCTGCAAGAAAACGTGCCGAAAGCGAGTACTGCAGCTTGGAAGGCCAACAAAGAGAAGAATCAATGCGAAAAGAAGAAAGCAAATTCATAGGTATTATTTGATTCGACATTTTCTTCTACTTCTTCTTCTGAATTGCAGGATAAGAAGGTGATGCCATGTGAAGTTCCCAAGGTTGCTACTGTTGGTATGTCTAGTGCATTTAAATTCTTTCCAGAAATTCAGCAACCTTCTTTACCACGGTTTGACGTTTCGTTCCATTGTACTATTGATTTTTCATTTTTATACGCTGATTTCTTTGGTTGTACATTGGATTGTGAACAACCTTGTGTTGTGATTCTGGATGATCGTCGATATTCTTTTTGTTCCTTGGAGTTGCCTTTGTATGTCATTGTTTGCAGGATTACGAATGTGCAACGAGCATTGTCTGACTTTATGTTATGCATTATTCGAAAAGGTACAAGAAAGAAGGCATTTCCATTTGTGTTCTTTGTAAAAGAACTTGATTCGAGAGGATGGCATATGTGCCGAGCAAGACGGGTGAGAAAGTTCCCTGCCAAGAAAAAGTCAAAATTGTTCCCTTTTGTAATGAGGGTCAATTTGGGGACAAATCACATTAAAGAAGGGGGATGATGTGAGCACATTTATGTCACCCAAGGAATGCAACTTCAAACTTCCAGGGAAGTTTGCTTTTTTACTTGTTACATACTGATGTGTAACATTTCTTTACTTATATTATGAGTTTTATAAGTGTTTTCATTGTATATACTACGTATTGTGTGTTTTGGGTTTAGTTTGCTAAGTATATGTTGTTTATAAATAAGTTTGCACAAGCTTTGTTGCTCGTTTGATATGTTTTCAATAACTTATCTAGTTTATAAATATGTTTACTAAGTTATGCCAGCTTGTTGTGTAATTTAGAATAAACTTGGATTGTTATTTCAGTTTATTATAAGTTTACATTAAGTTTGCAAAGCTTTTTATATGTGTTTGAATTGTTTCCTTGTAGGTACATTGAATGACATCAGCTTAAGAACTTAATCTTAGCTCGGTTGCAGCTCATCTCAGCTCACTACACTTTCAGTTAGCTGAATTCAGCCCACTTTAGCTCAGTTCAGCTCAACTTCAGCTCCACTAGCTCAATTCCAACTGATGAGTCCAGAAGCCGCTGAAACATGTCCTACGTGTGGGAGAGTGTCCGAGAGGCATGTGCCTTGCATATGGGCTTCCTACTCTTCCTCCATGCATGTGCACGACATGTGGCAGGCTTAGCATGTGCATGTGCGGGAAGTTTTTGGCTGATTTCATTTGAAATTCAAACGAAATTAACACATTAAACATGTGTTTAATTCGTTCAAATATCAGCCATGCATTTGGGCGCCATTTGGGGGTAGTTTTTGGCAATTTTTTTTGAATTTTAAACACACTTTAAGTTTAAATTTCAACCACACATTTGGGCGCCCCTCCCTCTTCATTTCTCTATATATATGTACTTTAAACAATGTAAAAAGGTTAGACATTTTGGAATAAAAATTATTTGAGAGAGTTTCTCTTGTTCGGTTCTTTTTAGAACTATCTTTTGACATTTCAAACTGAGTTTTGTTGTGTCAAATTTTACCTGATACTTCATGTTCCTAGATTGCTAACTAGAGAGTCCAAGTCCTTCGACGTGGAGCATATTCGATTCGGGTTTGCATAGGATATTGTGCAGGTTCTTTCGAGCTTTTTGTCACCAAACTTTCGCTGAATTTCCAGAAATGTTTCTGCCATTTTTAGGACACCATAACAACCATGAACGCTACTTGAAGCATTCATCTTCTTCGTCATCCAAATCTGTCCAGAAATTCCTACACCCTTTTTCTTTGTTTCTTTTTATTTTCTTGATATTTTGAACCTAAAATGTCACCCATATTTGTTTTTATTGCAGAGATATGCTTGCTACTATCCTAGATCCGTTAACAGACAAGGAACGTTGTTTCTCAAGCAACGCACCCCTGTATCAAAAAGTATGCAAAATATATGTATAGTATGATATGATGGAAAGTATCTATATAACTAGAAATAAGTGTAGCAATTGCACTAAGAAATAAAAGAGAAATAAAGAAAACCCCCTAATCTTTGTTGTGTAAAACACAACATGGAAGTGAGCCAAACTTGAGTATGAACGTGCACATATCACCCTTACCCTTGTACATTCCTATTCGGCCACCCCCTTCCCCTACTATAAACATGTAAGCCATTTTGGCATTTGGAACACACACCTTGATTAATACAAATTATATTTTGTGAGTTTATCTCTCATTCTTGTTCTTTTAAGAACTTCTTTGACTTTCAAATCATTTTATTGATTTGTGGCATCTTCTATTCCATCTTTGATACTTTAGGTTGTTGAATATTTATTATTCTTCAGTCTAAGTCCTTTTACCACCCTCAAAGATACTTTTAAAGAACGGGTTTATACTTTTTAGTATAAGTTCGTCTTTTTGTAACTTTGAATATTATCCATTTCCTTTTTCCATCATCCCTTCTTTCACTACCTGAAACCATCATCCTTCACATTCCATCTTCACTTCCTTCACCCCTTTCATCATACAAACAGTACCATTCTTCTGCCACCTATCTTCTTTCATTCTTTTCATCATATTCCCACAAGAAGACGACCGTGACAATAAGGCTTACTTGCATTCAAGGTCTGGGCAATCAAAGCTTCTCTCTACAACAACAATTGGAGAGTTGGAGCGTATCAGATGTACTTGGCTCAGAGTTAGAGGGGCCAAGATGAACTTCTTTCCTTTGTGAGAGAATGAGTACTAATTGGTGTATCCATCATGGGTGGCTCGTTTGTTGAACTGCCAAGGTCGCCCCAACAACATATGACTTGCGTTCATAGGAAGCACGTCACATAAAACTTCATCTTTGTAATTTCCCATGGAAAACGGAATGAGTACTTGCTTTGTGACCTTTAACTCGCCTCTATAACACCCTAAAAACCACCCTAGTACGAATTATAGAAAACGACAACGATAACGTAAATATTTTACGATTTAATTAAGGTAGAATTGAAATCATATGAACTAAGCCCTATTAAGTTACAAATGAATAAGAATTAAGGATATGTTTGTATGAAAATTTATAAGATTTGAACTTAAAAAAAAATAAGTGATATATAAATATGTTACATAGATTAATCTAAAGTTAATATTAGATTAAAGTAAAACAATGTTATATATATATTATATGTGAGATAATGGCTGATGAATAAATTTAATATATGAATAAAATATATGAAATTAGACTTAGTGGAGATGCTTGGAAATCAAACATTCCAAGTGTCCTTGTGAGGACCATATTCAGCCACCTTAGTTAGAACACCCACATGTGTTTTCATCATCATTTTTCTTCCTTTTTCATCTTCACCGTGAGAAATAAGAGAGAGAGAGAGAGAGCTGAGTTTGAAGGATCAAAGTTGCTGGAAATTAAACCATTCATACATGCATGTTCATTAGATTTAAAATCACATTGGTGAAGAATTTCAAGAAGATTCAAGGAGTGATCAAGCAAAGAGAAGGGGGAAAGGAATCATCATCAAGGATAACAACTAAGCTTGGAAGTATTTGTGAGTGTAGCTAGTTTAGGGTTGAGATTAGTGTCTCAACCAATGTGTTTATGTTTCTTGAATGATTTAAAAGGAATCATGTAATGAACTTAATAATGGATTGGTAAATTTAAATGCTAAGGAAGAAGGACTAAAGGAATGAACTATGAACTAGGTGTATGATGCTATCTAGATATACTAGTTGATGTCTATATGGGTTGTTTTGTGACGTGAGTTGTTTGAGCCACTTGAAGTGAATTAATGGATGATTTAGCTACTGTTTGAAGATGGTTATATGATTGAAATGATGCTAAATTCTTGCTGGAAATTTGATTGAGCATGGCTTGAATGTGCACAATGTAAACATGATTGAATGTGTGCATGACTTTGTGATATGTGTTTGATAAACAAGTAAAATGCCATTGTTAATAAAGAAAGATAAGTAAAGTCCTTGGTTTGATTAGTGTCTATAGGTAGAAGGGCATGCCTTAGAGTCATTGAGCTCCTCTGATCTTTGTTACAGGATGGTGGTTAGTCACCTATACACCTGATAAGGTGGTTAGTCACCTTGATAATTGAATGGTGGTAAGTCACCATTGATGCTTATGCATCCTCTGTTATAAGTTGAAATGAGAAATTGATACTTTGAGTATCTAAAGTTACATTATACATGAAGACTTGATTACCTATTTCATTAATCATCCAAGGCAAAACATAAAAAAAATCAATGATATTGTGTAAATGAATAAGTTGAGTAATGACCCTAAAGAATTGACATGAATCATGTGCATTGTTTGTTGCCAATATGATTTGAATTATATGTGTTACTTGCTGCCAAGATGAAAATGTTTATATGAGTTGCTTATTGCCAAGTTTAGTATGACTTACATGTGTTGGTTGATGGCCAATTTTATATGACTATGAACATTGCTTGCTGTCCAATTTGACATGAATTGTATAAGTTGCTTACTGCCCAAATTAGAGTGAATTATGTGATTTGATTGCGGCCAAATTAATATGGTTCATATGAATGCTTGCTGCCCTGTTGATTAGCTTATGAAACTAGTTAAGTTAACTTGATTTTGATGGACTAGCTAGGAGAACATATATATCCTAAGCTTAGCTAAGTAACCTTAAAGATGGAATAAGATTTTAAAAGATTGAAACTAGTAAAGTTTAGGGCTGCCTCACTAAGTACATTATGTGTACTTATCACTCTCTTTGTTTCCTTCTTCCAAAATAACAGGTCTGTTGATATCCGAAAACCATCCATTTTGTCCCGAGAGCTTCGCAAGCCAAGAACAAGTATGATATAAGTCTTATTAGTCTCCTAGATGGTGGCATAGTCTATATTAGTGTGTCACATGCATTTGAATTATGAGAACATGTGAACGTTAGTTGGTTTGTATAAACTTAATAACAAGGTTTATGTTATGTAATGTTGAATTTGGTGTTGGTTGTGTATATATAGCTTTGATGGTATAAATGAGTATATGGCTATGTTGTTTAGGTTTGTCATGGATCATGGAAATGTATTAGGTTGTTTAGTTTGGTTGCTGCCCAAATTATAAGTTATGTTTGTAATGGATATCTATGATTAATCTAGATGATATGCATTTGGAGTTGCTTTGTTTAGTACTATGTTTTGAGTGACACATGTTATGGTAGGATATTACACTTGATAATGAAATAAACATAGGATTATACATGTATCTAGTGATATATATCTGAATTGGAAATCATTTGAATTAACCTTGTAATATTCGATTGATAGGTTGTCTAGTGTAGTTTGAATAGGATGCTTGTATGATTAGGATAGTTGATCATGAATGGTGTAGGTGTATAAATGCTTGATGGATTGATGTGGATGAGTATAAGAATATAAACAAGCATGTTCATGAGTTAGCCGAATATGCTAAAATTATGTTTGTTTTGGTTTGAATAATAAATGAAAGATTAAAAAGTGTAAGTATGTTTAGGTTGGTTAGTTGAAAGCTTAAGATGGATAGTTTTATGTTATGATATGTTATATGTGTAATGAAATGTGAAAGTTTTAAATTAGCCCACATATGTGTATATGATTTAGTAACATGATTCTAAGTTCACATGTTAACACATTAAGTTTGATAAGTTATAAGCTGCACAACCCTGGTTGATGTTGTTACATGTTTTGTTTCGATTGTTTATTTGTTCTGAATCGTTCGTTATATGTCGTGACATCTCTCGCTCCTAACCCGGGCTAGGGGTGTTACAGCCTCCCTTGTTCAGCCATTGCAACTTGTACGGGCTTGGATGTTTGGAAGTTTTCAATCCATGTTTGTCCACCATTAGGGTGCTTGCCATGTTGGTGCAATTGCCTCTATCAACGATAATTGAACACACTTTATCATTTACAAGGCATTGGGTGTAGAAGATGTTCTCTTGTTGCTTATCATCTTCAACAGAATGTAAGTTCAATGTTCTTTTAACTACAAAAATCCTGTTGGAAGTAGATGGAAAAGAATCTTGTGTCATTGTTAGTGATAAAATAAGAAATGAAAATGAAAACCTCACCAGATTCACTCAACAAAACCCCACGATCACTCCAAAGAAAATTGCACTCCACTCAACGCTCATGTTTGCACTCTGGGATATTATTTGGCTTTTATTATCCCCTTCTGATCTCACACACTCAATTTGCCTTTTTTCCACTCCTTTCTCTCTTGTAAAGTTCTTTAAGGAACTTACTAAGACTTAGGCAAGTTGTTGAATCTTGTGCATCGACTGAAATATTAGTGTAGGGCAAAGGAAAACAAAGGAAATAGATATTGAAAGTAGTCTTAAGAATAGAAATGAAAAATAAGGAAATGGTTACTTACTAAACAAGAAAACTCACAACTCTTCCTTCACCAACAATCAAAGTCTTGAAGATGATGATATGGCTTCCAAACTTGATGTAGAAAATGATGACGTTCTTGTGCTTTCACCCTTAAACTTGTGCTATCTGAAACTTTTTTTGTTTTATCTTCTTTTTTGATTTGAAACTGATTTTTTTTCACAAAATGAATGACAAAGGATAGTCACTTACAATTTGTTTTTGTTTTGCTTGAATCGGGCTTCACTTGATGCGCACTTACTTCTTCCACCAATAGCTTTGATTACCATATGATGTAGGTCGTTCTTGTTGTTTTAGGAGACAACTACTTTGATTGTAGGATCTAGGAAAGTAGCAAGCAATCCTGCATGTAAGAGGCCTAAAGAAAAGCGTTAAAATGATGGAAAGAAAGAAAGAATGGAAGATGATGGTATAAACAGTTAAGGGATTGTTTTGTAGGGTAAATGGGTTGCGGAAGAATGATAAAAGGACGGACAGATTTGGTTAAGGAAGTGGGCTGTTGTGTAGGGTATTTAGGATGTGAATATGGTAAGAAAAAAATGGTGATGGATAGGGTGAAAGATGGTGATAGTATCTTAAAGAATCAAGGAAGAAACTAGGTTATAGAAAGCCTAACCTCGAACCTTATGCGACATCTTTAAGGTGTGGTAGAAAGGACTTTGACCTGTTGGTTATAGAGAACCAAGAACCAAAAGTATCAAGATGGAAATAGAGGTTGGCGCCACAAGTCAAAGACTTGATGATACGCTCCAATTCTCCAATTGTAGTTGTTGAGAGAATCTTTGATTGTTCCAACCGTGAATGCAAGCAAGCATGTGCCTCCAAACGTCTTCTTGGATAATAAATGGTTGAAATGATAAAGGATAGAGTTTGGTACGGAAGATGGTAGCGTGATGTTTGTATGAAAGGGTTGAAAAGATGGAAATGGTTAAGTGTTTAAGATGATGGTTTGGATAGAAATGGTAGAGATAGTATTCAAAGATTTAAAAGAAGAACTTATGCTATGAAAGCACAAACCCGTTCTTAAAGAAAGACTTTGAGGGTGGTATTGTGACTTAGACCGATTGGTTATAAGAACCAACAATCTGAAGTATAGAAATGGAAGAAAGGAGACGCCACAAACCTTAGATAGGCTTGATAAGTCAAGAAAGTTCTAAAAAGAACAAGTTTGAGAGAATAACTCATAAAGGTATTTTAATTTATGAGAATTGTGTGTTTACAAATGACAAAATGACTCCTATTTATAGGATTACAAGGGCTGGTCAAAATGGCATGTTCAAGGGTGTTGTGGCTTTTCGGTTGGGCTTGTGCCTCCCTCCAAATGACCGAAAGGCTTCCTCCATGCATAAGGCAACCATTTAGCTAAATGATGCATCCCTCCTCGCTTTTCCCTTCAATTTTTAGGTGCCAACATGGTTTTCCTTCAAGGCTGGTTGGTTGTGTCCCTTGGGGAGGGAACATGTCTTTCCATGGTTGAGCTGAAGGTTGTAGGGTGAGCTTAGATGAGTTGATCGAGCTGAGAGTGAGCTGGCTTGAGATGAGCTAACTAGCTGAATTAGCTATCTAAATTGAGGAGCTGTTCTGAGCTAATTCCGAGATGCCTCTAGCTAGGTGGGCTTCCTCTTAAGTGCTCTTAAGCTTATCTTGAGCTAATGGAGTAATTTGGAGCTTAATTGTAGCTTGCTTTGCCTTGCATTGTTTCCAAGCTATTTATGAGCTGAAACCAAACATCACGAGCTGCTGTTGAGCTACCCTTTGATCCTTGAGCTTGCGGTTGATGTATCCTACAAAGAAAACACCAATTACATAAGTAAAAGTATTTATACTAATTGAAAATAAAGTCTAAGGACTAAACTTTATGTATACTAAATAATGCAAAGTATAAGACTATATGAACTTAAAGAAAGATGTGTATTTAATAGCTAAGCCATGCATGTTCTTACTTAATATGTAATATAAATAGCATGAAACAAAATGCATAGTGATAGATATGTATGTGATGCAAGAAAATGAATATATCCCTAGCATAAGTATCATGGATGATTAACTGTGCATGCTTAACTATGAAAAGTATAAATAAGTAAAAAGAATAGATATAAGGAAAGTAAACAAAAACTCCCTCTTCTTTCAAACTTGTAAAACAAGTTGAAAGCACTGTGAAAGTGAGTAGGAACATGATCGCATCACTTGATAAGTCGATAAAGTTCAATGAAGAATTAGAAGGTAGACAATTCTCACAAAGTAATTTGATTAATGTAAAATGAGATGAGATGTTTAGAAATGAAATGAGGCTGCCTATTTATAGTTTTTTAGGGGTGTTTCCGAAAAGGCATTACATGGGTGAATAGGGGTCAAATAAGCATGTGTCTCCCTCCAAAGGCTGGTCGTGTCTCCTCCAAAAGGCTGGTGATGATTCGGCCTCTCTTGTATCTCCCTCCACTTGCAATTGCCACCACTTTCAAGTTTCCCTCCAAATGCTAGGGACATGTTCCTTGGGAGAGGACATGACCCTTGGGATGATGAGCTGGCATGTGTAGGTGGAGCTGAAATGAGCTGGTTGAGCTAGCTAGCTAGCTGAGTTGCTCCGACAATTTGAGCTACTAGCTGGTTGAGCTGCCATGGCAATCTTGAGCTGCCTTCTAGCTGGTTGCCTTGGCAACTGAAAATTTGCAAGCTGATTTGAGCTTCCTCAAAATGTTCTTTAAACTCCTTTAGCTAATTTGAGCTATCTTGAGCTGAATAGAGCTAATCCGAGCTTTTGTAGATGTCCTTGAGCTGCTTCAAGTTGTCCTTAAACTCCTTGAGCTAATCCAAGCTCCTTTGAGATCTTTAGACTTATGCCTTCATCCTTAGTACCTAAAAGAACAACAAACATGTGTGAGCTGTTTTTAAAGCTAAAATAAGATGCAAGAATTAAACATAAAGATGCAATATGATTAGACATGATGAACTGAACTTAGAAATAGATATAAAGATGTGGACTAAGGTGACACATCAATATGCAAAAGCATGCTTATAATATATAATGCATAAATGAGGTAATAGAAGATAAAGTAAGGCAGAACTCCCTTAGAATCAGACTCAAACCCTTCAATGGTGTGAACCAATCATGGAGAAAGTTGGTGCATATTAGGATTGTATCATCAGAGTGCCTTCCTTTCAAGGGAAGTATGATCCTGATGGTTATTGTGATTGGGAAAATAGAGTTGATTTCCTATTTGAACACACACCTTGATTAATACAAATTATATTTTTTGAGTTTATCTCTCATTCTTGTTATTTTAAGAACTTCTTTGAATTATCAAATCATTTTATTGATTTGTGGCGTCTCCTATTCCATCTTTGATACTTTAGGTTGTTGAATATTTATTATTCTTCATTCTAAGTCCTTTAACCACCCTCAAAGATACATCTAAAGAACAGGTTTATACTTTTTAGTATAGGTTCTTCTTTTTGTAACTTTGAATACTATCCATTTCCTTTTTCCATCATCCCTTCTTTCACTACCCGAAACCATCATCCCTTCTTTCACTACCCGAAACCATCATCCTTCACATCCCATCTTCACTTCCTTCACCCCTTTCATCATGCAAACACTACCCTTCTTCCTCCACCCATCTTCTTTCATGCATTTCATCATATTCTCACAAGAAGACGATCGTGACAACAAGGCTTACTTGCATTCAAGGTCCGAGCAATCAAAGCTTCCATCTAAAGCATATAATAACACAGAAATGCATAGGTATGAATAAATATGATGCATAAATGAAATAATTTAAAGTAAGGAACAAAATAACTCCCTTAGGATTCATCATGCCACATGTCCAAGGTATGAGAAGTGCATGGGAAATGTTGGGGCTGATTAGGATTACATCACAAGCCCTTCCCAATAACAAATGACATGTATGCATGGGTACTACATCATAAAGTATGTAACCCCCTCTGATGCGCTCCAACTCTCCAATTGTTGTTGTAGAGAGAAGCTTTGATTGCCCGAACCTTGAATGTAAGCAAGCCTTGTTGTCCCGAATGTCGTCTTATAGAAATGAGATGAAATAAGGAAGAATGGATAGGTTGCGGAAGGATGGTAGTGTTAGATAGTGAAATGGATGAAGGAATGAAGTGAATAGGAGGGTGGTTTCAGTGGTAAAGGAATAGGATGATGGAAATGGGGAAAAGATAGTATTCAAAGATACAAAAGAAAAACTTATACTAAAAAGTATAAAACTCATTCTTTAGGAGTAACTTTGAGGTGGTAAAAGGACTTAGACTGAAAAATAATAAATATTCAACAACCTAAAGTATCAAAGAAGGAAAAGGAGATACCACAAATCAATAAAATGATTTGATAAGTCTAGAAGTTCTTAAAAGAACAAGATTGAAAGAAAACTCACAAAATGTATTTATAAATTCTGAATTGTGTGTCCTACAAATGCCAAATGAAGGCATATTTATAGGGTAGGGGCGGGGTGGCCGAATAGGCGTGTACAAGGGGATGAATGATTCGGCCATTGCTTGTGTCTCCCTCTTTAATGCCGAATTGGTGTGATAGGGGCTTGAAGAGGTGTTGATAACCTATCAACAACCATTTGGTGGTTGGTGGATCTTCAAGTTGGCGCTAAGTTGTTGAGAGGTGCTTTAGGAAGGTTCCATGGTGATTCGACTGGTTGGTGTCCCTTGAGGTGGCCACACACTTGAGCTGATAGTTGTAGGGTGAGCTGAGAGTGAGCTGGCTTGAGCTGAGCTAGCTAGCTGATTTAGCTAGCTAAACTTAGTAGCTGATTTGAGCTAAACGGAGTTGCCTCTAGCTGAATGAGCTTGTCTTTAAGTATCCTTGAGCTGCCCTTGAACTATAGGACTGTTTTGGAGCTGATTAGTAGCTTGTAAAGCCTCGAATCTTTATTGAGCTATTTTGAGCTCATTGGAAGCTTTTGAGCTGAAACCGAGTGATACATGCATGGGAGGGCTAAACCAATGCATATTGGACAAGAAGCTGAATCTGTTTGTGAAGTCTAGAAAGTCATCCAACTTGCGATGACTTTTCGGATGGGATCCGGAAATTTTTGGGAGGAGTTGTCTTCTATCAAATTGACCGTCATTCAGTTACCTTTCCAACGCTTCTTGAAACGCATCAATCGGACATCAGGAACTCAAGATACGTTCGTTTTATTGAAGACTGCGCATGCAGAAAACTGGATACGAGATTATTACGGGATTTTGTAAAATTCAGCCCAAAAGCTATTATATAAAGCTTTTGGACGAAATAGACTTAGCCCAACTTAATTATTAACATTTAAATTATGTTTTTAGGGTTTTATATACTTTAGGAACCAGCCACCCTTCTCCCCAAGCAACTCTTATCAACTTATCACTTGCATTTATCAGCTTATCACTTGCAGCCCAAGCACAAGGAGTTTAAAGGCTGTTTTTCTTTTATTTTTTTAATTAAATTAGAGTTTCCTTGTTTTAGTAGAAGTTAGATTACTTTGGCTATCCTTCATGATAGAGTAGCGCAAACTTGGATTTGGAAGCCTTCAATCAAGTTGTTGCAAGAACTAGGGGCTCTAGACTCAATCAAGAATATTAGGAGCAGATCTGAAAATTCAAGAGAAAAGAGAAGGGCTTTTCTTGAAAAATTCAGATTCAAGGCTGAAAAATCAAAGAAACAAAGATAAGAAGGAAGATTAGGGGATGAATAATAAGAATTAAAACAAAAAGATTGAAAAAGATTGAAGAAGAGGTAGATAAAACAAATCTGAAAATTCAGCTTTGTTTATGGCTATGGAGATGGCATGAAGTTGAAGATGGAGATGGCTTGGTGGATTTGTGATGGTTTTGTCCTCGGCACCCTCATAGACGCAATTACCTAAGCAAGTAACCTCAAGCGACTCTAACCCACCCTCCTAGACGCGATTACCTAGGCAAGCAGGAGTGTGAAGATGATCTCCCTCACAAGAACTCGTCGGACTTATGTTGAAGAAGACTTCGAAGGCACAAGTAATCAGTACTTGCAAAAATAAACTCACTAAATATTTTATTAATCCAAGAAAATCTGCCTTACAATGGTGGAGGCTTCATCCTTTTATAGATGAAGGATAGCCAAAGTAATTTAACTTCTAATAAAACAAGGAAACCCTAATTTAATTAAAAAATAAAATAAAAATAGCATACAAACTCCTTGTACTTGGCCAGCAAGGAATAAGGTGATAAGGCAAGTGATAAGCTGATATGTGCTGATTTCTTGGGCTGCAAATAAGCTTGGTTGCTTGGGCGGCAAGTAATGGCTTGTTAGGGGCTGGTTGCTTGGGCAGCAAGTAATGGGTTGTTGGGGCTTCTTTTGGACGAAAATTTGAAGGGATTTGGGCTTATTTGGCTGGTAAGTACTTTGGTTTTGGGTAGGAAGCATGTATGGGCTATTTTAATGCAAACTAGGCCTAAATAACACTTGTAAATCCTAACTTGGGCTAAAAATAAAAGTCTCTGACCCAATCCTTTCATAATAAGGAGTATTGGGTCTAAATACAATAAAAGGGATAATTAATGGACATCTAAAGGCTCATGGATATCTATCTCCAAAGGTGCAGCAAGTTGGGTTTTTGTTACCCAATTATGCTCGAAGGATTTTAAGTGTGGGCTTCCTTCAATAAATTCTTCTTTCTTCATGGCAGCTTGCAATCCTTTGCTCACAAATCCTTGAACGGTTGAATTCAGCTCACTCTTGATCATCTTGGACTTGGCTCGAGTTATTGGGCCAAGTGGAAAAGTAAGTCCATCTCGTCCTTGGAATTGCCTTGTGGTACATGTATCATCCCCTCCCTCCTCAAAAGGATTCGTCCACGAATCTGAAATGTCAAAGGGAGAAAGGTCAGCAACATTAAAAGTTGTACTCACATTATACTCACCGGGTAGATCAATTCGGTATGCATTATTGTTGATTCTTTCAAGGACTTGGAATGGTCCATCTCCTCTTGGATCCAACTTGGATTTCCTATGGTTTGGAAATCTCTCTTTACGCATGTGCAACCAAACCCAATCTCCTGGTTCAAAGACAACTTGGCGTCGGCCTTTGTTGACTTTAGCAGCAACGTTTTCATATGTTTTCTCCATTCTTTGCTTTGCCTTAGCGTGTATGGATTTAACCAATTCTGCTTTCTTTGCACCATCTAAGCTGCAAATATTATCAATAGGCAAAGGAACGAGGTCTAAAGCAGTTAAGGGGTTAAAACCATAAACTACTTCAAATGGGGAATAACCGGTGGATGAATGAATAGAACGGTTGTAGGCAAACTCTACGAAAGGTAAATATTCTTCCCAAGTCTTAGTGTTCTTACCGACAACAGTTCTGAGTAACACACCTAATATCCGGTTTATTACCTCGGTTTGTCCGTCTGTCTGTGGGTGACAAGTTGTAGAATAGAGTAGTTTGGTACCTATTTTCCCCCACAAAACTTTCCAAAAATGGCTTATGAACTTGACATCTCTATCGGAAACAATGGTTCGTGGAATTCCATGAAGTCGTACTACTTCTCTAAAGAAGAGATCAGCGACATGTGTTGCGTCGTCCGTTTTATGGCAAGGTATAAAGTGAGCCATCTTTGAAAACCTGTCGACCACAACAAAAATACTATCTTGACCCCTCTTGGTACGAGGTAATCCAAGAATAAAGTCCATAGATAAATCGACCCAAGGGAGAGAAGGAATAGGAAGGGGGTATATAAACCATTAGGACTAACCTTGGATTTGGCTTGTTTACATACTATGCAAGATGCACATACTTTCTCCATAGTTTTACTCATATGTGGCCAAAAGAAGTGCTCCATTACCATGTCCAAAGTTTTGGAGATGCCAAAGTGTCCCATTAAGCCTCCAGAATGTGATTCATGGACTAGAAGTTCTCTAATGGATCCTTGTGGTATACACAACCTGTTCATTCGGAAAAGAAACCCATCTACAAGATAAAACTTGTTAAAAGCACCTTTTAAACAATGAGTATAAATTTACTTAAAATATGGGTCATTAGGATATAATTCCTTTATATGCTCAAATCCCAATATAGTAGCATGCATTTTAGTAATTAGGGTATACCTCCGAGATAGTGCATCCGCTACTACATTATCCTTACCTTTCTTGTATTTGATGATATAAGGGAATGTTTCAATGAATTCCACCCAACGAGCATGTCTCTTGCTCAAATTACCTTGGCCGTTGAGCCACTTCAAGGATTCATGGTCCGTATGTATGACAAACTCCTTTGGAAGAAGATAGTGTTGCCAAACTTCAAGTGCACGAACTAATGCAAGGAGCTCTTTATCATATGTTGAGTAGTTCAAATGTGCTCCTTTTAACTTCTCACTAAAGTAAGCGATTGGTTGTTTTTCCTGCAAAAGAACTGTACCTATGCCTATACCGGAGGCATCACATTCTAACTCAAAAGTGTTAGAGAAATCGGGAAGGCGAAGAATTGGGGCAGTACAAAGTTTACCTTTTAGGGTTTGGAAAGCTGTTTCTTGTGCCTCACCCCAATGGAAACCTACCGTTTTTTTTTTATAATATCCGTCAATGGTGCGGCGATGGTAGAGAAATCCTTGACAAAGCATCGGTAGAAGCTTGCTAGGCCATGGAAGGATCTCACCTCGGTTATGGAAGATGGTGTGGGCCATTCTTTAATTGCTTTGACCTTTTCATCATCAACATGGATACCCTGTGCACTTACTATAAAGCCTAGAAAATTAAGACTTGCACTACAAAACACGCACTTTTCCATGTTAGCATATAATTGTTCCTGTCGGAGAACTTCAAGGACTGATTTCACATGAAAGAGGTGTGAATCAAAGGAAGAAGAGTAGATAAGAATATCATCGAAATAAACAACAACAAACTTACCTCGAAATTCCCGTAAGATGTGGTTCATCAACCTCATGAATGTGCTAGGGGCATTGGTCAAACCAAAAGGCATGACTGTCCACTCATATAGACCGAACTTGGTCTTGAAAGCGGTTTTCCATTCATCTCCTTCCTTCATCCGAATTTGATGATAACCACTCTTCAAGTCAATCTTGGTGAAGATGCATGCGCCGTAGAGTTCATCAAGCATGTCATCTAGTTGTGGGATAGGATGTCGATATTTGATGGTGATTCGGTTTATTGGTCTACAATCTACACACATTCGATAAGAACCATCTTTCTTTGGCACCAAAAGCACTGGTACGGCACAAGGGCTTAAACTCTCACGAATGTAGCCTTTGTGGAGTAGTTCTTCCACTTGCCTTTCTAACTCCTTGGTTTCTTCAGGATTGCATCTATATGCTGGTCTATTTGGGATAGAAGAACCCGAAATTAGGTCAATTTGATGTTCAATTCCTCTTAAGGGCGGCAAACCATCGGGTGGATCACCTAAAACATCATTAAAGTCTTGCAAAAGAGAAACAAACACACTAGGCAAACGGTTGTTATTGTTAGTGATAGAAATAAAATTTTCCCTAAATCGGACGAGAATGCAAGGTTGTTTAAGAAAAGGGGCTTGTCTCACTTCTTTTTCTCTCGCATAAATATTTTGAGATACTCTTTTCTTCTCACAGTTAGGATCACTCACCACCCCTGGGCCTTTGTTCATTTGGCTTTTATTACTACTAGCCTCTTTCGTCGTTGCCTTTTGTTCCTTGTTTCCATCTTTTAGAATTCCCACCCCCTCACAAAACTTCTTCATTCGCATCTGGTCTTTGTACACCTCTTTTGGATCGAGTGGGGCCAAGGTATACTTCTTGCCATGGTATACAAAGGAATATTTATTTAATTTACCATGGTGAGTCACATCACGGTCATACTGCCAAGGTCTCCCTAAAAGCAAGTGAGATGCTTGCATAGGAATAACGTCACACCAAATGTCATCAGAATATTTGCCCATAGTAAAAGTGACTAATGCACGTTTGGTTACCTTTAACTCTGATCCTTCATGAAGCCATTGGAGATAATATGGCTTTGGATGGCGTTGACAAGGTAGGTCAAGTGCATCAACTAGATAGCTGCTCACCACATTCGCACAACTTCCGCTATCGATGATGACAGAATAAAGTTTACCTTTGATCAAACATCGTGTGTGGAAAATATTTGTTCTTTGCACTTCTGTGTCGTCGATTGCTTGGATATTAAGTGAACGTTGAATCACCAAGCTTCTAGGATCAAGTTCATCACTAGAGTAATTATCGGCGATGAATTCATTATCGGACAATTCTGAATCGGATGTGCATGTCCCATCTTCTCGAACAAGAAAAAGTCTTGTATTTGGGCAGTCCCTTTGATAGTGTCCATGTCCTTTGCACTTGAAGCATACAATATCCCGGGTTTTCTTAGCTGTTTGTGTATTTTCCGTCTTCGTGGGAATTTTGGCCTTGGTTTTTTCCAATGGCTTGGATGCTTCAGGTTTCTGTTTTGCTCTACTAGAGTCGGCCAAAGGATTAGAAGTATTAGAATTAGACAAGGGTTGAGTGGTACCTCTATCATATGGATAACTCTTTTGGCGATATCGTTGTCTATCTTTGATGCGTTTTTCAATTGTCATGGCAAATTGGAATGCCTCTTCAAGAGTGTCGTAGGTTTTGAGTTCAAGCACCTCAAGAATGTTGTCATTGAGTCCGACAATAAACCTAGTCAATGTATCTTCTTCGTCCTCTTGTATATCGGCTCTTTGCATCAAGGATTCCATCTCTTTGAGATATTCATCAACAGTTCTGTAGCCTTGTCTGATCTTTTGCAACTTTGGTTTGAGCTCTCGTCGATATAATGGGGGAACGAATCGTTCTCGCATGACTTCTTTAAGTTCTCCCCATGATGTTATCTTGGCTTCTCCATTGAGACGCCGGTTTCGGACCAATTGGGACCACCAAATGGATGCATATTCAGTGAATTCGAGAGTCAACAATGGGACTTGATCCTCTTCGGGACATTGATAATACTTGAACAAAAGATCAACTCGATTTTCCCAGTCACAATAAGCATCAGGGTCATACCTTCCTTGAAAAGGCGGCACAGTGATCTTTGGTTTCGCCAAGGAGGTTTGTGCTCGTTTTGGTTCTGTGCGAGGGTTGTGCCTATGTAGGGGATTTTGGCGTCTATTCTGAATGTGAAAAAGAGGTGGACGCTTAGGCTCTTCTGTTTCATCTTCAACCTCATTGGTTTCGATTCCTCCAATGGTTTGAGTTATTGCGGTCACGACTGTATCGGTGTGATCAAGCTTGGTTGCCAATGAGGTTACAGTCCGTGTAAGTTTATTTAGAGTATCTGCAACCTCTTGAAGAGTCACCTTGTGTGGTTTGTCGTCGTCACTAGTTTGTGACATCCTGAAAACACTCAAATTTAAAAAAGGTGAAAAACAAAAGCAAGAAAAGCTAGAAATCTCACTAAACACTCCAAGAAAGAAATACTTAGCGAGGCAAGTAAGCCAATCTTGTGCTCTTTAAAGATCTTCCTGCCACAAGACAAACAAGTCACAATCGGAGTTTAATCCTAACAATGATTCCTAATTGTACTAGGAGTCCAAGGAAAGGCTTGACACCAATTGAAATATAGTCGCAAGAAGGAAGAATTACAATGCAACTTGTTTAATCCTACTCACACCAGAATAGAGAAGGTGTTAATGGCGTAAGAGAAGAAAGAAAAGCAAAATAAACGAACTTAAATAACTAAAGAGTAGAAAAAAAAAAGTAGAAAGATGGAAACCCAAAACCCGGAAACAACTTGAAGAAAGAAATCCAAAGTTGAACCCACTTCAATGTGATGCTTGCAGTGATGGATGATGTTGATCTTGATGATTCTTGATGGTAGTTGGCGGCTAGGTATGATCTTTCTCACTTTTCTTCAGTTTCAGTTTTTGTTTTTCGTTTCTTTTTTTTTCTTTTCTTTTCTCTTTTTTTTTGTTTTTTTTTGTTTTATAAGATAAATAAACTAAAAAGAATGAAAATTGATAGAAAGAAACTAAACTAGGGTGAAAATCGAGGAAAAGAACCTAATTCTGCTCAATTTTGATCCACTTTGTTCGAGGTGTTCCCGATGTCAAAAAATTCTGAAATTTTATGTGGCGACTCCTCCAATGGTGTAGATCTGATCTGGAAATTTTCAGCTCAAAATTCGTTCGTTTGAATTTTGCGATTTTTCCCCTTTTATTCGAATTTTTCACCCAAAACGCCAAAATTCTTGCCAAGAATCGTCCCAAATCTGATACCAAATGATAGAGTAGCGCAAACTTGGATTTGGAAGCCTTCAATCAAGTTGTTGCAAGAACTAGGGGCTCTAGACTCAATCAAGAATATTAGGAGCAGATCTGAAAATTCAAGAGAAAAGAGAAGGGCTTTTCTTGAAAAATTCAGATTCAAGGCTGAAAAATCAAAGAAACAAAGATAAGAAGGAAGATTAGGGGATGAATAATAAGAATTAAAACAAAAAGATTGAAAAAGATTGAAGAAGAAGTAGATAAAACAAATCTGAAAATTCAGCTTTGTTTATGGCTATGGAGATGGCATGAAGTTGAAGATGGAGATGGCTTGGTGGATTTGTGATGGTTTTGTCCTCGGCACCCTCTTAGACGCAATTACCTAAGCAAGTAACCTCAAGCGGCTCTAACCCACCCTCCTAGACGCGATTACCTAGGCAAGCAGGAGTGTGAAGATGATCTCCCTCACAAGAACTCGTCGGACTTATGTTGAAGAAGACTTCGAAGGCACAAGTAATCAGCACTTGCAAAAATAAACTCACTAAATATTTTATTAATCCAAGAAAATATGCCTTACAATGGTGGAGGCTTCATCCTTTTATAGATGAAGGATAGCCAAAGTAATTTAACTTCTAATAAAACAAGGAAACCCTAATTTAATTAAAAAATAAAATAAAAACAGCATACAAACTCCTTGTACTTGGCCAGCAAGGAATAAGGTGATAAG
Source organism: Hibiscus trionum (assembly GCA_030270665.1). Classification (NCBI taxonomy): domain Eukaryota; kingdom Viridiplantae; phylum Streptophyta; class Magnoliopsida; order Malvales; family Malvaceae; genus Hibiscus; species Hibiscus trionum. The sequence continues at coordinate 32,527,927 of BSYR01000008.1, forward strand.
GCAAGTGATAAGCTGATATGTGCTGATTTCTTGGGCTGCAAATAAGCTTGGTTGCTTGGGCGGCAAGTAATGGCTTGTTAGGGGCTGGTTGCTTAGGCAACAAGTAATGGGTTGTTGGGGCTTCTTTTGGACGAAAATTTGAAGGGATTTGGGCTTATTTGGCTGGTAAGTACTTTGGTTTTGGGTAGGAAGCATGTATGGGCTGTTTTAATGCAAACTAGGCCTAAATAACACTTGTAAATCCTAACTTGGGCTAAAAATAAAAGTCTCTGACCCAATCCTTTCATAATAAGGAGTATTGGGTCTAAATACAATAAAAGGGATAATTAATGGACATCTAAAGGCTCATGGATATCTATCTCCAAAGGTGCAGCAAGTTGGGTTTTTATTACCCAATTATGCTCGAAGGATTTTAAGTGTGGGCTTCCTTCAATAAATTCTTCTTTCTTCATGGCAGCTTGCAATCCTTTGCTCACAAATCCTTGAACGGTTGAATTCAGCTCACTCTTGATCATCTTGGACTTGGCTCGAGTTATTGGGCCAAGTGGAAAAGTAAGTCCATCTCGTCCTTGGAATTGCCTTGTGGTACATGTATCACTTCACCTATAAAAGGATGAAGCCTCCACCATTGTAATTCAGATTATTCAGATTTTCTTTGATTAATGAAATATTTAGTGACTTTGTTTTTGCAAGTGCTGATTACTTGTGCCTTAGAAGTCTTCTTCAACATAAGTTCGACGAGTTCTTGTGAGGAAGATCATCTTGACACTCTTGCTTGCCTAGGTAATTGCGTCTAGGAGGGTGGGTTAGAGCCGCTTGAGGTTGCTTGCTTAGATAATTGCGTCTAAGAGGGTGCCGAGGACAAAACAACAACAACAAATCGCAAGCCATCTTCATCTTCAATCTTCACACCATCTCCCATAATTCCATAAACAAAGCTGGAAATTTCAGAATTGTTTTTACTATTCTTCTCTTCATCTTTTTTAATCTTTTTCGTTATATTCTTATTATTCATCTTCTAATCTTTCTTATTGTATTCTTTTCTTTAAATTTCAAGCCTTGAATCTGAAATTTTCAAGAAAAGCCCTTCTCTTTTCTATTGAATTTTCAGATCTGCCCATAGCTTTCTTGATTGAGTCTAGAGCTCTTAGTTCTTGCAACAACTTGATTGAAGGCTTCCAAATCCAAGTTTGCGCTACTCTATCACCGAGCTATCCACCAATCCCTTGAGCGTGTTTAATGTATCCTAGAAAGCAAACACCAATTTCTATAAGTAGTGTATTATATAAATAGTATAGGGACTGTATAGTATGTATAGTGCATATATAGAGCTAAATGCTTAAACTAAATGATGCAATCATAATACTGAAAAATAAGATGCATAATAATTATTAAGCAATTGAAAGTAAAGATGTGGTTTTGTATCTAGGTAATATTTATGCGGCATGTTCCTAAATACCAAAATGCATAAGTAGAAACGAATAACAAAAGAGTATAAATAAAGAAAGAGTTAGTAAAAATTCCCTGAACACAGCATGAAAGATTGAGCATAGTGAACCTAAATGTGCACACATCACCCTCGACCCGATCTGGGTGAAAGACCGAACCGAACGGATCACACGAGGAATATTGAAGTAAACCGGGAGGTTTACCTCAATAAACGACCCCATTTTTTTCATTTTATCTTGTCTAGATGCTCATTATTATCCTAAGTGTTTAACATCGTAGCAGAATAATTAACAACTCGACCAAACATCGATTTGGGATTCAATTGCATTCAAATACATTTTAGGGACCATTTTGTAATTTTAAAAAAATACAGAGACTTATCACTTTTAAAGTTATCAACCTTTAATTAGTCATATTACATGCCTCTCTGTCAAATCTCAGCTCAAAACAATCATCCATGTTCATTTAATCCCATTCAAAGTAACAGAACTAAAAATATTCTAATAACCAACTTAACATTCAGGGTTGAACGACTCGAAACATGGGACCGTATCGAAACACTCTCTATGGTGTTTCTAAACACAGGATTCCAGTAGCAAAACGTACCGAAATGCCCCTTCCCTGTTTTGAAACCCCTAAGCCATTTCAAGCACACTAATTTGGTACATGCTTAGGTGTACCGAAACACCTGGGCCTGTAATGACGATTTTTGTTGGTTTTTCACACTTGAATCCATACAAAACCATTCCAACATGTTTTCAACATGCATACAACATATTTAAGACATCAAACCACAATCATACATGGCAGACACAACATCATAGCATGTCCATAAGCATCAAAGGAATCTATAGGCATGCAACCTATGCAAAAATAGCCACTTAAGAGTCAAAACACAAACCAATGCATAAACAAACAATTAAAGGCCATTTACAAGTCATTAAGGGCATTTCAAACATGCCTCAACCAGGGAGTTTCAAAACACATCTCTCAAAACAACAAGGTATCCTCCCATTACCAACTATTATTACTAATAAGCAAATATAAAACCATACTTGAGCTTAACCACACTTCTTGGAATCTTTCTTGCCTCTTTGCTGCCCAAACAAGCTAATTCTCTACATTGTTGGAAAAAGAGAGCGTAAGCATAAATGCTTAGTGAGGGATGCTCAAAACAAACCAACCACAACAATGCATTTTAAAACCATTTCTCATTTAGAAATCTCTATCTCACCATGCTCTTTCTATCTCTTGCTTGAAATTATTTTCAAAGCAAAACCACATCATTAAAACCACATGTACCATCTATCTCATGCATTCATCAAAATGCAAAATCTCAAGGCAAAGCCTCACATGCTTAAATCTCTTATAGCATTTCTCAAATCATATTCTCATATGCAAAACACAATGCATAAAATCATTTAGAAACAAGGTTCATGTGAATCTCATATATTGGCCTTTTAGCAACATTACTCGGATATGTGGATAGCTTGACTAAATGTCAAGTCCTACCCTAGTGGAAATCTCACATCACCGGACTCTCATGGCGGAATCTCTCATCGCCATAAAGCTTGGGTGTTTCACCAAAACCTACCGTGGTGGAATCTCTCATCACCACACTCTCACTTTGGAACGGGATGACACTACCCCCATTGCCCGAACCAAAGAGCACGTGCGAATTTTGTATATTATAGTGCACTTCTCATCCTATTGGTCGACCAATTATATCTGGTAACAATAATCTCATCTCATGCCAATATACTCATTTTAAACATCACTACCTACTATTTTTCAATGCATCATTTTAAATCATTCTCATTCCATTTCAAAAGCATAAACAATGCATAGCATTTTCTCAAATAGTTCTATCTCAATGAAATAACAATTCTATCTCATGAGATCATTAAAATCATCATATCATTTCTCAAAACATGCATAAAATAGCAGGTGTAATTTTATCTTCAAAATGAGAGCATGATCATAAAAACAATGGGATAAAAACCAAGAAAACGAGAGCGAAACATCTCAAAACAAGGAGGGGATGATGTGTGAACGTTTAGGTTCACTATGCTCAAACTTTCATACCGTGGTCAGGGAGTTTTTACTAACTTTTTCTTTATCTATACTCTTTTGTTATTCATTTCTGCATATGCATCTAGGTATTTTGTTATATGCCAGCTTGTCAAAGCATTATTCATATACTTTGCATTTTATTTCATATGTCATTTAACATGAATCAAATAGGCAGCTTACTACCTAGATACAAAACCACATCTTTACTTTCAATTGCTTAATAATCATTATGCATCTTATTTTTTAGTATTATGATTGCATCATTTAGTTTAAGCATTTAGCTCTATATATGAATTATACATACTATACAGTCCCTATACTATTTATATAATACACTACTTATAGAAATTAGTGTTTTCTCTGTAGGATACATTAAACACGGCTCAAGGGATTGGTGGATAGCTCGGTTTCAGCCCAAAAGCTTCTAATGAGCTCAAAACAGCTCAATAAAGATTCGAGGCCTTACAAGCTACTAATCAGCTCCAAAACACTCCTATAGCTCAAGGGGAGCTCAAGAATACTTAAGGACAAGCTCATTCAGCTAGAAGCAGCTCCGTTTAGCTCAAATCAGCTCCTAAGTTTAGCTAGCTAGCTCAGCTCAAGCCAGCTCACTCTCAGCTCACCCTACAACTATCAGCTCAAGTGTGTGGCCACCTCAAGGGACACCAACCAGCCGAATCACCATAGAAGCTTCCTAAAGAACTTCAAGATTTATCAAATCATTCTATTGATTTGTGGCGTCACCTATACCATCCTTGTTACTTTAGGTTGTTGATTATTCATTAATCATCCGTCTAAGTCCCTATACCACCCTCAAAGACAACTTCAAGAACAGGTTTATACTTAATAGTATAAGTTCTTTCCTTTGGTTACTTTGAATACTATTTCATCACCATCCTTTCAATTCTTTCCCTTCCATTTCCTTCACTATCCGAACACCATATATCCTTCACCTAAACCTTCCATTTTCTTCCCTTTTCTTTTCCAACACAACCTTATACTTCCACAGCCATACTCTTTCACCTTCTTTCCCTATCTTTTCATCATATTTCTACAAGAGGACATTTGTGAAGACAAGGCTTGCTTGCATTCTAGATCGGGACAGTCAAAGCTTCTCTCTACAACACCAATTGGAGAGTTGGAGCGCATCATGTGGTAATTAGAGCAAAGGAAGAATAAAGTAAGCCCTATCTTTTGTTATCTCAATTTTAATAAAAAAAAGAAATAAAAATAAAATTAGAATTCCTTCTTCCTCATGTTCTCAAAAACAAAAAATAGACAAAAAATTTCAAAATAAAAAAAAGAAGAGAAAATCAGAAATACAAAATGTTGAAGGCAAAAGGCACAAACGATCAAGAAACCAACTCGGAGAAGTTTCTCAAGTTTGATTGTTCACCATAGGTTTGTAAGTTAAGTTTTGTGGTAACGAATCTGTTTTTTCTTTTCATCTTTTCATTTTCTTATTTCTTACATTTTTGTCCCTTAACTTTTTCTCTTCTTCTTTAAACCTTTATTTCATTTCAATTTCTCTTCTTAACCTCTATTTTTGCAGCCCAAATGCCATAATATCATAGAATATTTGACAGGTTTTAGTTAGTTCTTTCAAGAACTTGAGACGAGAGAATTGAGTGGTAAAAGGCAAGAGAGAGGTGAGCACAAAAGGGGAAGTAAAAACCTGAATTCCCAGAGTGTAAACATGAGTTAAATTGAGTGACATCTTTCCTTTCCTTGGAGTGAACGTGAGAATTTTGTGTGACCTTTTCAAATTGATGAATCAAGCAACATGACTTTTGAAGAACCAATAGGCGTGACCTTTAGTGATCCAGACATGCCCTTGCCGTTCCAAAGGATATGCCACTTGAAGTTCAAAAGGATGTGTCATTTGAAGATCCAAGAGTTGTGTTTGTTGACATCCCATGTGCAATGCCAATCTTAAAGAAGATTCTGAAACCAACTCCCATTAAACATCCACCATGGTTTGCTTTGTCCATTCATCTTGTTATTAATTTTTCATTTACTAACCATGGTTTGTTTTGCAGCCAATTGTTTCATCTACATGGCATTATCCTATCAACTTTTGATGACAAGTTTCATTGTCGTTTTAAATGGTATGTGAGGATCGAACTCATCATTCGAAAGGACATAAGGGAAAGAGAAGTTGGCGTGAACTATAAGGAACTGTTCGTGAAAGGATTTATTGATCCAGGAGGTAGGAATCGGAAACAAAGAGCTGAAACCTTGATGAAAGATCATGATGTTTCCAAAAGACACATCCCTACACCAAAGGACATGACATTACCAAAGGTGGAATCTGAAGAATCGTGTACCTTCACAAATAGTCATGATGTTACCAACCAACACCGCTAGAAGGCTGAAGGGATTAAGGACCTTGCCAAAGGGTGCGATGATTCCAATCATTGCAAAGAAGAACCCCAAAAGACATGTGCCTATTCGACATAGGAGATGATTAGGAAGTGTCCCTTGACACGACCTATTGATGTAGGCCGATCTTGTTGATGATGCTGAACGGCACACTTTGATTGTAGGACCTAGGAAAGAAGCAATTATCTCGCAAGAAGTGGCTGCAAAATGAAGAAATAAAGATAAGGGATGGAATGAATTGTTTAGGGACTAATTTGGAATGAAGGAATGCGTGGTGTTTGGAAAGGGTGCAAGGGGTGTTTGGACGTGTTGGGTGATGGTGAAGGCTGAGATAAGGTGATAGGTTTAAAAGAAAAGAATTCTGATGGTGTTTGATGGTGGTAAGAAAGGATGGAAATGGAGATAGTATCTTAAAGATACTTAAGGAAGAAACTAGACTATAGAAAACCTAACCCTGAACCTTATTGATCTTTAAGGGATGGTAGTAAGGACTTTTACCCCTTTATTATATTAAACTAAAAGAACTAGAAGTATCAAGGTGGATAGAGGGTTGATGCCACAAATATAAAATACTTGATAAGTCGATAAAGTTCTAAAGAGAACTAAAAGAGAGAAAATTCTCACAAAAGGATGAAATATATTCTGAATTGTTTTTTTAAATGCCCAAAGGGCTTACATATTTATAGTAGGGGAAATGATGTGGCCGAATAGGCATCATACATGGGTGAATGGTTCGGCTAAGCATGGTGTCTCCCTCCAATATTGCCGAAATGGTGTGATAAGTGCTGGATAGTGGTGATAAGCCTTTGGTGCTTATTCGGTAGCCTTGGTGACTTTCCATCTTGGCGCCATGCTTGAAAGGAGATGTTGTGATACGCTTCAACTCTCCAATTGCCATTGTTGAGAGAAGCTTTGATTGCCCGGACCTTAGAATGCAAGTAAGCCTTGTTGCATGATCGTCTTCTTGTGGAAATATGTTGAAATGTATGAAAGAAGATAGGTGGCGGAAGGATGGTAGTGTTTGTATGATAAAAGGGGTGAAGGAAGTGAATATGGAATGTGAAGGATGGTGGTTTCGGATAGTGAAAGAAAGGAAGATGGAAAAGAGAAATGGATAGTATTCAAAGTTACAAAAAGAAGAACTTATAATAAAGAGTATAAACCCATTCTTTAGAAGTATCTTTGAGGGTGGCGAAAGGACTTAGACTGAAGAATAATAAATATTCAACAACCTAGAGTATCAAAGATGGAATAGGAGATGCCACAAATCAATAAAATTATTTGATAAGTCAAAGAAGTCCTTAAAAGAACAAGAATGAGAGATAAACTCACAAAAGATAATTTGTATTAATCAAGGTGTGTGTCTCAAATGCCAAAATGGCTTACATATTTATAGGGTGGCCGAATAGGCATGTACAAGGGTAAGGGATGGTTCGGCTAGGGCTTGTACCCCTTCACAATTGTCGAAAAGGCTTGATAAGTGCATGAATAATGCTTGATAAGCTATAGGCAATGATTCGGCCCTTGGTGCCTCTCCATAATGGCACCAAGCATGGGAATGGAGCCTTGCTTTCCCTCCTTTGGCTGAATGGGTGCTCTGGAAGCTTCTATGATGATTTGGATGGTAGGTGACCTTTGGGGTGTCCACACACTCGAGCTAGTAGTTGTAGGGTGACCTGAGATGAGCTGATTGAACTGAGGTTGAGCTGGTTCAACCTGAGCTAGCTAGCTGAATTAGCAAGCTAAAGTTGAGTGGTGTTTTGAGCTAAACGGAGCTTCCTCTAGCTAAGTGAGCTGGTTTTTTAGTGTCCTTGAGCTGCCCTTGAACCATAGGAGTGTTTTGAAGCTGAAATATAGCTTGTAAGGTCTAAAATCAACAATGAGCTGTTTTGAGCTCATAGGAAGCCTTTGAGCTGAAACTGAGCTGGCCACTAGTCCCTTGAGCTGTGTCTATCATGTCCTACAAAGAAAACACTAAATTGCATAAGTAATATTTCATATAAATAGTATAAGGACTAAAATGCATAAGTATATAGAATATGATGAAATGGATAAATAGATATATGATGCAAACATATAATGAAATGCATAAATGATGAAATGCATAAATGCTAAGAAAAGATGTGGTTTAATAACTTGTGCATGTATCATCTATGCTATGATCAATAGAATAAAGTATGAAAAATATATGTATAGTATGATATGAGGGCAAGTATCTAAACAACTAGAAATGAGTGTAGCAGATGTAATAAGGAATAAAAGAGAAATAAAGAAAATCCCCTGATCTTTGTTGTGTAAAACGCAATATGAAAGTGAGTCAAATTTGAGTATGAATGTAACCCCCTTAACCCGGCCTAGACGGTTGACCCGAATTAAGGAAGTCACACGGGGAAAACCAAAGTCAACCCGAAAGTCAACCTTGATTAACGACCCTTTTTGTTTTTTTTAATATTGTCTAGATGCACTTTAGACCTAATTGTGATCACACAACCATCATACCAAAAGATCACAAACATCAGAGATCAAACAGGGACCCAATTGAACAAATTACAACTTTAGGGACCAAAATGTAAATTCTGATAAATATGGGGACTTAACCCAAATTAAAGTTACCATCTTCAAATTAATCATGTTTCATGCTTCTCTGTAAAATTTCAGCTCAAAAGGACTTCCCAAACTCATACAATTGCACAAACAAGTTTCAGGACCAAAACGCAAACATTCCAAAACATATAACTGCCAATGTCAGCCCCCAACGGTCACCCGTTCCGAAACAGGCATAGCCCGTTCCGAAACTCGGGGCCGTTCCGCAACGCGTACCGAAACGGGGGTCTGGCAGTGGACTTTCCGTTTCGGAACGGCCCCTCCCGTTTCGGACGCCTGGGCACAATTAAGGCACCCATTCCGAAACGGTAGGTGCTGTTCCGAAACACCCTGCACAGATTGCCTAAAAATGCATACTTAAACATGCAATTGACCAACCAATCATGCTCCAAATGCCACCAAACTTTGCCAACATGCAATTCAACATATATGAGACATACTTGCATCAACAATTCATCAAAACATCCACATATATGAAAAGCCCCAAATCTATAGGCATGCTTCCTACACAAGTAAGCCATTCAAGCATAAACTTCCAAATCAAGCATAAAAAGGCCAACCACAAAAACCAGCATTCCCAACAACATTCAACATACTTAGGGAGTTCTAAACATCTCCCAAAACATACACATAGGTCCCCCATTGCCAAATTACCAAAAGCTAAAATGTACTTCGAAAACCTTCCATACTTAGAGCTTTGTTTCCACTTGGATGCTTGCCCTCCTTGCTGCCCTCAAGTACCCTAATGTTCTGCATTATTGAATTAAGAAAACGGAAGAGAGCGTAAGCAAAAGCTTAGTGAGGAATGCTCAACAAAACCATCCAATAATGCATTTATAAAACACTTATAAAACATGCTTCAAATCATCATTTACACATGCTCAAAAGCATTCTTAAAACAAGCATCTCATGCTTCATTTCATTACATGTTATATTGGCCTCAAGTGATACATTTCATTTCTTTGAAAACAAGTTCATCAACTTTCACCCCAAGGACTTTTAAACACCTTGGACCCCAAGGACTTTTAAACACCTTGGCCATGGACTTTTAAACACCATGAATTAGATCACCTCAAGGACTTTTAAACACCTTGACCCCAAGGACTTTTAAACACCTTGGCCATGGACTTTTAAACACCATGAATTGAATCACCTCAAGGACTTTTAAACACCTTGAGCCCAAGGACTTTTAAACACCTTGGAAAGGACCACACAAGGACTTTTAAACACCTTTGTGTCCGTAACAAGAATCATCCAAGGACTTTTAACCACCTTGATGTTCTTAAGTAACAAGGCTCACTCAAGGACTTTTAACCACCTTAGTGACCTTAACCTTTTCAAAACATCACTTGCCAATATACATCATTTTCATCAATTAATCCACTGTTTTAAAGCATTAAACCAAGCCATATTCATCATGCACTTAAAAGCATCAAACCACATTTAATCAATGTTCAAAAACAAGGAACTCTTACCTTGAGCTTCCTTTAACATATGGCTTATCAAAACAGCAAATACCATGCTAAATCATGCTTTCAAAACAGTAATCAAAACATGCAAATAACCACATTGCATCACAACAAAATCATGGCCACCACTAGAGAGAATTTCCGAAAACTTACACTAGAGCTTAGCAAAGTTGTTTAGACTTAAACTAAGCTCCCAAGACATTGGTTTCAAAGCCGAAAACCCAATTTCACTCACCGATTCCACTTCGCCTCAAGCCAAAGCACCAAAACAAGCCTCCGGATCAACAACTCTTGGATCCAAAGATGCCTCCCCTGATTAAACACATTAAAGCAGAGATTTAATGCATCATCATGCATCAAAAGCTTCAATGAAAGCACTCAAACTCGCTGCTCTCATTCACACTCCAATTTCGGCCACCAAACACAACCGAAATGGCATCAAAACCACTACTCAACAAAGCCCAGCCATAAACCAGCAAAACCTAACATCCATTAACACCATTTAACATCTAAAAACAACCTATAAACATCCTTACACCTCCAGCAACATCAGATCCACAAAATCACCACAAAAACATCCAAGAATCACAAGCTAAACTTAGGAAACACAACCCATCCGGGATTGCATTAATCAAAACTCATTTCCTTATCAATTTAGAGTTCATTTAACATCAAAAACACACCTCAAATCACAGATTAATCATATCTAACGAAAATCACCAAAAATCACCAAATCTTGCATTATAAGCCAAGATCCATTTCACCACTTAAAATCCTTTAATAAAACTTCAATTAAGAGTTGAGAACTTGGGAATTTCAGTAAAGAACTGATAGTTTAGAGGAGAAGGACGTTCTTACCTCCAAACTTGTGTTTCTCCACTTTTTGGAATCAAAAACCTTGTTGAATCAACTAGCAAATGATGAGGTTTTGAAGATATGTTGATTAGGAATCAAAAGAATGTTGAAAGGAGGATTTTAGGTGAGAAAATCAGGAACAACTCTCTGGAAAACAAGTGTTTGGATTGAGAGAAAATGAGAGAAAGAAAATAGAGAAGTTAGTTAAGAAAATAGCCAAATGGCCTTTCCCTCCACTTTTGATATGTTTTAAAATCAAAATAAATCTCAAAATATCTTAGAAAAATCTGGAGAAACTACTTTTGGAATAATAGCTCCTTAAAGATTCAAAGTTTCAACTCTTTATAAAACAGTCACAAAACTTTCAAAAATTACATTTTGGTCACTAGCCAAAATGTCACTCTTCCAAAACCCATTTTTCAAAATTGATTTCACAGTTCACTTAATTATATTAAAAGATGATTTTAGAACATTTTTCCATATTTTTAATGCAACCCGAACTAGGCTTTCCTAATTTCACCTCTTTAGATTCGACCAGCACTTTGACCAAACCGGTCAACGCCCAAAACTTCTAAGCCCAAAACCGGGGCGTTACAACTCTCCCCCCCTTAAGAAATTTCGTCCTCGAAATTTACCTGAAGGAAAGAGATAAGGAAACTGCTTCAGCATGTCTTCCTTCCGCTCCCACGTGGCTTCCTCAACACCGCGATGCTTCCACATCACCTTCACCAACTCAATGGTCTTGCCACGAAGAACCTTGCTATCCGAATCCAGAACCTTCACCGGTTCCTCATCATAGGTCAAATCCGGATTCAAAACCACTTCCTCCACAGGCATCACATGCGAAGGATCAGATCTATACCTCCGGAGCATAGAGACATGGAACACATCATGAATCTTCTCCAACTCCTGAGGTAACCTCAACAGATACGCAACAGGACCCACACGCTCAACCACCTCATATGGTCCAATGTACCTAGGGCTCAACTTACCCTTTCGGCCAAACCGCATCACCTTCTTCCAAGGCGAAACCTTCAAGAACACACGGTCACCCACCGCATACTCTATCTCCTTACGCTTCAAATCCGCGTAAGACTTCTGCTGATCAGAAGCAGCCTTTAACCGCTCACAAATGAGCTTTACCTTCTCTGTGGTCCCTTTTAACAAAGCCGGCATTGAAACCAACTTTTGACCAGTCTCAGCCTAACAAAGAGGAGTCCTACACTTCCTGATGTGAGCACGTCATCACCAGCACATGTTGCTGATTCGGAGGTCTTACCGTTAGGACCAATTACGCGATCTAGGGCGCAACGTTTCAGGGAAGCTCTGTTCCTTATTTGTGCTAATATTTCTGAATCATTCGATAATACTTGTGCCTTAGACAATAAGACTTTTAATTTGTTGCATGCTGATATGTGACTTATTTAAGTTATATTATTTATTACGGATGTTTAAATAATATATATAATTTGTTAACAGTGTTTTGTGTTAGTATAATATAATTTATATTGTATCTCCTTTTAATATGTTTATTTTTATGTGTGTAGTGTTGTGTGCATGTGTGTGCCCGAATGATGCATGTGTGAAGTGCATGGAGTAACCGAATGGTGCAGCTGAGATAATTTCATTTCTTATCAATTAAAGCATGTGTCAATTGAATTTAAAATTCAATTCACATGCAAAGCAGCCCTCTTTACACCTGTGCATTGCCGTCCAGCCCATGTTTCCACTAAAGCCACCCACTTTCCATTGAATATTTAAATTGACCAGCACATTTTTTTTTTTGCATTTGCTGCTGCCCACTCAAGTCTCAATTGCACGGCCAGCCAAGAAAATGGAACCCACTTGCCGCCCACTTGCTGCCCCACTTGGAGATGATTGAATTTATAATTCAAAAGGCTGCATTACACGGCTGGAAAAGAATACAAGGCTGCCCGACCCATGCTGCCACTTACCACCCCACTCACTTGACGATTGGATTTATAAATCAAAAGGCTGCATATTGAAATCTAATTGCACAGATAGTGGAGGGATGGAATCCATTGCTGCCGAATCATGCTGGTTGTAAAAGTGATGCCAACTCAACGATCAAAAGCACCCGGCTGGAAATGGAGTTTGCTTGTTTTATTTATTTATTAATTTTTTTTTACTATAAATATGTGATGTATTTTCATTTGAAAGATCAAGACTTTGATGAATGAAAATTTTGTGAGATTATATCTCAATTTTAGTTCTTTTTAGAACTATTTTCCTTGATACTTCGGGTTCCCAATTGTTAGATAATTGACGGGTCCAAGTACTTTATTCGAATAAATTCAAGATAAGGTTCGGGTTCGTTCAACAGATTGTTCGAGTTCTTCCTTGGAATTTGTTCACCTATCGATTACGAAGAACAGATTCGATTCGGGTTTGCATAATAGATTATGCAGGTTCTTTCGAGTTCATCGTGTCAAGTCCAAGAACATTGCTGCTATTGTTGAATGCTTGAAGATATCATCTTCATCCTTAAATTATTTCAGCAATTTTCTTCTTTTTCTCATTTCTGATTTATTTTCTTATTTTCTTTATTTTTGCCACCTATATAAAAATCTATGTTTGTTTCTATTGCAGAGAAAATACGTGCTATTATCCTAGATCCGTGAATGAACGAGGAAAGTTGATTTCTTCAACAACACCCTTGTATCATATGGTAATCAGAGCTTTGGTCGGATTATAGCATCTTCTGCACTACCAGACAAAAAAAAAATTATATATATATATCTATCCAAAAGTAAAAAAAAAGTCAAAAAAAAAATTCAGAGTTATATATATATATATACGAAAATTCAAAAAAAAAAGAAAAGAAAAAGAGTGATGAGTTGTGAAGAATAAAAAAAAACAAAAAAAAAATTTGTTGAAAGGTTTTGATATGTTGAAGGATGTATCTATCTTACCTTGAAATGCTTTGAAATCACCCGAAATCAACTTTTCTTGTTTGTTCCGGAGATAAGATGGTGGTAAGCATTTCTACTGCGTAAGTTGCTAGATTCTTGTTCTTTTAGCATCCTTTCTTTCATTTCATATTGTTATTTTTTTTTAGCCTGATTCTCAACTTTCATTTTTTTTTATTATTATTTATTTCTCTTTTCTCCTAACCCTTATCTTTGTTCTAACAATATTCACCCGTTACCCGTTATTTCAATTTGATAACACTTGAAGAATCTGAACATCGGAATTAGTTCCTTTAAAGAACTAAATACGAGAGATCGAGGGAAAAGGCAAACAGAGCGTGTGAGAACAGAAGGGGAGACAAAAAGAGCCATTCAAGTATTCTCCCGAGTGAAACACGAGTGCTGAGTGTTAATTCCTTATTTTCTTGAGTGCAAATTCTTTGGAGTGACTAGTAAAGATTTTTGTTGTGTGATTGGTGAGGACTATTTTTTTTTTCTATAAACCGTTTGTTGTTTGTTTTATTTGTGTTAACAATGACAGGTTCTGATGAACAACAACTACCGAATCTTCAAATGCAAGCCTTAGAGAGAATGATGCAACGAATAGTGGCTACCGCCTTAGAACCAATACAATCAAGAATGGATAGGTTTGACGGAGGATCAAACTCTGTTAATGATGTATTGAACGAAAATGAAATCGAACAGACACCGAGGCAGCATACTCCTAGACAAGGACGTGTGCAACAGGTAGACGATAATTTGACTAACATTAAGGTTGCTATTCCTTCTTTTCAAGGACGTTCAGATCCTGATGCATATTTGGCTTGGGAAAGCAAAGTGGAGCACATTTTCGAGTGTTATAATTACTCGGAACAAAAGAAGGTTCGATTAGTAGCAACAGAATTTGTTGATTATGCCTTGATATGGTGGGACCAGTTATTGCTTAGCCGTAGACGTACTGGTGATGACCCAGTTGCGACGTGGGCTGAGATGAAGCGACTAATGCGTAAAAGGTTTGTCCCTATTCACTATCATCGTGATTTGTTTCAAAAACTGCAAAACTTGAAACAGGGAAGTAGGAGTGTTGAAGATTATTTTAAGGATATGGAAATGGCTATGATGCGTGCGAATATCGAGGAAGATCGACAAGCTACCATGGCACGTTTTCTAGCAGGGTTGAACACTGAGATTGCCAACGCTGTTGAGTTACAGCCTTATGTCGAGGTTGATGACATGGTACAGATGGCAATAAAGATTGAACGACAACAGCGCAGGAAGTCTTCAAATCGAGGAAACCCTTCCTTTAAATCTTTTTCAAATCCGTTATAAACTCCTAACAATTCCAGGAAACAAGCACCGCAAACGCCACTTCGGATTCGAGAGCAAGGCGAATCCAGCACGCCAAAGCCTCCCGTTGCTGATAATGGGCGTGGCAAACAGCAAGTGGTGGCACAAGAGCGATCGCGAGATATCCAGTGTTTTAAGTGCCTTGGAAGAGGACATGTTGCTAGTCAATGTCCTAATCGGAGGGTTATATTGATGAAAGATGATGGCAAGATTGAGTCAGATTCCGAAGAGGAATTGCATGATGACCTTACTGAAGAGGAAGACGAGACCGACCTAGAGGTTCCTGAATCTGGTAAGGTAATGGAACTTTTGGTTATTAAAAGAAGTCTGAATGTCCAACAGGTACCGGATGATCTACAGCGTGAGAATATCTTTCACACACGTTGCAAAGTGCAAGACAAGGTATGTGTTATGATTATTGATAGCGGTAGTTGTACTAACGTCGCCAGTTCAGTAATGGTTGACCGGTTAGATCTGAAAACAACAAAGCACCCCCATCCATATAAGCTACAATGGTTGAATGATAGTGGTGAGCTTAAAGTGACCAAACAGACTATTGTACCATTTTCAATTGGAAACTACAAGGACGAGGTCCTTTGTGATGTTGTGACAATGGATGCTACCCACCTTCTTTTGGGACGCCCTTGGCAGTATGACAAGAAGGTAATGCATGATGGTTATACAAATCGTTACTCTTTTATGCATGCAGGTAAGAAGATTACTTTGGCTCCTTTGGCACCGAGTCAAGTGTTTGAAGATCAAGCAAGCTTGAAAAAGAGTAAAGAGACTGCAAAGGAGAAGAAGAAGATGTCTGTATATGCAAGCAGTAGCGAAATCAGGAAATGTCTTTCCTCTCAACAATCTGTTCTTATTTTAATGTTTAAAGATTATTGTTTATTGACAGATTTTCCTACTGATCTACCGTCACCAATTTTGACACTTTTGCAGGAGTTTGAAGATGTGTTTCCAGCTGAAACACCGAAGGGATTGCCACCTCTTCGTGGCATTGAGCACCAGATTGATTTCATTCCAGGTGCTACTATTCCGAACCGGCCAGCTTATCGAACCAACCCTGAAGAGACGAAAGAGCTTCAAAGGCAAATTACTGAGTTGATGGACAAGGGTTACATTCGAGAGAGTTTGAGTCCGTGTGCTGTTCCGGTGCTGTTAGTACCGAAGAAAGATGGTTCTTGGAGGATGTGCGTAGATTGTCGAGCTGTGAACCAAATCACTATTAAGTATCGTCATCCCATTCCAAGACTTGATGACATGTTGGACGAGCTTTGCGGAGCCGTCATCTTCTCCAAAATTGACTTGAGGAGCGGCTATCATCAGATTCGCATGCGAGAAGGCGATGAGTGGAAAACAGCCTTCAAGACAAAGCTAGGTTTGTACGAATGGTTAGTAATGCCTTTTGGTTTAACTAATGCACCTAGTACTTTTATGCGTTTGATGAATCATGTTCTACGATCTTTCATTGGTAAATTCTGTGTTGTATACTTTGACGATATCTTGGTCTATAGCAAGTCTTTACAGGATCATGTAGGACATTTGCGAGTTGTTTTGCAGGTTTTACGAGAAGAAAGATTGTTTGGTAACATGGAAAAGTGTGTATTTTGTACTAACAAACTCACATTTCTTGGTTACATTGTTAGTTCTCAGGGAGTTGAAGTTGATCCTGAGAAGATAAAGGCAATTCAGGAATGGTCACGACCGACATCGATTACTCAAGTTAGATCGTTCCATGGTTTAGCGAGTTTTTATCGACGGTTTGTTCCTAACTTCAGTTCTATTACCGCCCCTTAACCGGGATTATAAAGAAGAATTCAGTCTTCTCATGGGGTGAAGAACAAGAAGATGCCTTTCTGAAAATTAAAGATTTTCTGACTAGGGCACCTGTATTAGCATTACCTGATTTTGATAAAATGTTTGAAATCGAATGTGATGCTTCTGGAATTGGTATAGGCGCTGTTTTGATGCAGGAAAAGAGGCCCGTTGCTTACTTTAGCGAGAAATTGAGTGGAGCTACATTAAATTATCCTGTCTATGATAAAGAGATGTATGCACTGATTCGGGCATTGGAGACATGGCAACACTATCTGTTGCCTAAGGAGTTTGTGATCCACACCGACCACGAGGCTTTACGTTACATCACAGGTCAGCATAAATTGAATAAACGACATGCTAAGTGGGTTGAATTCTTAGAATCTTTTCCTTATGTCATTCGTTACAAGAAAGGGAAAGAAAATGTTGTTGCTGATGCATTATCACGTAGGTATGCACTTTTGAGTTATCTTGATTCACATCTTATTGGTTTTGCATATATTCGTGATTTATACCCTGATGATCCAGATTTTGGAGATAAGTTTAATGCTTGTTCAAAAGGTGCAGATGGAAAGTTTTACAGGCATGATGGCTATCTTTTCAAGGAAAACAGGATTTGCATTCCACAGGGTTCGATGCGTGATATTCTGATTCGTGAGGCACTTGAAGGTGGTTTAATGGGTCATTTTGGTGTCACTAAAACGTTACATACACTGAAAGAGCATCTGTTTTGGCCAAAGATGCGCAGGGACGTTGAAAGGTATTGTGAACGTTGTGTGACATGTAGGAAGGCAAAGTCGAAGGTTTCCCCACATGGTATGTACTTGCCTCTACCTATTCCTGATTCCCCTTGGACTGATATTTCGATGGATTTTGTTTTGGGATTGCCTCGAACTAGAAATGGTAGAGATAGTGTATTTGTTGTGGTTGACAGGTTCTCGAAAATGGCACATTTTATTGCTTGCCATAAGACTGATGATGCTGTTAATGTGGCTAACTTATTCTTTAGGGATATTGTACGTTTACATGGTATTCCTAGGTCAATTGTTTCTGACAGGGATGTGAAGTTTTTGAGTCACTTCTGGAGGACTCTTTGGAGCAAATTAGGTACGAAACTCATGTTTTCTACTACTTGTCATCCCCAAACTGATGGACAAACTGATGTTGTTAACAGGGTTTTATCTACTCTACTTCGTTCCATCATTAAAAAGAATATTAAGACTTGGGAGGATTGTTTGCCACATGTTGAATTTGCATATAATCGTGCTATTCATTCTGCTACTAAGGTGTCACCATTTGAGGTTGTTTATGGTTTTAACCCCATTACGCCTCTAGACTTGTTACCTCTGCCACAGGAACAGGTGACGAACACGGACGGTCAAGCAAAAGCAGAATATGTCAAGAAATTGCATCAGAAAGTGAAGGAAAATCTTGAGCGAAGGACTCAGCAATATGAAAAGCAATCGAGTAAGGGAAGAAAGCGAGTCACCTTCGAAGTTGGAGACTGGGTTTGGGTTCATTTCCGAAAGGAAAGATTTCCAGCCCAAAGGCGGTCGAAGCTGTTACCGCGAGGAGATGGTCCTTTTCAGGTGTTGGAGAAAGTGAATGACAACGCCTACAAGTTAGATCTACCTGGAGAATACAATGTGAGTGCCACATTTAATGTTTCTGACTTAACCCCTTATGGCGATTTTACAGATTTGAGGACAAATCCTTTTCAAGAAGGGGGGATGATGTGAGCACGTCATCACCAGCACATGTTGCTGATCCGGAGGTCTTACCGTTAGGACCAATTACGCGATCTAGGGCGCAACGTTTCAGGGAAGCTCTGTTCCTTATTTGTGCTAATATTTCTGAATCATTCGATAATACTTGTGCCTTAGACAATAAGACTTTTAATTTGTTGCATGCTGATATGTGACTTATTTAAGTTATATTATTTATTACGGATGTTTAAATAATATATATAATTTGTTAACAGTGTTTTGTGTTAGTATAATATAATTTATATTGTATCTCCTTTTAATATGTTTATTTTTATGTGTGTAGTGTTGTGTGCATGTGTGTGACCGAATGATGCATGTGTGAAGTGCATGGAGTAACCGAATGGTGCAGCTGAGATAATTTCATTTCTTATCAATTAAAGCATGTGTCAATTGAATTTAAAATTCAATTCACATGCAAAGCAGCCCTCTTTACACCTGTGCATTGCCGTCCAGCCCATGTTTCCACTAAAGCCACCCACTTTCCATTGAATATTTAAATTGACCAGCACATTTTTTTTTTGCATTTGCTGCTGCCCACTCAAGTCTCAATTGCACGGCCAGCCAAGAAAATGGAACCCACTTGCCGCCCACTTGCCGCCCACTTGGAGATGATTGAATTTATAATTCAAAAGGCTGCATTACACGGCTGGAAAAGAATACAAGGCTGCCCGACCCATGCTGCCACTTACCACCCCACTCACTTGACGATTGGATTTATAAATCAAAAGGCTGCATATTGAAATCTAATTGCACGGATAGTGGAGGGATGGAATCCATTGCTGCCGAATCATGCTGGTTGTAAAAGTGATGCCAACTCAACGATCAAAAGCACCCGGCTGGAAATGGAGTTTGCTTGTTTTATTTATTTATTAATTTTTTTTTACTATAAATATGTGATGTATTTTCATTTGAAAGATCAAGACTTTGATGAATGAAAATTTTGTGAGATTATATCTCAATTTTAGTTCTTTTTAGAACTATTTTCCTTGATACTTCGGGTTCCCAATTGTTAGATAATTGACGGGTCCAAGTACTTTATTCGAATAAATTCAAGATAAGGTTCGGGTTCGTTCAACAGATTGTTCGAGTTCTTCCTTGGAATTTGTTCACCTATCGATTACGAAGAACAGATTCGATTCGGGTTTGCATAATAGATTATGCAGGTTCTTTCGAGTTCATCGTGTCAAGTCCAAGAACATTGCTGCTATTGTTGAATGCTTGAAGATATCATCTTCATCCTTAAATTATTTCAGCAATTTTCTTCTTTTTCTCATTTCTGATTTATTTTCTTATTTTCTTTATTTTTGCCACCTATATAAAAATCTATGTTTGTTTCTATTGCAGAGAAAATACGTGCTATTATCCTAGATCCGTGAATGAACGAGGAAAGTTGATTTCTTCAACAACACCCTTGTATCACTTCCTCCCGTACAAAGCCTCATAAGGTGCCATCTGTATACTTGCCTGATAACTGTTGTTATAAGCAAACTCAACCAAAGGCAGATGCTTCTCCCAAGAACCTTGGAACTCAATCACGCAGCACCTCAACATATCCTCCAAAATCTGGATAACTCGCTCAGACTGACCATCCGACTGAGGATGATAGGATGTACTGAAATGCAACCTTGTACCCAGAGCTTGATGCAAACACTGCCAGAACCGCGATGTGAACCTCGGATCCCTATCCGACACAATCGACTTAGGCACACCATGCAGCCGCACAATCTCAGCAATGTACAGCTCTGCCAACCTATCCAAAGAAAACGTGGTATGCACAGGCAAGAAATGCGCACACTTCGTCAGGCGATCCACAATCACCCAGACTGAATTCTTCTTCGATGGAGACAAAGGTAAACCAGATACAAAATCCATGGTAACCCTCTCCCACTTCCATTCAGGGATTTTCAACGGTTGCAACAACCCTGAAGGAAACTGATGCTCAGCCTTAACTCGCTGACACACCAAACACTTGCTAACAAACTCCGCAACATCCTTCTTCAAACCCACCCAATAGTACTCATCACGAAGATCACGGTACATCTTAGTACTACTAGGGTGCATAGCAAAAGGATTACTATGACCTTCAGTCAGAATAGCACGCCTCAACTCAGCATCAGCAGGCACTACTATCCGACTCCCAAAACATAGCACACCATCATCATTGAAACAGAAATCCGAAGGTCTACCCTCCGTGATATCCTGAACATGAGATACCAAGGAATCATCCAACAACTGCTTATCCTTGATCAACTGAACCAAAGAGGGTTCCACTTGCAACTCAGCAACGAGACCACCATCTTGCGATATGCTCAAGCTAGCAAACATGGCTCTCAGCTCAACAGCTACCTTCCTACTCAAGGCATCCGCAACAACATTAGCTTTTCCAGGATGGTACTCAATCGTCAGATCATAATCCTTGAGCAACTCCAACCAACGCCGCTGCCTAAGATTCAACTCCTTCTGAGACATCAGATACCTCAAACTCTTGTGATCTGTGTACACAGTACACTTCTCGCCATACAGATAATGTCTCCAGATCTTCAGAGCAAAAACCACTGCAGCCAGCTCAATATCATGCGTAGGGTAATTGCGCTCATGCACTTTCAACTGCCGTGATGCATAAGCCACCACCTTACCCTCCTGCATCAGCACACACCCCAAACCAACATAGGATGCATCACTGTAAACCACAAACTCTTTCCCTGATTCAGGCTGAATCAAGATAGGAGCTTGCGTCAAAGCCGCCTTAAGCTTCTCAAAAGCCTGCTGTCTCGCTTCCGTCCACTCATACTTAACATCCTTTTGCAACAGCTTCGTCAAAGGAGCAGCAATCTTGGAAAAACCATCCACAAACCTTCGGTAGTATCCCGCCAAACCAAGGAAACTACGGATCTCATGAACAGACTTAGGAACTTTCCAATTCATCACCGCCTCAATCTTCTGAGGATCAACACGAATCCCCTCAGCTGAGACCACATGTCCAAGAAACACCACCTCCCTTAACCACAACTCACACTTACTCAGCTTAGCATAAAGCTGATTCTCCAACAAAGCTTGCAAAACAATCCTCAAATGCTCTTCATGCTCCTCCTCAGTACGCTAGTACACGAGGATATCATCAATGAACACCACAACAAACTTGTCCAGGTATTCATGAAACACACGATTCATCATGTCCATGAAAGCAGCAGGAGCATTTGTCAACCCAAACGGCATCACAAGGAACTCATAATGCCCATACCTTGTCCTGAAAGCTGTCTTAGGCACATCCACATCTTTCACCTTCAGCTGGTAATACCCTGACCTCAAGTCAATCTTAGAGAACACAGCAGCTCCCCGAAATTGATCAAAAAGATCATCAATCCTCGGCAAAGGATACCGATTCTTGATAGTCAACTTGTTCAGCTGACGGTAATCAATGCACATTCTCATAGTGCCATCCTTCTTCTTCAGAAACAAGACCGGTGCTCCCCAAGGTGACACACTCGGCCGGATGAACCCACGATCAAGCAACTCTTGCAACTGCGTCTTCAGCTCCTTCAGCTCCTTAGGTGCCATTCTATAGGGAGTAATGGACACAGGAGTTGTATTCTCATACAGCTCAATTCCAAACTCCACCTCGCGGTTAGGAGGTAAACCAGGCAACTCCTCAGGAAAAACACCAGGAAACTCCTTCACAACTCTGATATATTGCACCCTCAACTCTTTAGAGCTAGGATTCATCACAAAAGCTAGATAAGCTTCGCAACCTTGCCTCAGCATCCTGCTCGCCTCCAAGGTAGACACCACATTGGCAAGAAACTTCACATTCTCACCAACCACAACAACTTCATAATCATCCGCAAGCTTAAGAGAAAACCCGCTTGTTCTCACAATCCACAATAGCATGATGCTCAGCAAGCCAATCCATACCAAGGATCACATCGAAACCATAGAAGGGCAACTCCATAAGATCAACATGGAAAACATGCTCTTGAACAACCAAGGGACACCTTCTATAAAGCTTCCTAGTCACAACAGTCTCACCAAAAGAACTAGTGACTCGAACACCAACATCCAAAGACTCAACAGGCAAACCAAGCAATTCAGCATGCTCACGCAAAATGTATGAATGCGTAGATCCAGAATCAATCAAAGAAAGCAATGACAAGGACTGCAAAGTAAAGGTACCTGCAATCACATCCGCATCATTCCTGCCCTCTCGCTGAGCATACACCCTCACTTGGCCTCCACCTTCAGGCTGAATAGCCACAACATGGGCCACTCCACGACCACCTTCCTCTCTCCTCTGGAAATTACCACGGCCGCGCCCACGACCTCTCTGCGGTGCAGCAACAACAGGAGCACGCACCTGATCACCAGCCAACCTCGGACAATCACGCCTCAAATGGTCTGCGGATCCACAATTCCAGCACCCGTTACCAGCAACCGCAACAGGAGCTTGCACCACTCTCTCGGCACGAGGACAGTCACGCTTCATGTGACCACGTGAACCACAGATCCAACAAGCACTCGGATCAGCTCTAGCATTGCCTCCTCTAGCAGGTGCACCACCACCTCTCTTAGCTGAAGACTGATACTTCTGATCACGTCCCCTCTTGTTCCGTCCACCTCCGGAACTAAACTCAGCTGATCGCTTCCCAGCACTTGCTCCAGCACCTCTCACAGATAAACCCAAGTTCATCTCAACATCCTTGGCTCGGCCCACCAACACGTCGAAATCATCATACTCGGCGGCCAGCAAATACATTTTCACATCCGTCTCTAAACCATAACGGAACCTCTCGCACCTTGCCCGCTCATCAGGTACCAGCTCCGGTGCATACTGACTGAGTCGCACAAAGTGCACCTCATACTCAGCCACACTCATGCTCCCTTGGGTAAGAGACATGAATTCACGCTTCTTCTCATCTAGATATCTCACACCAAGATATCTCCGCTTGAACACATTCTGAAAGAATGTCCAAGTCACATCAGCTTCTGCCATCCCAGCAACAGTGGTTGTCCACCACATATACGCATCCTTCTGCAGCAAGGACACAACACAACCCAGCTTCTGCACATCAGTGCAACTCATCTGGCCCAAGATTCGCTTGGTACTCTCTATCCAAGCTTCAGAACTCTCAGCAGACATACCCCTGAACTCAGTCCCACCAAGACTGCGCAAACGCTCCAAAGGTAGTCTAACACCAGCATCTTCCTGATGCCCTGCTCCACGAGCCCCAGCTACTGCTGCTTGAAAAGCACCAGCAATAGCTTGCACTAACATCGTCATATCAGGCATAGCTTGCCCCTGACCAGCCCCAGGTCCAGCAGCTCCAGCGCCAGCTGCAGCTCCAGCTTCCTCAGCCCCAGCACCACCACCACCAGGTGGAGGAGGAGGTAACACCGCACTACCCGTGTTTTCCTCATTCTCATTCTCATTAGGAGCCGTAGCTCGACATTACCTCGTAACTCTCTACGTGGTGCCATACTTTTACCATGCAATCACAACACAAATAAAACAAAGTCAGGCCCAGCAAGGTAAGCAATCCAAGTATTCAAGCTCAATTTCATTTCAAAACAACATCTTTCATTTAGCTTTGATTTGGCAATGGGTACCCACAACATGCTACATCACAGCACATACTTCAATTGCATCAAAATCACAAGCCATTAAACATGCTTTCACTCAACAAGCATACAAGGCATACATACTTCAATCATGCATACATACATTCCCAATTACTCGAGAACTCAGCTCTGATACCACCAAATGTAACCCCCTTAACCCGGCCTAGACGGTTGACCCGAATTAAGGAAGTCACACGGGGAAAACCAAAGTCAACCCGAAAGTCAACCTTGATTAACGACCCTTTTTGTTTTTTTTAATCTTGTCTAGATGCACTTTAGACCTAATTGTGATCACACAACCATCATACCAAAAGATCACAAACATCAGAGATCAAACAGGGACCCAATTGAACAAATTACAACTTTAGGGACCAAAATGTAAATTCTGATAAATATGGGGACTTAACCCAAATTAAAGTTACCATCTTCAAATTAATCATGTTTCATGCTTCTCTGTAAAATTTCAGCTCAAAAGGACTTCCCAAACTCATACAATTGCACAAACAAGTTTCAAGACCAAAACGCAAACATTCCAAAACATATAACTGCCAATGTCAGCCCCCAATGATCACCCGTTCCGAAACAGGCATAGCCCGTTCCGAAACTCGGGGCCGTTCCGCAACGCGTACCGAAACGGGGGTCTGGCAGTGGCCTTTCCGTTTCGGAACGGCCCCTCCCGTTTCGGACGCCTGGGCACAATTAAGGCACCCGTTCCGAAACGGTAGGTGCTGTTCCGAAACACCCTGCACAGATTGCCTAAAAATGCATACTTAAACATGCAATTGACCAACCAATCATGCTCCAAATGCCACCAAACTTTGCCAACATGCAATTCAACATATATGAGACATACTTGCATCAACAATTCATCAAAACATCCACATATATGAAAAGCCCCAAATCTATAGGCATGCTTCCTACACAAGTAAGCCATTCAAGCATAAACTTCCAAATCAAGCATAAAAAGGCCAACCACAAAAACCAGCATTCCCAACAACATTCAACCTACTTAGGGAGTTCTAAACATCTCCCAAAACATACACATAGGTCCCCCATTGCCAAATTACCAAAAGCTAAAATGTACTTCGAAAACCTTCCATACTTAGAGCTTTGTTTCCACTTGGATGCTTGCCCTCCTTGCTGCCCTCAAGTACCCTAATGTTCTGCATTATTGAATTAAGAAAACGAAAGAGAGCGTAAGCAAAAGCTTAGTGAGGAATGCTCAACAAAACCATCCAATAATGCATTTATAAAACACTTATAAAACATGCTTCAAATCATCATTTACACATGCTCAAAAGCATTCTTAAAACAAGCATCTCATGCTTCATTTCATTACATGTTATATTGGCCTCAAGTGATACATTTCATTTCTTTGAAAACAAGTTCATCAACTTTCACCCCAAGGACTTTTAAACACCTTGGACCCCAAGGACTTTTAAACACCTTGGCCATGGACTTTTAAACACCATGAATTAGATCACCTCAAGGACTTTTAAACACCTTGACCCCAAGGACTTTTAAACACCTTGGCCATGGACTTTTAAACACCATGAATTGAATCACCTCAAGGACTTTTAAACACCTTGAGCCCAAGGACTTTTAAACACCTTGGAAAGGACCACACAAGGACTTTTAAACACCTTTGTGTCCGTAACAAGAATCATCCAAGGACTTTTAACCACCTTGATGTTCTTAAGTAACAAGGCTCACTCAAGGACTTTTAACCACCTTAGTGACCTTAACCTTTTCAAAACATCACTTGCCAATATACATCATTTTCATCAATTAATCCACTGTTTTAAAGCATTAAACCAAGCCATATTCATCATGCACTTAAAAGCATCAAACCACATTTAATCAATGTTCAAAAACGAGGAACTCTTACCTTGAGCTTCCTTTAACATATGGCTTATCAAAACAGCAAATACCATGCTAAATCATGCTTTCAAAACAGTAATCAAAACATGCAAATAACCACATTGCATCACAACAAAATCATGGCCACCACTAGAGAGAATTTCCGAAAACTTACACTAGAGCTTAGCAAAGTTGTTTAGACTTAAACTAAGCTCCCAAGACATTGGTTTCAAAGCCGAAAACCCAATTTCACTCACCGATTCCACTTCGCCTCAAGCCAAAGCACCAAAACAAGCCTCCGGATCAACAACTCTTGGATCCAAAGATGCCTCCCCTGATTAAACACATTAAAGCAGAGATTTAATGCATCATCATGCATCAAAAGCTTCAATGAAAGCACTCAAACTCGCTGCTCTCATTCACACTCCAATTTCGGCCACCAAACACAACCGAAATGGCATCAAAACCACTTCTCAACAAAGCCCAGCCATAAACCAGCAAAACCTAACATCCATTAACACCATTTAACATCTAAAAACAACCTATAAACATCCTTACACCTCCAGCAACATCAGATCCACAAAATCACCACAAAAACATCCAAGAATCACAAGCTAAACTTAGGAAACACAACCTATCCGGGATTGCATTAATCAGAACTCATTTCCTTATCAATTTAGAGTTCATTTAACATCAAAAACACACCTCAAATCACAGATTAATCATATCTAACGAAAATCACCAAAAATCACCAAATCTTGCATTATAAGCCAAGATCCATTTCACCACTTAAAATCCTTTAATAAAACTTCAATTAAGAGTTGAGAACTTGGGAATTTCAGTAAAGAACTGATAGTTTAGAGGAGAAGGACGTTCTTACCTCCAAACTTGTGTTTCTCCACTTTTTGGAATCAAAAACCTTGTTTAATCAACTAGCAAATGATGAGGTTTTGAAGATATGTTGATTAGGAATCAAAAGAATGTTGAAAGGAGGATTTTAGGTGAGAAAATCAGGAACAACTCTCTGGAAAACAAGTATTTGGATTGAGAGAAAATGAGAGAAAGAAAATAGAGAAGTTAGTTAAGAAAATAGCCAAATGGCCTTTCCCTCCACTTTTGATATGTTTTAAAATCAGAATAAATCTCAAAATATCTTAGAAAAATCTGGAGAAACTACTTTTGGAATAATAGCTCCTTAAAGATTCAAAGTTTCAACTCTTTATAAAACAGTCACAAAACTTTCAAAAATTACATTTTGGTCACTAGCCAAAATGTCACTCTTCCAAAACCCATTTTTCAAAATTGATTTCACAGTTCACTTAATTATATTAAAAGATGATTTTAGAACATTTTTCCATATTTTTAATGCAACCCGAACTAGGCTTTCCTAATTTCACCTCTTTAGATTCGAACAACACTTTGACCAAACCGGTCAACGCCCAAAACTTCTAAGCCCAAAACCGGGGCGTTACAATGAACGTGCACATATCATCCCCTCCTTTTGAACGATTGGTCTTCAAATCGAACATTCTTGTATCTGAATCTCCCCCGGCTATGGGAATGATACAATTCTGGTGTGCACTTGCCCCGAATCTCTTCTTGTATTCATGAAAAGACAAAGATAATATTTTTCTTCTTTGGGGTTAGAAAAATAAGATGTGATCATAGGGCGTGTCAAAAGACATTCCCTAATCATTTCAATGTTGCCTAAAATATTCTCCTCCTTGAGACCCTACTCCTTGAACTTGGCTTGATTTTTCTTGTTTCCATGCATCCACACTTTGTTTCATGAGAATCTAGTCAGTTTTTCACTTGTTTGGGCATCATAGGTGTAAGCACTATTTTCTTCCCTTTATGCTTGAACATGAACCGATTTGTATATCAATCATGCATATTCCTTCGGTCATATTGCCATGACCTTCCAAGTAAAATATGACTAGTGTGCATAGGCACAACATCACACAAAACTTCATCATTGTAAGAACCAATAGAGAAAGGAACAAGAACCTGTTTGGTGACCTTTAGTTCTTCCGAATCGTTCAACCATTGAAGTTTGCATGGTGCTGGATGCTTTATGGTCTTTAGGCCCAATTTATCTACCATAAGTGTACTTGCCACGTTCATGCAACTGCCCCCATTAATGATCATAAAACACACTTTTTGTTGACATAACACCGAGTGTGAAATATGTTCTCTCGTTGTTCCTCTTTTGCCGCTATTTGAGTGTTTAAAAGCCTTTTAACCATCATAAGTTGACCGTCAACGGTAGGGGTGATCTCTTCATCTTCTTGCTCGGAATCTTCTTGGAATTCATCCTCTTGGTCCGAAGTTACTTCTCCATTCTCCCTTAGAAACATAGTGTGTTTATTTGGACATTGGCTAGCAATGTGACAATGTCCTAAACACTTGAAGCAATTGATCTCGCGGGACCGAGTAGGAACTTCTGCTTGCTTTCCACGAGCATTCTCCACTATAGTACTCTTTGTTTTGGAAGACACAGCTGGGTCTTTGGCTTGAAAAGGAGTGCCCTTCCGAGAAGTGTTTGGACTCCATTTAGGGGTAGCACTTGTGACATTTTTGGATGAGGATCTCTTGCGTTGTTGCCTCTCAACTTTGATAGCCATGTGCACCATTTCTTCCACTTCAATGTAATGTTGCAATTCCACTATATCGGCAATCTCTCAGTTCAATCCTGCTAGAAGTCTAGCCATGGTG
The DNA here is from genome assembly GCA_030270665.1 of Hibiscus trionum. NCBI lineage: Eukaryota > Viridiplantae > Streptophyta > Magnoliopsida > Malvales > Malvaceae > Hibiscus > Hibiscus trionum. The sequence goes on from BSYR01000008.1 coordinate 32,556,814, forward strand.
GCCTCCCGGTCTTCCTCAACATTAGCACGGATCATGAAAATTTCCATATCCTTATAGTAGTCTTCTACACTCCTATTGCCTTTCTTGAGATTCTGCAACTTATAATGAAGATCACGGTGATAATGGTTAGGCACATATCGTTTTCTCACGATACCTCTCATTTCAAGCCATGTGCTAATTGGTCTTTCACCGTTGCGTCTTCTAGAACTCTTCAACTAATCCCACCAGATTAGAGCGTAGTCTGTGAATTCCATGGCTGCCAAGCGAACCTTCTTTTGTTCGGAGTAGTTGTAACATTCAAATATGTGTTCTACTTTGCTTTCCCACTCCAAATAAGCTTTTGGATCAGTTTTGCCTTAGAAAGGAGGAACATTAACCCTAATGCTTTCGAGGTTGTCATCTAACTGGCCACGATCTCTTGCGTTACTCCTGATCGAAATAGCATATTCTGTATCACTATCTTCAATAACTTCATGTTGCATATAATGTCTTTGGCCTATTATGTCGTTCATGACCCCTATTGCTTATGTTGTCACCTTGTGATCCTTCGAGTTGATCTATCCAATCGTGAATAGGCTTCAATTTAGTACATAGAAGCCTTTGCATTTCCCGGATCAATGCTTGAGTTTGAAGATTTTGGACCGGTCGTTCCTCACCATTATTGTCTCCTGAATGCTGTGACATTTTATAGTAAAGAAAAAAAATAAAATGTAATGAAATTCAGGACCTTGCCTAGGTAACTGCGTCTAGGAGGGTGGGTTAGAGCCGTTTGAGGTTGCTTGCTTGGTTAATTGCGATCAAGAGGGTGCCGAGGACAATTTATCCATTTATCTTCCATCTCCATCGTCATCACCTATCTTCAGCCATCTTTTCACCGATCCAACATTCATGCCAATATCCTTATCCGCTTCCGCAAGCTCAACGTTCGCGTATACGAGGCCGTGTCCGTATCATTTGGTATCATATTCAGATCGTTCTTGAGGATGTCATTGAGCAACGTATTGAATTTTACTCTTTTGGGGACTGGATGTCATTATTGTTGTCGACTAGATCATTACGGGTATGATTGTCCAGATAAGTCTTATTTTCAAGAAAACATTTTGAGAGATATGTTGTCTGAAATCATGTCTTCTAATGATATTTTAATCTGTGATTCGGAACATGATAAAGAAATTTGTTCTCCTAAAGAACATGAAGAAGGCGATACCATCGAGAGTTTAACCTTGCGTATTGATGAGGACAAAATTGTAAGTAGTGTGTTTGTTTCCAGTGACAAACCTACTATTCCGATTCAAGATGATCATCAAACGACAAACACCAACGAAGGTACGCTGCAATCAAAAGGTATCATTGATTGTTTTCAAAATTCAATTTATGCTTATTCCTTTTCTAGCATTAATAACAATTTTGAAGATGAGAATGAGACACTTTGCAACCGAAAGAACAATAGTGATGATCTCAATGAGAAGGAACTTGTAAATTACATTGCAAAAAGAGACTATGCACAAGGATCCTTCAAGACATCTTCTCTTTCCTGGTACTTTGATGAAATTTCTCCATTAACCGGTTTAGATTCGAGGGCGAATCTTTTTGAGGAGTGGGGGAATGATACATGCATGAGAGGGGTGAAACTAATCATCTTGGAAAAGAAGTTAAAACTGTTTTGCAAGTCAGAAACGTCAGTCAACTTGAGAGTCCTTTTTGGATGGGATCCAGGCATATATGGGTTGACATGTCTTCTTGAAACTTGTCCGACTATCAATTATCTTTCCAACGGATCTTAAAACGCCTCAATCGGACATCTGGAACTCAAGATACGTCTATTTTAGCAAAGACAGCGCATGCAGAAATTCCTATACGGGATTAATACGAGATTTTTGGATAATTACGAATTTTCAAGATTTTATTTGATTATTTGTAATTTAAATCAATATAGGATTCTGCAATATCTAGTAGGATCAGATTTATTTAATTAGGATTTTATTTTCAATATTTATTTATTATTAGAAGTTACTTATGTAATTAGGAGATTAGATTTCAACATTTATTTATTGTATTTAATTCCTAAATTTACTAGGATTAGAACTTCTCCAAGGCTTATATAAGGAGGCTTCAACCACATTGTAATTAATATTTGAATGATTAAAAAAAGTTCTCTTTTGAGTTTAGATTTGCAAGAAGTATAACTTGTGTTCTTTATTTTAGAAGCGATTCTTCAAGTTCGTCAGAATTTGTTGTTGATCTTCACACTCCTGCTTGCCTAGGTAACTGCGTCTAGGAGGGTGGGTTAGAGCCGTTTGAGGTTGCTTGCTTGGTTAATTGCGATCAAGAGGGTGCCGAGGACAATTTATCCATTTATCTTCCATCTCCATCGTCATCACCTATCTTCAGCCATCTTTTCACCGATCCAATATTCACGCCAATATCCTTATCCGCTTCCGCAAGCTCAACGTTCGCGTATACGAGGCCGTGTCCGTATCATCAAGTGTTTCTTCTTCCGAAACGTCATCTTCTGAAAGTATTTGCTCATTATTGGGTAAGGTTAAAGTCTCACTAGTGACATCTTTCGCATGTTCTCGAGGATAACAAATTTCTTCGTCATCTTGTTTTCCTTGGTCTTCTTTGATATGACTCACCGATGGTTGTTCATTATCTTGTTGGACTAGCGATGATTCTTCTTCCTTCGGCGCCGTACTACTAGAGTCGAATATGCATTAGTAGGGTTGTGAAAAGATGAAGGTTGAGATGTACCTTTATCAAAAGAGGAGTATTTCTTATGACAAGTCTTGGATTCTTGTCGTTGGTAATGTTTGGGAACGAATCACTCTCTCATGACCTTTTTAAGTTCAGCCCATGTTCTTAATTTGGCTTCATCATTGAGACACCTATCTCGTTGTAATAAACGCCACCATAGTACTGCATATTCCTCGAACTTTAGGGCCACTAATGAAGCTTGATTTTCCTCGGGATATCCGTAAAAACCAAACAGGAAATCAACCCTATTTTCCCAATCATAATAACCATCAGGATCATACCTTCCTTGAAAAGAAGGTATTCTGAATTTTGGGATTGCCAAAGTGTGTGCGGTTCGCCTTTCTTCACAAAAATTGAACGAATACCTCAGTTTGGTCAAGGAAGTCTTTCCTCGATAAGTAGAACCGAAAGTATCATGTTGTTTTGCACGAGGCTTGTCTCTGTGAAACATTCTGAAACACTCAAATTTACAAAGGTGAAAAATAAAAGTAAGAAAACTAGGAATCTCACTAAACACTCCAAGAAAGAAATACTTAGCGAGGCAAGTAAGTTGATCTTGTTCTCTTTAAAGACCTTTTTGTCACAAGTTCAAAAAAGATATAACCGGAGTTCAATCCTAACAATGAATCCTAAAGGCTTTAAGAATCCAAAAAAAAGTTTGACACCAATTGAATTAGTTGCAAGGAGAAATAAATGTATGCAACTTTTAATTTCCTACTAACACAAGAAACAAGAAAGTGTTAGATAATGTATAGGACACGATTAAAAGGTAAAACAAATGAAAACAAGTAGTTAAGAATGTAAGAAGATCAGAAAACCAGAAAAAAATCCTAAAATATGCAGCAACTTGATCCACTTTGTTCGAGGTGTTCCCGAAGTCAAAAAATTCTGAAATTTTTTGTGGCAACTCCTACAATAACGTAGATCTGATCTGGAAATTTTCAGCTTAAAATTTGTTCGTTTGATTTTTGCGAAATTTTCCCTTTTGTTCGAATTTTTCACCCAAAACGCCAAAATTCTTGCCAAGAATCGTCCCAAATCTGATAACAAATTATAGAGTAGCGCAATTGTGGATTTGGAAGCCTTCAATCAAGTTGTTACAAGATTTAAGAGCTCTAGACTCAATCAAGAAAGCTATGGGCAGATCTGAAAATTCAATAGAAAAGAGAAGGGTTTTTCTTGAAAATTTCAGATTCAATTCTGGAAATTTAAAGAAAAGAAGACAATAAGGAAGATTAGAAGATGAATAATAAGAATATAATGAAAAAGGTTAAAAAAGATGAAGAGAAGGATATGTAAAACAAATCTGAAATTTCCAGCTTTGTTAATGGAATTATGGGAGATGACACGAAGATTGAAGATTAAGATGGCTTGCGATTTGTTGTTGTTGTTTTGTCCTCGGCACCCTCTTAGACACAATTATCTAAGCAAGCAACCTCAAGCGGCTCTAACCCACCCTCCTAGACGCAATTACCTAGGCAAGCAAGAGTGTGAAAATGATCTCCCTCACAAGAACTCGTCGAACTTATGTTGAAGAAGACTTCTAAGGCACAAGTAATCAGCACTTGCAAAAACAAACTCACTAAATATTTCATTAATCAAAGAAAATCTGAATAATCATAATTACAATGGTGGAGGCTTCATCCTTTTATAGGTGAAGGATAGCCAAAGTAATCTAACTTCTACTAAAACAAGGAAACCCTAATTTAATTTAAAAAAAATTTAAAGAAAAACAGCCTTTAAACTCCTTGTGCTTGGGCTGCAAGTGATAAGGTGATAAGTGCAAGTGATAAGCTGATAAGAGTTGCTTGGGAGAAGGTGGCTGGTTCCTAAAGTATATAAAACCCTAAAAACATAATTTAAATATTAATAATTAAGTTGGGCTAAGTCTAATTCGTCCAAAAGATTTATATAATAGCCTTTGGGCTGAATTTTACAAAATCCCGTAATAATCCCGTATCCAGTTTTCTGCATGCGCAGTCTTCAGTAAAGTGGACATATCTTGAGTTCCCGATGTCCAATTGATGCTTTTCAAGATAAGTTGAAAAGATAACTGAATTACGGTCAATTTTCTAGAAGACAACTCTGCCCAGAAATGCCCGGATCCCATCCAAAAATTCGTCGCAAGTTGGCTGACTTTCTAGACTTCACAAACAGATTCAGCTTCTTGTCCAATATGCATTGCTTTAGCTCTCCCATGCATGTATCACCTTGAGCTGTGTTTATCTTGTCCTACAAAGAAAACACCAATTGCATAAGTAATATTTCATATATAAATAGTATAAGGACTAAAATGCATAAAGACATAGAATATGATGAAAAGCATGAATGAATATATGATGCAAACATATAATGAAATGCATAAATGATAAGTAAAGATGTGGTTTTAATAACTTGTGCATGTATCATATATGCTATGATCATTAGAATAAAGTATGCAAAATATATGTATAGTAAGATATGATGGCAAGTATCTAGATAACTAGAAATGAGTGTAGCAATTGTATTAAGGAATAAAAGATAAATAAAGAAACCCCCCTGATCTTTGTTGTGTAAAACACAACATGGAAGTGAGTCAAACTTCAGTATGAACGTGCACATATCATTTCCCGATACTTGCAAACATGTACTCAAAAGAATAACCTCTTTATTTAATAACTCAAATCTGATTTACAAAGAACAAGATCTCATCCTTTTATAGGGGAAGGATGGCTAAACTAAAAGAAATTCCTAAATAAAATAAAATCCTCTTTCTAATAAAATAATACTAAAAGAAATAATAAAATAACCTGAAACTAATAAAATAATGTAATTACTTGCTGAATGGGAACTCTCCCTTGTTCAGGGAGCCTCGGGTGGCACTCTTCCATGGCTGATAAGGGGGACGGCTTATAAGGGTTGTAGCTTGAATAGAGGCTGATTTGGGCAGTTTTTAAGGGGACAAGGCCTAAACTTAAATGAGTCTAGTTTGGGATGAAAATTAACTAATTAGACCCAAGCTTTATAATTCAGCTTTGGGTCTAAAAATTACAATTAAAACCCAATTTTAATGGGCTTCAAATATGGTTAAGGACTTGTCCTTCCATTCTTGGGTGTGTGCTTCCTCAACATGGGTTTGTGTAACCCAATTCTTCAAACTTGGAGAGTGAGTGTTTTCCCAGAATTCTTGCTCTTGCGTGAAAGATTGTAAGCCTTTGGTCAGCATTCCTTGCATGGTGGTGTATAGTTTATCCTTAAGGATCTTGGACTTGGTTCGTGTGGTTGGTCCAAGAGAGAATGTTTGTCCATCGTTGATTTGGGCTTGTCCCGTGAATGTATCATCATGCAACTTTTAGAATCCTACTAACACAAGAAAATGAAAAGGTGTTAGATAATGTAACGGAGAAAAAAAAGGCAAACAAAAGAACTTAAATGAAATATAAGAGCAAAAGAAGTGAAATAAGCAAACTCTTAAAACCTGGAAAGCAATCATGAGAGTCCAAACGATATGCAATATGTATGGGAATAGGCGTGATGCTTAGCACTTGCTTTGCTTGCTGATTGAGTTGTTCTTGTCTCTTTCTTTTCTTTTCTTTTTATTTCTTTATTTCTTTTTATTTTTTGTCGTAAAAAATAAAATAAAACAGCAAGAAAATGAAAATTAGGGTTTATTGGAAAAAAGAACCCTAAAATGCTGAAAACAACCTAGCTTGCAAAGTTGCGGCAGATTGAGATTGGAACCCTCCCAAATTCGACCAAACTTGGATTTTTTGCCCAAAAATCGTGCCCAATCATATACCAACTGATGTAGGGCTTGCTAAAACGTTGGAAACTCTCGAAATCACTTGGAAACAAGCCTAGGGCACTGACTTTATCAAGAAACTTTGAATCTGGAAAAATCTGGAATTTCAGGAGAATATGCAATGGTGTTTCTTGAAAATTCTTAAAATAAAAGCCCAAAGTTAAAGGTTCAAAGGTGAATAAGAAGATTAGAAGTAAATAAGAAGGAATTGAACAAAAAAGATAAAGAAAGATAAGTGTTATGTAAAGAAAAATGAATCTGGAAATTTTAGATATGTTTGTGGAAGATGGCGCAATGGTGAAGACTTGAACAAGATGGATTTGGAGTTTTGGAATGGTAGAGATGCCCGCGGAACCCTCCTACTTGCAATTAACTAGGCAACCTCCATGATATGGCTTAAAACTGACCCTCCTACCCGCGATTAGATAAGCAACCCGGAGTGTAAAGATTCTCCCTCGCTCAACTTGGTTAAACATGTTGAATGATGCGCTCCAACTCTCCAATTGGCATTGTCGAGAGAAGCTTTGATTGCCTGGACCTTAGAATGCAAGTAAGCCTTGTTGCATGATCGTCTTCTTGATGAAAAGGATTGGAAATGGTGTAGATAGGGTAGGATGCAGAAGGATGGTAGTGTTTGTATGGTAAAAGGGATGAAGGAAATGAGGATTGATGTGTAGGAAGATGAATTTTTCGGATGGTGAAGGAAGGATGATGAAAGAAATAAGATGGATAGTATTCAAGTCTCAAAAAGATGAACTTATGCCAAGAAGCATAAACCCAAACTTGAATAAGGCTTTGATAAGTCAAGGTGAAATAAGAGAGACGCCACAAATCAATAAAATGATTTGATAAATCAAGAAGTTCTTAAAAGAACAAGAATGAGAGATAAACTCACAAAAGAAATATATTGATATCAAAGGTGTGTCTTACAAATGAAAATGACATTCCTATTTATAGTTTTCTAAGGGGAACGCCGAATGGGCATGTACAACGGGGTGGGGATGATTCGACATGGGTTGCATCCCTTCATGGTGGCAGAAATGGTGTGATACGCCTTGAAGAGGGGTTGATAAGCTATCGGTGATGCTTCGATCCTTGGTGCCTCTCCACATTGGCGCCAAGCATGGGAATGGTGCCATGCTTTCCCTCCCTTGGCCGAATGGGTCCTTGGAAGCTTCCATGATGATTCGGCTGGTAGGTGACCCTTGGGGTGTCCACACACTTGAGCTAGTAGTTGTAGGGTGAGCTGAAATGAGCTGATTGAGCTGAGGTTGAGCTGAAATGAGCTGATTGAGCTGAGGTTGAGCTGTATCGAGCTGAGCGAGCTAGCTTTTTTAGCTAGCTAAAGTTGAGTGATGATTTGAGTTGAATGGAGCTTTCTCTAGCTAAGTGAGCTGATCCATTAGTGTCCTTGAGCTGCCCTTGAACCATAGGAGTGTTTTGGTGCTGAAATAAATCTTGCAAGGTTGCAAATCAACAATGAGCTGTTTTGAGCTCATGGGAAGCCTTTGAGCTGAAATTGAGCTGGCCACTAGTCCCTTGAGCTGTGTCTAACATGTCCTACAAAGAAAACCAAATAAAATAACATAAGTTCTGATACATGCATGAGAGGGGTGAAACTAATCATCTTGGAAAAGAAGTTAAAATAGTTTTGCAAGTCAGAAATGTCGGTCAACTTGCGACCCCTTTTTGGATGGGATCCAGACATATTTGGGTCGACATAACTTCTTAAAACTTGTCCGGCTATCAATTATCTTTCCAACGGATCTTGAAACGCCTCAATCGGACATCTAGAACTCAAGATATGTCTATTTTAGCAAAGACAGTGCATGCAGAAATTCCTCTACGGGATTAATACGAGATTTTTGGATAATTACGAATTTTCATGATTTTATTTAATTATTTGTAATTTAAATCAATATAGGATTCAGCAATATCTATTAGGATCAGATTTATTTAATTAGGATTTTATTTTTAATATTTATTTATTATTAGAAGTTACTTATGTAATTAGGTGATTAGATTTCAGCATTTATTTATTGTATTTAATTTCCTGAGTTTACTAGGATTAGAACTTCTCCAAGGCTTATATAAGGAGGCTCCAACCACATTGTAATTAAGATTTGAATGATTAAAAAAGTTCTCTTTTGAGTTCAGACTTGCAAGAAGTATAACTTGTGTTCTTTATTTTAGAAGCTATTCTTCAAGTTCGTCAGAATTTGTTGTTGATCTGCACACTCCTGCTTGCCTAGGTAACTGCGTCTAGGAGGGTGGGTTAGAGCCGCTTGAGGTTGCTTGCTTGGTTAATTACGATCAAGAGGGTGCCGAGGACAATTTATCCATTTATCTTCCATCTCCATCGTCATCGCCTATCTTCAGCCATCTTTTCACCGATCCAACATTCGCAGCAATATCCTTATTCGCTTCCACAAGCTCAACGTTCGCGTATACGGGGCCGTGTTCGTATCATTTGGTATCAGAGACAGATCGTTCATGAGGATGTCATTGAGCAACGTATTGAATTTTACTCTTTTGGGGACTCGATGTCATTATTGTTGTCGACTAGATCATTCCAGGTATGATTGTCCAGATAAGTCTTATTTTCAAGAAATTTTTTTGAGATATATGTTGTCTGAAATCATGTCTTCTAATGATATTGAAATCTGTGATTCGAAACATGATAAAGAAATTTGTTCTCCTAAAGAACATGAAGAAGGCGATACCATCGAGAGTTTAACCCTGCGTATTGATGAGGAAGAAATTGTAAGTAGTGTGTTTATTTCCAGTGACATACCTACTATTCCAATCCAAGATGATCATCAAACGACAAACACCAACGAAGGTACGCTACAATCAAAAGGTATCATTGATTGTTTTCAAAATTCTATTTATGGTTATTCCTCTTATAGCATTAATAACAAATTTGAAGATGAGAATGAGACACTTTGCAACCGAAAGAACAATAGTGATGATCTCAATGAGAAGGAACTTGTAAATTACATTGCAAAAAGAGACTATGCACAAGGTTCCTTCAAGACATCTTCTCTTTCCCAGTACTTTGATGAAATTTCTCCATTAACCGATTTAGATTCGAGGGCGAATCTTTTTGAGGAGTGGGGGAATGATACATGCGTGAGAGGGGTGAAACTAATCATCTTGGAAAAGAAGTTAAAACTGTTTATCAAGTCAGAAACGTCAGTCAACTTGCGACCCCTTTTTGGATGGGATCCAAGCATATTTGGGTTGACATGTCTTCTTAAAACTTGTCCGGATATCAATTATCTTTCCAACGGATCTTGAAACGCCTCAATCGGACATCTGGAACTCAAGATATGTCTATTTTAGCAAAGACAGTGCATGCAGAAATTCCTATACGGGATTAATACGAGATTTTTGGATAATTACGAATTTTCATGATTTTATTTAATTATTTGTAATTTAAATCAATATAGGATTCTGCAATATCTATTAGGATCAGATTTATTTAATTAGGATTTTATTTTTAATATTTATTTATTATTAGAAGTTACTTATGTAATTAGGAGATTAGATTTCAACATTTATTTATTGTATTTAATTTCCTAAGTTTACTAGGATTAGAACTTCTCCAAGGCTTATATAAGGAGGCTTCAACCACATTGTAATTAAGATTTGAATGATTAAAAAAAGTTCTCTTTTGAGTTCAGACTTGCAAGAAGTTTAACTTGTTTTCTTTATTTTAGAAGCGATTCTTCAAGTTCGTCAGAATTTGTTGTTGATCTTCACACTCCTGCTTGCCTAGGTAACTGCGTCTAGGAGGATGGGTTAGAGCCGTTTGAGGTTGCTTGCTTGGTTAATTACGATCAAGAGGGTGCCGAGGACAATTTATCCATTTATCTTCCATCTCCATCGTCATCGCCTATCTTCAGCCATCTTTTCACCGATCCAACATTCGCGCCAATATCCTTATTCGCTTCCACAAGCTCAACGTTCGCGTATACGGGGCCGTGTTCGTATCAAGTTCAAATGTATTTAAGTAAAATAAGCTAAAATGAACTAATGAGCTGAAATTAAGGTAAAGATGTGGTTTATGTAATGCATGAATATCATATGATATAAAAATGAATGATAACATATGATAATCCAAGCATATTATATAATGCATAAATAAGTAAATAGATAATAAAGTAAGGAAGAACTCCCTCTTCTTTCATGCTTGATAAAAAGATGAAAGCATAATGAATGTGAGTAGAAACGTGCACACATCATCCCCTCCTTCTTTTGAGCAATTTGTCCTCAAATCGAATGGTCTTGTTTTTTTTTTACATTCTCTTGCTGTTGGGGTGTCTGAATTTTCATCTTCTCCCTTTAACGGAATGCTTTCCTTAGGATAAATCTGCAAAACAAAGAAAGAAACATCTTTTGGTCTTTGGTTAGAAAAAACAACATCGATCATAGGTAGTGTGATAGAGTAGCGCAAACTTGGATTTGGAAGCCTTCAATCAAGTTGTTGCAAGAACTAGGGGCTCTAGACTCAATCAAGAATATTAGGAGCAGATCTGAAAATTCAAGAGAAAAGAGAAGGGCCTTTCTTGAAAAATTCAGATTCAAGGCTGGAAAATCAAAGAAACAAAGTTATGAAGGAAGATTAGGGGATGAATAATAAGAATTAAAACAAAAAGATTGAAGAAGATTGAAGAAGAGGTAGATAAAACAAATCTGAAAATTCAGCTTTGTTTATGGCTATGGAGATGGCATGAAGTTGAAGATGGAGATGGCTTGATGGATTTGTGATGGTTTTGTCCTCGGCACCCTCTTAGACGTAATTACCTAAGCAAGTAACCTCAAGCGGCTCTAACCCACCCTCCTAGACGCGATTACCTAGGCAAGCAGGAGTGTGAAGATGATCTCCCTCACAAGAACTCGTCAGACTTATGTTGAAGAAGACTTCGAAGGCACAAGTAATCAGCACTTGCAAAAATAAACTCACTAAATATTTTATTAATCCAAGAAAATCTGAATAATCTCCATTACAATGGTAGAGGCTTCATCCTTTTATAGGTGAAGGATAGCCAAAGTAATCTAACTTCTACTAAAACAAGGAAACCCTAATTTAATTAAAAAAATAAAAGAAAAACATCCTTTAAACTCCTTGTGCTTGGGCTGCAAGTGATAAGCTGATAAGTGCAGGTGATAAGTTGATAAGAGTTGCTTGGGAGAAGGGTGGTTGGTTCCTAAAGTATATAAAACCCTAAAAACATTATTTAAATGTTAATAATTAAGTTGGGCTAAGTCTAATTCGTCCAAAAGCTTTATATAATAGCTTTTGGGCTGAATTTTACAAATTCCCGTAATAATCCCGTATCCAGTTTTCTGCATGCACAGTCTTCAGTAAAATGAACGTATCTTGAGTTCCCGATGTCCGATTGATCCGTTTCAAGATGCGTTGGAAAGATAACTGAATTCCGGTCAATTTGTTAGAAGACAACTCTGCCCAGAAATGCCAGGATCCCATCCGAAATGTCGTCTCAAGTTGGCTGACTTTCTAGACTTCACAAACAGATTCAACTTCTTGTCCAATATGCATTGCTTTAGCCCTCCCATGCATGTATCATAGTGTCAAGGGGCACTTCCTAATCATATCCTGTTTCGAATAGGCACATGTCCATTGGGGTTCTTCTTTACAATGATTGGAATCATCACACCCTTTGGTAAGGGCATTAATCCCTTCAACCTCCTCGTGGTGTTGGTTGGTAACATCATGACTATTTGTGAAGGTACACGATTTTTTGGAAACATCATGATCTTTCATCAAGGTTTCAGCTCTTTGTTTCCGATTCCTACCTCCTAGATCAATAAATCCTTTCACTAACAGTTCCTTATAGTTCACGCCAACTTTTCTTTTGATAAGGGTGTTGCTTGTCGAAACAACGTTCCTTAAGTGATGCGGATCTAGGATTGAAGCAAGCATTTCCCTGCAATTAAACAAAACAAAGATGCTATTTTTAGGCTTAGAATTACACGAAAATGGTGAAAGAAAACAAAAGAAACAAGAGAAGAAGTTGCTGGAATCTTTGGGCAGATTTGAAGAAGGAGGAAGATGAATGCTTCAACGTTCATCCATGGCCGTCTTGAGTGCTCAAAAATGGCAAAAACTTTTTGGAAATTTGCTGGAAACTTGAACAACGAAGAACTCGAAAGAACTCGCACAATCTGTTATGCAAACCCGAATCCAATACGTTCAACGTCAACGGACTTGGACCCTCTAGATAGCAATCTAGGAACCCGAAGTATCAAGGAAATTTGACACAACAAAACTAAGCCTGAAATGTCAAAGAAGTTCTAAAAAGAACCGAATTTGGGAGAAAACTCACAAATAATTTTTCATTCAAAAAGTCTAACCCTTATATGTTGTTTAGAACACATATATATAGGAGAAAGAGGAGGGTGGCCGAATTTGATTATGTGGCTGAAATTAATTAAAAAAATTAAATTCAAACACATAAACTCCTCATTTGGGCGGCATGCATTCCTAGCCATGCATTTGAAAAGATGGCGCCATGTTTAACACATTTAACATGTGTTAATTTGTTTGGAATTCAAACAATTAACTTCTCCTTCTTATCTTCACTTTTCCGCACATACACACATGAAGAAGGCTGGTTTCGGCCTCACACATGCACACACATCATCCAAGCTGCCACATTGATAACTTAGTCAATTGGTATCAAATGACACGGATGGGGCCCCGTATACACGAACGTTGAGCTTGCGGAAGAAGATAAGTATGTTGGCGCGAATGTTGATGGAGAATGCTGGATCGGTGAAAAGATGGCTGAAGATAGGCGATGACGATGTAGATAGAAGATAGATGGATAAATTGACCTCGGCACCCTCTTGATCGCAATTAACCAAGCAAGCAACCTTAAGCGGCTCTAACCCACCCTCCTAGACGCAGTTACCTAGGCAAGCAAGAGTGTGAAGATCAACAACAAATTCTGACGAACTTGAAAAATCACTTGTAAAATAAAGAACACAAGTTATATTTCTTGCAAGTCTGAACTCAAAAGAGAACTTTTTTAACCATTCAAATCTCCTAATTACATAAGTAACTTCTAATAATAAATAAATACTGAAAATAAAATCCTAATTAAATAAATATGATCCTAATAGATATTGTAGAATCCTATATTGATTTAAATTACAGATAATCAAATAAAATCTTGAAAATTCGTAATTATCCAAAAATGTCGTAATAATCCCGTATAGGAATTTCTGCATGCGCTGTCTTTGCTAAAATAGACGTATCTTGAGTTCCAGATGTCCAATTGAGGCATTTCAAGATCCGTTGGAAAGACAACTGAAAGTCGGACAAGTTTCAAGAAGACATGTCGACACATAAATGGCTGGATCCCATCCAAAAAGTGGTCTCAATTTGACTGACGTTTCTGACTTGCAAAATAGTTTTAACTTCTTTTCCAAGATAATTAGTTTTACCCCTCTCATGCATGTATCAGTGTGTTAATGTCTTCAAGTCTTTTGAGAATGTTTTTGCCTTAGAATATAGGATTTATAATGTGTAACATACTGATGTGTAACATCATATTATCTATGCTTAGTATATATGTGTGTGTATTATCATTACTAAGTATTATATCTTTTCACTACAGTTTCTAGTTTGTAAGTGTGTTTACCTTGTATTTTCAGCTTGTGTGATTTACAATAAGGTACAATAAAGGACTGTAGCTCAAAGGCTTTACCTTAGCTCGTTTGAAGCTCAACGTAGTGTATGCAGCTCCACTCAGCTCGAAACAACTCCTAGAAATTGTTTCCAGCTCAACTCAGCTTATTACACTCTTAGCTAGCTCAATCCAGCTCGTTTCAGCTCCAGCTAGCTCAACTCCAGCTCCACAGTTGTCCAGCTGACAAGTCCAGAAGCAGCTGAAACCTGTCCTAGTGTGGGAGAATGTCCGAGAGGCATGTGCCTTGCATATGGGCATCCTACCCTTCTTCAATGCACGTGCACGGCATGTGGCAGCCTTGGCATGTGCATGTGCATGTGCGGGAAGATTTGAGCATGTGTGCACAAAGCACATGTGTTATCGGCCTCCTTTCAAGTTTCCCTCCATTCCTCTTTCAAATGCAGCCACAAATTTGAATGTGTGGACAAGGAGAGGGCGCCAAGTGCAAGGGAAGTTTTTGGCAGATTCCATTTTAATTTTAAGCACATTACACACATTAAACATATGCTAATTTCGTTCAAATTTCAACCACTTCTTTTCAACATGTGGACGAAAACTTAAGGGAGTTTATGGCAGATTTTAGTTTGAATTTAAATGCATCTTGTACTTCAATTTCAACTACACATTTGGGCGCCATCTTCCTTCATCTTTCATTATATATTTGTAAACAAATAATGTACAAAGGTTAGACACTTTTATGATCAATATATTTGTGAGAATTTTCTCTCAATTCCAGTTCTTCATTGAACTCTTTTCTTGACATTTCAAGTCTGTCTTATTGTGTCAATTCCCTTGATACTTCGGGATCTTGATTTCAATAATCAACGGGTCCAAGTCCTTGCAAGAATTGAATATATAAGGTTTGGATTTATACTTTTTAGTATAAGTTCTTCTTTGTTCTTTGTTTTTCTTGAATTTTCAGAATTTCCAGCATTTTCCACCATTGTTGAACACTCGGATGAGCTTCATCTTCAACCTTTGAACTTCTGAAAATTTCCAACAACTTTCTTCTTCTTTTCTTCATCAAAATTACTCCATTTCTTACCAATCTAGCACCATGCAACCTACATCAGAAATCTTCTTTTTCTTTCAACTTTTTGCAGAGTTGTCCTTACTTCAATCCTAGATCCGTAGCAATTGAAGGAAGTCTTCTCCAAGAGGTTGCCTCGTATCATATGGTAATCAGAGCATAGGTTGGATTCAAGTAAGTAATCTACAAATTAAAAAAATGAAAATTAAAAAAAAAGTCAAAGTAAAAAAATCCGAAAATTCAAAAAAAATTCCAGAATTGAGAATATGGAAAGAATCACCATTGCAATGTGTTCTTCAACGTCGAAAAGCCTGAAATCAATCCAAAATGAAGATTCTTTGATTGTTCGGTGATAGAATCGTTGTAAGGCTTTCTTTGCAGTAAGTTTTTTTTCTAATATTCTTCTTTTCTTCATTTCTCTTCAATTCCTTTCAATTTCTAAGCCTTTCCTTTACCTTATTTCCTTTTTGCAATAACCATTGTTTTCCTTTAAGCCGACACACTTACAAGTCTTGAAAGATCGAAATTAGTTTCTTTAAGAACTGATTACGAGAGAGGGAGAGGGAAAAGGCAATCTGAGGGTGTGAGAACAGAAGGGGAATCAAAAGAGCCATTGAAGTGTTCCCGAGTGAAACACGAGTGTTGAGTGCCATAGTTTTTTTCTTCTAATTTTCTTCTTTTCTTCATTTCTCTTCAATTCCTTTCAATTTCTAAGCCTTTCCTTTACCTTATTTCCTTTTTGCAATAACCATTGTTTTCCTTTAAGCCAACACACTTACAAGTCTTGAAAGATCGAAATTAGTTTCTTTAAGAACTGATTACGAGAGAAGGAGAGGGAAAAGGCAATCTGAGGGTGTGAGAACAGAAGGGGAATCAAAAGAGCCATTCAAGTGTTCCCGAGTGAAACACGAGTGTTGAGTGCCATAATTTTTTTCCTTGGAGTGAAATCGAGAGGTTTCTTGTGTGTATGTGCAGTGAGATCCTTATTTTTCAATTGTTTGTGTTTGTGTTGTTTTTACTAACATGACAGGTTCAAGTGATGACAATCAGGTTGGCAAGCAACCAAATTTGCAAATGCAGGCCATTACTCGTGAAATTCAGAGGTTATTAAGGGCTGATCTCAAGCCTTTACAATCGAGGTTGGACAAAATCGACGGTGGATCCCAATCTGTTAATGAGAACATAATGATGAGAATGAAATTGAACAGTCTCCAATACAAAATTTAAGACAAGGGCGTGCACCAATAGATGATAATTTAACTAACACCAAAGTTTCTATTCCTCCTTTTCAAGGAAGAACAAATCTGATGTGAGCACATCTTCGCCACCAAAAGAATCCGACCCGGAAGTTCTTCCAACATGACCCATCACACGATCTAAGGCTGAACAATTCAGGGAAGTTCTATCCCTAACTTGTTCTAACATTTCAGAATCATTAAACAATGTTTGTGCCTTAGACGATAGGGTTTACAACGTGCTACATGCTGATATGTAACATCTTTATGCTATATTACTTATATTAGTGTGTTTACTATGTATATAGTATGTTTGGTGTGTTTTGGATTAGTTTGATATGACTTCTAATGTTTTTATATTTGTTTAAGTGTTGTTGAATAAGTTTACAAAGCTTTGATAGGAGTTTCATTGTTTTGTAACATATACATAGGAGGACACTAGCTCAAGTTAGTGTATGCAGCTCATCTTCAGCTCACAAGAGTATATGCAGCTCAGCCCCAGCTCAGGAGAGTGTAACCAGCTCATCTTCAGCTCAGGAGAGTGTGACCAGCTCACCCTCAGCTCAAGGCAGCTCAGAGGCTTAGCTTCCAGCTCAGTTCAGCTCCTATCACTCGTAGCTAGCTCATTTCAGCTCAGCTCAGTTCCCTTCAGCTCAACTTAAGTGCCACTAGCTCAACTTCAGCTGACAAGTCCAAAAGTAGCTGAAAAATGTCCTACATGTCGGAGAGTGTACCAGTGCACGTGTGGCAGCCTACGTGGCATCCCATCCCGCGAAGCATCCTCGTGGCAGCTTGGATGATGTGTGTGCATGTGTGGCCGAACCAAATAGCCCCTATCTTCTCATTGTGCGGCAAACTTACTGGATAAGGCCAAGAAGTTTATGTTTGAATTTCAAACATTTATCACATGTTAAATGTGATTCATGTGGCGCCTAAAGGTTCAAATGAGTGGCTGATTTGTGTTGCTGCCCAAAGGAGGTTTTTCTTAGTTACAAATTTTAAATTGTAATTTAATTTCAACCACATGTATGGCCGACCATTTCTCCCTCTTCTCCTATATATATTTGTTTCAAACAATGTACAAGGGTTACACAATTTTATGAAACAAAATATTTGTGAGAATTTTCTCTCAACTTCGGTTCTTCACCGAACTCTCTTGGCATATCAGACTTTGTTTTGCTGTGTCAATTTTCTTGATACTTCGGGTTCCTAGATTGCTATCTAGAGGGTCCAAGTCCTTCGACGTGGAGCATATTCGATTCAGGTTTGCATAGGATATTGTGCAGGTTCTTTCGAGCTTTTCGTTACCAAACTTTCGCTTAATTTCCAGCAACATTTCTGCCATCTTTGGACACCAAATGCAGCCATGAAAGCCCTTTGAAGTCTTCATCTTCATCAGTGTTCAAATCTGTCTAGAAATTCCTACACCTTTCTTCTTTGTTTCTTTTTATTTTCTTTCTTGTTTTCGTGTTATTTTAATCCTAAAAACAGCATTCTTGTTTTGTTTTATTGCAGAGAGATGCTTACTATCCTAGATCCATTTCACTCAAGGAATGTTGTTTCGACAAGCAACGCCCCTATCATATGGTAATTAGAGCCTCGATTGTATTTTAGCACGTTCTGCACAACAAAACAAAAAAAATCAAATATATATATTATGTATTTCGAAATTTCCAGTATATAAAAGTCAATGTTGACTTTCAAAAGTCAAAGTAAAAAAAAGAAATTCAAAATTAAAAAAATCTAAATCTAAATTTTCAAAGAAAAATGAAAGAAAGTGTGTTGATTGTGTGTGAAATGATGAAGGATGCTCAAATTATGCGATGAAATGCTTGGAAATCATCTGATACCAAAAAGGAGTCGCAAGTTGACTGATGTTTCTGACTTGCAAAACAGTTTTAACTTCTTTTCCAAGATGATTAGTTTCACCTCTCTCATGCATGTATCACTTTCTATTCTCACCTTGCACAAATGCCTTTTCCACTCGATCTCTCGCAAACAGTTCTTTAAGGAGCTAGCTTGATCCTTCAAACTTGTTAACTGTGTCAAACTGTTTTGCAAGTCAGAAACATCAGTCAACTTGCGACTCCTTTTTGGATGGGATCCAGGCATTTATGGGTCGACATGTCTGCTTGAAACTTGTCCGGCTGTCAATTATCTTTCCAACGGATCTTGAAACGCCTCAATCGGACATCTGAAACTCAAGATACGTCTATTTTAGCAAAGACAGCGCATGCAGAAATTCCTATACGAGATTAATACGGGATTTTTGGTTAATTACGAATTTTCAAGATTTTATTTGATTATTTGTAATTTAAATCAATATAGGATTCTGCAATATCTATTAGGATCAGATTATTTAATTATGATTTTATTTATTATTAGAAGTTACTTATGTAATTAGGAGATTAGATTTCAGCATTTATTTATTGTATTTAATTTCTTAAGTTTACTAGGATTTGAACTTCTCCAAGGCTTATATAAGGAGGCTTCAACCACATTGTAATTAAGATTTGAATGATTAAATAAAGTTCTCTTTTGAGTTCAGACTTGCAAGAAGTATAACTTGTGTTCTTTATTTTAGAAGCGGTTCTTCAAGTTCGTCAGAATTTGTTGTTGATCTTCACACTCCTGCTTGCCTAGGTAACTACGTCTAGGAGGGTGGGTTATAGCCGCTTGAGGTTGCTTGCTTGGTTAATTACGATCAAGAGGGTGCCGAGGACAATTTATCTATTTATCTTCTATCTCCATTGTCATCGCCTATCTTCAACCATCTTTTCACCAATCAAACATTCGCGCCAACATCCTTATCCGCTTCCGCAAGCTCAACGTTCGCGTATACGGGGCCGTATCCGTATCATTTGGTATCAGATTCAGATCGTTCTTGAGAATGTCATTGACCAACGTATTGAATTTTACTCTTTTGGGGACTCGATGTCATTATTGTTGTCGACTAGATCATTCCGGGTATGATTGTCTAGATAAGTCTTATTTCCAAGAAAAAATTTTGAGAGACATGTTGTCTGAAAATCATGCCTTCTAATGATAATGAAATATGTGATTCGGAACATGATAAAGAAATTTGTTCTCCTAAAGAACATGAAGAAGGCGATACCATCGAGAGTTTAACCTTGCCTATTAATGAGGAAGAAATTCTATGTAGTGTGTTTGGTTCCAGTGACAAACCTACTATTTTTATTCAAGATGATCATCAAACGACAAACACCGACGAAGGTACGCTACAATCAAAAGGTACCATTGATTGTTTTCAAAATTCTATTTATGCTTATTCCTTCTCTAGCATTAATAACAATTTTGAAGATGAGAATGAGTCACTTTGCAACCAAAATAACAATAGTGATGATCTCAATGAGAAGGAACTTGTAAATTACAATGCAAAAAGAGACTATGCACAAGGATCCTTCAAGACATCTTCTCTTTCCTGGTACTTTGATGAACTTCCTCCATTTACCGGTTTAGATTCGAGGGCGAATCTTTTTGAGGAGTGGGGGAATGGTACATGCATGAGAGAGGTGAAACTAATCATCTTGGAAAAGAAGTTAAAACTGTTTTGCAAGTCAGAAACATCAGTCAACTTGCGACTCTTTTTTGGATGTGATCCAGGAATTTATGGGTCGACATGTCTTCTTGAAACTTGTCCGTCTGTCAATTATCTTTCCAACGGATCTTGAAACGCCTCAATCGGACATCTGAAACTCAAGATACGTCTATTTTAGCAAAGATAGCGCATGCAGAAATTCCTATACAAGATTAATACGGGATTTTTGGTTAATTACGAATTTTCAAGATTTTATTTGATTATTTGTAATTTAAATCAATATAGGATTCTGCAATATCTATTAGGATCATATTTATTTAATTATGATTTTATTTTTAATATTTATTTATCATTAGAAGTTACTTATGTAATTAGGAGATTAGATTTCAGCATTTATTTATTGTATTTAATTTCTTAAGTTTACTAGGATTTGAACTTCTCCAAGGCTTATATAAGGAGGCTTCAACCACATTGTAATTAAGATTTGAATGATTAAATAAAGTTCTCTTTTGAATTCAGACTTGCAAGAAGTATAACTTGTGTTCTTTATTTTAGGAGCGATTCTTCAAGTTCGTCAGAATTTGTTGTTGATCTTCACACTCCTGCTTGCCTAGGTAACCACGTCTAGGAGGGTGGGTTAGCTTGAGGTTGCTTGCTTGGTTAATTGCGATCAAGAGGGTGTCGAGGATAATTTATCTATTTATCTTCTATCTCCATTGTCATCGCCTATCTTCAACCATCTTTTCACCAATCCAACATTAGCGCCAACATCCTTATCCACTTCCGCAAGCTCAACGTTCGCGTATACGAGCCCGTATCCGTATCAAAAGACATTTCCTGATTTCTCGACTGCTTGCATAAACGTTCATCTTTTTCTTCTCCTTTACAGCTTCCTTACTCTTTTTCAAGCTTGCTTGATCTTCAATTACTTGACTCGGCGTCAAAGGAACCAAAGTAATCTTCTTACCTGCATGCATAAAGGAGTATTTGTTTGTAAAACCATCATGCATTACCTTTTTGTCATACTGCCAAGGGCGTCCCAAAAGAAGGTGAGTAGCATCCATCGACACAACATCACAAAGGACCTCATCCTTGTAGTTTCCAATCAAAAATGGTACAAAAACTTGTCTCGTCACTTTAAGTTCTCCACCATCATTCAACCACTGCAATTTGTACGGATTCGGATGCTCTGTCGTCTTTAGACCTAGCCTGTCAACCATCACTGAACTAGCAACATTAGTACAACTACCGCTATCAATAATCACAACACATACCTTATCTTGAACCTTACATCGTGTGTGAAAGGTATTCTCATGTTGTTGCTCGTCCTGAACCTGTTGCACATTCAAACTACGTTTTACAACCATGATTTCCATTACCTGACCAGTTTCGGCAACTTCTAGGTCATTCTCTTCATCTACAGTAGGGGTTTCTTGTACATCTTCCTCAGAATCTGACTCGATCTCTCCATCTTCTCCCATCAACATAACTCTCCGATTAGGACACTCGCTAGCAACATGTCCTCGACCAAGGCACTTAAAGCACTGGATATCTCTCGATCGTTCTTTTACCACCACTTGCTGTTTGCCACGCCCATTATCAGCAACATGAGGCTTTGGTGTGCTGGATTCACCTTGCTCTCGAATCCGAAGTGGCATTTGCGGTGCTTGTTTCCTAGTATTGTTAGGAGTATATAATGGATTTGATACATGCATGGGAGGGCTAAAGCAATACATATTGGACAAAAAGTTGAATCTATTTGTGAAGTTCGGAAAGTCAGCCAACTTGTGACGACTTTTTGGATGGGATCCAGGCATTTCTGAGAAGAAATGTCTTCTAACAAATTGACCGTCATTCAGTTATCTTTCCAACGCATCTTGAAACGCATCAATCGGACATCGGGAACTCAAGATATGATCATTTTACTGAAGACTGCGCATGCAGAAAATTGGATACGGGATTATTACTGGATTTTGTAAAATTCAGCCCAAAAGCTATTATATAAGGCTTTTGGACGAATTAGACTTAGCCCAACTTAATTATTAACATTTAAATTATGTTTTTAGGGTTTTATATACTTTAGGAACCAGCCACCCTTCTCCCAAGCAACTCTTATCAACTTATCACCTGCACTTATCACTTGCAGCCCAAGCACAAGGAGTTTAAAGGCTGTTTTTCTTCTATTTTTAATTAAATTAGGGTTTCCTTGTTTTAGTAGAAGTTAGATTACTTTGGCTATCCTTCACCTATAAAAGGATGAAGCCTCAACCATTGTAAGGAGATTATTGAGATTTTCTTTGATTAATGAAATATTTAGTGAGTTTGTTTTTGCAAGTGCTGATTACTTGTGCCTTAGAAGTCTTCTTCAACATAAGTTCGACGAGTTCTTGTGAGGGAGATCGTCTTCACACTCCTGCTTGCCTAGGTAATTGCGTCTAGGAGGGTGGATTAGAGCCGCTTGAGGTTGCTTGCTTAGATAATTACGTCCAAGAGGGTGCCGAGGACAAAACAACAACAACAAATCGCAAGCCATCTTCATCTTCAATCTTCACGCCATCTCCCATAATTCCATAAACAAAGTTGGAAATTTCATATTTGTTTTTACTATTCTTCTCTTCATATTTTTTAATCTTTTTTGTTATATTCTTATTATTCATCTACTAATCTTCCTTATTGTCTTCTTTTCTTTAAATTTCTAGCCTTGAATCTGAAATTTCCAAGAAAAGACCTTCTCTTTTCTATTGAATTTTCAGATCTGCCCATAGCTTTCTTGATTGAGTCTAGAGCTCCTAGTTCTTGTAACAACTTGATTGAAGGCTTCC
Organism: Hibiscus trionum; assembly: GCA_030270665.1. Classification (NCBI taxonomy): domain Eukaryota; kingdom Viridiplantae; phylum Streptophyta; class Magnoliopsida; order Malvales; family Malvaceae; genus Hibiscus; species Hibiscus trionum. The sequence continues at coordinate 32,579,716 of BSYR01000008.1, forward strand.
AAGTCCACAATTGCGCTACTCTATCAGGATTTGAAAAGGATTTAAATGGAGTATTACCTCGAGTAGAAGCTTTTCTACGTTGTTGTCGCTCAATTTTGATCGCAATATGCACCATGTCATCCAACTCAACATAATGCTGCAACTCAACAATGTTTACTATTTTAGAATTTAAACCTGCCATAAACCGAGCCATAGTCGCCTCACGGTCCTCAACTATGTTTGCACGCATTATGGACATTTCCGTCTCCTTGAAATAATCCTCGACGCTCTTATTGCCTTGTTTCAAGGTTTGTAATTTCTGAAATAAATCTCGATGATAGTGAGAAGTAACAAACCGTTTTCGCATGATACGCTTCATCTCGTCCCATGTTCTCACTGGACCTTCACCTGTACGTTGCCGACTAATCAGTAATTGGTCCCACCATAACAATGCATAGTTAACAAACTCCATAGCTGCTAGTCGAACTTTCTTCTGTTCTGAGTAATTATAACACTCGAAAACGTATTCAACCTTGCTTTCCCATGTCAAATAAGAATCTGGATCTGAACGTCCCTGAAAAGAAGGTATAGCAACTTTTATGTTAGAAATATTATCGTCAACTACATATATCAGTCGTTGATTCGTCCTTTGTGATTTTTCGATGTTGTTTTCATCATTGTTCTCATTTTGGACAGATTGGATCCACCCCCATCGATCTTGTCCAAACGAGACTGTATAGGCTCTAATGCATTATCTAGTAGACGTTGCAATGTACGAGTGAGAGCCTGCATTTACAAATCTGGTGGTTGATCTCCACCGTAACTACGATCTTCCGATGCTGTCATATTTAGGCAAAACACAAAGAAAACACGGATAATGAGTAAAATAAAACAAAATGAAAAGTCCTCATAGCACACTCACAAAACCTCTCGGTTTTTGCTCCAAAGAACAGTGCACTCAAAAGTAACACTCAGTGCTCGTGTTTCACTTAGGAGAATGCTTGAATGGCTCTTTTTGTCTCCCCTTCTGTTCTAACAACGCTCAATGCCTTTTCCCCTTACAATTTCTCGTTTTTTAGTTCTTTAAAGGACTAATCCAACGTCTCAAAACCTGTTACAATTGTGTTGGCTAAAAGGAAACAAACGGTTAAAGGAAACAAAGGTAAAATGAAGAAAAGGGCTGGAAATTCAAGAAAAGGCTAAAAGATGATAAAAAGAAAGAAAAAAGTAAAAAGACGGAAATATGAAGAATTAAAAGAAACTTACTGCAAAGAAGTGCTTTACAACGTTCCTATCAGCGAACAAACAAGAACAGTTCGTTTCGGTAGACATCCAAGCACTTCGTAATCACATAGTACGTAAACTTGTACAATCTTCATAATTTCACAATAGAAACACAACTCCTTTTTTGTAATGTTCGAATCTGATTTCTGGTTTTTTTTTCGAATTTTAACTTTTTTGTGTTAATCAAACTTTGACTTTCAGAATTTCGATTTTTTTCGAATTTGTTTTTCTTTTTTTTTTGGCTAAAATGTGCAGAAAAAATTACAACAATTCCAAACCTAGGCTCTGATTACCATATGATACGAGGTAGCTTGTCGAAACGGACTTTCTTCGTATGTTACGGATCTAGGAATGTTGTAAGCACACTCTTGCAATAAAAACAACAAGAAAATAGCAAGGAATCAATGAAGTGGTCATGGTAAAATAAGTGTTTAAAATAAAAACGAAAATCAAAGAAAAGGAGATGTTTTGGCCGTTTTTGGAAGGAAATTCGAACGGAGAAGATGAATGCTTCAAGAAACATCCATGGCAGCAACTTGGGTATTCAATAGTGGAGTATTATGTTGCTGGAATGAAGATGACAACGTTAAACTCGAAAGAACCTGCATAATCTACTGAGCAAACCCGAATCGAATCTGTCTAACGTTAAAGGACTTGGACCCACTAGATAGCGATATAGGAACCCGTAGTATCAAGTTGACAATTAAACAAGTTTGAGTATCATAAAAGTTCTAAAAAGAACCAAAGAAGAGAAATACTCTCAAATGAAACTTTTATTGCAAATTGTCTAACCATGTACAAGTGAATTTCAGCCAAATATATAGATACAATGGGTGGTTGCCGAATTCAAATATGTGGCTGTTAATTAGCCATTTGAAAGTTAAATTTGAATTAAAAAAACTACTCAAATGGGCAGTATAATACTTCAGCCGTGTATTCAACTTTGGGCGCCTAAGGGATAAGGCACATGTTAAATGTGCTGGTTTGAAATTCAAATGGCAGAATCAATTGATCTTATCCCATTCTTCTGCACCACATGTAAGGAATTCTGCACATGGGGAAATCACGTGGAGAATGGCCAAATTCATTATGCTGCTGTGTTTTGGAGATTCAAGTTGCCGCACATGATTGTTTATTATATATATATATATATATATTTGAAATTTAAATCCCATTTGCTGCTATGCTTGCTGCACGTGCATGGATGAAAAAAAACAATTTCTCGGCTGCACCTTGCACTATCTCTTAGCCGATTTGCATGGAACATGCAACGCCCTCCTATTTATGCACGGTACATGCTCACACGAACACAGGACACTTGTTCGGCTGCTATTGGACTTGTCAGCTGTAGTTGAGCTAGTGGAGCTAAAGCTGAGCTGACTAGAAATGATCTGAGCTGAAACGAACTAGCTGAAAGTGTGTTGAGTTGAAAGTGAGCTGGTTACACTCCTGAGCTGGGACCGAGCTACATATACTCTGGTGAGTTGGAGTTGAATTGCATATGCTCACTTGAGCTGGAGTTGAGCTGTATATGCTCACTTGAGCTGGAGTTGAGCTGCATATGCTCACTTGAGCGTGAGTTGAGCTGCATATGCTCACTTGAGCTAGTTTCCTCCTACGTACCAATGCCAAAACATAACAAACTTCCATCAAAGTAATATAAACTTAATGGAAACACTAAAACAAGTTGTAAACACTTGTGGTCTTATTCATTAACTCAGAAACAAATATAAACACTTCATAAGTTATATCAAACTTATTCAAAACACACTTAACATATTATATACATACTTAAACACACCTAATAAATAGTATAACATAAATATGTCACATATCAGCATGCAACACATTAAAAGTCCTATTATCTAAGGCATAAACATGATGTAATGAATCTGGAATGTTAGAACAAGTTAGGGATAGAGCTTCCTTGAATTGTTTAGCCTTAGACCGTGGGATGGGTCTTGTTGGAAGAACCTCCGGGTTAGAGTCCTTTGGTTGCAAAAATGTGCTCACATCGCCTTTATTTCTTTATCCTTTGTTGTTCCTTGTAAGTTGGCACAGTAAACAAATTCTGAATGATCGAAATTAGTTCCTTTAAAGAACTGATTGCGAGAGATCGAGTGGAAAAAGGCAATTGTGCGTGGTGAGAACATAAGGGGAAACAAAAAGAGCCATTCAAGTATTCTACCGAGTGAAACATGAGTGTTGAGTGCTATTGTGGAGTGATCTTTCCTTGGAGTGATCTGTGAGAATTTGTTGTGTGTGCAGTGAGGTCCATTTCTTTATTTTTCAATAACACACACACACACATACAAATATATATATATATATATATATATATATATATTATGTTGCTTTGTTTGTTGTTTTTGTTATTTAAAATGGTAGGTTTTGATGATAATTCGGGTGGACAACAACCACCAGATCTTCAGATGCAAGCCTTGGAATGCATGATGCAACGAGTGGTGGCTACTGCGTTGGAGACATTACAGTCTAGAATGGATAGAATTGATGGAGGATCCAATTCTGTCCATGAAGGAAGAAACGACAATTAAGTCGAACAGTCACCGAGAAATCATACTCCTAGACAAGGACGTGTGCAACACGTAAATGACAATTTAACTAACATTAAGGTTGCTATTCCTTCTTTTCAGGGACATACATATCCTGATGCGCACTTAGCTTGAGAAAGCGAAGTTGAATACGTTTTCGAGTGTTACAACTATTCATAACAAAAGAATGTTCGTTTAGCAGCAATGAAGTTTGTCGACTATGCCCTGATATGGTGGGATTAGTTACTACTTAGCCAGAGACGTACATGTGAAGGTCTAGTGACTACATGGGACGAAATGAAACGAATAATGCGAAAACGGTTTGTTCCATCTCATTATCATCGTGATTTATATTAGAAATTACAAAGTTTGAAACTGGGTAATATGAGCGTTGAAGACTATCTTAAGGAGATGGAGATGGCCATGATGCGTTCAAACATCGAGGAAGATCGAGAAGTAACCGTGGCACGTTTTCCTGCAGGTTTGAACCCTAAAATTGCTAACGTTGTTGAGTTGCAGCATTATATCGAGTTGGATGACATGGTGCATATGGCGATAAAAGTTGAAAGACAACAACATAGAAAGTCTTCAAATCGAGGTAATACTCCATTTAAATCATTTTCAAATCCATTGAATGGTCCTAACAATTTAAGGAAACAAGCACCACTTCAGATACGCGAGAAAGCAGAACCAAGCAAGCTAAAGACTCCTATGATGTGAGCACATTAGTTCAGAACAAACAAGCTGATCCGGAGGTCTTACCAATAGGACCCATCACTCGTTCTAAGGCAAAGAAATTCAGGGAAGCCCTTTTTCTTACTTGTGCTACAATTCCTGATTCATTCGAGCATGTTCATGCCTTAGAACATAGGCTTTATAATGTGTTGCATGCTGATATATGACATACATATACTATACTACTTATATAGGTGTGTTTGCTATGTATATATTATGTTAAGTGTGTTTTAGATAAGTTTGCCAGCTTATAATATTTTATGATAAGCTATGTTAGCTTGTTGTGTGTTAAAACAATAAGGGTGCATTGTTTTGTAGCTTGCTTGAATGTTTTCAATAAGTTTACAATGCTCTGAGTGTGTTTCTTTTATTTTCATATAGTTACAATAAAAGGGAAGCAACTCAAAGGCTTAAACTTAGCTCGGATGAAGCTCACGGGAGTGTACGTAGCTCATCTTCAGCTCAAAGAAGTATAGGCAGCTCAACTCAGCTCACTTCACTCCCAGCTAGCTGAATTCAGCTCGTTTTAGCTCCAGTCAGCTCAACTTTAGCTCCACTAGCTCAACTCCAGCTAACAAGTCCAGAAGCAGCTCAAAGGTGTCCTACATGTGGGAGAGTGTCCTACAAGCATGTGAGCAGCATGTGGGGCGTCCTACATCTCTTCAAGCATGTGCACGGCATGTGTGGACAGAATGTGCATGTGTGTGCAAGCATGTGGCAGATTTGAAGCAATTTGGGCGCCATTTTGAAGAGAAGTTATCAGCCACCTTTTTTTTGAAATTTGAACACATTTAACATGTGTTAATTTCGTTCAAACTCAGCCACAAATTATCATCACATGTGCTGCAATTTGGGGGAGGTTATTGGCAGATTTCTTTTGCATTTTTAAACACATTTAACATGTGTTTATTTTCAATTCAAACTCAGCCACTAATTTGGGCGCCCTCTCCCTTGTTTTTCCCTATATATATTTGTTAAATTTGTATGAACAAGGTTAGACAATTTTTATGAAACAAAATTATTGTGAGTTTTTCTCTCAATTTCAGTTCTTCATTGAACTTCTTTGGCATTTTCAGACTTTGTTTGATTGTGTCATCCTCCTTGATACTTTGGGTTCCTAGATCGCTATCTAGAGGGTCCAAGTCCGTTGGCGAAGAACGTATTCGATTCGGGTCCGCTCAGTATATTGTTCGGGTTCTTTCGAGTTCAACGTCTTGTTAATTTCCAGCAACTTCAACACCAATTTTCTGCCATTTTAGTCATTCATTTGCTTCCATGAAAGCCCTTTGAAGCATTCATCAACATTTGAATTCCGAAACTGCCAGAAAATTCCTTCTTCTCATTTCCTTCTTTATTTTCGTTTTTTTTTTGTTCTAGTTGTTTTAACATCATTCTAACATCCATAACATTGTGTTATTGCAGATACATGCTTGCTACAATCCTAGATCCGTTACAAACAAAGGACCGCTGTTTCTGAAGCAACGTACGCCTTTATCATATGGTAATCAGAGCTTTGGTCGGATTATAGCACTTTCTGCACTACAAGAAATCAAAAAAAATAATACAAAAGTAAAAAAAATCGAAATTCTGAAAGAAAAAAAGTCAAAGTCAAAGTTTGACCAGAAAAGTCAAAGTAAAAAAATTGAAAAAAATCAAAAAAAATAAAAAAAAATCAGATTCGACAAATTAGTGTTGTTTACATCTTATACTGTTGTTTGGATCTAAAAAATGATGAAAAATGTCTTTGTTTACCGTGGAATGCTTCAAAATCACCCAAAACAACTTGTTCTTGTTTGTTCGGTGATAGGGTTGTGGTAAGCATTTCTTTTGCAATAAGTACTTTGTTTTTTCCTTTCTTTCACTTCATTTTAAGCTTTAATTCCAGCCATTTTCTTATTTTGTTTCCAGCCTTTGTTTTTGTTCAATTAAACAGCCCTAAACTCCGTTTAACCTTTGTTCTATCATTTGTGCATTTATATCTTGGAGTTGACACAGATAACAAGTTTGAAGGGTCCGATTAGTTTCTTAAAGAACTGTTTGCGAGAGAACGAGTGGAAAAGGCATTTGAGCGTTGTGAGAACAGAAGGGGAGACAAAAAAAGCCATTCAAGAGCATTCTCCCGAGTGAAACACGAGCGCTGAGTGTTATCTTTTGAGTGCACTGTTCTTTTGAGTGATCCGTGAGAATTTGATTGTGTGTGCAGTGAGGGACTTTAATTTTCGTTTTTACTAACCTATTGTTTTATTTTCTTGTGTTTTGTGTTATAATGACAGGAAGTGATGATCGTAGTCCCGGTGGAGGTAATCCACCAGATTTGCAAATGCAGGCTCTTACTAGAACTTTGCAACAATTGTTAGATCAAGCATTGGAGCCTATTCAGTCTCGTTTGGATAGAATAGATGGGGGTGGTTCCCAATCTGTCCAAAATGAGAATAATGATGAGAATGACGTCGAACATTCACCTAGAGTGAACCATCGTGCAAGACAAGTTATTGATGACAATTTGACTAACATTAAGGTTGCTATCCCTTCTTTTCAGGGACGGACAGATCCGGATGCATATCTTGCTTGGGAAAGCAAGGTTGAACATGTGTTCGAGTGTTACAATTATTCCGAACAAAAGAAGGTCCGTTTGGCTGCGATGGAATTCACTGATTATGCCTTGATATGGTGGGATCAGTTGCTGATCAGTCGGAGACGTGCCGACGAGGGTCCCGTGGCTTCATGGACTGAAATGAAGCGTATCATGCGTAAGAGGTTTGTTCCTTCCCATTATCATCGTGATTTGTTTCAGAAATTGCAAACTTTGAAACAGGGGAATCAGAGTGTTGAAGATTACTACAAGGAGATGGAGATGGCCATGATGCGAGCCAACATCGTCGAGGATCGTGAGGCGACGATGGCACGTTTCCTTGCAGGTTTGAGTTCTGAAATTTCTAACGTTGTTGAATTACAGCATTATGTTGAGTTGGATGACATGGTGCACATGACAATTAAAGTTGAAAGACAACAACGAAGGAAGTCTTCAAACCGAGGTAATACTCCTTTTAAGTCATTTTCAAATAATTTAAATGCCCCTAACAATTTCAGGAAACAAGCACCACCACCACCACCACCATTTCAGAGTCGAGATAAAGCCAAAACTAGCAAACCGAAGGCACCTACTATTGAGGGTAGGCGTGACAAGCAGGTGGTGTCACAGGAGCATTCGAGAGACATCATGTGCTTCAAGTGTTTAGGACGAGGACACATTGCAAGTCAGTGCCCCAACCGGAGGACCATGTTGATATTAGAGAATGGCGAGATCGAGTCCGAGTTTGAGGAAGACACCCAGGACCCCCCTATAGAGGTTGCAGATGATGATGACGAGGAGGTGCAGTTGTTTGCCACCGGAGAAGCCCTTGTTGTCAAGAGAAGTCTGCAGACACAACTGATCCAGAACGAGCAGCAGCGAGAGAACATCTTTCACACGAGATGTCTTGTGAATAATAAGGTATGTGTTGTAATTATCGATGGTTGTAGTTGCGCTAATGTTGCTAGTACTGTGATGGTTGAAAAGTTAGGTTTACCAACGACGAAGCATCCCAATCCTTACAAGCTTCAGTGGCTGAATGACGGTGGAGAGATTCGAGTGACCAAGCAGGTTTTGGTGCCATTTGTCATTGGGAAGTACAAGGACGAAGTACTTTGTGACGTAGTTGCAATGGATGCGAGTCATTTGATGTTGGGTTGTCCTTGGCAGTTTGATAAAAAGACGACTCATGATGGTTTCACGAACAAGTATTCTTTTATGCATGCAGGTAAAAAGATAACTTTGGCTCCTTTAACACCGAGTCAAGTTCAGAAGGATCAAGCGAGATTGCGAAAGAATGCTGAAGAAGTTCGTGGGAAAAAGAAGATGAACGTGTATGCAAGCAGCAAAGAAATCAGGAAATGTCTTTCCTCTCAGCAGTTTGTTTATATTTTATTGTTTAAGGATTATTGTTTACTGTCTGAGTTTCCGAGTGATTTGCCTGCTTCTGTGTCATCTCTTTTGCAGGAATTTAAGGATGTGTTTCCGGATGAAACACCGAAAGGATTGCCACCCCTTCGTGGCATTGAGCACCAGATTGATTTTATTCCAGGTGCTACTATTCCGAACCGGCCAGCTTATCGAACCAACCCCGAAGAGACGAAAGAACTTCAAAGACAGATTACAGAGTTGATGGACAAGGGTTACATTCGAGAGAGCTTGAGTCCGTGTGCTGTTCCGGTACTGTTGGTGTAGAAGAAAGATGGTTCTTGGAGGATGTGCGTAGATTGTCGAGCTGTGAATCAGATCACAATTAAGTATCGGTATCCCATTCCAAGACTTGATGATATGTTGGACGAGCTTTGCGGAGCCATCATCTTCTCCAAAATTGACCTAAAGAGCGGTTATCATCAGATTCGCATGCGAGAAGGCGATGAGTGGAAGACAGCCTTCAAAACGAAGCTAGGTTTGTACGAATGGTTAGTAATGCCTTTTGGGTTAACTAATGCACCTAGTACTTTCATGCGTTTGATGAATCATGTTCTACGACTTTTCATTGGTAGGTTTTGTGTTGTTTACTTCGATGACGTTTTGATTTACAGTAAAACTTTACCAGATCATGCAGAGCATTTGAAAGTTGTTTTGCAGGTTTTACGAGAAGAACGTTTGTTTGGTAACCTAGAGAAGTGTGTGTTTTGCACTAACAAACTTACATTTCTTGGTTACATTGTTAGTGAACAGGGTGTGGAATTCGATCATGAGAAAATCCAAGCAATTCAGGAATGGCCACGACCGACATCGATTACTCAGGTCAGATCTTTTCATGGTTTAGCGAGTTTTTACCGTCGGTTTGTCCCTAACTTCAGTTCTATTACCGCCCCCTTAACCGGGATCATTAAGAAGAATTCGAGCTTCTTGTGGGGTAAAGAACATGAAGATGCGTTTCTGAAAATTAAGGATTGTTTGACTAGAGCACCAGTGTTAGCCTTACCTAATTTTGATAAAACTTTTGAGATTGAATGTGATGCATCTGGCATAGGTATAGGCGCTGTTTTAATGCAGGAAAAGAGACCTATAGCATACTTTAGTGAGAAACTAAGTGGAGCTACATTGAATTATCCTATTTATGACAAAGAGATGTATGCATTGATTAGGTCTTTAGAGACTTGGCAGCATTACTTGTTGCCTAAGGAGTTTGTCATTCACACCGATCATGAGGCTTTGAGATACATAACGAGTCAGCATAAATTGAACAAAAGACATATAAAATGGATTGAATTTTTAGAGTCTTTTCCTTATGTCATTCGTTACAAGAAAGGGAAAGAAAATGTTGTTGTTGATGCGTTATCACGTAGGTATGCCCTGTTGAGTTATTTAGATTCACATTTGATTGGGTTTGCATATATTAGAGAGTTGTATTCTGATGATCCTGATTTTCGTGATAAGTATGTTGCTTGTGAAAAAGGTGCAGATGGAAAATTTTACAGGCATGATGGTTATCTTTTCAAAGAAAACATGATATGCATTCCACAGGGTTGGATGCGTGACATTCTGATATGCGAGGCACATGAAGGTGGTTTGATGGGTCACTTTGGAGTCACCAAGACATTACATACCTTAAAGGAGCATCTGTTTTGGCCCAAGATGCGTCGCGATGTTGAAAGGTACTGTGATCGTTGTGTGACTTGCAAGAAAGCAAAGTCGAAGGTTTCACCACACGGTATGTACTTACCTTTACCTATTCCTGAATCCCCTTGGACTGACATTTCTATGGATTTTGTTTTGGGATTGCCTCGAACTAGGACTGGTAGAGATAGTGTGTTTGTTGTGGTTGATAGATTCTCTAAGATGGCACATTTCATTGCATGCCATAAGACTGATGATGCTGTTAATGTGGCTAACTTGTTCTTTAGAGAGATTGTTCGTTTACATGGTATTCCTAGGTCGATTGTTTCTGACAGGGATGTAAAGTTTTTGAGTCACTTCTGGAGGACTCTTTGGAGCAAACTAGGTACGAAACTTATGTTTTCTACTACATGCCATCCCCAAACTGATGGACAAACTGAGGTTGTTAATCGTGTTTTATCTACTTTAGTTCGTTCCATCATTAAAAAGAACATTAGGACTTGGGAGGATTGTTTGCCACATGTTGAATTTTCATATAATCATGCCATTCATTCTGCTACTAAGATGTCACCATTTGAGGTTGTTTATGGTTTTAACCCCATTACGCCTCTAGATTTGTTACCTCTGCCACAGGAACAGGTGACAAACAGGGACGGTCAAGCGAAAGTAGAATATGTCAAGAAGTTACATCAGCAAGTGAAGGAGAATCTTGAGCGAAGGACTCGGCAATATGAAAAGCAAGCAAACAAGGGAAGAAAGCGAGTCACATTCGAAGTTGGAGACTGGGTTTGGGTTCATTTTCGAAAGGAAAGATTTCCAGTCCAAAGGCGGTCCAAACTGTTACCGCGCGAAGACGGTCCTTTCCAGGTGTTGGCGAAAGTGAACGACAATGCCTACAAGATAGACTTACCGGGAGATTATAATGTGAGTGCCACTTTTAATGTTTGTGACTTAACCCCTTTTGATGACTCTACAGATTTGAGGTCAAATCCTTTTCAAGAAGGGGGGGATGATGTCAGCACATCAGTTCAGAACAAACAAGCTGATCCGAAGGTCTTACCAACAGGACCCATCACTCGTTCTAAGGCAAAGAAATTCAGGGAAGCCCTTTTTCTTACTTGTGCAACAATTCCTGATTCATTCGAGCATGTTCATGCCTTAGAACATAGGCTTTATAATGTGTTGCATGTTGATATGTGACATACATATACTATACTACTTATATAGGTGTGTTTGCTATGTATATATTATGTTAAGTGTGTTTTAGATAAGTTTGCCAGCTTATAATATTTTATGATAAGCTATGTTAGCTTGTTGTGTGTTAAAACAATAAGGGTGCATTGTTTTGTAGCTTGCTTGAATGTTTTCAATAAGTTTACAATGCTCTGAGTGTGTTTCTTTTGTTTTCATATAGTTACAATAAAAGGGCAGCAGCTCAAAGGCTTAAACTTAGCTCGGATGAAGCTCACGGGAGTGTACGTAGCTCAGCTTCAGCTCAAAGGAGTATAGGCAGCTCAACTCAGCTCACTTCACTCCCAGCTAGCTGAATTCAGCTCGTTTTAGCTCCAGTCAGCTCAACTTTAGCTCCACTAGCTCAACTCCAGCTAACAAGTCCAGAAGCAGCTCAAAGGTGTCCTACATGTGGGAGAGTGTCCTACAAGCATGTGAGCAGCATGTGGGGCGTCCTACATCTCTTCAAGCATGTGCACGGCGTGTGTGGACAGAATGTGCATGTGTGTGCAAGCATGTGGCAGATTTGAAGCAATTTGGGCGCCATTTTGAAGAGAAGTTATCAGCCACCTTTTTTTGAAATTTGAACACATTTAACATGTGTTAATTTCGTTCAAACTCAGCCACAAATTATCATCACATGTGCTGCAATTTGGGGGAGGTTATTGGCAGATTTCTTTTGCATTTTTAAACACATTTAACATGTGTTTATTTTCAATTCAAACTCAGCCACTAATTTGGGCGCCCTCTCTCCCTTGTTTTTCCCTATATATATTTGCTAAATTTGTATGAACAAGGTTAGACAATTTTTATGAAACAAAATTATTGTGAGTTTTTCTCTAAATTTCAGTTCTTCATTGAACTTCTTTGGCATTTTCAGACTTTGTTTGTTTGTGTCATCATCCTTGATACTTCGGGTTCCTAGATCGCTATCTAGAGGGTCCAAGTCCGTTGGCGAAGAACGTATTAGACTCGGGTCCGCTCAGTATATTGTTCGGGTTCTTTCGAGTTCAACGTCTTGTTAATTTCCAGCAACTTCAACACCAATTTTCTGCCATTTTAGTCATTCATTTGCTGCCATGAAAGCCCTTTGAAGCATTCATCAACATTTGAATTCCGAAACTACCAGAAAATTCCTTCTTCTCATTTCCTTCTTTATTTTCGTTTTTTTTTGTTCTTGTTGTTTTAACATCATTCTAACATCCATAACATTGTGTTATTGCAGATACATGCTTGCTACAATCCTAGATCCGTTACAAACAAAGGACCGTTGTTTCTGAAGAAACGTACCCCTTTATCATCCTATTACAGAAAATAGGCGTGATAAGTAGGTTGTGACACAAGAACGTTCGAGAGACATTTTGTGTTTCAAGTGCTTAGGACGTGGACACGTTGCCAGTCAGTGCCCAAATCGAAGGACCATGATGTTGTTAGAGAGTGGCGAGATCGAGTCTAAGTCTGAGGAAGACGAGCAGGAGCCCCCTACAGTGGACATTGAAGAAGATGATGACAACGTGCAGACATTTGCTACCGATGAAGCACTTGTTGTCAAGAGAAGTTTGAACAAGCAACCGATCCAGGATGAACAGCAGCGAGAGAACATCTTCCATACAAGATATCTCATAAATGACAAGGTATGTGTTGTAATTATCGATGGTGGTAGTTGCACTAATGTTGCTAGTTCTGTTATGGTTCAAAAGTTTGGATTGAAGACGAAAAAGCATCTCAATCCGTACAAGTTGCAGTGGCTGAATGATGGAGGAGAGATCAAAGTGACTAAGTAGGTTCTAGTGTCGTTTGTCATTGGAAAGTACAAGGATGAAGTACTTTGCGATGTTGTCTCAATGGATGTAAGTCATTTGTTGTTAGGAAGACCGTGGCAGTATGATAAGAGAGTTTTGCATGATTGTTACACCAATCGATACTCTTTTACTCATGAAGGCAAAAAGATAATTTTGGCACCTTTGACACCAAGTGAAGTATATGAAGATCAAATTCATTTGAAAGCGTGTATTGCAGCTTGGAAGGCAAGCAAAATTGAGAATGAATGTGAAAAAGAGAAAGCGAATTCAAAGGTATTATATGATTCTACATTTTCTTCTACTTCTTCTTCTAATTTGCAAATTGATAAAGTGATGCCATATGAAGTCCCAAAGGTTGCAAACATTGGTATGACTAGCGCATTTATGTTCTTTTTAGAAATTCAGCAACCCCATTTAACACGGTTTGACATTCCTTTCCATAGTGCTATTGATTTTTCATCTTTGGATTATGAGTTCTTTGGTTGTACTGGATTTGTGGATCTACGTTTGTGATTCTGGATGATAGTCGAGATTTGCATTGTTCTTTGGAGATGTATTTGTGTATACGCGTTTGCAGGATAAAGAATGTGCAGCGAGCTTTGTCTGCATCTATGTTGTGCATTATTCGGAAGGGTGCAAAAATGAAGGCACATCTTGCACCTTCAGCATTAATGTTCTTTGCAAATGAATTTGTGCTAGATGGCTGGCATTTTGCCAAGCATGGAGGTTAAAGAAGTTCCCCGCCAAACGGAAATCGAAGTTGTTCCCTTTTGTCCTGATTGTCGATTTGGGGATAAATCGCATTAAAGAAGGGGGGATAATGTGAGCACGTTTATGCCACCCAACGGTGCAACTTCAAACTTTCAGGGAAGTTTGCTCTTTCACTTGTTACAAATGTGTAACATTTCTTTACTTATATTACGAGTTTTATAAGTGTTTGTGATACATGCATGGGAGGGGTGAAACTAATCATCTTGGAAAAGAAGTTAAAACTGTTTTGCAAGTCAGAAACGTCAGTCAACTTGCGACCCCTTTTTGGATGGGATCCAGGCATTTATGGGTCAACATGTTTGTCCGGCTGTCAATTAGCTTTCCAACGGATCTTGAAACGCCTCAATCAAACATCTGGAACTCAAGATACGTCTATTTTAGCAAAGACAACGCAAATAGAAATTCCTATACGGGATTAATACGAGATTTTTGGATAATTACGAATTTTCAAGAATTTATTTGATTATTTGTAATTTAAATCAATATAGGATTCTGCAATATCTATTAGGATCAGATTTATTTAATTAGGAATTTATTTTTAATATTTATTTATTATTAGAAGTTACTTATGTAATTAGGAGATTAGATTTCAGCATTTATTTATTGTATTTAATTTCCTAAGTTTACTAGGATTAGAAATTCTTCAAGGCTTATATAAGGAGGCTTCAACCACATTGTAATTGAAGATTTGAATGATTAAAAAAAGTTCTCTTTTGAGTTCAGACTTGCAAGAAGTATAACTTGTGTTTTTTATTTTAGAAGTGATTCTTCAAGTTCGTCAGAATTTGTTGTTGATCTTCACACTCCTGCTTGCCTAGGTAACTGCGTCTAGGAGGGTGGGTTAGAGCCGTTTGAGGTTGCTTGCTTGGTTAATTGTGATCAAGAGGGTGCCAAGGACAATTTATCTATTTATCTTTCATCTTCATCGTCATCGCCTATCTTCAGCCATCTTTTCACCAATCCAACATTTGCGCCAACATTCTTATCCGCTTTCGCAAGCTCAACGTTCACGTATACGGGGCCGTGTCCGTATCATTTGGTATCAGATTTAGGTCGTTCTTGAGGATGTCATTGAGCAACGTATTGAATTTTACTCTTTTGGGGACTCGATGTCATTATTGTTGTCGACTAGATCATTCAGGGTATGATTGTCCAGATAAGTCTTATTTTCAAGAAAATTTTTTTGAGAGATATATTGTCTGAATTCATGTCTTCTAATGATATTGAAATCAGTTATTCAAAGCATGATGGAGAAATTTGTTCTCCTAAAGAACATGAGGAAGGTGATACCATCGAGTGTTTAACCTTGCCTATTGATGAAGAAGAAATTGTAAGTAGCGTGTTTGTTTCTAGTGACAAATCTACTATTTTGATTCAAGATGACCATCAAACGACAAACACCGACGAAGGTACGCTACAATCAAAAGGTACCATTGATTGTTTTCAAAATCCTATTTATGCTTATTTCTCTTCTAGCATTGATAACAATTTTGAAGATGAGAATGAGTCACTTTGCAACCAAAAGAACAATAGTGATGTTCTCAATGAGAAGGAAATTGTAAATTACATTGCAAAAAGAGACTATGCACAAGGATTCTTCAAGACATCTTCTCTTTCCTGGTACTTTGATGAACTTCTTCCATTGACCAGTTTAGATTCGAGGGCGAATCTTTTTGAGGAGTGGGGGAATGATACATGCATGGGAGGGGTGAAACTAATCATCTTGGAAAAGAAGTTAAAACTGTTTTGCAAGTCAGAAACGTCAGTCAACTTGCGACCCCTTTTTGGATGGGATACAGACATTTATTGGTCGACATGTCTTCTTGAAACTTGTCCGGCTGTCAATTAGCTTTCCAACGGATCTTGAAACGCCTCAATCAAACATCTGGAACTCAAGATACGTCTATTTTAGCTAAGACAGCGCATGCAGAAATTCCTATACGGGATTAATACGAGATTTTTGGATAATTACGAATTTTCAATAATTTATTTGATTATTTGTAATTTAAATCAATATATGATTCTGCAATATCTATTAGGATAAGATTTATTTAATTAGGAGTTTATTTTTAATATTTATTTATTATTAGAAGTTACTTATGTAATTAGGAGATTAGATTTCAGCATTTATTTATTGTATTTAATTTCCTAAGTTTACTAGGATTAGAACTTCTTCAAGGCTTATATAAGGAGGCTTCAACCACATTGTAATTGAAGATTTGAATGATTAAAAAAAGTTCTCTTTTGAGTTCAAACTTGCAAGAAGTATAACTTGTGTTTTTTATTTTAGAAGCGATTCTTCAAGTTCGTCAGAATTTGTTGTTGATCTTCACACTCCTGCTTGCCTAGGTAACTGCGTCTAGGAGGGTGGGTTAGAGCCGTTTGAGGTTGCTTGCTTGGATAATTGTGATCAAGAGGGTGCCGAGGACAATTTATCTATTTATCTTTCATCTCCATCGTCATCGCCTATCTTCAGCCATCTTTTCACCGATCCAACATTTGCGCCAACATTCTTATCCGCTTTCGCAAGCTCAACGTTCACGTATATGGGGCCGTGTCCGTATCAGTTTGCTATGTATATATTACGATAAGTGTGTTTTTAGATTAATTTTCTAGCTTATAATGTTGTGTGTTAAGCTATGTCAGTTTGTTGTGTGTTTAAACAATAAGGTTGCATTATTTTATAGCTTACTTGAATGTTTTCAATAAGTTTTCAATGCTCTGAATGTGTTTCTTTTGTTTTTATATAGGTACAATAAAATGGCAGCAGCTTAAGGGCTTAATCTTAGCTCGGATGAAGCTCAAAGGAGTGTACACAGCTCACCTAAGCTCAGGGCAGCTCAGTGGCTTAGCTCCCAGCTCAATTCAGCTCCTAACACTCTCAGCTAGCTCGTTTCAACTCAACTCCAGCTCCACCAGCTCAACTTCAGCTGACAAGTCCAGAAGTAGCTGAAAGGTGTCCTATGTGTCGGGGAGTGTACCATGCACATGTGGCAGCTTAGGTTTCTTCCAAGCATGTGAGGCACACACATGGCAGCCTTGACACATGTGTGTGCATGTGTGGCTGAAAACAACCCCTATCTCTCTCAAAGGTGTGTCAAAGTGAAGATAAGAAGGAGAGGTTATTTGTTTGAATTTCAAACAAAAATCACATGTTAAATGTGATAAGTGTGGCGCCTAAGTGTTCAAAATGAATGGTTCTCATGCAATGCCACCCAAAAGGAGTTATTATGTTTAAATTTTAATTTTTTTCTATTTTAATTTTCAGCCACATGTTGAATTCGGCTATACCCTTTATTTTCCTATATATGTGCTTAAAACAATGTAAGAAGGTTAGACACTTTGAATGAAAATTTTATTTGTGAGAATTTCTCTAAAATTCGGTTCTTTATTGAACTTTCATTGACATTTCAGATTCGTTTGTTGTGTCAATATTTTGGATACTTTGGGTTCTTGATTCGATATAATCAATGGGTCCAAGTACGTGTTGAACAAAAATCAGTATAAGGTTCAGGTTCGCTCAGTCTATTGTTCGAGTTCTTCCTTGGAGTTTTTGTTTGAATTTTCTTCTTCAAGTTGTTGCCATTGTTGAACATTTGAAGCACTCATCTTCAACCTCTTCAAATTTCCGGAATTTCCAGCAACTTTCCCCCTTGTTTCTTTTTGTTTTCTTCTCTTCTTTTCGTGTCATTTCATAGCCTAAATCAGTCTTTTTTGTTTGTTTCACTTGTAGGGAAATGCTTGCTTCAATCCTAGATCCGTTTCACTCAAGGAATGTTGTTTCAACAAGAAACACCCTTATCATATGGTAATCAGAGCCTCGGTTGGATTTTAACATGTTCCGCATTCAAAAAATCAAGAAAAAAAAAGAAATCTGAAAATCCAAAAGTCAAAGATCAAAAGTCAAAATTTGACTTTCTAAATTAGAAATAAAAAATTCAGTTTTGAAAATTACAAAAGAAAGTGAAAAAAATATAATAGTGTGCTGGTTCGTTGCAATGATGAAGGATGGTCGAGTTATGCCATGAAATGCTTGGAAATCAACCGAAACAACTTATTCTTGTTTGTTCGGTGATAGGATCATCGTAAGCATTTCTTTTGCAGTAAGTGGTTGAATTTTCTGTTGCATTGTCATCCTAATTCCTTCATTTCACGTGTTTTAATTTTCCAGCCTTTATCTTTCAATTTTCAGCCCCTATTTTCGTTTTAACCCTTTGTTTCTTTATCCTTTGTTGTTCCTTGTAAGTTGACACAGTAAACAGATTCTGAATGATCGAAATTAGTTTCTTTAAAGAACTGATTGCGAGAGATCGAGTGGAAAACGACAATTGTGCGTGGTGAGAACAGAAGGGGAGACAAAAAGAGCCATTCAAGTATTCTCCCGAGTGAAACACGAGTGTTGAGTGCAATTGTGGAGTGATGTTTATTTGGAGTGATCTGTGAGAATTTGTTGTGTGTGCAGTGATGTCCATTTCTTTATTTTTCACTAACATATATATATTGTGTTGTTTTGTTTGTTGTTTTTTATTTAAAATGGCAGGTTCTGAAGAAAATTTGGGATTACAACAGCCACCAGATCTTTAGATGCAAGCGTTGGAACGCATGATGCAACTTGTGGTGGCTAATGCATTGGAGCCATTACAGTCTAGAATGGATAGAATTGATGGAGGATCCAATTCTGTCCATGAAGGAATAAACGACAATGAAGTCGAACAGTCACCGAGACATCATACTCGTAGACAAGGACGTGTGCAACAGGTAGATGACAATTTGACTAACATTAAGGTTGCTATTCCTTCTTTTTAGGGACATACAGATCCTGATGCATACTTAGCTTAGGAAAGCAAAGTTGAACACGTTTTCAAGTGTTACAACTACTCAGAACAAAAGAAGGTTTGTTTAGCAGCAACGAAATTTGTCGACTATGCCCTGATATGTTGGGATCAGTTACTGCTTAGCCGAAGACGTACATGTGAAGGTCTAGTGACTACATGGGACGAAATGATACGAATAATGCGAAAACAGTTTGTTCCATCTCATTACTATCGTGATTTATATCAGAAATTACAAAGTTTGAAATAGGGTAATCGGAGCGTTGAATACTATTTCAAGGAGATGGAGATGGCCATGATGCGTGCAAACATCAAGAAAGATCGAGAAGCAACCATGACATGTTTTCTTGCAGGTTTGAACCCTAAAATTGCTAACGTTGTTGAGTTGCAGCATTAAGTCGAGTTGGATAACATGGTACATATGGCGATAAAAGTTGAAAGACAACAACCTAGAAAATCTTCAAATCGAGGTAATACTCCATATAGATCATTTTCAAATCCATTGAATGCTCCTAACAATTTAAGGAAACAAGCACCACAAGCACCACTTCAGATACGCGAGAAAGTAGAACCAAGCAAGCTAAAGACACCTATTACTAAAAATAGGCGATTTAAGCAGGTGGTGACACAAGAACGTTCGAGAGACATTCTGTGTTTCAAGTGCTTAGGACGAGGACACATTGCCAGTCAGTGCCTAAATCGAAGAACCGTGATGTTGTTAGAGATTGGCGAGATCGAGTCTGAGTCTGAGGAAGATGAGCAAGAGCCCCCTACAGTGGACATTGAAGAAGATGATGACAACGTGCAGACATTTGCTACCAGTGAAGCACTTGTTGTCAAGAGAAGTTTGAAAACGCAACCAATCCAGGATAAACAGCAGCGAGAGAACATCTTCCATACAAGATGTCTCATAAATGATAAGGTATGTGTTGTAATTATCGATGGTGGTAGTTGCACTAATGTTGCTAGTTCTGTTATGGTTGAAAAGTTTGGATTGAAGACGACAAAGCATCCCAATCTGTACAAGTTGTAGTGGCTAAATGACGGAGGAGAGATCAAAGTGACTAAGCAGGTTCTAGTGTCGTTTGTCATTGGAAAGTACAAGGATGAAGTACTTTGCGATGTTTTCTCAATGGATGCAAGTCATTTGTTGTTAGGAAGACCGTGGCAGTATGATAAGAGAGTTTTGCATGGTTGTTACACCAATCGATACTCTTTTACTCATGAGAGCAAAAAGGTAATTTTGGCACGTTTGACTCCAAGTGAAGTATATGAAGACCAAATTCGTTTGAAAGCGAGTATTGCAGATTGGAAGGCAAGCAAAGTGGAGAATGAATGTGAAAAAGAGAAAGAGGATTCAAAGGTATTATCTTATTCTACATTTTCTTCTACTTCTTCTAATTTGCAAATTGATAAAGTGATGCCATATGTAGTACCAAAGGTTGCAAACGTTGGTATGACTAGCACATTTATGTTCTTTTCAGAAATTCAACAACCTCCTTTAACACGGTTTGACATTCCTTTCCATAGTGCTATTGATTTTTCATCTTTGGATTATGAGTTCTTTGGTTGTACTTGGATTTGTGGATCTACGTTTGTGATTCTGGATGATAGTCGAGATTTGCATTGTTCTTTGGAGTTGTATTTGTGTATACGTGTTTGCAGGATCAAGAATGTGCATCGAGTTGTGTTTGCATCTATGTTGTGCATTATTCAGAAGGGTGCTACAAAAATGAAGGCACATCTTGCACCTTCAACATTTGTGTTCTTTACAAAAGAATTTGTGCCAGGTGGCTGGCATTTGTGCCAAGCACGGAGGTTAAAGAAGTTCCCTGCCAAACGGAAACCGAAGTTGTTCCCTTTTGTCCTGATCATCGATTTGGGGACAAATAGCATTAAAGAGGGGGATGATATGAGCACGTTTATGCCACCTAACGGTGCAACTTCAAACTTTCAGGGAAGTTTGTTCTTTCACTTGTTACATACTGATGTGTAACATTTCTTTACTTATATTACGAGTTTTATAAGTGTTTGCTATGTATATATTTTGATAAGTGTGTTTTTAGATTAGTTTGCCAGCTTATAATGTTGTGTGTTAAGCTATGTCAGCTTGTTGTGTGTTTAAACAATAAGGTTGCATTGTTTTATAGTTTACTTGAATGTTTTCAATAAGTTTACAATGCTCTGAATTTTTTTCTTTTGTTTTCATATAGGTATAATAAAAGGGCAGCAGCTTAAGGGCTTCAATCCTAGATTTGTTTCACTCAAGGAACGTTGACTCTACAAGCAACACCCTTATCATATCCGCTTTTAAGATCGATCTTTCAAAACACACTAGAAACACTCAAATCATCCAACAAATCATCTAGGCGTGGTATAGGATGTCGATATTTGATTGTGATCTGATTAATTGCACGACAATCCACACACATGCACCATGACCCATCTTTCTTGGGTACCAACAGTACATGAATTACACACGGGCTTAATCTCTCTCGAATATAGCCTTTCTCCATCAATTCTTTTACTTGTCGTTGTATTTCTTTTGTTTCCTTGGGGTTACTCCTATATGCTGGTTGATTGGGTAATGTTGCAACAATGATTTGAGCACATCTATGCCAACAAAGGATGCTGATCCGGAAGTCCTTCCAACAGGACCCACCACTTGCTCTAAGGCAAAACAATTCATGGAAGTTCTTTCTCTCACTTGTGCTAAAGTTTCAGAATCGTTTGATAATGTTTGTGCCTTAGAAAATAGAGTTTATAATGTGTTACGTACTGATGTGTAACCCCTTGTAAATATACTTAGTATTTATAGATGTTTTCATTGTATATACTACGTATTGTGTGTTTTGGGTTTGGTTTGCTAAGTATATGTTGTTTATAAATAAGTTTGCACAAGCTTTGTTGCCCGTTTGATATGTTTTCAATAACTTATCTAGTTTATAAATATGTTTACTAAATTATGCCAGCTTGTTGTGTAATTTAGAATAAGCTTGGATTGTTATTTCAGCTTATTATAAGTTTACATTAAGTTTGCAAAGCTTTTATATGTGTTTGATTTGTTTCCTTGTAGGTACATTGAAGGAAAACAGCTTAAGGACTTAATCTTAGCTCGGTTGCAGCTCAAAGGAGTGTATGCAGCTCATCTCAGCTCAACTCAGCTCACTACACTCTCAGTTAGCTGAATTCAGCTCACTTCAGCTCCATTCAGCTCCACTAGCTCAACTCTAGCTGACGAGTCCAGAAGCAGCTGAAACCTGTCCTACGTGTGGGAGAGTGTCCGAGAGGCATGTGCCTTGCATATGGGCGTCCTACCCTTCCTCCATGCATGTGCACGGCATGTGGTAGCATGTGCATGTGCATGTGCGGGTAGATTTGAGCATGTGTGCACAAAGTACATGTGCGGAAGTTTTTGGCTGATTTCAATTGAAATTCAAACGAATCTAACACATTAAACATGTGTTTA
The DNA here is from genome assembly GCA_030270665.1 of Hibiscus trionum. Taxonomy (NCBI): domain Eukaryota; kingdom Viridiplantae; phylum Streptophyta; class Magnoliopsida; order Malvales; family Malvaceae; genus Hibiscus; species Hibiscus trionum. The sequence continues at coordinate 32,602,008 of BSYR01000008.1, forward strand.
ATTCGTTCAAATATCAGCCATACATTTGGGTGCCATTTGGGGGGTAGTTTTTGGCAGATTTAGTTTGAAATTTAAAGCATTTTGTACTTCAAATTTCAGCCACAAGTTTGGGCGCCCTCTCCCTTCATGTTGGCTATATATTTGTTGAATTTGTATGAACAAGGGTTGCACACTTTGAATGAAAAATTACTTTGTGAGAGTTCTCTCCATTTAAGTTCTTTTTAGAACTTTCTTTTGACATTTCAGACTTAGTTTGATGTGTTAATCCTTTTGATACTTTGGTTTCTCGGTTGTTGTATAATCGAAGGGTCCGGGTCCGTGTGAAAAAGATCATTATAAGGTTCAGGTTCATTATTTATAAGGGCGTTGCTTGTCGAAACAACGTTCCTTGAGTGATACGGATCTAGGATTGGAGCAAGTATTTCCCTGCAAGTGAAACAAAACAAGAAGGCTGGTTTAGACTCTGAAATGACACGAAATGAAGAAAAGAAACAAAAGGAAATGAGGGAGAAAGTTGCTGGAATTTTTGGGCAGATTTGAAGAAGGAGGAAGATGAATGCTTCAACATTCATCCATGGCCGTCTTGAGTGCTCAAAAATGGTAGAAACTTTCTGGAAATTTGCTGGAAACTTGAACAACAAAGAACTCACACAATTTGTTATGCAAACCCGAATCGAATACGTTCAACGTCAACGGACTTGGACCCTCTAGATAGCAATCTAGGAACCCAAAGTATCAAGGAAATTTGACACAACAAAACTAAGTCTGAAATGTCAAAGAAGTTCTAAAAAGAACCGAATTTGAGAGAAAACTCAAAAATAAAATTTTCATTCAAAAAGTCTAACCTTTCTTTCATTGTTTTTGTACATATATATAGAAGAAAAGAGGGAGGGAGGCCGGCCACTTGTGTGGTTGAATTTGAATTACAAATTAAAAACTCAAACTCAAAAATTCAACCAACCAAAACCTCTTTTGGGCAGCATTGCATGAGAGCCATGTAATTTGAACATTGGCAACATGCTTTGCACACTTAACATGTGCATTTTTGTTTGAAATTCAAACAAATAACTTCTTGTCCTTATCTTGCAATTTGCCGCACAAAATGAGAGAAGGGGCTGTTTGGTTCGGCCACACATGCACACACATGTGTCAAGCTGCCACGTGGATGCTTCGTATGACTGGATGCCACCTAGGCTGCCACATGTGCATTGGTAGACTCCCCGACATGTAGGACATTTTTCAGCTACTTCTAGACTTGTCAGCTGAAGTTGAGCTGACTGGAACTAAGCTGAGCTAGAATGAGCTAGCTACAAGTGAAGTGAGCTGAGGTGAGCTGGGATCAAAGCCTTCCAGCTATCTTGAGCTGAAGGTGAGCTGGAGTTGAGTTGCATACACTCTCTTGAGCTGGTGATAAGCTGCATACACACACTTGAGCTTCCTCCGAGTTGAATATAACTCTCTTGAGCTATTGTCCTTTCATGTACATGTTACAAAACAATGAAACACTTATCAAAGCTTTATAATCTTATTAAACAACACACAAACAAATACAAAAACATTATAAGTCATATCAAACAAATCCAAAACACACCAAACATAATATATACATAGTAAACACACTTAGATACATAGTATAATCATAGATATGTCACATATCAGTATGAAACACATTATAAAGCCTATTTTCTAAGGCACAATAACTATCAAAAGATTCAGAAACTTTAGCACAAGTGAGGGAAATAACTTCCGTGAATTTCTTTGCCATAGAACGAGTAACAGATCCTATGGGCAAGACCTCTGGATCAGCCTCCTTTGCTGGCATGGATGTGCTCACATCGTCCCCCCTTCTTGAAAAGGATTTGTCCTCAAATCTGTAGAATCGTCATAAGGGGTTAAATCAGAAACATTAAATGTGTCACTTACATTGTATTCACCCGGTAAGTCCAACTTGTAGGCGTTGTCATTCACTTTCTCCAACACCTGGAAAGAACCATCTCCTCATGGTAACAACTTAGACCGTCTTTGGGTTGGAAATTGTTCCTTTCAGAAGTGAACCCAAACCCAATCATCAACATTGAAGGTGACTCGCTTCCTTCCATTGTTTGTTTGATTTTAATATCGGTGAGTCCTTCGTTCTAGGTTCTCATTAACATGTTGATGCAATTTCTTCACATATTCTGCTTTGCTTTGACTATCCCTGTTCATCACCTATTACTGTGGTAAAGGAAACATATCTAGAGGAGTGATAGGATTAAATCCATAAAAAACCTCAAACGGTGACATATTAGTAGCAGAATGTACAACATGATTATAAGCAAGTTCAACATGTTGAAATGGCATTGTTGAGGAAATCTTTGATTGCCCGGACCTTAGAATGCAAGTAAGCCTTGTTGCATGATCGTCTTCTTGTGGAAATATATTGAAATGGATAGAAGGAGATAGGTGGCGGAAGGATGTTAGTGTTTGTATGTTAAAAGGGTTGAAGGAAGTGAAGATGGAATGTGAAAGGTGATGGTTTCGGATAGTGAAAGAAATGAAGATGAAAGAAATAAGATGGATAGTATTCAAAGTCTCAAAAGGATGAAATTATGCTAAGAAGCATAAACCCGAACTTGAATAAGGCTTTGAGGGTGGTAAAAGGACTTAGACTGAAGAATAATAAATATTCAACAACCGAAAGTATCAAAAGATGGAATAGGAGACGCCACAAATCAATAAAATGACTTGATAAGTCAAAGAAGTTCTTAAAAGAACAAGAATGCGAGATAAACTCACAAAATATAATTTGTATTGATCAAAGTGTGTTTACAAAATGCCAAATGAACTCCTATTTATAGTTGTAGGAGAGGGGTTGCCAAAAAGGCTTGTACAAGGGAGGGAATTATTCAGCTAGGCTTGTGCCTTCTCTTGGTGACCGAATGGGTGTGATAAGTGGTGAATAGGTGCTGATAAGTTATGCACAACTATTCGGCTGATGGTGATGCTTCAAGGATGGCGCCAAAATGAAAGGGGCCTTAGGAAGGTTCAAAACCATTCAGCTTGGGTGGTGTCCGTCCACACACTTAGCTAGGTAGCTAGTGTCACTAGCTGGCCGACTGAAGGAGCTGGTAGTAGTTAGTGGAGCTAATGTTGAGCTGGACGAGCTGAGCTTGAGCTGAGCTAGCTAGCTGACTTAGCTACCTAAATGGGCCTTTCAATGGGCCCGTTGGAATTTTAACTGAGTAAAAAGTATAGAAATTGAGGTTTTGCAATATAATTGTGTTGAAAAGCTCCTAATCAATTACATGAACTACCTAGAATTTGATTAAAACTTGTTTTGCGGTCCTTTTTGTCGAGGTTTCGGACGAGGAGGTCTAAATGGGCCTTTCAATGGACCCGTTGGAATTTTAACTGAGTAAAAAGTACAAAAATTGAGGTTTTGCAATATAATTGTGGTGAAAATATCCTAATCAATTACATGATCTCCTAAAATTTGATTAAAACTAGTTTTGCAGCCCTTTTGTAGAGGTTCCGGACGAGCATGCCTAAATGGGCCTTTCAATGGACCCGTTGGAATTTTAACTGAGTAAAAAGTATAAAAATTGAGGTTTTGCAATATAATTGTGTTGAAAAGCTCCTAATAAATTACATGAACTCCTAAATTTTGATTAAAACGTGTTTTGTAGTCCATTTTATAGAGGTTTCAGACGAGCGGGTCGAAATGGGCCTTTCAATGGACCTGTTGGAATTTTAACTGAGTAAAAAGTACAGAAATTGAGGTTTTGCAATATAATTATGTTGAAAAGCTCCTAATCAATTACATGAACTCCTAAAATTTGATTTAAACTTGTTTTGCGGCCCGTTTTGTTGAGGTTCCAGACGAGCATGTCTAAATGGGCCTTTCAATGGACCCGTTGGAATTTTAACTGAGTAAAAAGTACAGAAATTAAGGTTTTGCAATATAATTGTGTTGAAAAGCTCCTAATAAATTACACGAACTCCTAAAATTTGATTAAAACGTGTTTTGTAGTCCTTTTTGTAAAGGTTTCGGACGAGCGGGTCGAAATGGGCCTTTCAATGGACCCGTTGAAATTTTAACTGAGTAAAAAGTACAGAAATTGAGGTTTTGCAATATAATTGTGTTGAAAAGCTCCTAATCAATTACATGAACTCCTAAAATTTGATTAAAACTTGTTTTGCAGTCCCTTTTGTAGAGGTTTCATACGAGCGGGACGAAATGGGCCTTTCAATGGACCCGTTGGAATTTTAACTGAGTAAAAAGTATAGAAATTGAGGTTTTGCAATATAATTGTGTCGAAGAGCTCCTAATCAATTATTTGAACTCCTAAAATTTGATTAAAACTATTTTTGCGGTCCTTTTTGTCGAGGTTTCGGACGAGCATGCCTAAATGGGCATTTCAATGGACCCGTTAGAATTTTAACTGAGTAAAAAGTACATAAATTGAGGTTTTGAAATATAATTGTGTTGAAAAGCTCCAAATCAATTACATAAACTACCTAAAATTTGATTAAAACTTGTTTTGCGGTCCTTTTTATCGAGGTTTCAGACGAGGAGGTCTAAATGGGCCTTTCAATGGACCCGTTGGAATTTTAACTGAGTAAAAAGTACAAAAATTGAGGTTTTGCAATATAATTGTGGTGAAAATATCCTAATCAATTACATGTTCTCCTAAAATTTGATTAAAGCTAGTTTTGCGGCCCTTTTTGTAGAGGTTCCGGACAAGCTTGTCTAAATGGGCCTTTCAATGGACCCGTTGGAATTTTATCTGAGTAAAAAGTATAAAAATTGAGGTTTTGCAATACAATTGTGTTGAAAAGCTCCTAATAAATTACATGAACTCCTAAAATTTGATTAAAACTTGTTTTGCAGTCCTTTTTGTAGAGGTTTCGGACGAGCGGGTCGAAATGGGCCTTTCAATGGACCTGTTGGAAATTTAACTGAGTAAAAAGTACAAAAATTGAGGTTTTGCAATATAATTATGTTGAAAAGCTCCTAATCAATTACATGAACTCCTAAAATTTGATTAAAACTTGTTTTGCGGCCTTTTTGTAGATGTTCCGGACGAGCATGTCTAAATGGGCCTTTCAATGGACCCGTTGGAATTTTAACTGAGTAAAAAGTATAAAAATTGAGGTTTTGCAATATAATTGTGTTGAAAAGCTCCTAATCAATTATTTGAACTCCCAAAATTTGATTAAAACTTGTTTTGCGGTCCTTTTTGTCGAGGTTTCGGACGAGCAGGTCTAAATGGGCTTTCAATGGACCCTTTGGAATTTTAACTGAGTAAAAAGTACAGAAATTAAGGTTTTGCAATATAATTGTGTTGAAAAGCTCCTAATTAATTACATGAACTCCTTAAATTTAATTAAAACGTGTTTTGCAGTCCTTTTTTAGAGGTTTCAGACGAGCGGGTCGAAATGGGCCTTTCAATGGACCTGTTGGAATTGTAACTAAGTAAAAAGTATAGAAATTGAGGTTTTGCAATATAATTATGTTGAAAAGCTCCTAATCAACTACATGAACTCCTAAAATTTGATTAAAACTTGTTTTGCAGTCCTTTTTGTAGAGGTTTCGGACGAGCATGTCTAAATGGGCCTTTCAATGGACCCGTTGGAATTTTAACTGAGTAAAAAGTACAGAAATTGAGATTTTGCAATATAACTGTGTTGAAAAGCTCCTAATAAATTACATGAACTCCTAAAATTTGATTAAAACGTGTTTTGCAGTCCTTTTTGTAAAGGTTTCGGACGAGCGGGTCAAAATGGGCCTTTCAATGGACCCGTTGAAATTTTTACTGAGTAAAAAGTACAAAAATTGAGGTTTTGCAATATAATTGTGTTGAAAAGCTCCTAATCAATTACATGAACTCCTAAAATTTAATTAAAACTTGTTTTGCAGTCCTTTTTGTAGAGGTTTCAGACGAGCGGGTCGAAATGGGCCTTTCAATGGACCCGTTGGAATTTTAACTGAGTAAAAAGTACATAAATTTAGGTTTTGCAATATAATTGTGTTGAAAAGCACCAAATAAACTACATGAACTCCTAAAATTTGATTAAAACTTGTTTTGCAGTCCTTTTTGTTGAGGTTTCGGACGTGCGGGTCGAAATGGGCCTTTTAATCGATCCGTTCAAATTTTAACTAAGTAAAAAGTACAGAAATTGAGGTTTTGCAATATAATTGTGTTGAAAAGCTCCTAATCAATTATTTGAACTCCTAATATTTGAATAAAACATTTTTGCGGTCCTTTTTGTAGAGGTTTCGGACGAGCAAGTCTAAATGGGCCTTTCAATGGGCCCGTTGGTATTTTAACTGAGTAAAAAGTATAGAATTGAGATTTTTCAATATAATTGTGTTGAAAAGCTCCTAATCAATTATTTGAACTCCTAAAATTTGATTAAAATTATTTTTGCGGTCCTTTTTGTCGAGGTTTCGGACGAGCAGGTCTAAATGGGCCTTTCAGTGGACCCGTTAGAATTTTAACTGAGTAAAAAGTACAGATATTGAGGTTTTGGAATATAATTGTGTTGAAAAGCTCCTAACCAATTACATGCACTCCTAAAAGTTGATTAATACTTTTTTTGTGGTCCTTTTTGTAGAGGTTTCGGACGAGCGGGTCTAAATGGGCCTTCAATGGACCCGTTGAATTTTTAACTGAGTAAAGAGTACATAAATTGAGGTTTTGCAATATAATTGTGTTGAAAAGCTCTAAATCAATTATTTGAACTTCTAAAATTTGAGTAAAACTTTTTTTGCGGTCCTTTTTGTAGAGGTTTCGGACGAGCAGGTCTAAGTGAGCCTTTCAATGGACCCGTTGGAATTTTAACTGAGTAAAAAGTATAGAAATTGAGGTTTTGCAATATAATTGTGTTGAAAATCTCCTAATCAATTACATGATCTCCTAAAATTTGATTAAAACTTGTTTTGCGGCCCTTTTTGTAGAGGTTTCAGACGAGCATGTCTAAATGGGCCTTTCAATGGACCCGTTGGAATTTTAACTGAGTAAAAAGTATAAAAATTGAGGTTTTGCAATATAATTGTGTTGAAAAGCTCCTAATCATTTATTTGAACTCCTAAAATTTGATTAAAACTTTTTTGCGGTCCTTTTTGTATCGGTTTCGGACGAGCAACTCTAAATAGGCCTTACAATGGACCCGTTGGAATTTTAACTGAGTAAAAAGTACAGAAATTGAGGTTTTGCAATATAATTGGGTTTAAAAGCTCCTAATCAATTATTTGAACTCCTAAAATTTGATTAAAACTTGTTTTACGGTCCTTTTTGTCGAGGTTTCGGACGAGCACGTCTAAATGGGCCTTTCAATGGAACCGTTGGAATTTTAACTGAGTAAAAAGTACAGAAATTGAGGTTTTGCAATATAATTGTGTTGAAAAGATCCTAATCAATTACATGAACTCCTAAAATTTGATTAAGACTTGTTTTGCAGTCCTTTTTGTAGAGGTTTCGGACGAGCGGGTCGAAATGAGCCTTTCAATGGACCCGTTGGAATTTTAACTAAGTAAAAAGTATAAAAATTGAGGTTTTGCAATATAATTGTGTTGAAAAGCTCATAATCAATTATTTGTACTCCTAAAATATGATCAAAACTTGTTTTGCGGTTCTTTATGTAGAGGTTTCGGACGTACGGGTCTAAATGGGCCTTTCAGTGGACCCGTTGGAATTTTAACTGAGTAAAATGTATAAAAATTGAAGTTTTGCAATATAATTGTGTTAAAAAGCTCCTAATCATTTATTTGAACTCCTAAAATTTGATTAAAACTTTTTTGGGACCTTTTTGTATCGGTTTCGGACGAGCAGGTCTAAATGGGCCTTACAATGGACCCGTTGGAATTTTAACTGAGTAAAAAGTACAGAAATTGAGGTTTTGCAATATAATTGTGTTGAAAATCTCCTAATCAATTATTTTAACTTCTAAAATTTGATTAAAACTTGTTTTGCGGTCCTTTTTGTCGAGGTTTCAGACGAGCAAGTCTAAATGGGCCTTTCAATGGACCCGTTGGAATTTTAATTCTGTAAATAGTACAGAAATTGAGGTTTCGCAATATAATTGTGTTGAAATGCTCCTAATCAATTACATGAACTCCTAAAATTTGATTAAAACTTGTTTTGCAGTCCTTTTTGTAGAGGTTTCGGAAGAGCGGGTCGAAATGGGCATTTCAATGGACCCGTTGGAATTTTTTTTTGAATATACCCGTTGGAATTTTAACTGAGTAAAAAGTACAGAAATTGAGGTTTTGCAATATGATTGTGTCCTAATAAATTACATGAACTCCTAAAATTTGATTAAAACTTGTTTTGCGGTCCTTTTTGTCGAGGTTTTGGACGAGCAGGTCTAAATGGGCCTTTCAATGGATCCGTTGGAATTTTAACTGAGTAAAAAGTACAGAAATTGAGGTTTTGCAATATAATTGTGTTGAAAAGCTCCTAATCAATTACATGAACTCCTAAAATTTGATTAAAACTTGTTTTGCAGTCCTTTTTGTAGAGGTTTCGGACGAGCGGGTCGAAATAGGCCTTTCAATGGTCCCGTTGGAAAAATTTTTTTTGAATATACCCGTTGGAATTTTAACTGAGTAAAAAGTACAAAAATTGAGGTTTTGCAATATAACTGTGTTGAAAAGCTCCTAATCAATTATTTGAACTCCTAAAATTTGATTAAAACTTGTTTTGCAGTCCTTTTTGAAGAGGTTTCGGACGAGCGGGTCGAAATGGGCCTTTTAATGGACACGTTGGAATTTTAACTGGGTAAAAAGTACAGAAATTGAGGTTTTGCAATATAATTGTGGTGAAAAGCTCCTAATCAATTATTTGAACTCCTAATATTTGAATAAATCATTTTTGCGGTCCCTTTTGTAGAGGGTTCGGACGCGCAGGTCTAAATGGGCCTTTCAATGGGCCCATTGGAATTTTAACTGAGTAAAAAGTATAAAATTATGGTTTTTCAATATAATTGTGTTGAAAAGCTCCTAATCAATTATTTGAACACCTAAAATTTGACTAAAACTTTTTTTGCGGTCCTTTTTGTAGAGGTTTCGGACGAGCAGGTCTAAATGGGCCTTTCAATGGATTCGTTGGAATTTTAACTGAGTAAAAAGTACATAAATTGAGGTTTTGTAATATAATTGTGTTGAAAAGCTCCTAATCAATTACATGAACTCCTAAAATTTGATTTAAACTTGTTTTGCAGTCCTTTTTGTAGAGGTTTCGGACGAGCGGGTTGAAATGGGCCTTTCAATGGACCCTATGGAATTTTAACTGAGTAAAAAGTACAGAAATTGAGGTTTTGCAATATAATTGTGTTGAAAAGGTCCTAATCAATTATTTGAACTCCTAATATTTGAATAAAACATTTTTGCGGTCCTTTCTGTAGAGGTTTCGGACGAGCAGGTCTAAATGGGCCTTTCAATGGGCCCGTTGGAATTTCAACTGAGTAAAAAGTACAAAAATTGAGGTTTTGCAATATAATTGTGGTGAAAATATCCTAATCAATTACACGATCTCCTAAAATTTGATTAAAACTAGTTTTGCGGCCCTTTTTCTAGAGGTTCCGGACGAGCATGTCTAAATGGGCCTTTCAATGCACCCGTTGGAATTTTAACTGAGTAAAAAGTATAAAAATTGAGGTTTTGCAATATAATTGTGGTGAAAATATCCTAATCAATTACATGATCTCCTAAAATTTGATTAAAACTAGTTTTGCGGCCCTTTTTGTTGAGGTTCCGAACGAGCATGTCTAAATGGGCCTTTCAATGGACCCGTTGGAATTTTAAATGAGTAAAAAGTATAAAAATTGAGGTTCTGCAATATAACTGTGTTGAAAAGCTCCTAATCAATTATTTGAACTCCTAAAATTTGATTAAAACTTGTTTTGCAGTCCTTTTTGTCGAGGTTTCGGACGAGCAGGTCTAAATGGGGCTTTCAATGGACCCGTTGGATTTTTAACTGAGTAAAAAGTACAGAAATTAAGGTTTTGCAATATAATTGTGTTGAAAAGCTCCTAATCAATTACAAGAACTCCTAAAATTTGATTAAAACTTGTTTTGCAGTCCTTTTTGTAGGGGTTTCGGACGAGCATGTCTAAATGGGCCTTTCGATGGACCCGTTGGAATTTTAACTGAGTAAAAAGTACAGAAATTGAGTTTTTGCAATATAATTGTGTTGAAAAGCTCCTAATCAATTACAAGAACTCCTAAAATTTGATTAAAACGTGTTTTGCAGTCCTTTTTGTAAAGGTTTCGGACGAGCGGGTCAAAATGGGCCTTTCAATGGACCCGTTGAAATTTTTACTGAGTAAAAAGTACAAAACTTGAGGTTTTGCAATATAATTGTATTGAAAAGCTCCTAATCAATTACATGAACTCCTAAAATTTAATTAAAACTTGTTTTGCAGTCCTTTTTATAGAGGTTTCAGACGAGCGGGTCGAAATGGGCCTTTCAATGGACCCGTTGGAATTTTAACTGAGTAAAAAGTACAGAAATTTAGGTTTTGCAATATAATTGTGTTGAAAAGCTCCAAATAAACTACATGAACTCCTAAAATTTGATTAAAACTTGTTTTGCAGTCCTTTTTGTTGAGGTTTCGGACGTGCGGGTCGAAATGGGCCTTTTAATCGATCCATTCGAATTTTAACTGAGTAAAAAGTACAGAAATTGAGGTTTTGCAATATAATTGTGTTGAAAAGCTCCTAATCAATTATTTGAGCTCCTAATATTTGAATAAAACATTTTTGCGGTCTTTTTTGTAGAGGTTTCGGACGAGCAAGTCTAAATGGGCCTTTCAATGGGCCCGTTGGTATTTTAACTGAGTAAAAAGTATAAAATTGAGATTTTTCAATATAATTGTGTTGAAAAGCTCCTAATCAATTATTTGAACTCCTAAAATTTGATTAAAACTATTTTTGCGGTCCTTTTTCTCGAGGTTTCGGACGAGCAGGTCTAAATGGGCCTTTCAGTGGGCCCGTTAGAATTTTAACTGAGTAAAAAGTACAGAAATTGAGGTTTTGCAATATAATTGTGTTGAAAAGCTCCTAATCAATTACATGAACTCCTAAAAGTTGATTAAAACTTTTTTTGTGGTCCTTTTTGTAGAGGTTTCGGACGAGCGGGTCTAAATGGGCCTTCAATGGACCCGTTGAAATTTTAACTGAGTAAAGAGTACATAAATTGAGGTTTTGCAATATAATTGTGTTGAAAAGCTCCTAATCAATTATTTGAACTCCTAAAATTTGATTAAAACTTCTTTTGTGGTCCTTTTTGTCGAGGTTTCGGAGGAGCAGGTCTAAATGGGCCTTTCAATGGACCCGTTAGAATTTTAACTGAGTAAAAAGTACATAAATTGAGGTTTTGCAATATAATTGTGTTGAAAATCTCCTAATCAATTACATGATCTCATAATATTTGATTAAACATGTTTTGCGGCCCTTTTTATAGTGGTTTCGCACGAGCATGTCTAAATGGGCCTTTCAATGGACCCGTTGGAATTTTAACTGAGTAAAAAGTACAGAAATTGAGGTTTAGCAATATAATTGGGTTTAAAAGCTCCTAATCAATTATTTGAACTCCTAAAATTTGATTAAAACTTGTTTTACGGTCCTTTTTGTCGAGGTTTCGGACGAGCAGGTCTAAATGGGCCTTTCAATGGACCCGTTGGAATTTTAACTGAGTAAAAAGTACAGAAATTGAGGTTTTGCAATATAATTGTGTTGAAAATATCCTAATCAATTACATGAACTCCTAAAATTTGATTAAGACTTGTTTTGCAGTCCTTTTTGTAGAGGTTTCGGACGAGCGGGTCGAAATGAGCCTTTCAATGGACCCGTTGGAATTTTAACTAAGTAAAAAGTATAAAAATTGAGGTTTTGCAATATAATTGTGTTGAAAAGCTCATAATCGATTATTTGTACTCCTAAAATATGATCAAAACTTGTTTTGTGGTTCTTTATGTAGAGGTTTCGGACGTGCGGGTCTAAATGGGCCTTTCAGTGGACCCGTTGGAATTTTAACTGAGTAAGATGTATAAAAATTGAAGTTTTGCAATATAATTGTGTTGAAAATCTCCTAATCATTTATTTGAATTCCTAAAATTTGATTAAAACTTTTTTGGGACCTTTTTGTATCGGTTTCGGACGAGCAGGTCTAAATGGGCCTTACAATGGACCCGTTGGAATTTTAACTGAGTAAAAAGTACAGAAATTGAGGTTTTGCAATATAATTGTGTTGAAAATCTCCTAATCAATTATTTTAACTTCTAATATTTGATTAAAACTTGTTTTGCGGTCCTTTTTGTCGAGGTTTCGGACGAGCAAGTCTAAATGGGCCTTTCAATGGACCCATTGGAATTTTAATTGAGTAAATAGTACAGAAATTGAGGTTTCGCAATATAATTGTGTTGAAAAGCTCCTAATCAATTACATGAACTCCTAAAATTTGATTAAAACTTGTTTTGCAGTCCTTTTTGTAGAGGTTTCGGAAGAGCGGGTCGAAATGGGCCTTTCAATGGACCCGTTGGAATTTTTTTTTGAATATACCCGTTGGAATTTTAACTGAGTAAAAAGTACAGAAATTGAGGTTTTGCAATATGATTGTGTTGAAAAGCTCCTAATAAATTACATGAACTCCTAAAATTTGATTAAAACTTGTTTTGCGGTCCTTTTTGTCGAGGTTTTGGACGAGCAGGTCTAAATGGGCCTTTCAATGGATCAGTTGGAATTTTAACTGAGTAAAAAGTACAGAAATTGAGGTTTTGCAATATAATTGTGTTGAAAAGCTCCTAATCAATTACATGAACACCTAAAATTTGATTAAAACTTGTTTTGCAGTCCTTTTTGTAGAGGTTTCGGACGAGCGGGTTGAAATGGGCTATCAATGGACCCGTTGGAATTTTAACTGAGTAAAAAGTACAGAAATTGAGGTTTTGCAATATAATTGTGTTGAAAAGCTCCTAATCAATTACATGAACTCCTAAAATTTGATTAAAATTTGTTTTGCAGTCCTTTTTGTAGAGGTTTCGGACGAGCGGGTCGAAATGGGCCTTTCAATGGACCCGTTGGAATTTTTTTTTGAATATACCCGTTGGAATTTTAACTGAGTAAAAAGTACAAAAATTGAGGTTTTGCAATATAATTGTGTTGAAAATCTCCTAATCAATTACATGAACTCCTAAAATTTGATTAAAACTTGTTTTGCAGTCCTTTTTGTAGAGGTTTCGGATGAGCGGGTCGAAATGGGCCTTTTAATGGACCCGTTGGAATTTTAACTGGGTAAAAAGTACAGAAATTGAGGTTTTGCAATATAATTGTGGTGAAAAGCTACTAATCAATTATTTGAACTCCTAATATTTGAATAAAACATTTTTGCGGTCCCTTTTGTAAAGGTTTCGGACGCGTAGGTCTAAATGGGCCTTTCAATGGGCCCATTGGAATTTTAACTGGGTAAAAAGTATAAAATTGTGGTTTTTCAATATAATTGTGTTGAAAAGCTCCTAATCAATTATTTGAACACCTAAAATTTGATTAAAAATTTTTTTGTGGTCCTTTTTGTAGAGGTTTCGGAGGAGCAGGTCTAAATGGGCCTTTCAATGGACCCGTTGGAATTTTAACTGAGTAAAAAGTATATAAATTGAGGTTTTGTAATATAGTTGTGTTGAAAAGCTCCTAATCAAATACATGAACTCCTAAAATTTGATTTAAGCTTGTTTTGCAGTCCTTTTTGTAGAGGTTTCGGACGAGCGAGTCGAAATGGGCCTTTCAATGGACCCGTTAGAATTTTAACTGAGTAAAAAGTACAGAAATTAAGGTTTTGCAATATAATTGTGTTGAAAAGCTCCTAATCAATTACATGAACTCCTAAAATTTGATTAAAACTTTTTTGCAGTCCTTTTTGTAGATGTTTCGGACGAGCGGGTCGAAATGGGCCTTTTAATGGACCCGTTGGAATTTTAACTGAGTAAAAAGTACAAAAATTGAGGTTTTGCAATATAATTGTGTTGAAAAGGTCCTAATCAATTATTTGAACTCCTAATATTTGAATAAAACTTTTTTGCGGTCCTTTCTGTAGAGGTTTCGGACGAGCAGGTCTAAATGGGCCTTTCAATGGGCCCGTTGGAATTTTAACTGAGTAAAAAGTACAGAAATTGAGGTTTTGCACTATAATTGTGTTGAAAAGCTCCTAAACAATTACATGAACTCCTAACATTTGATTAAAACTTGTTTTGCGGTCCTTTTTGTAGAGGTTTCGGACGAGCGGGTCGAAATGAGCCTTTCAATCGACCCGTTGAAATTTTAACTGAGTAAAAAGTACAGAAATTGAGGTTTTGCAATATAATTGTGTTGAAAAGCTCCTAATCAATTATTTGAACTCCTAAAATTTGAATAAAACTTTTTTGCGGTCCTTTTTGTAGAGGTTTCGGACGAGAAGGTCTAAATGGGCCTTTCAATGGGCCCGTTGGAATTTTAACTGAGTAAAAAGTATAAAAATTGAGGTTTTTCAATATAATTGTGTTGAGAAGCTCCTAATCAATTATTTGAACTCTTAAAATTTGATTAAAACTTGTTTTGCGGTCCTTTTTGTCGAGGTTTCGGACGAGCAGGTCTTAATGGGCCTTTCAATGGACCTGTTGGAATTTGAACTAAGTAAAAAATACAAAAATTGAGGTTTTGCAATATAATTGTGTTGAAAAGCTCCTAATCAATTACATGAACTCCTAAGATTTGATTAAAACTTCTTTTGCAGTCCTTTTTGTAGAGGTTTCGGACGAGCGGGTCAAAGTGGGCCTTTCAATGGACCCGTTGAAAAAACTTTTTTTGAAGTAAAAAGGGCGGGCCTCATTAAAAACCCCTCTAACCACCCTGAACCGAAGTAAAGTGTGAACCTAAGGGGAAAAGAGTGCCCTGATGTATATTATTATAATAATAAAAAGGTTGGGAATCAACCAACACAATGTTCTAAATACATGCAGGAATAATTGAATCAAAGTAAACTGAAGAAGCAAAATGCAAAGCCCAAGTAGCTAAAGTATGGGCTACAGAGTTAGCAGATCGAGGTACAAATTGCAACCGAAGTCGCGGAATAGTATCAAGCAGGGCCTTGGCCATCGCAATTTGGGGGCCCAACAAGGAAGCATCGTCCATGGTACGAGTGAGCTTGTTGATGATGACAGCAGTGTCGGATTCAAGGAGCACATCACGCCAACCTCTATCCGTAGACAACGTGTTCCCGGCAACAACAACATGAAGCTCCGCCACAATTGCATTAGCACAACCGGCCTCATGGATAGCACAACCACCAAGGATGGTTCCATAGATATCTCGGGCAACGACTCCAAAAGCAGCGGAGCCAGACTCCAGGTGGAACGCACCATCAACATTGATCTTCACTGTTGCGGGTGGTGGCAGCCTCCATCGTGGCAGTGCAGCGGCGGGTTCGGCAAGAGGCGGCTGCATGGTTGGGAGGGAGTTGGCACTGGCATAATCCTGCAGAAGTCCTTGTGCATTCATGGCGGTTAACCATGGTGGCTGCAATCATGCAGAGTGGACCCAATCATTTCGACGGTTCCAAATGTTCCAAAGCACCGTTAGGAAAAGAGCAAATCCCGTACTAGTCAGACCCTTAGTGCCTTCGGTTAACCAGGAGGCCATGGTGGAGGCGCGACTAGAATAGAGAACAGGCGGTAATCCTGCCAGCTGTAGGACCTCTTGTGCCCCTGGACAGTCCCGGAGCGCATGCAAGGTCGTTTCCTGAATATTGGGACAAAATGGGCAGTGGCCAGGGGATAAATTGGCCGCAAGTAGTCGATCTCCCGTGGGGAGTGCATCACAGCCCGCCCTCCAACCAAAAGATCGGACCTTAGGCATTGTTGGTGCCTTAGATATGGTTCTCCAAAGGGGGTCGGTCGTGGAAGGGGTCGGCAAGGTTGCTGTAAAAAGAAATACCCGGATCAGACTGAATAGATCCCGGAGTAATGGTGACCCCATATCAGGGAGTCTCTTCCATCACCGGTAATTGGGATGCAAAGGATACGGTCGGCATCATCCCCATCAAAATAGGTGCGGATCTTATTCTCATCCCACCTTAACCTGCCGCGTGCCATAAAGTCACGACAGCGGCTTGGGATCTCTTCGTTATACATATACTCACCAAAAAGTGTAATCGGGGAAGAACCACCCCAATTATCTTTATATACTGTGGGATTGCATGTGCCACTGATTTGATAAGAGTTTCCCGACCACTAAACGATAGGAAATTGTTGTCCCATTTTCTCATGCGAGAGTTCACCTTATCGCGAACATATCCAAGCGTCGCAGTCTGGTTCCTTTTGATCAACAGTGGAACCCCAATGTAGATCCCTGGGTCATCCACGATACGCACACCAAGAACCGAATGGATAGCGTGCAAAAACTCTGGCGAACATTTAGTGCTACAAAAAGCTATCGACTTCTCGAAATTGACTATCTGTCCAGAGGAGGATGCATAGAGAAGAAGAATATCTCGCAATCTGGCCACTTCCTCCAGGCAATTCCGCAGGAATACCATGCTATCATCAGCGAAGAGAAGGTGAGTGACTCGAGGCCCTCTACGACTAGCGTTGAGACCCAAGAGACTTCCCTCCTGATGTTCCCTTTCCAGGGCTGCAGAAAGACCCTGGGAGTAGATGAGGAAGAGGAAGGGGGAGATAGGGTCACCTTGTCTGATGCCACGCGAAGGGTAAAACTCCTGGGAGAGGGAGCCATTAATCCTCACGAAAAAAGATACAGATTGATAGAGTAACGCAAACTTGGATTTGGAAGCCTTCAATCAAGTTGTTGCAAGAACTAGGGGCTCTAGACTCAATCAAGAAGATTAGGAGCAGACCTGAAAATTTAAGAGAAAAGAGAACTTTTCTTGAAAAATTCAGATTCAAGGCTGGAAAATTAAAGAAACGAAGATAAGAAAGAAGATTAAGGATTAAATAATAAGAATTAAAACAAAAAGATTGAAAAAGATTGAAAGAGAGGTAGATAAAACAAATCTGAAAATTCAACTTTGTTTATGGCTATGGAGATGGCATGAAGTTGAAGATGGAGATGGCTTGATGGATTTGTGATGGTTTTGTCCTAAGTACCCTCTTAGACGCAATTACCTAAGCAAGCAACCTCAAGCGGCTCTAACCCACCCTCCTAGACGTGATTACCTAGGCAAGCAGGAGTGTGAAGATGATCTCTCTCACAAGAACTCGTCGAACTTATGTTGAAGAAGACTTCTAAGGCACAAGTAGTCAGCACTTGCAAAAACAAACTCACTAAATATTTTATTAACCAAAGAAAATCTGAATAATCTCTATTACAATGGTGGAGGCTTCATCCTTTTATAGGTGAAGGATAGCCAAAGTAATCTAACTTCTACTAAAACTAGGATACCCTAATTTAATTAAAAAAAATAAAAGAAAAACAACCTTTAAACTCCTTGTGCTTGGGCTGCAAGTGATAAGCTGATAAGTGCAGGTGATAAGTTGATAAGAGTTGCTTGGGAGAAGGGTGGCTGGTTCCTAAAGTATATAAAACCCTAAAAAAATTATTTAAATGTTAATAATTAAGTTGGGCTAAGTCTAATTCGTCCAAAAGCCTTATATAATAGCTTTTGGGCTGAATTTTACAAATTCCCGTAATAATCCCGTATCCAGTTTTCTGCATGCACAGTCTTCAGTAAAATGGACGTATCTTGAGTTCCCGATGTCCGATTGATGCGTTTCAAGATGCATTGGAATGGTAACTGAATGCCGGTCAATTTGTTAGAAGACAACTCTGCCCAGAAATGCCAGGATCCCATCCGAAATGTCGTCTCAATTTGGCTGACTTTCCAGACTTCACAAACAGATTCAACTTCTTGTCCAATATGCATTGCTTTAGCCCTCCCATGCATGTATCATTCCCCCTCTCCTCAAAAGGATTCGTCCTCGAATCAAAAACAGTAAAAGAAGGACGCTTAACAATGGCAATCGAAACGGAATCTTTGTCATAGGTGGAGTGATCCAATTGAGCTCCTCTTAATGGTTCAACAAAATCCTGAAAAAAGAACTCAAAGCCACTCGAAACAATGATGTTATGGTTAGGTCGAAAAAAATCTCTCATTATCTTTTTCTCGCCTTTTTCATTTGGACATTGTTCGACTTTTACCTCATGTTTCTTTTCACTCACCAAAATTGGGCCAATAATTTGACTTTTATTGCTCTCGGCCTCTTGACTCTTGGTCTTTTTCAAATAAGATAACTCACATACCCAATTCCTCTCACAAAAAATATCATCGAAATACAATTTCTGTAGAGGATGAAGTGTTCCTAACAGAATGATAGGACGAGAATTAAATAAAGGGTTAGAATCACGCTTACTTTCTTGGGAGGTTGTTGATGAATCAAGAGAACTCATTACTAAGCATGAAAGATTGTCTTGATTTATGGGTTCAAATCTTTCTTCTTCCGAAACGTCATCTTCTGAAAGTATTTGCTCATTATTGGGTATGGTTAAACTCTCTGTAGTGACATCTTCCTCATGTTCTTGAGGATAACAAATTTCTTCGACATCTTGCTTTCCTTGGTCTTCTTCGACATGACTCACCGATGGTTGTTCATTATCCTTTTGGAATAGCGATGATTCTTCTTCCTTTGGCGTCGTACTACTAGAGTCAAATAGTGCATTAGTAGGGTTGTGAAAAGATGAAGGTTGTGATGTACCTTTATCAAAAGAGGAGTATTTCTTATGACAAGTCTTGGATTCTTGTTGTTTGTAATGTTTGGGAACGAATCGCTCTCTCATGACCTTTTTAAGTTCAGCCCATGTTCTTATTTTGGCTTCACCATTGAGACGTCTATCTCGTTGTAATAAATGCCACCATAGTACTGCATATTCCTCGAACTTTAGGGCCACTAATGAAGCTTGATCTTCCTCGGGATATCCGTAACAATTAAACAGGAAATCAACCCTATTTTCCCAATCACAATAACCATCAAGATCATACCTTCCTTGAAAAGAAGGTATTCTGAATTTTGGGATGGCCAAAGTGTGTGCGGTTCGCCTTGGTTCAGTTTGCCTTTCTTCACAAAAATTGAACGAATGCCTCGATTTGGTCAATGAAGGCTTTCCTCGATAAGTAGAACCCAAAGTATCATGTTGTTTTGCACGAGTCTTGTCTCTGTGAAACATCCTGGAACACTCAAATTTACAAAGGTGAAAAACAAAAGAAAGAAAACTAGAAATCTCACTAAACACTCCAAGAAAGAAATACTTAGCGAGGCAAGTAAGCCGATCTTGTACTCTTTAAAGACCTTCCTGCCACAAGTCAACAAGCTATAATAGGAGTTTAATCTTAACGATGAGTCTTATTTGTACTAGGAGTCCAATGAAAGGTGTGACACCAATTGAATTCTAGTTGCAAGGAGAAAGAAAGGTATGCAACTTTTAATTTCCTACTAACACAAGAAGCAAAAAAGTGTTAGATATTGTATAGAAGACAATAAAAAGGTAAAACAAATGAAAACAAATAGTTAAGAATGAAAGAAGATCAGAAAACCCGAAAAAACCTTGAAATATGCAGCAACTTGATCCACTTTGTTCGAGGTGTTCCCGAAGTCAAAAAATTCTGAAATTTTTTGTGGTGACTCCTACAATAGTGTAGATCTGATCTGGAAATTTTCAGCTCAAAATTCGTTCATTTGATTTTTGCAAATTTTCGCCTTTTGTTCGAATTTTTCACCCAAAACGCCAAAATTCTTGCCAAGAATCGACCCAAATCTGATACCAAATGATAGAGTAGCGCAAACTTGGATTTGGAAGCCTCCAATCAAGTTGTTGCAAGAACTAGGGGCTCTAGACTCAATCAAGAAGATTAGGAGCAGATCTGAAAATTTAAGAGAAAAGAGGACTTTTCTTGAAAAATTCAGATTCAAGGCTGGAAAATTAAAGAAACGAAGATAAGAAAGAAGATTAAAGAATAAATAATAAGAATTAAAACAAAAAGATCGAAAAAGATTGAAAGAGAGGTAGATAAAACAAATTTGAAAATTCAACTTTGTTTATGGCTATGGAGATGGCATGAAGTTGAAGATGGAGATGGCTTGATGGATTTGTGATGGTTTTGTCCTTGGTACCCTCTTAGACACAATTACCTAAGCAAGCAACCTCAAGCGGCTCTAACCCACCCTCCTAGACGTGATTACCTAGGCAAGCAGGAGTGTGAAGATGATCTCCCTCACAAGAACTCGTCGAACTTATGTTGAAGAAGACTTCTAAGGCACAAGTAATCAGCACTTGCAAAAACAAACTCACTAAATATTTTATTAACCAAAGAAAATCTGAATAATCTCTATTACAATGGTGGAGGCTTCATCCTTTTATAGGTGAAGGATAGCCAAAGTAATCTAACTTCTACTAAAACTAGGAAACCCTAATTTAATTAAAAAAATAAAAGAAAAACAACCTTTAAACTCCTTGTACTTGGGCTGCAAGTGATAAGCTGATAAGTGCAGGTGATAAGTTGATAAGAGTTGCTTGGGAGAAGGGTGGCTGGTTCCTAAAGTATATAAAACCCTAAAAACATAATTTAAATGTTAATAATTAAGTTGGGCTAAGTCTAATTCGTCCAAAAGTCTTATATAATAGCTTTTGGGCTTAATTTTACAAATTCCCGTAATAATCCCGTATCCAGTTTTCTGCATGCACAGTCTTCAGTAAAATGGACGTATCTTGATTTCCCGATGTCCGATTGATGCGTTTCAAGATGCGTTGGAAAGGTAACTGAATGCCGGTCAATTTGTTAGAAGACAACTCTGCCCAGAAATGCCAGGATCCCATCCGAAATGTCGTCTCAATTGTGCTGACTTTCTAGACTTCACAAACAAATTCAACTTCTTGTCCAATATGCATTGCTTTAGCCCTCCCATGCATGTATCATTCCCCCTTTGGGATGGTAGTAGGATCCGTTACCTTTGGGATAAGAACAATCACAGTACGATTAACGGAAGCCATATCAGCGATTCCGTTTAGAAGATCCAGGCATAGTTGAAGAAATTTTGGGCCTATCAGGTCCCAATGCTGCTTATAAAAGCTGCTCGGGAAACCGTCAATACCGGGTGCTTTCCTCGAACTGATATCGTTAAATGCCGCAATGATTTCCGATTAGTGAAGGCCTGAAGGAGAGAGAGGTTCATAGAATTAGTGACGGTTGGCCTTATATTCCCTAATAAGGCAGGAGACGAGGTAAAGTTGGAAGAAGCAAAAAGATTCAGAAAGTAGGCTGAGGCCACTTGCATTATCTCTGGATTAGATGAGTGCCATTCGTTTGCTTCATCAAACAATCCACAGATATCGTTTTTGGTCCTGCGTCGGGTAGCCCGAGCATGGAAGTATGTCGTGTTCTTATCTCCCTAAGCTAACCAGGATACTCGCGAGCATTGAGCCCAATAAGCCTCTCTGGCATCAAGGAGCCGTCTAAGCTCGGCTTTGGCATTATGAAGAGATGTAAGGGCAGCATTCGACAAGCGTTTACGACGGAGATAGGAATTAATCTTTCGTTGTAGTTCTGAGATTCTATCCGTCGAGTGGTGCCGTCGAGCGTCTTGCCATTTATGTAGGCGGCCCCCAAGAGTGTGGAGTTTGTCAACCAAGGTGCCAGTAGCTGACGCCCATGCTTGTTGACAAATGGAGATGCACGATGCACCATATGCCCAGCATGATTCGAATCGAAAATGATCCTGAATGTCTCGATGCGGAGTGGGGCGTTGGTCACTAGGCATAGTATCCAAGAGAATAATGGAATGGTCGGATTTCGAGGAAAAGGAATGCATGTAAGAGTAGTGCGGATGATTGTTGGGTCACGTCAGCACGCCCTGTGGCGCAGCGGAAAAATTAATCCGACGTAATCCAGCCAGGATCCATGTACAAGAACGAATCCGGGGTGAAAAGATGAAGAGTTACCTTTTATAACTCTAGAAACTGGAAAACCGACGGTAAGTTGGAATAACCACGTCAAGTAAAACCGGAATCGTCACAGGTTTGCAACGACCTCTACGGAGTCCACCCGAACAAAACGAACAAAGTTTCTGCCTCCCTAACACTCAGGGATAAATTTCGACAGGTTTGAACACCTTCTAGGGAGAAGTCGAAATCCCTCCAGGGATTCCCGAGGGAGTCTGAAATCGACCAGGAGTTCAACCGGGACTTGCAATCGAGCAAGGGAACCTTCAGGGATTTACCAGGGGCAAGTAGAACACCAAAAAAATATCGAACAGCTTCTCAGAGAGCTTTCTGGGATATGTCGAATTCCAGTGGGGAATCCCTAGGGGTGTTGTCGAAATCTTCAAGAGGAGGAAGAGGGATGATTTGGTTGCTAGCCCTTGTCCCTTTAAATAGTATTCAGAGACTTAATTCTAGTTGAATTCCTTAAATCCAAGTTCAACAAAAATTCATAGAATCTAATTCTACTTGAAATTGGTTTATATTAAATATACATTATATTTAATAATATTAAATGAAATATATATATATATTTAATTATGTAGAATCTTATTCTACATAAAACATGGATTTAAATATACATTATATTTAATCCAAATATATATATATATATATATATTTATTATATAGAATCTCATTCTATCTTTACTTGGATTTAAATATATTTAAATATATATTTTTAATTATGTAGAATCTAATTCTACATAAACTTGGAATTAAATATACATTATATAAATTCCAAATATATATTTAAATTTCTAGAATCTTATTTTATAATATTTAAGTCTCTAAATATTTTCCATACTCTAAATAATATTTGATAAATACAATATTTATCCAATATTATTCCCATTTAAGGGAGTTGCCGATTTCCCCTATCCCATAGGGGATTTTCGGCAACCTCCCATTTAAGTCTCTAAATATTTTCCAATGGTTAGTTTGATGCACAGAAACATACCAAATGATAATAACGACAATGTCATTACTTGATAAATCTAGTAAAATAGTATGTCTATTCTATCATCATATGATTGGTCTTTGGGCATACTCCAACAATCTCCCACTAGCACTAAGACCAATCATTCTCGTATCTAATACGATATGGCTTAGTGTAACTGACATACTTATGCTGTGTCAAAAGCTTTGTCAGGGAGTTGACAAAGTTATCAACTTTGTGCGTATGATGCATACTTTCACATCTCCAAGATGCAAGTACTTTAGAATATGTTTGGATTTATTGATGAGATCTGGGTTTTATTTGCTTACGCAAAGGTTCCATCATAACAGAGTTATGTAGCATCTAATATGATGGGAACAACCCTTAGTTTAGAAGTGAACCCTTTAGATCCAAACATCCTTCTTTATTGCTATGTCGACTGTAATACATTCAACCTATGTTGTAGAGTTAGATATTGTCTCATGTTGCTAACTCGCAGTATCTTTTATTAACGCAAAACAGATTGCGATCTTTAGTTCCTTTTGATGAGTATGTCATCTGCATACAAAACTTAGGAAAGTAACAATGCTCCCACTAGCTCTTTTGAAAACAAGACTCCCCTTTGTTTCTAGATAAACCAAACCTTTTGATTGTATCTTCTGAAACGAATATCCCAACTTCGAGAAGCTTGCCTTAGTCTACGGATAGACCTTTGTAGCTTATATACGTTCCAAGTGTTTTACTTGAGTGGCAAAACCTTCTAGATGTGTCATGTACACATCTGTTTCAAATTTTTCCCTTAGAAAAGCGGTTTTAACATTCCTTTATTTGATTCCATAATCATGGTATGTAACTACTTGCAAGTGAGATTAAGATGGATTAAACATAGCTACAAGGAAGATGCTTTATCATAGTCTATACTATGAAGTTTGTCGAAAACTTTTAGCGACGAATCATCCTTTCTATGTTTTATCATCCATGTCGGTTTTTCCTTTTGAAAGAAAAAACACATCCATACCTCTTAGGTTTTACCCTTTTAGGTAACCAAAGTCTATACTTAGCTTTAGACATGGATTCCATCTCATATCTCATGGCTCTTAGCCATTTCTCGAATTTTAGGCTCACCATTGCTTTCTGATAAGACCTAGTCTTTATCTTGATCCGAAAAGAAGAGTGTTTCCATGTACGGATAGTGAGAAATCCATATTTCTCAAGTATATGGTATTCTCTTAAGGATCAACACAATGGTTGTGTTTTGTTCCAATGTTCCTTGATCATTTGTGGAACATTCTCAATCTTTGGTTCATAAATTTGTTGTCTAAAATTTCTTCACATTCCAAATTCCATTTTTTTTCTTTTGTGAGAGGTAATCTCTTTCGAGAGAAACTCTCGTTTGAGCAACAAACATTTTGTTCTCGTTGAAAAATGAAATCCCTTAGTGATAAGTATTCTCTTTCGAGATAAACTATCGTTTGAGCAACAAATATTTTGTCCTTGTTAAAGTTGAAGAAATAATATCCCTTTGTGAGAATTAATCTCTTTCAAGATAAACTCTCGTTTGAGAAACAAACTCTTTGTTCTCGTTAGGATAAACAATAAATGGAGTTTTTAAGGTTCGAACTTTGTAAACATTTTAACATGTAAGTAACCTTAAAACTTCAAAGGTATTCTAGAACAATTCTTAGTCCATATCTTATATGACGTTTCGAAAAGAAACACGATTAAGTATGAGAGTTGTTTTTCTAGTGTGTAAAGAAGTCGAAAATGACTTGTTCTGAATCAAAACATGTCTAACATATTTGATTCTCTTTCAAACACTTTTCGTTCCACTTGTGGGATTTAATTATGGGACAATCCCATATTCTTTGAATGTTCATCAAACTTTAAATATTCTTGAATTTGATATCATCAAATTACCTTAATACTTTTATGAGTTTGAGATTAGTCATTTGTTTTATAAATATTATTGACTTGATTAGTTTAAAGATCATTGATTCGTTGTGCCATAAGAGATTAAAAGAATAACATTTATTTAAATAATCTCAAAATTAAAAATATCTTGTCCTTACAAGATAACTAAAACTTAGGCACTAAATAATAATCTTAAAAACTAAAACAAATCTATTTAAGCAAAAACACATGTCCTAATGGATGATGTAGCAACTCTTGCTTTATTTCCATTCGCAGGTCCATGTCTATTCTGATGCATTCTTTTTAGAAGCCTCCGAGGTTGATGCCTCACTCGTTTTTGCTTTCTTGACTTCTTGTAGGTGTGTGGGGCAGTTTCTCTTCCAATTTCCGGTCTTGCCGCAATGGAAACATTTTCCATCCTTCTTGATTCACTTCTTAGGTTTCAATGCCTCCTTTCCATCGGTTTTGGTCTTACCATCACCTTTAGACTTTGCTGCCGATTTACCTTTCTTCTTGCCCTTGCGGACCATCAGAACAGGTTTAGGTCCTACCTTCTTCAGGTTGATTTCAGCAGTTCTCAACATGCCGAGCAACTGTGGCAGCGTCTTGTTAATTTCATTCATATTGAAATTAATGATGAACTGATTGAAACTATCCGGCAACGATTGCAGGATGACATCAGTAGCTAATTCGTCTTTCAGCGGAAAGCCGAGCTTCTCCAACGTTTGGATGTAGCCCATCGTTTTGATGACGTGAGCTCCTACGGGAGATCCCTCACTCATCTTGCATTGAAACAGAGCTTTAGAGGTCTCGTACCTCTCTTGACGAGCTTGCCCTTCATAAATCTCCTTGAGATTTTGAATCATATCATAAGCTACCATGTCCTCATGTTGCTTCTGAAGCTCAGGGGTCATGGAGGCAAGCATAAGACAACCGACATCCAGCATGCCGTCCATGTGTTTCTTAAACTTGTCTTTGTCAGCTCTGGAAGTAGTGGCAACCGGTTCATCAGGAACAGGTTCTTCAATGACATATTCCTTCTTTTCCTGTTTGAGAATAATTCTCAAATTGCGGAACCAGTCAAGGAAGTTTATGCCATTGAGCTTATCCTTCTCAAGGATAGATCGCAGAGATAGAGTATTATTTGCCATTAATTTTACAACAAAGAAAATATGCTACATAAGTTTTACTAAATTTTAAAATTTATAGATAGGTATTTACTATAAAATTACTCCCACTATTTTCTTCAAAATTAAAAATCCTCTAGTTTTAATTTCGGAAAAACGTTTCGATAGTTTTTCTAGTGAGTGAGGATCCGTATTTCACCATTCCTAAATCAGCTTTGGCTAGTCTTTTAGGAAATGGTTATTTAGGTAAGTAACACCTTACTAATTACATCTCATGTAATTCCTCATCTTTTGGCGAACAACTCTTGTTCTTCAAACCATCTTATGATTAACCAAAACTTTTAACCACTAGGTTTTCTAATCCTATTAGAACAACCCAGCTATGTCAATACCAATATCTCAACCGGCGAATATCACTAGCTTATTCTTCGCGTTTAACTAAGATAGATAAATGTGACATTGCTTTGGCAAAGCTCGCATTATATTGATCGAAGCTTTAACGAGGGTAAATATTGGATGGTTAAAACAGACTTAGAATTATAGTGAGGGATTTACTTAATTATCTCATCATTTTAACATTGATCCTATCAATAGAACTATGTTTAATCATGCTTATAAAACATCCATTGCATCACATACAAGGTAAATATAAGCGGTAAATAAATATGCAATGATTATAGCCCTTCTTAACCTAAGGTGACCCGTCCCAAGCCAATGGGAGGACCATTCTACTGAAGATAGAATCTGCTTCTGAAACGCCTGGTCCACCAGGGAAGGCCCACCACGCTGCTACCTTGGTTCTTTCTTTATCTCCATGAGTATTTATAATTTTCATAAACTCGCGTTACATGCGAGGGAGTGAGATGAGAAGAGAAGTACAATAGAAGATAGAGAAAGGCACGACACGCAGGCCATATTTATAAAAAACCAAAACTATAAAGGCTATGGGCTATAACCATGCAAAACAAACACCGTGCAATCAAACATGCATTTCAAACATCGCGCAAACAAAGTAACGACGTGTTTACGGAGTTTTAAACTGATTATCCCTATGTTGCGGTTAATGGGCCAAAGAAGGTTCACGAGGATTCATAAACCATTTGCGTTAACGAACAAATGCACCAGGTAGGTCAACATGAAAGAGAGGTGGCGCACTAGGCACACTTAAGTACCAGGTCTTTGATGATGCCAATCCTAGACATGTATTTTTCATAACGTCTAACCATTACTCTTATGGATTCACCGTGAAAGATAGTTTGATAACTTTTATCAAATTAGAAGCCCTTTCAGAGATTTCATAAATCTATGAAACTACGAACAACTACTTGTTCTCTAGACTAACTATTAGCCTCAACATGTTAACATTTAACATTGAAGCAACCTAACATAGTTATGATTAACTCTTAACCATTCAGTGATAATCGAAATAAGTCTTTATTAGGCGTGATACGATAAACGATAAATATCTAAATCGAATCTGATACGGACACGGCCTCGTATACGCGAACGTTGAGCTTGCGGAAGCGGATAAGGATATTGGCGCGAATGTTGGATCGGTGAAAAGATGGCTGAAGATAGGTGATGACGATGGAGATGGAAGATAAATGGATAAATTGTCCTCGGCACCCTCTTGATCGCAATTAACCAAGCAAGCAACCTCAAACGGCTCTAACCCACCCTCCTAGACGTAGTTACCTAGGCAAGCATGAGTGTGAAGATCAACAACAAATTCTGACGAACTTGAAGAATCGCTTCTAAAATAAAGAACACAAGTTATACTTCTTGCAAGTCTAAACTCAAAAGAGAACTTTTTTTAATCATTCAAATCTTAATTACAATGTGGTTGAAGCCTCCTTATATAAGCCTTGGAGAAGTTCTAATCCTAGTAAACTTAGGAAATTAAATACAATAAATAAATGCTGAAATCTAATATCCTAATTACATAAGTAACTTCTAATAATAAATAAATATTAAAAATAAAATCCTAATTAAATAAATCTGATCCTAATAGATATTGCAGAATCCTATATTGATTTAAATTACAAATAATCAAATAAAATCATGAAAATTCGTAATTATCCAAAAATCTCGTACTAATCCCGTATAGGAATTTCTGCATGCGTTGTCTTTGCTAAAATAGACATATCTTGAGTTCCAGATGTCCGATTGAGGCGTTTCAAGATCCGTTGGAAAGATAATTGATAGCCGGACAAGTTTTAAGAAGACATGTTGACCCAAATATGCCTGGATCCCATCCTAAAAGGGGTCGCAAGTTGACCAACGTTTCTGACTTGTAAAACAGTTTTAACTTCTTTTCCAAGATGATTAGTTTCACCCCTCTCATGCATGTATCATTCCCCCACTCCTCAAAAAGATTCGCCCTCGAATCTAAACCGGTTAATGGAAGAAGTTCATCGAAGTACCAGGAAAGAGAAGATGTCTTGAAGAATCCTTGTGCATAGTCTCTTTTTGCAATGTAATTTACAATTTCCTTCTCATTGAGATCATCACTATTGTTCTTTTGGTTGCAAAGTGACTCGTTCTCATCTTCAAAATTGTTATCAATGCTAGAAGAGAAATAAGCATAAATAGAATTTTGAAAACAATCAATGGTACCTTTTGATTGTAGAGTACCTTCGTCGGTGTTTGTCGTTTGATGGTCATCTTGAATCAGAATAGTAGATTTGTCACTAGAAACAAACACGCTACTTACAATTTCTTCTTCATCAATAGGCAAGGTTAAACGCTCGATGGTATCGCCTTCCTCATGTTCTTTAGGAGAAAAAATTTCTCCATCATGCTTTGAATCACAGATTTCAATATCATTAGAAGACATGAATTCAGACAACATATCTCTCAAAAAAATTTCTTGAAAATAAGACTTATCTGGACAATCATACCCTGAATGATCTAGTCGACAACAATAATGACATCGAGTCCCTAAAAGAGTAAAATTCAATACGTTGCTCAATGACATCCTCAAGAATGACCTAAATCGGATACCAAATGATACGGACACGGCCTCGTATACGCGAACGTTGAGCTTGCGGAAGCGGATAAGGATATTGGCGCGAATGTTGGATCGGTGAAAAGATGGCTGAAGATAGGTGATGACGATGGAGATGGAAGATAAATGGATAAATTGTCCTCGACACCCTCTTGATCACAATTAACCAAGCAAGCAACCTCAAACGGCTCTAACCCACCCTCCTAGACGCAGTTACCTAGGCAAGCAGGAGTGTGAAGATCAACAACAAATTCTGACGAACTTGAAGAATCGCTTCTAAAATAAAGAACACAAGTTATACTTCTTGCAAGTCTAAACTCAAAAGAGAACTTTTTTTAATCATTCAAATCTTAATTACAATGTGGTTGAAGCCTCCTAATATAAGCCTTGGAGAAGTTCTAATCCTAGTAAACTTAGGAAATTAAATACAATAAATAAATGCTGAAATCTAATATCCTAATTACATAAGTAACTTCTAATAATAAATAAATAAATATTAAAAATAAAATCCTAATTAAATAAATCTGATCCTAATAGATATTGCAGAATCCTATATTGATTTAAATTACAAATAATCAAATAAAATCATGAAAATTCGTAATTATCCAAAAATCTCATACTAATCCCGTATAGGAATTTCTGCATGCGTTGTCTTTGCTAAAATAGACATATCTTGAGTTCCAGATGTCCGATTGAGGCGTTTCAAGATCCTTTGGAAAGATAATTGATAGCCGGACAAGTTTTAAGAAGACATGTCGACCCAAATATGCCTGGATCCCATCCAAAAAGGGGTCGCAAGTTGACCGACGTTTCTGACTTGCAAAATAGTTTTGACTTCTTTTCCAAGATGATTAGTTTCACCCCTCTCATGCATGTATCAGAATCAAACAGCATGCATCTCATACATAAACATCACCCAAGAATTTAAGTCTGAATTCGTATGATACAAGTGGCTCTGATACCACTGTAGGGTCACGTCGGCACGCCCCGTGGCGCAGCGGAAAAATTAATCCGACGTACTCCAGCCAGGATCCATGTACAGGAACGAATCCGGGGTGAAAAGATGAAGAGTTGCCTTTTATAACTCTTGAAACTGGAAAATTGACGGTATGTCGGAATAACCACGTCAAGTAAAACCGGAATCGTTACAGGTTCGCAACGACCTCTACGGAGTCCACCCGAACAAAACGAACAAAGTTTCCGCCTCCCTAACACTTAGGGATAAATTTCGACAGGTTTGAACACCTTCTAGGGAGAAGTCGAAATCCCTCCAAGGATTGCTGAGGGAGTCTGAAATCGACCAAGAGTTCAATCGGGACTTGCAATCGAGCAAGGGAACCTTCAAGGATTTACCAGGGGGCAAGTAGAACACCAGAAAAATATCGAACAGCTTCTCAGAGAGCTTTCTGGGATATGTCGAATTCCAGTGGGGAATCCCTAGGGGTGTTGTCGAAATCTTCTAGAGGAGGAAGAGGGATGATTTGGTTGCTAGCCCTTGTCCCTTTAAATAGTATTCAGAGACTTAATTCTAGTTGAATTCCTTAAATCCAAGTTCAACCAAAATTCATAGAATCTAATTCTACTTGAAATTGGTTTATATTAAATATACATTATATTTAATAATATTAAATGAAATATATATATATTTAATTATGTAGAATCTTATTCTACATAAAACATGGATTTAAATATACATTATATTTAATCCATATATATATATATTTATTATATAGAATCTCATTCTATCTTTACTTGGATTTAAATATATTTAAATATATATTTTTAATTATGTAGAATCTAATTCTACATAAACTTGGAATTAAATATACATTATATAAATTCGAAATATATATTTAAATTTCTAGAATCTTATTCTATAATATTTAAGTCTCTAAATATTTTCCATACTCTAAATAATATTTGATAAATACAATATTTATCCAATATTATTCCCATTTAAGGGAGTTGCCGATTTCCCCTATCCCATAGGGGATTTTCGGCAACCTCCCTAAAATAGGGAGTATGGTTTCCAAAAAAATTTTGTTCGTTTCATTCGAAGGGTGTGACCCTTGTAGGTTCATGCAACGTTAGCAGCAAAATTAGAACTGTTCTAATTTTACAAACAATGAGTTGCATCTAGCAATACATCATTGCTACCTAAGTTGCATGAAGTCATGGTTTGACTTTCCTAATTCCTGAATAAACTTCCTTTATGTATTTCATCCTTTTGTCCTTTATATCTTAGATGAACACAAGTCATGGGTTAGTCAGACTTGCGTTGTCCATCTAGTGTTTCTTGATGTTTTGAGTAGATTATGATAAACTAATCTCTATGATATCTCATATCATAATATTCGAGCATGGCCATGCATTTTCTAATCTCACTCAATCAAGTGGCCGAAGATATTTCTCCCATTATGTAGGAGGGACAAATCCTTTCTTGATCAACCATATTTCACTACATAGGTCATCACGTATCCAATCATCAGTCTTTATAATGTAGTCAGTTACGACACACGTTTGACTATGTCAAAATACGTAAATCTTTATGTTGAAATCATGTTGATCTCAAGTCTAAGGATCATACATATGTTTATCATGAGCAATGTTGTGACTGTCACATAATTACCCAAGAAACATGCTCATAGCGGGTCAATCCAGTATGTTGTTCTCTAACAAATACTTATGTGTTGATTTTGACATCTCTATGTCAATGACAACGCTTGTCATCAACCACATATTAGTCTTTATATATTATCACTGTCCATACCCGTAATAATATTCGACTAAGGATCCTATTTAACAATAATCGTATTATTGTATGGACATTATTATCCAATGGTTAGTTTGATGCACAGAAACATGCCAAATGATAATAATGGCAATGCCATTACTTGATAAATCTAGTAAAATAGTATGTCTATTCAATCATCATATGATTGGTCTTTGGGCATACTCCAACAATGACCACGTAGCCAGTTAGAGCATGCTACAAAGCGGTCTAAGCTTTCACAAATAGGAGTGACATTT
This sequence comes from Hibiscus trionum, assembly GCA_030270665.1. Taxonomy (NCBI): domain Eukaryota; kingdom Viridiplantae; phylum Streptophyta; class Magnoliopsida; order Malvales; family Malvaceae; genus Hibiscus; species Hibiscus trionum. The sequence continues at coordinate 32,634,017 of BSYR01000008.1, forward strand.
GGTCTTGTTTGCGACCATGTAAACCAACCATTGGTTGGCTTACAATCGTAGAGATCGTTACGAGTTAGGCAATCTCGGAACTTGATGATTTGTGAACGAGGTCGGCAACCACCCCCTTGTTTTTTGTTATCGTTAAGGATTTCATTAAGGTCGCCTCCGATGAGCCATGGTAATGGCGAAACTGTGCGCAAAGAGTCGATAAGATCCCAAGTTTTAGATTTTAGATTCGTATCGAAAAACCCATATATACCCGAAAAACGGAAGCATTCATCATTAAAATGTAACACAACATCAATGTACCTCTCAGAGGACGAGAGTAAATCTAGATGAGTTTTATTATTCCAAAAAACTGCTAAACCAGAACAAGAGTGGCTGTTATCAACAGCAAAACAGCCATGCATATTTAAAAGAGTTTTCAAGCTATCAATCCTAGAAACTTTGGAGCGAGTCTCTGATAAAAAAATAACGTCTGGACATAATTTAAAAACTGAATAACGTAAATCATGAACTACCGAGGGCATACCAAGGCCTCGACAGTTCCAACATAAGATCCTCATTTTTTTCGGCGGGGTTGAGTGTCAACCACCGCCGAAGAGTTTTTGCTGCTCATCCCAGCTTTCACGTTTTTAGGGTTTTTTTCAGCTTGTTTCCCAGCTTTGCCTGCAATCAGAGGAGACGTTCGGAGTCTTTTAGCGATGCCTCCTGTAATGATGGGAGGGCTGCGTTTTGCTTTCCGAGGGCCAGCAATTCCTTTCCCTTTATCAGTTGTTGCAGCCAACCAAACCTCAAAATCTGGGTTGACAGGGATCCCGGTTTTATTGCCACTTTCCATTGTTGCCGTATCATCAACAGTTGGCAAGGGTATCTCATCCTCATCAATAAGGATGAAACGCTTTTCCAGAGGCGTGACCGATTCAGTAGGTTGCACGGTTGCACCCTCATCTTCCTCAGCCTCATTTGAGCCCTTAATAACTGATTCATCATCAGCAGGGATCATGTCAAGAGGGGCAATGTCCAGTGGTTCCAAGTGGCCATCAGCAGCACCCTCAGAGACAGCAAGCTGCTCGTCTGCTGCAGCCATTGGGGCAGTGGCTTCAGCAGCTGGATCAACGGTGGCCATTCCCTCGTCTGCCTCCAATGCCTCATCAACCGGGCTTTGGTCAATCACAATCGGATTTAACTTTGGGTCTGCCACTGGAGTAGCAGTGGTGGGGGCTGCGTCTGCAGTGACGATGGGTTCCTTAGCAGCTCCCACTGTACAAAGATCAACGTAACATAGGTTATATGGTAGCCACAACGATAAAAATATTCGTATAACAAAAACTATACATAAACCAGCAAAGTCAAAGGTCAAAGAAAATATTCGTTTAAGGGGCAAGTGGAAATAACAATGATGGTAATGAAAACTTCCTGGGTTAGCCTCATGGCCTTTCGATGAGGAACCCGGTTCGAAGTAGCGGACTCTACCCCTCGTTATTGTTTTGAGTGAAGGCTTAGGGGATGGTGCACAGAGCCAATCACCATAAGGTAAGCCTGCACTAGGCTTGTCTTTGAAATCAGCGCAAGTAGCCCGGAGATGAGATAGCATCCCACATCCATGACAAAATGTTGGGAGCTTCTCATATTGGATGGGCAGCATCTTGGGTTTAGAGTCATCGTCGGCCAGCGCCACTCCACGTCGAAGTGGCTGTGAGATATCAACCAAAACACCTACTCGTAAGAATTTCACCATATTGCCTTCTTCATCCTTACGTGTGTCAGTGCTTATAACAGCTCCTAAACCACTGCCCAGGTCACGTTAGGCTGCATGAGCCACCGTATCTCCCATCATCATTGCCAAAGGGACCCTGAGTATGCGAACCCAAATTCTCATATTAGTGAACTGATACTCATCGATTGTCAATTGAGGTTGGATAGGGACAAGGGCTAACCAATCCCGCTTGAAGGTCCAAGGACCCCTTTTTAGGATGTCTCTCACTCTAGCTGCAGATTCGAACTTGAATAAGAAGTAACTGGATCCAAGGGGAGTGATAGAGGATACCCTATCATTCTTCTACACTGTCGTAATGACTCTTACAAGGGCAAACTAATCAACCTTAGCCGTGGGAAATAGTTTCCCTAGTAAGGAGCATTTGTGATCGTCAAGAGGTGCAGATTTGGTAGCTGTAGGAGCAAAGACCACACTTTGTTCTTCTGCAGTAAACTGCAGGTGGTCGAAATGGTCAAGGAATGAGTCGGAGGAAGCCATGGCAAGGAGGTTTATAGACACATGATGATATAAAAGAAAATGGTTAATGTAAGACCAAGGTGGGGAATGGCTGCTGTTATACTCAGTGAAGTAGAGATAGGTGAAAGGCCTAGGGTAAAGCTTATCAGGATGATTTAAAAAAAGAATAAAGAATCCTGATATCTCGAAAGATATTGTAGGATTTTTATTTTTGAAACTCAAAAGTCGGATATGTTTATCAAGATAAATCCAGAAAATAAAATTAAAAAAGAATCCTATCATCTCAAGATATAATTTAGATTCTTTAAAATTTAAATTCAAAAGTGGAGGAAAAATAGAGAGTGATATTAATTTGAAAATAGAAGAGCTAATAGCTTCCTTCCACAAAAAGGGATGGAATCTGGCGAGATAATGATTAACAGATTCCTCGATGCTAGGAACTGTGGAAAGATTATGGTGGGAGAGTCCCTATCATGCAGGGAACTCTGACAACTGGCTGCAACGGTGCCGGCCAAGCAGGTCCGGTCTGCACCACCAACGTTATGGTGGTTAAACATGGTGCTATCTGCACTGAACCATGCTTCAGATTTGCCATCCTCGAAGCTGAGACTATCGAGGAATGGAAAAGAGGACCCCTCGATCATAGGAAAACGCTGGGTAGGTGGACCTTGGCTAATGAAAAAACCAAATCTGTGGGCAAACTTAGATTGGCTTATCGTAAAAATAACCAAAAGAATTCCGTCCAGCTTAACTGCTATGGCCTTTGAATCCATGCAAATAACAGAAATATCACTTGTTATGCATGGGGTTTTACGTGTAGCAAGCAGCCATGCATGAAAAGTCACGGTGTTATTATTTTCGATTGGCCTGGAAATACAAGGCTTTGAAAGCCAGGAAAAGCCATAAACCCTAGACGGGGAGGCTGAACAATGATAGGCTTCCCATTGGGATAGCCAGTCGTAAAACCAACTGACGTTGGAGTAAAATATAGGTGATTAGGAAGCCCTAGGCTTAGCACCACCGTTGTAGTGTAATCTTGTGCTCGAAATAAAAACCTCCTTAGGAGATGGCACCCATAAAACAATCCATGAGATTTGAATAACGAGCCAAAGAAAATTAAATATAAATTCCCTTCGGGTGTTGGAATGAAAGAGAGAAGCTAACGTTGTTAAGGATTTAGATAAGAGCCATGGTGGCTGTGGTGGTGTTGGCGGCAGCGTGAGTAGGATCTGGGGCAGAGGAGACGGCGTGGGACGGTGGTTGGGAGGTGGCAGGGGGAAGAAGTTAGGACAGAGGATGTGAATGAGGATAGAGAGAGTTGAGAGAATTTTCATTCCAAAAGACTTGTACCCGTTGAAATTTTAACTGAGTAAAAAGTACATAAATTGAGGTTTTGCAATATAATTGTGTTGAAAAGCTCATAATCAATTATTTGAACTCCTAAATTTTGAATAAAACTTTTTTGCGGTCCTTTTTGTAGAGGTTTCGGACAAGCATGTCTAAATGGGCCTTTCAATGGGCCCGTTGGAATTTTAACTGAGTAAAAAGTATAAAAATTGAGGTTTTCAATATAATTGTGTTGAAAAGTTCCTAATCAATTATTTGAACTCCTAAAATTTGATTAAAACTTGTTTTGTGGTCCTTTTTGTCGATGTTTCGGACGAGCATGTCTAAATGGGCCTTTCAATGTACCCGTTGGAATTTTAACTAAGTAAAAAGTACAGAAATTGAGGTTTTGCAATATAATTGTGTTGATGATTAAAACTTGTTTTGCGGCCCTTTTTGTAGAGGTTTCAGACGAGCAGGTCTAAATGGGCCTTACAATGGACCTGTTGGAATTTTTTTGAAGAATGCGGGCCTCGTTAAAAACCCCTACTAATATCCCCAGGCACAAGACCTGGAGAAACCTAAAAGGGGAAAAGAGTACCTAGAATTTATTTATAAAGACCGAGGTGAAACCTTGCAGAGTATAGCGTTGTGAATACAATCAAGATACATGGACCCAAAAGACATTGAAGTCATGGTCCTAAGGGCATGGGTAGCCAAAGTATTTGCAACAAAATTAGCCTCATGGCAAACAATCTGAACATGAGCAAAAGAAAAACAATCCAAAGCTACATGAACTTGCAGAATCGTCGGACCCATAGAAGAAAGATCTGGGCCCAGAGAGTTGATCCTATTCGCAAGAGAAGCACAGTCTGTCTCAAAAATCAAGTGGCTCCATCCTTGAGATTGAGAAAAAGTAATACCAGCTAGAAGACCTTTCCCTTCGGACGTAATGGCATCTGAGCAACTGCCTAAAGGGTAAGCCAGACCGCCGACAACCATCCCTGTTTCATCACGGGCCACAACACCAACCGCCGCTGCACGTGTGGAAGGGTCGAAAGCCCCATCCACATTAATTTTAATGTGCCCCCGAGGGGGATGTCTCCAGCGAGAAGGAGAGACCGTCAGAGGGGTAGGAGAGGTAGGGGAAGAAAAAGCGTCAGAGTAGTCACGATGAAGACTGATGGAATTGACAGCAATTAACCACGGGGGTTGAAGATGTCGGTTATGGATCCAGTCATTGCGCCTGTTCCAAATGTTCCACAGAGTAGTCAAGAAAAGCCCGAAAAGGTCAGAGGAAAGGAGGCAAGCACCTTCCTCTAGCCATTGAAGGCCGGTGGATGCAGTGCTGTTGATTAGAGAGATAGGGAGGCCAACCAAACGAAGGGCCTCCGAGGAACCAGAGCAATCACGAAGAGCATGGAGAATCGATTCCGTACTGGAATGACAAACGGGGCAGGGACCTGAGTCTGGTGCAAAAGCCTGTAGGCGAGCCCCGACAGGTAGAGCCTCAGATCCCAAGCGCCAGCCAAAAGTTTTGACTTTAGGTAAGACCTTGAGTTTGGAGAGAAACTTCCAAATCCGTGGAGGGCGAATTCTAGGTTCTGGGGGGCGTTGCAAGAAGAGGTAGCCAGATCTAACTGAGTAAATACCAGAATCATTAGGGCTCCAGAGGATGGAGTCACGAGTATCATTGATAATAGGAATTGATAAAACTGAGTCGACATCGACCGTTGTAAAGTACGCACGGACCTTAGTAGGGTCCCAAGCTGCTTGGTTCCGAATCATAAAGTCGCGACAACGAATGTGGACTTCATCCGATATCTCATAATCCCCATAAAGGTGTATAGGCGAGGAGCCTCCCCATTTGTCTTGATGGAGTCGTATGTTACTATTAATACCAGGTCGATAAAGGAAGCCTCCAAAAAGGTGTTGCATAGCATGATAGATACCTTGCCAGGCAAAAGATCCATGAGAAGGCCGAGATGCATTAAGGATGTTGCCTGAAGGAAAGTATTTGGATTTATAAATTTGACCCATAAGAGAATCTGGTTCGCAGATAAGGCGCCATAATTGTTTACCAAGGAGCGCAATGTTAAAGTTATTCGGATCCCTAAATCCCATACCTCCTACTGATTTAGGCAAGCACACCTGTTCCCAAGGGAGCATGTGCCAACCTTTCTTGTTATTTTTGCCAGACCACCAATATCGTCTAATGGCAGAAGTCATATCATCAATAATGTTTTGGGGCAATAAATAACATGACATAACATATTGAGGTAGAGATTCTAACACAGCTTTAATAAAGATTTCCCTACCACTGAAGGAAAGGAGTTGTTTGTCCCATTTGGACAATCTTTCATGAACTTTATCTCGTATAAACCCTAAGGATAAGGTCTTATTTTTACCAATAAGAAGTGGTACCCCCAGATAGACACCAGGGTTGGAGACCTCACGAACTTGAAGGTAGGAATTAATAGCATGGCGAGTCGAACTGGGAGTGCGTGGATTGTAAAAAATAGTGGACTTATCAAAATTAACTGCTTGTCCAGAGGCAGAAGTGTATGTTTGGAGAGCTAATTTAAGGTGAACGACTTCCTCTGGTTTCGAGTTGAGAAAAACTATACAATCATCTGCAAATAGAGGGTGGTTAACCTTGGGTCCATGCTTGCTGGCACCAAGGCCAGGAAGCAGACCATGTTGTTTAGCATCGGACAAAAAAGTTGAGAGCCCTTGAGTGCAAAAAAGGAAAAGAAAAGGGGATAAAGGGTCACCTTGGCGGAAACCCTGTTGAGGCCGAAAAAAGGGGGAGAAGGAGTTGTTGACCTTAACAGTAAAAGAAACTGAGGAGATACATCGCATTATAAGAGATACCCATGATGGTGCAAAGCCCATACGGTTCATGACATTTTCAAGGAAAGTCCATTCAACCCTATCAAAGGCCTTTTCTATATCAAGCTTAAGAGCAGCACCTTGAGTAGACTTAGAAGTACCAGTGTTAATAGAGTGAATTATTTCGTGAGCAATAAGAATGTTATCTGTAATATTATGTCCCTGAACGAAGGCAGCTTGGTTGGAACTAATGCAAAAGGGGATAGTATGTTTCATCCTATTAACCAAAACCTTGGCAATAATTTTGTATATTACTGTGTAGAGACTAATGGGCCTGAGATGCCTCATAGAGGTTGGATCCTTAATCTTAGGTATGAGTACCAAAATTGTTTGGTTTACCGAAGCCATATCTGCTGACCCATTGAGAAGATTAAGGCAAAGTGTGGTGACATCTGACCCTACCGTATCCCAGTGTTGTCGAAAGAAACCGCTAGGCAAGCCATCAATGCCAGGGTCTTTTCTTGGATCAATATCGCGGAAGGCGGTGATGATCTCCTCCGCTGTGAATTCCCTAGTGAGGGACTCATTCATAGCAGGCGTAATGGAGGGAGGGATTTTTGATAGAATTTGATCTGACAAGGAGGGGTTAGAGGAAGTAAAAAGAGTGTGGAAGTATGAGGATGCAATTGTCATAAGATCGGAGTCGGCAGTACACCAATTGTTGTTTGCATCACAAAGGCCAGTGATGGTATTCTTTTTTTTCCTACTAGTAGCGCGGGCATGAAAAAAACGAGTATTTTTGTCTCCTTGAGATAACCATAGGTTGCGAGAGCGCTGCGCCCATTACACTTCCTGCTCATTTAGTAATTTGTGGAGCTCAGTTTTGGCAGCAATGTATTTTCCTTCAGCAGTAGCCGAGAGAGGTCGCTGTAAAAATTTGTTGATTCTCTTAGTGAGAATATTGATACGACCAGTGGACTTAAATCTTTGTTGGGATTGCCAATCTCCTAAGCAGGAGCCAATAGCTTTAATTTTATCAAGGGTATTGCCCTTAGTAGAAGTCCAAGTTTGTTTGACAACAGAGATGCCGTCGTCGTTGGTTACCCAACAATTTTCAAAACGGAACTTAGATGGCGGGGGTCGGTGATTTGTTAGAGGTGGTGGTTTCGTATTCAAGAGTAGAAAGCAGTGATCAAATTTAGCATCAAAATCGGAAATAATGTTATAATTGGGATTATTAGCTTTCCATGCCATATTTCCTACAAAACGGTCTAGTCTCTCAAATAAAGTAGGAGTTTTAGGCCCAAGTTTAGACCAAGTGAACCAACCCGAGGTAGGTTTGCAGTCAAAAAGGTTATTACGGGAGAGGCATTGTCGAAAATTATTGATTTGAAATCTTGCACGACGACATCCGCCTTGTTTCTCATTATCAGATAGGATTTCGTTGAAATCACCACCGAGAAGCCAAGGTAGACCGTCGTTGTTGTTTAGTGAATCAATTAAATCCTAAGTTTTAGTTTTATGACTTGTTTCAGAGTAACCATGTATACCAGTGAAATAAAACGAATAAGAATTGCAACAAATATAAGTATGAATGAAACGATCTGAATAAGAAAGCATAGAAATATCATAATTATTCGAGGAAAATAAAGCAATACCAGAGTAATGTTCAGAGTAATCAACCGAAAAAACCTTATTCATACCTAGCAAAGAACTAAGACGGCTACAAGCCGTATTTTTAAGTTTAGTTTCACATAAAAAAGTAAATAAGGAGAATGAAGACGAACATATTGCTGTAGGTGTTGAACTGCCTGGACCTTCCCAAGACCCTGACAGTTCCAGCATAAGATGATCATTTCCCTCGGCGGGGTTGTGAGTCAGCCGCCGCCGGAGAGTTTTTTCCGCTGCTCATCCCAGCTTTCGGGGTTGGAGAAGGAGAGGGCCTGGACTTCTTTGGCTGGAGGATCACATGGATGGGGGAGCGTCTCTTAGTGCCACGGTTGGGAGGAATAGGGATAGGAGCAGGAGCCGATGCTGCATCATTGGGATAGTTCTTAAGAAGCCAAGAGTCAAATGCATCAAAAAGTGAAATACCGGTTTGAAGGAAAGGCTTACTTAATTGAGCATCCAGTTTCTGCACTTGTTGAGCAGTAGGGCTTGGCACACCATCATCTTGGCCTTCCAAGTCGCCTTGCTCAGAGTCCTCAGGGATAGGGTATATTGTATTTAGGGGTTGTGGTGATATAACCCGAAGAGGGAGTGGAGCTCGTGATGGTTTCTGGGATTCCAATTTAGTAGTGGGCGGCTCAGAAGATTCCTTCCCTATCATCTTATCATTATTGTTAATATCCTCAATAGGAAGATCTGCAAAAGAGGCAGCATCCCCTTTGTTGAGTTTTCCTAAAAATTCAGAGAAAGAGGAAATGAGTTTCAAATGTGGGAATCGTTGGATAAAAAGTAAATGATGGTATTTAATAAGAGTCAGACCCGAATCTTGCGCAGAGGCAACATGTTTAACAACGGATTTGCCCTTGTCCTTTGGGTCTGTAGAGAAGGGGGAACCAATAAAAAACATAAAAGAAAATATAGAAGTTGTAGGTGCCAGAATAAAGGTGGTAAAATACCTATCGGTGGGTGCTTGTTAGCATTAGCAGGGGGCTCAACAGATTTACCCTTGTCCATTGGATCTGTATAAAAAAGAGAATCCATATATAAACAAGGTGAAAAATAGATAAGTTGTTGGATCCAGAAGACAATTGATAAAATACCTATCGGTGGGTGGCGACTAGCATTAGTAGAGGGCTCAACAGTTCGGATACGACCACGTGGTCCCTGATCCCGGCGACGCGGGGGAAGCCAACGGAGCCATTCGCCATACTAAAGTTTAGTCGGATCAATCGTGGCTTTGTTGGGACAGTGTTTGAAGATATTACTAATGAGACCACACCCGTGGCAAAGTAGAGGAAGACGCTCAAATTGGAGACGACAAGAAATAGTACGTGTACCTTTCTCAATAAGTAGGAATCGACGGACAGGCTTAGAGATGTCCATGAGAATTTCAACACGTAAAAATTCAGTCATATTTCCTCTTTCTATTCGTGTGTCAGTTCCGAGAACAGTGCCAACCATAACACCAAGAGATTGGCCCACTAGGTGAGTTCTATCGGGATCTTCCAAAAAAGGCTTGGGTAGAGCAAGTATACGGAACCAGATCCGTATAGGATTGAAAGAATATTCATCCATACTTTTCCCGAGGTTATATTCAGCAAGAGCCATCCATTCATCTTTATAAAGCCAGGGGCCTTGTTCATAAACATCATCTCCATCACTAATTGTGGCAAACTCAATTCTGAAAAAGGAATCTCTAATAATGGAAATTGACTTGAGATTATTCTTTTTCAAAATACCTTCAAAAGCTGAGAGAACAGCCCAGTCATCAGTCGGTTTTGTGGAGATGAATTTACCAATTAGAATTGTTTTCGGATCCTCCTCAAATAAGTCAAAATCTGGAGTATAGATAGCATTTGCCTCCTCATTTGTAAGGTCGAGGTTGATGTAGTGGGGAATAGAGGATGAAGAAGCCATTTGGTCGAAGAAAAGAGAGTGAGAAGTAAGGATTGACGAGTAGTGGTAGACTGGAAAGAGGAAAATGAGAAAGAAAGGTACCTTATAAAAAGTATTGCATAAAGAAAGAAGGTAACTATTGAAATAAGGGAAGGGAAAGAAATGTAATTGGAATGAGAGGAGAAAAAGTTTCCATAATTTAGAAATGAAGTTCGTAGATTAAGATTGATGGGAGAGAGAATCGTGGGAAATTGACATATGAAATTAATGAGCTGGATTGTGGGATAAATTAGAATTGGAAGGAAATGTAAAAAACGATTGAGAATGGGTACTGATGAGAGGACAATTAGGAAATCTTGTGAAGTGTAGTATGGAAAGAAAATCCTTAGATTGTGGTTGAATGTTTGATAGAATAGATTATAGAGTATTAGAAGGAAATAATTTGATAAGAAATGTTCATAAAAGGGAAAGTTGTAAGAAAAAATATGGTAAGGGCTATGTTTAATTTATGGCTATAATAGAGAAAGGAAAGAAAGAGTATAAGGTAAAAATACAATTCAGTTAGAGTAAAAGGCAGTATATTCAATAAGGTAAGTAGAAACTTAGATTTAATTTGGTAAAAAAAGAGAAATGTTTTTATAGTAAGAATTGATTGATGAATGAAATAATATAGAAAGTAAATTATGAGCATAATTAAGAGGATAAATTTAGACGAATGTAGAGGATATGAGTAGCATAAATTATTGTAGTAGGAGTTAAAAGATTCACAGATGTGAGATCGAAAGTAGAAATTATGTAGGGAGAGATCAAAATCGGTTAATGCTAGGTCCCACGAATTGAGGATCGAATTAGGGGATTGGTGAGAATAGTTTATATAAGTGATAATTGGATTGTAATACGATTGGTAGTATAGATGGGCGTTCATGGTAAATTGATGTCTTACAAATTGAGATTTAGTAATGGGAAAAGAATTAAATAGTGTTATTGGCAGCTGTTTTGAGTTGCATTTTAGTTGAATATATAATTTCACCAAAAAGGTGATCGTAGTAATTTCCCCTACGGGGGATAGAGAAAGCGCACCTAAAAAGGTGTGGATAAGAGTAGGAATTTGGTAATGGTTAAATGGCAATAAATTAGCATGGTTTATGATTTGGAAAAAAATAAAAAAGAATATAGCAAGCCAAAACAATAAGGCAGGAGGAGCAAAAAATGCGCGAATATAAGCATGGAAATATAAAGCATGTATAGAAAGAAAGTAATGACAGTTTAACAAGCAAACGTAAGAAGAAAAGAGGTAACTTAGCAAGCAAGCAACATGGAGAAGCATATACAGAGGGAGAAGAAAAAAACCTTAAAAAGGCATACCAAGAACTTGCAAACACGGCTATAAATATCTAAACAAACAATAAATAAGCGCAGAAAAGATATAGAAAGACAGACACAAATATAAGAAAGAGAGATGCATGCATGATCAAAACAAAAGCTAAAATAAAAAACACAAAAAGTAAGATAATTACAGACCAATGATAGAGAGAGTAGGGGGAAAAGAAAAATAAGACAGACCAAAAGAGCAAAATAAGGGGGATAAACGAGAAATAAAAGATAAAAAGGAAAATAAAAGGATGGAAGAAATGGGTAAGAAGGGCTTGGTTGCTGGAGAAACCGCAGAACGACCTTTGATGAGAAGCTCGAAAGAGGCCGGCAAAAACAGGGAAGAACAAAACATACAAAACAAAAATAAAGAAAGTTAGGAGACGGAAGATATAAGCGTAAATAAAGGAAAATGTAACCCCCTCGTCCCGGTCTGGCCGGATGACCGGTCCGAGTGGGCCACACGGGGAAAACCGAAGCGAAACCCAAAGGGTTCCTCCTCGGTTAGCAACCCTATAAATTTTTTTCATTTAAAACTTGTCACATTCGAACCCCAAACCACATTCAAACAGCCAAATTTTAATCTTGACTAAAGGTATCTTAAATCCTATGTGTCTTTCTCTTTAAAAAGGCCAACAAGTCAAAACAGTGCAGTCTTAAGCAAAGGTTTCGAAACCTCCCCAAAAGGTTTCGAAACTTAGACTGGCAGAAGGTCTGGAACCCAAATTTCTGCAAAGGTTTCGAAACCTTACCCATGGTTTCGAAACCCTCTTCCATGGTTTCGAAACCTCCCTCAAAGGTTTCGAAACTTAGGCCGATAGTGAGGTCTGGAATCCCAGATTTTGCAAAGGTTTCGAAACCTTCCCCAAAGGTTTCGAAACTTAGGCTGGCAGTAAGGTCTGGAAGCCCAGATTTCTGCAAAGGTTTCGAAACCTTACCCATGGTTTCGAAACCATAGTGCAGGGGATCACTTACTGCCCAACTCTAAGACTTCCTAACTATGAAGAACACTAAGATCATGCATAGACACATATAAAAGCTTAAAAGGACCAAAGGCATGAATTAACACTCATAAGACTTGCACATACTATCATTTAAGCAACCATACATGAACCATAGATAGCAACCAAGCAATTAACAAGGCATCCATACATAGCATTCATACAAAGGGCAACTTATGCATATATGGTCATACAAGCACGTAAGTTTTCATGCTTTAGCAACCAAACAAATAGACATTCAAGGTATACAACAACAACGATATTTATAGCTCAAACAAGGCATCCAAGAATCAAACCAATATCGACATACATCAAAACTCAATCATCAAAACCTATCCCATTGCTTAACTATTACATTTATTTACTCAAAACTCATACATTGAGCTCACCAAAAGCAACACTTGGAGACCTTTCCTTGCCCTTGCCACCCACAAGCTATTTATCTGCATTGTCGAACAAAAGAGAGCGTAAGCATAAAAGCTTAGTGAGGGTAAGCTCATAAAACAAACCTTCGACAATGCAGGGTCCAAGCACGAGCAATTTCCATGATGAAATGCATGTTCTTACCTCCGATCCGCACAAGTCAAAATGATCATGATGCATGGACATATATTCAACATTATGTCATGCTCAACATCTTGTAACACAACTTACTACGATACATAACTCAATGCGTTAATCACATTATACATCAATACACAAAGGGCGTCACATTTCGTAACATATAAGCATATTTTCATAATCTCATATTGGTAAATACACATAACCTCATATTGGCACCTAGCTATGACCCAAATACGCGGATAACCCGTTGGAACGCATTTCCAACAACAACATTACCTCGGTGGGATTCCACTCATCACCGGTCCTTGCATGTGCGGGATTCCACTCATCGCCACATGCCCTACGGATGGGATTCCACTCATCATCACGTAGAAATATATAAAAGCTTTCGGTGGAATATTACATCACCGTACTCCTCCTTGGTGCCTTAACGCCACCAAGGCCACGTACGTTTTGACTCAATTTGTGCGCACACTCATCCTAATGATCGATCATTGTACCCAAGCATACTAGTGCCAATATAAATCAAACTACACAACTTTTTAGAATATCAAATTCAATATAAATTCCGTGCCTAGCACGTACTCACCATGATTCTCCAAAATCATGCAATCCACAACACAATCTCATTTCACAAACCAACACCACATGTATGTCAACCGAACAATCATCTCATCATATACCCACATTTTATTTGTCATCAACATGCATATAAAATCAATACATTAAGCCATACTTTCACATACATGTGTATCACAATATACATACTCATCATGAGGCATATCAACGATTAAAGAGTACATCCAATGTCTCTAACTAAAGCTTAGGATTAGGCTACCACCCTAATCCTAACTCTAGGTGGGTCTACCAAGTCCAACCTAGTTCACATGCTTGAACCAACCACTTAAAAACCAATTTAAAAACATTAACCACTCACCTTACTTCCTTAAGCAATCCAAGCAAAGCCGACTCAAGTCTCCACAACTTCCGAAATCGTGCCCGAACCTCCCAAGGCCAAATCCGATGTCTCTAATCAATCAAAGGCAATGTATTAACCTCTTAATCAACCACAATTTACTGGTACACATCAACTCTAAATTTTCTAACATTTTCTCAACAATTCAAAGCCGAAATCTTCCCAAATAATCCCATTTTCGTACTCCAGCAAAACCCAGCCATTACCTCCCAATTTAGACACTTAAAACACTCCAAAACATGTCCAAAACACCCTCATAATGTTGTACAACCATCAGCCCTTCATTTCCCCACACAAACACTTCAAAAACTCTTAATTTCCACTCCTAAAAACCACCTACAGCAGTAGCTACGGGAATCCCATCAAACTAACATTATAACCTCTCAAAAATCATCACAAAACATCTAAAAACACCCACCCAATGTTGGTATAACATCAACCCAACAATTTCTCACAAAACCATTCCAAAAACACAAATTTTTGACACTTTAAATACACCCCTAAAACTCATTTCGGAAATTCATCAAAATCCAACCAAATTAACATATAATGTGCATTTTAACATGATTAAGCAAAGCCCCAACTCAATTTATCAAAACCAAATGAAAAACCCCCTTAAAAATCCAAACTTGATATAAACCCTAATTTTCAAAAGTTCATATTTTTAAAATCTAAGACCATGTATGAATAGGAAATGGAAAGGAGAGTTCAAATATGTGATTACCTTTCAAAAACCCCTTGAATTGATGAAGAAATCGAATGAAATATATGCTTGAAAATTGAGAGAGTTTGGGGAAAGGGGGGAGGTATTTCACGTGGGGGGGGGGGGGGTAAGGGAAAAGGGGAAGAAGATGACAATTTGAAAGTTGTCATCTTTTTTAAAAGCTTTTGGGCAAATTACAACATAAGCCCTTCCCTTTTTATTAAAGTTCAATTACACCACATTTTAGGTTGAATTTATTTTAATTTAATTTTGTTGACTCGAACTATAAACACGGATAACTCCCAACCCCAAAACACGGGTGTTACAACTCTCCCCCACTTAAGGAAATTTCGTCCCCAAAATTCATCGATCACGGAGGGCCACTGAAACATGCACCTCCACGCATTCCTCTCTCACCACAACATACTAACCAACTCGAAAGACTTACCACGCAACACTTGCTATCTTACACTATGATCTCAACTGATTCTTCAAGGCATGCCAATTTCAAACTCAACTCAATCTCTTCAACAAATATAGCACGGAACAGATCTGACTCACAATTCTGAATCATAGATACACGGAACACATCTCAAACCCCTTTCTAACTCTGGTGGTAACCGCAACAGATAACAACAGAACTAGCCCGATTCACAAACTCATACAATACTGCTTGAACACTTGACTCATAACTTTCTCTGACTGGTCCTCTGTCTTCATCAATTAACCAAACACTATGTAGACGTCTTCAAAATTATTCTAGTTGAAATCTCGGATCTTTATTACTCACTTTTACTGCGAATCTTCCACAAATGTAACAAACCAGAAGAAACTGAAGCTCGGTCTTGACACGCTGGCAATTTACACACTTACTCTCATACTGAACCACATTATTCACTCACTCATTCCGGAAGTACTCATCTTCAACCCACAATACGTCTTCATACTACTCAGATGCAATACAAATGAACCACCGTGCGCTTCGGCTAAAACAATACATCTCAAATCACTAGGTCAGTCGGTACAACTATTCTGCCTCTGAAATGCAAAACTCTATCATCTCTGAAACTGTATTCTGAAGGTCTTCTTTCCGCTATGTCTTGCACGTGAGGTGCCAAGAATCTGTCTTGCAACTGTTTCTCATCAAACATTCTGACTCAAAGTAGTCTCAACCCGAAACTCGGCCACAAAACTACTATCATTTGATATACGGAATTCGGCAATTGCAACTCGTAACTCAACTACTAATCTAACAGCAAATACAACTCAGAACATCGGTTGCTACGTAGACTCTCTTCAGATAGTACTCAATCTTGAGATCACAGTCTTCAAGCAATTCTAACTACTCATGTTGTTCAAGTTCCAACCATTCCCAAGTCTTCAAATATTTCAAGCTCTAATGATACGTACATATACACTGCGCATTTCTTACTATACAAGTTTTGTCTCTAAGTCTTCGAAGCAGTTACAACTGTAATTAACTCTATGTCTCATATCGGATAACTCTTCTCACGGTCTTTCAACTAACTCGATGAACACTTCGCAATCTTCCGTCTTGCATAAGCACACAACCTAACTCTACATGCAACATGTCACTACAGTTCACAAGCTCTTTCTCTAGTATAGGCTGGATCAAGGTCGAAGTTTTCATCAAAGTTTCTTTCAGTTTCTCTAGGGCTCATTATCTCGCATTTAACCACTCAACTGAACATTCATCTATAGCAATCTATCAATGGAGCAACTATCTTCAAAAGACCATTTACAATTCTCTGAAAGTAACAATGCTAGACCTAGGAACTATAGATATCTGTCACAGTCTTCAATTTCTTCCAACTCATATCTTCTTTTGCCTACTTGGGATTTACCCTAATACACTCGGATGATCTGCATGTTCTAGGAGAACATCTTCATTGACTCGAAGTTCATGTTGCGCAACTTGGTGTACAATTAATTCTCTAATAGAATCTACTACACTAACTTCAAAACTTGCCATGATCTTTCTCGGTACTTGAATATACTCACGTGACATCTAGAAGAGCTACTACAACTGATCATGAAACTCAGAAAATTATCCTGCTCAACATCTCTATGAAGGTAACTAATACACTAGTCAAACAAAACGGCATAACTCGGAACTCAAAGCGATCATATCTTGCCTCGAAAGCTGTCTTCGATACTTCAACTTCTCTCACTTTCAACTGGTAATAATCGAATCCAAATTAATCTTCAATTTGACTGGAGCACACACTAACTGATCAACAAATCACTGACACTTGTTTCGACTGTATGTAATCTGATCACATTTTTGTATGGTCTTCTCTCTTCTTCACAAATTGCACTGTAGAACTCTGAGATGATGCACTAGGCCTAATGAATATAAGGTCTAACAAGTCTCGAAGCTAATTCTTCAACATTCTCAATTCTGTCGGAAACCATAAGATACAGAGCAAAACTAAAACACGAGCAAACTCGGAGACGACATCAATAATAAACTCTTCTTCTCTGTTAGGAGACAACTGGGTGTTTCTTCTAAACACTTCTAGGAAGAATCACAAACTATTTTAACATTCTGCGGTCTAATCTTCGTTCAAAAATCAAATCCATCACAATTGCTTAGCAAGCCTGTCAACTAAACTCAATCGACCTTTGATCTCTAAAACTGGATCAACATTCAATAAGAAGCTCACATCCTCACCTACCACTACAGTCACACAAAAATCTGCAATTTCAAGGCAACTCCCCCTTTGTCTCAACGTACACACTAACTATGTGCTCTTCAAGCCGAACCTTGTCAAAAGATACATCAAAACCGTAGGAAGACGATCGCTTCACACCTACTAGAAACTAGTAACTCTAAACCACCAACAAACATCTTCTGTACATCTTTCTGATCACTACTGTCTCCCAAAGAGGGCTAGTCACATGTGTCCCTACATCTAAGGTCTCAACAAGGATATCTAATTTCTTACATGCTCACACAAAGGAGGTATCCGCGGAAATTGCAGCTTCACATGTACACACTGATAGTCTTCGATCCTCTTGTTTTCAGACTGGTTCTTCAACAAAATCTGAATCTTCTAAACTGTTCTTAGAGCATCTCGTAACTTCAAGACTCAATTCTGATCGCACACAAACAGTCTAGCTGGACTTGTTCTACCCCTACCAAACAATCCTGAAGCCCTTCTCGGCTCAACTATATCGGAAGTGACTTCTTCTCTTCCGCTTGCTGGAAAACAACTCAACGTACACTGACCCAATCACACAAACTAGCTCCCACTCACGGACACTGACCGGCTGTCTTGCATTAAAATCATAGGCCGAACCCCAACGGTCACCAACTAACACTTCACCAGGCATGTTCAACACGGATACTTGCTAACAATGTACAGAGATACGGATTCAGAATCAACTGGAGGAAACAACTTGATACTGTACCAAGGGCTCATTCGATAAAACATCGAAACTACTCTGACCCCCACCCATAGGCCTTCACTTCTTCTTACTAACTAATGCCAGAGTTGATCACATCGTCCCTCATCCACATGAATCAACCCACATACACACTGTCTCAAACGGACGAATTGTACCTCAATTCTGGTACAACCATACCTCTCTAACTAAGGTGATGGACTCCCTCAACCTAGTCCACCCTTTCAGAAACTACGACTTCTACTTACCGAAAAGCAATTAAATCAACAACAATATCAACAGTAAAACATACAAGATTGGGTTAGCAAGGCAAGGCTTCCAAGTGGCTCAAGTATGTTTCCCTCACTTAAAATCTCTTTTTCAATGTAATAGTAGCAATGGGACTCTACTAAACATGTTTCAACCAATCAACACACATACATGCTCAACCAAGCGTATAACAAGGCTTACTTGCTAAACAAGTAAACATATGCGTACGATCAAACAACATACGTTCTCAATCAAACAATCACACATCACAACATACACGGGTAACGAGCAACATGCTTTTAAACGAACAATCAACATACTTGTCATACAAGCAATCATACTTACAGAGCAAGCAAACACCGTCCATATCAATTCAAAACTTAAACTTACCTCACTTACCTGCCCAAGGTCTCGGAAACCTTAGGCTCTGATACCAACAAATGTAACCCCCTCGTCCCGGTCTGGCCGAATGACCGGTCCGAGTGGGCCACACGGGGAAAACTGAAGAGAAACCCAAAGGGTTCCCCCTCGGTTAGCAACCTTATAAATTTTTTTCATTTAAAACTTGTCACATTCGAACCCCAAACCACATTCAAACAACCAAATTTTAATCTTGACTAAAGGTATCTTAAATCCTATGTGTCATTCTCTTTAAAAAGGCCAACAAGTCAAAACAGTGCAGTCTTAAGCAAAGGTTTCGAAACCTCCCCAAAAGGTTTCAAAACTTAGACTGGCAGAAGGTCTGGAACCCAAATTTCTGCAAAGGTTTCGAAACCTTACCCATGGTTTCGAAACCCTCTTCCATGGTTTCGAAACCTCCCTCAAAGGTTTCGAAACTTAGGCCGACAGTGAGGTCTGGAATCCCAGATTTTGCAAAGGTTTTGAAACCTTCCCCAAAGGTTTCGAAACTTAGGCTGGCAGTAAGGTCTGGAAGCCCAGATTTCTGCAAAGGTTTCGAAACCATAGTGCAGGGGATCACTTACTGCCCAACTCTAAGACTTCCTAACTATGAAGAACACTAAGATCATGCATAGACACATATAAAAGCTTAAAAAGGACCAAAGGCATGAATTAACACTCATAAGACTTGCACATACTATCATTTAAGCAACCATACATGAACCATAGATAGCAACCAAGCAATTAACAAGGCATCCATACATAGCATTCATACAAAGGGCAACTTATGCATATATGGTCATACAAGCACGTAAGTTTTCATGCTTTAGCAACCAAACAAATAGACATTCAAGGCATACAACAACAACGATATTTATAGCTCAAACAAGGCATCCAAGAATCAAACCAATATCGACATACATCAAAACTCAATCATCAAAACCTATCCCATTGCTTAACTATTACATTTATTTACTCAACACTCATACATTGAGCTCACCAAAAGCAACACTTGGAGACCTTTCCTTGCCCTTGCCACCCACAAGCTATTTATCTGCATTGTCGAACAAAAGAGAGCGTAAGCATAAAAGCTTTGAGGGTAAGCTCATAAAACAAACCTTCGACAATGCAGGGTCCAAGCACGAGCAATTTCCATGATGAAATGCATGTTCTTACCTCCGATCTGCACAAGTCAAAATGATCATGATGCATGGACATATATTCAACATTATGTCATGCTCAACATCTTGTAACATAACTTACTACGATACATAACTCAATGCGTTAATCACATTATACATCAATACACAAAGGGCGTCACATTTCGTAACATATAAGCATATTTGCATAATCTCATATTGGTAAATACACATAACCTCATATTGGCACCTAGCTATGACCCGAATACGCGGATAACCCGTTGGAACGCATTTCCAACAACAACATTACCTCGATGGGATTCCACTCATCACCGGTCCTTGCATGTGCGGGATTCCACTTATCGCCACATGCCCTACGGATGGGATTCCACTCATCATCACGTAGAAATATATAAAAGCTTCCGGTGGAATATTACATCACCGTACTCCTCCTTGGTGCCTTAACGCCACCAAGGCCACGTACGTTTTGACTCAATTTGTGCGCACACTCATCCTAATGATCGATCATTGTACCCAAGCATACTAGTGCCAATATAAATCAAACTACACAACTTTTTACAATATCAAATTCAATATAAATTCCGTGCCTAGCACGTACTCACCATGATTCTCCAAAATCATGCAATCCACAACACAATCTCATTTCACAAACCAACACCACATGTTTGTCAACCGAACAATCGTCTCATCATATACCCACATTTTATTTGTCATCAACATGCATATAAAATCAATACATTAAGCCATACTTTCACATACATGTGTATCACATTATACATACTCATCATGAGGCATATCAACGATTAAAGAGTACATCCAATGTCTCTAACTAAAGCTTAGGATTAGGCTACCACCCTAATCCTAACTCTAGGTGGGTCTACCAAGCCCAACCTAGTTCACATGCTTGAACCAACCACTTAAAAACCAATTTAAAAACATTAACCACTCACCTTACTTTCCTTAAGCAATCCAAGCAAAGCCGACTCAAGTTTCCACAACTTCCGAAATCGTGCCCGAACCTCCCAAGGCCAAATCCGATGTCTCTAATCAATCAAAGGCAATGTATTAACCTCTTAATCAACCACAATTTACTGGTACACATCAGCTCTCAATTTTCTAACATTTTCTCAACAATTCAAAGCCGAAATCTTCCCAAATAATCCCATTTTCGTACTCCAGCAAAACCCAGCCATTACCTCCCAATTTAGACACTTAAAACACTCCAAAACATGTCCAAAACACCCTCATAATATTGTACAACCATCAGCCCTTCATTTCCCCACACAAACACTTCAAAAACTCTTAATTTCCACTCCTAAAAACCACCTACAGCAGTAGCTACGGGAATCCCATCAAACTAACATTATAACCTCTCAAAAATCATCACAAAACATCTAAAAACACCCACCCAATGTTGCTATAACATCAACCCAACAATTTCTCACAAAACCCTTCCAAAAACACAAAATTTTGACACTTTAAATACACCCCTAAAACCCATTTCGGAAATTCATCAAAATCCAACCAAATTAACATATAATGTGCATTTTAACATGATTAAGCAAAGCCCCAACTCAATTTATCAAAACCAAATGAAAAACCCCCTTAAAAATCCAAACTTGATATAAACCCTAATTTTCAAAAGTTCATATTTTTAAAATCTAAGACCATGTATGAATAAGAAATGGAAAGGAGAGTTCAAATATGTGATTACCTTTCAAAAACCCCTTGAATTGATGAAGAAATCGAATGAAATATATGCTTGAAAATTGAGAGAGTTTGGGGAAAGGGGGGAGGTATTTCACGTGGGGGGATAAGGGAAAAGGGGAAGAAGATGACAATTTGAAAGTTGTCATCTATTTTTAAAAGATTTTGGGCAAATTACAACGTAAGCCCTTCCCTTTTTATTAAAGTTCAATTACACCACATTTTAGGTTGAATTTATTTTAATTTAATTTTATTGACTCGAACTATAAACACGGATAACTCCTAACCCCAAAACACGGGTGTTACAGAAAAACTAAAAAACAGAACCCAAGGAAGAATCATGCCACAAGACAAGGGAAAAACAAAAGGGATGCAAAACACTTGAAAGGTAAGCGTATATAAAATCAATTGAAAAGCATAGGTACCACTGTAAGATAGAACATGTATGTTGATAAAAGGGATGAGGCATAAATTCACATAAGAAGGTAATAAACGGAAAAAAACAAGATGACATAGATATATGATATAGAGGAAACAGAAGCAACGAAAGGGATCACAATATACCAAGACCGAAGCGAGAAACATAAAAACAAAACTTGAGATGTAAAGACAGTAAAAAGCCAAGTCTAAGAAGTGAAACATAAGAGCAATGATATCAGATGCCATGGTAATAAAAGGTAAAACCAAATGAGCAGCAGAGGTACCATTGTATAAAAAGATATAAATGTTGATGAATGGGAAGAGGCATAACATCAGAAAAGAAGGTAATGGATAGATAAAAAGAAAATGATATGGATGTAAGTTAAAGGGAAACCAGAGGTAGAGATCTATATTGTAGAACAGTAAGCGGGCATACCATATTTTAATAAAGAAGCAGAGATGGAGAATTATCCCCAATGGAATGATACATGTTCCCACATAGTGGGTCGATAAAAATCCCCCTGGATGGGATTGAAATGTAGCCGTGAAAATTAGTGAAGGAAGAAAACAAGAACCGGTATAGCATATTTGTGCAGAAACATGTAACCAATTTCCAACAAGATCATAAAGGCAGCAAACAGTAGGAAGGGGGAAACCCAAATGAGACTGACTAACACTTGACGTAGTGGGTAAAAATAAATCAAGTCGGTAATTGAGATTTGGAATCAAAAAGAAAATACCAACTTTGAAAGGTAGTGCTCTCCATCTTGCGTTCAATAGGTGGGGGAGGGAGATCCACAGGTAGATCTGAAAAAATGTAAAAAGATAGTAAAATATATTAAAATAAAACCCAAATAAAGATATAAGAAAGAAACCCCGAAGGAAAAAGGACGGGAATCGGCGCCTGAGAAATCCAAGAGGACGGAGTACAAAGCTGGGAGTCAAAAATGAATCGGGGATCCTGCAAGCATAAAGGAGATCGATAAACCACATAATAAAAATATGGGATAGAGAAAGAAATTGAGGAGGAGAAGAGCAACTTTTGGTCTGCTGTCCCTCGGCGGAAAGGGGTCTGATGGCTTGAGAAACTGGTGGAGCACAATGGGCGGCAGAATTGGAAAGCCCTCAATTTTGACTCGCAAAAAACCAATTAAAGATGTAAATCAGTAAAAAAATAGATCGATTGGAGCAAAAGAATTTAATAAAAACATGAACAAAATTGTGAAACAGATATTGTGAAAAAGATTGAAATAAAGGTCGGGTGGGATAGCTATTCGAAAATTCCTTACCATGAAGTGATGGGCTCTCGTTGAAGCACAAACCGCCGGTTGGTGAGGGGGAGCAAAAGCGGGTGGACGGCGTGGTAAGAGGCGGAGACACGGAGGAAAAAACAAAGCCAAGAGAGAGGGGGGAGAAAGAACAGGGGACAGAAAGATGGAAAGGGCAAAAACAAAGAAACCCACAAACCAAGAGAAACCCGAGAGAGAGAGAATTTCGAAAGCCATCCCACCCGTTGGAATTTTAACTGAGTAAAAAGTATAAAAATGGAGGTTTTGCAATATACCTGTTGGAATTTTAACTGAGTAAAAAGTACAGAAATTGAGGTTTTGCAATATAATTGTGTTGAAAAGCTCCTAATCAATTATTTGAACTCCTAAAATTTGATTAAAACTTGTTTTGCGGTCCTTTTTATCGAGGTTTCGGAAGAGCAGGTCTAAATGGGCCTTTCAATGGACCCGTTGGAATTTTAACTGAGTAAAAAGTACAGAAATTAAGGTTCTGCAATATAAGTATGTTGAAAATCTCCTAATCAATTACATGATCTCCTAAAATTTGATTAAAACTTGTTTTGCGGCCCTTTTTGTAGAGGTTTCGGACGAGCAGGTCTAAATGGGCCTTACAATAGACCCGTTGGAATTTTAACTGAGTAAAAAGTACATAAATTGAGGTTTTGCAACATAATTGTGTTGAAAAGCTCCTAATAAATTTTTTGAACTCCTAAAATTTGATTAAAACTAGTTTTGCGGTCATTTTTGTCGAGGTTTCGGACGAGCAGGTCTAAATGGGCCTTTCAATGGACCCGTTGGAATTTTAACTGAGTAAAAAGTAAAAAAATTGAGGTTTTGCAATATAATTGTGTTGAAAATCTCCTAATCAATTACATGATCTCCTAAAATTTGACTAAAACTTGTTTTGCGGCCCTTTTTGTAAAGGTTTCGGACGAGGAGGTCTAAATGGGCCTTTCAATGGACCCGTTTGAATTTTAACTGAGTAAAAAGTATAAAAATTGAGGTTTTACAATATAATTGTGTTGAAAATCTCCTAATCAATTATTTGAACTCCTAAAATTTGAATAAAACGTTTTTGCGGTCCTTTTTGTAGAGGTTTCGGGCCAGTAGGTCTAAATGGGCCTTTCAATTGACCCGTTGGAATTTTAACTTAGTAAAAAGTACAGAAATTGAGGTTTTGCAATATAATTGTGTTGAAAAGCTCCTAATCAATTATTTGAACTCCTAAAATTTGATTAAAACTTGTTTTGCGGTCCTTTTTATCGAGGTTTCGGAAGAGCAGGTCTAAATGGGCCTTTCAATGGACCAGTTGGAATTTTAACTGAGTAAAAAGTACAGAAATTAAGGTTTTTCAATATAAGTGTGCTGAAAATCTCCTAATCAATTACATGATCTCCTAAAATTTGATTAAAACTTGTTTCGCGGTCCTTTTTGTAGAGGTTTCAGACGAGCAGGTCTAAATGGGCCTTACAATGGAGCCGTTGGAATTTTAACTGAGTAAAAAGTACAAAAATTGAGGTTTTGCAATATAATTGTGTTGAAAAGCTACTAATCAATTATTTGAACTCGTAAAATTTGATTAAAACTTGTTTTGCGGTCCTTTTTGTCGAGTTTTCGGACGAGCTGGTCTAACTGGGCCTTTCAACGGACCCGTTGGAATTTTAACTGAGTAAAAAGTACAGAAATTGAGGTTTTGCAATATAAGTGTGTTGAGAATCTCCTAATCAATTACACAGTCTCCTAATATTTGATTATAACTTGTTTTGCGGCCCTTTTTGTAGAGGTTTCGGAAGAGCAGGTCTAAATGGGCCTTACAATGACCCGTTGTAATTTTAACTGAGTAAAAAGTACAGAAATTGAGGTTTTTCAATATAATTTTGGTTAAAATCTCCTAATCAATTATTTGAACTCCTAAAATTTGAATAAAACTTGTTTTGTGGTCCTTTTTGTCGAGGTTTCGGATGAGTAGGTCTAAATGGGCCTTTCAATGGGCCCGTTGGAATTTTAACTGAGTAAAAAGTATAAAAATTGATGTTTTTGAATTTAATTGTGTTTAAAAGATCCTAATCAATTATTTGAACTCCTAAAATTTGATTCATACTTGTTTTGCGGTCCTTTTTTGTCTAAGTTTCAGACGAGCATGTCTAAATGGGCCTTACAATGGACCCGTTGGAATTTTAACTGAGTAAAAAGTACAGAAATTGAGGTTTTGCAATTTAATTGTGTTGAAAATCTCCTAATCAATTACATGATCTTCTGAAATTTGATTAAAACTTGTTTTGCGGTCCTTTTTATAGAGGTTTCGGACGAGCGGGTCTAAATGGGCCTTACAATGGCCCCGTTGGAGTTTTAACTGAGTAAAAAGTACAGAAATTGAGGTTTTGCAATATAATTGTGTTGAAAAGATCCTAATCAATTATTTGAACTCCTAAAATTTGAATAAAACTTGTTTTGCGGTCCTTTTTGTAGAGGTTTCGGACGACCAGGTCTAAATGGGCCTTTCAATGGACCCGTTGGAGTTTTAACTGAGTAAAAAGTACATAATTTGAGGTTTTGCAATATAATTGTGTTGAAAATCTCCTAATCAATTACATGATCTCCTAAAATTTCATTAGAACTTGTTTTGCGGCCCTTTCTGTCTAGGTTTCAGACGAGTATGTCTAAATGGGCCTTTCAATGGACCCATTGGAATTTTAACTAAGTAAAATGTACAGAAATTGAGGTTTTGCAATATAATTGTGTTGAAAATCTCCTAATCAATTACATGATCTCCTAAAATTTGATTAAAACTTGTTTTGCGGTCCTTTTTGTAGAGGTTTCGGACGAGCAGGTCTAAATGGGCCTTTCAATGGACCTGTTGGAATTTTAATTGAGTAAAAAGTACAGAAATTGACGTTTTGCAATATAATTGTGTTGAAATTTAGACCTGCTCGTCCGAAACCTCTACAAAAAGGATCGCAAAACAAGTTTTAATCAAATTTTAGGAGATCATGTAATTGATTAGGAGATTTTCAACACAATTATATTGCAAAACCTCAATTTCTGTACTCTTTACTCAGTTAAAATTCCAACGGGCCCATTGTAAGGCCCATTTAGACCTGCTCGTCCGAAACCTCTACAAAACGGACCGCAAAACAAGTTTTAATCAAATTTTAAGATATCATGTAATTGATTAGCAGATTTTTAACACAATTATATTGCAAAACCTCAATTTCTGTACTTTTTACTCAGTTAATATTCCAACGGGTCCATTGTTAGGCCTATTTAGACCTGCTCGTCCGAAACTTCGACAAAAAAGGACCGCAAAACAAGTTTTAATCAAATTTTAGGAGTTCAAATAATTGAGTATGGTCTTTTCGACACAGTTATATTAAAAAATCCTCAATTTTTATACTTTTTACTTAGTTAAAATTCCTGTACTTTTTACTCAGTTAAAATTCCAACGGGTCCATTGTTAGGCCTATTTAGACCTACTCGTCCGAAACCTCGACAAAAAGGACCGCAAAACAAGTTTTATTCAAATTTTAGAAGTTCAAATAATTGATTAGGAGCTTTTCAACACAATTATATTGCAAAACCTCAATTTATGTACTTTTTACTCAGTTAAAATTCCAACGGGTGCACGAACCAACTTGCCTCAGTGGTTAATAGAACGGTTGTTGTTCCTAGAGGTCACGGGTTCGAGCACCAGCAGTTGTAGCAGGGTGATTGAGCGTTCATTGTCAAATGGTTGAGAGTATATTTAGAACAGATACTACTTGTAATCTCTCAAGCTTTCATCAAAAAAAAAATTCCAACGGGTCCATTGTAAGGCCCATTTAGACATGCTCGTTCGAAACCTCTACAAAAAGGGCCGCGAAACAAGTTTTAATCAAACTTTAGGAGATCATGTAATCGATTAGGAGATTTTCAACACACTTATATTGCAAAACCTTAATTTCTGTACTTTTAACTCAGTTAAAATTCCAACAGGTCAATTGAAAGGCCCATTTAGACCTGCTCGTCCGAAACCTCTACAAAAAGGACCGCAAAACAAGTTTTAATCAAATTTTAGGAGATCATGTAATTGATTAGGAGATTTTTAACACAAATATATTGCAAAACCTCAATTTCTGTACTTTTTACTCAGATAAAATTCCAACGGGTCCATTGAAAGGCCCATTTAGACCTGCTCGTCCGAAACCTCTACAAAAAGGATCGCAAAACAAGTTTTATTCAAATTTTAGGAGTTCAAATAATTGATTAGGATCTTTTCAACACAATTATATTGAAAAACCTCAATTTCTGTACTTTTTACTCAATTAAAATTCCAACGGGCCCATTGTAAAGTCCATTTAGACCTGCTCGTCCGAAACCTCATCAAAAAGGACCGCAAAACAAGTTTTAATCAAATTTTAGGAGATCATGTAATTGATTAGGAGATTTTCAACAAAATTATATTGTAAAACCTCAATTTATATACTTTTTACTCAGTTAAAATTCCAACGGGTCCATTGTAAGGACCATTTAGACCTGCTCGTCCGAAACTTAGACAAAAAAGGACTTCAAAACAAGTTTAAATCAAATTTTAGGAGTTCAAATAAATGATTAGGATCTTTTCAACACAATTTTATTCAAAAACCTCAATTTTTATACTTTTTACTCAGTTAAAATTCCAACGGGCCCATTGAAAGGCCCATTTAGACCTACTCGTCCGAAACCTCGACAAAAAGGACCACAAAACAACTTTTATTCAAATTTTAGGAGTTCAAATAATTGATTAGGAGCTTTTAACCACAATTATATTGCAAAACCTCAATTTCTGTACTTTTTACTCAGTTAAAATTCCAACGGGTCCATTGTAAGGCCCATTTAGACCTGCTCGTCCGAAACCTCTACAAAAAGGGTCGCGAAACAAGTTATAATCAAATATTAGGAGATCATGTAATTGATTAGGAGATTCTCAACACACTTATATTGCAAAACCTCAATTTCTGTACTTTTTACTCAGTTAAAATTCCAACGGGTCGGTTGAAAGGCCCATTTAGACCAGCTCGTCCGAAACCTAGACAAAAAGGACCGCAAAACAAGTTTAATCAAATTTTAGGAGTTCAAATAATTGATTAGTATCTTTTCAACACAATTATATTGCAAAACCTCAATTTCTGTACTTTTTACTCAGTTAAAATTCCAACGGGTCCATTGTAAGGCCCATTTGGACCTGCTCGTCTGAAACCTCTACAAAAAGGACCGCGAAACAAATTTTAATCAAATTTTAGGAGATCATGTAATTGATTAGGAGATTTTCAACACACTTATATTGCAAAACCTCAATTTCTGTACTTTTTACTCAGTTAAAATTCCAACGGGTCCATTAAAAGGCCCATTTAGACATGCTCGTCCGAAACCTCGACAAAAAGGACCGCAAAACAAGTTTCAATCAAATTTTAGGAGTTCCATTAATTGATTTGGAGCTTTTCAACACAATTATATTGCAAAACCTCAATTTCTGTACTGTTTACCTAGTTAAAATTCCAACGGGCCTATTGAAAGTCCCATTTAGACCTGCTCGTCCGAAACCTCGACAAAAAGGACCGCAAAAATGGTTTTAATCAAATTTTTGGAGTTCAAATATTATCAGCTTTCAAACACAATTATACTGCAAAACCTCAATTTCTGTACTTTTTACTCAGTTAAAATTCCAACGGGTCCAATGTAAGGCGCATTTAGACGAAACCTCTACAAATAGGGCCACAAAACAAGTTTTAATCAAAATTTAGGAGATCATGTAATTGATTAGGAGATTTTCAACACACTTATATTGCAAAATCTCAATTTCTGTACTTTTTACTCAGTTAAAATTCCAATGGGTCCATTGAAAGGCCCATTTAGACCTGCTCGTCCAAAACCTCGACAAAAAGGACCGCAAAACAAGTTTTAATCAAATTTTAGGAGTTCAAATAATTGATTAGGAGCTTTTCAACACAATTATATTGCAAAACCTCAATTTATGTACTTTTTACTCAGTTAAAATTCCAACGGGTCCATTGAAAGGCCCATTTAGACCTGCTCGCCCGAAACCTCTACAAAAAGGACCGCAAAAACGTTTTATTCAAATTTTAGGAGTTCAAATAATTGATTAGGAGATTTTCAACACAATTATATTGTAAAACCTCAATTTTTATACTTTTTTACTCAGTTAAAACTCCAACGGGTCCATTGAAAGGCCCATTTAGACCTCATCGTCCGAAACCTTTACAAAAAGGGCCGCAAAACAAGTTTTAATCAAATTTTAGGAGATCATGTAAATGATTAGTAGATTTTCAACAAAATTATATTGCAAAACCTCAATTTCTGTACTTTTTACTCAGTTAAAATTCCAACGGGTCCATTGAAAGGCCCATTTAGACCTGCTTGTCCGAAACCTCTGCAAAAAGGACCGCAAAACAAGTTTTAATCAAAATTTAGGAGTTCAAATAATTTATTAGGTGCTTTTCAACACAATTATATTGCAAAACCTCAATTTCTATACTTTTTACTCAGTTAAAATTCAAACGGGTCCATTGTAAGGCCCATTTAGACCTGCTCGTCCGAAACCTCTACAAAAAGGGCCGCAAAATAAGTTTTAATCAAATTTTAGGAGATCATGTAATTGATTAGGAGATTTTCAACACACTTATATTGCAAAACCTTAATTTCTGTACTTTTTACTCAGTTAAAATTCCAACGGGTCCATTGAAAGGCCCATTTAGACCTGCTCGTCCGGAACCTCGATAAAAAGGATCGCAAAACAAGTTTTAATCAAATTTTAGGAGTTCAAATAATTGATTAGGAGCTTTTCAACACAATTATATTGCAAAAACTCAATTTATGTACTTTTTACTCAGTTAAAATTCCAACGGGTCCATTATAAGGCCCATTTAGACCTGCTCGTCTGAAACCTCTACAAAAAGGGCCGCAAAACAAGTTTTAATCATCAACACAATTATATTGCAAAACCTCAATTTCTGTACTTTTTACTCAGTTAAATTTCCAACGGGTCCATTGAAAGGCCCATTTAGACCTGCTTGTCCGAAACCTCGACAAAAAGGACCGCAAAACAAGTTTTAATCAAATATTAGGAGTTCAAATAATTGATTAGGAGCTTTTCAACACAATTATATTGAAAAACCTCAATTTTTATACTTTTTACTCAGTTAAAATTCCAACGGGCCCATTGGAAGGCCCATTTAGACCTGCTCGTCCGAAACCTCTACAAAAAGGGCCGCAAAAAAGTTTTATTCAAATTTTAGGAGTTCAAATAATTGATTATGAGCTTTTCAACACAATTATATTGCAAAACCTCAATTTTTGTACTTTTTACTTAGTTCAAATTTCAACGGGTACAGATCTTTTGGAATGAAAATTCTCTCAACTCCCTCTATCCTCATTCACATCCTCTCTCCTCACTTCTTCCCCCTGCCACCTCCCAACCACCGTCCCACACCGTCTCCTCTGCCCCAGATCCTACTCACGCTGCCGCCAACACCATCACAACCACCATGGCTCTTATCTAAATCCTTAACAACGTTAGCTTCTCTCTTTCATTCCAACACCCGAAGGGAATTTATATTTAATTTTCTTTGTCTCGTTATTCAAATCTCATGGATTGTTTTATGGGTGCCATCTCCTAAGGAGGTTTTTATTTCGAGCACAAGATTACACTACAACAGTGGTGCTAAGCCTAGGGCTTCCTAATCACCGATATTTTACTCCAACGTCAGTTGGTTTTACGACGGGCTATCCCAATGGGATGCCTATCATTGTTCAGCCTCCCCGTCTAGGGTTTATGGCTTTTCCTGGCTTTCAAAGCCTTGTATTTCCAGGCCAATCGAAAATAATAACACTGTGACTTTTCATGCATGGCTGCTTGCTACACGTAAAACCCCATGCATAACAAGTAATATTTCTGTTATTTGCATGGATTCAATGGCCATAGCAGTTAAGCTGGCCGGAACTCTTTTGGTTATTTTTACGATTTGTCAGAGTTCCCTGCATGACAGGGACTCTCCCACCATAATCTTTCCACAGTTCCTAGCATCGAGGAATCTGTTAATCATTATCTCGCTAGATTCCATCCCTTTTTTGTGGAAGGAAGCTATTAGCTCTTCTATTTTCAAATTAATATCACTCTTTATTTTTCCTCCACTTTTGAATTTAAATTTTAAAGAATCTAAATTATATCTTGAGATGATATGATTCTTTTTTAATTTTATTTTCTGGATTGATCTTGATAAACATATCCGACTTTTGAGTTTCAAAAATAAAAATTCTATAATATCTTTCGAGATATCAGGATTCTTTATTCTTTTTTTTAAATCATCTTGATAAGCTTTACCCTAGGCCTTTCACCTATCTATACTTCACTGAGTATAACAGCATCCATTCCCCACCTTGGTCTTACATTAACCATTTTCTTTTATATCATCATGTGTTTATAAACCTCCTTGCCATGGCTTCCTCCGACTCATTCCTTGACCATTTCGACAACCTGTAGTTTACTGCAGAAGAACAAAGTGTGGTCTTTGCTCCTACAGCTACCAAATCTGCACCTCTTGACGATCACAAATGCTCCTTACTAGGGAAACTATTTCCCACGGCTAAGGTTGATGAGTCTGCCCTTGTAAGAGTCTTTACGACAATGTGGAAGAACGATAGGGTATCCTCTATCACTCCCCTTGGATCCAGTTACTTCTTATTCAAGTTCGAATCTGCAGCTAGAGTTAGAGACATCCTAAAGGTCCTTGGACCTTCAAGCGGGATTGGTTAGCCCTTGTCCCTATCCAACCTCAATTGACAATCGATGAGTATCAGTTCACTCATATGAGAATTTGGGTTCGCATACTCAGGGTCCCTTTGGCAATGATGATGGGAGATACGGTGGCTCATGCAGCCTGACGTGCCATGGGCAGTGGTTTAGGAGCTGTTATAAGCACTGACACACGTAAGGATGAAGAAGGCAATATGGTGAAATTCTTACGACTAGGTGTTTTGGTTGATATCTCACAGCCACTTCCATGTGGAGTGGCGCTGGCCGACGGTGACTCTAAACCCAAGATGTTGCCCATCCAATATGAGAAGCTCCCAACATTTTGTCATGGATGTGGGATGATATCTCATCTCCGGGCTACTTGCGCTGATTTCAAAGACAAGCCTAGTGCAGGCTTACCTTATGGTGATTGGCTCCGTGCACCATCCCCTAAGCCTTCACTCAAAACAATAACGAGGGGTAGAGTCCGCTACTTCGAACCGGGTTCCTCATCGAAACGCCATTAGGCTAACCCAGGTAGTTTTCATTACCATCATTGTTATTTCCACTTGCCCCTTAAACGAATATTTTCTTTGACCTTTGACTTTGCTGGTTTATGTATAGTTTTTGTTATACGAATATTTTTACCGCTGTGGCTACCATATAACCTATGTTACGTTGATATTTGTACAGTGGGAGCTGCTAAGGAACCCATCGTCGCTGCAGACGCAGCGCCCACCACTGCTACTCCAGTGGCAGACCCAAAGTTAAATCCGGTTGGGATTGACCAAAGCCCGGTTGATGAGGCATTGGAGGTAGACGAGGGAATGGCCAACGTTGATCCAGCTGCTGAGGCCACTGCCCCAATGGCTGCAGAAGACGAGCAGCTTGCTGTCCCTGAGGGTGCTGCTGATGGCCACTTGGAACCACTGGACATTGTCCCTCTTGACATGATCCCTGCTGATGAGGAATCAGTTATTAACGGCTCAAATGAGGCTGAGGAAGATGAGGGTGCAGCCGTGCAACCTACTGAATCGTTCACGCCTCCGGAAAAGCGTTTCATCCTTATTGACGAGGATGAGATACTCTTGCCAACTGTTGATGATACGGCAACAATGGAAAGTGGCAATAAAACCGGGATCCCTGTCAACCCGGATTTTGAGGTTTGGTTGGATGCAACAATTGATAAAGGGAAAGGAATTGTTGGCCCTCAGAAAGAAAAACGCAGCCCTCCCATCATTACATGAGGCATCGCTAAAAGACTCCGAACGTCTCCTCTGATTGCAGGCAAAGCTGGGAAACAAGCTGAAAAAAACCCTAAAAACGTGAAAGCTGGGATGAGCAGCAAAAACTCTTCGGCGGTGGTTGACACTCAACCCCGCAGAGAAAAATGAGGATCTTATGATGGAACTGTCGAGGCCTTGGTATGCCCTCGGCAGTTCATGATTTACGTTATTCAGTTTTTAAATTATGTCCAGACGTTATTTTTTTATCAGAGACTCACTCCAAAGTTTCTAGGATTGATAGCTTGAAAACTCTTTTAAATATGCATGGCTGTTTTGTTGTTGATAACAGCCACTCTTGTTCTGGTTTAGCACTTTTGTGGAATAATAAAACTCATCTAGATTTACTCTCGTCCTCTAAGAGGTACATTGATGTTGTGTTACGTTTTAATGATGA
This sequence comes from Hibiscus trionum, assembly GCA_030270665.1. NCBI lineage: Eukaryota > Viridiplantae > Streptophyta > Magnoliopsida > Malvales > Malvaceae > Hibiscus > Hibiscus trionum. Next base: position 32,667,681 of record BSYR01000008.1, read on the forward strand.
ATGCTTCCGTTTTTCGGGTATATATGGGTTTGCTGATACGAATCTAAAATCTAAAACTTGGGATCTTATCGACTCTTTGCGCACAGTTTTGCCATTACCATGGCTCATCAGAGGCGACCTTAATGAAATCCTTAACGATAACAAAAAACAAGGGGGTGGTTGCCGACCTCGTTCACAAATCATCAAGTTCCGAGATTGCCTAACTCGTAACGATCTCTACGATTGTAAGCCAACCAATGGTTGGTTTACATTGTCGCGAACAGGACCAAATGTCACTCCTATTTGTGAACGCTTAGACCGCTTTGTAGCATGCTCTAACTGGCTACGTGGTCATCCACACTACTCTCACATGCATCCCTTTTCCTCGAAATCCGACCATTCCATTATTCTCTTGGATACTATGCCTAGTGACCAACGCCCCACTCCGCATCGAGACATTCAGGATCATTTTCGATTTGAATCATGTTGGGCATCTGATGCATCGTGCATCTCCATTTGTCAACAAGCATGGGCGTCAGCTACTGGCACCTTGGTTGACAAACTCCATACTCTTGGGGGCCACCTACATAAATGGCAAGACGCTCGACGGCGCCACTCGACGGATAGAATCTCAGAACTACAACGAAAGATTAATTCCTTTCTCCGTCGTAAACGCTTATCGAATGCATCAGCTTGTGCACGGTAATATATAAGACAGTGGCTAAGGTCCTTGTCAATCGACTTAAGCACGTCCTACCTTACTGCATCAGTGACTCTCAAGCGGCTTTCGTCAAAGGATGGAACATCACTGATAATATCCTCATTGCACATGAGTTGGTTCACACTCTCCAATCAAACGGCTCGGCTGCCTCGCAAGGGGCAGCAATTAAGCTTGATATGGAAAAGGCATTTGACCGTGTAGAGTGGTCCTTCCTTCGTGACGTCATGTTACGAATGGGGTTTGCCAATGACTGGGTGAACCTGATTCTCCGTTGCCTATCATCTGTATCTTTTTTGTGAGGATTAATGGCTCCCTCTCCCAGGAGTTTTACCCCTCGCGTGGCATCAGACAAGGTGACCCAATCTCCCCCTTCCTCTTCCTCATCTGCTCCCAGGGTCTTTCTGTAGCCTTGGAAAGGGAACATCATGAGGGAAGTCTCTTGGGTCTCAACGCTAGTCGTAGAGGGCCTCGAGTCACTCACCTTCTCTTCGCTGATGATAGCATGGTATTCATGCGGAATTGCCTGGAGGAAGTGGCCAGATTGCGAGATATTCTTCTTCTCTATGCATCCTCCTCTGGACAGATAATCAATTTCGAGAAGTCGATAGCTCGACCATGGTGGCATCACGACAGCCGGCCTCATGAACAGCACATCCCCCAAGGATAGATCCCTGAGCATCACGAGCTACAACTCCGATTGCGGTAGAACCCGACCCAGGGTGAAAGGCTCCGTCCACATTGATCTTTACAACATCTGTCTTCGGCGGTCTCCATCGAGGCGGTGCAGCGGCGGGCTCGACGGTCGGTGGATGGGAGGCGAGGAGAGAGTTGGCCTTGGCATAATCCTGCAAAAGACCCTGTGCGTTCATGGCAGTGAGCCATGGTGGCTGGAGTCGTTGAGAATGGACCCAATCATTCCGACAATTCCAGATATTCCAAAGTGTCGTCAAGAGTAATGCAAAACCCATACTATCCAATCTCTTGGTACCATCTGATAACCAAGATGCCATGGAAGCGGAGCAACTAGCATAGATGCCAGAGGGTAGTCCAACAAGGCGAAGAACCTCGTTGGCCCCTGGGCAATCGCGAAGCGCATGCACTGTCGTTTCTGTAATATTGGGACAAAAAGGACAATGGCCCGTGGAAGGATTAATAATCCGTAGTCTATCCCAGTGGGCAATGCATCACGACCCGCCCGCCAGCTAAAGGAGCGGATTTTGGGCAGCGTTGGGGCTTTGGCAATAACCTTCCAAAGTCTGTTTGGCCTCCCTAATGGTCGTGGTGGCTTATGTAGAAAGAAGTTTCCTGATCGAACGGAATAGGTCCCGGAGTCATGATGAGTCCATATCAGGGCATCTCGTCGGTCACGGATGATGGGAACCTGTAGGATTCGATCGACATCATCCCAGTCAAAGAAAAGACGAAGCTTACCTTCATCCCAGCTAGTATAGTCGCGAGACATAAAATCGCGACAGCGGGCAGGTAGCTCCTCATTGTCCATGTAATCCCCGAACAGGGTAATCGGCGAGTCACCTCCCCAGTTGTCACAGAGGATGCGTATATTACTTTTATGTCCTGGTCGCCAGAAGTAGCCCGGTCCTAAAGACTGTATAGCCTGACTAATTCCCTTCCATGCGAAAGAGGCACGCTTATTAGCCTTTGCATGCAGTAAGTCACTCGAGGGGTAGTACTTTGCACGAAGAACCCGTGCTAAAAGCGAGTCCGGATTCTATATAAGGTGCCAAATCTGCTTCCCTAAGAGGGCGACATTAAAATCCCCTAGATCCCGGAGTCCTAGACCCCCTGCAGATTTAGGGGTACAGAGGGTGTCCCAGGAGAGTAGTGGCCAGCCTCGCTTGTTACTGTGCCCCGACCACCAATAACGGCGAATAGAAGAGGTAATGTCATCAATGATGTTTTAAGGTAACAAGTAGCATGGCATAACGTATTCAGGCATCGCTTGTGCCACTGATTTGATAAGGATTTCTCGCCCACTGTAGGAAAGAAAGTTACTATCCCATTTACTCATCCGAGAGTGCACTTTGTCACGAACGAAACCTAAAGAGGCAGTCCTGTTTCGTTTGATTAAAAGTGGCACACCCAGATGGATGCCTCGGTTATCAACCAGACTTACACCCAAAGTTGATCGCAGCGTATTGAGGAAATGGGGTGAACACTTGGGGCTACAAAAGGCCGTGGATTTATCAAAATTGATAGTCTTTCCTGAAGAAGAGGCATACAAGGAAAGAATGTTACGTAAATGCTCGACTTCCTCATGGCAGTTACGTAAAAAAACAATGTTATCGTCAGCAAAAAGGAGATGGATAACACGAGGCCCATGACGACTCGCATTGAGGCCCATCAACCGCCCCTCCCTTTGTTCCGTTTCTAGGGCTGCCGAAACACCCTGAGAACAAATCAAGAAAAGGAAGGGTGACAAAGGGTCACCTTGCCGAATGCCCCGGGACGGAAAAAACTCCTATGATAGTGAACCGTTGACCCGTACTGTGAACGAGACAGACGAAACACAGCGAAGAATAAGATTCACCCAATCCTTCACAAATCCCATACGTAACATAACATTACGCAAGAAGGACCATTCGACCCGATCAAAGGCCTTTTCCATATCAAGTTTGACTGTCGCCCCTTGTGAGGCTGCCGACCCGTTAGAATGAAGCGAGTGCACCAATTCGTGTGCTATGAGGATGTTATCAGTAATATTACGGTCGCTAAGGAATGCTGCTTGGGATGCACTAATACAGCAAGGTAAGACGACCTTAAGACGGTTAACCAGAACCTTGGATACCGTCTTATAAATGACCGTGCATAAGCTGATGGGTCTAAAATGTTTCATGGTAGTAGGGTCAGATATCTTAGGGATGAGAACAATAAGAGACCAGTTAACCGATGCCATGTCAGCTTTCCCCTGAAGAAGATCTAAGCAAAGCGCAATGAATTTAGGGCCTAGTAGGTCCCAATGCTGACGGTAAAAACTACTTCGAAATCCATCAATTCCCGGTGCCTTCCTCGGTTTTATATTGTGGAAAGCGACTAAGATTTCCGCCTCAGTAAAGGGTTGCAAGAGAGATGTGTTCATGTCCGAGGTGACGGTGGAACAGACATTCTCGAGCAATACCGGGGAAGATACAGGATTGGAGGAAGCAAAGATATCCTGAAAGTAAGATGAGGCAATATGGAGTGTTTCAGAATTTTAGGTTTGCCATATACCGGCGTCATCGAGACGGATGTTGTTCTTCTTCCGACACCGGGAAGCCCGAGCGTGGAAGTACGTGGTATTTTTGTCTCCGTTGGATAACCAGGAAACTCGTAAGCGTTGTGCCTGTTGGAATTTTAAGTAAAAAGTACATAAATAGAGGTTTTGCAATATAATTGTGTTTAAAAGCTCCTAATCAATTACATGAACTCCTAAAATTTGATTAAAACTTGTTTTGCAGTCCTTTTTGTAGAGGTTTCGGACGAGCGGGTCGAAATGGGTCTTTCAATGGACCCGTTGGAATTTTAACTAAGTAAAAAGTACAGAAATTTAGGTTTTGCAATATAATTGTGTTGAAAAGCTCATAATCAATTATTTGAACTCCTAATATTTGAATACAACTTTTTTGCGGTCCTTTTTGTAGAGGTTTCGGACGAGCGAGTCGAAATGGGCCTTTCAATTGACCCGTTGGAATTTTAACTGAGTAAAAAGTACAGAAATTGAGGTTTTGCAATATAATTGTGTTGAAAAGCTCCTAATAAATTATTTGAACTCCTAATAATTGAATAAAACTTTTTTGCGGTCCTTTTTGTAGAGGTTTCGGACGAGCAGGTCTAAATGGGCCTTTCAATGGGCCCGTTGGAATTTTAACTGAGTAAAAAGTATAAAAATTGAGGCTTTTCAATATAATTGTGTTGAAAAGCTCCTAAACAATTATTTGAACTCCTAAAATTTGATTAAAACTTGTTTTGCGGCCCTTTTTGTCGAGGTTTCGGACGAGCATGTCTAAATGGGCCTTTCAATGGACCCGTTGGAATTTTAACTGAGTAAAAAGTACATAAATTGATGTTTTGCAATATAATTGTGTTGAAAAGCTCCTAATCAATTATTTGAACTCCTAATTTTTGAATACAACTTTTTGCGGTCCTTTTTGTAGAGGTTTCGGACGAGCGTGTCGAAATGGGCCTTTCAATGGACCCGTTGGAATTTTAACTGAGTAAAAAGTACAGAAATTGAGGTTTTGCAATATAATTGTGTTGAAAAGCTCCTAATCAATTATTTGAACTCCTAATATTTGAATAAAACTTTTTTGCGGTCCTTTTTGTAGTGGTTTCAGTCGAGCAGGTCTAAATGGGCCTTTCAATGGGCCCGTTGGAATTTTAACTGAGTAAAAAGTATAAAAATTGAGGCTTTTCAATATAATTGTGTTGAAAAGCTCCTAATCAATTATTTGAACTCCTAAAATTTGATTAAAACTTGTTTTGCGGCCCTTTTTGTCGAGGTTTCGGACGAGCATGTCTAAATGGGCCTTTCAATGGACCCGTTGGAATTTTAACTGAGTAAAAAGTACCGAAATTGAGGTTTTGCAATATAATTGTGTTGAAAAGCTCCTAATCAATTATTTGAACTCCTAATTTTTGAATACAACTTTTTTGCGGTCCTTTTTGTAGAGGTTTCGGACGAGCGGGTCGAAACGGGCCTTTCAATGGAACCGTTGGAATTTTAACTGAGTAAAAAGTATAAAAATTGAGGTTTTACAATATAATTGTTTTGAAAATCTCCTAAATAATTATTTGAATTCCAAAATTTTGAATAAAACTTTTTTGCGGTCCTTTTTGTAGAGGTTTCGGACGAGCAGGTCTAAATGGGCCTTTCAATGGACCCGTTAGAATTTTAACTGAGTAAAAAGTACCGAAATTGAGGTTTTGCAATATAATTGTGTTGAAAAGCTCCTAATCAATTATTTGAACTCCTAATTATTGAATACAACTTTTTTGCGGTCCTTTTTGTAGAGGTTTCGGACGAGCGGTTCGAAACGGGCCTTTCAATGGAACCGTTGGAATTTTAACTGAGTAAAAAGTATAAAAATTGAGGTTTTACAATATAATTGTTTTGAAAATCTCCTAAATAAATATTTGAATTCCAAAATTTTGAATAAAACTTTTTTGCGGTCCTTTTTGTAGAGGTTTCGGACGAGCAAGTCTAAATGGGCCTTTCAATGGACCCGTTAGAATTTTAACTGAGTAAAAAGTACAGAAATTGAGGTTTTGCAATATAATTATGGTGAAAATCTCCTAATCAATTACACGATCTCCTAAAATTTCATTAAAACTTGTTTTGCGGCCCATTTGTAGAGGTTTCGGACGAGCATGTCTAAATGGGCCTTTCAATTGACCCGTTAGAATTTTAATTGAGTAAAAAGTACAGAAATTGAGGTTTTGCAATATAAGTGTGTCGAAAATCTCCTAATCAATTACATTATCTCCTAAATTTTGATTAAAACTTGTTTTCGGTCCTTTTTGTCGAGGTTTCGAACGAGAAGGTCTAAATGGGCCTTCCAATGGACCCGTTGGAATTTTAACTGAGTAAAAAGTACAGAAATTGATGTTTTGCAATATAATTGTTTTGAAAAGCTCCTAATCAATTATTTGAACTCCTAAATTTTGATTAAAACTTGTTTTGCGGTCCTTTTTGTCGAGGTTTCGAACGAGCAGGTCTAAATTGGCCTCTCAATGGACACGTTGGAATTTTAACTGAGTAAAAAGTACAGAAATTGAGGTTTTGCAATATAATTGTGTTGAAAAGCTCCTAATCAATTACATGAATTCCTAAAATTTGATTAAAACTTGTTTTGCAGTCCTTTTTGTAGAGGTTTCGGACGAGCGGGTCGAAATGGGTCTTTCAATGGACTCGTTGGAATTTTAACTGAGTAAAAAGTATAAAAATTGAGATTTTTCAATATATTTGTGTTGAAAAGCTCCTAATCAATTATTTGAACTCCTAAAATTTGATCAAAACTTGTTTTGCAGTCCTTTATGTAGAGGTTTCGGACGTGCGGGTCTAAATGGGCCTTTCAATGGACCCGTTGGAATTTTAACTGAGTAAAATGTATAAAAATTGAAGTTTTGCAATATAATTGTGTTGAAAAGCTCCTAATCATTTATTTGAACACCTAAAATTTGATTAAAACTTTTTTGCGGTCCTTTTTGTATCAGTTTCGGACGAGCAGGTCTAAATGGGCCTTAGAATGGACCCGTTGGAATTTTTTCAATGGACCTAGTTATAATTGTGTCGAAAAGATCCTAATCAATTATATGAACTCCTAAAATTTGATTAAAACTTGTTTTGCAGTCCTTTTTGTAGAGGTTTCGGACGTGCGGGTCGAAATGGGCCTTTCAATGGACCCGTTGGAATTTTAACTGAGTAAAAAGTACAGAAATTGAGGTTTTGCAATATAATTGGTTTTCAAAAGCTAATAATCAATTTTTTGAACTCCTAATATATTAATACAACTTTTTTGCGGTCCTTTTTGTAGAGGTTTTGGACGAGCGGGTCGAAATGGGCCTTTCAATAGACCCGTTGGAATTTTAACTGGGTAAAAAGTACAGAAATTGAGGATTTGCAATATAATTGTGTTGAAAAGCTCCTAATCAATTATTTGAACTCCTAATATTTGAATAAAACTTTTTTGCGGGCCTTTTTGTAGAGGTTTCGGACGAGCATGTCTAAATGGGCCTTTCAATGGGCCCGTTGGAATTTTAACTGAGTTAAATGTATAAAAATTGAGGAATTTCAATAAAATTGTGTTTAAAAGCTCCTAATCAATTATTTGAACTCCTAAAATTTGATTAAAACTTGTTTTGCGGTCCTTTTTGTCGAGGTTTCGGACGAGCAGGTCTAAATGGGCCTCTTAATGGACACGTAGGAATTTTAACTGAGTAAAAAGTACAGAAATTGAGGTTTTGCAATATAATTGTGTTGAAAATATCCTAATCAATTAGTTGAACTCCTAATATTTGAATAAAACTTTTTTGCAGTCCTTTTTGTAGAGGTTTCGGACGAGCATGTCTAAATGGGCCTTTCAATGGGCCCGTTGGAATTTTAACTGAGTAAAAAGTACAAAAATTGAGGTTTTGCCATATAATTGTGTTGAAAAGCTCCTAATTAATTACATGAATTCCTAATATTTGATTAAAACTTGTTTCGCAGTCATTTTTGTAAAGGTTTCGGATGAGCGGGTCGAAATGGGCCTTTCAATGGACCCGTTGGAATTTTAACTGAGTAAAAAGTACAAAAATTGAGGTTTTGTAATATAATTGTGTTGAAAAGCTCCTAATCAATTATTTGACTCCTAATATTTGAATAAAACTTTTTTGCGGTCCTTTTTGTAGAGGTTTCGAACGAGCAAGTCTAAATGGTCCTTTCAATGGGCCCGTTGGAATTTTAACTGAGTAAAAAGTTTAAAAATTGAGGTTTTTCAATACAATTGTGTTGAATAGCTTCTAATCAATTATTTGAACTCCTAAAATTTGATTAAAGCTTGTTTTGCGGTCCTTTTTGTCGAGGTTTCGGACGAGAAGGTCTAAATGGGCCTTTCAATGGACCCGTTGGAATTTTAACTGAGTAAAAAGTACAGAAATTGAGGCTTTGCAATATAATTGTGTTGAAAATCTCCTAATTAATTACATGATCTCCTAAAATTTGATTATAACTTGTTTTGCGGCCCTTTTTGTAGAGGTTTCGGACGAGCATTTCTAAATGGGCCTTTCAATGGACCCGTTGGAATTTTAACTGAGTAAAAAGTATAAAAATAGAGGTTTTTCAATATAATTGTGTTGAAAAGCTCCTAATCAATTATTTTTACTCCTAAAATATGATCAAAACTTGTTTTGTTGTCATTTGTGTAGAGGTTTCGGACGTGCGGGTCTAAATGGGCCTTTCAATGGACCCGTTGGAATTTTAACTAAGTAAAATGTATAAAAATTGAAGTTTTGCAATATAATTGTGTTAAAAAGCTCCTAATCATTTATTTGAACTTCTAAAATTTGATTAAAACTTTTTTTGCGGTCCTTTTTGTATTGGTTTCGAACGAGCAGGTCTAAATGGCCTTACAATTGACCCGTTGGAATTTTAACTAAGTAAATAGTACATAAATTGAGGTTTGGCAATATAATTGTGTTGAAAAGCTCCTAATCAAATATTTGAACTCCTAAAATTTGATTAAAACTTGTTTTGCAATCCTTTTTGTCGAGCTTTCGGACGAGCAGGACTAAATGGGCCTTTCAATGTAACCGTTGGAATTTTAACTGAGAAAAACTACAGAAATTGAGGTTTTGCAATATAATTGTGTTGAAAAGCTCCTAATCAATTACATGAACTCCTCAGATTTGATTAAAACTTGTTTTGCGGTCCTTTTTGTCGACCTTTCGGACGAGCGGGTCGAAATGGGCCTTTCAATGGACCCGTTGGAATTTTAACTGAGTAAAAGTACAGAAATTGAGGTTTTTCAAAATAATTGTGTTGAAAATCTCCTAATCAATTACATGATCTCCTAAAATTTGATTAAAACTTGATTTGCGGCCCTTTTTGTAGAGGTTTCGAACAAGCAGGTCTAAATGGGCCTTTCAATGGACCCGTTGGAATTTTAACTGAGTAAAAAGTATAAAATTGAGGTTTTGCAATATAATTGTTTTGAAAATCTCCTAATCAATTATTTGGATTCCAAAATTTTGAATAAAACTTTTTTGCGGTCCTTTTTGTAGAGGTTTCGGACGAGCAGGTCTAAATGGGCATTTCAATGGACCCGTTGGAATTTTAACTGAGTAAAAAGTACAGAAATTGAGGTTTTGCAATATAATTATGGTGAAAATCTCCTAATCAATTACATGATCTCCTAAAATTTCATTAAAACATGTTTTGCGGCCCTTTTGTAGAGGTTTCGGACGAGCATGTCTAAATGGGCCTTTCAATTGACCCGTTAGAATTTTAATTGAGTAAAAAGTACAGAAATTGAGGTTTTGCAATATAATTGTGTTGAAAATCTCCTAATCAATTACATGAACTCCTAAAATTTGATTAAAACTTGATTTGCGGCCCTTTTTGTAGAGATTTCGAACAAGCAGGTCTAAATGGGCCTTTCAATGGACCCGTTGGAATTTTAACTCAGTAAAAAGTATAAAAATTGAGGTTTTACAATATAATTGTTTTGAAAATCTCATAATCAATTATTTGAATTCCAAAAACTTGAAAAAAAAACTTTTTTGCAGTCCTTTTTGTAGAGGTTTCGGACGAGCAGGTCTAAATGGGCCTTTCAATGGACCCGTTGGAATTTTAACTGAGTAAAAAGTACAGAAATTGAGGTTTTGCAATATAATTATGGTGAAAATATCCTAATCAATTACATGATCTCCTAAAATTTCATTAAAACTTGTTTTGCGGCCCTTTTGTAGAGGTTTCGAACGAGCATGTCTAAATGGGCCTTTCAATGGACCCGTTAGAATTTTAATTGAGTTAAAAGTACAGAAATTGAGATTTTGCAATATAATTGTGTTGAAAATCTCCTAATCAATTACATGATCTCCTAAATTTTGATTAAAACTTGTTTTGCGGTCCTTTTTGTCGAGGTTTCGAACGAGCAGGTCTAAATGGGCCTTCCAATGGACCCTTTGGAATTTTAACTGAGTAAAAAGTACAGAAATTGAGGTTTTGCAATATAATTGTGTTGAAAAGCTCCTAATCAATTATTTGAACTCCTAAAATTTGATTAAAACTTGTTTTACGGTCCTTTTTGTCGAGGTTTCGGACGAGCAGGTCTAAATGGGCCTCTCAATGGACCCGTTGGAATTTTAACTGAGTAAAAAGTACAGAAATTGAGGTTTTGCGATTTAATTGTGTTGAAAAGCTCCTAATCAATTACATGAATTCCTAAAATTTGATTAAAACTTGTTTTGCAGTCCTTTTTGTAGAGGTTTCGGACGAGCAGGTCTAAATGGGCCTTTCAATGGACCCGTTGGAATTTTAACTGAGTAAAAAGTACAGAAATTGAGGTTTTGCAATATAATTATGGTGAAAATATCCTAATCAATTACATGATCTCCTAAAATTTCATTAAAACTTGTTTTGCGGCCCTTTTGTAGAGGTTTCGAACGAGCATGTCTAAATGGGCCTTTCAATGGACCCGTTAGAATTTTAATTGAGTTAAAAGTACAGAAATTGAGATTTTGCAATATAATTGTGTTGAAAATCTCCTAATCAATTACATGATCTCCTAAATTTTGATTAAAACTTGTTTTGCGGTCCTTTTTGTCGAGGTTTCGAACGAGCAGGTCTAAATGGGCCTTCCAATGGACCCTTTGGAATTTTAACTGAGTAAAAAGTACAGAAATTGAGGTTTTGCAATATAATTGTGTTGAAAAGCTCCTAATCAATTATTTGAACTCCTAAAATTTGATTAAAACTTGTTTTACGGTCCTTTTTGTCGAGGTTTCGGACGAGCAGGTCTAAATGGGCCTCTCAATGGACCCGTTGGAATTTTAACTGAGTAAAAAGTACAGAAATTGAGGTTTTGCGATTTAATTGTGTTGAAAAGCTCCTAATCAATTACATGAATTCCTAAAATTTGATTAAAACTTGTTTTGCAGTCCTTTTTGTAGAGGTTTCGGACGAGCAGGTCTAAATGGGCCTTTCAATGGACCCGTTGGAATTTTAACTGAGTAAAAAGTACAGAAATTGAGGTTTTGCAATATAATTATGGTGAAAATATCCTAATCAATTACATGATCTCCTAAAATTTCATTAAAACTTGTTTTGCGGCCCTTTTGTAGAGGTTTCGAACGAGCATGTCTAAATGGGCCTTTCAATGGACCCGTTAGAATTTTAATTGAGTTAAAAGTACAGAAATTGAGATTTTGCAATATAATTGTGTTGAAAATCTCCTAATCAATTACATGATCTCCTAAATTTTGATTAAAACTTGTTTTGCGGTCCTTTTTGTCGAGGTTTCGAACGAGCAGGTCTAAATGGGCCTTCCAATGGACCCTTTGGAATTTTAACTGAGTAAAAAGTACAGAAATTGAGGTTTTGCAATATAATTGTGTTGAAAAGCTCCTAATCAATTATTTGAACTCCTAAAATTTGATTAAAACTTGTTTTACGGTCCTTTTTGTCGAGGTTTCGGACGAGCAGGTCTAAATGGGCCTCTCAATGGACCCGTTGGAATTTTAACTGAGTAAAAAGTACAGAAATTGAGGTTTTGCGATTTAATTGTGTTGAAAAGCTCCTAATCAATTACATGAATTCCTAAAATTTGATTAAAACTTGTTTTGCAGTCCTTTTTGTAGAGGTTTCGGACGAGCGGGTCGAAATGGGCCTTTCAATGGACTCGTTGGAATTTCAACTGAGTAAAAAGTATAAAAATTGAGATTTTCAATATATTTGTGTTGAAAAGCTCCTAATCAATTATTTGAACTCCTAAAATTTGATCAAAACTTGTTTTGCGGTCCTTTATGTAGAGGTTTCAGACGTGCGGGTCTATATGGGCCTTTCAATGAACCCGTTGGACTTTTAACTGAGTAGAATGTATAAAAATTGATGTTTTGAAATATAATTGTGTTGAAAAGCACCTAATCATTTATTTAATCACCTAAAATTTGATTAAAACTTTTTTGCGGTCCTTTTTGTATTAGTTTCGGACGAGCAGGTCTAAATGGGCCTTAGAATGGACCCGTTGGATTTTTTTTTGAAGAAACCCGTTGGAATTTTAACTAAGTAAAAAGTACAGAAATTGAGGTTTTGCAATATAATTGTGTTGAAAATCTCATAATCAATTATTTGAACTTCTAATATTTGAATACAACTTTTTTGCGATCCTTTTTATAGAGGTTTCGGACGAGCGGGTCGAAATGGGCCTTTCAATGGACCCGTTGGAATTTTAACTGAGTAAAAAGCACAGAAATTGAGGTTTTGCAATATAATTGTGTTGAAAAGCTCCTAATCAATTATTTGAACTCCTAATATTTGAATAAAACGTTTTTGCGGTCCTTTTTGTAGAGGTTTCGGACGAGCAGGTCTAAATGGGCCTTTCAATGGGCCCGTTGGAATTATAACTGAGTAAAAAGTATAAAAATTGAGGGATTTCAATAAAATTGTGTTTAAAAGCTCCTAATCAATTATTTGAACTCCTAAAATTTGATTAAAACTTGTTTTGCGGCCCTTTTTGTCGAGGTTTCGGACGAGCATGTCTAAATGGGCCTTTCAATGGACCCGTTGGAAATTTAACTGAGTAAAAAGTACAGAAATTGAGGTTTTGCAATATAATTGTGTTTAAAAGCTCCTAATCAATTACATGAACTCCTAAAATTTGATTAAAACTTGTTTTGCAATCCTTTTTTTAGAGGTTTCAGACGAACGGGTCGAAATGGGCCTTTCAATGGACCCGTTGGAATTTTAACTGAGTAAAAAGTACAGAAATTGAGGTTTAGCAATATAATTGTGTTGAAAAGCTCCTAATTAATTATTTGAACTCCTAATATTTGAATACAACTTTTTTGCGGTTCTTTTTATAGAGGTTTCGGACGAGCAGGTCTAAATGGGCCTTTCAATGGACCCGTTGGAATTTTAACTGAGTAAAAAGTATAAAAATTGAGGTTTTCAATATAATTGTGTTGAAAATCTCCTAATCAATTACATGATCTCCTAAAATTTGATTATAACTTGTTTTGCGGCCCTTTTTGTAGAGGTTTCGTACGAGCATGTCTAAATGGGCCTTTCAATGGACCCGTTGGAATTTTAACTGAGTAAAAAGTATGAAAATTGACGTTTTGCAATATAATTTTGTTGAAAAGCTCCTAATCAATTATTTGAACTTCTAAAATTTGATCAAAACTTGTTTTGCGATCCTTTATGTAGAGGTTTCAGACGTGCGGGTCTAAGTGGGCCTTTCAATGGACCCGTTGGACTTTTAACTGAGTAAAATGTATAAAAATTGAAGTTTTGCAGTATAATTGTGTTGAAAAGCTCCTAATCATTTATTTGAACACCTAAAATTTGATTAAAACTTTTTTGCGGTCCTTTTTGTATCAGTTTCGGACGAGCAGGTCTAAATGGGCCTTAGAATGGACTCGTTGGAATTTTTTTTGAAGAAACCCGTTGGAATTTTAACTGAGTAAAAAGTACAGAAATTGAGGTTTTGCAATATAATTGTGTTGAAAAGCTCCTAATCAATTATATGAACTCCTAAAATTTGATTAAAACTTGTTTTGCAGTCCTTTTGGTCGAGGTTTCGGACGAGCAGGTCTAAATGGGCCTTTCAATGGACCCGTTGGAATTTTAACTGAGTAAAAAGTACAGAAATTGAGGCTTTGCAATATAAATGTGTTGAAAAGCTCCTAATCAATTATATGAACTCCTAATATTTGAATAAAACTTTTTTGCGGTCCTTTTTGTAGAGGTTTCGGACGAGCAGGTCTAAATCGGCCTTTCAATGGACCCGTTAAAATTTTAACTGAGTAAAAAGTTCAGAAATTGAGGTTTTGCAATATGATTGTGTTGAAAAGCACCTAACCAGTTACATCAACTCCTAAAATTTGATTAAAACTTGTTTTGCAGTCCTTTTGTAGAGGTTTCAGACGTGCGGGTTGAAATGGGCCTTTCAATGGACCCGTTGGAATTTTAACTGAGTAAAAAGTACAGAAATTAAGGTTTTGCAATATAATTGTGTTGAAAATCTCCTAATCAATTACGTGATCTCCTAAATTTTGATTAAAACTTTTTTGCGGTCCTTTTTGTAGAGGTTTCGGACGAGCAGGTCTAAACGGGCCATTCAATGGACCCGTTGGAATTTTAACTAAGTAAAAAGTACAGAAATTGAGGTTTGCAATATAATCGTTTTTAAAATCTACTAATCAATTACATGAACTCCTAAAATTTCATAAAAACTTGTTTTGCAGTCCTTTTTGTAGAGGTTTCGGACGAGCGGATCGAAATGGGCCTTTCAATGGACCCGTTGGAATTTTAACTGATTAAAAAGTACATAAATTGAGGTTTTGCAATATAATTGTGTTGAAAAGCTACTAATCAATTATTTTTACTCCTAAAATATGATCAAAACTTGTTTTGAGGTCCTTTATGCAGAGGTTTCGGACGTGCGGGTCTAAATGGGCCTTTCAATGGACCCGTTGGAATTTTAACTGAGTAAAATGTATAAAAATTGAAGTTTTGCAATATAATTGTGTTAAAAATATCCTAATCATTTATTTGAACTCCTAAAATTTTATTAAAACCTTTTTGCGGTCCTTTTTGTATCGGTTTCAGACGAGAAAGTCTAAATGGGCCTAACAATGGACCCATTGGAATTTTAACTGAGTAAAAAGTAAAGAAATTGAGGTTTTGCAATATAATTGTGGTCAAAAGCTCCTAATCAATTATTTGAACTCCTAAAATTTGATTAAAACTTGTTTTGCGGTCCTTTTTGTCGAGGTTTCGGACGAGCAGGTCTAAATGGGCCTTTCAATGGACCCGTTGGAATTTTAACTGAGTAAAAAGTACAGAAATTGAGGCTTTGCAATATAATAGTGTTGAAAATCTCCTAATCAATTACATGATCTCCTAAAATTTGATTATAACTTGTTTTGTGGCCCTTTTTGTAGAGGTTTCGGACGAGCATGTCTAAATGGGCCTTTCAATGGACCCGTTGGAATTTTAACTGAGTAAAAAGTATAAAAATTGAGGTTTTGCAATATAATTGTGTTGAAAAGTTCCTAATCAATTATTTTTACTCCTAAAATATAATCAAAACTTGTTTTGTGGTCCTTTATGTAGAGGTTTCGGACGTGCGGGTCTAAATGGGCCTTTCAATGGACTCGTTGGAATTTTAACTGAGTAAAATGTATAAAAATTGAAGTTTTGCAATATAATTGTGTTGAAAAGCTCCTAATCATTTATTTGAACTCCTAAAATTTGATAAAAACCTTTTTTGCGGTCCTTTTTGTATCGGTTTCGAACGAGCAGGTCTAAATGGCCTTACAATGGACCCGTTGGAATTTTAACTAAGTAAATAGTACATAAATTGAGGTTTTGCAATATAATTGTGTTGAAAAGCTCCTAATCAAATATTTGAACTCCTAAAATTTGATTAAAACTTGTTTTGCGATCCTTTTTGTCGAGCTTTCGGACGAGAATGCCTAAATGGGCCTTTCAATGGAACTGTTGGAATTTTAACTGAGAAAAAGTACAGAAATTGACGTTTTGCAATATAATTGTGTTGAAAAGCTCCTAATCAATTACATGAACTCCTAAAATTTGATTAAAACTTGTTTTGCGATCCTTTTTGTCGACCTTTCGGACGAGCGGGTCGAAATGGGCCTTTCAATGGACCCGTTGGATTTTTAACTTAGTAAAAAGTACAGAAATTGAGGTATTGCAATATAATTGTGTTAAAAATCTCCTAATCAATTACATGGCTCCTAAAATTTGATTAAAACTTGATTTGCGGCCCTTTTTGTAGAGGTTTCGAACAAGCAGGTCTAAATGGGCCTTTCAATGGACCCGTTGGAATTTTAACTGAGTAAAAAGTATAAAAATTGAGGTTTTACAATATAATTGTTTTGAAAATCTCCTAATCAATTATTTGAATTCCAAAAATTTGAATAAAACTTTTTTGCGGTCCTTTTTGTAGAGGTTTCAGACGAGCAGGTCTAAATGGGCCTTTCAATGGACCTGTTGGAATTTTAACTGAGTAAAAAGTACAGAAATTGAGGTTTTGCAATATAATTATGGTGAAAATATCCTAATCAATTACATGAGCTCCTAAAATTTCATTAAAACTTGTTTTGCGGCCCTTTTGTAGAGGTTTCAGACGAGCATGTCTAAATGGGCCTTTCAATGGACCCGTTAGAATTTTAATTGAGTAAAAAGTACAGAAATTGAGGTTTTGCAATATAAGTGTGTTGAAAATCTCCTAATCAATTACATGATCTCCTAAATTTTGATTAAAACTTGTTTTGCGGTCCTTTTTGTCGAGGTTTCGGACGAGCAGGTCTAAATGGGCCTCTCAATGGACCCGTTGGAGTTTTAATTGAGTAAAAAGTACAAAAATTGAGGTTTTGCAATATAATTGTGTTGAAAAGCTCCTAATCAATTACATGAATTCCTAAAATTTGATTAAAAATTGTTTGTAGTCATTTTTGTAGCGGTTTCGGACGAGCGGGTCGAAATGGGCCTTTCAATGGACTCGTTGGAATTTTAACTGAGTAAAAAGTATAAAAATTGAGATTTTTCAATATATTTGTGTTGAAAAGCTCCTAATCAATTATTTGAACTCCTAAAATTTGATGAAAACTTGTTTTGCGGTCCTTCATGTAGAGGTTTCAGACGTGCGAGTCTAAATGGGCCTTTCAATGGACCCGTTGGAATTTTAACTGAGTAAAATGTATAAAAATTGAAGTTTTGCAATATAATTGTGTTGAAAAGCTCCTAATCATTTATTTGAACACCTAAAATTTGATTAAAACTTTTTTACGGTCCTTTTTGTATCAGTTTTGGATGAGCAAGTCTAAATGGGCCTTAGAATGGACTCGTTGGAATTTTTTTTTGAAGAAACCCGTTGGAATTTTAATTAAGTAAAAAGTACAGAAATTGAGGTTTTGCAATATAATTGTGTTGAAAAGCTTCTAATCAATTATATGAACTCCTAAAATTTGATTAAAACTTGTTTTGCAGTCCTTTTTGTCGAGGTTTCGGACGAGTAGGTCTAAATGGGCCTTTCAATGGACCCGTTGGAATTTTAACTGAGTAAAAAGTACAGAAATTGAGGATTTGCAATATAAATGTGTTGAAAAGCTCCTAATCAATTATTTGAACTCCTAAATTTTGATTAAAACTTGTTTTTCAGTCCTTTTTGTAGAGGTTTCGAACGAGCGGGTAGAAATGGGCCTTTCAATGGACCTATTGGAATTTTAACTGAGTAAAAAGCATAGAAATTGAGGTTTTGCAATATAATTGTGTTTAAAAGCTCCTAGTCAATTATTTGAACTCCTAAAATTTGATTAAAACTTGTTTTTCAGTCCTTTTTGTAGAGGTTTCGAACGAGCGGGTCGAAATGGGCCTTTCAATGGACCCGTTGGAATTTTAACTGAGTAAAAAGCATAGAAATTGAGGTTTTGCAATATAATTGTGTTTAAAAGCTCCTAATAAATTATTTGAACTCCTAAAATTTGATTAAAACTTGTTTGCGGTCCTTTTTGTATCGGTTTCGGACGTGTGGGTCTAAATGGGCCTTACAATGGACCCGTTGGAATTTTAACTGAGTAAAAAGTACAGAAATTGAGGTTTTGCAATATAATTGTGTTGAAAAGCTCCTAATCAATTATTTGAACTCCTAAAATTTGATTAAAACTTGTTTTGCGGTCTTTTTTGTCGAGGTTTCGACGAGCAGGTCTAAATGGGCCTTTCAATAGACTCGTTGGAATTTTAACTGAGTAAAAAGTACAGAAATTGATGTTTTGCATTATAATTGTGTTGATAAGATCCTAATCAATTACATGAACTCCTAAAATTTGATTAAAACTTGTTTTGCAGTCCTTTTTGTAGAGGTTTCGGACGAGCGGGTCGAAATGGGCCTTTCAATGGACCCGTTGGAATTTTAACTGAGTAAAAAGTACAGAAATTTAAGTTTTGCAATATAATTGTGTTGAAAAGCTCCTAATCAATTACATGAACTACTAAAATTTGATTAAACTTGTTTTGCAGTCCTTTTGTAGAGGTTTCGGACGAGCGGGACGAAATGGGCCTTTCAATGGACCCGTTGGAATTTTAACTGAGTAAAAAGTACAGAAATTGAGGTTTTTCAATATAATTGTGTTCAAAAGCTGCTATTCAATTATTTGAACTCCTAAAATTTGATTAAAACTTGTTTTGCGGTCCTTTTTGTCGAGGTTTCGGACGAGTAGGTCTAAATGGTCCTTTCAATAGACCCGTTGGAATTTTAACTGAGTAAAAAGTACAAAAATTGAGGTTTTGCAATATAATTGTGTTGAAAATCTCCTAATCAATTACATGATCTCCTAAAATTTGATTAAAACTAGTTTTGCGGCCCTTTTTTTAGTGGTTCCGGACGAGCATGTCTAAATGGGCCTTTCAATGGACCCGTTGGAATTTTAACTAAGTAAAAAGTATAAAAATTGAGGTTTTGCAATATAATTGTGTTGAAAAGCTCCTAATCAATTATTTGTACTCCTAAAATATGATCAAAACTTGGTTTGTGGTCCTTTATGTAGAGGTTTCGGACGTGCGGATCTAAATGGGACTTTCAATGGACCCGTTGGAATTTTAACTGAGTAAAATGTATAAAAATTTAAGATTTGCAATATAATTGTGTTGAAAAGCTCCTAATCATTTATTTAAACTCCCAAAATTTGATTAAAACTGTTTTTGCAGTCTTTTTTGTATCGGTTTCGAACGAGCAGGTCTAAATGGGCCTTACAATGGACCCGTTGGAATTTTAACTGAGTAAAAAGTAAAGAAATTGAGGTTTTGCGGTCCTTTTTGTCGAGTTTTCGGACGAGCTGGTCTAAATGGGCCTTTCAATGGACTCGTTGGAATTTTAACTGAGTAAAAAGTACAGAAATTGAGGTTTTGCAATATAATTGTGTTGAAAAGCTCCTAATCAATTATTTGAACTCCTAAAATTTGATTAAAACTTGTTTTGCGGTCCTTTTTCTCGAGGTTTCGACGAGCAGGTCTAAATGGGCCTTTCAATAGACTCGTTGGAATTTTAACTGAGTAAAAAGTACAGAAATTGATGTTTTGCATTATAATTGTGTTGATAAGATCCTAATCAATTACATGAAGTCCTAAAATTTGATTAAAACTTGTTTTGCAGTCCTTTTTGTAGAGGTTTCGGACGAGCGGGTCGAAATGGGCCTTTCAATTGACCCGTTGGAATTTTAACTGAGTAAAAAGTACAGAAATTTAAGTTTTGCAATATAATTGTGTTGAAAAGCTCCTAATCAATTACATGAACTCCTAAAATTTGATTAAACTTGTTTTGTAGTCCTTTTGTAGAGGTTTCGGACGAGCGGGACGAAATGGGCCTTTCAATGGACCCGTTGGAATTTTAACTGAGTAAAAAGTACAGAAATTGAGGTTTTTCAATATAATTGTGTTGAAAAGCTGCTAATCAATTATTTGAACTCATAAAATTTGATTAAAACTTGTTTTGCGGTCCTTTTTGTCGAGGTTTTGGACGAGTAGGTCTAAATGGTCCTTTCAATAGACCCGTTGGAATTTTAACTGAGTAAAAAGTACAAAAATTGAGGTTTTGCAATATAATTGTGTTGAAAATCTCCTAATCAATTACATGATCTCCTAAAATTTGATTAAAACTAGTTTTGCGGCCCTTTTTTTAGAGGTTCCGGACGAGCATGTCTAAATGGGCCTTTCAATGGACCCGTTGGAATTTTAACTAAGTAAAAAGTATAAAAATTGAGGTTTTGCAATATAATTGTGTTGAAAAGCTCCTAATCAATTATTTGTACTCCTAAAATATGATCAAAACATGGTTTGTGGTCCTTTATGTAGAGGTTTCGGACGTGCGGATCTAAATGGGACTTTCAATGGACCCGTTGGAATTTTAACTGAGTAAAATGTATAAAAATTTAAGATTTGCAATATAATTGTGTTGAAAAGCTCCTAATCATTTATTTAAACTCCCAAAAATTGATTAAAACTGTTTTTGCAGTCTTTTTTGTATCGGTTTCGAACGAGCAGGTCTAAATGGGCCTTACAATGGACCCGTTGGAATTTTAACTGAGTAAAAAGTAAAGAAATTGAGGTTTTGCAATATAATTGTGTTGAAAAGATCCTAATAAAATATTTAAACTCCTAAAATTTGATTAAAACTTGTTTTGCGGTCGTTTTTGTCGAGCTTTCGGACGAGCAGGCCTAAATGGGCCTTTCAATGGACCCGTTGGAATTTTAACTGAGTAAAAAGTACATAAATTGAGGTTTTTCAATATAATTGTGTTAAAAAGCTTCTAATCAATTACATGAACTCCTAAAATTTGATTAAAACTTGTTTTGCAGTCCTTTTTGTAGAGGTTTCGGACGAGCGGGTCGAAATGGGCCTTTCATTGGACCCGTTGGAATTTTAACTGAGTAAAAAGTACAGAAATTGAGGTTTTGCAATATAATTGTGTTGAAAAGCTCCTAATCAATTATTTGAACTCCTAAAATTTGATCAAAACTTGTTTTGCGGTCCTTTTTGTCGAGGTTTCAGACGAGCAGGTCGAAATGGGCCTTTCAATGGACCCGTTTGAATTTTAACTGAGTAAAAAGTACAGAAATTGAGGTTTTGCAATATGATTGTGTTGAAAATCTCCTAATCAATTATATGAACTCCTAAATTTTGGTTAAAACTTGTTTTGCGGTCCTTTTTGTCGAGGTTTCGGACGAGCAAGTCTAAATGGGCCTTTCAATAGACCCGTTGGAATTTTAACTGAGTAAAAAGTACATAAATTGAGGTTTTGCAATATAATTGTGTTGAAAATCTCCTAATCAATTACTTGAACTTCTAAAATTTGATTAAAACTAGTTTTGCGGCCCTTTTTTTAGAGGTTCCGGACGAGCATGTCTAAATGGGCCTTTCAATGGACCCGTTGGAATTTTAACTAAGTAAAAAGTATAAAAATTGAGGTTTTGCAATATAATTGTGTTGAAAAGCTCCTAATCAATTATTTGTACTCCTAAAATATGATCAAAACTTGGTTTGTGGTCCTTTATGTAGAGGTTTCGGACGTGCGGATCTAAATGGGACTTTCAATGGACCCGTTGGAATTTTAACTAAGTAAAATGTATAAAAATTTAAGATTTGCAATATAATTGAGGTTTTGCAATATGATTGTGTTGAAAAGCTCCTAATCAATTATATGAACTCCTAAATTTTGGTTAAAACTTGTTTTGCGGTCCTTTTTGTCGAGGTTTCGGACGAGCAAGTCTAAATGGGCCTTTCAATGGACCCGTTGGAATTTTAACTGAGTAAAAAGTACATAAATTGAGGTTTTGCAATATAATTGTGTTGAAAATCTCCTAATCAATTACATGAACTTCTAAAATTTGATTAAAACCTATTTTGCAACCCTTTTTGTAGATGTTTCGGACGAGCGGGTTGAAATGAGCCTTTCAATGGATCCGTTGGAATTTTAACTGATTAAAAAGTACATAAATTGAGGTTTTGCAATATAATTGTGTTGAAAAGCTCAATTATTGGAAATCCTAAAATTTGATTAAAACTTGTTTTGCGGTCCTTTTTGTAGAGGTTTCGGACGAGCAGGTCTAAATAGGCCTTTCAATGGACCCGTTGGAATTTTCATAGAGTAAAAAGTACAGAATTTGAGGTTTTGCAGTATAATTCTGTTGAGAAGCTCCTAATCAATTATTTGAACTCCTAAATTTTTTTTAAAACTTGTTTTACGGTCCTTTTTGTCGAGGTTTTGGACGAGCAGGTCTAAATGGGCCTTTCAATGGACCCATTGGAATTTAAACTGAGTAAAAAGTACAGAAATTGAGGTTTTGCAATATAATTGTGTTGAAAAGCTCCTAATCAATTACATGAAATACCAAGATTTGATTAAACTTGTTTTACAGTCCTTTTTGTAGTGGTTTCGGACGAGGGGGTCGAAATAGGCCTTTCAATGGACCCGTTGAAATTTTAACTGAGTAAAAAGTACAGAAATTGAGGTTTTGCAATATAATTGTGTTGAAATGCTCCTAATCAATTATTTGAACTCATAAAATTTGAATAAAACTTTTTTGATGTACTTTTTGTAGAGGTTTCGGACGAGCAGGTCTAAATGGGCCTCTCAATGGATCCGTTGGAATTTTAACTGAGTAAAAAGTACAGAAATTGAGGTTTTGCAATATAATTGTGTTCAAAAGCTCCTAATCAATTATTTGAACTCCTAAAATTCGATTAAAACTTGTTTTGCGGTCCTTTTTGTAGAGGTTTCGGACGAGCAGGTCTAAATGGGCCTTTCAATGGACCAGTTGGAATTTTAACTGAGTAAAAAGTACATAAATTGAGGTTTTTCAATATAATTGTGTTAAAAAGCTTCTAATCAATTACATGAACTCCTAAAATTTGATTAAAACTTGTTTTGCAGTCCTTTTTGTAGAGGTTTCGGACGAGCGGGTCGAAATGGGCCTTTCATTGGACCCGTTGGAATTTTAACTGAGTAAAAAGTACAGAAATTGAGGTTTTGCAATATAATTGTGTTGAAAAGCTCCTAATCAATTATTTGAGCTCCTAAAATTTGATCAAAACTTGTTTTGCGGTCCTTTTTGTCGAGGTTTCAGACGAGCAGGTCGAAATGGGCCTTTCAATGGACCCGTTTGAATTTTAACTGAGTAAAAAGTACAGAAATTGAGGTTTTGCAATATGATTGTGTTGAAAAGCTCCTAATCAATTATATGAACTCCTAAATTTTGGTTAAAACTTGTTTTGCGGTCCTTTTTGTCGAGGTTTCGGACGAGCAAGTCTAAATGGGCCTTTCAATAGACCCGTTGGAATTTTAACTGAGTAAAAAGTACATAAATTGAGGTTTTGCAATATAATTGTGTTGAAAATCTCCTAATCAATTACATGATCTTCTAAAATTTGATTAAAACTAGTTTTGCGGCCCTTTTTTTAGAGTTTCCGGACGAGCATGTCTAAATGGGCCTTTCAATGGACCCGTTGGAATTTTAACTAAGTAAAAAGTATAAAAATTGAGGTTTTGCAATATAATTGTGTTGAAAAGCTCCTAATCAATTATTTGTACTCCTAAAATATGATCAAAACTTGGTTTGTGGTCCTTTATGTAGAGGTTTCGGACGTGCGGATCTAAATGGGACTTTCAATGGACCCGTTGGAATTTTAACTAAGTAAAATGTATAAAAATTTAAGATTTGCAATATAATTGAGGTTTTGCAATATGATTGTGTTGAAAAGCTCCTAATCAATTATATGAACTCCTAAATTTTGGTTAAAACTTGTTTTGCGGTCCTTTTTGTCGAGGTTTCGGACGAGCAAGTCTAAATGGGCCTTTCAATGGACCCGTTGGAATTTTAACTGAGTAAAAAGTACATAAATTGAGGTTTTGCAATATAATTGTGTTGAAAATCTCCTAATCAATTACATGAACTTCTAAAATTTGATTAAAACCTGTTTTGCAACCCTTTTTGTAGATGTTTCGGACGAGCGGGTTGAAATGAGCCTTTCAATGGATCCGTTGGAATTTTAACTGATTAAAAAGTACATAAATTGAGGTTTTGCAATATAATTGTGTTGAAAAGCTCAATTATTGGAAATCCTAAAATTTGATTAAAACTTGTTTTGCGGTCCTTTTTGTAGAGGTTTCGGACGAGCAGGTCTAAATAGGCCTTTCAATGGACCCGTTGGAATTTTCATAGAGTAAAAAGTACAGAATTTGAGGTTTTGCAGTATAATTCTGTTGAGAAGCTCCTAATCAATTATTTGAACTCCTAAATTTTTTTTAAAACTTGTTTTACGGTCCTTTTTGTCGAGGTTTTGGACGAGCAGGTCTAAATGGGCCTTTCAATGGACCCATTGGAATTTAAACTGAGTAAAAAGTACAGAAATTGAGGTTTTGCAATATAATTGTGTTGAAAAGCTCCTAATCAATTACATGAAATACCAAGATTTGATTAAACTTGTTTTACAGTCCTTTTTGTAGTGGTTTCGGACGAGGGGGTCGAAATGGGCCTTTCAATGGACCCGTTGAAATTTTAACTGAGTAAAAAGTACAGAAATTGAGGTTTTGCAATATAATTGTGTTGAAAAGCTCCTAATCAATTATTTGAACTCATAAAATTTGACTAAAACTTTTTTGATGTACTTTTTGTAGAGGTTTCGGACGAGCAGGTCTAAATGGGCCTCTCAATGGATCCGTTGGAATTTTAACTGAGTAAAAAGTACAGAAATTGAGGTTTTGCAATATAATTGTGTTCAAAAGCTCCTAATCAATTATTTGAACTCCTAAAATTCGATTAAAACTTGTTTTGCGGTCCTTTTTGTAGAGGTTTCGGACGAGCAGGTCTAAATGGGCCTTTCAATGGACCCGTTGGAATTTTAACTGAGTAAAAAGTACAGAAAATGAGGTTTTGCAATATAATTGTGTTGTAAAGCTCCTAATCAATTACATGAATTCATAATATTTGATTAAAACTTGTTTCGCAGTTCTTTTTGTAGAGGTTTCGGATGAGCGGGTCGAAATGGGCCTTTCAATGGACCCGTTGGAATTTTAACTGATTAAAAAGTACATAAATTGAGGTTTTGCATTATAATTGTGTTGAAAAGCTACTAATCAATTATTTGTACTCCTAAAATATGATCAAAACTTGTTTTGAGGTCCTTTATGCAGAGGTTTCGGACGTGCGGGTCTAAATGGGCCTTTGAATGGACCCGTTGGAATTTTAACTGAGTAAAATGTATAAAAATTGAAGTTTTGCAATATAATTGTGTTGAAAATATCCTAATCATTTATTTGAACTCCTAAAATTTGATTAAAATCTTTTTGCGGTCCTTTTTGTATCGGTTTCGGACGAGAAGGTCCAAATGGGCCTAACAATGGACCCGTTGGAATTTTAACTGAGTAAAAAGTACAGAAATTGAGGTTTTGCAATATAATTGTGTTGAAAAGCTCCTAATCAATTTTCTGAACTCCTAAAATTTGATTAAAACTTGTTTTGCGGTCCTTTTTGTCGAGGTTTCGGACGAGCAGGTCTAAATGGTCCTTTCAATAGACCCGTTGGAATTTTAACTGAGTAAAAAGTACAGAAATTGAGGTTTTGCAATATAATTGTGTTGAAAATCTCCTAATCAATTACATGATCTCCTAAAATTTGATTAAAACTAGTTTTGCGGCCCTTTTTGTAGAGGTTCCGGACGAGCATGTCTAAATGGGCCTTTCAATGGACCCGTTGGAATTTTAACTGAGTAAAAAGTATAAAAATTGAGGTTTTGCAATCTAATTGTGTTGAAAAGCTACTAATCAATTATTTTTACTTCTAAAATATGATCAAAACTTGTTTTGAGGTCCTTTATGTAGAGGTTTCGGACGTGCGGGTCTAAATGGGCCTTTAGATGGACCCGTTGGAATTTTAACTGAGTAAAATGTATAAAAATTGAAGTTTTGCAATATAATTTTGTTGAAAATATCCTAATCATTTATTTGAACTCCTAAAATTTGATTAAAACCTTTTTGCGGTCCTTTTTGTATCGGTTTCAGACGAGAAAGTCTAAATGGGCTAACAATGGACCCGTTGGAATTTTAACTGAGTAAAAAGTACAGAAATTGAGGTTTTCCAATATAATTGTGGTCAAAAGCTCCTAATCAATTATTTGAACTCCTAAAATTTGATTAAAACTTGTTTTGCGGTCCTTTTTGTCGAGGTTTCGGACGAGCAGGTCTAAATGGGCCTTTCAATGGACCCGTTGGAATTTTAACTTAGTAAAAAGTACAGAAATTGAGGCTTTGTAATATAATAGTGTTGAAAATCTCCTAATCAATTACATGATCTCCTAAAATTTGATTATAACTTGTTTTGTGGCCCTTTTTGTAGAGGTTTCGGACGAGCATGTCTAAATGGGCCTTTCAATGGACCCGTTGGAATTTTAACTGAGTAAAAAGTATAAAAATTGAGGTTTTGCAATATAATTGTGTTGAAAAGTTCCTAATCAATTATTTTTACTCCTAAAATATGATCAAAACTTGTTTTGTGGTCCTTTATGTAGAGGTTTCGGACGTGCGGGTCTAAATGGGCCTTTCAATGGACTCGTTGGAATTTTAACTGACTAAAATGTATAAAAATTGAAGTTTTGAAATATAATTGTGTTGAAAAGCTCCTAATCATTTATTTGAACTCCTAAAATTTGATAAAAACCTTTTTTGCGGTCCTTTTTGTATCGGTTTCGAACGAGCAGGTCTAAATGGCCTTACAATGGACCGTTGGAATTTTAACTAAGTAAATAGTACATAAATTGAGGTTTTGAAATATAATTGTGTTGAAAAGCTCCTAATCAAATATTTGAACTCCTAAAATTTGATTAAAACTTGTTTTGCGGTCCTTTTTGTCGAGCTTTCGGACGAGCATGCCTAAATGGGCCTTTCAATGGAACCGTTGGAATTTTAACTGAGAAAAAGTACAGAATTTGAGGTTTTGCAATATAATTGTGTTGAAAAGCTCCTAATCAATTACATGAACTCCTAAATTTTGATTAAAACTTGTTTTACGATCCTTTTTGTCGACCTTTCGGACGAGCGGGTCGAAATGGGCCTTTCAATGGACCCGTTGGAATTTTAACTTAGTAAAAAGTACAGAAATTGAGGTATTGCAATATAATTGTGTTGAAAATCTCCTAATCAATTACATGGCTCCTAAAATTTGATTAAAACTTGATTTGCGGCCCTTTTTGTAGAGGTTTCGAACAAGCAGGTCTAAATGGGCCTTTCAATTGACCCGTTGGAATTTTAACTGAGTAAAAAGTATAAAAATTGAGGTTTTACAATATAATTGTTTTGAAAATCTCCTAATCAATTATTTGAATTCCAAAAATTTGAATAAAACTTTTTTGTGGTCCTTTTTGTAGAGGTTTCGGACGAGCAGGTCTAAATGGGCCTTTCAATGGACCCGTTGGAATTTTAACTGAGTAAAAAGTACAGAAATTGAGGTTTTGCAATATAATTATGGTGAAAATATCCTAATCAATTACATGATCTCCTAAAATTTCATTAAAACTTGTTTTGCGGCCCTTTTGTAGAGGTTTCGGACGAGCATGTCTAAATGGGCCTTTCAATGGACCCGTTAGAATTTTAATTGAGTAAAAAGTACAGAAATTGAGGTTTTGCAATATAAGTGTGTTGAAAATCTCCTAATCAATTACATGATCTCCTAAATTTTGATTAAAACTTGTTTTGCGGTCCTTTTTGTCGAGGTTTCGGACGAGCAGGTCTAAATGGGCCTCTCAATGGACCCGTTGGAGTTTTAACTGAGTAAAAAGTACAAAAATTGAGATTTTGCAATATAATTGTGTTGAAAAGCTCCTAATCAATTACATGAATTCCTAAAATTTGATTAAAAATTGTTTGTAGTCATTTTTGTAGCGGTTTCGGATGAGCGGGTCGAAATGGGCCTTTCAATGGACTCGTTGGAATTTTAACTGAGTAAAAAATATAAAAATTGAGATTTTTCAATATATTTGTGTTGAAAAGCTCCTAGTCATTTATTTGAACACCTAAAATTTGATTAAAACTTTTTTGCGGTCCTTTTTGTATCAGTTTCGGATGAGCAGGTCTAAATGGGACTTAGAATGGACTCGTTGGAATTTTTTTTTTGAAGAAACCCGTTGGAATTTTAACTAAGTAAAAAGTACAGAAATTGAGGTTTTGCAATATAATTGTGTTGAAAAGCTTCTAATCAATTATATGAACTCCTAAAATTTGATTAAAACTTGTTTTGCAGTCCTTTTTGTCGAGGTTTCGGACGAGCAGGTCTAAATGGGCCTTTCAATGGACCCGTTGGAATTTTAACTGAGTAAAAAGTATAGAAATTGAGGTTTTGCAATATAAATGTGTTGAAAAGCTCCTAATCAATTATTTGAACTCCTAAATTTTGATTAAAACTTGTTTTTCAGTCCTTTTTGTAGAGGTTTCGAACGAGCGGGTAGAAATGGGCCTTTCAATGGACCTATTGGAATTTTAACTGAGTAAAAAGCATAGAAATTGAGGTTTTGCAATATAATTGTGTTTAAAAGCTCCTAGTCAATTATTTGAACTCCTAAAATTTGATTAAAACTTGTTTTTCAATCCTTTTTGTAGAGGTTTCGAACGAGCGGGTCGAAATGGGCCTTTCAATGGACCCGTTGGAATTTTAACTGAGTAAAAAGCATAGAAATTGAGGTTTTGCAATATAATTGTGTTTAAAAGCTCCTAATCAATTATTTGAACTCCTAAAATTTGATTAAAACTTGTTTGCGGTCCTTTTTGTATCGGTTTCGGACGTGTAGGTCTAAATGGGCCTTACAATGGACCCGTTGGAATTTTAACTGAGTAAAAAGTACAGAAATTGAGGTTTTGCAATATAATTGTGTTGTAAAGCTCCTAATCAATTACATGAATTCATAATATTTGATTAAAACTTGTTTCGCAGTTCTTTTTGTAGAGGTTTCGGATGAGCGGGTCGAAATGGGCCTTTCAATGGACCCGTTGGAATTTTAACTGATTAAAAAGTACATAAATTGAGGTTTTGCATTATAATTGTGTTGAAAAGCTACTAATCAATTATTTGTACTCCTAAAATATGATCAAAACTTGTTTTGAGGTCCTTTATGCAGAGGTTTCGGACGTGCGGGTCTAAATGGGCCTTTGAATGGACCCGTTGGAATTTTAACTGAGTAAAATGTATAAAAATTGAAGTTTTGCAATATAATTGTGTTGAAAATATCCTAATCATTTATTTGAACTCCTAAAATTTGATTAAAATCTTTTTGCGGTCCTTTTTGTATCGGTTTCGGACGAGAAGGTCCAAATGGGCCTAACAATGGACCCGTTGGAATTTTAACTGAGTAAAAAGTACAGAAATTGAGGTTTTGCAATATAATTGTGTTGAAAAGCTCCTAATCAATTTTCTGAACTCCTAAAATTTGATTAAAACTTGTTTTGCGGTCCTTTTTGTCGAGGTTTCGGACGAGCAGGTCTAAATGGTCCTTTCAATAGACCCGTTGGAATTTTAACTGAGTAAAAAGTACAGAAATTGAGGTTTTGCAATATAATTGTGTTGAAAATCTCCTAATCAATTACATGATCTCCTAAAATTTGATTAAAACTAGTTTTGCGGCCCTTTTTGTAGAGGTTCCGGACGAGCATGTCTAAATGGGCCTTTCAATGGACCCGTTGGAATTTTAACTGAGTAAAAAGTATAAAAATTGAGGTTTTGCAATCTAATTGTGTTGAAAAGCTACTAATCAATTATTTTTAATTCTAAAATATGATCAAAACTTGTTTTGAGGTCCTTTATGTAGAGGTTTCGGACGTGCGGGTCTAAATGGGCCTTTAGATGGACCCGTTGGAATTTTAACTGAGTAAAATGTATAAAAATTGAAGTTTTGCAATATAATTTTGTTGAAAATATCCTAATCATTTATTTGAACTCCTAAAATTTGATTAAAACCTTTTTGCGGTCCTTTTTGTATCGGTTTCAGACGAGAAAGTCTAAATGGGCTAACAATGGACCCGTTGGAATTTTAACTGAGTAAAAAGTACAGAAATTGAGGTTTTCCAATATAATTGTGGTCAAAAGCTCCTAATCAATTATTTGAACTCCTAAAATTTGATTAAAACTTGTTTTGCGGTCCTTTTTGTCGAGGTTTCGGACGAGCAGGTCTAAATGGGCCTTTCAATGGACCCGTTGGAATTTTAACTTAGTAAAAAGTACAGAAATTGAGGCTTTGTAATATAATAGTGTTGAAAATCTCCTAATCAATTACATGATCTCCTAAAATTTGATTATAACTTGTTTTGTGGCCCTTTTTGTAGAGGTTTCGGACGAGCATGTCTAAATGGGCCTTTCAATGGACCCGTTGGAATTTTAACTGAGTAAAAAGTATAAAAATTGAGGTTTTGCAATATAATTGTGTTGAAAAGTTCCTAATCAATTATTTTTACTCCTAAAATATGATCAAAACTTGTTTTGTGGTCCTTTATGTAGAGGTTTCGGACGTGCGGGTCTAAATGGGCCTTTCAATGGACTCGTTGGAATTTTAACTGACTAAAATGTATAAAAATTGAAGTTTTGAAATATAATTGTGTTGAAAAGCTCCTAATCATTTATTTGAACTCCTAAAATTTGATAAAAACCTTTTTTGCGGTCCTTTTTGTATCGGTTTCGAACGAGCAGGTCTAAATGGCCTTACAATGGACCCGTTGGAATTTTAACTAAGTAAATAGTACATAAATTGAGGTTTTGAAATATAATTGTGTTGAAAAGCTCCTAATCAAATATTTGAACTCCTAAAATTTGATTAAAACTTGTTTTGCGGTCCTTTTTGTCGAGCTTTCGGACGAGCATGCCTAAATGGGCCTTTCAATGGAACCGTTGGAATTTTAACTGAGAAAAAGTACAGAATTTGAGGTTTTGCAATATAATTGTGTTGAAAAGCTCCTAATCAATTACATGAACTCCTAAATTTTGATTAAAACTTGTTTTACGATCCTTTTTGTCGACCTTTCGGACGAGCGGGTCGAAATGGGCCTTTCAATGGACCCGTTGGAATTTTAACTTAGTAAAAAGTACAGAAATTGAGGTATTGCAATATAATTGTGTTGAAAATCTCCTAATCAATTACATGGCTCCTAAAATTTGATTAAAACTTGATTTGCGGCCCTTTTTGTAGAGGTTTCGAACAAGCAGGTCTAAATGGGCCTTTCAATTGACCCGTTGGAATTTTAACTGAGTAAAAAGTATAAAAATTGAGGTTTTACAATATAATTGTTTTGAAAATCTCCTAATCAATTATTTGAATTCCAAAAATTTGAATAAAACTTTTTTGTGGTCCTTTTTGTAGAGGTTTCGGACGAGCAGGTCTAAATGGGCCTTTCAATGGACCCGTTGGAATTTTAACTGAGTAAAAAGTACAGAAATTGAGGTTTTGCAATATAATTATGGTGAAAATATCCTAATCAATTACATGATCTCCTAAAATTTCATTAAAACTTGTTTTGCGGCCCTTTTGTAGAGGTTTCGGACGAGCATGTCTAAATGGGCCTTTCAATGGACCCGTTAGAATTTTAATTGAGTAAAAAGTACAGAAATTGAGGTTTTGCAATATAAGTGTGTTGAAAATCTCCTAATCAATTACATGATCTCCTAAATTTTGATTAAAACTTGTTTTGCGGTCCTTTTTGTCGAGGTTTCGGACGAGCAGGTCTAAATGGGCCTCTCAATGGACCCGTTGGAGTTTTAACTGAGTAAAAAGTACAAAAATTGAGATTTTGCAATATAATTGTGTTGAAAAGCTCCTAATCAATTACATGAATTCCTAAAATTTGATTAAAAATTGTTTGTAGTCATTTTTGTAGCGGTTTCGGATGAGCGGGTCGAAATGGGCCTTTCAATGGACTCGTTGGAATTTTAACTGAGTAAAAAATATAAAAATTGAGATTTTTCAATATATTTGTGTTGAAAAGCTCCTAATCATTTATTTGAACACCTAAAATTTGATTAAAACTTTTTTGCGGTCCTTTTTGTATCAGTTTCGGATGAGCAGGTCTAAATGGGACTTAGAATGGACTCGTTGGAATTTTTTTTTTGAAGAAACCCGTTGGAATTTTAACTAAGTAAAAAGTACAGAAATTGAGGTTTTGCAATATAATTGTGTTGAAAAGCTTCTAATCAATTATATGAACTCCTAAAATTTGATTAAAACTTGTTTTGCAGTCCTTTTTGTCGAGGTTTCGGACGAGCAGGTCTAAATGGGCCTTTCAATGGACCCGTTGGAATTTTAACTGAGTAAAAAGTATAGAAATTGAGGTTTTGCAATATAAATGTGTTGAAAAGCTCCTAATCAATTATTTGAACTCCTAAATTTTGATTAAAACTTGTTTTTCAGTCCTTTTTGTAGAGGTTTCGAACGAGCGGGTAGAAATGGGCCTTTCAATGGACCTATTGGAATTTTAACTGAGTAAAAAGCATAGAAATTGAGGTTTTGCAATATAATTGTGTTTAAAAGCTCCTAGTCAATTATTTGAACTCCTAAAATTTGATTAAAACTTGTTTTTCAATCCTTTTTGTAGAGGTTTCGAACGAGCGGGTCGAAATGGGCCTTTCAATGGACCCGTTGGAATTTTAACTGAGTAAAAAGCATAGAAATTGAGGTTTTGCAATATAATTGTGTTTAAAAGCTCCTAATCAATTATTTGAACTCCTAAAATTTGATTAAAACTTGTTTGCGGTCCTTTTTGTATCGGTTTCGGACGTGTAGGTCTAAATGGGCCTTACAATGGACCCGTTGGAATTTTAACTGAGTAAAAAGTACAGAAATTGAGGTTTTGCAATATAATTGTGTTGAAAAGCTCCTAATCAATTATTTGAACTCCTAAAATTTGATTAAAACTTGTTTTGCGGTCCTTTTTGTCGAGGTTTCGACGAGCAGGTCTAAATGGGTCTTTCAATAGACTCGTTGGAATTTTAACTGAGTAAAAAGTACAGAAATTGATGTTTTGCATTATAATTGTGTTGATAAGATCCTAATCAATTACATGAACTCCTAAAATTTGATTAAAACTTGTTTTGCAGTCCTTTTTGTAGAGGTTTCGGACGAGCGGGTCGAAATGGGCCTTTCAATGGACCCGTTGGAATTTTAACTGAGTAAAAAGTACAGAAATTTAAGTTTTGCAATATAATTGTGTTGAAAAGCTCCTAATCAATTACATGAACTCGTAAAATTTGATTAAACTTGTTTTGCAGTCCTTTTGTAGAGGTTTCGGACGAGCGGGATGAAATGGGCCGTAAAATGGACCCGTTGGAATTTTAACTGAGTAAAAAGTAAATAAATTGAGGTTTTTCAATATAATTGTGTTGAAAAGTTGCTAATCAATTATTTGAACTCCTAAAATTTGATTAAAACTTGTTTTGTGGTCCTTTTTGTCGAGGTTTCGGACGAGCAGGTCTAAATGGTCCTTTCGATAGACCCGTTGGAATTTTAACTGAGTAAAAAGTACAAAAATTGAGGTTTTGCAATATAATTGTGTTGAAAATCTCCTAATCAATTACATGATCTCCTAAAATTTGATTAAAACTAGTTTTGCGGTCCTTTTTTTAGAGGTTCCGGACGAGCATGTCTAAATGGGCCTTTCAATGGACCCGTTGGAATTTTAACTGAGTAAAAAGTATAAAAATTGAGGTTTTGCAATATAATTGTGTTGAAAAGCTCCTAATCAATTATTTTTACTCCTAAAATATGATCAAAACTTGGTTTGTGGTCCTTTATGTAGAGGTTTCGGACGTGCGGGTCTAAATAGGACTTTCAATGGACCCGTTGGAATTTTAACTGAGTAAAATGTATAAAAATTTAAGATTTGCAATATAATTGTGTTGAAAAGCTCCTAATCATTTATTTAAACTCCCAAAAGTTGATTAAAATTGTTTTTGCGGTCTTTTTTGTATCGGTTTCGAACGAGCAGGTCTAAATGGGCCTTACAATGGACCCGTTGGAATTTTAACTGAGTAAAAAGTAAAGAAATAGAGGTTTTGCAATATAATTGTTTTGAAAAGCTCCTAATAAAATATTTGAACTCCTAAAATTTGATTAAAACTTGTTTTGCGGTCGTTTTTGTCGAGCTTTCGGACGAGCAGGCCTAAATGGGCCTTTCAATGGACCCGTTGGAATTTTAACTGAGTAAAAAGTACATAAATTGAGGTTTTTCAATATAATTGTGTTAAAAAGCTTCTAATCAATTACATGAACTCCTAAAATTTGATTAAAACTTGTTTTGCAGTCCTTTTTGTAGAGGTTTCGGACGAGCGGGTCGAAATGGGCCTTTCATTGGACCCGTTGGAATTTTAACTGAGTAAAAAGTACAGAAATTGAGGTTTTGCAATATAATTGTGTTGAAAAGCTCCTAATCAATTATTTGAACTCCTAAAATTTGATCAAAACTTGTTTTGCGGTCCTTTTTGTCGAGGTTTCAGACGAGCAGGTCGAAATGGGCCTTTTAATGGACCCGTTTGAATTTTAACTGAGTAAAAAGTACAGAAATTGAGGTTTTGCAATATGATTGTGTTGAAAAGCTCCTAATCAATTATATGAACTCCTAAATTTTGGTTATAACTTGTTTTGCGGTCCTTTTTGTCGAGGTTTCGGACGAGCAAGTCTAAATGGGCCTTTCAATGGACCCATTGGAATTTTAACTTAGTAAAAAGTACAGAAATTGAGGTTTTGCAATATAATTGTGTTGAAAAGCTCCTAATAAATTACATGAACTTCTAAATTTGATTAAACTTGTTTTACTGTCCTTTTTGTAGTGGTTTCGGACGAGGGGGTCGAAATGGGCCTTTCAATGGACCCGTTGAAATTTTAACTGAGTAAAAAGTACAGAAATTGAGGTTTTGCAATATAATTGTGTTGAAAAGCTCCTAATCAATTATTTGAACTCATAAAATTTGAATAAAACTTTTTTGCTGTACTTTTTGTAGAGGTTTCGGACGAGCAGGTCTAAATGGGACTCTCAATGGATCCGTTGGAATTCTAACTGAGTAAAAAGTACAGAAATTGAGGTTTTGCAATATAATTGTGTTCAAAAGCTCCTAATCAATTATTTGAACTCCTAAAATTTGAATAAAACTTGTTTTGCGGTCCTTTTTGTAGAGGTTTCGGACGAGCAGGTCTAAATGGGCCTTTCAATGGACCCGTTGGAATTTTAACTGAGTAAAAAGTACAGAAAATGAGGTTTTGCAATATAATTGTGTTGTAAAGCTCCTAATCAATTACATGAATTCATAATATTTGATTAAAACTTATTTCGCAGTTCTTTTTGTAGAGGTTTCGGATGAGCGGGTCGAAATGGGCCTTTCAATGGACCCGTTGGAATTTTAACTGAGTAAAAAGTACAGAAATTGAGGTTTTGCAATATAAATGTGTTGAAAAGCTCCTACTCAATTATTTGAACTCCTAATATTTGAATAAAACTTTTTTGCAGTCCTTTTTGTAGAGGTTTCGGACGAGCAGGTCTAAATGGGCCTTTCAATGGACCCGTTAAAATTATAACTGAGTAAAAAGTACAGAAATTGAGGTTTTGCAATATAATTGTGTTGAAAAGCTCATAATTAATTACATTAACTCCTAAAATTTGATTAAAACATTTTTGTGGTGTTTTTTTGTAGAGGTTTCGGACGAGCGGGTCTAAATGGTCCTTTCAATGGACCCGTTGGAATTTTAACTAAGTAAAAAGTACAGAAATTGAGGTTTTGCAATATAATTGTGTTGAAAAGCTCCTAATCAATTATTTGAACTCCTAATATTTGAATAAAACTTTTTTGCGATCCTTTTTGTAGAGGTTTCGGACGAGCAGGTCTAAATGCGCCTTTCAATGGGCCCCTTGGAATTTTTAACTAAGTAAAAAGTTTAAAAATTGAGTTTTTTCAATACAATTGTGTTGAAAAGCTCTTGATCAATTATTTGAACTCCTAAAATTTGATTAAAACTTGTTTTGCGGTCCTTTTTGTCGATGTTTTGGACGAGCAGGTCTAAATGGGCCTTCCAATGGACCCGTTGGAATTTTAACTAAGTAAAAAGTACAGAAATTGAGGTTTTGCAATATAATTGTGTTGAAAAGCTCCTAATAAATTACATGAAATCCTAAGATTTGATTAAAACTTGTTTTACAGTCCTTTTTGTAGTGGTTTCGGACGAGTGGGTCGAAATGGGCCTTTCAATGGACCCGTTGAAATTTTAACTGAGTAAAAAGTACAGAAATTGAGGTTTTGCAATATAATTGTGTTGAAAATCTCCTAATCAATTATTTGAACTCATAAACTTTGAATAAAACTTTTTTGCGGTACTTTTTGTATAGGTTTCGGACGAGCAGGTCTAAATAGGCCTCTCAATGGATCCGTTGGAATTTTAACTAAGTAAAAAGTACAGAAATTGAGGTTTTGCAATATAATTGTGTTCAAAAGCTCCTAATCAATTATTTGAACTCCTAAAATTTTATTAAAACTTGTTTTGCGGTCCTTTTTGTAGAGGTTTCGGACGAGCAGGTCTAAATGGGCCTTTCAATGGACCCGTTGGAATTTTAACTGAGTAAAAAGTAAAGAAATTGAGGTTTTGCAATATATTTGTGTTTAAAATCTCCTAATTAATTACAAGAACTCCTAAAATTTGATTAAAACTTGATTTGCGGCCCTTTTTGTAGAGGTTTCGGAGGAGCAGGTCTAAATGGGCCTTTCAATGGACCCGTTAAAATTATAACTGAGTAAAAAGTACAGAAATTGAGGTTTTGCAATATAATTGTGTTGAAAAGCTCCTAATCAATTACATGAAATCCTAAGATTTGATTAAAACTTGTTTTACAGTCCTTTTGTAGTGGTTTCGGACGAGCGGGTCGAAATGGGCCTTTCAATGGACCCGTTGAAATTTTAACTGAGTAAAAAGTACAGAAATTGAGGTTTTGCAATATAATTGTGTTGAAAATCTCCTAATCAATTATTTGAACTCATAAAATTTGAATAAAATTTTTTGCGGTACTTTTTCTAGAGGTTTCGGACGAGCAGGTCTAAATGGGCCTCTCAATGGACCCGTTGGAATATTAACTGAGTAAAAGTACAGAAATTGAGGTTTTGCAATATAATTGTGTTCAAAAGCTCCTAATCAATTATTTGAACTCCTAAAATTTGATTAAAACTTGTTTTGCGGTCCTTTTTGTAGAGGTTTCGGACGAGCAGGTCTAAATGGGCCTTTCAATGGACCCGTTGGAATTTTAACTGAGTAAAAAGTACAGAAATTGAGGTTTTGCAATATAATTGTGTTGTAAAGCTCCTAATCATTTACATGAATTCCTAATATTTGATTAAAACTTGTTTCGCAGTCCTTTTTGTAGAGGTTTCGGATGAGCGGGTCGAAATGGGCCTTTCAATGGACCCGTTGGAATTTTAACTGAATAAAAAGTACAGAAATTGAGGTTTTGCAATATGATTGTGTTGAAAAGCTCCTAATCAATTATATGAACTCTTAAAATTTGATTAAAACTTGTTTTGCGGTCCTTTTTGTCGAGGTTTCGGACGAGCAGGTCTAAATGGGTCTTCCAATGGACCCGTTGGAATTTTAACTGAGTAAAAAGTACATAAATTGAGGTTTTGCAATATAATTGTGTTGAAAAGCTCCTAATCAATTACATGAACTCCTAAGATTTGATTAAAACTTGTTTTACAGTCCTTTTTGTAGAGGTTTCGGACGAGCGGGTCGAAATGGGCCTTTCAATGGACCCGTTGAAATTTTAACTGAGTAAAAAGTACATAAATTGAGGTTTTGCAATATAATTGTGTTGAAAAGCTCCTAATCAATTAATTGAACTCATAAAATTTGAACAAAACTTTTTTGCGGTCCTTTTTGTAGAGGTTTTGGACGAGCAGGTCTAAATGGGCCTTTCAATGGGCCCGTTGGATTTTTTTTTTTGAAAAAGGCGGGCCTCATTAAAAACCCCTACTAACTTCTCGAGGCGCAATCCTGGAGAAACCTAAAAGGGGAAAAGAGTACCCATAGTTCAATTATATTAAACGAGGGGAAACCTCGCAGAGTACAACATTGCGGATACAATCAGGATAGATGGACCCAAACGATAAAGATGTCATGGTCCTATGGGCATGAGTAGCCAAAGTGTGTGCAACTAAATTAGCCTCACGACAAACAAACTGAACATGAGCAAAAGAAAAACAGGACAAAGCTTCATGGGCTTGCAAGATCATCGGGCCCATAGTAGAAAGGTCAGGTCCTAGAAGGTTGAGTCTATTCACAAGAGATGCACAATCTGTCTCAAAAATCAACCGACTCCATCCTTGAGATTGAGCGAAGGTAATACCAGCTAGAAGGCCCAGCCCTTTGGATGAGACAACGTCCAAACAACTGCTCCAGGGGTAAGCCAAATCGCCAACGACCGTACCTGCTCCATCACGCACCACAACACCAACTGCCGCTGCACGTGTGGCAGGGTCAAAAGCCCCGTCCACATTAATTTTAATGTGCCCCTGAGGGGGGTGTCTCCAACGTGGAGGTGAAGCCGGCGAAGATGTAGGGGAAGAAATAGCTGTGGAGTAGTCCCGATGAAGACTGATGGAGTTGATAGCGATTAACCACGGGGGTTGAAGATGACGATTATGAACCCAGTCATTACGCCGGTTCCATATGTTCCACAGAGTAGTTAGGAAAAGGCCGAAGAGATCAGGAGAGAGAAGGCGAGCACCTTCCTCTAGCCATTGTAGACCAGTGGATGACGTACTGTTAATTAGAGAAGTAGGTAAACCGACCAAGCGGAGGGCCTCCGATGGTCCATGACAGTCACGGAGAGCATGGAGGATAGACTCCGCATTAGAATGACAAACAAGGCAGGGGCCTGAGTCTGGTGCAAAAGCCTGTAGACGAACACCAACGGGCAGGGCGTCAGATCCTAGTCGCCGTCCAAAGGTTTTGACTTTAGGCAAGGCCTTGAGCTTAGAAAGCATCTTCCAGATCCGAGAAGGACGAGATCTGGGTTCTGGAGGGCGTAGCAGAAATTGGTAGCCAGATCTGACTGAATAAATACCAGAATCATTAGGACTCCATAGGATGGAATCTCGAGTATCATTGATAATGGGAATAGACAAAATACTCTCAGCATCGGCCGTAGTAAAATACGCATGGACCTTGGCAAGATCCCATGCTGCTTGATTCCGAATCATAAAATCACGACAACGAACATGGACTTCATCCGAGATCTCATAATCCCCATAGAGGTGTGCGGACGATGAACCTCCCCAATTATCCTAATGGAGTCGAATATTGCTATTAATACCAGGACGATAAAGAAAGCCTCCAAAGAGATGTTGCATGGCATGAAATAGACCTTTCCAGGCAAAAGATCCGCAGGAAGGTCGAGATGCATGAAGGATATTACCCGAGGGAAAATACTTAGCTTTATATATTTGGCCCAGGAGAGAATATGGTTCGCAAATAAGGCGCCATAATTGTTTGCCAAGAAGCGCAATGTTAAAGTTATTGAGATCCCTAAATCCCATACCTCCTACTGATTTAGGTAAATACACATGTTCCCAGGGGAGCATGTGCCAACCTTTTTTCTTATTTTTTCCAGACCACCAATAGTGTCTGATGGCAGCGGTCATATCATCAATGATGTTTTGAGGCAGTAGATAACATGACATAACATATTGAGGTAGAGATTGTAACACAACCTTGATGAAAATTTCCCTGCCGCTGAAAGAAAGGAGTTGCTTATCCCATTTGGATAATCTTTCATAAACTTTATCGCGTATAA
This sequence comes from Hibiscus trionum, assembly GCA_030270665.1. Classification (NCBI taxonomy): domain Eukaryota; kingdom Viridiplantae; phylum Streptophyta; class Magnoliopsida; order Malvales; family Malvaceae; genus Hibiscus; species Hibiscus trionum. The sequence continues at coordinate 32,707,447 of BSYR01000008.1, forward strand.
ATCCCAGAGATACGATCTTGTTTTTCCCAATAAGAAGTGGTACCCCTAGATAGACACCTGGATTGGAGACCTTGCGAACCTGAAGGTAGGAATTAATAGCATGGCGGGTTGAACTAGGTGTACGAGGATTGTAAAAGATAGTAGACTTATCAAAATTAACAGCCTGGCCAGAGGCAGAAGCGTAGGTTTGGAGGGCCAATTTAAGGTGGGCAGCCTCCTCTGGTTTTGAGTTGAGAAAAACTATACAATCATCCGCAAAGAGGAGATGGTTGACCTTAGGTCCTTGTTTGCTGGCACCAAGGCCAGGAAGTAGGCCATTCTGCTTAGCATCGGAGAGATAGGCAGAGAGCCCTTGAGTGCAAAAAAGAAAGAGGAAAGGGGACAAAGGATCTCCTTGGCGGAGGCCCCGTTGTGGGCGAAAAAGGGAGAGTAAGAGTTGTTGACCTTAACATTGAAAGAGACCGAAGAGATACATCACATTATGAGAGAAACCCATGAAGGCGGAAAACCCATACGGGTCATAACATTTTCGAGGAAGGTCCATTCAACCCTGTCAAAGGCCTTCTCCATATCAAGCTTAAGAGCAGCACCTTGGGAAGATTTAGTGGTACCCGTATTGATGGAATGAATTATTTCGTGGGCAATAAGGATGTTGTCGGAAATATTACGTCCTTGAACAAAGGCAGCTTGGTTGGTACTAATGCAAAAGGGGATAGTATGCTTCATTCGATTGACCAAGACCTTAGCAATAATTTTGTAAATAACTGTATAGAGACTAATGGGCCTAAGATGCCGCATAGTTGTTGGATCCTTTATTTTAGGTATAAGGACCAAGATGGTTTGGTTAACCGAAGCCATGTCGGCAGATCCATTGAGAAGATTTAGGCAGAGTGTGGTTACATCTGCCCCAACCGTGTCCCAATGTTGTCGAAAAAACCCGCTAGGCAAGCCGTCAATACCAGGAGCTTTCTTGGGGTCAATATCACGGAAAGCTAAAAGGATCTCCTCAGCTGTGAAATCCCTAGTGACGGATGCATTCATAGCAGACGTAATGGAAGAAGGATTTTTTTATAGAATTTGATCTGAAAAGGAGGGATTGGAGGAGGTAAAGAGAGCGTGGAAATATGAGGATGCAATGGTCATAAGATCAGTATCATCAACACACCAATTATTGTTTGCGTCAAAAAGACCAGTGATGGTATTCTTTTTTTTCCTGCTAGTAGCACGGGCATGGAAAAAACGAGTGTTTTTGTCTCCTTGAGACAACCATAAATTACGGGAACGTTGTGCCAAGTAGGCTTCATGTTCATTAAGTAATTTATGTAGTTCAGATCTAGCAGCGATGTAACTCTCCTCAGCAGAGGCCGAAAGGGGTCGATGTAAAAGTTTATTGATTTTCTTAGAAAGGAAGTTAATACGCCCAGTGGATTTAAAGCGCTGTTGAGACTGCCAATCTCCCAAACAGGAGCCTATAGCGTGAATTTTATCGAGTGTATTGCCCTTGGTAGAATTCCAGGTTTGCTTGACTACAGAAATGCCTTCTTCATTGGCTGCCCAACAGTTTTTAAAACGGAAATTAGAGGGAGGTGGACGTTGTTCGGTTTGAAATGAGGGTTCTGTATTCAAAAGTAGAAAGCAATGGTCTGATTTGGCATCAAAATCAGAGATGATGATGTAGTTAGGATTAGTGGTTTTCCATTCCATATTACCGACAAAACGGTCAAGACGCTCAAATAGCGTGGGTGTATTGGGCCCAAGTTTAGACCATGTAAACCAACCCTTAGCTGGTTTGCAATCAAAGAGGTTGTTGCGTGAGAGGCATTGTCGAAAATTATTAATTTGAGATCTTGCGCGGCGACACCCTCCTTGTTTCGCGTTATCAGATAGAATTTCGTTAAAATCACCTCCTAGTGGCCAAGGGAGATTGTAATTGTTGTTTAGGGAGTCAATTAAATCCCAAGTTTTAGTTTTATGACTAGTTTCAGAGTAACCATGTATACCAGTGAAATAAAACGAGTAGGAGTCGCAATTAATTTGAGTATGAATAAAACGATCTGAATACGAAAGCAACGTGATATTATATTTATTATTTGATAATAAAGCAAGGCCAGAGCAACGTTCAGATGGTTTAATAGTAAAAACTTCATGCATACCTAAAAAAGAACTAAGACGGCTACAAGCCGTATTTTTTAGTTTCGTTTCACATAAAAAAAGAAAATCTGGAGAATGACGTCGAACATATTGTTGGAGATGTTGAACTGCCTGGACCTTCCCAAGACCCTGGCAGTTCCAGCATAAAATAATCATTTTCCTCAGCGGGGTTGTGCATCAGCCGCCGCCGGGGAGTTTTTTCCGCTACTCATCCCAGCTTTCGAAGTTGAGGAGGGGGAGGGCCTGGATTTCTTTGGTTGGAGGATCACTTGTATAGGGGAGCGCCTTTTGGTACCACGATTGGTAGGTATGGGAATAGGAGTAGGAGCAGAGGCTACATCATTTGGATAATTTTTAAGAAGCCAAGAGTCAAATGCATCTAAAAGTGGAATACCAGTTTGAAGTAGAGGCTTACTTAGTTGAGCATCCAGATTGTTCACTTGCTGGGCAGTAGGGCTGGGAACGCTATCGTCCTGTGCATCCCAATCGCCATTCTCAGAGTTCTCAGGAATAGGATATATTGTGTTCAGAGGCTGGGGTGCAATAACTCGAGGGGGGAGAGTGACACACGAAGGTTTCTGATGGTCCTTTTTTGGTATGGTCAGCTTGGACGATTCTTCGCCAACCAGCTCATCATTGGGATTGGCATCCTCAGCAGGGAGATCTGCAAAGGAAGCAGCGTCTCCATCATTGAGTTTACCTAAAAATTCATGAAATGAGGAGTTGTGTTTTATATGTGGCAAACGACGGAGAAAAGATTGGTGATGAAAATGGATAAAAGACAGACCCGGTTCTGGTGCTGAGGCAACTGGTTCAGCAACTGATTTGCCTTTATCTTTCGGATCTGTTTGTAAAGGAAAATTAATAAGTGGTAGTGTACAGAAGTAGATGATGTGATGGAAAAATAATAAGAGTAATGAAGTACCTATCGGTGGTTGGCGGGTAGCATTAGTGGTAGGTTCAACTACTCGAATGCGGCCTCGTGGTCCTTGGTCCCTACGACGCGGGGGAAGCCAACAGAGCCACTCACCATATTGAAGTTTCGTCGGGTCGAGCGCGGCTTTATTAGGACAATTCTCAAAGATATGACTGATGATGCCACAACCGTGGCATAGTAGAGGAAGACGCTCATATTGGAGGCGACAAGAAGTAGTACGTGTACCTTTCCCAATGAGGAGGAAGCGTCGAACAGGCTTAGTAATATCCATTAGGATTTCAACTCGTAAAAACTCGGTCATGTTTCCTTCTTTCCTTCGAGTGTCTGTTCTGAGAGCGGTACCAACCATAGCACCAAGTGATTGGCCCACTAAGTGGGTTCTGTCGGGATCTTCCATTAAGGGCTTAGGCAGTACAAGTATACGAAACCAGATCCACATAGGGTTGAAGGAGTATTCATCCATACTTTTCCCGGGAGTATATTCAGCTAGAGCCAGCCACTCGTCTTTGTAGAGCCAAGGGCCCCTTTCATATACGTCATCACGATCAATCAATGTAGCAAATTCAATCCTGAAGAAGGAGTCTCTAATTATAGAGATTGATTTGAGGTTGTTCTTCTTCCAGATGCCTTCAAAAGCAGAGAGAACAGCCCAGTCGTCGATCGGCTTTGTGGAGATAAATTTTCCGATTAGGATAGTTTTCGGGTCTTCCTCAAAGAAATCAAAATCTGGGGTGTAATTGGCATTTGCTTCTTCATTTGTGAAATCTAGATTGGTATAGTGGGGGAGAGAGGAAGAGGAAGCCATTTGATTGATTTGGGCGAGAAAGGGAGAATGAGTAATAGGAGACGATGGAAACAGGAATTGGTAGATTAGGAAAAGAGAAGTGGAAAAGAATAGTACCTTGTAAATAAGCATTACCGAAAAAAGAAAGGTAATTAATGAAATGAGGGAAGAGGAATAAATGTAATTAAAGGGAGTGGAAGGAGAGTTTCCAAATGTAAGAGATGATATTTGGTAGTTAATTCGAAAAGAGGAAGGAACTATTAAAGACAGATTCCTAGGATTAGGGATGGAAATAGGATAATTTATGGAAAGAATCGTGGGAAATAGAAGGTTAGAATTATGGATCGGATTTATAGGAATAACTAATAAAGAAAGGAAATCATTATGAATGTAAAAAGGAAATAAAGTATATAAGATAGGCGCATAGAAAAGGAAATTAAATAATGGATTAAGGTGGGGAATATAATTGTAAGAAATTAATATTGGGGATAGATCACTAGAATTTAGAGAGGTTTGGCGGGAACATAACATGAGAGGAGAAATAGATTTGGAAAGGCTTATAGGATATTTATTGAAAATTTGGAATGAAATAAAATTCCTTAAAAAAGGGAGTTGGTATGATTTTTTTTGGAGAGGTTGATTTTGTGAGGAAAACAATTTAGCTGGCATATTAAATGAGAAAAAATATAATTATGGGAGGTAAGGGAATTGATAGGTATGAATTTAATATTGGAAACTATGAGTAAGGAAAATTCGGGAAGGTACCCGAGTCAGGGGAAATCTTGTAAAATATGATATGGTTTGAAGATGTCAAGAGAGGGAATTTTGTGTAAATTAGCCAATACAATATTATTTTGAAGAAAGTAATACTCATTAAAAGGTAAACTTGGGTCCTTGAATTAAAGTAGAGTGTAGTATCCTTGGATTTTGTATTTGTTGGGGTAACGCCATGGAGATTGTGATGAGAGTAAGCTGAATAATTGGGGTGAGGGAGAAATAACGATGTAGAGTAGGGAGAAATATATGAGCGGTTAGATTGTAGGAATCGTAAACTAATTGTGTATACATGAGAGAGATAGAATAACGTTTCAAAGTAGAATAGTAGTTTCACCAAGAAGGTGATTGTAAAAATATCCCTGAAAAGGGCTCGAGTAAGTACACCCATGTGGGAGTTAGGGAGGTAAATGTATATAAAAAATTTTGTGCGTACTAACGGGAAGGTCAGTATTAATCATGGATATACATTGTAGGTAAGAAAGTAGCAGGAAGCAGAAAATAAAATATAAAAGGCCAGATTGGAACTACAAATTCATGGCAGAACAATATTGGGTAAGATAAAGAAAAGACAACCATAACAGAAATTCCCACTGTGGGAGATCAAATATCCGCGGGCATAAAATATAAAAAGCCTAGCTATTAGATATGGAAGAACATAGAGCAAGCAGATAAAATAGGCGGAATAGCAAGGAAAAGCAACAAGCAGAGCTGGAACAGAAGGAAAAAAAATTATTACAGACCGGGGGAAAGAAAGGGGAGGGGGTAAGAAAATTATTACAGACCAAAAGAGAAAAAGAATAGGGGGAATTAAAAGAATAATCACATCCCATAAACTTTAATTTAAAAACCTATAAGCGTGTTACAATGAGGCATGGCCAAGGTCTTCGGGGCAGGAGCTTCCACAAAGCATTGAGATTCTCGTAAGCAAGAAAAAAAGGGAAAGAAAAAGTTAGAGTGAAAAAAAGAAAACTTGGAACAAGCAAAGGGGGTACTGATAATGCGTAGAGGTGAGATAGTAGCAGCAGGTGACAATAATAAAGATTGAGGGAGAGGATAAAAAAACCAGAAACAAGTGAAATTACCATAGATGGAGCTATTAACAGGAAATTGAAAGACAGAAGCAGTAAGAATATGAAACATGGATAAGCAAATATAAAGGGAAACCAAAGTATGGGGGGCCAGCAAAGTAACATATAAATCATTATAAAATATGATGGATTGCTTACATGTAGCCATGGTGCAGAGATAGGGGACAAAGCATAGAGACATAATAAAATTTATAGATAACATAGTCGAGAGAAAGCTAGTAATAACAATCCAATTAGGGAGAATATACCCTCTGTAGATCCAGATAAAATTTAAAAGGTAAGAAGACGATAAACCCACTTGGTGGTTCGAAGGTTTTCCCCCAAGAAGGGATCGTAAGTTCCCCATATAGGGGATAGACAAAGAAATGTAAGAAGAGAAAACATAGTAGTGTAACATTGATAAAACAACTAAGTAGCAAACAAACAGCATAGGAAGACGAGCATACAAATCAAATAGGGAAAGGGAATCAAGGGATACAATAAAGATTCTCAGATAGAAGTAAAAGACAATATGCCAATCAGTAAAGATGTCATAGATACAAATCCAATATATTATGAGAAAGAGACAACCAGCATACTTAAAATGTAATAGAGAGGAAAACAATGGGTGGATGATGGAGAAAGAGGCAATAGGACTAAGTATACCATTCAGAAATGTTCGAAGGAAAAAGAAATTCAGAGGGTAGGATATGTAACAAATCGAACAACATATTTCCAATAAACAATAATAATAAAATGATAAACATGAGAACACATAAAGGAAGGAAACACATCGATTGGAAAATAGGAGAAATAGAAAAATACCTTTGGAAAAATTAGGTGTAAGAAAGAATAGGGGAAAGACATGTAGTTGAAACCTAAAATTGGAGATCATTTAAAGATCATATATTGTGATGAATAGAGTAGAGCAAGATGACAGAGGTAATTGTAGTAATTGGAAGGAGAAATAATCAGATTGACATGGAGGTGTAAAATTGACGGTAAATCTATAGTGCAAAAGTAGTATATGCCTAATTTTAAGATAGGTACAGAGTAAAAGTGTACTCCCAAAAGGATTGAAAAGTATTCCCACATGGTGGGTCGATAGAAAATTCCCAGTATGGGATCGGTAGGCAGTAGTGAGGAAACAGACAAGAATAGAAAAAAGTGGAGGCGGAACCCAGCAAACATCAAAAGTAATCAGATCAGTAAATAAAATGGGGAAGAGAAAACATAATTGAATAATATGTAAATGAGAGCAAACATGTAAGCAAGATATAGAAACAGTGTAAAAAGTGCTAATAGGAAAAGGGGTAGAACAATGGCAGCAAACAAAAAAAAGGAAGATTGTAATATCGAAAATTGAAATGTGGCGGTGAAAGGATATTACCAGGTGTAGTTGGGGTTGCAATCCGTTTTACAGCCGTAAGGGAAGGGGGAAAAACCAAAGGGATATCTGCAAGTAAACCAGGAGTGAGTAGCGTAAAAGGGAACATAGGATTAAATAAAACCCTAAAAAAATTGCATAATAAAATTAGGGGATTTGTCCCAAATTTCCGATGAGAAGCAGCGGCTAGGAAACCCTAGATGGTGGTGTACAACGCATGTAAACGAAACCGGATCGGAGATCCTGCAGACGTGAAAGAGATCAAAAGACATCATTGAAAGTAAAAGAAGAGAAAATAGAGATTGGAAAGGAGAGGTGCGGCTTGTGGTCTGGTGTCCGACGACGGAGGGAGATCTAGCGGCTGGAAAAACCGGTGGCTCAAGGTAGATGGAAGATCTAGGAAATCCAGATTTGTATCTCGCAAAAAAACCACCAAAGATTGGGGGTTTGCAAGAACACAAAACGATCAGAGCAAAAAGATCCGTAAAAAACAGAATAAAAAATATAAAGAAGAAAATAAAAGAGAAGATAAAACAAAGAAAGGGTGGGATGGCCATTCGAGAAATTCTTACCGTGAAGCGCTGGGTTCTCGTGGAAGCAAAAAACGTCGGTTGGTGAGGAGAAGCAAAAGCTGGCGGGTGGCGTGGTAAAGGGAGAAGAAACGGCAGAAAAGGCAAAAAAAAAAGAAAGGAGGGGAAGGGGAGAGTGTACGGGGGAAAGAAACATAGAAAGGAAAAAAGCAAAAGCAAAAAACCACACACCAAACCAAGAGAAACCCGAGAGAGAGAGAATTTCGAGAGCCACCCCACCCGTTGGAGCCCGTTGGAATTTTAACTGATTAAAAAGTATAAAAATTGAGGTTTTTCAATATAATTGTGTTCAAAAGCTCCTAAACAATTATTTGAACTCCTAAAATTTGATTAAAACTTGTTTTGCGGTCCTTTTTATCGAGGTTTCGGACGAGCATGTCTAAATGGGCCTTTCAATGGACCCGTTCGAATTTTAACTAAGTAAAAAGTACAGAAATTGAGGTATTGCAATATAATTGTGTTGAAAAGCTCCTAATCAATTACATGAACTCCTAAAATTTGATTAAAACTTGTTTTGCAGTCCTTTTTGTAGAGGTTTCGGACGAGCGGGTCGAAATGGGCCTTTCATTGGACCCGTTGAAATTTTAACTGGGTAAAAAGTACAGAAATTGAGGTTTTGCAATATAATTGTGTTGAAAAGCTCCTAATCAATTATTTGAACTCCTAAAATTTGATCAAAACTTGTTTTGCGGTCCTTTTTGTCGAGGTTTCGGACGAGCATGTCTAAATAGGCCTTTCAATGGACCCGTTGGAATTTTAACTGAGTAAAAAGTACAAAAATTGAGGTTTTGCAATATAATTGTTTTGAAAATCTCCTAATCAATTACATGATCTCCTAAAATTTGATTAAAACTTGTTTTGCGACCCTTTTGTAGAGGTTTCGGAAGAGGAGGTCTAAATGGGCCTTTCAATGGACCCGTTGGAATTATAACTGAGTAAAAAGTATAAAAATTGAGGTTTTACATTATAATTGTGTTGAAAATCTCCTAATCAATTATTTGAACTCCTAAAATTCGAATAAATCTTTTATGCGGTCCTTTTTGTAGAGGTTTCGGACGAGTAGGTCTAAATGGGCCTTTCAATGGACCCGTTAGAATTTTAACTGAGTAAAAAGTACAGAAATTGAGGTTTTGCAATATAATTGTGTAGAAAAGCTCCTAATAAATTATTTGAACTCCTAAAATTTGGTGAAAACTTGTTTTGCGGTCCTTTTTGTCGAGGTTTCGGACTAGCAGGTCTAAATGGGCCTTTTAATGGACCCGTTGGAATTTTAACTGAGTAAAAAGTAAAAAAAATTGAGGTTTTGCAATATAATTGTGTTGAAAAGCTCCTAATCAATTATTTGTACTCCTAAAATATGATCAAAACTTGTTTTGCGGTCCTTTATGTAGAGGTTTCAGACGTGCGGGTCTAAATTGGCCTTTCAATGGTCCTGTTGGAATTTTAACTGAGTAAAAAGTACAGAAATTGAGGTTTTGCAATATAATTGTGTTGAAAATCACCTAATCAATTACATGATCTCTTAAAATTTGATTAAAACTTGTTTTTCGGCCCTTTTTGTAGAGGTTTCGGACGAGCATGTCTAAATGGGCCTTTCAATGGACTCGTTGGAATTTTAACTGAGTAAAAAGCATAAAAATTGAGGTTTTGCAATATAATTGTGTTGAAAAGATCCTAATCAATTATTTGTACTCCTAAAATATTATCAAAACTTGTTTTGCGGTCCTTTATGTAGAGGTTCCGGGCGTGCGGGTCAAATGGGCCTTTCAATGGACTCGTTGGAATTTTAACTGAGTAAAATGTATAAAAATTGAAGTTTTGCAATGTAATTGTGTTGAAAAGCTCCTAATCATTTATTTGAACTCCTAAAATTTGATTAAAACGTTTTTTGCGGTCCTTTTTGTATCAGTTTCGGACGAGCAGGTCTAAATGGGCCTTACAATGGACCCGTTGGAATTTTAACTGAGTAAAAAGTACCGAAATTGAGGTTTTGAAATATATTTGTGTTGAAAAGCTCCTAATAAATTATATGAACTCCTAAAATTTGATTAAAACTTGTTTTGTGGTCCTTTTTGTCGAGGTTTCGGACGAGCAGTTCTAAATGGGCCTTTCAATGGACCCGTTAGAATTTTAACTGAGTAAGAAGTACAGAAATTGAGGTTTTGCAATAAAAGTGTGTTGAAAATCTCCTAATCAATTACATGAACTCCTAAAATTTGATTAAAACTTGTTTTGCAGTCCTTTTTGTAGAGGTTTCGGACGAGCGTGTCGGAATGGGCCTTTCAATAGACCCGTAGGAATTTTAACTGAGTAAAAAGTACAGAAATTAAGTTTTTTCAATATAATTGTGTTGAAAAGATCCTAATCAATTATTTGAACTTCTAATATTTGAATAAAAAAATTTTGCGGTCCTTTTTGTAGAGGGTTCGGACGAGCAGGTCTAAATGGGCCTTTCAATGGACTAGTTGTAATTTTAACTGAGTAAAAAGTATAAAAATTGAGGTTTTTCAATATAATTTTGTTGAAAAGCTCCTAATCAATTATTTGAACTCCTAAAATTAGATTAAAGCTTGTTTTGCGATCCTTTTTGTCGAGGTTTCGGACGAGCAGGTCTAAATGGGCCTTTCAATGGACCCTTTTTTGCGGTCCTTTTCGTATCAGTTTCGGACGAGCATGTCTAAATGGGCCTTACAATGGACCCTTTGGAATTTTAACTAAGTAAAAAGAATAAAAATTGAGGTGTTGCAATATAATTGTGATGAAAAGCTACTAATCAATTATTTGTACTCCTAAAATATGATTAAAACTTGTTTTGCGGTCCTTTTTGTCGAGGTTTCGGACGAGCAGGTCTAAATGGGCAGCAATGGACCCGTTGGAATTTTAACTGAGTAAAAAGTACAGAAATTGAGGTTTTGCAATATAAATGTGTTAAAAATCTCCTAATCAATTACATGAACTCCTAAAATTTGATTAAAACTTGTTTGCAGTCCTTTTTGTAGAGGTTTCGGACGAGCGGGTCGAAATGGGCCTTTCAATGGACCCGTTGGAATTTTAACTGAGTAAAAAGTACAGAAATTGAGGTTTTGCAATATAATTGTGTTGAAAAGCTCCTAATAAATTATTTGAAATCCTAATATTTGAATAAAACTTTTTTGCGGTCATTTTTGTCGAGGGTTCGGACGAGCATGTCTAAATGGGCCTTTCAATGGGCCCGTTGGAATTTTAACTGAGTAAAAAGTACAGAAATTGAGGTTTTGCAATATAATTGTGTTTAAAAGCTCCTAATCAATTATTTGAACTCCTAAAATTTGATTAAAACTTGTTTTGCGGTCCTTTTTGTCGAGGTTTCGGACGAGCGGGTCGAAATGGGCCTTTCAATGGACCCGTTGGAGTTTTAACTGAGTAAAAAGTATAGAAATTGAGGTTTTGCAATATAATTGTGTTGGAAATCTCCTAATCAATAACATGATCTCCTAAATTTTGATTAAAACTAGTTTTACGGCCCTTTTGTAGAGGTTCCAGACGAGCATGTCTAAATGGGCTTTTCAATAGACCTGTTGGAATTTTAACTGATTAAAAAGTATAAAAATTGAGGTTTTGCAATATAATTGTGTTGAAAAGCTACTAATCAATTATTTGTACTCCTAAAATATGATCAAAACTTCTTTTGAGGTCCTTTATGTAGAGGTTTCGGACATGCGGGTCTAAATGGGCCTTTCAATGGACCCGTTGGAATTTTAACTGAGTAAAATGTATAAAAATTGAAGTTTTGCAATATTATTGTGTTGAAAATCTCCTAATCATTTATTTGAACTCCTAAAATTTGATTAAAACTTTTTTGCGGTCCTTTTTGTATCGGTTTAGGACGAGCTGGTCTAAATGGGCCTTACAATGGACCCGTTGGAATTTTAACTGAGTAAAAAGTACATAAATTGAGGTTTTGCAATATAATTGTGTTGAAAAGCTCCTAATCAATTATTTGAACTCCTAAAATTTGATTAAAACTTGTTTTGCGGTCCTTTTTGTCGAGGTTTCGGACGAGCAGGTCGAAATGGGCCTTTCAATGGACCCGTTGGAATTTTAACTGAGTAAAAAGTACAGAAATTGAGGTTTTGCAATATAATTGTGTTGAAAAGCTCCTAATCAATTACACGAACTCCTAAAATTTGATTAAAAATTGTTTTGCAGTCCTTTTTGTAGAGGTTTCGGACGAGCGGGTCGTAATGGGCCTTTCAATGGACCCGTTGGAATTTTAACTGAGTAAAAAGTACAGAAATTGAGGTTTTGCAATATAATTGTATTGAAAAGATCCTAATCAATTACATGAACTCCTAAAATTTGATTAAAACTTGTTTTGCAGTCCTTTTTGTAGAGGTTTCGGATGAGCGGGTCGAAATGGGCCTTTCAATGGACCCGTTGAAATTTTAACTAAGTAAAAAGTACAGAAATTGAGGTTTTGCAATATAATTGTGTTGAAAAGCACCTAATCAATTACATGAACTCCTAAAATTTGATTAAAACTTGTTTTGCAGTCCTTTTTGTTGAGGTTTTGGACGAGCGGGTCGAAATGGGCCTTTCAATGGACCCGTTGGAATTTTAACTAAGTAAAAAGTACAGAAATTAAGGTTTTGCAATATAATTATGTTGAAAAGCTCCTAATCAATTACATGAACTCCTAAAATTTGATTAAAACCTGTTTTGCAGTCCTTTTTGTATCAGTTTCGAACGAGCGGGTCGAAATGGGCCTTTCAATTCACCCGTTGGAATTTTAACTGAGTAAAAAGTACAGAAATTGAGGTTTTGCAATATAATTATGTTGAAAAGCCCCGTTGAAATTTTAACTAAGTAAAAAGTACAGAAATTGAGGTTTTGCAATATAATTGTGTTGAAAAGCACCTAATCAATTACATGAACTCCTAAAATTTGATTAAAACTTGTTTTGCAGTCCTTTTTGTTGAGGTTTTGGACGAGCGGGTCGAAATGGGCCTTTCAATGGACCCGTTGGAATTTTAACTGAGTAAAAAGTACAGAAATTGAGGTTTTGCAATATAATTGTGTTGAAAAGCTCCTAATCAATTACATGAACTCCTAAAATTTGATTAAAACCTGTTTTGCAGTCCTTTTTGTATCAGTTTCGAACGAGCGGGTCGAAATGGGCCTTTCAATGCACCCGTTGGAATTTTAACTGAGTAAAAAGTACAGAAATTGAGGTTTTTCAATATAATTGTGTTTAAAAGCTCCTAATCAATTATTTGAACTCCTAAAATTTGATTAAAACTTGTTTTGCGGTCCTTTTTGTCGAGGTTTCGGACGAGCAGGTCTAAATGGGCCTTTCAATGGACCCGTTGGAATTTTAACTGAGTAAAAAGTACAGAAATTTAGGTTTTTCAATATAATTGTGTTGAAAAGCTCCTAATCAATTATTTGAACTCCTAAATTTTTATTAAAACTTGTTTTGCGGTCCTTTTTGTCGAGGTTTCGGACGAGCGGGTCTAAATGGGCCTTTCAATGGACCCGTTGGAATTTTAACTGAGTAAAAAGTACAGAAATTGAGGTTTTTCAATATAATTGTGTTGAAAAGCTCCTAATCAATTATATGAACTCCTAAAATTTGATTAAAACTTGTTTTGCGGTCCTTTTTGTCGAGGTTTCGGACGAGTAGATCTAAATAGGCCTTTCAATGGACCCGTTGGAATTTTAACTGAGTAAAAAGTACAGAACTTGAGGTTTTGCAATATAATTGTGTTGAAAATCTCCTAACCAATTACATGATCTACTAAAATTTGATTAGAACTAGTTTTGCGGCCCTTTTTGTAAAGGTTCCGGACGAGCATGTCTAAATGGGCCTTTCAATGGACCCGTTGGAATTTTAACTGAGTAAAAAGTATAAAAATTGAGGTCCTTTTTGTATTGGTTTCGGACGAGCTGGTCTTAATGGGCCTTACAATTGACCCGTTGGAATTTTAATTGGGGGAAAAGTACAGAAATTGAGGTTTTGCAGTATAATAGTGTTGAAAAGCTCCTAATCAATTACATGAACTCCTAAAATTTGATTAAAACTTGTTTTCCAGTCCTTTTTGTAGAGGTTTCGGACGAGCGGGTCGTAATGGGACTTTGAATGGACTCGTTGGAATTTTAACTGAGTAAAAAGTATAAAATTTTTGGTTATTCAATATAATTGTGTTGAAAAGCTCCTAATCAATTATTTGAACTCCTAAAATTTGATCAAAACTTGTTTTGCGGTCCTTTATGTAGAGGTTTCGGACGTGCGGGTCTAAATGGGCCTTTCAATGGACCCGTTGGAATTTTAACTGAGTAAAATGTATTATAATTGAAGTTTTGCAATATAATTGTGTTGAAAAGCTCCTAATCATTTATTTGAACTCCTAAAATTTGATTAAAACATTTTTTACGGTCCTTTTTGTATCAGTTTCGGACGAGCAGGTCTAAATGGGCCTTACAATGGACCCGTTGGAATTTTAACTGAGTAAAAAGTACAGAAATTGAGGTTTTGCAATATAATTGTGTTGAAAAGCTCCTAATCAATTATATGAACTCCTAAATTTTGATTAAAACTTGTTTTACGGTCCTTTTTGTCGAGGTTTCGGACGAGCATGTCTAAATGGGCCTTTCAATGGACCCGTTGGAATTTTAACTGAGTAAAAAGTACAGAAATTGAGGTTTTTCAATATAATTGTGTTGAAAAGTTCCTAATAAATTATTTAAACTCCTAAAATTTGATTAAAACTTGTTTTGCGGTCCTTTTTGTCGATGTTTAGGACGAGCAGGTCTAAATGGGCCTTTCAATGGACCCATTGGAATTTTAATTGAGTAAAAAGTACAGAAATTGAGGTTTTTCAATATAATTGTGTTGAAAAGCTCCTAATCAATTATTTGAACTCCTAAAATTTGATTAAAACTTGTTTTGCGGTCCTTTTTGTCGAGGTTTCGGACAAGCGGGTCTAAATTGGCCTTTCAATGGACCCGTTGGAATTTTAACTGAGTAAAAAGTACAGAAATTGAGGTTTTGCAATATAAATGTGTTGAAAAGCTCATAATCAATTATTTGAACTCCTAATATTTGAATACAACTTTTTTGCGGTCCTTTTTGTAGAGGTTTCGGAAGAGCGGGTCGAAATGGGCATTTCAATGGACCCGTTGGAATTTTAACTGGGTAAAAAGTACAGTAATTGAGGTTTTGCAATATAATTGTGTTGAAAATATCCTAATCAATTACATGATCTACTAAAATTTGATTAAAACTAGTTTTGCGGCACTTTTTGTAGAGGTTCCGGACGAGCATGTCTAAATGGGCCTTTCAATGGACCCGTTGGAATTTTAACTGAGTAAAAAGTATAAAATTGAGGTTTTGCAATATAAATGTGTTGAAAAGCTACTAATCAATTATTTGTACTCCTAAAATATGATCAAAACTTGTTTTGAGGTCTTTTATTCAGAGGTTTCGGACGTGCGGGTCTAAATGGGCCTTTCAATGGACCCGTTGGAATTTTAACTGAGTAAAATGTATAAAAATTGAAGTATCTCAATATAATTGTGTTGAAAATCTCCTAATCATTTATTTTAACTCCTAAAATTTGATTAAAACTTTTTTGCGGCCCTTTTTTTATTGGTTTCAGACCAGCTGGTCTAAATGGGCCTTACAATGGACCCGTTGGAATTTTAACTGAGGAAAAAGTACAGAAATTGAGGCTTTGCAGTATAATTGTGTTGAAAAGCTCCTAATCAATTACATCAACTCCTAAAATTTGATTAAAACTTGTTTTCCAGTCCTTTTTGTAGAGGTTTCGGACGAGCGGGTCGAAATGGGCCTTTCAATGGACTCGTTGGAATTTTAACTGAGTAAAAAGTATAAAAATTGAGGTTTTTCAATATAATTGTGTTGAAAAGCTCCTAATCAATTATTTGAACTCCTAAAATTTGATCAAAACTTGTTTTGCGGTCCTTTATGTAGAGGTTTCGGACGTGCGGGTCTAAATGGGCCTTTCAATGGACCTGTTGGAATTTTAACTGAGTAAAATGTATTATAATTGAAGTTTTGCAATATAATTGTGTTGAAAAGCTCTTAATCATTTATTTGAACTCCTAAAATTTGATTAAAACTTTTTTTACGGTCCTTTTTGTATCAGTTTCGGACGAGCAGGTCTAAATGGGCCTTACAATGGACCCGTTGGAATTTTAACTGAGTAAAAAGTACAAAAATTGTATGAACTCCTAAATTTTGATTAAAACTTGTTTTGCGGTCCTTTTTGTCGAGGTTTCGGACGAGCAGGTCTAAATGTGCTTTTCAATGGACCCGTTGGAATTTTAACTGAGTAAAAAGTACACAAATTGAGGTTTTTCAATATAATTGTGGTGAAAAGTTCCTAATAAATTATTTGAACTCCTAAAATTTGATTAAAACTTGTTTTGCGGTCATTTTTGTCGATGTTTCGGACGAGCAGGTCTAAATGGGCCGGACCCGTTGGAATTTTAACTGATTAAAACGTACAGAAATTGAGGGTTTTCAATATAATTGTGTTGAAAAGCTCCTAATCAATTATTTGAACTCCTAAAATTTGATTAAAACTTGTTTTGCGGTACTTTTTGTCGAGTTTTCGGACGAGCGGGTCTAAATTGGCCTTTCAATGGACCCGTTGGAATTTTAACTGAGTAAAAAGTACAAAAATTGAGTTTTTTCAATATTATTGTGTTGAAAAGCTCCTAATAAATTATTTGAACTCCTAAAATTTGATTAAAACTTGTTTTACGGTCCTTTTGTCGAGGTTTCGGACGAGCAGATCTAAATGGGCCTTTTAATGGACCCGTTGGAATTTTAACTGAGTAAAAAGTACAGAAATTGAGGTTTTGCAATATAATTGTGTTGAAAATCTCCTAATCAATTACATGATCTACTAAAATTTGATTAAAACTAGTTTTGCGGCCCTTTTTGTAGAGGTTGCGGACGAGCATGTCTAAATGGGCCTTTCAATGGACCCGTTGGAATTTTAACTGAGTAAAAAGTATAAAAATTGAGGTTTTGCAATATAATTGTGTTTGAAAAGCTACTAATCAATTATTTGTACTCCTAAAATATGATCAAAACTTGTTTTGAGGTCCTTTATGCAGAGGTTTCGGACGTGCGGGTCTAAATGGGCCTTTCAATGGACTCGTTGGAATTTTAACTGAGTAAAATGTATAAAAATTGAAGTTTTGCAATATAATTGTGTTGAAAATCTCCTAATCATTTATTTGAACTCCTGAAAATTTGATTAAAACTTTTAAGCGGCCCTTTTTGTATTGGTTTCGGACGAGCTAGTCTAAATGGGCCTTACAATGGACCCGTTGGAATTTTAACTGAGGAAAAAGTACATAAATTGAGGTTTTGCAGTATAATTGAGTTGAAAAGCTCATAATCAATTACATCAACTCCTAAAATTTGATTAAAACTTGTTTTCCAGTCCTTTTTGTAGAGGTTTCGGACGAGCGGGTCGAAATGGGCCTTTCAATGGACTCGTTGGAATTTTAACTGAGTAAAAAGTATAGAAATTGAGGTTTTTCAATATAATTGTGTTGAAAAGCTCCTAATCAATTATTTGAACTCCTAAATTTTGATCAAAACTTGTTTTGCGGTCCTTTATGTAGAGGTTTCGGACGTGCGGGTCTAAATGGGCCTTTCAATGGACCTGTTGGAATTTTAACTAAGTCAAATGTATTATAATTGAAGTTTTGCAATATAATTGTGTTGAAAAGCTCCTAATCATTTATTTGAACTCCTAAAATTTGATTAAATCTTTTTTTTACGGTCCTTTTTGTAGAGGTTTCGGACGAGCAGGTCTAAATGAGCCTTACAATGGACCCGTTGGAATTTTAACTGGGTAAAATGTATAAAAATTGAAGTTTTGCAATATAATTGTGTTCAAAAGCTCCTAATCATTTATTTGAACTCTAAAATTTGATTAAAATTTTTTTACAGTCCTTTTTGTATCAGTTTCGAACGAGCAGGTCTAAATGAGCCTTACAATGGACCCGTTGGAATTTTAACTGAGTAAAAAGTACAAAATTGAGGTTTTGCAATATAATTGTGTTGAAAAGCTCCTAAACAATTATATGAACTCCTAAATTTTGATTAAAACTTGTTATGTGGTCCTTTTTGTCGAGGTTTCGGATCAGCAAGTCTAAATGAGCCTTTCAATGGACCCGTTGGAATTTTAACTGAGTAAAAAGTACAAAAATGAGGTTTTTCAATATAATTGTGTTGAAAAGCTCCTAATAAATTATTTTAACTCCTAAATTTTGATTAAAATTTGTTTTGCGGTCCTTTTTGTTGAGGTTTCGGACGAGCAGGTCTAAATAGACCTTTCAATGGACCCGTTGGAATTTTAACAGAGTAAAAAGTACAGAAATTAAGGTTTTTCAATATAATTGTGTTGAAGAGCTCTTAATCAATTATTTGAACTCCTAAAATTAGATTAAAACTTGTTTTACGGTCCTTTTTGTCGAGGTTTCGGACGAGCGGGTCTAAATGGGCCTTTCAATGGACCCGTTGGAATTTTAACTGAGTAAAAAGTACAGAAATTGAGGTTTTTCAATATAATTGAATTGAAAAGCTCCTAATAAATTATTTGAACTCCTAAAATTGGATCAAAACTTGTTTTGCGGTCCTTTATGTAGAGGTTTCGGACGTGCGGGTCTAAATGGGCCTTTCAATGGACCCGTTGTAATTTTAACTGAGTAAAATGTATTATAATTGAAGTTTTGCAATATAATTGTTTTTAAAATCTCCTAATCATTTATTTGAACTCCTAAAATTTGATTAAAACTTTTTTGCGTTCCTTTTTGTATCAGTTTCGAACGAGCAGGTCTAAATGGGCCTTACAATGGACCCGTTGGAATTTTAACTGGGGAAAAAGTATTATAATTGAAGTTTTGCAATATAATTGTGTTGAAAAGCTCTTAATCATTTATTTGAACTCCTAAAATTTGATTAAAACTTTTTTTACGGTCCTTTTTGTATCAGTTTCGGACGAGCAGGTCTAAATGGGCCTTACAATGGACCCGTTGGAATTTTAACTGAGTAAAAAGTACAAAAATTGTATGAACTCCTAAATTTTGATTAAAACTTGTTTTGCGGTCCTTTTTGTCGAGGTTTCGGACGAGCAGGTCTAAATGTGCTTTTCAATGGACCCGTTGGAATTTTAACTGAGTAAAAAGTACATAAATTGAGGTTTTTCAATATAATTGTGGTGAAAAGTTCCTAATAAATTATTTGAACTCCTAAAATTTGATTAAAACTTGTTTTGCGGTCATTTTTGTCGATGTTTCGGACGAGCAGGTCTAAATGGGCCGGACCCGTTGGAATTTTAACTGATTAAAACGTACAGAAATTGAGGGTTTTCAATATAATTGTGTTGAAAAGCTCCTAATCAATTATTTGAACTCCTAAAATTTGATTAAAACTTGTTTTGCGGTACTTTTTGTCGAGTTTTCGGACGAGCGGGTCTAAATTGGCCTTTCAATGGACCCGTTGGAATTTTAACTGAGTAAAAAGTACAAAAATTGAGTTTTTTCAATATTATTGTGTTGAAAAGCTCCTAATAAATTATTTGAACTCCTAAAATTTGATTAAAACTTGTTTTACGGTCCTTTTGTCGAGGTTTCGGACGAGCAGATCTAAATGGGCCTTTTAATGGACCCGTTGGAATTTTAACTGAGTAAAAAGTACAGAAATTGAGGTTTTGCAATATAATTGTGTTGAAAATCTCCTAATCAATTACATGATCTACTAAAATTTGATTAAAACTAGTTTTGCGGCCCTTTTTGTAGAGGTTGCGGACGAGCATGTCTAAATGGGCCTTTCAATGGACCCGTTGGAATTTTAACTGAGTAAAAAGTATAAAAATTGAGGTTTTGCAATATAATTGTGTTTGAAAAGCTACTAATCAATTATTTGTACTCCTAAAATATGATCAAAACTTGTTTTGAGGTCCTTTATGCAGAGGTTTCGGACGTGCGGGTCTAAATGGGCCTTTCAATGGACTCGTTGGAATTTTAACTGAGTAAAATGTATAAAAATTGAAGTTTTGCAATATAATTGTGTTGAAAATCTCCTAATCATTTATTTGAACTCCTGAAAATTTGATTAAAACTTTTAAGCGGCCCTTTTTGTATTGGTTTCGGACGAGCTAGTCTAAATGGGCCTTACAATGGACCCGTTGGAATTTTAACTGAGGAAAAAGTACATAAATTGAGGTTTTGCAGTATAATTGAGTTGAAAAGCTCATAATCAATTACATCAACTCCTAAAATTTGATTAAAACTTGTTTTCCAGTCCTTTTTGTAGAGGTTTCGGACGAGCGGGTCGAAATGGGCCTTTCAATGGACTCGTTGGAATTTTAACTGAGTAAAAAGTATAGAAATTGAGGTTTTTCAATATAATTGTGTTGAAAAGCTCCTAATCAATTATTTGAACTCCTAAATTTTGATCAAAACTTGTTTTGCGGTCCTTTATGTAGAGGTTTCGGACGTGCGGGTCTAAATGGGCCTTTCAATGGACCTGTTGGAATTTTAACTAAGTCAAATGTATTATAATTGAAGTTTTGCAATATAATTGTGTTGAAAAGCTCCTAATCATTTATTTGAACTCCTAAAATTTGATTAAATCTTTTTTTTACGGTCCTTTTTGTAGAGGTTTCGGACGAGCAGGTCTAAATGAGCCTTACAATGGACCCGTTGGAATTTTAACTGGGTAAAATGTATAAAAATTGAAGTTTTGCAATATAATTGTGTTCAAAAGCTCCTAATCATTTATTTGAACTCTAAAATTTGATTAAAATTTTTTTACAGTCCTTTTTGTATCAGTTTCGAACGAGCAGGTCTAAATGAGCCTTACAATGGACCCGTTGGAATTTTAACTGAGTAAAAAGTACAAAATTGAGGTTTTGCAATATAATTGTGTTGAAAAGCTCCTAAACAATTATATGAACTCCTAAATTTTGATTAAAACTTGTTATGTGGTCCTTTTTGTCGAGGTTTCGGATCAGCAAGTCTAAATGAGCCTTTCAATGGACCCGTTGGAATTTTAACTGAGTAAAAAGTACAAAAATGAGGTTTTTCAATATAATTGTGTTGAAAAGCTCCTAATAAATTATTTTAACTCCTAAATTTTGATTAAAATTTGTTTTGCGGTCCTTTTTGTTGAGGTTTCGGACGAGCAGGTCTAAATAGACCTTTCAATGGACCCGTTGGAATTTTAACAGAGTAAAAAGTACAGAAATTAAGGTTTTTCAATATAATTGTGTTGAAGAGCTCTTAATCAATTATTTGAACTCCTAAAATTAGATTAAAACTTGTTTTACGGTCCTTTTTGTCGAGGTTTCGGACGAGCGGGTCTAAATGGGCCTTTCAATGGACCCGTTGGAATTTTAACTGAGTAAAAAGTACAGAAATTGAGGTTTTTCAATATAATTGAATTGAAAAGCTCCTAATAAATTATTTGAACTCCTAAAATTGGATCAAAACTTGTTTTGCGGTCCTTTATGTAGAGGTTTCGGACGTGCGGGTCTAAATGGGCCTTTCAATGGACCCGTTGTAATTTTAACTGAGTAAAATGTATTATAATTGAAGTTTTGCAATATAATTGTTTTTAAAATCTCCTAATCATTTATTTGAACTCCTAAAATTTGATTAAAACTTTTTTGCGTTCCTTTTTGTATCAGTTTCGAACGAGCAGGTCTAAATGGGCCTTACAATGGACCCGTTGGAATTTTAACTGGGGAAAAAGTATTATAATTGAAGTTTTGCAATATAATTGTGTTGAAAAGCTCTTAATCATTTATTTGAACTCCTAAAATTTGATTAAAACTTTTTTTACGGTCCTTTTTGTATCAGTTTCGGACGAGCAGGTCTAAATGGGCCTTACAATGGACCCGTTGGAATTTTAACTGAGTAAAAAGTACAAAAATTGTATGAACTCCTAAATTTTGATTAAAACTTGTTTTGCGGTCCTTTTTGTCGAGGTTTCGGACGAGCAGGTCTAAATGTGCTTTTCAATGGACCCGTTGGAATTTTAACTGAGTAAAAAGTACATAAATTGAGGTTTTTCAATATAATTGTGGTGAAAAGTTCCTAATAAATTATTTGAACTCCTAAAATTTGATTAAAACTTGTTTTGCGGTCATTTTTGTCGATGTTTCGGACGAGCAGGTCTAAATGGGCCGGACCCGTTGGAATTTTAACTGATTAAAACGTACAGAAATTGAGGGTTTTCAATATAATTGTGTTGAAAAGCTCCTAATCAATTATTTGAACTCCTAAAATTTGATTAAAACTTGTTTTGCGGTACTTTTTGTCGAGTTTTCGGACGAGCGGGTCTAAATTGGCCTTTCAATGGACCCGTTGGAATTTTAACTGAGTAAAAAGTACAAAAATTGAGTTTTTTCAATATTATTGTGTTGAAAAGCTCCTAATAAATTATTTGAACTCCTAAAATTTGATTAAAACTTGTTTTACGGTCCTTTTGTCGAGGTTTCGGACGAGCAGATCTAAATGGGCCTTTTAATGGACCCGTTGGAATTTTAACTGAGTAAAAAGTACAGAAATTGAGGTTTTGCAATATAATTGTGTTGAAAATCTCCTAATCAATTACATGATCTACTAAAATTTGATTAAAACTAGTTTTGCGGCCCTTTTTGTAGAGGTTGCGGACGAGCATGTCTAAATGGGCCTTTCAATGGACCCGTTGGAATTTTAACTGAGTAAAAAGTATAAAAATTGAGGTTTTGCAATATAATTGTGTTTGAAAAGCTACTAATCAATTATTTGTACTCCTAAAATATGATCAAAACTTGTTTTGAGGTCCTTTATGCAGAGGTTTCGGACGTGCGGGTCTAAATGGGCCTTTCAATGGACTCGTTGGAATTTTAACTGAGTAAAATGTATAAAAATTGAAGTTTTGCAATATAATTGTGTTGAAAATCTCCTAATCATTTATTTGAACTCCTGAAAATTTGATTAAAACTTTTATGCGGCCCTTTTTGTATTGGTTTCGGACGAGCTAGTCTAAATGGGCCTTACAATGGACCCGTTGGAATTTTAACTGAGGAAAAAGTACATAAATTGAGGTTTTGCAGTATAATTGAGTTGAAAAGCTCATAATCAATTACATCAACTCCTAAAATTTGATTAAAACTTGTTTTCCAGTCCTTTTTGTAGAGGTTTCGGACGAGCGGGTCGAAATGGGCCTTTCAATGGACTCGTTGGAATTTTAACTGAGTAAAAAGTATAGAAATTGAGGTTTTTCAATATAATTGTGTTGAAAAGCTCCTAATCAATTATTTGAACTCCTAAATTTTGATCAAAACTTGTTTTGCGGTCCTTTATGTAGAGGTTTCGGACGTGCGGGTCTAAATGGGCCTTTCAATGGACCTGTTGGAATTTTAACTAAGTCAAATGTATTATAATTGAAGTTTTGCAATATAATTGTGTTGAAAAGCTCCTAATCATTTATTTGAACTCCTAAAATTTGATTAAATCTTTTTTTTACGGTCCTTTTTGTAGAGGTTTCGGACGAGCAGGTCTAAATGAGCCTTACAATGGACCCGTTGGAATTTTAACTGGGTAAAATGTATAAAAATTGAAGTTTTGCAATATAATTGTGTTCAAAAGCTCCTAATCATTTATTTGAACTCTAAAATTTGATTAAAATTTTTTTACAGTCCTTTTTGTATCAGTTTCGAACGAGCAGGTCTAAATGAGCCTTACAATGGACCCGTTGGAATTTTAACTGAGTAAAAAGTACAAAATTGAGGTTTTGCAATATAATTGTGTTGAAAAGCTCCTAAACAATTATATGAACTCCTAAATTTTGATTAAAACTTGTTATGTGGTCCTTTTTGTCGAGGTTTCGGATCAGCAAGTCTAAATGAGCCTTTCAATGGACCCGTTGGAATTTTAACTGAGTAAAAAGTACAAAAATGAGGTTTTTCAATATAATTGTGTTGAAAAGCTCCTAATAAATTATTTTAACTCCTAAATTTTGATTAAAATTTGTTTTGCGGTCCTTTTTGTTGAGGTTTCGGACGAGCAGGTCTAAATAGACCTTTCAATGGACCCGTTGGAATTTTAACAGAGTAAAAAGTACAGAAATTAAGGTTTTTCAATATAATTGTGTTGAAGAGCTCTTAATCAATTATTTGAACTCCTAAAATTAGATTAAAACTTGTTTTACGGTCCTTTTTGTCGAGGTTTCGGACGAGCGGGTCTAAATGGGCCTTTCAATGGACCCGTTGGAATTTTAACTGAGTAAAAAGTACAGAAATTGAGGTTTTTCAATATAATTGAATTGAAAAGCTCCTAATAAATTATTTGAACTCCTAAAATTGGATCAAAACTTGTTTTGCGGTCCTTTATGTAGAGGTTTCGGACGTGCGGGTCTAAATGGGCCTTTCAATGGACCCGTTGTAATTTTAACTGAGTAAAATGTATTATAATTGAAGTTTTGCAATATAATTGTTTTTAAAATCTCCTAATCATTTATTTGAACTCCTAAAATTTGATTAAAACTTTTTTGCGTTCCTTTTTGTATCAGTTTCGAACGAGCAGGTCTAAATGGGCCTTACAATGGACCCGTTGGAATTTTAACTGGGGAAAAAGTATTATAATTGAAGTTTTGCAATATAATTGTGTTGAAAAGCTCTTAATCATTTATTTGAACTCCTAAAATTTGATTAAAACTTTTTTTACGGTCCTTTTTGTATCAGTTTCGGACGAGCAGGTCTAAATGGGCCTTACAATGGACCCGTTGGAATTTTAACTGAGTAAAAAGTACAAAAATTGTATGAACTCCTAAATTTTGATTAAAACTTGTTTTGCGGTCCTTTTTGTCGAGGTTTCGGACGAGCAGGTCTAAATGTGCTTTTCAATGGACCCGTTGGAATTTTAACTGAGTAAAAAGTACATAAATTGAGGTTTTTCAATATAATTGTGGTGAAAAGTTCCTAATAAATTATTTGAACTCCTAAAATTTGATTAAAACTTGTTTTGCGGTCATTTTTGTCGATGTTTCGGACGAGCAGGTCTAAATGGGCCGGACCCGTTGGAATTTTAACTGATTAAAACGTACAGAAATTGAGGGTTTTCAATATAATTGTGTTGAAAAGCTCCTAATCAATTATTTGAACTCCTAAAATTTGATTAAAACTTGTTTTGCGGTACTTTTTGTCGAGTTTTCGGACGAGCGGGTCTAAATTGGCCTTTCAATGGACCCGTTGGAATTTTAACTGAGTAAAAAGTACAAAAATTGAGTTTTTTCAATATTATTGTGTTGAAAAGCTCCTAATAAATTATTTGAACTCCTAAAATTTGATTAAAACTTGTTTTACGGTCCTTTTGTCGAGGTTTCGGACGAGCAGATCTAAATGGGCCTTTTAATGGACCCGTTGGAATTTTAACTGAGTAAAAAGTACAGAAATTGAGGTTTTGCAATATAATTGTGTTGAAAATCTCCTAATCAATTACATGATCTACTAAAATTTGATTAAAACTAGTTTTGCGGCCCTTTTTGTAGAGGTTGCGGACGAGCATGTCTAAATGGGCCTTTCAATGGACCCGTTGGAATTTTAACTGAGTAAAAAGTATAAAAATTGAGGTTTTGCAATATAATTGTGTTTGAAAAGCTACTAATCAATTATTTGTACTCCTAAAATATGATCAAAACTTGTTTTGAGGTCCTTTATGCAGAGGTTTCGGACGTGCGGGTCTAAATGGGCCTTTCAATGGACTCGTTGGAATTTTAACTGAGTAAAATGTATAAAAATTGAAGTTTTGCAATATAATTGTGTTGAAAATCTCCTAATCATTTATTTGAACTCCTGAAAATTTGATTAAAACTTTTATGCGGCCCTTTTTGTATTGGTTTCGGACGAGCTAGTCTAAATGGGCCTTACAATGGACCCGTTGGAATTTTAACTGAGGAAAAAGTACATAAATTGAGGTTTTGCAGTATAATTGAGTTGAAAAGCTCATAATCAATTACATCAACTCCTAAAATTTGATTAAAACTTGTTTTCCAGTCCTTTTTGTAGAGGTTTCGGACGAGCGGGTCGAAATGGGCCTTTCAATGGACTCGTTGGAATTTTAACTGAGTAAAAAGTATAGAAATTGAGGTTTTTCAATATAATTGTGTTGAAAAGCTCCTAATCAATTATTTGAACTCCTAAATTTTGATCAAAACTTGTTTTGCGGTCCTTTATGTAGAGGTTTCGGACGTGCGGGTCTAAATGGGCCTTTCAATGGACCTGTTGGAATTTTAACTAAGTCAAATGTATTATAATTGAAGTTTTGCAATATAATTGTGTTGAAAAGCTCCTAATCATTTATTTGAACTCCTAAAATTTGATTAAATCTTTTTTTTACGGTCCTTTTTGTAGAGGTTTCGGACGAGCAGGTCTAAATGAGCCTTACAATGGACCCGTTGGAATTTTAACTGGGTAAAATGTATAAAAATTGAAGTTTTGCAATATAATTGTGTTCAAAAGCTCCTAATCATTTATTTGAACTCTAAAATTTGATTAAAATTTTTTTACAGTCCTTTTTGTATCAGTTTCGAACGAGCAGGTCTAAATGAGCCTTACAATGGACCCGTTGGAATTTTAACTGAGTAAAAAGTACAAAATTGAGGTTTTGCAATATAATTGTGTTGAAAAGCTCCTAAACAATTATATGAACTCCTAAATTTTGATTAAAACTTGTTATGTGGTCCTTTTTGTCGAGGTTTCGGATCAGCAAGTCTAAATGAGCCTTTCAATGGACCCGTTGGAATTTTAACTGAGTAAAAAGTACAAAAATGAGGTTTTTCAATATAATTGTGTTGAAAAGCTCCTAATAAATTATTTTAACTCCTAAATTTTGATTAAAATTTGTTTTGCGGTCCTTTTTGTTGAGGTTTCGGACGAGCAGGTCTAAATAGACCTTTCAATGGACCCGTTGGAATTTTAACAGAGTAAAAAGTACAGAAATTAAGGTTTTTCAATATAATTGTGTTGAAGAGCTCTTAATCAATTATTTGAACTCCTAAAATTAGATTAAAACTTGTTTTACGGTCCTTTTTGTCGAGGTTTCGGACGAGCGGGTCTAAATGGGCCTTTCAATGGACCCGTTGGAATTTTAACTGAGTAAAAAGTACAGAAATTGAGGTTTTTCAATATAATTGAATTGAAAAGCTCCTAATAAATTATTTGAACTCCTAAAATTGGATCAAAACTTGTTTTGCGGTCCTTTATGTAGAGGTTTCGGACGTGCGGGTCTAAATGGGCCTTTCAATGGACCCGTTGTAATTTTAACTGAGTAA
Source organism: Hibiscus trionum (assembly GCA_030270665.1). Taxonomy (NCBI): domain Eukaryota; kingdom Viridiplantae; phylum Streptophyta; class Magnoliopsida; order Malvales; family Malvaceae; genus Hibiscus; species Hibiscus trionum. The sequence goes on from BSYR01000008.1 coordinate 32,734,485, forward strand.
AATGTATTATAATTGAACTTTTGCAATATAATTGTTTTTAAAATCTCCTAATCATTTATTTGAACTCCTAAAATTTGATTAAAACTTTTTTGCGTTCCTTTTTGTATCAGTTTCGAACGAGCAGGTCTAAATGGGCCTTACAATGGACCCGTTGGAATTTTAACTGGGGAAAAAGTACAGAAATTGAGGTTTTGCAGTATAATTGTGTTGAAAAGCTCCTAATCAATTACATGAACTCCTAAAATTTGATTAAAACTTGTTTTCCAGTCCTTTTTGTAGAGGTTTCGGATGAGCGGGTCGAAATGGGACTTTGAATGGACTCGTTGGAATTTTAACTCAGTAAAAAGTATAAAAATTGAGGTTTTTCAATATAATTGTGTTGAAAAGCTCCTAATAAATTATTTTAACTCCTAAATTTTGATTAAAATTTGTTTTGCGGTCCTTTTTGTTGAGGTTTCGGACGAGCAGGTCTAAATAGACCTTTCAATGGACCCGTTGGAATTTTAACTGAGTAAAAAGTACAGAAATTAAGGTTTTTCAATATAATTGTGTTGAAGAGCTCTTAATCAATTATTTGAACTCCTAAAATTAGATTAAAACTTGTTTTGCGGTCCTTTTTGTCGAGGTTTCGGACGAGCGGGTCTAAATGGGCCTTTCAATGGACCCGTTGGAATTTTAACTGAGTAAAAAGTACAGAAATTGAGGTTTTTCAATATAATTGAATTGAAAAGCTCCTAATAAATTATTTGAACTCCTAAAATTGGATCAAAACTTGTTTTGCGGTCCTTTATGTAGAGGTTTCGGACGTGCGGTTCTAAATGGGCCTTTCAATGGACCCGTTGGAATTTTAACTGAGTAAAATGTATTATAATTGAAGTTTTGCAATATAATTGTGTTGAAAAGCTTCTAATAATTTATTTTAACTCCTAAATTTTGATTAAAACTTTTATTACGGTCCTTTTTGTATCAATTTCGGACGAGCAGGTCTAAATAGGCCTTACAATGGACCCTGTGGAATTTTAACTGAGTAAAAAGTACAGAAATTGAGGTTTTGCAATATAATTGTGTTGAAAAGATCCTAATCAATTACATGAACTCCTAAAATTTGATTAAAACTTGTTTTGCAGTCCTTTTTGTAGAGGTTTCGGATGAGCGGGTCGAAATGGGCCTTTCAATGGACCCGTTGGAATTTTAACTAAGTAAAAAGTACAGAAATTAAGGTTTTGCAATATAATTATGTTGAAAAGCTCCTAATCAATTACATGAACTCCTAAAATTTGATTAAAACCTGTTTTGCAGTCCTTTTTGTATCTGTTTCGAACGAGCGGGTCGAAATGGGCCTTTCAATTCACCCGTTGGAATTTTAACTGAGTAAAAAGTACAGAAATTGAGGTTTTGCAATATAATTATGTTGAAAAGCCCCGTTGAAATTTTAACTAAGTAAAAAGTACAGAAATTGAGGTTTTGCAATATAATTGTGTTGAAAAGCACCTAATCAATTACATGAACTCCTAAAATTTGATTAAAACTTGTTTTGCAGTCCTTTTTGTTGAGGTTTTGGACGAGCGGGTCGAAATGGGCCTTTCAATGGACCCGTTGGAATTTTAACTGAGTAAAAAGTACAGAAATTGAGGTTTTGCAATATAATTGTGTTGAAAAGCTCCTAATCAATTACATGAACTCCTAAAATTTGATTAAAACCTGTTTTGAAGTCCTTTTTGTATCAGTTTCGAACGAGCGGGTCGAAATGGGCCTTTCAATGCACCCGTTGGAATTTTAACTGAGTAAAAAGTACAGAAATTGAGGTTTTTCAATATAATTGTGTTTAAAAGCTCCTAATCAATTATTTGAACTCCTAAAATTTGATTAAAACTTGTTTTGCGGTCCTTTTTGTCGAGGTTTCGGACGAGCAGGTCTAAATGGGCCTTTCAATGGACCCGTTGGAATTTTAACTGAGTAAAAAGTACAGAAATTTAGGTTTTTAATATAATTGTGTTGAAAAGCTCCTAATCAATTATTTGAACTCCTAAATTTTTATTAAAACTTGTTTTGCGGTCCTTTTTGTCGAGGTTTCGGACGAGCGGGTCTAAATGGGCCTTTCAATGGACCCGTTGGAATTTTAACTGAGTAAAAAGTACAGAAATTGAGGTTTTTCAATATAATTGTGTTGAAAAGCTCCTAATCAATTATATGAACTCCTAAAATTTGATTAAAACTTGTTTTGCGGTCCTTTTTGTCGAGGTTTCGGACGAGTAGATCTAAATAGGCCTTTCAATGGACCCGTTGGAATTTTAACTGAGTAAAAAGTACAGAACTTGAGGTTTTGCAATATAATTGTGTTGAAAATCTCCTAACCAATTACATGATCTACTAAAATTTGATTAAAACTAGTTTTGCGGCCCTTTTTGTAAAGGTTCCGGACGAGCATGTCTAAATGGGCCTTTCAATGGACCCGTTGGAATTTTAACTGAGTAATAAGTATAAAAATTAAGGTCCTTTTTGTATTGGTTTCGGACGAGCTGGTCTTAATGGGCCTTACAATTGACCCGTTGGAATTTTAATTGGGGGAAAAGTACAGAAATTGAGGTTTTGCAGTATAATAGTGTTGAAAAGCTCCTAATCAATTACATGAACTCCTAAAATTTGATTAAAACTTGTTTTCCAGTCCTTTTTGTAGAGGTTTCGGACGAGCGGGTCGTAATGGGCCTTTGAATGGACTCGTTGGAATTTTAACTGAGTAAAAAGTATAAAATTTTTGGTTATTCAATATAATTGTGTTGAAAAGCTCATAATCAATTATTTGAACTCCTAAAATTTGATCAAAACTTGTTTTGCGGTCCTTTATGTAGAGGTTTCGGACGTGCGAGTCTAAATGGGCCTTTCAATGGACCCGTTGGAATTTTAACTGAGTAAAATGTATTATAATTGAAGTTTTGCAATATAATTGTGTTGAAAAGCTCCTAATCATTTATTTGAACTCCTAAAATTTGATTAAAACATTTTTTACGGTTCTTTTTGTATCAGTTTCGGACGAGCAGGTCTAAATGGGCCTTACAATGGACCCGTTGGAATTTTAACTGAGTAAAAAGTACAGAAATTGAGGTTTTGCAATATAATTGTGTTGAAAAGCTCCTAATCAATTATATGAACTCCTAAATTTTGATTAAAACTTGTTTTGCGGTCCTTTTTGTCGAGGTTTCGGACGAGCATGTCTAAATGGGCCTTTCAATGGACCCGTTGGAATTTTAACTGAGTAAAAAGTACAGAAATTGAGGTTTTTCAATATAATTGTGTTGAAAAGTTCCTAATAAATTATTTAAACTCCTAAAATTTGATTAAAACTTGTTTTGCGGTCCTTTTTGTCGATGTTTAGGACGAGCAGGTCTAAATGGGCCTTTCAATGGACCCATTGGAATTTTAACTGAGTAAAAAGTACAGAAATTGAGGTTTTTCAATATAATTGTGTTGAAAAGCTCCTAATCAATTATTTGAACTCCTAAAATTTGATTAAAACTTGTTTTGCGGTCCTTTTTGTCGAGGTTTCGGACGAGCGGGTCTAAATTGGCCTTTCAATGGACCCGTTGGAATTTTAACTGAGTAAAAAGTACAGAAATTGAGGTTTTGCAATATAAATGTGTTGAAAAGCTCATAATCAATTATTTGAACTCCTAATATTTGAATACAACTTTTTTGCGATCCTTTTTGTAGAGGTTTCGGAAGAGCGGGTCGAAATGGGCATTTCAATGGACCCGTTGGAATTTTAACTGGGTAAAAAGTACAGTAATTGATGTTTTGCAATATAATTGTGTTGAAAATATCCTAATCAATTACATGATCTACTAAAATTTGATTAAAACTAGTTTTGCGGCACTTTTTGTAGAGGTTCCGGACGAGCATGTCTAAATGGGCCTTTCAATGGACCCGTTTGAATTTTAACTGAGTAAAAAGTATAAAATTGAGGTTTTGCAATATAATTGTGTTGAAAAGCTACTAATCAATTATTTGTACTCCTAAAATATGATCAAAACTTGTTTTGAGGTCTTTTATTCAGAGGTTTCGGACGTGCGGGTCTAAATGGGCCTTTCAATGGACCCGTTGGAATTTTAACTGAGTAAAATGTATAAAAATTGAAGTATCTCAATATAATTGTGTTGAAAATCTCCTAATCATTTATTTGAACTCCTAAAATTTGATTAAAACTTTTTTGCGGCCCTTTTTTATTGGTTTCGGACCAGCTGGTCTAAATGGGCCTTACAATGGACCCGTTGGAATTTTAACTGAGGAAAAAGTACAGAAATTGAGGCTTTGCAGTATAATTGTGTTGAAAAGCTCCTAATCAATTACATCAACTCCTAAAATTTGATTAAAACTTGTTTTCCAGTCCTTTTTGTAGAGGTTTCGGACGAGCGGGTCGAAATGGGCCTTTCAATGGACTCGTTGGAATTTTAACTGAGTAAAAAGTATAAAAATTGAGGTTTTTCAATATAATTGTGTTGAAAAGCTCCTAATCAATTATTTGAACTCCTAAAATTTGATCAAAACTTGTTTTGCGGTCCTTTATGTAGAGGTTTTGGACGTGCGGGTCTAAATGGGCCTTTCAATGGACCCGTTGGAATTTTAACTGAGTAAAATGTATTATAATTGAAGTTTTGCAATACAATTGTGTTGAAAAGCTCCTAATCATTTATTTGAACTCCTAAAATTTGATTAAAACTTTTTTTACGGTCCTTTTTGTATCAGTTTCGGACGAGCAGGTCTAAATGGGCCTTACAATGGACCCGTTGGAATTTTAACTGAGTAAAAAGTACAAAAATTGTATGAACTCCTAAATTTTGATTAAAACTTGTTTTGCGGTCCTTTTTGTCGAGGTTTCGGACGAGCAGGTCTAAATGTGCCTTTCAATGGACCCGTTGGAATTTTAACTGTGTAAAAAGTACATAAATTGAGGTTTTTCAATATAATTGTAGTGAAAAGTTCCTAATAAATTATTTGAACTCCTAAAATTTGATTAAAACTTGTTTTGCAGTCATTTTTGTCGATGTTTCGGACGAGCAGGTCTAAATGGGCCGGACCCGTTGGAATTTTAACTGATTAAAAAGTACAGAAATTGAGGGTTTTCAATATAATTGTGTTGAAAAGCTCCTAATCAATTATTTGAACTCCTAAAATTTGATTAAAACTTGTTTTGTGGTACTTTTTGTCGAGTTTTCGGACGAGCGGGTCTAAATTGGCCTTTCAATGGACCCGTTGGAATTTTAACTGAGTAAAAAGTACAAAAATTGAGTTTTTTCAATATTATTGTGTTGAAAAGCTCCTAATAAATTATTTGAACTCCTAAAATTTGATTAAAACTTGTTTTACGGTCCTTTTGTCGAGGTTTCGGACGAGCAAATCTAAATGGGCCTTTTAATGGACCCGTTGGAATTTTAACTGAGTAAAAAGTACAGAAATTGAGGTTTTGCAATATAATTGTGTTGAAAATCTCCTAATCAATTACATGATCTACTAAAATTTGATTAAAACTAGTTTTGCGGCCCTTTTTGTAGAGGTTGCGGACGAGCATGTCTAAATGGGCCTTTCAATGGACCCGTTGGAATTTTAACTGAGTAAAAAGTATAAAAATTGAGGTTTTGCAATATAATTGTGTTTGAAAAGCTACTAATCAATTATTTGTACTCCTAAAATATGATCAAAACTTGTTTTGAGGTCCTTTATGCAGAGGTTTCGGACGTGCGGGTCTAAATGGGCCTTTCAATGGACTCGTTGGAATTTTAACTGAGTAAAATGTATAAAAAATGAAATTTTGCAATATAATTGTGTTGAAAATCTCCTAATTATTTATTTGAACTCCTGAAAATTTGATTAAAACTTTTATGCGGCCCTTTTTGTATTGGTTTCGGACGAGCTAGTCTAAATGGGCCTTACAATGGACCCGTTGGAATTTTAACTGAGGAAAAAGTACATAAATTGAGGTTTTGCAGTATAATTGAGTTGAAAAGCTCCTAATCAATTACATCAACTCCTAAAATTTGATTAAAACCTGTTTTCCAGTCCTTTTTGTAGAGGTTTCGGACGAGCGGGTCGAAATGGGCCTTTCAATGGACTCGTTGGAATTTTAACTGAGTAAAAAGTATAGAAATTGAGGTTTTTCAATATAATTGTGTTGAAAAGCTCCTAATCAATTATTTGAACTCCTAAATTTTGATCAAAACTTGTTTTGCGGTCCTTTATGTAGAGGTTTCGGACGTGCGGGTCTAAATGAGCCTTTCAATGGACCTGTTGGAATTTTAACTAAGTCAAATGTATTATAATTGAAGTTTTGCAATATAATTGTGTTGAAAAGCTCCTAATCATTTATTTGAACTCGTAAAATTTGATTAAATCTTTTTTTTACGGTCCTTTTTGTAGAGGTTTCGGACGAGCAGGTCTAAATGAGCCTTACAATGGACCCGTTGGAATTTTAATTGAGTAAAAAGTACAGAAATTGATGTTTTGCAATATAATTGTGTTGAAAAGCTCCTAATAAATTATATGAACTCCTAAATTTTGATTAAAACTTGTTTTGCGGTCATTTTTGTCGAGGTTTCGGACGAGAAGGTCTAAATGGGCCTTTCAATGGACCGTTGGAATTTTAACTGGGTAAAATGTATAAAAATTGAAGTTTTGCAATATAATTGTGTTCAAAAGCTCCTAATCATTTATTTGAACTCTAAAATTTGATTAAAATTTTTTTACAGTCCTTTTTGTATCAGTTTCGAACGAGCAGGTCTAAATGAGCCTTACAATGGACCCGTTGGAATTTTAACTGAGTAAAAAGTACAAAATTGAGGTTTTGCAATATAATTGTGTTGAAAAGCTCCTAAACAATTATATGAACTCCTAAATTTTGATTAAAACTTGTTATGTGGTCCTTTTTGTCGACGTTTCGGATCAGCAAGTCTAAATGAGCCTTTCAATGGACCCGTTGGAATTTTAACTGAGTAAAAAGTACAAAAATGAGGTTTTTCAATATAATTGTGTTGAAAAGCTCCTAATAAATTATTTTAACTCCTAAAATTTGATTAAAATTTGTTTTGCGGTCCTTTTTGTTGAGGTTTCGGACGAGCAGGTCTAAATAGACCTTTCAATGGACCCGTTGGAATTTTAACTGAGTAAAAAGTACAGAAATTAAGGTTTTTCAATATAATTGTGTTGAAGAGCTCTTAATCAATTATTTGAACTCCTAAAATTAGATTAAAACTTGTTTTGCGGTCCTTTTTGTCGAGGTTTCGGACGAGCGGGTCTAAATGGGCCTTTCAATGGACCCGTTGGAATTTTAACTGAGTAAAAAGTACAGAAATTGAGGTTTTTCGATATAATTACGTTGAAAAGCTCCTAATAAATTATTTGAACTCCTAAAATTGGATCAAAACTTGTTTTGCGGTCCTTTATGTAGAGGTTTCGGACGTGCGGGTCTAAATGGGCCTTTCAATGGACCCGTTGTAATTTTAACTAAGTAAAATGTATTATAATTGATGTTTTGCAATATAATTGTGTTTAAAATCTCCTAATCATTTATTTGAACTCCTAAAATTTGATTAAAACTTTTTTGCGTTCCTTTTTGTATCAGTTTCGAACGAGCAGGTCTAAATGGGCCTTACAATGGACCCGTTGGAATTTTAACTGGGGAAAAAGTACAAAAATTGAGGTTTTGCAGTATAATTGTGTTGAAAAGCTCCTAATCAATTACATGAACTCCTAAAATTTGATTAAAACTTGTTTTCCAGTCCTTTTTGTAGAGGTTTCGGACGAGCGGGTCGAAATGGGACTTTGAATGGACTCGTTGGAATTTTAACTCAGTAAAAAGTATAAAAATTGAGGTTTTTAAATATAATTGTGTTGAAAAGCTCCTAATCAATTATTTGAACTCCTAAAATTTGATCAAAACTTGTTTTGCGGTCCTTTATGTAGAGGTTTCGGACGTGCAGGTCTAAATGGGCCTTTCAATGGACCCGTTGGAATTTTAACTGAGTAAAATGTATTATAATTGAAGTTTTGCAATATAATTGTGTTGAAAATCTCATAATCATTTATTTGAACTCCTAAAATTTGATTAATACTTTTTTGCGTTCCTTTTTGTATCAGTTTCGGACGAGCAGGTCTAAATGGGCCTTACAATGGACCCGTTGGAATTTTAACTGGGGAAAAAGTACATAAATTGAGGTTTTGCAGTATAATTGTGTTGAAAAGCTCCTAATCAATTACATGAACTCCTAAAATTTGATTAAAACTTGTTCTCCAGTCCTTTTTGTAGAGGTTTCGGACGAGCGGGTCGAAATGGGCCTTTGAATGGACACGTTAGAATTTTAACTGAGTAAAAAGTATAAAAATTGAGGTTTTTCAATATAAATGTGTTGAAAAGCTCCTAATCAATTATTTGAACTCCTAAAATTTGATTAAAACTTTTTTACGGTCCTTTTTGTATCAGTTTCGAACGAGAAGGTCTAAATGACCCTTACAATGGACCCGTTGGAATTTTAACTGAGTAAAAAGTACAGAAATTGAGGTTTTTCAATATAATTGTGTTGAAGAGATCCTAAACAATTATTTGAACTCCTAAAATTTGATTAAAACTTGTTTTGCGGTGCTTTTTGTCGAGGTTTCGGACGAGCGGGTCGAAATGGGCCTTTGAATGGACTCGTTGGAATTTTAACTGAGTAAAAAGTATAAAAATTGAGGTTTTTCCATATAATTGTGTTGAAAAGCTCCTAATCAATATTTTGAAATCCTAAAATTTGATCAAAACTTGTTTTGCGGTCCTTTATGTAGAGGTTTCGGACGTGCGGTTCTAAATGGGCCTTTCAATGGACCCGTTGGAATTTTAACTGAGTAAAATGTATTATAATTGAAGTTTTGCAATATAATTGTGTTGAAAAGCTCCTAATCATTTATTTGAACTCCTAAAATTTGATTAAAACTTTTTTTACGGTCCTTTTTGTATCAGTTTCGGACGAGCCGGTCTAAATAGGCCTTACAATGGACCCTGTGGAATTTTAACTGAGTAAAAAGTACAGAAATTGAGGTTTTGCAATATAATTGTGTTGAAAAGCTCCTAATAAATTATATGAACTCCTAAATTTTGATTAAAACTTGTTTTGCGGTCCTTTTTGTCGAGGTTTCAGACGAGCATGTCTAAATGGGCCTTTCAATGGACCCGTTGGAATTTTAACTGAGTAAAAAGTACATAAATTGAGGTTTTTCAATATAATTGTGTTGAAAAGTTCCTAATAAATTATTTGAACTCCTAAAATTTGATTAAAACTTGTTTTGCGGTCCTTTTTGTCGATGTTTCGGACGAGCAGGTTTAAATGGGCCTTTCAATGGACCCGTAGGAATTTTAACTGAGTAAAACGTACAGAAATTGAGGGTTTTCAATATAATTGTGTTGAAAAGCTCCTAATCAATTATTTGAACTCCTAAAATTTGGTTAAAACTTGTTTTGCGGTCCTTTTTGTCGAGGTTTCGGACGAGCGGGTCTAAATGGGCCTTTCAATGGACCCGTTGGAATTTTAACTGAGTAAAAAGTACAGAAATTGAGGTTTTTCAATATAATTGAATTGAAAAGCTCCTAATAAATTATTTGAACTCCTAAAATTGGATCAAAACTTGTTTTGCGGTCCTTTATGTAGAGGTTTCGGACGTGCGGGTCTAAATGGGCCTTTCAATGGACCCGTTGTAATTTTAACTGAGTAAAATGTATTATAATTGAAGTTTTGCAATATAATTGTGTTTAAAATCTCCTAATCATTTATTTGAACTCCTAAAATTTGATTAAAACTTTTTTGCGTTCCTTTTTGTATCAGTTTCGAACGAGCAGGTCTAAATGGGCCTTACAATGGACCCGTTGGAATTTTAACTGGGGAAAAAGTACAGAAATTGAGGTTTTGCAGTATAATTGTGTTGAAAAGCTCCTAATCAATTACATGAACTCCTAAAATTTGATTAAAACTTGTTTTCCAGTCCTTTTTGTAGAGGTTTCGGACGAGCGGGTCGAAATGGGACTTTGAATGGACTCGTTGGAATTTTAACTCAGTAAAAAGTATAAAAATTGAGGTTTTTAAATATAATTGTGTTGAAAAGCTCCTAATCAATTATTTGAACTCCTAAAATTTGATCAAAACTTGTTTTGCGGTCCTTTATGTAGAGGTTTCGGACGTGCGGGTCTAAATGGGCCTTTCAATGGACCCGTTGGAATTTTAACTGAGTAAAATGTATTATAATTGAAGTTTTGCAATATAATTGTGTTGAAAAGCTCCTAATCATTTTTTTGAACTCCTAAAATTTGATTAAAACTTTTTTTACAGTCCTTTTTGTATCAGTTTCGGACGAGCAGGTCTAAATGGTCCTTACAATGGACCCGTTGGAATTTTAACTGAGTAAAAAGTACAGAAATTGAGGTTTTGCAATATAGTTGTGTTGAAAAGCTCCTAATAAATTATATGAACTCCTAAATTTTGATTAAAACTTGTTTTGCGGTCCTTTTTGTCGAGGTTTCGGACGAGCAGGTCTAAATGGGCCATTCAATGGACCCGTTGGAATTTTAACTGGGTATAATGTAGAAAAATTGAAGTTTTGCAATTTAATTGTGTTGAAATGCTCCTAATCATTTATTTGAACTCTAAATTTTGATTAAAACTTTTTTACGGTCCTTTTTGTATCAGTTTCGAACGAGAAGGTCTAAATGACCCTTACAATGGACCCGTTGGAATTTTAACTGAGTAAAAAGTACAAAATTGAGGTTTTGCTATATAATTGTGTTGAAAAGCTCCTAAACAATTATATGAACTCCTAAATTTTGATTAAAACTTGTTTTGTGGTCCTTTTTGTCGGGGTTTCGGATCAGCAAGTCTAAATGGACCTTTCAATGGACCCGTTGGAATTTTAACTGAGTAAAAAGTACATAAATTGAGGTTTTTCAATATAATTGTGTTGAAAGTTCCTAATAAATTATTTGAACTCCTAAAATTTGATTAAAACTTGTTTTGCGGTCCTTTATGTAGAGGTTTCGGACGTGCGGGTCGAAATGGGCCTTTCAATGGACCCGTTGGAATTTTAACTGGGTAAAATGTATAAAAATTGAAATTTTGCAATATAATTGTGTTGAAAAGCTCCTAATAATTTATTTGAACTCCTAGAATTTGATTAAAACTTTTTTTACGGTCCTTTTTGTATCAGTTTCGATCGAGCAGGTCTAAATGAGCCTTACAATGGACCCGTTGGAATTTTAACTGAGTAAAAAGTACAAAATTGAGGTTTAGCAATATAATTGTGTTGAAAAGCTCCTAAACAATTATATGAACTCCTAAATTTTGATTAAAACTTGTTTTGCGGTCCTTTTTGTCGAGGTTTCGGATCAGCAAGTCTAAATGGGCCTTTCAATGGACCCGTTGGAAGTTTAACTGAGTAAAAAGTACATAAATTGAGGTTTTTCAATATAATTGTGTTGAAAAGCTCCTAATCAATTATTTGAACTCCTAAAATTTGATTAAAACTTGTTTTGCGGTCCTTTTTGTCGAGGTTTCGGACGAGCAGGTCTAAATGGGCCTTTCAAAGGACCCGTTGGAATTTTAACTGAGTAAAAAGTACAGAAATTGTGGTTTTTCAACATAATTGTGTTGAAGAGATCCTAATCAATTATTTGAACTCCTAAAATTTTATTAAAACTTGTTTTGCGGTCCTTTTTGTCGAGGTTTCGGACGAGCGGGTCTAAATGGGCCTTTCAATGGACCCGTTGGAATTTTAACTGAGTAAAAAGTACAGAAATTGAGGTTTTGCAGTATAATTCTGTTGAAAAGCTCCTAATCAATTAAATCAACTCCTAAAATTTGATTAAAACTTGTTTTCCAGTCCTTTTTGTAGATGTTTCGGACGAGCGGATCGAAATGGGCCTTTGAATGGACTCGTTGGAATTTTAACTGAGTAAAAAGTACAGAAATTGAGGTTTTTCAATATAATTGTGTTGAAAAGCTCCTAATAAATTATATGAACTCCTAAATTTTGATTAAAACTTGTTTTGCGGTCCTTTTTGTCGAGGTTTCGGACGAGCAGGTCTAAATGGGCCTTTCAATGGACCCGTTCGAATTTTAACTGAGTAAAAAGTACATAAATTGAGGTTTTTCAATATAATTATGGTGCAAAGTTCCTAATAAATTATTTGAACTCCTAAAATTTGATTAAAACTTGTTTTACGGTCATTTTTGTCGATGTTTCGGACTAGCAGGTCTAAATGGGCCAGACCCGTTGGAATTTTAACTGAGTAAAAAGTACAGAAATTGAGGGTTTTCAATATAATTGTGTTGAAAAGCTCCTAATCAATTATTTGAACTCCTAAGATTTGATTAAAACTTGGTTTGCGGTCCTTTTAGTCGTGTTTTCGGACGAGCGGGTCTAAATTGGCCTTTCAATGGACCCGTTGGAATTTTAACTGAGTAAAAAGTACAGAAATTGAGGTTTTTAAATATAATTGTGTTGAAAAGCTCCTAATCAATTATTTGAACTCCTAAAATTTGATTAAAACTTGTTTTGCGGCCATTTTTTTATTGGTTTCGGACGAGCTGGTCTAAATGGGCCTTACAATGGACCCGTTGGAATTTTAACTGAGTAAAAAGTACAGAAATTGAGGTTTTGAAATATAATTGTGTTGAAAAGCTCCTAATAAATTATATGAACTCCTAAATTTTGATTAAAACTTGTTTTGCGGTCCTTTTTGTCGAGGTTTCGGACGAGCAGGTCTAAATGGCCCTTTCAATGGACTCGTTTGAATTTTAACTGAGTAAAAAGTATAAAAATTGAGGTTTTTCAATATAATTGTGTTGAAAAGCTCCTAATAAATTATTTGAACTCCTAAAATTTGATTAAAACTTGTTTTGCGGTCCTTTTTGTCGATATTTCGGACAAGCAAGTATAAATGGGCCTTTCAATGGACCCGTTGGAATTTTAACTGAGTAAAAAGTACAGAAATTGAGGGTTTTCAATATAATTGTGTTGAAAAGCTCCTAATCAATTATTTGAACTCCTAAAAATTGATTAAAACTTGTTTTGCGGTCCTTTTTGTCGAGGTTTCGGACTAGCGGGTCTAAATTGGCCTTTCAATGTACCCGTTGGAATTTTAACTGAGTAAAAAGTACAGTAATAGAGTTTTTTCAATATTATTGTGTTGAAAAGATCCTAATCAATTATTTGAACTCCTAAAATTTGATTAAAACTTGTTTTCCAGTCATTTTTGTAGAGGTTTCGGACGAGCGAGTCGAAATGGGCCTTTGAATGGACTCGTTGGAATTTTAAATGTGTAAAAAGTATAAAAATTGAGGTTTTTCAATATAATTGTGTTGAAAAGCTCCTACTCAATTATTTGAAATCCTAAAATTTGATCAAAACTTGTTTTGCGGTCCTTTATGTAGAGGTTTCGGACGTGCGGTTCTAAATGGGCCTTTCAATGGACCTGTTGGAATTTAACTGAGTAAAACGTACAGAAATTGAGGGTTTTCAATATAATTGTGTTGAAAAGCTCCTAATCAATTATTTGAACTCCTAAAATTTGGTTAAAACTTGTTTTGCGGTCCTTTTTGTCGAGGTTTCGGACGAGCGGGTCTAAACGGGCCTTTCAATGGACCCGTTTGAATTTTAACTGAGTAAAAACTACAGAAATTGAGGTTTTTAAATATAATTGTGTTGAAAAGCTCCTAATCAATTATTTGAACTAGTAAAATTTGATTAAAACTTGTTTTGCGGCCATTTTTTTATTGGTTTCGGACGAGCTGGTCTAAATGGGCCTTATAATGGACCCGTTGGAATTTTAACTGAGGAAAAAGTACAGAAATTGAGGTTTTGTAGTATAATTGTGTTGAAAAGATCCTAATCAATTACATCAACTCCTAAAATTTGATTAAAACTTGTTCTCCAGTCCTTTTTGTAGAGGTTTCGGACGAGCGGGTCGAAATGGGCCTTTCAATGGACTCGTTTGAATTTTAACTGAGTAAAAAGTATAAAAATTGAGGTTTTTCAATATAATTGTGTTGAAAAGCTCCTAATCAATTATTTGAACTCCTAAAATTTGATCAAAACTTGTTTTGCGGTCCTTTATGTAGAGGTTTCGGACGTGCGGGTCTAAATGGGCCTTTCAATTGACCCGTTGGAATTTTAACTGGGTAAAATGTATAAAAATTGAAATTTTGCAATATAATTGTGTTGAAAAGCTCCTAATAATTTATTTGAACTCCTAAAATTTGATTAAAACTTTTTTTACGGTCCTTTTTGTATCAGTTTCGATCGAGCAGGTCTAAATGAGCCTTACAATGGACCCGTTGGAATTTTAACTGAGTAAAAAGTACAAAATTGAGGTTTAGCAATATAATTGTGTTGAAAAGCTCCTAAAAAATTATATGAACTCCTAAATTTTGATTAAAACTTGTTTTGCGGTCCTTTTTGTCGAGGTTTCGGATCAGCAAGTCTAAATGGGCCTTTCAATGGACCCGTTGGAATTTTAACTGGGTAAAATGTACAGAAATTGAGGTTTTTCAACATAATTGTGTTGAAGAGATCCTAATCAATTATTTGAACTCCTAAAATTTTATTAAAACTTGTTTTGCGGTCCTTTTTGTCGAGGTTTCGGACGAGCGGGTCTAAATGGGCCTTTCAATGGACCCGTTGGAATTTTAACTGAGTAAAAAGTACAGAAATTGAGGTTTTGCAGTATAATTCTGTTGAAAAGCTCCTAATCAATTAAATCAACTCCAAAATTTGATTAAAACTTGTTTTCCAGTCCTTTTTGTAGAGGTTTCGGACGAGCGGGTCGAAATGGGCCTTTGAATGGACTCGTTGGAATTTTAACTGAGTAAAAAGTATAAAAATTGAGGTTTTTCCATATAATTGTGTTGAAAAGCACCTAATCAATAATTTGAAATCCTAAAATTTGATCAAAACTTGTTTTGCGGTCCTTTATGTAGAGGTTTCGGACGTGCGGTTCTAAATGGGCCTTTCAATGGACCCGTTGGAATTTTAACTGAGTAATATGTATTATAATTGAAGTTTTGCAATATAATTGTGTTGAAAAGCTCCTAATCATTTATTTCAACTCCTAAAATTTGATTAAAACTTTTTTTACGGTCCTTTTTGTATCAATTTCGGACGAGCAGGTCTAAATAGACCTTACAATGGAACCTGTTGAATTTTAACTGAGTAAAAAGTACAGAAATTGAGGTTTTGCAATATAATTGTGTTGAAAAGCTGCTAATAAATTATATGAATTGCTAAATTTTGATTAAAACTTGTTTTGCGGTCCTTTTTGTCGAGGTTTCGGACGAGCAGGTCTAAATGGGCCTTTCAATGGACCCATTGGAATTTTAACTGAGTAAAAAGTACAGAAATTGAGGTTTTACAATATAATTGTGTTGAAAAGCTCCTAATCAATTACATGAACTTCTAAAATTTGATTAAAACCTGTTTTGCAACCCTTTTTGTAGATGTTTCGGACTAGCGGGTTGAAATGGGCCTTTCAATAGATCCGTTGGAATTTTAACTGAATAAAAAGTACATAAATTGAGGTTTTGCAATATAATTGTGTTGAAAAGCTCAATTATTGGAACTCCTAAAATTTGATTAAAACTTGTTTTGCGGTCCTTTTTGTAGAGGTTTCGGACGAGCAGGTCTAAATGGGCCTTTCAATGGACCCGTTGGAATTTTCACAGAGTAAAAAGTACAGAATTTGAGGTTTTGCAGTATAATTGTGTTGAAAAGCTCCTAATCATTTATTTTAACTCCTAAAATTTGATTAAAACTTTTTTTACGGTCCTTTTTGTATCAGTTTCGGACGACCAGGTCTAAATAGACCTTACAATGGACCCTGTGGAATTTTAACCGAGTAAAAAGTACAGAAATTGAGGTTTTGCAATATAATTGTGTTGAAAAGCTCCTAATAAATTATATGAACTCCTAAATTTTGATTAAAACTTGTTTTGCGATCCTTTTTGTCGAGGTTTCGGACGAGCAGGTCTAAATGGACCTTTCAATGGACCCGTTGGAATTTTAACCGAGTAAAAAGTACATAAATTGAGGTTTTGCAATATAATTGTGTTGAAAAGTTCATAATAAATTATTTGAACTCCTAAAATTTGATTAAAACTTGTTTTGCGGTCCTTTTTGTCGATGTTTCGGACGAGCAGGTTTAAATGGGCCTTTCAATGGACCCGTTGGAATTTTAACTGAGTAAAAAGTACAAAAATTGAGGGTTTTCAATATCATTGTGTTGAAAAGCTCCTAATCAATTATTTGAACTCCTAAAATTTGCTTAAAACTTGTTTTGCGGTCCTTTTTGTCGATGTTTCGGACTAGCAGGTCTAAATGGGCCGGACCCGTTGGAATTTTAACTGAGTAAAAAGTACAGAAATTGAGGGTTTTCAATATAATTGTGTTGAAAAGCTCCTAATCAATTATTTGAACTCCTAAAATTTGATTAAAACTTGGTTTGCGGTCCTTTTTGTCGAGTTTTCGGACGAGCGGGTCTAAATTGGCCTTTCAATGGACCCGTTGGAATTTTAACTGAGTAAAAAGAACATAAATTGAGTTTTTTCAATATTATTGTGTTGAAAAGCTCCTAATCAATTATTTGAACTCCTAAAATTTGATTAAAACTTGTTTTACGGTCCTTTTGTCGAGGTTTCGGACGAGCAGATCTAAATGGGCCTTTTAATGGACCTGTTGGAATTTTAACTGAGTAAAAAGTACAGAAATTGAGGTTTTGCAATATAATTGTGTTGAAAATCTCCTAATCAATTACATGATCTACTAAAATTTGATTAAAACTAGTTTTGCGGCCCTTTTTGTAGAGGTTGCGGACGAGCATGTCTAAATGGGCCTTTGAATGGACCCGTTGGAATTTTAACTGAGTAAAAAGTATAAAAATTGAGGTTTTGCAATATAATTGTGTTGAAAAGCTACTAATCAATTATTTGTACTCCTAAAATATGATCAAAACTTGTTTTGGGGTCCTTTATGCAGAGGTTTCGGACGTGCGGGTGTAAATGGGCCTTTCAATGGACCCGTTGGAATTTTAACTGAGTAAAATGTATAAAAATTGAATTTTTGCAATATAATTGTGTTGAAAATCTCCTCATCATTTATTTGAACACCTAAAATTTGATTAAAACTTTTTTGCGGCCCTTTTTGTATTGGTTTCGGACGAGCTGGTCTAAATGGGCCTTACAATGGACCCGTTGGAATTTTAACTGAGGAAAAAGTACAGAAATTGAGGTTTTGCAGTATAATTCTGTTGAAAAGCTCCTAATCAATTAAATCAACTCCTAAAATTTGATTAAAACTTGTTTTCCAGTCCTTTTTGTAGAGGTTTCGGACGAGCGGGTCGAAATGGGCCTTTGAATGGACACGTTGGAATTTTAACTGAGTAAAACGTATAAAAATTGAGGTTTTTCAATATAAATGTGTTGAAAAGCTCCTAATCAATTATTTGAACTCCTAAAATTTGATCAAAACTTGTTTTGCGGTCCTTTATGTAGAGGTTTCGGACGTGCGGGTCTAAATGGGCCTTTCAATGGACCCGTTGGAATTTTAACTGAGTAAAATGTATTATAATTGAAGTTTTGCAATATAATTGTGTTGAAAAGCTCCTAATCATTTATTTGAACTCCTAAAATTTGATTAATAATTTTTTTACGGTCCTTTTTGTATCAGTTTCGGACGAGCAGGTCTAAATGGGCCTTACAATGGACCCGTTGGAATTTTAACTGAGTAAAAAGTACAGAAATTGAGGTTTTGAAATATAATTGTGTTGAAAAGCTCCTAATAAATTATATGAACTCCTAAATTTTGATTAAAACTTGTTTTGCGGTCCTTTTTTTCGAGGTTTCGGACGAGCAGGTCTAAATGGGCCTTTCAATGGACCCGTTGGAATTTTAACTGAGTAAAAAGTACATAAATTGAGGTTTTTCAATATAATTGTGGTGAAAAGTTCCAAATAAATTATTTGAACTCCTAAAATTTGATTAAAACTTGTTTTACGGTCATTTTTGTCGATGTTTCGGACGAGCAGGTCTAAATGGGCCGGACCCGTTGGAATTTTAACTGAGTAAAAAGTACAGAAATTGAGGGTTTTCAATATAATTGTGTTGAAAAGCTCCTAATCAATTATTTGAACTCCTAAAATTTGATTAAACTTGGTTTGCGGTCCTTTTTGTCGAGTTTACGTCCGAGCGGGTCTAAATTGGCCTTTCAATGGACCCGTTGGAATTTTAACTGAGTAAAAAGTACATAAATTGAGTTTTTTCAATATTATTGTGTTGAAAAGCTCCTAATCAATTATTTGAACTCCTAAAATTTGATTAAAACTTGTTTTACGGTCCCTTTGTCTAGGTTTCGGACGAGCAGATCTAAATGGGCCTTTATTGGACCCGTTGAAATTTTAACTGAGTAAAAAGTACAGAAATTGAGGTTTTGCAATATAATTGTGTTGAAAATCTCCTAATCAATTACATGATCCACTAAAATTTGATTAAAACTAGTTTTGTGGCCCTTTTTGTTGAGATTGCGGACGAGCATGTCTAAATGGGCCTTTCAATGGACCCGTTGGAATTTTAACTGAGTAAAAAGTATAAAAATTGAGGTTTTGCAATATAATTGTGCTGAAAAGCTACTAATCAATTATTTGTACTCCTAAAATATGATCAAAACATGTTTTGGGGTCCTTTATGCAGAGGTTTCGGACGTGCGGGTCTAAATGGGCCTTTCAATGGACCCGTTGGAATTTTTACTGAGTAAAATGTATAAAAATTGTAGTTTTGCAATATAATTGTGTTGAAAATCTCATAATCATTTATTTGAACTCCTAAAATTTGATTAAAACTTTTTTGCGGCCCTTTTTGTATTGGTTTCGGACGAGCTAGTCTAAATGGGCCTTACAATGGACCCGTTGGAATTTTAACTGAGGAAAAAGTACATAAATTGAGGTTTTGCAGTATAATTGAGTTGAAAAGCTCCTAATCAATTACATCAACTCCTAAAATTTGATTAAAACTTGTTTTCCAGTCCTTTTTGTAGAGGTTTCGGACGAGCTGGTCGAAATGGGCATTTCAATGGACTCGTTGGAATTTTAACTGAGTAAAAAGTATAAAAATTGAGGTTTTTCAATATAATTGTGTTGAAAAGCTCCTAATCAATTATTTGAACTCTTAAATTTTGATCAAAACTTGTTTTGCGGTCCTTTATGTAGAGGTTTTGGACGTGCGGGTCTAAATGGGCCTTTCAATGGACCCGTTGGAATTTTAACTGAGTAAAATGTATTATAATTTAAGTTTTGCAATATAATTGTGTTGAAAAGCTCCCAATCATTTATTTGAACTCCTAAAATTTGATTAAATCTTTTTTACGGTCCTTTTTGTATCAGTTTCGGAGGAGAAGGTCTAAATGAGCCTTACAATGGACCCGTTGGAATTTTAACTGAGTAAAAAGTACAGAAATTGAGGTTTTGCAATATAATTGTGTTGAAAAGCTCCTAATAAATTATATGAACTCCTAAATTTTGATTAAAACTTGTTTTGCGGTCCTTTTTGTCGAGGTTTCGGACGAGCAGGTCTAAATGGGTCTTTCAATGGACCCGTTGGAATTTTAACTGGGTAAAATGTATAAAAATTGAAGTTTTGCAATATAATTGTGTTGAAAAGCTCCTAATCATTTATTTGAACTCTAAAATTTGATTAAAACTTTTTTTACGGTCCTTTTTGTATCAGTTTCGAACGAGCAGGTCTAAATGAGCCTTACAATGGACCATTTGGAATTTTAACTGAGTAAAAAGTACAAAATTGAGGTTTTGCAATATAATTGTGTTGAAAAGCTCCTAAACAATTATATGAACTCCTAAATTTTGATTAAAACTTGTTATGTGGTCCTTTTTGTCGAGGTTTCGGATCAGCAAGTCTAAATGAGTCTTTTAGTGGACCCGTTGGTATTTTAACTGAGTAAAAAGTACAGAAATTGAGGTTTTTCAATATAATTGTGTTGAAAAGCTCCTAATAAATTATTTGAACTACTAAAATTTGATTAAAATTTGTTTTGCGGTCCTTTTTGTCGAGGTTTCGGACGAGTAGGTCTAAATAGGCCTTTCAATGGACCCGTTGGAATTTTAACTGAGTAAAAAGTACAGAAATTAAGGTTTTTCAATATAATTGTGTTGAAGAGCTCTTAATCAATTATTTGAACTCCAAAAATTTGATTAAAACTTGTTTTGCGGTCCTTTTTGTCGAGGTTTCGGACGAGCGGGTCTAAATGGGCCTTTCAATGGACCCGTTGGAATTTTAAATGAGTAAAAAGTACAGAAATTGAGGTTTTTCAATATAATTGTGTTGAAGAGCTCTTAATCAATTATTTGAACTCCTAAATTTTGATTAAAACTTGTTTTGCGGTCCTTTTTGTCGAGGTTTCGGACGAGCGGGTCTAAATGGGCCTTTCAATGGACCCGTTGGAATTTTAATTTAATAAAAAGTACAGAAATTGAGGTTTTTCAATATAATTGTGTTGAAAAGCTCCTAATAAATTATTTGAACTCCTAAAATTGGATCAAAACTTGTTTTGCGGTCCTTTATGTAGAGGTTTCGGACGTGCGGGTCTAAATGGGCCTTTCAATGGACCCGTTGGAATTTTAACTGAATAAAATGTATTATAATTGAATTTTTGCATTATAATTGTGTTGAAAATCTCCTAATCATTTATTTGAACTCCCAAAATTTGATTAAAACTTTTTTGCGTTTCTTTTTGTATCAGTTTCGGACGAGCAGGTCTAAATGGGCCTTACAATGGACCCGTTGGAATTTTAACTGGGGAAAAAGTACAAAAATTGAGGTTTTGCAGTAAAATTGTGTTGAAAAGATCCTAATCAATTACATGAACTCCTAAAATTTGATTAAAACTTGTTTTCCAGTACTTTTTGTAGAGGTTTCGGACGAGCGGGTCGAAATGGGCCTCTGAATGGACACGTTGTAATTTTAACTGAGTAAAACGTATAAAAATTGAGGTTTTTCAATATAAATGTGTTGAAAAGCTCCTAATCAATTATTTGAAATCCTAAAATTTGATCAAAACTTGTTTTGCGGTCCTTTATGTAGAGGTTTCGGACGTGCGGTTCTAAATGGGCCTTTCAATGGACCCGTTGGAATTTTAACTGAGTAAAATGTATTATAATTGAAGTTTTGCAATATAATTGTGTTGAAAAGCTTCTAATCATTTATTTTAACTCCTAAATTTTGATTAAAACTTTTTTTACAGTCCTTTTTGTATCAATTTCGGACGAGCAGGTCTAAATAGGCCTTACAATGGACACTGTGGAATTTTAACTGAGTAAAAACTACAGAAATTGAGGTTTTGCAATATAATTGTGTTGAAAAGCTCCTAATAAATTATATGAACTCCTAAATTATGATTAAAACTTGTTTTGCGGTCCTCTTTGTCGAGGTTTTGGACGAGCAGGTCTAAATGGGCCATTCAATGGACCCGTTGGAATTTTAACTGAGTAAAAAGTACATAAATTGAGGTTTTTCAATATAATTGTGTTGAAAATTTCCTAATAAATTATTTGAACTCCTAAAATTTGATTAAAACTTGTTTTGCGGTCCTTTTTGTCGATGTTTCGGACAAGCAGGTTTAAATGGGCCTTTCAATGGACCCGTTGGAATTTTAACTGAATAAAAAGTACAGAAATTGAGGGTTTTCAATATAATTGTGTTGAAAAGCTCCTAATCAATTATTTGAACGCCTAAAATTTGGTTAAAACTTGTTTTGCGGTCCTTTTTGTCGAGGTTTCGGATGAGCGGGTCTAAATGGGCCTTTCAACGGACCCGTTTGAATTTTAACTGAGTAAAAAGTACAGAAATTGAGGTTTTTAAATATAATTGTGTTGAAAAGCTCCTAATAAATTATTTGAACTCCTAAAATTTGATTAAAATTTGTTTTGCGGTCCTTTTTGTCGAGGTTTCGGACGAGTAGGTCTAAATAGGCCTTTCAATGGACCCGTTGGAATTTTAACTGAGTAAAAAGTACAGAAATTAAGGTTTTTCAATATAATTGTGTTGAAGAGCTCTTAATCAATTATTTGAACTCCAAAAATTTGATTAAAACTTGTTTTGCTGTCCTTTTTGTCGAGGTTTCAGACGAGCGGGTCTAAATGGGCCTATCAATGGACCCGTTGGAATTTTAACTGAGTAAAAAGTACAGAAATTGAGGTTTTTCAATATAATTGTGTTGAAGAGCTCTTAATCAATTATTTGAACTCCTAAAATTTGATTAAAACTTGTTTTGCGGTCCTTTTTGTCGAGGTTTCGGACGAGCGGGTCTAAATGGGCCTTTCAATGGACCCGTTGGAATTTTAACTTAGTAAAAAGTACAGAAATTGAGGTTTTTCAATAGAATTGTGTTGAAAAGCTCCTAATAAATTATTTGAACTCCTAAAATTGGATCAAAACTTGTTTTGCGGTCCTTTATGTAGAGGTTTCGGACGTGCGGGTCTAAATGGGCCTTTCAATGGACCCGTTGGAATTTTAACTGAGTAAAACGTATTATAATTGAAGTTTTGCAATATAATTGTGTTGAAAATCTCCTAATCATTTATTTGAACTCCTAAAATTTGATAAAAACTTTTTTGCGTTCCTTTTTGTATCAGTTTCGGACGAGTAGGTCTAAATGGGCCTTACAATGGACCCGTTGGAATTTTAACTGGGGAAAAAGTACAGAAATTGAGGTTTTGCAGTAAAATTGTGTTGAAAAGATCCTAATCAATTACATGAACACCTAAAATTTGATTAAAACTTGTTTTCCAGTCCTTTTTGTAGAGGTTTCGGACGAGCGGGTCGAAATGGGCCTTTGAATGGACACGTTGTAATTTTAACTGAGTAAAACGTATAAAAATTGAGGTTTTTCAATATAAATGTGTTGAAAATCTCCTAATCAATTATTTGAAATCCTAAAATTTGATCAAAACTTGTTTTGCGGTCCTTTATGTAGAGGTTTCGGACGTGCGGTTCTAAATGGGCCTTTCAATGGACCCGTTGGAATTTTAACTGAGTAAAATGTATTATAATTGAAGTTTTGCAATATAATTGTGTTGAAAAGCTTCTAATCATTTATTTTAACTCCTAAATTTTGATTAAAACTTTTTTTACGGTCCTTTTTGTATCAATTTTGGACGAGCAGGTCTAAATAGGCCTTACAATGGACCCTGTGGAATTTTAACTGAGTAAAAAGTACAGAAATTGAGGTTTTGCAATATAATTATGTTGAAAAGCTCCTAATAAATTATATGAACTCCTAAATTTTGATTAAAACTTGTTTTGCGGTCCTTTTTGTCGAGGTTTTGGACGAGCAGGTCTAAATGGGCCTTTCAATGGACCCGTTGGAATTTTAACTGAGTAAAAAGTACATAAATTGAGGTTTTTCAATATAATTGTGTTGAAAAGTTCCTAATAAATAATTTGAACTCCTAAAATTTGATTAAAACTTGTTTTGCGGTCCTTTTTGTCGATGTTTCGGACGAGCAGGTTTAAATGGGCCTTTCAATGGACCCGTTGGAATTTTAACTGAGTAAAAAGTACAGAAATTGAGGGTTTTCAATATAATTGTGTTGAAAAGCTCCTAATCAATTATTTGAACTCCTAAAATTTGGTTAAAACTTGTTCTGCGATCCTTTTTGTCGATGTTTCGGACGAGCGGGTCTAAATGGGCCTTTCAACGGACCCGTTTGAATTTTAACTGAGTAAAAAGTACAGAAATTGAGGTTTTTAAATATAATTGTGTTGAAAAGCTCCAAATCAATTATTTGAACTCCTAAAATTTGATTAAAACTTGTTTTGCGGCCATTTTTTTTTTGGTTTCGGACGAGCTGGTCTAAATGTGCCTTACAATGGACCCGTTGGAATTTTAACTGAGGAAAAAGTACAGAAATTGAGGTTTTGCAGTATAATTCTGTTGAAAAGCTCCTAATCAATTAAATCAACTCCTAAAATTTGATTAAAACTTGTTTTCCAGTCCTTTTTGTAGAGGTTTCGGACGAGCAGATCTAAATGGGCCTTTTAATGGACCCGTTGGAATTTTAACTGAGTAAAAAGTACAGAAATTGAGGTTTTGCAATATAATTGTGTTGAAAATCTCCTAATCAATTACATGATCTACTAAAATTTGATTAAAACTAGTTTTGCAACCCTTTTTGTTGAGATTGCGGACGAGCATGTCTAAATGGGCCTTTCAATGGACCCGTTGGAATTTTAACTGAGTAAAAAGTATAAAAATTGAGGTTTTGCAATATAATTGTGCTGAAAAGCTACTAATCATTTATTTGTACTCCTAAAATATGATCAAAATTTGTTTTGGGGTCCGTTATGCAGAGGTTTCGGACGTGCGATTCTAAATGGGCCTTTCAATGGACCCGTTGGAATTTTTACTGAGTAAAATGTATAAAAATTGTAGTTTTGCAATATAATTGTGTTGAAAATCTCCTAATCATTTATTTGAACTCCTAAAATTTGATTAAAACTTTTTTGCGGCCCTTTTTGTATTGGTTTGGGACGAGCTAGTCTAAATGGGCCTTACAATGGACCCGTTGGAATTTTAACTGAGGAAAAAGTACATAAATTGAGGTTTTGCAGTATAATTGAGTTGAAAAGCTCCTAATCAATTACATAAACTCCTAAAATTTGATTAAAACTTGTTTTCCAGTCCTTTTTGTAGAGGTTTCGGACGAGCGGGTCGAAATGGGCCTTACAATGGACTCGTTGGAATTTTAACTGAGTAAAAAGTATAAAAATTGAGGTTTTTCAATATAATTGTGTTGAAAAGCTCCTAATCAATTATTTGAACTCCTAAATTTTGATCAAAACTTGTTTTGCGGTCCTTTATGTAGAGGTTTCGGACGTGCGGGTCTAAATGGGCCTTTCAATGGACCCGTTGGAATTTTAACTGAGTAAAATGTATTATAATTGAAGTTTTGCAATATAATTGTGTTGAAAAGCTCCCAATCATTTATTTGAACTCCTAAAATTTGATTAAATCTTTTTTACGGTCCTTTTTGTATCAGTTTCGGACGAGAAGGTCTAAATGAGCCTTACAATGGACACGTTGGAATTTTAACTGAGTAAAAAGTACAGAAATTGAGGTTTTGCAATATAATTGTGTTGAAAAGCTCCTAATAAATTATATGAACTCCTAAATTTTGATTAAAACTTGTTTTGCGGTCCTTTTTGTCGAGGTTTCGGACGAGCAGGTCTAAATGGGCCTTTCAATGGACCCGTTGGAATTTTAACTGGGTAAAATGTATAAAAATTGAAGTTTTGCAATATAATTGTGTTGAAAAGCTCCTAATCATTTATTTGAACTCTAAAATTTGATTAAAACTTTTTTTACGGTCCTTTTTGTATCAGTTTCGAACGAGCAGGTCTAAATGAGCCTTATAATGGACCCGTTGGAATTTTAACTAAGTAAAAAGTACAAAATTGAGGTTTTGCAATATAATTGTGTTGAAAAGCTCCTAAACAATTATATGAACTCCTAAATTTTGATTAAAACTTGTTATGTGGTCCTTTTTGTCGAGGTTTCGGATCAGCAAGTCTAAATGAGTCTTTCAATCTACCCGTTGGAATTTTAACTGAGTAAAAAGTACAGAAATTGAGGTTTTTCAATATAATTGTGTTGAAAAGCTCCTAATAAATTATTTGAACTCCTAAAATTTGATTAAAATTTGTTTTGCGGTCCTTTTTGTCGAGGTTTCGGACGAGCAGGTCTAAATAGGCCTTTCAATGGACCCGTTGGAATTTTAACTGAGTAAAAAGTACAGAAATTGAGGTTTTTCAATATAATTGTGTTGAAGAGCTCTTAATCAATTATTTGAACTCCTAAAATTTGATTAAAACTTGTTTTGCGGTCCTTTTTGTCGAGGTTTCGGACGTGCGGGTCTAAATGGGCCTTTCAATGGACCCGTTGGAATTTTAACTGAGTAAAATGTATTATATTTGAAGTTTTGCAATATAATTGTGTTGAAAAGCTCCTAATCATTTATTTGAACTCCTAAAATTTGATTAAAACTTTTTTTACGGTCCTTTATGTAGAGGTTTCGGACGAGCGGGTCGAAATGGGCCTTTGAATGGACTCGTTGGAATTTTAACTGAGTAAAAAGTATAAAAATTGAGGTTTTTAAATATAATTGTGTTGAAAAGCTCCTATTCAATTATTTGAACTCCTAAAATTTGATCAAAACTTGTTTTGCGGTCCTTTATATAGAGGTTTCGGATGTGCGGGTCTAAATGGGCCTTTCAATGGACCCGTTGGAATTTTAACTGAGTAAAATGTATTATATTTGAAGTTTTGCAATATAATTGTGTTGAAAAGCTCCTAATCATTTATTTGAACTCCTAAAATTTGATTAAAACTTTTTTTACGGTCCTTTTTGTATCAGTTTCGGACGAGCAGGTCTAAATGGGCCTTACAATGGACCCGTGGAATTTTAACTGAGTAAAAAGTACAGAAATTGAGGTTTTGCAATATAATTTTGTTGAAAAGCTCCTAATAAATTATATGAACTCCTAATTTTTGATTAAAACTTGTTTTGCAGTCCTTTTTGTCGAGGTTTCGGACGAGCAGGTCTAAATGGGCCTTACAATGGACCCGTTGGAATTTTAACTGATTAAAAAGTACAGAAATTGAGATTTTTCAATATAATTGTGTTGAAAAGTTCCTAATAAATTATTTGAACTCCTAAAATTTGATTAAAACTTGTTTTGCGGCCCTTTTTGTCGATGTTTCGAACGAGCAGGTCTAAATGGGCCTTTCAATGGACACGTTGGAATTTTAACTGAGTAAAAAGTATAGAAATTGAGGTTTTGCAATATAATTGTGTTGAAAATCTCCTAATCAATTACACGATCTACTAAAATTTGATTAAAACTAGTTTTGCAGCCCTTTTTGTAGAGGTTCCGGACTAGCATGTCTAAATGGGCCTTTCAATGGACCCGTTGGAATTTTAACTAAGTAAAAAGTATAAAAATTGAGGTTTTGCAATATAATTGTGTTGAAAAGCTACTAATCAATTATTTGAACTCTAAAATTTGATTAAAATTTTTTGTAGAGGTTTCGGACGAAAAGGTCTAAATGGGCCTTTCAATGGACCGTTGGAATTTTAACTGGGTAAAATGTATAAAAATTGAAGTTTTGCAATATAATTGTGTTGAAAAGCTCCTAATCATTTATTTGAACTCTAAAATTTGATTAAAATTTTTTTACAGTCCTTTTTGCATAAGTTTCGAACGAGCAGGTCTAAATGAGCCTTACAATGGACCCGTTGGAATTTTAACTTAGTAAAAAGTACAAAATTGAGGTTTTGCAATATAATTGTGTTGAAAAGCTCCTAAACAATTATATGAACTCCTAAATTTTGATTAAAACTTGTTATGTGGTCCTTTTTGTCGAGGTTTCGGATCAGCAAGTCTAAATGAGCCTTTCAATGGACCCGTTGGAATTTTAACTGAGTAAAAAGTACAGAAATTGAGGTTTTTCAATATAATTGTGTTGAAAAGCTCCTAATAAATTATTTGAACTCCTAAAATTTGATTAAAATTTGTTTTGCGGTCCTTTTTGTCGAGGTTTCGGACGAGCAGGTCTAAATAGGCCTTTCAATGGACCCGTTGGAATTTTAACTGAGTAAAAAGTACAGAAATTAAGGTTTTTCAATATAATTGTGTTGAAGAGCTCTTAATCAATTATTTGAACTCCTAAAATTAGATTAAAACTTGTTTTGCGGTCCTTTTTTTCGAGGTTTTGGACGAGCGGGTCTAAATGGGCCTTTCAATGGATCCGTTGGAATTTTAACTGAGTAAAAAGTACAGAAATTGAGGTTTTTCAATATAATTGCGTTGAAAAGCTCCTAATAAATTATTTGAACTCCTAAAATTGGATCAAAACTTATTTTGCCGTCCTTTATGTAGAGGTTTCGGACGTGCGGGTCTAAATGGGCCTTTCAATGGACCCGTTGTAATTTTAACTGAGTAAAATGTATTAAAATTGAAGTTTTGCAATATAATTGTGTTTAAAATCTCCTAATCATTTATTTGAACTCCTAAAATTTGATTAAAACTTTTTTGCGTTCCTTTTTGTATTAGTTTCGGACGAGCAGGTCTAAATGGGCCTTACAATGGACCCGTTGGAATTTTAACTGGGGAAAAGTACAGAAATTGAGGTTTTGCAGTATAATTGTGTTGAAAAGCTCCTAATCAATTACATGAACTCCTAAAATTTGATTAAAACTTGTTTTCCAGTCCTTTTTGTAGAGGTTTCGGACGAGCGGGTCGAAATGGGCCTTTGAATGGACTCGTTGGAATTTTAACTGAGTAAAAAGTATAAAAATTGAGGTTTTTAAATATAATTGTGTTGAAAAGCTCCTATTCAATTATTTGAACTCCTAAAATTTGATCAAAACTTGTTTTGCGGTCCTTTATGTAAAGGTTTCGGACGTGCGGGTCTAAATGGGCCTTTCAATGGACCCGTTGTAATTTTAACTGAGTAAAATGTATTATAATTGAAGTTTTGCAATATAATTGTGTTTAAAATCTCCTAATCATTTATTTGAACTCCTAAAATTTGATTAAAACTTTTTTTACGGTCCTTTTTGTATCAATTTCGGACGAGCAGGTCTAAATGGGCCTTACAATGGACCCGTCGAATTTTAACAGAGTAAAAAGTACAGAAATTGAGGTTTTGCAATATAATTTTGTTTAAAAGCTCCTAATAAATTATATGAACTCCTAATTTTTGATTAAAACTTGTTTTGCAGTCCTTTTTGTCGAGGTTTCGGACGAGCAGGTCTAAATGGGCCTTTCAATGGACCCGTTGGAATTTTAACTAAGTAAAAAGTACAGAAATGGAGATTTTTCAATATAATTGTGTTGAAAAGTTCCTAATAAATTATTTGAACTCCTAAAATTTGATTAAAACTTGTTTTGCGGCCCTTTTTGTCGATGTTTCGAACGAGCAGGTCTAAATGGGCCTTTCAATGGACACGTTGGAATTTTAACTGAGTAAAAAGTACAGAAATTGAGGTTTTGCAATATAATTGTGTTGAAAATCTCCTAATCAATTACACGATCTACTAAAATTTGATTAAAACTAGTTTTGCAGCCCTTTTTGTAGAGGTTCCGGACTAGCATGTCCAAATGGGCCTTTCAATGGACCCGTTGGAATTTTTTTTTTTGAAAATTCTATTCTACCTAGAGGGGGATGGGAGAAATCTAGGTGAAGGCAATGCTCTTGAAGGGTCTTGAACCCGGGACCTAAGGGGAAGGGAGTAGAGCAGGTGAGCGTGCTCTTACCACCAGGCCATCATTACATGCTCACCCGTTGGAATTTTAGCTAAGTAAAAAGTATAAAAATTGAGGTTTTGCAATATAATTGTGTTGAAAAGCTACTAATCAATTATTTGAACTCTAAAATTTGATTAAAATTTTTTGTAGAGGTTTCGGACGAGAAGGTCTAAATGGGCCTTTCAATGGACCGTTGGAATTTTAACTGGGTAAAATGTATAAAAATTGAAGTTTTGCAATATAATTGTGTTGAAAAGCTCCTAATCATTTATTTGAACTCTAAAATTTGATTAAAATTTTTTTACAGTCCTTTTTGTATAAGTTTCGAACGAGCAGGTCTAAATGAGCCTTACAATGGACCCGTTGGAATTTTAACTTAGTAAAAAGTACAAAATTGAGGTTTTGCAATATAATTGTGTTGAAAAGCTCCTAAACAATTATATGAACTCCTGAATTTTGATTAAAACTTGTTATGTGGTCCTTTTTGTCGAGGTTTCGGATCAGCAAGTCTAAATGAGCCTTTCAATGGACCCGTTGGAATTTGAACTGAGTAAAAAGTACAGAAATTGAGGTTTTTCAATATAATTGTGTTGAAAAGCTCCTAATAAATTATTTGAACTCCTAAAATTTGATTAAAATTTGTTTTGCGGTCCTTTTTGTCGAGGTTTCGGACGAGCAGGTCTAAATAGGCCTTTCAATGGACCCGTTGGAATTTTAACTGAGTAAAAAGTACAGAAATTAAGGTTTTTCAATATAATTGTGTTGAAGAGCTCTTAATCAATTATTTGAACTCCTAAAATTAGATTAAAACTTGTTTTGCGGTCCTTTTTGTCGAGGTTTCGGACGAGCGGGTCTAAATGGGCCTTTCAATGGACCCGTTGGAATTTTAACTGAGTAAAAAGTACAGAAATTGAGGTTTTTCGATATAATTACGTTGAAAAGCTCCTAATAAATTATTTGAACTCCTAAAATTGGATCAAAACTTGTTTTGCGGTCCTTTATGTAGAGGTTTCGGACGTGCGGGTCTAAATGGGCCTTTCAATGGACCCGTTGTAATTTTAACTAAGTAAAATGTATTATAATTGATGTTTTGCAATATAATTGTGTTTAAAATCTCCTAATCATTTATTTGAACTCCTAAAATTTGATTAAAACTTTTTTGCGTTCCTTTTTGTATCAGTTTTGGACGAGCAGGTCTAAATGGGCCTTACAATGGACCCGTTGGAATTTTAACTGGGGAAAAAGTACATAAATTGAGGTTTTGCAGTATAATTGTGTTGAAAAGCTCCTAATCAATTACATGAACTCCTAAAATTTGATTAAAACTTGTTTTCCAGTCCTTTTTGTAGAGGTTTCGGACGAGCGGGTCGAAATGGGCCTTTGAATGGACTCGTTGGAATTTTAACTGAGTAAAAAGTATAAAAATTGAGGTTTTTAAATATAATTGTGTTGAAAAGCTCATATTCAATTATTTGAACTCCTAAAATTTGATCAAAACTTGTTTTGCGGTCCTTTATGTAGAGGTTTCGGACGTGCGGGTCTAAATGGGCCTTTCAATGGACCCGTTGGAATTTTAACTGAGTAAAATGTATTATAATTGAAGTTTTGCAATATAATTGTGTTGAAAAGCTCCTAATCATTTATTTGAACTCCTAAAATTTGATTAAAACTTTTTTTACGGTCCTTTTTGTATCAGTTTCGGACGAGCAGGTCTAAATGGGCCTTACAATGGACCCGTGGAATTTTAACAGAGTAAAAAGTACAGAAATTGAGGTTTTGCAATATAATTTTGTTGAAAAGCTCCTAATAAATTATATGAACTCCTAATTTTTGATTAAAACTTGTTTTGCAGTCCTTTTTGTCGAGGTTTCGGACGAGCAGGTCTAAATGGGCCTTTCAATGGACCCGTTGGAATTTTAACTGAGTAAAAAGTACATAAATTGAGATTTTTCAGTATAATTGTGTTGAAAAGTTCCTAATAAATTATTTGAACTCCTAAAATTTGATTAAAACTTGTTTTGCGGCCCTTTTTGTCGATGTTTCGAACGAGCAGGTCTAAATGGGCCTTTCAATGGACACGTTGGAATTTTAACTGAGTAAAAAGTACAGAAATTGAGGTTTTGCAATATAATTGTGTTGAAAATCTCCTAATCAATTACAGGATCTACTAAAATTTGATTAAAACTAGTTTTGCAGCCCTTTTTGTAGAGGTTCCGGACTAGCATGTCCAAATGGGCCTTTCAATGGACCCGTTGGAATTTTAACTAAGTAAAAAGTATAAAAATTGAGGTTTTGCAATATAATTGTGTTGAAAAGCTAGTAATCAATTATTTGAACTCTAAAATTTGATTAAAATTTTTTGTAGAGGTTTCGGACGAGAAGGTCTAAATGGGCCTTTCAATGGACCGTTGGAATTTTAGCTGGGTAAAATGTATAAAAATTGAAGTTTTGCAATATAATTGTGTTGAAAAGCTCCTAATCATTTATTTGAACTCTAAAATTTGATTAAAATTTTTTTACAATCCTTTTTGTATAAGTTTCGAACGAGCAGGTCTAAATGAGCTTTACAATGGACCCGTTGGAATTTTAACTTAGTAAAAAGTACAAAATTGAGGTTTTGCAATATAATTGTGTTGAAAAGCTCCTAAAAAATTATATGAACTCCTAAATTTTGATTAAAACTTGTTATGTGGTCCTTTTTGTCGAGGTTTCGATCAGCAAGTCTAAATGAGCCTTTCAATGGACCCGTTGGAATTTTAACTGAGTAAAAAGTACAGAAATTGATGTTTTTCAATATAATTGTGTTGAAAAGCTCCTAATAAATTATTTGAACTCCTAAAATTTGATTAAAATTTGTTTTGCGGTCCTTTTTGTCGAGGTTTCGGACGAGCATGTCTAAATAGGCCTTTCAATGGACCCGTTGGAATTTTAACTGAGTAAAAAGTACAGAAATTAAGATTTTTCAATATAATTGTGTTGAAGAGCTCTTAATCAATTATTTGAACTCCTAAAATTAGATTAAAACTTGTTTTGCGGTCCTTTTTGTCGAGGTTTCGGACGAGCGGGTCTAAATGGGCCTTTCAATGGACCCGTTGGAATTTTAACTGAGTAAAATGTATTATAATTGAAGTTTTGCAATATAATTGTATTTAAAATCTCCTAATCATTTATTTGAACTCCTAAAATTTGATTAAAACTTTTTTGCGTTCCTTTTTGTATCAGTTTCGGACGAGCAGGTCTAAATGGGCCTTACAATGGACCCGTTGGAATTTTAACTGGGGAAAAAGTACATAAATTGAGGTTTTGCAGTATAATTGTGTTGAAAAGCTCCTAATCAATTACATGAACTCCTAAAATTTGATTAAAACTTGTTTTCCAGTCCTTTTTGTAGAGGTTTCGGACGAGCGGGTCGAAATGGGCCTTTGAATGGACTCGTTGGAATTTTAACTGAGTAAAAAGTATAAAAATTGAGGTTTTTAAATATAATTGTGTTGAAAAGCTCCTATTCAATTATTTGAACTCCTAAAATTTGATCAAAACTTGTTTTGCGGTCCTTTATGTAGAGGTTCCGGACGTGCGGGTCTAAATGGGCCTTTCAATGGACCCGTTGGAATTTTAACTGAGTAAAATGTATTATAATTGAAGTTTTGCAATATAATTGTGTTGAAAAGCTCCTAATCATTTATTTGAACTCTAAAATTTGATTAAAGTTTTTTTACAATCCTTTTTGTATAAGTTTCGAACGAGCAGGTCTAAATGAGCTTTACAATGGACCCGTTGGAATTTTAACTTAGTAAAAAGTACAAAATTGAGGTTTTGCAATATAATTGTGTTGAAAAGCTCCTAAAAAATTATATGAACTCCTAAATTTTGATTAAAACTTGTTATGTGGTCCTTTTTGTCGAGGTTTCGATCAGCAAGTCTAAATGAGCCTTTCAATGGACCCGTTGGAATTTTAACTGAGTAAAAAGTACAGAAATTGATGTTTTTCAATATAATTGTGTTGAAAAGCTCCTAATAAATTATTTGAACTCCTAAAATTTGATTAAAATTTGTTTTGCGGTCCTTTTTGTCGAGGTTTCGGACGAGCAGGTCTAAATAGGCCTTTCAATGGACCCGTTGGAATTTTAACTGAGTAAAAAGTACAGAAATTAAGGTTTTTCAATATAATTGTGTTGAAGAGCTCTTAATCAATTATTTGAACTCCTAAAATTAGATTAAAACTTGTTTTGCGGTCCTTTTTGTCGAGGTTTCGGACGAGCGGGTCTAAATGGGCCTTTCAATGGACCCGTTGGAATTTTAACTGAGTAAAATGTATTATAATTGAAGTTTTGCAATATAATTGTATTTAAAATATCCTAATCATTTATTTGAACTCCTAAAATTTGATTAAAACTTTTTTGTGTTCCTTTTTGTATCAGTTTCGGACGAGCAGGTCTAAATGGGCCTTACAATGGACCCGTTGGAATTTTAACTGGGGAAAAAGTACATAAATTGAGGTTTTGCAGTATAATTGTGTTGAAAAGCTCCTAATCAATTACATGAACTCCTAAAATTTGATTGAAACTTGTTTTCCATTCCTTTTTGTAGAGGTTTCGGACGAGCGGGTCGAAATGGGCCTTTGAATGGACTCGTTGGAATTTTAACTGAGTAAAAAGTATAAAAATTGAGGTTTTTAAATATAATTGTGTTGAAAAGCTCCTATTCAATTATTTGAACTCCTAAAATTTGATCAAAACTTGTTTTGCGGTCCTTTATGTAGAGGTTTCGGACGTGCGGGTCTAAATGGGCCTTTCAATGGACCCGTTGGAATTTTAACTGAGTAAAATGTATTATAATTGAAGTTTTGCAATATAATTGTGTTGAAAAGCTCCTAATCATTTATTTGAACTCCTAAAATTTGATTAAAACTTTTTTTACGGTCCTTTTTGTATCAGTTTCGGACGAGCAGGTCTAAATGGGCCTTACAATGGACCCGTGGAATTTTAACAGAGTAAAAAGTACAGAAATTGAGGTTTTGCAATATAATTTTGTTGAAAAGCTCCTAATAAATTATATGAACTCCTAATTTTTAATTAAAACTTGTTTTGCAGTCCTTTTTGTCGAGGTTTCGGACGAGCAGGTCTAAATGGGCCTTTCAATGGACCCGTTGGAATTTTAACTGAGTAAAAAGTACAAAAATTGAGATTTTTTAATATAATTGTGTTGAAAAGTTCCTAATAAATTATTTGAACTCCTAAAATTTGATTAAAACTTGTTTTGCGGCCCTTTTTGTCGATGTTTCGAACGAGCAGGTCTAAATGGGCCTTTCAATGGACACGTTGGAATTTTAACTGAGTAAAAAGTACAGAAATTGAGGTTTTGCAATATAATTGTGTTGAAAATCTCCTAATCAATTACACGATCTACTAAAATTTGATTAAAACTAGTTTTGCAGCCCTTTTTGTAGAGGTTCCGGACTAGCATGTCCAAATGGGCCTTTCAATGGACCCGTTGGAATTTTAACTAAGTAAAAAGTATAAAAATTGAGGTTTTGCAATATAATTGTGTTGAAAAGCTACTAATCAATTATTTGAACTCTAAAATTTGATTAATTTTTTTTTGTAGAGGTTTCGGACGAGAAGGTCTAAATGGGCCTTTCAATGGACCGTTGGAATTTTAACTGGGTAAAATGTATAAAAATTGAAGTTTTGCAATATAATTGTGTTGAAAAGCTCCTAATCATTTATTTGAACTCTAAAATTTGATTAAAATTTTTTTACAGTCCTTTTTGTATAAGTTTCGAACGAGCAGGTCTAAATGAGCTTTACAATGGACCCGTTGGAACTTTAACTTAGTAAAAAGTACAAAATTGAGGTTTTGCAATATAATTGTGTTGAAAAGCTCCTAAACAATTATATGAACTCCTAAATTTTGATTAAAACTTGTTATGTGGTCCTTTTTGTCGAGGTTTCGGATCAGCAAGTCTAAATGAGCCTTTCAATGGACCCGTTGGAATTTTAACTGAGTAAAAAGTACAGAAATTGATGTTTTTCAATATAATTGTGTTGAAAAGCTCCTAATA
This sequence comes from Hibiscus trionum, assembly GCA_030270665.1. Classification (NCBI taxonomy): domain Eukaryota; kingdom Viridiplantae; phylum Streptophyta; class Magnoliopsida; order Malvales; family Malvaceae; genus Hibiscus; species Hibiscus trionum. Next base: position 32,769,921 of record BSYR01000008.1, read on the forward strand.
AATTATTTGAACTCCTAAAATTTGATTAAAATTTGTTTTGCGGTCCTTTTTGTCGAGGTTTCGGACGAGCAGGTCTAAATAGGCCTTTCAATGGACCCGTTGGAATTTTAACTGAGTAAAAAGTACAGAAATTAAGGTTTTTCAATATAATTGTGTTGAAGAGCTCTTAATCAATTATTTGAACTCCTAAAATTAGATTAAAACTTGTTTTGCGGTCCTTTTTGTCGAGGTTTCGGACGAGCGGGTCTAAATGGGCCTTTCAATGGACCCGTTGGAATTTTAACTGAGTAAAAAGTACAGAAATTGAGGTTTTTTTAATATAATTGCGTTGAAAAGCTCCTAATAAATTATTTGAACTCCTAAAATTGGATCAAAACTTGTTTTGCGGTCCTTTATGTAGAGGTTTCGGACGTGCGGGTCTAAATGGGCCTTTCAATGGACCCGTTGTAATTTTAACTGAGTAAAATGTATTATAATTGAAGTTTTGCAATATAATTGTGTTTAAAATCTCCTAATCATTTATTTGAACTCCTAAAATTTGATTAAAACTTTTTTGCGTTCCTTTTTGTATCAGTTTCGGACGAGCAGGTCTAAATTGACCTTACAATGGACCCGTTGGAATTTTAACTGGGGAAAAAGTACATAAATTGAGGTTTTGCAGTATAATTGTGTTGAAAAGCTCCTAATCAATTACATGAACTCCTAAAATTTGATTAAAACTTGTTTTCCAGTCCTTTTTGTAGAGGTTTCGGACGAGCGGGTCGAAATGGGCCTTTGAATGGACTCGTTGGAATTTTAACTGAGTAAAAAGTATAAAAATTGAGGTTTTTAAATATAATTGTGTTGAAAAGCTCCTATTCAATTATTTGAACTCCTAAAATCTGATCAAAACTTGTTTTGCGGTCCTTTATGTAGAGGTTTCGGACGTGCGGGTCTAAATGGGCCTTTCAATGGACCCGTTGGAATTTTAACTGAGTAAAATGTATTATAATTGAAGTTTTGCAATATAATTGTGTTGAAAAGCTCCTAATCATTTATTTGAACTCCTAAAATTTGATTAAAACTTTTTTTACGGTCCTTTTTGTATCAGTTTCGGACGAGCAGGTCTAAATGGTCCTTACAATGGACCCGTTGGAATTTTAAGTGAGTAAAAAGTACAGAAATTGAGGTTTTGCAATATAATTGTGTTGAAAAGCTCCTAATAAATTATATGAACTCCTAAATTTTGATTAAAACTTGTTTTACGGTCATTTTTGTCGAGGTTTCGGACGAGTAGGTCTAAATGGGCCATTCAATGGATCCGTTGGAATTTTAACTGGGTAAAATGTAGAAAAATTTAAGTTTTGCAATTTAATTGTGTTGAAATGCTCCTAATCATTTATTTGAACTCTAAATTTTGATTAAAACTTTTTTTACAGTCCTTTTTGTATCAGTTTCGAACGAGCAGGTCTAAATGAGCCTTACAATGGACCCGTAGGAATTTTAACTGAGTAAAAAGTACAAAATTGAGGTTTTGCTATATAATTGTGTTGAAAAGCTCCTAAACAATTATATGAACTCCTAAATTTTGATTAAAACTTGTTTTGTGGTCCTTTTTGTCGAGGTTTCGGATCAGCAAGTCTAAATGGGCCTTTCAATGGACCCGTTGGAATTTTAACTGAGTAAAAAGTACATAAATTGAGGTTTTTCAATATAATTGTGTTGAAAGTTCCTAATAAATTATTTGAACTCCTAAAATTTGATTAAAACTTGTTTTGCGGTCCTTTTTGTCGATATTTCGGACAAGCATGTATAAATGGGCCTTTCAAAGGACCCGTTGGAATTTTAACTGAGTAAAAAGTACAGAAATTGAGAGTTTTCAATATAATTGTGTTGAAAAGCTCCTAATCAATTATTTGAACTCCTAAAATTTGATTAAAACTTGTTTTGCGGTCCTTTTTGTCGAGGTTTCGGACTAGCGGGTCAAAATTGGCCTTTCAAGGTACCTGTTGGAATTTTAACTGAGTAAAAAGTACAGAAATTGAGTTTTTTCAATATTATTGTGTTGAAAAGCTCCTAATCAATTATTTGAACTCCTAAAATTTGATTAAAACTTGTTTTCCAGTCCTTTTTGTAGATGTTTCGGACGAGCGGGTCGAAATGGGCCTTTGAATGGACTCATTGGAATTTTAACTGAGTAAAAAGTATAAAAATTGAGGTTTTTCAATATAATTGTGTTGAAAAGCTCCTAATCAATTATTTGAAATCCTAAAATTTGATCAAAACTTGTTTTGCGGTCCTTTATGTAGAGGTTTCGGACGTGCGGTTCTAAATGGGCCTTTCAATGGACCCGTTGGAATTTTAACTGAGTAAAATGTATTATAATTGAAGTTTTGCAATATAATTGTATTGAAAAGCTCCTAATCATTTATTTGAACTCCTAAAATTTGATTAAAACTTTTTTTACGGTCCTTTTTGTATCAGTTTCGGACGAGCCGGTCTAAATAGGCCTTAGAATGGACCCTGTGGAATTTTAACTGAGTAAAAAGTACAGAAATTGAGGTTTTGCAATATAATTGTGTTGAAAAGCTCCTAATAAATTATATGAACTCCTAAATTTTGATTAAAACTTGTTTTGCGGTCCTTTTTGTCGAGGTTTCGGACGAGCAGGTCTAAATGGGCCTTTCAATGGACCCGTTGGAATTTTAACTGAGTAAAAAGTACATAAATTGAGGTTTTTCAATATAATTGTGTTGAAAAGTTCCTAATAAATTATTTGAACTCCTAAAATTTGATTAAAACTTGTTTTGCGGTCCTTTTTGTCGATGTTTCGGACGAGCAGGTTTAAATGGGCCTTTCAATGGACCCGTTGGAATTTTAACTGAGTAAAAAGTACAGAAAATGAGGGTTTTCAATATAATTGTGTTGAAAAGCTCCTAATCAATTATTTGAACTCCTAAAATTTGGTTAAAACTTGTTTTGCGGTCCTTTTTGTCGAGGTTTCGGGCGAGCGGGTCTAAATGGGCCTTTCAATGGACCCGTTTGAATTTTAACTGAGTAAAATGTATTATAATTGAAGTTTTGCAATATAATTGTGTTGAAAAGCTCCTAATCAATTATTTGAACTCCTAAAATTTGATTAAAACTTGTTTTGCGGCAATTTTTTTATTGGTTTCGGACGAGCTGGTCTAAATGGGCCTTTCAATGGACACGTTGGAATTTTAACTGAGTAAAAAGTACAGAAATTGAGGTTTTGCAATATAATTGTGTTGAAAATCTCCTAATCAATTACACGATCTACTAAAATTTGATTAAAACTAGTTTTGCAGCCCTTTTTGTAGAGGTTCCGGACTAGCATGTCCAAATGGGCCTTTCAATGGACCCGTTGGAATTTTTTTTTTTGAAAATTCTATTCTACCTAGAGGGGGATGGGAGAAATCTAGGTGAAGGCAATGCTCTTGAAGGGTCTTGAACCCGGGACCTAAGGGGAAGGGAGTAGAGCAGGTGAGCGTGCTCTGACCACCAGGCCATCATTACATGCTCACCCGTTGGAATTTTAACTAAGTAAAAAGTATAAAAATTGAGGTTTTGCAATATAATTGTGTTGAAAAGCTACTAATCAATTATTTGAACTCTAAAATTTGATTAAAATTTTTTGTAGAGGTTTCGGACGAGAAGGTCTAAATGGGCCTTTCAATGGACCGTTGGAATTTTAACTGGGTAAAATGTATAAAAATTGAAGTTTTGCAATATAATTGTGTTGAAAAGCTCCTAATCATTTATTTGAACTCTAAAATTTGATTAAAATTTTTTTACAGTCCTTTTTGTATAAGTTTCGAACGAGCAGGTCTAAATGAGCCTTACAATGGACCCGTTGGAATTTTAACTTAGTAAAAAGTACAAAATTGAGGTTTTGCAATATAATTGTGTTGAAAAGCTCCTAAACAATTATATGAACTCCTGAATTTTGATTAAAACTTGTTATGTGGTCCTTTTTGTCGAGGTTTCGGATCAGCAAGTCTAAATGAGCCTTTCAATGGACCCGTTGGAATTTTAACTGAGTAAAAAGTACAGAAATTGAGGTTTTTCAATATAATTGTGTTGAAAAGCTCCTAATAAATTATTTTAACGCCTAAAATTTGATTAAAATTTGTTTTGCGGTCCTTTTTGTCGAGGTTTCGAACGAGCAGGTCTAAATAGGCCTTTCAATGGACCCGTTGGAATTTTAACTGAGTAAAAAGTACAGAAATTAAGGTTTTTCAATATAATTGTGTTGAAGAGCTCTTAATCAATTATTTGAACTCCTAAAATTAGATTAAAACTTGTTTTGCGGTCCTTTTTGTCGAGGTTTCGGACGAGCGGGTCTAAATGGGCCTTTCAATGGACCCGTTGGAATTTTAACTGAGTAAAAAGTACAGAAATTGAGGTTTTTCGATATAACTACGTTGAAAAGCTCCTAATAAATTATTTGAACTCCTAAAATTGGATCAAAACTTGTTTTGCGGTCCTTTATGTAGAGGTTTCGGACGTGCGGGTCTAAATGGGCCTTTCAATTGACCCGTTGTAATTTTAACTAAGTAAAATGTATTATAATTGAAGTTTTGCAATATAATTGTGTTTAAAATCTCCTAATCATTTATTTGAACTCCTAAAATTTGATTAAAACTTTTTTGCGTTCCTTTTTGTATCAGTTTTGGACGAGCAGGTCTAAATGGGCCTTACAATGGACCCGTTGGAATTTTAACTGGGGAAAAAGTACATAAATTGAGGTTTTGCAGTATAATTGTGTTGAAAAGCTCCTAATCAATTACATGAACTCCTAAAATTTGATTAAAACTTGTTTTCCAGTCCTTTTTGTAGAGGTTTCGGACGAGCGGGTCGAAATGGGCCTTTGAATGGACTCGTTGGAATTTTAACTGAGTAAAAAGTATAAAAATTGAGGTTTTTAAATATAATTGTGTTGAAAAGCTCATATTCAATTATTTGAACTCCTAAAATTTGATCAAAACTTGTTTTGCGGTCCTTTATGTAGAGGTTTCGGACGTGCGGGTCTAAATGGGCCTTTCAATGGACCCGTTGGAATTTTAACTGAGTAAAATGTATTATAATTGAAGTTTTGCAATATAATTGTGTTGAAAAGCTCCTAATCATTTATTTGAACTCCTAAAATTTGATTAAAACTTTTTTTACGGTCCTTTTTGTATCAGTTTCGGACGAGCAGGTCTAAATGGGCCTTACAATGGACCCGTGGAATTTTAACAGAGTAAAAAGTACAGAAATTGAGGTTTTGCAATATAATTTTGTTGAAAAGCTCCTAATAAATTATATGAACTCCTAATTTTTGATTAAAACTTGTTTTGCAGTCCTTTTTGTCGAGGTTTCGGACGAGCAGGTCTAAATGGGCCTTTCAATGGACCCGTTGGAATTTTAACTGAGTAAAAAGTACACAAATTGAGATTTTTCAATATAATTGTGTTGAAAAGTTCCTAATAAATTATTTGAACTCCTAAAATTTGATTAAAACTTGTTTTGCGGCCCTTTTTGTCGATGTTTCGAACGAGCAGGTCTAAATGGGCCTTTCAATGGACACGTTGGAATTTTAACTGAGTAAAAAGTACAGAAATTGAGGTTTTGCAATATAATTGTGTTGAAAATCTCCTAATCAATTACACGATCTACTAAAATTTGATTAAAACTAGTTTTGCAGCCCTTTTTGTAGAGGTTCCGGACTAGCATGTCCAAATGGGCCTTTCAATGGACCCGTTGGAATTTTAACTAAGTAAAAAGTATAAAAATTGAGGTTTTGCAATATAATTGTGTTGAAAAGCTCCTAATCAATTATTTGAACTCTAAAATTTGATTAAATTTTTTTGTAGAGGTTTCGGACGAGAAGGTCTAAATGGGCCTTTCAATGGACCGTTGGAATTTTAGCTGGGTAAAATGTATAAAAATTGAAGTTTTGCAATATAATTGTTTTGAAAAGCTCCTAATCATTTATTTGAACTCTAAAATTTGATTAAAATTTTTTTACAATCCTTTTTGTATAAGTTTCGAACGAGCAGGTCTAAATGAGCTTTACAATGGACCCGTTGGAATTTTAACTTAGTAAAAAGTACAAAATTGAGGTTTTGCAATATAATTGTGTTGAAAAGCTCCTAAAAAATTATATGAACTCCTAAATTTTGATTAAAACTTGTTATGTGGTCCTTTTTGTCGAGGTTTCGGATCAGCAAGTCTAAATGAGCCTTTCAATGGACCCGTTGGAATTTTAACTGAGTAAAAAGTACAGAAATTGATGTTTTTCAATATAATTGTGTTGAAAAGCTCCTAATAAATTATTTGAACTCCTAAAATTTGATTAAAATTTGTTTTGCGGTCCTTTTTGTCGAGGTTTCGGACGAGCAGGTCTAAATAGGCCTTTCAATGGACCCGTTGGAATTTTAACTGAGTAAAAAGTACAGAAATTAAGGTTTTTCAATATAATTGTGTTGAAGAGCTCTTAATCAATTATTTGAACTCCTAAAATTAGATTAAAACTTGTTTTGCGGTCCTTTTTGTCGAGGTTCCGGACGAGCGGGTCTAAATGGGCCTTTCAATGGACCCGTTGGAATTTTAACTGAGTAAAATGTATTATAATTGAAGTTTTGCAATATAATTGTATTTAAAATCTCCTAATCATTTATTTGAACTCCTAAAATTTGATTAAAACTTTTTTGCGTTCCTTTTTGTATCAGTTTCGGACGAGCAGGTCTAAATGGGCCTTACAATGGACCCGTTGGAATTTTAACTGGGGAAAAAGTACATAAATTGAGGTTTTGCAGTATAATTGTGTTGAAAAGCTCCTAATCAATTACATGAACTCCTAAAATTTGATTAAAACTTGTTTTCCAGTCCTTTTTGTAGAGGTTTCGGACGAGCGGGTCGAAATGGGCCTTTGAATGGACTCGTTGGAATTTTAACTGAGTAAAAAGTATAAAAATTGAGGTTTTTAAATATAATTGTGTTGAAAAGCTCCTATTCAATTATTTGAACTCCTAAAATTTGATCAAAACTTGTTTTGCGGTCCTTTATGTAGAGGTTCCGGACGTGCGGGTCTAAATGGGCCTTTCAATGGACCCGTTGGAATTTTAACTGAGTAAAATGTATTATAATTGAAGTTTTGCAATATAATTGTGTTGAAAAGCTCCTAATCATTTATTTGAACTCTAAAATTTGATTAAAATTTTTTTACAATCCTTTTTGTATAAGTTTCGAACGAGCAGGTCTAAATGAGCTTTACAATGGACCCGTTGGAATTTTAACTTAGTAAAAAGTACAAAATTGAGGTTTTGCAATATAATTGTGTTGAAAAGCTCCTAAAAAATTATATGAACTCCTAAATTTTGATTAAAACTTGTTATGTGGTCCTTTTTGTCGAGGTTTCGGATCAGCAAGTCTAAATGAGCCTTTCAATGGACCCGTTGGAATTTTAACTGAGTAAAAAGTACAGAAATTGATGTTTTTCAATATAATTGTGTTGAAAAGCTCCTAATAAATTATTTGAACTCCTAAAATTTGATTAAAATTTGTTTTGCGGTCCTTTTTGTCGAGGTTTCGGACGAGCAGGTCTAAATAGGCCTTTCAATGGACCCGTTGGAATTTTAACTGAGTAAAAAGTACATAAATTAAGGTTTTTCAATATAATTGTGTTGAAGAGCTCTTAATCAATTATTTGAACTCCTAAAATTAGATTAAAACTTGTTTTGCGGTCCTTTTTGTCGAGGTTTCGGACGAGCGGGTCTAAATGGGCCTTTCAATGGACCCGTTGGAATTTTAACTGAGTAAAATGTATTATAATTGAAGTTTTGCAATATAATTGTATTTAAAATCTCCTAATCATTTATTTGAACTCCTAAAATTTGATTAAAACTTTTTTGTGTTCCTTTTTGTATCAGTTTCGGACGAGCAGGTCTAAATGGGCCTTACAATGGACCCGTTGGAATTTTAACTGGGGAAAAAGTACATAAATTGAGGTTTTGCAGTATAATTGTGTTGAAAAGCTCCTAATCAATTACATGAACTCCTAAAATTTGATTAAAACTTGTTTTCCAGTCCTTTTTGTAGAGGTTTCGGACGAGCGGGTCGAAATGGGCCTTTGAATGGACTCGTTGGAATTTTAACTGAGTAAAAAGTATAAAAATTGAGGTTTTTAAATATAATTGTGTTGAAAAGCTCCTATTCAATTATTTGAACTCCTAAAATTTGATCAAAACTTGTTTTGCGGTCCTTTATGCAGAGGTTTCGGACGTGCGGGTCTAAATGGGCCTTTCAATGGACCCGTTGGAATTTTAAATGAGTAAAATGTATTATAATTGAAGTTTTGCAATATAATTGTGTTGAAAAGCTCCTAATCATTTATTTGAACTCCTAAAATTTGATTAAAACTTTTTTTACGGTCCTTTTTGTATCAGTTTCGGACGAGCAGGTCTAAATGGGCCTTACAATGGACCCGTGGAATTTTAACAGAGTAAAAAGTACAGAAATTGAGGTTTTGCAATATAATTTTGTTGAAAAGCTCCTAATAAATTATATGAACTCCTAAATTTTGATTAAAACTTGTTTTGCGGTCCTTTTTGTCGAGGTTTCGGATCAGCAAGTCTAAATGGGCCTTTCAATGGACCCGTTGGAATTTTAACTGAGTAAAACGTACATAAATTGAGGTTTTTCAATATAATTGTGTTGAAAAGCTCCTAATCAATTATTTGAACTCCTAAAATTTGATTAAAACTTGTTTTGCGGTCCTTTTTGTCGAGGTTTCGGACGAGCAGGTCTAAATGGGCCTTTCAATGGACCCGTTGGAATTTTAACAGAGTAAAAAGTACAGAAATTGAGGTTTTTCAACATAATTGTGTTGAAGAGATCCTAATCAATTATTTGAACTCCTAAAATTTGATTAAAACTTGTTTTGCGGTCCTTTTTGTCGAGGTTTCGGACGAGCGGGTCTAAATGGGCCTTTCAATGGACCCGTTGGAATTTAAACTGAGTAAAAAGTACAGAAATTGAGGTTTTGCAGTATAATTCTGTTGAAAAGCTCCTAATCAATTAAATCAACTCCTAAAATTTGATTAAAACTTGTTTTCCAGTCCTTTTTGTAGAGGTTTCAGACGAGCGGGTCAAAATGGGCCTTTCAATGGACTCGTTGGAATTTTAACTGAGTAAAAATATAAAAATTGAGGTTTTTCAATATAATTGTGTTGAAAAGCTCCTAATCAATTATTTGAACTCCTAAAATTTGATCAAAACTTGTTTTGCGGTCCTTTATGTAGAGGTTTCGGACGTGCGGGTCTAAATGGGCCTTTCAATGGACCCGTTGGAATTTTAACTGAGTAAAATGTATTATAATTGAAGTTTTGCAATATAATTGTGTTGAAAAGCTCCTAATTATTTATTTGAACTCCTAAAATTTGATTAAAACTTTTTTTACGGTCCTTTTTGTATCAGTTTCGGACGAGCAGGTCTAAATGGGCCTTACAATGGACCCGTTGGAATTTTAACTGAGTAAAAAGTACAAAAATTGAGGTTTTGCAATATAATTGTGTTGAAAAGCTCCAAATAAATTATATGAACTCCTAAACTTTGATTAAAACTTGTTTTGCGGTCTTTTTTGTCGAGGTTTCGGACGAGCAGGTCTAAATGGACCTTTCAATGGACCCGTTGGAATTTTAACTGGGTAAAATGTATAAAAATTGTAGTTTTGAAATATAATTGTGTTGAAAAGCTCCTAATCATTTATTTGAACTCTAAAATTTGATGAAAACTTTTTTTACGGTCCTTTTTGTATCAGTTTCGAACGAGCAGGTCTAAATGAGCCTTACAATGGACCCGTTGGAATTTCAAATTAGTAAAACGTACAAAATTGAGGTTTTGCAATATAATTGTGTTGAAAAGCTCCTAAAAAATTATATGAACTCCTAAATTTTGATTAAAACTTGTTTTGTAGTCCTTTTTGTCGAGGTTTCGGATCAGCAAGTCTAAATGAGCCTTTCAATGGACCCGTTGGAATTATAACTGAGTAAAATGTAACACCCGTGTTTTGGGGTTAGGAGTTAGTCGGGTTAATTGGTCTGAGTCGGTAGAACTAATTTTAATCAAATTGATCTTAGTTGAGCAAATTGGGTTTTAAATAAAAAGGGAGGGGTATTTTGGTAATTTTAATAGAAAAAAACTTTATATCTTAAAAAAAATTATATCACCTAATCATTTTCCCTTATCTTCTTTCTTCCTCCCCCACCGTTGAAAACCATTCCCAAACTTTCCCAAACCCCAAAATCTTAATTCATCAAATTACTTCATCAAATCAAGGGCGTTTTTGAAGGTAATCACATATTTGAATTCTCCTCTTCATCCTCTACGTTTACATAGCTTTATATTTCGAAATTACCCACTTTTGTGATTTTCAAGTTTAATGAAAATTTGAGTTTTTAGTGAGTTTTTCAATTGACTTTGAATTATTAAGTTGGGTTTTGAGTTAGTCACCTTAAAATACACATAATATGTTAAAATGAGTGATTTTGGGTGAAAATCCGAAATGGGTATTTGTGGCTATTTTTGAAGTGTCTAAAACTTGAATTTTGGTGAGTTTTAGAGTTAGGTTGAAGGGCTGATGGTTTAGTGATGTTAGGAAAGTGATTTGGGACCATTTTGATGTCATTTGGATGATTGAAAATATAGTTTTCTGCTGGGTAATAAATGAGTACGAAAATGGGAAAATTGGTGATTGTTTGAGTTGGAAATTGTTGAAGTGTAGCTTGTGTTTATGGATTGGAGTGGTGACTGAAATTTAGCATTGAATTATGAGTAATGGTTGTGTTTTGATTGGCTAGAAACAAGAGGAAACACCGGAGAAGCATCGGGATCGAATCCGGACATTTAGGAGGCTTGCTTGCTTATTTGAGTTGCTAAGGAAGGGTGGTGAGTAAAACTTTAAATTGTTTTGAAGTTGGTTCAAGTGTGTAGTGGATGTGTGGGAATGAGCTTGGTAGGCCATTCCTAGGTGGGAGTTAAATTGGTAGTTTAACTCTTTAATTTTCCATTGATAAATGATATGTCATTGCCTACTTGTTCATGTGAAATGTGGATTGATTTGTATATATGTATCTTGATATGCATATGTGATGTGCATGATATATAATTGATGGATATATGATGTGATGAAAGAGATTGGCACTAGTATGCTTGGGTACAATGATCGATCATTAGGATGAGTGTGCACACAAATTGAGTCAAAACGTACGTGGCCTTGGTGGCGTTAAGGCACCAAGGAGGAGTACGGTGATGTAATATTCCACCAGAAATTTATATATATTCTACGTGATGATGAGTGGAATCCCATCCGTAGGGCATGTGGCGATGAGTGGAATCCCGTCCATGCAAGGCCGGTGATGAGTGTAATCCCACCGAGGTAAGGTTGATGTTGGAAAATGCGTTCCAACATGTTATCCGCGTATTCGAGTCATAACTAGGTGCCAAAATGAGAATTATGATGTTGAGCTTAATATGATGTAAGATGCCATATTATGACTCTTGAAAATGTTATTCTTTCATGATTATGATGTTGAGCTTAATATGATGTAAGATGCCATATTATGACTCTTGAAAATGATATGATGATATTTGATGTTGAGTTTAATATGATGTGAGATGCCATATTATGACTCTTGAAAGACTAGCTAGGTTGACTTGTTTCTACCTATGCATGTTGTATGTGAGATTTAGGGATGACACGATTGAACCCTGCATTGTTGTTGTTTTTGGGTTTTAGAGCATCCTCACTAAGCTTTTAGCTTACGCTCTCATTTTCAACAATGCAGATCATTAGCGTGGTGTTAGCAAGGAGCAAGGCGAAGGGGCATTCCAAGTTTTTGTTGCTCAAGTATGGTTTTGTAATTAATGTGGTAGTTTAGCAATGGGGCAATTATATGATTTGCATGAGCAATGTTTGACTCTTAAATGGTGTTGATGTGTATGCTTGGCTTGAGTTTGTAAACCATGCTATGCTTGATGAAGACTTGTGTATGATGGCATGTTTTGTTGGATGTTTTGGTTGCTTAACTAATATGTTTAAGTTTCATATGTATTAATGTGTGCCTTTGGCATTGTTAAGATCTTATGTATGTCCATATATGCATAAATTGCTCTTTAATCGGAATGCTATGCATGAATGCTTTATTCCATGTTCGAATGACTTCCTTGGCTTAAATAGGTGCTCTCGCATGTGTGTATATGCTTTATTGCTTCCTAAATTTTGTTCTTAGACTTTATATATATGTCCCCAATGTGTTTTTATCATAGAAAGTCAATAGAATTAAGCAAAATATGCTCCCCTGCACCTAGGTTTCGAAACTAGGGGTAAAGTTTCGAAACCTTTGCAAATTTTTGGATTCCAGAGGCCACTGCCAGCCAAAGTTTCGAAACTTTTGAGCAAAGTTTCGAAACTATGGTCAATTGAGGTTTGCAAGCTTTACGTTTTAGTCCTGATTCTCGTATGTGCAATTGCTTGAGTTTGAGATGTCCGTTTGAGTTGAAATTTGGCATAGAGGCATGAAACATGATTAATTTCATAATGGTAACTTAAAATTTGGTAAAGTCCTCTTAATTTCCAGAATTTACAAATTGGTCCCTAAATTCGTATTTTGTACAATTGAGTCCCTTATTGTTTTCCGATTGCTGTGATTTTTGAGTATGCTTATCTCAAGAGTATGCCTAGGTTTAATGTGCATCTAGACAAGTTTAAAAAGAGAAAAAAAGGGTCGTTAATCAAGGTTGACTTTCGGGTTGACTTTGGTTTTCCCCGTGTAATCTTCGTAGTTCGGGTCAGCCGTCTAGGCCGGGCTACGGGGGTTACAATTGTTGGCATCAGAGCTTAAGGTTTTCGAAACCTTGGGCAGGTAAGTGAGGTAAGTTGTGTTTTATGATTGAGATGCACGGTGTTTGCTTGTCATGTAAGCATGTTGCTTGTTATTCGAGTATGCTGTAATGAATGATTGCTTGCTTTGTAAGTATGATTGCTTGTGTGACAAGTATGTTGATTGTTTGTTTAAAAGCATGTTGCTCGTTACCCGTGTATGCGGTGATGTGTGATTGTTTGATGGAGAAGGTATGTTGTTTGATCGTACGCATATGTTTGCTTGTTTAGCAAGTATGCCCTGTAATATGCATGATTGAGCATGTATGTGTGTTGAGTTGCTTGAAGCATGTTGAGTAGAGTCCCATTGCTTCTATTACATCGGAAAAAGAGATTTTAAGTGAGGAAATCATACTTGAGCCACTTGGACCTTTTCCTTTGCTAACCCAGTTTGTATGTTAATGTGTTGTTGTTGTTGTTAGTTTATTACTTTTTGGTAAGTTTGAGGCCAAGGCGTGGACTGTGAATCGATAAGTGGAAAATGTGGGTTCTGAAAATGTGAATGATGTTGAGGGAGTCCATCATCTTGGTTAGAGAGGTATGGTTGTGCCGGAGTTGAGGTACAATTTGGTTGACTGAGTTAGTGTGTATGTGGGTTGGTTCCTGTTGATGAGGAACGATGTGATCGTTTCTGGTGTTAGTGGTGAAAGAGGTGACGACCTATGAGTGGGAGTCAGAGTGTTATTGATGATATAGTAGGTAAGCATTTGGTACAATTTTGAGCTTGTTCCCTTCTGGTTGATTCTAAATCTGTACATTGTTAGCAAGCATGCAAGTTTGAATGTGCCGATGAGGTGTCAGAGGTAGGTATGAGTACCTTAATTCTTTTGGCGAGATCTAGGTAGGGGTCTCGTGTGAGTGATATGAATTTCAGAAATGTTAGTTGGTGATCGTTGGGATTTAATCTATAGTTTTAATGCAAGACAGCCGGTCAGTGTCCGTGAGTGGAAATCAATTTGTGTGATTGGGCCAGTGTGCATCTGAGTTGTCTTCCAGCGAGAAGGAGAGATGAAGTCACTTTCGATATAGTTGAGTTGAGAAGGGAGTCTTGAGTTTTGACTCTAGGTTGTTTGTTAGAGGTAGAGCAAGTCCAGCATGACTGTTTGTATGTGATCAGAATTGAATTTTGAAGTTACGAGATGCTCTAAGAACAGTCAAGAAGAGTCAGATTTTGTTGAAGGACCAGTCTGAAAACAAGAGGATCGAAGACTATCAGTGTGTACATGTGAAGATGCAATTTCCGCGGATTCGTCCTTTTGTGTGTGAGCATGTAAGAAATTAGATATCTTTGTTGAGACCTTAGATGTAGAGACACATGTGACTAGCCTTTTGGGAGATAGTAGTGATCAGAAAGATGTATAGAAGATGTTTGTTGGTGGTTTAGGGTTACTAGTTTCTAGTAGATGGGAAGTGATCGTCTTCCTATAGTTTTGATGTACCTTCTGGCAAGGTTTGGATTGAAGAACACATAGTTAGAGTATACTTTGAGACAAGGAGACAGTTGCCTGGAAGTTGCAGATTTTTGTGAACTGTAGTAGTAGGTGAAGATGTAAACTTCATATTGAATGATTGATCCAGCTTTGAAGGTCGAAGATTGCTTGAGTATAGTTGGCAGGTTTGCTTAGCAAGTGTAATGAAGTTGATTCTGAATGAAGATTAGACCGCAGCAGGTTAAAATAGTTTGTGATTCTTCCTAGAAGAGTTTAGAAGAAACGCCCAGTTTATCTCCTGACAGAGAAGAAGAGTTTATTAGTGATGTCGTATCCGAGTTTGCTCGTGTTTTAATTTGCTCTGTATCTTATGAATTCTGACGGAATTGAGAATGTTGAAGAATTAACTTTGAGAACTGTTAGGCCTTAAACTCATTAGGTCTAGTACGTCATCTTAGAGTATGACAGTACAATTTGTGAAGAAGAAAGAGTGACGGTACGAGAATGTGTTTAGATTTCAGACAGCTGAAACAAGTGACAGTGAATGAGTAGTATCCGCTTCCGAGTGGCAGTGATTTGTTGGTCAGTTAGTGTGTGCTTCAGTCTATTTGAAGATTAATTCGAGATCCGTTTACCACCAGTTGAAAGTGAGAAAAGTTGAAGTACCGAAGAAGGCCATGACGAGCTTTGAAGTTAGTGTGGTAGAACCTTTTAGAAAACCAGCTGTATGTCAAGTTACGCAACGTGAACTTCGAGTTAATGAAGATGTTTTCCTAGGACATGCAGATCAACTGAGTGCATTAGAGTAAATCCTAACTATACAGAAGAAGATGTGAGTTGAAAGAAACTTTAATGGAAGCTTCGACCTTGATCCGAAAAAAATAAATAAAAAAAATAAAACATAGTGATGTGTTACATGTAGAGTTAGGTCGTGTACTTATGCAAGACAGAAGTTGTGACTTGTTCATTAAGATAGTTGGAAGACCGTGAGAAGAGTTATTTTGTTGTTAGATTTGTTGTTGAGTTGTGAGATGTAATTGCCAAAATTCAGTTTACCAAAGGATAACAGTTTTGTGGCCGAGTTTCATGTTAAACCTACTTTGAGTCAGATACTTGAAGAGAAACAGTTGCAAGACAGGTTCTTGGCACCTCGCGTGCAAGACATAGCAGAAGGAAGACCTTCAGAATACAGTTTCAGAGATGATAGAGTTTTGCATTTCAGAGACAAAATAGTTGTACCGATTGACATAGTGTTTTGAGACGTATTGTGTTGGTCGAAGCACACGGCAGTTCATTTGTATTGCATCAGAGTAGTATGAAGATGTATTGTGGGTTGAAGATGAGTACGTCTGAATTGAGTTGATGGATGATGTGGTTCAGTATGAAAGTAAGTGTGTAATTTACCAGCGTGTCAAGACCGAACATCAGTCTTCTTCTAGTTTGTTACATCCGCGGGAGATTCGTATAGGAAGTGAGTAATATATTCGGGAGATCTTGTGTCTGATTCGCCTCCGATTTCCTCAGTGAAAACTTAGTTGAGTAATCAATGTTAGCTGCACTGTATGTGATCCTTTATACACGTTCACGTTACTTCTACCGTGGATAAAATAGCAGAGTTGTGCCTTGGCAAGAGTGTGAGTTGTACAGAGTTTTGAGATCGATAGTGACCGATAGAGATTCAAGTTTTCGACTAGATTTTTGAAGTCGTCTGTATAGTGTTTGGTTATCGGTTGAAGTCAGATGGTCAGTTAGAGAAAGTTATGGGTCGAGTATTCAAACAGTGTTGTATGAGATTATGAATTGGGCTAATTCTGTTGTTTATCTGTTGCGGTTACCACCAAAATTAGAAAGGGGTTTGTGATGTGATTTGTGTATCTATGATTCGGGAGTGTGAGTCAGACATGTTCTGTGCTATGTTTGTTGAAGAGATTGAGTTGAGTCTGAAATTGCGTGCAATGAAGAACCAGTTGAGATCTCAGTGTCGGATAGCAAATGTTGTGTGGCGAGTCTAACGAGTTGGTTAGTATGTTGTGGTGAGAGAGAAATGTGTGGAGGAGCATGTTTCATTGACTCTTCCTGTTCGATGAATTTCGAGGACGAAATTTCCTTAAGTGGGGGAGAGTTGTAACACCCGTGTTTTGGGGTTAGGAGTTAGTCGGGTTAATTGGTCTGAGTCGGTAGAACTAATTTTAATCAAATTGATCTTAGTTGAGCAAATTGGGTTTTAAATAAAAAGGGAGGGGTATTTTGGTAATTTTAATAAAAAAAAACTTTATATCTTAAAAAAAATTATATCACCTAATCATTTTCCCTTATCTTCTTTCTTCCTCCCCCACCGTTGAAAACCATTCCCAAACTTTCCCAAACCCCAAAATCTTAATTCATCAAATTACTTCATCAAATCAAGGGCGTTTTTGAAGGTAATCACATATTTGAATTCTCCTCTTCATCCTCTACGTTTACATAGCTTTATATTTCGAAATTACCCACTTTTGTGATTTTCAAGTTTAATGAAAATTTGAGTTTTTAGTGAGTTTTTCAATTGACTTTGAATTATTAAGTTGGGTTTTGAGTTAGTCACCTTAAAATACACATAATATGTTAAAATGAGTGATTTTGGGTGAAAATCCGAAATGGGTATTTGTGGCTATTTTTGAAGTGTCTAAAACTTGAATTTTGGTGAGTTTTAGAGTTAGGTTGAAGGGCTGATGGTTTAGTGATGTTAGGAAAGTGATTTGGGACCATTTTGATGTCATTTGGATGATTGAAAATATAGTTTTCTGCTGGGTAATAAATGAGTACGAAAATGGGAAAATTGGTGATTGTTTGAGTTGGAAATTGTTGAAGTGTGGCTTGTGTTTATGGATTGGAGTGGTGACTGAAATTTAGCATTGAATTATGAGTAATGGTTGTGTTTTGATTGGCTAGAAACAAGAGGAAACACCGGAGAAGCATCGGGATCGAATCCGGACATTTAGGAGGCTTGCTTGCTTATTTGAGTTGCTAAGGAAGGGTGGTGAGTAAAACTTTAAATTGTTTTGAAGTTGGTTCAAGTGTGTAGTGGATGTGTGGGAATGAGCTTGGTAGGCCATTCCTAGGTGGGAGTTAAATTGGTAGTTTAACTCTTTAATTTTCCATTGATAAATGATATGTCATTGCCTACTTGTTCATGTGAAATGTGGATTGATTTGTATATATGTATCTTGATATGCATATGTGATGAGCATGATATATAATTGATGGATATATGATGTGATGAAAGAGATTGGCACTAGTATGCTTGGGTACAATGATCGATCATTAGGATGAGTGTGCACACAAATTGAGTCAAAACGTACGTGGCCTTCGTGGCGTTAAGGCACCAAGGAGGAGTACGGTGATGTAATATTCCACCAGAAATTTATATATATTCTACGTGATGATGAGTGGAATCCCATCCGTAGGGCATGTGGCGATGAGTGGAATCCCGTCCATGCAAGGCCGGTGATGAGTGTAATCCCACCGAGGTAAGGTTGATGTTGGAAAATGCGTTCCAACATGTTATCCGCGTATTCGAGTCATAACTAGGTGCCAAAATGAGAATTATGATGTTGAGCTTAATATGATGTAAGATGCCATATTATGACTCTTGAAAATGTTATTCTTTCATGATTATGATGTTGAGCTTAATATGATGTAAGATGCCATATTATGACTCTTGAAAATGATATGATGATATTTGATGTTGAGTTTAATATGATGTGAGATGCCATATTATGACTCTTGAAAGACTAGCTAGGTTGACTTGTTTCTACCTATGCATGTTGTATGTGAGATTTAGGGATGACACAATTGAACCCTGCATTGTTGTTGTTTTTGGGTTTTAGAGCATCCTCACTAAGCTTTTAGCTTACGCTCTCATTTTCAACAATGCAGATCATTAGCGTGGTGTTAGCAAGGAGCAAGGCGAAGGGGCATTCCAAGTTTTTGTTGCTCAAGTATGGTTTTGTAATTAATGTGGTAGTTTAGCAATGGGGCAATTATATGATTTGCATGAGCAATGTTTGACTCTTAAATGGTGTTGATGTGTATGCTTGGCTTGAGTTTGTAAACCATGCTATGCTTGATGAAGACTTGTGTATGATGGCATGTTTTGTTGGATGTTTTGGTTGCTTAACTAATATGTTTAAGTTTCATATGTATTAATGTGTGCCTTTGGCATTGTTAAGATCTTATGTATGTCTATATATGCATAAATTGCTCTTTAATCGGAATGCTATGCATGAATGCTTTATTCCATGTTCGAATGACTTCCTTGGCTTAAATAGGTGCTCTCGCATGTGTGTATATGCTTTATTGCTTCCTAAATTTTGTTCTTAGACTTTATATATATGTCCCCAATGTGTTTTTATCATAGAAAGTCAATAGAATTAAGCAAAATATGCTCCCCTGCACCTAGGTTTCGAAACTAGGGGTAAAGTTTCGAAACCTTTGCAAATTTTTGGATTCCAGAGGCCACTGCCAGCCAAAGTTTCGAAACTTTTGGGCAAAGTTTCGAAACTATGATCAATTGAGGTTTGCAAGCTTTACGTTTTAGTCCTGATTCTCGTATGTGCAATTGCTTGAGTTTGAGATGTCCGTTTGAGTTGAAATTTGGCATAGAGGCATGAAACATGATTAATTTCATAATGGTAACTTAAAATTTGGTAAAGTCCTCTTAATTTCCAGAATTTACAAATTGGTCCCTAAATTCGTATTTTGTGCAATTGAGTCCCTTATTGTTTTCCGATTGCTGTGATTTTTGAGTATGCTTATCTCAAGAGTATGCCTAGGTTTAATGTGCATCTAGACAAGTTTAAAAAGAGAAAAAAAGGGTCGTTAATCAAGGTTGACTTTCGGGTTGACTTTGGTTTTCCCCGTGTAATCTTCGTAGTTCGGGTCAGCCGTCTAGGCCGGGCTACGGGGGTTACATAAAAAGTACAGAAATTGAGGTTTTTCAATATAATTGTGTTGAGAAGCTCCTAATAAATTATTTGAACTCCTAAAATTTGATTAAAATTTGTTTTGCGGTCCTTTTTGTCGAGGTTTCGGACGAGCAGGTCTAAATAGGCCTTTCAATGAACCCGTTGGAATTTTAACTGAGTAAAAAGTACATAAATTGAGGTTTTTCAAGATAATTGTGTTGAAGAGCTCTTAATCAATTATTTGAACTCCTAAAATTTGATTAAAACTTGTTTTGCGGTCCATTTTGTCGAGGTTTCGGAAGAGCGGGTCTAAATGGGCCTTTCAATGGACCCGTTGGAATTTTAACTGAGTAAAAAGTACAGAAATTGAGGTTTTTCAATATAATTGTGTTGAAGAGCTCTTAATCAATTATTTGAACTCCTAAAATTTGATTAAAACTTGTTTTGCGGTCCTTTTTGTCGAGGTTTCGGACGAGCGGGTCTAAATGGGCCTTTCAATGGACCCGTTGGAATTTTAACTGAGTAAAAAGTATAGAAATTGAGGTTTTTCAATATAATTTTGTTGAAAAGCTCATAATCAATTATTTGAACTCCTAAAATTGGATCAAAACTTGTTTTGCGGTCCTTTATGTAGAGGTTTCGGACGTGCGGGTCTAAATGGGCCTTTCAATGGACCCGTTGGAATTTTAACTAAGTAAAATGTATTATAATTGAAGTTTTGCAATATAATTGTGTTGAAAAGCTCCTAATCATTTATTTGAACTCCTAAAATTTGATTAAAACTTTTTTGCGTTCCTTTTTGTATCAGTTTCGGACGAGCAGGTCTAAATGGGCCTTACAATGGACCCGTTCGAATTTTAACTAGGGAAAAAGTACAGAAATTGAGGTTTTGCAATACAATTGTGATGAAAAGCTCCTAATCAATTACATGAACACCTAAAATTTGATTAAAACTTGTTTTCCAGTCCTTTTTGTAGAGGTTTCGGACGTGCGGGTCGAAATGGGCCTTTGAATGGACACGTTGGAATTTTAACTGAGTAAAACGTATAAAAATTGAGGTTTTTCAATATAAATGTGTTGAAAAGCTCCTAATCAATTATTTGGAATCCTAAAATTTGATCAAAACTTGTTTTGCGGTCCTTTATGTAGAGGTTTCGGACGTGCGGTTCTAAATGGGCCTTTCAATGGACCCGTTGGAAATTTAACTGAGTAAAATGTATTATAATTGAAGTTTTGCAATATAATTGTGTTGAAAAGCTTCTAATCATTTATTTTAACTCCTAAAATTTGATTAAAACTTTTTTTACGGTCCTTTTTGTATCAATTTCGGACGAGCAGGTCTAAATAGGCCTTACAATGGACCCTGTGGAATTTTAACTGAGTAAAAAGTACAGAAATTGAGGTTTTGCAATATAATTGTGTTGAAAAGCTCCTAATCAATTCTTTGAACTCCTAAAATTTGATCAAAACTTGTTTTGCGGTCCTTTATGTAGAGGTTTCGGACGTGCGGGTCTAAAAGGGCCTTTCAATGGACCCGTTGGAATTTTAACTGAGTAAAATGTATTATAATTGAAGTTTTGCAATATAATTGTGTTGAAAAGCTCCTAATCATTTATTTGAACTCCTAAAATTTGATTAAAACTTTTTTTACGGTCCTTTTTGTATCAGTTTCGGACGAGCAGGTCTAAATGGGCCTTACAATGGACCCGTTGGAATTTTAACTGAGTAAAAAGTACAAAATTGAGGTTTTGCTATATAATTGTGTTGAAAAGCTCCTAAAAAATTATATGAACTCCTAAAATTTTTGATTAAAACTTGTTTTGTGGTCCTTTTTGTCGAGGTTTCGGATCAGCAAGTCTAAATGGGCCTTTGAATGGACCCGTTGGAATTTTAACTGAGTAAAAAGTACATAAATTGAGGTTTCTCAATATAATTGTGTTGAAAAGTTCCTAATAAATTATTTGAACTCCTAAAATTTGATTAAAACTTGTTTTGCGGTTCTTTTTGTCGATATTTCGGACAAGCAGGTATAAATGGGCCTTTCAATGGACCCGTTGGAATTTTAACTGAGTAAAAAGTACAGAAATTGAGGGTTTTCAATATAATTGTGTTGAAAAGCTCCTAATCAATTATTTGAACTCCTAAAATTTGATTAAAACTTGTTTTGCGGCCATTTTTTATTGGTTTCGGACGAGCTGGTCTAAATGTGCCTTACAATGGACCCATTGGAATTTTAACTGAGGAAAAAGTACAGAAATTGAGGTTTTGCAGTATAATTCTGTTGAAAAGCTCCTAATCAATTAAATCAACTCCTATAATTTGATTAAAACTTGTTTTCCAGTCCTTTTTGTAGAGGTTTCGGACGAGCGGGTCGAAATGGGCCTTTCAATGGACTCGTTGGAATTTTAACTGAGTAAAAAGTATAAAAATTGAGATTTTTGAATATAATTGTGTTAAAAAGCTCCTAATCAATTATTTGAACTCCTAAATTTTGATCAAAACTTGTTATGCGGTCCTTTATGTAGAGGTTTCGGACGTGCGGGTCTAAATGGGCCTTTCAATGGACCCGTTGCAATTTTAACTGAGTAAAATGTATTATAATTGAAGTTTTGCAATATAATTGTGTTGAAAAGCTCCCAGTCATTTATTTGAACTCCTAAAATTTGATTAAATCTTTTTTTACGGTCCTTTTTGTATCAGTTTCGGACTAGAAGGTCTAAATGAGCCTTACAATGGACCCGTTGGAATTTTAACTGAGTAAAAAGTACAGAAATTGAGGTTTTGCAATATAATTGTGTTGAAAAGCTCCTAATAAATTATATAAACTCCTAAATTTTGATTAAAACTTGTTTTGCGGTCCTTTTTGTCGAGGTTTCGGACGAGCAGGTCTAAATGGGCCTTTCAATGGACCCGTTGGAATTTTAACTGGGTAAAATGTATAAAAATTGAAGTTTTGCAATATAATTGTGTTGAAAAGCTCCTAATCATTTATTTGAACTCTAAAATTTGATTAAAACTTTTTTTACGGTCCTTTTTGTTTCAGTTTCGAACGAGCAGGTCTAAATGAGCCTTACAATGGACCCGTTAGAATTTTAACTGAGTAAAAAGTACAAAATTGAGGTTTTGCAATATAATTGTGTTGAAAAGCTCCTAAACAATTATATGAACTCCTAAATTTTGATTAAAACTAGTTATGTGGTCCTTTTTGTCGAGGTTTCGGATCATCAAGTCTAAATGAGTCTTTCAATGGACCCGTTGGAATTTTAACTGAGTAAAAAGTACAGAAATTGAGGTTTTTCAATATAATTGTGTTGAAAAGCTCCTAATAAATTATTTGAACTCCTAAAATTTGAGTAAAATTTGTTTTGCGGTTCTTTTTGTCGAGGTTTCGGACGAGTAGGTCTAAATAGGCCTTTCAATGGACCCGTTGGAATTTTAACTGAGTAAAAAGTACATAAATTGAGGTTTTTCAATATAATTGTGTTGAAGAGCTCTTAATCAATTATTTGAACTCCTAAAATTTGATTAAAACTTGTTTTGCGGTCATTTTTGTCGAGGTTTCGGACGAGCGGGTCTAAATGGGCCTTTCAATGGACCCGTTGGAATTTTAACTGAGTAAAAAGTACAGAACTTGAGGTTTTTCAATATAATTGTGTTGAAGAGCTCTTAATCAATTATTTGAACTCCTAAAATTTGATTAAAACTTGTTTTGCGGTCCTTTTGTCGAGGTTTCGGACGAGCGGGTCTAAATGGGCCTTTCAATGGACCCGTTGGAATTTTAACTGAGTAAAAAGTATAGAAATTGAGGTTTTTCAATATAATTGTGTTGAAAAGCTCCTAATCAATTATTTGAACTCCTAAAATTGGATCAAAACTTGTTTTGCGGTCCTTTATGTAGAGGTTTCGGACGTGCGGGTCTAAATGGGCCTTTCAATGGACCCGTTGGAATTTTAACTGAGTAAAATGTATTATAATTGAAGTTTTGCAATATAATTGTGTTTAAAAGCTCCTAATCATTTATTTGAACTCCTAAAATTTGATTAAAACTTTTTTGCGTTCCTTTTTGTATCAATTTCGGACGAGCAGGTCTAAATGGGCCTTACAATGGACCCGTTCGAATTTTAACTGGGGAAAAAGTACAGAAATTGAGGTTTTGCAGTACAATTGTGATGAAAAGCTCCTAATCAATTACATGAACTCCTAAAATTTGATTAAAACTTGCTTTCCAGTCCTTTTTGTAGAGGTTTCGGACGTGCGGGTCGAAATGGGCCTTTGAATGGACACGTTGGAATTTTAACTGAGTAAAACGTATAAAAATTGAGGTTTTTCAATATAAATGTGTTGAAAAGCTCCTAATCAATTATTTGGAATCCTAAAATTTGATCAAAACTTGTTTTGCGGTCCTTTATGTAGAGGTTTCGGACGTGCGGTTCTAAATGGGCCTTTCAATGGACCCGTTGGAATTTTAACTGAGTAAAATGTATTATAATTGAAGTTTTGCAATATAATTGTGTTGAAAAGCTTCTAATCATTTATTTTAACTCCTAAAATTTGATTAAAACTTTTTTTACGGTCCTTTTTGTATCAATTTCGGACGAGCAGGTCTAAATAGGCCTTACAATGGACCCTGTGGAATTTTAACTGAGTAAAAAGTACAGAAATTGAGGTTTTGCAATATAATTGTGTTGAAAAGCTCCTAATAAATTATAAGAACTCCTAAATTTTGATTAAAACTTGTTTTGCGGTCCTTTTTGTCGAGGTTTCGGACGAGCAGTTCTAAATGGGCCATTCAATGGACCCGTTGGAATTTTAACTGGGTAAAATGTAGAAAAATTGAAGTTTTGCAATATAATTGTGTTGAAATGCTCCTAATCATTTATTTGAACTCTAAATTTTGATTAAAACTTTTTTTACGGTCCTTTTTGTATCAGTTTCGAACGAGCAGGTCTAAATGAGCCTTAAAATGGACCCGTTGGAATTTTAACTGAGTAAAAAGTACAAAATTGAGGTTTTGCTATATAATTGTGTTGAAAAGCTCCTAAAAAATTATATGAACTCCTAAAATTTTTGATTAAAACTTGTTTTGTGGTCCTTTTTGTCGAGGTTTCGGATCAGCAAGTCTAAATGGGCCTTTGAATGGACCCGTTGGAATTTTAACTGAGTAAAAAGTACATAAATTGAGGTTTCTCAATATAATTGTGTTGAAAAGTTCCTAATAAATTATTTGAACTCCTAAAATTTGATTAAAACTTGTTTTGCGGTTCTTTTTGTCGATATTTTGGACAAGCAGGTATAAATGGGCCTTTCAATGGACCCGTTGGAATTTTAACTGAGTAAAAAGTACAGAAATTGAGGGTTTTCAATATAATTGTGTTGAAAAGCTCCTAATCAATTATTTGAACTCCTAAAATTTGATTAAAACTTGTTTTGCCGCCATTTTTTATTGGTTTCGGACGAGCTGGTCTAAATGTGCCTTACAATGGACCCATTGGAATTTTAACTGAGGAAAAAGTACATAAATTGAGGTTTTGCAGTATAATTCTGTTGAAAAGCTCCTAATCAATTAAATCAACTCCTAAATTTTGATTAAAACTTGTTTTCCAGTCCTTTTTGTAGAGGTTTCGGACGAGCGGGTCGAAATGGGCCTTTCAATGGACTCGTTGGAATTTTAACTGAGTAAAAAGTATAAAAATTGAGGTTTTTCAATATAATTGTGTTGAAAAGCTCTTAATCAATTATTTGAACTCCTAAAATTTGATCAAAACTTGTTTTGCGGTCCTTTATGTAGAGGTTTCGGACGAGCGGGTCTAAATGGGCCTTTCAATGGACCCGTTGGAATTTTAACTGAGTAAAATGTATTATAATTGAAGTTTTGCAATATAATTGTGTTGAAAAGCTCCTAATCATTTATTTGAACTCCAAAAATTTGATTAAAACTTTTTTTACGGTCCTTTTTGTATCAGTTTAGGACGAGCAGGTCTAAATGGGCCTTACAATGGACCCGTTGGAATTTTAACTGAGTAAAAAGTACAAAAATTGAGGTTTTGCAATATAATTGTGTTGAAAAGCTCCTAATAAATTATATGAACTCCTAAATTTTGATTAAAACTTGTTTTGCGGTCCTTTTTGTCGAGGTTTCGGACGAGCAGGTCTAAATGGGCCTTTCAATGGACCCGTGTGAATTTTAATTGAGTAAAAAGTATAAAAATTGAGGTTTTTCAATATAAATGTGTTGAAAAGCTCCTAATCAATTATTTGAACTCCTAAAATTTGATCAAAACTTGTTTTGCGGTCCTTTATGAAGTTTTGAAATATAATTGTGTTGAAAAGCTCCTAATCATTTATTTGAACTCTAAAATTTGATGAAAACTTTTTTTACGGTCCTTTTTGTATCAGTTTCGAACGAGCAGGTCTAAATGAGCCTTACAATTGACCCGTTGGAATTTTAAATTAGTAAGAAGTACAAAATTGAGGTTTTGCAATATAATTGTGTTGAAAAGCTCCTAAACAATTATATGAACTCCTAAATTTTGATTAAAACTTGTTTTGTGGTCCTTTTTGTCGAGGTTTCGGATCAGCAAGTCTAAATGAGCCTTTCAATGGACCCGTTGGAATTATAACTGAGTAAAAAGTATAGAAATTGAGGTTTTTCAATATAGTTGTGATGAAAAGCTCCTAATAAATTTCCTAAAATTTGATTAAAATTTGTTTTGCGGTCCTTTTTGTCGAGGTTTCGGACGAGCAGGTCTAAATAGGCCTTTCAATGGACCCGTTGGAATTTTAACTGAGTAAAAAGTATAGAAATTAAGGTTTTTCAATATAATTGTGTTGAAGAGCTCTTAATCAATTATTTGAACTCCTAAAATTTGATTAAAACTTGTTTTGCGGTCCTTTTTGTCGAGGTTTCGGACGAGCGGGTCTAAATGGGCCTTTCAATGTACCCGTTGGAATTTTAACTGAGTAAAAAGTACATAAATTAAGGTTTTTCAATATAATTCTGTTGAAAAGCTCCTAATCAATGATTTGAACTCCTAAAATTGGATCAAAACTTGTTTTGAGGTCCTTTATGTAGAGGTTTCGGACGTGCGGGTCTAAATGGGCCTTTCAATGGACCCGTTGGAATTTTAACTGAGTAAAATGAATTATAATTGAAGTTTTGCAATATAATTGTGTTAAAAATCTCATAATCATTTATTTGAACTCCTAAAATTTGATTAATACTTTTTTGCGTTCCTTTTTGTATCAGTTTCGGACAAGCAGGTCTAAATGGGCCTTACAATGGACCCGTTGGAATTTTAACTGGTGAAAAAGTACAGAAATTTAGGTTTTGCAGTATAATTGTGTTGAAAAGCTCCTAATCAATTACATGAACTCCTAAAATTTGATTAAAACTTGTTTTCCAGTCCTTTTTGTAGAGGTTTCGGACGAGCGGGTCGAAATGGGCCTTTGAATGGACAAGTTGGAATTTTAACTGAGTAAAAAGTATAAAAATTGAGGTTTTTCAATATAAATGTGTTGAAAAGCTCCTAATCAATTATTTGAACTCCTAAAATTTGATCAAAACTTGTTTTGCGGTCCTTTATGTAGAGGTTTCGGACGTGCGGGTCTAAATGGGCCTTTCAATGGACCCGTTGGAATTTTAACTGAGTAAAATGTATTATAATAGAAGTTTTGCAATATAATTGTGTTGAAAAGCTCCTAATCATTTATTTGAACTCCTAAAATTTGATTAAAACTTTTTTACGGTCCTTTTTGTATTGGTTTCGGACGAGCAGGTCTAAATGGGCCTTACAATGGACCCATTGGAATTTTAACTGAGTAAAAAGTACAGAAATTTAAGTTTTGCAATATAATTGTGTTGAAAAGCTCCTAATCAATTACATCAACTCCTAAAATTTGATTAAAACTTGTTTTCCAGTCCTTTTTGTAGAGGTTTCGGACGAGTGGGTCGAAATGGGCCTTTCAATGGAATCGTTGGAATTTTAACTGAGTAAAAAGAATAAAAATTGAGGTTTTTAAATATAATTGTGTTGAAAAGCTCCTAATCAATTATTTGAACTCCTAAAATTTGATCAAAACTTGTTTTGCGGTCCTTTATGTAGAGGTTTCGGACGTGCGGGTCTAAAAGGGCCTTTCAATGGACCCGTTGGAATTTTAACTGAGTAAAATGTATTATAATTGAAGTTTTGCAATATAATTGTGTTGAAAAGCTCCTAATCAATTATTTGAACTCCTAAAATTTGATTAAAACTTGTTTTGCCGCCATTTTTTATTGGTTTCGGACGAGCTGGTCTAAATGTGCCTTACAATGGACCCATTGGAATTTTAACTGAGGAAAAAGTACATAAATTGAGGTTTTGCAGTATAATTCTGTTGAAAAGCTCCTAATCAATTAAATCAACTCCTAAATTTTGATTAAAACTTGTTTTCCAGTCCGTTTTGTAGAGGTTTCGGACGAGCGGGTCGAAATGGGCCTTTCAATGGACTCGTTGGAATTTTAACTGAGTAAAAAGTATAAAAATTGAGGTTTTTCAATATAATTGTGTTGAAAAGCTCTTAATCAATTATTTGAACTCCTAAAATTTGATCAAAACTTGTTTTGCGGTCCTTTATGTAGAGGTTTCGGACGAGCGGGTCTAAATGGGCCTTTCAATGGACCCGTTGGAATTTTAACTGAGTAAAATGTATTATAATTGAAGTTTTGCAATATAATTGTGTTGAAAAGCTCCTAATCATTTATTTGAACTCCAAAAATTTGATTAAAACTTTTTTTACGGTCCTTTTTGTATCAGTTTAGGACGAGCAGGTCTAAATGGGCCTTACAATGGACCCGTTGGAATTTTAACTGAGTAAAAAGTACAAAAATTGAGGTTTTGCAATATAATTGTGTTGAAAAGCTCCTAATAAATTATATGAACTCCTAAATTTTGATTAAAACTTGTTTTGCGGTCCTTTTTGTCGAGGTTTCGGACGAGCAGGTCTAAATGGGCCTTTCAATGGACCCGTGTGAATTTTAATTGAGTAAAAAGTATAAAAATTGAGGTTTTTCAATATAAATGTGTTGAAAAGCTCCTAATCAATTATTTGAACTCCTAAAATTTGATCAAAACTTGTTTTGCGGTCCTTTATGAAGTTTTGAAATATAATTGTGTTGAAAAGCTCCTAATCATTTATTTGAACTCTAAAATTTGATGAAAACTTTTTTTACGGTCCTTTTTGTATCAGTTTCGAACGAGCAGGTCTAAATGAGCCTTACAATTGACCCGTTGGAATTTTAAATTAGTAAGAAGTACAAAATTGAGGTTTTGCAATATAATTGTGTTGAAAAGCTCCTAAACAATTATATGAACTCCTAAATTTTGATTAAAACTTGTTTTGTGGTCCTTTTTGTCGAGGTTTCGGATCAGCAAGTCTAAATGAGCCTTTCAATGGACCCGTTGGAATTATAACTGAGTAAAAAGTATAGAAATTGAGGTTTTTCAATATAGTTGTGATGAAAAGCTCCTAATAAATTTCCTAAAATTTGATTAAAATTTGTTTTGCGGTCCTTTTTGTCGAGGTTTCGGACGAGCAGGTCTAAATAGGCCTTTCAATGGACCCGTTGGAATTTTAACTGAGTAAAAAGTATAGAAATTAAGGTTTTTCAATATAATTGTGTTGAAGAGCTCTTAATCAATTATTTGAACTCCTAAAATTTGATTAAAACTTGTTTTGCGGTCCTTTTTGTCGAGGTTTCGGACGAGCGGGTCTAAATGGGCCTTTCAATGTACCCGTTGGAATTTTAACTGAGTAAAAAGTACATAAATTAAGGTTTTTCAATATAATTCTGTTGAAAAGCTCCTAATCAATGATTTGAACTCCTAAAATTGGATCAAAACTTGTTTTGAGGTCCTTTATGTAGAGGTTTCGGACGTGCGGGTCTAAATGGGCCTTTCAATGGACCCGTTGGAATTTTAACTGAGTAAAATGAATTATAATTGAAGTTTTGCAATATAATTGTGTTAAAAATCTCATAATCATTTATTTGAACTCCTAAAATTTGATTAATACTTTTTTGCGTTCCTTTTTGTATCAGTTTCGGACAAGCAGGTCTAAATGGGCCTTACAATGGACCCGTTGGAATTTTAACTGGTGAAAAAGTACAGAAATTTAGGTTTTGCAGTATAATTGTGTTGAAAAGCTCCTAATCAATTACATGAACTCCTAAAATTTGATTAAAACTTGTTTTCCAGTCCTTTTTGTAGAGGTTTCGGACGAGCGGGTCGAAATGGGCCTTTGAATGGACAAGTTGGAATTTTAACTGAGTAAAAAGTATAAAAATTGAGGTTTTTCAATATAAATGTGTTGAAAAGCTCCTAATCAATTATTTGAACTCCTAAAATTTGATCAAAACTTGTTTTGCGGTCCTTTATGTAGAGGTTTCGGACGTGCGGGTCTAAATGGGCCTTTCAATGGACCCGTTGGAATTTTAACTGAGTAAAATGTATTATAATAGAAGTTTTGCAATATAATTGTGTTGAAAAGCTCCTAATCATTTATTTGAACTCCTAAAATTTGATTAAAACTTTTTTACGGTCCTTTTTGTATTGGTTTCGGACGAGCAGGTCTAAATGGGCCTTACAATGGACCCATTGGAATTTTAACTGAGTAAAAAGTACAGAAATTTAAGTTTTGCAATATAATTGTGTTGAAAAGCTCCTAATCAATTACATCAACTCCTAAAATTTGATTAAAACTTGTTTTCCAGTCCTTTTTGTAGAGGTTTCGGACGAGTGGGTCGAAATGGGCCTTTCAATGGAATCGTTGGAATTTTAACTGAGTAAAAAGAATAAAAATTGAGGTTTTTAAATATAATTGTGTTGAAAAGCTCCTAATCAATTATTTGAACTCCTAAAATTTGATCAAAACTTGTTTTGCGGTCCTTTATGTAGAGGTTTCGGACGTGCGGGTCTAAAAGGGCCTTTCAATGGACCCGTTGGAATTTTAACTGAGTAAAATGTATTATAATTGAAGTTTTGCAATATAATTGTGTTGAAAAGCTCCTAATCAATTATTTGAACTCCTAAAATTTGATTAAAACTTGTTTTGCCGCCATTTTTTATTGGTTTCGGACGAGCTGGTCTAAATGTGCCTTACAATGGACCCATTGGAATTTTAACTGAGGAAAAAGTACATAAATTGAGGTTTTGCAGTATAATTCTGTTGAAAAGCTCCTAATCAATTAAATCAACTCCTAAATTTTGATTAAAACTTGTTTTCCAGTCCGTTTTGTAGAGGTTTCGGACGAGCGGGTCGAAATGGGCCTTTCAATGGACTCGTTGGAATTTTAACTGAGTAAAAAGTATAAAAATTGAGGTTTTTCAATATAATTGTGTTGAAAAGCTCTTAATCAATTATTTGAACTCCTAAAATTTGATCAAAACTTGTTTTGCGGTCCTTTATGTAGAGGTTTCGGACGAGCGGGTCTAAATGGGCCTTTCAATGGACCCGTTGGAATTTTAACTGAGTAAAATGTATTATAATTGAAGTTTTGCAATATAATTGTGTTGAAAAGCTCCTAATCATTTATTTGAACTCCAAAAATTTGATTAAAACTTTTTTTACGGTCCTTTTTGTATCAGTTTAGGACGAGCAGGTCTAAATGGGCCTTACAATGGACCCG
Source organism: Hibiscus trionum (assembly GCA_030270665.1). NCBI lineage: Eukaryota > Viridiplantae > Streptophyta > Magnoliopsida > Malvales > Malvaceae > Hibiscus > Hibiscus trionum. Next base: position 32,800,878 of record BSYR01000008.1, read on the forward strand.
TTGGAATTTTAACTGAGTAAAAAGTACAAAAATTGAGGTTTTGCAATATAATTGTGTTGAAAAGCTCCTAATAAATTATATGAACTCCTAAATTTTGATTAAAACTTGTTTTGCGGTCCTTTTTGTCGAGGTTTCGGACGAGCAGGTCTAAATGGGCCTTTCAATGGACCCGTGTGAATTTTAATTGAGTAAAAAGTATAAAAATTGAGGTTTTTCAATATAAATGTGTTGAAAAGCTCCTAATCAATTATTTGAACTCCTAAAATTTGATCAAAACTTGTTTTGCGGTCCTTTATGAAGTTTTGAAATATAATTGTGTTGAAAAGCTCCTAATCATTTATTTGAACTCTAAAATTTGATGAAAACTTTTTTTACGGTCCTTTTTGTATCAGTTTCGAACGAGCAGGTCTAAATGAGCCTTACAATTGACCCGTTGGAATTTTAAATTAGTAAGAAGTACAAAATTGAGGTTTTGCAATATAATTGTGTTGAAAAGCTCCTAAACAATTATATGAACTCCTAAATTTTGATTAAAACTTGTTTTGTGGTCCTTTTTGTCGAGGTTTCGGATCAGCAAGTCTAAATGAGCCTTTCAATGGACCCGTTGGAATTATAACTGAGTAAAAAGTATAGAAATTGAGGTTTTTCAATATAGTTGTGATGAAAAGCTCCTAATAAATTTCCTAAAATTTGATTAAAATTTGTTTTGCGGTCCTTTTTGTCGAGGTTTCGGACGAGCAGGTCTAAATAGGCCTTTCAATGGACCCGTTGGAATTTTAACTGAGTAAAAAGTATAGAAATTAAGGTTTTTCAATATAATTGTGTTGAAGAGCTCTTAATCAATTATTTGAACTCCTAAAATTTGATTAAAACTTGTTTTGCGGTCCTTTTTGTCGAGGTTTCGGACGAGCGGGTCTAAATGGGCCTTTCAATGTACCCGTTGGAATTTTAACTGAGTAAAAAGTACATAAATTAAGGTTTTTCAATATAATTCTGTTGAAAAGCTCCTAATCAATGATTTGAACTCCTAAAATTGGATCAAAACTTGTTTTGAGGTCCTTTATGTAGAGGTTTCGGACGTGCGGGTCTAAATGGGCCTTTCAATGGACCCGTTGGAATTTTAACTGAGTAAAATGAATTATAATTGAAGTTTTGCAATATAATTGTGTTAAAAATCTCATAATCATTTATTTGAACTCCTAAAATTTGATTAATACTTTTTTGCGTTCCTTTTTGTATCAGTTTCGGACAAGCAGGTCTAAATGGGCCTTACAATGGACCCGTTGGAATTTTAACTGGTGAAAAAGTACAGAAATTTAGGTTTTGCAGTATAATTGTGTTGAAAAGCTCCTAATCAATTACATGAACTCCTAAAATTTGATTAAAACTTGTTTTCCAGTCCTTTTTGTAGAGGTTTCGGACGAGCGGGTCGAAATGGGCCTTTGAATGGACAAGTTGGAATTTTAACTGAGTAAAAAGTATAAAAATTGAGGTTTTTCAATATAAATGTGTTGAAAAGCTCCTAATCAATTATTTGAACTCCTAAAATTTGATCAAAACTTGTTTTGCGGTCCTTTATGTAGAGGTTTCGGACGTGCGGGTCTAAATGGGCCTTTCAATGGACCCGTTGGAATTTTAACTGAGTAAAATGTATTATAATAGAAGTTTTGCAATATAATTGTGTTGAAAAGCTCCTAATCATTTATTTGAACTCCTAAAATTTGATTAAAACTTTTTTACGGTCCTTTTTGTATTGGTTTCGGACGAGCAGGTCTAAATGGGCCTTACAATGGACCCATTGGAATTTTAACTGAGTAAAAAGTACAGAAATTTAAGTTTTGCAATATAATTGTGTTGAAAAGCTCCTAATCAATTACATCAACTCCTAAAATTTGATTAAAACTTGTTTTCCAGTCCATTTTGTAGAGGTTTCGGACGAGTGGGTCGAAATGGGCCTTTCAATGGAATCGTTGGAATTTTAACTGAGTAAAAAGAATAAAAATTGAGGTTTTTAAATATAATTGTGTTGAAAAGCTCCTAATCAATTATTTGAACTCCTAAAATTTGATCAAAACTTGTTTTGCGGTCCTTTATGTAGAGGTTTCGGACGTGCGGGTCTAAAAGGGCCTTTCAATGGACCCGTTGGAATTTTAACTGAGTAAAATGTATTATAATTGAAGTTTTGCAATATAATTGTGTTGAAAAGCTCCTAATCATTTATTTGAACTCCTAAGATTTGATTAAAACTTTTTTTACGGTCCTTTTTGTATCAGTTTCGGACGAGCAGGTCTAAATGGGCCTTACAATGGACCCGTTGGAATTTTAACTGAGTAAAAAGTACAAAAATTGAGGTTTTGCAATATAATTGTGTTGAAAAGCTCCTAATAAATTATATGAACTCCAAAATTTTGATTAAAACTTGTTTTGCGGTCCTTTTTGTCAAGGTTTCGGACGAGCAGGTCTAAATGGGCCTTTCAATGGACCCGTGTGAATTTTAATTGAGTAAAAAGTATAAAAATTGAGGTTTCTCAATATAAATGTGTTGAAAAGCTCCTAATCAATTATTTGAACTCCTAAAATTTGATCAAAACTTGTTTTGCGGTCCTTTATGAAGTTTTGAAATATAATTGTGTTGGAAAGCTCCTAATCATTTATTTGAACTCTAAAATTTGATGAAAACTTTTTTTACGGTCCTTTTTGTATCAGTTTCGAACGAGCAGGTCTAAATGAGCCTTACAATGGACCCGTTGGAATTTTAAATTAGTAAGAAGTACAAAATTGAGGTTTTGCAATATAATTGTGTTGAAAAGCTCCTAAACAATTATATGAACTCCTAAATTTTGATTAAAACTTGTTTTGTGGTCCTTTTTGTCGAGGTTTCGGATCAGCAAGTCTAAATGAGCCTTTCAATGGACCCGTTGGAATTATAACTGAGTAAAAAGTATAAAAATTGAGGTTTTTCAATATAATTGTGTTGAAAAGCTCCTAATCAATTATTTGAACTCCTAAAATTTGATCAAAACTTGTTTTGCGGTCCTTTATGTAGAGGTTTCGGACGAGCGGGTCTAAATGGGCCTTTCAATGGACCCGTTGGAATTTTAACTGAGTAAAATGTATTATAATTGAAGTTTTGCAATATAATTGTGTTGAAAAGCTCCTAATCATTTATTTGAACTCCTAAAATTTGATTAAAACTTTTTTTACGGTCCTTTTTGTATCAGTTTTGGACGAGCAGGTCTAAATGGGCCTTACAATGGACCCGTTGGAATTTTAACTGAGTAAAAAGTACAAAATTGAGGTTTTGCAATATAATTATGTTGAAAAGCTCTTAACAAATTATATGAACTCCTAAATTTTGATTAAAACTTGTTTTGCGGTCCTTTTTGTCGAGGTTTCGGACGAGCAGGTCTAAATGGGCCTTTCAATGGACCCGTGTGAATTTTAATTGAGTAAAAAGTATAAAAATTGAGGTTTTTCAATATAAATGTGTTGAAAAGCTCCTAATCAATTATTTGAACTCCTAAAATTTGATTAAAACTTGTTTTGCGGCCATTTTTTATTGGTTTCGGACGAGCTGGTCTAAATGTGCCTTACAATGGACCCATTGGAATTTTAACTGAGGAAAAAGTACATAAATTGAGGTTTTGCAGTATAATTCTGTTGAAAAGCTCCTAATCAATTAAATCAACTCCTAAATTTTGATTAAAACTTGTTTTCCAGTCCTTTTTGTAGAGGTTTCGGACGAGCGGGTCGAAATGGGCCTTTCAATGGACTCGTTGGAATTTTAACTGAGTAAAAAGTATAAAAATTGAGGTTTTTCAATATAATTGTGTTGAAAAGCTCTTAATCAATTATTTGAACTCCTAAAGTTTGATCAAAACTTGTTTTGCGGTCCTTTATGTAGAGGTTTCGGACGAGCGGGTCTAAATGGGCCTTTCAATGGACCCGTTGGAATTTTAACTGAGTAAAATGTATTGTAATTGAAGTTTTGCAATATAATTGTGTTGAAAAGCTCCTAATCATTTATTTGAACTCCAAAAATTTGATTAAAACTTTTTTTACGGTCCTTTTTGTATCAGTTTAGGACGAGCAGGTCTAAATGGGCCTTACAATGGACCCGTTGGAATTTTAACTGAGTAAAAAGTACAAAAATTGAGGTTTTGCAATATAATTGTGTTGAAAAGCTCCTAATAAATTATATGAACTCCTAAATTTTGATTAAAACTTGTTTTGCGGTCCTTTTTGTCGAGGTTTCGGACGAGCAGGTCTAAATGGGCCTTTCAATGGACCCGTGTGAATTTTAATTGAGTAAAAAGTATAAAAATTGAGGTTTTTCAATATAAATGTGTTGAAAAGCTCCTAATCAATTATTTGAACTCCTAAAATTTGATCAAAACTTGTTTTGCGGTCCTTTATGAAGTTTTGAAATATAATTGTGTTGAAAAGCTCCTAATCATTTATTTGAACTCTAAAATTTGATGAAAACTTTTTTTACGGTCCTTTTTGTATCAGTTTCGAACGAGCAGGTCTAAATGAGCCTTACAATTGACCCGTTGGAATTTTAAATTAGTAAGAAGTACAAAATTGAGGTTTTGCAATATAATTGTGTTGAAAAGCTCCTAAACAATTATATGAACTCCTAAATTTTGATTAAAACTTGTTTTGTGGTCCTTTTTGTCGAGGTTTCGGATCAGCAAGTCTAAATGAGCCTTTCAATGGACCCGTTGGAATTATAACTGAGTAAAAAGTATAGAAATTGAGGTTTTTCAATATAGTTGTGATGAAAAGCTCCTAATAAATTTCCTAAAATTTGATTAAAATTTGTTTTGCGGTCCTTTTTGTCGAGGTTTCGGACGAGCAGGTCTAAATAGGCCTTTCAATGGACCCGTTGGAATTTTAACTGAGTAAAAAGTATAGAAATTAAGGTTTTTCAATATAATTGTGTTGAAGAGCTCTTAATCAATTATTTGAACTCCTAAAATTTGATTAAAACTTGTTTTGCGGTCCTTTTTGTCGAGGTTTCGGACGAGCGGGTCTAAATGGGCCTTTCAATGTACCCGTTGGAATTTTAACTGAGTAAAAAGTACATAAATTAAGGTTTTTCAATATAATTGTGTTGAAAAGCTCCTAATCAATGATTTGAACTCCTAAAATTGGATCAAAACTTGTTTTGAGGTCCTTTATGTAGAGGTTTCGGACGTGCGGGTCTAAATGGGCCTTTCAATGGACCCGTTGGAATTTTAACTGAGTAAAATGTATTATAATTGAAGTTTTGAAATATAATTGTGTTAAAAATCTCATAATCATTTATTTGAACTCCTAAAATTTGATTAATACTTTTTTGCGTTCCTTTTTGTATCAGTTTCGGACAAGCAGGTCTAAATGGGCCTTACAATGGACCCGTTGGAATTTTAACTGGTGAAAAAGTACAGAAATTTAGGTTTTGCAGTATAATTGTGTTGAAAAGCTCCTAATCAATTACATGAACTCCTAAAATTTGATTAAAACTTGTTTTCCAGTCCTTTTTGTAGAGGTTTCGGACGAGCGGGTCGAAATGGGCCTTTGAATGGACAAGTTGGAATTTTAACTGAGTAAAAAGTATAAAAATTGAGGTTTTTCAATATAAATGTGTTGAAAAGCTCCTAATCAATTATTTGAACTCCTAAAATTTGATCAAAACTTGTTTTGCGGTCCTTTATGTAGAGGTTTCGGACGTGCGGGTCTAAATGGGCCTTTCAATGGACCCGTTGGAATTTTAACTGAGTAAAATGTATTATAATAGAAGTTTTGCAATATAATTGTGTTGAAAAGCTCCTAATCATTTATTTGAACTCCTAAAATTTGATTAAAACTTTTTTACGGTCCTTTTTGTATTGGTTTCGGACGAGCAGGTCTAAATGGGCCTTACAATGGACCCATTGGAATTTTAACTGAGTAAAAAGTACAGAAATTTAAGTTTTGCAATATAATTGTGTTGAAAAGCTCCTAATCAATTACATCAACTCCTAAAATTTGATTAAAACTTGTTTTCCAGTCCTTTTTGTAGAGGTTTCGGACGAGTGGGTCGAAATGGGCCTTTCAATGGAATCGTTGGAATTTTAACTGAGTAAAAAGAATAAAAATTGAGGTTTTTAAATATAATTGTGTTGAAAAGCTCCTAATCAATTATTTGAACTCCTAAAATTTGATCAAAACTTGTTTTGCGGTCCTTTATGTAGAGGTTTCGGACGTGCGGGTCTAAAAGGGCCTTTCAATGGACCCGTTGGAATTTTAACTGAGTAAAATGTATTATAATTGAAGTTTTGCAATATAATTGTGTTGAAAAGCTCCTAATCATTTATTTGAACTCCTAAGATTTGATTAAAACTTTTTTTACGGTCCTTTTTGTATCAGTTTCGGACGAGCAGGTCTAAATGGGCCTTACAATGGACCCGTTGGAATTTTAACTGAGTAAAAAGTACAAAAATTGAGGTTTTGCAATATAATTGTGTTGAAAAGCTCCTAATAAATTATATGAACTCCAAAATTTTGATTAAAACTTGTTTTGCGGTCCTTTTTGTCAAGGTTTCGGACGAGCAGGTCTAAATGGGCCTTTCAATGGACCCGTGTGAATTTTAATTGAGTAAAAAGTATAAAAATTGAGGTTTCTCAATATAAATGTGTTGAAAAGCTCCTAATCAATTATTTGAACTCCTAAAATTTGATCAAAACTTGTTTTGCGGTCCTTTATGAAGTTTTGAAATATAATTGTGTTGGAAAGCTCCTAATCATTTATTTGAACTCTAAAATTTGATGAAAACTTTTTTTACGGTCCTTTTTGTATCAGTTTCGAACGAGCAGGTCTAAATGAGCCTTACAATGGACCCGTTGGAATTTTAAATTAGTAAGAAGTACAAAATTGAGGTTTTGCAATATAATTGTGTTGAAAAGCTCCTAAACAATTATATGAACTCCTAAATTTTGATTAAAACTTGTTTTGTGGTCCTTTTTGTCGAGGTTTCGGATCAGCAAGTCTAAATGAGCCTTTCAATGGACCCGTTTGTAACCCCCGTAGCCCGGCCTAGACGGTTGACCCGAACTACGAAGATTACACGGGGAAAACCAAAGTCAACCCGAAAGTCAACCTTGATTAACGACCCTTTTTTTTCTTTTTAAACTTGTCTAGATGCACATTAACCTTAGGTGTGATCACACAGACAACATACTCAAAGATCACAATCATCAGAGATCAAACAGGGACCCAATTGAACAAATTACAACTTTAGGGACCAAATTGTAATTTCTGATAATTAAAAGGACTTAACCCAAATGAAAGTTACCATCTTGGAATTAATCAGGTTTCATGCTTCTCTGCCAAATTTCAGCTCAAACGGACATCCCAAACTCATACAATTGCACAAACAAGATTCAGGACCAAAATGCAAACTTTTTGAAACACATAACTGCCACTGTCAGCCCCCAACGGTCAACCGTTCCGAAACGGGAGACAGCCCGTTTCGAAACGCGGGGCCGTTCCGCAACGCGTACCGCAACGGGGGTCTGGCAGTAGCCAAACCGTTCCGAAACGGTAGCACCCGTTTCGGACGCCTGGGTTCATGCAGGGCACCCGTTCCGAAACGGTGTCACCTGTTCCGAAACGCCTAGCCCAGAAGCTGCATTTTGCTCACTCAAACACACAATTGACCAACCGAACATGCTCCAAAAGCCACCAAACTTTACCAACATGCAATTCAACATAAACGAGACATGCTTGCATCAACAATTCATCAGAAACACATCATATGCAAAAAGCCCCAAATCTATAGGCATGCTTCCTACACAAGCAACCATTTAGGCACAAACCTTCCAAAACAATCTCAATTAAGCCAAATCATGGTCCAACAACATTAACAACATTAAAACATTCTTGATCAACATAAACGATCACAAACACAATAATCCCAAGAGATTCTACCCCCATTGCCTTTATTAACTATAGCTATTCACCGAGACATACATCTCACTTGGAGTCCACCTTGAATCCCTTGCTCCTTGCTGTCCTTACTTCAAAGATCTGCATTGATGGACAAAAAGAGCGTAAGCACATAATGCTTAGTGAGGAATGCTCAAAACCAAAACACCATCAATGCAGCGGGTCATAAAACACTTGTAAAACAAACCCGATTTGTTTACCAAAACCATGTTTGAAATCCTTTTCAACAACAAGCATCAACCATGCATAAACACCATATGCAAAGCTAAAACAAAACCATGGAAAACACTTCCATTTCACAACATACCTTTCTTAAACTTGAAAGCCATTTCTAACAAGAATCCTTTTAAAAATCATTACTCAAGCAATCCATCACATACATTTAACCAAGGCAACTTATAAACCATACTAACATAATCACATGCCTTTTAAAAACAAGTCCTACAAGACTTCAATGCATTAAAGATATTCATGCTCACATACATCATTTACCAAATGATAATCAACACTTGTTCAACCTAACAAGTAAACATGCATTCACATGCATCATACACCTTTCATGCAACAATGCATCTTTTCAAGCAACTCATGCTTCACATGCAACCATGCATCCTTTCAAGCATCTCATGCTTCACATGCAACCATGCATCATTTCAAGCATCTCATGCTTCACATGCAACCATGCATCATTTCAAGCATCTCATGCTTCACATGATCAAGAATATTACATTGGCATCCAATAGATCAACCACGTTCACTTTCCAACACAACAACCCGATCGGATACGCGGATTCCGAGCGTTGTCCCTACGCTCCCTACACCCTACCCAATCCAAGGTCCTCGAATGGGCAACACCTCCATTATGACCTCAACATCCTAAGGTTCCTATGCATGGACTTTTAAACACCACACAACCTTAGCTTTTTCTCAAGGTTCCATGTATGGACTTTCAACCACCATACAACCTTGACATGCACAAGGTTCTCCCGTATAGACTTTTAACCACCATACAACCTTTGCATAACCGATTGGTAGTTGTAGAACATCATCTAACGAGATCCGGGACACCCTACACAAGATCCACACATGGACTTAACACTGCCATTGTGATCTCAACAAGCACAAGGTTCTCACATATGGACTTTTAAACACCATATGACCTTTGCTCAACCAAGGTCCTCGAATGGGCAACACCTCCATTATGACCTCAAATAACCAAGGTCCTCGAGTGGGCAACAACCTCCACTATGACCTCATCTCGTTAAGAAACTTGAAGGGAGCTTATCCGGTCCACTCTTGACCACTCCACCTCCAAGGCGACTTTATTCACGGTGCACCCAATCCTATAGCCGGCTAACTATATCCGATCAAAGAACCAAGAACCACTTACATCACTTGCCAATATAACCACCTTACCACATTAGTCCAATGTTTCACATGCATAACCAATATGCAAAACCATTACCACATTAATCAAATGATTCACATGCATAACCGATATGCAAAAACCATCATTTATCATCATCAATTCACTGTTTTAAAGCATTAAACAAAGCCATTGAACAACATGCAACACCATGCATCGAAACCACATTTTCAATGTATAGAACCAAGGATCTCCTACCTTGAGCATCCTTCACATATGGCTTTCAAAACCAGCATTAAACCATGCCTAAACATGCTTTCAAAACAGAATATAAACCATGCAAAACACATGCATTTCAATCATCAACCACCATTGCTTAAAAAGCCAATTCATATCACAACTCAAGTAAGAAATCCATTTACTTACTCTTGAGCTTAGCAAAGTTGTTTAGACTTAAACTAAGCTCCCAAAACCTTCAAACCTTTGTTTAAAAGCCGAAAACCCAACTTCACTCACCGATAACCAAAACAAGACTAGCCAACAAGCCTTCCAAGCTTCCGAAACCTTCCGCAAACACCTTCAAAGCTCAAGGATCAAACTCCCCTGTTTCAAGCACACAAAAACAGCACATTAATGCATCATTATGCATTAAGAACAGCAGCCACACAACCAAACTCGCTGCTCAACACAAATCCAACAATTCGGCTACCAAACCCAACCGAAATCACCTCCAAACATTACCAAAACTTAACCCAGCCAAGATCCATCACTTCTAACCATTTTTATACAACAATTAACATCCAAAATGATTACAAACACATCCTTATACATCCAGGTATAACAAATCACCAAAAACACTCCAAAAACAACCAAAAACTCAAGCAAAACTTAGGAAATTCAACCTATCCGGGATTGCATTAATTAAACCTCAACTTCTAATCAATTTAGCATTCATTTAACATCATTTTGACACTTCAAAACACTGCCCAAACAGATCACACGAAAATTCCACCAAAATCACCAAATCTTGCATTTTAGCCAAAAATCAAGATCTCATTTGAAAAACCATTAACAAATCATAAATCAAGGATTGAGAACTTGGGAATTTCAATAAAGAACTTGAAGTTCAGAGGAGAAGGACGTTCTTACCTCCAAACTTGAATTTCTCCTTTTTAGAGCCAAAAAGCTTGATGAAACAACTTGCAAATTGAGAGGTTTTGTTGATGAGATGATTAGGAATCAAGTAAGAGTTGAAATGAGAGATTTAGATGCCAAAATCAGAGAAAGAAATCTGGAGAATTTTGTTTGGGTTGAGAGAAAATGAGAGAAAAGAGAAATTGAGAGAAAATGGAAAATTAGTTAGGAAATTGGTTAAAATGATTTCCCTCCTTTTCTTAATCTTTAAAAATCAGAATAAAGCCTTAAAATATCTTAGAAAAATCTGGTGAAATCCTTTTTGGAATAATAGCTCCTTAAAGATTCAAAGTTTCAATCCTTTATAAAACTGTCCCGCAACTTTCAAAAATTACATTTTGGTCACTAGCCAAAATGTCAACCTTCCAAACCTCATTTTCCAAAATTGATTTCACAGTTCACTTTTATATAATAAAACATGATTTTAGAACATTTTTCCATATTTTTAATGCAACCCGAACTAGGCTTTCCTAAATTCACTCTTATATATTCGATCAGCACTTTGACCGAACCGGTCAACGCCCAAAACTTCTAAGCCCAAAACCGGGGTGTTACAACTCTCCCCTCCTTAGGAAATTTCGTCCTCGAAATTTAACCGGCGAAAGAAAACCACAACCTTCCCAAACCAACACACAAGGCAACACAAAAGCCTCGACCAACACTGAACACTTTCCACACAAAACCTCCACCAAACCTAGCACCACCACATGCTGTTCACAGAATCCAGAATACACAAAGATAGCCACAACTTAACCTTTCACATAACCGGACTGTACACAGTCCCAACATCATCCTGAAGAACTTCAGCTCTTACAGCAGACATCACTGCAATACACCATACCCAAAACCTGTTTACACAAAGACAACAGCCAACCCAATCCAGCCACTAAGCAACCTTCTCTGCTTCTAAAACCCTTGCAAACTCCCAAACCTCTTCCAAGAATTTCCCAACAAGCAAAAATCCTTAAGCATCAACTGCTTACTCAAACTCCTCAACGAAAACTGATAAAACCTCACAACTGTTGCTAACATTACCATAGCAGCTCATCAGGAATACTCACCCAGATTCCAAGAATTACATCACAATCCCAACTTGACTTCGTCAGCCGTTCCACACACCACCAACCAATTCTCACAAGAACCCAAACAACCAACAAAAACTTCAATCTTTCATTGACCTTCCACTTCAAACTTCAACCATAACACTTACCATACTAAAACATCGCCCAGCTTAAACATACAAACCATCTTCTTAACTCCTCAAAGGTTACTAAGAACCAGCACTTACAAACACAACTCTTCCACAACAACTTAAAAGCTAAGCTACTTCAGTACTTGGGAACACAACCACTAAGCTGCAACATCACTTAGCACCAAGGAACTACCCCTTCCACTTAGCTATTCAAACCACTAAACCGATTCTAAACTCAACCAATACCGTCCAACACCAAACCACTAAACTCCTTAAGCATCAAACACTATCCTTCTACCAGCAGCTACACCACTCTCACTTTCACTAGCAACTAGCTTGATATACCCCACTACTAACTCTCACCCAGCACCAAAACAACCTCTAAAAACCCATCATCCAACCTAATCCAACACACTAACAGATTCGATTAGTTATTAGCGAGTGTGAACATCGTATGCATGATCACCAACATGCCCTATCAATGCCTGATGTACATGTATGCAAAACCTCTAATGTCATGCCACATGTATGCATGGACCAACATATATAATATAGTATATAACAATGATTTTAACTGTGCATGAATGCCAATTCACACCCTCCAATAACATCCTCAAATCCGTCTAAGAACAACCTCCTACCTCACTTCTAACTCATCTAACTCCACCATACCAACAACCATTAACCACAAGATACTTACCAAGCCTTCTTCACACCCAAGACATTTCCAAACCACCACTATTACCCCAACATACTAGCAACAAAACTAACCTTACCACACAAGGAAAACCAACAGAAACCAAACTAAGGCAACTAGAGCAAAGATTACTAAACAAGGTTACCTGGAAACACAACACCTCCCTGAAGCTTCATCAGACGAGCTCTCTTCCTTGCGGAACCACCACCCTCCTGCCACACCACTGCAGCACCAGCTAACACACTAGGGTCACCACCAACTCCTTGCGGTAAAGAACCTTGGCTATTCCGAGCCATCATCAAACAATCACGCCTCATGTGTCCAGCAGACCCACATTTCCAGCAATTCTCCTTTCCCACACTCTTCACAACTTTCTGCTCTTTCTGCCACCTCTGAACCTTGCCTCGGCCGTGCCCACGACCTTTCTGAAACTCTTTGGCTAACACCAAAGCTAACTTCGCTCCATGAGGACAATCACGCTTAACATGCACTTTGGAACCACAATTCCAACAAACACCTGCGCCCCAACAATTTCCAACATGTTGCCTTTCACAACGGTCACACACAGATGACTGAGCTTCCACTCCTTGCTCAAGCAATACTTGCTCAACAACAGCACTACCCGCGCCTTGCTTAACCCTTAGGAACTTCCTTCCAAGATACCTTTCATAAAAAGCAAATACAAAGAAATCCCAATCAATATCATGGATATGTGACGCAACTGCCACAGATGTCCACCAGGCACTCACATCTTCCAACATCAAAGAAACAACACTCCCCAGCTTACAGGCATAATCACAGCCTTCCCGATCCAAGATCTGAACCACATTGGCCAACCAGGCCTCAAACATCTCCGGGGAAGTACCATGATACTCCACAGCACCCAAATCAAGCAAACACTGCTTCGGCAAACCCTCACATCCCACAGCCAGCACATCTACTGACTTTACCTCAACCATAGCCTGAGATGTTCCCAACACCTCCTGCTCAACAGGTGATGAACTCTTCACCACAGAACCAGCTTCTTTCCCTTGCCTTACCACCTCAACACTAGGCACAGAAGACTGAGACAAAACACCTCTACCAAAGGGTGAATTCCTTGCCTTAACAACCCGCCCCAAGGCAGCAACCATCTCCCTCATTCGCCAATCCTCCATTGACTTTGCCATACCACTAACAACAACAAACATACAATCACAACAAACAAACAAACCAGTTAGACCAGCATTAGCAAGGATTCAAATTCCAACTCCAAAATAACACAATAGCTATATTAATAAGGCAATGGGTATCCCAAATCCTCCCCTTTACATGACATAACAGTCAACACGACATGGATATCACAACATCAAGCATATCAAACAAAATACTTTGATGATGCTTACATCAAACAGCATCCACTTGCCACAGCATACTAGCAACATAACATACACCTTACACTTCCATCAAGCATAACACCAGCTCACAACATCAGCACATATCCACATTAATTCAACAATGATTCATAAACACAAAGCATGCTCGAAACATCAGCAACTTGATCAAAACATCAACAATTTGCCCAGAAACACATGTTTCAACCAACATTCAACCCACTTTCATCCACACAACAAGGTAACATCAAACACACATCACAACATCTTACCGTTTTCCCCAAGCATTCGCAACACAGCTCTGATACCACCAAATGTAACCCCCGTAGCCCGGCCTAGACGGTTGACCCGAACTACGAAGATTACACGGGGAAAACCAAAGTCAACCCGAAAGTCAACCTTGATTAACGACCCTTTTTTTTCTTTTTAAACTTGTCTAGATGCACATTAACCTTAGGTGTGATCACACAGACAACATACTCAAAGATCACAATCATCAGAGATCAAACAGGGACCCAATTGAACAAATTACAACTTTAGGGACCAAATTGTAATTTCTGATAATTAAAAGGACTTAACCCAAATGAAAGTTACCATCTTGGAATTAATCAGGTTTCATGCTTCTCTGCCAAATTTCAGCTCAAACGGACATCCCAAACTCATACAATTGCACAAACAAGATTCAGGACCAAAATGCAAACTTTTTGAAACACATAACTGCCACTGTCAGCCCCCAACGGTCAACCGTTCCGAAACGGGAGACAGCCCGTTTCGAAACGCGGGGCCGTTCCGCAACGCGTACCGCAACGGGGGTCTGGCAGTAGCCAAACCGTTCCGAAACGGTAGCACCCGTTTCGGACGCCTGGGTTCATGCAGGGCACCCGTTCCGAAACGGTGTCACCTGTTCCGAAACGCCTAGCCCAGAAGCTGCATTTTGCTCACTCAAACACACAATTGACCAACCGAACATGCTCCAAAAGCCACCAAACTTTACCAACATGCAATTCAACATAAACGAGACATGCTTGCATCAACAATTCATCAGAAACACATCATATGCAAAAAGCCCCAAATCTATAGGCATGCTTCCTACACAAGCAACCATTTAGGCACAAACCTTCCAAAACAATCTCAATTAAGCCAAATCATGGTCCAACAACATTAACAACATTAAAACATTCTTGATCAACATAAACGATCACAAACACAATAATCCCAAGAGATTCTACCCCCATTGCCTTTATTAACTATAGCTATTCACCGAGACATACATCTCACTTGGAGTCCACCTTGAATCCCTTGCTCCTTGCTGTCCTTACTTCAAAGATCTGCATTGATGGACAAAAAGAGCGTAAGCACATAATGCTTAGTGAGGAATGCTCAAAACCAAAACACCATCAATGCAGCGGGTCATAAAACACTTGTAAAACAAACCCGATTTGTTTACCAAAACCATGTTTGAAATCCTTTTCAACAACAAGCATCAACCATGCATAAACACCATATGCAAAGCTAAAACAAAACCATGGAAAACACTTCCATTTCACAACATACCTTTCTTAAACTTGAAAGCCATTTCTAACAAGAATCCTTTTAAAAATCATTACTCAAGCAATCCATCACATACATTTAACCAAGGCAACTTATAAACCATACTAACATAATCACATGCCTTTTAAAAACAAGTCCTACAAGACTTCAATGCATTAAAGATATTCATGCTCACATACATCATTTACCAAATGATAATCAACACTTGTTCAACCTAACAAGTAAACATGCATTCACATGCATCATACACCTTTCATGCAACAATGCATCTTTTCAAGCAACTCATGCTTCACATGCAACCATGCATCCTTTCAAGCATCTCATGCTTCACATGCAACCATGCATCATTTCAAGCATCTCATGCTTCACATGCAACCATGCATCATTTCAAGCACCTCATGCTTCACATGATCAAGAATATTACATTGGCATCCAATAGATCAACCACGTTCACTTTCCAACACAACAACCCGATCGGATACGCGGATTCCGAGCGTTGTCCCTACGCTCCCTACACCCTACCCAATCCAAGGTCCTCGAATGGGCAACACCTCCATTATGACCTCAACATCCTAAGGTTCCCATGTATGGACTTTTAAACACCACACAACCTTAGCTTTTTCTCAAGGTTCCATGTATGGACTTTCAACCACCATACAACCTTGACATGCACAAGGTTCTCCCGTATGGACTTTTAACCACCATACAACCTTTGCATAACCGATTGGTAGTTGTAGAACATCATCTAACGAGATCCGGGACACCCTACACAAGATCCACACATGGACTTAACACTGCCATTGTGATCTCAACAAGCACAAGGTTCTCACATATGGACTTTTAAACACCATATGACCTTTGCTCAACCAAGGTCCTCGAATGGGCAACACCTCCATTATGACCTCAAATAACCAAGGTCCTCGAGTGGGCAACAACCTCCACTATGACCTCATCTCGTTAGGAAACTTGAAGGGAGCTTATCCGGTCCACTCTTGACCACTCCACCTCCAAGGCGACTTTATTCACGGTGCACCCAATCCTATAGCCGGCTAACTATATCCGATCAAAGAACCAAGAACCACTTACATCACTTGCCAATATAACCACCTTACCACATTAGTCCAATGTTTCACATGCATAACCAATATGCAAAACCATTACCACATTAATCAAATGATTCACATGCATAACCGATATGCAAAAACCATCATTTATCATCATCAATTCACTGTTTTAAAGCATTAAACAAAGCCATTGAACAACATGCAACACCATGCATCGAAACCACATTTTCAATGTATAGAACCAAGGATCTCCTACCTTGAGCATCCTTCACATATGGCTTTCAAAACCAGCATTAAACCATGCCTAAACATGCTTTCAAAACAGAATATAAACCATGCAAAACACATGCATTTCAATCATCAACCACCATTGCTTAAAAAGCCAATTCATATCACAACTCAAGTAAGAAATCCATTTACTTACTCTTGAGCTTAGCAAAGTTGTTTAGACTTAAACTAAGCTCCCAAAACCTTCAAACCTTTGTTTAAAAGCCGAAAACCCAACTTCACTCACCGATAACCAAAACAAGACTAGCCAACAAGCCTTCCAAGCTTCCGAAACCTTCCGCAAACACCTTCAAAGCTCAAGGATCAAACTCCCCTGTTTCAAGCACACAAAAACAGCACATTAATGCATCATTATGCATTAAGAACAGCAGCCACACAACCAAACTCGCTGCTCAACACAAATCCAACAATTCGGCTACCAAACCCAACCGAAATCACCTCCAAACATTACCAAAACTTAACCCAGCCAAGATCCATCACTTCTAACCATTTTTATACAACAATTAACATCCAAAATGATTACAAACACATCCTTATACCTCCACGTATAACAAATCACCAAAAACACTCCAAAAACAACCAAAAACTCAAGCAAAACTTAGGAAATTCAACCTATCCGGGATTGCATTAATTATACCTCAACTTCTAATCAATTTAGCATTCATTTAACATCATTTTGACACTTCAAAACACTGCCCAAACAGATCACACGAAAATTCCACCAAAATCACCAAATCTTGCATTTTAGCCAAAAATCAAGATCTCATTTGAAAAACCATTAACAAATCATAAATCAAGGATTGAGAACTTGGGAATTTCAATAAAGAACTTGAAGTTCAGAGGAGAAGGACGTTCTTACCTCCAAACTTGAATTTCTCCTTTTTAGAGCCAAAAAGCTTGATGAAACAACTTGCAAATTGAGAGGTTTTGTTGATGAGATGATTAGGAATCAAGTAAGAGTTGAAATGAGAGATTTAGATGCCAAAATCAGAGAAAGAAATCTGGAGAATTTTGTTTAGGTTGAGAGAAAATGAGAGAAAAGAGAAATTGAGAGAAAATGGAAAATTAGTTAGGAAATTGGTTAAAATGATTTCCCTCCTTTTCTTAATCTTTAAAAATCAGAATAAAGCCTTAAAATATCTTAGAAAAATCTGGAGAAATCCTTTTTGGAATAATAGCTCCTTAAAGATTCAAAGTTTCAATCCTTTATAAAACTGTCCCGCAACTTTCAAAAATTACATTTTGGTCACTAGCCAAAATGTCAACCTTCCAAACCTCATTTTCCAAAATTGATTTCACAGTTCACTTTTATATAATAAAACATGATTTTAGAACATTTTTCCATATTTTTAATGCAACCCGAACTAGGCTTTCCTAAATTCACTCTTATATATTCGATCAGCACTTTGACCGAACCGGTCAACGCCCAAAACTTCTAAGCCCAAAACCGGGGTGTTACACCGTTGGAATTATAACTGAGTAAAAAGTATAAAAATTGAGGTTTTTCAATATAATTGTGTTGAAAAGCTCCTAATCAATTATTTGAACTCCTAAAATTTGATCAAAACTTGTTTTGCGGTCCTTTATGTAGAGGTTTCGGACGAGCGGGTCTAAATGGGCCTTTCAATGGACCCGTTGGAATTTTAACTGAGTAAAATGTATTATAATTGAAGTTTTGCAATATAATTGTGTTGAAAAGCTCCTAATCATTTATTTGAACTCCTAAAATTTGATTAAAACTTTTTTTACGGTCCTTTTTGTATCAGTTTCGGACGAGCAGGTCTAAATGGGCCTTACAATGGACCCATTGGAATTTTAACTGAGTAAAAAGTACAAAATTGAGGTTTTGCAATATAATTATGTTGAAAAGCTCTTAACAAATTATATGAACTCCTAAATTTTGATTAAAACTTGTTTTGCGGTCCTTTTTGTCGAGGTTTCGGACGAGCAGGTCTAAATGGGCCTTTCAATGGACCCGTGTGAATTTTAATTGAGTTAAAAGTATAAAAATTGAGGTTTTTCAATATAAATGTGTTGAAAAGCTCCTAATCAATTATTTGAACTCCTAAAATTTGATCAAAACTTGTTTTGCGGTCCTTTATGAAGTTTTGAAATATAATTGTGTTGAAAAGCTCCTAATCATTTATTTGAACTCTAAAATTTGATGAAAACTTTTTTTACGGTCCTTTTTGTATCAGTTTCGAACGAGCAGGTCTAAATGAGCCTTACAATGGACCCGTTGGAATTTTAAATTAGTAAGAAGTACAAAATTGAGGTTTTGCAATATAATTGTGTTGAAAAGCTCCTAAACAATTATATGAACTCCTAAATTTTGATTAAAACTTGTTTTGTGGTCCTTTTTGTCGAGGTTTCGGATCAGCAAGTCTAAATGAGCCTTTCAATGGACCCGTTGGAATTATAACTGAGTAAAAAGTATAGAAATTGAGGTTTTTCAATATAGTTGTGATGAAAAGCTCCTAATAAATTTCCTAAAATTTGATTAAAATTTGTTTTGCGGTCCTTTTTGTCGAGGTTTCGGACGAGCAGGTCTAAATAGGCCTTTCAATGGACCCGTTGGAATTTTAATTGAGTAAAAAGTATAGAAATTAAGGTTTTTCAATATAATTGTGTTAAAGAGCTCTTAATCAATTATTTGAACTCCTAAAATTTGATTAAAACTTGTTTTGCGGTACTTTTTGTCGAGGTTTCGGACGAGCGGGTCTAAATGGGCCTTTCAATGTACCCGTTGGAATTTTAACTGAGTAAAAAGTACAGAAATTGAGGTTTTTCAATATAATTGTGTTGAAAAGCTCCTAATCAATGATTTGAACTCCTAAAATTGGATCAAAACTTGTTTTGAGGTCCTTTATGTAGAGGTTTCGGACGTGCGGGTCTAAATGGGCCTTTCAATGGACCCGTTGGAATTTTAACTGAGTAAAATGTATTATAATTGAAGTTTTGCAATATAATTGTGTTGAAAATCTCATAATCATTTATTTGAACTCCTAAAATTTGATTAATACTTTTTTGCGTTCCTTTTTGTATCAGTTTCGGACGAGCAGGTCTAAATGGGCCTTACAATGGACCCGTTGGAATTTTAACTGGGGAAAAAGTACATAAATTGAGGTTTTGCAGTATAATTGTGTTGAAAAGCTCCTAATCAATTACATGAACTCCTAAAATTTGATTAAAACTTGTTTTCCAGTCCTTTTTGTAGAGGTTTCGGACGAGCGGGTCGAAATGGGCCTTTGAATGGACACGTTAGAATTTTAACTGAGTAAAAAGTATAAAAATTGAGGTTTTTCAATATAAATGTGTTGAAAAGCTCCTAATCAATTATTTGAACTCCTAAAATTTGATCAAAACTTGTTTTGCGGTCCTTTATGTAGAGGTTTCGGACGTGCGGGTCTAAATGGGCCTTTCAATGTACCCGTTGGAATTTTAACTGAGTAAAATGTATTATAATTGAAGTTTTGCAATATAATTGTGTTGAAAAGCTCCTAATCATTTATTTGAACTCCTAAAATTTGATTAAAAGTTTTTTACGGTCCTTTTTGTATTGGTTTCGGACGAGCAGGTCTAAATGGGCCTTACAATGGACCCGTTGGAATTTTAACTGAGTAAAAAGTACAGAAATTTAAGTTTTGCAATATAATTGTGTTGAAAAGCTCCTAATCAATTACATCAACTCCTAAAATTTGATTAAAACTTGTTTTCCAGTCCTTTTTGTAGAGGTTTCGGACGAGCGGGTCGAAATGGGCCTTTCAATGGACTCGTTGGAATTTTAACTGAGTAAAAAGAATAAAAATTGAGGTTTTTAAATATAATTGTGTTGAAAAGCTCCTAATCAATTATTTGAACTCCTAAAATTTGATCAAAACTTGTTTTGCGGTCCTTTATGTAGAGGTTTCGAACGTGCGGGTCTAAATGGGCCTTTCAATGGACCCGTTGGAATTTTAACTGAGTAAAATGTATTATAATTGAAGTTTTGCAATATAATTGTGTTGAAAAGCTCCTAATCATTTATTTGAACTCCTAAAATTTGATTAAAAGTTTTTTACGGTCCTTTTTGTATTGGTTTCGGACGAGCAGGTCTAAATGGGCCTTACAATGGACCCGTTGGAATTTTAACTGAGTAAAAAGTACAGAAATTTAAGTTTTGCAATATAATTGTGTTGAAAAGCTCCTAATCAATTACATCAACTCCTAAAATTTGATTAAAACTTGTTTTCCAGTCCTTTTTGTAGAGGTTTCGGACGAGCGGGTCGAAATGGGCCTTTCAATGGACTCGTTGGAATTTTAACTGAGTAAAAAGAATAAAAATTGAGGTTTTTAAATATAATTGTGTTGAAAAGCTCCTAATCAATTATTTGAACTCCTAAAATTTGATCAAAACTTGTTTTGCGGTCCTTTATGTAGAGGTTTCGAACGTGCGGGTCTAAATGGGCCTTTCAATGGACCCGTTGGAATTTTAACTGAGTAAAATGTATTATAATTGAAGTTTTGCAATATAATTGTGTTGAAAAGCTCCTAATCATTTATTTTAACTCCTAAAATTTGATTAAAACGTTTTTTACGGTCCTTTTTGTATCAGTTTCGGACGAGCAGGTCTAAATGGGCCTTACAATGGACCCGTTGGAATTTTAACTGAGTAAAAAGTACAAAAATTGAGGTTTTGCAATATAATTGTGTTGAAAAGCTCCTAATAAATTATATGAACTCCAAAATTTTGATTAAAACTTGTTTTGCGGTCCTTTTTGTCAAGGTTTCGGACGAGCAGGTCTAAATGGGCCTTTCAATGGACCCGTGTGAATTTTAATTGAGTAAAAAGTATAAAAATTGAGGTTTTTCAATATAAATGTGTTGAAAAGCTCCTAATCAATTATTTGAACTCCTAAAATTTGATCAAAACTTGTTTTGCGGTCCTTTATGAAGTTTTGAAATATAATTGTGTTGGAAAGCTCCTAATCATTTATTTGAACTCTAAAATTTGATGAAAACTTTTTTTACGGTCCTTTTTGTATCAGTTTCGAACGAGCAGGTCTAAATGAGCCTTACAATGGACCTGTTGGAATTTTAAATTAGTAAGAAGTACAAAATTGAGGTTTTGCAATATAATTGTGTTGAAAAGCTCCTAAACAATTATATGAACTCCTAAATTTTGATTAAAACTTGTTTTGTGGTCCTTTTTGTCGAGGTTTCGGATCAGCAAGTCTAAATGAGCCTTTCAATGGACCCGTTGGAATTATAACTGAGTAAAAAGTATAGAAATTGAGGTTTTTCAATATAGTTGTGATGAAAAGCTCCTAATAAATTATTTGAACTCCTAAAATTTGATTAAAATTTGTTTTGCGGTCTTTTTTGTCGAGGTTTCGGACGAGCATGTCTAAATAGGCCTTTCAATGGACCCGTTGGAATTTTAACTGAGTAAAAAGTTTAGAAATTAAGGTTTTTCAATATAATTGTGTTGAAGAGCTTTTAATCAATTATTTGAACTCCTAAAATTTGATTAAAACTTGTTTTGCGGTCCTTTTTGTCGAGGTTTCGGACGAGCGGGTCTAAATCGGCCTTTCAATGGACCCGTTGGAATTTTAACTGAGTAAAAAGTACAGAAATTGAGGTTTTTCAATATAATTGTGTTGAAAAGCTCCTAATCAATGATTTGAACTCCTAAAATTGGATCAAAACTTGTTTTGAGGTCCTTCATGTAGAGGTTTCGGACGTGCGGGTCTAAATGGGCCTTTCAATGGACCCGTTGGAATTTTAACTGAGTAAAATGTATTATAATTGAAGTTTTGCAATATAATTGTGTTGAAAATCTCATAATCATTTATTTGAACTCCTAAAATTTGATTAAAACTTTTTTGCGTTCCTTTTTGTATCAGTTTCGGACGAGCAGGTCTAAATGGGCCTTACAATGGACCCGTTGGAATTTTAACTGGGGAAAAAGTACAGAAATTGAGGTTTTGCAGTATAATTGTGTTGAAAAGCTCCTAATCAATTACATGAACTCCTAAAATTTGATTAAAACTTGTTTTCCAGTCCTTTTTGTAGAGGTTTCGGACGAGCGGGTCGAAATGGGCCTTTGAATGGACACGTTGGAATTTTAACTGAGTAAAAAGTATAAAAATTGAGGTTTTTCAATATAAATGTGTTGAAAAGCTCCTAATCAATTATTTGAACTCCTAAAATTTGATCAAAACTTGTTTTGCGGTCCTTTATGTAGAGGTTTCGGACGTGCGGGTCTAAATGGACCTTTCAATGGACCCGTTGGAATTTTAACTGAGTAAAATGTATTATAATTGAAGTTTTGCAATATAATTGTGTTGAAAAGCTCCTAATCATTTATTTGAACTCCTAAAATTTGATTAAAACTTTTTTTACGGTCCTTTTTGTATTGGTTTCGAACGAGCAGGTCTAAATGGGCCTTACAATGGACCCGCTGGAATTTTAACTGAGTAAAAAGTACATAAATTTAAGTTTTGCAATATAATTGTGTTGAAAAGCTCCTAATCAATTACATCAACTCCTAAAATTTGATTAAAACTTGTTTTCCAGTCCTTTTGTAGAGGTTTCGGACGAGCGGGTCGAAATGGGCCTTTCAATGGACTCGTTGGAATTTTAACTGAGTAAAAAGAATAAAAATTGAGGTTTTTAAATATAATTGTGTTGAAAAGCTCCTGATCAATTATTTGAACTCCTAAAATTTGATCAAAACTTGTTTTGCGGTCCTTTATGTAGAGGTTTCGGACGTGCGGGTCTAAATGGGCCTTTCAATGGACCCGTTGGAATTTTAACTGAGTAAAATGTATTATAATTGAAGTTTTGCAATATAATTGTGTTGAAAATCTCCTAATCATTTATTTGAACTCCTAAAATTTGATTAAAACTTTTTTTACGGTCCTTTTTGTATCAGTTTCGGACGAGCATGTCTAAATGGGCCTTACAATGGACCCGTTGGAATTTTGACTGAGTAAAAAGTACAGAAATTGAGGTTTTGCAATATAATTGTGTTGAAAAGCTCCTAATAAATTATATGAACTCCTAAATTTTGATTAAAACTTGTTTTGCGGTCCTTTTTGTCGAGGTTTCGGACGAACAGGTCTAAATGGGCCATTCAATGGACCCGTTGCAATTTTAACTGGGTAAAATGTAGAAAAATTGAAGTTTTGCAATATAATTGTGTTGAAATGCTCCTAATCATTTATTTGAACTCTAAATTTTGATTAAAACTTTTTTTACGGTCCTTTTTGTATCAGTTTCGAACGAGCAGGTCTAAATGAGCCTTAAAATGGACCCGTTGGAATTTTAACTGAGTAAAAAGTACAAAATTGAGGTTTTGCTATATAATTGTGTTGAAAAGCTCCTAAACAATTATATGAACTCCTAAAATTTTGATTAAAACTTGTTTTGTGGTCCTTTTTGTCGAGGTTTCGGATCAGCAAGTCTAAATGGGCCTTTGAATGGAACCGTTGGAATTTTAACTGAGTAAAAAGTACATAAATTGAGGTTTCTCAATATAATTGTGTTGAAAAGTTCCTAATAAATTATTTGAACTCCTAAAATTTGATTAAAACTTGTTTTGCGGTCCTTTTTGTCGATATTTCGGACAAGCAGGTATAAATGGGCCTTTCAATGGACCCGTTGGAATTTTAACTGAGTAAAAATTACAGAAATTTAGGGTTTTCAATATAATTGTGTTGAAAAGCTCCTAATTTTTTATTTGAACTCCTAAAATTTGATTAAAACTTGTTTTGCGGTCCTTTTTGTCGAGGTTTCGGACTAGCGGGTCTAAATGGGCCTTTCAATGGACCCGTTTGAATTTTAACTGAGTAAAAAGTACAGAAATTGAGGTTTTTAAATATAATTGTGTTGAAAAGCTCCTAATCAATTATTTGAACTCCTAAAATTTTATTAAAACTTGTTTTGCGGCCATTTTTTATTGGTTTCGGACGAGCTAGTCTAAATGGGCCTTACAATGGACCCGTTGGAATTTTAACTGAGGAAAAAGTACAGAAATTGAGGTTTTGTAGTATAATTGTGTTGAAAAGCCCCTAATCAATTACATAACCTCCTAAAATTTGATTAAAACTTGTTTTCCAGTCCTTTTTCTAGAGGTTTCGGACGAGCGGGTCGAAATGGGCCTTTCAATGGACTCGTTGGAATTTTAACTGAGTAAAAAGTATAAAAATTGAGGTTTTTCAATATAATTGTGTTGAAAAGCTCCTAATCAATTATTTGAACTCCTAAAATTTGATCAAAACTTGTTTTGCGGTCCTTTATGTAGAGGTTTCGGACGTGCGGGTCTAAATGGGCCTTTCAATGGACCCGTTGGAATTTTAACTGAGTAAAATGTATTATAATTGAAGTTTTGCAATATAATTGTGTTGAAAATCTCCTAATCATTTATTTGAACTCCTAAAATTTGATTAAAACTTCTTTTACGGTCCTTTTTGTATCAGTTTCGGACGAGCATGTCTAAATGGGCCTTACAATGGACCCGTTGGAATTTTGACTGAGTAAAAAGTACAGAAATTGAGGTTTTGCAATGTAATTGTGTTGAAAAGCTCCTAATAAATTATATGAACTCCTAAATTTTGATTAAAACTTGTTTTGCGGTCCTTTTTGTCGAGGTTTCGGACGAGCAGGTCTAAATGGACCTTTCAATGGACCCGTTGGAATTTTAACTGCGTAAAATGTATAAAAATTAAAGTTTTGAAATATAATTGTGTTGAAAAGCTCCTAATCATTTATTTGAACTCTAAAATTTGATGAAAACTTTTTTTACGGTCCTTTTTGTATCAGTTACGAACGAGCAGGTCTAAATGAGCCTTACAATGGACCCGTTGGAATTTTAAATTAGTAAAAAGTACAAAATTGAGGTTTTGCAATATAATTGTGTTGAAAAGCTCCTAAACAATTATATGAACTCCTAAATTTTGATTAAAACTTGTTTTGTGGTCCTTTTTGTCGAGGTTTCGGATCAGCAAGTCTAAATGAGCCTTTCAATGGACCCGTTGGAAGTATAACTGAGTAAAAAGTACAGAAATTGAGGTTTTTCAAAATAATTGTGTTGAAAAGCTCCTAATAAATTATTTGAACTCCTAAAATTTGATTAAAATTTGTTTTGCGGTCCTTTTTGTCGAGGTTTCGGACGAGCAGGTCTAAATAGGCCTTTCAATGGACCCGTTGGAATTTTAACTGAGTAAAAAGTACAAAAATTAAGGTTTTTCAATATAATTGTGTTGAAGAGCTCTTAATCAATTATTTAAACTCCTAAAATTTGATTAAAACTTGTTTTGCGGTCCTTTTTGTCGATGTTTCGGACGAGCGGGTCTAAATGGGCCTTTCAATGGACCCGTTAGAATTTTAACTGAGTAAAAACTACAAAAATTGAGGTTTTGCTATATAATTGTGTTGAAAAGCTCCTAATCATTTATTTGAACTCCTAAAATTTGATTAAAACTTGTTTTCCAGTCCTTTTTGTAGAGGTTTCGGACGAGCGGGTCGAATTGGGCCTTTCAATGGACTCGTTGGAATTTTAACTGAGTAAAAAGTATAAAAATTGAGGTTTTTCAATATAATTGTGTTGAAAAGCTCCTAATCAATTATTTGAACTCCTAAAATTTGATCAAAACTTGTTTTGCGGTCCTTTATGTAGAGGTTTCGGACGTGCGGGTCTAAATGGGCCATTCAATAGACCCGTTGGAATTGTAACTGAGTAAAATGTATTATAATTGAAGTTTTGCAATATAATTGTGTTGAAAATCTCCTAATCATTTATTTTAACTCCTAAAATTTGATTAAAACTTTTTTGTGTTCCTTTTTGTATCAGTTTCGGACGAGTAGGTCTAAATGGGCCTTACAATGGACCCGTTGGAATTTTAACTGGGGAAAAAGTACAGAAATTGAGGTTTTGTAGTATAATTGTGTTGAAATGCTCCTAATAAATTACATGAACTCATAAAACTTGATTAAAACTTGTTTTCCAGTCCTTTTTGTAGAGGTTTCGGACGAGCGGGTCGGAATGGGCCTTTGAATGAACTCGTTGGAATTTTCACTGAGTAAAAAGTATAAAAATTGAGGTTTTTCAATATAATTGTGTTGAAAAGCTCCTGATCAATTATTTGAACTCCTAAAATTTGATCAAAACTTGTTTTGCGGTCCTTTATGTAGAGGTTTCGGACGTGCGGGTCTAAATGGGCCTTTCAATGGACCCGTTGGAATTTTAACTGAGTAAAATGTATTATAATTGAAGTTTTGCAATATAATTGTGTTGAAAATCTCGTAATCATTTATTTGAACTCCTAAAATTTGATTAAAACTTTTTTTACGGTCCTTTTTGTATCAGTTTCGGACGAGCATGTCTAAATGGGCCTTACAATGGACCCGTTGGAATTTTGACTGAGTAAAAAGTACAGAAATTGAGGTTTTGCAATATAATTGTGTTGAAAAGCTCCTAATAAATTATATGAACTCCTAAATTTTGATTAAAACTTGTTTTGCGGTCCTTTTTGTCGAGGTTTCGGACGAACAGGTCTAAATGGGCCATTCAATGGACCCGTTGCAATTTTAACTGGGTAAAATGTAGAAAAATTGAAGTTTTGCAATATAATTGTGTTGAAATGCTCCTAATCATTTATTTGAACTCTAAATTTTGATTAAAACTTTTTTTACGGTCCTTTTTGTATCAGTTTCGAACGAGCAGGTCTAAATGAGCCTTAAAATGGACCCGTTGGAATTTTAACTGAGTAAAAAGTACAAAATTGAGGTTTTGCTATATAATTGTGTTGAAAAGCTCCTAAACAATTATATGAACTCCTAAAATTTTGATTAAAACTTGTTTTGTGGTCCTTTTTGTCGAGGTTTCGGATCAGCAAGTCTAAATGGGCCTTTGAATGGAACCGTTGGAATTTTAACTGAGTAAAAAGTACATAAATTGAGGTTTCTCAATATAATTGTGTTGAAAAGTTCCTAATAAATTATTTGAACTCCTAAAATTTGATTAAAACTTGTTTTGCGGTCCTTTTTGTCGATATTTCAGACAAGCAGGTATAAATGGGCCTTTCAATGGACCCGTTGGAATTTTAACTGAGTAAAAATTACAGAAATTTAGGGTTTTCAATATAATTGTGTTGAAAAGCTCCTAATTTTTTATTTGAACTCCTAAAATTTGATTAAAACTTGTTTTGCGGTCCTTTTTGTCGAGGTTTCGGACTAGCGGGTCTAAATGGGCCTTTCAATGGACCCGTTTGAATTTTAACTGAGTAAAAAGTACAGAAATTGAGGTTTTTAAATATAATTGTGTTGAAAAGCTCCTAATCAATTATTTGAACTCCTAAAATTTTATTAAAACTTGTTTTGCGGCCATTTTTTATTGGTTTCGGACGAGCTAGTCTAAATGGGCCTTACAATGGACCCGTTGGAATTTTAACTGAGGAAAAAGTACAGAAATTGAGGTTTTGTAGTATAATTGTGTTGAAAAGCCCCTAATCAATTACATAACCTCCTAAAATTTGATTAAAACTTGTTTTCCAGTCCTTTTTCTAGAGGTTTCGGACGAGCGGGTCGAAATGGGCCTTTCAATGGACTCGTTGGAATTTTAACTGAGTAAAAAGTATAAAAATTGAGGTTTTTCAATATAATTGTGTTGAAAAGCTCCTAATCAATTATTTGAACTCCTAAAATTTGATCAAAACTTGTTTTGCGGTCCTTTATGTAGAGGTTTCGGACGTGCGGGTCTAAATGGGCCTTTCAATGGACCCGTTGGAATTTTAACTGAGTAAAATGTATTATAATTGAAGTTTTGCAATATAATTGTGTTGAAAATCTCCTAATCATTTATTTGAACTCCTAAAATTTGATTAAAACTTCTTTTACGGTCCTTTTTGTATCAGTTTCGGACGAGCATGTCTAAATGGGCCTTACAATGGACCCGTTGGAATTTTGACTGAGTAAAAAGTACAGAAATTGAGGTTTTGCAATGTAATTGTGTTGAAAAGCTCCTAATAAATTATATGAACTCCTAAATTTTGATTAAAACTTGTTTTGCGGTCCTTTTTTTCGAGGTTTCGGACGAGCAGGTCTAAATGGACCTTTCAATGGACCCGTTGGAATTTTAACTGCGTAAAATGTATAAAAATTAAAGTTTTGAAATATAATTGTGTTGAAAAGCTCCTAATCATTTATTTGAACTCTAAAATTTGATGAAAACTTTTTTTACGGTCCTTTTTGTATCAGTTACGAACGAGCAGGTCTAAATGAGCCTTACAATGGACCCGTTGGAATTTTAAATTAGTAAAAAGTACAAAATTGAGGTTTTGCAATATAATTGTGTTGAAAAGCTCCTAAACAATTATATGAACTCCTAAATTTTGATTAAAACTTGTTTTGTGGTCCTTTTTGTCGAGGTTTCGGATCAGCAAGTCTAAATGAGCCTTTCAATGGACCCGTTGGAAGTATAACTGAGTAAAAAGTACAGAAATTGAGGTTTTTCAATATAATTGTGTTGAAAAGCTCCTAATAAATTATTTGAACTCCTAAAATTTGATTAAAATTTGTTTTGCGGTCCTTTTTGTCGAGGTTTCGGACGAGCAGGTCTAAATAGGCCTTTCAATGGACCCGTTGGAATTTTAACTGAGTAAAAAGTACAAAAATTAAGGTTTTTCAATATAATTGTGTTGAAGAGCTCTTAATCAATTATTTAAACTCCTAAAATTTGATTAAAACTTGTTTTGCGGTCCTTTTTGTCGATGTTTCGGACGAGCGGGTCTAAATGGGCCTTTCAATGGACCCGTTAGAATTTTAACTGAGTAAAAACTACAAAAATTGAGGTTTTGCTATATAATTGTGTTGAAAAGCTCCTAATCATTTATTTGAACTCCTAAAATTTGATTAAAACTTGTTTTCCAGTCCTTTTTGTAGAGGTTTCGGACGAGCGGGTCGAATTGGGCCTTTCAATGGACTCGTTGGAATTTTAACTGAGTAAAAAGTATAAAAATTGAGGTTTTTCAATATAATTGTGTTGAAAAGCTCCTAATCAATTATTTGAACTCCTAAAATTTGATCAAAACTTGTTTTGCGGTCCTTTATGTAGAGGTTTCGGACGTGCGGGTCTAAATGGGCCATTCAATAGACCCGTTGGAATTTTAACTGAGTAAAATGTATTATAATTGAAGTTTTGCAATATAATTGTGTTGAAAATCTCCTAATCATTTATTTTAACTCCTAAAATTTGATTAAAACTTTTTTGTGTTCCTTTTTGTATCAGTTTCGGACGAGTAGGTCTAAATGGGCCTTACAATGGACCCGTTGGAATTTTAACTGGGGAAAAAGTACAGAAATTGAGGTTTTGTAGTATAATTGTGTTGAAATGCTCCTAATCAATTACATGAACTCATAAAACTTGATTAAAACTTGTTTTCCAGTCCTTTTTGTAGAGGTTTCGGACGAGCGGGTCGGAATGGGCCTTTGAATGAACTCGTTGGAATTTTCACTGAGTAAAAAGTATAAAAATTGAGGTTTTTCAATATAATTGTGTTGAAAAGCTCCTAATCAATTATATGAACTCCTAAAATTTGATCAAAACTTGTTTTGCGGTCCTTTATGTAGAGGTTTCGGACGTGCGGGTCTAAATGGGCCTTTCAATGGACCCGTTGGAATTTTAACTGAGTAAAATGTATTATAATTGAAGTTTTGCAATATAATTGTGTTGAAAATCTCCTAATCATTTATTTGAACTCCTAAAATTTGATTAAAACTTTTTTTACGGTCCTTTTTGTATCAGTTTCGGACGAGCATGTCTAAATGGGCCTTACAATGGACCCGTTGGAATTTTGACTGAGTAAAAAGTACAGAAATTGAGGTTTTTCAATATAATTGTGTTGAAAAGCTCCTAATAAATTATATGAACTCCTAAATTTTGATTAAAACTTGTTTTGCGGTCCTTTTTGTCGAGGTTTCGGACGAACAGGTCTAAATGGGCCATTCAATGGACCCGTTGCAATTTTAACTGGGTAAAATGTAGAAAAATTGAAGTTTTGCAATATAATTGTGTTGAAATGCTCCTAATCATTTATTTGAACTCTAAATTTTGATTAAAACTTTTTTTACGGTCCTTTTTGTATCAGTTTCGAACGAGCAGGTCTAAATGAGCCTTAAAATGGACCCGTTGGAATTTTAACTGAGTAAAAAGTACAAAATTGAGGTTTTGCTATATAATTGTGTTGAAAAGCTCCTAAACAATTATATGAACTCCTAAAATTTTGATTAAAACTTGTTTTGTGGTCCTTTTTGTCGAGGTTTCGGATCAGCAAGTCTAAATGGGCCTTTGAATGGAACCGTTGGAATTTTAACTAAGTAAAAAGTACATAAATTGAGGTTTCTCAATATAATTGTGTTGAAAAGTTCCTAATAAATTATTTGAACTCCTAAAATTTGATTAAAACTTGTTTTGCGGTCCTTTTTGTCGATATTTCGGACAAGCAGGTATAAATGGGCCTTTCAATGGACCCGTTGGAATTTTAACTGAGTAAAAATTACAGAAATTTAGGGTTTTCAATATAATTGTGTTGAAAAGCTCCTAATTTTTTATTTGAACTCCTAAAATTTGATTAAAACTTGTTTTGCGGTCCTTTTTGTCGAGGTTTCGGACTAGCGGGTCTAAATGGGCCTTTCAATGGACCCGTTTGAATTTTAACTGAGTAAAAAGTACAGAAATTGAGGTTTTTAAATATAATTGTGTTGAAAAGCTCCTAATCAATTATTTGAACTCCTAAAATTTTATTAAAACTTGTTTTGCGGCCATTTTTTATTGGTTTCGGACGAGCTAGTCTAAATGGGCCTTACAATGGACCCGTTGGAATTTTAACTGAGGAAAAAGTACAGAAATTGAGGTTTTGTAGTATAATTGTGTTGAAAAGCCCCTAATCAATTACATAACCTCCTAAAATTTGATTAAAACTTGTTTTCCAGTCCTTTTTCTAGAGGTTTCGGACGAGCGGGTCGAAATGGGCCTTTCAATGGACTCGTTGGAAGTTTAACTGAGTAAAAAGTATAAAAATTGAGGTTTTTCAATATAATTGTGTTGAAAAGCTCCTAATCAATTATTTGAACTCCTAAAATTTGATCAAAACTTGTTTTGCGGTCCTTTATGTAGAGGTTTCGGACGTGCGGGTCTAAATGGGCCTTTCAATGGACCCGTTGGAATTTTAACTGAGTAAAATGTATTATAATTGAAGTTTTGCAATATAATTGTGTTGAAAATCTCCTAATCATTTATTTGAACTCCTAAAATTTGATTAAAACTTCTTTTACGGTCCTTTTTGTATCAGTTTCGGACGAGCATGTCTAAATGGGCCTTACAATGGACCCGTTGGAATTTTGACTGAGTAAAAAGTACAGAAATTGAGGTTTTGCAATGTAATTGTGTTGAAAAGCTCCTAATAAATTATATGAACTCCTAAATTTTGATTAAAACTTGTTTTGCGGTCCTTTTTGTCGAGGTTTCGGACGAGCAGGTCTAAATGGACCTTTCAATGGACCCGTTGGAATTTTAACTGCGTAAAATGTATAAAAATTAAAGTTTTGAAATATAATTGTGTTGAAAAGCTCCTAATCATTTATTTGAACTCTAAAATTTGATGAAAACTTTTTTTACGGTCCTTTTTGTATCAGTTACGAACGAGCAGGTCTAAATGAGCCTTACAATGGACCCGTTGGAATTTTAAATTAGTAAAAAGTACAAAATTGAGGTTTTGCAATATAATTGTGTTGAAAAGCTCCTAAACAATTATATGAACTCCTAAATTTTGATTAAAACTTGTTTTGTGGTCCTTTTTGTCGAGGTTTCGGATCAGCAAGTCTAAATGAGCCTTTCAATGGACCCGTTGGAAGTATAACTGAGTAAAAAGTACAGAAATTGAGGTTTTTCAATATAATTGTGTTGAAAAGCTCCTAATAAATTATTTGAACTCCTAAAATTTGATTAAAATTTGTTTTGCGGTCCTTTTTGTCGAGGTTTCGGACGAGCAGGTCTAAATAGGCCTTTCAATGGACCCGTTGGAATTTTAACTGAGTAAAAAGTACAAAAATTAAGGTTTTTCAATATAATTGTGTTGAAGAGCTCTTAATCAATTATTTAAACTCCTAAAATTTGATTAAAACTTGTTTTGCGGTCCTTTTTGTCGATGTTTCGGACGAGCGGGTCTAAATGGGCCTTTCAATGGACCCGTTAGAATTTTAACTGAGTAAAAACTACAAAAATTGAGGTTTTGCTATATAATTGTGTTGAAAAGCTCCTAATCATTTATTTGAACTCCTAAAATTTGATTAAAACTTGTTTTCCAGTCCTTTTTGTAGAGGTTTCGGACGAGCGGGTCGAATTGGGCCTTTGAATGGACTCGTTGGAATTTTAACTGAGTAAAAAGTA
This sequence comes from Hibiscus trionum, assembly GCA_030270665.1. Taxonomy (NCBI): domain Eukaryota; kingdom Viridiplantae; phylum Streptophyta; class Magnoliopsida; order Malvales; family Malvaceae; genus Hibiscus; species Hibiscus trionum. The sequence continues at coordinate 32,834,004 of BSYR01000008.1, forward strand.
TAAAAATTGAGGTTTTTCAATATAATTGTGTTGAAAAGCTCCTAATCAATTATTTGAACTCCTAAAATTTGATCAAAACTTGTTTTGCGGTCCTTTATGTAGAGGTTTCGGACGTGCGGGTCTAAATGGGCCATTCAATAGACCCGTTGGAATTTTAACTGAGTAAAATGTATTATAATTGAAGTTTTGCAATATAATTGTGTTGAAAATCTCCTAATCATTTATTTTAACTCCTAAAATTTGATTAAAACTTTTTTGTGTTCCTTTTTGTATCAGTTTCGGACGAGTAGGTCTAAATGGGCCTTACAATGGACCCGTTGGAATTTTAACTGGGGAAAAAGTACAGAAATTGAGGTTTTGTAGTATAATTGTGTTGAAATGCTCCTAATCAATTACATGAACTCATAAAACTTGATTAAAACTTGTTTTCCAGTCCTTTTTGTAGAGGTTTCGGACGAGCGGGTCGGAATGGGCCTTTGAATGAACTCGTTGGAATTTTCACTGAGTAAAAAGTATAAAAATTGAGGTTTTTCAATATAATTGTGTTGAAAAGCTCCTAATCAATTATATGAACTCCTAAAATTTGATCAAAACTTGTTTTGCGGTCCTTTATGTAGAGGTTTCGGACGTGCGGGTCTAAATGGGCCTTTCAATGGACCCGTTGGAATTTTAACTGAGTAAAATGTATTATAATTGAAGTTTTGCAATATAATTGTGTTGAAAATCTCCTAATCATTTATTTGAACTCCTAAAATTTGATTAAAACTTTTTTTACGGTCCTTTTTGTATCAGTTTCGGACGAGCATGTCTAAATGGGCCTTACAATGGACCCGTTGGAATTTTGACTGAGTAAAAAGTACAGAAATTGAGGTTTTGCAATATAATTGTGTTGAAAAGCTCCTAATAAATTATATGAACTCCTAAATTTTGATTAAAACTTGTTTTGCGGTCCTTTTTGTCGAGGTTTCGGACGAACAGGTCTAAATGGGCCATTCAATGGACCCGTTGCAATTTTAACTGGGTAAAATGTAGAAAAATTGAAGTTTTGCAATATAATTGTGTTGAAATGCTCCTAATCATTTATTTGAACTCTAAATTTTGATTAAAACTTTTTTTACGGTCCTTTTTGTATCAGTTTCGAACGAGCAGGTCTAAATGAGCCTTAAAATGGACCCGTTGGAATTTTAACTGAGTAAAAAGTACAAAATTGAGGTTTTGCTATATAATTGTGTTGAAAAGCTCCTAAACAATTATATGAACTCCTAAAATTTTGATTAAAACTTGTTTTGTGGTCCTTTTTGTCGAGGTTTCGGATCAGCAAGTCTAAATGGGCCTTTGAATGGAACCGTTGGAATTTTAACTAAGTAAAAAGTACATAAATTGAGGTTTCTCAATATAATTGTGTTGAAAAGTTCCTAATAAATTATTTGAACTCCTAAAATTTGATTAAAACTTGTTTTGCGGTCCTTTTTGTCGATATTTCGGACAAGCAGGTATAAATGGGCCTTTCAATGGACCCGTTGGAATTTTAACTGAGTAAAAATTACAGAAATTTAGGGTTTTCAATATAATTGTGTTGAAAAGCTCCTAATTTTTTATTTGAACTCCTAAAATTTGATTAAAACTTGTTTTGCGGTCCTTTTTGTCGAGGTTTCGGACTAGCGGGTCTAAATGGGCCTTTCAATGGACCCGTTTGAATTTTAACTGAGTAAAAAGTACAGAAATTGAGGTTTTTAAATATAATTGTGTTGAAAAGCTCCTAATCAATTATTTGAACTCCTAAAATTTTATTAAAACTTGTTTTGCGGCCATTTTTTATTGGTTTCGGACGAGCTAGTCTAAATGGGCCTTACAATGGACCCGTTGGAATTTTAACTGAGGAAAAAGTACAGAAATTGAGGTTTTGTAGTATAATTGTGTTGAAAAGCCCCTAATCAATTACATAACCTCCTAAAATTTGATTAAAACTTGTTTTCCAGTCCTTTTTCTAGAGGTTTCGGACGAGCGGGTCGAAATGGGCCTTTCAATGGACTCGTTGGAATTTTAACTGAGTAAAAAGTATAAAAATTGAGGTTTTTCAATATAATTGTGTTGAAAAGCTCCTAATCAATTATTTGAACTCCTAAAATTTGATCAAAACTTGTTTTGCGGTCCTTTATGTAGAGGTTTCGGACGTGCGGGTCTAAATGGGCCTTTCAATGGACCCGTTGGAATTTTAACTGAGTAAAATGTATTATAATTGAAGTTTTGCAATATAATTGTGTTGAAAATCTCCTAATCATTTATTTGAACTCCTAAAATTTGATTAAAACTTCTTTTACGGTCCTTTTTGTATCAGTTTCGGACGAGCATGTCTAAATGGGCCTTACAATGGACCCGTTGGAATTTTGACTGAGTAAAAAGTACAGAAATTGAGGTTTTGCAATGTAATTGTGTTGAAAAGCTCCTAATAAATTATATGAACTCCTAAATTTTGATTAAAACTTGTTTTGCGGTCCTTTTTGTCGAGGTTTCGGACGAGCAGGTCTAAATGGACCTTTCAATGGACCCGTTGGAATTTTAACTGCGTAAAATGTATAAAAATTAAAGTTTTGAAATATAATTGTGTTGAAAAGCTCCTAATCATTTATTTGAACTCTAAAATTTGATGAAAACTTTTTTTACGGTCCTTTTTGTATCAGTTACGAACGAGCAGGTCTAAATGAGCCTTACAATGGACCCGTTGGAATTTTAAATTAGTAAAAAGTACAAAATTGAGGTTTTGCAATATAATTGTGTTGAAAAGCTCCTAAACAATTATATGAACTCCTAAATTTTGATTAAAACTTGTTTTGTGGTCCTTTTTGTCGAGGTTTCGGATCAGCAAGTCTAAATGAGCCTTTCAATGGACCCGTTGGAAGTATAACTGAGTAAAAAGTACAGAAATTGAGGTTTTTCAATATAATTGTGTTGAAAAGCTCCTAATAAATTATTTGAACTCCTAAAATTTGATTAAAATTTGTTTTGCGGTCCTTTTTGTCGAGGTTTCGGACGAGCAGGTCTAAATAGGCCTTTCAATGGACCCGTTGGAATTTTAACTGAGTAAAAAGTACAAAAATTAAGGTTTTTCAATATAATTGTGTTGAAGAGCTCTTAATCAATTATTTAAACTCCTAAAATTTGATTAAAACTTGTTTTGCGGTCCTTTTTGTCGATGTTTCGGACGAGCGGGTCTAAATGGGCCTTTCAATGGACCCGTTAGAATTTTAACTGAGTAAAAACTACAAAAATTGAGGTTTTGCTATATAATTGTGTTGAAAAGCTCCTAATCATTTATTTGAACTCCTAAAATTTGATTAAAACTTGTTTTCCAGTCCTTTTTGTAGAGGTTTCGGACGAGCGGGTCGAATTGGGCCTTTGAATGGACTCGTTGGAATTTTAACTGAGTAAAAAGTATAATAATTGAGGTTTTTCAATATAATTGTGTTGAAAAGCTCCTAATCAATTATTTGAACTCCTAAAATTTGATCAAAACTTGTTTTGCGGTCCTTTATGTAGAGGTTTCGGACGTGCGGGTCTAAATGGGCCATTCAATAGACCCGTTGGAATTTTAACTGAGTAAAATGTATTATAATTGAAGTTTTGCAATATAATTGTGTTGAAAATCTCCTAATCATTTATTTTAACTCCTAAAATTTGATTAAAACTTTTTTGTGTTCCTTTTTGTATCAGTTTCGGACGAGTAGGTCTAAATGGGCCTTACAATGGACCCGTTGGAATTTTAACTGGGGAAAAAGTACAGAAATTGAGGTTTTGTAGTATAATTGTGTTGAAATGCTCCTAATCAATTACATGAACTCATAAAACTTGATTAAAACTTGTTTTCCAGTCCTTTTTGTAGAGGTTTCGGACGAGCGGGTCGGAATGGGCCTTTGAATGAACTCGTTGGAATTTTCACTGAGTAAAAAGTATAAAAATTGAGGTTTTTGATTATAATTGTGTTGAAAAGCTCCTAATCAATTATATGAACTCCTAAAATTTGATCAAAACTTGTTTTGCGGTCCTTTATGTAGAGGTTTCGGACGTGCGGGTCTAAATGGGCCTTTCAATGGACCCGTTGGAATTTTAACTGAGTAAAATGTATTATAATTGAAGTTTTGCAATATAATTGTGTTGAAAATCTCCTAATCATTTATTTGAACTCCTAAAATTTGATTAAAACTTTTTTTACGGTCCTTTTTGTATTAGTTTCGGACGAGCATGTCTAAATGGGCCTTACAATGGACCCGTTGGAATTTTGACTGAGTAAAAAGTACAGAAATTGAGGTTTTGCAATATAATTGTGTTGAAAAGCTCCTAATAAATTATATGAACTCCTAAATTTTGATAAAAACTTGTTTTGCGGTCCTTTTTGTCGAGGTTTCGGACGAACAGGTCTAAATGGGCCATTCAATGGACCCGTTGCAATTTTAACTGGGTAAAATGTAGAAAAATTGAAGTTTTGCAATATAATTGTGTTGAAATGCTCCTAATCATTTATTTGAACTCTAAATTTTGATTAAAACTTTTTTTACGGTCCTTTTTGTATCAGTTTCGAACGAGAAGGTCTAAATGAGCCTTAAAATGGACCCGTTGGAATTTTAACTGAGTAAAAAGTACAAAATTGAGGTTTTGCTATATAATTGTGTTGAAAAGCTCCTAAACAATTATATGAACTCCTAAAATTTTGATTAAAACTTGTTTTGTGGTCCTTTTTGTCGAGGTTTCGGATCAGCAAGTCTAAATGGGCCTTTGAATGGAACCGTTGGAATTTTAACTGAGTAAAAAGTACATAAATTGAGGTTTCTCAATATAATTGTGTTGAAAAGTTCCTAATAAATTATTTGAACTCCTAAAATTTGATTAAAACTTGTTTTGCGGTCCTTTTTGTCGATATTTCGGACAAGCAGGTATAAATGGGCCTTTCAATGGACCCGTTGGAATTTTAACTGAGTAAAAATTACAGAAATTTAGGGTTTTCAATATAATTGTGTTGAAAAGCTCCTAATTTTTTATTTGAACTCCTAAAATTTGATTAAAACTTGTTTTGCGGTCCTTTTTGTCGAGGTTTCGGACTAGCGGGTCTAAATGGGCCTTTCAATGGACCCGTTTGAATTTTAACTGAGTAAAAAGTACAGAAATTGAGGTTTTTAAATATAATTGTGTTGAAAAGCTCCTAATCAATTATTTGAACTCCTAAAATTTTATTAAAACTTGTTTTGCGGCCATTTTTTATTGGTTTCGGACGAGCTAGTCTAAATGGGCCTTACAATGGACCCGTTGGAATTTTAACTGAGGAAAAAGTACAGAAATTGAGGTTTTGTAGTATAATTGTGTTGAAAAGCCCCTAATCAATTACATAACCTCCTAAAATTTGATTAAAACTTGTTTTCCAGTCCTTTTTCTAGAGGTTTCGGACGAGCGGGTCGAAATGGGCCTTTCAATGGACTCGTTGGAATTTTAACTGAGTAAAAAGTATAAAAATTGAGGTTTTTCAATATAATTGTGTTGAAAAGCTCCTAATCAATTATTTGAACTCCTAAAATTTGATCAAAACTTGTTTTGCGGTCCTTTATGTAGAGGTTTCGGACGTGCGGGTGTAAATGGGCCTTTCAATGGACCCGTTGGAATTTTAACTGAGTAAAATGTATTATAATTGAAGTTTTGCAATATAATTGTGTTGAAAATCTCCTAATCATTTATTTGAACTCCTAAAATTTGATTAAAACTTCTTTTACGGTCCTTTTTGTATCAGTTTCGGACGAGCATGTCTAAATGGGCCTTACAATGGACCCGTTGGAATTTTGACTGAGTAAAAAGTACAGAAATTGAGGTTTTGCAATGTAATTGTGTTGAAAAGCTCCTAATAAATTATATGAACTCCTAAATTTTGATTAAAACTTGTTTTGCGGTCCTTTTTGTCGAGGTTTCGGACGAGCAGGTCTAAATGGACCTTTCAATGGACCCGTTGGAATTTTAACTGCGTAAAATGTATAAAAATTAAAGTTTTGAAATATAATTGTGTTGAAAAGCTCCTAATCATTTATTTGAACTCTAAAATTTGATGAAAACTTTTTTTACGGTCCTTTTTGTATCAGTTACGAACGAGCAGGTCTAAATGAGCCTTACAATGGACCCGTTGGAATTTTAAATTAGTAAAAAGTACAAAATTGAGGTTTTGCAATATAATTGTGTTGAAAAGCTCCTAAACAATTATATGAACTCCTAAATTTTGATTAAAACTTGTTTTGTGGTCCTTTTTGTCGAGGTTTCGGATCAGCAAGTCTAAATGAGCCTTTCAATGGACCCGTTGGAAGTATAACTGAGTAAAAAGTACAGAAATTGAGGTTTTTCAATATAATTGTGTTGAAAAGCTCCTAATAAATTATTTGAACTCCTAAAATTTGATTAAAATTTGTTTTGCGGTCCTTTTTGTCGAGGTTTCGGACGAGCAGGTCTAAATAGGCCTTTCAATGGACCCGTTGGAATTTTAACTGAGTAAAAAGTACAAAAATTAAGGTTTTTCAATATAATTGTGTTGAAGAGCTCTTAATCAATTATTTAAACTCCTAAAATTTGATTAAAACTTGTTTTGCGGTCCTTTTTGTCGATGTTTCGGACGAGCGGGTCTAAATGGGCCTTTCAATGGACCCGTTAGAATTTTAACTGAGTAAAAACTACAAAAATTGAGGTTTTGCTATATAATTGTGTTGAAAAGCTCCTAATCATTTATTTGAACTCCTAAAATTTGATTAAAACTTGTTTTCCAGTCCTTTTTGTAGAGGTTTCGGACGAGCGGGTCGAATTGGGCCTTTGAATGGACTCGTTGGAATTTTAACTGAGTAAAAAGTATAAAAATTGAGGTTTTTCAATATAATTGTGTTGAAAAGCTCCTAATCAATTATTTGAACTCCTAAAATTTGATCAAAACTTGTTTTGCGGTCCTTTATGTAGAGGTTTCGGACGTGCGGGTCTAAATGGGCCATTCAATAGACCCGTTGGAATTTTAACTGAGTAAAATGTATTATAATTGAAGTTTTGCAATATAATTGTGTTGAAAATCTCCTAATCATTTATTTTAACTCCTAAAATTTGATTAAAACTTTTTTGTGTTCCTTTTTGTATCAGTTTCGGACGAGTAGGTCTAAATGGGCCTTACAATGGACCCGTTGGAATTTTAACTGGGGAAAAAGTACAGAAATTGAGGTTTTATAGTATAATTGTGTTGAAATGCTCCTAATCAATTACATGAACTCATAAAACTTGATTAAAACTTGTTTTCCAGTCCTTTTTGTAGAGGTTTCGGACGAGCGGGTCGGAATGGGCCTTTGAATGAACTCGTTGGAATTTTCACTGAGTAAAAAGTATAAAAATTGAGGTTTTTCAATATAATTGTGTTGAAAAGCTCCTAATCAATTATATGAACTCCTAAAATTTGATCAAAACTTGTTTTGCGGTCCTTTATGTAGAGGTTTCGGACGTGCGGGTCTAAATGGGCCTTTCAATGGACCCGTTGGAATTTTAACTGAGTAAAATGTATTATAATTGAAGTTTTGCAATATAATTGTGTTGAAAATCTCCTAATCATTTATTTGAACTCCTAAAATTTGATTAAAACTTTTTTTACGGTCCTTTTTGTATCAGTTTCGGACGAGCATGTCTAAATGGGCCTTACAATGGACCCGTTGGAATTTTGACTGAGTAAAAAGTACAGAAATTGAGGTTTTGCAATATAATTGTGTTGAAAAGCTCCTAATAAATTATATGAACTCCTAAATTTTGATTAAAACTTGTTTTGCGGTCCTTTTTGTCGAGGTTTCGGACGAACAGGTCTAAATGGGCCATTCAATGGACCCGTTGCAATTTTAACTGGGTAAAATGTAGAAAAATTGAAGTTTTGCAATATAATTGTGTTGAAATGCTCCTAATCATTTATTTGAACTCTAAATTTTGATTAAAACTTTTTTTACGGTCCTTTTTGTATCAGTTTCGAACGAGCAGGTCTAAATGAGCCTTAAAATGGACCCGTTGGAATTTTAACTGAGTAAAAAGTACAAAATTGAGGTTTTGCTATATAATTGTGTTGAAAAGCTCCTAAACAATTATATGAACTCCTAAAATTTTGATTAAAACTTGTTTTGTGGTCCTTTTTGTCGAGGTTTCGGATCAGCAAGTCTAAATGGGCCTTTGAATGGAACCGTTGGAATTTTAACTGAGTAAAAAGTACATAAATTGAGGTTTCTCAATATAATTGTGTTGAAAAGTTCCTAATAAATTATTTGAACTCCTAAAATTTGATTAAAACTTGTTTTGCGGTCCTTTTTGTCGATATTTCGGACAAGCAGGTATAAATGGGCCTTTCAATGGACCCGTTGGAATTTTAACTGAGTAAAAATTACAGAAATTTAGGGTTTTCAATATAATTGTGTTGAAAAGCTCCTAATTTTTTATTTGAACTCCTAAAATTTGATTAAAACTTGTTTTGCGGTCCTTTTTGTCGAGGTTTCGGACTAGCGGGTCTAAATGGGCCTTTCAATGGACCCGTTTGAATTTTAACTGAGTAAAAAGTACAGAAATTGAGGTTTTTAAATATAATTGTGTTGAAAAGCTCCTAATCAATTATTTGAACTCCTAAAATTTTATTAAAACTTGTTTTGCGGCCATTTTTTATTGGTTTCGGACGAGCTAGTCTAAATGGGCCTTACAATGGACCCGTTGGAATTTTAACTGAGGAAAAAGTACAGAAATTGAGGTTTTGTAGTATAATTGTGTTGAAAAGCCCCTAATCAATTACATAACCTCCTAAAATTTGATTAAAACTTGTTTTCCAGTCCTTTTTCTAGAGGTTTCGGACGAGCGGGTCGAAATGGGCCTTTCAATGGACTCGTTGGAATTTTAACTGAGTAAAAAGTATAAAAATTGAGGTTTTTCAATATAATTGTGTTGAAAAGCTCCTAATCAATTATTTGAACTCCTAAAATTTGATCAAAACTTGTTTTGCGGTCCTTTATGTAGAGGTTTCGGACGTGCGGGTCTAAATGGGCCTTTCAATGGACCCGTTGGAATTTTAACTGAGTAAAATGTATTATAATTGAAGTTTTGCAATATAATTGTGTTGAAAATCTCCTAATCATTTATTTGAACTCCTAAAATTTGATTAAAACTTCTTTTACGGTCCTTTTTGTATCAGTTTCGGACGAGCATGTCTAAATGGGCCTTACAATGGACCCGTTGGAATTTTGACTGAGTAAAAAGTACAGAAATTGAGGTTTTGCAATGTAATTGTGTTGAAAAGCTCCTAATAAATTATATGAACTCCTAAATTTTGATTAAAACTTGTTTTGCGGTCCTTTTTGTCGAGGTTTCGGACGAGCAGGTCTAAATGGACCTTTCAATGGACCCGTTGGAATTTTAACTGCGTAAAATGTATAAAAATTAAAGTTTTGAAATATAATTGTGTTGAAAAGCTCCTAATCATTTATTTGAACTCTAAAATTTGATGAAAACTTTTTTTACGGTCCTTTTTGTATCAGTTACGAACGAGCAGGTCTAAATGAGCCTTACAATGGACCCGTTGGAATTTTAAATTAGTAAAAAGTACAAAATTGAGGTTTTGCAATATAATTGTGTTGAAAAGCTCCTAAACAATTATATGAACTCCTAAATTTTGATTAAAACTTGTTTTGTGGTCCTTTTTGTCGAGGTTTCGGATCAGCAAGTCTAAATGAGCCTTTCAATGGACCCGTTGGAAGTATAACTGAGTAAAAAGTACAGAAATTGAGGTTTTTCAATATAATTGTGTTGAAAAGCTCCTAATAAATTATTTGAACTCCTAAAATTTGATTAAAATTTGTTTTGCGGTCCTTTTTGTCGAGGTTTCGGACGAGCAGGTCTAAATAGGCCTTTCAATGGACCCGTTGGAATTTTAACTGAGTAAAAAGTACAAAAATTAAGGTTTTTCAATATAATTGTGTTGAAGAGCTCTTAATCAATTATTTAAACTCCTAAAATTTGATTAAAACTTGTTTTGCGGTCCTTTTTGTCGATGTTTCGGACGAGCGGGTCTAAATGGGCCTTTCAATGGACCCGTTAGAATTTTAACTGAGTAAAAACTACAAAATTGAGGTTTTGCTATATAATTGTGTTGAAAAGCTCCTAATCATTTATTTGAACTCCTAAAATTTGATTAAAACTTGTTTTCCAGTCCTTTTTGTAGAGGTTTCGGACGAGCGGGTCGAATTGGGCCTTTCAATGGACTCGTTGGAATTTTAACTGAGTAAAAAGTATAAAAATTGAGGTTTTTCAATATAATTGTGTTGAAAAGCTCCTAATCAATTATTTGAACTCCTAAAATTTGATCAAAACTTGTTTTGCGGTCCTTTATGTAGAGGTTTCGGACGTGCGGGTCTAAATGGGCCATTCAATAGACCCGTTGGAATTTTAACTGAGTAAAATGTATTATAATTGAAGTTTTGCAATATAATTGTGTTGAAAATCTCCTAATCATTTATTTTAACTCCTAAAATTTGATTAAAACTTTTTTGTGTTCCTTTTTGTATCAGTTTCGGACGAGTAGGTCTAAATGGGCCTTACAATGGACCCGTTGGAATTTTAACTGGGGAAAAAGTACAGAAATTGAGGTTTTGTAGTATAATTGTGTTGAAATGCTCCTAATAAATTACATGAACTCATAAAACTTGATTAAAACTTGTTTTCCAGTCCTTTTTGTAGAGGTTTCGGACGAGCGGGTCGGAATGGGCCTTTGAATGAACTCGTTGGAATTTTCACTGAGTAAAAAGTATAAAAATTGAGGTTTTTCAATATAATTGTGTTGAAAAGCTCCTAATCAATTATTTGAACTCCTAAAATTTGATCAAAACTTGTTTTGCGGTCCTTTATGTAGAGGTTTCGGACGTGCGGGTCTAAATGGGCCTTTCAATGGACCCGTTGGAATTTTAACTGAGTAAAATGTATTATAATTGAAGTTTTGCAATATAATTGTGTTGAAAATCTCGTAATCATTTATTTGAACTCCTAAAATTTGATTAAAACTTTTTTTACGGTCCTTTTTGTATCAGTTTCGGACGAGCATGTCTAAATGGGCCTTACAATGGACCCGTTGGAATTTTGACTGAGTAAAAAGTACAGAAATTGAGGTTTTGCAATATAATTGTGTTGAAAAGCTCCTAATAAATTATATGAACTCCTAAATTTTGATTAAAACTTGTTTTGCGGTCCTTTTTGTCGAGGTTTCGGACGAACAGGTCTAAATGGGCCATTCAATGGACCCGTTGCAATTTTAACTGGGTAAAATGTAGAAAAATTGAAGTTTTGCAATATAATTGTGTTGAAATGCTCCTAATCATTTATTTGAACTCTAAATTTTGATTAAAACTTTTTTTACGGTCCTTTTTGTATCAGTTTCGAACGAGCAGGTCTAAATGAGCCTTAAAATGGACCCGTTGGAATTTTAACTGAGTAAAAAGTACAAAATTGAGGTTTTGCTATATAATTGTGTTGAAAAGCTCCTAAACAATTATATGAACTCCTAAAATTTTGATTAAAACTTGTTTTGTGGTCCTTTTTGTCGAGGTTTCGGATCAGCAAGTCTAAATGGGCCTTTGAATGGAACCGTTGGAATTTTAACTGAGTAAAAAGTACATAAATTGAGGTTTCTCAATATAATTGTGTTGAAAAGTTCCTAATAAATTATTTGAACTCCTAAAATTTGATTAAAACTTGTTTTGCGGTCCTTTTTGTCGATATTTCGGACAAGCAGGTATAAATAGGCCTTTCAATGGACCCGTTGGAATTTTAACTGAGTAAAAATTACAGAAATTTAGGGTTTTCAATATAATTGTGTTGAAAAGCTCGTAATTTTTTATTTGAACTCCTAAAATTTGATTAAAACTTGTTTTGCGGTCCTTTTTGTCGAGGTTTCGGACTAGCGGGTCTAAATGGGCCTTTCAATGGACCCGTTTGAATTTTAACTGAGTAAAAAGTACAGAAATTGAGGTTTTTAAATATAATTGTGTTGAAAAGCTCCTAATCAATTATTTGAACTCCTAAAATTTTATTAAAACTTGTTTTGCGGCCATTTTTTATTGGTTTCGGACGAGCTAGTCTAAATGGGCCTTACAATGGACCCGTTGGAATTTTAACTGAGGAAAAAGTACAGAAATTGAGGTTTTGTAGTATAATTGTGTTGAAAAGCCCCTAATCAATTACATAACCTCCTAAAATTTGATTAAAACTTGTTTTCCAGTCCTTTTTCTAGAGGTTTCGGACGAGCGGGTCGAAATGGGCCTTTCAATGGACTCGTTGGAATTTTAACTGAGTAAAAAGTATAAAAATTGAGGTTTTTCAATATAATTGTGTTGAAAAGCTCCTAATCAATTATTTGAACTCCTAAAATTTGATCAAAACTTGTTTTGCGGTCCTTTATGTAGAGGTTTTTGACGTGCGGGTCTAAATGGGCCTTTCAATGGACCCGTTGGAATTTTAACTGAGTAAAATGTATTATAATTGAAGTTTTGCAATATAATTGTGTTGAAAATCTCCTAATCATTTATTTGAACTCCTAAAATTTGATTAAAACTTCTTTTACGGTCCTTTTTGTATCAGTTTCGGACGAGCATGTCTAAATGGGCCTTACAATGGACCCGTTGGAATTTTGACTGAGTAAAAAGTACAGAAATTGAGGTTTTGCAATGTAATTGTGTTGAAAAGCTCCTAATAAATTATATGAACTCCTAAATTTTGATTAAAACTTGTTTTGCGGTCCTTTTTTTCGAGGTTTCGGACGAGCAGGTCTAAATGGACCTTTCAATGGACCCGTTGGAATTTTAACTGCGTAAAATGTATAAAAATTAAAGTTTTGAAATATAATTGTGTTGAAAAGCTCCTAATCATTTATTTGAACTCTAAAATTTGATGAAAACTTTTTTTACGGTCCTTTTTGTATCAGTTACGAACGAGCAGGTCTAAATGAGCCTTACAATGGACCCGTTGGAATTTTAAATTAGTAAAAAGTACAAAATTGAGGTTTTGCAATATAATTGTGTTGAAAAGCTCCTAAACAATTATATGATCTCCTAAATTTTGATTAAAACTTGTTTTGTGGTCCTTTTTGTCGAGGTTTCGGATCAGCAAGTCTAAATGAGCCTTTCAATGGACCCGTTGGAAGTATAACTGAATAAAAAGTACAGAAATTGAGGTTTTTCAATATAATTGTGTTGAAAAGCTCCTAATAAATTATTTGAACTCCTAAAATTTGATTAAAATTTGTTTTGCGGTCCTTTTTGTCGAGGTTTCGGACGAGCAGGTCTAAATAGGCCTTTCAATGGACCCGTTGGAATTTTAACTGAGTAAAAAGTACAAAAATTAAGGTTTTTCAATATAATTGTGTTGAAGAGCTCTTAATCAATTATTTAAACTCCTAAAATTTGATTAAAACTTGTTTTGCGGTCCTTTTTGTCGATGTTTCGGACGAGCGGGTCTAAATGGGCCTTTCAATGGACCCGTTAGAATTTTAACTGAGTAAAAACTACAAAAATTGAGGTTTTGCTATATAATTGTGTTGAAAAGCTCCTAATCATTTATTTGAACTCCTAAAATTTGATTAAAACTTGTTTTCCAGTCCTTTTTGTAGAGGTTTCGGACGAGCGGGTCGAATTGGGCCTTTCAATGGACTCGTTGGAATTTTAACTGAGTAAAAAGTATAAAAATTGAGGTTTTTCAATATAATTGTGTTGAAAAGCTCCTAATCAATTATTTGAACTCCTAAAATTTGATCAAAACTTGTTTTGCGGTCCTTTATGTAGAGGTTTCGGACGTGCGGGTCTAAATGGGCCATTCAATAGACCCGTTGGAATTTTAACTGAGTAAAATGTATTATAATTGAAGTTTTGCAATATAATTGTGTTGAAAATCTCCTAATCATTTATTTTAACTCCTAAAATTTGATTAAAACTTTTTTGTGTTCCTTTTTGTATCAGTTTCGGACGAGTAGGTCTAAATGGGCCTTACAATGGACCCGTTGGAATTTTAACTGGGGAAAAAGTACAGAAATTGAGGTTTTGTAGTATAATTGTGTTGAAATGCTCCTAATCAATTACATGAACTCATAAAACTTGATTAAAACTTGTTTTCCAGTCCTTTTTGTAGAGGTTTCGGACGAGCGGGTCGGAATGGGCCTTTGAATGAACTCGTTGGAATTTTCACTGAGTAAAAAGTATAAAAATTGAGGTTTTTCAATATAATTGTGTTGAAAAGCTCCTAATCAATTATATGAACTCCTAAAATTTGATCAAAACTTGTTTTGCGGTCCTTTATGTAGAGGTTTCGGACGTGCGGGTCTAAATGGGCCTTTCGATGGACCCGTTGGAATTTTAACTGAGTAAAATGTATTATAATTGAAGTTTTGCAATATAATTGTGTTGAAAATCTCCTAATCATTTATTTGAACTCCTAAAATTTGATTAAAACTTTTTTTACGGTCCTTTTTGTATCAGTTTCGGACGAGCATGTCTAAATGGGCCTTACAATGGACCCGTTGGAATTTTGACTGAGTAAAAAGTACAGAAATTGAGGTTTTTCAATATAATTGTGTTGAAAAGCTCCTAATAAATTATATGAACTCCTAAATTTTGATTAAAACTTGTTTTGCGGTCCTTTTTGTCGAGGTTTCGGACGAACAGGTCTAAATGGGCCATTCAATGGACCCGTTGCAATTTTAACTGGGTAAAATGTAGAAAAATTGAAGTTTTGCAATATAATTGTGTTGAAATGCTCCTAATCATTTATTTGAACTCTAAATTTTGATTAAAACTTTTTTTACGGTCCTTTTTGTATCAGTTTCGAACGAGCAGGTCTAAATGAGCCTTAAAATGGACCCGTTGGAATTTTAACTGAGTAAAAAGTACAAAATTGAGGTTTTGCTATATAATTGTGTTGAAAAGCTCCTAAACAATTATATGAACTCCTAAAATTTTGATTAAAACTTGTTTTGTGGTCCTTTTTGTCGAGGTTTCGGATCAGCAAGTCTAAATGGGCCTTTGAATGGAACCGTTGGAATTTTAACTAAGTAAAAAGTACATAAATTGAGGTTTCTCAATATAATTGTGTTGAAAAGTTCCTAATAAATTATTTGAACTCCTAAAATTTGATTAAAACTTGTTTTGCGGTCCTTTTTGTCGATATTTCGGACAAGCAGGTATAAATGGGCCTTTCAATGGACCCGTTGGAATTTTAACTGAGTAAAAATTACAGAAATTTAGGGTTTTCAATATAATTGTGTTGAAAAGCTCCTAATTTTTTATTTGAACTCCTAAAATTTGATTAAAACTTGTTTTGCGGTCCTTTTTGTCGAGGTTTCGGACTAGCGGGTCTAAATGGGCCTTTCAATGGACCCGTTTGAATTTTAACTGAGTAAAAAGTACAGAAATTGAGGTTTTTAAATATAATTGTGTTGAAAAGCTCCTAATCAATTATTTGAACTCCTAAAATTTTATTAAAACTTGTTTTGCGGCCATTTTTTATTGGTTTCGGACGAGCTAGTCTAAATGGGCCTTACAATGGACCCGTTGGAATTTTAACTGAGGAAAAAGTACAGAAATTGAGGTTTTGTAGTATAATTGTGTTGAAAAGCCCCTAATCAATTACATAACCTCCTAAAATTTGATTAAAACTTGTTTTCCAGTCCTTTTTCTAGAGGTTTCGGACGAGCGGGTCGAAATGGGCCTTTCAATGGACTCGTTGGAAGTTTAACTGAGTAAAAAGTATAAAAATTGAGGTTTTTCAATATAATTGTGTTGAAAAGCTCCTAATCAATTATTTGAACTCCTAAAATTTGATCAAAACTTGTTTTGCGGTCCTTTATGTAGAGGTTTCGGACGTGCGGGTCTAAATGGGCCTTTCAATGGACCCGTTGGAATTTTAACTGAGTAAAATGTATTATAATTGAAGTTTTGCAATATAATTGTGTTGAAAATCTCCTAATCATTTATTTGAACTCCTAAAATTTGATTAAAACTTCTTTTACGGTCCTTTTTGTATCAGTTTCGGACGAGCATGTCTAAATGGGCCTTACAATGGACCCGTTGGAATTTTGACTGAGTAAAAAGTACAGAAATTGAGGTTTTGCAATGTAATTGTGTTGAAAAGCTCCTAATAAATTATATGAACTCCTAAATTTTGATTAAAACTTGTTTTGCGGTCCTTTTTGTCGAGGTTTCGGACGAGCAGGTCTAAATGGACCTTTCAATGGACCCGTTGGAATTTTAACTGCGTAAAATGTATAAAAATTAAAGTTTTGAAATATAATTGTGTTGAAAAGCTCCTAATCATTTATTTGAACTCTAAAATTTGATGAAAACTTTTTTTACGGTCCTTTTTGTATCAGTTACGAACGAGCAGGTCTAAATGAGCCTTACAATGGACCCGTTGGAATTTTAAATTAGTAAAAAGTACAAAATTGAGGTTTTGCAATATAATTGTGTTGAAAAGCTCCTAAACAATTATATGAACTCCTAAATTTTGATTAAAACTTGTTTTGTGGTCCTTTTTGTCGAGGTTTCGGATCAGCAAGTCTAAATGAGCCTTTCAATGGACCCGTTGGAAGTATAACTGAGTAAAAAGTACAGAAATTGAGGTTTTTCAATATAATTGTGTTGAAAAGCTCCTAATAAATTATTTGAACTCCTAAAATTTGATTAAAATTTGTTTTGCGGTCCTTTTTGTCGAGGTTTCGGACGAGCAGGTCTAAATAGGCCTTTCAATGGACCCGTTGGAATTTTAACTGAGTAAAAAGTACAAAAATTAAGGTTTTTCAATATAATTGTGTTGAAGAGCTCTTAATCAATTATTTAAACTCCTAAAATTTGATTAAAACTTGTTTTGCGGTCCTTTTTGTCGATGTTTCGGACGAGCGGGTCTAAATGGGCCTTTCAATGGACCCGTTAGAATTTTAACTGAGTAAAAACTACAAAAATTGAGGTTTTGCTATATAATTGTGTTGAAAAGCTCCTAATCATTTATTTGAACTCCTAAAATTTGATTAAAACTTGTTTTCCAGTCCTTTTTGTAGAGGTTTCGGACGAGCGGGTCGAATTGGGCCTTTCAATGGACTCGTTGGAATTTTAACTGAGTAAAAAGTATAAAAATTGAGGTTTTTCAATATAATTGTGTTGAAAAGCTCCTAATCAATTATTTGAACTCCTAAAATTTGATCAAAACTTGTTTTGCGGTCCTTTATGTAGAGGTTTCGGACGTGCGGGTCTAAATGGGCCATTCAATAGACCCGTTGGAATTTTAACTGAGTAAAATGTATTATAATTGAAGTTTTGCAATATAATTGTGTTGAAAATCTCCTAATCATTTATTTTAACTCCTAAAATTTGATTAAAACTTTTTTGTGTTCCTTTTTGTATCAGTTTCGGACGAGTAGGTCTAAATGGGCCTTACAATGGACCCGTTGGAATTTTAACTGGGGAAAAAGTACAGAAATTGAGGTTTTGTAGTATAATTGTGTTGAAATGCTCCTAATCAATTACATGAACTCATAAAACTTGATTAAAACTTGTTTTCCAGTCCTTTTTGTAGAGGTTTCGGACGAGCGGGTCGGAATGGGCCTTTGAATGAACTCGTTGGAATTTTCACTGAGTAAAAAGTATAAAAATTGAGGTTTTTCAATATAATTGTGTTGAAAAGCTCCTAATCAATTATATGAACTCCTAAAATTTGATCAAAACTTGTTTTGCGGTCCTTTATGTAGAGGTTTCGGACGTGCGGGTCTAAATGGGCCGTTCAATGGACCCGTTGGAATTTTAACTGAGTAAAATGTATTATAATTGAAGTTTTGCAATATAATTGTGTTGAAAATCTCCTAATCATTTATTTGAACTCCTAAAATTTGATTAAAACTTTTTTTACGGTCCTTTTTGTATCAGTTTCGGACGAGCATGTCTAAATGGGCCTTACAATGGACCCGTTGGAATTTTGACTGAGTAAAAAGTACAGAAATTGAGGTTTTGCAATATAATTGTGTTGAAAAGCTCCTAATAAATTATATGAACTCCTAAATTTTGATTAAAACTTGTTTTGCGGTCCTTTTTGTCGAGGTTTCGGACGAACAGGTCTAAATGGGCCATTCAATGGACCCGTTGCAATTTTAACTGGGTAAAATGTAGAAAAATTGAAGTTTTGCAATATAATTGTGTTGAAATGCTCCTAATCATTTATTTGAACTCTAAATTTTGATTAAAACTTTTTTTACGGTCCTTTTTGTATCAGTTTCGAACGAGCAGGTCTAAATGAGCCTTAAAATGGACCCGTTGGAATTTTAACTGAGTAAAAAGTACAAAATTGAGGTTTTGCTATATAATTGTGTTGAAAAGCTCCTAAACAATTATATGAACTCCTAAAATTTTGATTAAAACTTGTTTTGTGGTCCTTTTTGTCGAGGTTTCGGATCAGCAAGTCTAAATGGGCCTTTGAATGGAACCGTTGGAATTTTAACTAAGTAAAAAGTACATAAATTGAGGTTTCTCAATATAATTGTGTTGAAAAGTTCCTAATAAATTATTTGAACTCCTAAAATTTGATTAAAACTTGTTTTGCGGTCCTTTTTGTCGATATTTCGGACAAGCAGGTATAAATGGGCCTTTCAATGGACCCGTTGGAATTTTAACTGAGTAAAAATTACAGAAATTTAGGGTTTTCAATATAATTGTGTTGAAAAGCTCCTAATTTTTTATTTGAACTCCTAAAATTTGATTAAAACTTGTTTTGCGGTCCTTTTTGTCGAGGTTTCGGACTAGCGGGTCTAAATGGGCCTTTCAATGGACCCGTTTGAATTTTAACTGAGTAAAAAGTACAGAAATTGAGGTTTTTAAATATAATTGTGTTGAAAAGCTCCTAATCAATTATTTGAACTCCTAAAATTTTATTAAAACTTGTTTTGCGGCCATTTTTTATTGGTTTCGGACGAGCTAGTCTAAATGGGCCTTACAATGGACCCGTTGGAATTTTAACTGAGGAAAAAGTACAGAAATTGAGGTTTTGTAGTATAATTGTGTTGAAAAGCCCCTAATCAATTACATAACCTCCTAAAATTTGATTAAAACTTGTTTTCCAGTCCTTTTTCTAGAGGTTTCGGACGAGCGGGTCGAAATGGGCCTTTCAATGGACTCGTTGGAAGTTTAACTGAGTAAAAAGTATAAAAATTGAGGTTTTTCAATATAATTGTGTTGAAAAGCTCCTAATCAATTATTTGAACTCCTAAAATTTGATCAAAACTTGTTTTGCGGTCCTTTATGTAGAGGTTTCGGACGTGCGGGTCTAAATGGGCCTTTCAATGGACCCGTTGGAATTTTAACTGAGTAAAATGTATTATAATTGAAGTTTTGCAATATAATTGTGTTGAAAATCTCCTAATCATTTATTTGAACTCCTAAAATTTGATTAAAACTTCTTTTACGGTCCTTTTTGTATCAGTTTCGGACGAGCATGTCTAAATGGGCCTTACAATGGACCCGTTGGAATTTTGACTGAGTAAAAAGTACAGAAATTGAGGTTTTGCAATGTAATTGTGTTGAAAAGCTCCTAATAAATTATATGAACTCCTAAATTTTGATTAAAACTTGTTTTGCGGTCCTTTTTGTCGAGGTTTCGGACGAGCAGGTCTAAATGGACCTTTCAATGGACCCGTTGGAATTTTAACTGCGTAAAATGTATAAAAATTAAAGTTTTGAAATATAATTGTGTTGAAAAGCTCCTAATCATTTATTTGAACTCTAAAATTTGATGAAAACTTTTTTTACGGTCCTTTTTGTATCAGTTACGAACGAGCAGGTCTAAATGAGCCTTACAATGGACCCGTTGGAATTTTAAATTAGTAAAAAGTACAAAATTGAGGTTTTGCAATATAATTGTGTTGAAAAGCTCCTAAACAATTATATGAACTCCTAAATTTTGATTAAAACTTGTTTTGTGGTCCTTTTTGTCGAGGTTTCGGATCAGCAAGTCTAAATGAGCCTTTCAATGGACCCGTTGGAAGTATAACTGAGTAAAAAGTACAGAAATTGAGGTTTTTCAATATAATTGTGTTGAAAAGCTCCTAATAAATTATTTGAACTCCTAAAATTTGATTAAAATTTGTTTTGCGGTCCTTTTTGTCGAGGTTTCGGACGAGCAGGTCTAAATAGGCCTTTCAATGGACCCGTTGGAATTTTAACTGAGTAAAAAGTACAAAAATTAAGGTTTTTCAATATAATTGTGTTGAAGAGCTCTTAATCAATTATTTAAACTCCTAAAATTTGATTAAAACTTGTTTTGCGGTCCTTTTTGTCGATGTTTCGGACGAGCGGGTCTAAATGGGCCTTTCAATGGACCCGTTAGAATTTTAACTGAGTAAAAACTACAAAAATTGAGGTTTTGCTATATAATTGTGTTGAAAAGCTCCTAATCATTTATTTGAACTCCTAAAATTTGATTAAAACTTGTTTTCCAGTCCTTTTTGTAGAGGTTTCGGACGAGCGGGTCGAATTGGGCCTTTCAATGGACTCGTTGGAATTTTAACTGAGTAAAAAGTATAAAAATTGAGGTTTTTCAATATAATTGTGTTGAAAAGCTCCTAATCAATTATTTGAACTCCTAAAATTTGATCAAAACTTGTTTTGCGGTCCTTTATGTAGAGGTTTCGGACGTGCGGGTCTAAATGGGCCATTCAATAGACCCGTTGGAATTTTAACTGAGTAAAATGTATTATAATTGAAGTTTTGCAATATAATTGTGTTGAAAATCTCCTAATCATTTATTTTAACTCCTAAAATTTGATTAAAACTTTTTTGTGTTCCTTTTTGTATCAGTTTCGGACGAGTAGGTCTAAATGGGCCTTACAATGGACCCGTTGGAATTTTAACTGGGGAAAAAGTACAGAAATTGAGGTTTTGTAGTATAATTGTGTTGAAATGCTCCTAATCAATTACATGAACTCATAAAACTTGATTAAAACTTGTTTTCCAGTCCTTTTTGTAGAGGTTTCGGACGAGCGGGTCGGAATGGGCCTTTGAATGAACTCGTTGGAATTTTCACTGAGTAAAAAGTATAAAAATTGAGGTTTTTCAATATAATTGTGTTGAAAAGCTCCTAATCAATTATATGAACTCCTAAAATTTGATCAAAACTTGTTTTGCGGTCCTTTATGTAGAGGTTTCGGACGTGCGGGTCTAAATGGGCCTTTCAATGGACCCGTTGGAATTTTAACTGAGTAAAATGTATTATAATTGAAGTTTTGCAATATAATTGTGTTGAAAATCTCCTAATCATTTATTTGAACTCCTAAAATTTGATTAAAACTTTTTTTACGGTCCTTTTTGTATCAGTTTCGGACGAGCATGTCTAAATGGGCCTTACAATGGACCCGTTGGAATTTTGACTGAGTAAAAAGTACAGAAATTGAGGTTTTGCAATATAATTGTGTTGAAAAGCTCCTAATAAATTATATGAACTCCTAAATTTTGATTAAAACTTGTTTTGCGGTCCTTTTTGTCGAGGTTTCGGACGAACAGGTCTAAATGGGCCATTCAATGGACCCGTTGCAATTTTAACTGGGTAAAATGTAGAAAAATTGAAGTTTTGCAATATAATTGTGTTGAAATGCTCCTAATCATTTATTTGAACTCTAAATTTTGATTAAAACTTTTTTTACGGTCCTTTTTGTATCAGTTTCGAACGAGCAGGTCTAAATGAGCCTTAAAATGGACCCGTTGGAATTTTAACTGAGTAAAAAGTACAAAATTGAGGTTTTGCTATATAATTGTGTTGAAAAGCTCCTAAACAATTATATGAACTCCTAAAATTTTGATTAAAACTTGTTTTGTGGTCCTTTTTGTCGAGGTTTCGGATCAGCAAGTCTAAATGGGCCTTTGAATGGAACCGTTGGAATTTTAACTAAGTAAAAAGTACATAAATTGAGGTTTCTCAATATAATTGTGTTGAAAAGTTCCTAATAAATTATTTGAACTCCTAAAATTTGATTAAAACTTGTTTTGCGGTCCTTTTTGTCGATATTTCGGACAAGCAGGTATAAATGGGCCTTTCAATGGACCCGTTGGAATTTTAACTGAGTAAAAATTACAGAAATTTAGGGTTTTCAATATAATTGTGTTGAAAAGCTCCTAATTTTTTATTTGAACTCCTAAAATTTGATTAAAACTTGTTTTGCGGTCCTTTTTGTCGAGGTTTCGGACTAGCGGGTCTAAATGGGCCTTTCAATGGACCCGTTTGAATTTTAACTGAGTAAAAAGTACAGAAATTGAGGTTTTTAAATATAATTGTGTTGAAAAGCTCCTAATCAATTATTTGAACTCCTAAAATTTTATTAAAACTTGTTTTGCGGCCATTTTTTATTGGTTTCGGACGAGCTAGTCTAAATGGGCCTTACAATGGACCCGTTGGAATTTTAACTGAGGAAAAAGTACAGAAATTGAGGTTTTGTAGTATAATTGTGTTGAAAAGCCCCTAATCAATTACATAACCTCCTAAAATTTGATTAAAACTTGTTTTCCAGTCCTTTTTCTAGAGGTTTCGGACGAGCGGGTCGAAATGGGCCTTTCAATGGACTCGTTGGAATTTTAACTGAGTAAAAAGTATAAAAATTGAGGTTTTTCAATATAATTGTGTTGAAAAGCTCCTAATCAATTATTTGAACTCCTAAAATTTGATCAAAACTTGTTTTGCGGTCCTTTATGTAGAGGTTTCGGACGTGCGGGTCTAAATGGGCCTTTCAATGGACCCGTTGGAATTTTAACTGAGTAAAATGTATTATAATTGAAGTTTTGCAATATAATTGTGTTGAAAATCTCCTAATCATTTATTTGAACTCCTAAAATTTGATTAAAACTTCTTTTACGGTCCTTTTTGTATCAGTTTCGGACGAGCATGTCTAAATGGGCCTTACAATGGACCCGTTGGAATTTTGACTGAGTAAAAAGTACAGAAATTGAGGTTTTGCAATGTAATTGTGTTGAAAAGCTCCTAATAAATTATATGAACTCCTAAATTTTGATTAAAACTTGTTTTGCGGTCCTTTTTGTCGAGGTTTCGGACGAGCAGGTCTAAATGGACCTTTCAATGGACCCGTTGGAATTTTAACTGCGTAAAATGTATAAAAATTAAAGTTTTGAAATATAATTGTGTTGAAAAGCTCCTAATCATTTATTTGAACTCTAAAATTTGATGAAAACTTTTTTTACGGTCCTTTTTGTATCAGTTACGAACGAGCAGGTCTAAATGAGCCTTACAATGGACCCGTTGGAATTTTAAATTAGTAAAAAGTACAAAATTGAGGTTTTGCAATATAATTGTGTTGAAAAGCTCCTAAACAATTATATGAACTCCTAAATTTTGATTAAAACTTGTTTTGTGGTCCTTTTTGTCGAGGTTTCGGATCAGCAAGTCTAAATGAGCCTTTCAATGGACCCGTTGGAAGTATAACTGAGTAAAAAGTACAGAAATTGAGGTTTTTCAATATAATTGTGTTGAAAAGCTCCTAATAAATTATTTGAACTCCTAAAATTTGATTAAAATTTGTTTTGCGGTCCTTTTTGTCGAGGTTTCGGACGAGCAGGTCTAAATAGGCCTTTCAATGGACCCGTTGGAATTTTAACTGAGTAAAAAGTACAAAAATTAAGGTTTTTCAATATAATTGTGTTGAAGAGCTCTTAATCAATTATTTAAACTCCTAAAATTTGATTAAAACTTGTTTTGCGGTCCTTTATGTCGATGTTTCGGACGAGCGGGTCTAAATGGGCCTTTCAATGGACCCGTTAGAATTTTAACTGAGTAAAAACTACAAAAATTGAGGTTTTGCTATATAATTGTGTTGAAAAGCTCCTAATCATTTATTTGAACTCCTAAAATTTGATTAAAACTTGTTTTCCAGTCCTTTTTGTAGAGGTTTCGGACGAGCGGGTCGAATTGGGCCTTTGAATGGACTCGTTGGAATTTTAACTGAGTAAAAAGTATAAAAATTGAGGTTTTTCAATATAATTGTGTTGAAAAGCTCCTAATCAATTATTTGAACTCCTAAAATTTGATCAAAACTTGTTTTGCGGTCCTTTATGTAGAGGTTTCGGACGTGCGGGTCTAAATGGGCCATTCAATAGACCCGTTGGAATTTTAACTGAGTAAAATGTATTATAATTGAAGTTTTGCAATATAATTGTGTTGAAAATCTCCTAATCATTTATTTTAACTCCTAAAATTTGATTAAAACTTTTTTGTGTTCCTTTTTGTATCAGTTTCGGACGAGTAGGTCTAAATGGGCCTTACAATGGACCCGTTGGAATTTTAACTGGGGAAAAAGTACAGAAATTGAGGTTTTATAGTATAATTGTGTTGAAATGCTCCTAATCAATTACATGAACTCATAAAACTTGATTAAAACTTGTTTTCCAGTCCTTTTTGTAGAGGTTTCGGACGAGCGGGTCGGAATGGGCCTTTGAATGAACTCGTTGGAATTTTCACTGAGTAAAAAGTATAAAAATTGAGGTTTTTCAATATAATTGTGTTGAAAAGCTCCTAATCAATTATATGAACTCCTAAAATTTGATCAAAACTTGTTTTGCGGTCCTTTATGTAGAGGTTTCGGACGTGCGGGTCTAAATGGGCCTTTCAATGGACCCGTTGGAATTTTAACTGAGTAAAATGTATTATAATTGAAGTTTTGCAATATAATTGTGTTGAAAATCTCCTAATCATTTATTTGAACTCCTAAAATTTGATTAAAACTTTTTTTACGGTCCTTTTTGTATCAGTTTCGGACGAGCATGTCTAAATGGGCCTTACAATGGACCCGTTGGAATTTTGACTGAGTAAAAAGTACAGAAATTGAGGTTTTGCAATATAATTGTGTTGAAAAGCTCCTAATAAATTATATGAACTCCTAAATTTTGATTAAAACTTGTTTTGCGGTCCTTTTTGTCGAGGTTTCGGACGAACAGGTCTAAATGGGCCATTCAATGGACCCGTTGCAATTTTAACTGGGTAAAATGTAGAAAAATTGAAGTTTTGCAATATAATTGTGTTGAAATGCTCCTAATCATTTATTTGAACTCTAAATTTTGATTAAAACTTTTTTTACGGTCCTTTTTGTATCAGTTTCGAACGAGCAGGTCTAAATGAGCCTTAAAATGGACCCGTTGGAATTTTAACTGAGTAAAAAGTACAAAATTGAGGTTTTGCTATATAATTGTGTTGAAAAGCTCCTAAACAATTATATGAACTCCTAAAATTTTGATTAAAACTTGTTTTGTGGTCCTTTTTGTCGAGGTTTCGGATCAGCAAGTCTAAATGGGCCTTTGAATGGAACCGTTGGAATTTTAACTGAGTAAAAAGTACATAAATTGAGGTTTCTCAATATAATTGTGTTGAAAAGTTCCTAATAAATTATTTGAACTCCTAAAATTTGATTAAAACTTGTTTTGCGGTCCTTTTTGTCGATATTTCGGACAAGCAGGTATAAATGGGCCTTTCAATGGACCCGTTGGAATTTTAACTGAGTAAAAATTACAGAAATTTAGGGTTTTCAATATAATTGTGTTGAAAAGCTCCTAATTTTTTATTTGAACTCCTAAAATTTGATTAAAACTTGTTTTGCGGTCCTTTTTGTCGAGGTTTCGGACTAGCGGGTCTAAATGGGCCTTTCAATGGACCCGTTTGAATTTTAACTGAGTAAAAAGTACAGAAATTGAGGTTTTTAAATATAATTGTGTTGAAAAGCTCCTAATCAATTATTTGAACTCCTAAAATTTTATTAAAACTTGTTTTGCGGCCATTTTTTATTGGTTTCGGACGAGCTAGTCTAAATGGGCCTTACAATGGACCCGTTGGAATTTTAACTGAGGAAAAAGTACAGAAATTGAGGTTTTGTAGTATAATTGTGTTGAAAAGCCCCTAATCAATTACATAACCTCCTAAAATTTGATTAAAACTTGTTTTCCAGTCCTTTTTCTAGAGGTTTCGGACGAGCGGGTCGAAATGGGCCTTTCAATGGACTCGTTGGAATTTTAACTGAGTAAAAAGTATAAAAATTGAGGTTTTTCAATATAATTGTGTTGAAAAGCTCCTAATCAATTATTTGAACTCCTAAAATTTGATCAAAACTTGTTTTGCGGTCCTTTATGTAGAGGTTTCGGACGTGCGGGTCTAAATGGGCCTTTCAATGGACCCGTTGGAATTTTAACTGAGTAAAATGTATTATAATTGAAGTTTTGCAATATAATTGTGTTGAAAATCTCCTAATCATTTATTTGAACTCCTAAAATTTGATTAAAACTTCTTTTACGGTCCTTTTTGTATCAGTTTCGGACGAGCATGTCTAAATGGGCCTTACAATGGACCCGTTGGAATTTTGACTGAGTAAAAAGTACAGAAATTGAGGTTTTGCAATGTAATTGTGTTGAAAAGCTCCTAATAAATTATATGAACTCCTAAATTTTGATTAAAACTTGTTTTGCGGTCCTTTTTGTCGAGGTTTCGGACGAGCAGGTCTAAATGGACCTTTCAATGGACCCGTTGGAATTTTAACTGCGTAAAATGTATAAAAATTAAAGTTTTGAAATATAATTGTGTTGAAAAGCTCCTAATCATTTATTTGAACTCTAAAATTTGATGAAAACTTTTTTTACGGTCCTTTTTGTATCAGTTACGAACGAGCAGGTCTAAATGAGCCTTACAATGGACCCGTTGGAATTTTAAATTAGTAAAAAGTACAAAATTGAGGTTTTGCAATATAATTGTGTTGAAAAGCTCCTAAACAATTATATGAACTCCTAAATTTTGATTAAAACTTGTTTTGTGGTCCTTTTTGTCGAGGTTTCGGATCAGCAAGTCTAAATGAGCCTTTCAATGGACCCGTTGGAAGTATAACTGAGTAAAAAGTACAGAAATTGAGGTTTTTCAATATAATTGTGTTGAAAAGCTCCTAATAAATTATTTGAACTCCTAAAATTTGATTAAAATTTGTTTTGCGGTCCTTTTTGTCGAGGTTTCGGACGAGCAGGTCTAAATAGGCCTTTCAATGGACCCGTTGGAATTTTAACTGAGTAAAAAGTACAAAAATTAAGGTTTTTCAATATAATTGTGTTGAAGAGCTCTTAATCAATTATTTAAACTCCTAAAATTTGATTAAAACTTGTTTTGCGGTCCTTTTTGTCGATGTTTCGGACGAGCGGGTCTAAATGGGCCTTTCAATGGACCCGTTAGAATTTTAACTGAGTAAAAACTACAAAAATTGAGGTTTTGCTATATAATTGTGTTGAAAAGCTCCTAATCATTTATTTGAACTCCTAAAATTTGATTAAAACTTGTTTTCCAGTCCTTTTTGTAGAGGTTTCGGACGAGCGGGTCGAATTGGGCCTTTCAATGGACTCGTTGGAATTTTAACTGAGTAAAAAGTATAAAAATTGAGGTTTTTCAATATAATTGTGTTGAAAAGCTCCTAATCAATTATTTGAACTCCTAAAATTTGATCAAAACTTGTTTTGCGGTCCTTTATGTAGAGGTTTCGGACGTGCGGGTCTAAATGGGCCATTCAATAGACCCGTTGGAATTTTAACTGAGTAAAATGTATTATAATTGAAGTTTTGCAATATAATTGTGTTGAAAATCTCCTAATCATTTATTTTAACTCCTAAAATTTGATTAAAACTTTTTTGTGTTCCTTTTTGTATCAGTTTCGGACGAGTAGGTCTAAATGGGCCTTACAATGGACCCGTTGGAATTTTAACTGGGGAAAAAGTACAGAAATTGAGGTTTTGTAGTATAATTGTGTTGAAATGCTCCTAATCAATTACATGAACTCATAAAACTTGATTAAAACTTGTTTTCCAGTCCTTTTTGTAGAGGTTTCGGACGAGCGGGTCGGAATGGGCCTTTGAATGAACTCGTTGGAATTTTCACTGAGTAAAAAGTATAAAAATTGAGGTTTTTCAATATAATTGTGTTGAAAAGCTCCTAATCAATTATATGAACTCCTAAAATTTGATCAAAACTTGTTTTGCGGTCCTTTATGTAGAGGTTTCGGACGTGCGGGTCTAAATGGGCCTTTCAATGGACCCGTTGGAATTTTAACTGAGTAAAATGTATTATAATTGAAGTTTTGCAATATAATTGTGTTGAAAATCTCCTAATCATTTATTTGAACTCCTAAATTTTGATTAAAACTTTTTTTACGGTCCTTTTTGTATCAGTTTCGGACGAGCATGTCTAAATGGGCCTTACAATGGACCCGTTGGAATTTTGACTGAGTAAAAAGTACAGAAATTGAGGTTTTGCAATATAATTGTGTTGAAAAGCTCCTAATAAATTATATGAACTCCTAAATTTTGATTAAAACTTGTTTTGCGGTCCTTTTTGTCGAGGTTTCGGACGAACAGGTCTAAATGGGCCATTCAATGGACCCGTTGCAATTTTAACTGGGTAAAATGTAGAAAAATTGAAGTTTTGCAATATAATTGTGTTGAAATGCTCCTAATCATTTATTTGAACTCTAAATTTTGATTAAAACTTTTTTTACGGTCCTTTTTGTATCAGTTTCGAACGAGCAGGTCTAAATGAGCCTTAAAATGGACCCGTTGGAATTTTAACTGAGTAAAAAGTACAAAATTGAGGTTTTGCTATATAATTGTGTTGAAAAGCTCATAAAAAATTATATGAACTCCTAAAATTTTGATTAAAACTTGTTTTGTGGTCCTTTTTGTCGAGGTTTCGGATCAGCAAGTCTAAATGGGCCTTTGAATGGAACCGTTGGAATTTTAACTGAGTAAAAAGTACATAAATTGAGGTTTCTCAATATAATTGTGTTGAAAAGTTCCTAATAAATTATTTGAACTCCTAAAATTTGATTAAAACTTGTTTTGCGGTCCTTTTTGTCGATATTTCGGACAAGCAGGTATAAATGGGCCTTTCAATGGACCCGTTGGAATTTTAACTGAGTAAAAATTACAGAAATTTAGGGTTTTCAATATAATTGTGTTGAAAAGCTCCTAATTTTTTATTTGAACTCCTAAAATTTGATTAAAACTTGTTTTGCGGTCCTTTTTGTCGAGGTTTCGGACTAGCGGGTCTAAATGGGCCTTTCAATGGACCCGTTTGAATTTTAACTGAGTAAAAAGTACAGAAATTGAGGTTTTTAAATATAATTGTGTTGAAAAGCTCCTAATCAATTATTTGAACTCCTAAAATTTTATTAAAACTTGTTTTGCGGCCATTTTTTATTGGTTTCGGACGAGCTAGTCTAAATGGGCCTTACAATGGACCCGTTGGAATTTTAACTGAGGAAAAAGTACAGAAATTGAGGTTTTGTAGTATAATTGTGTTGAAAAGCCCCTAATCAATTACATAACCTCCTAAAATTTGATTAAAACTTGTTTTCCAGTCCTTTTTCTAGAGGTTTCGGACGAGCGGGTCGAAATGGGCCTTTCAATGGACTCGTTGGAATTTTAACTGAGTAAAAGGTATAAAAATTGAGGTTTTTCAATATAATTGTGTTGAAAAGCTCCTAATCAATTATTTGAACTCCTAAAATTTGATCAAAACTTGTTTTGCGGTCCTTTATGTAGAGGTTTCGGACGTGCGGGTCTAAATGGGCCTTTCAATGGACCCGTTGGAATTTTAACTGAGTAAAATGTATTATAATTGAAGTTTTGCAATATAATTGTGTTGAAAATCTCCTAATCATTTATTTGAACTCCTAAAATTTGATTAAAACTTCTTTTACGGTCCTTTTTGTATCAGTTTCGGACGAGCATGTCTAAATGGGCCTTACAATGGACCCGTTGGAATTTTGACTGAGTAAAAAGTACAGAAATTGAGGTTTTGCAATGTAATTGTGTTGAAAAGCTCCTAATAAATTATATGAACTCCTAAATTTTGATTAAAACTTGTTTTGCGGTCCTTTTTGTCGAGGTTTCGGACGAGCAGGTCTAAATGGACCTTTCAATGGACCCGTTGGAATTTTAACTGCGTAAAATGTATAAAAATTAAAGTTTTGAAATATAATTGTGTTGAAAAGCTCCTAATCATTTATTTGAACTCTAAAATTTGATGAAAACTTTTTTTACGGTCCTTTTTGTATCAGTTACGAACGAGCAGGTCTAAATGAGCCTTACAATGGACCCGTTGGAATTTTAAATTAGTAAAAAGTACAAAATTGAGGTTTTGCAATATAATTGTGTTGAAAAGCTCCTAAACAATTATATGAACTCCTAAATTTTGATTAAAACTTGTTTTGTGGTCCTTTTTGTCGAGGTTTCGGATCAGCAAGTCTAAATGAGCCTTTCAATGGACCCGTTGGAAGTATAACTGAGTAAAAAGTACAGAAATTGAGGTTTTTCAATATAATTGTGTTGAAAAGCTCCTAATAAATTATTTGAACTCCTATAATTTGATTAAAATTTGTTTTGCGGTCCTTTTTGTCGAGGTTTCGGACGAGCAGGTCTAAATAGGCCTTTCAATGGACCCGTTGGAATTTTAACTGAGTAAAAAGTACAAAAATTAAGGTTTTTCAATATAATTGTGTTGAAGAGCTCTTAATCAATTATTTAAACTCCTAAAATTTGATTAAAACTTGTTTTGCGGTCCTTTTTGTCGATGTTTCGGACGAGCGGGTCTAAATGGGCCTTTCAATGGACCCGTTAGAATTTTAACTGAGTAAAAACTACAAAAATTGAGGTTTTGCTATATAATTGTGTTGAAAAGCTCCTAATCATTTATTTGAACTCCTAAAATTTGATTAAAACTTGTTTTCCAGTCCTTTTTGTAGAGGTTTCGGACGAGCGGGTCGAATTGGGCCTTTCAATGGACTCGTTGGAATTTTAACTGAGTAAAAAGTATAAAAATTGAGGTTTTTCAATATAATTGTGTTGAAAAGCTCCTAATCAATTATTTGAACTCCTAAAATTTGATCAAAACTTGTTTTGCGGTCCTTTATGTAGAGGTTTCGGACGTGCGGGTCTAAATGGGCCATTCAATAGACCCGTTGGAATTTTAACTGAGTAAAATGTATTATAATTGAAGTTTTGCAATATAATTGTGTTGAAAATCTCCTAATCATTTATTTTAACTCCTAAAATTTGATTAAAACTTTTTTGTGTTCCTTTTTGTATCAGTTTCGGACGAGTAGGTCTAAATGGGCCTTACAATGGACCCGTTGGAATTTTAACTGGGGAAAAAGTACAGAAATTGAGGTTTTGTAGTATAATTGTGTTGAAATGCTCCTAATCAATTACATGAACTCATAAAACTTGATTAAAACTTGTTTTCCAGTCCTTTTTGTAGAGGTTTCGGACGAGCGGGTCGGAATGGGCCTTTGAATGAACTCGTTGGAATTTTCACTGAGTAAAAAGTATAAAAATTGAGGTTTTTCAATATAATTGTGTTGAAAAGCTCCTAATCAATTATATGAACTCCTAAAATTTGATCAAAACTTGTTTTGCGGTCCTTTATGTAGAGGTTTCGGACGTGCGGGTCTAAATGGGCCTTTCAATGGACCCGTTGGAATTTTAACTGAGTAAAATGTATTATAATTGAAGTTTTGCAATATAATTGTGTTGAAAATCTCCTAATCATTTATTTGAACTCCTAAATTTTGATTAAAACTTTTTTTACGGTCCTTTTTGTATCAGTTTCGGACGAGCATGTCTAAATGGGCCTTACAATGGACCCGTTGGAATTTTGACTGAGTAAAAAGTACAGAAATTGAGGTTTTGCAATATAATTGTGTTGAAAAGCTCCTAATAAATTATATGAACTCCTAAATTTTGATTAAAACTTGTTTTGCGGTCCTTTTTGTCGAGGTTTCGGACGAACAGGTCTAAATGGGCCATTCAATGGACCCGTTGCAATTTTAACTGGGTAAAATGTAGAAAAATTGAAGTTTTGCAATATAATTGTGTTGAAATGCTCCTAATCATTTATTTGAACTCTAAATTTTGATTAAAACTTTTTTTACGGTCCTTTTTGTATCAGTTTCGAACGAGCAGGTCTAAATGAGCCTTAAAATGGACCCGTTGGAATTTTAACTGAGTAAAAAGTACAAAATTGAGGTTTTGCTATATAATTGTGTTGAAAAGCTCATAAAAAATTATATGAACTCCTAAAATTTTGATTAAAACTTGTTTTGTGGTCCTTTTTGTCGAGGTTTCGGATCAGCAAGTCTAAATGGGCCTTTGAATGGAACCGTTGGAATTTTAACTGAGTAAAAAGTACATAAATTGAGGTTTCTCAATATAATTGTGTTGAAAAGTTCCTAATAAATTATTTGAACTCCTAAAATTTGATTAAAACTTGTTTTGCGGTCCTTTTTGTCGATATTTCGGACAAGCAGGTATAAATGGGCCTTTCAATGGACCCGTTGGAATTTTAACTGAGTAAAAATTACAGAAATTTAGGGTTTTCAATATAATTGTGTTGAAAAGCTCCTAATTTTTTATTTGAACTCCTAAAATTTGATTAAAACTTGTTTTGCGGTCCTTTTTGTCGAGGTTTCGGACTAGCGGGTCTAAATGGGCCTTTCAATGGACCCGTTTGAATTTTAACTGAGTAAAAAGTACAGAAATTGAGGTTTTTAAATATAATTGTGTTGAAAAGCTCCTAATCAATTATTTGAACTCCTAAAATTTTATTAAAACTTGTTTTGCGGCCATTTTTTATTGGTTTCGGACGAGCTAGTCTAAATGGGCCTTACAATGGACCCGTTGGAATTTTAACTGAGGAAAAAGTACAGAAATTGAGGTTTTGTAGTATAATTGTGTTGAAAAGCCCCTAATCAATTACATAACCTCCTAAAATTTGATTAAAACTTGTTTTCCAGTCCTTTTTCTAGAGGTTTCGGACGAGCGGGTCGAAATGGGCCTTTCAATGGACTCGTTGGAATTTTAACTGAGTAAAAGGTATAAAAATTGAGGTTTTTCAATATAATTGTGTTGAAAAGCTCCTAATCAATTATTTGAACTCCTAAAATTTGATCAAAACTTGTTTTGCGGTCCTTTATGTAGAGGTTTCGGACGTGCGGGTCTAAATGGGCCTTTCAATGGACCCGTTGGAATTTTAACTGAGTAAAATGTATTATAATTGAAGTTTTGCAATATAATTGTGTTGAAAATCTCCTAATCATTTATTTGAACTCCTAAAATTTGATTAAAACTTCTTTTACGGTCCTTTTTGTATCAGTTTCGGACGAGCATGTCTAAATGGGCCTTACAATGGACCCGTTGGAATTTTGACTGAGTAAAAAGTACAGAAATTGAGGTTTTGCAATGTAATTGTGTTGAAAAGCTCCTAATAAATTATATGAACTCCTAAATTTTGATTAAAACTTGTTTTGCGGTCCTTTTTGTCGAGGTTTCGGACGAGCAGGTCTAAATGGACCTTTCAATGGACCCGTTGGAATTTTAACTGCGTAAAATGTATAAAAATTAAAGTTTTGAAATATAATTGTGTTGAAAAGCTCCTAATCATTTATTTGAACTCTAAAATTTGATGAAAACTTTTTTTACGGTCCTTTTTGTATCAGTTACGAACGAGCAGGTCTAAATGAGCCTTACAATGGACCCGTTGGAATTTTAAATTAGTAAAAAGTACAAAATTGAGGTTTTGCAATATAATTGTGTTGAAAAGCTCCTAAACAATTATATGAACTCCTAAATTTTGATTAAAACTTGTTTTGTGGTCCTTTTTGTCGAGGTTTCGGATCAGCAAGTCTAAATGAGCCTTTCAATGGACCCGTTGGAAGTATAACTGAGTAAAAAGTACAGAAATTGAGGTTTTTCAATATAATTGTGTTGAAAAGCTCCTAATAAATTATTTGAACTCCTATAATTTGATTAAAATTTGTTTTGCGGTCCTTTTTGTCGAGGTTTCGGACGAGCAGGTCTAAATAGGCCTTTCAATGGACCCGTTGGAATTTTAACTGAGTAAAAAGTACAAAAATTAAGGTTTTTCAATATAATTGTGTTGAAGAGCTCTTAATCAATTATTTAAACTCCTAAAATTTGATTAAAACTTGTTTTGCGGTCCTTTTTGTCGATGTTTCGGACGAGCGGGTCTAAATGGGCCTTTCAATGGACCCGTTAGAATTTTAACTGAGTAAAAACTACAAAAATTGAGGTTTTGCTATATAATTGTGTTGAAAAGCTCCTAATCATTTATTTGAACTCCTAAAATTTGATTAAAACTTGTTTTCCAGTCCTTTTTGTAGAGGTTTCGGACGAGCGGGTCGAATTGGGCCTTTCAATGGACTCGTTGGAATTTTAACTGAGTAAAAAGTATAAAAATTGAGGTTTTTCAATATAATTGTGTTGAAAAGCTCCTAATCAATTATTTGAACTCCTAAAATTTGATCAAAACTTGTTTTGCGGTCCTTTATGTAGAGGTTTCGGACGTGCGGGTCTAAATGGGCCATTCAATAGACCCGTTGGAATTTTAACTGAGTAAAATGTATTATAATTGAAGTTTTGCAATATAATTGTGTTGAAAATCTCCTAATCATTTATTTTAACTCCTAAAATTTGATTAAAACTTTTTTGTGTTCCTTTTTGTATCAGTTTCGGACGAGTAGGTCTAAATGGGCCTTACAATGGACCCGTTGGAATTTTAACTGGGGAAAAAGTACAGAAATTGAGGTTTTGTAGTATAATTGTGTTGAAATGCTCCTAATCAATTACATGAACTCATAAAACTTGATTAAAACTTGTTTTCCAGTCCTTTTTGTAGAGGTTTCGGACGAGCGGGTCGGAATGGGCCTTTGAATGAACTCGTTGGAATTTTCACTGAGTAAAAAGTATAAAAATTGAGGTTTTTCAATATAATTGTGTTGAAAAGCTCCTAATCAATTATATGAACTCCTAAAATTTGATCAAAACTTGTTTTGCGGTCCTTTATGTAGAGGTTTCGGACGTGCGGGTCTAAATGGGCCTTTCAATGGACCCGTTGGAATTTTAACTGAGTAAAATGTATTATAATTGAAGTTTTGCAATATAATTGTGTTGAAAATCTCCTAATCATTTATTTGAACTCCTAAATTTTGATTAAAACTTTTTTTACGGTCCTTTTTGTATCAGTTTCGGACGAGCATGTCTAAATGGGCCTTACAATGGACCCGTTGGAATTTTGACTGAGTAAAAAGTACAGAAATTGAGGTTTTGCAATATAATTGTGTTGAAAAGCTCCTAATAAATTATATGAACTCCTAAATTTTGATTAAAACTTGTTTTGCGGTCCTTTTTGTCGAGGTTTCGGACGAACAGGTCTAAATGGGCCATTCAATGGACCCGTTGCAATTTTAACTGGGTAAAATGTAGAAAAATTGAAGTTTTGCAATATAATTGTGTTGAAATGCTCCTAATCATTTATTTGAACTCTAAATTTTGATTAAAACTTTTTTTACGGTCCTTTTTGTATCAGTTTCGAACGAGCAGGTCTAAATGAGCCTTAAAATGGACCCGTTGGAATTTTAACTGAGTAAAAAGTACAAAATTGAGGTTTTGCTATATAATTGTGTTGAAAAGCTCATAAAAAATTATATGAACTCCTAAAATTTTGATTAAAACTTGTTTTGTGGTCCTTTTTGTCGAGGTTTCGGATCAGCAAGTCTAAATGGGC
The DNA here is from genome assembly GCA_030270665.1 of Hibiscus trionum. NCBI lineage: Eukaryota > Viridiplantae > Streptophyta > Magnoliopsida > Malvales > Malvaceae > Hibiscus > Hibiscus trionum. Next base: position 32,869,686 of record BSYR01000008.1, read on the forward strand.
CTTTGAATGGAACCGTTGGAATTTTAACTGAGTAAAAAGTACATAAATTGAGGTTTCTCAATATAATTGTGTTGAAAAGTTCCTAATAAATTATTTGAACTCCTAAAATTTGATTAAAACTTGTTTTGCGGTCCTTTTTGTCGATATTTCGGACAAGCAGGTATAAATGGGCCTTTCAATGGACCCGTTGGAATTTTAACTGAGTAAAAATTACAGAAATTTAGGGTTTTCAATATAATTGTGTTGAAAAGCTCCTAATTTTTTATTTGAACTCCTAAAATTTGATTAAAACTTGTTTTGCGGTCCTTTTTGTCGAGGTTTCGGACTAGCGGGTCTAAATGGGCCTTTCAATGGACCCGTTTGAATTTTAACTGAGTAAAAAGTACAGAAATTGAGGTTTTTAAATATAATTGTGTTGAAAAGCTCCTAATCAATTATTTGAACTCCTAAAATTTTATTAAAACTTGTTTTGCGGCCATTTTTTATTGGTTTCGGACGAGCTAGTCTAAATGGGCCTTACAATGGACCCGTTGGAATTTTAACTGAGGAAAAAGTACAGAAATTGAGGTTTTGTAGTATAATTGTGTTGAAAAGCCCCTAATCAATTACATAACCTCCTAAAATTTGATTAAAACTTGTTTTCCAGTCCTTTTTCTAGAGGTTTCGGACGAGCGGGTCGAAATGGGCCTTTCAATGGACTCGTTGGAATTTTAACTGAGTAAAAAGTATAAAAATTGAGGTTTTTCAATATAATTGTGTTGAAAAGCTCCTAATCAATTATTTGAACTCCTAAAATTTGATCAAAACTTGTTTTGCGGTCCTTTATGTAGAGGTTTCGGACGTGCGGGTCTAAATGGGCCTTTCAATGGACCCGCTGGAATTTTAACTGAGTAAAATGTATTATAATTGAAGTTTTGCAATATAATTGTGTTGAAAATCTCCTAATCATTTATTTGAACTCCTAAAATTTGATTAAAACTTCTTTTACGGTCCTTTTTGTATCAGTTTCGGACGAGCATGTCTAAATGGGCCTTACAATGGACCCGTTGGAATTTTGACTGAGTAAAAAGTACAGAAATTGAGGTTTTGCAATGTAATTGTGTTGAAAAGCTCCTAATAAATTATATGAACTCCTAAATTTTGATTAAAACTTGTTTTGCGGTCCTTTTTGTCGAGGTTTCGGACGAGCAGGTCTAAATGGACCTTTCAATGGACCCGTTGGAATTTTAACTGCGTAAAATGTATAAAAATTAAAGTTTTGAAATATAATTGTGTTGAAAAGCTCCTAATCATTTATTTGAACTCTAAAATTTGATGAAAACTTTTTTTACGGTCCTTTTTGTATCAGTTACGAACGAGCAGGTCTAAATGAGCCTTACAATGGACCCGTTGGAATTTTAAATTAGTAAAAAGTACAAAATTGAGGTTTTGCAATATAATTGTGTTGAAAAGCTCCTAAACAATTATATGAACTCCTAAATTTTGATTAAAACTTGTTTTGTGGTCCTTTTTGTCGAGGTTTCGGATCAGCAAGTCTAAATGAGCCTTTCAATGGACCCGTTGGAAGTATAACTGAGTAAAAAGTACAGAAATTGAGGTTTTTCAATATAATTGTGTTGAAAAGCTCCTAATAAATTATTTGAACTCCTAAAATTTGATTAAAATTTGTTTTGCGGTCCTTTTTGTCGAGGTTTCGGACGAGCAGGTCTAAATAGGCCTTTCAATGGACCCGTTGGAATTTTAACTGAGTAAAAAGTACAAAAATTAAGGTTTTTCAATATAATTGTGTTGAAGAGCTCTTAATCAATTATTTAAACTCCTAAAATTTGATTAAAACTTGTTTTGCGGTCCTTTTTGTCGATGTTTCGGACGAGCGGGTCTAAATGGGCCTTTCAATGGACCCGTTAGAATTTTAACTGAGTAAAAACTACAAAAATTGAGGTTTTGCTATATAATTGTGTTGAAAAGCTCCTAATCATTTATTTGAACTCCTAAAATTTGATTAAAACTTGTTTTCCAGTCCTTTTTGTAGAGGTTTCGGACGAGCGGGTCGAATTGGGCCTTTCAATGGACTCGTTGGAATTTTAACTGAGTAAAAAGTATAAAAATTGAGGTTTTTCAATATAATTGTGTTGAAAAGCTCCTAATCAATTATTTGAACTCCTAAAATTTGATCAAAACTTGTTTTGCGGTCCTTTATGTAGAGGTTTCGGACGTGCGGGTCTAAATGGGCCATTCAATAGACCCGTTGGAATTTTAACTGAGTAAAATGTATTATAATTGAAGTTTTGCAATATAATTGTGTTGAAAATCTCCTAATCATTTAATTTAACTCCTAAAATTTGATTAAAACTTTTTTGTGTTCCTTTTTGTATCAGTTTCGGACGAGTAGGTCTAAATGGGCCTTACAATGGACCCGTTGGAATTTTAACTGGGGAAAAAGTACAGAAATTGAGGTTTTGTAGTATAATTGTGTTGAAATGCTCCTAATCAATTACATGAACTCATAAAACTTGATTAAAACTTGTTTTCCAGTCCTTTTTGTAGAGGTTTCGGACGAGCGGGTCGGAATGGGCCTTTGAATGAACTCGTTGGAATTTTCACTGAGTAAAAAGTATAAAAATTGAGGTTTTTCAATATAATTGTGTTGAAAAGCTCCTAATCAATTATATGAACTCCTAAAATTTGATCAAAACTTGTTTTGCGGTCCTTTATGTAGAGGTTTCGGACGTGCGGGTCTAAATGGGCCTTTCAATGGACCCGTTGGAATTTTAACTGAGTAAAATGTATTATAATTGAAGTTTTGCAATATAATTGTGTTGAAAATCTCCTAATCATTTATTTGAACTCCTAAAATTTGATTAAAACTTTTTTTACGGTCCTTTTTGTATCAGTTTCGGACGAGCATGTCTAAATGGGCCTTACAATGGACCCGTTGGAATTTTGACTGAGTAAAAAGTACAGAAATTGAGGTTTTGCAATATAATTGTGTTGAAAAGCTCCTAATAAATTATATGAACTCCTAAATTTTGATTAAAACTTGTTTTGCGGTCCTTTTTGTCGAGGTTTCGGACGAACAGGTCTAAATGGGCCATTCAATGGACCCGTTGCAATTTTAACTGGGTAAAATGTAGAAAAATTGAAGTTTTGCAATATAATTGTGTTGAAATGCTCCTAATCATTTATTTGAACTCTAAATTTTGATTAAAACTTTTTTTACGGTCCTTTTTGTATCAGTTTCGAACGAGCAGGTCTAAATGAGCCTTAAAATGGACCCGTTGGAATTTTAACTGAGTAAAAAGTACAAAATTGAGGTTTTGCTATATAATTGTGTTGAAAAGCTCCTAAACAATTATATGAACTCCTAAAATTTTGATTAAAACTTGTTTTGTGGTCCTTTTTGTCGAGGTTTCGGATCAGCAAGTCTAAATGGGCCTTTGAATGGAACCGTTGGAATTTTAACTAAGTAAAAAGTACATAAATTGAGGTTTCTCAATATAATTGTGTTGAAAAGTTCCTAATAAATTATTTGAACTCCTAAAATTTGATTAAAACTTGTTTTGCGGTCCTTTTTGTCGATATTTCGGACAAGCAGGTATAAATGGGCCTTTCAATGGACCCGTTGGAATTTTAACTGAGTAAAAATTATAGAAATTTAGGGTTTTCAATATAATTGTGTTGAAAAGCTCCTAATTTTTTATTTGAACTCCTAAAATTTGATTAAAACTTGTTTTGCGGTCCTTTTTGTCGAGGTTTCGGACTAGCGGGTCTAAATGGGCCTTTCAATGGACCCGTTTGAATTTTAACTGAGTAAAAAGTACAGAAATTGAGGTTTTTAAATATAATTGTGTTGAAAAGCTCCTAATCAATTATTTGAACTCCTAAAATTTTATTAAAACTTGTTTTGCGGCCATTTTTTATTGGTTTCGGACGAGCTAGTCTAAATGGGCCTTACAATGGACCCGTTGGAATTTTAACTGAGGAAAAAGTACAGAAATTGAAGTTTTGTAGTATAATTGTGTTGAAAAGCCCCTAATCAATTACATAACCTCCTAAAATTTGATTAAAACTTGTTTTCCAGTCCTTTTTCTAGAGGTTTCGGACGAGCGGGTCGAAATGGGCCTTTCAATGGACTCGTTGGAATTTTAACTGAGTAAAAAGTATAAAAATTGAGGTTTTTCAATATAATTGTGTTGAAAAGCTCCTAATCAATTATTTGAACTCCTGAAATTTGATCAAAACTTGTTTTGCGGTCCTTTATGTAGAGGTTTCGGACGTGCGGGTCTAAATGGGCCTTTCAATGGACCCGTTGGAATTTTAACTGAGTAAAATGTATTATAATTGAAGTTTTGCAATATAATTGTGTTGAAAATCTCCTAATCATTTATTTGAATTCCTAAAATTTGATTAAAACTTCTTTTACGGTCCTTTTTGTATCAGTTTCGGACGAGCATGTCTAAATGGGCCTTACAATGGACCCGTTGGAATTTTGACTGAGTAAAAAGTACAGAAATTGAGGTTTTGCAATGTAATTGTGTTGAAAAGCTCCTAATAAATTATATGAACTCCTAAATTTTGATTAAAACTTGTTTTGCGGTCCTTTTTGTCGAGGTTTCGGACGAGCAGGTCTAAATGGACCTTTCAATGGACCCGTTGGAATTTTAACTGCGTAAAATGTATAAAAATTAAAGTTTTGAAATATAATTGTGTTGAAAAGCTCCTAATCATTTATTTGAACTCTAAAATTTGATGAAAACTTTTTTTACGGTCCTTTTTGTATCAGTTACGAACGAGCAGGTCTAAATGAGCCTTACAATGGACCCGTTGGAATTTTAAATTAGTAAAAAGTACAAAATTGAGGTTTTGCAATATAATTGTGTTGAAAAGCTACTAAACAATTATATGAACTCCTAAATTTTGATTAAAACTTGTTTTGTGGTCCTTTTTGTCGAGGTTTCGGATCAGCAAGTCTAAATGATCCTTTCAATGGACCCGTTGGAAGTATAACTGAGTAAAAAGTACAGAAATTGAGGTTTTTCAATATAATTGTGTTGAAAAGCTCCTAATAAATTATTTGAACTCCTAAAATTTGATTAAAATTTGTTTTGCGGTCCTTTTTGTCGAGGTTTCGGACGAGCAGGTCTAAATAGGCCTTTCAATGGACCCGTTGGAATTTTAACTGAGTAAAAAGTACAAAAATTAAGGTTTTTCAATATAATTGTGTTGAAGAGCTCTTAATCAATTATTTAAACTCCTAAAATTTGATTAAAACTTGTTTTGCGGTCCTTTTTGTCGATGTTTCGGACGAGCGGGTCTAAATGGGCCTTTCAATGGACTCGTTAGAATTTTAACTGAGTAAAAACTACAAAAATTGAGGTTTTGCTATATAATTGTGTTGAAAAGCTCCTAATCATTTATTTGAACTCCTAAAATTTGATTAAAACTTGTTTTCCAGTCCTTTTTGTAGAGGTTTCGGACGAGCGGGTCGAATTGGGCCTTTCAATGGACTCGTTGGAATTTTAACTGAGTAAAAAGTATAAAAATTGAGGTTTTTCAATATAATTGTGTTGAAAAGCTCCTAATCAATTATTTGAACTCCTAAAATTTGATCAAAACTTGTTTTGCGGTCCTTTATGTAGAGGTTTCGGACGTGCGGGTCTAAATGGGCCATTCAATAGACCCGTTGGAATTTTAACTGAGTAAAATGTATTATAATTGAAGTTTTGCAATATAATTGTGTTGAAAATCTCCTAATCATTTATTTTAACTCCTAAAATTTGATTAAAACTTTTTTGTGTTCCTTTTTGTATCAGTTTCGGACGAGTAGGTCTAAATGGGCCTTACAATGGACCCGTTGGAATTTTAACTGGGGAAAAAGTACAGAAATTGAGGTTTTGTAGTATAATTGTGTTGAAATGCTCCTAATCAATTACATGAACTCATAAAACTTGATTAAAACTTGTTTTCCAGTCCTTTTTGTAGAGGTTTCGGACGAGCGGGTCGGAATGGGCCTTTGAATGAACTCGTTGGAATTTTCACTGAGTAAAAAGTATAAAAATTGAGGTTTTTCAATATAATTGTGTTGAAAAGCTCCTAATCAATTATATGAACTCCTAAAATTTGATCAAAACTTGTTTTGCGGTCCTTTAAGTAGAGGTTCCGGACGTGCGGGTCTTAATGGGCCTTTCAATGGACCCGTTGGAATTTTAACTGAGTAAAATATATTATAATTGAAGTTTTGCAATATAATTGTGTTGAAAATATCCTAATCATTTATTCGAACTCCTAAAATTTGATTAAAACTTTTTTGCGTTCCTTTTTGTATCAGTTTCGGACGAGCAGGTCAAAATGGGCCTTACAATGGACCCGTTGGAATTTTAACTGGGGAAAAAGTACATAAATTGAGGTTTTGCAGTATAATTGTGTTGAAATGCTCCTAATCAATTACATGAACTCATAAAATTTGATTAAAACTTGTTTTCCAGTCCTTTTTGTAGAGGTTTCGGACGAGCGGGTCGGAATGGGCCTTTGAATGGACTCGTTGGAATTTTCATTGAGTAAAAAGTATAAAAATTGAGGTTTTTCAATATAATTGTGTTGAAAAGCTCCTAATCAATAATTTGAACTCCTAAAATTTGATCAAAGCTTGTTTTGCGGTCCTTTATGTAGACGTTTCGGACGTGCGGGTCTAAATGGGCCTTTCAATGGACTCGTTGGAATTTTAACTGAGTAAAATGTATTATAATTGAAGTTTTGCAATATAATTGTGTTGAAAAGCTCCTAATCATTTATTTGAACTCCTAAAATTTGATTAAAACTTTTTTTATGTTCCTTTTTGTATCAGTTTCGGACGAGCAGGTCTAAATGGGCCTTACAATGAACCCGTTGGAATTTTAACTGGGGAAAAAGTACAAAAATTGAGGTTTTGCAGTATAATTGTGTTGAAAAGCTCCTAATCAATTACATGAACTCCTAAAATTTGATTAAAACTTGTTTTCCAGTCCTTTTTGTAGAGGTTTCGGACGAGCGGGTCGAAATGGGCCATTGAATGGACCCGTTGGAATTTTAACTGAGTAAAAAGTACAGAAATTGAGGTTTTTCAATATAATTGTGTTGAAAAGCTCCTAATAAATTATATGAACTCCTAATTTTTTATTAAAACTTGTTTTGCAGTCCTTTTTGTCGAGGTTTCGGACGAGCAGGTCTAAATGGGCCTTTCAATGGACCCGTTGGAATTTTGACTGAGTAAAAAGTACAGAAATTGAGGTTTTGAAATATAATTGTGTTGAAAATCTCCTAATCAATTACATGATCTACTAAAATTTGATTAAAACTAGTTTTGCGGCCATTTTTGTTGAGGTTCCGGACGAGCATGTCTAAATGGGCCTTTCAATGGACCCGTTGGAATTTTAACTAAGTAAAAAGTATAAAAATTGAGGTTTTTCAATATAATTGTGTTGAAAAGCTACTAATCAATTATTTGTACACCTAAAATATGATCAAAATCTTGTTTTGAGGTCCTTTATGCAGAGGTTTCGGACGTGCGGGTCTAAATGGGCCTTTCAATGGACCCGTTGGAATTTTAACTGAGTAAAATGTATAAAAATTGAATTTTTGCAATATAATTGTGTTGAAAATCTTTTAATCATTTATTTGAACTCCTAAATTTTGATTAAAACTTTTTTGCGGCCCTTTTTGTATTGGTTTCGGACGAGCTGGTCTAAATGGGCCTTACAATTGACCTGTTGGAATTTTAACTGAGGAAAAAGTACAGAAATTGAGGTTTTGCAGTATAATTGTGTTGAAAAGCTCCTAATCAATTACATCAACTCCTAAAATTTGATTAAAACTTGTTTTCCAGTCCTTTTTGTAGAGGTTTCGGACGAGCGGGTCGAAATGGGCCTTTCAATGGACTCATTGGAATTTTAACTGAGTAAAAAGTGTAAAAATTGAGGTTTTTCAATATAATTGTGTTGAAAAGCTCCTAATCAATTATTTGAACTCCTAAAATTTGATCAAAACTTGTTTTGCGGTCCTTTATGTAGAAGTTTCGCACGCGCGGGTCTAAATGGGCCTTTCAATGGACCCGTTGGAATTTTAACTGAGTAAAATGTATTATAATTGAAGTTTTGCAATATAATTGTGTTGAAAATCTCCTAATCATTTATTTTAACTCCTAAAATTTGATTAAAACTTTTTTGCGTTCCTTTTTGTATCAGTTTCGGATGAGCAGGTCTAAATGGGCCTTACAATGGACCCGTTGGAATTTTAACTGGGGAAAAAGTACAAAAATTGAGGTTTTGCAGTATAATTGTGTTGAAAAGCTCCTAATCAATTACATGAACTCCTAAAATTTGATTAAAACTTGTTTACAGTCCTTTTTGTAGAGGTTTCGGACGAGCGGGTCGAAATGGGCCATTGAATGGACCCGTTGGAATTTTAACTGAGTAAAAAGTACAGAAATTGAGGTTTTTCAATATAATTGTGTTGAAAAGCTCCTAATAAATTATATGAACTCCTAATTTTTTTTATTAAAACTTGTTTTGCAGTCCTTTTTGTCGAGGTTTCGGACGAGCAGGTCTAAATGGGCCTTTCAATGGACCCGTTGGAATTTTAACTGAGTAAAAGGTACAGAAATTGAGGTTTTTCAATATAATTGTGTTGAAAAGCTCCTAATCAATTATTTGAACTCCTAAAATTTGATCAAAACTTGTTTTGCGGTCCTTTATGTAGAGGTTTCGGACGTGCGGGTCTTAATGGGCCTTTTAATGGACCCGTTGGAATTTTAACTGAGTAAAATATATTATAATTGAAGTTTTGCAATATAATTGTGTTGAAAATCTCCTAATCATTTATTCGAACTCTTAAAATTTGATTAAAACTTTTTTGCGTTCCTTTTTGTATCAGTTTCGGACGAGCAGGTCTAAATGGGCCTTACAATGGATTCGTTGGAATTTTTTTTGAAGAAAAGGCCTCATTAAAAACCCCTACTACTGTCCTTCAAGCAAAGCTAGAGGACCCTAAAAAGGGGAAAAGAGTGCCCAATTATTATTAATCAATGAATATTTGTTACAAGATGTTGAATACAATGGGGAATATCCGATACAAATGACGTAGAAGTCATAGAATTCAGAGAAAAAGAAGCCTAAGTATGGGCTATAACATTTGCCTCACGGCGTACAAATGAAATAGAAGTAAAGTCGAAGTCATGAAGAGCAGCTTGTATCTGAAGAATAGTTGGTCCCATAGTAGATAGGTCCTGAGCAGGATTGTTGATCCTATTCGCGAGAGAGGCACAGTCAGTTTCGATCAAGATACTATTCCATCCTTGAGATCGGGCAAGGGTGAGACCAGCAAGGATGCTTTCCCCCTCACTGGTGATAGCGTCCTGTCGGCTACCAATAGGGAAAGCGAGACCACCCACGACTGCTCCTGCAGGATCACGAGCAACAACGCCGACGGCTGCTGCACGAGTTGAAGGGTTAAAAGCTCCGTCCACATTAATTTTGATATAATTAGGTGGAGGAGTACGGGAGGGGTTAGTAATTGTAGATGGAGGTGGATCAGATGAAATTGAAGATTTACAAAATTCATCATGTAAGCTAATTGAGTTGACTGCAATTAGCCATGAGGGTTGTAGATGGTGGTTGTGAACCCAATCATTACGTCTGTTCCAAATATTCCATAAAACGGTAAGGAAGAGACTAAATTTATCAGAGGAAATTGTAGAGGCTGCCTCCTCTAACCAATGTAAGGGTGTAGGAGCTAAACTCTTATAGAGAGAGATAGGAATACCACTAATTTGGAGGGCTTCAGCTGCCCCAGGGCAGTCACGAAGCGCATGAAGAATCGATTCCGATTGATTACCACAGATAGAGCAGAGCCCCGAGCTAGGGGAGAAAGCTTGCATTTTAGAACCAACTGGTAGAGCATCAGATGCCATACGCCAGCCAAAAGTTTTAACTTTGGGTAAAGCTTTGATTTTGGATAAAAATTTCCAAAACCGAGTAGGTGGCGAAGGTTGGGATAGAGAGCGTTGTAAGAAAATATATCCAGAGCGAACTGAGTAGATACCCGAGTCATTGGGAGACCATAAGATTGAATCCCGTTGATCATTTATGATGGGGATACGGAGAATGGCGTCGGCATCAATTGGAGTGAAGTAATTGGTTAACTTTACTGTATCCCAGACAGTTTGGTTGCGGATCATGAAATCCCGACATCGAATGTGAAATTCATCGGAAATTTCATAATCCCCAGTTAGCTCAATCGGGGAAGACCCACCCCATATATCTTTGTGTATTCTGATGTTACTGTTTATACCAGGGCGATGAAGAAAGCCAGGGAAAAGGCGCTGAAGAGCGTTATATATACCTTGCCAGGCAAAGGAGCCCCTACTAGGTTTCGGTGCATCCAGGATGTTGCCTGCAGGAAAATATTTAGATCGGTATATTTGTCCTAATAAGGATTCTGGTTCACAAATTAGTTTCCAGATTTGCTTACCCAAGAGAGCGATATTGAAATCGTGTAGGTCCTTGAAACCCATGCCACCAGCGGATTTGGGTAAACATATACGATTCCACGGTAACATGTGCCACCCTTTTTTGTTGGATTTACCAGTCCACCAGTATTGGCGGATTGATGTAGTCATGTCATCGATGATATTGTGTGGTAGAAGATAGCAATACATTACATATTGTGGGAGAGATTGTAAAACAGATTTGATGAAAATCTCTCTACCACTAAAGGATAAAAGGTGTTTGTCCAAGCTAGAGAGGCGATCATGTACTTTATCTCGTACAAAACCTAATGATTCAGTTTTATTTTTCCCTATTAGTAGCGGGATGCCTAGGTATACTCCGGGGTTAGAAACTTCACGTACTTGTAAAAGGCTATTGATTGCATTTCTTGTTGCAGAAGGTGTACGTGGGTTATAGAAAATTGTTGATTTCTCGAAATTTATTGCTTGACCAGATGCATTAGCATATACCCGTTGGAATTTTAACTGGGGAAAAAGTACAGAAATTGAGGTTTTGCAGTATAATTGTGTTGAAATGCTCCTAATCAATTACATGAACTCATAAAATTTGATTAAAACTTGTTTTCCAGTCCTTTTTGTAGAGGTTTCGGACGAGCGGGTCGGAATGGGCCTTTGAATGGACTCGTTGGAATTTTCACTGAGTAAAAAGTATAAAAATTGAGGTTTTTCAATATAATTGTGTTGAAAAGCTCCTAATCAATTATTTGAACTCCTAAAATTTGATCAAAACTTGTTTTGCGGTCCTTTATGTAGAGGTTTCGGACGTGCGGGTCTAAATGGGCCTTTAAATGGACCCGTTGGAATTTTAACTGAGCAAAATGTATTATAATTGAAGTTTTGCAATATAATTGTGATGAAAAGCTCCTAATCATTTATTTGAACTCCTAAAATTTGATTAAAACTTTTTTTACGGTCCTTTTTGTATCAGTTTCGGACAAGCAGGTCTAAATGGGCCTTACAATGGACCCGTTGGAATTTTAACTGATTAAAAAGTACAGAAATTGAGGTTTTGCAATATAATTTTGTTGAAAAGCTCCTAATAAATTATATGAACTCCTAATTTTTTATTAAAACTTGTTTCGCAGTGTTTTTTGTCGAGGTTTCGGATCAGCAAGTCTAAATGGGCCTTTCAATGGACCCGTTGGAATTTTAACTGAGTAAAAAGTACAGAAATTGAGGTTTTTCAATATAATTGTGTTGTAAAGTTCCTAATCAATTATTTGAACTCCTAAAATTTGTTTAAAACTTGTTTTGCGGTCCTTTTTGTCGAGGTTTCGGACGAGCAGGTCTAAATGGGCCTTTCAATGGACCCGTTGGAATTTTAACTGAGTAAAAAGTACAGAAATTGAGGTTTTTCAATATAATTGTGTTGAAAAGCTCCTAATCAATTATTTGAACTCCTAAAATTTGATTAAAACTTGTTTTGCGGTCCTTTTTGTCGAGGTTTCGGACGAGCGGGTCTAAATGGGCCTTTCAATGGACCCGTTGGAATTTTAACTGAGTAAAAAGTACAAAAATTGAGGATTTTCAATATAATTGTGTTGAAAAGCTCCTAATCAATTATTTGAACTCCTAAAATTTTATTAAAACTTGTTTTGCGGTCCTTTTTGTCGAGGTTTCGGACGAGCAGATCTAAATGGGCCTTTCAATGGACCCGTTGGAATTTTGACTGAGTAAAAAGTACAGAAATTGAGGTTTTGAAATATAATTGTGTTGAAAATCTCCTAATCAATTACATGATCTACTAAAATTTGATTAAAACTAGTTTTGCGGCCCTTTTTGTTGAAGTTCCGGACGAGCATGTCTAAATGGGCCTTTCAATGGACCCGTTGGAATTTTAACTAAGTAAAAAGTATAAAAATTGAGGTTTTTCAATATAATTGTGTTGAAAAGCTACTAATCAATTATTTGTACTCCTAAAATATGATCAAAATCTTGTTTTGAGGTCCTTTATGCAGAGGTTTCGGACGTGCGGGTCTAAATGGGCCTTTCAATGGACCCGTTGGAATTTTAACTGAGTAAAATGTATAAAAATTGAAGTTTTGCAATATAATTGTGTTGAAAATCTTTTAATCATTTATTTGAACTCCTAAATTTTGATTAAAACTTTTTTGCGGCCCTTTTTGTATTGGTTTCGGACGAGCTGGTCTAAATGGTCCTTACAATTGACCCGTTGGAATTTAACTGAGGAAAAAGTACAGAAATTGAGGTTTTGGATTATAATTGTGTTGAAAAGCTCCTAATCAATTACATCAACTCCTAAAATTTGATTAAAACTTGTTTTCCAGTCCTTTTTGTAGAGGTTTCGGACGAGCGGGTCGAAATGAGCCTTTCAATGGACTCATTGGAATTTTAACTGAGTAAAAAGTGTAAAAATTGAGGTTTTTCAATATAATTGTGTTGAAAAGCTCCTAATCAATTATTTGAACTCCTAAAATTTGATCAAAACTTGTTTTGCGGTCCTTTATGTAGAAGTTTCGCACGCGCGGGTCTAAATGGGCCTTTCAATGGACCCGTTGGAATTTTAACTGAGTAAAATGTATTATAATTGAAGTTTTGCAATATAATTGTGTTGAAAATCTCCTAATCATTTATTTTAACTCCTAAAATTTGATTAAAACTTTTTTGCGTTCCTTTTTGTATCAGTTTCGGACGAGCAGGTCTAAATGGGCCTTACAATGGACCCGTTGGAATTTTAACTGGGGAAAAAGTACAAAAATTGAGGTTTTGTAGTATAATTGTGTTGAAAAGCTCCTAATAAATTACATGAACTCCTAAAATTTGATTAAAACTTGTTTTCCAGTCCTTTTTGTTGAGGTTTCGGACGAGCGGGTCGAAATGGGCCATTGAATGGACCCGTTGGAATTTTTTTTTTTTGAAGAAAAGGCCTCATTAAAAACCCCTACTACTGTCCTTCAAGCAAAGCTAGAGGACCCTAAAAAGGGGAAAAGAGTGCCCAAATATATAGATCAATAAGTATTTGTTACAAGATGATGGATACAAAGGGGAATATCCGATTCAAATGACGTAGAAGTCATAGAATTCAAGGAAAAGGAAGCCAACGTATGGGCTATAACATTTGCCTCACGGCGTACAAAGGAAATAGAGGTAAATTCGAAATCATGAAGAGCAGCTTGTATCTGAAGAATAGTTGGTCCCATAGTTGATAGATCCTGAGCAGGATTGTTGATCCTGATCGCAAGAGAAGCGCAGTCCGTTATGATCATGAGACGCTTCCATCCATGGGAACGGGCAAAGGTGAGACCAGCAAGGATGCTTTCTCCTTCACTGGTGATAGCGTCCTGGCGGCTACCGAGAGGGAAAGCGAGACCACCCACGACTGCTCCGGCAGGGTCACGAGCAACAACACCGACAGCTGCTGCACGAGTTGAAGGGTTAAAAGCGCCATCCACATTAATTTTGATAAAATTAGGTGGAGGAGAACATGAGGGTTTAGATAAAATGGGTGGAGGTGTACCAGTTGAGATTAAAGATTTACAAAATTCATCATATAGGCTAATTGAGTTAACTGCAATTAGCCATGGGGGTTGTAGATGGTGGTTGTGAATCCAATCATTACGTCTATTCCAAATGTTCCATAACACAGTAAGAAAGAGGCCAAATTTATCAGGGGAGATTGTAGAGGCTGCTTCCTCTAACCAATGTAGTGGTGAAGGAGCTAAACTCTTATAGAGAGAGATAGGGATACCACTAATTTGAAGTGCTTCAGCAGCCCCAGGACAATCTCGAAGCACATGAAGAATTGATTCCGAGTGATTACCACAGATAGAGCATAACCCCGAGCTAGGGGAGAAGGCTAGCATTTTAGAGCCCACGGGTAAAGCATCAGAAGCCATACGCCATCCAAATGTTTTGACTTTGGGTAAAGCTTTTATTTTAGATAAAAATTTCCATAACCGAGAAGGCGGCGAAGGTTGGGAAGAGGAGCGTTGTAAGAAAATATATCCAGAACGAACTGAGTAGATGCCTGAATCATTGGGGGACCATAAAATTGAATCTCGCTGATCATTTATAATGGGAGTACGAAGAATAGCTTCCGCATCAATTGGATTAAAGTAATTATTCAATTTCACTGTATCCCAGGTGGTTTGATTACGGATCATGAAATCCCGGCAACGGATGTGAAATTCATTTGAGATTTCATAATCCCCAGTTAGTACAATCGGGGAAGACCCACCCCAATTATCTTTGTGTATTCTGATATTACTGTTTATACCCGGTCGATAAAGAAAGCCAGGGAAAAGGCGCTGGAGGGCGTTGTATATACCTTGCCAGGCAAAGGAGCCCCTACTAGGTTTCGGTGCATCCAGGATGTTACCTGAAGGGAAATATTTAGAACGGTATATTTGTCCTAGTAAGGAATCTGATTCGCAAATTAGTTTCCAAATTTGCTTGCCCAGAAGGGCGATGTTGAAATCGTGTAGGTCTTTGAATCCCATTCCACCCGCGGATTTGGGTAAACAAATCCGGTTCCATGGTAACATGTGCCAACCTTTTTTGTTGGATTTTCCGGTCCACCAGTATTGGCGGATTGATGTAGTCATGTCGTCAATGATATTGTGTGGTAGGAGATAGCAAGACATCACATACTGTGGGAGAGATTGTAGAACAGCTTTAATAAAAATCTCTCTTCCACTAAAGGATAGGAGGTGTTTGTCCCAGCTAGAGAGTCGATCATGTACTTTATCTCGAACAAAACCTAAAGATTCAGTTTTATTTTTCCCTATGAGGAGCGGGATACCTAGGTATACTCCGGGGTTAGAGACTTCGCGAACTTGTAAAATACTGTTGATTATATTTCTAGTTGCAGAAGGAGTACGTGGGTTATAAAAAATTGTTGATTTCTCAAAGTTTATTGCTTGACCAGATGCATTAGCATATACTTGGAGAGCATTTTTCAGGCGGGATGCTTCCGATTGATTGGTATTTATAAATACCATGCAATCATCTGCAAAAAGAAGGTGGTTAACTTTGGGCCCATGTTAACATACGCCTAGGCCTGGAAGTATATTAGTTTGTTGAGCAGCCGCTAAATAAGCCGAGAGACCCTGGGTGCAGAATAGGAAAAGAAAAGGGGATAGTGGGTCCCCCTGACGGAGACCACGTTGAGGTTGAAATGTAGGTGAAAAGGAGTTATTAATTTTAACTGAGAAAGAGACAGTAGATATACAACGCATTATAAGATCAATCCAACCGGATGCAAAACCCATACGTGTCATAACATTTGCAAGAAAAGACCATTCAACTCTATCGAAAGCTTTTTCCATGTCAAGCTTGAGAGCAGCCCCTTGCGAGGATTTAGTTGCTCCAGAATTGATGTTGTGAATAATTTCATGCGCAACAAGGATATTATCAGAAATGTTGCGTCCCTGGACAAAGGCAGCTTGATTAGGGCTAATACAGAGGGGTATAGCCTGTTTCATTCTATTTACAATTGTTTTGGCAACAATTTTATAGAGAACAGTGCATAGACTAATTGGTCTGAGTTGTTTCATGGATGTTGGATCCTTAACTTTGGGAATTAGCACCAGTATGGTTTTGTTAACTAGGGCCATATCGGCGTTGCCATTTAATAGATCCATACAAAGATTAAGGACATCGTCACCAACTGTGTCCCAGTGTTGTCGAAAAAAACTACTAGGTAGACCGTCGGCACCAGGAGCCTTCCTAGGGTCAATATCTTTAAAGGCATGAAGAATTTCATCTCTGTTGAATGGCTTGAGAAGATTGTCGTTCATTGAAGAATTAATGGAGGGGTGGATTTTGTCAAGAATAATTTCCGAAAATTGGGGATTAGAGGTTGTAAATAGGTGTTGGAAATAATTCGAGGCGATATTCATAATGTCAGATTCCGAGGTACACCAATTGGAGTTGGCATCAAAAAGCCCTATAATGGAATTTTTCTTGTTTCGATTAGAAGCTCTGGCATGGAAGAATTTAGTATTTTTGTCCCCTTGGGATAGCCAAAGTGTTCGAGATCTTTGAGCCCAATAAGCTTCTTGTTCAGATAAGAGTTTATTTAATTCCGTTCTATAATTTAAGTAAGTTTGTTTATTAGTGACTGTTAAGGGACGATAGAGAAGTTTGTTAATTTTTTTAGTAAGGAATTTAATACGTCCTGTTGTTTTAAAGCGTTGTTGGTTTTGCCATTCATCTAAGTATGTTCCTACCGCTTTGATTTTATTGATGGCCGTACCGGGGGTGTCAGCCCATGCCCTTTTAATTGTTTGGATGTTGTCTTTATTAGAGGCCCAACAATTTTCAAATCTGAAATTTTTGGGGATTTGAGATGTGAGTGTAGTAGTTGGTTTATCAATTTCAAGAAGAAGGAAACAGTGGTCGGATTTTGCGACATATTCCGTAGATATACGATGATTAGGGTAAAGATCTTTCCAAGCATGGTTAGCTACAAAACGGTCAAGTCGTTCATGGATTACTGGGGTTAAGGGACCTACTTTTGTCCAAGTAAACCATCCAGAGGTAGGTTTGCAATCGAATAGGTTGTTTCGAGTTAAACAGTTTCGAAAATTTTTGATTTGGGATCTAGCTCTACGGGGACCCCCTTGTTTTTCAGAATCTGTTAGGATCTCATTGAGATCTCCTCCGATAAGCCAAGGTTTGTCTTTAGTAGAAGTGTATAAGGAATCTATTAAATCCCACGTTTTATATTTTTGGCTAGTTTCCGAAAATCCATGCATTCCAGTAAAAAACATAGTGCTGTTATTATACGTAATTTGAGTGTGAATATGACGCAGCGAGTAGGAAATTAAACTTATATTGATTTCATTTGCGGCAAATAAGGAAATTCCGGAACACCCTTCCGAGGGGGGAATAGAAATAATGTCTAACATACCTAATGAAAGACTTAAGCGGTTACATTCCGCATTATTCAACTTGGTTTCACATAAAAAGATAATATTAGGGTTGGTACGTTGGACATAGGATCTGAGATGTTGAACCGTCTGGGCTTGTCCAAGGCCCTGACAGTTCCAGCAGAGGATCCTCATTTTGCTCGGCGGGGCTGGGAGTCAGCCGCCGCCGGAGAGTTTTTAGAGCTGCTCATCCCAGCTTTTGGAGTAGATCCTAATTGTTTGGATTTTTTCGGCGGGAGCGATACTTGAATTGGTGAGCGGCGTTTCATGCCTCGGTTAATTTGGGTCGGTGCAGGGGCTGGTGCAGGTGTTTGAACAGGAGCAGGTGCAGGGGCTGCATCATTCGGGTAAGTTTTTGTGTAACTGGAGTATGAGTATATAAGGGAAACAAACATTGTTAACGAGAGGTGAGAGAGGGAACGAGGAGAGATTGACAATTGTGACGGGTAGGATTTACTGATTTTAAAAGGGAAATTAATTAATGTACTTTCCTTAAATGAACAAGAGAGCATAAAAAAGGGAGGAATTATGGGTGTTATTATATGAAAGTGTTTTGAATAGCTAAAGAATTTTTGGAAAGGATTTGGAGGTAATATTAAAAGGATTTTATTGGAGAATTGATTATATAAGAGGGTTGATAAAATAAGTAATAAAGAGATTGTTTTAATAAAAGCAAATCTTTTAAAAATTGGGTATTTAAGGCTGAGAGCGGAAGATGATTGAGCTAATAAAGGGTAATTTATTATATATTTTCTGAAAATAATTTTCAATAATGGTTTTGATGTTACAAAATTAAAGTCATAGTTTAATGAAATTAATTTTGGTAATAAATGTGATTGGAGTAAACAGAGTAATTGCATAAAGTTTAAAATAACGTTTACTGTAAATAAAACTGTTTTAAAGGAGTATTTATGAGTGATTTTGGAGACATAATAACGGAAGGAAGAAAAATTAAATATGTTTGAAAGGATTTGTATTCTGTAATTCTTTATGAGAGGAATTAATTCGGAATTATTGGCTAATATTATATGTTTACAAAAAAATTGCAAGGCAAAAGTGAAATGAAAATTAATGGAGCTTTGAATAGTATAATAAAAATTCAGAAAAATTTGAAAAGTTGAATCCATTAAGGGGTATTTCAGAGATATTGGAAAAACCTGAAGAGGTCGGTTGTGAATGAGAATTAAAACAATTTTTTGTAAAATCAGGCTGAATAATAATAATAAGTTTGAAGAACAAAATTGATATGTTAATGAGAGTTCCCTTTTAGAAAGGGCTAGAATATTGTCCCATAAGTGGGCTTGTGAAAGATCACCTAATAAGGTGTAGTGGGAAGGGATGTTTAACAAGCATGACAGAAGATAGAAATCGTTGGCAGTATAACATACAATTATCGAGTAATATAAACCAAGCATAGCAGTAATTATATAATCTATAAAGCAATTAAAGGCATAGAAAAAATAAAAGAAGAGCAGGGAATGAGGAAGGCAAGGAAGAATAATTACAGACCAAAGGGGAGGAAGAAGCGGGAATAAGAAAATTAATACAGACCAAATGAGCAAAAAAATATAGGGGGATGAAATAAGAAGCTTAAATTTAAATAAAATGAAATGAGGATTTAACCCAGTGGAATTAGTGGAGATCCAGCCTTCCTTGGGTGGCCGTGATATAGCTAGTAACCCTGTGGTCGTTGATGAAGTATAGTGAGAACCACCATCGAAGAACTTACAAGGAAAGCAAGTACAATGCGTTACAGGGAAGCATGTGAGAATACTTGTAAAACAAAGGGAAAGAGTACCCTTGTGTAAATCATTCAAGGCCTTAAAAAATAATAAATCTGAAAGAGTAGAGCAGTCATGACATTTAGAGAAATGATTAGTCAGCATGAGAGAAATGATAATACTAGTAAAATGAGAAGTATAAGAGGGAGAGAGTCTGAGTTGTTGCATAATTACATATTTAATATCAGAAAGATGGCCCTGTGATATAATGTTAGACTTAGAGTGCAAACTCAGAAAATGGATATGAAGCATGAGATTTGGAATAGTAAAGTTTAGCAAGAGTGTCAGTACAGGGATGTTAATAAAACAACAGTTATTAAAGGTGAATAAAAACATATATGTAATTGAGTTAATAACAGTATAAAAAACTTTTAAAATCAAATTCATCCATTGATATACATATAAGTTAGAGTAAAACGGAATATAGATAGGAACCCATATTAGACATATATCGATTATAATGTAATTTCCCAGAGTGTGGGCTTGAAAAAGAATCCCTGACAGGGCTTGATGATGCATTAGTAAAGGATAAACAGTGAATATTGATATGTGCATAATAATGTAAGGCATGTCCATAGTTATGAATGTATTATGGTCCCAAATTGCAAACATACATATATAAACAGATAGCGAATCATAGAACAGAGACCAACAGATTAAGGATGAAGGATTGAATAATACCAAAAATGAAATGCAAATATACAGAAACTTCAACAACCAGGGAGGAAGGATAATACAAAAAAAGGATGAAGAGATTAAGATTACCAGGAGCGGGAGGAGAACATACGTCGAGATCAAACCAAATGTAGCAGAAAGAGAAGAAAGTCTGGGAGATGTATTAAAATTTATCTGCCGAAGAGAAAATAAAATTAAAAAGATTGTTAACAGAAAAGAAAAACACAGAAGAAAGAAAAAATAAAAGGGAAAGGAAAACTCTAGATATCGTTGTAAAATGGGCATTGATTGGAGCCGCCGCCATACAACGTATGGAAAAGAAACAGGTAGCAGAAAAAAGCCTAAAATGGAGTGCTTTCGAGGGAAACCCAAAAGGTTACAAATGATATCGGCCA
Organism: Hibiscus trionum; assembly: GCA_030270665.1. NCBI lineage: Eukaryota > Viridiplantae > Streptophyta > Magnoliopsida > Malvales > Malvaceae > Hibiscus > Hibiscus trionum. The sequence continues at coordinate 32,889,970 of BSYR01000008.1, forward strand.
TTTTAGACAGCCATTCGATAGGAAACCCTAAACCCAGAGAAGACGAGAGAGGGCTAAACCCATCGCCAGAAGAAAAGATAGATATAACAGGCATCGAACTATCTGCATGTGAAAAGAGGAGTCTACAAAACCAAAAGGAAAATAAAGTAAAAACCCAGATCGATGGTAAAAAAAATAAAACGAGAGATAGAAGAGAGAGCGAGGAAAAATCCCAAACAGTGGTGGAGGGTTCTGAGACCGTCCAAAAAAGAGATCTGAAAATGGGCCTTTCAATGGACCCGTTGGAATTTTAACTGAGTAAAAAGTACAGAAATTGAGGTTTTCAATATAATTGTGTTGAAAAGCTCCTAATCAATTATTTGAACTCCTAAAATTTGATTAAAACTTGTTTTGCGGTCCTTTTTGTCGAGGTATCGGACGAGCATGTCTAAATGGGCCTTTCAATGGACCCGTTGGAATTTTAACTGAGTAAAAAGTACAGAAATTGAGGTTTTTCAATATAAATGTGTTGAAAAGCTCATAATCAATTATTTGAACTCCTAAAATTTGATTAAAACTTGTTTTGCGGTCCTTTTTGTCGAGGTTTCGGACGAGCGGGTCTAAATGGGCCTTTCAATGGACCCGTTGGAAATTTAACTGAGTAAAAAGTACAGAAATTGAGGTTTTGCAATATAATTGTGTTGAAAATCTCCTAATCAATTATTTGAACTCCTAAAATTTGATTAAAACTTGTTTTGCGGTCCTTTTTGTCGAGGTTTCGGACGAGCGGGTCGAAATGGGCCTTTCAATGGACCCGTTGGAATTTTAACTGATTAAAAAGTACTGAAATTGAGGTTTTGCAAAATAATTGTGTTGAAAAGCTCCTAATCAATTATTTGAACTCCTAAAATTTGATTAAAACTTGTTTTGCGGTCCTTTTTGTCGAGGTTTCGGACAAGCAGGTCTAAATGGGCCTTTCAATGGACCCGTTGGAATTTTAACTGAGTAAAAAGTACAGAAATTGAGGTTTTGCAATATAATTGTGTTGAAAAGCTCCTAATCAATTACATGAACTCCTAAAATTTGATTAAAACTAGTTTTGTAGTCCTTTTTGTAGAGGTTCTCGGACGAGCGGGTCGAAATGGGCCTTTCAATGGACCCGTTGGAATTTTAACTGAGTAAAAAGTGCAGAAATTGAGGTTTTTCAATGTAATTATGTTGAAAAGATCCTAATCAATTACACGAACTCCTAAAACTTGATTAAAACTTGTTTTGCAGTCCTTTTTTGTAGAGGTGTCGGACGAGTGGGTCGAAAAGGGCCTTTCAATGGACCCGTTGGAATTTTAACTAAGTAAAAAGTACAGAAATTGAGGTTTTTCAATATAATTGTGTTGAAAAGATCCTAATCAATTACATGAACTCCTAAAATTTGATTAAAACTTGTTTTACAGTCCTTTTTGTAGAGGTTTCGGACGTGCGGTTCTAAATGGGCCTTTCAATGGACCCGTTGGAATTTTAACTATGTAAAAAGTACAGAAATTGAGGTTTTTCAATATAATTGTGTTGAAAAGCTCCTAATCATTTATTTGAACTCCTAAAATTTGATTAAAACTTTTTTGCGGTCCTTTTTGTATCGGTTTCGGACGAGCACGTCTAAATGGGCCTTACAATGGACCCGTTGGAATTTTAACTGAGTAAAAAGTACAGAAATTGAGGTTTTGCAGTATAGTTGTGTTGAAAAGCTCCTAATCAATTATTTGAACTCCTAAAATTTGATTAAAACTTGTTTTGCAGTCCTTTTTGTAGAGGTTTCTGAAGAGCGGGTCGAAATGGGCCTTTCAATGGACCCGTTGGAATTTTAACTGAGTAAGGAGTACAGAAATTGAGGTTTTGCAATATAATTGTGTTGAAAAGATCCTAATCAATTACATGAACTCCTAAAATTTGATTAAAACTTGTTTTACGGTCCTTTTTGTCGAGGTTTCGGACGAGCAGGTCTAAATGGGCCTTTCAATGGACCCTTTGGAATTTTAACTGAGTAAAAAGTACAGAAATTGAGGTTTTGCAATATAATTGTGTTGAAAAGCTCCTAATCAATTACATGAACTCCTAAAATTTGATTAAAACATGTTTTGCAGTCCGTTTTGTAGAGGTTTCGTACGAACGGGTCGAAATGGGCTTTTTAGTGGACCCGTTGGAATTTTAACTGAGTAAAAAGTATAAAAATTGAGTTTTTGCAATATAATTGTGTTGAAAAGCTCATAATCAATTATTTGTACTCCTAAAATATGATCAAAACTTGTTTTGCGGTCCTTTTGTAGAGGTTTCGGACGTGCGGGTCTAAATGGGAATTTCAGTGGACCCGTTGGAATTTTAACTGAGTAAAATGTATAAGAATTGAAGTTTTGCAATATAATTGTGTTGAAAAGCTCCTAATCATATATTTGAACTCCTAAAATTTGATTAAAACGTTTTGGCGGTCCTTTTTTTATCGGTTTCGGATAAGGAGGTTCAAATGGGCCTTACAATGTACCCGTTGGAATTTTAACTGAGTAAAAAGTACAGAAATTGACGTTTTTCAATATAATTATGTTGAAAAGAACCTAATCAATTACATGAACTCCTAAAATTTGATTAAAACTTGTTTTGCAGTCCTTTTTGTAGAGGTTTCGGACGATGGGGTCGAAATGGGCCTTTCAATGGACCCGTTGGAATTTTAATTGGGTAAAAAGTACAGAAATTGAGGTTTTGCAATATAATTGTGTTGAAAAGCTCCTAATCAATTACATGAACTCCTAAAATTTGATTAAAACTTGTTTTGCATTCCTTTTTGTAGAGGTTTCGGACAAGCGGGTCGAAATGGGCCTTTCACTGGACCCTTTGGAATTTTAACTGAGTAAAAAGTACAGAAATTGAGTTTTTGCAATATAATTGTGTTGAAAAGCTCCTAATCAATTTTTTGAACTCCTAAAACTTGATTAAAACTTGTTTTGCGGTCCTTTTTGTAGAGGTTTCGGACGAGCAGGTCTAAATGGGCCTTTCAACGGACCCGTTGGAATTTTAACTGAGTAAAAAGTACAAAAATTGAGGTTTTGAAATATAATTGTGTTGAAAATCTCCTAATCAATTACATGATCTCCTAAAATTTGATTAAAACTTGTTTTGCGACCCTTTTTGTAGAGGTTTCGGACGAGCATGTCTAAATAGGCCTTTCAATAGACCCGTTGGAATTTTAACTGAGTAAAAAGTACAGAAATTGAGGTTTTGCAATATAATTGTGTTGAAAAGCCTCTAATCAATTACATGAACTCCTAAAATTTGATTAAAACTTGTTTTGCAGTCCTTTTTGTAGAGGTTTCGGACGAGCGGGTCGAAATGGGCCTTTCAATGGACCCGTTGGAATTTTAACTGAGTAAAAAGTACAGAAATTGAGGTTTTACAATATAATTGTGTTGAAAAGCTCCTAATCAATTATTTGAACTCCTAAAATTTGATTAAAACTTGTTTTCTGGTCCTTTTTGTCGAGGTTTCGGACGAGCAGGTCTAAATGGGCCTTTCAATGGACCCGTTGGAATTTTAACTGAGTAAAAAGTAAAGAAATTGAGGTTTTGCAATATAAATGTGTTGAAAAGATCCTAATCAATTACATGAACTCCTAAAATTTGATTAAAACTTGTTTTGCAGTCCTTTTTGTAGAGGTTTTGGACGAGCGTTCGAAACGGGCCTTTCAATGGACCCGTTGGAATTTTAACTGAATAAAAAGTACAGAAATTGAGGTTTTTCAATATAATTGTGTTGAAAAGCTCCTAATAAATTACATGAACTCCTAATTTTTTTATTAAAACTTGTTTTGCAGTCCTTTTTGTCGAGGTTTCGGACGAGCAGGTCTAAATGGGCCTTTCAATGGACCCGTTGGAATTTTAACTGAGTAAAAAGTACAGAAATTGAGGTTTTTCAATATAATTGTGTTGAAAAGCTCCTAATCAATTATTTGAACTCCTAAAATTTGATTAAAACTTTTTTGCGTTCCTTTTTGTATCAGTTTCGGACGAGCAGGTCTAAATGGGCCTTACAATGGACCCGTTGGAATTTTTAGTGGGGAAAAAGTACAAAAAATGAAGTTTTGCAATATAACTGTGTTGAAAAGCTCCTAATCAATTACATGAACTCCTAAAATTTGATTAAAACTTGTTTTCCAGTCCTTTTTGTAGAGGTTTCGGACGAGCGGGTCGAAATGGGCCATTGAATGGACCCGTTGGAATTTTAACTGAGTAAAAAGTACAGAAATTGAGGTTTTTCAATATAATTGTGTTGAAAAGCTCCTAATAAATTATATGAACTCCTAATTTTTTTATTAAAACTTGTTTTGCAGTCCTTTTTGTCGAGGTATCGGACGAGCAGGTCTAAATGGGCCTTTCAATGGATCCGTTGGAATTTTAACTGAGTAAAAAGTACAGAAATTGAGGTTTTTCAATATAATTGTGTTGAAAAGCTCCTAATCAATTATTTGAACTCCTAAAATTTGATCAAAACTTGTTTTGCGGTCCTTTATGTAGAGGTTTCGGACGTGCGGGTCTTAATGGGCCTTTCAATGGACCCGTTGGAATTTTAACTGAGTAAAATATATTATAATTGAAGTTTTGCAATATAATTGTGTTGAAAATCTCCTAATCATTTATTTGAACTCCTAAAATTTGATTAAAACTTTTTTGCGTTCCTTTTTGTATCAGTTTCGGACGAGCATGTCTAAATGGGCCTTACAATGGACCCGTTGGAATTTTAACTGGAGAAAAAGTACAGAAATTGAGGTTTTGCAGTATAATTGTGTTGAAAGACGAGCGCGTCTAAATGGGCCTTTCAATGGACCCGTTGGAATTTTAACTGATAAAAAGTACAGAAATTGAGGTTTTTCAATATAATTGTGTTGAAAAGCTCCTAATCAATTATTTGAACTCCTAAAATTTGATTAAAACTTGTTTTGCGGTCCTTTTTGTCGAGGTATCGGACGAGCATGTCTAAATGGGCCTTTCAATGGACCCGTTGGAATTTTAACTGAGTAAAAAGTACAGAAATTGAGGTTTTTCAATATAATTGTGTTGAAAAGCTCATAATCAATTATTTGAACTCCTAAAATTTGATTAAAACTTGTTTTGCAGTCCTTTTTGTAGAGGTTTCGGACGTGCGGTTCTAAATGGGCCTTTCAATGGACCCGTTGGAATTTTAACTGAGTAAAAAGTACAAAAATTGAGGTTTTTCAATATAATTGTGTTGAAAAGCTCCTAATCATTTATTTGAACTCCTAAAGTTTGATTAAAACTTTTTTGCGGTCCTTTTTGTATCGGTTTCGGACGAGCACGTCTAAATGGGCCTTACAATGGACCCGTTGGAATTTTAACTGAGTAAAAAGTACAGAAATTGAGGTTTTGCAGTATAGTTGTGTTGAAAAGCTCCTAATCAATTATTTGAACTCCTAAAATTTGATTAAAACTTGTTTTGCAGTCCTTTTTGTATAGGTTTCTGAAGAGCGGGTCGAAATGGGCCTTTCAATGGACCCGTTGGAATTTTAACTGAGTAAAGAGTACAGAAATTGACGTTTTGCAATATAATTGTGTTGAAAAGATCCTAATCAATTACATGAACTCCTAAAATTTAATTAAAACTTGTTTTGCACTCCTTTTTGTCGAGGTTTCGGACGAGCAGGTCTAAATGGGCCTTTCAATGGACCCTTTGGAATTTTAACTCAGTAAAAAGTACAGAAATTGAGGTTTTGCAATATAATTGTGTTGAAAAGCTCCTAATCAATTACATGAACTCCTAAAATTTAATTAAAACTTGTTTTGCAGTACTTTTTGTAGGGGTTTCGGACGAGCGGGTCGAAATGGGCCTTTCAATGGACCCGTTGGAATTTTAACTGAGTAAAAAGTAAAGAAATTGAGGTTTTGCAATATAATTGTGTTGAAAAGCTCCTAATCAATTACATGAACACCTAAAATTTGATTAAAACTTGTTTTGTAGTCCTTTTTGTCGAGGTTTCGGACGAGTGGGTCGAAATGGGCCTTTCAATGGACCCGTTGGAATTTTAACTAAGTAAAAAGTACAGAAATTGAGGTTTTGTAATATAATTGTGTTGAAAAGATCCTAATCAATTACATGAACTCCTAAATTTGATTAAAACTTGTTTTGCAGTCCTTTTTTGTAGAGGTTTCAGATGAGCGCGTCTAAATGGGCCTTTCAATGGACCCGTTGGAATTTTAACTGAGTAAAAAGTACAGAAATTGAGGTTTTCAATATAATTGTGTTGAAAAGCTCCTAATCAATTATTTGAACTCCTAAAATTTGATTAAAACTTGTTTTGCGGTCCTTTTTGTCGAGGTATCGGACGAGCATGTCTAAATGGGCCTTTCAATGGACCCGTTGGAATTTTAACTGAGTAAAAAGTACAGAAATTGAGGTTTTTCAATATAAATGTGTTGAAAAGCTCATAATCAATTATTTGAACTCCTAAAATTTGATTAAAACTTGTTTTGCGGTCCTTTTTGTCGAGGTTTCGGACGAGCGGGTCTAAATGGGCCTTTCAATGGACCCGTTGGAATTTTAACTGAGTAAAGAGTACAGAAATTGAGGTTTTGCAATATAATTGTGTTGAAAAGATCCTAATCAATTACATGAACTCCTAAAATTTAATTAAAACTTGTTTTGCACTCCTTTTTGTCGAGGTTTCGGACGAGCAGGTCTAAATGGGCCTTTCAATGGACCCTTTGGAATTTTAACTGAGTAAAAAGTACAGAAATTGAGGTTTTGCAATATAATTGTGTTGAAAAGCTCCTAATCAATTACATGAACTCCTAAAATTTAATTAAAACTTGTTTTGCAGTCCTTTTTGTAGGGGTTTCGGACGAGCGGGTCGAAATGGGCCTTTCAATGGACCCGTTGGAATTTTAACTGAGTAAAAAGTAAAGAAATTGAGGTTTTGCAATATAATTGTGTTGAAAAGCTCCTAATCAATTACATGAACACCTAAAATTTGATTAAAACTTGTTTTGTAGTCCTTTTTGTCGAGGTTTCGGACGAGTGGGTCGAAATGGGCCTTTCAATGGACCCGTTGGAATTTTAACTAAGTAAAAAGTACAGAAATTGAGGTTTTGTAATATAATTGTGTTGAAAAGATCCTAATCAATTACATGAACTCCTAAATTTGATTAAAACTTGTTTTGCAGTCCTTTTTTGTAGAGGTTTCAGATGAGCGCGTCTAAATGGGCCTTTCAATGGACCCGTTGGAATTTTAACTGAGTAAAAAGTACAGAAATTGAGGTTTTCAATATAATTGTGTTGAAAAGCTCCTAATCAATTATTTGAACTCCTAAAATTTGATTAAAACTTGTTTTGCGGTCCTTTTTGTCGAGGTATCGGACGAGCATGTCTAAATGGGCCTTTCAATGGACCCGTTGGAATTTTAACTGAGTAAAAAGTACAGAAATTGAGGTTTTTCAATATAAATGTGTTGAAAAGCTCATAATCAATTATTTGAACTCCTAAAATTTGATTAAAACTTGTTTTGCGGTCCTTTTTGTCGAGGTTTCGGACGAGCGGGTCTAAATGGGCCTTTCAATGGACCCGTTGGAATTTTAACTAAGTAAAAAGTACAGAAATTGAGGTTTTGTAATATAATTGTGTTGAAAAGATCCTAATCAATTACATGAACTCCTAAATTTGATTAAAACTTGTTTTGCAGTCCTTTTTTGTAGAGGTTTCAGATGAGCGCGTCTAAATGGGCCTTTCAATGGACCCGTTGGAATTTTAACTGAGTAAAAAGTACAGAAATTGAGGTTTTCAATATAATTGTGTTGAAAAGCTCCTAATCAATTATTTGAACTCCTAAAATTTGATTAAAACTTGTTTTGCGGTCCTTTTTGTCGAGGTATCGGACGAGCATGTCTAAATGGGCCTTTCAATGGACCCGTTGGAATTTTAACTGAGTAAAAAGTACAGAAATTGAGGTTTTTCAATATAAATGTGTTGAAAAGCTCATAATCAATTATTTGAACTCCTAAAATTTGATTAAAACTTGTTTTGCGGTCCTTTTTGTCGAGGTTTCGGACGAGCGGGTCTAAATGGGCCTTTCAATGGACCCGTTGGAATTTTAACTGAGTAAAGAGTACAGAAATTGAGGTTTTGCAATATAATTGTGTTGAAAAGATCCTAATCAATTACATGAACTCCTAAAATTTAATTAAAACTTGTTTTGCACTCCTTTTTGTCGAGGTTTCGGACGAGCAGGTCTAAATGGGCCTTTCAATGGACCCTTTGGAATTTTAACTGAGTAAAAAGTACAGAAATTGAGGTTTTGCAATATAATTGTGTTGAAAAGCTCCTAATCAATTACATGAACTCCTAAAATTTAATTAAAACTTGTTTTGCGGTCCTTTTTGTAGGGGTTTCGGACGAGCGGGTCGAAATGGGCCTTTCAATGGACCCGTTGGAATTTTAACTGAGTAAAAAGTAAAGAAATTGAGGTTTTGCAATATAATTGTGTTGAAAAGCTCCTAATCAATTACATGAACACCTAAAATTTGATTAAAACTTGTTTTGTAGTCCTTTTTGTCGAGGTTTCGGACGAGTGGGTCGAAATGGGCCTTTCAATGGACCCGTTGGAATTTTAACTAAGTAAAAAGTACAGAAATTGAGGTTTTGTAATATAATTGTGTTGAAAAGATCCTAATCAATTACATGAACTCCTAAATTTGATTAAAACTTGTTTTGCAGTCCTTTTTTGTAGAGGTTTCAGATGAGCGCGTCTAAATGGGCCTTTCAATGGACCCGTTGGAATTTTAACTGAGTAAAAAGTACAGAAATTGAGGTTTTCAATATAATTGTGTTGAAAAGCTCCTAATCAATTATTTGAACTCCTAAAATTTGATTAAAACTTGTTTTGCGGTCCTTTTTGTCGAGGTATCGGACGAGCATGTCTAAATGGGCCTTTCAATGGACCCGTTGGAATTTTAACTGAGTAAAAAGTACAGAAATTGAGGTTTTTCAATATAAATGTGTTGAAAAGCTCATAATCAATTATTTGAACTCCTAAAATTTGATTAAAACTTGTTTTGCGGTCCTTTTTGTCGAGGTTTCGGACGAGCGGGTCTAAATGGGCCTTTCAATGGACCCGTTGGAAATTTAACTGAGTAAAAAGTACAGAAATTGAGGTTTTGCAATATAATTGTGTTGAAAATCTCCTAATCAATTATTTGAACTCCTAAAATTTGATTAAAACTTGTTTTGCGGTCCTTTTTGTCGAGGTTTCGGACGAGCGGGTCGAAATGGGCCTTTCAATGGACCCGTTGGAATTTTAACTGATTAAAAAGTACTGAAATTGAGGTTTTGCAAAATAATTGTGTTGAAAAGCTCCTAATCAATTATTTGAACTCCTAAAATTTGATTAAAACTTGTTTTGCGGTCCTTTTTGTCGAGGTTTCGGACAAGCAGGTCTAAATGGGCCTTTCAATGGACCCGTTGGAATTTTAACTGAGTAAAAAGTACAGAAATTGAGGTTTTGCAATATAATTGTGTTGAAAAGCTCCTAATCAATTACATGAACTCCTAAAATTTGATTAAAACTAGTTTTGTAGTCCTTTTTGTAGAGGTTCTCGGACGAGCGGGTCGAAATGGGCCTTTCAATGGACCCGTTGGAATTTTAACTGAGTAAAAAGTGCAGAAATTGAGGTTTTTCAATGTAATTATGTTGAAAAGATCCTAATCAATTACACGAACTCCTAAAACTTGATTAAAACTTGTTTTGTAGAGGTGTCGGACGAGTGGGTCGAAAAGGGCCTTTCAATGGACCCGTTGGAATTTTAACTAAGTAAAAAGTACAGAAATTGAGGTTTTTCAATATAATTGTGTTGAAAAGATCCTAATCAATTACATGAACTCCTAAAATTTGATTAAAACTTGTTTTACAGTCCTTTTTGTAGAGGTTTCGGACGTGCGGTTCTAAATGGGCCTTTCAATGGACCCGTTGGAATTTTAACTATGTAAAAAGTACAGAAATTGAGGTTTTTCAATATAATTGTGTTGAAAAGCTCCTAATCATTTATTTGAACTCCTAAAATTTGATTAAAACTTTTTTGCGGTCCTTTTTGTATCGGTTTCGGACGAGCACGTCTAAATGGGCCTTACAATGGACCCGTTGGAATTTTAACTGAGTAAAAAGTACAGAAATTGAGGTTTTGCAGTATAGTTGTGTTGAAAAGCTCCTAATCAATTATTTGAACTCCTAAAATTTGATTAAAACTTGTTTTGCAGTCCTTTTTGTAGAGGTTTCTGAAGAGCGGGTCGAAATGGGCCTTTCAATGGACCCGTTGGAATTTTAACTATGTAAAAAGTACAGAAATTGAGGTTTTTCAATATAATTGTGTTGAAAAGCTCCTAATCATTTATTTGAACTCCTAAAATTTGATTAAAACTTTTTTGCGGTCCTTTTTGTATCGGTTTCGGACGAGCACGTCTAAATGGGCCTTACAATGGACCCGTTGGAATTTTAATTGGGTAAAAAGTACAGAAATTGAGGTTTTGCAGTATAGTTGTGTTGAAAAGCTCCTAATCAATTACATGAACTCCTAAAATTTGATTAAAACTTGTTTTGCATTCCTTTTTGTAGAGGTTTCGGACAAGCGGGTCGAAATGGGCCTTTCACTGGACCCTTTGGAATTTTAACTGAGTAAAAAGTACAGAAATTGAGGTTTTGCAATATAATTGTGTTGAAAAGCTCCTAATCAATTTTTTGAACTCCTAAAACTTGATTAAAACTTGTTTTGCGGTCCTTTTTGTAGAGGTTTCGGACGAGCAGGTCTAAATGGGCCTTTCAACGGACCCGTTGGAATTTTAACTGAGTAAAAAGTACAGAAATTGAGGTTTTGCAATATAATTGTGTTGAAAAGCTCCTAATCAATTACATGAACTCCTAAAATTTGATTAAAACATGTTTTGCGGCCCTTTTTGTAGAGGTTTCGTACGAACGGGTCGAAATGGGCTTTTTAGTGGACCCGTTGGAATTTTAACTGAGTAAAAAGTATAAAAATTGAGTTTTTGCAATATAATTGTGTTGAAAAGCTCATAATCAATTATTTGTACTCCTAAAATATGATCAAAACTTGTTTTGCGGTCCTTTTGTAGAGGTTTCGGACGTGCGGGTCTAAATGGGAATTTCAGTGGACCCGTTGGAATTTTAACTGAGTAAAATGTATAAGAATTGAAGTTTTGCAATATAATTGTGTTGAAAAGCTCCTAATCATATATTTGAACTCCTAAAATTTGATTAAAACGTTTTGGCGGTCCTTTTTTTATCGGTTTCGGATAAGGAGGTTCAAATGGGCCTTACAATGTACCCGTTGGAATTTTAACTGAGTAAAAAGTACAGAAATTGACGTTTTTCAATATAATTATGTTGAAAAGAACCTAATCAATTACATGAACTCCTAAAATTTGATTAAAACTTGTTTTGCAGTCCTTTTTGTAGAGGTTTCGGACGATGGGGTCGAAATGGGCCTTTCAATGGACCCGTTGGAATTTTAATTGGGTAAAAAGTACAGAAATTGAGGTTTTGCAATATAATTGTGTTGAAAAGCTCCTAATCAATTACATGAACTCCTAAAATTTGATTAAAACTTGTTTTGCATTCCTTTTTGTAGAGGTTTCGGACAAGCGGGTCGAAATGGGCCTTTCACTGGACCCTTTGGAATTTTAACTGAGTAAAAAGTACAGAAATTGAGGTTTTGCAATATAATTGTGTTGAAAAGCTCCTAATCAATTTTTTGAACTCCTAAAACTTGATTAAAACTTGTTTTGCGGTCCTTTTTGTAGAGGTTTCGGACGAGCAGGTCTAAATGGGCCTTTCAACGGACCCGTTGGAATTTTAACTGAGTAAAAAGTACAAAAATTGAGGTTTTGAAATATAATTGTGTTGAAAATCTCCTAATCAATTACATGATCTCCTAAAATTTGATTAAAACTTGTTTTGCGGCCCTTTTTGTAGAGGTTTCGGACGAGCATGTCTAAATAGGCCTTTCAATAGACCCGTTGGAATTTTAACTGAGTAAAAAGTACAGAAATTGAGGTTTTGCAATATAATTGTGTTGAAAAGCCTCTAATCAATTACATGAACTCCTAAAATTTGATTAAAACTTGTTTTGCAGTCCTTTTTGTAGAGGTTTCGGACGAGCGGGTCGAAATGGGCCTTTCAATGGACCCGTTGGAATTTTAACTGAGTAAAAAGTACAGAAATTGAGTTTTTACAATATAATTGTGTTGAAAAGCTCCTAATCAATTATTTGAACTCCTAAAATTTGATTAAAACTTGTTTTCTGGTCCTTTTTGTCGAGGTTTCGGACGAGCAGGTCTAAATGGGCCTTTCAATGGACTCGTTGGAATTTTAACTGAGTAAAAAGTAAAGAAATTGAGGTTTTGCAATATAAATGTGTTGAAAAGATCCTAATCAATTACATGAACTCCTAAAATTTGATTAAAACTTGTTTTGCAGTCCTTTTTGTAGAGGTTTTGGACGAGCGTTCGAAACGGGCCTTTCAATGGACCCGTTGGAATTTTAACTGAATAAAAAGTACAGAAATTGAGGTTTTGCAATATAATTGTGTTGAAAAGATCCTAATCAATTATATGAACTCCTAAGTTTGATTAAAACTTGTTTTGCAGTCCCTTTTGTAGATGTTTCGGACGAGCGCGTCTAAATGGGCCTTTCAATGGACCCGTTGGAATTTTAACTGAGTAAAAAGTACAGAAATTGAGGTTTTTCAATATAATTGTGTTGAAAAGCTCCTAATCAATTATTTGAACTCCTAAAATTTGATTAAAACTTGTTTTGCGGTCGTTTTTGTCGAGGTATCGGACGAGCAGGTCTAAATGGGCCTTTCAATGGACCCGTTGGAATTTTAACTGAATAAAAAGTATAGAAATTGAGGTTTTTCAATATAATTGTGTTGAAAAGCTCCTAATCAATTATATGAACTCCTAAAATTTGATTAAAATTTGTTTTGCGGTCCTTTTTGTCGAGGTTTCGGACGAGCCGGTCGAAATGGGCCTTTCAATGGACCCGTTGGAATTTTAACTGAGTAAAAAGTACAGAAATTGAGGTTTTGAAATATAATTGTGTTGAAAAGCTCCTAATCAATTATTTGAACTCCTAAAATTTGATTAAAACTTGTTTTGCGGTCCTTTTTGTCGAGGTTTCAGACAAGCAGGTCTAGATGGGCCTTTCAATGGACTCGTTGGAATTTTAACTGAGTAAAAAGTACAGAAATTGAGGTTTTGCAATATAATTGTTTTGAAAACCTCCTAATCAATTATTTGAACTCCTAAAATATGATTTAAACTTGTTTTGCGGTCCTATTTGTCGAGGTTTCAGACAAGTAGGTCTAGATGGGCCTTTCAATGGACCCGTTGGAATTTTAACTGAGTAAAAAGTATAGAAATTAAGGTTTTTCAATATAATTGTGTTGAAAAGCTCCTAATAAATTAAATGAACTCCTAAAATTTGATTAAAACTTGTTTTGCAGTCCTTTTTGTAGACGTTTCGGACGAGCGGGTTGAAATGGGCCTTTCAATGGACCCGTTGGAATTTTAACTGAGTAAAAAGTACAAAAATTGAGGTTTTGTAATATAATTGTGTTGAAAATCTCCTAATCAATTACATGATCTCCTAAAATTTGATTAAAACTTGTTTTGCGGCCCTTTTTATAGAGGTTTCAGACGAGCATGTCTAAATGGGCCTTCCAATGTACCCGTTGGAATTTTAACTGAGTAAAAAGTACAGAAATTGAGGTTTTGCAATATAATTGTGTTAAAAGCTCATAATCAATTATTTGTAATCCTAAAATATGATCAAAACTTGTTTTGCGGTCCTTTATGTAGAGGTTTCAGACGAGCGGGTCGAAATGGGCCTTTCAATGGACCCGTTGGAATTTTAACTGAGTAAAAAGTACAGAAATTGAGGTTTTGCAATATAATTGGGTTGAAAAGATCCTAATTAATTACATGAACTCCTAAAATTTAATTAAAACTTGTTTTGTAGTCCTTTTTGTAGAGGTTTCGGACGAGCGGGTCGAAATGGGTGTTTCAATGGACCCGTTGGAATTTTAACTGAGTAAAAAGTACAGAAATTGAGATTTTGAAATATAATTCTGTTAAAAAGCTCCTAATCAATTATTTGAACTCCTAAAATTTGATTAAAACTTGTTTTGCGGCCCTGTGTCAAGGTTTCGGACGAGCATGTCTAAATGGGCCTTTCAATGGACCCATTAGAATTTTAACTGAGTAAAAAGTACAAAAATTGAGGTTTTTCAATATAATTGTGTTGAAAAGCTCCTAATCAATTATTTGAACTCTTAAATTTTGATTAAAACTTGTTTTGCGGTCCTTTTGTCGAGGTTTCGGACGAGCAGGTGTAAATGGGCCTTTCAATGGACCCGTTGGAATTTAAACTCAGTAAAAAGTACAGAAATTGAGTTTTTTCAATATAATTGTGTTGAAAAGCTCCTAATAAATTACATAAACTCCAAAAATTTGATTAAAACCTGTTTTGCAGTACTTTTTGTAGAGGTTTCGGACGAGCGGGTCGAAATGGGCCTTTCAATGGACCCGTTGGAATTTTAACTGAGTAAAAAGTACAGAAATTGAGGTTTTGCAATATAATTGTGTTAAAAGCTCATAATCAATTATTTGTAATCCTAAAATATGATCAAAACTTGTTTTGTGGTCCTTTATGTAGAGGTTTCAGACGAGCGGGTCGAAATGGGCCTTTCAATGGACCCGTTGGAATTTTAACTGAGTAAAAAGTACAGAAATTGAGGTTTTGCAATATAATTGGGTTGAAAAGATCCTAATTAATTACATGAACTCCTAAAATTTAATTAAAACTTGTTTTGTAGTCCTTTTTGTAGAGGTTTCGGACGAGCGGGTCGAAATGGGTGTTTCAATGGACCCGTTGGAATTTTAACTGAGTAAAAAGTACAGAAATTGAGATTTTGAAATATAATTCTGTTAAAAAGCTCCTAATCAATTATTTGAACTCCTAAAATTTGATTAAAACTTGTTTTGCGGCCCTGTGTCAAGGTTTCGGACGAGCAGGTCTAAATGAGCCTTTCAATGGACCATTGGAATTTTAACTGAGTAAAAAGTACAAAAATTGAGGTTTTTCAATATAATTGTGTTGAAAAGCTCCTAATCAATTATTTGAACTCCTAAATTTTGATTAAAACTTGTTTTGCGGTCCTTTTGTCGAGGTTTCGGACGAGCAGGTGTAAATGGGCCTTTCAATGGACCCGTTGGAATTTAAACTGAGTAAAAAGTACAGAAATTGAGGTTTTTCAATATAATTGTGTTGAAAAGCTCCTAATAAATTACATAAACTCCAAAAATTTGATTAAAACTTGTTTTGCAGTACTTTTTGTAGAGGTTTCGGACGAGCGGGTCGAAATGGGCCTTTCAATGGACCCGTTGGAATTTTAACTGAGTAAAAAGTACAGAAATTGAGGTTTTGCAATATAATTGTGTTAAAAGCTCATAATCAATTATTTGTAATCCTAAAATATGATCAAAACTTGTTTTGCGGTCCTTTTTGTAGAGGTTTCAGACGAGCGGGTCGAAATGGGCCTTTCAATGGACCCGTTGGAATTTTAACTGAGTAAAAAGTACAGAATTGAGGTTTTGCAATATAATTGGGTTGAAAAGATCCTAATCAATTACATGAACTCCTAAAATTTAATTAAAACTTGTTTTGTAGAACTTTTTGTAGAGGTTTCGTACGAGCGGGTCGAAATGGGTGTTTCAATGGACCCGTTGGAATTTTAACTGAGTAAAAAGTACAGAAATTGAGATTTTGAAATATAATTCTGTTAAAAAGCTCCTAATCAATTATTTGAACTCCTAAAATTTGATTAAAACTTGTTTTGCGGCCCTATGTCAAGGTTTCGGACGAGCAGGTCTAAATGAGCCTTTCAATGGACCATTGGAATTTTAACTGAGTAAAAAGTACAAAAATTGAGGTTTTTCAATATAATTGTGTTGAAAAGCTCCTAATCAATTATTTGAACTCCTAAATTTTGATTAAAACTTGTTTTGCGGTCCTTTTGTCGAGGTTTCGGACGAGCAGGTGTAAATGGGCCTTTCAATGGACCCGTTGGAATTTAAACTGAGTAAAAAGTACAGAAATTGAGGTTTTTCAATATAATTGTGTTGAAAAGCTCCTAATAAATTACATAAACTCCAAAAATTTGATTAAAACTTGTTTTGCAGTACTTTTTGTAGAGGTTTCGGACGAGCGGGTCGAAATGGGCCTTTCAATGGACCCGTTGGAATTTTAACTGAGTAAAAAGTACAGAAATTGAGGTTTTGCAATATAATTGTGTTAAAAGCTCATAATCAATTATTTGTAATCCTAAAATATGATCAAAACTTGTTTTGCGGTCCTTTTTGTAGAGGTTTCAGACGAGCGGGTCGAAATGGGCCTTTCAATGGACCCGTTGGAATTTTAACTGAGTAAAAAGTACAGAATTGAGGTTTTGCAATATAATTGGGTTGAAAAGATCCTAATCAATTACATGAACTCCTAAAATTTAATTAAAACTTGTTTTGTAGAACTTTTTGTAGAGGTTTCGGACGAGCGGGTCGAAATGGGCCTTTCAATGGACCCATTGGAATTTTAACTGAGTAAAAAGTACAAAATTGAGGTTTTTCAATATAATTGTGTTGAAAAGCTCCTAATCAATTATTTGAACTTTTAAAATTTGATTAAAACTTGTTTTGCGGACCTTTTGTCGAGGTTTCGGATGAGCAGGTGTAAATGGGCCTTTCAATGGACCCGTTGGAATTTAAACTGAGTAAAAAGTACAGAAATTGAGGTTTTTCAATATAATTGTGTTGAAAAGCTCCTAATAAATTACATAAACTCCTAAAATTTGATTAAAACTTGTTTTGCAGTCCTTTTTGTAGAAGTTTCAGACGAGCGGGTCGAAATGGGCCTATCAATGGACCCGTTGGAATTTTAACTGAGTAAAAAGTACAGAAATTGAGGTTTTGCAATATAATTGTTTTGAAAATCTCCTAATCAATTACATGATCTCCTAAATTTTGATTAAAACTTGTTTTGCGGCCCTTTTTGTAGAGGTTTCGGACAAGCATGTCTAAATGGGCCTTTCAATGGATCCGTTGGAATTTTAACTGAGTAAAAAGTATAAAAATTGAGGTTTTGCAATATAATTGTGTTGAAAAGCTCATAATCAATTATTTTTACACCTAAAATATGATCAAAACTTGTTTTGCGGTCCTTTATGTAGAGGTTTCGGACGTGCGGGTCTAAATGGGCCTTTCAGTGGACCCGTTGGATTTTTAACTGAGTAAAAAGTACATAAATTGAGGTTTTGCAATATAATTGTGTTGAAAGTCTCCTAATCATTTATTTGAACTCCTAAAATTTAATTAAAACTTTTTTGCGGTCCTTTTTGTATCGGTTTCGGACGAGCAGGTCTAAATGGGCCATACAATGGACCCGTTGGAATTTTAACTGAGGTTTTGCAATATAATTGTGTTGAAAAGCTCCTATTCAATTATTTGAACTCCTAAAATTTGATTAAAACTTGTTTTGCGGTCCTTTTTGTCGAGGTTTCGGACGAGCAGGTTTAAATGGGCCTTTCAATGGAGCCGATGGAATTTTAACTGAGTAAAAAGTACAGAAATTGAGGTTTTGCAATATAATTATGTTGAAAAGCTCCTAATCAATTATTTGAACTCCTAAAACTTGATTAAAACTTGTTTTGCGGTCCTTTTTGTAGAGGTTTCGGACGAGCAGGTCTAAATGGGCCTTTCAATGGACCCGTTGGAATTTAAACTGAGTAAAAAGTACAGAAATTGAGGTTTTTCAATATAATTATGTTGAAAAGCTCCTAATAAATTATATAAACTCCTAAAATTTGATTAAAACTTGTTTTGCAGTCCTTTTTGTAGAGGTTTCGGACGAGCGGGTCGAAATGGGCCTTTCAATGGACCCGTTGGAATTTTAACTAAGTATAATGTATATAAATTGAATTTTTGCAATATAATTGTTTTGAAAAGCTCCTAGTAAATTATTTGAACTCCTAAAATTTGATTAAACTTGTTTTGCGGTCCTTTTTGTCGAGGTTTCGGAAGAGCAGGTCTAAATGGGCCTTTCAATGGACCCGTTGGAATTTTAACTTGTTTTGCAGTCCTTTTTGTTGAGGTTTCGGACGAGCGGGTCGAAATGGGCCTTTCTATGGACCCGTTGGAATTTTAACTGAGTAAAAAGTGCAGAAATTGAGGTTTTGCAATATAATTGTTTTGAAAATCTCCTAATCAATTACATGATCTCCTAAATTTTGATTAAAACTTGTTTTGCGGCACTTTTTATAGAGGTTTCGGAAAAGCATGTCTAAATGGGCCTTTCAATGGATCCGTTGGAATTTTAACTGAGTAAAAAGTATAAAAATTGAGGTTTTGCAATATAATTGTGTTGAAAAGCTCATAATGAATTATTTTTACACCTAAAATATGATCAAAACTTGTTTTGCGGTCCTTTATGTAGAGGTTTCGGACGTGCGGGTCTAAATGGGCCTTTCAGTGGACCCGTTGGAATTTTAACTGAGTAAAAAGTACATAAATTGAGGTTTTGCAATATAATTGTGTTGAAAATATCCTAATCATTTATTTGAACTCCTAAAATTTAATTAAAACTTTTTTGCGGTCCTTTTTGTATCGGTTTCGGACGAGCAGGTCTAAATGGGCCATACAATGGACCCGTTGGAATTTTAACTGAGTAAAAAGTACATAAATTGTGGTTTTGCAATATAATTGTGTTGAAAAGCTCCTATTCAATTATTTTAACTCCTAAAATTTGATTAAAACTTGTTTTGCGGTCCTTTTTGTCGAGGTTTCGGACGAGCAGGTCTAAATGGGCCTTTCAATGGAGCCGTTGGAATTTTAACTGAGTAAAAAGTACAGAAATTGAGTTTTGCAATATAATTGTGTTGAAAAGCTCCTAATCAATTATTTGAACTCCTAAAACTTGATTAAAACTTGTTTTGCGGTCCTTTTTGTAGAGGTTTCGGACGAGCAGGTCTAAATGGGCCTTTCAATGGACCCGTTGGAATTTAAACTGAGTAAAAAGTACAGAAATTGAGGTTTTTCAATATAATTGTGTTGAAAAGCTCCTAATAAAATACATAAACTCCTAAAATTTGATTAAAACTTGTTTTGCAGTCCTTTTTGTAGAGGTTTCGGACGATCGGGTCGAAATGGGCCTTTCAATGGACCCGTTGGAATTTTAACTGAGTAAAAAGTACAGAAATTGATGTTTTGCAATATAATTGTTTTGAAAATCTCCTAATCAATTACATGATCTCCTAAATTTTGATTAAAACTTGTTTTGCGGCCCTTTTTGTAGAGGTTTCGGACAAGCATGTCTAAATGGGCCTTTCAATGGATCCGTTGGAATTTTAACTGAGTAAAAAGTATAAATATTGAGGTTTTGCAATATAATTGTGTTGAAAAGCTCCTAATCAATTATTTGAACTCCTAAAATATGATCAAAACTTGTTTTGCGGTCCTTTATGTAGATGTTTCGGACGTGCGGGTCTAAATGGGCCTTTCAATGGAGCCGTTGGAATTTTAACTGAGTAAAAAGTACAGAAATTGAGGTTTTGCAATATAATTGTGTTGAAAAGCTCCTAATCAATTATTTGAACTCCTAAAATTTGATTAAAACTTGTTTTGCGGTCCTTTTTGTAGAGGTTTCGGACGAGCAGGTCTAATTGGGCCTTTCAATGGACCCGTTGGAATTTTAACTGAGTAAAAAGTACAAAAATTGAGGTTTTGTAATATAATTGTGTTGAAAATCTCCTAATCAATTACATGATCTCCTAAAATTTGATTAAAACTTGTTTTGCGGCCCTTTTTGTAGAGGTTTTGGACGAGCATGTCTAAATGGGCCTATCAATGGACCCGTTGGAATTTTTTTTGAAGAAAATGGGCCTCATTAAAAACCCCTCTAACCACCCTGTGCCCTGAGTTATATTAGAACGAAAAGGCTGAGTATCAGCCAGTGATCAGATTGAGTACAATCATGAATAATATAGTCAAAGTAAAGAGAGGATGCAGAGTGTAAAGCCCAAGAGGCTAAGTTATGAGCCACAAAATTGGATGATCTAGGTACAAAAGATAAACTAATCAAAGTAGAAGCCTCAAGCAAAGCCTTAGCTTCTGCGATATGCGGGCCCAATAAGGAAGCATCAGTAGTGGGCCGAGAGAGCTTATTTACAACGACGGCTGAGTCTGATTCGATGAGCACCTCAACCCAGCCTCTGTCTCTGACCATCATGATACCAGCAACGATGGCGTGGAGCTCGACCATGGTAGCATCCCGACAGCTGGCCTCATGAACGGCACATCCTCCAAGAATAGAACCTTGAGCATCACGGGAGACAACTCCGATAGCTGCAGAACCGGACCCTTGGTGAAAGGCACTGTCCACATTAATCTTGACAACCTCCGTCATCGGTGGTCTCCATTGTGGTGGGGCGGCGACGGGCACAGAGGTCGGCGGATGGGGAGCGGGGAGAGCATTGGCAGTGGCATAATCCTGTAAAAGATCCTGAGCATTCATGGCAGTGAGCCATGGTCGCTGGAGTCGTTGAGAGTGGATCCAGTAATTCTGTCGATTCCAGATATTCCATAGAGCCGTTAAGAGTAGAGCAAACCCCATATCATCCAGTCGCTTAGTTCCTTCAGTTAACCAAGATGCCATGGAAGTGGAGTGACTATCATAGATGCCAGAGGGAAGCCCAACTAGGCGAAGAATCTCATTAGCCCCTGGACAATCACGTAGGGCATGCACTGTCGTCTCCGTAATGGTAGGACAAAACGGGCACTGTCCAGCAGTAGGATGAATAATCTGTAATCTATCCCCTGTAGGTAACGCGTCCCGTCCAGCACGCCAGCTAAAGGAGTGAATTTTAGGCAGCGTTGGGGCCTTGGCAATAACCTTCCAAAGTCCGTTTGGCCTACCCAAGGGTCGTGAAGGTCTATGTAGAAAGAAGTATCTAGATCGAACGGAGTAGATCCCAGAGTCATGATGGCCCCAAATCAGGGTATCTCCCTGGGTTCGGATGATTGGAATTTGTAGGATGCGCTCAACATCATCCCTGTCAAAAACTTGACGAAGCTTGTTTTCATCCCAGCTAGTATAGTCACGAGACATATAATCATGACAACATGCAGGCAGCTCGTCATTGTCCAAATACTCCCAGAACATGGTAATCGGCGAGTCACCACCCCAGTTGTCACTAAGCATGCGGATCTTACTCTTATACCCTGGGCGCCAAAAATAACCTAGACCTAGAGACTGTATAGCTTGACTAATCCCCTTCCAAGCGAAGGATGCACGCTTGTCAGCCTGTGCGTGCAGCAAGTCGCCCGAGGGGTAGTACTTTGCACGAAGAACTCGTGCTAGCAGAGATTCAGGGTTCGATATAAGGTGCCAAATTTGTTTCCCAAGAAGGGCAATATTAAAATCACTTAGATCCCAAAAACCTAAGCCCCCTGCAGCTTTAGGGGTGCATAGGGTGTCCCATGACAGGAGTGGCCAGCCGTGTTTGTTACTGCGCCCTAACCACCAATAGCGACGAATAGAAGAGGTAATGTCATCAATGATGTTTTGCGGTAATAAGTAGCATGACATAACGTATTGAGGCATCGCTTGAGCCACATATTTGATGAGAATTTCTCTCCCACTGTAGGAAAGAAAGTTACTATCCCATTTACTCATTCGAGAGTGCACTTTGTCACGAACGAATCCGAACGAGGCAGTCCTGTTCCGTTTGATTAAAAGCGGCACACCCAGATAGATGCGTGGGTCGTCAACTAAGCGCACACCCATAGTTGATTGCATCTTTTGGAGAAAATGGGTCGAACACTTAGGGCTGCAAAAGGCCGTGGATTTATCAAAATTGACCGTCTGTCCGGAGGAGGAGGCATACATGGAAAGAATGTATCGGAGACGGTCAACTTCCTCAGCCCGGTTACGTAAAAACATAATGCTGACGTCAGCAAAAAGTAAATGGGTAACACGAGGCCCATGACGACTAGCGTTGAGGCCCAGCAGCCACCCTTCCCTTTGTTCCGTTTCGAGAGCTGCCGAAAGACCCTGGGAGCAGATCAAAAAAAGGAAGGTTGATAGAGGGTCACCTTGTCGAATACCCCGGGTGGGAAAGAATTCCTGGGATAGGGCACCGTTGACCCGTACCGAGAACGAAACAGACGAAACGCAGCGTAGAATAAGATTCACCCATTCCTTGGCAACCCCCATCCGTAGCATAACATCGCGCAAGAATGACCATTCTACACGGTCAAAAGCCTTCTCCATATCCAGCTTGACTGCTGCCCCTTGCGAGGCTACTGACCCGTTAGAATGAAGCGAGTGCACCAACTCGTGCGCTATGATGATGTTGTCAGTGATATTGCGGCCGCTAATGAACGCGGCTTGAGAAGCACTGATACAATAGGGTAAAATGGGTTTAAGACGATTAACCAGAACCTTAGAAACCGTCTTGTAGATGATAGTGCACAAGCTAATGGGTCTAAAGTGTTTCATGGTAGTAGGGTCAGATATTTTAGGGATGAGCACAATTACTGACCGGTTAACCGATGCCATGTCAGCTTTCCCCTAAAGGAGATCCAAGCAAAGTGTAAGGAATTCAGGTCCTATCAGATCCCAGTGCAGACGGTAAAAGCTACTAGGGAATCCATCAATTCCCGGTGCCTTCTTAGGGTTTATATCATGGAAGGCAGCTAAAACTTCCCCCTCAGTGAAAGGTTGCAGGAGAGTTGTGTTCATGTCCGAGGTTACCGTGGAACGTATATTCTCAAGTAGTGCCAGGGAAGATACTGGATTGGATGAGGAAAAATGTCCTGAAAATAGGATGAGGCAATGCAGAGTGTTTCAGAATTCGAGGTTTGCCATACACCGGTCTCATCAAGGAGGCCACGGTTTGTGTTTTTCCTCCGCCGTCGAGATGCTCGAGCGTGGAAATATGTGGTATTTTTGTCACCATTGGTCAACCAAGAAACTCGGGAGCGTTGTGCCCAATATGCCTCCCTGGCATCAGTTAAACTCCGGAGTTCGGATTTTGCACTATGCAGCGATGTCAGCGCCTTGTTGGAAAGGTGCCTACGACGTAAAAGAGCGTTGATTCTACGCTGCAACACCGCTATTCTATGTGCAGATTGCTGACGACGAGTGCTTTGCCACTCTTGAAGTTGGTGGCCCAAAGCGGAAAGTTTGTCTAAAAGGGGCCCAGAAGAGGAAGCCCATGTTTGTTGACAAACTTGTATGCATGATGGTTCGTTGGCCCAAAAGGATTCGAATCGGAAATGATCCGAGGTAGGCTCTTGGACAGTATGCGTATGGCCAATATTAGATGTGTCCATGATGATAACACTATGATATGATTCAAGTGAAAAAGAGTGGGAGTGCGAAAAGTGAGGGTGATCATGCAACCACTTAGAGCAAGCCACAAAGTGATCGAGTCTCTCGCAGATCGGGGTAACATTTGGTCCAGTTCGGGTCCAAGTGAACTAACCCTTGGTGGGCTTACAATCATATAGGTTATTACAAGAAAGACAATCTCGAAAATTATGAATTTGGGAGCGAGGTCTACGATTTCCACCTTGTTTTTCCTTGTCATTGAGAATGTCGTTAAGATCACCTCCGATAAGCCATGGGAGAGGTGAGATAGGTTTTAGGGAATCAATAAGGTCCCACGTTCGGGATTTCATATTCGTTGCAGCGTACCCATATATACCAGTAACTCTAAATTGATAATTAGAGCATTTCAAAAGCACATCAATATATCTGTCGGAGGACGAGAGTAAATCCAGTGAAATATTTTTATTCCAAAACAGGCCTAAGCCTGAACACGAAGGGCTGTTATCCACAGCAAAAAAACCATCCATATCAAGCAAAAGTTTAAGACTTTCAAACCGAACAAAATTTAAACGAGTTTCTGACAAAAAAATAACGTCCGAATGTAAACGAAAAACAATAGAACGTAATTCATGAACTGCCGAGGGCATACCAAGGCCTCGACAGTTCCAACATATGACTCTCATTTCTCTCGGCGGGGTTGACCGTCAACCACCGCCGAAGAGTTTTTGCTGCTCATCCCAGCTTTCAAACTTTTTGGGTTTTTTTCTTGTTGCTTTCCTGCTTTGCCTGCGATCAGGGGGGACGTACGAAGACGTTTAGCGATTCCTCCAGTAATAATAGGGGGCTACGCTTTGCTTTTTTAGGGCCAGCAACACTCTTCCCCTTGTCTGTAGTGGCAGCTAGCCAATCTTCAAATTTTGGGTTGACTGGAACCCCAGATTTGTTATTACTTTCACGTGTGGCCGTGTCAACGACAGTGGGCACTGGGACGTCATCTTCATCGATAAGAATAAACCTCTTTTCTGGCGGTGTGTCAGAGACATGTGGCTACACAGCAGTACCAGCATCCTCCTCAGGTTCATGAGATTCATTGACCACTGATTCCTCATCGGCGGGGATCATATCCAGTGGGGCAATGTCCAGTGGTTCCATGTGGCCAGTCACCTCATCAACCGGAGTAGTGAGGGGCAGCTCAGTGGACGTTATAGGCTCCTTAGCTTCTGCTGTGGGAATAGGCTCCTCGTCTCTGAGCAAATCACCGTCCTCCAGGTGCATATCCACTCCTGCACAAGTGGTGGCGTCTGCAGCAGCAGGTTGCACTGGTTGTGCCACCTCATCCGGGGTTGCAACAACATTGGCAGTCCGTTCCTTAGTTTTGTTTTCTGAAAACGAAGAAATAAGGTACACCAATGGTTGTAAGGAAAAAACTGTGTGAAAAAGAAACTTACATCCAAAGGCAGTTAATGAAATATAAATGAAGGAGAAGGATAAGCAATATGATATGTAAGAAAAACCTGTGACGGTCTCATGTTGTTTGGAAGATGAGCCCGGCTCGAAGTATCGGACCCGACCTCTCACATTAGTTTTGAGAGTTGGTTTTGGGGCCGGTGCACGGAGCCAGTCCCTGTATGGCAGACCTACACTAGGCTTGTCCTTGAAAGCAGCACAGGTGGCTCTAATATGAGAAAGTATCCCACATCCATGGCAGAAAGTGGGAAGCTTTTCATATTGCACGGGCGGCATTTTGGGCTTCTTATGGTCCTCCTCATCTGCCAAGGCTACTCCACGACGGAGTGGTTGGGTGATATCGACACGTAAAAATTTCACCATGTTACCTTCATCATCTTTTCGCGTATCCGTGCTTATCACTGCTCCTAGGCCACAGCCCAAAGCACGTCCCGCTACGTGAGCCACTGTGTCACCCATCATCATCGCCAAGGGCACTCGAAGGATACATACCCATATCCTCATGTGTGTGAACCGATATTCATCAATCATTAATTGGGGCTGAATGGGAACAAGAGCTAACTAGTCTCGTTTAAAAGTCCATGGTCCTCTCTTGAGAATCTCCCTCACCCGTGCTGCTGATTCAAACTTGAACAGGAAGTACCCCGATCCAAGGATAGTGATGGAGATGACTCTGTCATTTTTCCACACAGTCGTGAATACCCTCACAAGGGCAGCCTCATCAACTTTTGCAGTGGGGAAGATTTTCCCTAACAAAGAGCATTTCTGATCCTCTAGCGGTATGGCTTTCGTGGCTTTTGGGGCATAGACCACACTCTGCAGTGAATTGCAGGTTATCGAAGTGGTCCAAAAAGGAGTTAGAAGAAGCCATAGAGATGTGGTGGAAGCTTAGAGAAAGTTGGAGGCAGTGAAGTCGAAGGAAGTGGTAGACACTGTCTCGGACGTAATTGAGGTAGATGATAGATGAAAAGAAGGTAATATGGGAATGATAAACCCAGTCTGGTTCCTCAAATGACGATAAGTATAAATTTCAGAAAAAAAAAGAAATTTGAATTGGGGATATAGGATGAAGAGAAAAGAATTCAAATTGAGTGAGCTTTGTGTAAATTTGATAAAAGATACTCCTCAAAAAAGGAGGAGATCGATTATCATAATATCAGCAGCATCCCTAACTATTAGGAGCAGTGTTTTTGGAAAAGTCTGGAGATTGAGGCAAGGTAGGAGACCTAACATTAATTTAAATTTTAAAATTATGCTAAGTAATCGGGGATTATTATCTCTCCAAAAATATCGAAGATTCCAGCTCCTAAGAACGAGGGCAAGATATTCCGTACTAGGCTATGATTCGATGGATTCCAGGCCCGTGTTCCCGGCGGCGCCGTCGTGAAGGGGTGGTCGGAGGAAAAAACCTTTTCCCCTTACAGTTCCATAGCCCATAATGCTAGAGTTGGTCTGCAACCATTTTCCTTGTATAGCTGGTGGAGAACAAAACATATTTTCCACGTAGAAGTCATGCACGTAAAGTGCAATCTGCATGAACCATGCAGGTTGTATGGGCTTCCATTCGATGGTGTCGGGCCGTCCACTCGTCAGAATACCTTTAATCGTGGGTGTAGTCTGTCGATTTATCAGAACCCCCATAATCGTGGAGACTAGCCACCACAATATTGGAGGCCCATCGTGAGGCCACTTAAGCATCACACGTCTAATGAAACTGATCGTAATACAAGGCCCAGAAGGCCAGGAAAATTTCCTTGTGTTAAGAAGGAATGTGATGTAATTACAATACCATTGAGGCCAGGATAAAACTCGTGCATTGAATAGCAGATCGGGAAATAATTTGGATAATCCAAAACCCAAATGCTGATTAAAACGAGGCCATGTTGGACTATGGATCTGAAAAAACCCATAAGTAAAACATGTCCATTTTAATAGCCAGTAGCATCCAACGTAAAGGATGGATGAGAAAAAAATTAAAAAAACAGCATAAGAAGAGATACGTACCTTTGCTATGTCGGACCAGAAAAAGACATAACGCCAAAACTGGTGTATGGCTGGGGACGAAGAAGGATGAGAGGCAGTAGTCTGAGGAGGAGGAGGAGAAGGGGGAGGAAAGCCGGTGGCCGGTGGAGGAGAATGGGAAAGAGGGGGAGGAGGAGGCGGTGGTTAAAGGGTGGAGAGTGAGAAAGGGTTAGAAAAAGCAAAGGGAGGGAAAGAGAGAATTTTCGTTCCAACGTGGACCCATTGGAATTTTAACTAAGTACCCGTTGGAATTTTAACTGAGTAAAAAGTACAGAAATTGAGGTTTTGCAATATAATCGTGTTGAAAAGCTCCTAATCAATTACATGAATTCCTAAAATTTGATTAAAACTTGTTTTGCAGTTCTTTTTGTAGAGGTTTCAGACGAGCGGGTCGAAATAGGCCTTTCAATGGACCCGTTGGAATTTTAACTGATTAAAAAGTACAAAAATTGAGGTTTTGCAATATAATTGTGTTGAAAAGCTCCTAATCAATTACATGAAGTCCTAAAATTTGATTAAAACTTGTTTTGCAGTCCTTTTTGTAGAGGTTTCGGACGAGCGGGTCGAAATGGGCCTTTCAATAGACCCGTTGGAATTTTAACTGAGTAAAAAGTATAAAAATTGAGGTTTTGCAATATAATTGTGTTGAAAAGCTCATAATCAATTATTTGTATTCCTAAAATATGATCAAAACTTGTTTTGCGGTCTTTTATGTAGAGGTTTCGGACTTGCGGGTTTAAATGGGCCTTTCAATGGACCGTTGGAATTTTAACTGAGTAAAAAGTATAAAAATTGAGGTTTTGCAAAATAATTGTGTTGAAAATATCCTAATCATTTATTTGAACTCCTAAAATTTGATTAAAAATTTTTGCGGTCCTTTTTGTATGGGTTTCGGACGAGAAGGTCTAAATGGGCCTTACAATGGACCCGTTGGAATTTTAACTGAGTAAAAAGTACAAAAATTGAGGTTTTGCAATATAATTGTTTTGAAAAGCTCCTAATCAATTATTTGATAACTTGAAATTTGATTAAAACTTGTTTTGCGATCCTTTTTGTCGAGGTTTCGGATGAGCAAGTCGAAATGGGCCTTTCAATGGACCCGTTGGAATTTTAACTGAGTAAAAAGTACAGAATTGAGGTTTTGCAATATAATTGTGTTGAAAAGCTCCTAATCAATTACATGAACTCCTAAAATTTGATTAAAACTTGTTTTGCAGTCCTTTTTGTAGAGGTTTCGGACGAGCGGGTCGAAATGGGCCTTTCAATGGACCCGTTGGAATTTTAACTGAGTAAAAAGTACAGAAATTGAGGTTTTGCAATATAATTCTGTTGAAAAGCTCCTAATCAATTATTTAAACTCCTAAAATTCGATTAAAACTTGCTTTGCGGTCCTTT
Organism: Hibiscus trionum; assembly: GCA_030270665.1. Classification (NCBI taxonomy): domain Eukaryota; kingdom Viridiplantae; phylum Streptophyta; class Magnoliopsida; order Malvales; family Malvaceae; genus Hibiscus; species Hibiscus trionum. The sequence continues at coordinate 32,918,330 of BSYR01000008.1, forward strand.
TGTCGAGGTTTCAGACGAGCAGGTCTAAATGGGCCTTTTAATGGGCCCGTTGGAATTTTAACTGAGTAAAAAGTATTAAAATGTAGGTTTTTCAATATAATGGTGTTGAAAAGCTCCTAATCAATTATTTGAACTCCTAGAATTTGATTAAAACTTGTTTTGCGGCCCTTTTGTCGAGGTTTCGGACGAGCAGGTATAAATGGCCCTTTCAATGGACCCGTTGGAATTTTAACTGAGTAAAAAGTACAAAAAATGAGGTTTTGCAATATAATAGTGTTGAAAAGCTCCTAATCAATTAAATGAACTCCTAAAATTTGATGAAAACTTGTTTTGCAGTACTTTTTGTAGAGGTTTCCGACGAGCGGGTCGAAATGCGCCTTTCAATGGACCCGTTGGAATTTTAACTGAGTAAAAAGTACATAAATTGAGGTTTTGCAATATAATTGTGTTGAAAAGCTCATAATCAATTATTTGAACTCCAAATATTTGAATACAACTTTTTTGCGGTCCTTTTTGTAGAGGTTTCGGACGAGCATGTCTAAATGGGCCTTTCAATGGACCCGTTGGAATTTTAACTGAGTAAAAAGTATAAAAATTGAGGTTTTTCAATATAATTTTTTTGAAAAACTCCTAATCAATTACATGAACTCCTAAGATTTGATTAAAACTTGTTTTGCATTCCTTTTTGTAGAGGTTTCGAACGAGCGGGTCGAAATGGGCCTTTCAATGGACCCGTTGGAATTTTAACTGAGTAAAAAGTACAGAAATTGAGGTTTTCCAATAAAATTGTGTTGAAAATCTCCTAATCAATTACATGATCTCCTAAAATTTGATTAAAACTTGTTTTGCAGTCCTTCTTGTAGAGTTTTCGGACGAGCAGGTCGAAATAGGCCTTTCAATGGACCCATTGGAATTTTAACTGAGTAAAAAGTACAGAAATTGAGGTGTTGCAATATAATTGTGTTGAAAAGCTCCTAATCAATTACATGAACTCCTAAAATTTGATTAAAACTTGTTTTGCAGTCCTTTTTGTAGAGGTTTCGGACGAGCGGGTCGAAATGGGCCTTTCAATGGACCCGTTGGAATTTTAACTGAGTAAAAAGTACAGGAATTGAGGTTTTGTAATATAATTGTGTTGAAAAGCTCCTAATCAATTATTTGAACTCCTAAAATTTGATTAAAACTTGTTTTGCGGTCATTTTGTTGAGGTTTCGGACGAGCATGTCTAAATGGGCCTTTTAATGGGCCCGTTGGAATTTTAACTGAGTAAAAAGTATTAAAATTGAGGTTTTTCAATATAATTGTGTTGAAAAGCTCCTAATCAATTATTTGAACTCCTAAAATTTGATTAAAACTTGTTTTGCAGTCCATTTTGTAGAGTTTTCGGACGAGCGGGTCGAAATGGGCCTTTCAATGGACCCGTTGGAATTTTAACTGAGTAAAAAGTACAGAAATTGAAGTTTTGCAATATAATTGTGTTGAAAAGCTCCTAATCAATTACATTAACTCCTAAGATTTGATTAAAACTTGTTTTGCAGTCCTTTTGTAAAGGTTTCGAACGAGCGGATGGAAATGGGCCTTTCAATGGACCCGTTGGAATTTTAACTGAGTAAAAAGTACAGAAATTGAGGTTTTGCAATATAATTGTGTTGAAAAGCTCCGAATCATTTATTTGAACTCCTAAAATTTGATTAAAACTTGTTTCGCGACCCTTTTTGTAGAGGTTTCGGAGGAGCAGGTCTAAATGGGTTTTTCAATGGACCCGTTGGAATTTTAACTGAGTAAAAAGTACAGAAATTGAGGTTTTGCAATATAATTGTGTTGAAAAGCTATTAATAAATTACAGGAACTCCTAAATTTGATTAATACTTGTTTTGCAGTCCTTTTTGTAGAGGTTTCGGACGAGCGGGTCCAAATGGGCCTTTCAATGGACCCGTTTGAATTTTAACTGAGTAAAAAGTACAGAAATTGAGGTTTTGCAATATAATTGTGTTGAAAAGCTCCTAATCAATTATTTGAACTCCTAATATTTGAATAAAACTTTTTTGCAATCCTTTTTGTCTAGGTTTCGGACGAGCAGGTCTAAATGGTCCTTTTAATGGGCCCGTTGGAATTTTAACTGAGTAAAAAGTACATAAATTGAGGTTTTGCAATATAATTGTGTTGAAAAGCTATTAATCAATTACATAAACTCCTAAAATTTGATTAAAACTTGTTTTGCAGTCCTTTTTGTAGAGGTTTCGGACGAGCGGGTCGAAATGGGCCTTTCAATGGACCCGTTGGAATTTTAACTAAGTAAAAAGTACAGAAATTGAGGTGTTGCAATATAATTGTGTTGAAAATCTCCTAATTAATTACATGAACTCCTAAAATTTGATTAAAACTTGTTTTGTAGTCCTTTTTGTAGAGATTTCGGACGAGCGGGTCGAAATGGGCCTTTCAATGGACCCGTTGGAATTTTAACTGAGTAAAAAGTACATAAATTGAGGTTTTGCAATATAATTGTGTTGAAAAGCTATTAATCAATTACAGGAACTCCTAAATTTGATTAATACTTGTTTTGCAGTCCTTTTTGTAGAGGTTTCGGACGAGCGGGTCGAAATGGGCCTTTCAATGGACCCGTTTGAATTTTAACTGAGTAAAAAGTACAGAAATTGAGGTTTTGCAATATAATTGTTTTGAAAAGCTCCTAATCAATTATTTGAACTCCTAATATTTGAATAAAACTTTTTTGCTATCCTTTTTGTCTAGGTTTCGGACGAGCAGGTCTAAATGGTCCTTTTAATGGGCCCGTTGGAATTTTAACTGAGTAAAAAGTACATGAATTGAGGTTTTGCAATATAATTGTGTTGAAAAGCTCCTAATCAATTATTTGAACTCCTAAAATTTGATTAAAACTTGTTTTACGGTCCTTTTGTCGAGGTTTCAGACGAGCATGTCTAAATGGATCTTTTAATGGGCCCGTTGGAATTTTAACTGAGTAAAAAGTATTAAAATTGAGGTTTTTCAATATAATTGTGTTGAAAAGCTCCTAATCAATTATTTGAACTCATAAAATTTGATTAAAACTTGTTTTGCGGCCCTTTTGTCGAGGTTTCGGACAAGCAGGTATAAATGGCCCTTTCAATGGACCCGTTGGAATTTTAACTGAGTAAAAAGTACAGAAAATGAGGTTTTGCAATATAATTGTGTTTAAAAGCTCATAATCAATTACATGAACTCCTAAAATTTGATTAAAACTTGTTTTGCAGTCCTTTTTGTAGAGGTTTCGGACGAGCGTGTCGAAATGGGCCTTTCAATGGACCCGTTGGAATTTTAACTGAGTAAAAAGTACAGAAATTGAGGTTTTGCAAAATAATTGTGTTGAAAAGCTATTAATCAATTACATAAAGTCCTAAAATTTGATTAAAACTTGTTTTGCAGTCCTTTTTGTAGAGGTTTTGGACGAGCGGGTCGAAATGGGCCTTTCAATGGACCCGTTGGAATTTTAACTGAGTAAAAAGTACAGGAATTGAGGTTTTGCAATATAATTGTGTTGAAAAGCTCCTAATCAATTATTTGAACTCCTAAAATTTGATTAAAACTTGTTTTACGGTCCTTTTGTCGAGGTTTCGGACGAGCATGTCTAAATGGGCCTTTTAATGGGCCCGTTGGAATTTTAACTGAGTAAAAAGTATTAAAATTGAGATTTTTCAATATAATTGTGTTGAAAAGCTCCTAATCAATTATTTGAACTCCTAAAATTTGATTAAAACTTGTTTTGCGGCCCTTTTGTCGAGGTTTCGGACGAGCATGTATAAATGGCCATTTCAATGGACCCGTTGGAATTTTAACTGAGTAAAAAGTACAGAAAATGAGGTTTTGCAATATAATTGTGTTTAAAAGCTCATAATCAATTACATGAACTCCTAAAATTTGATTAAAACTTGTTTTACAGTCCTTTTTGTAGAGGTTTCGGACGAGCGTGTCGAAATGGGCCTTTCAATGGACCCGTTGGAATTTTAACTGAGTAAAAAGTACAGAAATTGAGGTTTTGCAATAAAATTGTGTTGAAAATCTCCTAATCAATTACATGATCTCCTAAAATTTGATTAAAACTTGTTTTGCAGTCCTTTTTGTAGAGTTTTCGGACGAGCGGGTCGAAATGGGCCTTTCAATGGACCCGTTGGAATTTAACTGAGTAAAAAGTACAGAAATTGAAGTTTTGCAATATAATTGTGTTGAAAAGCTCCTAATCAATTACATTAACTCCTAAGATTTGATTAAAACTTGTTTTGAAGTCCTTTTTGTAGAGTTTTCGGACGAGCGGATCGAAATGGGCCTTTCAATGGACCCGTTGGAATTTTAACTGAGTAAAAAGTACAGAAATTGAGGTTTTGCAATATAATTGTGTTGAAAAGCTCCGAATCATTTATTTGAACTCCTAAAATTTGATTAAAACTTGTTTTGCGGCCCTTTTGTCGAGGTTTCGGACAAGCAGGTATAAATGGCCCTTTCAATGGACCCGTTGGAATTTTAACTGAGTAAAAAGTACAGAAAATGAGGTTTTGCAATATAATTGTGTTTAAAAGCTCATAATCAATTACATGAACTCCTAAAATTTGATTAAAACTTGTTTTACAGTCCTTTTTGTAGAGGTTTCGGACGAGCGTGTCGAAATGGGCCTTTCAATGGACCCGTTGGAATTTTAACTGAGTAAAAAGTACAGAAATTGAGGTTTTGCAATAAAATTGTGTTGAAAATCTCCTAATCAATTACATGATCTCCTAAAATTTGATTAAAACTTGTTTTGCAGTCCTTTTTGTAGAGTTTTCGGACGAGCGGGTCGAAATGGGCCTTTCAATGGACCCGTTGGAATTTAACTGAGTAAAAAGTACAGAAATTGAAGTTTTGCAATATAATTGTGTTGAAAAGCTCCTAATCAATTACATTAACTCCTAAGATTTGATTAAAACTTGTTTTGAAGTCCTTTTTGTAGAGTTTTCGGACGAGCGGATCGAAATGGGCCTTTCAATGGACCCGTTGGAATTTTAACTGAGTAAAAAGTACAGAAATTGAGGTTTTGCAATATAATTGTGTTGAAAAGCTCCGAATCATTTATTTGAACTCCTAAAATTTGATTAAAACTTGTTTCGCGACCCTTTTTGTAGAGGTTTCGGAGGAGCAGGTCTAAATGGGCCTTTCAATGGACCCGTTGGAATTTTAACTGAGTAAAAAGTACAGAAATTGAGGTTTTGCAATATAATTGTGTTGAAAAGCTATTAATCAATTACAGGAACTCCTAAATTTGATTAATACTTGTTTTGCAGTCCTTTTTGTAGAGGTTTCGGACGAGCGGGTCGAAATGGGCCATTCAATGGACCCGTTTGAATTTTAACTGAGTAAAAAGTACAGAAATTGAGGTTTTGCAATATAATTGTTTTGAAAAGCTCCTAATCAATTATTTGAACTCCTAATATTTGAATAAAACTTTTTTGCTATCCTTTTTGTCTAGGTTTCAGACGAGCAGGTCTAAATGGTCCTTTTAATTGGCCCGTTGGAATTTTTACTGAGTAAAAATTACATAAATTGAGGTTTTGCAATATAATTGTGTTGAAAAGCTATTAATCAATTACATAAAGTCCTAAAATTTGATTAAAACTTGTTTTGCAGTCCTTTTTGTAGAGGTTTTGGACGAGCGGGTCGAAATGGGCCTTTCAATGGACCCGTTGGAATTTTAACTGAGTAAAAAGTACAGGAATTGAGGTTTTGCAATATAATTGTGTTGAAAAGCTCCTAATCAATTATTTGAACTCCTAAAATTTGATTAAAACTTGTTTTACGGTCCTTTTGTCGAGGTTTCGGACGAGCATGTCTAAATGGGCCTTTTAATGGGCCCGTTGGAATTTTAACTGAGTAAAAAGTATTAAAATTGAGATTTTTCAATATAATTGTGTTGAAAAGCTCCTAATCAATTATTTGAACTCCTAAAATTTGATTAAAACTTGTTTTGCGGCCCTTTTGTCGAGGTTTCGGACGAGCATGTATAAATGGCCATTTCAATGGACCCGTTGGAATTTTAACTGAGTAAAAAGTACAGAAAATGAGGTTTTGCAATATAATTGTGTTTAAAAGCTCATAATCAATTACATGAACTCCTAAAATTTGATTAAAACTTGTTTTACAGTCCTTTTTGTAGAGGTTTCGGACGAGCGTGTCGAAATGGGCCTTTCAATGGACCCGTTGGAATTTTAACTGAGTAAAAAGTACAAAAATTGAGGTTTTGCAATAAAATTGTGTTGAAAATCTCCTAATCAATTACATGATCTCCTAAAATTTGATTAAAACTTGTTTTGCAGTCCTTTTTGTAGAGTTTTCGGACGAGCGGGTCGAAATGGGCCTTTCAATGGACCCGTTGGAATTTAACTGAGTAAAAAGTACAGAAATTGAAGTTTTGCAATATAATTGTGTTGAAAAGCTCCTAATCAATTACATTAACTCCTAAGATTTGATTAAAACTTGTTTTGCAGTCCTTTTTGTAGAGGTTTCGAACGAGCGGATCGAAATGGGCCTTTCAATGGACCCGTTGGAATTTTAACTGAGTAAAAAGTACATAAATTGAGGTTTTGCAATATAATTGTGTTGAAAAGCTCCGAATCATTTATTTGAACTCCTAAAATTTGATTAAAACTTGTTTCGCGACCCTTTTTGTAGAGGTTTCGGAGGAGCAGGTCTAAATGGGCCTTTCAATGGACCCGTTGGAATTTTAACTGAGTAAAAAGTACAGAAATTGAGGTTTTGCAATATAATTGTGTTGAAAAGCTATTAATCAATTACAGGAACTCCTAAATTTGATTAATACTTGTTTTGCAGTCCTTTTTGTAGAGGTTTCGGACGAACGGGTCGAAATGGGCCTTTCAATGGACCCGTTTGAATTTTAACTGAGTAAAAAGTACAGAAATTGAGGTTTTGCAATATAATTGTTTTGAAAAGCTCCTAATCAATTATTTGAACTCCTAATATTTGAATAAAACTTTTTTGCTATCCTTTTTGTCTAGGTTTCGGACGAGCAGGTCTAAATGGTCCTTTTAATGGGCCCGTTGGAATTTTAACTGAGTAAAAAGTACATAAATTGAGGTGTTGCAATATAATTGTGTTGAAAAGCTCCTAATTAATTACATGAACTCCTAAAATTTGATTAAACTTGTTTTGTAGTCCTTTTTGTAGAGGTTTCGGACGAGCGGGTCGAAATGGGCCTTTCAATGGACCCGTTGGAATTTTAACTGAGTAAAAAGTACATGAATTGAGGTTTTGCAATATAATTGTGTTGAAAAGCTCCTAATCAATTATTTGAACTCCTAAAATTTGATTAAAACTTGTTTTACGGTCCTTTTGTCGAGGTTTCAGACGAGCATGTCTAAATGGATCTTTTAATGGGCCCGTTGGAATTTTAACTGAGTAAAAAGTATTAAAATTGAGGTTTTTCAATATAATTGTGTTGAAAAGCTCCTAATCAATTATTTGAACTCATAAAATTTGATTAAAACTTGTTTTGCGGCCCTTTTGTCGAGGTTTCGGACAAGCAGGTATAAATGGCCCTTTCAATGGACCCGTTGGAATTTTAACTGAGTAAAAAGTACAGAAAATGAGGTTTTGCAATATAATTGTGTTTAAAAGCTCATAATCAATTACATGAACTCCTAAAATTTGATTAAAACTTGTTTTGCAGTCCTTTTTGTAGAGGTTTCGGACGAGCGTGTCGAAATGGGCCTTTCAATGGACCCGTTGGAATTTTAACTGAGTAAAAAGTACAGAAATTGAGGTTTTGCAATAAAATTGTGTTGAAAATCTCCTAAACAATTACATGATCTCCTAAAATTTGATTAAAACTTGTTTTGCAGTCCTTTTTGTAGAGTTTTCGGACGAGCAGGTCGAAATGGGCATTTCAATGGACCCGTTGGAATTTTAACTGAGTAAAAAGTACAGAAATTGAGGTGTTGCAATATAATTGTGTTGAAAAGCTCCTAATCAATTACATGAACTCCTAAAATTTGATTAAAACTTGTTTTGCAGTCCTTTTTGTAGAGGTTTCGGACGAGCGAGTCGAAATGGGCCTTTCAATGGACCCGTTGGAATTTTAACTGAGTAAAAAGTACAGGAATTGAGGTTTTGTAATATAATTGTGTTGAAAAGCTCCTAATCAATTATTTGAACTCCTAAAATTTGATTAAAACTTGTTTTGCGGTCCTTTTGTCGAGGTTTCAGACGAGCATGTCTAAATGGGCCCGTTGGAATTTTAACTGAGTAAAAAGTATTAAAATTGAGGTTTTTCAATATAATTGTGTTGAAAAGCTCCTAATCAATTATTTGAACTCCTAAAATTTGATTAAAACTTGTTTTGCGGCCCTTTTGTCGAGGTTTCGGACGAGCAGGTATAAATGGCCCTTTCAATGGACCCGTTGGAATTTTAACTAAGTAAAAAGTACAAAAAATGAGGTTTTGCAATATAATTGTGTTTAAAAGCTCATAATCAATTACATGAACTCCTAAAATTTGATTAAAACTTGTTTTACAGTCCTTTTTGTAGAGGTTTCGGACGAGCGTGTCGAAATGGGCCTTTCAATGGACCCGTTGGAATTTTAACTGAGTAAAAAGTATAGAAATTGAGGTTTTGCAATAAAATTGTGTTGTAAATCTCCTAATCAATTACATGATCTCCTAAAATTTGATTAAAACTTGTTTTGCAGTCCTTTTTGTAGAGTTTTCGGACGAGCGGGTCGAAATGGGCCTTTCAATGGACCCGTTGGAATTTTAACTGAGTAAAAAGTACAGAAATTGAGGTTTTGCAATATAATTGTGTTGAAAATCTCCTAATCAATTACATTAACTCCTAAGATTTGATTAAAACTTGTTTTGCAGTCCTTTTTGTAGAGGTTTCGAACGAACGGGTCGAAATGGGCCTTTCAATGGACCCGTTGGAATTTTAACTGAGTAAAAAGTACAGAAATTGAGGTTTTGCAATATAATTGTGTTGAAAAGCTCCGAATCATTTATTTGAACTCCTAAAATTTGATTAAAACTTGTTTTGCAGTCCTTTTTGTAGAGTTTTCGGACGAGCGGGTTGAAATGGGCCTTTCAATGGACCCGTTGGAATTTTAACTGAGTAAAAAGTACAGAAATTGAGGTTTTGCAATATAATTGTGTTGAAAATCTCCTAATCAATTACATTAACTCCTAAGATTTGATTAAAACTTGTTTTGCAGTCCTTTTTGTAGAGGTTTCGAACGAGCGGGTCGAAATGGGCCTTTCAATGGACCCGTTGGAATTTTAACTGAGTAAAAAGTACAGAAATTGAGGTTTTGCAATATAATTGTGTTGAAAAGCTCCTAATCAATTACATGAACTCCTAAAATTTGATTAAAACTTGTTTTGTAGTCATTTTTGTAGAGGTTTCGGACGAGCGGGTCGAAATGGGCCTTTCAATGGACCCGTTGGAATTTTAACTGAGTAAAAAGTACAGGAATTTAGGTTTTGCAATATAATTGTGTTGAAAAGCTCCTAATCAATTATTTGAACTCCTAAAATTTGATTAAAACTTGTTTTACGGTCCTTTTCTCGAGGTTTCGGACGAGCATGTATAAATGGCCCTTTCAATGGACCCGTTGGAATTTTAACTGAGTAAAAAGTACAGAAAATGAGGTTTTGCAATATAATTGTGTTTAAAAGCTAATAATCAATTACATGAACTCCTAAAATTTGATTAAAACTTGTTTTGCAGTCCTTTTTGTAGAAGTTTCGGACGAGCGTGTCGAAATGGGCCTTTCAATGGACCCGTTGGAATTTTAACTGAGTAAAAAGTACAGAAATTGAGGTTTTGCAATAAAATTGTGTTGAAAATCTCCTAATCAATTACATGATCTCCTAAAATTTGATTAAAACTTGTTTTGCAGTCCTTTTTGTAGAGTTTTCGGACGAGCGAGTTGAAATGGGCCTTTCAATGGACCCGTTGGAATTTTAACTGAGTAAAAAGTACAGAAATTGAGGTTTTGCAATAAAATTGTGTTGAAAATCTCCTAATCAATTACATGATCTCCTAAAATTTGATTAAAACTTGTTTTGCAGTCCTTTTTGTAGAGTTTTCGGACGAGCGAGTTGAAATGGGCCTTTCAATGGACCCGTTGGAATTTTAACTGAGTAAAAAGTACAGAAATTGAGGTTTTGCAATATAATTGTGTTGAAAAGCTCCGAATCATTTATTTGAACTCCTAAAATTTGATTAAAACTTGTTTTGCAGTCCTTTTTGTAGAGTTTTCGGACGAGCGGGTCGAAATGGGCCTTTCAATGGACCCGTTGGAATTTTAACTGAGTAAAAAGTACAGAAATTGAGGTTTTGCAATATAATTGTGTTGAAAATCTCCTAATCAATTACATTAACTCCTAAGATTTGATTAAAACTTGTTTTGCAGTCCTTTTTGTAGAGGTTTCGAACGAGCGGGTCGAAATGGGCCTTTCAATGGACCCGTTGGAATTTTAACTGAGTAAAAAGTACAGAAATTGAGGTTTTGCAATATAATTGTGTTGAAAAGCTCCTAATCAATTACATGAACTCCTAAAATTTGATTAAAACTTGTTTTGTAGTCATTTTTGTAGAGGTTTCGGACGAGCGGGTCGAAATGGGCCTTTCAATGGACCCGTTGGAATTTTAACTGAGTAAAAAGTACAGGAATTTAGGTTTTGCAATATAATTGTGTTGAAAAGCTCCTAATCAATTATTTGAACTCCTAAAATTTGATTAAAACTTGTTTTACGGTCCTTTTCTCGAGGTTTCGGACGAGCATGTATAAATGGCCCTTTCAATGGACCCGTTGGAATTTTAACTGAGTAAAAAGTACAGAAAATGAGGTTTTGCAATATAATTGTGTTTAAAAGCTAATAATCAATTACATGAACTCCTAAAATTTGATTAAAACTTGTTTTGCAGTCCTTTTTGTAGAAGTTTCGGACGAGCGTGTCGAAATGGGCCTTTCAATGGACCCGTTGGAATTTTAACTGAGTAAAAAGTACAGAAATTGAGGTTTTGCAATAAAATTGTGTTGAAAATCTCCTAATCAATTACATGATCTCCTAAAATTTGATTAAAACTTGTTTTGCAGTCCTTTTTGTAGAGTTTTCGGACGAGCGAGTTGAAATGGGCCTTTCAATGGACCCGTTGGAATTTTAACTGAGTAAAAAGTACAGAAATTGAGGTTTTGCAATAAAATTGTGTTGAAAATCTCCTAATCAATTACATGATCTCCTAAAATTTGATTAAAACTTGTTTTGCAGTCCTTTTTGTAGAGTTTTCGGACGAGCGAGTTGAAATGGGCCTTTCAATGGACCCGTTGGAATTTTAACTGAGTAAAAAGTACAGAAATTGAGGTTTTGCAATATAATTGTGTTGAAAAGCTCCGAATCATTTATTTGAACTCCTAAAATTTGATTAAAACTTGTTTTGCAGTCCTTTTTGTAGAGTTTTCGGACGAGCGGGTCGAAATGGGCCTTTCAATGGACCCGTTGGAATTTTAACTGAGTAAAAAGTACAGAAATTGAGGTTTTGCAATATAATTGTGTTGAAAATCTCCTAATCAATTACATTAACTCCTAAGATTTGATTAAAACTTGTTTTGCAGTCCTTTTTGTAGAGGTTTCGAACGAGCGGGTCGAAATGGGCCTTTCAATGGACCCGTTGGAATTTTAACTGAGTAAAAAGTACAGAAATTGAGGTTTTGCAATATAATTGTGTTGAAAAGCTCCTAATCAATTACATGAACTCCTAAAATTTGATTAAAACTTGTTTTGTAGTCATTTTTGTAGAGGTTTCGGACGAGCGGGTCGAAATGGGCCTTTCAATGGACCCGTTGGAATTTTAACTGAGTAAAAAGTACAGGAATTTAGGTTTTGCAATATAATTGTGTTGAAAAGCTCCTAATCAATTATTTGAACTCCTAAAATTTGATTAAAACTTGTTTTACGGTCCTTTTCTCGAGGTTTCGGACGAGCATGTATAAATGGCCCTTTCAATGGACCCGTTGGAATTTTAACTGAGTAAAAAGTACAGAAAATGAGGTTTTGCAATATAATTGTGTTTAAAAGCTAATAATCAATTACATGAACTCCTAAAATTTGATTAAAACTTGTTTTGCAGTCCTTTTTGTAGAAGTTTCGGACGAGCGTGTCGAAATGGGCCTTTCAATGGACCCGTTGGAATTTTAACTGAGTAAAAAGTACAGAAATTGAGGTTTTGCAATAAAATTGTGTTGAAAATCTCCTAATCAATTACATGATCTCCTAAAATTTGATTAAAACTTGTTTTGCAGTCCTTTTTGTAGAGTTTTCGGACGAGCGAGTTGAAATGGGCCTTTCAATGGACCCGTTGGAATTTTAACTGAGTAAAAAGTACAGAAATTGAGGTTTTGCAATAAAATTGTGTTGAAAATCTCCTAATCAATTACATGATCTCCTAAAATTTGATTAAAACTTGTTTTGCAGTCCTTTTTGTAGAGTTTTCGGACGAGCGAGTTGAAATGGGCCTTTCAATGGACCCGTTGGAATTTTAACTGAGTAAAAAGTACAGAAATTGAGGTTTTGCAATATAATTGTGTTGAAAAGCTCCGAATCATTTATTTGAACTCCTAAAATTTGATTAAAACTTGTTTTGCAGTCCTTTTTGTAGAGTTTTCGGACGAGCGGGTCGAAATGGGCCTTTCAATGGACCCGTTGGAATTTTAACTGAGTAAAAAGTACAGAAATTGAGGTTTTGCAATATAATTGTGTTGAAAATCTCCTAATCAATTACATTAACTCCTAAGATTTGATTAAAACTTGTTTTGCAGTCCTTTTTGTAGAGGTTTCGAACGAGCGGGTCGAAATGGGCCTTTCAATGGACCCGTTGGAATTTTAACTGAGTAAAAAGTACAGAAATTGAGGTTTTGCAATATAATTGTGTTGAAAAGCTCCTAATCAATTACATGAACTCCTAAAATTTGATTAAAACTTGTTTTGTAGTCATTTTTGTAGAGGTTTCGGACGAGCGGGTCGAAATGGGCCTTTCAATGGACCCGTTGGAATTTTAACTGAGTAAAAAGTACAGGAATTTAGGTTTTGCAATATAATTGTGTTGAAAAGCTCCTAATCAATTATTTGAACTCCTAAAATTTGATTAAAACTTGTTTTACGGTCCTTTTCTCGAGGTTTCGGACGAGCATGTATAAATGGCCCTTTCAATGGACCCGTTGGAATTTTAACTGAGTAAAAAGTACAGAAAATGAGGTTTTGCAATATAATTGTGTTTAAAAGCTAATAATCAATTACATGAACTCCTAAAATTTGATTAAAACTTGTTTTGCAGTCCTTTTTGTAGAAGTTTCGGACGAGCGTGTCGAAATGGGCCTTTCAATGGACCCGTTGGAATTTTAACTGAGTAAAAAGTACAGAAATTGAGGTTTTGCAATAAAATTGTGTTGAAAATCTCCTAATCAATTACATGATCTCCTAAAATTTGATTAAAACTTGTTTTGCAGTCCTTTTTGTAGAGTTTTCGGACGAGCGAGTTGAAATGGGCCTTTCAATGGACCCGTTGGAATTTTAACTGAGTAAAAAGTACAGAAATTGAGGTTTTGCAATAAAATTGTGTTGAAAATCTCCTAATCAATTACATGATCTCCTAAAATTTGATTAAAACTTGTTTTGCAGTCCTTTTTGTAGAGTTTTCGGACGAGCGAGTTGAAATGGGCCTTTCAATGGACCCGTTGGAATTTTAACTGAGTAAAAAGTACAGAAATTGAGGTTTTGCAATATAATTGTCTTGAAAAGCTCCGAATCATTTATTTGAACTCCTAAAATTTGATTAAAACTTGTTTCGCGACCCTTTTTGTAGAGTTTTCGGACGAGCGGGTCGAAATGGGCCTTTCAATGGACCCGTTGGAATTTTAACTGAGTAAAAAGTACAGAAATTGAGGTTTTGCAATATAATTGTGTTGAAAAGCTATTAATCAATTACAGGGAACTCCTAAATTTGATTAATACTTGTTTTGTAGTCATTTTTGTAGAGGTTTCGGACGAGCGGGTCGAAATGGGCCTTTCAATGGACCCGTTTGAATTTTAACTGAGTAAAAAGTACAGGAATTGAGGTTTTGCAATATAATTGTGTTGAAAAGCTCCTAATCAATTATTTGAACTCCTAAAATTTGATTAAAACTTGTTTTGTAGTCATTTTTGTAGAGGTTTCGGACGAGCGGGTCGAAATGGGCCTTTCAATGGACCCGTTGGAATTTTAACTGAGTAAAAAGTACAGGAATTTAGGTTTTGCAATATAATTGTGTTGAAAAGCTCCTAATCAATTATTTGAACTCCTAAAATTTGATTAAAACTTGTTTTACGGTCCTTTTCTCGAGGTTTCGGACGAGCATGTATAAATGGCCCTTTCAATGGACCCGTTGGAATTTTAACTGAGTAAAAAGTACAGAAAATGAGGTTTTGCAATATAATTGTGTTTAAAAGCTAATAATCAATTACATGAACTCCTAAAATTTGATTAAAACTTGTTTTGCAGTCCTTTTTGTAGAAGTTTCGGACGAGCGTGTCGAAATGGGCCTTTCAATGGACCCGTTGGAATTTTAACTGAGTAAAAAGTACAGAAATTGAGGTTTTGCAATAAAATTGTGTTGAAAATCTCCTAATCAATTACATGATCTCCTAAAATTTGATTAAAACTTGTTTTGCAGTCCTTTTTGTAGAGTTTTCGGACGAGCGAGTTGAAATGGGCCTTTCAATGGACCCGTTGGAATTTTAACTGAGTAAAAAGTACAGAAATTGAGGTTTTGCAATAAAATTGTGTTGAAAATCTCCTAATCAATTACATGATCTCCTAAAATTTGATTAAAACTTGTTTTGCAGTCCTTTTTGTAGAGTTTTCGGACGAGCGAGTTGAAATGGGCCTTTCAATGGACCCGTTGGAATTTTAACTGAGTAAAAAGTACAGAAATTGAGGTTTTGCAATATAATTGTGTTGAAAAGCTCCGAATCATTTATTTGAACTCCTAAAATTTGATTAAACTTGTTTCGCGACCCTTTTTGTAGAGGTTTCAGAGGAGCAGGTCTAAATGGGCCTTTCAATGGACCCGTTGGAATTTTAACTGAGTAAAAAGTACATAAATTGAGGTTTTGCAATATAATTGTGTTGAAAAGCTATTAATCAATTACAGGAACTCCTAAATTTGATTAATACTTGTTTTGTAGTCATTTTTGTAGAGGTTTCGGACGAGCGGGTCGAAATGGGCCTTTCAATGGACCCGTTTGAATTTTAACTGAGTAAAAAGTACAGGAATTGAGGTTTTGCAATATAATTGTGTTGAAAAGCTCCTAATCAATTATTTGAACTCCTAAAATTTGATTAAAACTTGTTTTGCGGTCCTTTTGTCGAGGTTCCGGACGAGCAGGTCTAAATGGGCCTTTCAATGGACCCGTTGGAATTTTAACTGAGTAAAAAGTACATAAATTGTGGTTTTGCAATATAATTGTGTTGAAAAGCTCCAAATCAATTACATGAACTCCTAAGATTTGATTAAAACTTGTTTTGCAGTCCTTTTTGTAGAGGTTTCGAACGAGCGGGTCGAAATGGGCCTTTCAATGGACCCGTTGGAATTTTAACCGAGTAAAAAGAACATAAATTGAGGTTTTGCAATATAATTGTGTTGAAAAGCTCCTAATCATTTATTTGAACTCCTAAAATTTGATTAAAACTTGTTTTGCGACCCTTTTTGTAGAGGTTTCGGACGAGCAGGTCTAAATGGGCCTTTCAATGGACCTGTTGGAATTTTAACTGAGTAAAAAGTACATAAATTGAGGTTTTGCAATAAAATTGTGTTGAAAATCTCCTAATCAATTACATGATCTCCTAAAATTTGATTAAAACTTGTTTTGTAGTCCTTTTTGTAGAGTTTTCGGACGAGCGGGTCGAAATGGGCCTTTCAATGGACCCGTTGGAATTTTAACTGAGTAAAAAGTACAGAAATTGATGTTTTGCAATATAATTGTGTTGAAAAGCTCCTAATCAATTTCATGAACTTCTAAAATTTGATTAAAACTTGTTTTGCAGTCCTTTTTGTAGAGGTTTCAGACGAGTGGGTCTAAATGGGCCTTTCAATGGACTCGTTGGAATTTTAACTGAGTAAAAAGTATAAAAATTAAGGTTTTTCAATATAATTGTGTTGAAAAGCTCCTAATTAATTATTTGAACTCCTAAAATTTGATCAAAACTTGTTTTGCGGTCCTTTATGTAGAGGTTTCGGACGTGCGGGTCTAAATGGGCCTTTCAATGGACCCGTTGGAATTTTAACTGAGTAAAAAGTACAGAAATTGAGGTTTTGCAATATAATTGTGTTGAAAAGCTCCTAATCAATTACATGAACTCCTAATATTTGATTAAAACTTATTTTTGCGGTCCTTTTTGTAGAGGTTTCGGACGAGCAGGTCTAAATGGGCCTTTCAATGGACCCGTTGGAATTTTAACTGAGTAAAAAGTACAGAAATTGATCTTTTGCAATATAATTGTGTTGAAAAGCTATTAATCAATTACAGGAACTCCTAAATTTGATTAATACTTGTTTTGCAGTCCTTTTTGTAGAGGTTTCGGACGAGCGGGTCGAAATGGGTGTTTCAATGGACCCGTTTGAATTTTAACTGAGTAAAAAGTACAGAAATTGAGGTTTTGCATTATAATTGTGTTGAAAAGCTCCTAATCAATTATTTGAACTCCTAATATTTGAATAAAACTTTTTTGCTATCCTTTTTGTCTAGGTTTCGGACGAGCAGGTCTAAATGGTCTTTTTAATGGGCCCGTTGGAATTTTAACTGAGTAAAAAGTACATAAATTGTGGTTTTGCAATATAATTGTGTGGAAAAGCTATTAATCAATTACATAAACTCCTAAAATTTGATTAAAACTTGTTTTGCAGTCCTTTTTGTAGAGGTTTCGGACGAGCGTGTCGAAATGGGCCTTTCAATGGACCCGTTGGAATTTTAACTGAGTAAAAAGTACAGAAATTGAGGTTTTGCAATAAAATTGTGTTGAAAATCTCCTAATCAATTACATGATCTCCTAAAATTTGATTAAAACTTGTTTTGCAGTCCTTTTTGTAGAGTTTTCGGACGAGCAGGTCGAAATAGGCCTTTCAATGGACCTGTTGGAATTTTAACTGAGTAAAAAGTACAGAAATTGATGTTTTGCAATATAATTGTGTTGAAAAGCTCCTAATCAATTTCATGAACTTCTAAAATTTGATTAAAACTTGTTTTGCAGTCCTTTTTGTAGAGGTTTCAGACGAGTGGGTCTAAATGGGCCTTTCAATGGACTCGTTAGAATTTTAACTGAGTAAAAAGTATAAAAATTAAGGTTTTTCAATATAATTGTGTTGAAAAGCTCCTAATTAATTATTTGAACTCCTAAAATTTGATCAAAACTTGTTTTGCGGTCCTTTATGTAGAGGTTTCGGACGTGCGGGTCTAAATGGGCCTTTCAATGGACCCGTTGGAATTTTAACTGAGTAAAAAGTACAGAAATTGAGGTTTTGCAATATAATTGTGTTGAAAAGCTCCTAATCAATTAGATGAACTCCTAATATTTGATTAAAACTTATTTTTGCGGTCCTTTTTGTAGAGGTTTCGGACGAGCAGGTCTAAATGGGCCTTTCAATGGACCCGTTGGAATTTTAACTGAGTAAAAAGTACAGAAATTGATCTTTTGCAATATAATTGTGTTGAAAAGCTATTAATCAATTACAGGAACTCCTAAATTTGATTAATACTTGTTTTGCAGTCCTTTTTGTAGAGGTTTCGGACGAGCGGGTCGAAATGGGTGTTTCAATGGACCCGTTTGCATTTTAACTGAGTAAAAAGTACAGAAATTGAGGTTTTGCATTATAATTGTGTTGAAAAGCTCCTAATCAATTATTTGAACTCCTAATATTTGAATAAAACTTTTTTGCTATCCTTTTTGTCTAGGTTTCGGACGAGCAGGTCTAAATGGTCCTTTTAATGGGTCCGTTGGAATTTTAACTGAGTAAAAAGTACATAAATTGTGGTTTTGCAATATAATTGTGTGGAAAAGCTATTAATCAATTACATAAACTCCTAAAATTTGATTAAAACTTGTTTTGCAGTCCTTTTTGTAGAGGTTTCGGACGAGCGTGTCGAAATGGGCCTTTCAATGGACCCGTTGGAATTTTAACTGAGTAAAAAGTACAGAAATTGAGGTTTTGCAATAAAATTGTGTTGAAAATCTCCTAATCAATTACATGATCTCCTAAAATTTGATTAAAACTTGTTTTGCAGTCCTTTTTGTAGAGTTTTCGGACGAGCAGGTCGAAATAGGCCTTTCAATGGACCCGTTGGAATTTTAACTGAGTAAAAAGTACAGAAATTGAGGTGTTGCAATATAATTGTGTTGAAAAGCTCCTAATCAATTACATGAACTCCTAAAATTTGATTAAAACTTGTTTTGCAGTCCTTTTTGTAGAGGTTTCGGACGAGCGGGTCGAAATGGGCCTTTCAATGGACCCGTTGGAATTTTAACTGAGTAAAAAGTACAGAAATTGAGGTTTTGCAATATAATTGGGCTGAAAAGCTCCGAATCATTTATTTGAACTCCTAAAATTTGATTAAAACTTGTTTCGCGTCCCTTTTTGTAGAGGTTTCGGACGAGCAGGTCTAAATGGGCCTTTCAATGGACCCGTTGGAATTTTAACTGAGTAAAAAGTACCGAAATTGAGGTTTTGCAATATAGTTGTGTATAAAAGCTATTAATCAATTACAGGAACTCCTAAATTTGATTAATACTTGTTTTGCAGTCCTTTTTGTAGAGGTTTCGTACGAGCGGGTCGAAATGGGCCTTTCAATGGACCCGTTTGAATTTTAACTGAGTAAAAAGTACAGAAATTGAGGTTTTGCAATATAATTGTGTTGAAAAGCTCCTAATCAATTATTTGAACTCCTAATATTTGAATAAAACTTTTTTGCGATCCTTTTTGTCTAGGTTTCGGACGAGCAGGTCTAAATGGTCCTTTCAATGGGCCCGTTGGAATTTTAACTGAGTAAAAAGTACATAAATTGAGGTTTTGCAATATAATTGTGTTGAAAAGCTATTAATCAATTACATAAACTCCTAAAATTTGATTAAAACTTGTTTTGCAGTCCGTTTTGTAGAGGTTTCGGACGAGCGGGTCGAAATGGGCCTTTCAATGGACCCGTTGGAATTTTAACTGAGTAAAAAGTACAGAAATTGAGGTTTTGATTTATAATTGTGTTGAAAAGCTATTAATCAATTATTTGAACTCCTAAAATTTGGTTAAAACTTGTTTTGCGGTCCTTTTGTCGAGGTTCCGGACGAGCAGGTCTAAATGGGCCTTTCAATGGACCCGTTGGAATTTTAACTGAGTAAAAAGTACATAAATTGTGGTTTTGCAATATAATTGTGTTGAAAAGCTCCAAATCAATTACATGAACTCCTAAGATTTGATTAAAACTTGTTTTGCAGTCCTTTTTGTAGAGGTTTCGAACGAGCGGGTCGAAATGGGCCTTTCAATGGACCCGTTGGAATTTTAACCGAGTAAAAAGAACATAAATTGAGGTTTTGCAATTTAATTGTGTTGAAAAGCTCCAAATCATTTATTTGAACTCCTAAAATTTGATTAAAACTTGTTTTGCGACCCGTTTTGTAGAGGTTTCGGACGAGCAGGTCTAAATGGGCCTTTCAATGGACCTGTTCGAATTTTAACTGAGTAAAAAGTACATAAATTGAGGTTTTGCAATAAAATTGTGTTGAAAATCTCCTAATCAATTACATGATCTCCTAAAATTTGATTAAAACTTGTTTTGCAGTCCTTTTTGTAGAGTTTTCGGACGAGCGGGTCGAAATGGGCCTTTCAATGGACCCGTTGGAATTTTAACTGAGTAAAAAGTACAAAAATTGAGGTTTTGCAATATAATTGTGTTGAAAAGCTCCTAATCAATTTCATGAACTTCTAAAATTTGATTAAAACTTGTTTTGTAGTCCTTTTTGTAGAGGTTTCGGACGAGCGGATCTAAATGGGCCTTTCAATAGACTCGTTGGAATTTTAACTGAGTAAAAAGTATAAAAATTAAGGTTTTTCAATATAATTGTGTTGAAAAGCTCCTAATTAATTATTTGAACTCCTAAAATTTGATCAAAACTTGTTTTGCGGTCCTTTATGTAGAGGTTTCGGACGTGCGGGTCTAAATGGGCCTTTCAATGGACCCGTTGGAATTTTAACTGAGTAAAAAGTACAGAAATTGAGGTTTTGCAATATAATTGTGTTGAAAAGCTCCTAATCAATTATTTGAACTCCTAATATTTGAATACAACTTTTTTGCGGTCCTTTTTGTAGAGGTTTCGGACGAGCAGGGCTAAATGGGCCTTTCAATGGACTCGTTGTAATTTTTACCGAGTAAAAAGTATAAAAATTGAGGTTTTTCAATATAATTTTGTTGAAAATCTCCTAATCAATTACATGAACTCCTAAAATTTGATTAAAACTTATTTTTGCGGTCCTTTTTGTAGAGGTTTCGGACGAGCAGGTCTAAATTTGCCTTTCAATGGACCCGTTGGAATTTTAACTGAGTAAAAAGTACAGAAATTGAGGTTTTGCAATATAATTGTGTTGAAAAGCTCCTAATCAATTACATGAACTCCTAAAATTTGATTAAAACTTGTTTTGCAGTCCTTTTTGTAGAGGTTTCGGACGAGCGGGTCGAAATGGGCCTTTCAATGGATCTGTTGGAATTTTAACTGAGTAAAAAATACAGAAATTGAGGTTTTGCAATATAGTTGTGTTGAAAAGCTCCTAATAAATTACATGAACTCCTAAAATTTGATTAAAACTTGTTTTTCAGTCCTTTTTGTAGTGGTTTCGAACGAGCGGGTCGAAATTGGCCTTTCAATGGACCCGTTGGAATTTTAACTGAGTAAAAAGTACATAAATTGAGGTTTTGCAATATAATTGTGTTGAAAAGCTCCTAATCATTTATTTGAACTCCTAAAATTTGATTAAAACATGTTTTACGACCCTTTTTGTAGAGGTTTCGGACGAGCAGGTCTAAATGGTCCTTTCAATGGACCTGTTGAAATTTTAACTAAGTAAAAAGTACAGAAATTGAGGTTTTGCAATAAAATTGTGTTGAAAATCTCCTAATCAATTACATGATCTCTTAGAATTTGATTAAAACTTGTTTTGCAGTCCTTTTTGTAGAGTTTTCGGACGAGCGGGTCGAAATGGGCCTTTCAATAGACCCGTTGGAATTTTAACTAAGTAAAAAGTACAGAAA
This sequence comes from Hibiscus trionum, assembly GCA_030270665.1. Lineage (NCBI taxonomy): Eukaryota > Viridiplantae > Streptophyta > Magnoliopsida > Malvales > Malvaceae > Hibiscus > Hibiscus trionum. The sequence continues at coordinate 32,939,687 of BSYR01000008.1, forward strand.
TTGAGGTTTTGCAATATAATTGTGTTGAAAAGCTCCTAATCAATTACATGAACTCCTAAAATTTGATTAAAACTTGTTTTGCAGTCCTTTTGTAGAGGTTTCGGACGAGGGGGTCGAAATGGGCCTTTCAATGGACTCGTTGGAATTTTTTTCGAAGAAAAGTCCTCATTAAAAACCCCTACTAATGTCCTTCAAGCAGAGCTAGAGGACCCTAAAAAGGGGAAAAGAGTTCCTAAGTTTTATTATAGCGTAGAGAAATTTGTTACAAGATGATTGATACATGTAGGAATGTCAGAATTAAAAGACATGGTAGACATAGAACTCAGGGAATAAGTAGCCAAAGTATGGGCCACATGATTTGCTTCACGGAATACAAAAGAAACAGAAGCTGAATCAAAAGCATAAAGAGACTCTCGAATCTGGTGAAGAAAAGGTCCCAAAGTAGAAAGGTCCAGCCCTGGATTGTTGATCCTATTTGCAAGAGAAGAACAGTCAGTTTCAAGCAAGATCCGATTCCATCCTTGAGATCGGGCGAAGGTGATTCCTGCAAGAAGGCTTTCACCTTCACAAGTAACTGCATCCAAACAGCTACCAAGCGGAAATTCGAGGCCGCCCACAACTGCACCTGTAGAATCACGTGCCACGGCGCCAACAGCCGCTGCACGAGTTGAGGGATTAAAAGCCCAATCCACATTTATTTTTATATGGTTAGGTGGAGGAGGGTTCCAGCATGGAGGAGAAAGGATAGAGGGCGTTGGGGTGGAAGAAGAAGAGGCATTACAGAAGTCGTCATGTAAGCTAATGGAGTTAACGACAATAAGCCATGGTGGTTGTAGATGATGATTATGAACCCAGTCGTTACGTCTATTCCAGACGTTCCAAATAGTTGTGAGGAAGAGGCCAAACTTGTCAGAGGATAGGAGATGGGCAGCTTCCTCCAACCATTGTAGTGGGGTAATAGCCAAACTCTTAGAAAGAGTTATGGGAATACCAGATAGCTGAAGGGCTTCAGAAGCCCCAGCACAATCACGAAGAGCATGGAGAATGGACTCCGAGTGGGCTCCACAGATAGGACAAGGACCCGAATTTGGTGAAAAAACTTGCATTTTGTAGCCAACTGGTAGAGCATCAGACGCCATACGCCATCCAAAAGTTTTAACCTTAGGTAAGGCCTTGATTTTGGACATAAATTTCCAAAAGTGTGTAGATGACGTATGTGGGTACGTAGAACGTTGTAAAAAAAGATAACCAGAGCGGACCGAGTAAATACCCGAATCATTAGGAGACCAAAGAATAGAATCACGGTGATCATTTATGATTGGTATACGGAGAATGGCAGTGGCATCAGTTGGGTTGAAATAACGTCGGACCTTTTCAGGGTCCCAAGCAGTCTGATTACGAAGCATAAAATTGCGGCATCGAATATGGACTTCATCCAAGATTTCTTAATCCCCAGTAAGGGGAATAGGGGAAGGATCGCCCCAGATGTCTTTGTGCACTCTGATATTACTGTTAATACCTGGACGATATAGGAAGCCTGGAAAAAGACGTTGTAGAGCATTATACATACCTTTCCATGCAAAGGAGCCTCGGTTGGGTCTGGAGGCATCGAGGATATTCCCAGAAGGAAAGTATTTAGCACGATATATTTGGCCCAATAAAGAATCTAGTTCGCAAATGAGTCTCCATAATTGCTTACCCAAGAGAGCAATATTGAAGTCATGTAAATCCTTAAACCCCATACCTCCAGCGGCCTTAGGTAAACAAACATGATTCCATGGAAGCATATGCCAACCTTTTTTATTGGATTTGCCAGTCCACCAATATTGCCGGATTGATGAAGACATATCGTCAATAATGTTTTGTGGAAGAAGATAACAAGACATAACATATTGAGGTAGAGATTGTAGGACTCGTTGGAATTTTAACTGAGCAAAAGGTATAAAAATTGAGGTTTCTCAATATAATTGTGTTGAAAAGCTCCTAATCAATTATTTGAACTCCTAAAATTTGATCAAAACTTGTTTTGCGGTCCTTTATGTAGAGGTTTCGGACGTGCGGGTCTAAATGGGCCTTTCAATGGACCCGTTGGAATTTTAACTGAGTAAAAAGTACATAAATTGAGGTTTTTCAATATAATTGTGTTGAAAAGCTCCTAATCAATTATTTGAACTCCTAATATTTGAATACAACTTTTTTGCGGTCCTTTTTGTAGAGGTTTCGGACGAGCAGGTCTAAATGGGCCTTTCAATGGACCCGTTGGAATTTTAACTAAGTAAAAAGTATAAAAATTGAGGTTTTTCAATATAATTGTGTTGAAAGCTCCTAATCAATTACATGAACTCCTAAAATTTGATTAAAACTTATTTTGCGGTCATTTTTGTAGAGGTTTCGGACGAGCAGGTCTAAATGGGCCTTTCAATGGACCCGTTGGAATTTTAACTGAGTAAAAAGTACAGAAATTGAGGTTTTGCAATAAAATTGTGTTGAAAATCTCCTAATCAATTACATGATCTCCTAAATTTTGATTAAAACTTGTTTTGCAGTCCTTTTTGTAGAGTTTTCGGACGAGCGGGTCGAAATGGGCCTTTCAATGGACCCGTTGGAATTTTAACTGAGTAAAAAGTACAGAAATTGAGGTTTTGCAATATAATTGTGTTGAAAAGCTCCTAATCAATTACATGAACTCCTAAAATTTGATTAAAACTTGTTTTGCAGTCCTTTTTGTAGAGGGTTCGGACGAGCGGGTCGAAATGGGCCTTTCAATGGACCCGTTGGATTTTTTTTGAAGAAAATGCCTCATTAAAAACCCTTACTATTGTCCTTCAAGCAGAGCTAGAGGACCCTAAAAAGGGGAAAAGAGTGCCTAAATTTTATTATATCGTAGAAAAAATCGTTACAAGGTGATTGATACATGTAGGAACATCAGAATTAAAAGACATGGAAGACATAGAACTCAAAGAATAAGTAGCCAATGTATGGGCCACATGATTTGCCTCACGGCGTACATAATAAACAGAGGCAGAAGGGAAAGCATGGAGAGACTCTCGAATCTGGTGAAGAAGAGGTCCCAAAGTAGAAAGATCCTGTCCTGGATTGTTGATCCGATTTGCAAGAGAAGCACAATCTGTTTCAAGCAAGATCCGATTCCAACCTCGAGATCGGGCGAAGGTGATCCCTGCAAGAAGGCTTTCACCTTCACAAGTAACTGCATCCAAGCAGCTACCAAGCGGAAACGCAAGGCCACCAACAACTGCACCTGTAGAATCATGTGCCACGACTCCAACAGCCGCTGCACGAGTGGAGGGATTAAAAGCCCCATCCACATTTATTTTGATATGGTCAGGTGGAGGAGGGTTCTAGCATGGAGTAGATAGGATAGAGGATGTTGGAGTGGAAGAAGAAGAGGCTTTACAAAATTCGTTACGTAAACTAATGGAGTTAACGACAGTAAGTCGTGGTGGTTGTAGATGGTGATTATGAACCCAATCGTTACGTCTATTCCAAACGTTCCATATAGTTGTGAGAAAAAGGCCAAACTGGTCAGAGGATAGAAGGTGGGCAGCTTCCTCCAACCATTGTATTGGGGTAGCAGCCAAACTCCTGGAAAGAGTTATGGGAACACCAGAGAGGTGAAGGGCTTCAGAAGCCCCTGCACAATCACGAAGAGCATGGAGAATGGACTCCGGGTGGTCTCCACAGATAGGACAAGGCCCTGAATTTGGTGAAAAAACTTGCAATTTGGAGCCAACTGGGAGAGCATCAGACACCATACGCCATCCAAAAGTTTTGACCTTAGGTAAGGCCTTGACTTTGGACAGAAATTTCCAAAAGCGTGTAGGTGACGTATGTGGGTACGTAGAACATTGTAAAAAAAGATAACCAGAGCGGACCGAGTAAATACCCGAATCATTAGGAGACCAAAGAATAGAATCACGGTGGTCATTTATGATTGGTATACGAAGAATGGCAGTGGCATCAGTTGGGTTAAAATAGCTTCGGACCTTTTCAGGGTCCCAAGCAGTTTGATTACGAATCATGAAGTCGCGACAACGAATATGAACTTCATCCGAGATTTCATAATCCCCAGTAAGGGTAATAGGGGAGGGACCACCCCAGATGTCTTTGTGCACTTGAATATTACTGTTAATACCTGGGCGATATAAGAAGCCTGGAAAGAGACGTTGTAGAGCATTATAAAGACCTTGCCAAGCAAAAGAGCCTCGGTTAGGTCGAGAAGCATCGAGGATATTCCCAGCAGGAAAATATTTAGCTCGATATATTTGGCCTAATAATGAATCTGGTTCGCAAATGAGTCTCCATAATTGCTTACCCAGGAGAGCAACATTGAAGTCATGTAAATCCTTAAACCCCATATCTCCCGCAGCCTTAGGTAGACAAACATGATTCCATGGAAGCATATACCATCCTTTCTTATTGGATTTGCCAGTCCACCAATATTGCCGAGTTGCTGAGGTCATATCATCAATAATGTTTTGTGGAAGAAGATAACAAGACATAACATATTGAGGTAGAGATTGCAGAACTGCTTTAATGAAAATTTCCCATCCACTAAAAGAGAGGAGTTGTTTATCCCAGCTAGAAAGACGATCATGAACTTTTTCACGCACAAATCCCAATGACTCAGTTTTATTCTTCCCAATGAGAAGTGGAACACCTAGATATACTCCAGGGTTAGATACCTCACGTACTTGCAATAGACTATTGATCACAATTCTTGTTGAGGATGGGGTACGTGGATTATAAAAAATTGTCAATTTCTCAAAATTAACCGCTTGACCAGAAGCAGCAACATATGTTTGCAGAGCTCTTTTAAGTTGATTAGCTTCACCTGAAGTATTATTAATGAAAACCATGCAGTCATCAGCAAAGAGGAGATGGTTGACTTTGGGGCCGTAACGGCAGGCCCCAAGCCCCGGTAGGACGTTTGTTTGTTGGGAAGCAGTTAGGTAAGAAGAGAGCCCTTGTGTACAAAAGAGGAAAAGGAAAGGTGATAGGGGGTCACCTTGACGTAATCCACGTTGTGGTTGAAAAAAAGGGAGAGAAAGAGTTATTAATTTTGACAGAAAAAGAAACTGGGGTAATGCATCGCATGATAAGAGAGATCCAATCAGATGCAAAGCCCATACGTTCTATTACATTGGCTAGAAAAGACCATTCGACTCTATCAAAAGCTTTTTCCATATCTAACTTAAGAGCAGCACCTTGGGAGGATTTTGTTGCCCCAGAATTGATATTGTGAATAATTTCATGGGCGACGAGAATGTTGTCAGAAATGTTACGTCCCTGAACAAAAGCTGCTTGATTAGGGCTAATACAAAGGGGTATTGTTTGTTTCATTCTGTTTACTATGGTTTTAGCAACTATTTTATAAAGAACAGTGCACAGACTGATAGGTCTTAGTTGTCTCATATTAGTTGGGTCCTGGATTTTAGGGATTAGTACCAGTATAGTTTTGTTGACCGAGGCCATATCGGCAGTTCCATTTATTAAGTTGAGGCATAGAGTAATAACATCTTCGCCAACAGTGTCCCAGTGTTTTCGAAAAAAGCTGCTTGGTAATCCATCAATACCAGGCGCTTTCCTTGGATCAATGTCCCGAAAGGCATGAATTATTTCTTCTTTTGTGAATGTCCTCAAGAGAGTATCATTCATAGGTTGAGTGATAGAAGGCAAAATTTTATCGAGGATATGATCGGAAAATTGAGGGTTGGAGGACGTAAAGAGGTTTTGGAAATAGCTAGAAGCAATTGTCATTAAATCTGATTCAACCGTACACCAATTCAAATTAGAATCAAATAGACATGTGATTGAGTTTTTTTTCCTTCTATTATTTGCACGGGCATGGAAGAATCTCGTATTTTTATCCCCTTGAGAGAGCCATAGATTTCTGGATCTTTGTGCCCAATAAATTTCTTGTTCCATTAGAAGTTTATTAAGTTCAGTTCTGTGTTTTATATAGATTTCTTCATTCGTGGCAGTTAATGGGCGACACAAAAATTTGTTTATTTTTTGGTAAGGAAATTAATACGACCGGTGGTCTTGAGTCTTTGTTGATTCTGCCATTCCTCCAGGCATGTACCAACAACTTTTATTTTTTCAATGGCTGTTCCAGAGGTATTTACCCAAGTGCGTTTGATAGTAGAGATGTTCTCATTATTCGCCCAGCAGTTTTCGAATCGAAAAGTGTTCAGGGGTCGATGAGAGGGAGTAGCAGCCGCAAGGGATGTATCAAGAAGCAGGAACAGTGATCGGACTTGGCCACATAGTCCGTTGTGATACGATATGAAGGAAAAAGATCCTGCCAAGCCGAGTTAGCGATGAATCGGTCTAATCTTTCATGTATAGTTGGGGTTAAGGGTCCAACTTTCGTCCAAGTAAACCAACTAGATGTTGGCTTACAATCATAGAGATTGTTGCGTGAGAGACAATGACGAAAATTGTTTATTTGTGATCTAGCCCTTCGGTTACCCCCTTGTTTTTCAGAGTCGGATAAAATTTCATTAAAATCCCCACTTAGAAGCCAGGGAATATTATTATTATTTATATGTAAAGAATCAATAATTTCCCAAGTTTTGTATTTTTGACTTGTTTCGGAATAGCCATGCATGCCAGTAAAATACACAGTGCGATCATTCAATGTGATTTGAGTATGTATATAACCAGACGAGTACGAAATCAAATTAATATTTATATTGTTCAAAATGAAAAGCGCAATACCAGAACATCCATCATTAGGGGGAATAGTAATAACTTCTACCATGCCTAGGGAAAGACAAAGTCGGCTACATGATGCATTATTAATCTTAGTTTCGCAAATAAAGATAATATCCGGATTGGATTGTTGGACATAGTTCCGAAAATGTTGAACTACCAGGGCTTGTCCTAAACCCTGGTAGTTCCAACAAAGGATCCTCATTTTGCTCGGCGGGGCTGAGAGTCAGCCGCCGCCGGAGAGTTTTTTGAGCTGCTCATCCCAGCCTTAGGAGTGGAGCCAGAGGGTTTGGACTTCTTGGGCGGGATTGCCACTTGTATTGGTGATCGGCGTTTAGTGCCTCGATTGGGCGGGGCTGGAACAGGAGCAGGAGTTGCATCATTCGGGTAAGTTTTTAAGAGCCAAGTGTTAAAATCATTGAAGATGGAGTCAGTAGTAATAGGGGGCTTACGTAGTTCAACTTCAATTTTCTTAATTTGTTGTGCAGTGGGACTAGGGACATCATCATCAGTTGCATCCCATTCATCATCCGATGTATCCTCCGGAATAGGATAGATGGTGTTCAAAGGTTGTGGTTCTATAGGCAGTGAACTATTTGTTTGCTTTGGGTCCGAAGCAGTAGGTTCTTTCGGAAGATGAGCATCACCCATGGTGGTGTCAGTATTGGGTACTTCATCATTGGGTTGTTCAGAAAAGGAGGCAGCGTCTCCCTCATTCAGAGAGCCTGAAATTGGTTGGGAAATAACGAGTGCATCAGGGATTATGAAATGTAAAATTTTAATAATAGATTGAGATAGAAAAAAGGGACGTAACCTATGGGATTTGGGTCATTGGCCCCCGGGGCATTAGCAGCAGGCGCTGAGTGAAATAGAGAAGATTGTGAGTGTGCAAGCAGAGTGAAAAGATAATAGAGATTAAAAAGAGCTATTATGGAAAGAATATAAAAATTACCAGTAGGTAAGGGGTTATTCTGATTGAGTTCGGGTTCCACATTGCGGATTCTCCCACGAGTACCAATTGGGCGACGTCTTGGGGGAAGGTAGCGAAGCCACTCCCCATATTGCAATTTACTTAAATCAAGAGATGAACGGGTTGGGCAATTGTCGACGGTATGGCTAATTATACCACATCCAGGACACAAGGTTGGAAGACGTTCATATTGTAACCGACATATAGATTTATCAGCTCCTTTCCCAATAAACAGGAATCGGGTTACCGGGCGGGTGATGTCAAGCATAATTTCCACACGCAGGAATTCTTTCATGTTGCCTTCAAGCTCACAGGTATTAGTACGTAGGACATTGCCTACCATGGAGCCTAGGGCATGTCCCACAAGGTGTGAATGATCTACGTCCTCAAAGAGTGAGGTAGGCAGGCCAAATATGCGGATCCAAATTCGCATGATGTTGAAGGTATATTCACCTATAGTTTTTGAGGGATTGTATTCAGTGATGGCTAACCATTCGTCATTGTATAACCAGGGGCCGCGGTTGAGCAATTCGTAGCAAGATTTAACATCCTTAAACTTGATCTTGAGGAGGTTATCCTGGATGATAGAGATAGAGACCAAGTTGCTGGGCTTCCAGATGCCCTCAAAGGCATTGAGAACAGCATATATATCGATTGGTTTCGAGGAAATAAAACAACCTACAAGGAAAAGTTTTGGGTCTTCCTTAACAAAGTCCCAGCCAAAATCTGGAGTATAAAGCAGTTCGGCTTCTTCATTGGTTAGAGCAATTGAGCTTAGCTGAGGAATGGAGGAGGAAACCATTAGGACAGAAGGACAACTAAATTGGCAGAATAGTAATGAGAGGATTCGTGAGATAGTATGTCTTCCTAGTCGAATTAAATAGTGGCTATGAAGATGGCTGGATTATAGAAAATAAGGGTAAAAGGAAAGAGTATTAAATGTGAATCCCTAGTAATTAGGCCGCATTGACTGGTAAAGTAAGATACCCAGAATAGGTAATAAAATTTTTGAGTCAGTATTGTTGGAAAAGGGGGGAAATTACTAAACACATAAGTTAATATGGTATATGTTAGGGGCGAAAAATTCGGGTCAGAGGTTATGAGTAAAATAAATATGTTCTTGAGAGAATAGAGGTGAAAGCATTTATGGGAGAATAATTTTTGAAAATTAATAGGGTAATGAATGACTGGCAGAATTTGAAAAGAAAGGAATAAGGTAATAGTTTCCATGATATACGTGATACAAGAATTTTTTAAAGGAAGTATAAATAGAATAAATATGGAAAGTATGGAATATAGGAGGAAATAATAATAGCGGATTGAAAACAAATACGTTAGTGATATTAATAGCGCATTAAATGAGAATCTGAAATCATGGTGGCAACGGTGGAATACGATTAAGGTAAATAAAGTGTTATTAAAATCCCTGAGGAGGGCTGGATTGGAATCACCTATGAAGGCGTAGTGGAAAGATAAGTCCCTTATACAAAGGGTAGATAAAGTAGTACCAAACCAAGGTAAATTTGAGGTTAAAGGATAGGAGCTAAGTCTAAGAACATAAATATAGAAAACATACACATCATAAAAGCATAAATAAAAAAACTGCAGAAAAGAAAAGCAGGAAGAAAATAAAATTACAGACCATGGGAGAGAAAGAAGCGGGGCAAAGAAATTAATTACAAACCAAAAGAGCAAAAAATTAAGGGGGGAAGAAATACTAATAAAATGAATAAGAATTACAACAGGGTAAATAATATAGATTCCATGAAGAGAATGACTCAGGTATGTTCTTTGGATGATCTGATCAGAAATGCAAACCTTATGATATAAAGTGATTTGGTGGAGGAGCTCCCATATATGCGATTTTAAAGAACAGATAAACAGAAAGTGAGAATTCATCAAAGTAAGAGATGATATACATTTAATATAGTGTAAAGAGCCATGGAGATAAGATAAAAGAGAACATAACAGACCACAAACAAGATGAAAACATAGTAAGGAGGAAAAAGAGGGAGACCATATTGAATAACTCACGGGAGAATTAGTAACAAAAGATATATGACACAAAGAATAAAGAAACAGAAATAGCAAGATATAAAGAGTCATAGCATTAACACGAGAGAAATAAATTAAACGTGTGGACTCATGAATCATGGAAAGACAGAGAGTAAAAGATATAATACACTTTTTGAGATAACCAAAGTACACCAAGCAGATAGCATTGAGAAGATTAGCAGTAATATAAAGACTCTCATCTATTCCTGATATTGTTGTTATCACATAGGAGATATACAACACAAGAATTATATATATTGAGACATATAGGAAATATGAATCTAGCATGAGAAAATTGGATAGAAAGGAACCTACTAGTATAGAAGAAATAAAGATAATAATCAGAGCATATTTTCCCAGAAGGTGGGTTGAGATTGAGTCCCCTAGAAGGGGTCGAGAGAAATAATTCTTAAAATAGGATGGCATGACATCTGCAATTAAATAAGTAGTATACAATTTGATAGAGGTACATAGATAAGCAATACATATTCTATGAATTATAAACAGAGGATAAGGATAAGAAACACAGGGAGCTATTGAAGAGAAAATCAGAGCAATGAGAAACAAAGAGTTTAGTTTAAAGAGATAATCATAATAATCGAAAGTAAAAGATTTAAATCGGCCAAAAATCAAAGAGTAACCAGTAATTATAGGGAAGCCCCAGTACCTTTGTTCCAACCGGATGAAGGAATTTGTCCTCAGATGGTGAAACATCCATGTTTGAGCTCTACAAATAGGGTCCAAATTAACAGCTTGCATCGGAGTGATAAAGCTCAGGTTCTTATTAGTGTAGAAGTTGCTGCATTGTGCTTGCAGGCAATAGCCCAAGTGCAGAAAGAGAAAAATTATAAGAATAGAGGAAAGCAAAGTGTATAAAAGAACAGAGTAGGTGCTCAAATAAGGAATAATGTAAGTAATGTGTGAGAATCCCATAAAGTGGGCTGGTAGATAGTTCCCTAAAAGGGATCGATAGTAGTTTGAGTAAATAGTACAAATATTCTTAGCTTCAGAGACATTAGCATGGAGCATGAAAATGATACTAATAGAGATGAAATGCAGCAAACATATAAGGAAGCCAATCAAGTAATTTTTAATTTTAGATAAAAGTAGATATAAGGGATCAAGAAGGTGCCCAGGAATAGAAGAAAAAATACATGCAAAGCCTAGATTAAGGAATAGTCTACTGCCAAAGCAATTGATAAAAGACTGTGCAGAGAGACAGGTTATAGGTGAATACATCTCAAAATTAATGGGAGACATCAAATAAATTAATAAAAGAAAATTATATATAAGAAATTGAGAAAGATTCCAGCAATTGATAAAAGAGATGACCAAATTCAGATTTAAGGTATAGTCAGTAAGAAAAGCAGATGATACCCAGCAATCATAACAGTGAATCTCAGACATTATAATCGCATTTATAAATCTAAGCATGAAAGATAACGCAGAAGGAATATGGTGAATAAGACAGAATATAATAATGAGAGAAAATAAAGAGAAGATAGAAAGGCCATGGAGTTTGTACCTCCGAAGCGAAGAGTAGTCAGATCTTCTGATCCAATTGAATGTTGAAGAAACCAAAATCTGGAGAAGGAAAGTTAGAGAAAAGGTAAAGGGAAAAAACCAGATAGAATATAGAGAAAGAAATGAAGAGGTCGAGAAAGGGATATGAAACCCTAGCCGAAACGTCGGCCTGAGGAGACCCATTGTTGAAACCGTTGATCGGAGGGAAGGAGGGGGTATATCCGCCGCGGGAATCCAAAGCCAAAAAAATGGAAGTCCATTTCCACTGAGATGAGAAACTGAAAAGGAAATAATAGGAGAAAAACATATTACAAAATAAATAAACGATTGAAAATTGAAAGAAAGATAGAAAACCCATAAGAAGAGGGGGACGATCCATATTCTGTAAAAAAATCAGATCGAAATTTTGAGGAATTGCATGTAGCCAAAAAAGATTAAACAGACGGAGATAGATCCATTCTCCAACAATGGGGAGACCCCTGATCGGCCCATATCTGGATTTCGGAAGACAGATCTGAGTCAACCAATGGAGAGAGACTATCGATTGGGAGAATCTGCAACAAAAAATAAGGACATGAAATGAGAAATCTGTAAAGATTGAAAAAAACAACATAAACATGAAAAGGAATAGAATAAAATGAGTAAAACTTATCCTTGGGGAGAAAGGCGTTCTATGAAAGAGATAGTGATTGAAGAACACCGTCTCGGACCAAAACAGAAGGCAAACAATGTAGGCGAGGGAGTTTTGGAAAAAATAAAGCCATGTTAGAGTATAAAAAACAGAGAAAAGGGAAAAATAAAAGAAATCAGAATAAAAATTACATAGAATGATGGGAAAAAACGGAGATGGGTGGGAAGACCCTTAACTTACTCTTACCGAAAACACCTTGATCTGCTAATTGAAAATTGTCTTTAGAGTGAAACCAAAAGATCGGTAGAGAAGGGAGAGCCGTGTGGGGGAGGGGAAGCGTAGAGGGTGAGAGGGGGGGTGAGAAAAACCGTGAAAAGGGGGAGGTGGAAAACGAACAGACAACTGACAAAATCAAAGAATCTCGGAGAAAGGGAGAGAGAAACGAGAGCCATAGTCCCCGTTGGAATTTTAGCTGAGTAAAAAGTACAGGAATTGAGGTTATGCAATATAATTGTGTTGAAAAGCTCCTAATCAATTATTTTAACTCCTAAAATTTGATTAAAACTTGTTTTGCGGTCCTTTTGTCGAGGTTTCGGACGAGCAGGTCTAAATGGGCCTTTTATTGGGCCCGTTGGAATTTTAACTGAGTAAAAAGTATTAAAATTGAGGTTTTTCAATATAATTGTGTTGAAAAGCTCCTAATCAATTATTTGAACTCCTACAATTTGATTAAAACTTGTTTTGCGGCCCTTTTGTCGAGGTTTCGGACGAGCAGGTATAAATGGCCCTTTCAATGGACCCGTTGGAATTTTAATTGAGTAAAAAGTACAGAAAATGAGGTTTTGCAATATAATTGTGTTTAAAAGCTCATAATCAATTACATGAACTCCTAAAATTTGATTAAAACTTGTTCTGCAGTCCTTTTTGTAGAGGTTTCGGACGAGCGGGTCGAAATGGGCCTTTCAATGGACCCGTTGGAATTTTAACTGAGTAAAAAGTACAAAAATTGAGGTTTTGCAATATAATTGTGTTGAAAAGCTCCTAATCAATTATTTGAACTCCTAAGATATGAATACAACTTTTTTCGGTCCTTTTTGTAGAGGTTTCGGACGAGCAGGTCTAAATGGGCCTTTCAATGGACCCGTTGGAATTTTTACTGAGTAAAAAGTATAAAAATTGAGGTTTTTCAATATAATTGTGTTGAAAAGCTCCTAATCAATTACATGAACTCCTAAAATTTGATTAAAACTTATTTTTGCGGTCCTTTTTGTAGAGGTTTCGGAAGAGCAAATCTAAATGGGCCTTTCAATGGACCCGTTGGAATTTTAACTTAGTGAAAAGTACAGAAATTGAGTTTTTGCAATATAATTGTGTTGAAAAGCTCCTAATCAATTACATGCACTCCTAAAATTTGATTAAAACTTGTTTTGCAGTCCTTTTTGTAGAGGTTTCGGACGAGCGGGTCGAAATGGGCCTTTCAATGGATCCGTTGGAATTTTAACTGAGTAAAAAGTACAGAAATTGAGGTTTGCAATATAACTGTGTTGAAAAGCTCCTAATAAATTACATGAACTCCTAAAATTTGATTAAAACTTGTTTTTCAGTCCTTTTGTAGAGGTTTCGAACGAGCGGGTCGAAATGGGCCTTTCAATGGGCCCGTTGGAATTTTAACTGAGTAAAAAGTATAGAAATTGAGGTTTTGCAATAAATTGTGTTGAAAAGCTCCTAATCATTTATTTGAACTCCTAAAATTTGATTAAAACTTGTTTTGCGACCCTTTTTGTAGAGGTTTTGGACGAGCAGGTCTAAATGGGCCTTTCAATGGACCTGTTGGAATTTTAACTGAGTAAAAAGTATAGAAATTGAGGTTTTGCAATAAAATTGTGTTGAAAATCTCCTAATCAATTACACGATCTCCTAAAATTTGATTAAAACTTGTTTTGCAGTCCTTTTTGTAGAGGTTTCGGACGAGCGGGTCGAAATGGGCCTTTCAATGTACCCATTGGAATTTTAACTGAGTAAAAAGTACAGAAATTGAGGTTTTGCAATATAATTGTGTTGAAAAGCTCCCAATCAATTATTTGAACTCCTAATATTTGAATACAACTTTTTTGCGGTCCTTTTTGTAGAGGTTTCGGACGAGCAGGTCTAAATGGGGCTTTCAATGGACCCGTTGGAATTTTAACTGAGTAAAAAGTACTGAAATTGAGGTTTTGCAATAAAATTGTGTTGAAAATCTCCTAACCAATTACATGATCTCCTAAAATTTGATTAAAACTTGTTTTTCAGTCCTTTTTGTAGAGTTTTCGGACGAGCGGATCGAAATGGGCCTTTCAATGGACCCGTTGGAATTTTAACTGTGTAAAAAGTACAGAAATTGAGGTTTTGCACTATAATTGTGTTGAAAAGCTCCTCATCAATTACATGAACTACTAAAATTTGATTAAAACTTGTTTTGTAGTCCTTTTTGTAGAGGTTTCGGACGAGCGGGTCGAAATGGGCCTTTCAATGGACTCGTTGGAATTTTAACTGAGTAAAAAGTACAGAAATTCAGGTTTTGCAATATAATTGTGTTGAAAAGCTCCTAATCAATTATTTGAACCCCTAAAATTTTATTTAAACTTGTTTTGGTGTCCTTTTTGTAGAGGTTTCGGACGAACAGGTCTAAATGGGCCTTTCAATGGACCCGTTGGAATTTAAACTGAGTAAAAAGTACAAAAATTGAGGTTATGTAATATAATTGTGTTGAAAATCTCTTAATCAATTACATGATCTCCTAAAATTTGATTAAAACCTATTTTGCGGCCCTTTTTGTAGAGGTTTTGGACGATCATGTCTAAATTGGCCTTTCAATGGACCCGTTGGAATTTTAACTAAGTAAAAAGTATAAAAATTGAGGTTTTGCAATATAATTGTGTTCAAAAGCTCATAATCAATTATTTGTACTCCTAAAATATGATCAAAACATGTTTTGTGGTCCTTTATGTAGAGGTTTCGGACGAGCGGGTCGAAATGGGCCTTTCAATGGACCCGTTGGAATTTTAACTGAGTAAAAAGTACTGAAATTGAAGTTTTGCAATATAATTGTGTTGAAAAGCTCCTAATCATTTATTTGAACTCCTAGAATTTGATTAAAACTTGTTTTGCGTCCCTTTTGTCGAGGTTTCGGATGAGTAGGTATAAATGGCCCTTTCAATGGACCCGTTGGAATTTTAACTGAGTAAAAAGTAAAGAAATTGAGGTTTTGCAATATAATTGTGTTGAAAAGCACCTAATCAATTATTTGAACTCCTAAAATTTGATTAAAACTTGTTTTGCGGTCCTTTTTTTAGAGGTTTCGGACGAGCAGGTCGAAATGGGCCTTTCAATGGACCCGTTGGAATTTTTACTGAGTAAAAAGCACATAAATTGAGGTTTTGCAATATAATTGTGTTGAAAAGCTCCTAATCAATTACATGAACTCCTAAAATTTGATTAAAACTTGTTTTGCAGTCATTTTTGTAGAGGTTTCGGACGAGCGGGTCGAAATGGGCCTTTCAATGGACCCGTTGGAATTTTTTTTTGAAGAAAGGGCCTCATTGAAAACCCCACTAATCACCCTGTGCCGTAGCACCGGATGAGCCAATGGGGAAAAGAGTGCCCTGATATATATTAGAATGAAAATACTGAAGATCAGTCAGTACATCAATTCGAATACAATCAGGAATATTAGAGTCAAAATAAATGGACGAAGTACAATGCAGAGCCCAAGAGGCTAACCTATGTGCCACAAAATTGGCGGACCTAGGAACAAAAAACACTCTAATATAGGAAGAGGCTCGAAGAAGGGCATTGGCCTTAGCAATCTGAGGGCCCAAAAGGGAAGCATCCTCTGAGGACCTCGAGAGCTTGTTGACGACGATGGCTGAGTCGGATTCGATGGCCACCTCAGTCCACCCTCTGTCTCGTGCAAGCATAATACCCGCAATGACGGCGTGGAGCTCAACTGTAGTGGCATCATGGCAGCCGGCTTCATGAACAGCGCAACCCCCAAGAATAGAACCCTGAGCATCACGGGCGACAACTCTGATTGTGGCAGATCCTAATCCCAAGAATAGAACCCATCGTGGTGGGGCATCGGCAGGCTCGACTGACGTGGGGTGGTAGTCCGGAGGAGAGTTGGCTCTGGCATAGTCCTGATGCAGACCTTGTGCATTCATGGCAGTTAGCCATGGTGGCTGAAGTCGTTGAGAATGAGTCCAATCATTCCGACGATTCCAGATGTTCCAAAGTGATGTCAAAAGTAAGGCGAAACTCGTACTACTCAGACTCTTTGTGCCATCGGATAACCAGGATGCCATGGAAGCTGAATGGATGGAATAGATGGTAGAGGGAAGTCCAACACCAGAAATTGAGGTTTTGCAATATAATTGTGTTGAAAAGCTCTAATCAATTATTTGAACTCCTAAAATTTGATTAAAACTTGTTTTGCGGTCCATTTTGTAGAGGTTTCGGACGAGCAGGTCTAAATGGGCCTTTCAATGGACCCGTTGGAATTTTAACTGAGTAAAAAGTACAGAATTTGAGGTTTTGCAATATAATTGTGTTTAAAATCTCCTAATCAATTACATGATCTCCTAAAATTTGATTAAAACTAGTTTTAAGGCACTTTTTGTAGAGGTTCCGGACGAGCATGTCTAAATGGGCCTTTCAATGAACCCGTTGGAATTTTAACTGAGTAAAAAGTATAGAAATTGAGGTTTTGCAATATAATTGTGTTGAAAAGCTCCTAATCAATTATTTGAACTCCTAAAATGTGATTAAAACTTGTTTTGCGGTCCTTTTTTGTAGAGGTTTCGGACGAGCATGTATAAATGGGACTTTCAATGGACCCGTTGGAATTTTAACTGAGTAAAAAGTACAGAATTTGAGGTTTTGCAGTATAATTGTGTTTAAAATCTCCTAATCAATTATTTGAACTCCTAAAATTTGATTAAAACTTGTTTTACGGTCCTTTTTGTCGAGGTTTCGGACGAGCAGGTCTAAATGGGCCTTTCAATGGACCTATTGGAATTTTAACTGACTAAAAAGTACAGAAATTGAGGTTTTGTATTATAATTCTGTTGAAAAGATTCTAATCAATTACATGAACTCCTAAAATTTGATTATAATTTGTTTTGCAGTCCTTTTGTAAAGATTTCGGACGAGAGGGTTGAAATGGGCCTTTCAATGGACCCGTTGGAATTTTAACTGAGTAAAAAGTAGAGAAATTTAGGTTTTGCAATATAATTGTGTTCAAAAGCTCCTAATCAATTACATGAACTCCTAAAATTTGATTAAAACTTGTCTTGCAGTCCTTTTTGTAGAGGTTTCGGACGAGCGGGACGAAATGTGCCTTTCAATGGACCCGTTGGAATTTTAACTAAGTAAAAAGTACAGAAATTGAGGTTTTTCAATATAATTGTGTTGAAAATATACTAATCAATTACTTGAACTCCTAAAATTTGATTAAAACTTGTTTTGCGGTCCTTTTTGTCGAGGTTTCGGACGAGCAGGTCTAAATAGGCATTTCAATGGACCCGTTGGAATTTTAACAGAGTAAAAAGTACAGAAATTGAGGTTTTGCAATATAATTGTGTTGAAAATCTCCTAATCAATTACATGAACTCCTAAAATTTGATTAAAACTAGTTTTGCGGCCCTTTTTGTAAAGGTTCCGGACGAGCATGTCTAAATGGGCCTTTCAATGGACCTGTTGGAATTTTAACTGAGTAAAAAGTATAAAAATTGAGGTTTTGCAATATAATTGTGTTGAAAAGCTACTACTCAGACTCTTTGTGCCATCGGATAACCAGGATGCCATGGAAGCTGAATGGATGGAATAGATGGTAGAGGGAAGTCCAACACCAGAAATTGAGGTTTTGCAATATAATTGTGTTGAAAAGCTCTAATCAATTATTTGAACTCCTAAAATTTGATTAAACTTGTTTTGCGGTCCATTTTGTAGAGGTTTCGGACGAGCAGGTCTAAATGGGCCTTTCAATGGACCCGTTGGAATTTTAACTGAGTAAAAAGTACAGAATTTGAGGTTTTGCAATATAATTGTGTTTAAAATCTCCTAATCAATTACATGATCTCCTAAAATTTGATTAAAACTAGTTTTGCGGTCCTTTTTGTAAAGGTTCCGGACGAGCATGTCTAAATGGGCCTTTCAATGGACACGTTGGAATTTTAACTGAGTAAAAATTACAGAAATTGAGGTTTTGCAATATAATTGTTTTGAAAAGCTCCTAATCAATTATTTGAACTCCTAAATTTTGATTAAAACCTTTTTGCGGTCCTTTTTGTATCGGTTTCGGACGAGCAGGTCTAAATAGGCCTAACAATGGACCCGTTGGAATTTTAACTGAGTAAAAAGTACAAAAATTGTGGTTTTGCAATATAATTGTGTTGAAAAGCTCCTAATCAATTATTTGAACTCCTAAAATTTGATTAAAACCTGTTTTGCGGTCCTTTTGTCGTGGTTTTAGACGAGCAGGTCTAAATGGGCCTCTCAATGGACCCGTTGGAATTTTAACTAAGTAAAAAGTACAGAAATTGAGGTTTTGCAATGTAATTGTGTTGAAAAGCTCCTAATCAATTACATGAACTCCTAAAATTTTATTAAAACTTGTTTTGTAGTCCTTTTTGTAGAGGTTTCGGACGTGCGGGTCGAAATGGGCCTTTCAATGGACCCGTTGGAATTTTAACCGAGTAAAAAGTTCAAAAATTGAGGTTTTGCAATATAATTGTGTTGAAAAGCTCCTAATCAACTACATGAACTCCTAAAATATGATTAAAACTTGTTTTGCAGTCCTCTTTGTAGGGGCTTCGGACGAGCGGGTCGAAATGGGCCTTTCAATTGACCAGTTGGAATTTTAACTGATTAAAAAGTACATAAATTGAGGTTTTGCAATATAATTGTGTTGAAAAGCTGCTAATCAATTATTTGAACTCCTAAAATTTTATTAAAACTTGTTTTGCGGTCCTTTTTGTAGAGGTTTCGGACGAGCATGTTTAAATGGGTCTTTCAATGGACCCGTTGGAATTTTAACTGAGTAAAAAGTACAGAATTTGACGTTTTGCAGTATAATTGTGATGAAAAGCTCCTAATAAATTATTTGAACTCCTAAAATTTGATTAAAACTTGTTTTACGGTGCTTTTTGTCGAGGTTTCAGAGGAGCAGGTCCAAATGGGCCTTTCAATGGACCCGTGGGAATTTTAACTGAGTAAAAAGTACAGAAATTGAGGTTTTTCAATATGATTGTGTTGAAAAGCTCCTAATCAATTACATGAACCCCTAAAATTTGATTAAAACTTGTTTTGCGGTCCTTTTTGTAGAGGTTTCGGACGAGCAGGTATAAATGGCCCTTTCAATGGACCCGTTGGAATTTTAACTGAGTAAAAAGTACATAAATTGAGGTTTTGCAATATAATTGTGTTTAAAAGCTCCTAATCAATTACATTAACTCCTAAAATTTGATTAAAACTTGTTTTGCAGTCCTTTTTGTAGAAGTTTCGGACGAGCAGGTCGAAATGGGCCTTTCAATGGACCCTTTGGAATTTTAACTGAGTAAAAAGTATAGAAATTGAGGTTTTGCAATATAATTGTGTTGAAAAGCTCCTAATCAATTACATGAACTTCTAAAATTTGATTAAAACTTGTTTTGTAGTCCTTTTTGTAGAGGTTTCGGACGAGCGGGTCTAAATGAGCCTTTCAATGGACCCGTTGGAATTTTAACTGAGTAAAAAGTACAAAAATTGAGGTTTTGCAATATAATTGTGTTGAAAAGCTCCTAATCAATTATTTGACTCCTAAAATTTGATTAAAACTTGTTTTACAGTCCTTTTGTCGAGGTTTCAGACAAGCAGGTCTAAATGGACCTTTCAATGGACCCGTTGGAATTTTAACTGAGTAAAAAGTACAGAAATTGAGGTTTTGCAATATAATGGTGTTGAAAAGCTCCTAATCAATTACATGAACTTCTAAGATTTGATTAAACTTGTTTTGCAGTCCTTTTTGTAGAGGTTTCGGACGAGCAGTTCAAAATGGGCCTTTCAATGGACCCGTTGGAATTTTAACTGAGTAAAAAGTACAGAAATTGAGGTTTTGAAATATAATTGTGTTGAAAAGCTCCTAATCAATTTTTTGAACTCCTAATATTTGAATACATCTTTTTTGCTGTCCTTTTTGTAGAGGTTTTAAACGAGCAGGTCGAAATGGGCCTTTCAATTGACCCGTTGGAATTTTAACTGAGTAAAAAATACAGAAATTGAGGTTTTGCAATATAATTGTGTTGAAAAGCACCTAATCAATTATTTGAACTCCTAATATTTGAATACAGCTTTTTTGCGGTCCTTTTTGTAGAGGTTTCGGACGAGCAGGTCTAAATGGGCCTTTCAACAGACCCGTTGGAATTTTAACTTAGTAAAAAGTATAAAAATTGAGGTTTTTCAATATAATTGTGTTGAAAAGCTCCTAATTAATTATTTGAACTCCTAAAATTTGATTAAAACTTGTTTTGCGGCCATTTTTGTCGAGGTTTCAGACGAGCTGGTATAAATGGCCCTTTCAATGGACCCGTTGGAATTTTAACTGAGTAAAAAGTACAGAAATTGAGGTTTTGCAATATAATTGTGTTTAAAAGCTCCTAATAAATTACATGAACTCCTAAAATTTGATTAAAACTTGTTTTGCAGTCCTTTTTGTAGAGGTTTCGGACTAGCAAGTCGAAATGGGCCTTTCAATGGACCTGTTGGAATTTTAACTAAGTAAAAAGTACAGAAATTGAGGTTTTGAAATATTATTGTGTTGAAAATCTCCTAATTAATTATTTGAACTCCTAAAATTTGATTAAAACTTGTTTTACGGTCCTTTTTATCAAGGTTTCAGATGAGCATGTCTAAATGGGCCTTTCAATGGACCCGTTGGAATTTTAACTGAGTAAAAGGTACAGAAATTGAGGTTTTGCAATCTAATTGTGTTGAAAACCTCCTAATCAATTACTTGAACTCCTAATATTTGAATACATCTTTTTTGCGGTCCTTTTTGTAGAGGTTTTAAACGAGCAGGTCGAAATGGGCCTTTCAATTGACCCGTTGGAATTTTAACTGAGTAAAAAGTACATAAATTGATGTTTTGCAATATAATTGTGTTGAAAAGCAACTAATCAATTATTTGAACTCCTAATATTTGAATACAGCTTTTTTGCGGTCCTTTTTGTAGAGGTTTCGGACGAGCAGGTCTAAATGGGCCTTTTAACAGACCCGTTGGAATTTTAACTGAGTAAAAAGTATAAAAATTGAAGTTTTTGAATATAATTGTGTTGAAAATCTCCGAATTAATTATTTGAACTCCTAAAGTTTGATTAAAACTTGTTTTGCGGCCATTTTTGTCGAGGTTTCAAACGAGCTGGTATAAATGGCCCTTTCAATGGACCCGTTGGAATTTTAACTGAGTAAAAAGTACAGAAATTGAGGTTTTGCAATATAATTGTGTTTAAAAGCTCCTAATCCATTACATGAACTCCTAAAATTTGATTAAAACCTGTTTTGCAGTCCTTTTTGTAGAGGTTTCGGACGAGCAGGTCGAAATGGGCCTTTCAATGGACCCATTGGAATTTTAACTGAGTAAAAAGTACAGAAATTGAGGTTTTGCAATATTATTGTGTTGAAAAGCTCCTAAACAATTACATGAACTCCTAAAATTTGATTAAAACTTGTTTTGCAGTCCTTTTTGTAGAGGTTTCGGACTAGCAAGTCGAAATGGGCCTTTCAATGGACCTGTTGGAATTTTAACTAAGTAAAAAGTACAGAAATTGAGGTTTTGAAATATTATTGTGTTGAAAATCTCCTAATTAATTATTTGAACTCCTAAAATTTGATTAAAACTTGTTTTACGGTCCTTTTTATCAAGGTTTCAGATGAGCATGTCTAAATGGGCCTTTCAATGGACCCGTTGGAATTTTAACTGAGTAAAAAGTACAGAAATTGAGGTTTTGCAATCTAATTGTGTTGAAAAGCTCCTAATCAATTACTTGAACTCCTAATATTTGAATACATCTTTTTTGCGGTCCTTTTTGTAGAGGTTTTAAACGAGCAGGTCGAAATGGGCCTTTCAATTGACCCGTTGGAATTTTAACTGAGTAAAAAGTACATAAATTGATGTTTTTCAATATAATTGTGTTGAAAAGCAACTAATCAATTATTTGAACTCCTAATATTTGAATACAGCTTTTTTGCGGTCCTTTTTGTAGAGGTTTCGGACGAGCAGGTCTAAATGGGCCTTTTAACAGACCCGTTGGAATTTTTTTTTTTGAAGAAAAAGGGCCTCATTAAAAACCCCTCTAACAACCTTGTACCGAAGCACAAGGTGAACCTAAGGGGAAAAGAGTGCCCTGAGTGTTGTTATTATTATAACAAGAAAAGGGCTGAGAATCAGCCATTACATCAACGTTAATACAATCAGGAATGACTGAATCAAAGTACACCGAAGAGGCAGAGCGTAAAGCCCAAGCGGCTAAGTTGTGGGCCAAAAAATTGGCCGACCTAGGTACAAAAGATATAGTGATTAAAGGAAAAGACCGAAGCAAAGATTGAGTCTCTGCGATCTGTGGTCCCAGAAGGGAATTGTCCGCAGCGGTGCGTGAGAGCTTGTTGATCACCGTAGCCGAGTCGGATTCAATGGTCACCTCACCCCACCCTCTATCTCGGGTCAACATGATACCCGCAACAATGGCATGTAGCTCAACATGATAACCCGTTGGAATTTTAACTGAGTAAAAAGTATAAAAATTGAGGTTTTTGAATATAATTGTGTTGAAAATCTCCTAATTAATTATTTGAACTCCTAAAATTTGATTAAAACTTGTTTTGCGGCCATTTTTGTCGAGGTTTAAAACGAGCTGGTATAAATGGCCCTTTCAATGGATCCGTTGGAATTTTAACTGAGTAAAAAGTACAGAAATTGAGGTTTTGCAATATAATTGTGTTTAAAAGCTCCTAATAAATTACATGAACTCCTAAAATTTGATTAAAACTTGTTTTGCAGTCCTTTTTGTAGAGGTTTCGGACTAGCAAGTCGAAATGGGCCTTTCAATGGACCTGTTGGAATTTTAACTAAGTAAAAAGTACAGAAATTGAGGTTTTGAAATATTATTGTGTTGAAAATCTCCTAATTAATTATTTGAACTCCTAAAATTTGATTAAAACTTGTTTTACGGTCCTTTTTATCAAGGTTTCAGACGAGCATGTCTAAATGGGCCTTTCAATGGACCCGTTGGAATTTTAACTGAGTAAAAAGTACAGAAATTGAGGTTTTGCAATCTAATTGTGTTGAAAAGCTCCTAATCAATTACTTGAACTCCTAATATTTGAATACATCTTTTTTGTTGTCCTTTTTGTAGAGGTTTTAAACGAGCAGGTCGAAATGGGCCTTTCAATTGACCCGTTGGAATTTTAACTGAGTAAAAAGTACATAAATTGATGTTTTGCAATATAATTGTGTTGAAAAGCAACTAATCAATTATTTGAACTCCTAATATTTGAATACAGCTTTTTTGCGGTCCTTTTTGTAGAGGTTTCGGACGAGCAGGTCTAAATGGGCCTTTTAACAGACCCGTTGGAATTTTAACTGAGTAAAAAGTATAAAAATTGAGGTTTTTGAATATAATTGTGTTGAAAATCTCCTAATTAATTATTTGAACTCCTAAAATTTGATTAAAACTTGTTTTGCGGCCATTTTTGTCGAGGTTTCAAACGAGCTGGTATAAATGGCCCTTTCAACGGACCCGTTGGAATTTTAACTGAGTAAAAAGTACAGAAATTGAGGTTTTGCAATATAATTGTGTTTAAAAGCTCCTAATAAATTACATGAACTCCTAAAATTTGATTAAAACTTGTTTTGCAGTCCTTTTTGTAGAGGTTTCGGACTAGCAAGTCGAAATGGGCCTTTCAATGGACCTATTGGAATTTTAACTAAGTAAAAAGTACAGAAATTGAGGTTTTGAAATATTATTGTGTTGAAAATCTCCTAATTAATTATTTGAACTCCTAAAATTTGATTAAAACTTGTTTTACGGTCCTTTTTATCAAGGTTTCAGATGAGCATGTCTAAATGGGCCTTTCAATGGACCCGTTGGAATTTTAACTGAGTAAAAAGTACAGAAATTGAGGTTTTGCAATCTAATTGTGTTGAAAAGCTCCTAATCAATTACTTGAACTCCTAATATTTGAATACATCTTTTTTGCGGTCCTTTTTGTAGAGGTTTTAAACGAGCAGGTCGAAATGGGCCTTTCAATTGACCCGTTGGAATTTTAACTGAGTAAAAAGTACATAAATTGATGTTTTGCAATATAATTGTGTTGAAAAGCAACTAATCAATTATTTGAACTCCTAATATTTGAATACAGCTTTTTTGCGGTCCTTTTTGTAGAGGTTTCGGACGAGCAGGTCTAAATGGGCCTTTTAACAGACCCGTTGGAATTTTAACTGAGTAAAAAGTATAAAAATTGAGGTTTTTGAATATAATTGTGTTGAAAATCTCCTAATTAATTATTTGAACTCCTAAAATTTGATTAAAACTTGTTTTGCGGCCATTTTTGTCGAGGTTTCAAACGAGCTGGTATAAATGGCCCTTTCAACGGACCCGTTGGAATTTTAACTGAGTAAAAAGTACAGAAATTGAGGTTTTGCAATATAATTGTGTTTAAAAGCTCCTAATAAATTACATGAACTCCTAAAATTTGATTAAAACTTGTTTTGCAGTCCTTTTTGTAGAGGTTTCGGACTAGCAAGTCGAAATGGGCCTTTCAATGGACCTGTTGGAATTTTAACTAAGTAAAAAGTACAGAAATTGAGGTTTTGAAATATTATTGTGTTGAAAATCTCCTAATTAATTATTTGAACTCCTAAAATTTGATTAAAACTTGTTTTACGGTCCTTTTTATCAAGGTTTCAGATGAGCATGTCTAAATGGGCCTTTCAATGGACCCGTTGGAATTTTAACTGAGTAAAAAGTACAGAAATTGAGGTTTTGCAATCTAATTGTGTTGAAAAGCTCCTAATCAATTACTTGAACTCCTAATATTTGAATACATCTTTTTTGCGGTCCTTTTTGTAGAGGTTTTAAACGAGCAGGTCGAAATGGGCCTTTCAATTGACCCGTTGGAATTTTAACTGAGTAAAAAGTACATAAATTGATGTTTTGCAATATAATTGTGTTGAAAAGCAACTAATCAATTATTTGAACTCCTAATATTTGAATACAGCTTTTTTGCGGTCCTTTTTGTAGAGGTTTCGGACGAGCAGGTCTAAATGGGCCTTTTAACAGACCCGTTGGAATTTTAACTGAGTAAAAAGTATAAAAATTGAGGTTTTTGAATATAATTGTGTTGAAAATCTCCTAATTAATTATATGAACTCCTAAAATTTGATTAAAACTTGTTTTGCGGCCATTTTTGTCGAGGTTTCAAACGAGCTGGTATAAATGGCCCTTTCAATGGACCCGTTGGAATTTTAACTGAGTAAAAAGTACAGAAATTGAGGTTTTGCAATATAATTGTGTTTAAAAGCTCCTAATCCATTACATGAACTCCTAAAATTTGATTAAAACCTGTTTTGCAGTCCTTTTTGTAGAGGTTTCGGACGAGCAGGTCGAAATGGGCCTTTCAATGGACCCATTGGAATTTTAACTGAGTAAAAAGTACAGAAATTGAGGTTTTGCAATATTATTGTGTTGAAAAGCTCCTAAACAATTACATGAACTCCTAAAATTTGATTAAACTTGTTTTGCAGTCCTTTTTGTAGAGGTTTCAGACTAGCAAGTCGAAATGGGCCTTTCAATGGACCTGTTGGAATTTTAACTAAGTAAAAAGTACAGAAATTGAGGTTTTGAAATATTATTGTGTTGAAAATCTCCTAATTAATTATTTGAACTCCTAAAATTTGATTAAAACTTGTTTTACGGTCCTTTTTATCAAGGTTTCAGATGAGCATGTCTAAATGGGCCTTTCAATGGACCCGTTGGAATTTTAACTGAGTAAAAAGTACAAAAATTGAGGTTTTGCAATCTAATTGTGTTGAAAAGCTCCTAATCAATTACTTGAACTCCTAATATTTGAATACATCTTTTTTGCGGTCCTTTTTGTAGAGGTTTTAAACGAGCAGGTCGAAATGGGCCTTTCAATTGACCCGTTGGAATTTTAACTGAGTAAAAAGTACATAAATTGATGTTTTGCAATATAATTGTGTTGAAAAGCAACTAATCAATTATTTGAACTCCTAATATTTGAATACAGCTTTTTTGCGGTCCTTTTTGTAGAGGTTTCGGACGAGCAGGTCTAAATGGGCCTTTTAACAGACCCGTTGGAATTTTAACTGAGTAAAAAGTATAAAAATTGAGGTTTTTGAATATAATTGTGTTGAAAATCTCCTAATTAA
This sequence comes from Hibiscus trionum, assembly GCA_030270665.1. NCBI lineage: Eukaryota > Viridiplantae > Streptophyta > Magnoliopsida > Malvales > Malvaceae > Hibiscus > Hibiscus trionum. The sequence goes on from BSYR01000008.1 coordinate 32,966,060, forward strand.
TTATTTGAACTCCTAAAATTTGATTAAAACTTGTTTTGCGGCCATTTTTGTCGAGGTTTCAAACGAGCTGGTATAAATGGCCCTTTCAATGGATCCGTTGGAATTTTAACTGAGTAAAAAGAACAGAAATTGAGGTTTTGCAATATAATTGTGTTTAAAAGCTCCTAATAAATTACATGAACTCCTAAAATTTGATTAAAACTTGTTTTGCAGTCCTTTTTGTAGAGGTTTCGGACTAGCAAGTCGAAATGGGCCTTTCAATGGACCTGTTGGAATTTTAACTAAGTAAAAAGTACAGAAATTGAGGTTTTGAAATATTATTGTGTTGAAAATCTCCTAATTAATTATTTGAACTCCTAAAATTTGATTAAAACTTGTTTTACGGTCCTTTTTATCAAGGTTTCAGATGAGCATGTCTAAATGGGCCTTTCAATGGACCCGTTGGAATTTTAACTGAGTAAAAAGTACAGAAATTGAGGTTTTGCAATCTAATTGTGTTGAAAAGCTCCTAATAAATTACTTGAACTCCTAATATTTGAATACATCTTTTTTGCGGTCCTTTTTGTAGAGGTTTTAAACGAGCAGGTCGAAATGGGCCTTTCAATTGACCCGTTGGAATTTTAACTGAGTAAAAAGTACATAAATTGATGTTTTGCAATATAATTGTGTTGAAAAGCAACTAATCAATTATTTGAACTCCTAATATTTGAATACAGCTTTTTTGCGGTCCTTTTTGTAGAGGTTTCGGACGAGCAGGTCTAAATGGGCCTTTTAACAGACCCGTTGGAATTTTAACTGAGTAAAAAGTATAAAAATTGAGGTTTTTGAATATAATTGTGTTGAAAATCTCCTAATTAATTATTTGAACTCCTAAAATTTGATTAAAACTTGTTTTGCGGCCATTTTTGTCGAGGTTTCAAACGAGCTGGTATAAATGGCCCTTTCAATGGACCCGTTGGAATTTTAACTGAGTAAAAAGTACAGAAATTGAGGTTTTGCAATATAATTGTGTTTAAAAGCTCCTAATAAATTACATGAACTCCTAAAATTTGATTAAAACCTGTTTTGCAGTCCTTTTTGTAGAGGTTTCGGACGAGCAGGTCTAAATGGGCCTTTTAATAGACCCGTTGGAATTTTAACTGAGTAAAAAGTATAAAAGTTGAGGTTTTTGAATATAATTGTGTTGAAAATCTCCTAATTAATTATTTGAACTCCTAAAATTTGATTAAAACTTGTTTTGCGGCCATTTTTGTCGAGGTTTCAGACGAGCTAGTATAAATGGCCCTTTCAATGGACCCGTTGGAATTTTAACTGAGTAAAAAGTACAGAAATTGAGGTTTTGAAATATAATTGTGTTTAAAAGCTCCTAATCCATTACATGAACTCCTAAAATTTGATTAAAACCTGTTTTGCAGTCCTTTTTGTAGAGGTTTCGGACGAGCAGGTCGAAATGGGCCTTTCAATGGATCCATTGGAATTTTAACTGAGTAAAAAGTACAGAAATTGAGGTTTTGCAATATTATTGTGTTGAAAAGCTCCTAAAAAATTATTTGAACTCCTAAAATTTGATTAAAACTTGTTTTACGGTCCTTTTTGTCGAGGTTTCAGACGAGCAGGTCTAAATGGGCCTTTCAATGGACCCGTTGGAATTTTAACTGAGTAAAAAGTACAGAAATTGAGGTTTTGCAATATAATTTTGTTGAAAAGCTCCTAATCAATTACATGAACTCCTAAAATTTGATTAAAACTTGTTTTGTAGTCCTTTTTGTAGAGGTTTCGGACGAGCGGGACGAAATGGGCCTTTCAATGGACCCGTTGGAATTTTAACTGAGTAAAAAGTACAGAAATTGAGGTTTTTCAATACAATTGTGTTGAAAAGCTCCTAATCAATTACATGAACTCCTAAAATTTGATGAAAACTTGTTTTGTAGTCCTTTTTGTAGAGGTTTCGGACAAGCGGGTCTAAATGAGCCTTTCAATTGACCCGTTGGAATTTTAACTGAGTAAAAAGTACATAAATTGATGTTTTGCAATATAATTGTGTTGAAAATCACCTAATCAATTATTTGAACTCCTAATATTTGAATACAGCTTTTTTGCGGTCCTTTTTGTAGAGGTTTCGGACGAGCAGGTCTAAATGGGCCTTTTAATAGACCCGTTGGAATTTTAACTGAGTAAAAAGTATAAAAGTTGAGGTTTTTGAATATAATTGTGTTGAAAATCTCCTAATTAATTATTTGAACTCCTAAAATTTGATTAAAACTTGTTTTGCGGCCATTTTTGTCGAGGTTTCAGACGAGCTAGTATAAATGGCCCTTTCAATGGACCCGTTGGAATTTTAACTGAGTAAAAAGTACAGAAATTGAGGTTTTGAAATATAATTGTGTTTAAAAGCTCCTAATCCATTACATGAACTCCTAAAATTTGATTAAAACCTGTTTTGCAGTCCTTTTTGTAGAGGTTTCGGACGAGCAGGTCGAAATGGGCCTTTCAATGGATCCATTGGAATTTTAACTGAGTAAAAAGTACAGAAATTGAGGTTTTGCAATATTATTGTGTTGAAAAGCTCCTAAAAAATTATTTGAACTCCTAAAATTTGATTAAAACTTGTTTTACGGTCCTTTTTGTCGAGGTTTCAGACGAGCAGGTCTAAATGGGCCTTTCAATGGACCCGTTGGAATTTTAACTGAGTAAAAAGTACAGAAATTGAGGTTTTGCAATATAATTTTGTTGAAAAGCTCCTAATCAATTACATGAACTCCTAAAATTTGATTAAAACTTGTTTTGTAGTCCTTTTTGTAGAGGTTTCGGACGAGCGGGACGAAATGGGCCTTTCAATGGACCCGTTGGAATTTTAACTGAGTAAAAAATACAGAAATTGAGGTTTTTCAATACAATTGTGTTGAAAAGCTCCTAATCAATTACATGAACTCCTAAAATTTGATGAAAACTTGTTTTGTAGTCCTTTTTGTAGAGGTTTCGGACAAGCGGGTCTAAATGAGCCTTTCAATTGACCCGTTGGAATTTTAACTGAGTAAAAAGTACAGAAATTGAGGTTTTGCAATACAATTGTGTTGAAAAGCTCCTAATCAATTACATGAACTCCTAAAATTTGATGAAAACTTGTTTTGCAGTCCTTTTTGTCGAGGTTTCAAACGAGGGGGTCTAAATGGGCCTTTCAATGGACCCGTTGGAATTTTAACTGAGTAAAAAGTACAGAAATTGAGGTTTTGCAATATAATTGTGTTGAAAAGCTCCTAATCAATTACATGAACTCCTAAAATTTGATTAAAACTTGTTTTGTAGTCCTTTTTGTAGAGGTTTCGGACAAGCGGGTCTAAATGAGCCTTTCAATTGACCCGTTGGAATTTTAACTGAGTAAAAAGTACAGAAATTGAGGTTTTGCAATATAATTGTGTTGAAAAGCTCCTAATCAATTATTTGAACTCCTAATATTTGAATAAAACTTTTTTTACAGTCCTTTTGTCGAGGTTTCAGACGAGCAGGTCTAAATGGACCTTTCAATGGACCCGTTGGAATTTTAACTGAGTAAAAAGTACAAAAATTGAGGTTTTGCAATATAATTGTGTTGAAAAGCTCCTAATCAATTACATCAACTCCTAAAATTTGATTAAAACTTGTTTTGCAGTCCTTTTTGTAGAGGTTTCGGACAAGGGGGTCGAAATGGGCCTTTCAATGGACCCGTTGGAATTTTAACTGAGTAAAAAGTACAGAAATTGAGGTTTTGCAATATAAATGTGTTGAAAAGCTCCTAATCAATTACATGAACTCCTAAAATTTGATTAAAACTTGTTTTACAGTCTTTTTTGTAGGTGTTTCGGACGAGCGGGTCTAAATGGGCTTTCAATGGAACCGTTGGAATTTTAACTGAGTAAAAAGTACAGAAATTGAAGTTTTGCAATATAATTGTGTAGAATAGCTCCTAATCAATTATTTGAACTCCTAATATTTGAATAAAACTTTTTTGCGGTCCTTTTTGTAGAGGTTTCGGACGAGCAGGTCTAAATGGGCCTTTCAATGGGCCCGTTGGAATTTTAACTGAGTAAAAAGTATAAAAATTGAGGTTTTTCAATATAATAGTGTTGAAAAGCTCCTAATTAATTATGTGAACTCCTAAAATTTGATTAAAACTTGTTTTGTGGCCCTTTTTGTCGAGGTTTCGGACGAGCAGGTATAAATGGCCCTTTCAATGGACCCGTTGGAATTTTAACTGAGTAAAAAGTACAGAAATTGAGGTTTTGCAATATAATTGTGTTTAAAAGCTCCTAATCAATTACATTAACTCCTAAAATTTGATTAAAACTTGTTTTGCAGTCCTTTTTGTAGAAGTTTCGGACGACCAGGTCGAAATGGGCCTTTCAATGGACCCTTTGGAATTTTAACTGAGTAAAAAGTACAGAAATTGAGGTTTTGCAATATTATTGTGTTGAAAAGCTCCTAATAAATTACATGAACTCCTAAAATTTGATTAAAACTTGTTTTACTGTCCTTTTTGTCGAGGTTTCGTACGAGCAGGTCGAAATGGGCCTTTCAATGGAACCGTTGGAATTTTAACTGATTAAAAAGTACAGAAATTGAGGTTTTGCAATATAATTGTGTTTAAAAGCTCCTAATCAATTACATTAACTCCTAAAATTTGATTAAAACTTGTTTTGCAGTCCTTTTGTAGAGGTTTCGGACGAGCAGGTCAAAATGGGCCTTTCAATGGACCCGTTGGAATTTTAACTTAGTAAAAAGTACAGAAATTGAGGTTTTGCAATATTATTGCGTTGAAAAGCTCCTAATCAATTATTTGAACTCATAAAATTTGATTAAAACTTGTTTTACGGTCCTTTTTGTCGAGGTTTCGGACGAGCAAGTCTAAATGGGCCTTTCAATGGACCCGTTGGAATTTTAACTGAGTAAAAAGTACAGAAATTGAGGTTTTGCAATACAATTGTGTTGAAAAGCTCCTAATCAATTACATGAACTCCTAAAATTTGATGAAAACTTGTTTTGCAGTCCTTTTTGTCGAGGTTTCGAACGAGCAGGTCTAAATGGGCCTTTCAATGGACCCGTTTGAAATTTAACTGAGTAAAAAGTACAGAAATTGAGGTTTTGCAATATAATTGTGTTGAAAAGCTCCTAATCAATTACATGAACTCCTAAAATTTGATTAAAACTTGTTTTGCAGTCCTTTTTGTAGAGGTTTCGAACAAGTGGGTCGAAATGGGCCTTTCAATGGACCCGTTGGAATTTTAACTGAGTAAAAAGTACAGAAATTGAGGTTTTGAAATATAATTGTGTTGAAAAGCTCCTAATAAATTATTTGAACTCCTAATATTTGAATAAAACTTTTTTTTACAGTCCTTTTGTCGAGGTTTCAGACGAGCAGGTCTAAATGGACCTTTCAATGGACCCGTTGGAATTTTAACTGAGTAAAAAGTACAGAAATTGAGGTTTTGCAATATAATTGTGTTGAAAAGCTCCTAATCAATTACATCAACTCCTAAAATTTGATTAAAACTTGTTTTGCAGTCCTTTTTGTAGAGGTTTCGGACAAGCGGGTCGAAATGGGCCTTTCAATGGACCTGTTGGAATTTTTTTTTGAAGAAAAGGCCTCATTAGAAACCCCTACTACTGTCCTTCAAGCAGAGCTAGAGGACCCTAAAAAGGATAAAAGAGTGCCCAAATATTATTAATCACAAAGGATATGTTACAAATTGTTGGATACAATGTGGGATATCCGAGTTAAATGACGTAGAAGTCATAGAATTCAGCGAAAAGGTAGCCAAAGTATGGGCTATAATATTTGCCTCACGACGTACAAAAGAAATAGAAGTAAAGTCAAAGTCGTGAAGAGCGGCTTGTATCTGGAGAATAGTTGGTCCCATAGTAGAGAGATCCTGAGCAGGATTGTTGATCCTATTCGCTAGAGAAGCGCAGTCAGTTTCAATCAAGATACGAGTCCAACCTTGAGATCGGGCAAAGGTGAGACCAGCTAGGATGCTTTCCCCTTCACTGGTGATAGCGTCCTGACAGCTACCGAGAGGGAAAGCGAGACCACCCACCACTGCTCCTGCAGAATCACGAGCAACAACGCCAACGGCTGCTGCACGAGTAGATGGGTTAAAGGCACCATCCACATTTATTTTGATATGATTAGGTGGAGGTGTTCGGGAAGAATTAGAAAATGTAGCTGGAGCTGGGCCAGTCGAATTTAAAGATTTACAAAATTTTTCATGTAAGCTAATTGAGTTAACAGCAATTAGCCATGGAGGTTGTAGATGGTGGTTGTGAACCCAGTCATTTCGTCTGTTCCATATATTCCATAAAACAGTAAGAAAGAGACCAAATTTTTCAAAGGAAATTTTAGAGGCTGCTTCCTCTAACCATTGCATGGGCGTAGGAGCTAAACTCTTATAGAGAGAGATAGGGATACCACTAATTTGGAGAGCTTCAAATGCCCCAGGGCAGTCACGAAACGCATGAAGGATCGATTCCGAGTGGCTACCACAGATAGAGCAAGGTCCCGAGGTAGGGGAAAAGGCTTGCATTTTAGATCCAACTGGTAGAGCATCAGAAGCCATACGCCAGCCAAAAGTTTTAACTTTGGGTAAAGCTTTGATTTTGGATAAAAACTTCCAAAAGCGTGTTGGGGGTGAAGGTTGGGTTATTGAACGTTGTAAGAAAATATTTCCAGAACGGACTGAGTAAATACCCGAGTCGTTGGGAGACCAGAGTATTGAGTCACGTTGATCATTTATGATGGGAATACGGAGAATGGCATCTGCATCAATTGGATTGAAATAATTGTTTATCTTGCTCGTATCCCAGGCAGTTTGGTTACGTATCATAAAATCACGACAACGAATGTGAAATTCATCGGAGATTTCGTAATCCCCAGTAAGCTCAATCGGGGAAGACCCTCCCCATATATCTTTGTGTATTCTAATATTACTGTTTATACCAGGGCGGTGAAGAAAGCCAGGGAAAAGACGCTGAAGAGCGTTATATATACCTTGCCAAGCGAAGGAGCCCCTGTTGGGTTTTGTTGCATCCAAAATGTTGCCTGAAGGAAAGTATTTAGACCGGTATATTTGTCCTAATAAGGAATCTGGTTCACAGATGAGTTTCCAAATTTGCTTGCCCAATAGAGCAATGTTAAAGTCGTGTAAATCCTTAAAACCCATGCCGCCAGCAGATTTAGGTAAGCATATACGATTCCAAGGTAACATATGCCAACCTTTTTTGTTGGATTTACCAGTCCACCAGTATTGACGGATTGATGTAGTCATGTCGTCGATGATATTTTGTGGTAGTAGATAGCAAGACATAACATATTGTGGGAGAGATTGCAAGACAGCTTTGATGAAAATCTCACGGCCACTAAATGATAGTAGATGTTTGTCCCAACTAGAGAGACGATCATGTACTTTATCACGTACAAAACCTAATGATTCAGTTTTATTTTTCCCAATTAGGAGCGGGATGCCTAGGTATACCCCAGGGTTAGTAACCTCACGTACTTGTAAAAGGCTGTTAATAGCATTTCTTGTTGCAGATGGCGTACGCGGATTATAGAAAATAGTTGACTTCTCAAAATTGACTGCTTGACCGGAAGCATTGGCATACGTTTGAAGAGCATTTTTCAGAAGGGACGCTTCAGACCGATTAGTATTAATAAATACCATACAATCATCAGCAAAGAGAAGGTGGTTGACTTTGGGCCCATGTTTACTTGCGCCTAGTCCTGGAAGTAGTTTAGTTTGTTGAGCAGCTGCCAAGAAAGCCGAGAGGCCTTGAGTACAGAAGAGAAAGAGGAAAGGGGAGAGGGGATCCCCCTGTCGAAGACCACGTTGAGGTTGAAAGGTGGGTGAATACGAATTATTAATTTTAACCGAAAAAGATACTGTAGTAATACAACACATTATAAGCTCGATCCATTCGGATGCAAAGCCCATGCGTTCCATTACATTAGCGAGAAAAGACCATTCTACTCTATCGAAAGCTTTTTCCATGTCTAGCTTGAGAGCAGCTCCTTGAGAGGATTTAGAAGCTCATGAGTTAATATTGTGAATAATTTCATGAGCAACAAGGATGTTGTCAGATATGTTGCGTCCCTGGACAAAGGCTGCTTGATTAGGGCTAATGCATAGAGGTATGACCTGTTTCATTCTGTTGACTATTGTTTTGGCAACTATTTTATAGAGAACGGTGCAGAGGCTAATTGGTCTAAGTTGTTTCATGGAGGTTGGGTCCTGTACTTTAGGTATTAGTACTAATATAGTTTTGTTTACTGAGGCCATATTTGCGCTGCCGTTTAATAGATTAATACAAAGGTTAATAACATCGTCTCCCACTGTATCCCAGTGTTATCTAAAGAAGCTGCTGGGTAGACCATCAAAACCAGGAGCTTTCCTAGGGTCAATATCTTTAAAGGCATGAAGAATTTCCTCTCTAGTGAACGCCTTTAGTAGGTTTTCATTCATTGAAGAATTGATGGAAGGGTGAATTTTATCAAGAATGATGTTCGAGATTTGGGGGTTAGATGTTGTGAACAATTTTTGGAAATAATCAGAAGCGATATTCATAATGTCCGATTCAGAAGTGCGCCAATTGGAATTGGCATCGTAAAGGCCTATGATTGAATTTTTCTTGCTCCTATTAAAAGCACGGGCATGGAAGAACTTGGTGTTTTTGTCCCCTTGGGAGAGCCAAAGAGTTCAGGATCTTTGAGCCCAATAAACTTATTGTTCTGCTAAAAGTTTATTTAATTCAGTTATGTAATTTAGGTAGACTTGTTCATTTCTGGTTGTTAAGGGACGGTAAAGTAATTTATTTATTTTTTTAGTGAGGAACTTAATTCTTCCGGTTGATTTAAAACGTTGTTGGTTTTGCCATTCTTCTAGGTAAGTACCTACCGCTTCAATTTTATTTATGGTTGTTCCAGGAGTATCGGCCCATGCCCTTTTAATTGTTTGGATATTGTCTATATTATTAGCCCAACAACTTTCGAATTTGAAATTCTTGGGTGGTTGTATTTTTGGAGTAGTAGTCGAGGCGTCTAAATCAAGAAGAAGGAAACAATGGTCAGATTTAGCAACATAATCTGTGGTGATTCGATGAGAAGGGTAGAGATCTTGCCATGTGGAATTAGCGATAAATCGATCTAGTCTTTCATGTATTACCGGGGTTAAGGGTCCCACTTTTGTCCATGTGAACCAACCCGAAGTTGGCTTACAATCAAAGAGGTTGTTTCGAGTTAAACAATTACGAAAGTTTTTAATTTGGGATCTAGCTCTACGGGGGCCCCCTTGTTTTTCTGAATCTGTTAAAATTTCATTGAAGTCTCCGCCGAGAAGCCAAGGGTTATCTTTAGTAGAAGGGTATAAAGAATCAATTAGCTCCCATGTTTTAAATTTTTGGCTAGTTTCCGGAAAACCGTGCATACCAGTGAAGAACATTGTGGAATTATTCTTTATAATTTGAATATGAATGTAACGCAACGAATAAGAAATTAAACTTATATTAATGTTGTTTGCTGCAAATAAGGAAATTCCGGAACACCCTTCCGTAGGGGAAATAGAAATAATGTCTAACATACCTAATGAAAGACATAGGCGGTTACAATCCACATTATTTAATTTAGTCTCGCATAAGAAAATGATATCGGGGTTGGTGCATTGGACATAGGACCGGAAATGTTGAACCGTCGGGGCTTGTCCAAGACCCTAACAGTTCCAGCATAGGATTCTCATTTTGCTCGGCGGGGCTGAGAGTCAGCCGCCGCCGGAGAGTTTTTAGAGCTGCTCATCCCAGCTTTTGGAGTAGATCCTGACTGTTTGGATTTTTTCGGCGGGAGCGATACTTGCATTGGAGAGCGGCGTTTCATGCCTCGGTTTGTTTGAATTGGTGCAGGTGCAGGTGCAGGTACAGGAACAGGTGCAGGGGCTGCATCATTCGGGTAAGTTTTAAGTAACCACTGATTAAAGTCATTGAATATTGTATCAGTGGGTTTAGAAGGCTTACTCGATTCAGAGTCAAACTTCTTAATCTGCTCGGTAGTAGGGCTAGGGACACCATAATCATCCGTGGTGTTCAAATCATCATCAGAACCATCTTCCAGAATGGGATAGATGGTATTCAGGGGTTGGGCCTCAAGAGGAGCTTTTTGCTTCAAATCAGTTGTAGGGGGGTCTTTAACAGAATTAGGGCCATCATCCATGGTGACGTCGACGTTTTGGCCTTCTTCGGTAGCTTGTTCCGTAAATGAGGCGGCATCGCCTACATTTAGAGAGTCCATATTGTTCTGTTCGTTAGGAGGAGCTATTGGATTGACCGGAGCTGCTGGGACATTCATTGGGGCCACTACGATAAAACCAGTAGTTAAGAATATTGATAGAAAATTTGGGGTGAAAAAAGAGATTATTGTAAGTGCTAATGTGAAGTTACCGTTACATGGAGGGATGTTTGGAATCAGATTTGGTTCCACATTGTGGATACGTCCCCGAATACCAGCTGGGCGACGTCTAGGTGGAAGGTAGCGGAGCCATTCTCCGTATTGTAACTTGTTGGGATCGAGAGAATAACGGATAGGGCAGTTTTCTAGGGTGTGGCTGATAATACCACAACCAGGACATAGAGTCGGGAGCCTTTCATACTGAAGACGGCACATAATTTTGTTTTCACCAGATCCAATAAACACAAATCGGGTGACAGGTCTTGTAATGTTGAGCAGAATTTCAACTCGAAGGAATTCATTCATATTCCCATCGATTTGGCGGGTATCCGTTCAGAGGACTTGACCAACCATTGATCCTAGAGCATGTCCCACCAGATGGGATCGGTCAGCATCAGCAAAAAGTGAATCAGGGAGGGAGAAAATTCGGATCCAGATTCTCATGGTGTTGAAGTTGTAGTCGTTTAAGGATTTGGCTCGATCATATTCGGTGATTGCTAGCCATTCATCATTGTACAGCCAAGGTCCACAGTTGATAATCTCATAGCAATTCTTGATTTCCTTGAACTTGATTTTGAGGAAGTTATCTTGTATCACCGAGATGGATACAACTTCATTAGGTTTCCAGATACCTTCGAAAGCATTGATAACAGCATAAATATCTAAGGCCTTGGACGATATAAAGCGACCAATAACAATGAGCTTGGGGTCTTCCTTGATGAAGTCAAAATCAGGTGTGTAGAGCAATTCTGATTCTTCATTGGTGAGATTGATCGAGTTGAGTTGGGGGATGGAAGATGATGAAGCCATTGAGAGAGTTGGAGGGAATAAGAGAGTAGAAGGATATTGATGGTTTTGTGGGTTGGAGTAATAGTGATGTGCGTATATAAAGAGTACGGTTAAGAAGGATGAAATATGGAAAGTAGAGTGAAGAGAATTTCTAGAAATAGGAAACGATTGTGAAAGATTGGAACTATTAAAAGCATAATGTAAAATATAAAAGGTGCTTTCCTTAAAAGATCTATAAATATTAATAATGAAGGGAATTTTGGAAGATATTAATAAATTATATTGTAAATACCAATATAAAGTTAAATTAAAGTATAATGGTAAAATTGAAAGGAATTTATGGTAAAATATAAAAGGGAATATTTTAACGAACAAATATTTAAAACGGAGGGAAATTTTTTGTGAAACAAAAGGTGATGGGTAAGGTAAGTTAGATCCGAAGGAAAATATCTTTAATGGTATTGATGGTGCAAAATAAGTGGCAAGATTTAATGAGAATAATTTAATAATAAAAGTTGAATATGATAGATAGTATAAAAACGGAAATATATAATTCTTATTAGCTGTATTAAAACCCTTTTTAAAAGGAAATTTATTGGTGTTTAGTAATTTATGAAACCGAAATGAGGAAAGTTTGTACATAAAAGACGGTAATTGGTTTTTATTTTCTGTTAAAAGAGGAAGTAAGGCTGATTTTTTAAGTATAAATATGTTCAGACTATATATTAGGAAAATAATTATAGTTGAACAAATTAAGGGAATTTGAGAGGTTGAATACATTAATAGGTAATTAATAAGTTTTGAAAAAACGGAATAAATAGATTGAAAGTAAGGTAAACCCATTTTTTTAAAGAGATAGATGTTATCAGGAAATTTGAAAACGTAATATGCGTTTTGTTTGAAAAGCACCTTGTAAAAAGGATTGGATATAGATCCCAAGTATGGGCTTGTAGTATTTCACCTAAAGAGGTGTAGTGGGAATAGATTTCTATCAGGCATAACATCACGAGAATATAACAACATACATCTAAGGAAAAATATAAAACATGCATGGCAGTATTGAAGTAAACTAGAAAGCAGATAAAAGCATAGGAAAAATAAAGGAAAAGCGGGAAAGAAAAAAGCCAATAAAAAATTACAGACCCAGGGGGAGATAGAAGCGGGGATAAGAAAATAATTACAAACCAAAAGAGCAAATAAATAGAGGGGGGAATGCAATGAAGATTAAATAAAATTAGATTAAATCTTAAACCAGGCTGAGAATAGAAGATCCAGCATTCATTGAGCAGCTGCCAAGTAACTTGAGTCGTGGCATCCATTATTTTTACATAATGAGAGGCACCAAAGAGAGGGACAAAAAGAAGACACATACAGTCAGTTAATTGAAAGCATTTGATGATACGATTAGTACAAAAGGAAATAGAAGACATAGAAATAGGATTAGATGTGAAAATAGTCAAGTGATAATCATATAAAAACATAAAAAAGGTCACTTCTGAGTTTGAAAGATAGGCAGGAATGATATTAAGGTAGTTGGCAAAAATGAAATGTATCTTGTACTGAATTACGTTACACAGACTAGTCCTATATTTGAAGATGACAATATTGTAATCAGGAAATGGCCAGCAAAAGAACATGTAGATTACAGTGTATTCAGTTAACAGAATTATGCTTAAATAAGTATGCATAAACGAAGATAAGAGGATTATAATATATAGTATATAAGTAAATTTTATATCATAAATTTTAGAGAGGTTATGCAATGAGCTTTTTAAAATTGAATTGGGAGCGTGTGATAGAGGCAGAAAGTTTGAAGGTAAGTAGATTTTTTCTAGATAAAAATTAATGGCAGCATACCATTGATAGCGAGACAAATGACAAGTAAGTAAAAAACGATAGGAATGTAACAACATAGATAAATATAGAAGAATAATATGGATAGTGTTATTATTGATAACATAGAATAATCCATTTATGCATAATATGTTCCCCTGAAAAGAGTTGATAGTACATGGTGCCCACATGTTAGCAAGAATTGAGATATCATGTTTTAGAATATGTATAATTATAAAATTTCCCAATAAAAGGGCTGGTAATTGGTTCCCTGAAAGGGCTGGATGATTATAAGAGTAGTATATGATAATATCATTGATAACAGAGTTAGTAGATAAAATGATTTTAAGAAGAGATATATGAATAGGTCTGAAATGGATATAAAATAAAGAACTAGAGATATGAGTATTTAGTAAGGCTTGAAAAGATTTATGTAAGCAACAAAAGAAACATATGATAATTTGTGACTGGTAAGGAAAGTAATGAAGAATCAGATGATAATACCAGGGAGATAATACAATCCAGAGAAAATACAATAAAGAGATTAAAACCCTAGAAAGCATAGGAGCATACCTTCGAATTGAGAACCAGCCAAGACGGTAAGCCCAGAGGGGAAAGGAGATGCAGTCTATCTGAGAAATAGATAACAATAAATTAAATAAAAGAATAGATAAATATGAATGAGAAAAAAAGAGGTGAGGGATGAAAGCCATGAAGGAACCCATAAGCCGGACGAATGAGGATTTGCGGTTTTGATTTGAAGAACTGAAAAAAAAAACAGACGGTTAGATAAACCATGTAAAAAAGTAAAAAGGAAATGGAAAAAAACAGAATAGGGGAAAAAGACGTAGATTAAAAAAACAAAGATGGTACGGAGCCCTAGATGGTGAATCATATTCTTCAAGGAGGAAGCTCTATTGAAAAATCTCGGATCCAAAACTCCAGTAAGAATCTGAGAACTTAAGATAACGAGAAGAAAAATATATGAGAGGATTAATCTAGAGGGAAACCCTAAAAAGAGTTTAAGCAAAATCCAGACAAAAACAGAAATAAAAATTAAAGGATAGATCATATAAAGAGGAGAAAGCCATAGAGTAAAATAGTCTGCCGCCGCCGCGGACCACCGCCGGAAAGAGGGGTCCCCGATGATGCAGCAAAAGCAGGACATGAAAAGAGAAATCCAGATCCCATAGGTTATAAAAAAGGTAAAAAAGAAAAGAAATATAAAATAATAAACGAAAAGGGAAGAGGCCCGACCGGACATACCTTTATAGTCGATCGGAGTCTGAAGACAGAGGATCACCAGATCCGAAATGGTAAAAAGATAAAAAGCAACAAGGCCCGTCGCCGGAAAGGAAACTTGAAACCCAGATCTGGGTTTGCGAAAAAAATTACTATCGTTACAATCCGGATCTGTGGTTATCTGATAGGGCCTCAACGGAGCCAAACGGTGACAGCAACCACAGCGTAGGAAGAATCTCGCAAAAAAGTAAACAAATCTTGTGAACCAGAGATAGATCTCAAAGGCCACCCAAAAACATGATAAATAAAATACTGCCAAAATGATATAAAACAAGAAAAGATAAAATAGGAGATAAAGGGATAGATACAACCTGAAATCGGAGGTGGTTGGGTGAGTGGGATAACTCTTGGGATTCTCATCCCGATTCCCAATGAGCTAAGGGAAACTGTGAAAATTGAATTGATATTGGCAAGAGCGGCAGAAAGGGAGATGCCGTGAAGGGGAAGGGAATTGGTGAGAAATCCCACCGGAAAAAGAGGAAGCCAAAACCAAACAAAGAACCCGGAAAACATCGAGAGAGAATTGAGAGCAACCCACACCTCCGTTACCCGTTGGAATTTTAACTGATTAAAAAGTACATAAATTGAGGTTTTGCAATATAATTGTGTTGAAAAGCTCCTAATCAATTACATGAACTCCTAAAATTTGATTAAAACTTGTTTTACAGTCTTTTTTTGTAGGTGTTTCGGACGAGCGGGTCTAAATGGGCCTTTCAATGGAACCGTTGGAATTTTAACTGAGTAAAAAGTACAGAAATTGAAGTTTTGCAATATAATTGTGTAGAATAGCTCCTAATCAATTATTTGAACTCCTAATATTTGAATAAAACTTTTTTGCGGTCCTTTTTGTAGAGGTTTCGGACGAGCAGGTCTAAATGGGCCTTTCAATGGGCCCGTTGGAATTCTAACTGAGTAAAAAGTATAAAAATTGAGGTTTTTCAATATAATTGTGTTGAAAAGCTCCTAATTAATTATTTGAACTCCTAAATTTGATTAAAACTTGTTTTGCGGCCCTTTTTGTCGAGGTTTCGGACGATCAGGTATAAATGGCCCTTTCAATGGACCCGTTGGAATTTTAACTAAGTAAAAAGTATAGAAATTGAGGTTTTGCAATATAATTGTGTTTAAAAGCTCCTAATCAATTACATTAACTCCTAAAATTTGATTAAAACTTGTTTTGCAGTCCTTTTTGTAGAGGTTTCGGACAAGCAGGTCGAAATGGGCCTTTCAATGGACCCGTTGGAATTTTAACTGAGTAAAAAGTACAGAAATTGAGGTTTTGCAATATAATTCTGTTGAAAAGCTCCTAATTAATTACATGAACTCCTAAGATTTGATTAAAACTTGTTTTGCAATCCTTTTTGTAGAGGTTTCGGACGAGCAGGTCGAAATGGGCCTTTCAATGGACCCATTGGAATTTTAACTGAGTAAAAAGCACAGAAATTGAGGTTTTGCAATATAATAGTGTTGAAAAGCTCCTAATTAATTAAATGAACTCCTAAGATTTGATTAAAACTTGTTTTGCAGTCCTTTTTATTGAGGTTTCGGACGAGCAGGTCGAAATGGGCCTTTCAACGGACCCATTGGAATTTTAATTGAATAAAAAGTACAGAAATTGAGCTTTTGCAATATAATTGTGTTGAAAAGCTCCTAATCAATTATTTGAACTCCTAAAATTTGATTAAAACTTGTTTTGCAGTCCTTTTTGTAGAGGTTTCGGACGAGGGGGTCGAAATGGGCCTTTCAATGGACCCGTTGGAATTTTAACTGAGTAAAAAGTACAGAAATTGAGGTTTTGCAATATACTTGTGTTGAAAAGCTCCTAATCAATTACATGAACTCCTAAAATTTGATTAAAACTTGTTTTGGAGTCCTTTTTGTAGAGGTTTCGGACGAGCAGGTCGAAATGGGCCTTTCAATGGACCCGTTGGAATTTCAACTGAGTAAAAAGTACAGAAATTGAGGTTTTGCAATATAATTGTGCTTAAAAGCTCCTAATCAATTACATGAACTCCTAAAATTTGATTAAAACTTGTTTTGCAGTCCTTTTTGTAGAGGTTTCGGACGAGCGGGTCTAAATGGGCCTTTCAATGGACCCGTTGGAATTTTAACTGAGTAAAAAGTACAGAAATTGAGGTTTTGCAATATAATTGTGTAGAAAAGCTCCTAATCAATTATTTGAACTCCTAAAATTTAATTAAAACTTGTTTTGCAGTCCTTTTTGTAGAGGTTTCGGACAAGCGGGTCAAAATGGGCCTTTCAATGGACCCGTTAGAATTTTAACTGAGTAAAAAGTACAGAAATTGAGGTTTTGCAATATAATTTGTGTTGAAAAGCTCCTAATCAATTACATGAACTCCTAAAATTTGATTAAAACTTGTTTTGCAGTCCTTTTTGTAGAGGTTTCGAACGAGGGGGTCGAAATGGGACATTCAATGGACCCGTTGGAATTTTAACTAAGTAAAAAGTATAGAAATTGAGGTTTTGCAATATAATTGTGTAGAAAAGCTCCTAATCAATTATTTGAACTCCTAATATTTGAATAAAATTTTTTGCAGTCCTTTTTGTAGAGGTTTCGAACGAGGGGGTCGAAATGGGCCATTCAATGGACCCGTTGAAATTTTAACTGAGTAAAAAGTACATAAATTGAGGTTTTGCAATATAATTGTGTTGAAAAGCACCTAATCAATTATTTGAACTCCTAAAATTTAATTAAAACTTGTTTTGCAGTCCTTTTTGTAGAGGTTTCGGACAAGCGGGTCAAAATGGGCCTTTCAATGGACCCGTTAGAATTTTAACTGAGTAAAAAGTACAGAAATTGAGGTTTTGCAATATAATTGTGTTGAAAAGCTCCTAATCAATTACATGAACTCCTAAAATTTGATTAAAACTTGTTTTGCAGTCCTTTTTGTAGAGGTTTCGAACGAGGGGGTCGAAATGGGCCATTCAATGGACCCGTTGGAATTTTAACTAAGTAAAAAGTATAGAAATTGAGGTTTTGCAATATAATTGTGTAGAAAAGCTCCTAATCAATTATTTGAACTCCTAATATTTGAATAAAATTTTTTGCAGTCCTTTTTGTAGAGGTTTCGAACGAGGGGGTCGAAATGGGCCATTCAATGGACCCGTTGAAATTTTAACTGAGTAAAAAGTACAGAAATTGAGGTTTTGCAATATAATTGTGTTGAAAAGCTCCTAATCAATTATTTGAACTCCTAATATTTGAATACAACTTTTTTGCGGTCCTTTTTGTAGAGGTTTCGGACGAGCAGGTTGAAATGGGCCTTTCAATGGACCCGTTGGAATTTTAACTGAGTAAAAAGTACAGAAATTGAGGTTTTGAAATATAATTGTGTTGAAAAGCTCCTAATAATTTATTTGAACTCCTAATATTTGAATACAACTTGTTTTGCGACCCTTTTTGTCGAGGTTTTGGACGAGCAGGTGTAAATGGGCCTTTCAATGGACCCGTTGGAATTTTAACTGAGTAAAAAGTACAGAAATTTAGGTTTTGAAATATAATTGTGTTGAAAAGCTCCTAATCAATTACATGAACTCCTAAAATTTGATTAAAACTTGTTTTGTAGTCCTTTTTGCAGAGGTTTCGGACGAGCGGGTCTAAATGAGCCTTTCAATGGACCCGTTGGAATTTTAACTGAGTAAAAAGTACAGAAATTGAGGTTTTGCAATATAATTGTGTTGAAAAGCTCCTAATCAATTATTTGAACTCCTAAAATTTGATTAAAACTTGTTTTACAGTCCTTTTGTCTAGGTTTCAGACGAGCAGGTCTAAATGGACCTTTCAATGGACCCGTTGGAATTTTAACTGAGTAAAAAGTACAGAAATTGAGGTTTTGCAATATAATTGTGTTGAAAAGCTACTAATCAATTACATGAACTCCTAAAATTTGATTAAAACTTGTTTTGCAGTCCTTTTTGTAGAGGTTTCGGACGAGGGGGTCAAAATGGGCCTTTCAATGGACCCGTTGGAATTTTAACTGAGTAAAAAGTACAGAAATTGAGGTTTTGCAATATACTTGTGTTGAAAAGCTCCTAATCAATTACATGAACTCCTAAAATTTGATTAAAACTTGTTTTGCAGTCCTTTTTGTAGAGGTTTCGGACGAGCGGGTCTAAATGGGCCTTTCAATGGACCCGTTGGAATTTTAACTGAGTAAAAAGTACAGAAATTGAGGTTTTGCAATATAATTGTGTAGAAAAGCTCCTAATCAATTATTTGAACTCCTAAAATTTGATTAAAACTTGTTTTGCAGTCCTTTTTGTAAAGGTTTCGGACAAGCGGGTCGAAATGGGCCTTTCAATGGACCCGTTGGAATTTTAACTGAGTAAAAAGTACAAAATTGAGGTTTTGCAATATAATTGTGTTGAAAAGCTCCTAATCAATTACATGAACTCCTAAAATTTGATTAAAACTTGTTTTGTAGTCCTTTTTGTAGAGGTTTCGAACGAGGGGGTCGAAATGGGCCATTCAATGGACCCGTTGGAATTTTAACTAAATAAAAAGTACATAAATTGAGGTTTTGCAATATAATTGTGTAGAAAAGCGCCTAATCAATTATTTGAACTCCTAATATTTGAATAAAATTTTGTGCAGTCCTTTTTGTAGAGGTTTCGAACGAGGGGGTCGAAATGGGCCATTCAATGGACCCGTTGCAATTTTAACTGAGTAAAAAGTACAGAAATTGAGGTTTTGCAATATAATTGTGTTGAAAAGCTCCTAATCAATTATTTGAACTCCTAATATTGGAATACAACTTTTTTGCGGTCCTTTTTGTAGAGGTTTCGGACGAGCAGGTCGAAATGGGCCTTTCAATGGACCCGTTGGAATTTTAACTGAGTAAAAAGTACAGAAATTGAGGTTTTGAAATATAATTGTGTTGAAAAGCTCCTAATCAATTACATGAACTCCTAAAATTTGATTAAAACTTGTTTTGCAGTCCTTTTTGTAGAGGTTTCGAACGAGGGGGTCGAAATGGGACATTCAATGGACCCGTTGGAATTTTAACTAAGTAAAAAGTATAGAAATTGAGGTTTTGCAATATAATTGTGTAGAAAAGCTCCTAATCAATTATTTGAACTCCTAATATTTGAATAAAATTTTTTGCAGTCCTTTTTGTAGAGGTTTCGAACGAGGGGGTCGAAATGGGCCATTCAATGGACCCGTTGAAATTTTAACTGAGTAAAAAGTACATAAATTGAGGTTTTGCAATATAATTGTGTTGAAAAGCACCTAATCAATTATTTGAACTCCTAAAATTTAATTAAAACTTGTTTTGCAGTCCTTTTTGTAGAGGTTTCGGACAAGCGGGTCAAAATGGGCCTTTCAATGGACCCGTTAGAATTTTAACTGAGTAAAAAGTACAGAAATTGAGGTTTTGCAATATAATTGTGTTGAAAAGCTCCTAATCAATTACATGAACTCCTAAAATTTGATTAAAACTTGTTTTGCAGTCCTTTTTGTAGAGGTTTCGAACGAGGGGGTCGAAATGGGCCATTCAATGGACCCATTGGAATTTTAACTAAGTAAAAAGTATAGAAATTGAGGTTTTGCAATATAATTGTGTAGAAAAGCTCCTAATCAATTATTTGAACTCCTAATATTTGAATAAAATTTTTTGCAGTCCTTTTTGTAGAGGTTTCGAACGAGGGGGTCGAAATGGGCCATTCAATGGACCCGTTGAAATTTTAACTGAGTAAAAAGTACAGAAATTGAGGTTTTGCAATATAATTGTGTTGAAAAGCTCCTAATCAATTATTTGAACTCCTAATATTTGAATACAACTTTTTTGCGGTCCTTTTTGTAGAGGTTTCGGACGAGCAGGTTGAAATGGGCCTTTCAATGGACCCGTTGGAATTTTAACTGAGTAAAAAGTACAGAAATTGAGGTTTTGAAATATAATTGTGTTTAAAAGCTCCTAAAAATTTATTTGAACTCCTAATATTTGAATACAACTTGTTTTGCGACCCTTTTTGTCGAGGTTTTGGACGAGCAGGTGTAAATGGGCCTTTCAATGGACCCGTTGGAATTTTAACTGAGTAAAAAGTACAGAAATTTAGGTTTTGAAATATAATTGTGTTGAAAAGCTCCTAATCAATTACATGAACTCCTAAAATTTGATTAAAACTTGTTTTGTAGTCCTTTTTGCAGAGGTTTCGGACGAGCGGGTCTAAATGAGCCTTTCAATGGACCCGTTGGAATTTTAACTGAGTAAAAAGTACAGAAATTGAGGTTTTGCAATATAATTGTGTTGAAAAGCTCCTAATCAATTATTTGAACTCCTAAAATTTGATTAAAACTTGTTTTACAGTCCTTTTGTCTAGGTTTCAGACGAGCAGGTCTAAATGGACCTTTCAATGGACCCGTTGGAATTTTAACTGAGTAAAAAGTACAGAAATTGAGGTTTTGCAATATAATTGTGTTGAAAAGCTACTAATCAATTACATGAACTCCTAAAATTTGATTAAAACTTGTTTTGCAGTCCTTTTTGTAGAGGTTTCGGACGAGGGGGTCAAAATGGGCCTTTCAATGGACCCGTTGGAATTTTAACTGAGTAAAAAGTACAGAAATTGAGGTTTTGCAATATACTTGTGTTGAAAAGCTCCTAATCAATTACATGAACTCCTAAAATTTGATTAAAACTTGTTTTGCAGTCCTTTTTGTAGAGGTTTCGGACGAGCGGGTCTAAATGGGCCTTTCAATGGACCCGTTGGAATTTTAACTGAGTAAAAAGTACAGAAATTGAGGTTTTGCAATATAATTGTGTAGAAAAGCTCCTAATCAATTATTTGAACTCCTAAAATTTGATTAAAACTTGTTTTGCAGTCCTTTTTGTAAAGGTTTCGGACAAGCGGGTCGAAATGGGCCTTTCAATGGACCCGTTGGAATTTTAACTGAGTAAAAAGTACAAAATTGAGGTTTTGCAATATAATTGTGTTGAAAAGCTCCTAATCAATTACATGAACTCCTAAAATTTGATTAAAACTTGTTTTGTAGTCCTTTTTGTAGAGGTTTCGAACGAGGGGGTCGAAATGGGCCATTCAATGGACCCGTTGGAATTTTAACTAAATAAAAAGTACATAAATTGAGGTTTTGCAATATAATTGTGTAGAAAAGCGCCTAATCAATTATTTGAACTCCTAATATTTGAATAAAATTTTGTGCAGTCCTTTTTGTAGAGGTTTCGAACGAGGGGGTCGAAATGGGCCATTCAATGGACCCGTTGCAATTTTAACTGAGTAAAAAGTACAGAAATTGAGGTTTTGCAATATAATTGTGTTGAAAAGCTCCTAATCAATTATTTGAACTCCTAATATTGGAATACAACTTTTTTGCGGTCCTTTTTGTAGAGGTTTCGGACGAGCAGGTCGAAATGGGCCTTTCAATGGACCCGTTGGAATTTTAACTGAGTAAAAAGTACAGAAATTGAGGTTTTGAAATATAATTGTGTTGAAAAGCTCCTAATCAATTATTTGAACTCCTAATATTTGAATACAACTTGTTTTGCGACCCTTTTTGTCGAGGTTTTGGACGAGCAGGTGTAAATGGGCCTTTCAATGGACCCGTTGGAATTTTAACTGAGTAAAAAGTACAGAAATTTAGGTTTTGCAATATAATTGTGTTGAAAAGCTCCTAACCAATTACATGAACTCCTAATATTTGATTAAAACTTGTTTTGCAGTCCTTTTTGTCGAGGTTTCGGACGAGCAGGTCTAAATGGCCCTTTTAATGGACCCGTTGGAAATTTAACTGAGTAAAAAGTACAGAAATTGAGGTTTTGCAATATAATTATGTTGAAAAGCTCCTAATCAATTATTTGAACTCCTAAAATTTGATTAAAACTTGTGTTGCGGCCTTTTTTGTCGAGGTTTCGGACGAGCAGGTATAAAATGGCCCTTTCAATGGACCTGTTGGAATTTTAACTGAGTAAAAAGTACAGAAAATGAGGTTTTGCAATATAATTGTGTTTAAAAGCTCCTAATCAATTACATGAACTCCTAAAATTTGATTAAAACTTGTTTTGCAGTCCTTTTGTAGAGGTTTCGGACGAGCAAGTCGAAATGGGCCTTTCAATGGACCCGTTGGAATTTTTTTTTTGAGGAAAAGTCCTCATTAAAAACCCCACTAATCCTTACTGGGCAGGCCCAACAAGGGCCTAAGAGGGGAAAAGAGTGCCCAAAATATATTATAAATCATGGGGGTTGGTGAACAACCGGTACAAATGTTCGCAGAGCATCGGGCAAGCCCGGCCCGAAATACATAGAGGATTTGAAATGAAGGGCCCAATTGGCTACATAGTGAGCTAAAACATTAGCTGCGCGTGGTACATAAAGTAAACTAAGACCATGTACAGAATCTAAGAAAGATCTAGTGGTCTGGATCTGCCGCTGAAGGGTTGAGGCATCCTCGCCGGCGTGACGTAGCCGATTGACCAGCAGGGCCGCATCCGATTCAAGAAGAAACCCTTGCCATTCAGCATCAACACCGATTTTGACACCATCCATAATAGCGTGAAGCTCCGCTGATGTAGAATCTGCGGTAGCGTCCAAGAAAATAGCCCGTCCGAGCAAGATAGCACCAGTAGCGTCCCGAGCCACTATGCCAATGCCAGGGGATCCTGTAGTGGGGTCGAAAGCGCCATCAACATTGATTTTGATCGAACTAGCTGGTGGCGGTCTCCATACAGGTTGGGAAAGTGATGTCGTCGTCTGCTGCCGCGTCGTGGTATTGTCAGAGTTGGCCAAGAGGTAGTCGCGAAGTAGGTCCAGGGAGTTCATCAAAGTAAGCCAGGGGGGCTGTAATCGCTGAGAATGGACCCATTCATTCCTCCTGTTCCAAAGATTCCACAAGGTAGTCAGGAGGAGATCAAATTGTGCGCGAGATAGAATCATAGCTCCTTGTTCTAGCCATAGGGGAACCGAGGTGGCGGTGCTGTCGCGAAATGCACTAGGGAAGCCGGCAATGCTGAGCACCTCGGCAAGGCCCGGACAATCCCTGAATGCGTGAATCGCAGTTTCAAGAACCACTGGACAGAACGGGCACATGCCATTGCCCAGTCCAATAGCCGCGAGTCGGTCACCAGTGGGTAATGCACCCCGTCCTACCCGCCACCCAAAGGTGCGAACCTTCGGAAGTGTATTAGATTTAGCAATGATCTTCCAGAGAGGACTCGGACGCTCAAGGGGCCGTGGGGGCCTACGTAAGAATAGGTAGCCGGAGCGTACGAAATATATGTTAGTATCATGAAAACCCCATAGTAAAGTATCACGACGTACATCGGATATTGGTACGTGCAATATGTTGGTAACATCATCCTCGTCAAAGTATTGACGTACTTTATTTTCATCCCAGGAATTATGATGTCGGATCATAAAGTCTCCGCAGCGCAAGGGTATCTCCTCATTATCCTGATAATTACCAAAGAAGGAGAGACCAGCTGACCCACCCCAATGATCACGATGGATGCGTATACGACTATCAACACCAGGCCTCCAGAAAAAGCCTGGCTGCAAGTGTTGCAAGGCTTGCCATATACCTCGCCAAGCAAAAGAGGCGCGTTGGTCAGCTTTTGCCTCCAGAATATTGTCGGAGGGGTAATAGCGTGAACGCAGGACCCTAGCGAGCAGGGAATCAGGCGAGTGAATCAGTCACCAGATTTGCTTCCCAAGAAGAGCAATATTAAAGTCCCGTAAGTCGCGGAAGCCCATACCCCCGACGGCTTTGGGTGTACACATAGTATCCCAGGAAAGCATTGGCCATCCTTTTTTGTTACTCCTGCCCGACCACCAGTAACGGCGAATTGAGCGTGTTGCATCATCCACAATGTTTTGCGGAAGCAAATAGCACGACATGACGTACTGAGGCAAGGCTTGCGCCACTAATTTTATTAGAACTTCACGCCCGCTATATGAAAGCAAGTTAGTATCCCATTTAGCCATGCGTGAATTGACTTTGTCTCGAATAAACCCAAGACTAGTCGTTCGGTTCCTCCCAACGAGAAGAGGGACTCCCAGATAAGTTCCAGGGTCATCAACCAAACGGATTCCAAGATATGCTGAAGGGCTTGTGAGAAGTCCGTCGAACAGGAAGAGCTACAAAAGGCAGTCGACTTAGAGAAGTTGACAGATTGTCCTGAAGAAGATTCATACAAACGAAGAATCTCCTTCAATCGCTCTATTTCTGTTGGGCAATTACGGACGAAGACAATACTGTCATCTGCAAAGAGCAGATGATTAATCCTAGGCCCGCGCCGATTGGCTTGTAATCCAGCGAGTCGTCCCGCTTGCTGTTCAGCCTCAAGGGCCGCTGAAAGCCCTTGGGAGCATATTAAAAAGAGGAAAGGTGAGAGAGGGTCTCCTTGCCGGATTCCCCTAGTCGAAAAGAACTCGTGGGATAGAGCGCCATTAAGACGGACTGAGAATGACACAGTGGATACGCAACGGAGCAGTAATTGTACCCAGTCGGGCGCAAATCCCATACGTAGCATCACGTCTTTAAGAAAAGACCATTCAACCTTATCAAATGCCTTCTCAATATCTAGCTTCAAGGCAGCCCCTTGATAGATCGAAGCGTTATTAGTATGGAGGGTATGAACAAGTTCATGCACAATCAGAATATTGTCAGTGATGTTTCTGCCACTAACAAAAGCTGCTTGTGCATCACTGATACAAGATGGTAGGACAGGTTTGAGTCGATTCACAAGAACCTTGGCAATGGTTTTGTAAATGACAGTGCATAAACTGATCGGCCGGAATTGACGCATGTTTGAAGCGTCAGGCACCTTTGGAATGAGGACAATAATGGCTTTGTTAACCATTTCCATGTCCTCTTCCCCACGTAACAGACGCAAACAAAGTTGGACAAATTCAGGTCCAATGACATCCCAGTATTGCGTATAGAAACTACTGGGAAAGCCATCAAAACCCGGAGCTTTCCTGGGGCCTATATCCCGGAAAGCTGTGATTACCTCGTCTTCAGTGAAGGGTCGAAGCAACGAGTCATTCATTTCAGCATTAACAATCGGACTAATGTGTTCCAAAAGAAGCGGAGAGGAAGTCAGATTAGAGGATGTAAACAAACCCTGGAAATACTCGGATGCAATCCGAAGAAGCTCAGGCTTCTCTGTATACCAGGTTTGGTCTACATCAAAGAGACCATGTATAGTGTTCTTTTTCCTTCTTTTAGACGCTCTGGCATGGAAGAAGGAAGTGTTCTTGTCACCTTGCGATAGCCAGGTAACACGAGAACGCTGGGCCCAGTAGGCTTCCCTTGCATCCAAAAGGCGTCTAAGTTCCAATTTCGCATCGCGTAGATTGAGCAGCATGTCGGGGGACAGCTGTCGTCTACTCATATAAGAATTAATCTTAAGTTGAAGCTTAGCGATGCTGTTGTTGGAGTTGAAACGACGAGTCGTTTGCCAGTCATGTAAGTGGTTCCCTACAATAGTCAATTTGTCAAGTAGGGTGCCTGACGCATTTGACCATGCTTGGTGGAAAGCGTTAATACATGACGGGTCCTTTGCCCAGCATGCCTCGAATCGAAAATGATCACCATCATGTTGGGCGCGATCCTCACGAGGTGTAGCGCGTTTGGTGTCCAAGATAATGATATAGTGATCAGAATCTGGAGAGAAAACATTTCTACATTGGAATGTTAAGTGGGCATTGAGCCATGCAGCACATGCAAGGTATCTATCCAAACGTTCACAAACGGGTGTAACATTTGGCCCCGTTCGTGACCAAGTGAACCATCCCGAGCATGGTTTGCAATCAAAAATCCTATTACGTGCGAGGCAATCTCGAAAGTTGGTGATTTGTGATTGCGGTCTACGACATCCGCCTTGTTTTTCGGAGTCAGATAAAATGTCGTTTAGGTCTCCACCAATTAACCAAGGTAAAGGGGAATTGTTTCGAAGAGAATCTATGAGTTCCCATGTTTTATATTTCATGCTAGTCTCTGCATACCTATAGATGCCAGTGAATCGAAAGCAATCATTAGAAGATGTTACAGTGGAATCAATGTGACGATCAGAATACGATAAAAGATCCATAGTCATATTATTATTCCAAAATAAAATCAAACCAGAGCAAGTTGGGCTGCTTTTCACATGGAAGCAGCCCGCCATTTCTAAAGAGAGTTTCAAATGTTCAAAATTAAAATTAAATAACCGAGTCTCAGATAAAAAGATAATCGAAGGTTCTAATTTTCGGACCAGTGACACAAGCCCTCGAACTGCCTCTGGTGAACCAAGCCCACGGCAGTTCCAGCACAAGAGCCTCATTTCTCTCGGCGGGGTTGAATATCAACCGCCGCCGAAGAGATTTTGCTGCTCATCCCAGCTTTAGTGTGTTTAGTTTTCTCAGTAGTTGCTGCTCTGAGCTTTGCCGATCGTGGTGGAACCTTTGGAGAGGTGCGTGGGCGCTTAGCCGTTGTGGGTGCAGCCAAGGGAGGGCTGCGCTTTGCTTTACGAGGTTCTGTGACACCCTTCGGTGGGCTTGACGAAGTAGCAAGCCAATCCTCAAAATCAGGGTTGACATAAACATTACTGCCGTGACTAGCAGTAGTTGATTTGGCAGGCACTGCAGTGGGCACCGGGAAGCCTTCACCATCAAGCAACACAAACCTTTTGTCAGGCGGGGTGGATGATGCATCATCAATCCCTGCGGCGGTTTGGGCAGTGTTAGGAGCTCCTGTGTTGGCTGATTCCGCATCAGTCGGTATAACAGCAAGGGGGGCCACATCGAGAGCTTCGATCGAGATTTGTCCCGTGGGATCACTCCCCGCATCTGCCATCGGTGCATCAGGGGCAGCAGGGGCGACTGGGTCCGTCTGCTCCAGCAGCGTTACCGCACCCATGGGTGCTGCAGTATCGGTGGCCTTAGCAGCATCAACAGCTACGTGCCCTGCATGAGTTTCTTCCATCGGCTCAGAGGCTGCAGCATCTGATACTTTTGTGGCTGAGGCGACATCAGCTACAACGACTGATTTTCCTTTTCGATCTAGTCCTGAGGAGCAGAAACGAAGAAGATAACAGTGAGCATAAATAGTAGAAAATATTCCTACTAAGTTAATTGTTTTATAAATAGTGACAAGTGCAGAGAAATTATTTAATGATACCGGCAGAGGCTGGTTTCTTCGTGGATGGCCCTGCACCTGCGATGAGGTGAAAAGATGGTGAGAATCAAATGAGATTTTCATAGAAAAGCATGCAATATGCGATGCATAAAGAGAAGGAGAAAAGATGATCCTATCCCATAATGAGGAAATATGTAGAAAGAAAAATATACCGTTGGTAGCCATCGAGGGTTTAGTTGATGAGCCAGCTGGCTCAAAATAACTAACCCGGCCTCGGGTTGTTATTTTAGACTTTTTCTTTGGAGCAGGGGCACGTAGCCAGTCTCCATACTGTTGGGGTTCCGTTTTGTCATCCTTGAAGTCCGCACAAGTGGCTTTAAGATGGCATAAAATGCCACACCCGTGACAGAAAGTTGGTAGTTTCTCATATTGTATTGGCAACATTTGAGGGCCTTCATCCTCCTCAATCTGTACAACCACAAAACGTCGCAGCGGCTGATGTACATTGATAATAACCAAGACACGGAGGAATTCGGTCATATTCCCCTCATCTGATTGACGGGAATCTGTCCCTATGACTGCACCAATCCCACTTCTAATGGTTCGTCCGGTGACATTAGCCACTACAACGCCAGTCATCATGGCTATTGGCACCCTATGTATTCTTACCCAGATTCTCATCTGGTCGTATCTGTATCCCTTAATGGTAAGATTTGGTTGAACAGGTAAGAGTGCAAGCCAATCTTTCTTGAAGGTCCATGGCCCTCCTTTTAGAACAGCATCCCTACAGGCTTTAGTTTCAAACTTAAAGAGAAAATAGCCAGAGCCTAGAGTCGTTACCGATGAGAGTTTATCTTCTCTCCATACAGCGGTGAAAAGCCGCACCAAAGCATTCTCATCAACATCCTTGGTGTTGAAAAGTTTCCCGATGAGAGACGATTTGTAGTCGTCTAGGGGAACGGCCTTCGTGGAGGCAGGAGCACATATCACATTTTTTTTCCTCCGTCGTAAATTGAAGGTTGTCAAAACGAGAAAGAAAAGAGTCTGTAGAGGCCATGAGGACTTGTTTGTACTCGAGGTTGTATATGAGTGTCACACAGTTGTATTGGTTCGCAGAAAGTGTGAAAAGATTACCAAGGGTCAATATATAGAGGCGGCAATTCTCAATAAGATGAGAATAATATTCGAAATGTGGGATGGGTGGATAATCCAAAAAAGGGTAGGATAATATTGATTTAAACTTAAAATCAAATAGAATCCTGGTTAGATAATTTAAAATGTATTTGAATTTAAATAATTTCCAAATAATCTTGAGATTAAAAGAGAAAATTAACTTAAATTCAAAGGGATTATCCAAAATGAAAAATAAAATGAATTTATACAATATCTTACTAATCCTGTGGTTAAAAGATAATGTTAAAAAGAATTTGAATTTAAATAAACTCTTAATAATCATTAGATTAGAAGAGGATATTAATTTAAATTCAAAGAGATTATTAAGGTAATTGGTAAAGAATTTGAATTTAAATAATATCTTTAGAATCCTGAGATTAAAAGATAATAGAAAATTAAACTCAAATAGAATACCAAAATAAGTGGATTTATCTAGACAATTCAAAAGGAAATTGAATTTAAACAAATTCCTTGTAATCATGCGATTAAAAGAGAATTTTGATTTAAATTCAAAAGGATTATCCAGATAATTGAAAAAAGTGTTTTTGATTTTAAGTAATGTCTTAATAATCCTGGGATTAAAAGATATTATTAAGTTCAAATCAACCATAATCCTATCCAGGAGGAAAAAGAAATTGAATTTATACAATATCTTATTAATCCTGTGATTAAAAGATAATGTTAAAAAGAATTTGAATTTAAATAAACTCTTAATAATCATGAGATTAGAAGAGGGTATTAATTTAAACTCAAAGAGATTATTAAGGTAATAGGAAGAGAGTTTGAATTTAAATAGTATCTTTATAATCCTGAGATTAAAAGATAATAATAATTTAAACTCAAATAAAATCTTAGAAAGAGTAGATTTATCCAGATAATTTAAATAGAAATTCATTCGAATTTTATTATCTGGATCATGTAACTGAAAAATCATTTGTATTTTATTATTCACAATTTTAAAATCGTGATAATTTAGTGAATCCCAAAATATTAGGAGTAGGTTAAGATTTGAGAAAGTTTGATGGGGTTCATCCGATTTGCATGCATTGCATGGGGGTAGGGTACGTGCATGAGGCTTAGGTTCCCATGCATGCCCGGGATGTGGAATTTTGAAATTCCAATGAATAATTGAAAATATTTTCACTAACTGACAGTATCTAGTGCTCCGAAAATTGTGGAGCATTTGATATGCAGCTGCCGTCCGGAGGTTTGCAGCTGCAGCCTCCCCCGCCGGTTGATCTGGTTTGGAGGGGAACCATGTGGAACCCTGACGGTGCTCATGCACATGAATAATCATTAGAGCCTTTGTTCTTGAAATGTAATAAGTATAAAATTGGATAATGAGTAAGACGTAGTAAAATATATTGATGGTCTGTTGTAGGAATAGAAATGAGTGACCACATGAGCAAACGGGCTGCATTGCTTCGTGTATGTACGTTTGCATGCAGACAGTTTCATTCACTGATAATAACGATTTCCCCAGCGTGACGTTGCTGTTTAGGGAGTGGATACAAGGTCGTGAAGACCAGGAAAATCCATGTACTCTAGAAAAGGAGACAGGGTAGGTGAAGGGCATCAAAAATGGTGTCCCAGCACGTGTATGATGCTTGTGGAAAACATCATTTGCCTTATCAGCAGTGTTTGGCCATTGCCAAAGCCAAAATATCACCATTGATAAACACAAATATAATAGGCAGATAAAATTCTCCCGGGCTTGGTGTGTGGTTAACATTGTCATCGTGTTTGTGCTAAGCAAGCACCACCATGATAGTGTGAGGGGGGTGGAGGAGGCATGTATGGCGGCGGAGGACGTGGCGGAAGAGGGTGGAGAAGAGGAGGAGAAGGCGGAAGAGGGTGGATAGGAGGAGGAAGGGGGAAAGAGAGAAAGGAAAATTAGAGAGAGAATTTGAGAGAATTTTCATTCCACACGCCCGTTACCCACCCGTTACCCGTTGGAATTTTAACTGAGTAAAAAGTACAGAAATTGAGGTTTTGCAATATAATTGTGTTGAAAAGCTCCTAATCAATTATTTGAACTCCTACAATTTGATTAAAACTTGTTTTACGATCCTTTTTGTCGAGGTTTCAGACGAGCAGGTCTAAATGGGCCTTTCAATGGACCCGTTGGAATTTTAACTGAGTAAAAAGTAAAGAAATTGAGGTTTTGCAAAATAATTGTGTTGAAAAGCTCCTAATCAATTATATGAACTCCTAAAATTTGATTAAAACTTGTTTTGCGGTCCTTTTTGTAGAGGTTTCGGATGAGCAGGTCTAAATGGGCCTTTTAATGGACCCGTTGGAATTTTAACTGAGTAAAAAGTACAGAAATTGAGATTTTACAATATAATTGTGTTTAAAATCTCCTAATCAATTACATGATCTCCTAAAATTTGATTAAAACTAGTTTTAGGTAAGTTTTTGTAGAAGTTCCGGACGAGCATGTCTAAATGGGCCTTTCAATGGACCCGTTGGAATTTTAACTGAGTAAAAAGTACGGAAATTGAGGTTTTGCAATATAATTGTGTTGAAAAGCTCCTAACCAATTATTTGAACTCCTAAAATTTGATTAAAACTTGTTTTGCGGTCCTTTTTGTAGAGGTTTCGGACGAGCAGGTCTAAATGGGCCTTTTAATGGACCCGTTGGAATTTTAACTGAGTAAAAAGTACAAAATTTGAGGTTTTTGCAGTATAATTGTGTTGAAAAGCTCCTAATCAATTATTTGAACTCCTAAAATTTGATTAAAACTTGTTTTACGGTCCTTTTTGTCGAGGTTTCGGACGAGCAGGTTTAAATGGGCCTTTCAATGGACCCGTTGGAAAATTTTTTTTATGAAACCCGTTGGAATTTTAACTGAGTAAAAAGTACAGAAATTGAGGTTTTGCATTATAATTGTGTTGAAAAGATCCTAATCAATTACATGAACTCCTAAAATTTGATTAAAACATGTTTTGCAGTCCTTTTTGTAGAGGTTTCAGACGAGCGGGTCGAAATGGGCCTTTCAATGGACCCATTGGAATTTTTTTTGAAAGAAAAGGCCTCATTAAAAACCCCTATTAATGTCCTCTGGCACAAGGCCAGAGGGCCCTAAAAAGGGGAAAAGAGTACCTTATGTTTTATTAATTCGAAAGATTGCCTTTTACAAGGAGAGTAATACAAGATGGAATGTCAGAACCAAAAGACATGGAAGACATAGTCCTGAGAGCATGGGTAGCCAGCGCATGGGCCACAGAATTTGCCTCTCGCCTTACATAGGAAACATGAGCAAAAGGCAAAGAAAGAAGAGCGTCCCGAAGTTGAGGAAGCAGAGGCCCTAAGGTGGAGAGATCCGGACCCGGATTGTTGATTCTGTTCGCAAGAGAGGCATAGTCCGTTTCAAACATTAACCGTTGTTAGCCTTGGCCTTGAGTGAAGGTAAAACCCGCAAGAAGGCCCAGACCTTCGCAAGTGGCAGCATCCAAACAACTGCCTAAGGGGTAAGCAAGGCCCCCAATGACCGCACCTGTAGCATCACACACCACAACACCAACAGCCGCTGCACGAGTGGTTGGGTCAAAAGCCTCATCCACATTAATCTTAACATGATCATATGGGGGAGGCCTCCAACAAGGAGGTGAAAGTATAGATGTAGTCGGCGCGGGGAGACTTGTAGATATAGCGTTGCGGAAATCATTATGTAAGCTGATCGAGTTAATAGCAATAAGCCACGGGGGTTGCAGATGGTGATTATGAACCCAGTCATTACGTCTATTCCAGATATTCCAAATGGTTGTAAGGAAAAGACCAAATTGGTCAGCAGATAAGAGGTGAGCAGCCTCCTCTAACCATTGGATGGTGGTAACAGTCGAACTCTTGGAGAGAACATCAGGAACACCAGAGAGATGTAGGGCTTCAGAGGCCCCAGAACAGTCGCGAAGTGCATGAAGGGTGGATTCTGAGGAAAACCCACAAATTGGGCAAGGTTCAGAATTTGGGGAAAAATCCCGCAGTCTGAAGCCCACGGGTAAGGCTTCGGAGGCCATGCGCCATCCGAAATTTTTGACCTTAGGAAGAGCCTTAATTTTAGCAAGGACTTTCCAGATTCGCGTTGGAGGGTTTCGGGGTTCCGAAGAACGTTGTAGAAATAAGTAGCCAGAGCGGACCGAGTAAATACCGGAATCATTAGGAGACCAAAGGATAGAGTCACGAGTATCATTAATTATAGGAACATGAAGGATAGCATCTGCATCAACAAGGTTAAAGTAGCTTTGAACCTTTGAATGGTCCCAAGCAGTTTGATTACGAAGCATAAAATCACGGCAACGAACATGTACTTCTTCTGAGATCTCATAGTCACCAGAGAGGTTGATAGGAGAGGATCCGCCCCAGTTGTCCTTATGGACACGAATGTTGCTATTAATACCCGGGCGGTGTAAGAAACCATTGTAAAGATGTTGTAAAGCAGTATAAAGACCCTGCCAGGCAAAAGATCCTCTAGTTGGACGGGTGGCATCCAAGATATTACCAGAAGGGAAGTACTTGGAACGGTAGATTTGACCCAAAAGGGAGTCAGGTTCACAAAGAAGTTTCCAAAGTTGCTTACCAAGGAGAGCAATGTTAAAATCACTTAGATCTCTGAAGCCCATGCCCCCTGCCGCCTTAGGAAGACAAACACGGTTCCAAGGGAGCATGTGCCAACCCTTTTTATTAGACTTGCCAGACCACCAATATTGACGAATAGCTGAAGTCATATCATCAATAATGTTTTGCGGTAGTAGATAGCATGACATGACGTATTGAGGTAAGGATTGTAGAACCGCTTTAATGAATATTTCACGGCCACTAAAGGAGAGGAGTTGTTTATCCCAGGTAGATAGACGGTCATGAACTTTATCGCGAACAAAACCTAAGGCTTCAGTTTTATTTTTCCCAATAAGCAGTGGAACACCAAGATAGACACCAGGGTTGGTAACCTCGCGTACGTGCAAGGAACTATTAATCGCATCTCGAGTTGAGCGAGGGGTGCGTGGGTTATAGAAGATGGTCGACTTCTCAAAGTTCACGGCTTGTCCTGAAGCAGAGGCATAAGTTTGTAGTGCCAGTTTCAGTTGGGATGCTTCCTCAAGTTTAGTGTTAAGGAAAACCATGCAGTCAACTGCAAAGAGGAGATGGTTGACTTTAGGACCAAATCTGCATGCCCCTAGGCCAGGTAGGGTGTTAGTTTGTTGGGCATCAGATAGGTAAGCGGATAGACCTTGTGTACAAAAGAGGAATAGGAAAGGCGATAGGGGATCTCCTTGTCGAAGACCTCGTTGAGGTTGAAAAAAAGGCGAGAAAGAGTTGTTGATTTTAACAGTGAAAGAAACTGAAGAAATACAACACATAATAAGGGAGACCCATGCAGGTGCGAAGCCCATACGGTGCATTACATTTGCCAGAAAAGACCATTCAACTCTGTCAAAGGCTTTTTCCATATCTAATTTTAGGGTGGCACCTTGCGCTGATTTTGTGGTCCCAGAGTTAATATTGTGTATTATTTCATGAGCTATAAGAATATTATCCGAGATATTACGACCTTGAACAAAAGCAGCCTGGTTAGAGCTGATGCAAAAGGGGATTGTTTGTTTCATTATGTTGACTAGGACTTTAGCTACAATTTTATAGATGACAGTGCACAGACTGATTGGGCGAAGGTGCCTCATGGTAGTCGGGTCTTTGATCTTAGGAATAAGTACTAAGATAGTTTTGTTGACCGAAGCCATGTCCGTAGTGCCATTGAGTAGGCTAAGACAAAGAGCGGAGACATCATCGCCCACGGTGTCCCAATGTTGTCTAAAGAAGCCGCTGGGTAAACCATCGATACCAGGTGCCTTCCGTGGATCAATATCATGGAAAGCATGTACTATTTCCTCCTTAGTAAACGCCATGGAGAGAGAATCATTCATAGCTTGGGTTATAGTAGAGGGAATTTTTGATAGGATTTGTTCCGAAAATTGTGGTTTTGAGGACGTAAAAAGGTTTTGGAAATAATCGGAAGCAATTGACATAATATCATTTTCATCAGTGCACCATGTGGAGTTGGTGTTGAAAAGGCCAGTGATTGTATTTTTTTCCTTTTGTTATTCGCACGGGCATGAAAAAATCTTGTATTTTTGTCTCCTTGAGAGAGCCATAAGTTACGGGATCTTTGCCCCCAGTACGTTTCTTGTTCTAGCAGAAGCTTGTTAAGTTCAATTATGTATTTTAGATAAGAATTTTCATTTGAAGGTGTTAATGGACGACACAAGAATTTATTAATTTTATTGGTTAGGAAGGTGATACGACCTGAGGTTTTAGTTCTTTGTTGAGTTTGCCAGTTATCCAGACATGAACCGACTGCTTGAATTTTTTCTAATGTTGTCCCATCGGTGCTGGCCCATGTACTTTGGACAAGGGATATGTTGTCATCACGGCCTGCCCAATAGTTTTCGAAGCGAAAATTGTGTGGGGGATGTTGAGATGGCGTGTGAGGGGTAGGAGAGGTATCAAGAAGTAAAAAGCAATGATCCGATTTTGCAACGAAATCCGATAATAGGGGTATAAAGTTTTCCAAGCCTAGTTACCAGTGAAACGGTCAAGACGCTCATGGATAGTTGGCGTTAATGGCCCAACTTTCGTCCAAGTAAACCAACCGGATGTGGGTTTGCAATCGTAGAGGTTGTTGCGTGATAAACAGTGACGAAAATTGTTTATTTGTGATCGAGCACGGGGAGAACCTCCCTGTTTTTCACAATCGGATAGTATTTCATTAAAGTCCCCACCAAGGAGCCAATGAGTATTATTATCATTATTTAAAGAGTCTATAATATCCCAAGTTTTATATTTTTGACTAGTTTCAGAATAGCCATGCATACCAGTGAATTTAATGGAGAAAGAATCAAATTGAATTAAACTATGTATGAAACGGTTCGAATACGAAAGCAAATTGATATTAATATTATTTGACTTTAAGAGGGCGATGCCAGAACAACAATTGTTTTGGGGGAATAGATATAACTTCTATCATACCAAGAGAAAGACAAAGTCGGCTACATGCCGCATTATTTAACTTAGTTTCACAAAGGAATAATATATCTGGAGAGGATTGCTGGACATAACGCTGAAGGTGTTGAACTGCCTGGACTTGTCCTAAACCCTGGCAGTTCCAACAGAGGATTCTCATTTTGCTCGGCGGGGCTGAGAGTCAGCCGCCGCCGGAGAGTTTTTTTGAGCTGCTCATCCCAGCCTTAGGAGTAGAACCGGAGGGCTTTGCCTTCTTCGGTTGGAGGACCACTTGGATTGGGGAGCGGTGTTTGGTACCGTGGCTTGCAGAGGGAGCAAGAGTAGTAGATGCATCATTCGGATAATTCTTTAAGAGCCAAGTGTTAAATTCATGAAAAGTGGAGGAGTCGGTGTTAACATGGGGCTTACGTATTTCAGCATCAAACTTCTTGATTTGTTCGGCAGTGGGGCTGGGAATGCTATCATCCTGAGTAGCCCAGTCATCATCCAAGGTATCCTCAGGAATTTGAAAAATAGTATTCAAGGGTTGAGGTTCCAGTGCCCGTGGGGGGAGAGTGACTTTCGTATTAGAGCGGGATTGAGTACTTTTCAGCTTAGAACCCGAGGCAGTAGCATCCTTCGTAGGTGGGGCATCATCCATAGTAGCATCGACATTGGGGGCTTCCTCAACAGACTGTTTCGAGAAGGAGCAGGCGTCTCCCTCATTAAGAGAGCCTGCGAAGGGTAAAGGACATGGTGTCAAGAATGAGATTAAAAAATTAAAGATATAGAAAGGAAAATTGGGAAGAGGATTCAGGAAGTGACCTATGTTGTTCTGATCAGTAGGTTCTGGGGCATTGACAATCAGGACTGAGGAAAAGGAAATAAATATTAGTGATGTATTCGAAAATAGAGACGGGGATGCCATAACACGATAGCAACAGGATATGTTTGAGCAAGTTGTACAAAACGAAAAAGACTTACCCGAGGGGTTCATAATAGCCTTGTTGAGTTCAGCCTCAATAGTGCGGATTCGGCCACAGGTGCCGATTGGGCGACGTCGAGGGGGAGATACCTAAGCCATTCCCCATATTGTAGCTTGTTTAGATCAAGAGACGAGAGGATCAGGCAATTGTCGATGGAATGACAAACAATGCCGCAGCCAGGGCATAGAGTAGGGAGGCGTTCATAATTTAGACGACACATGGTCTTATCAGAGCCATTCCCGATGAAAAGAAATCGGGTGATTGGTCGGGTGACATTGAGCAATATTTCTACTCGTAGGAATTCAGACATATTTCCTTCTTGTTCACGGGTATCAGTGCGTAGAGCGTTACCAACCATAGACCCCAGGGCATGGCCCACGAGGTGAGAGCGGTCAACATCTTCAAAAAGAGAGGTAGGTAGACCAAAGATGCGGATCCAGATGCGCATTGTATTGAAAGTGTAGTCGTCAACGTTTTTTGAAGGGTTGTATTCGGTTAGGGCCAACCATTCATCTTTGTACAACCAAGGGCCACGGTTGAGAACTTCATAGCAAGCTTTGACCTCCTTGAATTTGATCTTAAGGAAGTTTCCTTTAATGACCAAAATAGAAGTCAAGTTACTGGGTTTCCAAATTCCTTCAAGGACACTAAGGACAGCATAGATATCGATCGGCTTGGACGAGATGAAACATCCTATTAGAAAAAGTTTGGGATCTTCTTTGACAAAATCCCAGCCAAAATCTGGTGTGTAGAGAAGTTCAGCTTCTTCACTAGTGAGGGCAATAGAGTTGAGTTGTGGAAGAGAAGAGGATGCCATAGTGAGAGTAGAAGGTGCAAAAGGAAATATGGCTAAAGAGAAGGGGAGGTCGGTGTTGAAGTAAGGGAAAATTTGTTTGATATAAATAGAGGGGAAGGAGGTAAAAGTGATTAGAGCTATAAGAATATAGCAAGAGAGGAAAGAAGGTAAGAATATTGGCTTAGGAAGGAAAGAAATTAAAGGCCAATCCTTAATAAATAAGATTGCGTGATTAGAAGAGGAAGGTGCCCAAGATAAAAAAGTAAATACCAAATGCAAAGCAAGAGTTAAGGAAAGGGACCATATAATCAAGGTAATAATTAAGGGAGGAGAAAATAGATAGATAGAAGCATAGGCAGAAAAGGAAATAAAATATTGACTAATGCTAATATATAGGATTGGATAAGGAAAGAAATAATTATCCTTAACATTGGTATGTAAATTTTGGAGAGAGTTATCAGAGGGGTATTTAATATAGACATTAAGTTTGATGTATCCGCAGAAGGAAAGAGATTTGAGAAAAATAAGGTTAATGTAATTATAGAAAAATAGGGAAAGAGAGAACAATATATGAAAAAAGTAAAAGGTAACGTTAATGATAGAAATAAATTGAAGTAATAGGAAAACGGAAACGTGAAAGTCAAATACAATTTAAAACAGCCGTTGTGACAAATAATGATCAAAATAAAGAGATGGTATGAAAGACCGGAAGAGCAATTGAATGTAAGTCGATTATGTTCCCTTATCAAAAGGGTTGTAGAAAAATCCCTTAAGAGGGCTAGAATATAGGCACCTGAAGAGGTGTAGTAGAAGAAGAGTTCCCTTGAGATTAGGGTAGAGGAACGTTTAGAAAGCTCGTACAAGGTTGAAAAGCAAATAAAATAAATAATGAAAAAGGCAGATCGTAAACATACAAACATGCAATTAAAATAAAGGCATAAAGAAAGGAAAAGTAGAAAAAGAAAACAGAAATTAAAAATTAAAAATTACAGACCATGGAAAAGGATGAGGCGGGGCTAAGAAAATAATTACAACCCAAATGAGCAAAAAGATGGGGAATAACAATAGAGAAAATTAATGAACGCAAATTTATTACAAACCCAGAGATAAAAATAATGGGAAGAGTTACTTTGAGTCAGAGAAACTCGACCCCAGCGATTCTGGCTTAGTGAGATAATAAGATAGTCCGATTTCTCCCAGGTATATTCATGAAACACATGGAAAAATAAGAAAAGTGTATTAGAGAAATCATGCAACCAAGTACAAACAAGTATAGATATAAGCGGAGCAGGACATAACAGAAACCAAAACAAAAGTGAAGAGTAGTAGGAGTTTGCAGCTGGGAGCCAGATAAGCCAGAGAAGTATGCACAAAAGCAATGAATTGTGGTGTATCAAAAAAGCATAAGAGATCGTAAAATACATTATAGCATGAGATAAATCATAAGTAGCAAAGTCAAAAAGAGAGAAGAAAACATTAGAGGTGAATAGAGGTTCATGAATCACTAATTCAAGATATAAAGGGAAGGGAACATAATTAAAGGGGAAAGCTGGTGAAGAAATTAAACTAAAATGAAGGCAAGTGATTTTGAGTATAAACTTGGTAACAAAGTAGCAATCCAAGGATAGAAAAGTGCCCACAGGGTGGGTTGAAGGTAATTTCCCTAAGAGGGATCGAAAGATACAAAAATAGCAGGTAGAAATAAGATTGTAAGCAATCATATTAGCAGTATTATTGCAAGAAAAGACAGGAAGAAGCAAAGACATCATGACAGAGGAAGTATAGCACGTTAAAGAGGAAAAAATAAGAGAGACATTATAATAAGGGAAAGACAGCTTCCAGGTTGATACTACGCAAAAGAGATAGCAGTAATTATGAGTAGGGGGAAAGCAGCCAGGCAATGGAAGAAAATAACAAAAGGCATGATTGTATATAGACTGGATGAGTGGGTAGAGGGAATACCTTTCCAGAGAATGGACAACAGAATAGCTGAAAGGAGGTAATAAGGACTAACAGTTGGAGCAACCAGGAGTAAGAACAACAGCCACAAAATCCGTCTTAGAAATGGGTTAGTCATATGTAGCAGACAGTGCATTATACTAATGGGATGAGAGGGAAAATCTCCTTGCAGCAGAAAAGAAGATGTTGCATTAGAACATACCATAAGAACGGTAATAACAAGAAGGCAACTAGCTAAAGGCAGATTACTACTAACCATCAATAAAAAAACATAATGTGCCAAGGAATGAGAATAAATCAAATTAGAAGATTTGAGGGAAAGCCCGAGTTCTGGACCCAAAGAGTGATCCAAACTGAGCAGAGGGATTAATCCCACAGCGTGGGTCGATTTTTTTCCCCTAGAAGGGATCGTTTAATAGTACATAAAGTAGTTGATATATATGAAAAGACACAGCCACTGATGAAAAACGAAAATGGGAATTCAGGAGGATGAATAAAACAAAACCCAAAGCAAAGATGCAGTCGGCAGATAATAGAAGCATACACAAAGGGGGGCAAACAAATAAAAGGTATGGTTGAAAGAGTGAATGGATAAAACGATGCACGTATGAGAGAAAAAAACATCAGATGAAGCGGAAGGAAGAAGGTAAACATAAGAAAACCAGAAAAGAGCATACAACATCAAGAAGATAGATTGCCAAACAATAAAAGAATAATTACTAGATTTGAATAATAGCAAGTAAAATTCAGTTGGCAAAGAAGAAGATGATAGAGGAAGAATGAAAAGGACAAAGAGGATAATACCAATTGGCAAAGAAATAATCCAGAGTCTTAATATTGGGCAACCGAGAAGGAAACCTGTTATCAAAATAAACGATAAAGTTAAAATAGTAAAATCAATTGAAAATTAAAGGATAAAACATATCAGGATTTGAGAGACCCAGATCCGATAGAAGAAGGAACGAGAGAAGATTGAACAAAGATCCGGAAGAGATCCCAGAAGTCAAAAAGCAAGCGATAACCAAGGCAAGAAGAAGCCAGATCTGGGAGGATCATGCAAGGAAAACCCTAAAAAGGAGAGATCTGTCAACAAAGATAAAATCAGTGTTAAGAAAAGGAGAAAAAAAAGAAAAGGAATAGTAATACAAAGGGGAAGAAATAGGG
The DNA here is from genome assembly GCA_030270665.1 of Hibiscus trionum. Classification (NCBI taxonomy): domain Eukaryota; kingdom Viridiplantae; phylum Streptophyta; class Magnoliopsida; order Malvales; family Malvaceae; genus Hibiscus; species Hibiscus trionum. The sequence goes on from BSYR01000008.1 coordinate 33,006,614, forward strand.
AGAGAGAGTAGATTTCATCGAAGAGTCTGATGAAGCTTTCAGTGGCCTGTGACGGTTAGGTTTCCTCGCAGCGGCCAGAATCCTGCGTTGGCCTAAATGTTCAGAAAAGATAATGGAAAAGAAAACAAACAAGTGAGGGAAAAACGAAGGGAAAATGTAAGATATGAAACAAATTAAAAAGAGATTAAGATAAGAAAAAACCCGATCGGTGAGAGAAGGACCCCGATCTGAAAAGGAAAGGGGCTTTAGAAAAAAACCCTAAGAGCCAGTGAAACAATGGGAGATTGGTAGAGAAGGTAAGACAATTGCAAGCAAGAGTCACCCCTTCATCAGATGAGTCGAATCCGGTAAAGGATTTGTGGAGCAGTAGATGGGAACAGGATGCAGATGACCATATCTCACAAAAAAAAGAAATGGTTAGAGGAAAATGGTCGGAAAAAAAAATCCATAGTAAAAATATAAAAAAATAAAACGAACTGAAAAAAATGTCGGGGTGGGATAACCCTCAATAAACTCTTACCGATTTCCAAGGGAACTAATTTGTGATGGTCGTCTCGTTGAAACACTTGGAATTTCGGCAGAAGACGAAAAGGTGCCGTGTAGGGGGGGAAGTGGAAGAGAGAGAGGGATGACACCGACCGGAAAAAGGGGGAAAAGAGGAGACCAAGCCAAAAACCAAAAAGGAACCCAAAAAATTTGAAAGAGAATTGAGAGCCATCCCACACCCGTTTCCCGTTGAAATTTTAACTACCCGTTGAAATTTTAACTGAGTAAAAAGTACAGAAATTTAGGTTTTGCAATATAATTGTGTTGAAAAGCTCCTAATCAATTACAAGAACTCCTAAGATTTGATTAAAACTTGTTTTGTAGTCCTTTTTGTAGAGGTTTCGGATGAGCGGGACGAAATGGGCCATTCAATGGACCCGTTGGAATTTTAACTGAGTAAAAAGTACAGAAATTGAGGTTTTTCAATATAATTGTGTTGAAAAGCTGCTAATCAATTACTTGAACTCCTAAAATTTGATTAAATCTTGTTTTGCGGTCCTTTTTGTCGAGTATTCGGACGAGCAGGTCTAAATGGGCCTTTCAATGGACCCGTTGGAATTTTAACTGAGTAAAAAGTATAAAAATTGAGGTTTTGCAATATAATTGTGTTGAAAAGCTACTAATCAATTATTTGTACTCCTAAAATATGATCAAAACTTGTTTTGAGGTCCTTTATGTAGAGGTTTCGGACGTGCGGGTCTAAATGGGCCTTTTAATGGACCCGTTGGAATTTTAACCGAGTAAAATGTATAAAAATTGAAGTTTTGCAATATAATTGTGTTGAAAATCTCCAAATCATTTATTTGAACTCCTAAATTTTGATTAAAACCTTTTTGCGGTCCTTTTTGTATCGGTTTCGGACGAGCAGGTCTAAATGGGCCTAACAATGGACCCGTTGGAATTTTAACTGAGTAAAAAGTACAGAAATTGTGGTTTTGCAATATAATTGTGTTGAAAAGCTCCTAATCAATTATTTGAACTCCTAAAATTTAATTTAAATTTGTTTTGCGGTCCTTTTGTCGAGGTTTCGGACGAGCAGGTCTAAATGGGCCTCTCAATGGACCCGTTGGAATTTTAACTGAGTAAAAAGTACAGAAATTGAGGTTTTGCAATATAATTGTGTTGAAAAGCTCTGAATCAATTACATGAACTCCTAAAATTTGATTAAAACTTGTTTTGCAGTCCTTTTTGTAGAGGTTTTGGACGTGCGGGTCAAAATGGGCCTTTCAATGGACCCGTTGGAATTTTAACTGAGTTAAAAGTACATAAATTGAGGTTTTGCAATATAATTGTGTTGAAAAGCTCCTAATAAATTACATGAACTCCTAAAATTTGATTAAAACTTGTTTTGCAGTCCTTTTTATAGAGGTTTCGGACGAGCGGGTCGAAATGGGCCTTTCAAAGGACTCGTTGGAATTTTAACTGAGCAAAAGGTATAAAAATTGAGGCTTCTCAATATAATTGTGTTGAAAAGCTCCTAATCAATTATTTGAACTCCTAAAATTTGATCAAAACTTGTTTTGCGGTCCTTTATGTAGAGGTTTCGGACGTGCGGGTCTAAATTGGCCTTTCAAAGGACCAGTTGGAATTTTAACTGAGCAAAATGTATAAAAATTGAAGTTTTGCAATATAATTGTGTTGAAAATATCCTAACCATTTATTTGAACTCCTAAAATTTGATTAAAACTTTTTTTACGGTCCTTTTTGTATCAGCTTCGGACGAGCAGGTCTAAATGGGCCTTACAATGGACCCGTTGGAATTTTAACTGAGTAAAAAGTACAGAAATTGAGGTTTTGCAATATATTGTGTTGAAAAGCTCCTAATCAATTATTTGAACTCCTAAAATTTGATTAAAACTTGTTTTGCAGTCCTTTTTGTAGAGGTTTCGGACGAGCGGGTCGAAATGGGCCTTTCAATGGACACGTTGGAATTTTAACTGATTAAAAAGTACATAAATTGAGTTTTTGCAATATAATTGTGTTGAAAAGCTCCTAATCAATTATTTGAACTCCTAAAATTTGATTAAAACTTGTTTTGCGGGTCTTTTTGTAGAGGTTTTGGACGAGCAGGTCTAAATGGGCCTTTCAATGGACCCGTTGGAATTTTAACCGAGTAAAAACTACAGAATTTGAGGTTTTGCAGTATAATTGTATTGAAAATCTCCTAACCATTTATTTGAACTCCTAAAATTTGATCAAAACTTTTTTTACGGTGCTTTTTGTCGAGGTTTCGGACGAGCAGGTCTAAATGGGCCTTTCAATGGACCCGTTGGAATTTTAACTGAGTAAAAAGTACAGAATTTGAGGTTTTGCAATATAATTGTGTTGAAAATCTCCTAATCAATTACATGAACTCCTAAAATTTGATTAAAACTTTTTTGCAGTCCTTTTTGTAGAGGTTTCAGACGAGCGGGTCGAAATGGGCCTTTCAATGGACTCGTTGGTATTTTAACAAGGTAAAAAGTACAAAAATTGAGATTTTGCAATATAATTGTGTTGAAAAGCTCCTAATCAATTACATGAACTCCTAAAATTTGATTAAAACTTGTTTTGCAGTCCTTTTTGTAGAGGTTTCGGACGAGCGGGTCGAAATGGGCCTTTCAATGGACCCGTTGGAATTTAGCAGAGTAAAAAGTACAAAAATTGGGGTTTTGCAATATAATTGTGTTTAACAGCTCATAATCAATTATCTGTACTCCTAAAATATGATCAAAACTTGTTTTGCAGTCCTTTTTGTAGAGGTTTCGGACGAGCGGGTCGAAATGGGCCTTTCAGTGGACCCGTTGGAATTTTAACTAAGTAAAATGTATAAAAATTTAGGTTTTGCAATATAATTGTGTTGAAAAGCTCCTAATCATTTATTTGAACTCCTAATATTTGAATACAACTTTTTTGCGGTCCTTTTTGTATCGGTTTCGGACGAGTAGGTCTAAATGGGCCTTACAATGGACCCGTTGGAATTTTAACTGAGTAAAAAGTACAAAAATTGAGGTTTTGCAATATGATTGTGTTGAAAAGCTCCTAATCAATTATTTGAACTCCTAAAATTTGATCAAAACCCGTTTTGCGGTCCTTTTTGTCAAGGTTTCGGACGAGCAGGTCTAAATGGGCCTTTCAATGGACCCGTTGGAATTTTAACTGAGAAAAAATAAAGAAATTGAGGTTTTGCAATATAATTGTGTTGGAAAGCTCCTAATCAATTACATGAACTCCTAAATTTTGATTCAAACTTGTTTTGTAGTCCCTTTTGTAGAGGTTTCGGATGAGCGGGTCGAAATGAGCCTTTCAATGGACCCGTTGGAATTTTAACTGAGTAAAAAGTATAAAAATTGAGGTTTTGCAATATAATTGTGTTGAAAAGTTCACAATCAATTATTTGTACTCCTAAAATATGATCAAAACTTGTTTTGCGGTCCTTTGTGTAGAGGTTTCGGACGTGCGGGTATAAATGGGCCTTTCAGTGGACCCGTTGGAATTTTTTTTGAAGGAAAATGCCTCGTTAAAAACCCCTACTAATGTCCTTCAAGCAGAGCTAGAGGACCCTAAAAAGGGGAAAAGAGTACCTAGGTTTTATTATATCAAAGAGAAATTTGTTACAAGATGATTGATACAATGAGGAATGTCAGAATGAAAAGACATGGAAGACATAGAACTAAGCGAATAAGTAGCCAAAGTATGGGCCACATGATTTGCCTCACGGCGTACAAAAGAAACAGAAGCTGAATCAAAATCATGAAGAGACTCTCGAATCTGATGAAGAAGAGGCCCCAAGGTAGAAAGATCCAGTCCTGGATTGTTGATCCTATTTGCAATAGAAGCACAATCAGTTTCAAGCAAGATCCGAGTCCATCCTTGAGAACGGGCGAAAGTGATTCCTGCAAGAAGGCTTTCACCTTCACAAGTAACTGCATCCAGACAGCTACCTAGCGGAAAAGCGAGGCCACCCACAACTGCACCTGTAGAATCACGTGCTACAGCGCCAACAGCCGATGCACGAGTTGAGGGATTAAAATCCCCATCCACATTTATTTTTATATGGTTAGGTGGATGAGGATTCCAACATGGGGGAGATAGAAAAGATGGCGTTGGGTTGGAAGGAGAAAAGCCATTACAGAAGTCATTATGTAAACTAATGGAGTTAACGACAGTAAGCCATGATGGTTGCAGATGGTGATTATGAACCCAGTCATTACGTCTATTCCAAACGTTCCAAACAGTAGTGAGGAAAAGGCCAAACTTGTCAGAGGATAGGAGATGGGCAGCTTCCTCCAACCATTGTAATGGGGTATTAGCCGAACTCCTAGAAAGGGTTATGGGAATACCAGAGAGCTGAATGGCTTCAGCAGCCCCTGCACAATCACGAAGAGCATGGAGAATGGTCTCCGAGTGGCCTCCACAAATAGGACAAGGCCCCGAATTTGGTGAAAAAACTTGCATTTTGGAGCCAACCGGCAGAGCATCAGACGCCATACGCCATCCAAAAGTTTTGACCTTAGGCAAGGCCTTGACTTTGGACAGAAATTTCCAAAAACGTGTAGGTGATGTTTGTGGAAGCGCAGAGCGTTGTAAGAAAAGATAACCAGAGCGAACCGAATAAATACCCGAGTCATTAGGAAACCAAAGAATAGAATCACGGTGATCATTTATAATTGGTATACTGAGAATGGCAGTGGCATCGGTTGGATTAAAATAACGATGGACCTTAACAGGGTCCCAAGCAGTTTGATTACGAAGCATGAAATCGCGGCAACGAATATGGACTTCATCCGAGATTTCGTAATCCCCAGTAAGGGTAATAGGGGAAGGACTGCCCCAAATGTCTTTGTGCACTCGTATATTACTGTTAATACCTGGACGATATAGGAAGCCTGGAAAGAGACGCTGGAGAGCATTATACATACCTTGCCATGCAAAAGAACCACGGTTGGGCCTGGAAGCATCAAGGATATTCCCAGAAGGGAAATATTTAGCACGATATATTTGGCCTAATAAAGAATATGGTTCACAAATTAGTCTCCATAATTGTTTGCCCAAGAGAGCAACATTGAAGTCATGTAAGTCCTTAAACCCCATACCTCCAGCGGCCTTGGGTAAACAGACATGATTCCATGGAAGCATATGCCATCCTTTTTTATTGGATTTGCCGGTCCACCAATATTGCCTGATAGCAGAAGTCATATCGTCAATAATGTTTTGTGGAAGAAGATAACAAGACATAACATATTGAGGTAGGGATTGGAGGACTGCTTTAATGAAGATCTCTCGACCACTAAAGGAAAGGAGATGTTTATCCCAGCTAGAAAGGCGGTCATGAACTTTATCACGTACAAAGCCTAATGATTCAGTTTTGTTTTTTCCAATGAGAAGAGGAACACCTAGGTATACACCAGGGTTAGATACCTTACGTACTTGCAGGAGACTATTAATCGCAGTTCTTGTTGAAGATGGGGTACGAGGATTATAAAAAATTGTCGATTTCTCAAAATTAACCGCTTGACCGGAAACAGCAGTATAAGTTTGCAGGGCTCTTTTGAGATGAGTAGCTTCAGTTGTAGTATTATTAATGAAGACCATACAGTCATCGGCAAAGAGTAGATGATTGACTTTGGGCCCATATTTACAAGCACCAAGCCCCGGAAGAATGTTTGTTTGTTGGGCAGAAGATAGGTAAGAATAGAGCCCTTGTGTGCAGAAAAGGGGAAAGAGGGTCACCTTGGCGTAAACCACGTTGAGGTTGAAAAAAGGGGGAGAAGGAGTTATTAATTTTGACTGAAAAAGAAACTTTGGTAATGCATTGCATAATGAGGGAGATCCAATCAGATGTGAAGCCCATGCGTTCCATAACATTTGCTAAAAAAGACCATTCAACTCTATCAAAAGCTTTTTCCATATCTAGTTTAAAAGCAGCTCCTTGGGAGGATTTAGTTGCGCCTGAGTTGATATTGTGAATAATTTCATGGGCAACAAGGATGTTATCAGAGATGTTACATCCCTGGACGAAGGCTGCCTGATTAGGGCTAATACAAAGGGGAATAGTTTGTTTCATTCTAGTGACAATGGTTTTAGCAACTATTTTATAAAGAACAGTGCAAAGACTGATAGGTCTTAGTTGTTTCATGGTAGTTGGGTCTTGGATTTTGGGGATTAGAACCAGAATAGTTTTATTGACCAAGGACATATCAGCAGTGCCATTAAGTAAGTTAAGGCATAAATTAATAACATCTTCTCCAACAGTGTCCCAGTGTTGATGGAAAAAACTACTTGGTAGTCCATCAAAACCAGGAGCTTTCTTAGGATCAATGTCCCGGAAGGCATGGAGTATTTCTTCCATTGTGAAGGTCCTTAAAAGGTTGTCATTCATAGATTGAGTGATAGAAGGTGTAATTTTATCGAGTATACTATCGGAAATTTGGGGGTTGGAGGACGTAAAGAGATTTTTGAAATAACTAGAAGCAATGGTCATTAGATCTGAATCAGCCGTACACCAATTCGAGTTGGAATCAAATAAACCAGTGATCAAGTTTTTTTCCTTCTATTGTTTGCCCGGGCATGGAAGAACCTCATATTTTTATCACCTTGAGAGAGCCAAAGTGTTCGAGATCTTTGAGCCCAATAAATTTCTTGTTCCATTAGGAGTTTATTAAGTTCACTTCTGTGTCTTATATAGATTCCTTCGGTTGTGGCATTTAAGGGGCGACATAAAAATTTGTTTATTTTCTTGGTGAGGAAATTAATACGGCCGGTGGATTTTAGTCTTTGTTGATTCTGCCATTCCTCCAGGCATGTACCAATAGCATTTATTGTATCAATAGTTGTTCCGGAGGTATTGGTCCAAGTGCGTTTAATAGTAGATATATTGTCCGCATTATTTGCCCAACAGTTCTCGAATCGAAACGTGTTGGGTGATCGCTGAAGTGGAGTAGCAACCGCGGGGGATGTATCAAGAGACAGGAAGCAGTGGTCAGACTTGGCCACATAGTCCGTTGTGATACGAAAGAAAGGAAAAAGATCCTGCCAGGCCGAGTTAGCAATGAACCGGTCTAGTCTTTCATGTATAGTTGGAGTAAGAGGCCCAACTTTTGTCCAGGTAAACCATCCCGATGTAGGCTTACAATCAAAAAGATTATTGCGTGAAAGGCAATGACGGAAGTTTGATATTTGTGATCTAGCCCTTCGGCTTCCACCTTGCTTTTTAGAGTCGGATAAGATTTCATTAAAATCCCCTCCTAGAAGCCAGGGAATATTGTTATTATTTATATTTAAGGAATCAATAATTTCCCATGTTTTGTATTTTTGACTAGTTTCGGAATAACCATGTATACCCGTGAAAAACATATTGCAATCATTTGATGTGATTTGAGTATGTATATAACGCGGAGAGTACGAAAGTAAAGTAATATTAATATTGTTTGTAACGAAAAGAGCAATACCGGAACACCCCTCCGTAGGGGGAATAGCAATAATGTTTATCAAACCTAAAGAAAGACAAAGTTGGCTACAAGCCGCATTATTAATTTTGGTTTCGCATAAGAAGATAACATCGAGGTTGGATTGATGAACATAGTTGCGAAAATGTTGAACCACCGGGGCTTGTCCTAAACCCTGCCAGTTACAGCATAGGATCCTCATTTTGCACGGCGGGGCTAGGAGTCAGCCGCCGCCGGAGAGTTTTTTGAGCTGCTCATCCCAGCCTTTGGGGTGGAACCGGAGGGTTTGGATTTCTTTGGTGGGAGCGATACTTGGATGGGAGATCGGCGTTTTGTGCCACGATTCGGTGGGGCTGGAGCAGGGGCCGGAGCTGCATCATTTGGATAAGTTTTCAAAAGCCATTGGTTAAATTCATTGAAATTGGAATCGGTAGAAACAGGGGGCTTACGCAATTCAGCTTCAATTTTCTTAATTTGCTGGGCAGTTGGGCTTGGAACACCATCATCCCTGGCATCCCAATCATCATCAGAAACGTCTTCAGGGATAGGATAGATGGTGTTTAGGGGTTGAGGCTCGAGAGGGGCTTTCTGTTTTGAATCTGAAGCAGATGGGTCTTTGGCAGGGGGAGCATCACCCATTGCCGTATCTGTGTTGGGGGCTTCCTCAGTGGGTTGTTCCGAGAAGGATGCAGCACCGTCCTCGTTAAGAGAGCCTGTAGAAAATTTGTAGCAAAAAACCAGATTAGTAAGCGAAAGTTTTTTAATAAAGGGGTTAATGATAAGAGAAGGACGGGGAGTTATACCCATAACATTCGGGTCATTGTTGGGAATATTAGTATTGGCAGAAGCAGTTGGAACATGAGTAGCTGTGAGGAAATAAAATAGTGAGTATAGTAACAGAATTAAAAAGAACAAAAAGGATAAGATAAGTATAAATCTAAACTATGAAAGAGATGAAAAATCGACAATAAAGTAAGAGAGGGTACCAGTCGGTAAAGGGTTGTTCTGGTTCAGATTAGGCTCGACATAGCGGAGGCGCCCACGGGTACCAACTGGGCGACGTCTTGGAGGGAGATAGCGAAGCCACTCCCCGTATTGCAAATTATTTAGATCTAGAGAAGATCGAATAGGACAGTTTTCAATCGTATGGTTAATTAATCCACAGCCAGGACATAAGGTGGGAAGGCGTTCGTATTGAAAACGACACATGGTTTTGTTGGCCCCCGATCCTATGAAAACAAAACAGGTGACTGGTTTGGTGATGTTCAGGAAAATTTCTACCCGCAGGAATTCTTTCATGTTTCCTTCAGCTTCTCAAGTATCAGTTCGTATGGCATTGCCTACCATAGACCCAAGGGCATGTCCCACAAGGTGCGATCGATCAATGTCCTCAAAGAGTGAGGAGGGGAGGGCAAAGATGCGGATCCAGGTCCTCATAACGTTAAAGGAATACTCTCCAACCGGTTTAGCAGGGTCATACTCAGTAATGGCTAGTCATTCATCCTTATACAGCCAAGGACCACGGTTAAGGACTTCATAGCATGACTTGACGTCCTTGAATTTGATCTTGAGATAGTTGTCTTGGATAACGGAAATAGACACCACATTGTTTGGCTTCCAGATGCCTTCAAAAGCGTTGATGACAGCATATATGTCAATAGTTTTGGATGAGATAAAGCATCCCAGAAGGAAAAGCTTGGGATCCTCCTTGACAAAATCCCAGCCGAATTCTGGGGTATAAAGGAGTTCTGCTTCCTCATTGGTGAGGTCAAGGGAACTGAGTTGGGGGATAGAGGAAGATGCCATAGTTGAAGGATAGGGAGTAACGAGAGAAGAAGAATAATAGGAGGTTTGTGGTAACATGTTTGAGTGTTGGTCGTATAAAAAGGAGATGTTTGTGTTAGTTAATCTATGGTAAGTGGTAAAAAAAGGAAGGAGATAGAGATTTAGAGTCCTTAAAATTTGGGTTAATTTAATATTAAAAGTGAAAGTTTGAAAATCAATAGAATAGTATAGAATTAGAATGATTAATAAGGAAACCAGACTTAAAAAGTTTGATTGTAATAAGTAAGATGCCTTAAAAGATATATGAGTAAAATTAGTAAAAGTAATAAAGTCAGAGTAGTAATAAAAATAAGTATTGAAAGGTTGGGTTATTTTAATGACGTGAAAGAAAATTTGGGGAAAAAATACCCTATTAAATTTAAATAGATAGAAAAAAGGAGGAATTTTATTAAAAAATTTGAATAATGATAGAAATAAAGCAAAATTTAAGGAGGTATTCCTTGAAAGTAGAAAGAATTGTGAAAGAAGGTATGATAGGAAATAAATGAGGTATTTGCCGATGTAATTACTGATATTAAGGGATAGAAAAGGAAAGACTGAATTACTATTGGCAATTATTGAAGGCGTTTTAATAGGAGAAAAGATTAATCTGGAAAGTAATATATAGTTTAGGGCTGGAGGATTGAGAGAAAAAGGGAAGATATGACAGATAAGAGAGAATGGAAAAGAGTATTTAAATAGAAAAATTTGAACCATTAATGTCATTAAAAGACTTGAAGTAAGTGTATATGGAAACTGGAGGATTAATTTTGAGCTTAAATTCGGTTGGACGTTTCGAATAATAATTAAGTAGGAGAGAAGAAAGTTTGAAAATTTGTAAGTATGATTAACATATAGTGGAAAAAGGTCCCTATTTGATAGGGTTTTGATAAGATCCCTTAAGTGGGCTTGTGAGGAATCACCTAAAAAGGCGTAGTAGGAATATAATTCCTTGGTGTAAATCGAATAGAAATATATATATATACGTAATAACATACATAGTAGAGATAGTAAGTAGCATGCAATGCAAAATTATGGCATGGAGGCATACATCTAAAAGCATAAAGAAAGCAAATAAAAAGCAAAGCAAAAAGAAAACAGCCATAAAGAATTACAAACCCAGGGAAAGGAGGAAGCGGGGTAAAGAAAATTATTACAGACCAAATGAGCAAAAGAATAAAGGGGGATAAGCAAATAAAATTAACTACTGCTAAATAATTACAGAACCAAAGAGGAGGGGGTAAGTAGGGAATACATAGTGTCCTGCAACGCTGCATGATTATGCTAGCAGAAGGGTTAATTGTCTGCAAAATGATCATAAAAACACAAAAGAAAAATTGAATGAAAAGATGCATAAATTCTTAATTATAGGATAAATAGTCAAGAAGGAAAAGTTATGAATATTAAGGGTATCTACTGGAAGAGTGATAGTTATAACGGACCAATCAGAAAAGAGAATTGATATGAAACAAGACATAGAGTGAAAGTTTAGATTATTATTCCGAATAGGGTCCAAATTAAGTCTGTGCAACTGAGTGTTAGAGTACAAGTAAGGAGTTCTCCCTGGGTTAGATAAAGTTAAAGTAATAGAATAAAACAGAGCATGAAAGTTAATCTTAGATAAAATTATATTATAGCACACAGCTTTTATGTAGATAGAGATTCCCCCCAGTTTAAGGCTGAAGGCACGTGATGAGTTAGGGCTGTGTAACAGCTGATATGCACCATATATGATGGAAGGGTAGTCAAGGGGGTTAATTTTCCTCATAGGAATCAAGTTAGTATTTTGCAACGGGATGGTAAGGTTCATGTTCTTCTTAAGGTGTAAATTACTATATTTTGTTAACAGAGAAAGTATCGATTGCAATAATTGTAGAGGAGTAAAAAACAGAGAAAACCAGCTGTATAAAAGGAGGGAGAGATAATACAAACAATTAATAGTATAAGTGATGAAAGAATATCCCATGATGTGGGCTGGTAAAAAGTTCCCTATAAGGGATTGATAATTGTATAAGTAGTATGTATAGCTTTCTTTAGCTGCGGAGATAGTAGTATAAAGCAAGGAGATAAAACAAGAGTAAATGAGGGTCAAAGAGATTGTGAAAAAACAAAATATGAAAACCGCACACATAGGAAAAGGTAAGTGGAAGAGAACTAGAGAATGCATATGAAAGGATAAATAAAAACGATTGAGGCAGAGATTAAATAGAGTTCTAAGGATAGAACAGAGAGTAATACTTAGCATAAAAATATATATAACAGTAAATTGATTCACAATACTGTTGGAAGACAGCAAAAAACTAAGGAAGAATCAGTTAAAAGTAAGATCAAATCTGTTTTTTTTAATTATAAACGATAGACAGAAAAGAAGATAACCAGCAGGTAAAAAATTGGGACTTAACCATTAGAATCACATGTAAAACACTAAAAGGGGAAGTAATCACAGAGCAAGAACAACACAAATAGTAGAGAGAAAAAGAAGATATTAGAAGGCATGGTGGATCGTACCTACGAAACAAAAGTCGTCCAAGACATTTGGTCCAATTGGTAAAGTATGCACACCCAGACTGGAAAAAGAATAACAGGGAAAGAGTTAGAATAAAAAACCAGTAAAAGGGATGAAAAGAAAATAAGAAAAGAGAATGTAAATGAAGCCTTAGCCGATACGACGGCCTGAGGGAACCCATGATTAAAACCATAGCCTCTTCTGGAATCCCAAATAAAGAAATATTTGGAGACCAAATCCTCAGAGATGAAGATCTGAAATAGGAAAAATAAAAGTGAGATTTAAAATACAAATTAAATAGAAACAAAAAATAAAGAGAGAAAAGAGAAGCCAAGAGAAAGATGAGACGATTCATGTGCAAAAGATAAAACGGATCGAAATTAAAGGGGTTTGCATGGAACCATAAAGGATGAAGCATTTCGGAGAGGGGTAAGTGTGTCCGTTCATTGAACTGAAGAAAACCCTTCGACAGACGGGTGGATTTGTTGCGTCCGCCTTGGTTCACCGCAGGAGGAGAAACCCTCCGATTCAGAAAAGGAACCAGGTCCATAAACAAAAAAGAAGAGAAAAAAATAAGAAACAGATCAGGATAGATTATAGAGAAAAAATTGAAAAGGGGGCAGAAAAAGAAGAGAGCCGATGAACCTTACCGTTAAAGCCTAGCGTTCTCCGGTTGGTTTTCAACGAAGACGCCCAAAAGGGAAAAAAGGTGGAAATAGATCTAGAAAGAACCGGCCCTTCAATAGATGAAACAAATCCGCTGGGTTTGATGTGAGACAAAAAAAGAAGACCAGAACTCGCAGAAAGGAGAAATAAAATAGTTAAAAAACCATAGAAATAAAAAACAAAAAGAAAGCATAATGAAAAAAGCAAAAAGAAAAAAGGGGAGGGGTGGGGTGGAAAAACCCTGCTAAATCTGTTGCTACCGCCGTAAATCGGAGAGGCCCTCCGATCCAGAAAGGGAAACAGAACCATAAGCAAAAAAGAAAAAAAATAGGGTAATAAACAGATCAATAAAGATTAGAGAGAAAAAATTGACAATGAAAGCAAAAATAAGGGAAGACCGATGAAGCTTACCGTCGAACCCTAGCAAACATCGGTTGATTTTTAACGATATCGGCCAAAATGGAAAAAAGGTGGAAGTAAGAACGGGGAAAACCCATCTTTCAACAGATGATTCACATCTAATGAGGGTTTTCTGGGACAAAAACAAAGACCAGATCTCGCAAAAAAGAGAAATAACAGGGTTAAAAAACCTTAAACAAATGAACCAGATAGAAAATATAAAGAAAAAGACAAAAAGAAAATATGGGCGGGGAGGGATGACCCTTGGCATTCTCTCACCGATTTCCAAGGAAATTAAATCTTGATGGTTATCACAATGAAGTGTTGGCAAAATTGGCAGAAATCAGGAGAGTGACGTGTGGGGGAAGGGAAATGGAAGAGAGAGAGGGGAAAAGGCGGCCGGAAAAGAGGGGAAAAGGAAAAGATCAGAGCCATCCCACCCACCCACCCGTTGGAATTTTAACTAAGTAAAATGTATAAAAATTAAAGTTTTGCAATATAATTATGTTGAAAAGCTCCTAATCATTTATTTGAACTCATAAATTTTGTTTAAAACTTTTTTGCGGTCCTTTTTGTATCGGTTTTGGACGAGCAGGTCTAAATGGGCCTTACAATGGACCCGTTGGAATTTTAACTGGTAAAAAGTATAGAAATTGAGGTTTTGCAATATAATTGTGTTGAAAAGCTCCTAATCAATTTTTTGAACTCCTAAAATTTGATTAAAACTTGTGTTGCGGTCCTTTTTGTCGAGGTTTCGGATGAGCAGGTCTAAATGGGCCTTTCAATGAACCCGTTGGAATTTTAACTGAGTAAAAAGTACAAAATTTGAGATTTTGCAATATAATTGTGTTGAAAAGCTCCTAATCAATTACATGAACTCCTAAGATTTGATTAAAACTTGTTTTACAGTCCTTTTTCTAGAGGTTTCGGATGAGCGGGTCGAAATGGGCCTTTCAATGGACCCGTTGGAATTTTAACAGAGTAAAAAGTACAGAAATTGAGGTTTTGCAATATAATTGTGTTGAAAAGCTCCTAATCAATTATTTGAACTCATAAAATTTGAATAAAACTTTTTTGCGGTCCTTTTCGTAGAGGTTTCGGACGAGCAGGTCTAAATGGGCCTTTTAATGGGCCTGTTGGAATTTTAACTGAGTAAAAAGTATAAAAATTGAGGTTTTGCAATATAATTATGTTGAAAAGCTCCTGATCAATTATTTGATCTCCTAATATTTGAATAAAACATTTTTGCGGTCCTTTTTGTAAAGGTTTCGGACGAGCGGGTCTAAATGGGCCTTTCAATGGGCCCGTTGGAATTTTAACTGAGTAAAAAGTATAAAATTGAGGTTTTTCAATATAATTGTGTTGAAAAGCTCCTAATCAATTATTTGAACTCCTAAAATTTGATTAAAACTATTTTTGTGGTCCTTTTTGTCGAAGTTTCGAACAAGCATGTCTAAATGGGCCTTTCAATGGACCCGTTAGAATTTTAACTGAGTAAAAAGTACAGAAATTGAGTTTTTGCAATATAATTGTGTTGAAAAGCTCCTAATCAATTACATGAACTCCTAAAATTTGATTAAAACTTTTTTTGTGGTCTTTTTTGTAGAGGTTTCGGACGAGCGGGTCTAAAAAGGCCTTTCAATGGACCCGTTGAAATTTTAAATGAGTAAAAAGTACAGAAATTGAGATTTTGCAATATAATTGTGTTGAAAAGCTCATAATCAATTACATGAACTCCTAAAATTTGATTAAAACTATTTTTGCGGTCCTTTTTGTCGAAGTTTCGGACGAGCGGGTCGAAATGGGCCTTTCAATGGATCCGTTTGAATTTTAACTGAGTAAAAAGTACAGAAATTGAGGTTTTGCAATATAATTGTGTTGAAAAGTTCCTAATCAATTACATGAACTCCTAAAATTTGATTAAAACTTGTTTTTCAATCCTATTTGTAAAGGTTTCGAACAAGCGGGTCGAAATGGGCCTTTCAATGGACCCGTTGGAAATTTAACTGAGTAAAAAGTAAAGAAATTGAGGTTTTGCAATATAATTGTGTTGAAAATCTCCTAATAAATTACATGATCTCCTAAAATTTGATTAAAACTTGTTTTGCGCCCCTTTTTGTAGAGGTTTCGGCCGAGCATGTCTAAATGGGCCTTTCAATGGACCCGTTGGAATTTTAACTGAGTAAAAAGTATAAAAATTGAGGTTTTGCAATATAATTGTGTTGAAAAGCTCATAATCAATTATTTGTACTACTAAAATATGATCAAAACTTGTTTTGCGGTCCTTTAAGTAAAGGTTTAGGACGTGCAGGTCTAAATGGGCCTTTCAATGGACCCGTTGGAATTTTAACTGAGTAAAATGTATAAAAATTGAAGTTTGGCAATATAATTGTGATGAAAAGCTTTTAATCATTTAGTTGAACTCCTAAATTTTGATTAAAACTTTTTTGCGGTCCTTTTTGTATCGGTTTCGGACGAGTAGGTTTAAATGGGCCTTACAATGGACCCGTTGGAATTTTAACTAAGTAAAAAGTACAAAAATTGAAGTTTTGCAATATAATTGTCTTGAAAAGCTCCTAATCAATTATTTGAACTCCTAAAACTTGATTAAAACTTGTTTTGCAGTCCTTTTTGTCGAGGTTTCGACGAGTAGGTCTAAATGGGCCTTTCAATGGACCCGTTGGAATTTTAACTGAGTAAAAGGTACAAAAATTGAGGTTTTGCATTATAATTTTGTTGAAAAGATCCTAATCAATTACACGAACTCCTAAAATTTGATTAAAACTTGTTTTGCAGTCCTTTTTGTAGAGGTTTCGGACGAGCGGGTCGAAATTGGCCTTTCAATGGACCCGTAGGAATTTTAACTGAGTAAAAAGTACAGAAATTTATGTTTTGCAATAAAATTGATTTGAAAAGCCCCTAATCAATTTCATGAACTCCTAAAATTTGATTAAAACTTGTTTTGCAGTCCTTTTGTAGAGGTTTCGGACGAGCGGGACGAAATAGGCCTATCAATGGACCCGTTGGAATTTTAACTGAGTTAAAAGTACAGAAATTGAGGTTTTGCAATATAATTGTGTTGAAAAGCTGCTAATCAATTATTTGAACTCCTAAATTTTGATTAAAACGTGTTTTGCGGTCCTTTTTGTCGAGGTTTCGGACGAGCAGGTCTAAATGGGCCTTTCAATGGACCCGTTGAAATTTTAACTGAGTAAAAAGTACAGAAATTGAGGTTTTGCAATATAATTGTGTTGAAAATCTCCTAATCAATTACATGAACTCCTAAAATTTGATTAAAACTTGTTTTGCAGTCCTTTTTGTGGAGGTTTCGGACGTGCGGGTCTAAATGGGCCTTCCAATGGACTCGTTGGAATTTTAACTGAGTAAAATGTATAAAAATTGAAGTTTTGCACTATAACTATGTTGAAATGATCCTAATCATTTATTTGAACTCCTAAAATTTGGTTAAAACTTTTTTACGGTCCTTTTTGTATCAGTTTCGGACGAGCAGGTCTAAATGGGCCTTACAATGGACCCGTTGGAATTTTAACTGAGTAGAAAGTACAAAAATTGAGGTTTTGCAATATAATTGTGTTGAAAAGCTGCTAATCAATTATTTGAACTCCTAAAATTTGATCAAAACTTGATTTGCGGTCCTTTATGTAGAGGTTTCGGACGTGCGGGTCTAAATGGGCCTTTCAATGGACTCGTTGGAATGTTAACTGAGAAAAATGAATAAAAATTGAAGTTTTGCAATATAATTGTGTTGAAAAGATCCTAATCATTTATTTGAACTCCTAAAATTTGATTAAAACTTTTTTACGGTCCTTTTTGTATCAGTTTCGGACGAGCAGGTCTAAATGGGCCTTACAATGGACCCGTTGGAATTTTAACTGAGTAGAAAGTACAGAAATTGTGGTTTTGCAATATAATTGTGTTGAAAAGCTCCTAATCAATTATATGAACTCCTAAATTTTGATTAAAACTTGTTTTGCGGTCCTTTTGGTCGAGGTTACGGACGAGCAAGTCCAAATGGGCCTTTCAATGGACCCGTTGGAATTTTAACTGAGTAAAAAGTACAGAAATTGAGGTTTTGCATTATAATTGTGTTGAAAAGCTCCGAATCAATTAAATGAACTCCTAAAATTTGATTATAACTTGTTTTGCAGTCCTCTTTGTAGAGGTTTCGGACGAACGGGTCGAAATGGGCCTTTCAATGGATCCGTTGGAATTTTAACTAAGTAAAAAGTACAGAAATCGAGGTTTTGCAATATAATTGTGTTGAAAAGCTCCTGATCAATTATTTAAATGCATAATATTTGAATAAAACATTTTTGTGGTCCTTTTTGTAGAGGTTTCGGACGAGCATGTCTAAATGGGCATTTCAATGGGCCCGTTAGAATTTTAACTGAGTAAAAAGTATAAAATTGAGGTTTTTCAATATAATTGTGTTGAAAAGCTCCTAATCAATTATTTGAACCCCTAAAATTTGATTAAAACTATTTTTGCGGTCCTTTTTGTCGAAGTTTCGGACGAGCAGGTCTAAATGGGCCTTTCAATGGACCCGTTAGAATTTTAACTGAGTAAAAAGCACAGAAATTGAGGTTTTGCAATATAATTGTGTTGAAAAGCTCCTAATCAATTACATGAACTCCTAAAATTTGATTAAAAATTGTTTTGCAATCCTTTTTGTAGAGGTTTCGGACGAGCGGGTCGAAATGGGCCTTTCAATGGACCCATTGGAATTTTAACTGAGTAAAAAGTAAAAAAATTGAGGTTTTGCAATATAATTGTGTTTAAAAGCTCATAATCAATTATTTTTACTCCTAAAATATGATCAAAACTTGTTTTGCAGTCCTTTTTGTAGAGGGTTCGGACGAGCGGGTCGAAATGGGCCTTTCAGTGGACCCGTTGGAATTTTTTTTTTGAAAATACCCGTTGGAATTTATCTAAGTAAAATGTATAAAAATTTAGGTTTTGCAATATTATTGTGTTGAAAAGCTCCTAATCATTTATTTAAACTCCTAATATTTGAATACTACTTTTTTGCGGTCCTTTTTGTATCGGTTTCGGACGAGCAGGTCTAAATGGGCCTTACAATGGACCCGTTGGAATTTTAACTGAGTAAAAAGTACAAAAATTGAGGTTTTTCAATATAATTGTGTTGAAAAGCTCCTAATCAATTATTTGAACTCCTAAAATTTGATTAAAACTTGTTTTGCGGTCCTTTTTGTCGAGGTTTCGGACGAGCATGTCTAAATGGGCCTTTCAATGGACTCGTTGGAATTTTAACTGAGTTAAAGGTAAAAAAAATTGAGGTTTTGCAATATAATTGTGTTGAAAAGCTCCTAATCAATTATTTGAACTCCTAAAATTTGATTAAAACCCGTTTTCCGGTCCTTTTTGTCAAGGTTTCGGACTAGCAGGTCTAAATGGGCCTTTCAATGGACCCGTTGAAATTTTAACTGAGAAAAAATAAAGAAATTGAGTTTTTGCAATATAATTGTGTTGAAAAGCTCCTAATAAATTACATGAACTCCTAAATTTTGATTCAAACTTGTTTTGTAGTCCCTTTTGTAGAGGTTTCGGACGAGCAAGTCCAAATGGGCCTTTCAATGGACCCGTTGGAATTTTAACTGAGTAAAAAGTACAGAAATTGAGGTTTTGCATTATAATTGTGTTGAAAAGCTCCGAATCAATTAAGTGAACTCCTAAAATTTGATTATAACTTGTTTTGCAGTCCTCTTTGTAGAGGTTTCGGACGAACGGGTCGAAATGGGCCTTTCAATGGATCCGTTGGAATTTTAACTAAGTAAAAAGTACAGAAATCGAGGTTTTGCAATATAATTGTGTTGAAAAGCTCCTGATTAATTATTTAAACGCATAATATTTGAATAAAACATTTTTGTGGTCCTTTTTGTAGAGGTTTCGGACGAGCATGTCTAAATGGGCCCGTTAGAATTTTAACTGAGTAAAAAGTATAAAATTGAGGTTTTTCAATATAATTGTGTTGAAAAGCTCCTAATCAATTATTTGAACCCCTAAAATTTGATTAAAACTATTTTTGCGGTCCTTTTTGTCAAGGTTTCGGACGAGCAGGTCTAAATGGGCCTTTCAATGGACCCGTTGGAATTTTAACTGAGAAAAAATAAAGAAATTGAGGTTTTGCAATATAATTGTGTTGAAAAGCTCCTAATAAATTACATGAACTCCTAAATTTTGATTCAAACTTGTTTTGTAATCCCTTTTGTAGAGGTTTCGGATGAGCGGGTCGAAATGTGCCTTTCAATGGACCCGTTGGAATTTTAACTGAGTAAAAAGTAAAAAAATTGAGGTTTTGCAATATAATTGTGTTTAAAAGCTCATAATCAATTATTTGTACTCCTAAAATATGATTAAAACTTGTTTTGCAGTCCTTTTTGTAGAGGGTTCGGACGAGCGGGTCGAAATGGGCCTTTCAGTGGACCCGTTGGAATTTTTTTTTTTTTTTGAAAATACCCGTTGGAATTTTAACTAAGTAAAATGTATAAAAATTTAGGTTTTGCAATATAATTGTGTTGAAAAGCTCCTAATCATTTATTTGAACTCCTAATATTTGAATACTACTTTTTTGCGGTCCTTTTTGTATCGGTTTCGGACGAGCAGGTCTAAATGGGCCTTACAATGGTCCCGTTGGAATTTTAACTAAGTAAAAAGTACAAAAATTGAGGTTTTTCAATATAATTGTGTTGAAAAGCTCCTAATCAATTATTTGAACTCCTAAAATTTGATTAAAACTTGTTTTGCGGTCCTTTTTGTCGAGGTTTCGGACGAGCAGGTCTAAATGGGCCTTTCAATGGACTCGTTGGAATTTTAACTGAGTTAAAGGTAAAAAAAATTGAGGTTTTGCAATATAATTGTGTTGAAAAGCTCCTAATCAATTATTTGAACTCCTAAAATTTGATTAAAACCCGTTTTGCGGTCCTTTTTGTCAAGGTTTCGGACGAGCAGGTCTAAATGGGCCTTTCAATAGACCCGTTGGAATTTTAACTGAGAAAAAATAAAGAAATTGAGTTTTTGCAATATAATTGTGTTGAAAAGCTCCTAATAAATTGCATGAACTCCTAAATTTTGATTCAAACTTGTTTTGTAGTCCCTTTTATAGAGGTTTCGGACGAGCGGGTCGAAATGTGCCTTTCAATGGACCCGTTGGAATTTTAACTGAGTAAAAAGTATAAAAATTGAGGTTTTGCAATATAATTGTGTTGAAAAGTTCATAATCAATTATTTTTACTCCTAAAATATGATCAAAACTTCTTTTGCGGTCCTTTATGTAGAGGTTTCGGACGTGCGTGTCTAAATGGGCCTTTCAGAGGACCCGTTGGAATTTTAACTAAGTAAAATGTATAAAAATTAAAGTTTTGCAATATAATTATGTTGAAAAGCTCCTAATAATTTATTTGAACTCCTAAATTTTGTTTAAAACTTTTTTGCGGTCCTTTTTGTATCGGTTTTGGACGAGCAGGTCTAAATGGGCCTTACAATGGACCCGTTGGAATTTTAACTGAGTAAAAAGAACAGAAATTGAGGTTTTGCAATATAATTGTGTTGAAAAGCTCGTAATCAATTTATCGAACTCCTAAAATTTGATTAAAATTTGTTTTGCGGTCCTTTTTGTCGAGGTTTCGGACGAGCAGGTCTAAATGGGCCTTTCAATGGACCCGTTGGAATTTTAACTGAGTAAAAAGTAAAAAAATTGTGGTTTTGCAATATAATTGTGTTGAAAAGCTCCTAATCAATTACATGAGCTCCTAAGATTAGATTAAAACTTGTTTTACAGTCCTTTTTCTAGAGGTTTCGGACGAGCGGGTCGAAATGGGCCTTTCAATGGACCCGTTGGAATTTTAACAGAGTAAAAAGTACAGAAATTGAGGTTTTGCAATATAATTGTGTTGAAAAGCTCCTTATCAATTATTTGAACTCATAAAATTTGAATAAAACTTTTTTGCGATCCTTTTCGTAGAGGTTTCGGACGAGCAGGTCTAAATGGGCCTTTCAATGGGACTGTTGGAATTTTAACTGAGTAAAAAGTATAAAAATCGAGGTTTTGCAATATAATTGTGTTGAAAATCTCCTGATCAATTATTTGAACTCCTAATATTTGAATAAAACATTTTTGCGGTCATTTTTGTAGAGGTTTCGGACGAGCAGGTCTAAATGGGCCTTTCAATGGGCCCGTTAGAATTTTAACTGAGTAAAAAGAACATAAATTGAGGTTTTGCAATATAATTGTGTTGAAAAGCTCCTAATCAATTACATGAACTCCTAAAATTTGATTAAAACTTGTTTTGCAGTCCTTTTTGTTGAGGTTTCGGACGAGCGGGTCGAAATGGGCCTTTCAGTGGACCCGTTTGAATTTTAACTAAGTAAAATGTATAAAAATTTAGGTTTTGCAATATAATTGTGTTGAAAAGCTCCTAATCATTTATTTGAACTCCTAAAATTTGATTAAAACTTTTTTACGGTCCTTTTTGTATTAATTTCGGACGAGCAGGTCTAAATGGGCCTTACAATGGACCCTTTGGAATTTTAACTGAGTAAAAAGTACAGAAATTGAGGTTTTGCAATATAATTGTGTTGAAAAGCTCCTAATCAGTTTTATGAACTCCTAAATTTTGATTAAAACTTGTTTTGCGGTCCTTTTTGTCGAGGTTTCGGACGAGCAAGTCCAAATGGGCCTTTCAATGGACCCGTTGGAATTTTAACTGAGTAAAAAGTACAGAAATTGAGGTTTTGCAATATAATTGTGTTGAAAATCTCCTAATCAATTACATGAACTCCTAAAATTTGATTATAACTTGTTTTTGCAGTCCTCTTTGTAGAGGTTTCGGACGAACGGGTCGAAATGAGCCTTTCAATGTATCCGTTGGAATTTTAACTAAGTAAAAAGTACAGAAATCGAGGTTTTGCAATATAATTGTGTTGAAAAGCTCCTGATCAATTATTTAAACTCCTAATATTTGAATAAAACTTTTTTACGGTCCTTTTTGTATTAATTTCGGACGAGCAGGTCTAAATGGGCCTTTCAATGGGCCCGTTGGAATTTTAACTGAGTAAAAAGTATAAATGTAACCCCCTTAACCCGGCCTAGACGGTTGACCCGAATTAAGAAAGTCACACGGGGAAAACCAAAGTCAACCCGAAAGTCAACCTTGATTAACGACCCTTTTTTTCTTTTTAAACTTGTCTAGATGCACATTAACCCTAGTTATGATCATTCAAACAACATACTCAAAGATCATAAACATCAGAGATCGAACAGGGACCCAATTGAACAAATTACAACTTTAGGGACCAAAATGTCAATTCTGGTAAATATAAGGACTTCACCCAAATTAAAGTTACCAACTTGAAATTAATCATGTTTCATGCATCTCGGCCAAATTTCAGCTCAAACGGACATTCCAAACTCATACAATTGCACATACAAGTTTCAGGACCAAAATGCAAACATTTTGAAACATATAACTACCAATGTCAGCCCCCAACGGTCACCCGTTCCGAAACGGGAGACAGCCCGTTTCGAAACGCGGGGCCGTTCCGCAACGCGTACCGAAACGAGGGCTGACAGTAGCCTTTCCGTTTCGAAACGGTGTCACCCGTTTCGGACGCCTGGGCTGCTTCGAGGCACCCGTTTCGAAACGGCAGGCACTGTTCCGATACGGCCTGCACAAAATGCAGAAATTCGCTTGCCTAAACATGCAATTGACCAACCAATCATGCTCCAAATGCTATCAAACTTTACCAGCATCTCATACAACATACAAGAGACATATTTGCATCAACCAATCATCATTATATCAACATATATGAAAAGCCCCAAATCTAAAGGCATGCTTCCTACACAAGCAACCATTCATGTACAAAAGCCTTCAAACCAACACATAATGGCCAATTACAAAAACCAACATTAACAACAACATAAATCCAACTTAGGGAGTTCCAAACATCTCCCAAAACAACAACATAGGTCCCCCATTGCCAAATGCCAAAAGCTAAAAATGTTTAAGAAAACCTTTCCATACTTGAGCTCAACTTCCACTTGATTGCCTTCCTTGCTGCCCTCAATGCACCTTAATGCTCTGCATTATTGGTTTAAGAAAAGAGAGAGAGCGTAAGCAAAATCTTAGCGAGGAAAGCTCCTTAGAACCACACAATAATGCATTTATAAAACTCATTTATAAATCATACTTCAAAATACATTTAGACATGCTCACAAGCAATCTTAAACAAGCATCTCATGCTTCACATCATAACATGTCATATTGGCCACAAGTGATAATTACCATCTTTAAAACAAGATCAACATAAGACTCACACATGGACTTTTAAACACCATTGTGATCTTATCCCCAAGGACTTTTAAACACCTTGGCCCATGGACTTTTAAACACCATGGCAAGGACCACACAAGGACTTTTAAACACCTTTGTGTCCTTAACAAGTTTCACCTCAAGGACTTTTAAACACCTTGACCCCAAGGACTTTTAAACACCTTGGCCATGGACTTTTAAACACCATGATATAAATCACCCCAAGGACTTTTAAACACCTTGGCCCAAGGACTTTTAAACACCTTGGCCCAAGGACTTTTAAACACCTTGGAAAGGACCACACAAGGACTTTTAAACACCTTTGTGTCCGTAACAAGAACCATCCAAGGACTTTTAACCACCTTGATGTTCTTAAGTAAACAAGGCTCACTCAAGGACTTTTAACCACCTTAGTGACCTTAACCTTTTCAAAAACATCACTTGCCAATATACATCATATATCATCAATAATCCACTGTTTTAAAGCATTTGACCAAGCCATAAACATCATGCATCTTTAAGCATCAAACAACATTTATACAATGTTCAAAAACAAGGAACTCTAACCTTGAGCTTCCTTAAACACATGGCTTATAATCTCAGCAACACACATGCTAGATATGCTTTAAAAACAGAATTTAAACATGCAACAAACACATTGCACCCAACCATCACATGGTTCCTCAACAAGAGAGTTTTTCCGAAAACTTACTCTTGAGCTTAGCAAAGTTGTTTAGACTTAGACTAAGCTCCCAAACCTCTAAAACATTGGTTTCAAAGCCGAAAACCAAAATCCACTCACCGATTCCGTTTCGCCTCTTGCCGAAACACCAAATCAAGCCTCCAGATCACCACCACTTGGATCCAAAGATGACTCCCCTGTTTTAACACATTAAAACAGTAGATTAATGCATCATCATGCATTAATAGCTTCAATGAAAGCACCTAAACTCGCTGCTCTCATCCACACTCCATTTTCGGCCACCAAACACAACCGAAAATGTATCCAAACAACTCCTCAACAAAGCCCAGCCATAAACCATCAAAACTAAGCATCCTTAAACATCATTCAACATCTAAAAAGGACCTAACAACATCCTTATACCTCCAGCAACAACAGATCCACAAGATCACCCAAAAACAACCAAGAATCACAAGCTAAACTTAGGAAATTCAACCTATCCGGGATTGCATTAGTTAAAACTCAATTCCATATCAAATTAACATTCATTTATCACCAATTATACACCTCAAATCACTGCTTTAACAGATCCAACGAAAATTCATCAAAAATCATCAAATCTTGCATTTAAAGCCAAGATCCATTACACAACCTTAAAAACCTTTTATAAATCACCAAATAAGGATTGAGAACTTAGGAATTTCATTAAAGAACTTGAAGTTCAGAGGAGAAGGACGTTCTTACCTCCAAACTTGAGTTTCTCCTCTTTTAGAACCAAAAAGCTTGAAGAATCCAATGGCAATTGGTGAGGTTTTGTTGATAAGATGATTAGCAATCAAAAGAGGATTGAAAAGAGAGATTTTAGTGTCAAAATCAGAGGTGAAATCTCTGGAGAAAAGTGTTTGGTTTGAGAGAAAATGAGAGAAGAGAAAAATGAGATTTTAGGAAAATTAGTTAGGAAATAACTTCCCTCCACTTTTCCTTTTGTTTAAAATCAGAATTAAAGCATAAAATATCTTAGAAAAATCTGGAGAAACTCCCTTTGGGTAATTAGCTCCTTAAAGATTCAAAGTTTCAATCCTTTCTAAAACAGTCACGCAGTTTTCAAAATTTACATTTTGGTCACTAGCCAAAATGTCACCCTTCCAAACCTCATTTTGTAAAATTGATTTCACAGTTCACTTATATATATTAAAAGAGGATTTTAGAACATTTTTCCATATTTTTAATGCAACCCGAACTAGGCTTTCCTAAATTCACTCTTATATATTCGAACCGCACTTTGACCAAACCGGTCAACGCCCAAAACCGGGGCGTTACAATAAAATTGAGGTTTTGCAATATAATTGTGTTGAAAAGCTCCTAAACAATTACATGAACTCCTAAAATTTGATTATAACTTGTTTTGCAGTCCTCTTTGTAGAGGTTTCGGACGAACGGGTCGAAATGAGCCTTTCAATGTATCCGTTGGAATTTTAACTAAGTAAAAAGTACAGAAATCGAGGTTTTGCAATATAATTGTGTTGAAAAGCTCCTGATCAATTATTTAAACTCCTAATATTTGAATAAAACTATTTTACGGTCCTTTTTGTATTAATTTCGGACGAGCAGGTCTAAATGGGCCTTTCAATGGGCCCGTTGGAATTTTAACTGAGTAAAAAGTGTAAAATTGAGGGTTTTCAATATATTTGTGTTGAAAAGCTCCTAATCAATTATTTGAACTCCTAAAATTTGATTAAAACTATTTTTACGGTCCTTTTTGTCGAATTTTCGGACGAGCAGGAATAAATGGGCCTTTCAATGGACCCGTTAGAATTTTAACTGAGTAAAAAGTACAGAAATTGAGGTTTTGCAATATAATTGTGTTGAAAAGCTCCTAATCAATTACATGAACTCCTAAAATTTGATTAAAACTTGTTTTGCAGTCCTTTTTGTAGAGGTTTCGGACGAGCGGGTCGAAATGGGCATTTCAATGGACCCGTTGGAATTTTAGCTGAGTAAAAAGTACAAAATTGAGGTTTTGCAATATAATTTTGTTTAAAAGCTCATAATAAATTAATTGTACTCCTAAAATATGATCAAAACTTGTTTTGTAGTCCTTTTTGTAGAGATTTCGGACGAGCGGGTCGAAATGGGCCTTTCAGTGGACCCGTTTGAATTTTAACTAAGTAAAATGTATAAAAATTTAGGTTTTGCAATATAATTGTGTTGAAAAGCTCCTAATCATTTATTTGAACTCCTAATATTTGAATACAACTTTTTTGCGGTCCTTTTTGTATCGATTTCGGACGAGCAGGTCTAAATGGGCCTTTCAATGGACCCGTTGGAATTTTAACTGAGTAAAAAGTACAAAAATTGAGGTTTTGCAATATAATTGTGTTGAAAAGCTCCTAATGAATTGCATGAACTCCTAAGATTTGATTAAAACTTGTTTTACAGTCCTTTTTGTAGAGGTTTCGGACGAGCGGGTCGAAATGGGCCTTTCAATGGACCCGTTGAAATTTTAACTGTGTAAAAAGTACAGAAATTGAGTTTTTGCAATATAATTGGTTTGAAAAGCTCCTAATCAATTATTTGAACTCATAAAATTTGAATAAAACTTTTTTGCAGTCCTTTTTGTGGAGGTTTCGGACGAGCAGGTCTAAATGGGCCTTTCAACGGACCCGTTGGAATTTTAACTGAGTAAAAAGTATAAAAATTGAGGCTTTTGAATATAATTGTGTTGAAAAGCTCCTAATTAATTATTTGAACTCCTAAAATTTGATTAAAACTTGTTTTGCGACCATTTTTGTCGAGGTTTAGGACGAGCAGGTCTAAATGGGCCTTTCAACGGACCCGTTGGAATTTTAACTAAGTAAAAAGTATAAAAATTGAGGTTTTTCAATATATTTGTGTTGAAAAGCTCCTAATTAATTATTTGAACTCCTAAAATTTGATTAAAACTTATTTTGCGGCCATTTTTGTCGAGGTTTCAGACGAGCAGGTATAAATGGCCCTTTCAATGGACTCGTTGGAATTTTAACTGAGTAAAAAGTACACAAATTGAGGTTTTGCAATATAATTGTGTTTAAAAGCTCCTAATCAATTACATGAACTCCTAAAATTTTATTAAAACTTGTTTTGTAGTCCTTTTTGTAGAGGTTTCGGACGAGCAAGTCGAAATGGGCCTTTCAATGGACCCGTTGGAATTTTAACTGAGTAAAAAGTACATAATTTGAGGTTTTGCAATATTATTGTGTTGAAAAGCTCCTAATCAATTACATGAACTACTAAATTTTGATTAAAACTTGTTTTGCAGTCCTTTTTGTCGAGGTTTCAGACGAGCAGGTTTAAATGGGCCTTTCAATGTACCCGTTGGAATTTTAATTGAGTAAAAAGTACAGAAATTGAGGTTTTGCAATATAATTGTGTTGAAAAGCTCCTAATCAATTACATAAACTCCTAAAATTTGATTATAACTTGTTTTGCAGTCCTCTTTGTAGAGGTTTCGGACGAACGGGTCGAAATGGGCCTTTCAATGGATCCGTTGGAATTTTAACTAAGTAAAAAGTACAGAAATCGAGGTTTTGCAATATAATTGTGTTGAAAAGCTCCTGATCAATTATTTAAACTCTTAATATTTGAATAAAACATTTTTGCGGTCCTTTTTGTAGAGGTTTCGGACGAGCATGTCTCAATGGGCCTTTCAATGGGCCCGTTGGAATTTTAACTGGGTAAAAAGTATAAAATTGAGGTTTTTCAATATAATTGTGTTGAAAAGCTCCTAATCAATTATTTGAACTCCTAAAATTTGATTAAAACTATTTTTGCGGTCCTTTTTGTCGAAGTTTCGAACGAGCAGGTCTAAATGGGCCTTTCAATGGACCCGTTAGAATTTTAACTGAGTAAAAAGTACAGAAATTGAGGTTTTGCAATATAATTGTGTTGAAAAGCTCGTAATCAATTACATGAACTCCTAAAATTTGATTAAAACTTGTTTTGCAGTCGTTTTTGTTGAGGTTTCGGACGAGCGGGTCGAAATGGGCCTTTCAATGGACCCGTTGGAATTTTAACTGGGTAAAAAGTACAAAAATTGAGGTTTTGCAATATAATTGTGTTTAAAAGCTCATAATCAATTATTTGTACTCCTAAAATATGATCAAAACTTGTTTTGCAGTCCTTTTTGTAGAGGTTTCGGACGAGCGGGTCGAAATGGGCCTTTCATTGGACCCGTTTGAATTTTAACTAAGTAAAATGTATAAAAAATTTAGGTTTTGCAATATAATTGTGTTGAAAAGCTCCTAATAATTTATTTGAACTCCTAATATTTGAATACAACTTTTTTGCAGTCTTTTTTGTATCGATTTAGGATGAGCAGGTCTAAATGGGCCTTTCAATGGACCCGTTGGAATTTTAACTGGGTAAAAAGTACAAAAATTGAGGTTTTGCAATATAATTGTGTTGAAAAGCTCCTAATGAATTACATGAACTCCTAAGATTTGATTAAAACTTGTTTTACAGTCCTTTTTGTAGAGGTTTCGGACGAGCGGGTCGAAATGGGCCTTTCAATGGACCCGTTGAAATTTTAACTGAGTAAAAAGTACAGAAATTGAGGTTTTGCAATATAATTGTGTTGAAAAGCTCCTAATCAAATTATTTGAACTCATAAAATTTGAGTAAAACTTTTTAGCTGTCCTTTTTGTGGTGGTTTCGGACGAGCAGGTCTAAATGGGCCTTTCAATGTGCTCGTTGGAATTTTAACTGAGTAAAAAGTATAAAAATCGAGGTTTTGCAATATAATTGTGTTAAAAAGCTCCTGATCAATTATTTGAACTCCAAATATTTGAATAAAACATTTTTAATATCCTTTTTGTAGAGGTTTCGAACGAGCAGGTCTAAATGGGCCTTTCAATGGGCCCGTTGGAATTTTAACTGAGTAAAAAGTATAAAATTGAGGTTTTGCAATATAATTTTGTTGAAAAGCTCCTAATCAATTATTTGAACTCCTAAAATTTGATTAAAACTATTTTTGCGGTCCTTTTTGTCGAAGTTTCGAACGAGCAGGTCTAAATGGGCCTTTCAATGGACCCGTTAGAATTTTAACTGAGTAAAAAGAACAGAAATTGAGGTTTTGCAATATAATTGTGTTGAAATTCTCCTAATCAATTACATGAACTCCTAAAGTTTGATTAAAACTTTTTTTGTGGTCCTTTTTGTAGAGGTTTCGGACGAGCGGGTGGAAATGGGCCTTTCAATGGACCCGTTGGAATTTTAACTGAGTAAAAAGTACAGAAATTGAGGTTTTGCAATATAATTGTGTTGAAAAGCTCCTAATCAATTACATGAACTCCTAAAATTTGATTAAAACTTGTTTTGCAGTCCTTTTTGTAGAGGTTACGGACGAGCGGGTAGAAATGGGCCTTTCAATGGATCCGTTGGAATTTTAACTAAGTAAAAAGTACAGAAATTGAGGTTTTGCAATATAATTGGGTTGAAAAGCTCCTAGTCAATTACATGAACTCCTAAAATATGATTAAAACGTGTTTTGCAGTCCTTTTTGTAGAGGTTTCGGACGAGCGGGTCGAAATGGGCCTTTCAATGGACCCGTTGGAATTTTAACTAAGTAAAAAGTACAGAAATTGAGGTTTTGCAATATAATTGTGTTGAAAAGCTACTAATCAATTACATGAACTCCTAAAATTTGATTAAAACTTGTTTTGCAGTCCTTTTTGTAGAGGTTTCGGACGAGCGGGTCGAAATGGGCCTTTCAATGGACCCGTTGGAATTTTAACTAAGTAAAAAGTACAGAAATTGAGGTTTTGCAATATAATTGTGTTGAAAAGCTACTAATCAATTACATGAACTCCTAAAATTTGATTAAAACTTGTTTTGCAGTCCTTTATGTAGAGGTTTCGGATGAGCGGGTTGAAATGGGCCTTTCAATGGACCCGTTGGAATTTTAACTGAGTAAAAAGTACAGAAATTGAGGTTTTGCAATATAATTGTTTTGAAAAGCTCCTAATCATTTATTTGAACTCCTAATATTTGAATAAAACTTTCTTGCGGTCCTTTTTGTAGAGGTTTCGGACGAGCAGGTCTAAATGGGCCTATCAATGGACCCGTTGGAATTTTAACTGAGTAAAAAGTATAAAATTGAGGTTTTTCAATATAATTGTGTTGAAAAGCTCCTAATCAATTATTTGAACTCCTAAAATTTGATTAAAACTATTTTTGCGGTCCTTTTTGTAGAGGTTTCGGACGAGCAGGTTTAAATGTGCCTTTCAATGGACCCGTTAGAATTTTAACTGAGTAAAAAGTACATGAATTTTAGGTTTTGCAATATAATTGTGTTGAAAAGCTCCTAATCAATTACATGAACTCCTAATATTTGATTAAAACTTGTTTTTCAATCCTTTTTGTAGAGGTTTCGGACGAGCGGGTCTAAATGGGCCTTTCAATGGACCCGTTGGAATTTTAACTGAGTAAAAAGTACAGAAATTGAGGTTTTGCAATATAATTGTGTTGAAAAGCTCCTAATCAATTATTTGAACTCCTAAAATTTGATTAAAACTTGTTTTGTGGTCCTTTTGTTGAGGTTTCGAATGAGCAGGTCTAAATGGACCTTTCAATGGACCCGTTGGAATTTTAACTGAGTAAAATGTATAAAAATTGAAGTTTTGCAATATAATTGTGTTGAAAAGATCCTAATCATTTATTTGAACTCCTAAATTTTGATTAAAACTTTTTTGTGGTCCTTTTTGTATCCATTTCGGACGAGCAGGTCTAAATGGGCCTTACAATGGACCTGTTGGAATTTTTGAATGGGCATTCCTTCGCGACACCTGTTGGAATTTTAACTGAGTAAAAAGTACAGTAATTGAGGTTTTGCAATATAATAGTGTTGAAAAGCACCTAATCAATTATTTGAACTCCTAAAATTTTATTAAAACTTGTTTTGCGGTCCATTTTGTCGAGGTTTCGGACGAGCAGGTCTAAATGGGCCTTTCAATGGACCCGTTGGAATTTTAACTAAGTAAAAAGTACAAAAATTAAGGTTTTGCAATATAATTGTGTTTAAAAGCTCATAATCAATTATTTGTACTCCTAAAATATGATCAAAACTTGTTTTGCAGTCCTTTTTGTAGAGGTTTCGGACGAGCGGGTCGAAATGGGCTTTTCAGTGGACCCGTTTGAATTTTAACTAAGTAAAATGTATAAAAATTTAGGTTTTGCAATATAATTGTGTTGAAAAGCTCCTAATCATTTATTTGAACTCCTAATATTTGAATACAACTTTTTTGCGGTCCGTTTTGTATCGATTTCGGACGAGCAGGTCTAAATGGGCCTTTCAATGGACCCGTTGGAATTTTACCTGAGTAAAAAGTACAAAAATTGAGGTTTTGCAATATAATTGTGTTGAAAAGCTCCTAATGAATTACATGAACTCCTAAGATTTGATTAAAACTTGTTTTACAGTCCTTTTTGTAGAGGTTTCGGACGAGCGGGTCGAAATGGGCCTTTCAATGGACCCGTTGAAATTTTAACTGAGTAAAAAGTACAGAAATTGAGGTTTTGCAATATAATTGTGTTGAAAATCTCCTAATCAATTATTTGAACTCCTAAAATTTGATTAAAACTTGTTTTGTGGTCCTTTTGTTGAGGTTTCGAATGAGCAGGTCTAAATGGACCTTTCAATGGACCCGTTGGTATTTTAACTGAGTAAAAAGTACATAAATTGAGGTTTTGGAATATAATTGTGTTGAAAATCTCCTAATCAATTACATGATCTCCTAAAATTTGATTAAAACTTATTTTGCGTCCCTTTTTGTAGAGGTTTCGGACGAGCATGTCTAAATGGGCCTTTCAATGGACCCGTTGGAATTATAACTGAGTAAAAAGTATAAAAATTGAGGTTTTGCAATATAATTGTGTTAAAAAGCTAATAATAAATTATTTGTACTCCTAAAATATGATAAAAACTTGTTTTGTGGTCCTTTATGTAGAGGTTTCGGACGTGCGGGACTAAATGGGCCTTTCAATGGAACCGTTGGAATTTTAACTGTGTAAAATGTATAAAAATTGAAGTTTTGCAATATAATTGTGTTGAAAAGATCCTAATCATTTATTTGAACTCCTAAATTTTGATTAAAACTTTTTTGTGGTCCTTTTTGTATCCATTTCGGACGAGCAGGTCTAAATGGGCCTTACAATGGACCTGTTGGAATTTTTGAATGGGCATTCCTTCGCGACACCTGTTGGAATTTTAACTGAGTAAAAAGTACAGTAATTGAGGTTTTGCAATATAATAGTGTTGAAAAGCACCTAATCTTTTATTTGAACTCCTAAAATTTTATTAAAACTTGTTTTGCGGTCCATTTTGTCGAGGTTTCGGACGAGCAGGTCTAAATGGGCCTTTCAATGGACCCGTTGGAATTTTAACTAAGTAAAAAGTACAAAAATTAAGGTTTTGCAATATAATTGTGTTTAAAAGCTCATAATCAATTATTTGTACTCCTAAAATATGATCAAAACTTGTTTTGCAGTCCTTTTTGTAGAGGTTTCGGACGAGCGGGTCGAAATGGGCTTTTCAGTGGACCCGTTTGAATTTTAACTAAGTAAAATGTATAAAAATTTAGGTTTTGCAATATAATTGTGTTGAAAAGCTCCTAATCATTTATTTGAACTCCTAATATTTGAATACAACTTTTTTGCGGTCCGTTTTGTATCGATTTCGGACGAGCAGGTCTAAATGGGCCTTTCAATGGACCCGTTGGAATTTTACCTGAGTAAAAAGTACAAAAATTGAGGTTTTGCAATATAATTGTGTTGAAAAGCTCCTAATGAATTACATGAACTCCTAAGATTTGATTAAAACTTGTTTTACAGTCCTTTTTGTAGAGGTTTCGGACGAGCGGGTCGAAATGGGCCTTTCAATGGACCCGTTGAAATTTTAACTGAGTAAAAAGTACAGAAATTGAGGTTTTGCAATATAATTGTGTTGAAAATCTCCTAATCAATTATTTGAACTCCTAAAATTTGATTAAAACTTGTTTTGTGGTCCTTTTGTTGAGGTTTCGAATGAGCAGGTCTAAATGGACCTTTCAATGGACCCGTTGGTATTTTAACTGAGTAAAAAGTACATAAATTGAGGTTTTGGAATATAATTGTGTTGAAAATCTCCTAATCAATTACATGATCTCCTAAAATTTGATTAAAACTTATTTTGCGTCCCTTTTTGTAGAGGTTTCGGACGAGCATGTCTAAATGGGCCTTTCAATGGACCCGTTGGAATTATAACTGAGTAAAAAGTATAAAAATTGAGGTTTTGCAATATAATTGTGTTAAAAAGCTAATAATAAATTATTTGTACTCCTAAAATATGATAAAAACTTGTTTTGTGGTCCTTTATGTAGAGGTTTCAGACGTGCGGGACTAAATGGGCCTTTCAATGGAACCGTTGGAATTTTAACTGTGTAAAATGTATAAAAATTGAAGTTTTGCAATATAATTGTGGTGAAAATCTCCTAATCATTTATTTGAACTCGAAAATTTTGATTAAAACTTGTTTTTGCAGTCCTTTTTGTAGAGGTTTCGGACGAGCGGGTCGAAATGGGCCTTTCAGTGGACCTGTTGGAATTTTAACTGAGTAAAATGTATAAAAATTTAGGTTTTGCAATATAATTGTGTTGAAAAGCTCCTAATCATTTATTTGAACTCCTAATATTTGAATACAACTTTTTTGCGGTCCTTTTTGTATCGGTTTCGGACGTGCAGGTCTAGATGGGCCTTTCAATGGACCCGTTGGAATTTTAACTGAGTAAAAAGTATAAAAATTGAGGTTTTGCAATATAATTGTGTTGAAAAGCTCCAAATCAATGATTTGAACTCATAAAATTTGAAAAAAACTTTTTTGCGGTCCTTTTTGTGGAGGTTTCGGACGAGCATGTCTAAATGGGCCTTTCAATGGGCCGGTTGGAATTTTAACTGAGTAAAAAGTATAAAAATCGAGGTTTTGCAATATAATTGTATTGAAAAGCTCCTGATAAATTATTTGAACTCCTAATATTTGAATAAAACATTTTTGCCGTCCTTTTTGTAGAGGTTACGGACGAGCAAGTCTAAACGAGCCTTTCAATGGGCCGGTGAAATTTTAACTGAGTAAAAAGTATAAAATTGAGGTTTTTCAATATAATTGTGTTGAAAAGCTCCTAATCAATTATTTGAACTCCTAAAATTTGATTAAAACTATTTTGGATGTCCTTTTTGTCGAAGTTTCGAACGAGCAGGTCTAAATGGGCCTTTCAATGGACCCGTTAGAATTATAACCGAGTAAAAAGTACAGAAATTGAGGTTTTGCAATATAATTTTGTTGAAAAGCTCCTAATCAATTACATGAACTCCTAAAATTTGATTAAAACTTTTTCGTGGTCTTTTTTGTAGAGGTTTCGGACGAGCGGGTCTAAATGGGGCTTTCAATGGACCCGTTGAAATTTTAACTGAGCAAAAAGTACAGAAATTGAGGTTTTGCAATATAATTGTGTTGAAAAGCTCCTAATCAATTACACTAACTCCTAAAATTTGACTAAAACTTGTTTTTCAATCCTTTTTGCAAAGGTTTCGACGAGCGGGTCGAAATGGGCCTTTCAATGGACCCATTGGAATTTTAACTGAGTAAAAAGTACAGAAATTGAGGTTTTGCAATATAATTGTGTTGAAAAGCTCCTAATCAATTATTTGAACTCCTAAAATTTGATTAAAACTTGTTTTGTAGAGGTTTCGGACGAGCATGTCTAAATGGGCCTTTCAATGAACCCGTTGGAAATTTAACTGAGTAAAAAGTAAAGAAATTGAGGTTTTGCAATATAATTGTGTTGAAAATATCCTAATAAATTACATGATGTCCTAAATTTTCATTAAAATTTGTTTTGCGGCCCTTTTTGTAGAGGTTTCGGCCGAGCATGTCTAAATGGCCTTTCAATGGACCCTTTGGAATTATAACTGAGTAAAAAGTATAAAAATTGAGGTTTTGCAATATAATTGTGTTGAAAAGCTCATAATCAATTTCTTACTCCTAAAATATGATCAAAACTTGTTTTGCGGTCCTTTATGTAAAGGTTTCGGACGTGCGAGTCTAAATGGGCCTTTCAATGGACCCGTTGGAATTTTAACTGAGTAAAATGTATAAAAATTGAAGTTTTGCAATATAATTGTGTTGAAAAGCTTCTAATCATTTATTTGAACTCCTAGAATTTGATTAAAACTTTTTTGCGGTCCTTTTTGTATCGGTTTCGGACGAGTAGGTCTAAATGGGCCTTACAATGGACCCGTTGGAATTTTAACTGAGTAAAAAGTACAGAAATTGAGGTTTTGCAATATAATTGTCTTTAAAAGCTCCTAATCAATTATTTGAACTCCTAAAATTTGATTAAAACTTGTTTTGCGGTCCTTTTTGTCGAGGTTTCAACGAGCAGGTCTAAATGGGCCTTTTAATAGACCCGTTGGAATTTTAACTGAGTAAAAGCTACAGAAATTGAAATTTTGCATTATAATTGTGTTGAAAAGATCCTAATAAATTACACGAACTCCTAAAATTTGATTAAAACTTGTTTTGCAGTCCTTTTTGTAGAGGTTTCGGACGAGCGGGTCGAAATGGGCCTTTCAATGGACCCATTGGAATTTTAACTGAGTAAAAAGTACAAAAATTGAGGTTTTTCAAAATAATAGTGTTGAAAAGCTGATAATCAATTATTTGAACTCCGAAAATTTGATTAAAACTTGTTTTGCGGTCCTTTTTGTCGAGGTTTCGGACGAGCAGGTCTAAATGGGCCTTTCAATGGACCCGTTGGAATTATAACTGAGTAAAAAGTATAAAAATTGAGGTTTTGCAATATAATTCTGTTGAAAAGCTAATAATAAATTATCTGTACTCCTAAAATATGATAAAAACTTGTTTTGCGGTCCTTTATGTAGAGGTTTCGGATGTGCGGGTCTAAATGGGCCTTTCAATGGACCCGTTGGAATTTTAACTGAGTAAAATGTATAAAAATTGAAGTTTTGCAATATAATTGTGTTGAAAAGCTCCTAATCATTTATTTGAACTCCTAAATTTTGATTAAAACTTGTTTTGTAGTCCTTTTCGTAGAGGTTTCGGACGAGCGGGTCGAAATGGGCCTTTCAGTGGACCCGTTTGAATTTTAACTAAGTAAAATGTATAAAAATTTAGGTTTTGCAATATAATTGTGTTGAAAAGCTCCTAATCATTTAATTGAACTCCTAAAATTTGATTAAAACTTTTTTAAGGTCCTTTTTGTATCAGTTTCTGACGAGCAGGTCCAAATGGGCCTTACAATAGACCCGTTGGAATTTTAACTGAGTAAAAAGTACAGAAATTGAGGTTTTGCAATATAATTGTGTTGAAAAGCTCCTAATCAATTATATGAACTCCTAAATTTTGATTAAAACTTGTTTTGCGGTCCTTTTTGTCGAGGTTTCGGACGAGCAAGTCCAAATGGGCCTTTCAATGGACCCGTTGGAATTTTAACTGAGTAAAAAGTACAGAAATTGAGGTCTTGCAATATAATTGTGTTGAAAAGCTCCTAATCAATTATTTGAACTCCTAAAATTTGATTAAAACCCATTTTGCGGTCCTTTTTGTCAAGGTTTCGGACGAGCAGGTCTAAATGGGCCTTTCAATGGACCCTTTGGAATTTTAACTGAGTAAAAAGTACAGAAATTGAGGTTTTGCAATATAATTGTGTTGAAAAGCTCCTAACCAATTACATGAACTAATAAATTTTGATTCAAACTTATTTTGCAGTCCCTTTTGTAGAGGTTTCGGACGAGCGAGTCAAAATGAGCCTTTCAATGGACTCGTTGGAATTTTAACTGAGTAAAAAATACAGAAATTGAGATTTTGCAATATAATTGTGTTGAAAATCTCCTAATCAATTACATGAACTCCTAAAATTTGATTAAAACTTGTTTTTCAATCCTTTTTGTAAAGGTTTCGAACGAGCGGGTCAAAATGGGCCTTTCAATGGACCCGATGGAATTTTTAACTGAGTAAAAAGTACAGAAATTGAGGTTTTGCAATATAATTGTGTTGAAAAGCTCCTAATCAATTATTTGAACTCCTAAGATTTGATTAAAACTTGTTCTGTGGTCCTTTTTGTAGAGGTTTCGGACGAGCAGGTCTAAATGGGCCTTTCAATGGATCCATTGGAAATTTAACTGAGTAAAAAGTAAAGAAATTGAGGTTTTGCAATATAATTGTATTGAAAATCTCCTAATAAATTACATGATCTCCTAAAATTTGATTAAAACTTGTTTTGCGGCCCCTTTTGTAGAGGTTTCGGCCGAGCATGTCTAAATGGGCCTTTCAATGGACCCGTTGGAATTTTAACTGAGTAAAAAGTATAAAAATTGAGGTTTTGCAATATAATTGTGTTGAAAAGCTCATAATCAATTATTTGTACTCCTAAAATATGATCAAAACTTGTTTTGCGGTCCTTTATGTAAAGGTTTCGGACGTGCGACTCTAAATGGGCCTTTCAATGGACCCGTTGGAATTTTAACTGAGTAAAATGTATAAAAATTGAAGTTTTGCAATATAATTGTGTTGAAAAACTTCTAATCATTTATTTGAACTCCTCAAATTTGATTAAAACTTTTTTTGCGATCCTTTTTGTATCGGTTTTGGACGAGTAGGTCTAAATGGGCCTTACAATGGACCCGTTGGAATTTTAACTGAGTAAAAAGTACATAAATTGAGGTTTTGCAATATAATTGTCTTGAAAAGCTCCTAATCAATTATTTGAACTCCTAAAATTTGATTAAAACTTGTTTTGCGGTCCTTTTTGTCGAGGTTTCGACGAGCAGGTCTAAATGGGCCTTTCAATGGACCCGTTGGAATTTTAACTAAGTAAAAGGTACAGAAATTGAGGTTTTGCATTATAATTGTGTTGAAAAGATCCTAATCAATTACACGAACTCCTAAAATTTGATTAAAACTTGTTTTGCAGCCCTTTTTGTAGAGGTTTCGGACGAGCGGGTCGAAATGGGCCTTTCAATGGAATCGTTGGAATTTTAACTGAGCAAAAAGTATAAAAATTGAGGTTTCTCAATATAATTGTGTTGAAAAGCTCCTAATCAATTATTTGAACTCCTAAAATTAGATCAAAACTTGTTTTGCGGTCCTTTATGTAGAGGTTTTGCAATATAATTGTGTTGAAAAGCTCATAATCAATTATTTGTACTCCTAAAATATGATCAAAACTTGTTTTGCGGTCCTTTATGTAAAGGTTTCGGACGTGCGACTCTAAATGGGCCTTTCAATGGACCCGTTGGAATTTTAACTTAGTAAAATGTAAAAAAATTGAAGTTTCGCAATATAATTGAGTTGAAAAAACTTCTAATCATTTATTTGAACTCCTCAAATTTGATTAAAACTTTTTTGCGGTCCTTTTTGTATCGGTTTTGGACGAGTAGGTCTAAATGGGCCTTACAATGGACCCGTTGGAATTTTAACTGAGTAAAAAGTACATAAATTGAGGTTTTGCAATATAATTGTCTTGAAAAGCTCCTAATCAATTATTTGAACTCCTAAAATTTGATTAAAACTTATTTTGCGGTCCTTTTTGTCGAGGTTTCGACGAGCAGGTCTAAATGGGCCTTTCAATTGACCCATTGGAATTTTAACTGAGTAAAAGGTACAGAAATTGAGGTTTTGCATTATAATTGTGTTGAAAAGATCCTAATCAATTACACGAACTCCTAAAATTCGATTAAAACTTGTTTTGCAGTCCTTTTTGTAGAGGTTTCGGACGAGCGAGTCGAAATGGGCCTTTCAATGGACCCGTTGGAATTTTAACTGAGTAAAAAGTACTGAAATTTAGGTTTTTCAACATAATTGTGCTGAAAATCTCCTAATCAATTACAGGAACTCCTAAAATTTGATTAAAACTTGTTTTGCAGTCCTTTTTGTAGAGGTTTCGGACGATCGGGTCGAAATGGGACTTTCAATGGACTCGTTGTAATTTTAACTGAGCAAAAAGTATAAAAATTGAGGTTTCTCAATATAATTGTGTTGAAAATCTCCTAATCAATTATTTGAACTCCTAAAATTTGATCAAAACTTGTTTTGCGGTCCTTTATGTTGAGGTTTCGGACGTGCGGGTCTAAATGGGCCTTTCAATGGACTCGTTGGAATTTTATCAGAGTAAAATGTATAAAAATTGAAGTTTTGCAATATAATTGTGTTGAAAAGATCCTAATCATTTATTTGAACTCCTAAAATTTGATTAAAACTTTTTTACGGTCCTTTTTGTATCAGTTTCGGATGAGCAGGTCTAAATGGGCCTTACAATGGACCCATTGGAATTTTAACTGAGTAAAAAGTACAGAAATTGAGGTTTTGCAATATAATTGTGTTGAAAAGCTCCTAATCAATTATATGAACTCCTAAGTTTTTATTAAAACTTGTTTTGCGGTCCCTTTTGTCGAGGTTTCGGACGAGCAATTCCAAATGGGCCTTTCAATGGCCCTGTTGGAATTTTAACTAAGTAAAAAGTACAGAAA
The DNA here is from genome assembly GCA_030270665.1 of Hibiscus trionum. NCBI lineage: Eukaryota > Viridiplantae > Streptophyta > Magnoliopsida > Malvales > Malvaceae > Hibiscus > Hibiscus trionum. Next base: position 33,046,571 of record BSYR01000008.1, read on the forward strand.
TTGAGGTTTTGCAATATACTTGTGTTGAAAAGCTCCTAATCAATTATATGAACTCCTAAAATTTGATTATAACTTGTTTTGCAGTCATTTTTGTAGAGGTTTCGGACGAGCGGGTCGAAATGGGCCTTTCAATGGATCCGTTGGAATTTTAACTAAGTAAAAAGTACAGAAATCGAGGTTTTGCAATATAATTGTGTTGAAAAGCTCCTGATCAATTATTTAAACTCCTAGAATTTGATTAAAACTATTTTTGCGGTCCTTTTTGTAGAGGTTTCGGACGAGCAGGTCTAAATGGGCCTTTCAATGGGTCCGTTGGAATTTTAACTGAGTAACAAGTATAAAGGTGAGGTTTTTCAATATAATTGTGTTGAAAAGCTCCTAATCAATTATTTGAACTCCTAAAATTTGATTAAAACTATTTTTGTGGTCCTTTTTGTCGAAGTTTCGGACGAGCAGGTCTAAATAGGCCTTTCAATGGACCCGTTAGAATTTTAACTGAGTAAAAAGTACAGAAATTGAGGTTTTGCAATATAATTGTGTTGAAAAGCTCCTAATCAATTACATGAACTCCTAAAATTTGATTAAAACCTGTTTTGTAGTCCTTTTTTGTAGAGCTTTCGGACGAGCGGGTCGAAATGGGCCTTTCAATGGACCCGTTGGAATTTTAACTGAGTAAAAAGTAAAAAAATCGAGGTTTTGCAATATAATTGTGTTTAAAATCTCATAATAAATTATTTGTACTCCTAAAATATGATCAAAACTTGTTTTGCAGTCCTTTTTGTAGTGGTTTCGGACGAGCGGGTCGAAATGGGCCTTTCAGTGGACTCGTTAGAATTTTAACTAAGTAAAAGGTATAAAAATTTAGGTTTATCAATATAATTGTGTTGAAAAGCTCCTAATCATTTATTTGAACTCCTAAAATTTGATTAAAACTTTTTTACGGTCCTTTTTGTATCAGTTTCGGACGAGCAGGTCTAAATGGGCCTTACAATGGACCCGTTGGAATTTTAACTGAGTAAAATGTACAGAAATTGAGGTTTTACAATATAATTGTGTTGAAAAGCTCCTAATCAATTATTTGAACTCCTAAAATTTGATTAAAACCCGTTTTGTGGTCCTTTTGTCAAGGTTTCAGACGAGCAGGTCTAAATGGGCCTTTCAATGGACCCGTTGGAATTTTAATTGAGTAAAAAGTACAGAAATTGAGGTTTTGCAATATAATTGTGTTGAAAAGCTCCTAATCAATTACATGAACTCATAAATTTTGATTCAAACTTGTTTTGCAGTCCCTTTTGTAGAGGTTTCGGATGAGCGGGTCAAAATGAGCCTTTCAATTATTTGTGTTGAAAAGCTACTAATCAATTATATGTACTCCTAAAATATGATCAAAACTTGTTTTGCGGTCCTTTATGTAGAGGTTTCAGACGTGCGGGTCTAAATGGGCCTTTCAGTGGACGCGTTGGAATTTTAACTAAGTAAAATGTATAAAAATTAAAGTTTTGCAATATAATTATGTTGAAAAGCTCCTAATCATTTATTTGAACTCCTAAAATTTGTTTAAAACTTTTTTGCGGTGCTTCTTGTATTGGTTTTGGACGAGCAGGTCTAAATGGGCCTTAGAATGGACCCGTTGGAATTTTAACTGAGTAAAAAGTACATAAATTGAGGTTTTGCATTATAATTGTGTTAAAAGATCTTAATCAATTACATGAACTCCTAAAATTTGATTAAAATTTGATTAAAACTTGTTTTGCAGTCCTTTTTGTAGAGGTTTCAGACGAGCGGGTCGAAATGGGCCTTTCAATGAACCCGTTGGAATTTTAACTCAGTAAAAAGTACAGAAATTTAGGTTTTGCAATATAATTGTGTTGAAAAGCTCCTAATCAATTTCATGAACTCCTAAAATTTGATTAAAACTTGTTTTGTGGTCCTTCTTGTAGAGGTTTCGACGAGCATGTCAAAATGGGCCTTTCAATGGACCCGTTGGAATTTTAATTGAGTAAAAAGTACAGAAATTGAGGTTTTGCAATATAATTGTGTTGAAAAGCTCCTAATCAATTACATGAACTCATAAATTTTGATTCAAACTTGTTTTGCAGTCCCTTTTGTAGAGGTTTCGGATGAGCGGGTCAAAATGAGCCTTTCAATTATTTGTGTTGAAAAGCTAATAATCAATTATATGTACTCCTAAAATATGATCAAAACTTGTTTTGCGGTCCTTTATGTAGAGGTTTCAGACGTGCGGGTCTAAATGGGCCTTTCAGTGGACGCGTTGGAATTTTAACTAAGTAAAATGTATAAAAATTAAAGTTTTGCAATATAATTATGTTGAAAAGCTCCTAATCATTTATTTGAACTCCTAAAATTTGTTTAAAACTTTTTTGCGGTGCTTCTTGTATTGGTTTTGGATGAGCAGGTCTAAATGGGCCTTACAATGGACCCGTTGGAATTTTAACTGAGTAAAAAGTACATAAATTGAGGTTTTGCATTATAATTGTGTTAAAAGATCTTAATCAATTACATGAACTCCTAAAATTTGATTAAAATTTGATTAAAACTTGTTTTGCAGTCCTTTTTGTAGAGGTTTCAGACGAGCGGGTCGAAATGGGCCTTTCAATGAACCCGTTGGAATTTTAACTCAGTAAAAAGTACAGAAATTTAGGTTTTGCAATATAATTGTGTTGAAAAGCTCCTAATCAATTTCATGAACTCCTAAAATTTGATTAAAACTTGTTTTGTGGTCCTTCTTGTAGAGGTTTCGACGAGCATGTCAAAATGGGCCTTTCAATGGACCCGTTGGAATTTTAACTGAGTAAAAAGTATGAAAATTGAGGTTTTGCAATATCATTGTGTTGAAAAGCTCCTAATCAATTACATGAACTCCTAAAATTTGATTAAAACTTTTTTGTGGTCCTTTTTGTAGAGGTTTCGGACGAGCGGGTCTAAATGGGCCTTTCAATGGACCCGTTGAAATTTTAACTGAGTAAAAAGTACAGAAATTTAGGTTTTGCAATATAATTGTGTTGAAAATCTCATAATCAATTACATGAAATCCTAAAATTTGATTAAAACTTGTTTTGCAGTCCCTTTTGTAGAAGTTTCAGACGAGCAGATCTAAATGGGCCTATCAATGGACCCGTTAGAATTTTAACTGAGTAAAAAGTACAGAAATTGAGGTTTTGCAATATAATTGTGTTGAAAAGCTCCTAATCAATTACATGAACTCCTAAAATTTGATTAAAACTTTTTTTGTGGTCCTTTTTGTAGAGGTTTCGGACGAGCGGGTCTAAATGGGCCTTTCAATGGACCTGTTGAAATTTTAACTGAATAAAAAGTACAGAGAATTAGGTTTTGCAATATAATTGTGTTGAAAAGCTCATAATCAATTACATGAACTCCTAAAATTTGATTAAAACTTGTTTTGCAGTCCTTTTTGTAGAGGTTTCCGACGAGCGGGTCGAAATGGGCCTTTCAATGGATCCGTTGGAATTTTAACCGAGTAAAAAGTACAGAAATTGAGGTTTTGCAATATAATTGTGTTCAAAAGCTCCTAATCCATTACATGAACTCCTAAAATTTGATTAAAACTTGTTTTTCAATCCTTTTTGTAGAGGTTTCGAACGAGCAGGTCGAAATGAGCCTTTCAATGGACCCGTTGGAATTTTAACTGAGTAAAAAGTACAGAAATTGAGGTTTTGCAATATTATTGTGTTGAAAAGCTCCTAATCAATTATTTGAACTCCTAAAATTTGATTAAAACTTGTTTTGCGGTCCTTTTTGTAGAGGTTTCAGACGAGCATGTCTCAATGGGCTTTTCAATGGACACGTTGGAAATTTAACTGAGTAAAAAGTAAAGAAATTGAGGTTTTGCAATATAATTGTGTTGAAAATATCCTAATAAATTACATGATCTCCTAAAATTTGATTAAAACTTGTTTTGCGGCCCTTTTTGTAGAGGTTTCGTCCGAGCATGTCTAAATGGGGCTTTCAATGGACCCGTTGGAATTTTAACTGAGTAAAAAGTATAAAAATTGAGGTTTTGCAATATAATTGTGTTGAAAAGCTCATAATCAATTATTTATACTCCTAAAATATGATCAAAACTTGTTTTGCGGTTCTTTATGTAAAGGTTTCGGACGTGCGGGTCTAAATGGGCCTTTCAATGGACCCGTTGGAATTTTAACTGAGTAAAATGTATAAAAAATGAAATTTTGCAATATAATTGTGTTGAAAAGCTTCTAATCATTTATTTGAACTCTTAAAATTTGATTAAAACTTTTTTGTGGTCCTTTTTGTATCGGTTTAGGACGAGTAGGTCTAAATGGGCCTTAAAATGGACCCGTTGGAATTTTAACTGAGTAAAAAGTACAGAAATTGAGGTTTTTTAATATAATTGTCTTGAGAAGCTCCTAATCAATTATTTGAACTCCTAAAATTTGATTAAAACTTGTTTTGTGGTCCTTTTTGTCGAGGTTTCGACGAGCATGTCTAAATGGGCCTTTCAATGGACCCGTTGGAATTTTAACTGAGTAAAAAGTATGAAAATTGAGGTTTTGCAATATCATTGTGTTGACAATCTCATAATCAATTATTTGTACTCCTAAAATATGATCAAAACTTGTTTTGCGGTTCTTTAAATGGGCCTTTTAGTGGACCCGTTGGAATTTTAACTGAGTAAAATGTATAAAAATTGAATTTTTGCAATATAATTGTGTGGAAAAGCTCCTAATCATTTATTTGAACTCCTAAATTTTGATTAAAACTTTTTTGCGGTCCTTTTTGTATCGGTTTCAGATGTGCAGGTCTAATTTGTTAGAATTTTAACTGAGTAAAAAGTACAAAAATTGAGGTTTTGAAATATAATTGTGTTGAAAAGCTCCTAATAAATTACATGAACTCCTAAAATTTGATTAAAACTTGTTTCGCAATCCTTTTTGTAGAGGTTTCGGACGAGCGGGTAGAAATAGGCCTTTCAATGGACCTGTTGGAATTTTAACTGAGTAAAAAGTACAGAAATTGAGGTTTTGCAATATAATTGTGTTGAAAAGCTCCTAATCAATTACATGAACTCCTAAAATTTGATTAAAACTTGTTTCGCAATCCTTTTTTTAGAGGTTTCGGACGAGCGGGTAGAAATGGGCCTTTCAATGGACCCGTTGGAATTTTAACCGAGTAAAAAGTACAGAAATTTAGGTTTTGCAATATATTTGTGTTGAAAAGCTCCTAATCAATTATTTGAACTCTTAATATTTGAATAAAACATTTTTGCAGTCCTTTTTGTAGAGGTTTCGGACGAGCAGGTGTAAATTGGCCTTTCATTGGGCCCGTTGGAATTTTAAATGAGTAAAAAGTATAAAAAATTTTGGTTTTGCAATATAATTGTGTTGAAAAGCTCCTAATAAATTATTTGAACTCCTAAAATTTGATTAAAACTTGTTTTGCGGTCATTTCTGTCGAGGTTTCAGACGAGCAGGTCTAAATGGGCCTTTCAATGGACCCGTTGGAATTTTAAATGAGTAAAAAGTACAGAAATTGAGGTTTTGCAATATAATTGTGTTGAAAAGCTCCTAGTCAATTACATGAACTACTAAAATTTGATTAAAACGTGTTTTGCAGTCCTTTTTGTAGAGTTTTCGGACGAGCGGGTCGAAATGGGCCTTTCAATGGACCCGTTGAATTTTAACTGAGTAAAAAGTACACAAATTGAGGTTTCGCAATATAATTGTGTTGAATAGCTCCTAATCAATTATTTGAACTCCTAAAATTTGATTAAAACCTGTTTTGCGGTCCTTTTTGTAGAGGTTTCGGACAAGCACGTCTAAATGGGCCTTTTAATGGTCCCGTTGGAAATTTAACTGAGTAAAAAGTAAAGAAATTGAGGTTTTTCAATATAATTGTGTTGAAAATATCCTAATAAATTACAAGATCTCCTAAAATTTGATTAAAACTTGTTTTGCGGTCCTTTTTGTAGAGGTTTCGGACGAGCAAGTCTAAATGGGCCTTTCAATGGAATCGTTGAAATTTTAACTAAGTAAAAAGTACAGAAATTGAGGTTTTGCAATATAATTGTGTTGAAAAGCTCCTAATCAATTATTTGAACTCCTAAAATTTGATTAAAACTTGTTTTGCGGTCCTTTTTGTCGAGGTTTCGGAGGAGCAGGTCTAAATGGACCTGTTGGAATTTTAACTGAGTAAAAAGTTCATGTAATTGTGTTGAAAATCTCCTAATACATTACATGATCTCCTAAAATTTGATTAAAACTTTTTTGCGGTCCTTTTTGTATCGGTTTCGGATGAGCATGTCTAAATGGGCCTTACAATGGACCCGTTGGAATTTTAACTGAGTAAAAAGTACATAAATTGAGGTTTAGCAATATAATTGTGTTGAAAAGCTCCTAATCAATTATTTGAACTCCTAAAATTTGATTAAAATTTGTTTTGCGGTCCTTTTTGTCAAGGTTTCGGACGAGCAGGTCTAAATGGGCCTTTCAATGGACTCGTTGGAATTTTAAATGAGTAAAAAGCACAGAAATTGAGGTTATGCATAATTTTTTGAAAAGCTCCTAATCAATTACATGAACTCCTAAAATTTGATTAAAACTTGTTTTGCAGGCCTTTTTGTAGAGGTTTCGGACGAGCGGGTCGAAATGGGCCTTTCAATGGACCCGTTGGAATTTTAACTGAGTAAAAAGTACATAAATTGAGGTTTTGAAATATAATTGTGTTGAAAACCTCCTAATCAATTACATGAACTCCTAAAATTTGATTAAAACTTGTTTTGCGGTCCTTTTTGTAGAGGTTTTGGACGAGTGGGTGGAATGGGCCTTTCAATGGACCCGTTGGAATTTTAACTGAGTAAAAAGTACAGAAATTGAGGTTTTGCAATATAATTATGTTGAAAAGTTCCTAATCAATTATTTGAACTCCTAAATTTTGAATAAAACTTTTTTGCGGTCCTTTTGTAGAGGTTTTAGACGAGCAGGTCTAAATGGGCCTTTCAATGGCCTCGTTGGAAATTTAACTGAGTAACAAGTAAAGAAATTGAGGTTTTGCAATATAATTGTGTTGAAAATATCCTAATAAATTACATGATCTCCTAAAATTTGATTAAAACTTGTTTTGCGGCCCTTTTTGTAGAGGTTTCGTCCGAGCATGTCTAAATGGGCCTTTCAATGGACCCGTTGGAATTTTAACAGAGTAAAAAGTATAAAAATTGAGGTTTTGCAATATAGTTGTGTTAAAAAGCTCATAATCAATTATTTGTATTCCTAAAATATTATCAAAACTTGTTTTGCGGTCCTTTATGTAAAGATTTCGGACGTGCGGGTCTAAATGGGCCTTTCAATGGACCCGTTGGAATTTTAACTGAGTAAAATGTATAAGAATTGAAGTTTTGCAATATAATTGTGTTGAAAAGCTTCTAATCATTTATTTGAACTCCTAAAATTTGATTAAAATTTTTTTGCGGTCATTTTTGTATCGGTTTCAGACGAGTAGGTCTAAATGGGCCTTACAATGGACCCGTTGGAATTTTAACTGAGTAAAAAGTAAAGAAATTGAAGTTTTGCAATATAATTGTATTGAAAAGCTCCTAATCAATTATTTGAATTCCTAAAATTTGATTAAAACTTGTTTTGCGGTCCTTTTTGTCGAGGTTTCGACGAGCAGGTATAAATGGGCCTTTCAATGGACCCGTTGGAATTTTAACTGAGTAAAAAGTATAAAAATTGAGGTTTTGCAATATAATTGTGTTGAAAATCTCATAATCAATTATTTGTACTCCTAAAATATGATCAAAACTTGTTTTGCAGTCCTTTTTGTAGAGGTTTCGGACGAGCGGGTCGAAATGGGCCTTTCAATGGACCCGTTGGAATTTTAACTGAGTAAAAAGTACAGAAATTGAGGTTTTGCAATATAATTGTGTTGAAAAGCTCCTAATAAATTACATGAACTCCTAAAATTTGATTAAAACTTGTTTTGGAGTCCTTTTTGTGTAGGTTTCGGAAAGGCGGGTCGAAATGGGCCTTTCAATAGACTCGTCGGAATTTTAACTGAGTAAAAAGTACAGAAATTGAAGTTTTGCAATATAATTGTGTTGAAAAGCTCCTAATCATTTATTTGAACTCCTAAAATTTGATTAAAACTTTTTTTGCGGTCCTTTTTGTATCGGTTTCGGACGTGCAGGTCTAAATGGGCCTTCAATGGACCCGTTGGAATTTTAACTGGGTAAAAAGTACAGAAATAGAGGTTTTGCAATATAATTGTGTTGAAAAGCCCCTGATCAATTACATGAACTCCTAAAATTTGATTAAAACTTGTTTCGTAGTCCTTTTTGTTGAGGTTTCGGACGAGCGAGTAGAAATGGGCCTTTTAATGGACCCGTTGGAATTTTAACCGAGTAAAAAGTACAGAAATTGAGGTTTTGCAATATATTTGTGTTGAAAAGCTCCTAAGCAATTATTTGAACTCCTAATATTTGAATAAAACATTTTTGCGGTCCTTTTTGTAGAGGTTTCGGACGAGCAGGTCTAAATGGGCCTTTCAATGGGCCCGTTGGAATTTTAACTGAGTAAAAACTATAAAAAATTTTGGTTTTGCAATATAATTGTGTTGAAAAGCTCCTAATCAATTATTTGAACTCCTAAAATTTGATTAAAACTTGTTTTGCGGTCATTTCTGTCGAGGTTTCAGACGAGCAGGTCTAAATGGGCCTTTCAATGGACCCGTTGGAATTTTAAATGAGTAAAAAGTACAGAAATTGAGGTTTTGCAATATAATTGTGTTGAAAAGCTCCTAGTCAATTACATGAACTCCTAAAATTTGATTAAAATGTGTTTTTCAGTCCTTTTTGTAGAGGTTTCGGACGAGCGGGTCGAAATGGGCCTTTCAATGGACCCGTTGGAATTTTAACTGAGTAAAAAGTACAGAAATTGAGGTTTTGCAATATAATTGTGTTGAAAAGCTCCTAATCAATTACATGAACTCCTAAACTTTGATTAAAACTTGTTTTGCAGTCCTTTTTGTAGAGGTTTCGGACAAGCGGGTCGAAATGGGCCTTTCAATGGACCCGTTGGAATTTTAACTAAGTAAAAAGTACAGAAATTGAGGTTTTGCAAAATAATTGTTTTGAAAAGCTCCTAATCATTTATTTGAACTCCTAATATTTGAATAACACTTTTTGCGGTCCTTTTTGTAGAGGTTTCGGACGAGCAGGTCTAAATGGGCCTATCAATGGACCCGTTGGAATTTTAACTGAGTAAAAAGTATAAAATTGAGGTTTTTCAATATAATTGTGTTGAAAAGCTCCTAATAAATTATTTGAACTTTTAAAATTTGATTAAAACTATTTTTGCGGTCCTTTTGTCGAGGTTTCGGACGAGCAGGTCTAAATGGGCCTTTCAATGGACCCGTTAGATTTTTTTTTGACAAAAAGGCCTCGTTAAAAACCCCTACTAATGTCCTTCAAGCAGAGCTAGAGGACCCTAAAAAGGGGAAAAGAGTGCCTAAGTTTTATTATATCAAGGAGAATTTGTTACAAGATGATTGATACAATGAGGAATATCAGAATGAAAATACATGGCAGTCATAGAGCTAAGCGAATAAGTAGCCAAAGTATGTGCTACATGATTTGCCTCACGGCGTACAAAAGAAACAGAAGCTGATACAAAATCAAGAAGAGACTCTCGAATCTGATGAAGAAGAGGCCCTAAGGTAGAAAGGTCCAATCCTGGATTGTTGATCCTATTTGCAACAGAAGCGCAATCAGTTTCAAGCAAAATTCGGGTCCATCCTTGAGAACGAGCGAAGGTGATTCCGGCAAGAAGGCTTTCACCTTCACAAGTAACTGCATCCAGGCGGCTACCTAGCGGAAAAGCGAGGCCACCCACAACTACACCTGTAGAATCACGTGCTACAGCGCCAACAGCCGCAGCACGAGTTGAGGGATTGAAAGCCCCATCCACATTAATTTTTATATGGTTAGATGGAGGAGGATTCCAACGTGGGGGAGAGAGAAGGGAAGGCGTTGGGATGGGAGGAGAAGAGGCATTACAGAAGTCACTATGTAAACTAATGGAATTAACGGCAATAAGCCAAGATGGTTGCAAATGGTGATTATGAATCCAGTCATTACGCCTATTCCAAACATTCCAAATAGTAGTAAGGAAAAGACCAAACTTATCAGAAGATAGGAGATGGGCGGCTTCCTCCAACCATTGTAATGGGGTATTAGCCGAACTCCTAGAAAGGACTATGGGAATACCAGATAGCTGAAGGGCTTCAGCAGCCCCTGTGCAATCACGAAGAGCATGGAGAATGGTCTCTGAGTGACCACCACAAATGGGACAAGGCCACGAGTCTGGTGAAAAAACTTGCATTTTGGAACCAACTGGTAGAGCACCAGACGCCATACGCCATCCAAAAGTTTTGACCTTAGGCAAGGCCTTGACTTTGGATAGAAATTTCCAAAACCGTGTGGGTGAAGTTTGTGGATGCCCAGAACGTTGTAAAAAAAGATAACCAGAGCGAACCGAATAAATGCCCGAATCGTTAGGAGACCAAAGAATAGAATCACGGTGATCATTTATAATTGGTATACTGAGAATGGCAGTCCTGTCGGTTGGGTTAAAGTAACGATGGACCTTGACAGGATCCCAGGCAGTTTGGTTACGAAGCATGAAGTCATGGCAACGAATATGAAATTCATCCGAGATTTCATAATCCCCAGTAAGGATAATAGGGGAAGGACCGCCCCAGATGTCTTTGTGTACTCGTATATTACTGTTAATACCTGGGCGGTATAGGAAGCCTGGAAAGAGACGCTGAAGAGCATTATACATGCCTTGCCATGCAAAAGAACCACGGTTGGGCCTGGGAGCATCAAGGATATTCCCAGAAGGGAAGTATTTAGCATGATATATTTGGACTAATAAAGAATCTGGTTCACAGATGAGCCTCCATAATTGTTTGCCCAAAATAGCAACATTGAAGTCATGTAAGTCCTTAAACCCCATACCTCCAGCAGTCTTGGGTAAACAAACATGATTCCAAGGAAGCATATGCCAACCTTTTTTATTAGATTTGCCGGACCACCAATATTGCCTGATGGCCGAGGTCATATCGTCAATAATGTTTTGTGGAAGGAGATAACAAGACATAACATATTGAGGTAGGGATTGTATAACAGCTTTAATGAAGATCTCTCGACCACTGAAGGAAAGGAGATGCTTATCCCAGCTAGAAAGGCGGTCATGAACTTTATCACGTACAAAGCCTAGTGATTCAGTTTTGTTCTTGCCAATGAGAAGGGGAACACCGAGGTATACACCGGGGTTAGAAACCTCACGTACTTGCAGTAGACTATTAATTGCAGATCTTGTTGAGGATGGGGTACGAGGATTATAAAAAATTGTCGATTTCTCAAAATTAATTGCTTGACCGGAAGCAGCTGCATATGTTTGAAGGGCTCTTTTGAGATGAGTGGCTTCAGTTGTAGAATTATTAATGAAGACCATACAGTCATCAGCAAAGAGTAGATGATTGACTTTGGGCCCATATTTACCGGCACCGAGCCCTGGAAGAATGTTTGTTTGTTGGGCAGCAGATAGGTAAGCAGATAGCCCTCGTGTGCAGAAAAGGAAGAGAAAAGGGGAAAGAGGGTCACCTTGGAGCAATCCACGTTGAGGTTGAAAAAAGAGGGAAAAGGAGTTATTAATTTTGACTGAAAAAGAGACTGTGGTAATGCAACACATAATAAGGGAGATCCAAGCAGATGTGAACCCCATGCGTTCCATAACATTTGCTAAAAAAGACCATTCAACTCTATCAAAAGCTTTTTCCATGTCTAGTTTAAGAGCAGCTCCTTGGGAGGATTTGGTAGCCCCTGAGTTGATATTATGGATAATTTCATGGGCAACAAGGATGTTATCAGAGATGTTACGTCCCTGGACGAAGGCTGCTTGGTTAGGGCTAATACAGAGGGGAATAGCTTGTTTCATTCTATTGACAATGGTTTTAGCAACTATTTTATAAAGAACGGTGCAAAGACTAATTGGTCTTAGTTGTTTCATAGTAGTTGGGTCTTGGATTTTGGGGATTAGAACCAGTATAGTTTTGTTGACCAAAGACATGTCAGCAGTGCCATTTAGTAAATTAAGGCATAAATTAATAACATCATCTCCAACCGTGTCCCAGTGTTGACGGAAAAACTACTTGGTAGACCATCAAAACCAGGAGCTTTCCTAGGATCAATGTCCCGGAAGGCATGGAGGATTTCTTCCTTTGTGAAGGTCCTTAGGAGGTTGTCATTCATAGATTGAGTGATAGAAGGTGTAATTTTATCGAGTATATTATCAGAAATTTGGGGGTTGGAGGACGTGAACAGATTTTGGAAGTAGCTTGATGCAATAAACATTAGGTCTGAATCGGCCGTACACCAATTCGAGTTGGAATCAAATAATCCAGTGATCAAGTTTTTTTTCCTTCTATTGTTTGCCCGGGCATGGAAAAACCTTGTATTTTTATCACTTAACACCCCCATCCCGGCCTGGTAGAGAACCGGGTTGGAGAGCGTTACCAGAAAACAATACGGAAAAACCTTTAACTCTTTTTCTTCAAAAAGTTTCTTAACCTCTTGACTTATTAGAACTTAGTGCACCTTTTTAGACATATGAGCTTAGTAACTGAATCTTATTCATCTCTATTCTTGCGATCTTTACCGGGTTTACAAATTAATCCATTTAACCTTATAAAAGCCAAAAGAAGCTGCCCGTATCGAAACGCCCTAATCCGTTTCGGTACGGCTTGACCATGGTCAATATTTTGACTTTTCCCTTCTTGACCGTTTCGATACGGCTTGACCCGTATCGGAACGGGTTGACCGGTCTTGACTTGACTTAGACTCGTTTCGGAACTCGTTTCGAAACATGGGTCTCCAGTAGCAAAACTGTATCGAAACACACTAACCCGTTTCGAAACGGCAGGCCTGAAGTGACAAATTTTAACTAGTTTTAGTCAACTTTAACATAGCAACAATAAACTGATTTCAATGAAACTTGACACACATTATTCTAAAGGTATAAACTACAGTCTTGCCAGGTTTTAAGGCCATTTGAATCCATTTGCTCAGTTTTACCAAATTAAGCACAAAACATAATCTTCAAGGCTAAACTCTTAAAACATGAACATTATCTTCATCTTAATTAAGACAAGGCATTTGATCAATACCCATAACACAAAACAACACATTACTTAATACATAGACCTTGCCACCATACTAGGAGTTTAAAAGACAAAACATTTTACTTGAACTTGGTTGTGACTTGTGCAACGCTCCAACTTCTCCGATCTCGATCCCTTCTACTTGCTTACCCTGAAATGGATGCATGAAATGCATTAGGCACACTTTCCTAGTGATGTAGTCACATAACCATGCATAACATATAACATGCCTTACAACATGCTCAATAAATCATTTCACCAAACATGCAATGTCATAGCATATATCATAGTCATAACATAACATAAATCATCATCATAGCCTCATGGCACTTCACTATCTCGAATTCATAATTTCCCTTGGATCGATTCCTTGTATACGGATACACGAAATTCCACCACTACACCATTCATATTCAACATGGTCCATACCCTCCACTACACCGGTTTGACCATCACACAACACATCCCTCCACTACACCAAGTCATTCTTCTTCCATAGAGCTCATGAATTCGTTGGCATGCCAACCGTATCCGATACCTCGAATCCAAGGTCTTTAACAATATTTCATAGTTTATATCAACATCATATCATAAGTATACATATTACATGACAATCATAGTGTAAATCAAAGAATTGATGCAACCTTACCATGTACTTACCAACATGCAATCAATGACATAAAACTACTAACTCAAGGTTAGTATTAATAAAATAACAGCAGATTCGGGTAGGCCCTTGCCTATACCCGAGACGCTACTACACTCACCTTGATCGGCTAAGGCTCCTAGGATCGATAATACCTTGCTTGATTGCTTAAGTCCTCTTCCTTGCGATTGTACGGATCAAACTAGACTTAGAAACAAGGAAAGACAAAGCTTCGGTCAAGCTTCTATGGAGGTGCTTGCTTAAACTTGAGGTAGAAGACAACAATGGTGGTGCTAGCTTATTTAGGAAAGAAGGGTGTTTAAGCTTACGTAGCAAGAACAAAAACAAAGCTCTTTCTATCTTTCTTCTATTTATAGAGAACTTAAGGAATTAGATATTCAATTCCACCTCCCACATCAGCCAATTAAAAGCTTTCCCTTGCCTAAGGGTTTGCTAAACACTATACACCTTCCTAATATCCAATCAAAACATTTCCTCACCTTTAAGAATCCTTTATTTAATATTTATTTTTCCCTCCTACAATCCAATAGCTGATACTCAGCTATTTATCCAGCTAAAAACGTGGAAGAACATGCCAACCAAGCTGGTGATTCATCAAAGACCGCAATCCTTGACTTTTGGGCACTTGCCCTGTTTTCTGCAGGGTACCGTTTCGGAACGGTCGAGGCCGTTCCGATACGGTCTTGCAAAATGCCAAAAAGGTAGTTATTGCCGTTGGACCGTATCGGAACTCCTGAAATCCGTTTCGGTACGCCTTAGCCAGGCCGTTTCGATACGGGTCTCGGGCGTATCGAAACGCTTGGCCCAGAAACGTTAACTTGAGCACATAAAACAAACTTAACTTGTCTTTTAGATTTCATAAAATTTTAGAACATAAACTAATCAAAATTTAAGATTCAATCATCGAAACCTATTTCCGACCAGACCGGTTTTCGGGGTGTTACAATCACCTTGAGAGAGCCAAAGTGTTCGAGATCTTTGAGCCCAATAAATTTCTTGTTCCATAAGTAGTTTATTAAGTTCAGTTCTATGTTTTATATAGATACCTTCGGTTGTGGCATTTAGGGGGCGACATAAAAATTTGTTTATTTTCTTGGTAAGGAAGTTAATACGGCCGGTAGATTTTTGTCTTTTTTGATTTTGCCATTCCTCTAGGCATGTACCAACAACATTTATTTTACCAATAGCTGTTCCGGAGGTGTTGGTCCAAGTTCGTTTGATCGTAGTAATATTGTCCGTATTATTTGCCCAACAGTTCTCGAATCGGAATGTTTTAGGTGTCCGTTGAGGTGGGGTAATAATCGCGGGGGATGTATCAAGCGATAGGAAGCAGTGGTCAGACTTGGCCACATAGTCCGTTGTGATACGATAGGAAGGAAAAAGATCCTGCCAGGCTGAGTTAGCAATGAACCGGTCTAGTCTTTCATGTATAGTTGGGGTTAAAGGCCCAACTTTTGTCCAGGTAAACCAGCCCGAAGTGGGCTTACAATCAAAAAGATTATTGCATGAAAGGCAATGACGGAAGTTTGTTATTTGTGATCTAGCCCTACGGTTTCCACCTTGCTTTTCAGAGTCGGATAAGATTTCATTAAAATCCCCTCCTAGAAGCCATGGGATATTGTTATTATTTATATTTAAGGAATCAATAATTTCCCATGTTTTATATTTTTGGCTAGTTTCGGAGTAGCCGTGTATACCTGTGAAAAACATGTTGCAATTATTTGATGTGATTTGAGTATGTATATAACGCGGAGAATACGAAAGTAAAGTAATATTAATATCGTTTGTAACGAAAAGAGCAATACCGGAACACCCCTCCATGGGGGGAATAGCAATAACGTTAATAAAACCTAAAGAAAGACAAAGTTGGCTACAAGCCACATTATTAATTTTTGTTTCGCAAAGGAAAATAACTTCAGGGTTGGATAGACGGACATAGTCGCGAAGATGTTGAACCACCGGTGCTTGTCCTAAACCCTGGCAGTTCCAGCATAGTATCCTCATTTCGCTCGGCGAGGCTGGGAGTCAGCCGCCGCCGGAGAGTTTTTTGAGTTGCTCATCCTAGCCTTTGGGGTGGAACCGGAAGGTTTGGATTTCTTCGGTGGGAGCGATACTTGGATAGGAGAACGGCGTTTTGTGCCACAATTCGGTGGGACTGGAGCAGGGGCAGGAGCTGCATCATTTGGATAAGTTTTCAAAAGCCATTGGTTAAAATCATTGAAAATGGTATCGATAGAAACATGGGGCTTACGCAGTTCAGCTTCAATTTTCCTAATTTGCTGGGCAGTTGGGCTTGGAACACCATCATCCGTGGTATCCCAATCATCATCGGAAACATCTTCAGGGATAGGATAGATGGTGTTCAGGGGTTGCGGCTCAAGAGGGCCTTTCTGTTTGGAATCTGATGCTGATGGTTCTTTGGTAGGGGGAACATCACCCATTGCCGTGTCAGTGTTGGGGGCTTCCTCAGTGGGTTGCTCCGAGAAGGATGCAGCATCGCCCTCATTAAGAGAGCCTGTGGAAGATTTGTAGAAAAAAACCAGTTTAGTAAACGAAGGTTTTTTAGTAAAGGGATTAGTATTAAGAAAAGGAGAGTGAGGTATACCCATAGCATTCGGATCATTATTGGGGATATTGGTATTGGCAGAAGCAGTTGGAACAGGAGTAGCTGTGCGGAAATAAAGTAGTAAGTATAGAGACATAAATAAAAAGAACAAAAAGGATGATATAAATATAAATCTAAACTGTGAAAGAGATGAAAAATCAGTAATAAAGTGAGAGAGGGTACCAGTCGGTAAGGGATTATTCTAATTAAGATTAGGCTCGACATAGCGGAGGCGCCCACGTGTACCAACTGGGCGACGTCTTGGAGGGAGGTAGCGGAGCCACTCTCCGTATTGCAACTTGTTCAGGTCAAGAGACGATCGATTAGGGCAGTTTTCAATCGTATAGCTAATTATTCCACAGCCAGGACACAAGGTGGGAAGGCGTTCGTATTGAAGACGACACATGGTTTTGTTGGCACCCGATCCTATGAATACAAAACGGGTGACTGGTTTTGTAATATTCAGGAAAATTTCTACACGCAAGAATTCTTTCATGTTTCCTTCAACTTCTCGAGTATCAGTTCGTATGACATTGCCTACCATAGACCCAAGGGCATGTTCCACAAGGTGCGAATGGTCAATGTCCTCAAAGAGTGAGGAGGGGAGGGAAAAGATGCGGATCCAGATCCTCATAGAGTTAAAGGAATACTCTCCAACCGGCTTAGCAGGGTCATACTCAGTAATGGCTAACCATTCATCCTTATACAGCCAAGGGCCGCGATTAAGGACTTCATAACATGACTTGACGTCCTTGAATTTGATCATGAGATAGTTGTCTTGGATAACGGAGATAGACACCACATTGTTTGGCTTCCAGATGCCTTCAAAGGCTTTGATGACAGCGTAAATGTCAATAGTTTTGGAGGAGATAAAACATCCTAAGAGGAATAGCTTGGGGTCCTCCTCGACAAGATCCCAGCCGAATTCTGGGGTATAAAGGAGTTCTGCTTCCTCATTGGTGAGGTCAAGGGAGCTGAGTTGGGGAATAGAGGAAGATGCCATAGTTGAGGGATATTGAGAAACGAGAGAAGGGGAATAATAGAAGGCTTGTGGTAACGTGTTTAAGTGTTGTTCGTATAAAAAGGAGTGGTTTGTGATAGTTAAACTATGGTGAGCGCTGAAAAAAGGAAGGAGATAAAGATTTAGAGTCCGTGAATTATGGGTTAAATTGATATTAAGAGGGAAAGTTTGAAAACAAGCATAATAGTATTGAAATAGAATGATTAATAAGGAAATCAGTTTTAAAAGTTTTGATTGTAATAAGTAAAAAGCCTTAGGGGATTTATGAGAAGAATCAGGGAAAGTAATAAAGTCAAAGTAGCGATGAGAGTAATTATTGAAAGGTTGGATTATTTTAATGACATAACGGAAAATTTGGGTAAATCGTACTCTATTAAAAATAAATAGATAGAAAGAAAGAGGGATTTTATTAAAAAGTTGGAATAATGAAAAAAATAAGGCAATGTTTAAGGAATTAATTCTTAAGAGCGGAAGGAATTGTAACAGAAGGTTTGAAAGGAAGTAAAGGGTATATTTGACGTTGTAATTACTCATATTAAGAGATAAAAAGGAAAGACTGAGTAACTATTAGCAATTATTGAAGGCATTATTATAGGAAAGAGGATTAGTCTAGAAATTAATTTGTAATTTAATACTGGAGGGTTGAGAGCAAAAGTAAGGATATGACAGGTAAGGGGAAAAGGGAAAGAGTAGTTAATTAGAAAATTTTGAAACATTAATGTTATTAAAGACCTAAAATAAATGTATTGAGACCCTGAGGAATTAATCTCGAGCTAAAAATCGGTTGGGCGTTTCGAATAATAATTGAATAGGAGAGAAAAAAGTTTGAGAATTTGTAAGTTTGATTAACGTATAGAGAAAAAAGATCCCTGTTTGATAGGGTTTTGATAAAATCCCTTAATTGGGCTAGTGAGGAGTCACCTAAAGAGGCGTAGTAGGAATAAAATTCCTTAGTGTTAATCGAATAGATATATATATATATATATATATATATATATATATATAGTAACATACATAGAGTAGATAGAAATTAGCATGCAAAGCAAAATTATGGCATGGAGACATACATCTAGAGGCATAAAGAAAGCAAATAAAAAGCAAAGAGAAAAGAAAAGCAAGAAGAAAGCAGCCATAAAGAATTACAAACCCAGGGAAAGGAGGAAGCGGGGTAAAGAAGATTAATACAGACCAAATGAGCAAAAAGATGAAGGGGGATAAGCAAATAAAATTAACTACTGATAAAAAATTACATAACCAGAGAAGGAGTAAGAAGGGAGTCCTGCAACGCTGCATGATTATACTGACAGAAGGGTTCATTATCTGCAAAAGGATCATAATAAACATAAAAGAAAACTTGAAAGAAAAGAAACATAAATGCTTAATTATAGAATAAGAAATCAAGAAGGAAAAAATATGAAAATTAAAATTATTTACTGGGGGAATGATAGTTATAACTGACAAGACCGATAAGAGAATTGATATGGAACAAGGTATAGAATGAGAGGTTAGATTATTTTCCCAAGTGGGATCCAAATTAGAACTGTGCAATTGAATGTTAGAGTATAAATAGGTAGGACTCTCTGGATTAGAGAAAGTAGAAGTAGTAGTATAAGCCAGAGCATAATATTTAATCTTAGAGAAATTTATAATATAGCATAAAGCTTTTGTATACATGGAGATTCCTCCTAGAATAAGGTGTAAGTTACCATAATTTGTTAACAGAGAAAGAATCGAGAGTAGTAACTGTAGAGGGTTAAGAGACAAGGAAGACCAAATGTATAACAGAAAGAAGAGATAATACAAGCAGTTAATAGTATAAGTAGTGTATGAATATCCCATGATGTGGGCTGGTAAGAATTTCCCTAAAAGGGATGGATAATTTTGTAAGTAGTATGTATAGCATTCATTAACAGTAGAGATAGAAGTATAAAATATGAAAACTGCATATAAAGACAGTGGTAAGTAGAAAAGAGCTAGAGAATGCATAAGAGAGTATGAAAGAAACCGAATGATGCAGAGATTAAAAAAAGATCTAAAGACAGAATAGAGGATAGGAATTAACATAAATGAATATATAACAGAAAATTGATTCACAAAGTTGTTGGGAGATAGCTCAAAAACTAGGGTGAAATTAGGTAAAAATGAAATCAATTCTGTTTTATTAAAAAAATAAACGACAGACAAAGAAGAAAGTAACCAGCTGTTAAAGAATTGGTACTGAACCTTTAGAAACTCATGAAGTGCATTAAAGGGAGAGGAAATCACAGAGCAGCACAAATAGAGAAATGAAAGAGCTAATAATAAAGGAGATAAAATAGAGCACGGTGGGTCCTAAAATTTGATTAAAACTTGTTTTGCGTCCCTTTTTGTAGAGGTTTCAGATGAGCATGTCTAAATGGGCCTTTCAATGGACCCGTTGGAATTATAACTGAGTAAAAAGTATAAAAATTAAGGTTTTGCAAATTAATTGTGTTGAAAAGCTCATAATAAATTATTTGTACTCCTAAAATATGATCAAAACTTGTTTTGCGGTCCTTTATGTAGAGGTTTCGGACGTGAAGGTGTAAATGGGCCTTTCAATGGACCCGTTGGAATTTTAACTGAGTAAAATGTATAAAAATTGAAGTTTTGCAATATAATTGTGTTGAAAAGCTCCTAATCATTTATTTGAACTCCTAAAATTTGATTAAAACTTTTTTGCGGTCCTTTTTGTATCGATTTCGGACGAGCAGGTCTAAATGGGCCTTACAATGGACCTTTTGATATTTTAACTGAGTAAAAAGTACAGAAATTGAGGTTTTTCAATATAATTGTGTTGAAAAGCTCCTAATCAATTATTTGAACTCCTAAATTTGATTAAAACTTGTTTTGCGGTCCTTTTTGTCGAGGTTTCGGACGAGCAGGTCTAAATGGGCCTTTCAATGGACCCGTTGGAATTTTAACTGAGTAAAAAGTACAGAAATTGAGGTTTTGCAATATAATTGTGTTGAAAAGATCCTAATCAATTACATGAACTACTAAAATTCTATTAAAACTTGTTTTGCAGTCCTTTTTGTTGATATTTCGGACGAGCGGGTCGAAATGGGTCTTTCTATGGACCTGTTGGAATTTTTACTAGTAAAAAGTATAAAAATTGAGGTTTTGCAATATAATTATGTTGAAAAGTTCATAATAAATTATTTTTACTCCTAAAATATGATCAAAACTTGTTTTGCGGTCCTTTATTTAGAGGTTTCGGACGTGCGGGTCTAAATGGGCCTTTTAGTGGACCCGTTGGAATTTTAACTGAGTAAAATGTTTAATAATTGAAATTTTGCAATATAATTGTTTTGAAAAGCTCCTAATCATTTATTTGAACTCCTAAAATTTGATTAAAACTTTTTTGCGGTCCTTTTTGTATCGGTTTTTGGCGAGTAGGTCTAAATGGGCCTTACAATGGACCCGTTGGAATTTTAACTGAGTAAAAAGTATAGAAATTGAGGTTTTGCAATATAATTGTGTTGAAAAGCTCATAATCAATTATTTGAACTCCTAAAATTTGATTAAAACTTGTTTTGCGGTCCTTTTTGTCGAGGTTTCGGACGAGCAGGTATAAATGGGCCTTTCAATGGACCCGTTGGAATTTTAACTAAGTAAAAAGTGCATAAATTGAGGTTTTGCAATATAATTGTGTTGAAAAGCTCCTAATCAATTACATGAACTCCTAAAATTTGATTAAAACTTGTTTTGCAGTCCTTTTTGTAGAGATTTTGGACGAGCGGGTCTAAATGGGCCTTTCAATGGACACGTTGGAATTTTAACTGAGTAAAAAGTACAGAAATTGAGGTTTTGCAATATAATTGTGTTGAAAAGTTCCTAATGAATTACATGAACTCCTAAAATTTGATTAAAACCTGTTTTGCAATCCTTTTTGTAGAGGTTTCGGACGAGTGGGTCTAAATGGGCCTTTTAATGGACCCGTTGGAATTTTTTTTGAAGAAAGGGCCTCATTAAAAACCCCACTAATCCTTACTGGGCTGGCCCAGTTAGGGTCCTAGGAGGGGAAACGAGTACCCAAATATATTATAAATCATGGTGGTTGGTGAACAACCGATACAAATGTTCGCAAATCATCGGGCAAGCCCGGTCCAAAATACAAAGAGGATCTAGAATGAAGGGCCCAATTGGCGATATAGTGAGCTAAAGCATTAGCTGTATGCAGTACATAAAGTAAACATAAACCAGTGACAGTATCAAAGAAAGATCTAGCTGTCTGAATCTGCCGCTGAAGGGGGGAGGCATCCTGGCCGGCTTGACCTAGCCTATTAATTATCAGGGCTGCGTCCAACTCAAGATGAAACCCTTGTCAGCCAGCGTCTGCACCGAGTGTGACTCCTGCGATGATAGCGTGGAGTTCCGCGGATGGAGAATCTGCGGTGTCAACCAAGAAGAGAGCCCGTCCTAGCAAGATAGCTCTAGTGGTGTCACGAGCCACAATACCAATGCCAGCGGAACCCGTAGCTGCATTGAAAGCGCCATCGACATTGATTTTGATCGTCCCAGCCGGTGGTGGTCTCTAGACAGGTTGGGAAAGGGCTGGCTCCGTCTGCGGTCGCGTCGTGGTATGGTCTGAGTTGGCCGAGATTTAGTCGCGAAGTAGTTCCTGGGAGTTCATCAGAGTAAGCCAAGGGGCTGTAGACACTGAGAATGGACCCAGTCATTCCTCCTGTTCCATAGATTCCACAAGGTAGTAAGGAGAAGATCGAATTGTGCGCGAGATAGAAGCGCAACTCCCTGTTCGAGCCAGAGGGTAACCTAGGTGACCGTGCTTTCGCATAACGCATGGGGGAAGCAAGCAAGGCTTAGAACCTCGGTGGCGCCAGGGCAGTCTCGAAATGCATGAATCGAGGTTTCAAGAATCGAGGGACAGACCCGTTGGAATTTTAACTGAGTAAAGAGTACAGAAATTGAGGTTTTGCAATATAATTGTGTTGAAAAGCTCCTAATCAATTATTTGAACTCCTAATATTTGAATAAAACATTTTTGAGGTCCTTTTTGTAGAGGTTTCGGACGAGCAGGTCGAAATGGGCCTTTCAATGGAACCGTTGGAATTTTAACTGAGTAAAAAGTACATAAATTGAGGTTTTGCAATATAATTGTGTTGAAAAGCTCCTAATCAATTACATGAACACCTAAAATTTGATTAAAACTTTTTTTGTGGTCCTTTTTGTAGAGGTTTCGGACGAGCGGGTCTAAATGGGCCTTTCAATGGACCCGTTGAAATTTTAACTGAGTAAAAAGTACAGAAATTGAGGTTTTGCAATATAATTGTGTTGAAAAGCTCCTAATCAATTATTTGAACTCCTAAATTTTTATTAAAACTTTTTTTGCGGTTCTTTTTGTAGAGGTTTCGGACGAGCATGTCTAAATGGGCCTTTCAATGGACCCGTTGGAATTTTAACTGAGTAAAAAGTATAAAAATTGAGGTTTTGCAATATAATTGTGTTGAAAATCTCATAATCAATTATTTGTACTCCTAAAATATGATCAAAACTTGTTTTGCGGTCCTTTATCTAGAGGTTTCGGACGTTCGGGTCTAAATGGGCCTTCAATGGACTCGTTGGAATTTTAACTAAGTAAAAAGTACAGAAATTTAGGTTTTGCAATATAATTGTGTTGAAAAGCTCATAATCAATTACATGAACTCCTAAAATTTGATTAAAACTTGTTTTGCAGTCCTTTTTGTAGTGGTTTCGGACGAGCGGGTCGAAATGGGCCTTTCAATGGATCCGTTGGAATTTTAACTGAGTAAAAAGTACAGAAATTGAGGTTTTGCAATATAATTGTGTTGAAAAGCTCCTAATCAATTACATGAACTCCTAAAATTTGATTAAAACTTGTTTTTCAATCCTTTTTGTAGAGGTTTCGAACGAGCAGGTCGAAATGGGCCTTTCAATGGACCCGTTGGAATTTTAACTTAGTAAAAAGTACAGAAACTGAGGTTTTGCAATATTATTGTGTTGAAAATCTCCTAATAAATTATTTGAACTCCTAAAATTTGATTAAAACTTGTTTTGCGGTCCTTTATGTAGAGGTTTCACACGAGCAGGTCTAAATGGGCCTTTCAATGGACCCGCTGGAAATTTAACTGAGTAAAAAGTAAAGAAATTGAGGTTTTGCAATATAATTGTGTTGAAAATATCCTAATAAATTACATGATCTCCTAAAATTTGATTAAAACTTGTTTTGCGGCCCTTTTTGTATTGATCAACAGAATCATTTGATTATTTCTGCTAATGATTCTAACCAAAATCCTTTTTTTGGGCACAACAATAATTTGTATTTTCAAACGATATCGGCGGGATTTGCAGTCATTGTGGAAATTCCATTTTCCTTACGATTAGTATCTTACTCACAAGGGGAAGAAGTCGCAAAATCTAATAATTTACAATCAATTCATTCAATATTTCCTTTTTTAGAGGACAAATGATCACATTTAAATTGTGTGTTAGAGGTACTAATACCTCATCCCATCCATCTCGAAATCTTGGTTCAAGCCCGTCGCTACTGGATAAAAGATGCTTCTTCTTTGGTATTCACTTAATTTTGCTAGGTATAGGTGCTTTTCTTCTAGTATTCAAGGCTCTTTATTTTGGGGGCGTATACGATACCTGGGCTCCGGGAGGGGGAGATGTAAGAAAAATTACTAACTTGACTCTTAGCCCAAGTGTTATATTTGGTTATTTACTAAAATCTCCCTTTGGGGGTGAAGGATGGATTGTTAGTGTGGACGATTTGGAAGATATAATTGGAGGACACGTATGGTTAGGTTCCATTTGTAAGGTGAAATAGTATCTCTCCCCAAAAAAGCATGTTTTTTTTACCACCGCACAAAGAAAATATTTTGTTGCGAATGAACAAGATATTGAGGAATTGTCCATACGTAAAATCATAATTATTGATACGGGCCTTTTCCACATAAAAAGGGAATCTTTTGTTACAATAAAAGCAGAAGTGATGTGGATTATTCAAGAATCGAAGTCGATTTGCTTTATAAAAAGAAGATATCAATGAACTTCTATGAAATGGTTTCACAGGATTTAGCCAATTGTCTTATAAAGCAAATCGACTTTGATTCTTGAATAATCCACATCACTTCTGCTTCTATTGTAACAAAAGATTCCCTTTTTATGTGGAAAAGGCCCGTATCAATAATTATGATTTTACGTATGGACAATTCCTCAATATCTTGTTCATTCGCAACAAAATATTTTCTTTGTGCGGTGGTAAAAAAACATGCTTTTTTGGGGAGAGATACTATTTCACCTTCACCAATCGAGTCGCAGGTATCTAACATATTCATATCTAATGATTTTCCACAAAGTGGTGACGAAAGGTATAACTTGTACAAATCTTTCCGTTGGAATTTTAACCGAGTAAAATGTATAAAAATTGAAGTTTTGCAATATAATTGTGTTGAAAAGCTTCTAATCATTTATTTGATCTCCTAAAATTTGATTAAAACTTTTTTGCGGTCCTTTTTGTATCGGTTTCGGACGAGTAGGTCTAAATGGGCCTTACAATGGACCCGTTGGAATTTTAACTGAGTAAAAAGTAAAGAAATTGAGGTTTTGCAATATAATTGTGTTGAAAATCTCCTAATCAATTACATGAACACCTAAAATTTGATTAAAACTTTTTTTGCGGTCCTTTTTGTAGAGGTTTCGGACGAGCAGGTCTAAATGGGCCTTTCAATGGACCCGTTGGAATTTTAACTGAGTAAAAAGTACAAAAATTGAGGTTTTGCAATATAATTGTGTTGAAAAGCTCCTAATCAATTATTTGAACTCCTAAAATTTGATTAAAACTTTTTTTGCGGTTCTTTTTGTAGAGGTTTCGGACGAGCAGGTCTAAATGGGCCTTTCAATGGACCCGTTGGAATTTTAACTGAGTAAAAAGTACAGAAATTGAGGTTTTGCAATATAATTGTGTTGAAAAGCTCCTAATCAATTATTTGAACTCCTAAAATTTGATTAAAACTTTTTTTGCGGTCCTTTTTGTAGAGGTTTCGGACGAGCGGTTCTAAATGGGCCTTTCAATGGACCCGTTGGAATTTTAACTGAGTAAAAAGTACAGAAATAGAGGTTTTGCAATAAAATTGTGTTGAAATTCTCCTAATCAATTACATGATCTCCTAAAATTTGATTAAAACTTGTTTTGCGGCCCTTTTTGTAGAGGTTTCGGACGAGCATGTCTAAATGGGCCTGTCAATGGACCCGTTGGAATTTTAACTGAGTAAAAAGTACAGAAATTGAGGTTTTGCAATATAATTGTGTTGAAAAGCTCCTAATAAATTATTTGAATTCCTAAAATTTGATTAAAACTTTTTTTGCGGTCCTTTTTGTAGAGGTTTCGGACGAGCAGGTCTAAATGGGCCTTTCAATGGACCTGTTGGAATTTTAACTGAGTAAAAAGTACATAAATAGAGGTTTTGCAATAAAATTGTGTTGAAAATCTCCTAATCAATTACATGAACTCCAAAAATTTGATTAAAACTTGTTTTGTAGTCCTTTTTGTAGAGGTTTCGGACGAGCAGGTCGAAATGGGCCTTTTAATGGACCTGTTATAATTTTAACCGAGTAAAAAGTACAGAAATTGAGGTTTTGCAATATAATTGTGTTGAAAAGCTCCTAATCAATTATTTGAACTCCTAAAATTTGATTAAAACTTGTTTTACAGTCCTTTTTGTCGAGGTTTCGACGAGCAGGTCTAAATGGGCCTTTCAATGGACTCGTTGGAGTTTTAACTAAGTAAAAGTATAAAAATTGAGGTTTTGCAATATAATTGTGTTGAAAATCTCATAATCAATTATTTGTACTTCTAAAATATGATCAAAACTTGTTTTGCGGTCCTTTATCTAGAGGTTTCGGACGTTCGGGTCTAAATGGACCTTTTTAATGGACCCGTTGGAATTTTAACTGAGTAAAATGTATAAAATTGAAGTTTTGCAATATAATTGTGTTGAAAAGCTCCTAATCATTTATTTGAACTCCTAAATTTTGTTTAAAACTTTTTTGCGGTCCTCTTTGTATCGGTTTCGGACGAGCAGGTCTAATTGAGGTTTTGCAATATAATTTTGTTGAAAAGCTCCTAATCAATTATTTGAACTCCTAAAATTTGATTAAAACATGTTTTGCGGTCCTTTTGTCGAGGTTTCGGACGAGAAGGTCTAAATGGGCCTTTCAATGGACCCGTTGGAATTTTAACTGAGTAAAAATTACAGAAATTGAGGTTTTGCAATATAATTATGTTTAAAAGCTCCTAATAAATTACATGAACTCCTAAAATTTGATTAAAACTTGTTTTGAGTCCTTTTTGTTGAGGTTTCGGACGAGCCGGTCGAAATGGGCCTTTCAATGGACCCGTTGGAATTTTAACTGAGTAAAAAGTATAAAAATTGAGGTTTTGCAATATAATTATGTTGAAAAGCTCATAATAAATTATTTTTACTCCTAAAATATGATCAAAACTTGTTATACGGTCCTTTTTGTATATAAGTTGTTATTCGGACGTGTGGGTCTAAATGGGCCTTTTAGTGGACCCGCTGGAATTTTAACTGAGTAAAATGTATATAAGTTGAATTTTTGCAATATAATTGTGTTTAAAAGCTCCTAATCATTTATTTTAACTCCTAAAATTTGATTAAAACTTTTTTGCAGTCCTTTTTGTATCGATTTCGGACGAGAAGGTCTAAATGGGCCTTACAATGGATCCGTTGGAATTTTAACTGAGTAAAAAGTACAGAAATTGAGGTTTAGCAATATAATTGTGTTGAAAAGCTCCTAATCAATTATTTGAACTCATAAAATTTGATTAAAACCTGTTTTGCGATCCTTTTTGTCGAGGTTTCGGACGAGCAGGTCTAAATGGGTCTTTCAATGGACCCGTTGGAATTTTAAATGAGTAAAAAGTACAGAAATTGAGGTTATGCAATATAATTTTGTTGAAAAGCTCCTAATCAATTACATGAACTCCTAAAATTTGATTAAAACTTGTTTTGCAGTCCTTTTTGTAGAGGTTTCGGACGAGCGGGTCGAAATGGGCCTTTCAATGGACCCATTGGAATTTTAACTGAGTAAAAAGTACAGAAATTGAGATTTTGCAATATAATTGTGTTGAAAAGTTCCTAATCAATTACATGAACTCCTAAAATTTGATTAAAATTTGTTTTGCAATCCTTTTTGTAGAGGTTTCGGACGAGCGGGTCGAAATGGGCCTCTTAATGGACCCGTTGGAATTTTAACTGTGTAAAAAGTACATAAATTGAGGTTTTGCAATATAATTGTGTTAAAAGCTCCTAATCAATTATTTGAACTCCTAAAATTTGATTAAAACTTTTTTTGCGGTTCTTTTTGTAGAGGTTTCGGACGAGCAGGTCTAAATGGGCCTTTAAATGGACCCGTTGGAAATTTAACTGAGTAAAAATTACAGAAATTGAGGTTTTGCAATATAATTGTGTTGAAAAGCTCCTAATCAATTATATGAACTCCTAAAATTTGATTAAAACTTTTTTTGTGGTCCATTTTGTAGTGGTTTTGGACGAGCAGGTCTAAATGGGCCTTTCAATGGACCCGTTGAAATTTTAACTGAGTAAAAAGTACAGAAATTGAGGTTTTACAATATAATTCTGTTGAAAAGCTCCTAATCAATTATTTGAACTCCAAAAATTTGATTAAAACTTTTTTTTGCAGTCCTTTTTGTAGAGGTTTCGGACGAGCAGGTCTAAATGGGCCTTTCAATGGACCCGTTGGAATTATAACTGAGTAAAAAGTACAGAAATTGATGTTTTGCAACATAATTGTGTTGAAAATCTCCTAATCAATTACATGATCTCCTAAAATTTGATTAAAACTTGTTTTGCGTCCCTTTTTGTATAGGTTTCGGACGAGCATGTCTAAATGGGCCTTTCAATGGACCCGTTGGAATTTTAACTGAGTAAAAATTATAAAAATTGAGGTTTTGCAATATAATTGTGTTGGAAAGCTTATAATCAATTATTTGTACTCCTAAAATATGATCAAAACTTGTTTTGCGGTCCTTAATGTAGAGGTTTCGGACGTGCGGGTCTAAATGGGCCTTTCAATGGACCCGTTGGAATTTTAACTGAGTAAAATGTATATAAATTGAATTTTTGCAATATAATTGTGTTGAAAAGCTCCTAATCATTTATTTGAACTCCTAAAATTTGATTAAAACGTTTTTGCGGTCCTTTTTGTATCAGATTCAGAGGAGCAGGTCTAAATGGGCCTTACAATGGACCCGTTGGAATTTTAACTGAGTAAAAAGTACAGAAATTGAGGTTTTGAAATATAATTGTGTTGAAAAGCTCCTAATCAATTACATGATCTCCTAAAATTTGATTAAACTTGTTTTGCGGCCCTTTTTGTAGAGGTTTCGGACGAGCATGTCTAAATGGGCCTTTCAATGGACCCGTTGGAATTTTAACTGAGTAAAAAGTACAGAAATTGAGGTTTTGCAATATAATTGTGTTGAAAAGCTCCTAATCAATTATTTGAATTCCTAAAATTTGATTAAAACTTTTTTTGCGGTCTTTTTTGTAGAGGTTTCGGACGAGCAGGTCTAAATGGGCCTTTCAATGGACCTGTTGGAATTTTAACTGAGTAAAAAGTACAGAAATAGAGGTTTTGCAATAAAATTTCGTTGAAAATCTCCTAATCAATTACATGAACTCCAAAAATTTGATTAAAACTTGTTTTGTAGTCCTTTTTGTAGAGGTTTCGGACGAGCAGGTCAAAATGGGCCTTTTAATGGACCTGTTATAATTTTAACCGAGTAAAAAGTACAGAAATTGAGGTTTTGCAATATAATTGTGTTGAAAAGCTCCTAATCAATTATTTGAACTCCTAAAATTTGATTAAAACTTGTTTTACAGTCCTTTTTGTCGAGGTTTCGACGAGTAGGTCTAAATGGGCCTTTCAATGGACCCGTTGGAGTTTTAACTAAGTAAAATGTATAAAAATTGAGGTTTTGCAATATAATTGTGTTGAAAATCTCATAATCAATTATTTGTACTTCTAAAATATGATCAAAACTTGTTTTGCGGTTCTTTATCTAGAGGTTTCGGACGTTCGGGTCTAAATGGGCCTTTTTAATGGACCCGTTGGAATTTTAACTGAGTAAAATGTATAAAATTGAAGTTTTGCAATATAATTGTGTTGAAAAGCTCCTAATCATTTATTTGAACTCCTAAATTTTGTTTAAAACTTTTTTGCGGTCCTCTTTGTATCGGTTTCGGACGAGCAGGTCTAAATGGGCCTTACATTGGACCCGTTAGAATTTTAACTGAGTAAAAAGTACAAAAATTGAGGTTTTGCAATATAATTTTGTTGAAAAGCTCCTAATCAATTATTTGAACTCCTAAAATTTGATTAAAACATGTTTTGCGGTCCTTTTGTCGAGGTTTCGGACGAGAAGGTCTAAATGGACCTTTCAATGGACCCGTTGGAATTTTAACTGAGTAAAAATTACAGAAATTGAGGTTTTGCAATATAATTATGTTTAAAAGCTCCTAATAAATTACATGAACTCCTAAAATTTGATTAAAACTTGTTTTAAGTCCTTTTTGTTGAGGTTTCGGACGAGTGGGTCGAAATGGGCCTTTCAATGGACCCGTTGGAATTTTAACTGAGTAAAAAGTATAAAAATTGAGGTTTTGCAATATAATTATGTTGAAAAGCTTATAATAAATTATTTTTACTCCTAAAATATGATCAAAACTTGTTTTACGGTCCTTTATTTAGAGTTTTCGGACGTGTGGGTCTAAATGGGCCTTTCAGTGGACCCGCTGGAATTTTAACTGAGTAAAATGTATATAAGTTGAATTTTTGCAATATAATTGTGTTTAAAAGCTCCTAATCATTTATTTTAACTCCTAAAATTTGATTAAAACTTTTTTGCGGTCCTTTTTGTATCGATTTCGAACGAGAAGGTCTAAATGGGCCTTACAATGGATCCGTTGGAATTTTAACTGAGTAAAAAGTACAGAAATTGAGGTTTAGCAATATAATTGTGTTGAAAAGCTCCTAATCAATTATTTGAACTCATAAAATTTGATTAAAACCTGTTTTGCGATCCTTTTTGTCGAGGTTTCGGACGAGCAGGTCTAAATGGGTCTTTCAATGGACCCGTTGGAATTTTAAATGAGTAAAAAGTATAGAAATTGAGGTTATGCAATATAATTTTGTTGAAAAGCTCCTAATCAGTTACATGAACTCCTAAAATTTGATTAAAACTTGTTTTGCAGTCCTTTTTGTAGAGGTTTCGGACGAGCGGGTCGAAATGGGCCTTTCAATGGACCCATTGGAATTTTAACTGAGTAAAAAGTACAGAAATTGAGATTTTGCAATATAATTGTGTTGAAAAGTTCCTAACCAATTACATGAACTCCTAAAATTTGATTAAAATTTGTTTTGCAATCCTTTTTGTAGAGGTTTCGGACGAGCGAGTCGAAATGGGCCTCTTAATGGACCCGTTGGAATTTTAACTGTGTAAAAAGTACATAAATTGAGGTTTTGCAATATAATTGTGTTAAAAGCTCCTAATCAATTATTTGAACTCCTAAAATTTGATTAAAACTTTTTTTGCGGTTCTTTTTGTAGAGGTTTCGAACGAGCAGGTCTAAATGGGCCTTTCAATGGACCCGTTGGAAATTTAACTGAGTAAAAATTACAGAAATTGAGGTTTTGCAATATAATTGTGTTGAAAAGCTCCTAATCAATTATATGAACTCCTAAAATTTGATTAAAACTTTTTTTGTGGTCCATTTTGTAGTGGTTTTGGACGAGCAGGTCTAAATGGGCCTTTCAATGGATCCGTTGAAATTTTAACTGAGTAAAAAGTACAGAAATTGAGGTTTTACAATATAATTCTGTTGAAAAACTCCTAATCAATTATTTGAACTCCAAAAATTTGATTAAAACATTTTTTTGCAGTCCTTTTTGTAGAGGTTTCGGACGAGCAGGTCTAAATGGGCCTTTCAATGGACCCGTTGGAATTATAACTGAGTAAAAAGTACAGAAATTGAGGTTTTGCAACATAATTGTGTTGAAAATCTCCTAATCAATTACATGATCTCCTAAAATTTGATTAAAACTTGTTTTGCGTCCCTTTTTGTATAGGTTTCGGACGAGCATGTCTAAATGGGCCTTTCAATGGACCCGTTGGAATTTTAACTGAGTAAAAATTATAAAAATTGAGGTTTTGCAATATAATTGTGTTGGAAAGCTTATAATCAATTATTTGTACTCCTAAAATATGATCAAAACTTGTTTTGCGGTCCTTAATGTAGAGGTTTCGGACGTGCGGGTCTAAATGGGCCTTTCAATGGACCCGTTGGAATTTTAACTGAGTAAAATGTATATAAATTGAATTTTTGCAATACAATTGTGTTGAAAAGCTCATAATCATTTATTTGAACTCCTAAAATTTGATTAAAATGTTTTTGCGGTCCTTTTTGTATCAGTTTCAGTGGAGCAGGTCTAAATGGGCCTTACAATGGACCCGTTGGAATTTTAACTGAGTAAAAAGTATAGAAATTGAGGTTTTGAAATATAATTTGTTGAAAAGCTCCTAATCAATTACATGATCTCCTAAATTTTGATTAAAACTTGTTTTGCGGCCCTTTTTGTAGAGGTTTCGGACGAGCATGTCTAAATGGGCCTTTCAATGGACCCGTTGGAATTTTAACTGAGTAAAAAGTATAAAAATTAAGGTTTTGCAAATTAATTGTGTTGAAAAGCTCATAATAAATTATTTTTACTCCTAAAATATAGAGATTGAAGTTTTGCAATATAATTGTGTTGAAAAGCTTCTAATCATTTATTTGAACTCCTAAAATTTGATTAAAACTTTTTTGCGGTCCTTTTTGTATCGATTTCGGACGAGCAGGTCTAAATGGGCCTTACAATGGACCTTTTGAAATTTTAACTGAGTAAAAAGTACAGAAATTGAGGTTTTGCAATATAATTGTGTTGAAATGCTCCTAATCAATTATTTGAACTCCTAAAATTTGATTAAAACTTGTTTTGCGGTCCTTTTTGTCGAGGTTTCGGACGAGCAGGTCTAAATGAGGCTTTCAATGGACCCGTTGGAATTTTAACTGAGTAAAAAGTACAGAAATTGAGGTTTTGCAATATAATTGTGTTGAAAAGATCCTAATCAATTACAAGAACTCCTAAAATTCTATTAAAACTTGTTTTGCAGTCCTTTTTGTTGAGATTTCGGACGAGCAGGTCGAAATGGGTCTTTTCTATGGACCTGTTGGAATTTTAACTAGTAAAAAGTATAAAAATTGAGGTTTTGCAATATAATTATGTTGAAAAGTTCATAATAAATTATTTGTACTCCTAAAATATGATCAAAACTTGTTTTGCGGTCCTTTATTTAGAGGTTTCTGACGTACGAGTCTAAATGGGCCTTTTAGTGGACCCGTTGGAATTTTAACTGAGTAAAATGTATAAAAATTGAAATTTTGCAATATAATTGTTTTGAAAAGCTCCTAATCATTTATTTGAACTCCTAAAATTTGATTAAAACTTTTTTGCGGTCCTTTTTGTATCGGTTTCGGACGAGCATGTCTAAATAGGCCTTACAATGGACCCGTTGGAATTTTTTTTGAAGAAAGGGCCTCATTAAAAACCCCACTAATCCTTACTGGGCTGGCCCAGTTAGGGTCCTAGGAGGGGAAAAGAGTACCCAAATATATTATAAATCATGGTGGTTGGTGAACAACCGGTACAAATGTTCGCAAATCATCGGGCAAGCCCGGTCCAAAATACAAAGAGGATCTAGAATGAAGGGCCCAATTGGCGATATAGTGAGCTAAAGCATTAGCTGTATGCGGTACATAAAGTAAACATAAACCAGTGACAGTATCAAAGAAAGATCTAGCTGTCTGAATCTGCCGCTGAAGGGGGGGAGGCATCCTGGCCGGCTTGACGTAGCCTATTAATTATCAGGGCTGCGTCCGACTCAAGATGAAACCCTTGCCAGCCAGCGTCTGCACCGAGTGTGACTCCTGCGATGATAGCGTGGATTTTCGCGGATGGAGAATTTGCGGTGTCAACCAAGAAGAGAGCCCGTCCTAGCAAGATAGCTCCAGTGGTGTCACGAGCCACAATACCAATGCCAGCGGAACCCGTAGCTGCATTGAAAGCGCCATCGACATTGATTTTGATCGTCCCAGCCGGTGGTGGTCTCTAG
The DNA here is from genome assembly GCA_030270665.1 of Hibiscus trionum. Classification (NCBI taxonomy): domain Eukaryota; kingdom Viridiplantae; phylum Streptophyta; class Magnoliopsida; order Malvales; family Malvaceae; genus Hibiscus; species Hibiscus trionum. The sequence goes on from BSYR01000008.1 coordinate 33,080,343, forward strand.
ACAGGTTGGGAAAAGGCTGGCTCCGTCTGCGGTCGCGTCGTGGTATGGTGTGAGTTGGCCGAGATGTAGTCGCGAAGTAGTTCCTGTGAGTTCATCAGAGTAAGCCAAGGGGGCTGTAGACGCTGAGAATGGACCCAGTCATTCCTCCTGTTCCATAGATTCCACAAGTTAGTCAGGAGAAGATCGAATTGTGCGCGAGATAGAAGCGCAGCTCCCTGTTCGAGCCAGAGGGTAACCTAGGTGGCCGTGTTGTCGCATAACGCACGGGGAAGCCAGCAAGGCTTAGAACCTCGGCGGCGCCAGGGCAGTCTCGAAATGCATGAATCGCAATTTCAAGAATCGAGGGACAGACCCGTTGGAATTTTAACTGAGTAAAAAGTACAGAAATTGAGGTTTTGCAATATAATTGTGTTGAAAAGCTCCTAATCAATTATTTGAACTCCTAATATTTGAATAAAACATTTTTGCGGTCCTTTTTGTAGAGGTTTCAGACGAGCAGGTCGAAATGGGCCTTTCAATGGACCCGTTGGAATTTTAACTGAGTAAAAAGTACAGAAATTGAGGTTTTGCAATATAATTGTGTTGAAAAGCTCCTAATCAATTACATGAACACCTTAAATTTGATTAAAACTTTTTTTGTGGTCCTTTTTGTAGAGGTTTCGGACGAGCGGGTCTAAATGGGCCTTTCAATGGACCCGTTGAAATTTTAACTGTGTAAAAAGTACAGAAATTGAGGTTTTGCAATATAATTTTGTTGAAAAGCTCCTAATCAATTATTTGAACTCCTAAAATTTGATTAAAACTTTTTTTTGCGGTTCTTTTTGTAGAGGTTTCGGACGAGCAGGTCTAAATGGGCCTTTCAATGGACCCGTTGGAATTTTAACTGAGTAAAAAGTATAAAAATTGAGGTTTTGCAATATAATTGTGTTGAAAATCTCATAATCAATTATTTGTACTTCTAAAATATGATCAAAACTTGTTTTGCGGTTCTTTATCTAGAGGTTTCGGACGTTCGGGTCTAAATGGGCCTTTTTAATGGACCCGTTGGAATTTTAACTGAGTAAAATGTATAAAATTGAAGTTTTGCAATATAATTGTGTTGAAAAGCTCCTAATCATTTATTTGAACTCCTAAATTTTGTTTAAAACTTTTTTGCGGTCCTCTTTGTATCGGTTTCGGACGAGCAGGTCTAAATGGGCCTTACATTGGACCCGTTAGAATTTTAACTGAGTAAAAAGTACAAAAATTGAGGTTTTGCAATATAATTTTGTTGAAAAGCTCCTAATCAATTATTTGAACTCCTAAAATTTGATTAAAACATGTTTTGCGGTCCTTTTGTCGAGGTTTCGGACGAGAAGGTCTAAATGGACCTTTCAATGGACCCGTTGGAATTTTAACTGAGTAAAAATTACAGAAATTGAGGTTTTGCAATATAATTATGTTTAAAAGCTCCTAATAAATTACATGAACTCCTAAAATTTGATTAAAACTTGTTTTAAGTCCTTTTTGTTGAGGTTTCGGACGAGTGGGTCGAAATGGGCCTTTCAATGGACCCGTTGGAATTTTAACTGAGTAAAAAGTATAAAAATTGAGGTTTTGCAATATAATTATGTTGAAAAGCTTATAATAAATTATTTTTACTCCTAAAATATGATCAAAACTTGTTTTACGGTCCTTTATTTAGAGTTTTCGGACGTGTGGGTCTAAATGGGCCTTTCAGTGGACCCGCTGGAATTTTAACTGAGTAAAATGTATATAAGTTGAATTTTTGCAATATAATTGTGTTTAAAAGCTCCTAATCATTTATTTTAACTCCTAAAATTTGATTAAAACTTTTTTGCGGTCCTTTTTGTATCGATTTCGAACGAGAAGGTCTAAATGGGCCTTACAATGGATCCGTTGGAATTTTAACTGAGTAAAAAGTACAGAAATTGAGGTTTAGCAATATAATTGTGTTGAAAAGCTCCTAATCAATTATTTGAACTCATAAAATTTGATTAAAACCTGTTTTGCGATCCTTTTTGTCGAGGTTTCGGACGAGCAGGTCTAAATGGGTCTTTCAATGGACCCGTTGGAATTTTAAATGAGTAAAAAGTATAGAAATTGAGGTTATGCAATATAATTTTGTTGAAAAGCTCCTAATCAGTTACATGAACTCCTAAAATTTGATTAAAACTTGTTTTGCAGTCCTTTTTGTAGAGGTTTCGGACGAGCGGGTCGAAATGGGCCTTTCAATGGACCCATTGGAATTTTAACTGAGTAAAAAGTACAGAAATTGAGATTTTGCAATATAATTGTGTTGAAAAGTTCCTAACCAATTACATGAACTCCTAAAATTTGATTAAAATTTGTTTTGCAATCCTTTTTGTAGAGGTTTCGGACGAGCGAGTCGAAATGGGCCTCTTAATGGACCCGTTGGAATTTTAACTGTGTAAAAAGTACATAAATTGAGGTTTTGCAATATAATTGTGTTAAAAGCTCCTAATCAATTATTTGAACTCCTAAAATTTGATTAAAACTTTTTTTGCGGTTCTTTTTGTAGAGGTTTCGAACGAGCAGGTCTAAATGGGCCTTTCAATGGACCCGTTGGAAATTTAACTGAGTAAAAATTACAGAAATTGAGGTTTTGCAATATAATTGTGTTGAAAAGCTCCTAATCAATTATATGAACTCCTAAAATTTGATTAAAACTTTTTTTGTGGTCCATTTTGTAGTGGTTTTGGACGAGCAGGTCTAAATGGGCCTTTCAATGGATCCGTTGAAATTTTAACTGAGTAAAAAGTACAGAAATTGAGGTTTTACAATATAATTCTGTTGAAAAACTCCTAATCAATTATTTGAACTCCAAAAATTTGATTAAAACATTTTTTTGCAGTCCTTTTTGTAGAGGTTTCGGACGAGCAGGTCTAAATGGGCCTTTCAATGGACCCGTTGGAATTATAACTGAGTAAAAAGTACAGAAATTGAGGTTTTGCAACATAATTGTGTTGAAAATCTCCTAATCAATTACATGATCTCCTAAAATTTGATTAAAACTTGTTTTGCGTCCCTTTTTGTATAGGTTTCGGACGAGCATGTCTAAATGGGCCTTTCAATGGACCCGTTGGAATTTTAACTGAGTAAAAATTATAAAAATTGAGGTTTTGCAATATAATTGTGTTGGAAAGCTTATAATCAATTATTTGTACTCCTAAAATATGATCAAAACTTGTTTTGCGGTCCTTAATGTAGAGGTTTCGGACGTGCGGGTCTAAATGGGCCTTTCAATGGACCCGTTGGAATTTTAACTGAGTAAAATGTATATAAATTGAATTTTTGCAATACAATTGTGTTGAAAAGCTCATAATCATTTATTTGAACTCCTAAAATTTGATTAAAATGTTTTTGCGGTCCTTTTTGTATCAGTTTCAGTGGAGCAGGTCTAAATGGGCCTTACAATGGACCCGTTGGAATTTTAACTGAGTAAAAAGTATAGAAATTGAGGTTTTGAAATATAATTTGTTGAAAAGCTCCTAATCAATTACATGATCTCCTAAATTTTGATTAAAACTTGTTTTGCGGCCCTTTTTGTAGAGGTTTCGGACGAGCATGTCTAAATGGGCCTTTCAATGGACCCGTTGGAATTTTAACTGAGTAAAAAGTATAAAAATTAAGGTTTTGCAAATTAATTGTGTTGAAAAGCTCATAATAAATTATTTTTACTCCTAAAATATAGAGATTGAAGTTTTGCAATATAATTGTGTTGAAAAGCTTCTAATCATTTATTTGAACTCCTAAAATTTGATTAAAACTTTTTTGCGGTCCTTTTTGTATCGATTTCGGACGAGCAGGTCTAAATGGGCCTTACAATGGACCTTTTGAAATTTTAACTGAGTAAAAAGTACAGAAATTGAGGTTTTGCAATATAATTGTGTTGAAATGCTCCTAATCAATTATTTGAACTCCTAAAATTTGATTAAAACTTGTTTTGCGGTCCTTTTTGTCGAGGTTTTGGACGAGCAGGTCTAAATGAGGCTTTCAATGGACCCGTTGGAATTTTAACTGAGTAAAAAGTACAGAAATTGAGGTTTTGCAATATAATTGTGTTGAAAAGATCCTAATCAATTACAAGAACTCCTAAAATTCTATTAAAACTTGTTTTGCAGTCCTTTTTGTTGAGATTTCGGACGAGCAGGTCGAAATGGGTCTTTTCTATGGACCTGTTGGAATTTTAACTAGTAAAAAGTATAAAAATTGAGGTTTTGCAATATAATTATGTTGAAAAGTTCATAATAAATTATTTGTACTCCTAAAATATGATCAAAACTTGTTTTGCGGTCCTTTATTTAGAGGTTTCTGACGTACGAGTCTAAATGGGCCTTTTAGTGGACCCGTTGGAATTTTAACTGAGTAAAATGTATAAAAATTGAAATTTTGCAATATAATTGTTTTGAAAAGCTCCTAATCATTTATTTGAACTCCTAAAATTTGATTAAAACTTTTTTGCGGTCCTTTTTGTATCGGTTTCGGACGAGCATGTCTAAATAGGCCTTACAATGGACCCGTTGGAATTTTTTTTGAAGAAAGGGCCTCATTAAAAACCCCACTAATCCTTACTGGGCTGGCCCAGTTAGGGTCCTAGGAGGGGAAAAGAGTACCCAAATATATTATAAATCATGGTGGTTGGTGAACAACCGGTACAAATGTTCGCAAATCATCGGGCAAGCCCGGTCCAAAATACAAAGAGGATCTAGAATGAAGGGCCCAATTGGCGATATAGTGAGCTAAAGCATTAGCTGTATGCGGTACATAAAGTAAACATAAACCAGTGACAGTATCAAAGAAAGATCTAGCTGTCTGAATCTGCCGCTGAAGGGGGGGAGGCATCCTGGCCGGCTTGACGTAGCCTATTAATTATCAGGGCTGCGTCCGACTCAAGATGAAACCCTTGCCAGCCAGCGTCTGCACCGAGTGTGACTCCTGCGATGATAGCGTGGATTTTCGCGGATGGAGAATTTGCGGTGTCAACCAAGAAGAGAGCCCGTCCTAGCAAGATAGCTCCAGTGGTGTCACGAGCCACAATACCAATGCCAGCGGAACCCGTAGCTGCATTGAAAGCGCCATCGACATTGATTTTGATCGTCCCAGCCGGTGGTGGTCTCTAGACAGGTTGGGAAAAGGCTGGCTCCGTCTGCGGTCGCGTCGTGGTATGGTGTGAGTTGGCCGAGATGTAGTCGCGAAGTAGTTCCTGTGAGTTCATCAGAGTAAGCCAAGGGGGCTGTAGACGCTGAGAATGGACCCAGTCATTCCTCCTGTTCCATAGATTCCACAAGTTAGTCAGGAGAAGATCGAATTGTGCGCGAGATAGAAGCGCAGCTCCCTGTTCGAGCCAGAGGGTAACCTAGGTGGCCGTGTTGTCGCATAACGCACGGGGAAGCCAGCAAGGCTTAGAACCTCGGCGGCGCCAGGGCAGTCTCGAAATGCATGAATCGCAATTTCAAGAATCGAGGGACAGACCCGTTGGAATTTTAACTGAGTAAAAAGTACAGAAATTGAGGTTTTGCAATATAATTGTGTTGAAAAGCTCCTAATCAATTATTTGAACTCCTAATATTTGAATAAAACATTTTTGCGGTCCTTTTTGTAGAGGTTTCAGACGAGCAGGTCGAAATGGGCCTTTCAATGGACCCGTTGGAATTTTAACTGAGTAAAAAGTACAGAAATTGAGGTTTTGCAATATAATTGTGTTGAAAAGCTCCTAATCAATTACATGAACACCTTAAATTTGATTAAAACTTTTTTTGTGGTCCTTTTTGTAGAGGTTTCGGACGAGCGGGTCTAAATGGGCCTTTCAATGGACCCGTTGAAATTTTAACTGTGTAAAAAGTACAGAAATTGAGGTTTTGCAATATAATTTTGTTGAAAAGCTCCTAATCAATTATTTGAACTCCTAAAATTTGATTAAAACTTTTTTTTGCGGTTCTTTTTGTAGAGGTTTCGGACGAGCAGGTCTAAATGGGCCTTTCAATGGACCCGTTGGAATTTTAACTGAGTAAAAAGTATAAAAATTGAGGTTTTGCAATATAATTGTGTTGAAAATCTCATAATCAATTATTTGTACTTCTAAAATATGATCAAAACTTGTTTTGCGGTTCTTTATCTAGAGGTTTCGGACGTTCGGGTCTAAATGGGCCTTTTTAATGGACCCGTTGGAATTTTAACTGAGTAAAATGTATAAAATTGAAGTTTTGCAATATAATTGTGTTGAAAAGCTCCTAATCATTTATTTGAACTCCTAAATTTTGTTTAAAACTTTTTTGCGGTCCTCTTTGTATCGGTTTCGGACGAGCAGGTCTAAATGGGCCTTACATTGGACCCGTTAGAATTTTAACTGAGTAAAAAGTACAAAAATTGAGGTTTTGCAATATAATTTTGTTGAAAAGCTCCTAATCAATTATTTGAACTCCTAAAATTTGATTAAAACATGTTTTGCGGTCCTTTTGTCGAGGTTTCGGACGAGAAGGTCTAAATGGACCTTTCAATGGACCCGTTGGAATTTTAACTGAGTAAAAATTACAGAAATTGAGGTTTTGCAATATAATTATGTTTAAAAGCTCCTAATAAATTACATGAACTCCTAAAATTTGATTAAAACTTGTTTTAAGTCCTTTTTGTTGAGGTTTCGGACGAGTGGGTCGAAATGGGCCTTTCAATGGACCCGTTGGAATTTTAACTGAGTAAAAAGTATAAAAATTGAGGTTTTGCAATATAATTATGTTGAAAAGCTTATAATAAATTATTTTTACTCCTAAAATATGATCAAAACTTGTTTTACGGTCCTTTATTTAGAGTTTTCGGACGTGTGGGTCTAAATGGGCCTTTCAGTGGACCCGCTGGAATTTTAACTGAGTAAAATGTATATAAGTTGAATTTTTGCAATATAATTGTGTTTAAAAGCTCCTAATCATTTATTTTAACTCCTAAAATTTGATTAAAACTTTTTTGCGGTCCTTTTTGTATCGATTTCGAACGAGAAGGTCTAAATGGGCCTTACAATGGATCCGTTGGAATTTTAACTGAGTAAAAAGTACAGAAATTGAGGTTTAGCAATATAATTGTGTTGAAAAGCTCCTAATCAATTATTTGAACTCATAAAATTTGATTAAAACCTGTTTTGCGATCCTTTTTGTCGAGGTTTCGGACGAGCAGGTCTAAATGGGTCTTTCAATGGACCCGTTGGAATTTTAAATGAGTAAAAAGTATAGAAATTGAGGTTATGCAATATAATTTTGTTGAAAAGCTCCTAATCAGTTACATGAACTCCTAAAATTTGATTAAAACTTGTTTTGCAGTCCTTTTTGTAGAGGTTTCGGACGAGCGGGTCGAAATGGGCCTTTCAATGGACCCATTGGAATTTTAACTGAGTAAAAAGTACAGAAATTGAGATTTTGCAATATAATTGTGTTGAAAAGTTCCTAACCAATTACATGAACTCCTAAAATTTGATTAAAATTTGTTTTGCAATCCTTTTTGTAGAGGTTTCGGACGAGCGAGTCGAAATGGGCCTCTTAATGGACCCGTTGGAATTTTAACTGTGTAAAAAGTACATAAATTGAGGTTTTGCAATATAATTGTGTTAAAAGCTCCTAATCAATTATTTGAACTCCTAAAATTTGATTAAAACTTTTTTTGCGGTTCTTTTTGTAGAGGTTTCGAACGAGCAGGTCTAAATGGGCCTTTCAATGGACCCGTTGGAAATTTAACTGAGTAAAAATTACAGAAATTGAGGTTTTGCAATATAATTGTGTTGAAAAGCTCCTAATCAATTATATGAACTCCTAAAATTTGATTAAAACTTTTTTTGTGGTCCATTTTGTAGTGGTTTTGGACGAGCAGGTCTAAATGGGCCTTTCAATGGATCCGTTGAAATTTTAACTGAGTAAAAAGTACAGAAATTGAGGTTTTACAATATAATTCTGTTGAAAAACTCCTAATCAATTATTTGAACTCCAAAAATTTGATTAAAACATTTTTTTGCAGTCCTTTTTGTAGAGGTTTCGGACGAGCAGGTCTAAATGGGCCTTTCAATGGACCCGTTGGAATTATAACTGAGTAAAAAGTACAGAAATTGAGGTTTTGCAACATAATTGTGTTGAAAATCTCCTAATCAATTACATGATCTCCTAAAATTTGATTAAAACTTGTTTTGCGTCCCTTTTTGTATAGGTTTCGGACGAGCATGTCTAAATGGGCCTTTCAATGGACCCGTTGGAATTTTAACTGAGTAAAAATTATAAAAATTGAGGTTTTGCAATATAATTGTGTTGGAAAGCTTATAATCAATTATTTGTACTCCTAAAATATGATCAAAACTTGTTTTGCGGTCCTTAATGTAGAGGTTTCGGACGTGCGGGTCTAAATGGGCCTTTCAATGGACCCGTTGGAATTTTAACTGAGTAAAATGTATATAAATTGAATTTTTGCAATACAATTGTGTTGAAAAGCTCATAATCATTTATTTGAACTCCTAAAATTTGATTAAAATGTTTTTGCGGTCCTTTTTGTATCAGTTTCAGTGGAGCAGGTCTAAATGGGCCTTACAATGGACCCGTTGGAATTTTAACTGAGTAAAAAGTATAGAAATTGAGGTTTTGAAATATAATTTGTTGAAAAGCTCCTAATCAATTACATGATCTCCTAAATTTTGATTAAAACTTGTTTTGCGGCCCTTTTTGTAGAGGTTTCGGACGAGCATGTCTAAATGGGCCTTTCAATGGACCCGTTGGAATTTTAACTGAGTAAAAAGTATAAAAATTAAGGTTTTGCAAATTAATTGTGTTGAAAAGCTCATAATAAATTATTTTTACTCCTAAAATATAGAGATTGAAGTTTTGCAATATAATTGTGTTGAAAAGCTTCTAATCATTTATTTGAACTCCTAAAATTTGATTAAAACTTTTTTGCGGTCCTTTTTGTATCGATTTCGGACGAGCAGGTCTAAATGGGCCTTACAATGGACCTTTTGAAATTTTAACTGAGTAAAAAGTACAGAAATTGAGGTTTTGCAATATAATTGTGTTGAAATGCTCCTAATCAATTATTTGAACTCCTAAAATTTGATTAAAACTTGTTTTGCGGTCCTTTTTGTCGAGGTTTCGGACGAGCAGGTCTAAATGAGGCTTTCAATGGACCCGTTGGAATTTTAACTGAGTAAAAAGTACAGAAATTGAGGTTTTGCAATATAATTGTGTTGAAAAGATCCTAATCAATTACAAGAACTCCTAAAATTCTATTAAAACTTGTTTTGCAGTCCTTTTTGTTGAGATTTCGGACGAGCAGGTCGAAATGGGTCTTTTCTATGGACCTGTTGGAATTTTAACTAGTAAAAAGTATAAAAATTGAGGTTTTGCAATATAATTATGTTGAAAAGTTCATAATAAATTATTTGTACTCCTAAAATATGATCAAAACTTGTTTTGCGGTCCTTTATTTAGAGGTTTCTGACGTACGAGTCTAAATGGGCCTTTTAGTGGACCCGTTGGAATTTTAACTGAGTAAAATGTATAAAAATTGAAATTTTGCAATATAATTGTTTTGAAAAGCTCCTAATCATTTATTTGAACTCCTAAAATTTGATTAAAACTTTTTTGCGGTCCTTTTTGTATCGGTTTCGGACGAGCATGTCTAAATAGGCCTTACAATGGACCCGTTGGAATTTTTTTTGAAGAAAGGGCCTCATTAAAAACCCCACTAATCCTTACTGGGCTGGCCCAGTTAGGGTCCTAGGAGGGGAAAAGAGTACCCAAATATATTATAAATCATGGTGGTTGGTGAACAACCGGTACAAATGTTCGCAAATCATCGGGCAAGCCCGGTCCAAAATACAAAGAGGATCTAGAATGAAGGGCCCAATTGGAGATATAGTGAGCTAAAGCATTAGCTGTATGCGGTACATAAAGTAAACATAAACCAGTGACAGTATCAAAGAAAGATCTAGCTGTCTGAATCTGCCGCTGAAGGGGGGGAGGCATCCTGGCCGGCTTGACGTAGCCTATTAATTATCAGGGCTGCGTCCGACTCAAGATGAAACCCTTGCCAGCCAGCGTCTGCACCGAGTGTGACTCCTGCGATGATAGCGTGGAGTTTCGCGGATGGAGAATTTGCGGTGTCAACCAAGAAGAGAGCCCGTCCTAGCAAGATAGCTCCAGTGGTGTCACGAGCCACAATACCAATGCCAGCGGAACCCGTAGCTGCATTGAAAGCGCCATCGACATTGATTTTGATCGTCCCAGCCGGTGGTGGTCTCTAGACAGGTTGGGAAAAGGCTGGCTCCGTCTGCGGTCGCGTCGTGGTATGGTGTGAGTTGGCCGAGATGTAGTCGCGAAGTAGTTCCTGTGAGTTCATCAGAGTAAGCCAAGGGGGCTGTAGACGCTGAGAATGGACCCAGTCATTCCTCCTGTTCCATAGATTCCACAAGTTAGTCAGGAGAAGATCGAATTGTGCGCGAGATAGAAGCGCAGCTCCCTGTTCGAGCCAGAGGGTAACCTAGGTGGCCGTGTTGTCGCATAACGCACGGGGAAGCCAGCAAGGCTTAGAACCTCGGCGGCGCCAGGGCAGTCTCGAAATGCATGAATCGCAATTTCAAGAATCGAGGGACAGACCCGTTGGAATTTTAACTGAGTAAAAAGTACAGAAATTGAGGTTTTGCAATATAATTGTGTTGAAAAGCTCCTAATCAATTATTTGAACTCCTAATATTTGAATAAAACATTTTTGCGGTCCTTTTTGTAGAGGTTTCAGACGAGCAGGTCGAAATGGGCCTTTCAATGGACCCGTTGGAATTTTAACTGAGTAAAAAGTACAGAAATTGAGGTTTTGCAATATAATTGTGTTGAAAAGCTCCTAATCAATTACATGAACACCTTAAATTTGATTAAAACTTTTTTTGTGGTCCTTTTTGTAGAGGTTTCGGACGAGCGGGTCTAAATGGGCCTTTCAATGGACCCGTTGAAATTTTAACTGTGTAAAAAGTACAGAAATTGAGGTTTTGCAATATAATTTTGTTGAAAAGCTCCTAATCAATTATTTGAACTCCTAAAATTTGATTAAAACTTTTTTTTGCGGTTCTTTTTGTAGAGGTTTCGGACGAGCAGGTCTAAATGGGCCTTTCAATGGACCCGTTGGAATTTTAACTGAGTAAAAAGTATAAAAATTGAGGTTTTGCAATATAATTGTGTTGAAAATCTCATAATCAATTATTTGTACTCCTAAAATATGATCAAAACTTGTTTTGCGGTCCTTTATCTAGAGGTTTCGGACGTTCGGGTCTAAATGGGCCTTCAATGGACTCGTTGGAATTTTAACTGAGTAAAAAGTACAGAAATTTAGGTTTTGCAATATAATTGTGTTGAAAAGCTCATAATCAATTACATGAACTCCTAAAATTTGATTAAAACTTGTTTTGCAGTCCTTTTTGTAGAGGTTTCGGACGAGCGGGTCGAAATGGGCCTTTCAATGAATCCGTTGGAATTTTGACTGAGCAAAAAGTACAGAAATTGAGGTTTTGCAATATAATTGTGTTGAAAAGCTCCTAATCAATTAGATGAACTCCAAAATTTGATTAAAACTTGTTTTTCAATCCTTTTTGTAGAGGTTTCAGACGAGCAGTCTAAATGGGCCTATCAATGGACCCGTTAGAAATTTAACTGAGTAAAAAGTAAAGAAATTGAGGATTTGCAATATAATTGTGTTGAAAATATCCTAATAAATTACATGATCTCCTAAAATTTGATTAAAACTTGTTTTACGGCCCTTTTTGTAGAGGTTTCGTCTGAGCATGTCTAAATGGGCCTTTCAATGGACCCGTTGGAATTTTAACTGAGTAAAAAGTATAAAAATTGAGGTTTTGCAATATAATTGTTTTGAAAAGCTCATAATCAATTATTTGTACTCCTAAAATATGATCAAAACTTGTTTTGCGGTCCTTTATGTAAAGGTTTCGGACGTGCGGGTCTAAATGGGCCTTTCAATGGACCCGTTGGAATTTTAACTGAGTAAAATGTCTAAAAATTGAAGTTTTGCAATATAATTGTGTTGAAAAGCTTCTAATCATTTATTTGAACTCCTAAAATTTGATTAAAACTTTTTTGCGGTCCTTTTTGTATCGGTTTCGGACGAGTAGGTCTAAATGGGCCTTACAATGGACCCGTTCGAATTTTAACTGAGTAAAAAGTACATAAATTGAGGTTTTGCAATATAATTGTCTTGAAAAGTTCCTAATCAATTATTTGAACTCCTAAAATTTGATTAAAACTTGTTATACAGTCCTTTTTGTCGAGGTTTCGACGAGCAGGTCTAAATGGGCCTTTCAATGGACCCGTTGGAATTTTAACTGAGTAAAAAGTATAAAAATTGAGGTTTTGCAATATAATTGTGTTGAAAATCTCATAATAAATTATTTGTACTCCTAAAATATGATCAAAGCTTGTTTTGCTGTCCTTTATCTATAAGTTTCGGACGTTCGGGTCTAAATGAGCCTTTTAATGGACCCGTTGGAATTTTAACTAAGTAAAATGTATAAAAATTGAAGTTTTGCAATATAATTGTGTTGAAAAGCTCCTAATCATTTATTTGAACTCCTAAATTTTGTTTAAAACTTTTTTGCGGTCCTTTTTGTATCGGTTTCGGACGAGCAGGTCTAAATGGGCCTTACATTGGACCCGTTAGAATTTTAACTGAGTAAAAAGTACAAAAATTGAGGTTTTGCAATATAATTTTGTTGAAAAGCTCCTAATCAATTATTTGAACTCCTAAAATTTGATTAAAACTTGTTTTGTGGTCCTTTTGTCGAGGTTTCGGACGAGAAGTTCTAAATGGGCCTTTCAATGGACCCGTTGGAATTTTAACTGAGTAAAAATTACAGAAATTGAGGTTTTGCAATATAATTGTGTTTAAAAGCTCCTAATAAATTACATGAACTCATAAAATTTGATTAAAACTTGTTTTGCAGTCCTTTTTGTTGAAGTTTCGGACGAGCGGGTCGAAATGGGCCTTTCAATGGACACGTTGGAATTTTAACTGAGTAAAAAGTATAAAAATTTAGGTTTTGCAATATAATTATGTTGAAAAGCTTATAATAAATTATTTTTACTCCTAAAATATGATCAAAACTTGTTTTACGGTCCTTTATGTAGAGGTTTCGGACGTGTGGGTCTAAATGGGCCTTTCAGTGGACCCGCTGGAATTTTAACTGAGTAAAATGTATATAAGTTGAATTTTTGCAATATAATTGTGTTTAAAAGCTCCTAATCATTTATTTTAACTCCTAAAATTTGATTAAAACTTTTTTGCGGTCCTTTTTGGATCGATTTCGGACGAGCAGGTCTAAATGGGCCTTACAATGGATCCGTTGGAATTTTAACTGAGTGAAAAGTACAGAAATTGAGGTTTAGCAATATAATTGTGTTGAAAAGCTCCTAATCAATTATTTGAACTCCTAAAATTTGATTAAAACCTGTTTTGCGATCCTTTTTGTCGAGGTTTCGGACGAGCAGGTCTAAATGGGTCTTTCAATGGACCCGTTGGAATTTTAAATGAGTAAAAAGTACAGAAATTGAGGTTATGCAATATAATTTTGTTGAAAAGCTCCTAATCAATTACATGAACTCCTAAAATTTGATTAAAACTTGTTTTGCAGTCCTTTTTGTAGAGGTTTCGGACGAGCGGGTCGAAATGGGCCTTTCAATGGACCCGTTGGAATTTTAACTGAGTAAAAAGTAAAGAAATTGAGGTTTTGCAATATAATTGTGTTGAAAAGTTCCTAATCAATTACATGAACTCCTAAAATTTGATTAAAATTTGTTTTGCAGTCCTTTTGTAGAGGTTTCGGACAAGCGGGTCGAAATGGGCCTCTTAATGGACCCGTTGGAATTTTAACTGTGTAAAAAGTATAGAAATTGAGGTTTTGCAATATAATTGTGTTAAAAGCTCCTAATCAATTATTTGAACTCCTAATATTTGAATAAAACATTTTTGCAGTCCTTTTTGTAGAGGTTTCGGACGAGCATGTCTAAATGTGCCTTTCAATGGGCCCGTTGGAAGTTTAACTGAGTAAAAAGTAAAAAAAAATTGAGGTTTTTGAATATAATTGTGTTGAAAAGCTCCTAATCAATTATTATAACTCCTAAAATTTGATTACAACTATTTTTGCGGTCCTTTTTGTCGAGGTTTCGGACGAGCAGGTCTAAATGGGCTTTTCAATGGACCCGTTAGAATTTTAACTGAGTAAAAAGTAAAGATATTAAGGTTTTGCAATATAATTGTGTTGAAAAGCTCCTAATCAATTTGTAAAACCTATGTTTGATTTTGATATAACTAGATCTTTAAGGATCAATTTGAAAAACTTAAAATTGTTTTTATAAGTCCCTTAATAAGTTTTAAAACACCAACACTTTAAAACTGATTTGTAAAACTCAAACTCAAAATATTTTCTAAGTGTTCCAAGGAAAAACCATTGAAAATCGTTCAGGTGTATCGATACACTACCAAGCGTATCGATACCTTTTTGCCAAACTTGGTTACTATCGGAACACGTATCGATACGGTAAACCCTCGTATCGATACGCCCCTGTGTTAAAATTCAAGGAGTTTGAATAGCGTACCGATACGGCAAACCCTAGTATCGATACGGGCTTTATAATTTTTAAATATTAAGTCGGTTTAAAAATATGACCGTTGGTGTCAGTTGGTAGGTAACCAAAACTTTAAAAGGTCGTTGACCCGTATCGATACGCCTCACCCCCGTACCGATACGGATATCGACAGTGAGCTATGTTGAGAAAAAGGTATCGATACGGCCTTTACCGTTTCGATACCCCGTACCGATACGCTTACACGCGTATCTATACCCCCTATTTATTGCACACAACGGCTCTTTCTTTTCTGAGACAGGTACCAATACACCTTCCCGCGTACCGATACTGGTAGCTGCAGAAGTGCATTTATGGTGGTAAGAGAGGGTTCCAACGGCTCCATTTATGTTCCCAACCACCCAAACGGCTAGAAATCAATGAGGAGGTATAAAAGAGACATCTAAAAGCATCAGCAACAACTATTGATCTTCAAGAAAACATCTATTCATCAAATCCAAGCAATTGTGCAAAATTTCATATTGTCTAGAAACCCCAAGTGTAATTCTCATTCTTATCTTGTTCAATTGGTTTGAGTGCTTGTAATTGGGCTATCATTTGTATTGAGAGATACTTCATTAGCCAACAAATTTCTTTGTTCTCTTGTTGTGAGGATTGGGTTGAATTTTGGGTAGAAAATTCAACCGAAATTGTAAGGGTTGCCCCCTTAGCCTAGAAAAGGGGAAGAGCAATTAGTGGAATTGTTGCAAATCCTTAGTGAAGCTAAGGTAGTGGATGTAGAGTTCATTTGGAACTTGAACCACTCTAAAATCCCTTGTCTATTATTTTTAATTTGCAATTTCCACCACAAAGTCTTTAAAAATCCAATTCACCCCCCTCTTGGTTTATATCGATCTTTCGATCCACTCAACAATTGGTATCAGAGCCTACCTCTTTGAGGATTAACAACCACAAGAGGAGTTCCTTGGAAGAGTGTGATCATCAAATATCAAGAGATGGCTTCAACCTCCGTTTCGGGCATGTACGAGTCACAATCCACTACAAAGCCTCCTTTCTTCACTGGTGATAACTATTCTTTTTGGAAGAATAGAATGCGTCTCTTCATCAAGTCAAATGACTATCTAGTGTGGGATGTCATTGAAGATGGGCCATATATTCCATTGAAGAAAGATGATGAAGGCAAGATGGTTTTGAAGAAGAAAGTGGAGATGAGTGAAGAGGAGAGGAAAAAGATTCAAGTCAATGATAAAGCTCTCCACATGCTATTTTGTTCTTTCGGTCCGGACATCTATTCAAAGGTCTCATCCATTGAGAGTGCCAAAGAAGTGTGGGACACACTTGAGACTACTTATGAGGGCACCAACGATGTTAAAGAAACTAAGATTGGCATTCTCAATCTTAGTTATGAAAATTTCAAGATGGAGCCCGATGAGACGGTGTCAAAGATGTTTGATCGTTTCTCCACCATTGTCAATGGGCTAAAGGGTTTTGGAGAAATCATACCGGAAGACAAGCTTGTCCGGAAGCTACTCTATTCACTTCCCGAGTCTTGGGATGGGAAGAGAACCGCTATCATTGAAGCAAAGAATTTGAAAACTTTGAAGCTTGATGAGCTTGTGGGTTCTCTCCTTACTCATAAGATCATGAAGCAAGGAAGGGAAGATGAGAAGAAGAAAGAAAAGAAAAGGGTAGAGAAGCTTGAGGTTGAGAAGAAGAAGAAGATGGGAATAGCTCTCAAGGCTAAAGCTTCACAACATGAAGAGAGCTCATCTAGTGAGGAGGATGAACTCGAAGAATTGGCTATGATAGCCAAACGATTCTCACGTTTTATGAGGTCCAACCGGGGAAGAAAAATCCAAAAGAAGATGGACTTCAAAAGCAAGAACAAAGATGAAGGAAAGGATCCAATCATTTGCTTTGAGTGCAAACAACCCGGTCACATACGTTCGGAGTGCCCTCAACTCAAGAAGAAGGGCTTTGAGAAGAGGAAGAAGCTCAAAGCCAAGCTTGCTACTTGGAGTGATTAGGAGTCATCGGAGGATGACGAACAAGAAGTGGCTAACCTTTGCCTCATGGCACTTGAGGAAGATTCCTCCATGGTAACCTCTAACTCATCTACTTTAGATTTTTCATATGAAGAATTAAATGATGCATATGATGAGTTACAAGAGGTCTATGATGAATTAGTTGAGAAATATAAAGAGTCGGTCATTAGGAATAAGAAGATTATTTTGGAACTAAATGAGAAAAATGACTCACTTATTCAAGCTAATTCAAAATTTGAGAAAAAGATTGTAGGATTAAAAGATGAACTAAAATTCTTTCAAGATGAAAATGTTGATCTTAATAATCTTTTGTCTCAATGTAATAGTGAACACCAAAAAGTGTTGAATGAGCTAAATGAGCTCAAAAAGTCCTTTAAAAATGTTGGTAGTGTCAAGCATGAGATAGGTGAATCCTCTAGAACAAACCAACCTAAGAAAAGGACTAACTACTACAAACAAGGTAGCTTTCCTAGACATAGTAGAGCTAAAAGAATTAGAAGTGTATGGGTTCCTAAGGAACTTGTAAAATCTAATAATATTATTGCTATGTCTTCTTGGATTCCTAAGGGAACCAAGGTTTTGAGAGCTAACACTCATGGACCCAAAATGATTTGGGTACCAAAAACAAAAGTTTAATATCTTTGTTTGTAGGGGGAGCATTGCTACAAGGCCAAAGCACAAAGTCAAAACTCATGGTACCTTGATAGTGGATGCTCAAGGCATATGACCGGAGACAAGAGTAGATTCATGGATCTAAAGCCAAAAAGTGGAGGAGTAGTAACATTTGGTGACAACTCCAAAGGCCACATTAAAGGTATTGGCTCCATAGGTAATCACTCTACTATTCTTATTGAAAATGTCTTATATGTCGATGGTCTTAAACACAATTTATTGAGCATAAGTCAATTGTGTGATAAAGGATTTAATGTTTTATTTGATAAAAATGGATGCAAAATTGTAGACATTAAATCTAATAATATTATGCTCATAGGTCATCGCATAGGGAACATATATATGGTGCATCTAGATGACATACATACATCTCATGCATGCTTAGTTTCACAAAATGAAAATGATGCATGGTTGTGGCATAGGAAACTAGGACATGCTAGCATAAGTGTTTTAGAAAAACTAGTCTCTCTTAACCTAGTTAGAGGTTTACCCAAGATAAAATTTACAAATGATAAAATTTGTGATGCATGCTCTAAGGGTAAACAACATAGGTCTTCCTTTAAATCCATTAATGATGTTTCTACTAGTAGATGCTTACAACTAATCCACATGGATTTATTTGGGCCAATTAGGACTATGAGCTTGGGTGGTAAGTCTTATGCTTTTGTACTTGTTGATGATTTTTCTAGATTTACTTGGGTTCTATTTTTAAGTACTAATGATGAGGCTTTGGAAAAATTCATCACATTTTCAAAACTAACCCAAAATGATCTTGAACTTAGAATTTCACATATTAGAAGTGATCATGGAACCGAGTTTCAAAATTTAGGGTTTGAAGATTTTTTAAATGAAAATGGTATTAGCCATAATTTTTTGGCTCCTCGAACTCCTCAACAAAATGGGGTAGTTGAGAGGAAAAATAGAACTTTGCAAGAAATGGCTAGAACTATGCTTTGTGAAAACAATTTACCTAAATATTTTTGGGCGGAAGCCACAAACACCGCTTGCTACATTGTAAATCGAGTAATGATTAGGCCAATTTTAAAGAAAACACCTTATGAGATTTTAAAATCTAAAAAACCTAACATTAGCTATTTTCACCCTTTTGGTTGCAAGTGTTTTCTTTTAAATAGTGGAAAAGACAACTTAGGTAAATTTGATGCAAAAAGTGATGAAGCTATTTTTATAGGTTACTTTTTAACCTCTAAAGCCTATCGAGTATTTAACAAAAGAACTTTAGTAGTAGAAGAATCCATTCATGTTGTATTCGATGATAACCTCCTTCCTAGGAAGGATTGTTGTGATGATGATGATGTAGGAATCATAAATGCCTTTGATGGAGGTCAAACTTCAAAGGAGGATGAGATTCCAACAAAAGAAGAGGACACACAAGATCCACCTCTTGAAGCCTTGAAGGACTTGGCTATTGAGGAAAAGGAAGTGAGCTACCCAAGGGAGTTGAACTATGTCAAAGATGGTGAAATCTTGGGTGATCCATCCAAGGGGGTAACTACTCGTTCTTCTCTTAGATTAATGAATCATGCTGCATTTATCTCACGCATACAACCTAAAAATATTAAAGAAGCATTGAAAGATGACTTTTGGATTATGGCTATGCAAGAAGAGTTAAATCAATTTGAGAGAAGTAATGTTTGGACATTAGTTGATAGGCCTAGTAATCAATCTACAATAGGAACTAAGTGGGTCTTTAGGAACAAGCTAGATGAGAGTGGTAACATTGTAAGAAATAAAGCTAGACTTGTAGCACAAGGTTACACTCAAGAAGAGGGAATAGATTTTGATGAAACCTATGCACCCGTAGCTAGAATGGAAGCTATTAGGATGTTGCTTGCATATGCATGTTATCATAATTTCAAGCTTTTTCAAATGGATGTTAAAAGCGCATTTTTAAATGGTTTTATAAATGAAGAAGTGTATGTGGAACAACCACCGGGTTTTGAAGACTCAAAATTTCCAAATCATGTTTTCAAACTTACCAAAGCTCTTTATGGTTTAAAACAAGCTCCTAGAGCTTGGTATGAAAGACTTTCAAACTTTTTAATTGAAAAAGGATTTGAAAAAGGTAAGGTGGACACTACACTTTTTATAAAAATGTTTAAAAATGACATCTTAGTAGTTCAAATTTATGTTGATGATATTATTTTTGGTTCTACTAATGAATGTCATTGTCAAGAGTTTGCTAAGTTAATGCAAGGTGAATTTGAGATGAGCATGATGGGGGAGCTCTCATTCTTTTTGGGACTCCAAATCAAGCAAAAGAAGGATGGCACCTTCATCAACCAAGCAAAATACATAAAGGATATGCTCAAGAAGTTTGGCTTGGAGAATGCAAAGCCTCAAGCCACTCCTATGAGCTCATCTACAAAGCTTGACAAAGATGAAGGAGGTAAGTGTGTTGACTCTAAGCTTTATCGTTCTATGATTGGATCTTTGTTTTACCTTACCGCAAGTAGACCAGATATTTTGTTTAGTGTTTCCTTGTGTGCTAGGTTTCAAGCTAGTCCTAGAGAGTCTCACCTTATAGCCGTTAAGAGGATCTTTAGGTATCTTAGAGACACTCTTTGTTTAGGTCTTTGGTACCCTAGAGACTCTACCTGCAACCTTCATGCTTACTCGGATGCGGATTATGGGGATTGCAAAATCGATAGGAAAAGTACTTCGGGAACTTGTCAATTCTTAGGTAGTATGCTCATATCTTGGTTCTCTAAGAAACAAAATAGTGTAGCCTTATCTACCACCAAAGCCGAGTACATATCCTTAGGGAGTTGTTGTGCTCAAGTCCTTTGGATGAAGCAACAACTCTTAGATTATGGAATTAAAGTTGAAACCATACCTCTAAAATGTGACAACACTAGTGCAATATGTTTAACAAAAAATCCCATCCAACACTCTAGAACCAAACACATAGAAATAAGGCATCATTTCATTAGAGATCATTTCCTTAAGGAAGATGTGGTTATAGACTATGTAGACACCTTGAATCAATTAGCGGACATATTTACAAAACCCTTAGACAAAGAGCGTTTTTGGTCCATTAGGAGAGAGTTAGGTCTAGCTAGCCTATCTTGACCTTTTAGGACTTCTTTTGTGCTTAAATATGCTTGATCTTGTGAAATGCCATGTTTGTATGCTTAGACTTCTAATTTCATCCATGCCTATAGTTAGGGGGAGTATGCTTCTGTTAAAATATGCTTAGAACTGCTCATTCATCATTTGCATACCTTTAGGAGATGTTAAGTTCGAGCCTTTGGTTGTTCTTTGAACCAAATATGCATTTCTGGGCATACAGTATCGATACGGCTCTACGCGTATCGATACCTGTTCTTCATTCTATTTCCCAGAATTCACTTCGCTTCACGTGTATCGATATGATTAAACTCGTATCGATACGGGTCGTTTCGATACGGACCCCTCCGTTTCGATACGACTTTCCAACGGGCATTTTTGCGGAAAAGACAATTCTATCCCCGTATCGATACACCCTCAGGCGTATCGATACTCGACTGCGCTGATGGCATTAAATTGGCTTTTAATGAGTTCAACTTTTACCTAAATTCAAACTCTTCAAAACCTAATTAACCCTAGCCGTTTTTGCCTATAAAAAGGCCCTTCCTCCTTCATATTTTTCACACCTCATCTCAATTCTAAAAGAGTTTTTGAATCAAGCAAAGCTTTGTGCTCGCTCTCTCATCAATTGTGCTAGTTTTTCTTCAATCTCCCAAGTTCTATCAAGGTAATCTTTTTCCTTCTTTTTTTTTCTTTTTCAATTTTTGTTGTTGTTTTGTTTCATCTTTTCTTTTAAAGTTTTTGTCTTTCAAAACTTTTCTTCAAATTTTTCTCAAATTTTTTTTACCTTGATTTTTACTCAAATTGAAGAAATCCTTTTGCTTAATTCTCTTTTAGATCATGGCACCAAAAGAACCATCGAGGAAGCGTACAAGGGTTAATCAAGCCGGTGAATCCTCCACCCTTGGAGCTATTGCTCGTCCGAACTACTCAATCATCTATGAGCAATGCTTTGATGGCAATTCGGGTCTAACTCACTTTCTTCAATATGAGAATTATAAGATCCGTGCCGAAAGGGTAATATCTGTTCCTTTTCTCAATTCGGAGCGTTTTAAGTTTGAATATCTTCCTTTGTTTCATCGTTGGAACTTCATGGAGTTCATCTCTATTCCCGGTGTTTTCTATCGCCTTTTGGTTTTGATTTTCTATGCTAATGCTAAATGTATTAGTCGTGATGGGGAAGTTGTTGCAATTAGCTCTTACCTCATGGGGAAGAAAATTATTCTTGATGTCAAATCCATTTGTGAGGTTTTCAACTTAGAGCATGAAGGCCTTGATAATGAGCATGCTTTAGGGCATGTTCTTAGTGGATCCGTCACCACCCTAAATGCTCAAGACCGGATCTTACATTTGATGGTGTCATGGTGGTTTCGTCCCTCTGGAGGAAAATATTCCACCATCCTTCAAGTGGATGATTTTTGGATTCGGTGCTTCCATGAGAAAAAGCGACCAAATCTAGCTCGACTTATGTTCCAAGAGATCGTCTACCTCGTGCAAAATCGTCACACAACTCTCGTCACCTCCTTTACATATGGTACAACTTTGAGTTATTTCTTTATTAAAAAGGATATTGATTGCTCTTATGATTACCCAACTCCTCTCACCGATCCCATTGATGAGCGATCTCTTGCTCGGGTAAAGTTTTCATATTTTAATGGTGAATGGGTACGTCTTGCCGAGCTACCTCCCGAAGCCGCCGCCGTATTTGAAAAGGCTCAAGCTCCTCAATCTCCTCAAGTCCCACAACCCTCCATGGATGCTCTCATGACCTATCTCAATGAGCAATTTACCGGGTTGCGCACGGACATGAATACTCGTCTTACTTCAATGGAAACTACCTTTGATACAAGGATGACGGGTATGGAGAATCGCCTCACATCCCTTGAAAGCGAGCACAATTCTTTGAATATTTCCATTGCCGCTTTCCATGATGAGTGGCGTAATAGTATACGGGCTAATGAGCCTATGGGAGATGATGATGAAGATGATGAAAACGAAGAAGACGATGCCTAGACGTTTCTTCTTGTTTGTCATGCATATCATTTAGGATTTTCTATTTTATGCACCTATGCTTTATGTTCTTAGGATTAAGTTTGTTTTAGGATGAAAACCTATTCTTTGATTTCTTTTTTGCTTTTGTTTGGATTTCAAGTATGTTGCTTTGATGAATAAAATCTATGTTGCTTATTATACCTTTGATTTCTTTATGCACTTAATTGTCTCAAATAATTTTTGATCTAACAAAAAGGGCGAGAAGAAACTAGCTCACACTTCAAATATTTTGATTTTAATTCAAAGGTTACCAAGCTTATATTAAGGGGGAGTTAACTTTGTAAAGTTTTTCAAAAATGTCAAAAATTTTAAGTTTTAGTTTTGTTATATCAAAAAGGGGGAGATTGTAAAACCTATGTTTGATTTTGATATAACTAGATCTTTAAGGATCAATTTGAAAAACTTAAAATTGTTTTTATAAGTCCCTTAATAAGTTTTAAAACACCAACACTTTAAAACTGATTTGTAAAACTCAAACTCAAAATATTTTCTAAGTGTTCCAAGGCAAAACAATTGAAAATCGTTCAGGTGTATCGATACACTACCAAGCGTATCGATACCTTTTTGCCAAACTTGGTTACTGTCGGAACACGTATCGATACAGTAAACCCTCGTATCGATACGCCCTTGTGTTAAAATTCAAAGAGTTTGAATAGCGTACCGATACGGCAAACCCTCTTATCGATACGGGCTTTATAATTTTTAAATATTAAGTCGGTTTAAAAATATGATCGTTGGTGTCAGTTGGTTGGTAACCAAAACTTTAAAAGGTCGTTGACCCGTATCGATACGCCTAACCCCCGTACCGATACGGATATCGACAGTGAGCTAAGTTGAGAAAAAGGTATCGATACGGCCTTTACCGTTTCGATACCCCGTACCGATACGCTTACGCGCGTATCGATACCCCCTATTTATTGCAAACAACGGCTCTTTCTTTTCTGAGACAGGTACCGATACTGGTAGCTGCAGAAGTGCATTTATGGTGGTAAAAGAGGGTTCCAACGGCTCCATTTATGTTCCCAACCACCCAAACGGCTAGAAATCAATGAGGAGGTATAAAAGAGACATCTAAAAGCATCAGCAACAACTATTGATCTTCAAGTAAACATCTATTCATCAAATCCAAGCAATTGTGCAAAATTTCATATTGTCTAGAAACCCCAAGTGTAATTCTCATTCTTATCTTGTTCAATTGGGTTGAGTGCTTGTAATTGGGCTATCATTTGTATTGAGAGATACTTCATTAGCCAAAAAATTTCTTTGTTCTCTTGTTGTGAGGATTGGGTTGAATTTTGGGTAGAAAATTCAACCGAAATTGTAAGGGTTGCCTCCTTAGCCTAGAAAAGGGGAAGAGCAATTAGTGGAATTGTTGCAAATCCTTAGTGAAGCTAAGGTAGTGGATGTAGAGTTCATTTGGAACTTGAACCACTCTAAAATCCCTTGTCTATTATTTTTAATTTGCAATTTCCACCACAAAGTCT
Organism: Hibiscus trionum; assembly: GCA_030270665.1. Classification (NCBI taxonomy): domain Eukaryota; kingdom Viridiplantae; phylum Streptophyta; class Magnoliopsida; order Malvales; family Malvaceae; genus Hibiscus; species Hibiscus trionum. The sequence continues at coordinate 33,104,310 of BSYR01000008.1, forward strand.
TTAAAAATCCAATTCACCCCCCCCCCTCTTGGTTTATATTGATCTTTCGATCCACTCAACACAATTACATGAACTCCTAAAATTTGATTAAAAAATTTTTGTGGTCCATTTTGTAGTGGTTTTGGACGAGCGGGTCTAAATGGGCCTTTCAATGGACCCGTTGAAATTTTAACTGAGTAAAAAGTACAGAAATTGAGGTTTTACAATATAATTCTGTTGAAAAGCTCCTAATCAATTATTTGAACTCCTAAAATTTGATTAAAACTTTTTTTGCAGTCCTTTTTGTAGTGGTTTCGAACGAGCAGGTCTAAATGGGCCTTTCAATGGACCCGTTGGAATTATAACTGAGTAAAAAGTACAGAAATTGAGGTTTTGCAACATAATTGTGTTGAAAATCTCCTAATCAATTACATGATCTCCTAAAATTTGATTAAAACTTGTTTTGCGGCCCTTTTTTGTAGAGGTTTCGGACGAGCATGCCTAAATGGGCCTTTCAATGGACCCATTGGAATTTTAACTGAGTAAAAATTATAAAAATTGAGGTTTTGCAATATAATTGTGTTGAAAATCTCCTAATCAATTATTTGTACTCCTAAAATATGATCAAAACTTGTTTTGCGGTCCTTAATGTGGAGGTTTCGGACGTGCGGGTCTAAATGGGCCTTTCAATGGACCCGTTGGAATTTTAACTGAGTAAAATGTATATAAATTTAATTTTTGCAATATAATTGTGTTGAAAAGCTCCTAATCATTTATTTGAACTCCTAAAAGTTGATTAAAACGTTTTTGCGGTCCTTTTTGTATCAGTTTCAGAGGAGCATGTCTAAATGGGCCTTACAATGGACCCGTTGAAATTTTAACTGAGTAAAAAGTACAGAAATTGAGTTTTTGAAATATAATTGTGTTGAAAAGCTCCTAATCAATTATTTGAACTCCTAAACTTTGATTAAAACTTTTTTGTAGTCCTTTTTGTCGAGGTTACGGACGAGCAGGTCTAAATGGGCCTTTCAATGGACCCGTTAGAATTTTAAATGAGTAAAAACTATAGAAATTGAGGTTTTGCAATATAATTGTGTTGAAAAGCTCCTAATCAATTACATGAACTCCTAAAATTTGATTAAAACTTGTTTTGCAGTCCTTTTTGTAGAGGTTTCGGACGAGTAGGTCTAAATGGGCCTTTCAATGGGCCCGTTGGAATTTTAACTGAGTAAAAAGTATAAAATTGAGGTTTTTCAATATATTTGTTTTGAAAAGTTCCTAATCAAATATTTGAACTCCTAAAATTTGATTAAAACTATTTTGCGGTTCTTTTTGTCGAGGTTTCGGACGAGCAGCTCTAAATGGGCCTTTCAATGGACCCGTTAGAATTTTAACTTGTTTTTCGGTCCTTTTTGTAGAGGTTTTGAAATATAATTGCGTTGAAAAGTTCCTAATCAATTATTTGAACTCCTAGAATTTGATTAAAACTTGTTTTTCGGTCCTTTTTGTAGAGGTTTCGGACGAGCAGGTCTAAATGGGCCTTTCAATGGACCCGTTGAAATTTTAACTGAATAAAAAGTACAGAAATTGAGGTTTTGCAATATAATTGTGTTTAAAATATCCTAATCAATTATTTGAACTCCTAATATTTGAATAAAACATTTTTGCGGTCCTTTTTGTAGAGGTTTCGGACAAGCAGATCTAAATGGGCCTTTCAAATGGGCCCGTTGGAATTTTAACTGAGTAAAAAGTATAAAAATTGAGTTTTTTTCAATATAATTGTGTTGAAAAGCTCCTAATCAATGATTTGAACTCCTAAAATTTGATTAAAACTTGTTTTGCGGTCCTTTTTTGTCGAGGTTTTGGATGAGCATGTCTAAATGGGCCTTTCAATGGACCCGTTAGAATTTTAACTGAGTAAAAAGTACAAAAATTTAGGTTTTGCCATATAATTGTGTTGAAAAGCTCCTAATCAATTACATAAACCCCTAAAATTTGATTAAATGTTTTTTTGCAGTCCTTTTTGTAGAGGTTTCGGACGAGCGGGTCGAAATGAACCTTACAATGGACCCGTTGAAATTTTAACTGAGTAAAAAGTACAGAAATTGAGGTTTTACAATATAATTCTGTTGAAAAGCTCCTAATCAATTATTTGAACTCCTAAAATTTGATTAAAACTTTTTTTGCAGTCCTTTTTGTAGTGGTTTCGGACGAGCAGGTCTAAATGGGCCTTTCAATGGACCCGTTGGAATTATAACTGAGTAAAAAGTACAAAAATTGAGGTTTTGCAACATAATTGTGTTGAAAATCTCCTAATCAATTACATAAACTCCTAAAATTTGATTAAAACTTTTTTGGAGTCCTTTTTGTAGTGGTTTCGGACGAGCGGGTCGAAATCGGCCTATCATTGGACCCGTTGGAATTTTAACTGAGTAAAAAGTACAGAAATTGCGTTTTTGCAATATAATTGTGTTGAAAAGCTCCTAATCAATTATTTGAACTCCCAATATTTGAATAAAACATTTTTGCGGTCCTTTTTGTAGAGCTTTCGGACGAGCAGGTCTAAATGGGCCTTTTAATGGGCCCGTTGGAATTTTAACTGAGTAAAAAGTATAAAATTCAGGTTTTGCAATATAATTGTGTTGAAAAGCTCCTAATTAATTACATGAACTCCTAAAATTTGTTTAAAACTTGTTTTGCAGTCCTTTTTGTAAAGGTTTCGGACGAGCGGGTCGAAATAGGCCGTACAATGGACCCGTTGGAATTTTAACTGAGTAAAAAGTACAAAAATTTAGGTTTTGCAATATAATTGTGTTGAAAAGCTCCTAATCAATTACATAAACTCCTAAAATTTGATTAAAACTTTTTTGCAGTCCTTTTTGTAGAGGTTTCGGACGAGCTGGTCGAAATGGGCCTTTCAATGGACCCGTTGAAATTTTAACGGAGTAGAAAGTACAGAAATTGAGGTTTTGCAATATAATTGTGCTCAAAAGCTCCTAATTAATTATTTGAACTCCTAAAATTTTATTTAAACATGTTTCGTAATCCTTTTTGTAGAGGTTTCAGACGAGTAGGTCTAAATGGGCCTTTCAATGGACCCGTTGGAATTTTAACTGAGTAAAAAGTACAAAAATTGAGGTTTTCTAATATAATTGTGTTGAAAAGGTCCTAAACAATTACATGAACTCCTAAAATATGATTAAAACTTATTTTGCAGTCCTTTTTGTAGAGGTTTCATACGAGTAGATCTAAATGGATCTTTCAATGGACCCGTTGGAATTTTAACTGAGTAAAAAGTACAGAAATTGAGGTTTTGCAATATAATTGTGTTGAAAAGCTCCTAATCAATTACATGAAGTCCTAAAATTTGTTTAAAACTTGTTTTGCAGTCCTTTTTGTAAAGGTTTCGGACGAGCGGGTCGAAATAGGCCGTACAATGGACCCTTTAGAATTTTAACTGAGTAAAAAGTACAGAAATTTAGGTTTTGAAATATAATTGTGTTGAAAATATCCTAATCAATTACATGATCTCCTAAAATTTGATTAAAACTTGTATTGCGGTCCTTTTTGTGGAGGTATCAGACGAGCAGGTCTAAATTGGCTTTTCAATAGACCCGTTGGAATTTTAACTGAGTAAAAAGTACAGAAATTGAGGTTTTGCAATATATTTGTTTTGAAAAGCTTATAATTAATTATTTGAACTCCTAAAATTTGAATAAAACTTGTTTTGCGGTCCTTTTTGTAGAGGTTTAGGACGAGCAGGTCTAAATAGGCCTTACAATGGACCCGTTGGAATTTTAAGTGAGTAAAAAGTGTAAAATTGAGGTTTTGCAATATAATTGTGTTTAAAGGCTCCTAATCAATTACATAAACTCCTAAAATTTGATTAAAACTTGTTCTTCGGTCCTTTTTGTAGAGGTTTCGGACGAGTAGGTCTAAATGGGCCTTTCAATGGACTCGTTAGAATTTTAACTGAGTAAAAAGTACAGAAATTGAGGTTTTGCAATATAATTGTGTTGAAAAGCTCCTAATCAATTACATAAACCCCTAAAATTTGATTAAAAATTTTTTTGTAGTCCTTTTTGTAGAGGTTTCGGACGAGCGGGTCGAAATGAACCTTACAATGGACCCGTTGGAATTTTAAGTGAGTAAAAAGTACAGAAATTGAGGTTTTGCAATATAATTGTGTTGAAAAGCTCCTAATCAATTATTTGAACTCCTAATATTTGAATAAAACATTTTTGCGGTCCTTTTTGTAGAGGTTTCGGACGAGCAGGTCTAAATGGGCCTTTCAATAGGCCCGTTGGAATTTTAACTGAGTAAAAAGTATAAAATTGAGGTTTTTCAATATAATTGTGTTGAAAAGTTCATAATCAATTATTTGAACTCCTAAAATTTGATTAAAACTATTTTGCGGTCCTTTTTGTCAAGGTTTCGGACGAGCAGGTCTAAATGGGCCTTTCAATGGACCCGTTAGAATTTTAACTGAGTAAAAAGTACAGAAATTGAGGTTTTGAATATAATTGTGTTGAAAGGCTCCTAATCAATTGCATAAACTCCTAAAATTTGATTAAAACTTGTTTTGCAGTCCTTTTTGTAGAGGTTTCGGATGAGCGGGTCGAAATGGGCCTTTCAATGGACCCGTTGGAATTTTAACTTAGTAAAAAATACAGAAATTGAGGTTTTGCAATATAATTGTGTTGAAAAGCTTCTAATCAATTATTTGAACTCCTAATATTTGAATAAAACATTTTTGCGGTCCTTTTTGTAGAGGTTTCGGACGAGCAGGTCTAAATGGGCCTTTCAATGGGCCCGTTAGAATTTTAACTGAGTAAAAAGTATAAAATTGTGGTTTTTCAATATAATTGTGTTGAAAAATTCCTAATAAATTATTTGAACTCCTAAAATTTGATTAAAACTATTTCGCGGTCCTTTTTGTAGAGGTTTCGGACGAGCGGGTCGAAATAGGCCTTTCAATGGACCCATTAGAATTTTAACTGAGTAAAAAGTACAGAAATTGAGGTTTTGCAATATAATTGTGTTGAAAAGCTCCTAATCAATTATTTGAACTCCTAAAATTTGATTAAAACTTGTTTTTCGATCCTTTTTGTAGAGGTTTCGGACGAGCAGGTCTAAATGGGCCTTTCAATGGACCCGTTGGAATTTTAACAGAGTAAAAAGTACAGAAATTGAGGTTTTGCAATATAATTGTGTTGAAAAGCTCCTAATAAATTACATGAAGTCCTAAAATTTGTTTAAAACTTGTTTTGCAGTCCTTTTTGTAAAGGTTTCGGACGAGAGGGTCGAAATAGGCCGTACAATGGACCCGTTGGAATTTTAACTGAGTAAAAAGTACAAAAATTTAGGTTTTGCAATATAATTGTGTTGAAAAGCTCCTAATCAATTACATAAACTCCTAAAATTTGATTAAAACTTTTTTGCAGTCCTTTTTGTAGAGGTTTCGGACGAGCGGGTCGAAATGGGCCTTTCAATGGACCCGTTGGAATTTTAACTGAGTAAAATGTATATAAATTTAATTTTTGCAATATAATTGTGTTGAAAAGCTCCTAATCATTTATTTGAACTCCTAAAAGTTGATTAAAACGTTTTTGCGGTCCTTTTTGTATCAGTTTCAGAGGAGCATGTCTAAATGGGCCTTACAATGGACCCGTTGAAATTTTAACTGAGTAAAAAGTACAGAAATTGAGTTTTTGAAATATAATTGTGTTGAAAAGCTCCTAATCAATTATTTGAACTCCTAAACTTTGATTAAAACTTTTTTGTAGTCCTTTTTGTCGAGGTTACGGACGAGCAGGTCTAAATGGGCCTTTCAATGGACCCGTTAGAATTTTAAATGAGTAAAAACTATAGAAATTGAGGTTTTGCAATATAATTGTGTTGAAAAGCTCCTAATCAATTACATGAACTCCTAAAATTTGATTAAAACTTGTTTTGCAGTCCTTTTTGTAGAGGTTTCGGACGAGTAGGTCTAAATGGGCCTTTCAATGGGCCCGTTGGAATTTTAACTGAGTAAAAAGTATAAAATTGAGGTTTTTCAATATATTTGTTTTGAAAAGTTCCTAATCAAATATTTGAACTCCTAAAATTTGATTAAAACTATTTTGCGGTTCTTTTTGTCGAGGTTTCGGACGAGCAGCTCTAAATGGGCCTTTCAATGGACCCGTTAGAATTTTAACTTGTTTTTCGGTCCTTTTTGTAGAGGTTTTGAAATATAATTGCGTTGAAAAGTTCCTAATCAATTATTTGAACTCCTAGAATTTGATTAAAACTTGTTTTTCGGTCCTTTTTGTAGAGGTTTCGGACGAGCAGGTCTAAATGGGCCTTTCAATGGACCCGTTGAAATTTTAACTGAATAAAAAGTACAGAAATTGAGGTTTTGCAATATAATTGTGTTTAAAATATCCTAATCAATTATTTGAACTCCTAATATTTGAATAAAACATTTTTGCGGTCCTTTTTGTAGAGGTTTCGGACAAGCAGATCTAAATGGGCCTTTCAAATGGGCCCGTTGGAATTTTAACTGAGTAAAAAGTATAAAAATTGAGTTTTTTTCAATATAATTGTGTTGAAAAGCTCCTAATCAATGATTTGAACTCCTAAAATTTGATTAAAACTTGTTTTGCGGTCCTTTTTTGTCGAGGTTTTGGATGAGCATGTCTAAATGGGCCTTTCAATGGACCCGTTAGAATTTTAACTGAGTAAAAAGTACAAAAATTTAGGTTTTGCCATATAATTGTGTTGAAAAGCTCCTAATCAATTACATAAACCCCTAAAATTTGATTAAATGTTTTTTTGCAGTCCTTTTTGTAGAGGTTTCGGACGAGCGGGTCGAAATGAACCTTACAATGGACCCGTTGAAATTTTAACTGAGTAAAAAGTACAGAAATTGAGGTTTTACAATATAATTCTGTTGAAAAGCTCCTAATCAATTATTTGAACTCCTAAAATTTGATTAAAACTTTTTTTGCAGTCCTTTTTGTAGTGGTTTCGGACGAGCAGGTCTAAATGGGCCTTTCAATGGACCCGTTGGAATTATAACTGAGTAAAAAGTACAAAAATTGAGGTTTTGCAACATAATTGTGTTGAAAATCTCCTAATCAATTACATAAACTCCTAAAATTTGATTAAAACTTTTTTGGAGTCCTTTTTGTAGTGGTTTCGGACGAGCGGGTCGAAATCGGCCTATCATTGGACCCGTTGGAATTTTAACTGAGTAAAAAGTACAGAAATTGCGTTTTTGCAATATAATTGTGTTGAAAAGCTCCTAATCAATTATTTGAACTCCCAATATTTGAATAAAACATTTTTGCGGTCCTTTTTGTAGAGCTTTCGGACGAGCAGGTCTAAATGGGCCTTTTAATGGGCCCGTTGGAATTTTAACTGAGTAAAAAGTATAAAATTCAGGTTTTGCAATATAATTGTGTTGAAAAGCTCCTAATTAATTACATGAACTCCTAAAATTTGTTTAAAACTTGTTTTGCAGTCCTTTTTGTAAAGGTTTCGGACGAGCGGGTCGAAATAGGCCGTACAATGGACCCGTTGGAATTTTAACTGAGTAAAAAGTACAAAAATTTAGGTTTTGCAATATAATTGTGTTGAAAAGCTCCTAATCAATTACATAAACTCCTAAAATTTGATTAAAACTTTTTTGCAGTCCTTTTTGTAGAGGTTTCGGACGAGCTGGTCGAAATGGGCCTTTCAATGGACCCGTTGAAATTTTAACGGAGTAGAAAGTACAGAAATTGAGGTTTTGCAATATAATTGTGCTCAAAAGCTCCTAATTAATTATTTGAACTCCTAAAATTTTATTTAAACATGTTTCGTAATCCTTTTTGTAGAGGTTTCAGACGAGTAGGTCTAAATGGGCCTTTCAATGGACCCGTTGGAATTTTAACTGAGTAAAAAGTACAAAAATTGAGGTTTTCTAATATAATTGTGTTGAAAAGGTCCTAAACAATTACATGAACTCCTAAAATATGATTAAAACTTATTTTGCAGTCCTTTTTGTAGAGGTTTCATACGAGTAGATCTAAATGGATCTTTCAATGGACCCGTTGGAATTTTAACTGAGTAAAAAGTACAGAAATTGAGGTTTTGCAATATAATTGTGTTGAAAAGCTCCTAATCAATTACATGAAGTCCTAAAATTTGTTTAAAACTTGTTTTGCAGTCCTTTTTGTAAAGGTTTCGGACGAGCGGGTCGAAATAGGCCGTACAATGGACCCTTTAGAATTTTAACTGAGTAAAAAGTACAGAAATTTAGGTTTTGAAATATAATTGTGTTGAAAATATCCTAATCAATTACATGATCTCCTAAAATTTGATTAAAACTTGTATTGCGGTCCTTTTTGTGGAGGTATCAGACGAGCAGGTCTAAATTGGCTTTTCAATAGACCCGTTGGAATTTTAACTGAGTAAAAAGTACAGAAATTGAGGTTTTGCAATATATTTGTTTTGAAAAGCTTATAATTAATTATTTGAACTCCTAAAATTTGAATAAAACTTGTTTTGCGGTCCTTTTTGTAGAGGTTTAGGACGAGCAGGTCTAAATAGGCCTTACAATGGACCCGTTGGAATTTTAAGTGAGTAAAAAGTGTAAAATTGAGGTTTTGCAATATAATTGTGTTTAAAGGCTCCTAATCAATTACATAAACTCCTAAAATTTGATTAAAACTTGTTCTTCGGTCCTTTTTGTAGAGGTTTCGGACGAGTAGGTCTAAATGGGCCTTTCAATGGACTCGTTAGAATTTTAACTGAGTAAAAAGTACAGAAATTGAGGTTTTGCAATATAATTGTGTTGAAAAGCTCCTAATCAATTACATAAACCCCTAAAATTTGATTAAAAATTTTTTTGTAGTCCTTTTTGTAGAGGTTTCGGACGAGCGGGTCGAAATGAACCTTACAATGGACCCGTTGGAATTTTAAGTGAGTAAAAAGTACAGAAATTGAGGTTTTGCAATATAATTGTGTTGAAAAGCTCCTAATCAATTATTTGAACTCCTAATATTTGAATAAAACATTTTTGCGGTCCTTTTTGTAGAGGTTTCGGACGAGCAGGTCTAAATGGGCCTTTCAATAGGCCCGTTGGAATTTTAACTGAGTAAAAAGTATAAAATTGAGGTTTTTCAATATAATTGTGTTGAAAAGTTCATAATCAATTATTTGAACTCCTAAAATTTGATTAAAACTATTTTGCGGTCCTTTTTGTCAAGGTTTCGGACGAGCAGGTCTAAATGGGCCTTTCAATGGACCCGTTAGAATTTTAACTGAGTAAAAAGTACAGAAATTGAGGTTTTGAATATAATTGTGTTGAAAGGCTCCTAATCAATTGCATAAACTCCTAAAATTTGATTAAAACTTGTTTTGCAGTCCTTTTTGTAGAGGTTTCGGATGAGCGGGTCGAAATGGGCCTTTCAATGGACCCGTTGGAATTTTAACTTAGTAAAAAATACAGAAATTGAGGTTTTGCAATATAATTGTGTTGAAAAGCTTCTAATCAATTATTTGAACTCCTAATATTTGAATAAAACATTTTTGCGGTCCTTTTTGTAGAGGTTTCGGACGAGCAGGTCTAAATGGGCCTTTCAATGGGCCCGTTAGAATTTTAACTGAGTAAAAAGTATAAAATTGTGGTTTTTCAATATAATTGTGTTGAAAAATTCCTAATAAATTATTTGAACTCCTAAAATTTGATTAAAACTATTTCGCGGTCCTTTTTGTAGAGGTTTCGGACGAGCGGGTCGAAATAGGCCTTTCAATGGACCCATTAGAATTTTAACTGAGTAAAAAGTACAGAAATTGAGGTTTTGCAATATAATTGTGTTGAAAAGCTCCTAATCAATTATTTGAACTCCTAAAATTTGATTAAAACTTGTTTTTCGATCCTTTTTGTAGAGGTTTCGGACGAGCAGGTCTAAATGGGCCTTTCAATGGACCCGTTGGAATTTTAACAGAGTAAAAAGTACAGAAATTGAGGTTTTGCAATATAATTGTGTTGAAAAGCTCCTAATCAATTACATGAAGTCCTAAAATTTGTTTAAAACTTGTTTTGCAGTCCTTTTTGTAAAGGTTTCGGACGAGAGGGTCGAAATAGGCCGTACAATGGACCCGTTGGAATTTTAACTGAGTAAAAAGTACAAAAATTTAAGTTTTGCAATATAATTGTGTTGAAAAGCTCCTAATCAATTACATAAACTCCTAAAATTTGATTAAAACTTTTTTGCAGTCCTTTTTGTAGAGGTTTCGGACGAGCGGGTCGAAATGGGCCTTTCAATGGACCCGTTGAAATTTTAACTGAGTAGAAAGTACAGAAATTGAGGTTTTGCAATATAATTGTGTTGAAAAGCTCCTAATCAATTATTTGAACTCCTAATATTTGAAAAAAAAAACATTTTTGCGGTCCTTTTTGTAGAGGTTTCGGACGAGCAGGTCTAAATGGGCCTTTCAATGGGCCCGTTAGAATTTTAACTGAGTAAAAAGTACAGAAATTGAGGTTTTGCAATATAATTGTGTTGAAAAGCTCTTAATCAATTACATAAACTCCTAAAATTTGATTAAAACTTTTTTTTTACAGTCCTTTTTGTAGAGGTTTCGGACGAGCGGGTCGAAATAGGCCTTTCAATGGACCCATTGAAATTTTAACTCAGTAAAAAGTACAGAAATTGAGGTTTTGCAATATAATTATGTTGAAAAGCTCCTAACCAATTATTTGAACTCCTAAAATTTGATTAAAACATGTTTTTCGGTCCTTTTTGTAGAGGTTTTGGACGAGCAGGTCTAAATGGGCCTTTCAATGGACCCGTTGGAATTTTAACTGAGTAAAAAGTACAGAAATTGAGGTTTTGCAATATAATTGTGTTGAAAAGCTCATAATTAATTACATGAACTCCTAAAATTTGATTAAAACTTGTTTGGCAGTCCTTTTATTTGAGGATTCGGACGAGCGGGTCGAAATGGTCCTTTCAATGGACCCGTTGGAATTTTAACTGAGTAAAAAGTACATAAATTGCGATTTTGCAATATAATTTTGTTGAAAAGCTCCTAATCAATTATTTGAACTCCGAATATTTGAATAAAACATTTTTGCGGTCCTTTTTGTAGATGTTTCGGACGAGCAGGTCTAAATGGGCCTTTCAATAGGCCCGTTGGAATTTTAACTGAGTAAAAAGTATAAAGTTGAGGTTTTTCAATATAATTGTGTTGAAAAGTTCCTAATCAATTATTTGAACTCCTAAAATTTGATTAGAACTATTTTGTGGTCCTTTTTGTCGAGGTTTCGGACGAGCAGGTCTAAATGGGCCTTTCAATGGACTCGTTAGAATTTTAACTGAGTAAAAAGTACAGAAATTGAGGTTTTGCAATATAATTATGTTGAAAAGCTCATAATCAATTACATAAACCCCTAAAATTTGATTAAAACTTTTTTTGTAGTCCTTTTTGTAGAGGTTTCGGACGAGCGGGTCGAAATGAAACTTACAATGGACCCGTTGGAATTTTAAGTGAGTAAAAAGTACAGAAATTGAGGTTTTGAAATATAATTGTGTTGAAAAGCACCTAATCAATTATTTGAACTCCTAATATTTGAATAATACATTTTTGCGGTCCTTTTTGTAGAGGTTTCGGACGAGCAGGTCTAAATGGGCCTTTCAATAGGCCCGTTGGAATTTTAACTGAGTAAAAAGTATAAAGTTGAGGTTTTTCAATATAATTGTGTTGAAAAGTTCCTAATCAATTATTTGAACTCCTAAAATTTGATTAAAATTATTTTGCGGTCCTTTTTGTCGAGGTTTCGGACGAGCAGGTCTAAATGGGCCTTTCAATGGACCCGTTAGAATTTTAACTGAGTAAAAAGTACAGAAATTGAGGTTTTGCAATATAATTGTGTTGAAAAGATCCTAATCAATTACATAAACCCGTAAAATTTAATTAAAACTTTTTTGTAGTCCTTTTTGTAGAGGTTTCGGACGAGCGGGTCGAAATGAACCTTACAATGGACCCGTTGGAATTTTAAGTGAGTAAAAAGTACAGAAATTGAGGTTTTGCAATATAATTGTGTTGAAAAGCTCCTAATCAATTATTTGAACTCCTAATATTTGAATAAAACATTTTTGCGGTCCTTTTTGTAGAGGTTTTAGACGAGCAGGTCTAAATGGGCCTTTCAATGGGCCCGTTGGAATTTTAACTGAGTAAAAAGTATAAAAATTGAGGTTTTTCAATATAATTGTGTTGAAAAGCTCATAATCAATTATTAGAAATCCTAAAATTTGATTAAAACATGTTTAGCGGTCCTTTTTGTCAAGGTTTTGGACGAGCAGGTCTAAATGGGCCTTTCAATGGACCCGTTAGAATTTTAACTGAGTAAAAAGTACAGAAATTGAGGTTTTGCAATATAATTGTGTTGAGAAGCTCCTAATCAATTACATAAACTCCTAAAATTTGATTAAAACTTTTTTGCAGTCCTTTTTGTATCGGTTTCGGACGAGCAGGTCTAAATGGGCCTTACAATGGACCCGTTGGAATTTTAACTGAGTAAAAAGTACAGAAATTGAGGTTTTGCAAAATAATTGTGTTGAAAAGCTCCTAATCAATTATAAAGTTTGATTAAAACTTGTTTTGCGGTCCTTTTGTAGAGGTTTCAAACGAGCAGGTCTTAATGGGCCTTTCAATGGGCCCGTTGGAATTTTAACTGAGTAAAAAGTATAAAAATTGAGGTTTTTCAATATAATTGTGTTGAAAAGCTCATAATAAATTATTTGAAATCCTAAAATTTGATTAAAACATGTTTAGCGGTCCTTTTTGTCGAGGTTTTGGACGAGCAGGTCTAAATGGGCCTTTCAATGGACCCGTTAGAATTTTAACTGAGTAAAAAGTGCAGAAATTGAGGTTTTGCAATATAATTGTGTTGAAAAGCTCCTAATCAATTACATAAACTCCTAAAATTAGTTAAAACTTTTTTGCAGTCCTTTTTGTATCGGTTTCGGACGAGCAGGTCTATATGGGCCTTACAATGGACCCGTTGGAATTTTAACTGAGTAAAAAGTACAAAAATTGAGTTTTTGCAATATAATTGTGCTGAAAAGCTCCTAATCAATTATAAAGTTTGATTAAAACTTGTTTTTGCGGTCCTTTTGTAGATGTTTCGGACGAGCTGGTCTAAATGGGCCTTTCAATGGACCCGTTTGGAATTTTAACTGGGTAAAAAGTATAGAAATTGAGGTTTTGCAATAAAACTATGTTGAAAAGCTCCTAATCAGTTATTTGAACTCCTAATATTTAAATAAAACATTTTTGCGGTCCTTTTTGTAGAGGTTTCAGATGAGCAGGTCTAAATGGGCCTTTCAATGGGCCCGTTGGAATTTTAGCTGAGTAAAAAGTGTAAAATTGAGGTTTTGCAATATAATTGTGTTGAAAAGCTCCTAATCAATTACATAAACTCCTAAAATTTGATTAAAACTTGTTTTGCAGTCCTTTTTGTAGAGGTTTCGAACGAGCGGGTCGAAATGGGCCTTTGAATGGACCCGTTGGAATCTTAACTGAGTAAAAAGTACAGAAATTGAGGTTTTACAATATAATTGTGTTGAAAAGCTCCTAATCAATTATTAGAACTCCTAATGTTTGAATAAAACATTTTTGCGGTCCTTTTTGTAGAGGTTTCGGACGAGCAAGTCTAAATGGGCCTTTCAATGGGCCCGTTGGAATTTTAACTGAGTAAAAAGTATAAAATTGTTGTTTTTCAATATAATTGTGTTGAAAAGTTCCTAATAAATTATTTGAACTCCTAAAATTTGATTAAAACTATTTTGCGGTCCTTTTTGTCGGCGTTTCGGACGAGCAGGTCTAAATGGGCCTTTCAATGGACCCGTTAGAATTTTAACTGAGTAAAAAGTACAAAAATTAAGGTTTTGCAATATAATTGTGTTGAAAAGCTCTTAATCAATTACATAAAGGCAAAATGACAAAAGATGCCCCCAACGTTTGCATGTTTTGTCATTTGGCCCCCTATTCTTTTTTTTGGTCCAAATATGCCCCCAACGTTTGATGATTTTGTCATTTGGCCCCCTATTCTTTCTTTTGGTCCAAATATGCCCCCAACGTTTCATTCATAGTCCAAATATGCCCCTGTTGGATGTAAATTGTCAATTAACTGACGGTCAACGGCTTATAAAAAAATTTTGACGTGGCATCAGCCGATCTTAATACGTGGCAAGTCCAGTCAACATCAACTGTTGAACGTCAGTTGACTGACAGTTTCCATCTAACGGGAGCATATTTGGACCAAATTGAAACGTTGGGGGCATACTTGGACTACGAACGAAACGTTGGGGGCATATTTAGACCAAAAGAAAGAATAGGGGGCCAAATGACAAAACAAGCAAACGTTGGGGGCATATTTGGACCAAAAAAAAGAATAGGGGGCCAAATGACAAAACATGCAAACGTTGGGGGCATCTTTTGTCATTTTGCCTTACATAAACTCCTAAAATTTGATTAAAACTTTTTTTGCAGTCCTTTTTGTAGAGGTTTCGGACGAGCGGGTAGAAATAGGCCTTTCAATGGACCCATTGAATTTTTTTTTTGAAAATCCTATTCTACTTCTACCTAGAGGGGGAGGGGGAAAATATAGTTGAAGGCAATGCTCTTGAGGGGTCTTGAACCCGAGACCTAAGGGGATGGGAGTGGAGCAGGTGAGCGTGCTCTGACAACCAGGCCATCATCGCTTGCTCACCCATTGAAATTTTAACTGAGTAAAAAGTACAGAAATTGAGGTTTTGCAATATAATTGTGTTGAAAAGCTCCTAATCAATTATTTGAACACCTAAAATTTGATTAAAACTTGTTTTTCGATCCTTTTTGTAGAGGTTTCAGACGAGCAGGTCTAAATGGGCCTTTCAATGGACCCGTTGGAATTTTAACTGAGTAAAAAGTACAGAAATTGAGGTTTTGCAATATAATTGTGTTGAAAAGCTCCTAATCAATTACATGAACTCCTAAAATTTGATTAAAACTTGTTTTGCAGTCCTTTTTGTTGAGGTTTCGGACGAGCGTGTCGAAGTGGTCCTTTCAATGGGCCCGTTGAATTTTAACTGAGTAAAAAGTCATAAATTGCGGTTTTGCAATATAATTGTGTTGAAAAGCTCCTAATCAATTATTTGAACTCCTAATATTTGAATAAAACATTTGTGCGGTCCTTTTTGTAGATGTTTCGGACGAGCAGGTCTAAATGGGACTTTCAATAGGCCCGTTGGAATTTTAACTGAGTAAAAAGTATAAAATTGAGGTTTTTTAATATAATTGCGTTGAAAAGTTCCTAATCAATTATTTGAACTCCTAAAATTTAATTAAAACAATTTTACGGTCCTTTTTGTCGAGGTTTCGGACGAGCAGGTCTAAATGGGCCTTTCAATGGACCCGTTAGAATTTTAACTGAGTAAAAAGTACAGATATTAAGGTTTTGCAATATAATTGTGTTGAAAAGCTCCTAATCAATTACATGAACTCCTAAAATTTGATTAAAACTTTTTTTGTGGTCCATTTTGTAGAGGTTTTGGACGAGGGGGTCTAAATGGGCCTTTCAATGGACCCGTTGAAATATTAACTGAGTAAAAAGTACATAAATTGAAGTTTTGCAATATAATTGTGTTGAAAATCTCCTAATCAATTACATGATCTCCAAAAATTTGATTAAAATTTATTTTGCGGCCCTTTTTGTAGAGGTTTCGGACGAGCATGTCTAAATGGGTCTTTCAATGGACCCGTTGGAATTTTAACTGAGTAAAAAGTATAGAAATTGAGGTTTTGCAATATAATTGTGTTGAAAAGCTCCTAATCAATTACATGAACTCCTAAAATTTGATTAAAACATGTTTTGCATTCCTTTTTGTAGAGGTTTCGGACGAGCGGGTCGAAATGGGCCTTTCAATGGACCCGTTGGAATTTTAACTGAGTAAAAAGTACAAAAATTGAGGTTTTGCAATATAATTGTGTTGAAAAGCTCCTAATCAATTACATGAATTCCCAATATTTGAACTCATAAAATTTGAATAAAACTTTTTTGCGATCCTTTTTGTAGAGGTTTCGGACGAGCAGGTCTAAATGGGCCTTTCAATGGGCCCGTTGGAATTTTTTTTGAAGAAAAAGGCCTCATTAAAAACCCCTACTACTGTCCTTCAAGCAGAGCTAGAGGACCCTAAAAAGGGGAAAAGAGTGCCTAAAATTTATTAGATAGAAGATAAATTCGTTACAAGGTGATTGATACATGGTGGAACGTCAGAAGTAAAAGACAAAGAAGACATAGAAGCCAGAGAATAAGTAGCCAAAGTATGGGCCACATGATTTGCCTCACGGCGTACAAAAATTACAGGAGCAAAAGGTAAAGAATGGAGAGACTCTCGAATATGGTGTAGAAGAGGTCCCATTGTAGAAAGATCATGTCCTGGATTGTTGATCCTATTTGCAAGAGAAGCACAATCCGTTTCGAACAAAGTCTGATTCCAACCTCGACATCTGGCGAAGGTGACCCCGGCAAGAAGACTTTCACCTTCACAAGTAATTGCATCCAAACAATTACCAAGCGGGAACGCAAGGCCGCCGGCAACCGCGCCTGTAGAATCACATGCCACGACGCCAACAGCTGCTGCACGAGTGGAGGATTAAAAGCCCCATCCACATTTATTTTGATGTGGTCAGGTGGAGGAGGGGTCCAACATGGAGGAGAGAGGATAGATGATGATGGGGTGGAAGAGGAAGTGGCTTTACAAAAGTCATCATGTAGACTAATGGAGTTAATGGCAGTAAGCCATGGTGGTTGTAGATGGTGATTATGAGTCCAATCGTTACGTCTGTTCCAAATGTTCCAAATAGTTGTGAGAAAAAGGCCAAAATGGTCAGAGGAAAGGAGGTGGGCAGCTTCCTCCAGCCATTGTAAAGGAGTTACAGTCAAGCTCCTAGAAAGAGCTATGGGAACTCCAGAGAGGTGAAGGGATTCAGAAGCCCCTGCACAATCTTGAAGGGTATGGAGAATTGACTCCAAGTGGGCCCCACAGAAAGGACAAGGCCCAGAGTTTGGAGAAAAAACTTGCAATTTTGAACCAACTGGAAGAGCAGCAGACACCACACGCCAACCAAAAGTTTTAACTTTAGGAACCGCCTTAACTTTGGATAGAAATTTCCAAAAGCGAGTAGGTGACGTATGTGGTTCCGCAGAACATTGTAAAAAAAGATAGCCAGAACGGACCGAGTAAATACCCGAATCATTAGGATCCCAAAGAATAGAATCACGGTGGTCATTTATGATGGGGATACGGAGAATGGCAGCAGCATCAACTGGGTTAAAATAGGTTCGGACCTTTACAGGATCCCAAGCAGTTTGATTACGAATCATGAAGTCGTGACATCGAATGTGGACTTCATCCAAGATTTCATAGTCCCCAGTAAGGGTAATAGGTGAAGGACCGCCCCAAATGTCTTTGTGCACACGTATATTACTATTGATACCAGGCCGATACAAGAAGCCTGGAAAAAGACGTTGAAGAGCATTATAGAGACCTTGCCAAGCAAAGGAGCCACGGTTAGGTCGAGAAGCATCAAGGATATTCCCAGAAGGGAAATATTTAGCTCGATAAATTTGGCCCAATAAAGAATCTGGTTCACAGACGAGTCTCCATAATTGCTTACCCAGAAGGGCAACATTGAAATCATGTAAATCCTTAAACCCCATGCCTCCCGCAGCCTTTGGTAGACAAACATGATTCCATGGGAGCATATGCCAACCTTTCTTATTAGATTTGCCAGTCCACCAATATTGCCGAATCATCGAGGTCATATCATCAATAATATTTTGTGGAAGAAGATAACAAGACATAACATATTGAGGTAGAGATTGCAAAACTGCTTTAATGAAAATTTCCCGTCCACTAAATGAGAGGAGTTGTTTATCCCAGCTAGAAAGACGATCATGAACTTTTTCACGTACAAAACCTAATGACTCAGTTTTATTCTTCCCAATGAGAAGTGGGACACCTAGATATTCGCCAGGATTAGAAACCTCACGTACTTGCAATAAACTATTGATCACATTTCTTGTTGAAGATGGGGTACGTGGATTGTAAAAGATTGTCGATTTCTCAAAATTAACAGCTTGACCAGAAGCCGCAGAATATGTTTGCAGAGCCCTTTTAAGTTGAGTAGCTTCATCTGGATTATTATTGATGAATACCATGCAGTCATCAGCAAAGAGGAGGTGGTTGACTTTAGGGTCGTATCTACAGGCCCCAAGCCCCGGTAAAACGTTTGTTTGTTGGGCAGCAGTCAGGTATGCAGAAAGTCCTTGTGTACAAAATAGGAAGAGGAAAGGTGATAGGGGATCACCTTGACGTAATCCATGTTGTGGTTGAAAGAAAGGAGAGAAAGAGTTATTGATTTTTACAGAAAAAGAGACTGTGGTAATGCATCGCATGATAAGAGAGATCCAATCAGTTGCAAAGCCCATACGTTCCATTACATTGGCCAAAAAAGACCATTCGACTCTATCAAAAGCTTTTTCCATGTCTAGCTTAAGAGCTGCTCCTTGGGAGGATTTTGTAGCTCCAGAATTGATATTGTGAATAATTTCATGGGCGAAGAGGATATTGTCAGAAATGTTACGTCTCTGAACAAAAGCTGTCTGATTAGGGCTAATACAAAGTGGTATTGTTTGTTTCATTCTGTTTACAATGGTTTTAGCAACTATTTTATAAAGAACAGTGCACAGACTGATGGGTCTTAGTTGTCTCATAGTAGTAGGGTCCTGGATTTTAGGTATTAGGACCAGTATGGTTTTGTTGACCAAGGCCATATCTGCGGAGCCATTTAACAAATTAGTGCATAGGGAAATAACATCTTCGCCTACAGTGTCCCAGTGTTTTCTAAAAAAACTACTTGGTAATCCATCAATATCAGGCGCTTTCCTTGGGTCTATGTCCCGGAAGACATGAATTATTTCGTCTTTTGTAAATGTCCTCAAAAGAGTATCATTCATAGATTGAGTGATAGAAGGAAAAATTTTATCGAGTATATCATTTGAAAATTGAGGGTCAGATGAAGTAAAAAGGTTTTGGAAATAGTTAGAAGCAATTGTAAGTAGGTCTGTTTCAGCAGTACACCAATTCGAATTAGAATCAAAAAAGCATGTGATTGAGTTTTTTTCCGTCTATTATTTGCGCGGGCATGGAAGAATCTTGTATTTTTATCACCTTGAGAGAGCCATAAATTTCTGGATCTTTGTGCCCAATATGTTTCTTGTTCTATTAGAAGTTTATTAAGTTCAGTTCTGTATTTGATATAAATTCCTTCATTTGTGGCAGATAATGGACGGCATAGAAACCTATTTATTTTTTTGGTAAGGAAATTAATACGACCGAGGGACTTAGATCTCTGTCGATTTTGCCATTCCTCCAGACATGTACCAACATCATGTATTTTTTCAATGGCTGTTCCAGAGGTATTTACCCAAGTGCGTTTAACAGTAGAGATGTTGTCCTCATTGTTCGCCCAGCAGTTTTCGAAACGAAAAGCTTTAGAGGGTCGATGAGGGAGAGTTGCAGCCTCGGGGGAGGTATCGAGAAGCAAGAAACAGTTATCGGACTTGGCCACATAGTCCGTTGTGATTCGATAAGAGGGAAAGAGGTCCTGCCAAGCTGAATTGGCAATGAAACAGTCTAATCTTTCATGTGTAGTTGGAGTTAGTGGCCCGACTTTTGTCCAAGTGAACCAACCAGATGTAAGCTTACTATCATATAGGTTATTGCGTGAGAGACAATTACGGAAATTGTTAATTTGTGATCTAGCCCTTCGACTACCACCTTGTTTTTCAGAATCGGATAAAATTTCGTTAAAATCCCCACCCAGAAGCCAAGGAATATTATTATTGTTTATGTTTAAAGAATCAATAATTTCCCACGTTTTATATTTATGACTGGTTTCGGAATATCCATACATGCCAGTAAAATACATAGTGCGATCATTAAAGGAGATTTGAGTATGTATATAGCGAGACGAGTACGAAATCAAATTAATATTTATATTGTTCGAAATGAAAAGCGTAATACCAGAACATTCATCATTAGGGGGTATAGTAATAACTTCTACCATGCCTAAAGAAAGACAAAGACGGCTACATGCCGCATTATTAATCTTAGTTTCGAAAATAAAAATAATATCCGGATTGGATTGTTGGACGTAGCTCTGAAAATGTTGAACTGTCGAGACTTGTCCTAAACCCTGTCAGTTCCAGCAAAGGATCCTCATTTTGCTCGGCAGGGTTGAGAGTCAGCCGCCGCCGGAGAGTTTTTTTAGCTGCTCATCCCAGCCTTAGGAGTGGATCCGGAGGGTTTGGATTTCTTGGGTGGGAGCGACAATTGGATAGGAGAACGGCGTTTTGTGCCTCGGTTTGATGGGGCTGGAGCAGAGGCAGGAGCTGCATCATTCGGGTAAGTTTTTAAGAGCCGTAGGTTAAATTCATTGAAATTTGATTCGGTAGTAACATGAGGCTTACATAATTCAGCTTCAATCTTCTTGATTTGTTGAGCAGTTGGGCTAGGAACGCCATCATCCGTGGCATCCCAATCATCATCCGATACATCCTCAGGGATAGGATAGATGGTATTTAGGGGTTGAGGCTCGAGAGGGGCTTTCTGTTTTGACTCCGAGGCTGATGGATCTTTGGATGGGGGAACATCACCCATAGCCGTATCAGTGTTGGGCGCTTCCTCAGTGGGTTGTTCCGAGAAAGACGCAGCATCACCCTCGTTTAGAGAGCCCGTGGATTGTTTTAAATAAGAAGCAAGTTTAGAGATTGAATGCTTATTAAAATAGGGGATATTGATAAGAAAGAGATAGGGAGAATTACCCATGACATTCGAATCATTGGCAGGAACATTGGTATTAGCAGTAGCGACATGAACAGGAGGAACTATGAAGAAGAATAGTAAAAAGGATAGAATCATGAATAAAGATAGCAGTCGAGATAAAATAAGTTTAGGTCTAAACCATAAAGAAAACAAAGTAGTAGAGATAGGAGAAAAAAGATTACCAGACGGTAAAGGGTTGTTTTGGTTAAGATCAGGTTCAACATTACGGATACGCCCACGAGTACCAACTGGGCGACGTCTTGGAGGGAGGTAGCGGAGCCACTCCCCGTATTGCAGCTTGCTGAGGTCTAGAGAAGAGCGAATTGGACAATTTTCAATTGTGTGGCTAATTATACCACAACCAGGACATAAGGTAGGAAGGCGTTCGTATTGAAGACGACACGTAGTTTTGTCAGCCCCAGACCCGATGAAGAGGAATCGGGTGACCGGTCTGGTAACATCCAGCAAAATTTCCACACGCAGGAATTCTTTCATATTTCCTTCGAGCTCTCGAGTATCAGTAGCAAGACGTTGCCTACCATGGATCCTAGAGCATGTCCCACTAGGTGTGAGCGGTCGATGTCCTCAAAGAGTGAGGATGGTAGGCCGAAAATGCGGATCCAGATCTTCATAATGTTGAATGAATATTCTCCGACAGATTTAGAAGGGTTGTACTCAGTAAGGGCTAACCATTCGTCCTTATACAGCCAAGGACCACGGTTAAGGACTTCATAACAGGATTTGACTTCCTTGAATTTGATCTTGAGAAAATTATCTTGGATGACAGTAATAAACACCAAATTGCTAGGCTTCCAGATGCCTTCAAAGGCGCTAGTGACAACATATATGTCAATTGGTTTTGACGAGATAAAACAACCAATAAGAAATAACTTGGGATCCTCCTTGACGAAGTCCCAGCCGAAGTCTGGGGTATATAGGAGTTCTGCTTCCTCATTAGTAAGGTCGATAGAACTGAGTTGGGGGATAGAGGAGGATGCCATGGGTGAAGGGAGGAGATTGAGGAGAGTAAGAGAATAGGGAGAGGTTTGTGGGTCAATGTATGTATGTAGTCCGTATAAAAAAGAATTGCCTATGTAAGCTATTCTATGGTAAGTTGTAAGAAAAGGAAAGAGAGTAAAAATAGAGTCCTTAAAAATTGGGTTAATTTAATGCCGTAAAGGATAGTATGAAATTCAAGGGGATAGTACATAAATAGATTGATTAGAAAGGGAAACGGAATAGAAAAATTTGATTGTAATAAAAAAGATTCCTTAAAAGATATAGGAATAGGATCATGAAAAGTAATAAAGGAGGAAGAGTAGTAAAAAAAGATATTGAATGAGAAAGAGGAAATTAAGAATGGTCCCATAAAGTAAGGAAAGAATATGGGAGAGTAGGTATTCTCCTTCAGAAAGAGAGTGATTCCATTAAATTGCGCAAAAAACGTGTAAGGATTAATTGCAATAAGGAATAAAGTAATTAATAGACAATTAAGGAATTTTAAAAATTTAAGCACTGATAATAAGGAGTGAAATTTGTTTTCCATCATAAAGATGGTCGTATTGGATTCCCTTAAAAGGGCTAGATTTAAGGCGCCTAATGAGGCGTTGAGACAGATATTTATAAATAAGGAAGAAATAGGAAAAGGGAAATTCAAAAGGCTGAGAGTTTTATCGATTAAGGATTTGCTAATCAATTTATCTAACGTATAGCTAATGGAAAGATAGTAAATATCATGTAGTAAAAGCAAACAATAAGAGAATAAACTTAGCAGATAAAAATAAGCAAGAAAGAAAAACGGAAAAAAAGAGCAGAAAATAGTAAAAATTACAGACCCAGGGATAGAAAGAAGTGGGGATAAGAAATAATTTACATACCAAAAGAGCAAAAATGGGGGTAATTAATGGCTAAGAAATAATAATTACATGCTCGTTTAAAAATAAAGCAGTATAATCTATACTAGAGTGTGGGCCCGGCACTCCGAGCCTTCTTGTTTATAGCAATAGTAAGAGAATGATTTCTAATTCGATCTGGATCAGTAATAGGAGAAGATAAATTAAAGTTAGAAAATTGTAAAAACCATCTAAGAGGGCAAAAAAATCGAAAAAGGATATAATCAGGCATATAGGCAGAGACATAGAATAAGCAAGGTAAACAATACTAGCTAGTGAGGAAAAATTAAGAGAACAAGAGAAATGTGAGTAATAACATAAACAAGAATTATGCCAATTAGATGAATAGAAGAAAACCAGTTTGTACCCCATCATCAACTCGGAGAATGAGATAGACCTATTAGTAATGAGATTATACAAGGAGGGGGAATAGAACAAGATTACAAATGAAAAGCAATGGTAATGTGATATTAAAGGGGACATCATAAGAATAAAATAAGATGTACAATAAGTATCAAAATGTGAGTAATAAAATGTACAATAAGCATCAAAATGTGAACTGGGAAGAAATAAGATTGAGCATATATTGATGTTCATGAAATAATAATAATAATAATAGAGCTGATTGGGCATTTTAAGGTTTAAGACATGAAGATGCACAGTGAGGAGAAACAAAATATTAAGGAAAATAAAAGGATGAAGGATGATTGTCTTAGCAAAAAAAGAAGAAGTGGTATCCAAAATTATGGATTGTTGTAGATTATTGTAAGCAGTAAGATGTCTTAAGGAAACAATAGAAGGCAAAGAAATATAAATAGTATTGTAAAACCTAAGAAAATTGTACAGAGTAATAGTAAGCATAATCCATAGCACAGAAAGCAAATAGTGCAGAAATGAACGAGTAGGCATATACCTTATAAGGAGAGTCTGGAAAGAATTATTGAATTTAACAAAATTAAAGGTTCCCACAGAGTGGGTTGATAAAAGATTCCCTGAAAGGGCTTGAATATTGGTATAAATTGGTATAATAAAAGTGGATTGAAAATGCTTGGTAGAGACTGGCCAAGCTTTAGCAAGAACAAATTGGCTTTCTTTATTGTGGATGATATAACATGGTGAGTGGAGTTTAAAAACCAGAAATAAATGGCCATGTAAAAGATTAACATAACAAGTAATCCACAAAAGAACGTAAACATTCCCAGATAAAAAATTATGAATGATATCAATTAAACTAATTACTGGTAACAATCCAAAATGATAAAAGACAGAAGGAAATTTTAAGGATAAGGAACAAATAGGATTACGAAGAGGCCACAGAGATAAAAAGTCATAAACAGGGGAAAGGGGGATGAGAGAAGAGCAAATATGAGTAATATACCAGCAGCCCAGATAAAGATAAGGGGGTAGAAGAGGTGACAATACCCGATTCGCAATCAGAAAATTCGGAGGTAACGAATCTGTACCCCATTGAAGCTGTGAGAAGGAAATAAGAAGTTTAGCATATGAAAAGTCATGGTAAAAAATAAAAGAAAGATGAAAAAATAAAATCAAAAGAGATGAAATTAGATTAAAGAAATATAAAAAGGAAATAAAAGTAGACTCCAGAAGATGAACCGACACTCCGGAGAGGGATGAAATTGGCCGATCGTCAACCGATAAAAATCCCAGCATCTGCAAAAATTATGCAGAAATCAGTAGTTGAAACCAACAAGACTTAAAAACAACAAACCCTAAAATAAATCGGGGGAGACTGAAAAGGCACAGAAAAGAGTTAATAGGGAAAAATAACCATGAGGAGAAAGATAACAAAGATGAAACGTTAAAAAACACAAAGAAATTAAAAGGAAAGGATAGGGGCCCAAGTCCGATCGGATAGATTTTGTGCTTCCGCCGTGAGTCGTGACAGGGGGAGAAGCCCTCCGTTTCAACAGATGATCCAAAACCATAATCAAAGAAAAAAATGTAATAAAAATTAGATCAGAAAAGATTAAAAATATTAAATTGAAAAGAAGAACACAAAGGAGAGAGATCCGACGAAACTTACCGTCAAAACCTAGAAATCTCAGGTTGGGTATCGTCGAAGCCGCCCAAAGAGGGAAAATGGTGAGAAAAAAGTTAACAAAAGACAACCCTTCAGCAGATGAATCTATTCTGGTAGGGATTATGTGGAACGATATTTGTGGCCAAATCTCACAAAAAGAGAAAATGTTAGAGGAAAATGGCCGGAAAGAAAGAAAACAGAGAAAATGCATAAAAAATAAAACATAATGAAAAAATGAACGGGGTGGGATGACCCTCGAAATACTCTTACCGATTTCCAAGGAAACCAATTTTTGATGGCTGTCTCGTTGAACGCGAGCAAATTCGGCAGAAAACGAAAAGATGTTGTGTGGGGGAGGGAAGTGGAAGAGAGAGAGGGGAAAAACCAACCGGAAAAAATGGGAAAAACGAGGAGAACAAGCCAAAACCCAAAAAGGAACCCGGAAAAATTGAGAGAGAATTGAGAGCCATCCCACCCGTTAACCAAAATGTTACAATATAATTGAGGTTTTGCAATATAAAAATTGAGGTTTTGCAATATAATTGTGTTGAACAGCTCCTAATCAATGATTTGTACTCCTAAAATATGATCAAAACTTGTTTTGTGGTCCTTTACGTAGAGGTTTCGGACGTGCGGGTCTAAATGGGCCTTTCAATGCACCCGTTGGAATTTTAACTGAGTAAAATGTATAAAAGTTGAAGTTTTGCAATAAATTTGTGTTGAAAAGCTCCTAATCATTTATTTGAACTCCTAAAATTTGATTAAAACTTTTTTGCGGTCCTTTTTGTATCAGTTTCGGACGAGCATGTCTAAATGGGCCTTACAATGGACCTGTTGGAATTTTAACTGAGTAAAAAGTACAGAAATTGAGGTTTTGCAATATAATTGTGTTGAAAAGCTCCTAATCAAATATATGAACTCCTAAAATTTGATTAAAATTTGTTTTGCGGTCCTTTTTGTCGAGCTTTCGGACGAGCAGGCCTAAATGGGCCTTTCAATGGACCCGTTGGAATTTTAATTGGGTAAAAAGTACATAAATTGAGGTTTTGCAATATAATTGTGTTGAAAAGATCCTAACCAATTACATGAACTCCTAAAATTTGATTAAAACATGTTTTGCAGTCCTTTTTGTAGAGGTTTCGGATGAGCGGGTCGAAATGGGCCTTTCAATGGACCCGTTGGAATTTTAACTGAGTAAAAAGTACAGAATTTGAGGTTTTGCAATATAATTGTGTTGAAAAGCTCCAAATAAATTACATTAATTCCTAATATTTGATTAAAACTTGTTTCGCAGTCCTTGTTGTAGAGGTTTCGAATGAGCGGGTCGAAATAGGCCTTTCAATGGACCTGTTGGAATTTTAACTGAGTAAAAAGTACAGAAATTGAGGTTTCGCAATATAATTCTGTTGAAAAGCTCCTAATCAATTATTTGAACTCCTAATATTTGAATAAAACTTTTTTGCGGTCCTTTTTGTAGAGGTTTCGGACGAGTAGGTCTAAATGGGCCTTTCAATGGGCCCGTTGGAATTTTAACTAAGTAAAAAGTTTAAAAATTGAGGTTTTTCAATAAAATTGTGTTGAAAAGCTCCATAATTATTTGAATTCCTAAAATTTGATTAAAACTTGTTTTGCGGTCCTTTTTGTCGAGGTTTCGGACGAGCAGGTCTAAATGGGCCTTCCAATGGACCCGTTGGAATTTTAACTGAGTAAAAAGTACAGAAATTGAGGTTTTTCAATATAATTGTGTTGAAAAGCTCCTAATCAAATATTTGAACTCCTGAAGTTTGATTAAAACTTGTTTTGCGGCCCTTTTTTCGAGGTTTCGGACGAGCAGGTCGAAATGGGCCTTTCAATGGACCCGTTGGAATTTTAACTGAGTAAAAAGTACATAAATTGAGGTTTTGCAATATAATTGTGTTGAAAAGCTCCTAATCAATTATTTCAACTCCTAATATTTGAATACAACTTTTTTGCGGTCATTTTTGTAGAGGTTTCGGACAAGCGGGTCGAAATGGGCCTTTCAATGGACCCGTTGGAATTTTAACTGAGTAAAAAGTACAGAAATTGAGGTTTTGCAATATAATTCTGCTGAAAAGCTCCTAATCAATTATTTGAACTCCTAATATTTGAATAAAACTTTTTTGCGGTCCTTTTTGTAGAGGTTTCGGACGAGTAGGTCTAAATGGGCCTTTCAATGGGCCCGTTGGAATTTTAACTAAGTAAAAAGTTTAAAAATTGAGGTTTTTCAATAAAATTGTGTTGAAAAGCTCCATAATTATTTGAATTCCTAAAATTTGATTAAAACTTGTTTTGCGGTCCTTTTTGTCGAGGTTTCGGACGAGCAGGTCTAAATGGGCCTTCCAATGGACCCGTTGGAATTTTAACTGAGTAAAAAGTACAGAAATTGAGGTTTTTCAATATAATTGTGTTGAAAAGCTCCTAATCAAATATTTGAACTCCTGAAGTTTGATTAAAACTTGTTTTGCGGCCCTTTTTGTCGAGGTTTCGGACGAGCAGGTCGAAATGGGCCTTTCAATGGACCCGTTGGAATTTTAACTGAGTAAAAAGTACATAAATTGAGGTTTTGCAATATAATTGTGTTGAAAAGCTCCTAATCAATTATTTCAACTCCTAATACTTGAATACAACTTTTTTGCGGTCATTTTTGTAGAGGTTTCGGACAAGCAGGTCGAAATGGGCCTTTCAATGGACCCGTTGGAATTTTAACTGAGTAAAAAGTACAGAAATTGAGGTTTTGCAATATAATTGTGTTAAAAAGCTCCTAATCAATTACATGAACTCCTAAAATTTGATTAAAACTTGTTTTGCAGTCCTTTTTGTAGAGGTTTCGGACGTGCGGGTCGAAATGGGCCTTTCAATGGACCCGTTGGAATTTTAACTTAGTAAAAAGTACAGAAATTGAGGTTTTGCAATATAATTATGTTGAAAAGCTCCTAATCAATTACATGAACTCCTAAAATTTGATTAAAACTTGTTTTGCAGTCCTTTTTGTAGAGGTTTCAGACGAGCGGGTTGAAATGGGCCTTTCAATGGACTCGTTGGAATTTTAACAGAGCAAAAAGTATAAAAATTGAGTTTTTTCAGTATAATTGTGTTGAAAAGCTCCTAATCAAGTACTTGAACTCCTAAAATTTGATCAAAACTTGTTTTGCGGTTTTTTATGTAGAGGTTTCGGACGTGCGGGTCTAAATGGGCCTTTCAATGGACCCGTTGGAATTTTAACTGAGTAAAATGTATAAAAATTGAAGTTATACAATATAATTGTGTTAAAAAGCTCCTAATCATTTATTTGAACTCCTAAAATTTGATTAAAACTTTTTTTACGGTCCTCTTTGTATCAGTTTCAGTCGAGCAGCTCTAAATGGGCCTTACAATGGACCCGTTGGAATTTTAACTGATTAAAAAGTACAGAAATTAAGTTTTTGCAATATAATTGTGTTGAAAAGCTCCTAATCAATTATATGAACTCCTAAATTTTGATTGAAACTTATTTTGCGGTACTTTTAGTCGAGGTTTCAGACGAGGAAGTCTAAATGGGCCTTTCAATGGACCCGTTGGAATTTTAACTGAATAAAAATTATAGAAATTGAGGTTTTCCAATATAATTGTGTTGAAAAGCTCCTAATCAATTACATGAACTTCTAAAATTTGATTAAAACTTGTTTTGCAGTCCTTTTTGTAGAGGTTTCGGACGAGCGGGTCGAAATGGGCTTTTCAATGGACCCGTTGGAATTTTTACTGATTAAAAGGTACATAAATTGAGGTTTTGCAATATAATTGTGTTGAAAAGCTCCTAATCAATTATTTGAACTCATAAAATTTGATTAAAACTTGTTTTGCGGTCTTTTTTGTAGAGGTTTCGGATGAGCAGGTCTAAATGGGCCTTCCAATGGACCCGTTGGAATTTTAACTGAGTAAAAAGTACAGAAATTGAGGTTTTGCAATATAATTGTGTTGAAAAGCTCCTATTCAATTACATGAACTCCTAAGATTTGATTAAAACTTGTTTTTACAGTCCTTTTTGTAGAGGTTTCGGACGAGCGGGTAGAAATGGGCTTTTCAATGGACCCGTTGGAATTTTTACTGATTAAAAGGTACATAAATTGAGGTTTTGCAATATAATTGTGTTGAAAAGCTCCTAATCAATTATTTGAACTCCTAAAATTTGATTAAAACTTGTTTTGCGGTCTTTTTTGTAGAGGTTTCGGATGAGCAGGTCTAAATGGGCCTTCCAATGGACCCGTTGGAATTTTAACTGAGTAAAAAGTACAGAAATTGAGGTTTTGCAATATAATTGTGTTGAAAAGCTCCTATTCAATTACATGAACTCCTAAGATTTGATTAAAACTTGTTTTTATAGTCCTTTTTGTAGAGGTTTCGGACGAGCGGGTCGAAATGGGCCTTTCAATGGACCCGTAGAAATTTTAACTGAGTAAAAAGTACATAAATTGAGGTTTTGCAATATAATTGTGTTGAAAAGCTCCTAATCAATTATTTGAACTCATAAAATTTGAATAAAACTTGTTTGCGATCGTTTTTGTAGAGGTTTCGGACGAGCATGTCTAAATGGGCCTTTCAATGGGCCCGTTGGAATTTTAACTGAGTAAAAAGTATAAAAATTGAGGTTTTGCAATATAATTGAGTTCAAAAGCTCCTAATTAATTATTTGAACTCCTAAAATTTGATTAAAACATGTTTTGCGGTCCTTTTTGTCGAGGTTTCGAACGAGCAGGTCTAAATGGGCCTTTCAATGGACCCGTTGGAATTTTAACTGATTAAAAAGTACAGAAATTGAGTTTTTGCAATATAATTGTGTTGAAAAGCTCCTAATCAATTATATGAACTCCTAAATTTTGATTAAAACTTATTTTGCGGTACTTTTTGTCGAGGTTTCAGACGAGGAAGTCTAAATGGGCCTTTCAATGGACCCGTTGGAATTTTAACTGAATAAAAATTATAGAAATTGAGGTTTTCCAATATAATTGTGTTGAAAAGCTCCTAATCAATTACATGAACTTCTAAAATTTGATTAAAACTTGTTTTGCAGTCCTTTTTGTAGAGGTTTCGGACGAGCGGGTCGAAATGGGCTTTTCAATGGACCCGTTGGAATTTTTACTGATTAAAAGGTACATAAATTGAGGTTTTGCAATATAATTGTGTTGAAAAGCTCCTAATCAATTATTTTAACTCCTAAAATTTGATTAAACTTGTTTTGCGGTCCTTTTTGTAGAGGTTTCAGACGAGCAGGTCTAAATGGGCCTTCCAATGGACCCGTTGGAATTTTAACTGAGTAAAAAGTACAGAAATTGAGGTTTTGCAATATAATTGTGTTGAAAAGCTCCTAATCAATTACATGAACTCCTAAGATTTGATTAAAACTTGTTTTTACAGTCCTTTTTGTAGAGGTTTCGGACGAGCGGGTCGAAATGGGCCTTTCAATGGACCCGTAGAAATTTTAACTGAGTAAAAAGTACATAAATTGAGGTTTTGAAATATAATTGTGTTGAAAAGCTCCTAATCAATTATTTGAACTCATAAAATTTGAATAAAACTTGTTTGCGATCGTTTTTGTAGAGGTTTCGGACGAGCATGTCTAAATGGGCCTTTCAATGGGCCCGTTGGAATTTTAACTGAGTAAAAAGTATAAAAATTGAGGTTTTGCAATATAATTGAGTTCAAAAGCTCGTAATCAATTATTTGAACTCCTAAAATTTGATTAAAACATGTTTTGCGGTCCTTTTTGTCGAGGTTTCGAATGAGCAGGTCTAAATGGGCCTTTCAATGGACCCGTTGGAATTTTAACTGAGTAAAAAGTACAGAAATTGAGGTTTTGCAATATAATTGTGTTGAAAAGCTCCAAATCAATTACATGAACTCCTAAAATTTGATTAAAACTTGTTTTGCAGTCCTTTTTGTAAAGGTTTCAGACGAGCGGGTCGAAATGGGCCTTTCAATGGACCCGTTGGAATTTTAACTGAGTAACAAGTACAGAAATTGAGGTTTTGCAATATAAATGTGTTGAAAAGCTCCTAATCAATTATTTGAACTCCTAATATTTGAATAAAACTTTTTTGCGGTCCTTTTTGTAGAGGTTTTGGACGAGCAGGTCTAAATGGGCCTTTCAATGGGCCCGTTGGAATTTTAACTGAGGAAAAAGTATAAAAATTGAGGGTTTTCAATACAATTGTGTTGAAAAGCTCCTAATCAATTATTTGAACTCCTGATGTTTAATTAAAACTTGTTTTGCGACCCTTTTTGTCGAGGTTTCGGACGAGCAGGTCAAAACGGGCCTTCCAATGGACCCGTTGGAATTTTAACTGAGTAAAAAGTACAGAAATTGAGGTTTTGCAATATAATTGTGTTGAAAAGCTCCTAATAAATTACATGAACTCCTAAGATTTGATTAAAACTTGTTTTACAGTCCTTTTTGTAGAGTTTTCGGACGAGCGGGTCGAAATGAGCCTTTCAATGGACCCGTAGAAATTTTAAATGAGTAAAAAGTATAGAAATTAAGGTTTTGCAATATAATTGTGTTGAAAATCTCCTAATCAATTATTTGAACTCAGAAAATTTGAATAAAACTTGTTTGCGATCGTTTTTGTAGAGGTTTCGGACGAGCATGTCTAAATGGGCCTTTCAATGGGCCCGTTGGAATTTTAACTGAGTAAAAAGTATAAAAATTGAGGTTTTGCAATATAATTGAGTTCAAAAGCTCCTAATCAATTATTTGAACTCCTAAAATTTGATTAAAACATGTTTTGCGGTCCTTTTTGTCGAGGTTTCGAACGAGCAGGTCTAAATGGGCCTTTCAATGGACCCGTTGGAATTTTAACTAATTAAAAAGTACAGAAATTGAGTTTTTGCAATATAATTGTGTTGAAAAGCTCCTAATCAATTATATGAACTCCTAAATTTTGATTAAAACTTATTTTGCGGTACTTTTTGTCGAGGTTTCAGACGAGGAAGTCTAAATGGGCCTTTCAATGGACCCGTTGGAATTTTAACTGAATAAAAATTATAGAAATTGAGGTTTTCCAATATAATTGTGTTGAAAAGCTCCTAATCAATTACATGAACTTCTAAAATTTGATTAAAACTTGTTTTGCAGTCCTTTTTGTAGAGGTTTCGGACGAGCGGGTCGAAATGGGCTTTTCAATGGACCCGTTGGAATTTTTACTGATTAAAAGGTACATAAATTGAGGTTTTGCAATATAATTGTGTTGAAAAGCTCCTAATCAATTATTTTAACTCCTAAAATTTGATTAAAACTTGTTTTGCGGTCCTTTTTGTAGAGGTTTCAGACGAGCAGGTCTAAATGGGCCTTCCAATGGACCCGTTGGAATTTTAACTGAGTAAAAAGAATAGAAATTGAGGTTTTGCAATATAATTGTGTTGAAAAGGTCCTAATCAATTACATGAACTCCTAAGATTTGATTAAAACTTGTTTTTACAGTCCTTTTTGTAGAGGTTTCGGACGAGCGGGTCGAAATGGGCCTTTCAATGGACCCGTAGAAATTTTAACTGAGTAAAAAGTACATAAATTGAGGTTTTGCAATATAATT
Organism: Hibiscus trionum; assembly: GCA_030270665.1. NCBI lineage: Eukaryota > Viridiplantae > Streptophyta > Magnoliopsida > Malvales > Malvaceae > Hibiscus > Hibiscus trionum. The sequence goes on from BSYR01000008.1 coordinate 33,136,711, forward strand.
GTGTTGAAAAGCTCCTACTCAATTATTTGAACTCATAAATTTGAATAAAACATGTTTGCGATCGTTTTTGTAGAGGTTTCGGACGAGCATGTCTAAATGGGCCTTTCAATGGGCCCGTTGGAATTTTAACTGAGTAAAAAGTATAAAAATTGAGGTTTTGCAATATAATTGAGTTCAAAAGCTCCTAATCAATTATTTGAACTCCTAAAATTTGATTAAAACATGTTTTGCGGTCCTTTTTGTCGAGGTTTCGAACGAGCAGGTCTAAATGGGCCTTTCAATGGACCCGTTGGAATTTTAACTGAGTAACAAGTACAGAAATTGAGGTTTTGCAATATAAATGTGTTGAAAAGCTCCTAATCAATTATTTGAACTCCTAATATTTGAATAAAACTTTTTTGCGGTCCTTTTTGTAGAGGTTTCGGACGAGCAGGTGTAAATGGGCCTTTCAATGGGCCCGTTGGAATTTTAACCGAGGAAAAAGTATAAAAATTGAGGTTTTTCAATATAATTGTGTTGAAAAGCTCCTAATCAATTATTTGAACTCCTGAAGTTTAATTAAAACTTGTCTTGCGACCCTTTTTGTCGAGGTTTCGGACGAGCAGGTCTAAATGGGCCTTCCAATGGACCCGTTGGAATTTTAACTGAGTAAAAAGTACAGAAATTGAGGTTTTGCAATATAATTGTGTTGAAAAGCTCCTACTCAATTACATGAACTCCTAAGATTTTATTAAAACTTGTTTTACAGTCCTTTTTGTATAGTTTTCGGACGAGCGGGTCGAAATGGGCCTTTCAATGGACCCGTAGAAATTTTAAATGAGTAAAAAGTACAGAAATTAAGGTTTTGCAAAATAATTGTGTTGAAAATCTCCTAATCAAATATTTGAACTCCTAAAATTTGATTAAAACTTGTTTTGCTTTCCTTTTTGTAGAGGTTTCGGACGAGCAGGTCTATATGGGCCTTTCAAGGGACTCGTTGGAATTTTAACTGAGTAAAAAGTACAGAATTTGAGGTTTTGCAATATAATTGTGTTGAAAAGCTCCTAATAGATTATTTGAACTCCTAAAATTTGATTAAAACTTTTTTGTGGTCCTTTTTGTTGAGGTTTCGGACGTGCAGGTCTAAATGGGCCTTTCAATGGACTCGTTGGAATTTTAACCGAGTAAAAGTACAGAAATTGAGGTTTTGCAATATAATAGTGTTGAAAATCTCCTAATCAATTACATGATCTCCCAAAATTTGATTAAAACTAATTTTGCGGCCCTTTTGTTAGAGGTTTCGGACGAGCATGTCTAAATGGGTCTTTCAATGGACCTGTTGGAATTTTAACTGAGTAAAAAGTATGAAATTGAGGTTTTGCAATATAATTGTGTTGGAAAGCTCCTGATCAATTACATGAACTCCTAAAATTTGATTAAAACATGTTTTGCATTCCTTTTTGTAGAGGTTTCGGACGAGCGGGTCGAAATGGGCCTTTCAATGGACCCGTTGGAATTTTAACTGAGTAAAAAGTACAGAAATTGAGGTTTTGCAATATAATTGTGTTGAAAAGCTCCTAATCAATTACATGAATTCCTAATATTTGATTAAAACTTGTTTCGCAGTCCTTTTTGTAGAGGTTTCGAATGAGCAGGTCAAAATGGGCCTTTCAATGGACCCGTTGGAATTTTAACTGAGTAAAAAGTACAGAAATTGTGGTTTTGCAATATAATTGTGTTGAAAAGCTCCTAATCAATTATTTGAACTCCTAATATTTGAATAAAACTTTTTTGCGATCCTTTTTGTAGAGGTTTCGGACGAGCAGGTCTAAATGGGCCTTTCAATGGGCCCGTTGGAATTTTAACTGAGGAAAAAGTATAAAAATTGAGGTTTTTCAATATAATTGTGTTGAAAAGCTCCTAATCAATTATTTGAACTCCTGAAGTTTGATTAAAACTTGTTTTGCGACCCATTTTGTCGAGGTTTCGGACGAGCAGGTCTAAATGGGCCTTCCAATGGACCCGTTGGAATTTTAACTGAGTAAAAAGAACAGAAATTGAGGTTTTGCAATATAATTGTGTTGAAAAGCTCCTAATCAATTACATGAACTCCTAAGATTTGATTAAAACTTGTTTTACATTCCTTTTTGTAGAGTTTTCGGACGAGCGGGTCGAAATGGGCCTTTCAATGGACCCGTAGAAATTTTAAATGAGTAAAAAGTACAGAAATTAAGGTTTTGCAATATAATTGTGTTGAAAATCTCCTAATCAATTATTTGAACTCCTAAAATTTGATTAAAACTTGTTTTGCGGTCCTTTTTGTAGAGGTTTCGGACGAGCAGGTCTAAATGGGCCTTTCAATGGGCCCGTTGGAATTTTAACTGAGGAAAAAGTATAAAAATTGAGGTTTTTCAATATAATTGTGTTGAAAAGCTCCTAATCAATTATTTGAACTCCTGAAGTTTGATTAAAACTTGTTTTGCGACCCATTTTGTCGAGGTTTCGGACGAGCAGGTCTAAATGGGCCTTCCAATGGACCCGTTGGAATTTTAACTGAGTAAAAAGAACAGAAATTGAGGTTTTGCAATATAATTGTGTTGAAAAGCTCCTAATCAATTACATGAACTCCTAAGATTTGATTAAAACTTGTTTTACATTCCTTTTTGTAGAGTTTTCGGACGAGCGGGTCGAAATGGGCCTTTCAATGGACCCGTAGAAATTTTAAATGAGTAAAAAGTACAGAAATTAAGGTTTTGCAATATAATTGTGTTGAAAATCTCCTAATCAATTATTTGAACTCCTAAAATTTGATTAAAACTTGTTTTGCGGTCCTTTTTGTAGAGGTTTCGGACGAGCAGGTCTATATGGGCCTTTCAATGGACTCGTTGGAATTTTAACTGAGTAAAAAGTACAGAATTTGAGGTTTTGCAATATAATTGTGTTGAAAAGCTCCTAATAGATTATTTGAACTCCTAAAATTTGATTAAAACTTTTTTTGTGGTCCTTTTTGTTGAGGTTTCGGACGTGCAGGTCTAAATGGGCCTTTCAATGGACCCGTTGGAATTTTAACCGAGTAAAAGTACAGAAATTGAGGTTTTGCAATATAATTGTGTTGAAAATCTCCTAATCAATTACATGATCTCCAAAAATTTGATTAAAACTAATTTTGCGGCCCTTTTGTTAGAGGTTTCGGACGAGCATGTCTAAATGGGTCTTTCAATGGACCCGTTGGAATTTTAACTGAGTAAAAAGTATGAAATTGAGGTTTTGCAATATAATTGTGTTGAAAAGCTCCTAATCAATTACATGAATTCCTAATATTTGATTAAAACTTGTTTCGCAGTCCTTTTTGTAGAGGTTTCGAATGAGCGGGTCAAAATGGGCCTTTCAATGGACCCGATGGAATTTTAACTGAGTAAAAAGTACAGAAATTGAGGTTTTGCAATATAATTGTGTTGAAAAGCTCCTAATCAATTATTTGAACTCCTAATATTTGAATAAAACTTTTTTGCGGTCCTTTTTGTAGAGTTTTCGAACGAGCAAGTCTAAATGGGCCTTTCAATGGGCCCGTTGAAATTTTAACTGAGTAAAAAGTTTAAAAATTGAAAATTTTCAATACAATTGTGTTGAAAATCTCCTAATCAATTATTTGAACTCCTAAAATTTGATTAAAACTTGTTTTGCGGTCCTTTTTGTCGAGGTTTCGGACGAGCAGGTCGAAATGGGCCTTCCAATGGACTCGTTGGAATTTTAACTGAGTAAAAAGAACAAAACTTGAGGTTTTGCAATATAATTGTGTTGAAAAGCTCCTAATTTATTACATGAACTCCTAAGATTTGATTAAAACTTGTTTTTGTAGTCCTTTTTGTAGAGGTTTCAGACGAGTGGGTCGAAATGGGCCTTTCAATGGACCCGTAGAAATTTTAACTGAGTAAAAAGTACAGAAATTGAGGTTTTGCAATATAATTGTGCTGAAAAGCTCCTAATAAATTATTTGAACTCATAAAATTTGAATAAAACTTTTTTGCGATCCTTTTTGTAGAGGTTTCGGACGAGCAGGTCTAAATGGGCCTTTCAATGGGCCCGTTGGAATTTTAACCGAGTAAAAAGTATAAAATTGAGGTTTTTCAAAAAAATTGTGTTCAGAAGCTCCTAATCAATTATTTGAACTCCTAAAATTTGATTAAAACTTGTTTTGCAGTCCTTTTTGTAGAGGTTTCGGACGAGCGGGTCGAAATGGGCCTTTCATTGGGCCCGTTGGAATTTTAACTGAGTAAAAAGTACTGAAATTGAGGTTTTTCAATATAATTGTGTTGAAAAGCTCCTAATCAATTATTTGAATTACTAAAATTTGATCAAAACTTGTTTTGAGGTCCTTTTTGTCGAGGTTTCGGACGAGCAGGTCTAAATGGGCCTTTCAATGGACCCGTTGGAATTTTAACTGAGTAAAATGTACAAAAATTGAGGCTTTGCAATATAATCGTGTTGAAAATCTCCTAATCAATTACATGATCTCCTAAAATTTGATTAAAACTTGTTTTGCGACCCTTTTGTAGAGGTTTCGGACGAGGAGGTCTAAATGGGCCTTTCAATGGACCCGTTGGAAATTTGACTGAGTAAAAAGTATAAAAATTGAGGTTTTACAATGAAATTGTGTTGAAAATCTCCTATTCAATTATTTGAACTCCTAAAATTTGAATAAATCTTTTTTGCGGTCCTTTTTAGAGGTTTCGGAGGAGGAGGTCTAAATGGGCCTTTCAATGGACCCGTTGGAATTTTAACTGAGTAAAAAGTACAGAAATTGAGGTTTTGCAATATAATTGTGTTGAAAATCTCCTAATAAATTATTTGAACTCCTAAAATTTGATTAAAACTTGTTTTGCGGTCCTTTTTGTCGAGGTTTCGGACGAAAAGGTCTAAATAGGCTTTCCAATGGACCCGTTGGAATTTTAACTGAGTAAAAAGTATAGAAATTGAGGTTTTGCAATATAATTGTGTTGAAAAGCTCCTAATAAATTACATGAACTCCTAAGATTTGATTAAAACTTGTTTTACAGTCCTTTTGTAGAGGTTTCGGAAGAGCGGGTCGAAATGGGCCTTTTAATGGACACGTAGAAATTTTAACTGAGTAAAAAATACAGAAATTGAGGTTTTTCAATACAATTGTGTTGAAAAGCTCCTAATCAATTATTTGAACTCCTAGAGTTTGATTAAAACTTGTTTGCGACCCTTTTTGTCGAGGTTTCGGACGAGAAGGTCTAAATGGGCCTTCCAATGGACCCGTTGGAATTTTAACTGAGTAAAAAGTACAGAAATTGAGGTTTTGCAATATAATTGTGTTGAAAAGCTCCTAATTTATTACATGAACTCCTAAGATTTGAATAAAACTTGTTTTTACAGTCATTTTTGTAGAGGTTTCGGACGAGTGGGTCGAATTGGGCCTTTCAATGGACCCGTAGAAATTTTAACTGAGTAAAAAGTACAGAAATTGAGGTTTTGCAATATAATTGTGCTGAAAAGCTCCTAATAAATTATCTGAACTCATAAAATTTGAATAAAACTTATTTGCGATCCTTTTTGTAGAGGTTTCGGACGAGCAGGTCTAAATGGGCCTTTCAATGGGCCCGTTGGAATTTTAACTGAGTAAAAAGTATAAAAATTGAGGTTTTGCAATATAATTGTGTTGAAAAGCTCCTAATCAATTATTTGTACTCCTAAAATATGATCGAAACTTGTTTTGTGGTCCTTTATGTAGAGGTTTCGGACGTGCGGGTCTGAATGGGCCTTTCAATGCACCCGTCGGAATTTTAACTGAGTAAAATGTATAAAAGTTGATGTTTTGCAATATATTTGTGTTGAAAAGCTCCTAATCATTTATTTGAACTTCTAAAATTTGATTAAAACTTTTTTGCGGTCCTTTTTGTATCGGTTTCGAACGAGCAGGTCTAAATGGGCCTTACAATGGACCTGTTGGAATTTTAACTGAGTAAAAAGTACAGAAATTGAGGTTTTGAAATATAATTGTGTTGAAAAGCTCCTAATCAAATATATGAACTCCTAAAATTTGATTAAAATTTGTTTTGCGGTCCTTTTTGTCGAGCTTTCGGACGAGCAGGCCTAAATGGTCCTTTCAATGGACCCATTGGAATTTTAACTGAGTAAAAAGTACAGAAATTGAGGTTTTGCAATATAATTGTGTTGAACATCTCCTAATCAATTATTTGAACTCCTAAAATTTGATTAAAACTTTTTTGCGGTCCTTTTTGTATCGGTTTCGAACGACCAGGTCTAAATGGGCCTTATAATGGATCTATTGGAATTTTAACTGAGTAAAAAGTACAGAAATTGAGGTTTTGAAATATAATTGTGTTGAAAAGCTCCTAATCAAATATATGAACTCCTAAAATTTGATTAAAACTTCTTTTTCGGTCCTTTTTGTCGAGGTTTCAGACGAGGAAGTCTAAATGGGCCTTTCAATGGACCCGTTGGAATTTTAACTGAATAAAAATTATAGAATTTGAGGTTTTCCAATATAATTGTGTTGAAAAGCTCCTAATCAAATACATGAACTTCTAAAATTTGATTAAAACTTGTTTTGCAGTCCTTTTTGTAGAGGTTTCGGACGAGCGGGTCGAAATGGGCTTTTCAATGGACCCGTTGGAATTTTAACTGATTAAAAGGTACATAAATTGAGGTTTTGCAATATAATTGTGTTGAAAAGCACCTAATCAATTATTTGAACTCCTAAAATTTGATTAAAACTTGTTTTGCGGTCCTTTTGTAGAGATTTCGGACGAGCAGGTCTAAATGGGCCTTCCAATGGACCCGTTGGAATTTTAACTGAGTAAAAAGTCCAGAAATTGAGGTTTTGCAATATAATTGTGTTGAGAAGCTCCTAATTTATTACATGAACTCCTAAGATTTGATTAAAACTTGTTTTTACAGTCCTTTTTGTAGAGGTTTCGGACGAGCGGGTCGAAATGGGCCTTTCAATGGACCCGTAGAAATTTTAACTGAGTAAAAAGTACATAAATTGCGGTTTTGCAATATAATTGTGTTGAAAAGCTCCTAATAAATTTTTTGAACTCATAAAATTTGAATAAAACTTGTTTGCGATCGTTTTTGTAGAGGTTTCGGACGAGCATGTCTAAATGGGCCTTTCAATGGGCCAGTTGGAATTTTAACTGAGTAAAAAGTATAAAAATTGAGGTTTTTCAATATAATTGAGTTCAAAAGCTCCTAATCAATTATTTGAACTCCTAAAATTTGATTAAAACATGTTTTGCGGTCCTTTTTGTCGAGGTTTCGAACGAGCAGGTCTAAATGGGCCTTTAAATGGACCCGTTGGAATTTTAACTGAGTAAAAAGTACATAAATTGAGGTTTTGCAATATAATTGTGTTGAAAAGCTCCTAATCAATTACATGAACTCCTAAAATTTGATTAAGATTTGTTTTGCAGTCCTTTTTGTAAAGGTTTGGGACGAGCGGGTCGAAATGGGCCTTTCAATGGACCCGTTGGAATTTTAACTGAGTAACAAGTATAGAAATTGAGGTTTTGCAATATAAATGTGTTGAAAAGCTCCTAATCAATTATTTGAAATCCTAATATTTGAATAAAACATTTTTGCGGTCCTTTTTGTAGAGGTTTCGGACGAGCAGGTCTAAATGGGCCCGTTGGAATTTTAACTGAGGAAAACGTATAAAAATTGAGTTTTTTCAATATAATTGTGTTGAAAAGCTCCTAATCAATTATTTGAACTCCTGAAGTTTGATTAAAACTTGTTTGCGACCCTTTTTGTCGAGGTTTCGGACGAGCAGGTCTAAATGGGACTTCCAATGGACCCGTTGGAATTTTAACTGAGTAAAAAGTACAAAAATTGAGGTTTTGCAATATAATTGTGTTGAAAAGCTCCTAATCGATTACATGAACTCCTAAGATTTGATTAAAACTTGTTTTATAGTCCTTTTTGTAGAGGTTTCGTACGAGCGGGTCGAAATGGGCCTTTCAATGGACCCGTAGAAATTTTAAATGAGTAAAAAGTACAGAAATTAAGGTTTTGCAATATAATTGTGTTGAAAATCTCCTAATCAATTATTTGAACTCCTAAAATTTGATTAAAACTTGTTTTGCGGTCCTTTTTGTAGAGGTTTAGGACGAGCAGGTCTATATGGGCCTTTTAATGGACCCGTTGGAATTTTAACAGAGTAAAAGTACAGAAATTGAGGTTTTGCAATACAATTGTGTTGAAAATCTCTTAATCAATTACATGATCTCCAAAAATTTGATTAAAACTAATTTTGCGGCCCTTTTTGTAGAGGTTTCGGACGAGCATGTCTAAATGGGTCTTTCAACGGACCTGTTGGAATTTTAACTGAGTAAAAAGTATGAAATTGAGGTTTTGCAATATAATTGTGTTGAAAAGCTCCTAATCAATTACATGAACTCCTAAAATTTGATTAAAACATGTTTTGCATTCCTTTTTGTAGAGGTTTCGGACGAGCGGGTCGAAATGGGCCTTTCAATGGACCCGTTGGAATTTTAACTGAGTAAAAAGTACAAAAATTGAGGTTTTGCAATATAATTGTGTTGAAAAGCTCCTAATCAATTATATGAACTCCTAAATTTTGATTAAAACTTATTTTGCGGTACTTTTTGTCGAGGTTTCAGACGAGGAAGTCTAAATGGGCCTTCCAAAGGACCCGTTGGAATTTTAACTGAGTAAAAAGTATAGAAATTGAGGTTTTGCAATATAATTGTGTTGAAAAGGTCCTAATCAATTACATGAACTCCTAAGATTTGATTAAAACTTGTTTTACAAACCTTTTTGTAGAGGTTTCGGAAGAGCGGGTCGAAATGGGCCTTTTAATGGACACGTAGAAATTTTAACTGAGTAAAAAATACAGAAATTGAGGTTTTTCAATACAATTGTGTTGAAAAGCTCCTAATCAATTATTTGAACTCCTAGAGTTTGATTAAAACTTGTTTGCGACCCTTTTTGTCGAGGTTTCGGACGAGAAGGTCTAAATGGGCCTTCCAATGGACCCGTTGGAATTTTAACTGAGTAAAAAGTACAGAAATTGAGGTTTTGCAATATAATTGTGTTGAAAAGCTCCTAATTTATTACATGAACTCCTAAGATTTGAATAAAACTTGTTTTTACAGTCATTTTTGTAGAGGTTTCGGACGAGTGGGTCGAATTGGGCCTTTCAATGGACCCGTAGAAATTTTAACTGAGTAAAAAGTACAGAAATTGAGGTTTTGCAATATAATTGTGCTGAAAAGCTCCTAATAAATTATCTGAACTCATAAAATTTGAATAAAACTTATTTGCGATCCTTTTTGTAGAGGTTTCGGACGAGCAGGTCTAAATGGGCCTTTCAATGGGCCCGTTGGAATTTTAACTGAGTAAAAAGTATAAAAATTGAGGTTTTGCAATATAATTGTGTTGAAAAGCTCCTAATCAATTATTTGTACTCCTAAAATATGATCGAAACTTGTTTTGTGGTCCTTTATGTAGAGGTTTCGGACGTGCGGGTCTGAATGGGCCTTTCAATGCACCCGTCGGAATTTTAACTGAGTAAAATGTATAAAAGTTGATGTTTTGCAATATATTTGTGTTGAAAAGCTCCTAATCATTTATTTGAACTTCTAAAATTTGATTAAAACTTTTTTGCGGTCCTTTTTGTATCGGTTTCGAACGAGCAGGTCTAAATGGGCCTTACAATGGACCTGTTGGAATTTTAACTGAGTAAAAAGTACAGAAATTGAGGTTTTGAAATATAATTGTGTTGAAAAGCTCCTAATCAAATATATGAACTCCTAAAATTTGATTAAAATTTGTTTTGCGGTCCTTTTTGTCGAGCTTTCGGACGAGCAGGCCTAAATGGTCCTTTCAATGGACCCATTGGAATTTTAACTGAGTAAAAAGTACAGAAATTGAGGTTTTGCAATATAATTGTGTTGAACATCTCCTAATCAATTATTTGAACTCCTAAAATTTGATTAAAACTTTTTTGCGGTCCTTTTTGTATCGGTTTCGAACGACCAGGTCTAAATGGGCCTTATAATGGATCTATTGGAATTTTAACTGAGTAAAAAGTACAGAAATTGAGGTTTTGAAATATAATTGTGTTGAAAAGCTCCTAATCAAATATATGAACTCCTAAAATTTGATTAAAACTTCTTTTTCGGTCCTTTTTGTCGAGGTTTCAGACGAGGAAGTCTAAATGGGCCTTTCAATGGACCCGTTGGAATTTTAACTGAATAAAAATTATAGAATTTGAGGTTTTCCAATATAATTGTGTTGAAAAGCTCCTAATCAAATACATGAACTTCTAAAATTTGATTAAAACTTGTTTTGCAGTCCTTTTTGTAGAGGTTTCGGACGAGCGGGTCGAAATGGGCTTTTCAATGGACCCGTTGGAATTTTAACTGATTAAAAGGTACATAAATTGAGGTTTTGCAATATAATTGTGTTGAAAAGCACCTAATCAATTATTTGAACTCCTAAAATTTGATTAAAACTTGTTTTGCGGTCCTTTTGTAGAGATTTCGGACGAGCAGGTCTAAATGGGCCTTCCAATGGACCCGTTGGAATTTTAACTGAGTAAAAAGTCCAGAAATTGTGGTTTTGCAATATAATTGTGTTGAGAAGCTCCTAATTTATTACATGAACTCCTAAGATTTGATTAAAACTTGTTTTTACAGTCCTTTTTGTAGAGGTTTCGGACGAGCGGGTCGAAATGGGCCTTTCAATGGACCCGTAGAAATTTTAACTGAGTAAAAAGTACATAAATTGCGGTTTTGCAATATAATTGTGTTGAAAAGCTCCTAATAAATTTTTTGAACTCATAAAATTTGAATAAAACTTGTTTGCGATCGTTTTTGTAGAGGTTTCGGACGAGCATGTCTAAATGGGCCTTTCAATGGGCCAGTTGGAATTTTAACTGAGTAAAAAGTATAAAAATTGAGGTTTTTCAATATAATTGAGTTCAAAAGCTCCTAATCAATTATTTGAACTCCTAAAATTTGATTAAAACATGTTTTGCGGTCCTTTTTGTCGAGGTTTCGAACGAGCAGGTCTAAATGGGCCTTTAAATGGACCCGTTGGAATTTTAACTGAGTAAAAAGTACATAAATTGAGGTTTTGCAATATAATTGTGTTGAAAAGCTCCTAATAAATTACATGAACTCCTAAAATTTGATTAAGATTTGTTTTGCAGTCCTTTTTGTAAAGGTTTGGGACGAGCGGGTCGAAATGGGCCTTTCAATGGACCCGTTGGAATTTTAACTGAGTAACAAGTATAGAAATTGAGGTTTTGCAATATAAATGTGTTGAAAAGCTCCTAATCAATTATTTGAAATCCTAATATTTGAATAAAACATTTTTGCGGTCCTTTTTGTAGAGGTTTCGGACGAGCAGGTCTAAATGGGCCCGTTGGAATTTTAACTGAGGAAAACGTATAAAAATTGAGTTTTTTCAATATAATTGTGTTGAAAAGCTCCTAATCAATTATTTGAACTCCTGAAGTTTGATTAAAACTTGTTTGCGACCCTTTTTGTCGAGGTTTCGGACGAGCAGGTCTAAATGGGACTTCCAATGGACCCGTTGGAATTTTAACTGAGTAAAAAGTACAAAAATTGAGGTTTTGCAATATAATTGTGTTGAAAAGCTCCTAATCGATTACATGAACTCCTAAGATTTGATTAAAACTTGTTTTATAGTCCTTTTTGTAGAGGTTTCGTACGAGCGGGTCGAAATGGGCCTTTCAATGGACCCGTAGAAATTTTAAATGAGTAAAAAGTACAGAAATTAAGGTTTTGCAATATAATTGTGTTGAAAATCTCCTAATCAATTATTTGAACTCCTAAAATTTGATTAAAACTTGTTTTGCGGTCCTTTTTGTAGAGGTTTAGGACGAGCAGGTCTATATGGGCCTTTTAATGGACCCGTTGGAATTTTAACAGAGTAAAAGTACAGAAATTGAGGTTTTGCAATACAATTGTGTTGAAAATCTCTTAATCAATTACATGATCTCCAAAAATTTGATTAAAACTAATTTTGCGGCCCTTTTTGTAGAGGTTTCGGACGAGCATGTCTAAATGGGTCTTTCAACGGACCTGTTGGAATTTTAACTGAGTAAAAAGTATGAAATTGAGGTTTTGCAATATAATTGTGTTGAAAAGCTCCTAATCAATTACATGAACTCCTAAAATTTGATTAAAACATGTTTTGCATTCCTTTTTGTAGAGGTTTCGGACGAGCGGGTCGAAATGGGCCTTTCAATGGACCCGTTGGAATTTTAACTGAGTAAAAAGTACAAAAATTGAGGTTTTGCAATATAATTGTGTTGAAAAGCTCCTAATCAATTATATGAACTCCTAAATTTTGATTAAAACTTATTTTGCGGTACTTTTTGTCGAGGTTTCAGACGAGGAAGTCTAAATGGGCCTTCCAAAGGACCCGTTGGAATTTTAACTGAGTAAAAAGTATAGAAATTGAGGTTTTGCAATATAATTGTGTTGAAAAGGTCCTAATCAATTACATGAACTCCTAAGATTTGATTAAAACTTGTTTTACAAACCTTTTTGTAGAGGTTTCGGAAGAGCGGGTCGAAATGGGCCTTTTAATGGACACGTAGAAATTTTAACTGAGTAAAAAATACAGAAATTGAGGTTTTTCAATACAATTGTGTTGAAAAGCTCCTAATCAATTATTTGAACTCCTAGAGTTTGATTAAAACTTGTTTGCGACCCTTTTTGTCGAGGTTTCGGACGAGAAGGTCTAAATGGGCCTTCCAATGGACCCGTTGGAATTTTAACTGAGTAAAAAGTACAGAAATTGAGGTTTTGCAATATAATTGTGTTGAAAAGCTCCTAATTTATTACATGAACTCCTAAGATTTGAATAAAACTTGTTTTTACAGTCATTTTTGTAGAGGTTTCGGACGAGTGGGTCGAATTGGGCCTTTCAATGGACCCGTAGAAATTTTAACTGAGTAAAAAGTACAGAAATTGAGGTTTTGCAATATAATTGTGCTGAAAAGCTCCTAATAAATTATCTGAACTCATAAAATTTGAATAAAACTTATTTGCGATCCTTTTTGTAGAGGTTTCGGACGAGCAGGTCTAAATGGGCCTTTCAATGGGCCCGTTGGAATTTTAACTGAGTAAAAAGTATAAAAATTGAGGTTTTGCAATATAATTGTGTTGAAAAGCTCCTAATCAATTATTTGTACTCCTAAAATATGATCGAAACTTGTTTTGTGGTCCTTTATGTAGAGGTTTCGGACGTGCGGGTCTGAATGGGCCTTTCAATGCACCCGTCGGAATTTTAACTGAGTAAAATGTATAAAAGTTGATGTTTTGCAATATATTTGTGTTGAAAAGCTCCTAATCATTTATTTGAACTTCTAAAATTTGATTAAAACTTTTTTGCGGTCCTTTTTGTATCGGTTTCGAACGAGCAGGTCTAAATGGGCCTTACAATGGACCTGTTGGAATTTTAACTGAGTAAAAAGTACAGAAATTGAGGTTTTGAAATATAATTGTGTTGAAAAGCTCCTAATCAAATATATGAACTCCTAAAATTTGATTAAAATTTGTTTTGCGGTCCTTTTTGTCGAGCTTTCGGACGAGCAGGCCTAAATGGTCCTTTCAATGGACCCATTGGAATTTTAACTGAGTAAAAAGTACAGAAATTGAGGTTTTGCAATATAATTGTGTTGAACATCTCCTAATCAATTATTTAAACTCCTAAAATTTGATTAAAACTTTTTTGCGGTCCTTTTTGTATCGGTTTCGAACGACCAGGTCTAAATGGGCCTTATAATGGATCTATTGGAATTTTAACTGAGTAAAAAGTACAGAAATTGAGGTTTTGAAATATAATTGTGTTGAAAAGCTCCTAATCAAATATATGAACTCCTAAAATTTGATTAAAACTTCTTTTTCGGTCCTTTTTGTCGAGGTTTCAGACGAGGAAGTCTAAATGGACCTTTCAATGGACCCGTTGGAATTTTAACTGAATAAAAATTATAGAATTTGAGGTTTTCCAATATAATTGTGTTGGAAAGCTCCTAATCAAATACATGAACTTCTAAAATTTGATTAAAACTTGTTTTGCAGTCCTTTTTGTAGAGGTTTCGGACGAGCGGGTCGAAATGGGCTTTTCAATGGACCCGTTGGAATTTTAACTGATTAAAAGGTACATAAATTGAGGTTTTGCAATATAATTGTGTTGAAAAGCACCTAATCAATTATTTGAACTCCTAAAATTTGATTAAAACTTGTTTTGCGGTCCTTTTGTAGAGATTTCGGACGAGCAGGTCTAAATGGGCCTTCCAATGGACCCGTTGGAATTTTAACTGAGTAAAAAGTCCAGAAATTGAGGTTTTGCAATATAATTGTGTTGAGAAGCTCCTAATTTATTACATGAACTCCTAAGATTTGATTAAAACTTGTTTTTACAGTCCTTTTTGTAGAGGTTTCGGACGAGCGGGTCGAAATGGGCCTTTCAATGGACCCGTAGAAATTTTAACTGAGTAAAAAGTACATAAATTGCGGTTTTGCAATATAATTGTGTTGAAAAGCTCCTAATAAATTTTTTGAACTCATAAAATTTGAATAAAACTTGTTTGCGATCGTTTTTGTAGAGGTTTCGGACGAGCATGTCTAAATGGGCCTTTCAATGGGCCAGTTGGAATTTTAACTGAGTAAAAAGTATAAAAATTGAGGTTTTTCAATATAATTGAGTTCAAAAGCTCCTAATCAATTATTTGAACTCCTAAAATTTGATTAAAACATGTTTTGCGGTCCTTTTTGTCGAGGTTTCGAACGAGCAGGTCTAAATGGGCCTTTAAATGGACCCGTTGGAATTTTAACTGAGTAAAAAGTACATAAATTGAGGTTTTGCAATATAATTGTGTTGAAAAGCTCCTAATCAATTACATGAACTCCTAAAATTTGATTAAGATTTGTTTTGCAGTCCTTTTTGTAAAGGTTTGGGACGAGCGGGTCGAAATGGGCCTTTCAATGGACCCGTTGGAATTTTAACTGAGTAACAAGTATAGAAATTGAGGTTTTGCAATATAAATGTGTTGAAAAGCTCCTAATCAATTATTTGAAATCCTAATATTTGAATAAAACATTTTTGCGGTCCTTTTTGTAGAGGTTTCGGACGAGCAGGTCTAAATGGGCCCGTTGGAATTTTAACTGAGGAAAACGTATAAAAATTGAGTTTTTTCAATATAATTGTGTTGAAAAGCTCCTAATCAATTATTTGAACTCCTGAAGTTTGATTAAAACTTGTTTGCGACCCTTTTTGTCGAGGTTTCGGACGAGCAGGTCTAAATGGGACTTCCAATGGACCCGTTGGAATTTTAACTGAGTAAAAAGTACAAAAATTGAGGTTTTGCAATATAATTGTGTTGAAAAGCTCCTAATCGATTACATGAACTCCTAAAATTTGATTAAAACATGTTTTGCATTCCTTTTTGTAGAGGTTTCGGACGAGCGGGTCGAAATGGGCCTTTCAATGGACCCGTTGGAATTTTAACTGAGTAAAAAGTACAAAAATTGAGGTTTTGCAATATAATTGTGTTGAAAATCTCCTAATCAATTACATGAATTCCTAATATTTGATTAAAACTTGTTTCGCAGTCCTTTTTGTAGAGGTTTCGAATGAGCGGGTCAAAATGGGCCTTTCAATGGACCCGTTGGAATTTTATCTGAGTAAAAAGTACAGAAATTGAGGTTTTGCAATATAATTGTGTTGAAAAGCTCCTAATCAATTATTTGAACTCCTAATATTTGAATAAAACGTTTTTGGGGTCCTTTTTGTAGAGGTTTCGAACGAGCAAGTCTAAATGGGCCTTTCAATGGGCCCGTTGAAATTTTAACTGAGTAAAAAGTTTAAAAATTGAAAATTTTCAATTCAATTGTGTTGAAAATCTCTTAATCAATTATTTGAACTCCTAAAATTTGATTAAAACTTGTTTTGCGGTCCTTTTTGTCGAGGTTTCGGACGAGCAGGTAGAAATGGGCCTTCCAATGGACCCGTTGGAATTTTAACTGAGTAAAAAGAATAGAAATTGAGGTTTTGCAATATAATTGTGTTGAAAAGCTCCTAATTTATTACATGAACTCCTAAGATTTGATTAAAACTTGTTTTTACAGTCCTTTTTGTAGAGGTTTCAGACGAGTGGGTCGAAATGGGCCTTTCAATGGACCCGTAGAAATTTTAACTGCGTAAAAAGTACAGAAATTGAGGTTTTGCAATATAATTGTGCTGAAAAGCTCCTAATAAATTATTTGAACTCATAAAATTTGAATAAAACTTTTTTGCGATCCTTTTTGTAGAGGTTTCGGACGAGCAGGTCTAAATGGGCCTTTCAATGGGCCCTTTGGAATTTTAACCGAGTAAAAAGTATAAAATTGAGGCTTTTCAATATAATTGTGTTGAAAAGCTCCTAATCAATTATTTGAACTCCTAAAATATGATCAAAACTTGTTTTGCGGTCCTTTATGTAGAGGTTTCGGACGTGCGGTTCTGAATGGGCCTTTCAATGCACCCGTTGGAATTTTAACTGAGTAAAATGTATAAAAGTTGATGTTTTGCAATATATTTGTGTTGAAAAGCTCCTAATCATTTATTTGAACTCCTAAAATTTGATTAAAACTGTTTTTCGGTCCTTTTTGTATCGGTTTCGAACGAGCAGGTCTAAATGGGCCTTACAATGGACCTATTGGAATTTTAAATGAGTAAAAAGTACAGAATTGAGGTTTTGAAATATAATTGTGTTGAAAAGCTCGTAATCAAATATATGAACTTCTAAAATTTGATTAAAACTTGTTTTGCAGTCCTTTTTGTAGAGGTTTCGGACGAGCGGGTCGAAATGGGCTTTTCAATGGACCCGTTGGAATTTTAACTGATTAAAAGGTACATAAATTGATGTTTTGCAATATAATTGTGTTGAAAAGCTCCTAATTAATTATTTGAACTCCTAAAATTTGATTAAAACTTGTTTTGCGGTCCTTTTTGTAGAGGTTTCGGACGAGCAGGTCTAAATGGGCCTTCCAATGGACCCGTTGGAATTTTAACTGAGTAAAAAGTCCAGAAATTGAGATTTTGCAATATAATTGTGTTGAGAAGCTCCTAATTTAATACATGAAATCCTAAGATTTGATTAAAACTTGTTTCTACAGTCCTTTTTGTAGAGGTTTCGGACGAGCGGGTCGAAATGGGCCTTTCAATGACCCGTAGAAATTTTAATTGAGTAAAAAGTACATAAATTGAGGTTTTGCAATATAATTGTGTTGAAAAGCTCCTAATAAATTATTTGAACTCATAAAATTTGAATAAAACTTGTTTGCGGTCGTTTTTGTAGAGGTTTCGGACGAGCATGTCTAAATGGGCCTTTCAATGGGCCCGTTGGAATTTTAACTGAGTAAAAAGTATAAAAATTGAGGTTTTTCAATATAATTGAGTTCAAAAGCTCCTAATCAATTATTTGAACTCCTAAAATTTGATTAAAACATGTTTTGCGGTCCTTTTTGTCGAGGTTTCGAACGAGCAGGTCTAAATGGGCCTATCAATGGTCCCGTTGGAATTTTAACTGAGTAAAAAGTACAGAAATTGAGATTTTGCAATATAATTGTGTTGAAAAGCTCCTAATCAATTACATGAACTACTAAAATTTGATTAAAACTTGTTTTGCAGTCCTTTTTGTAAAGGTTTCGGACGAGCGGGTCGAAATGGGCCTTTCAATGGACCCGTTGGAATTTTAACTGAGTAACAAGTACAGAAATTGAGGTTTTGCAATATAAATGTGTTGAAAAGCTCCTAATCAATTATTTGAAATCCTAATATTTGAATAAAACTTTTTTGCGGTCCTTTTTGTAGAGGTTTCGGACGAGCAGGTCTAAATGGGCCCGTTGGAATTTTAACTAAGGAAAACGTATAAAAATTGAGGTTTTTCAATATAATTGTGTTGAAAAGCTCCTAATCAATTATTTGAACTCCTGAAGTTTGATTAAAACTTGTTTGCGACCCTTTTTGTCGAGGTTTTGGACGAGCAAGTCTAAATGGGCCTTCCAATGGACCCGTTGGAATTTTAACTGAGTAAAAATTAAAAAAAATTGAGGTTTTGCTATATAATTGTGTTGAAAAGCTCCTAATCAATTACATGAACTCCTAAAATTTGATTAAAACTAATTTTGCGGTCCCTTTTGTAGAGGTTTCGGACGAGCGGGTCGAAATGGGCCTTTCAATGGACCCGTAGAAATTTTAAAAGAGTAAAAAGTACAAAAATTAAGGTTTTGCAATATAATTGTGTTGAAAATCTCCTAATCAATTATTTGAACTCCTAAAATTTGATTAAAACTTGTTTTGCGATTCTTTTTGTAGAGGTTTCGGACGAGCAGGTCTATATGGGCCTTTCAATGGACTCGTTGGAATTTTAACTGAGTAAAAAGTACAGAATTTGAGGTTTTGCAATATAATTGTGTTGAAAAGCTCCTAATAGATTATTTGAACTCCTAAAATTTGATTAAAACTTTTTTTGCGGTCCTTTTTGTTGAGGTTTCGGACGTGCAGGTCTAAATGGGCCTTTCAATGGACCCGTTGGAATTTTAACCGAGTAAAAGTACAGAAATTGAGGTTTTGCAATATAATTGTGTTGAAAATATCCTAATCAATTACATGATCCCCAAAAATTTGATTAAAACTAATTTTGCGGCCCTTTTTGTAGAGGTTTCGGACGAGCATGTCTAAATGGGTCTTTCAATGGACCCGTTGGAATTTTAACTGAGTAAAAAGTATGAAATTGAGGTTTTGCAATATAATTGTGTTGAAAAGCTCCTAATCAATTACATGAACTCCTAAAATTTGATTAAAACATGTTTTGCATTCCTTTTTGTATAGGTTTCGGACGAGCGGGTCGAAATGGGCCTTTCAATGGACCTGTTGGAATTTTAACTGAGTAAAAAGTATAGAAATTGAGGTTTTGCAATATAATTGTGTTGAAAAGCTCCTAATCAATTACATGAACTCCTAAAATTTGATTAAACATGTTTTGCATTCCTTTTTGTATAGGTTTCGGACGTGCAAGTCTAAATGGGCCTTTCAATGGGCCCATTGAAATTTTAACTGAGTAAAAAGTTTAAAAATTGAAAATTTTCAATTCAATTGTGTTGAAAATCTCTTAATCAATTATTTGAACTCCTAAAATTTGATTAAAACTTGTTTTGCGGTCCTTTTTGTCGAGGTTTCGGACGAGCAGGTAGAAATGGGCCTTCCAATGGACCCGTTGGAATTTTAACTGAGTAAAAAGAATAGAAATTGAGGTTTTGCAATATAATTGTGTTGAAAAGCTCCTAATTTATTACATGAACTCCTAAGATTTGATTAAAACTTGTTTTTACAGTCCTTTTTGTAGAGGTTTCAGACGAGTGGGTCGAAATGGGCCTTTCAATGGACCCGTAGAAATTTTAACTGAGTAAAAAGTACAAAAATTGAGGTTTTGCAATATAATTGTGCTGAAAAGCTCCTAATAAATTATTTGAACTCATAAAATTTGAATAAAACTTTTTTGCGATCCTTTTTGTAGAGGTTTCGGACGAGCAGGTCTAAATGGGCCTTTCAATGGGCCCTTTGGAATTTTAACCGAGTAAAAAGTATAAAATTGAGGCTTTGCAATATAATTGTGTTGAAAAGCTCCTAATCAATTATTTGTACTCCTAAAATATGATCAAAACTTGTTTTGTGGTCCTTTATGTAGAGGTTTCGGACGTGCGGGTCTAAATGGGCCTTTCAATGCACCCGTTGGAATTTTAACTGAGTAAAATGTATAAAAGTTGAAGTTTTGCAATATATTTGTGTTGAAAAGCTCCTAATCATTTATTTGAACTCATAAGATTTGATTAAAACTTTTTTGCGGTCCTTTTTGTATTGGTTTCGAACGAGCATGTCTAAATGGGCCTTACAATGAACCTGTTGGAATTTTAACTGAGTAAAAAGTACAGAAATTGAGGTTTTGCAATATAATTGTGTTGAACATCTCCTAATCAATTATTAGAACTCCTAAAATTTGATTAAAACTTGTTTTGCGGTCCTTTTTGTCGAGGTTTCGGACGAGCAGGTCTAAATGGGCCTTCCAAAGGACCCGTTGGAATTTTAACTGAGTAAAAAGTATAGAAATTGAGGTTTTGCAATATAATTGTGTTGAAAAGGTCCTAATCAATTACATGAACTCCTAAGATTTGATTAAAACTTGTTTTACAAACCTTTTTGTAGAGGTTTCGGACGAGCGGGTCGAAATGGGCCTTTCAATGGACCTGTAGAAATTTTAACTAAGTAAAAAGTACAGAAATTGAGGTTTTGCAATATAATTGTGTTGAAATGCTCCTAATAAATTATTTGAACTCATAAAATTTGAATAAAACTTTTTTGCGGTTCTTTTTGTAGAGGTTTCAGACGAGCAGGTCTAAATGGGCCTTTCAATGGACCCGTTGGAATTTTATCTGAGTAAAAAGTATAAAAATTGGGGTTTTTCAATATAATTGTGTTGAAAAGCTCCTAATCAATTACATGAACTCCTACAATTTGATTAAAACTTATTTTGCGGTCCTTTTTGTAGAGGTTTCAGACGAGCAGGTCTAAATGGGCCTTTCAATGGACCCGTTGGAATTTTAACTGAGTAAAAAGTACAGAAATTGAGGCTTTGCAATATAATTGTCTTGAAAATCTCATAATCAATTACATGATATCCTAAAATTTGATTAAAACTTGTTTTGCGACCCTTTTTGTAGAGGTCTCGGACGAGCATGTCTAAATGGGCCTTTCAATGACCCGTTGGAATTTTAACTGAGTATAAAGTATAAAAATTGAGGTTTTGCAATATAATTGTGTTGAAAAGCTCCTAATCAATTATTTGTACTCCTAAAATATGATCAAAACTTGTTTTGTGGTCCTTTATGTAGAGGTTTCGCACGTGCGGGTCTAAATTGGCTTTTCAATGGACCCGTTGGAATTTTTACTTAGTAAAAAGTACAGAAATTGAGGTTTTGCAATGTAATTGCTTTGAAAAGCTCCTAATAAATTACCTGAATTCCTAATATTTGATTAAAACTTGTTTCGCAGTCCTTTTTGTAGAGGTTTCGAATGAGCGGGTCGAAATGGGCCTTTCAATGGACCCGTTGGAATTTTAACTGAGCAAAAAGTACATAAATTGAGGTTTTGCAATATAATTGTGTTGAAAAGCTCCTAATCAATTATTTGAACTCCTAATATTTGAATAAAAAATTTTTGCAGTTCTTTTTGTAGAGGTTTCGGGCGAGCAGGTCTAAATGGGCCTTTCAATAGACTCGTTGAAATTTTAACTGAGTAAAAAGTATAAAAATTGGGGTTTTTCAATATAATTGTGTTGAAAAGCTCCTAATAAATTATTTGAACTCCTAATATTTGAACAAAACTTTTTTGCGGTCCTTTTTGTAGAGGTTTCGGACGATCAAGTCTAAATGGGCCTTTCAATGGGCCCGTTGGAATTTTAACTGAGTAAAAAGTTTAAAAATTGAGGTTTTTCAATACAATTGTGTTGAAAAAGCTCCTAATCAATTATTTGAACTCCTAAAATTTGATTAAAACATGTTTTGCGGTCCTTTTTGTCGAGGTTTCAGACGAGCAGGTCTAAATGGGCCTTCCAATGGACCCGTTAGAATTTTAACTGAGTAAAAAGTACAGAAATTCAGGTTTTACAATATAATTGTGTTGAAAAGCTCCTAATTTATTACATGAACTCCTAAGATTTGATTAAAACTTGTTTTTACAGTCATTTTTGTAGAGGTTTCGGACGAGTGGGTCGAAATGGGCCTTTCCATGGACCCGTAGAAATTTTAACTAAGTAAAAAGTACAGAAATTGAGGTTTTGCAATATAATTGTGCTGAAAAGCTCCTAATAAATTAT
Source organism: Hibiscus trionum (assembly GCA_030270665.1). Classification (NCBI taxonomy): domain Eukaryota; kingdom Viridiplantae; phylum Streptophyta; class Magnoliopsida; order Malvales; family Malvaceae; genus Hibiscus; species Hibiscus trionum. The sequence goes on from BSYR01000008.1 coordinate 33,158,654, forward strand.
TTGAACTCATAAAATTTGAATAAAACTTTTTTGCGATCCTTTTTGTAGAGGTTTCGGACGAGCAGGTCTAAATGAGGCCTTTTAATGGGCCCGTTGGAATTTTAACTGAGTAAAAAGTATAAAAATTGAGGTTTTGCAATATAATTGTGTTGAAAAGCTCCTAATAAATAATTTGTACTCCTAAAATATGATCAAAACTTGTTTTGTGGTCCTTTATGTAGAGGTTTCGGACGTGCGGGTCTGAATGGGCCTTTCAATGCACCCATTGGAATTTTAACTGAGTAAAATGTATAAAAGTTGATGTTTTGCAATATATTTGTGTTGAAAAGCTCCTAATCATTTATTTGAACTCCTAAAATTTGATTAAAACTTTTTTGCGGTCCTTTTTGTATCGGTTTCGAACGAGCAGGTCTAAATAGGCCTTACAATGGACCTGCTGGAATTTTAACTGAGTAAAAAGTACAGAAAATGAGGTTTTGCAATATAATTGTGTTGAAAAGATCCTAACCAGTTACATGAACTCCTAAAATTTGATTAAAACATGTTTTGCAGTCCTTTTTGTAGAGGTTTCGGACGAGCGGGTCGAAATGGGCCTTTCAATGGATCCGTTGGAATTTTAACTGAGTAAAAAGTACAGAATTTGAGGTTTTGCAATATAATTGTGTTGAAAAGCTCCTAATCAATTACATGAATTCCTAATATTTGATTAAAACTTGTTTCGCAGTCCTTTTTGTAGAGGTTTTGAATGAGCGGGTCGAAATGGGCCTTTCAATGGACCCGTTGGAATTTTAACTGAGTAAAAAGTACAGAAATTGAGGTTTTGCAATATAATTGTGTTGAAAAGCTCCTATTAAATTATTTGAACACCTAATATTTGAATAAAACTTTTTTGCGGTCCTTTTTGTAGAGGTTTCGGACGAGCAGGTCTAAATGGGCCTTTCAACGGGCCCGTTGGGATTTTAACTGAGTAAAAAGTTTAAAAATTAAGGTTTTTCAATAAAATTGTGTTGAAAAGCTCCATTCAATTATTTGAACTCCTAAAATTTGATTAAAACTTGTTTTGCGGTCCTTTTTGTCGAGGATTTGGACGAGCAGGTCTAAATGGGCCTTCCAATGGACCCGTTGGAATTTTAACTGAGTAAAAAATACAGAAATTGAGGTTTTGCAATATAATTTTGTCGAAAAGCTCCTAATCAATTACATGAACTCCTAGGATTTGATTAAAACTTGTTTTTACAGTTCTTTTTGTAGAGGTTTCAGACGAGCGGGTCGAAATAGGCCTTTCAATGGACCCGTTGGAATTTTAACTGAGTAAAAAGTACAGAAATTGAGGTTTTGCAATATAATTGTGTTGAAAAGCTCCTAATAAATTATTTGAACTCATAAAATTTGAATAAAACGTTTTTTAGATCCTTTTTGTAGAGGTTTCAGACGAGCAGGTCTAAATGGGCCTTTCAATTGGCCGGTTGGAATTTTAACTTAGTAAAAAGTATAAAAATTGAGGTTTTTCAATATAATTGTGTTCAAAAGCTCCTAATCAATTATTTGAACTCCTAAAATTTGATTAAAACCTGTTTTGCAGTCCTTTTTGTCGAGGTTTCGGACGAGTAGGTCTAAATGGGCTTTTCAATGTACCCGTTGGAATTTTAACTGAGTTAAAAGTACATAAATTGAGATTTTGCAATATAATTGTGTTGAAAAGCTCCTAATCAATTACATGAACTCCTAAAATTTGATTAAAATTTGTTTTGCAGTCCTTTTTGTAAAGGTTTCGGACGAGTGGGACGAAATGGGCCTTTCATTGGACCCGTTGGAATTTTAACTGAGTAAAAATTACATAAATTGAGGTTTTGCAATATAATTGTATTGAAAAGCTCCTAATCAATTATTTGAATTCCTAAAATTTTATCAAAACTTGTTTTGCGGTCCTTTTTTTCGAGGTTTCGGACGAGCAGGTCTAAATGGGCCTTTCAATGGACCCGTTGGAATTTTAACTGAGTAAAAAGTACAAAAATTGAGGTTTTGCAATATAATCGTGTTGAAAATCTCCTAATCAATTACATGATCTCCTATAATTTGATTAAAACTTGTTTTGCGACCCTTTTGTAGAGCTTTCGGACGAGGTGTTCTAAATGGGCCTTTCAATGGACCCGTTGGAAATTTAACTGAGTAAAGAGTATAAAAATTGAGGTTTTACAATATAATTGTGTTGAAAATCTCCTAATCAATTATTTGAACTCCTAAAATTTGATTAAAACTTGTTTTGTGGTCCTTTTTGTCGAGGTTTCGGACGAGCAGGTCTAAATGGGCCTTCCAATGGACCCGTTGGAATTTTAACTGAGTAAAAAGTATAGAAATTGAGGTTTTTCAATATAATTGTTTTGAAAAGCTCCTAATCAATTACATGAACTCCTAAGATTTGATTAAAACTTGTTTTACAGACGTTTTTGTAGAGGTTTCGGACGAGCGGGTCGAAATGGGCCTTTCAATGGACCCGTAGAAATTTTAACTGAGTAAAAAGTACAGCAATTGAGGTTTTGCAATATAATTGTGTTGAAAAGCTCCTAATAAATTATTTGAACTCATAAAATTTAAATAAAACTTTTTTGCGGTTCTTTTTGTAGAGGTTTCAGACGAGCAGGTCTAAATGGGCCTTTCAATGGACCCGTTGGAATTTTAACTGAGTAAAAAGTACAAAAATTGGGGTTTTTCAATATAATTGTGTTGAAAATCTCCTAATCAATTACATGAACTCCTAAAATTTGATTAAAACTTATTTTGCGGTCCTTTTTGTAGAGGTTTCAGACGAGCAGGTCTAAATGGGCCTTTCAATGGACCCGTTGGAATTTTAACTGAGTAAAAAGTACAGAAATTGAGGTTTTGAAATATAATTGTGTTGAAAATCTCCTAATCAATTACATGATCTCCTAAAATTTGATTAAAACTTGTTTTGCGGCCCTTTTTGTAGAGGTATCAGACGAGCATGTCCAAATGGGCCTTTCAATGGGCCCGTTGGAATTTTAACTGAGTAAAAAGTATAAAAATTGAGGTTTTTCAATATAATTGTGTTCAAAAGCTCCTAATCAATTATTTGAACTCCTAAAATTTGATTAAAACTTGTTTTGCGGTCCTTTTTGTCGAGGTTTCGGACGAGCAGGTCTAAATGGGCCTTTCAATGGACCCGTTGGAATTTTAACTGAGTAAAAAGTACAGAAATTGAGGTTTTGCAATATAATTGTGTTGAAAATCTCCTAATTAATTACATGAACTCCTAAAATTTGATTAAAACTTGTTTTGCAGTCTTCTTTGTAGAGGTTTCGGACGAGCAGGTCGAAATGGGCCTTTCATTGGACCCGTTGTAATTTTAACTGAGTAAAAAGTACAGAAATTGAGGTTTTGCAATATAATTTTGTTTAAAATCTCCTAATCAATTACATGATCTCCTAAAATTTGATTAAAACTTGTTTTGCGGCCCTTTTTGTAGAGGTCTCGGACGAGCATGTCTAAATGGGCCTTTCAATTGACCCGTTGGAATTTTAACTGAGTATAAAGTATAAAAATTGAGTTTTTGCAATATAATTGTGTTGTAAAGCTCCTAATCAATTATTTTTACTCCTAAAATATGATCAAAACTTGTTTTGTGGTCCTTTATGTAGAGGTTTCGGACGTGCAGGTCTAAATGGGCCTTTCAATGGACCCGTTGGAATTTTAACTGAGTAAAATGTATAAAAGTTGAAGTTTTGCAATATATTTGTGTTGAAAAGCTCCTAATCATTTATTTGAACTCCTAAAATTTGATTAAAACTTTTTTACGGTCCTTATTGTATCGGTTTCGAACAAGCAGGTCTAAATGGGCCTTACAATGGACCTGTTGGAAATTTAACTGAGTAAAAAGGACATAAATTGAGGTTTTGCAATATAATTGTATTGAAAAGCTGCTAATCAAATATTTGAACTCCTAAAATTTGATTAAAATTTGTTTTGCGGTCCTTTTTGTCGAGCTTTCAGACGAGCAAGCCTAAATGGGCCTTTCAATGAACCCGTTGGAATTTTTTTTTTTTTTTTGAAGAAAAAGGGCCTCATTAAAAACCCCTCTAACCACCTTGTACCGAAGCACAAGGTGAACCTAAGGGGAAAAGAGTGCCCTGAGTGTTGTTATTATTATAACAAGAAAAGGGCTGAGAATCAGCCATTACATCAACGTTAATACAATCAGGAATGACTGAATCAAAGTACACCGAAGAGGCAGAGCGTAAAGCCCAAGCGGCTAAGTTGTGGGCCAAAAAATTGGCACCCGTTGGAATTTTAACTGAGTAAAAAGTACAGAAATTGAGGTTTTGCAATATAATTGTGTTGAAAAGCTCCTAATCAATTACATGAGCTCCTAAAATTTGATTAAAACTTATTTTGCGGTCCTTTTTGTAGAGGTTTTGGACGAGCAGGTCTAAATGGGACTTTCAATGGACCCGTTGGAATTTTAACTGAGTAAAAAGTATAGAAATTGAGGTTTTGCAATATAATTGTGTTGAAAATCTCCTAATCAATTACATGATCTCCTAAAATTTGATTAAAACTTGTTTTGCGGCCCTTTTTGTAGAGGTCTCGGCCGAGCATGTCTAAATGGGCCTTTCAATGGGCCCGTTGGAATTTTAACTGAGTAAAAAGTATAAAAATTGAGGGTTTTCAATATAATTGTGTTCAAAAGCTCCTAATCAATTATTTAAACTCCTAAAATTTAATTAAAACTTGTTTTGCGGTCCTTTTTGTCGAGGTTTCGGACGAGCAGGTCTAAATGGGCCTTTCAATGGACCCGTTGGAATTTTAACTGAGTAAAAAGTACAGAAATTGAGGTTTTGCAATATAATTGTGTTGAAAAGCTCCTAACCAATTACATGAACTCCTAAAATTTGATTAAAACTTGTTTTGCTGTCCTTTTTGTAGAGGTTTCGGACGAGCGGGTCGAAATGGGCCTTTCATTGGACCCGTTGGAATTTTAACTGAGTAGAAAGTACATAAATTGAGGTTTTTCAATATAATTGTGTTGAAAATCTCCTAATCAATTACATGATCTCCTAAAATTTGATTAAAACTTGTTTTGCGGCCCTTTTTGTAGAGGTCTCGGACGAGCATGTCTAAATGGGCCTTTCAATTGACCCGTTGGAATTTTAACTGAGTATAAAGTATAAAAATTGAGGTTTTTCAATATAATTGTGTTGAAAAGCTCCTAATCAATTATTTTTACTCCTAAAATATGATCAAAACTTGTTTTGTGGTCCTTTATGTAGAGGTTTCGGACGTGCGGGTCTAAATGGGCCTTTCAATGGACCCGTTGGAATTTTAACTTAGTAAAATGTATAAGAGTTGAAGTTTTGCAATATATCTGTGTTGAAAAGCTCCTGATCATTTATTTGACTAAAACTTTTTTGCGGTCCTTTTTGTATCGGTTTCGAATGAGCAGGTCTAAATGGGCCTTACAATGGACCTGTTCGAATTTTAACTGAGTAAAAAGTACAGAAATTGAGGTTTGGCAATATAATTGTGTTGAAAAGCTCCTAATCAAATATTTGAACTCCTAAAATTTGATTAAAACTTTTTTTGCAGTCCTTTTTGTAGTGGTTTCGGACGAGCAGGTCTAAATGGGCCTTTCAATGGACCCGTTGGAATTATAACTGAGTAAAAAGTACAAAAATTGAGGTTTTGCAACATAATTGTGTTTAAAATCTCCTAATCAATTACATAAACTCCTAAAATTTGATTAAAACTTTTTTTGCAGTCCTTTTTGTAGAGGTTTCGGACGAGCATGCCTAAATGGGCCTTTCAATGGACCCATTGGAATTTTAACTGAGTAAAAATTATAAAAATTGAGGTTTTGCAATATAATTGTGTTGAAAAGCTCATAATCAATTATTTGTACTCCTAAAATATGATCAAAACTTGTTTTGCGGTCCTTAATGTGGAGGTTTCGGACGTGCGGGTCTAAATGGGCCTTTCAATGGACCCATTGGAATTTTAACTGAGTAAAATGTATATAAATTTAATTTTTGCAATATAATTGTGTTGAAAAGCTCCTAATCATTTATTTGAACTCCTAAAAGTTGATTAAAACGTTTTGCGGTCCTTTTTGTATCAGTTTCAGAGGAGCATGTCTAAATGGGCCTTACAATGGACCCGTTGAAATTTTAACTGAGTAAAAAGTACAGAAATTGAGCTTTTGAAATATAATTGTGTTGAAAAGCTCCTAATCAATTATTTGAACTCCTAAACTTTGATTAAAACTTTTTTTGTGGTCCTTTTTGTCGAGGTTACGGACGAGCAGGTCTAAATGGGCCTTTCAATGGACCCGTTAGAATTTTAAATGAGTAAAAACTATAGAAATTGAGGTTTTGCAATATAATTGTGTTGAAAAGCTCCTAATCAATTACATGAACTCCTAAAATTTGATTAAAACTTGTTTTGCAGTCCTTTTTGTAGAGGTTTCGGACGAGTAGGTCTAAATGGGCCTTTCAATGGGCCCGTTGGAATTTTAACTGAGTAAAAAGTATAAAATTGAGGTTTTTCAATATAATTGTTTTGAAAAGTTCCTAATCAAATATTTGAACTCCTAAAATTTGATTAAAACTATTTTGCGGTTCTTTTTGTCGAGGTTTCGGACGAGCAGCTCTAAATGGGCCTTTCAATGGACCCGTTAGAATTTTAACTTAGTAAAAAGTACAGAAATTGAGGTTTTGAAATATAATTGCGTCGAAAAGTTCCTAATCAATTATTTGAACTCCTAGAATTTGATTAAAACTTGTTTTTCGGTCCTTTTTGTAGAGGTTTCGGACGAGCAGGTCTAAATGGGCCTTTCAATGGACCCGTTGAAATTTTAACTGAATAAAAAGTACAGAAATTGAGGTTTTGCAATATAATTGTGTTTAAAATATCCTAATCAATTATTTGAACTCCTAATATTTGAATAAAACATTTTTGCGGTCCTTTTTGTAGAGGTTTCGGACAAGCAGATCTAAATGGGCCTTTCAATGGGCCCGTTGGAATTTTAACTGAGTAAAAAGTATAAAAATGGAGTTTTTTTCAATATAATTGTGTTGAAAAGCTCCTAATCAATGATTTGAACTCCTAAAATTTGATTAAAACTTGTTTTGCGGTCCTTTTTGGTCGAGGTTTTGGATGAGCATGTCTAAATGGGCCTTTCAATGGACCCGTTAGAATTTTAACTGAGTAAAAAGTACAAAAATTGAGGTTTTGCCATATAATTGTGTTGAAAAGCTCCTAATCAATTACATAAACCCCTAAAATTTGATTAAATTTTTTTTGTAGTCCTTTTTGTAGAGGTTTCGGACGAGCGGGTCGAAATGAACCTTACAATGGACCCGTTGAAATTTTAACTGAGTAAAAAGTACAGAAATTGAGGTTTTACAATATAATTCTGTTGAAAAGCTCCTAATCAATTATTTGAACTCCTAAAATTTGATTAAAACTTTTTTTGCAGTCCTTTTTGTAGTGGTTTCGGACGAGCAGGTCTAAATGGGCCTTTCAATGGACCCGTTGGAATTATAACTGAGTAAAAAGTACAAAAATTGAGGTTTTGCAACATAATTGTGTTGAAAATCTCCTAATCAATTACATAAACTCCTAAAATTTGATTAAAACTTTTTTTGCAGTCCTTTTTGTAGAGGTTTTGGACGAGCATGCCTAAATGGGCCTTTCAATGGACCCATTGGAATTTTAACTGAGTAAAAATTATAAAAATTGAGGTTTTGCAATATAATTGTGTTGAAAAGCTCATAATCAATTATTTGTACTCCTAAAATATGATCAAAACTTGTTTTGCGGTCCTTAATGTGGAGGTTTCGGACGTGCGGGTCTAAATGGGCCTTTCAATGGACCCGTTGGAATTTTAACTGAGTAAAATGTATATAAATTTAATTTTTGCAATATAATTGTGTTGAAAAGCTCCTAATCATTTATTTGAACTCCTAAAAGTTGATTAAAACGTTTTGCGGTCCTTTTTGTATCAGTTTCGGAGGAGCATGTCTAAATGGGCCTTACAATGGACCCGTTGAAATTTTAACTGAGTAAAAAGTACAGAAATTGAGTTTTTGAAATATAATTGTGTTGAAAAGATCCTAATCAATTATTTGAACTCCTAAACTTTGATTAAAACTTTTTTTGCGGTCCTTTTTGTCGAGGTTACGGACGAGCAGGTCTAAATGGGCCTTTCAATGGACCCGTTAGAATTTTAAATGAGTAAAAACTATAGAAATTGAGGTTTTGCAATATAATTGTGTTGAAAAGCTCCTAATCAATTACATGAACTCCTAAAATTTGATTAAAACTTGTTTTGCAGTCCTTTTTGTAGAGGTTTCGGACGAGTAGGTCTAAATGGGCCTTTCAATGGGCCCGTTGGAATTTTAACTGAGTAAAAAGTATAAAATTGAGGTTTTTCAATATAATTGTTTTGAAAAGTTCCTAATCAAATATTTGAACTCCTAAAATTTGATTAAAACTATTTTGTGGTTCTTTTTGTCGAGGTTTCGGACGAGCAGCTCTAAATGGGCCTTTCAATGGACCCGTTACAATTTTAACTTAGTAAAAAGTACAGAAATTGAGGTTTTGAAATATAATTGCGTTGAAAAGTTCCTAATCAATTATTTGAACTCCTAGAATTTGATTAAAACTTGTTTTTCGGTCCTTTTTGTAGAGGTTTCGGACGAGCAGGTCTAAATGGGCCTTTCAATGGACCCGTTGAAATTTTAACTGAATAAAAAGTACAGAAATTGAGGTTTTGCAATATAATTGTGTTTAAAATATCCTAATCAATTATTTGAACTCCTAATATTTGAATAAAACATTTTTGCGGTCCTTTTTGTAGAGGTTTCGGACAAGCAGATCTAAATGGGCCTTTCAATGGGCCCGTTGGAATTTTAACTGAGTAAAAAGGATAAAAATGGAGTTTTTTTCAATATAATTGTGTTGAAAAGCTCCTAATCAATGATTTGAACTCCTAAAATTTGATTAAAACTTGTTTTGCGGTCCTTTTTGGTCGAGGTTTTGGATGAGCATGTCTAAATGGGCCTTTCAATGGACCCGTTAGAATTTTAACTGAGTAAAAAGTACAAAAATTGAGGTTTTGCCATATAATTGTGTTGAAAAGCTCCTAATCAATTACATAAACCCCTAAAATTTGATTAAATTTTTTTTGCAGTCCTTTTTGTAGAGGTTTCGGACGAGCGGGTCGAAATGAACCTTACAATGGACCCGTTGGAATTTTAACTGAGTAAAAAGTACAGAAATTGAGGTTTTACAATATAATTCTGTTGAAAAGCTCCTAATCAATTATTTGAACTCCTAAAATTTGATTAAAACTTTTTTTGCAGTCCTTTTTGTAGTGGTTTCGGACGAGCAGGTCTAAATGGGCCTTTCAATGGACCCGTTGGAATTATAACTGAGTAAAAAGTACAAAAATTTAGGTTTTGCAACATAATTGTGTTGAAAATCTCCTAATCAATTACATAAACTCCTAAAATTTTATTAAAACTTTTTTTGCAGTCCTTTTTGTAGTGGTTTCGGACGAGCGGGTCGAAATCGGCCTATCATTGGACCCGTTGGAATTTTAACTGAGTGAAAAGTACAGAAATTGCGTTTTTGCAATATAATTGTGTTGAAAAGCTCCTAATCAATTATTTGAACTCCCAATATTTGAATAAAACATTTTTGCGGTCCTTTTTGTAGAGCTTTTGGACGAGCAGGTCTAAATGGGCCTTTTAATGGGCCCGTTGGAATTTTAACTGAGTAAAAAGTATAAAATTCAGGTTTTGCAATATAATTGTGTTGAAAAGCTCCTAATTAATTACATGAACTCCTAAAATTTGTTTAAAACTTGTTTTGCAGTCCTTTTTGTAAAGGTTTCGGACGAGCGGGTCGAAATAGGCCGTACAATGGACCCGTTGGAATTTTAACTGAGTAAAAAGTACAAAAATTTAGGTTTTGCAATATAATTGTGTTGAAAAGCTCCTAATCAATTACATAAACTCCTAAAATTTGATTAAAACTTTTTTGCAGTCCTTTTTGTAGAGGTTTCGGACGAGCTGGTCGAAATGGGCCTTTCAATGGACCTGTTGAAATTTAAACATGTTTAAACATGTTTCGTAATCCTTTTTGTAGAGGTTTCAGACGAGTAGGTCTAAATGGGCCTTTCAATGGACCCGTTGGAATTTTAACTGAGTAAAAAGTACAAAAATTGAGGTTTTCTAATATAATTGTGTTGAAAAGCTCCTAAACAATTACATGAACTCCTAAAATATGATTAAAACTTATTTTGCAGTCCTTTTTGTAGAGGTTTCATACGAGTAGATCTAAATGGATCTTTCAATGGACCCGTTGGAATTTTAACTGAGTAAAAAGTACAGAAATTTAGGTTTTGCAATATAATTGTGTTGAAAAGCTCCTAATCAATTACATGAAGTCCTAAAATTTGTTTAAAACTTGTTTTGCAGTCCTTTTTGTAAAGGTTTCGGACGAGCGGGTCGAAATAGGCCGTACAATGGACCCTTTAGAATTTTAACTGAGTAAGAAGTACAGAAATTTAGGTTTTGAAATATAATTGTGTTGAAAATATTCTAATCAATTACATGATCTCCTAAAATTTGATTAAAACTTGTATTGCGGTCCTTTTTGTGGAGGTATCAGACGAGCAGGTCTAAATTGGCTTTTCAATAGACCCGTTGGAATTTTAACTGAGTAAAAAGTACAGAAATTGAGGTTTTGCAATATATTTGTTTTGAAAAGCTTATAATTAATTATTTGAACTCCTAAAATTTGAATAAAACTTGTTTTGCGGTCCTTTTTGTAGAGGTTTAGGACGAGCAGGTCTAAATAGGCCTTACAATGGACCCGTTGGAATTTTAAGTGAGTAAAAAGTGTAAAATTGAGGTTTTGCAATATAATTGTGTTTAAAGGCTCCTAATCAATTACATAAACTCCTAAAATTTGATTAAAACTTGTTCTTCGGTCCTTTTTGTAGAGGTTTCGGACGAGTAGGTCTAAATGGGCCTTTCAATGGACTCGTTAGAATTTTAACTGAGTAAAAAGTACAGAAATTGAGGTTTTGCAATATAATTGTGTTGAAAAGGTCCTAATCAATTACATAAACCCCTAAAATTTGATTAAAATTTTTTTTGTAGTCCTTTTTGTAGAGGTTTCGGACGAGCGGGTCGAAATGAACCTTACAATGGACCCGTTGGAATTTTAAGTGAGTAAAAAGTACAGAAATTGAGGTTTTGCAATATAATTGTGTTGAAAAGCTCCTAATCAATTATTTGAACTCCTAATATTTGAATAAAACATTTTTGCGGTCCTTTTTGTAGAGGTTTCGGACGAGCAGGTCTAAATGGGCCTTTCAATAGGCCCGTTGGAATTTTAACTGAGTAAAAAGTATAAAATTGAGGTTTTTCAATATAATTGTGTTGAAAAGTTCATAATCAATTATTTGAACTCCTAAAATTTTATTAAAACTATTTTGCGGTCCTTTTTGTCAAGGTTTCGGACGAGCAGGTCTAAATGGGCCTTTCAATGGACCCGTTAGAATTTTAACTGAGTAAAAAGTACAGAAATTGAGGTTTTGAATATAATTGTGTTGAAAGGCTCCTAATCAATTGCATAAACTCCTAAAATTTGATTAAAACTTGTTTTGCAGTCCTTTTTGTAGAGGTTTCGGATGAGCGGGTCGAAATGGGCCTTTCAATGGACCCGTTAGTAAAAAATACAGAAATTGAGGTTTTGCAATATAATTGTGTTGAAAAGCTTCTAATCAATTATTTGAACTCCTAATATTTGAATAAAACATTTTTTGCGGTCCTTTTTGTAGAGGTTTCGGACGAGCAGGTCTAAATGGGCCTTTCAATGGGCCCGTTAGAATTTTAACTGAGTAAAAAGTATAAAATTGTGGTTTTTCAATATAATTGTGTTGAAAAATTCCTAATAAATTATTTGAACTCCTAAAATTTGATTAAAACTATTTCGTGGTCCTTTTTGTAGAGGTTTCGGACGAGCGGGTCGAAATAGGCCTTTCAATGGACTCATTGAAATTTTAACTGAGTAAAAAGTACAGAAATTGAGGTTTTGCAATATAATTGTGTTGAAAAGCTCCTAATCAATTATTTGAACTCCTAAAATTTGATTAAAACTTGTTTTTCGATCCTTTTTGTAGAGGTTTCGGACGAGCAGGTCTAAATGGGCCTTTCAATGGACCCGTTGGAATTTTAACTGAGTAAAAAGTACAGAAATTGAGGTTTTGCAATATAATTGTGTTGAAAAGCTCCTAATAAATTACATGAAGTCCTAAAATTTGTTTAAAACTTGTTTTGCAGTCCTTTTTGTAAAGGTTTCGGACGAGAGGGTCGAAATTGGCCGTACAATGGACCCGTTGGAATTTTAACTGAGTAAAAAGTACAAAAATTAAGGCTTTGCAATATAATTGTGTTGAAAAGCTCCTAATCAATTACATAAACTCCTAAAATTTGATTAAAACTTTTTTGCAGTCCTTTTTGTAGAGGTTTCGGACGAGCGGGTCGAAATGGGCCTTTCAATGGACCCGTTGAAATTTTAACTGAGTAGAAAGTACAGAAATTGAGGTTTTGCAATATAATTGTGTTGAAAAGCTCCTAATCAATTATTTGAACTCCTAATATTTGAAAAAAAAACATTTTTGCGGTCCTTTTTGTAGAGGTTTCGGACGAGCAGGTCTAAATGGGCCTTTCAATGGGCCCGTTAGAATTTTAACTGAGTAAAAAGTATAAAATTGTGGTTTTTCAATATAATTGTGTTGAAAAGTTCCTAATCAATTATTTGAACTCCTAAAATTTGATTAAAACTATTTTGCGGTCCTTTTTGTCGAGGTTTCGGACGAGCAGGTCTAAATAGGCCTTTCAATGGACCCGTTAGAATTTTAACTGAGTAAAAAGTACAGAAATTGAGGTTTTGCAATATAATTGTGTTGAAAAGCTCTTAATCAATTACATAAACTCCTAAAATTTGATTAAAACTTTTTTTACAGTCCTTTTTGTAGAGGTTTCGGACGAGCGGGTCGAAATAGGCCTTTCAATGGACCCATTGAAATTTTAACTCAGTAAAAAGTACAGAAATTGAGGTTTTGCAATATAATTATGTTGAAAAGCTCCTAACCAATTATTTGAACTCCTAAAATTTGATTAAAACATGTTTTTCGGTCCTTTTTGTAGAGGTTTTGGACGAGCAGGTCTAAATGGGCCTTTCAATGGACCCGTTGGAATTTTAACTGAGTAAAAAGTACAGAAATTGAGGTTTTGCAATATAATTGTGTTGAAAAGCTCCTAATCAATTACATGAACTCCTAAAATTTGATTAAAACTTGTTTTGCAGTCCTTTTTGTTGAGGTTTCGGATGAGCGGGTCGAAATGGTCCTTTCAATGGACCCGTAGGAATTTTAACTGAGTAAAAAGTACATAAATTGTGGTTTTGCAATATAATTTTGTTGAAAAGCTCCTAATCAATTATTTGAACTCCTAATATTTGAATAAAACATTTTTGCGATCCTTTTTGTAAATGTTTCGGACGAGCAGGTCTAAATGGGCCTTTCAATAGGCATGTTGGAATTTTAACTGAGTAAAAAGTATAAAGTTGAGGTTTTTCAATATAATTGTGTTGAAAAGTTCCTAATCAATTATTTGAACTCCTAAAATTTGATTAAAACTATTTTGCGGTCCTTTTTGTCGAGGTTTCGGACGAGCAGGTCTAAATGGGCCTTTCAATGGACCCGTTAGAATTTTAACTGAGTAAAAAGTATAGAAATTGAGGTCTTGCAATATAATTGTGTTGAAAAGCTCCTAATCAATTACATAAACCCCTAAAATTTGATTAAAACTTTTTTGGGTAAACTACTATGGTAGTCACCGAACTTTTAGGGTGCTTTCAATAAGGTCACCGAACTTTTAAAACTTTCATTACAGTCACCCAACTTTTAATTCGCTTTCAATAAGGTCACTGCCGTCAACCACCGTTAAAAAAGCTGACGTGGCATATTAAATTTAAGGGTAAAATACACTGTTAGTCACTGAACTTTTAAGAGGCTTTCAATATGGTCACCGAACTTTTAAAACTTTCATTACCATCACTCAACTTTTAATTCGCTTTCATTACCATTAAAAAAGTTGATGTGACACGTTAAGTTTAAAAATAATTTTTTTCCCACCCTATTTTATCTCCATGTCTTATTTTTCTTCCATCCAAACATGTCTATCTTTTAGATACATTAATATTTTCCTTTGAACTCCTCATTATCTAGTGCATGACTCAGTAAATGTCGGGCCTGAAGCATAAAGAGGATTTTTATGAGCAAAATTTTAGTTATTTCTTTATGATTCCATCATCGGATGTCTCCCAATATTTTTCTTGTTCTCACACATGTCGCATGCATGTCTAGTTACATTAATATTTTCCTTGATGTGTTACTAGAGAAGTAACGACCTTCACCAAAAAATTACAATTTGATTCATATGGAAGAAAGAGACATGTTTGGATGGAAGAAAATAAGAAGGGAGAGAAAATATGGTGGGAAAATATTTATTTTTAAACTTAACGTGTCACATTAGCTTTTCTTTAACGGTAATGAAAGCGAATTAAAAGTTGAGTGATAGTAATGAAAGTTTTAAAAGTTCGGTGACCATATTGAAAGCCTCTTAAAAGTTCAGTGACTAACAATGTATTTTACCCAACTTTTTTTGCAGTCCTTTTTGTAGAGGTTTCAAACGAGCGGGTCGAAATGAACCTTACAATGGACCCGTTGGAATTTTAAGTGAGTAAAAAGTACAGAAATTGAGGTTTTGCAATATAATTGTGTTGAAAAGCTCCTAATTAATTATTTGAACTCCTAATATTTGAATAAAACATTTTTGCGGTCCTTTTTGTAGAGCTTTCGGACGAGCATGTCTAAATGGGCCTTTCAATGGGCCCGTTGGAATTTTAACTGAGTAAAAAGTATAAAATTGAGGTTTTTCAATATAATTGTGTTGAAAAGTTCATAATCAATTATTTGAACTCCTAAAATTTGATTAAAACTATTTTGCGGTCCTTTTTGTCGAGGTTTCGGACGAGCAGGTCTAAATGGGCCTTTCAATGGACCCGTTAGAATTTTAATTGAGTAAAAAGTACAGATATTTGAGGTTTTGAATATAATTGTGTTGAAAAGCTCCTAATCAATTACATAAACTCCTAAAATTTGATTAAAACTTTTTTTGCAGTCCTTTTTGTAGAGGTTTCGGACGAACGGGTCGAAATGGGCCTTTCAATGGACCCGTTGAAATTTTAACTGAGAAAAAAGTACAGAAATTGAGGTTTTGCAATATAATTGTGTTGAAAAGCTCCTAATCAATTATTTGAACTCCTAAAATTTTATATAAACATGTTTCGTAATCCTTTTTGTAGAGCTTTCAGACGAGTAGGTCTAAATGGGACTTTCAATGGACCCGTTGGAATTTTAACTGAGTAAAAAGTACAAAAATTGAGATTTTATAATATAATTGTGTTGAAAAGCTCCTAAACAATTACATGAACTCCTAAAATTTGATTAAAACTTGTTTTGCAGTCCTTTTCGTAGAGGTTTCATACAAGTAGATCTAAATGGGTCTTTCAATGGACCCGTTGGAATTTTAACTTAGTAAAAAGTACAGAAATTGAGGTTTTGCAATATAATTGTGTTGAAAAGCTCCTAATCAATTACATGAACTCCTAAAATTTGTTTAAAACTTGTTTTGCAGTCCTTTTTGTAAAGGTTTCGGACGAGCGGGTCGAAATAGGCCGTACAATGGACCCTTTGGAATTTTAACTGAGTAAAAAGTACAGAAATTTAGGTTTTGCAATATAATTGTGTTGAAAAGATCCTAATCAATTACATGATCTCCTAAAATTTGATTAAAACTTGTATTGCGGTCCTTTTTGTAGAGGTATCAGACGAGCAGGTCTAAATTGGCTTTTCAATAGACCCGTTGCAATTTTAACTGAGTAAAAAGTACAGAAATTGAGGTTTTGCAATATATTTGTTTTGAAAAGCTTATAATTAATTATTTGAACTCCTAAAATTTGAATAAAACTTGTTTTGCGGTCCTTTTTGTAGAGGTTTAGGACGAGCAGGTCTAAATAGGCCTTACAATGGACCCGTTGGAATTTTAAGTGAGTAAAAAGTGTAAAATTGAGGTTTTGCAATATAATTGTGTTGAAAGGCTCCTAATCAAATACATAAACTCCTAAAATTTGATTAAAACTTGTTTTTGAAGTCCTTTTTGTAGAGGTTTCGGATGAGCGGGTCGAAATGGGCCTTTCAATGGACCCGTTGGAATTTTAACTGAGTAAAAAATACAGAAATTGAGGTTTCGCAATATAATTGTGTTGAAAAGCTCCTAATCAATTATTTGAACTCCTAATATTTGAATAAAACATTTTTGCGGTCCTTTTTGTAGAGGTTTCGGACGAGCAGGTCTAAATGGGCCTTTCAATGGGCCCGTTAGAATTTTAAATGAGTAAAAAGTATAAAATTGTGGTTTTTCAATATAATTGTGTTGAAAAATTCCTAATCAATTATTTGAACTCCTAAAATTTGATTAAAACTATTTTGCGGTCCTTTTTGTGGAGGTTTCGGACGAGCGGGTCGAAATAGGCCTTTCAATGGACCCATTGAAATTTTAACTGAGTAAAAAGTACAGAAATTGAGGTTTTGCAATATAATTGTGTTGAAAAGCTCCTAATCAATTATTTGAACTCCTAAAATTTGATTAAAACTTGTTTTTCGGTCCTTTTTGTAGAGGTTTCGGACGAGTAGGTCTAAATGGGCCTTTCAATGGACCCGTTGGAATTTTAACTGAGTAAAAAGTACAGAAATTGAGGTTTTGCAATATAATTGTGTCGAAAAGCTCATAATTAATTACATGAACTCCTAAAATTTGATTAAAACTTGTTTGACAGTCCTTTTATTTGAGGATTCGGACGAGCGGGTCGAAATGGTCCTTTCAATGGACCCGTTGGAATTTTAACTGAGTAAAAAGTACATAAATTGCGATTTTGCAATATAATTTTGTTGAAAAGCTCCTAATCAATTATTTGAACTCCGAATATTTGAATAAAACATTTTTGCGGTCCTTTTTTGTAGATGTTTCGGACGAGCAGGTCTAAATGGGCCTTTGAATAGGCCCGTTGGAATTTTAACTGAGTAAAAAGTATAAAGTTGAGGTTTTTCAATATAATTGTGTTGAAAAGTTCCTAATCAATTATTTGAACTACTAAAATTTGATTAAAACTATTTTGTGGTCCTTTTTGTCGAGGTTTCGGACGAGCAGGTCTAAATGGGCCTTTCAATGGACTCGTTAGAATTTTAACTGAGTAAAAAGTACAGAAATTGAGGTTTTGCAATATAATTATGTTGAAAAGCTCCTAATCAATTACATAAACCCCTAAAATTTGATTAAAACTTTTTTTGTAGTCCTTTTTGTAGAGGTTTCGGACGAGCGGGTCGAAATGAAACTTACAATGGACCCGTTGGAATTTTAAGTGAGTAAAAAGTACAGAAATTGAGGTTTCGAAATATAATTGTGTTGAAAGGCACCTAATCAATTATTTGAACTCCTAATATTTGAATAAAACATTTTTGCGGTCCTTTTTGTAGAGGTTTCGGACGAGCAGGTCTAAATGGGCCTTTCAATAGGCCCGTTGGAATTTTAACTGAGTAAAAAGTTTAAAATTGAGGTTTTTCAATATAATTGTGTTGAAAAGTTCCTAATCAATTATTTGAACTCCTAAAATTTGATTAAAATTATTTTGCGGTCCTTTTTGTCGAGGTTTCGGACGAGCAGGTCTAAATGGGCCTTTCAATGGACCCGTTAGAATTTTAACTGAGTAAAAAGTACAGAAATTGAGGTTTTGCAATATAATTGTGTTGAAAAGATCCTAATCAATTACATAAACCCGTAAAATTTAATTAAAACTTTTTTGTAGTCCTTTTTGTAGAGGTTTCGGACGAGCGGGTCGAAATGAACCTTACAATGGACCCGTTGGAATTTTAAGTGAGTAAAAAGTACAGAAATTGAGGTTTTGCAATATAATTGTGTTGAAAAGCTCCTAATCAATTATTTGAACTCCTAATATTTGAATAAAACATTTTTGCGGTCCTTTTTGTAGAGCTTTCGGACGAGCATGTCTAAATGGGCCTTTCAATGGGCCCGTTGGAATTTTAACTGAGTAAAAAGTATAAAATTGAGGTTTTTCAATATAATTGTGTTGAAAAGTTCATAATCAATTATTTGAACTCCTAAAATTTGATTAAAACTATTTTGCGGTCCTTTTTGTCGAGGTTTCGGACGAGCAGGTCTAAATGGGCCTTTCAATGGACCCGTTAGAATTTTAATTGAGTAAAAAGTACAGATATTTGAGGTTTTGAATATAATTGTGTTGAAAAGCTCCTAATCAATTACATAAACTCCTAAAATTTGATTAAAACTTTTTTTGCAGTCCTTTTTGTAGAGGTTTCGGACGAGCGGGTCGAAATGGGCCTTTCAATGGACCCGTTGAAATTTTAACTGAGAAAAAAGTACAGAAATTGAGGTTTTGCAATATAATTGTGTTGAAAAGCTCCTAATCAATTATTTGAACTCCTAAAATTTTATATAAACATGTTTCGTAATCCTTTTTGTAGAGCTTTCAGACGAGTAGGTCTAAATGGGACTTTCAATGGACCCGTTGGAATTTTAACTGAGTAAAAAGTACAAAAATTGAGATTTTATAATATAATTGTGTTGAAAAGCTCCTAAACAATTACATGAACTCC